>LR990300.1:10669655-13279655 GCA_905147355.2 Apotomis turbidana | reverse complement strand
TGGCTCCTGAAAGACGTTTTTCAACCAGATTGAACCCAAGACCCCGCGTACATAATTATGTACAAATTCAAATTTACATTTGAACTTTTATTGAATAACAGTGTTCCAATTAAAAAAAAAAACTGCTTGGAGTTGCCCGGGGTATTTGTATGGCTAAGACATGCTGCTACTTCGGTGTTAGGGTCGCCACAGACGTTTGGAATTTTCGTTCGGTTTGGAATGACATCAGTGTCTTTGTCTCTGTCTGCCATATGGCGATGTCTCGCTTGCTGGCGTCATTCCGTACGGACACCGAACGACAATTCCGAACGTCCGTGCTTGTCCGATGTATGTATGCAGCATTGCACGGCGGCTCGTGGCATGCTGCATACATACATCGGTATGATTTTGTTTGTGTCGCTCACCGCTGCCGTTCGCAGGTCGTGACTGGGATTTTTTTTATTTTGTTGTACGCCCCACTTTTAGATTTCGGATATTTTAGGTGTTTTCTACTCAGAATCATCTAATTTCGATCTAATTTAGAGAAAAAGTGTCCCAATATTTTTACGTTCCATTCCGTTACCATTAGACCCCGGACATTTGTCGCGGTGACGTCACAATAGGGTAGTTTTGGGGAGTAAACGGGCCGGTGTTAATTAATACAATAAATGACATACATAAATTAATATTCTTTATTTAATGTTACCTATAGGTCAACTGTCAATTGATTTATTTATCGACGTTGTTATTTCGTTAACTGACTCTCCGTAACAAATCAAATGTTTGGTTTGCATTAATATACCAAAAAATAATATTGCTCAATCAATTCAATTAATTATGTAATTTTTGTCGTAAATTATTTAAATTTATAAACATATACAAACAAAGACAAAATCATCTAAAATGTTACAGATTTTTAATTTTTATTGTTTATAATTTAAAAACACGTGGAGTGTATTACTTAATAAAAAAAAATTGTGATTATCATTTTTGTAAAAAAAAATGATTGGGTTCAGAACTGTTAGTTTTCCTTATTTATTAACACAGGTCCATTTACTCCCCAAACTACCCTATAGTCACGTGACTGCGACGAAAATCCGGGGTCTAGTTACCATTTTCATACAGCGTACTATAAGCAGGAAAGAAAAAACAAAATACAGACTGCCAAACTTATAAAAATATTTTTTTTCTTCTAATTAGATCGAAAGAGCTCTTGATTTTGAGTAGCAAATACCTAATATATCCAAAATAAAAGAGAGGGATGTAGTAGTTACAACGAAAAAAAAAATGCCCGGCTGGGCCGTAAGGCCAACCCTGATCGGAGAGACATAATGAGTTGCCCACTGAAAATAAAGATGTTCCAATTCCAAGTGGTGGGTACCATGACAACTAGAAAATGTTAACCCTGCATACAATTATATATTATTATTATTATTACACTCATTTCTGAAATGACGTAATTCGCAATGAATCATGAAATCAGTTTGATATTTGGGGACAATCTTGAAAAAGTCTTTATAGTTATGTCCACACTGTGCCCTTTTCACGTTCAACTTGTGCTTTCGTCTATTGCGATCTCGCTCGCATCGTACAAAAATGAGCAAGATAGCAATAGACGAAAGCGCAAGTTGAACGTAAAAAGGACACAGTGTGGACATACCTTATTGACCATATTCAGATTTTTGACTTACATGTCATTTCAGTAAAGTATATACATCACCATGCATTTAAAGGTTAAAACTGTGTATAGTTGCCGGTAATATTTTAGAACAAAAATGGCGGATCTGCGCATGTACATTTGTACGTAAATCGGCTACTGCGCAGTCAAGGTTATGCTCTAAAAGTTTGCCGGCAGCTGATTGTGTTGCTATTCTATCGCATTGGGAAACTGTCATGATAGATTTAATGTTGATGTAAATAAATAAATAATAACTCCTAAGGATTTGTACGATTACAAATACATTGAAATAACTGGCTATTAGTTAACCCTTAATTTGACAATGTTCGCCAGGATGAATGACCATCTTTTTCTATTTTTTTTCGAACCAGAATAGGCTAGTTGACTCATATCAAATTGTATTAAACTAATGTTTATTCCGTATTAGCAAAGGAAACCTAAAAATATATTTTTCAATCCATAAAAGTGAAAGATGGCTGAAAAAATTGAATTTGAAAATATGGTTTTTAATCTGTATTTTGAAATGCTTAAAACGCTGTCCGCCATTTTCGCTTATGATAGTGACGTCATTGCTCATGTAAACAAAACTGAAAGTCTACTTTGACGACTTCGAATAGTGCCGTCCCTCTCGATCTCCTGTCAAAGTATATTGGACTGAGCGGAATGGCACTATACGACGGTCGAATTTCGAATATTTACAGGTAATTCTACGTCACGCCACAGATTAGCAAAAGGGAAAAATGGCGGACGGCGTTTTTGACTGTTTATGAAATTTTTAATTTTCAATTGATAAAATTTAGCTTTCTAGCTTTCACAAAAATACAAGACATTTTTTTTAGAGTTAGTAAGATCATTATTAACCATTTCAAATATATTTCAAAACTGGGTCTACTAGCCTATTGTTTGCTCTATTCAACCTTAACGAGGCTTGAACTAGCGACCTTCGTTTTTTTTTTGTCAAATTAAGGGTTGTCTACATCCGTGTGTCCATTAGGCGAATACTGTTTGTACAATTTGTACATTTGTTATTAAAATACAATAGTTTGTATTAAATAGTTTTAAGGTTAACTAGAGAAGATATGGCCGTGCGTTTTGTTGTAACCTGTCCTCTTCTTTTTTCTTATATTTATTCTTTGGTCATTTTGGCTTTTATGGCTACATGACACATACATACATGCAAGCATTTAAGAGGCCTTATTCCTTTAAAAATGCTGATTGCTTTAGACATTTTTCTCTATGACCAAACATGTTTCTTATCATATTATTGATGTTACTACCTAGAACAGGGCTATTGGGATTTGTTGGTATATATTTGAAACCTACAGTTAGAATTTTTCATTGATACAAAGGCCTCTTAAGAGGCCTTATTCTTTTAAAATTAATTTTTGTCATATTATGACAAATATATTGATATTTTCAACCCACTTTTTGAGGTGAATTATTCTTTTCCCCGAGTTCTAGGTAGTAACATAGCTATTGCATGCTTTCATTGCGTGCAGTCCAAAATAAGTTGAAAAAAACTAATTTTCCGCGTGAATTTTGTCAATTTGGAGTAGTTTTTGAAACAAAAATTAACAATGAAAAATTCAAACTGTAGGTTTCTGTTCTTAGTAGTAACATCAATAATATGTTAAATAACACGTTTGGTCATAGAGAAAAAATTCTAAAACAATCAGAATTTTACATAGAAGGAATAAGGCCTTTACGAAATGTAGTAAGCTTCTGTGAGCGATAGACATTTTAACCTTTTGAACGACAAGCGGTGAACCAATTCTTCGGGCCCCCTACTTACTTACTTAGCTATGTATGGCTGGGGTATTTAAAATTTTTGAATTTTATGTATTTTAATATATCCAACGAAATGTTTTTACATAGGTACAATTTTTTTTTGTTCATGTGTTTGTGTCACAAACATGTGCGATCTGGGACTGCACTGTCACTAATTTACCGCCCTAGATATGTATAAGATCATCCATGTCACGGGGCCAAAAAGTATTTGACTAGCAATTCCAACTGATGATATTGTGGCTGTTATTTATTCTAGCGGCGAATTAGAGCATTAACTAAGTTATAAACTGTTTAATTTTTATATAATTTACGCCACTCTTACGCGATCCTGCCAACAGGAACTATCCTTCGCGACTCTTATCGCGCGACTTAGCGTCACCCGTCACTCGCTCACAGTACTATACAGAAAGAGATAGGTAATATATCTCGCGCGAGAAAGAGTCGCGTGTCACATTTGAGGTGCAGATAAGAACCAAGGAGTCAAATTTTTTTGCAACTGACAATAAAACGTTATTTCATTGAAAAATATTGGTCCTACAACGTCGTCCATATTACTAATGGCTCAGTTTCATTGGTCGATAGGGCCCGCATGCGGGGTGCGGTACATTGCCATAGTGAGTATGCCATTATGAGTTTTACTGGTCGTTATACCGTACGCGGGGAGTCCCGCACGCGGTATATCGACCGAGTTATCGACTTGTGAGTTTCACTAGTTGTTATACCGCATGCGGGGAGGCCCCGCATGCGGTATATCGACCGAGTTATCGACCAATGAAACTGAGCCATAACCTTTCAACCACTCAGCTCGTCGAAGCAAAACTATTCCTAACGCCAAGCTAACAGTAGATAGTATAACTTTGTATAGCGACAAATGACGTCGTGGCATCTAGGACACAGCTTTCCGTCGACGTGATTTGGCGTCTTTGTGGCTCAGTTTCATTGGTCGATAGGGCCCGCATGCGGGGTGCGGTAGATTTCCATAACGCATACCATTGTGAGTTTTCACTGGTCGTTATACCGTATGCGGGGAGTCCCGCATGCGGTATATCGACCGAGTTATCGACCAATGAAACTGAGCCATTGGCGCGCAAAAGGCTAACCATGTAAATTGTTCCTCCCTAAAGCCATTAACTTGCAGTATGGATGCGTTTGTAAAATAATTATAGAAAAGTAATTTTTAAATTGTAAAATACTTAGTCATTCAGTCAATATTAGTTTAAGAGCTATGAAATATTATTTGTACAAATAAAGGTATGAAGTATAGTTTGTATTACAGTGTTTTATTTACAACATCCTTGCTAGCGTCAATGGCGTATACTTGAGTCCTTAGCAAAGGGCGGACAGTGGATGCAATATACGCCAAAATCATGTCAAACGATATTAATACAATTGTTTTAAAGAAGACAACATGAATGCAAAATAAATGATCATATTTTTTATCTATATTACATATTTTCAGTCCATTTCTTTTATGGTTCACTATCCACTTATGTTGAGAAAATGGCCTCTCCACATCTACAGATGTAAGAGGTGGGTATTCGTATTCTGATACATTACTTCACCATTTTCAGTAACATTATCACCATCACTCAAATTTCTTATAAATTCATAATCTGGAATTCTGTCTATAAAAATAATCAGAAGATGTCAACATCGTGCAAAGTCTTACATATGTATTTTGTACTTACTTACTCGAAATGTAATAAAAGTCTTATCCGTCTTATGCTTTCGTCACCATATTGCATCCACTGTCGTCCATTTGGTCCTTAGGTAGTATACGGCGTTATTTTGCAGTGATTCAGTAGCAATAGCAATGGAAAGGGTTATGCTCGGAGTTTTTTACCCCGATAGAATCAGAAATGAGGATATCTGCAGAAGAACCAAGGTAACCGACATAGCTCACGGATTACACAGTTGAAGTGGCAATAGGCAGGCCATGTAACCCGGAGAATGGACGGCCGTTTAGGCAACAAAGTCGTAGAGTGGCGACCACGTATAGGAAAGCGCAGCCCCCGACTATAGATGGGCGGATGTCCTCGTGAGGGTAGCGGGGAATCAATGGATGCGGTCTTCACAGAATCGCACTTTGTGGCGAGTCATGGGAGGCCTATGTTCAGCAGTGGACGACTGTGGCTGATAGACAGTAGCAATGCAGTCGCAATACAGTCCCGATACTGTCGCTGGTTATAATATACCTTCGTACACGTATACTTGATTCTGCATCGCTATTTTGCCGTGCTAAGCTAAAAGGCGACCTTTTTGTATGGAGCTCCATATCCAACAGGTCGCCTTTTACAGCAGTAGGTATTATCGCGATTGGAGCATATTATAATCTTGACGCGCGTGATTACTCTTGACGCGCGTGATTACCCTTGTCGCGCGACTCAGCGTCATCTGCCTCGCTCGCACGGTATTGAAAGAAAAGTGACAGGTAGTATTTGCCGCACGATAGAGTCGCGTGTTAGTTATGCTAGACGTACGGTATTGAAGCGAGGCTGAATCGAAACAACGCGACTGCATCGCAATAGTCGTGCGTTTGTATCGCTACTGGCTCAGTTTCATTGCCCGCAGACGATATAACGACCAGTGAAACTCACAAGTCGATAACTCGGTCGTCATACGGCATGCGGGGACTCCCGCCGACGGTATAAGTGAAACTCAAAATGGCATGCGTTAAAATATACCGCACTCCGCATGCGGGCCCTATCGACCAATGAAACTGAATACTGTACAAATCGCCTGATTTCAAAACCTCGTATCAGTAGGTAGCTTGATACCGAGATACCTACCTACGTTTTCCTCTCTCCATCTCTCTCCTTCATTCACCTTTTACGTCCTGTATTATATTATTTCCTACTATCTTAAGATTCTTAAGATATGAGAGTTTTTGAGGAACTGTAAGCCTCGAGAGTAATGAATAATTCCCAAGTTTATAAAGTTGCAGACTTTCGGATTTGTTGCAAAAATAAAGTAATTTCATTTGCGAAGTATCCCAGTGTCTGAACCGAAATCTGCCAAATCTCAGGTGCGGAGTTACTAGTGGAACTCACGAGGTGTAAACCTCGAGGGTTTAAAAACAACTAGAATGTTGAAAATTGAAGCAAGTGATAAATTCAAGACGAAGCATTGAGGTCAAACGCATTGATTACAAAAATACGTTTGCTTTAGGTTTTTATAAAGTTTACTACGGTATTACAGATTAAGTAGGTACATTCCATAAATCCCTAGGCTGTAGCCTAGCCTAACAAAACTGTAGTTTTGTATAGGGCCAAACATGAACAAACCATAACACTACTTCGCAATGTTGGTAACAATCTTTCATCCAACAAAATAAAATTTAAAATTTAAAAACCCCCGACATTACAACCTACAAAAAGAAAGAAATAAAATCTAGGAAATATGCCTTTACAATGAACAGTAGAAACTGAATCCAAGCTTCGTTGCGTTCGGGGGACCGCTGAGTACGTAAATGAAATGAAATAATTTTTTCAACGCAAAATTGCAAGTAGGTATGCATTTGGGCTTCCCACTTTACGATTTTCAGTACAATGCATTTCATTTACTTAGCGGTCCCCCGACGCAACGAAGCTTGGATTCATTTTCTGCTGTTAATTGTAAAGGCATATTTCCTAGATTTTATTTCTTTCTTTTTGTAGGCTGTAATGTCGGGGGTTTTTAAATTTTAAATTTTATTTTTATTTCATATTTTTTAAACAAACAGAAGTTTCGTTTTAGGTTTTTTTTTTCTTTTAACACAATTTTTGGTTTACACCGTTTAATTTCCTGAGTTTCCAGTCTTTTGTCGAGCTTGATCCTTGGCTATATATGTAGGGACAACGGGATCCCAAGCCAGTGTTAACGAAATCTGTCTTCTATAAGATTAAAATTAGGATATATTTTGATTTCATTAGCCTTAAGCAACATTTTGGGAAAAGTCGTTAAAGTCAAACTAGTTAATGACAAAGTTATTAGCCAAGACAATCAAATTATATACTTTAAATGCACTGGATGTGTCGAAAGAACCTGCTAAGCCTAAAACAGAACCAGGTTTCTATTCTACAGGATCTAAATACTACGGCTGGCTTACTTAGCTCCATAAAAAATGCTGTTGGTGCTAGGTAACTTGACTTAGTTTTGAAAGACCTAATCATCGATACCCCACACCATGGGATAAACCGATAAAAAAAAATACATCCCCACTTTAGAAAATTACATCCCGACTTAAATTTATTCTACCACTACGTCTCTGAGCTAAGCTGTGGACAGACGGACAGACGGACAGACGGACGGACGGACATGGTGAAACTATAAGGGTTCCTTGTTGACTACAGAATCCTAAAAAGTTATTTTCTCTTAGGCAAGAGTACTTTTGCTAAAGCTTACGTGTCCTTTAGTCGCGTTAAAATCTTGCAGGGTGTTGCTATTGGTGACTTCAATCAAAGGAACCTGTTCAATAGTCCTATAATTAAAAAAATATTTTTTTTTTTAGCAGAATTGCGAAACTTAGAAACAGTGACCCAGTACCTACTGTGACAGAAATTATAAAGTTTTTCAGAGGTTTTATTATCGACTGTTCTTTCTTAAACAAACGTTAATAGCTCATCAAGAACAATCAGACGAGCCCAAACATTATGGGTTTATCTTGTGCTGTTTAGGAGTTCCTACGGCCATCTTCAGCTCCAAGGTACCTAATTATTGTACTGTCAAGATTTTATTAAATTGTTGACTACGCTAATAAAACTTAACATTTAACCAACATTTGAAATGCTTGGCTTAGATCCTTTCACAACTAGATGGTCATCATGAGACCTTTATTTATTGAGTGATAGAGAAAATGCTAATAAAACTTAACATTTAACCAAAACTTTGGAAAACTTGGCTTCAATATTGGCTGAAATCCATTAACATCGAGCTGGTCATCATGAGACCTTCATTTAGTAAGTGATATAGAAAATGCTTATAATACTTAACTCATCCTCCTAGCCTTTGTCCCATTTTTTGAGAATGAATTCTCAATCGTGGTCGGCTACCTAAATCCCAAGATGTGGCGTAGGCACTAGTTTTTACGCAAGCGACTGCCATCTGACCTTGCAATCCAGAGGGGAAACTAGGCCTTATTTGGGCTTAGGTGGTTTCCTCACGATGTTTTCCTTCACCGAAAAGCGAGTGGTAAATATCAAATGACATTCCGTCCGAAAAACTCATTGGTACGGGCCGGGTTCGAACCCGCGACCTCCGGATTTAAAGTCGCATGCCCTAACCACTAGGCTACCACTGCTAATAATACTTAACATTTAACCAAAATTTGGAATCCTTAGCTTCAGTATTGGCTGAGATCCATTAACAACTACCTGGTCATCATGAGCCCTTCGTTTAGAAAGTTATATAGAAAATGCTAACAATACTTAAAATTTAACCAAAATTTGGAATCTTTGGCTTCAATATTGGCTGAGATCCATTAACAACTACCTGGTCATCATGAGACCCTCAATTAGTGAGTCATATAGAAAACGCTAATAACACTTAACATTTAGCCAATATTTCGAATTATTGAATTCAACATTGGCTGAGATCTTGTCTCTTGTTCCAATCAAAGCTGAATATCTTGGAAACTACTGGTCCTTTTTCCACCAAACATAGCTAAGAGCCACCTCGACGGAAAAATCTTTCGATTCAAAAAACCGCGCTTAAATCGGTCCATCCGCTTGGGCGCTACGATGCCACAGACAGACACACAGATACACATGTTAAACTTATGACACCCCTCTTTTTTTGTCGGGGGTTAAAAAATCGCTTTCATCTTACATCGCAATCAATTCAATTTCCTATTGATCGCTTAGGTTCACTTCGTCCACATTCCCATTTCGTTCACATTCCTATTTCGTCCGCAATCAATTCCCAAATCGTCCACTTTCCATTTTGTCAGCATTCCCATTTCGTCCACTTCCCATATTGTCAACATTCCCATTTCGTCCATATTCCTACTTCGTCCAAAATACCATTTCGTCCGCAACCAATTCCCAATTCGTCCACTTCCACACAATGGGAATGCGGACGAACTGGGAATGTGGACGACATGGGAATGTTGACGAAGTGGGAATGTGGACGAAGTGGGAAGAAGACGAAGTGGGAAGAAGACGAAGTGGGAATATGGACGAAATGGCAATGTTGACTAAGTGGGATTTTGGACGAAGTAGGAATGTGAACGAAATGGGAATGTGGACGAAGAGAACCTAAACGCTATTGATTTCCACGGGAACACAATACTTACAAGTACTCTTTATTGCACACCTCATAAATCAGGAGAAATACACACACAAGAATTAGAGTTAAACAACAGGTGGCCTTATCGCTTAAGAGCGATCTGTTGCACGCTGGCCCTGACTGACCTTACTCACGCGGAACTCGCTACATTCTCGCCGTCTTCCTCCACCAATGGTACCGCACCGCCCGGGCCATCCATTACCGTTAAAGGTGAAAGATCGCTCCTCCTCATCTCTTTGTGAATGTTATCAGTTCTCGCTCGGAATAAGACAAAGGGTAACCTTAAGATGTTATCGAGTCATTGACCTGCGTCAACAGGTGGACCATTCTGTAATAGAGATTGAATCAAAGGAATGGATTTTTAAATAACTTGGATGATGTTTTATATACATTTTCAGGATTATTAAAATATCTACGGAACGTCGTAAACGTCGAATATTTCTCGACAAGTTTCGAATCGGTTCGCGATTAATGCCTATCAGTCGCGGCAGCGGCCAACCGAGAACTCATTACAGTGATCGGCTCTCCTGATTATGAATCGCGAACCGATTCGAAACACGTCGAGCGATATCCGACTTTTACGACATTATAGTAAACTTTGTTTCGAATGTATATGTTTCTATGTACAAATTTCAGGATAAACGTGAGATGTTTTTAGAAACACTGGTGTTGTCTGTGTGCCTAACAAGTAAGGAAACAAAAGATAAATAAATAAGAAGCCAAAATTACATACCTATGTATCCTTTGTAACTATAGATAAATTGGTACCACTAAAAATGCGCAATATTACCCGAGGGCTGTCGACGAGCTTCGAGAGGCATTCCGCGATCCAATTACGTATTGTTACCAGTTACAGGGACTTGTTGTAGAGGTGGGACATAATAGCACCATGATGGAAGTAACAGTGACCGGCCGACGATCACTGTGACTTGAAAATTACTCCTGCGGAGATAATCCCATTAGCGGGTTATACTCCCACACAAAGTCCGACTACTGGTAGTGAGGGCTAACAAGCCCTGATACTGTTCATCTCTTTTAAAAAAACCGTTTAATTTAAATGTTTTTAAAATAAAAGTGTCAATTTAGTCCGCCTGATACAGATCTAGTAATGTGAGCAATAAGTGTAACAAAATAATGGAGACTACACTATTATAACAATCTAAAATTTAATTAAAAACTGTATTCTATGGATATTTTAGGAAAATATTTACAGCGCGATACAGGATTTGTATGGGCGCGCGGTGCCAGCTGATGTATAGCACCTTCTGTTGGCAGTATTTCGGTGTGATAAGCAGACAAAGAAATGTCAATTCAATTCAATTCAAATTCAATTTACAGGGATAGTTGGACATCAAAAGATAACTTTGATAAAACACCTTTTGCAATTCGAACGTTAGTTAGTGCACAACTCTACATATATGTGGTTTAAATTTCATTGGCAAAAAAAATGAAATTAGTACGAGTGTGAGCTAAGGTATCGATATGTAAGTAGTCGTGACCTGTTCCAATTTTTTTCACATTGATTGATTTTCACACATTATTATAACAAAACGGGACTAAATTATGTTTCAAGAAGTGTTTATTTAATTACCTCGTCGTTTCGAAACGTGATGACTGTTACGTCCATGGTCTTGAAGGGACCCCCTTCGAGACCATAGACTAACAATATCACGTTCAACAAAATTTTAATTTAATATGTCCATGAATATCTTTATTTGGGCCAAATAGTTTCCTTCCAGGCGCGACAAGAAAAAGAAGTCGAACGACGGATAGGAAACGCCTGGAGGAGCTATTGGTCCATGAAACACTTAATGAAAGGTGACCTCCCGCTATCACTCAAAAGGAGGCTCATGGACATATGCATACTTCCTGTTCTCACCTATGGTGCTCAGACTTGGTCTCTGACAGAAGTTCAGAAGTTCAAACTCGGGGTCTGCCAAAGGCCTTATGGAGCGAAGCCTATTAGGTGTCAAATTAATGGATCGAATCCGGAATACCACTCTACGCTCCCAGACCCAAATTGTTGACGTAGCTCGGAAAGCGGCCAAGTTAAAGTGGGAATGGGCTGGTCACGTTTGCCGTATGCTGGATGAGTTGTGGGCCAAGACCACTACAGAGTGGAAGCCTAAAAACTCAAAACGGAAACGTGGCAGACCTCGCCGGCGGTGGCGGGATGACTTGGATTTCTTCTTGAAGGATTGGTCAGAAATAGCCTTAAGCCGAAATCACTGGAAGAAAAGGGGGGAGGCCTTTGCCCAGCAGTGGGATATTACGGGCTCAATATAATAATAATAATAGGTACATCGACGTTGTGGACGTAACATCAGAGGTAAAAGATCAGTCGTTATAATCAATAAAAGGCATTTTAAATTTTGTACAGACTATCCAAAACAATGTCATGTAGGAAAACAACGCTTTTCATGGCTATACAAGCCAATACGAGAACGGCACACGCAATCACAGGCTTGGCAGATATTCCTTTTTATTTTATTTTTTTCATACTATGACAAATATATTGATAATTTCAACCAACTTTTTGCGAATAATAGTTTTCCGTGAGCTCTAGATAGTAACATCTGTAAAACAGTTTTTTGCGTGACTTTTATAAATTTCGAGTCGTTTTGGAAACAAAATTTATCAATGAAAAATTAAAACTAGGTTTTATATATATACCGATAAAGCACAATGGCCCTGTTCTAAGCAGTAACATTGATAATAGGTATGTTTAGAAACGTTTGATCATGGAGAAAATGTCTAAAACAATATGCATTTTTGAACGGATAAGGAGGCTTAAGAGTGGCCTGCGCGCACTGAGCAAGTCGTTACTGTGTCATGTGAAATTTCACAGTGATTTTAGGACTGGACCGGCAGTCACGTCGATTGAAATGTAACGTTACCCCCATCTCTAACTTGTTACCTATTCAGGGCTGCGGCATTATTGACTTCCGAATATCGATGTGCTAATTTAGTCTGTGTCATTGACGAGTTGCCTTCCATTGTCAGGGTTTGCTACAGTAGGTATTCGTATTAATTGGCTCCTCTATACTATTATAAAGTTATATTGTGCTATTGATAATGAAGATCAAAGCACAAGGAAAAATTTAAATGCGTAACCTTTAAACTTTAAGCTTGTTAAAATGAAATGGCTGACATTTAAATACCTAATTATCTGGATAGAAAATAGATATATGTTTTATTTGCTAATAGTGAAATGGCAGCTTAGTATTTTTAACCGAGTTCCGGTTCTCAATTGAACTGTTTTTTTTTGTTTGAATTTTTTTTGTTGTGGTAAATAGTGTGGCATCTTTCATACAAAATACCAAAATAGGTAGTGTATTTGGACGACATTGAACTTTATTTTTGAGTTTTTGTATTTGTGCCTAAATAGATGAATATGGATTGATTTCAACTATTTTTGATACACGGGTAGCTAGGCATCCATAGGTGGTTATGGGATACATTTTACCCGACTATGAAGACGCAAAAAAGTCATAACCCATTTTTACTGCCGCGCGGACGAAGCGGGCACGTTCTAGTCTAGGTACACTAGAAATATAAAATTTTCAGACATAACAATAGATAGGAATAGGATGAACCCTTAGTTATTATTATACAAGCTTTTAATCTGGGGGCTCGGGAGTGCCCCCGCCAAGATAACTGAAAAAGAGGCGGGGCACTACCTGGGTGAATTTCAACAAGCTCGAAATTTAACTAATTTTGGTGGTTTTTTTTATTTTTGATGTTAGAGTCAAAATAATATATCAATAATACGAATAAAGTCATAACCAATATTGTGTAGTAATGGCCCTTTGTTATACATAATAGTTTTAAAGAAATTATGATTTTAGTAATTTGCCAACCACCAAAATGGCTTGTGTCCACAAAAATTAGATATTTTGGCCACCAAAATTAAACATCTACACCAAAATTAGTTACTTGTGCTAAAAATTTATATTTTTGAATGAAAATAAGGGAATAGGAAAAGAAAGTAAATGTTTTATTAATAATTTTAATTATACCAAAATATCTATGAAAATACAATCACTAACTCGTTTGTAACAACAATATATTTTTTTCTTTTCGAGGACTTCTTCTCTTGATTGTTTTTTCTTGCGATTAGCCATTCTTAAAACCTTCGAGTAAATTAGTGTTAAACACACATATGGTAGACAAACCAAGCAACATGTACAATACGATAACTGTACAATAGTACGAAATAAAAATGCAAAAACCAAATGAGAGAGAGATAGGCCAACAGTCAATGTAATACATATTACGTTATATCTATATAAATACATATAACATAAATATAATCATAATTATAACAAAAACAGCAACCTAATCAAATAATCGTTCGTTCGACAGCCACAATTTCTTTAACTTCCCCTTGAGCGTTGCTACGGACTGCGTCTGCCTAAGGGCGGGAGAAAATGTATTCCATAATTTCACGGCGCACACAGCAAAAGACACGTCGTAAACATGAGATCTATGCAGTGGGATTAATAGAGCCAGATTTGCACTTGACCGTCACGCCATCCGCCATGTAAAAGAACTTCTCTGCAAGGTACGGAGAAGAAGGAATGAAAAGGACATTAAATATACAAAATACAAAGAACATGTAAGTCTCTGCTCTGATAGATCGGAAGCTTTTTAACTTGAGCGCAGTATTGAGACTCATGATCAAACTTGCGGAGACCAAAGCAAAAGAGAGCGGGGAAGCATGATCCTCAAATAAAGACGAAGGAAATTCTGCAGACACCTCAATGAATGAAGGGACGCGAAAAGTTTCTTACTGATCTCAGAAATATGAGGTGCCCATGACAAAGATTGATCCATGGTAATGCCAAATTTTTTTTACAGTAGAAAAGAAAGGTACAAGCGTACTATCAAAGAAAAGAACTGGCTTAACTTGATCTGAAAGCTTGGAAATAAAATGTAGGCTTCCAACGACAATAGCCTGCGACTTCTTGGCATTATTTTCCTATTCAAACCAAAGAATCAAGCCCAAGCTCGGATTGATTCCAGGTCTGAATTGATTTACGAAACCAAGGAGCCAAAATCATCAATGCTGGCCGCCGCATAAAGCTGCAAATCGTCTGCATAGAGATGGAACAAGGAGGAGAGTGACTTGGTGATTCCGTTAATGCAGACAGAAAAGAGTAATGGAGAGAGTATTATGCCCCCTTGAGGGACACCAGCAGACAGTTCACACCAGCTAGAAAATCGGTCATCAACTCGAACCCGCTGAAACCCCCCAAAGAGGTAATCATAAGACGATTGTCGTCGGTGATCTTAACCAAAGCGGTGGTTGTGCTAAACAATTGAACAAGTCTATTTAGATATGATGAGAGACGTGGATTTACAAAGGATTCAATAATTTTGGATAAGATGGGAAGAATGGACATAGGACGATACTGCGACATTAACAACCTTTAACACGTCTTACACACAATTCGCACACAGTCAATTATTGCTAAGTCACTAGAAACATAAACCACAAAAATTGTGTCAAAAAGTATTTTGAACACACCAAAATTAGATACTTACGTGCTGAGTGGACAGTTCCAGCAAGTTACGACATGTGTGTCATCGCTCAATGCCAGAGCGGAACTAAACGAACAGGTTAACACACGGATGTTAGTCTTGTTGCGTTTCGTTCAACCATAAACACATTTTTCTACTCCAGTACTTTTTTCTGTCATTTATATAGTTACTAACTCTAATATAAAGACATAAATTATGAAAGTCTGTAAAAGTCTATACTCTACTGCTCAAAAACACACTGCTAACCGATGTTATAATGTCGCCAAAAAACCATCACTTAGTACCTCAGATTACATGATGAACAGCTGCATTCAAACAATTTGCAAATTAAAAAAAAAAACTTTTGTACTAAGGCATTGGTGCCAACTTAAAAAAGAAGTTTTATCTTCAGTGCATGGATGTTTAGTATAGTGAACGATACCTTTATGTATAAGTTAAATTTTTTTGACAGATGTTTAGTATGGTGATCGTATACCTTTATGTATAAGTTAATATTTTTTTGACAGATGGATGTCAATAAAAAAAAAGTTTATCAGAGACAATTTTTCTTTTTAATTTTGTTGATTCCGAGCGGGAACATTTAATTATTTTCTTTGTTGTTTATTTGCATTTTATTTATGAAATGTCGAGTCGTAGAAAAAGTATTGTATGCAACGTTGTATAAGTAGGTCAAAAAACGCTCGTGGCATCTTTCTTACGATGTTCGCTGCGCTCACATCGTAACCCATGCCACTCGCGTTTTTTGCCCCCTCTTATACAACGGTTGCATAAAATACTATTTCAATAGTTACCACCAAAATTGTCAATTTCACCCGGACAACTCTTAGTGCTCAATTTTGAGAATCTATTTATGTATTAATCTTTATTTATATATCATTATAAGATACGTAAACTAATACAGATTATAAATAAATGCAATTTTAGTTTAAAACATTGATGTTATGGCTCTATCAATAGTCCTATTTGTTATGGAAAAAAGCTGCACTTTGTGATGGAAGCAAGCCGTTTTGCACAGTGATAAAATAGACCAAAATAAACGATTTCACTCGAGGAGAAATTAGTTTCACTCCTTAGGAACAATGGCGCCACTTATTCAAAAAAAGTTTAAAAAATTCTAAATCCTGAACGGACACTCCGATTTTGACGAAAGAGGTGCCAATCGGCAGATAATTACCCAATTTAACATAAAAAAAACAGATAAAAACATTAAAACAGATAATAAATTATTTTGGATAACCAATAAATTAATTTTTCTGAAAAAAGTATTTGCAATCAATGAATAAATGAATACTTAAATGAAATTTGTGATTTTCTGAAATTTTACTCGTTAAAATGTATGTACATGGTACTTTTTTTATTTATTTATATTAATATACAACTAATTTTACATTTACGAAAAAAACCGCATATCATTAGCTCGTATAGTTTTAAAGTTATTGAAGAATACAGACATGGCGCCGCTGGGTCAAAAAATCTAAAAAAAATCTAAAACCTCAATGGATATTCCGATATACTAACTATATAATTAGTTATTCAAGGCCAGCTAATTGATTGATGAAATATTAAACAAAATGTTCTTAATAGCCTCCCCTTTACCCGTAAAACATGGCTTGCACTACTTTGTATAAGGCGCTAACTTGTTAAGTACCCTTCCGTCAAAAAGTTTGAAGACCCCTGACCTAAAGAAAAGGTAAGTAAGGCTGCTATTAAGTAAGTAGGTAGGTACTAGAGAAACAGTTCAATATTGGCGTATAGTAACAAGTTTCAATTATCAATTATAAACATTGTACATTATAAATTGGTTTTCGCGGAAATCTGAATTTCAAGTTTAGTACTTTGTATTCCGTGGTTGAGTCAAAATCTTTGATAAATTACGTCTTTTGTTTATGGAACAATGGAATAATAGCTACCTACTCCTATTATACGGCGTCGCTGCCTTTTCTTTCGGGGCTTTGAACTCGATTTGGCAAGTCAGGTGAGGTCAGTGTACCTTCGCCGGTAGCAACAGTATTTTACCCATATAAGCGTGAAGCCAAGCGTAATTTGTGTCGCGTAATTTCGGTCGCGCCATACATCGCGTCACGATCACGTCACAGTAAGTATGGCGCGACCGAAATTACGCGACTCACATTATGCTCTTCTCGCTTCAACATTAGGTGGAAGTTAACAGTACGAAACGTGGGGTAGTGCTAGATGGACAGGCTATATATTATGTTGACGAGTATATACGACGCGTTTGGCTCGGTTTGTAGACACCTGCCTACTGAGCCGGCGGTCCCGGGTTCGAATCCCGGCCAGGGCAAATATTTGTGTGATGAACTCGAATATTTGTGCTTGGGTCATGGTTGTTCTATGTATTTAAGTATATATTTATCAATATAGGTACGTATATCGTCGTCTAGTACCCATAACACAAGCCTTCTTGAGCTTAATTTGTGTGAGGTTGTCCGATATTTATATTTATTTATATTTACTGGGGTCTGTTTCAGCAACAGTGAGGACAAGGAAATCGATCGCCGCATCGAGAATGTTTGGAAGAGCTTCTGGTCCATGAAAGATAAGGAAGGGAAACCTCCCATTATTACTTAAGCGAAAACTCGTCGACTTGTGTATTCTGCTACCCTATCTATCAATAAGCAACAGACATCCACTGCTGAACAAGTGCGATCCCGTGCATCTAGTGGGATGGACATCTAGTCAAGGCTGCGCTTTCCTATACGTGGTCGCCCCTCTAGGAATTGCTGCCCCAACGGCCATCCACTCTCCGGAATACGTGGCCTGCCCATTGCCACTTCAACCGTGCAATCCTGTGAGTTATGTCGGTTACCATGATTCTTCCAAACTTCTTAATTTTTTCTTGATTCTTCAGGCGTCCTATCTATTGGACCGCTGAACCTGATGCGAGAGCTAATGATTTTTTCAACCATTTGCTACTTGCATGCCTTAGGGTGGCATCGTAATGCTGTGGATAATATACGCCACAAGAAAATAATTACTCGGGTGAAGTCTAAACGTGTCGCACATTTATTTATGTTATAGCATCAGATCTTCACACACCTCGTATATTCACAAATCAGTACCGTTACCATGAGTTTACAGTGACAGTACTCGTTAGCGACTGCGTAAAGGATTTGTATGGAGGATTGTGCCACTAGGGGCGCTGTGCTATTCACCATACCAATGCCTTACGCTGTCGCTAGCGAGTACGGTCACGTTAACGTTAACTGATGGTAGGGGTACGGTTACCTATAAAAAAACACTAGTTCCGAATCTGTAACGTTTCGCCAAATTTTCATTTGTCTGAAAGCCATTTTTTTCAAAACTGTTAATTTTTCAGAATAATTATAAAACAAACCTAACCTAACCTAATGTTTATAAAATCCTGAAAATATTGCGGTTTTCAGGAAAAAAATACTTTCGGACGAAATGTTTCCATGTTGAGATAGGTAGGATACCTCACAAACCAGCACTAAAACTGCACCAGACAAAATAAAGGAGAACTGAATTCGCAAATAACCTCGCCCGAACTGCATTCACAGCATCCCAAACTCCAAACTTCAAACTAGGAAATAAAATTATAGTTTCCTCACAAGTGCTATTGGAGTAGGAGATTCAAAGAAACGTGAACCTAACGCGAAAGGCACTAGGTAGGTAATGGTTGAGGAATTGTATTTACGCTGTTACTTTAAATTCTTAGCTCGTGGACTTTCCGCTGAGAATAGCAAACATGGCTGTTAGTACTGGTTGGCTCAGAATGGAATAGAACAGAATAAGTTTCGACGGACTTTATATATCATCATAGTCGGGTAATAAGTATTTTTTCTCAAACATGCAATGGATGTGGTCATACGTATGTCATAACAGGCTTCAAAGTATTAGGTCTCGGGCGGAACAACTCAAGAGAACTGTACATTGTCATACAAAATTGAAGGCCGGGAAGTATTTTTTTTTAACCTAGCGTCTGTGTTCATGAACAGGTTAAACAAGTGAATTATATATTTTTAAGTAGTGTGTTTTTTATTTCATTGCAAATGTTTGAGAAAAGCACTATACATGCCTTGGACGTGATACGGGCTTGGCCGGCTTCGTATCACTATTCCTACTCACCCGGAAAGCCTTTTTTCCCCGGCGTCTGCAGTGATGTACCTACTATACATAACCCAATACTAATAGAACATAAGCATGGAACAAGGTCGGTATCAGCGGGCAAATTTGAGGTACCAAGGGTCAGGAACTACTATGGCGATAGAACATTGAGCAAAAGAATTCCCTACATACTCAATAGTTTGCCCGAGAATATCCGACATGAGCCAAATAAGTCCAAATTTAAAAAATGCTTAAAAAAGCATCTGTTACAGACACTTGAGTGATAAAGTTGTGTATTCAAAGTGTCACTGAAGTGTTTAGCAATAAGAAAACTTTGTTGAAATTATTATATAGAGACTCACACCTGCAGACAAACTGTACAAACAGTTTTGCAGGGAACTGTATATATTTAAGTTGTATACTTTAATTAATAAACAACAATAAATAAATAAATATAACCATAGTCGGATTAAAAGTATTTTATAACCATGTTCAGATGTCCAGCTATCCCTGTACTAAAATTTGCTAAAATCTGTCAAGCCGTTTTGCCCTGATGAGAAGGCAAAGATAAATTTACCAATAAGGCTGGCGTGGCGCTCACTGCTGCTCGTTGTTAAGATTTTTCCTAGATGAATGAATTATCCATAGAAAACTACTTACTTAATAACTTATTTAATAACATTTTATTAGGGTCATTGATGTTCTATGTATTTAAGTATTTATTTATGTATAAAGGGTGGGCCCTGTAACAGGAGCAATAAATTAAAACATAGATTCGTCCCTTGAAACTAAACAACATTTGTTAAGCAACTTCTGAAAATAACGTGTGTTAAATGACATTTTGTAGAATAAAGTTTAGACAAAGAAGCAATGTATTGCGAAATGTCCGATATTAGTAGAGTGACAGCTATGTCAATTCTCAGGGAATGTCAACGTTGGACGACAAACATTCAAAATACTATTTAATTTGTTTGAAATAATAAAAAAATTAAAACTGACTTTTTTTTAAAGTTGCTGAACAAATGTTGTTCAGTTTAACGAGTAAAATCTATGTTTTAATTTTTTGCTTATGTTACAGGACCCACGTTGTATAAGTATGTATATCGTCGCCTAGTACCCATAACACAAGCCTTCTTGAGCTTAATTTGGGACTAGGTTGATTTGTATGAGGTTGTCTGATATTTATTTATAACTAACTGTGCCCCGCGGTGTTACCCGCTCATCCCACGGGAACACTAAATTTATTCGGGATGAAAAGTATCCTATGTCCTTTCCCGGGTCTCAAACTATCTCCATACCAAATTTCATCTAATTCGGTTCAGCGGTTTAAGCGTGAAGAGGTAACAGACAGACAGACAGACAGACAGACACACTTTCGCATTTATAATATTATTATATATTATATATTATATAATTATATTATATATTATATAATTATATATATTGCAAGAAAAACTTAACTTATAACAAAGAAATAGTAATAAAAATAATAATGTGTAGCAAAAAGTTATAAAACACATCTCTGCAAGTTGCAGTTTAGCTAGTGCTGCGAACTGGGAATGGCTGCTCAAACCCCAACAGTTTCGCTGCAGGTTTGAATTTGAGACGTGTGCCTCGTATGCACATACTGGAGGCTCGAATTATAGCAGTGCATATCCTTGTTATAATTATATATATTATATTATATATTATATATTATATTATATAATATTTATTATATAATTATAAATTATACTTTATATATTTATAATATTATTATATATTATATCATTATATTATTATACTATATATATAGTATTATAGTATGGATTATAATTATTTTAGAATATAGCGCCATCAAACGGGCGTCGCAGAATACAGAAACACATTACATATTTTTTACTTATAATCCCCTCTTTCTATAAATTTATGAAACATGAAATGTCTTATTTTTTTAAATGTGGGTTTTATATTTTAGTCTATTGATAAGTACAAAGATATCAAAGCTCAAAGAGAAATTGAAATGAGTTACCTGGGGGACGAGACCGGGAATCGAACCCGGTACCTCTGCATTGCCGGTCCAGCGCGTTAACCACTTCGCTACCAGAACTCCAACCAACCTTTAGAATTTTTCCTCATGCTTTGTATGTCGATCTTTGCATTGTTTATACGACATACAAAGCATAAGGAATAAATCGAAAGTCCGAGTCCTAATGCAAAACAACGTTTTTCCATATAATTCTGTCGGATAATTTCGCACTCAACTCAAGAGAGTAGCTTAAGAAAGCTACGTTAAAAAAGATTAAGACAAATACAAGTAAGGGAGACCAAGGAGATTTGTGACAGGGAAAAGTTGTGGCAGTGACGATTTCTCCCTACCTATAATAGTTAGCAAGCTGGCTTAGTACCCACCTCCAGCGCACTAGTAAAAGGTAGAAGTAGGGTTCAACCGACAAATTACGATGGCAACTTTATTAACTACATCTGTATGAAGTGAAGTGAAATGAAATGACATGATATGACATGAAATAATTTATTCAGTAGGTAGGTCACAAGGGCACTTTTCCAAGTCAGATTGTGAATCTGACTTGAGAAGAAAGCCGAGAGAAACTCAACAGTAGGTAGTTATACTTATGGTAAATGGTCCTTATAACCGGATACGTTTCAGAACTCAGATAAACACTAGATCGTTTGAGACCCATGTGTACATAAATATATACCTATACATGATATCTCCAAAACACCGCCAGTGAAACGAATACCCCTGACATTTAAAGGATGTGCCCTTGACCTATTTATTCTCAGCTGACCTTTACTGACCTTGTACAAATGAGGCGTGGAATGTACTGATTTTGTGATTGCAGAGGCAAATATCGTTTTCTTACAGAAATCGGTAACTTTGTCACCTTGGCAATACAGTATTTGATGACAGCTTAAATCAGCTACTCTTTATGAAATGTCAAAAACGATATAAGTAGTATTATATGAAGTTTTATTTATTTATTATTCAAATAAGTTTCACAGCATTACAGTAAAAACCAAGGCACTGTGAACTACAGAAATACATATAAAAAAAGACTTACAGTGCGACACAAAAGAGTAGAAAACGGATGATAAAGGAACTACAATTTTTCATACAAAATTGTTACCATATTCAAGCACTTTACGTCAAAAATGAGACAGTTGCGAAGGAAGTGGCGCCCTCATTTATTTTCTACTCTTATGTGTCGCACTGTAAAACTAGTTAGATTTAGGCATTTAGGCGACACAATGGCGTGGCTCCGTTGCGTCGTCTGATCTGGTGTAGAATACGGCAGATTGCCCCGGAACTGCCGAAACACGACAGCCTTCGGCCAGAAGTCTGCCGAATGCAGAGCAGACCAGTCTGCCGCTTTATGAAGATACTGGGTGTGACGTTATGAAATCAGTAGTCATAACAATCTTTTAAGCTTTTGTATTAATAAAAATAGTATAATGTCCTAAAGTTAATGGCAGTTTATTAGGTTTCGATTATTTTTGAATGTATTTAGTTGTTTCAATTAACAATTTATTTTTACTATATATAGTCAAATGCCGTATTCGTTCCGATACTCAGATAGGAAACGATTTTACATATAAATCTATCAATGAAAATTTATTTATTTATTTAATCTTAATTGCACGAAAGAAAACTTATCGTACAAAAGGCGGACTTAATGCCATGATTCATTCTCTACCAGTCAACCTTAGGGCAAAGCAGAAAAATTGTAGGCGGTGCAACTAACTTACACATAAGTAACAAAACATAACTATAATACTTATACATAATTGTTGCTATTCATTTAAATATATACATACATCTAATATAATAAATACATATATAATATAAATAAATATAAACAGCGATGAAACATACTAAGCAGATAGACTACGAGACTTCATTTCTGCCAGCAAAGAAGCTGCACACGGACTTTTTTTTATAAACATTTTTAAAATATAGGTAGTGTAGGTAACTTGTGAGCTGTTAAAAAGGCTTTCGGATGTGAAGGGTACCTATATTGCTTATACATACAGGGTGGAACAGATCGAGGGACTTTTAAGCAAACAGGTAATTTCTTTTTTCACCAATGAACTATGTAAATATTTCTATCCAATTTGAGATACAGTTTGTTAAAAATTAGTGTAAAAATCTGCACATATCAACCCTAGCATCTTTTGAACATCGCTTACGTTAAAGAAAGGTTGTTGCGATAATGATGTATAGTGGGGGTTTTATCACCACAACAATTAGTTCTGCATCTACTTTACTACAGAAATTAAACGTACAGTCGGATACGCTTTGGCTTTCTCATCCCCATCTTAAATGAGGCTACTTGCCAAACGCGGAACTGACTGTATCCCGGGCCTGGTTCAGTTGTAACTCAGGCTATTCTATCTGCTTCGCTTTTATATGAATGTTAAGGCATTGTTAGCTCTTCTAGCACTGTATAACTACAGCATGACAATAAGGTCTACAATAGTCATTCACCATACCTTCAAAGTTGTATTCCTAATACCGGACTCGCCGCGCCCGACGAGGGTGGTGTGCACGGTGCCCAGCATGCTCACCATGACGTTCACCCACAACTTCCCCGCCTGTGGTTAAATAAATCATTGATTCTCACAGTCGAATCTCTAAGTGTCCAAGCCTGTCACCTGTGATAGGTACTGTACTGTTAATGATTCATAATAAAGATTACTAAATTGGAACTGTTATATATGTATTTCAATGATACGATCTTTACTGACAAGTTAACTCAATTATCATACTGTTAGTCTATAAATGAAACTATATGCCCAGTTTAATCATTAGTGTTAAATATCTTACAGTTGGCTTCGTGACAGCGAGTATAAATTGTTATTAGTTCGCTCGTTACACGAACCATAATTAGATTACTCATGATAGAAAATTACAATTAAAGTTATCCCATGAGTGTTATGTAAACTAATTGATTTGGTTCCTGATCCAGGAACGTCTGATGATCCTGGGTCAATTAATCCACCCAAGGTTATCAGTTCGGGCACTATTCTCTTATTTCTAGATATTCATAATCATCATACATGGGCTCACATCAACCGACGTCAGCCTGTCGCAAGGTACCAAACGACAAGTAGACCGGAGGATCGACTTAAGAGCGAATTATATCACTACACGCAAATCCTCCTTTCTGGGTGCCTGTTTACCAGGCCACCCGCTGGCTTTCAACACGACTCTCGTGTATGCGTGCACGACTTATTGGTTAGTACAAGCTGCTACACAGCATTGAATTATTGGAGGGCTATCTAGCCGATGAGCATCGAGAGCTAAACAGCTGCCACGGATCGATAACTCGACATTAGTTCGTACAAGGAGATAAACAACTCGTGCCAATCCTGCAGAAATCAAACGACTCCCCAGGGCTTACAGGCTTTTCCGCCAACCCCGCAGGAGTTAACCAACTCCCCAGGCTTTACAGGCGGCTGGGCTCATGCGCTATCCATCAGTAATCAAAATACTAGGGTTCAACAACCCAGCGCATGCCCCGCCAGCAAAACATGGGGCGACATTTATCTGCCGCCCCGTTCCACCTGCAGGCTGGAACAATGGTCTACTCAAGGAGAAATAGTACTGCCCGGACACCACAAAGTGTGCATGTCCTTCGTGATGTATTCCATCATAAATTCCAATTAATATCATAAAGTTATAATCATCAATACACTGGCATATAATTACGTAAAGAAATCAAAGTTATGTTCATAATGGTCTCTGTAATATTATATTCAGACCAATATAAGAATCATGAGATTCCTAGGATATGCTGAAAAGTCTGGCCAGCGATTCTTTAAAGTACCTTCACGTTGCCATATAATTAGGAAGAAAATAAATAAATCAAGATTGTAAAGACTTAGGCTAAAACACTTAGCTTTCGTAGATCTCTCTGGCTGTTGCACAGTTGAATTTCTCGCACTGAGTCTATGCACTTAATTAATCACAAATTACTTTAAAAAACACAAGTAACTTAGTGAAAGAAAATTTAAGCAAGTAACAACTGGATTCTTACCATAGACAATCTGTAGTATTTGGGTGCGTTCCGAAACACGCAAATATCGCGACATTTCGCGACACAGGTGTCAATTTGCAATGGAAATAAAACCTTTAAATTAGTACGGTTGTCACTGATATTAACATATTTTATTTTGATGACTTTTTTACTTTTAAAGCCAGTCTTACAATTATAATAGGTCGATTGTAGATCACTTAGATGACACTATCCTGTCAGTTAGTTTACAAATGTTCCACCCTGTATATACCTGTCTCATTCTAGAGTGTCTAGGTTTAGAGCCTCTATAATTTTCTGAATTAATTCTCAATAAGAAGCCTTTCTTTACCTTAAGGAAGCTAGGTAGTCGTTTCATGTCATCAGTGTACATTCCGACGTACCTACTACACCTACCAAAGAGTATGTAGTTAACAGAGCGAGCTTTAAGATGCCTTATAACTTAAAAAAAAAGTATACCAGGGGGGTCCTGTAACAGGACCAAAAAATTAAAACATAGATTTAACTCGTTAAACTGAACAACATCTCTTCAGAAACTTTAAAAACAAATACTGTTTTCATATGTTCATTATTTCAAACAAATTAAATAGTATTTTCAATGTACGCCAACATTGACATGGCCTTAGCATTGACATAGCTGTCACTTTACTGAATATCTAATATTTCGCAATACATTGCTTCTTTGAATAAAAACTTTATTTTACAGATTTAGATTATCAATGTGTTATTTTTAAGAGTTGTTTTTGTTTGATAAATGTTTACAATGAAGCGAAAAATTGAAAAATTTAATGGTTCAAGACAGGATTCGAACTTGCGTTTCCAATGGCTTTCCGGACCAACACGGGCGTTCTACCAACTGGACCACCAAACCAGATGTCAGAGCCGTTGAATCTTTCAACCAGTTGCTTCAACATGCCTTAGGGTGGCATCGTAGCGCCATCTACCGTAAAGATTTAGACTTTATAGTCGGCACCATCGTCTCAAATTTGTTGAGAATCGATAGTAACGATATGCTACACCCGAATTAATTATTTAGGATTCGAACCTGCGTTTCCAACGGCTTTCGAATCCTGTCTGAACCATTAAATTTTTCAATTTTTCGCTTCATTGTAAACATTTAGTTTACGTTAGCAGACGTTACTGCTTTAATAAAAATAATTGTTTAATAAATGTCCAGCTTGAGGGATCCATGTTTTAAAATTTATTGCTCCTGTTACAGAACCCGCCTGGTACAAATTCAACCAACTTTTTATGGTAATTATCTAATACTTTTCCCTGATTTATAAATAGTAACATAGGTAATTCATGCTTTAATTGCATGCAATCTAAAGTAAGTTTTCGGTGTGATTTTTTTCGATTTCGAAATTAGGCATTTCTCAAAAAAATTGTACACAATTAAACTTTCAAAGTTGAATATAATTTTCCTATTTCGTTACCGAATTATTTGAGTAATTTTATATCAATGATACGGCAACGTTAGATAATTAAGGGTCTGTTACGCTCATAGTTTTTTAATTATACATAATCTGAAATCAATGTAGGTATTGGAAATCAGAAATCACAAACAAAATTGGTAACGAAATAGAAAAATATGCCGTCTAATTGTTTTTTTTTTTGAGAAATGCTCAATTATCAATGAAAAATTCAAACTGCTCAAAATATATACCAATAAATCGCAATGGCCATGGTTCTAAGTAGGTAGTAACATTGATAATATGTAAGAGGCCTTTCTCGACTGACGGACATTGATTGAAGGACATTGGTCATGAAATATTAAAAATTTAAAAACTATTTTTTTCATATTATGACAAATATGTTGATAATTTCCACCAACTTTTTGAAGTGAATAATACTTTTCCCCGAGTTCTGGGTAGTAACAAAGCTATTTCATGCTTTCATTGTGTGCAGTCGAAAATAAGTTGAAAAAACTAATTTTCCGCGTGAATTGTGTCAATTTCGAGTAGTTTTTGAAATAAAGATTATCAATGAATAAGTAATTCAAAGTGTAGGTTTCAAATATATACCTACCAATAAATCCAAATAGCCCTGTTCTAGGTCGTAACATCAATAATATGTTAAGAAACATGTTTGATCATAGAGAAAAATGCCTAAATAATCGGCATTTTAAAAGGAATAAGGCATTTAAATAAAACAATTTAAACGGATTATATCGCGTATATTAATTATTTGAGCCTCCCTGTTGACAACGTCAACCTTTGACAACGGTATCTGTAAAGGTACTGAAACGTCAGGGAGGCTCAAATAATTAATATACGCGATATAATCCTTTTAAATTGTTTTATTTAAATGTGTGACAGTCGCGGAAACCGAAGAAAATATTAGGAATAAGGCATCTTAAGAAAAATGTTTCATCGTAGAAAAAAATGTGTAAAACAATCGCCAATTTTATCACCCTTAATACAGCTTTTGCTTTTCTAATACAATGTCACCATATTAACGTCGTATTCTGTGGTACGTAGCAATATAACAGAGTTTGGTATGCCGCTAATGGGTAAATTAGGTTTGTAACTGAGGCATACATCACCCGATGTCAGCCGATGACATTGCAAATTATATTCTAGCTATATGTATATTTTGCATAATATTATAGGAAATTAATTGCAAGGAACCTATCTGTATAGCAGATGAATAATTAATCGAAAATTTTACATTCTATTAGATTGATAGTGTAGTGTTTGTGGATCTGTATAAATAAAACATATTACTTACTTATGTAGGTAGTTATGACGTTGTCTCGAGAGTACGGGTGGGAATACAGTCACGTGAGAGGCACCGGCTGTGACGGACGTCTAAACCGCTGGTGCCATTACCGAGCCAATGAGTGCGGCCCTCCTATGGGTGATATAGAGATTACTACAGATAGATTAAACTCTATGATTAGTTGGATTGGGTGATTATTTTAGCGTTTTAACCGTTTTAACTTTGTTCGCAATATTGGCCAAATTTAGAAGCAATCAACATATTTTATAAAGTGATTCAATGAACTGTAGACCTCGGCAGTTTATTTCTAAATTTGTACTTAGAGAGAGAGAAAGATATATTTTCAGCAATTTAGTCGAAAAGACAAATTTTTGGACAAAATTCAAATGTGATGATGAAAGTTCTCAATTTTTGTTGGAAACTTTAGTAATATACATTGTGAAAGTTTATGTACAATATTCAAATTTTTGCTAGTCTACTCCGTTACCTAAAGGTTGTCTGGAAGAGGTTGCTATTTAACGATAACACCACCTGTTTTACCTCTGTTTTTTACTGTATATCTTTCATGTTTTGTATCCCGGTATTTGAGGTGTGCAATAAAGTGGATTCATCCGTTCAATAAAATGTGTTATCGCATAGTCTATCGGGAATTCTATGATGAAATCACGCCAAACTGGCAGAAATGAAAAATGTCCTTAAACTTAATATACGTATACGGTCGTTTGTACCTGGCACCAGGGGGGGGGGGTATTCGACCAATTTTAGAGGGATAATGGGGATCTCTCCATTTCATCGCCATCCGTCACTTTTGACGTGTGCCTACTTGACAAGTGGCGATATCCCTAGAACATCGCAACTTCGTCAATTCGGACGCGCTAAATTTGCGTTTCCTTTGTATGTGACGGCATAAATAACAGGCACATACTTTAAATTGACCGCGTAGTGCGTGAAATTAGTCAGTTACGTTTCGTTCAAAACAGAAATTCATATGCATGAATAACATTTTTGACAATCATTATCGCCTTCGTATTTTCAAAAATTGAGACGAAATAGGGTAAATCGCCAATTACTGGCCACCGTTCAATAACTGGCCACCTCATACTAAAAATTAACTCTGTCTACCTACAAACTAAACTCATTTTAGTATAACGTGGCCAGTTTTTGAAGGTTGGCCAGTAATTAACACCTTATACTAAAATGAATTATGTTTGTTGGTGAACAGAGTTTATTTTTAGTATGAGGTGGCCAGTTATTGAACGGTGGCTAGTAATTGGCGATTTACCCTATGTCACTTGAATCTCATCGCATTTTAATGACAGTTCAATGGCGATATCACTGTTATCTAATAGAGATTTGACGTTTGGCGATCACTCAAACGGCATTCTCGAATGGGGTCCCTGGTAGGTACAAACCGATCTCTAAGATCAAATAAAGTCACTTTGGTGTTGATCTTAGAGATCGGAAAGACTATATTTATAATATTTTTTTCAAATATAATAAGCATATTTTGGAGTAGGGTATTGGTAAACAATAACAAAGGAGGCTGACAGGGTAAACTGTTTGATTGATTGCGTATTGAGTCCAAACTTACGTGGAATCTTCCAAATTCACAATTTATTTTGACTTCACCAGCTTTGGAAACGTACGAATTGGATCGTATTTAAAGGAATAAAGGGAGTTAAGGGGGAAGACTCGATGTTTAGGGACATGTGTCTGAGATCGGGTTACCCTAGTTTTTTAGGGTTCCGTACCCAAAGGGTAAAAACGGGACCCTATTACTGAGACTTCGCTGTCCGTCCTTCCGTCCGTCCGTCTGTCACCAGGCTGTATCTTAAGAACGGTGATAGCTAGACAGTTGAAATTTTCCCAGATGATGTATTTCTATTGCCGCTATAACCACAAATACTAAAAATAAAATAAAATAAATATTTAAGGGGGACTCCCATACAACAAACTTGTTATAGATTATGGTACGGAACCCTTCATGCGCGAGTCGGACTCGCACTTGCCCAATCTATAAACAAACGTTTCATCGAATTTTCATTTCATAGTTTTTTTTTTTCTGTTACTATAAAATATTTTGGAAAGTTATAACACGTAACCACACGTAACAACCTAATCTTTAAAGGTTGTAATTTTCAAGATCTCTGAAAAATGTATTACAGAGGAAAACTTTGTCTATGAAACTAATAAAAGAAGAGGATTCCTTCTGAAATCTCTCCATTTTAGCGATTTTTAGAAAGAGAGAACGAAAGAAACAATTAGACATGTTGACTGATGTTGAATTACAGCGTACTGTAGTTATATGAATAAAATTAGCTAAATATAGGGTAAATCGCCAATAATTGGCCACCGTCCAATAACTGGCCACCTCAAACTAAAAATGAACTCTGTTCACCTATAAATATAATTCATTTTAGTATAATACTGGCCGCCCTTCAATAACTGGCCACGATATAATAAAATGAATTCAGTTTGTAGGTGGACAGAGTTCATTTTTAGTTTGAGGTGGCCAGTTATTGAACGGTGGCCAATTATTGGCGATTTACCCTATCACGAAACAAAGAAAAAAATCCAGAAAAAATTGTTTTTTTTTAATGTTTTCGGAATGCTCATAATTTTACAAAACAATAATTGTACGACAACCATGAACTTAAGCGCACTTTTTCACGGTGAAAATGGCAAATTTCTTAATTTCTCCATACAATTTATTGGTACCTATACCGGCCTGTGACGTCACTAGCCTGGACGCCTTTTGTATGGAGCGTTTTTAGCGCTACGTAGGAATGTTGAACTTTGACGGTCATTTCTGACTCACTAGAGCAGTTTAAGTGTAGTCAGTCCCATATAGACATTTGATCACAATAAAAAATAGAATCGATTGATATCCTCAAAAAAAAATTGCCAACATGTTCATTGTTGACACACCAAAAACAAAATAGGTACATATGGAATAAACATTTTTTTTTTTTTAAATTTTCTCTTCGTCACGACATAGCGAAATTTAATTTGTGCATTTTAAAACAAAAATTTCTAAAATCGGTTGAGAACTCGCTGAGATCTGCGCATTGTCACAAAGTCCATTCGAGTCGATCCATGGGAGCTTCGCTCGCTCCGCTCCAATGATAAGAGTAGGTCGATTTGTGCAAGATGGCTGACTTGTGATTGTGGAATGGTACAATCAAAATGCACTCAACATCTGAGGCAGACTTCTCAATGTAGTTAGCAGGTCTCATATCCAGCCATCAAAACGTAAATGTAAAAAAAGAGCCAAGGTCATATATAATTATAACATTTATAACCTTTCGACTTTTGGCTGTTAGTTGCAACTTTGCGATATCTTCAGGTAAGCAATATCTCATTGAGTTCACATTTTAAGGAAGGAAGGATTTAAGGAAGGATTTTTATCTGTTTTCTGTTCGAGTTACTAGTGGCACTGTAAGTTGCGGATCTTGCGAGTATCGTTCCTTTCTAATCAATCTAAGAAAACCAGGACGACACTACAGTATTGCCACTTTTTAATTTCTACTTTTTTTTGTCTGACTGTATGTTTTTAAATGGCTGAAAAAGGCTAAAAATGCATATTCATTCTAAGCTGACAAAATAAAGTATGTTAATCTCAATACGATAAAAAATTACAATACTGTCACGTCAATTAACGCAAATCACCAAAGATGTCATGGTTATGGAAGGTATTTTTTTTCAAATTAGGGCCCTTTTTTCAAACTTGACTTGATACTCTGCCGTGTTTGGCTAGATGCCTGCTTGTACACGTAACTCAGTTATGAAGCTAGCAACAGGTGCCACCCTCTCTCCATATTAGAGCCCCCTCCCCCTCACCCCTCCCCCTCACCCCTCCCCCTTCTAACCCACCGAAGCTATACCCGGGTAACACGATGAATTTGAACTTAGACCGAAATACGAGTAATGTCGGCACGTAAAAAGAGGAAATACATATTTCATGAAAGCAAACCAAATAAACGTATTTTTGGGAAGGTGATATCAAAAAACCAGGGAATATGAGTATTTTCTCCTACATTTTTAGTTTATAATAAAGAAAAAACATCGGAGGAGCGTTCTTTTTTAAATTGATTTATTTCAAAGTATTTAAGAGGAAACACCACTGCAAAATTTTCCACCACTACCATTTTGTATCAATCGAGGTTCCTTTTCATCTCATTCCTCCTCCAAATCTTAAGAGGGCGCCGAGCGTTAGCGACTGAACCATAGATCGCGGGGAATGCGTATAATTTAGATCGGCGCGCGGCCGCCATAGTAGAAATGTATGGAGAATTAAAAGCACTTTTTGATAAATCTGGACCTCTAATACCAAAATAATTGAAATATTTGATGCGGACAAATTGTAATGTAAACATTCAGAATAGATTTCCATTGTTAAATTATAAAAAAACAATGCCTGCTTACGATTTTACAATTTTCGTCCAACTTTACTTAGTTCTCTAGGGTAAAATATTAATAACCTCATAATTTTTCTACGGAGAAGTTGTTAACACATTCTTAGAAGTGCTAAATATATGTTTAGAAATGTAAAACAACTAGTGTTGACGTTGTCTACTTAACGTCTTTCACATTTCGCTAGGTGCAGTCTTAACTGACCTGTAAGAAAATTTAGGATGTGGAAAGAAAGGAAAGTTTCACTGTTTTCCGTCGCATTTTCGCCGCAAACACACGCCTAGGCGGTACACAAATTATATTAATTTGCGCATGAATCGCAACAGTATAATACAGAATATGCCATTCTTATTCATTTTCCAAAATTTTGTTACGAAAGGTTATGTTTTGGACTTAGTTTGAGACTATTCTCGTACCTAGAGATTGGTAAAATAAAGTGTCATGTCTAGAGTTAGCGTGTTTATATATTTCGAGTAATGCATGTCCTTGGACTGCATCTGTGCTACTGTTCGGAACTCCGGTAACGAGTGCACTGCAGGAATCCTGTTAGCAATAGAATGGAATAGGTTGTAACGTGTTGCGTTACAACTCGTCCTAGATAACTTTTTGGACTGTCTGGTTATACACTCGATCTTAAAAATTGTCATTCAAATTCAAAATTATTCTAAATTCCACACTTGTCCGTTCCATGTCAAAAAGCTTCATTCTATTCAGAGCTTTCGAGCTGATCAGATACCTAAAAGACGATTTTAATCCTGCTCATCCTCAATTCCTTATACTTAAGCATCAGTCTATAATTTAGCTTTAGCTAACAAGAGTGTTCTATGTATCCAAAAGTTTAACTGTGCTATTGTGCTGTGACATCTGAAGTTCTAATTGCTGGATTCTGTCGGATACAAATATATATGTATGTAATTAAATAAAAGACAAGGTGCCTTTATTAATTAATATAAATAAATACCATCTTCTGCCCTGTCTCCTGTCTTTTCTTCCGTTCCTGCCTTCCTACATTACCACCACCCGGTACTCAACGTGACAAGGTAGGTATACTGCGTACTTTGTGTAGACAAATAGGGTGTTTTTATAGACAAATAGGGTGTTTTTATAGACAAATAGGGTGTTTTTATAGACAAATAGGGTGTTTTTATAGACAAATAGGGTGTTTTTATAGACAAATAGGGTGTTTTTATAGACAAATAGGGTGTTTTTCAACACGCCATATTGCGGATTTTAGTGGCAAGTGGCAACGACAAAATTTTGGTTACTAAGTAGTAACTGACGTTGAGTCGGTGAATGTCACTGATGTAAACAAAGAGGAAATAGTACTAAATATGCCGCAAACTTCAAGTATTTTTTGCATATAAAGCCAAAAATATATACAGCATTTTCAAAAATTTCAAAAAAGAAAGTTCTCTCTGTAATGTAATCAAATTCTTCTACTTTTTACTCAACCTTGTAATTCATTCGAAAATATGGAAATTCACTTAATTCCCCTTAATAAAGAACGAACATTTTGTTTGTATTGTATTCCAATTCCTCTACTTTTTAATAAAGCTTGTAACAAAATTGAATCATATTAATTCAAAAATATGGAAACTCACTCAATTCCCCTTAATAAAATTAATAGCAATTGTCAATTTCTAAATCAAAAATATACGTCACCAACATTTTGAAAAACACTCCAAATCCAATGTTTTTATTCCATCAACAACACACCTAGCTGTTAGATAATAAAACTCGCTCTCCGTGAAACGTTTTCATTATCAACGGTTTTCATAGGACGGAGCCTTTTCGCCGATTATGCGGAGCGGTTAATACGGTGACCTAGAGGTTCTCAAACTGTACGCCGCAGGCCCTGCTCCTCTATAACTGTCATACGCGACTATTTCTCGCGCGCAATAAACCATTACCTGTGTCCTCCCTTTCTAATCAATATAAGAAAACGGAGACGACACTACAGTATTGCCACTTTTTAATTTCTACTCTTTTTGGTCGCACTGTACGTATATGAACAATATACGTTACCCACGTCAAAATCGGAGATAAATAATAATCAGTTTCTTTTTTTACAAAAAAAAACTAAAAAGATTGGGCTGCTGAAATTTTCCATTTTTGTTACTAATATAGCCATCAAAAAAATTACAAGCCAATACTCGCTGGGGGCAGATTCAACTAGCTTATTCTGGCATGGCCTTTAGTAACTCGACTGTAACTCTGAAAACAGCGCTCGCTGCGAACTGAAAAAGTTTGAGAACCACTGCGCCTCCCATTGTTTGATATGCTAATTAATTCACGGGCCGAAAGTGAGCCGATGAGTGCACGAGTGCCGGAAAAGAAAGAGTAAGACGGATGATGACAGTGGAGCTGATATCGGTGGTAAATCCTTTTTTTACCTTTTATTTTACCGAGCGGAAAAACCGTTTTTATTTCAGCTTGCCAAAGACTCTTTCGTATGTCCGGATATTTAGTTCTGATGCCCGGATTTCCGCCTGTTCTCGCCCACGGGTCGCATTTCTCAATCGATTCTCGTGAAATTTTATGAACAACAGTAAAAATACTTACAATAAAACTACTTAAAATAAAACAAAAGTAGAAAACAGTACCGTAAGTTCGGAGTACTTTGACCCTACGAGGTTACTTTGTCCACCCATAGAAAACCATGACTTGATTTGACTAATCTACCATTGTTCGGAACCCTCGGTGCGCGAGTCAACTCGCACTTGATCGGAGTTTTTTTAATTTACGGACTCGATAAAATGCATGCATTTTTATGGATAGACAAAGTAACCTTATGGTAAATATAGTTCAATATTTTTTTTTTGTAAAGTCAGTTTTTCGAATATATTCAAAATGGCGGAGGTATGGCAGTTGAAAACGTAAACAACCTAAATTCTAAATTTTAAAAAACCCCTACCCAACCAAACAGCTATGAATCATCGTGGCAGACAAAGCTTTCGACAAAAAACTCATTCTAATCGCACCATCTGTTTAGGAGCTGCGATGTTACAGACAGGCACACAGATACACAGAGTATTCTTCATTTCATTGACACGATTCGCGCATCTCTTTTAGAGCCACTAGAATATTTCAATTATATTTTTCCAGATCACATTTGAGCTATATACCAGCTATCTATACTATTATAAAATTTGTTTTCTATGTATATATCTGTATATATATTATATTATAGTGTGTAAATGTAGGTACAGGTATGTATTTTTGTATAATCAGTAATATAATATTTTTTATTTACTTGTACTCAGAGATCCTCTCTGTACCATCAGATTTCTGATTTGCACCCACTTCTAGTATCTCTGTTTGGCCCTATGGTTGACTGGTAGAGAATGCCATTTGGCATTAAGTCCGCCATTTGTACTGACTTTTGTTTTGTGCAATAAAGCTTAAATAAATAAAAATTAATAAATATAGCGTGATGCAGGATCGTCTTTTGTTTTGTTTGGGCGCGCGGCGCCATGCCAGTCTGGCTCTATCTGTTGGTCATAATTTCCATTGTCCTCGCGTCACGCCGAAACGGCTGAAATTGTTTTAACCAATTTAGGTTCACGGATAGCTAGATAGCCAAAGATGGTTATAGGATGCATTTTATCCGACTACGGTTTAAAAATATACGTCATTACTGCAACCCACAACAGAAGAGCATCTATCAAGACAATACCTATGTGTGAAAGCGCTCCGTAACGCCAAAATCCTAACAAAATTCATTCAAAAGTACAAAATCGAGTGGAAAATCGCAAGATTAATTTAGGTACAAGATGGTTATCGCACCCTCCATGACATACGGCCTGAATGTCATGGCCCTTACAAAAGCGAATGGATCTCGGCTCAGGAAATATGAAAGGCACATAGTAAAAGAAATGTGCATCAAAGGACCTTCCCAACGGAAAAATCCATCAAATACTGGAAGGGAAAACCATCACAAAAATCATCAAAGTCGCTACCGCCCATTAAAAAACCGAGATAAATGTTAATAAAACTCGGTTCACATAGTTTTATTTTTAATTTTTTTGCAGTGATATTGTTTGAATAACCTAATGTATCAATCTCGTTATATATCAAGTGAATTATTCTGTGTATCAGAAAAAAAATTAGGTAGTTCATATTGAACTAGATATTTTTTTTCTATATTTTTTTTTATAGGTACAATTATGTACGTTCTGTAAGTATTATGATACAAAGAAAAAAAGAATTTTTCAGATTTTTTACTGGGTCGCAAGCACTAAAACTGAATTAAAAAATAAATAAAAAATCAGTGACATTTTTTCGGGTCCTAGAACAGAATGAGGGGGTGAGAGTACGGGGTTAGAAAATAAGCAACACCCTAACGCGTGTCCTGCCACTAAACCGAAGGCTCCGGCCAGGGAATGTTAAGGTTTCTATACTACCCTGAACGACCTTGGGTACTGTGTCAGTATGCGCTTCTGAGCCTTGTCGCAGAGCTTCTTTGTCCCTCCTTCCCTTGCATGATCAACGCCAACGCGTCCTTGCAGCAGAACTGCTGGCTGGGTGTAGTCGTAGTCACCGAAACGAAACGAAATACGGTATAACAAATATACGCGTACGAAGTTGCGGGCACCGTCTAGTTTATAAATAAAACAAGACCACATCCCGTGCAATAGCGTGGCATTCAATAACGAGAATTCTATTGTATTTGAGTTGCATTCAGTATTGCATTTTATTGTATTGCGCTGTAGGTATTTGATTGCATCCTCGATACTCTTTTGTGTGATTTATTGAACTCAAAAAGGTGGAAAGCTAGACCCGGATTTTATGGAAGGTATTGGTTTTTATGTTTTCTTCACGACCGATCCGGTTTCTGATATTATATCCGTATAATATAGAAAATAATTGTTTTCTCACAGAAATAGCTTCAACGAGATGAAATTGTACTGTTTTTGGGAAGAATTGGTAGATGCCTCCTCTCGTACAAAATACAATAAGATAGATAAGATAAGATATTTATTGAATAATAACTTATTTTACCCTAATAATGACTAAAGCCTAAGACATTCTACTTGGCAAAAAATTACATGCGCCTGAACTAGGATTCCCTGTGTTTCAGGCATAAAGAGGACTAACTTATTAACAATTTCTTAAATAAATAATCATAAACACATGAAACAATAATTTAGTTCGTATTAAATAGTTTGATAAAATTATAGATCGGATACAAAAATATTAAATTAGAATGAATACATGAAAATAAACTTAGAACAATCAGTAACATCTCTGTATCTTCGTATGACATATTTTGTAGCGCTTCTTGGAGTGTTTTCTTACATTTCGCGTAGCTGAGCGGATATATATCCAGCTTCGTATTAAGCCTACTGTACAGAAGAGGACCCAGCGAAACAAAAAACCTAAAACAGAAATAGTTTTCGAAGAGTTTTAGAGCAAACAATATCCTTTCGCCGTTTATTAGTATAATCAGTGCTATAAGGGATTGCAGCGTGCTGTTTAAGGACCGTGCTTAGTATAAATAGTTGCCGAACGGTTAGTACTTCACAAGACTTATAAAGAAGATTAGTAGGGTAGAGGAAAGGACGGGAAGTGGATACCTTTAGAATTGCTCTTTGAGCTCTTTCTAAGTTTATTAATGTAGTTTTGGCCAGCCCGCCCCATGAGGAAATGCAGTACGTTAATATCGATTGACATAGGGCAAAATAGACTTGTTTGATTAAATGTGAGTCCGCAAATGAACGCAGGTTTTTGAACACAAATATCAACTTACTTAAAGCTGCGATGTGATATTTAAAAGAAAGAGTATCATCAATTATGATTCCTAAATACTTAATTTGGGTAACTGCGGCTATATCTGGACATTTGCATTGTGTTTTATTGGGGTCCTTACAGCTGTGCGAGTAGAGTTTGGGGTTATTTGGTGTTAAATTAGATTTAGACAATACAGGGTGATATCAGGAGTCATAAGTAAGAGTTGTAGGGGTGGTGGGGTGGATGAGCCTGAGCAACTTTCACTATGGGGCCAAACACAAAATCGAAAAACAAAAGACAGCCGCTCCATACATTTCGGAAAGTTAGGTATTGATATTAGCTAGAATAAATTACCTATTAAAAAAAAACACGACTTTGAGACTAATTCCATAGTGAAAGTTGCTTGATGTGGCTCTCTCGATCACCCCTATGACTCCTGCTCATAACTTCTGAATCACCCTGTATATCCCTACATAGTATAAAACAAAGTCGCTTCATGCTGTCTGTCCCTACATATGCTTAGATCTTTAAAACTACGCAACGGATTTTGATGCGTTTTTTTAAATAGATAGAGTGATTCAAGAGGAAGGCTTACATGTATAATACATGCATAATTTATCAGCCCTGCACCCGTGCAAAGCTGGGACGGGTCGCTAGTTAATAATTTATTCGAATATATTCATAGATGACGGATCTGTTCATAGATGACGAATAAATAAGAAAAAATATATACGACCGGATTGAAAACCTCATTTTTGGAGTCGGTTGATAAGGGAAAAACATAATTTAATCCACTTTTACACTAAAAAAGTATGCGCGTCTCGAAAGATTTAGTGTCAAGTTCCGTAACCATTTCTGTAAAGAAATGCTGTGAAGATGAAAAAAAGCCGGTCAAGTGCGAGTCGCACACGCGGACTGCGAAAGGACTGAATAATATATGATAATGCTCTAATGTAAAGATAACTAAATTGTACTTAGGCACGAACGTAATTTTGCCGTTGGAAAACTGTTGTCACCATATACATCGGTAAGTTTACCAACTACAAACAAATTTGTAATCACAAGAATTGTCATTGAATAGAAGATAAGATAAGAATAGCGTTTATTGTCAAAACTGTGTACAAAAGGTCTTACATATATGGTTCAGTGTCAAAAGTTTGCCCATTTCGGACGTACAATGATTTACATTATATTAATAGAAAAAATAAACTAAAATTAACATTGCTATATTGCTATATTCATTAAGATTATAAAAACATTTAGTAATGAACCATTATTTCAGTACTCTTTTGAATTGTGGATCATATTTTGATTTGATGCATTCTGGCAAATGATTATGTATTCTTATAGAATAAAATGGAATAAAAAAGCGAATAAATTTACATTTCAAGGTTTCAAATATATATAAATAAATCGCAATGGTCCTGTTCATTGTACAAGTAGTAACATTGATAATATGTTAAGAAACATGTTTGATCATAGTTCAAGTCTATTTAAAAATATAAAATAGTAAAGAAACCTAGTAACAACCGCAACTAAATGTTTTCTCGCATTAAATATGGTATTTTATTCACTATTTCATTAAAAGGCGTCAAAGAGTCTGCTCGCACCAAGAGCTAGGCTCCGGAAAATACTAAAATTATTAATTTACCCATTCCAAAAGCAAATTACAAACACGCAAATACAAAATGCAAGCCCCTATAACGGCCCTAGGGATTACAATCGCATCCATTGGATCCGGCCGGCTTTGGCATCATTTTGTAGCCTCTCTCAGAAGTGGGGTTGTTTTGGGTTTACACAATCCGGATACGTTTAAATTATACGGGAATTATAGTGGATCGGATTCCAAATCGTTTACATCCAAAAATAGCAATCCATCCATAAACAGCATTCTGTAATAGAACAACCATTTTGAAACGAACTCTTTTGCGAGAGGCTACAAATTGATGGTGGATCCAACTGAATTTGGCCGGATTACCGGTTTCTGTGGATCTCTAGCTGGCAGTAGGACAGAGCCTACTGCCGGTGCCACACCGGTGACCGCGGGCCGCAGAGAGAGGAACCGTAGGATGATGCCCGCCATGTCTAGGCATTATTTATTTATAGCTTTGGATCGTGCTATCCTTCAGGATATATCTCCAGTTGTTATTCGTCATCGTAACTTCGTCACCAATTGCATATATAAATCTATCCGTTTCTTGAAGTTCCAGTTCATTGACGTGAGTAGTTCCACATGGGCTCTGTAACTTACATGTTTTGCAGGGCCACCCGTGTAACTCCTTGTAATTCCATATATTCCATATATATCTTCGTTCATCGTTTAGCTAAGCAACTTAGATTTGCTCCAACTCTCATTTGCCAAGGAAAGAGTCCTTCGGTGCCTGTGTCTAAAGTTTTAAGTATCTAAATAAATGATTAAAGGATATTTATGACCCGTCTACGGCTAAGAAAAAAAGGATTTTGATTAAGGTAAGGTGGAGTAAGACTAACATAGTTTATTGTCTAATGGTAACTAACAGTTACTTATTCGTTGGACTGTGGCTGTCTTCTTCAGTCGAAAACTGCCGAGAAACTGCGTAGGATCGGGACAAGTGGCGTGCTCTCGTTTTGGAGGCTAAGATCTCTTTTGGGTCACTGAGCTAAAATAGTTAGTTAGTGGCAGTCTTCCCCGGTGATTGCCTAACCCCACCTTATCTTATATATATATATCTGCATGAGATGCAGGTAGTTTCTAATAAATATCATCATCATCATCATTTTAAGAGCTACGCTCTTGTCGGTAGAGCAATTTCCATGCATCTCATTCTTGCGCCTTCTCCTTGACAGCCTGGTACGACACGACGTTCACCTTCTTTATTTGGTCCATGTAAGCTGTCCTTGGTTTTATTCCCTTTCTCCTGCCTTCAATCTTGCCTTCTATTAGACCTAATCTTTATATATTCGTTGTGTCGTAGCAGGTATCCAATCATTTTTCCTCTTCAATTCTCCATTATTTTTGAAATACACATATCTTCGTTTACCATATAATAAATATTACATAAATAAAATAACCCTGGCTCTTGGACTACAGCGCGTTCAGGGTAAAACTGGATGGCTTTACAAGATGGCTGAATACTCGTCGGTGGGACTCGCGACGCTTTGAGCTTTTTGCTCTGAAAGCTCTGTTTGCGTAAATCGTAGAAGCTTAGAGAAAAAACTTGGCTCCAATTTACCTCGGCGTTTATTTTGGGTGCGTCTCATTTCATAGAAAAACAATTAACATATTTTCATATGACCGAACGTACGTTTGGTAGAATTTTCAGATTGTATAACAACGTTTCATAGAATGTTCATTTCATATATCGTTATTTCGTAGAAGCACAATTGATAGAAAGTCATTTCTTATAACAATCATTTGACAGAATGCACGTTTAATATAATGCACTTTTCTTATAACAATAATTTCATATAATGTACGTTTAATAGAATGTACTTTTCATAGAATGTACGTTTAATAGAATGTACTTTTCATATAATGTACGTTTAATACAATGTATTTTTTGTATAATATACTTTCGAATTCATAAATTACAAAATTTGAACAAGCGAGCGAGCGAAGCGAGCGAGCAAAACCTTTCAGAGCAGATCCGACGTGGCCGGGTTAGGTTAGAAGGTCAGGCTGGAGCGAAGCGTAGCGAGCTCCCGCATGGCCTTCGAGGTTATTTTTTTTTGCGTACCGAAGCAAGTTTTGCTTGTATTCATACTGTTTACATACAAGAACAAATCCACCCAACCACTTCCAGGAAAGTATTAAGTTTGGAGCTAAGGCGGAGTACTGGCAAAAAAAAAACATACGAGTGAGCGAGCGAAGCGAGCGAGCAAAACCTTTCAGAGCAGATCCGACGTTGCCGGGTTAGGTTAGAAGGTCAGGCGGGAGCGAAGCGTAGCGAGCTCCCGCCTGGCCTTCGAGGTTATTTTTTTTTGCGTACCGAAGAAAGTTTTGCTTGTAATCATACTGTTTACATACAAGAACAAATCCACCCAACCACTTCCAGGAAAGTATTAAGTTTGGAGCTAAGGCGGAGTACTGGCAAAAAAAAACATACGAGCGAGCGAGCGAAGCGAGCGAGCAAAACCTTTCAGAGCAGATCCGACGTGGCCGGGTTAGGTTAGAAGGTCAGGCGGGAGCGAAGCGTAGCGAGCTCCCGCCTGGCCTTCGAGGTTATTTTTTTTTTTGCGTACCGAACAAAGTTTTGCTTGTAATCATACTGTTTACATACAAGAACAAATCCACCCAACCACTTCCAGGAAAGTATTAAGTTTGGAGCTAAGGTGGAGTACTGGCAAAAAAAAACAAGTAATTGAATTTTATACATTTTAATTCATAAGCGCGTAAATGATACAAAATAGTCACTCTTTCTTGACAAAAAATCTATGAAGTGTGTATTATGCTATTTGTTTATTCTATTAAATGTTTATTGTATGAAATATTCATTATATTAAGTATGTATTATGTTATTTGTTTATTCTATTAAATGTTTATTGTATTAAATGTTCATTATATTAAGTGTTCATTATTTTTAGTGTTTATATACGAAACAAAAAATATATGAAGTATTGTTATAAGAAATGAAAATATATGAACTGATTTTCTACGAAATGATAATTCTATCAATTGATCGATTCTATGTGTTGAAATTATATTATATGTTATTCGATGTGATGAACGTTATACCATTTGTTGTTCTATGAATTATTACACACCCGTTTATTTTATGCATTAGCTAATGAGCGATATTATCTATACTATTGCTCCTTTGTCCTCGCATCACGCTGAAACGGCTGGACAAATTTGAAACAATTTTGGTACCTGCAGGGAGAGCTGGACATCCAAAGATGGTTATAGGATACATTGTACCCGACTACAGTATGAATAAATACGCGTACGAAGTTGCTCGCGCCCTTTAGTATGTTATCTCAACAGGCACAATATGTTCAATCCATTGCAGTCTGGTTCTCGGCCCGGGCATAGCACAGTCACTGCCCTGGTTGAAGTCACCGATGACATTCGTCTTAACATTGAGAATAAAAAGCTCACTCTTCTTGTCCTATTGGACTTCAGTAGTGCCTTCAATACCGTGGACTATGACATCCTCTTAGGGATACTCCGCACTCTGAACATCTCTTGCACTGCTTTAGCGTGGTTCAGAGAGTACCTGTTTGGAAGGCGCCAGCGGGTCAGAGTGGACGACAAGGTTTCCCAGTGGAGCGAACTTACCGCTGGTGTCCCACAGGGAGGTATTCTCTCGCCACTTCTGTTCTCCATTTTTATTGACGGCATAACTAGGTCGTTAAAGTCTAGCTACCATCTATATGCAGATGATTTACAAATTTATGCTGAGGCCAGCCTGGAGGATTATCCTTTGCTAGTTAATAAAACCAATAGAGACTTAGATTCCATCCAACTTTGGGCCTCTATATTTGGGTTAAAGATTAATGCTAAGAAATCGCAAGCAATAGTCATTGGAAGTCCACATTTTATTACCAAATTGGCAGACCTGGTGGTGCCAGATATCATTTTTGATGGTACTATAATTCCCCTCTCCTCTACTGTAAAAAATCTGGGCATCACCATGGACCAAACACTCTCATGGTCAGCGCACATAGCTGAGGTCAGCAGGAAACTATTTGCATCACTTCATTCTGTGAGGCGTATGCAGAATTTTCTTCCCATTCATACAAATATGGCTCTCGCTAGTTCTCTTTTACTTCCTCTACTTGATTATGGTGACATTGTATTCCTGGACCTTAAGGAAGACTTGCTTGACAAGCTTGAGCGCCTGCAGAACGTTTGCATTAGGTACATTTTCGGTCTTAAAAAATATGATCATATCTCGCAACACCGTACGCAACTCGGTTGGCTTCCGATACGCCGTCGTAGGGATGTGCATGTCTTGTCACTGCTCTACAATGTTTTGTTCAATCCTTCCTCACCTCTGTATCTCTCCAAAAGATTCTCCTATATGGCGGCTGGCAGTGGTCACCGCTTGCGTTCGAGCGCCAATCTCGCTCTCGCCTTCCCGTCCAATAAGTCACGCTCTTATAGTAAATCTTTTACAGTTCACTCTGTAAAATTGTGGAACTCATTACCGGTGCCCGTCAGGCAATCGCAATCCGTGGCATCATTTAAGGAAAAGTTAAAAGGGTTATGGCTTCAAGACCCCTAATTTCGTCGAGTGCTGTATTTATTGTTAAAATTGAATACCTATTATTATTATTATTATTATTATATATATATATATATATATATATATATATATATATATATATATATATATTAGTTTGTTTTATATTATAATATTTATATTCATAATGTGCAAGTTTATGTAGGTACATTTAAGATTTTGTCTTTTTTTTTTTTTTTGCGTAAGCATTTAGTGTTTCTGTGCATTTTTGGAATTTTCTGTGCAAAGAACTTGGCGCCCATATAGATCTCAATTCTTTTGTCGGCGAAGTCGACAACGTTGCACACGATATTGAACTTGGCTCTCATTTAACATTTATGTTTTTGATGGGTCAATGTTACTACTTAGAACAGGGCTATTGAGATTTATTAGTATATTTGAAGCCTACAGTTTGAGTTTTACTCATAATTGTCAAAAATCACGCAGAAAACTGGGGCCCAATTCGAGTGTCGATCGCCAAACGTGATCACCGTTAGATAACAGTCATCTCTCCGTGATCTCGCCTTTGAACTGTCATTAAAACGCGATGATGAAGCTCATCGTGTTTTAATGACACATGTGACATATCTCATCTCAGTTTTGGAAATATGAAGGCGATAACAATTGTCAAAAATGCTATTCATGTATATAAATTTCTGTTTTGAACGAAACGTAAAGGACTAATTTCACGTACTACGTGGCCAATTTAAAGTATGCGCCTGTTGTTTATGCCGTCACATACAAAGGAAGCGAAAATTTTGCGCGTCAGAATTGACGAAGTTGCGATGTTCTAGGGATATCGCCACTTGTCAAGTAGCCACACGTCAAAAGTGACGGATGGCGATGAAAAGGAGAGATCTCCATTATATCTCAAAATTGGTCGAATACCCCCCCTGTTTATTTTTTTTTTCAACTTTTTTCGACTGCACGTAATGAAAGCATGAAAAGCTATTTTATATACTTTCTACAACTCAGGGAAATGTAGTACTTAATTTAAAAAGTTGGTTTAAATTATCAATATATTTCTCATAATATGAAAAAAAAAGCCTCTTATTAGAGTAAGGACGGTAAACGTCCCTGTGCTCGACACGCTAATGCCTAATAGTTGACACCATGCTGTCAGTTCTATTGCTAATGGCATAGCTTCAGGATGGCAACTATTGGGACAGTATCGAGCACACGGACATTTACCTTAATAGCAGGGGCTAAATTATTTATCATGTGTATACAGGTTCCACGTCGGGCAACGACCCCAAATAAGGCCCAGTCTAGACGAGCGACAGCTCTGCCAATGTGGCCAGATGACATTTATGAAAATCCGTAGGGCGAGACAAGAAAGTCTGAATTCCGTAGATTGTCGCTTGAAAAATCCGTAAACAGGTTTTGTTCCAATGCTTCATTTGACTATACTGAAGCTTAAAATCTTATTAAAAGTTAGTAACTTTTGCAAAAACGTAGGTGGAAAAACAAAAATCTAATATTCTTTGAACACATTGTCCATAGTTTATTCATCGTTTTGAGCTGGTAAGAAAATGAAATTTAAAAAACGGACCACTGAGTGAAAGTGCATGATTAGTCCGCGAGTGTTTCAGCCAGAATTACAATTAATTTTTCACCGAAAAAGTACATTCCGTTTCGTTTATGTCATGTTTTGGCGATAAATAAAAGTAGTCTGAAATTCTGTAGGTTTCCCAATAGTTTCCGTAGGTCTGGGCACAAAGCCTAAATTCCGTAGACCTACGGACTTTTTCGTAGCTCTGGCAACGCTGCTCTGCTACGTTTATTTGCACTGACATTTATGATACTTTTCTAGAGAAACTTGTGCTGCATTCGCGGTGACATTGACTTATAGGTTTAATAGTACATTACTGCTGATGTCGGGAAAGAACGGCTTGCCAGAGTAGGTATAGACGGATAATGATGCGAAGCCGGCAAGCCCTTTTCACGGCTAAGCATGTATAATGCTTTTCTAAAACATAATAAAAAAATACACCATAAATGGAGTTCTTTATGAGGGACTGCTGTCCGTACCGGCGCAGCAACTTTGTCACCTAAGACCTCCATACGAGTTCGAAACATGGCCATTCCTGACAATTTCACGTGAGTGTAAACCGCTTAATATTTACCTACAATAACTAAATATGTTTCAAGAAAGTTTTGATAATTTTAAAATTTTCAAAGTCATAAGTCAAACATCCTCCAATCCTCCAACGCCAGGAGACGTACCTTTGTATGAAAAGCTAGCCAACCGGTCACAACCTCCAATTTCGAGTTTGTGCTCTTTGAAGAAATAATTTATGCGGTTTTACGTTCACAGATAGCGTTTTTAAATTAGTTTTGGAATTTTCAAAGTGAGAAACGCGCGCGCGTTAGGAGGGAATTCAACTAACATTTATTGCATATCACATTACATAATTTTGATGGAATAATTGGAAGATGTGACACCCTGCAAGGGCACTGCAACATTTTATAATAGTATAACTATAGTACAACCTTTCATAATTATTTAATGCTTGCATACGAAGCTGTGTGGGCGAACAATTTAGTTAAGTACAAACCCTGACCTTTTATCATGCACCGCGGCCCGTAAAATACACAATAACCCTTCCGATGGTATCGTACCTTTGGAATACACAATCCAATCTCGATGTTACTTCATACAGAGATCAAAGCACAAACGTACATTGTTTCACGAGGAAGCAAAACAAGCCATTATGATATGTGGTGATTACAATTTCCGTATTCATCTTCCGTTTCCAATAATTTTCAACTGAATTAAAATGACAGAAGGTAAATAAATATTTATCGCATAACAATTTAACGCATAACTGAAAATCCGCATAACAATAGAACGCGCAAGTGCTCATAATTATTAACTTGCATAATTTTGCCAACGAAAAATTATGCGAGTTAATAATTAAAAACCGGCCAAGAGGATGTCGGGCCACGCTCAGTGTAGGGTTCCGTAGTTGCCCACCCTTCACAATAGACAGATTTCAAGCTCTATAAAAAGGTCGTACGCCAAAGTAATTGTAATTACTTATTAGTTATTACCTTCTGGAAGTTATAGATTATATAATGTTTGGAGACCCCTATTGTTTTTAAAAGACCTATTCAACGACAACCCACACCCTAGTGTTCGAGCGATTGTTCGAGGGGGCGAAAATTCACCCCCACTTTAGGTGTACAAGAGTTACCCGAAAAAATATTTTTTCTAGTTTTTATTTTACCGTTTTGTCGGCGTGATACATACACATACTCATACCAAATTTCAGCTTTCTAGTACTAATGATCTCATAGAATGAGCGGGTAACACCGCGGGGAATAAGTTTATTTGTAAATATTGCATACCATAGCAGGGTCCATGTTTGAAACTTAACCATTTTAAAATCTACTGTATTTACAACATATGTGCAATAAATATCTTTGAATTTGGCGCAGCTGGTATATAAATAAATATTCTTATTCTTATAAATAATTACACAAATTTATTTACGAAAGAAAAATTTAATGCGATCTACTACAATCTAAGCAGGACTTGAACCTGCGACCTCTACGTTTCCGGCGTATTGCTCTCCCAACTGAGTTATTAGATCGCTACGTCAATCACACCAAATCTTCCATTCCATAATTTTTACGCTACTGGAGCGCCCTCTGCGTCATATGTGCTTATGATTATGCGCATTAGCCACATCCTAGGAATCCTAGGATGTGCGCTTTACACGCACGATCTATTCTTATTCTTCCTTTAGCTTTGCCGTAGTTGGATATAAAAAAAAATAACACTACTATTTTGAAACCGCTGCCTTACGGCTCAGCCTCGTCATTCCAGACAAAACGTTTTCTAAAAGGCGTCATTAATCTTCCTATTGTGGGGTAAATTCACCTGCCCGGCGCAATAGTGGAAAAATGCGAGCAGGCCCGGCCTCAGAACGACTAACCTAGGCCTTAATTCGAGGAGACAATGCGATATGTTTATATTATTAATAATATTCATATTTTTATGAATTTTTAGTTCAAAGTTCTTGGTTCTCTTGCGTATCTCATTATTTAGGATGGACGCGGTTGGCTTAGTTTGTAAGCACCTTCCTACTGAGCCGGCGGTCCCGGGTTCGAATCCCGGCCAGGGCAAATATTTGTGTGATGAACACGAATATTTGTGCTTGGGTCATGGTTGTTCCTATATCTCCTGTATATCGTCGCCTAGTACCCATAACACAAGCCTTTTTGAGCTTAATTTGGGACTAGATCGATTTGTGTGAGGTTGTCTGATATTTATTATTATTATTCATGATTAGATCCCGCAAGGAAACTCCGAGCATAGCTCGCTCCATTGCCCACTGTAATATAGTGGATGGCGTTAAATCTTGTTTTTTTAACCTCTAGCTTAGGTATGTCAATTCATATAAAATCATCATCATATCAACAGATAGACGCTAGCCAAACGTCCAAATGCTCCCCCAAAGTTCTCAACAACGCCCTCATCTAATTGCTGCTCGCGATCCAAACTGGGTCGTCGGTCCACCTTGGGGGCCTCCAACACTGCGTCTTACGGTCCACGGTCGCCACTCAAGAACATTATACATGTTGACGAATTTTTTTTGAGGATGTCAATCGATTCTATTTTTTATTGTGATGAAATGTCTATGTGGGACTGACTACACTTAAACTGCTCTAAAAGTCAGAAACGACCGTCAAAGTACAACATTCCTACGTAGCGCTAAAAACGCTTCATACAAAAGGCGTCCATGCTAGTGACGTCACAGGCCGGTATGGTGTAACCGACAGCGTACCGAAAACGAAAACCGTAGTTTTAGACCATAATCACGAACTGAAAACGAGTGTTCATTTTCTCGGAAAACTCAAGGATAAGATTTTCCAAAATACATTATAAAACTCGACGCGCAATGTATTGCGTCCAATTCTCTCAGGTGCAGACGCGCGGGGAGGGGAGCACGCGGTGAGCCTCGACTGGTCCAGGCGCTCCCCACTCTACTCACGCGTAAGCGCAAAACATACCGTTACGCCAGTGCGCATCGAATGACATGAATTAATGCAACCACAAAAACAACGCAACCACAGATCACAACTAGTGTACTACCTAACACCAATAACAACTGACCGATAAATTAAAACAGTCTAATAAGATTATTTTCATTCAAGTAAGTAAAGCAAATAAAATGTGCGGGTAGGTAAACATTAATCACGCGTCCGACCGCAGCGGCCTGCGCGAGCGCACTGGGCTGGCGGATCAATGACCGGCCAGTACCGTTATCTGTCCCACTCCACGCGCTCTGAGTTGTACCGTAAAGCTTACATAATACTGTTTGTGATACATTGTGTGTTTTGTGGAAAATGCTATTTTCATGCGATTTTTCATGAAAAATTGTTACCGGTAGATTTCAAAAAATATCATAAAATTTGCGTACCTTTGAAGTCACATATTTCCAAAAAAGATTTATTTTTCTGGTTTTTTTTGTTTCGTGATATATTTAGCTAATTTTATTCATATAAGTACAGTACGCTGTAGAATTCAACATCAGTCAACATGTATTTTCTGCCCCAACGGCCATCGGTTCTATGATCAATGTGTCCCGCCCACTACCACTTATATGGCGACTGTTGAGCTACTCGTATGTCTATAACCTTCTCTTGCATATCTCATCATTTGTGATTAGATACGAAACATCGATTAGTGGGAATATATCTCAAAAATATGACTTTAGATATGTCGAATTTAACCCTAGCTGTGAAAGCATATACAGAGTGTAGATAACTTCTAATCTATGTCAAGACTGTACGGTAACAGTAAGGTATTGCTGGATATATACAGATTGTGAATTATTTCTAGCATAAATATTCACTCTCGTCCGTATCTCGCGTTGTGTATGGCTGAAACGCGTAGTTTTGAAAATGCAGTATAGGTAAAGAAATCCAGTCGCGTATATCTTGTACATACCGGGTGCTACCTGTGATGGGAGCAATAAATTAAAATCTATATTTTACTCATTACTCATGAAATAAAAATAAAAAAACTAAACACACTCACAAATTTAAAATAGCTTGTGTTATTTAGAAAATTGTAAAAGACAGTTCATCCAAAGAATCAATATACCTATGTATTGTGAAATATTGATAATAAGTACAGTGACAGCGGGCGTCAGTCACTTCAATTTCAATGTTGAATGACGTACATTGAAAACGCGTTTTAATGTGACACTTTAAACTCTCGCGGTTTGTACACATAATTAACACAAATTATAGCGGATCTGTCGCGATGTTTCTTATTTACCTTCATAATCTAACGTTTCGGCAGGGTTGCACACGCCGCCGAAGGTAAATAAGGAATATCGCGATAGGCCCGTTATAATTTGTGTTAATTATGTATAAATAGGTAATCAACGTCTGAAAACTGCATTTTTCTAAAGCTTTGTTAAACAATTGTCGTTCAGTTTGAAGATTAAATCTATGTTTCAATTTATTGCTCGCGATACAGGTCACACCCAGTATACAGAGTTTACCCAAAAAAAAAAGTGCGAGTCGGACTCGCGCACCGAGGGTTCCGTACAAACACTTTCCATCCCTAAGTGGTTAAGTTAAGTTTGCACCTGGTATGTATAGCGCCCCATATAAATTAGGTGCAAAGTTAGGTATTAAAATTTTTTTTATGGTTTTCGTAATTATTCCTTTATCTATGCTATAAGACGTTGCTTCGTACCAAATTTCAAGATTCTGAGTTCACGGGAAGCACCCTGTAGGTTTTGATTCCCTTGCAAGTGTCGAAAATATGCAAATTAGGTGCAAAGTTAGGTATTAAAAAAAAAAATTATGGTTTTCGTAATTATTCCTTTATCTATGCTATAAGACGTTGCTTCGTACCAAATTTCAAGATTCTGAGTTCACGGGAAGCACCCTGTAGGTTTTGATTCCCTTGCAAGTGTCGAAAATTTGCGGCATAAACGGCTGTATCTTTTGATTGCGTTGGCTTAGAAGTTTGATTTTTTTACAGCTTCAAGGGACAGTAGACCTGAGTAATTGATATAAATTTCAGCTTCATACGTCCACGCGTTCCTGAGAAAAAGGGTCTTGACAGACGGACGGACAGACGGACAACAAAGTGATCCTATAAGGGTTCCGTTTTTTCCTTTTGAGGTACGGAACCCTAAAAAAGCTGCAGTCGAGAGGAAATTAAATACGTGTAGGTACACTTTATTTATAATATTACGTCCACGACTGTGAATTGTTTTCGGCATTTTATTTGGATATTATTAAATATTTGTCTTTTAAAGAAACGACCACGAATGAAATTGACATTGCTGACACACCATCATAAAATCATTGCCAGTGTAAGAGATTAGTTCCAGTGAAATTCCGCAATACAGCGCATCCTCATATATTTCTTGTCAGGCTTTAGGTACTTACAAATTTACAACATACTCAACACGGTAGTAACGGGCCCTACCCGCATAGTTAACCGGCATTTCTGAGTACGGTACTTATAAGCCCTGACGGAAGGAGTTAATGGCTGTCATGTTCCATCAGGGGCCTATATTAATAGCGTGATGCAGGATCGTCATTTGTTTTGTATGGGCGCGCGGCGCCGTACCAACCTGGCGCCATCAGTTTTCATAATTTCCTTTGTCCTCACTTTTAACCAATTTTGGCACAGGGATAGCTGGACATCCTAAGACTACTACTACTTTTTATTCGTCTATGGTAAAGAATAAAAATACGCGGAAGAAGTTGCTACCGCCTCCTACTATTGTTATATGAAATGAAATAATTTTCTCTGTAAGTAGGCCACAAGAGCACTTTTACAAGTCAGATTGTGAATCTACCGGCATTTCCCAAGAGGAGACCGCTGTTGAGAAGAAAGCTGAAAGAAACTCAACAGCAAGTCATTTTTTCGTAAATCATACTTAAATAATAATTTATATTTATGTTATAACTAAATACATTGGTATACGTAAAGGAGATGTATAGATTCTCCAAATCAATGTTAAGGAAATAACTACATTTGTAAAAAATGTATTCAATTCAAACTAATGATTTCTCCAGAGATGTATAAAGTCTCTAGGCGTCATGACATGCAAAAAGATACACTTAGCGAAGTTATTTCCACAGAGATGTATAACGTCTCGAGGCGTCAACGTGAATAGGGAACAATACAAAATATTTTTTAAATCAAAATGAGAGAGAGAGAGAGATGAGATGAGAGATGTATATATCTCTAGGCGTCACAACATGCAATAAAATAAAATAAAATTATTGAGTTATACATGTATGAAATTATGCTTTTGAATGAAAAACTAAACCAGATTATTCACACCGACTTCAAATCAAATTTATACTTCAAAGGTCTGATTTCATAATAAAAAGAAAACAAGCTAGACATAACTAAACGGCTTCAAATAACAAGTTTCATTCAAGTACTTCTCTACAAAAAACGTTCTTAATATCTCTGAAATACAGTTCAGTTTTCGTTGGGAAGATGTCTAGTTATATAGACAGAGTAACCTGTTGCTGGAACGCGTTTAAGATAATCTCGTTTACATAATTTCCTGAGTTGATACCTTCGCGTCTGCTGCTATCCTGGTACCTACGGAATTTTAGTTTAGTTATATTTCACCCTTACGTATTTACAACCACAGATATCTTCCCGAATTTAATGTCTTAACGTCTGACATCTATTTTTCTTAGTCATATCTTTTTAGGTCTCAGTAGGTACTCTGAGGGTAAAAACGGGACCCTATTACTAAGACTCGGCTGTCATTCCATCTGTCACCAGGCTGTAACTCACGAACCGTGATAGTTAGACAGCATCGCGCAATTAAGACCAGATCCTGTCCATATAACTGATTTCCGATACAAATCTAGCATTTTATAATAGTTGGTATAAATTAAGGTTGAAGAAGATATCATCGATTGGAACAGTGTTGAAACTCTTAGGATTTTTTTTCTTATATCTGTATGTATATACAAGGATAATAGATAACAAGATAGAACCATAGAGTAAGGAATTATAGAACTATAAAATTGCAAATAAATATAAATAAATAAATATCACACAACCTCACAGAAATCGACCTAGTCCAAATTTGTACTAAAGTCCTAAGCACCAGTAGGCTCGTATTATGGCTACAGTTTATTAGATGAAGATATATTTACTTATATAGATATAAAATGTACTTAGATACATAGGGTTACCATGAACCAAGAACAAATATTCGAGTTTATCACACAAACATTTACCTGTGCCGGGACTCGAACCAAGGACCGCCGGCCGTAGCCAGGTGTACTACCACTACGCCAACCACGCCGTCAAAGTGTGTCAAAATGTTTGTACATTGAAAATACTGGAAGACAATGCATGTTTTTTTTTTAAACATAACTTGAACTGTTCTAGGGCTATTTAACCCTCACTACCAGTGAGTCGGACTTTGTGTGGTATAACCCGCTCGGATTAATTGTTGCTCTTATTTGAAACGCGTGATACATTTAAAATGAGAGCAACAATGAATCCAGTTAACACATTCAACACCGTGAACCCGCTCCGTGCGCTGTGCTCGTAGTAAATTTTCGCTACATACGCATTTCCCCATGTTATCGGCTACGCGCGTAGCGCTACGAAATCGTTGGCAGTGAATGTGTTAAAACGCATGATGGAGACCTTGCTACGCGCTACGCCGTAGCAGGTATCTCGTAGCGCGAATTCGTAGCTGTCTACACTACAGCTGCCGGCAAACTTTTAGACCATAACCTTGACTGCGCAGTAGCCGATTTACGTACAAATGTACATGCGCAGGTCCGCCATTTTTGTATTAAAAGTTTGCCGGCAACTATACCTAGCGGTGACAGTCGGTTTAACCTTTTCAGCGCCAAAGACGGCAAATCACGTCGACGGAAAGCTGTGCCCCAGGCGCCACGTCATTTGCCGCTATTGCCATACTATCTGTCTGTGTATCTGTCAGTGTGGTCCAGTGGTTAAAGTTTATTAACCGAGTGACTAATAAGAACGGATACCCGTTATAGCTCAGCCAAAAATTCTTTCGCATGTTCGAATTCCAGTTATCTGTTCCTGATTTTGCATTTATCAACCTATTCTCTTCACACTTTGTGAGCAAGTTACATAATTATACTTACTAAAAGTTTCTATCTATTTTTTTTTCCAAATTTTCCAAAATGGTGGACATTTGAAAAATAAAATATATTCCAGCCATTTCGAAAAATGAGCGCGAGGCCTACAACCCACTGAGCCACTACGGTAACCAACAGAGTTAATTATAGCAATAAATCTTTTTATCCTACACCCATCTTGTTAACATCCTATAAAAATTTCAGATATTATAGGTAAGGACCTGCATAACCTGGCAGCGACCAAAATCAGAGATGTAATTTCATAACAGTACCGCAGTTACCGCGGGGTCACCATTACATTATCAATTTTAATCAAAATTAAATTAAAACTCGTCTACGGCACGTTTCATAAAACCACACTTGTATTTTAAGACCTCACATTATGTAGCAGTTAGCTCTTAGCATTAACGAAACTACCAAAGATAAATAGGATATACGCTTAGGAGCAGTAAATAAAACTTAATAATTAAATAAAATGTCAGGCCTTGATTAATTTAGTTATCATGTCTGGAGCAGCTGAGAAGTCCTATCGAGTCATATAAGTTTAGAAATTAAATTTAGCTCAGCCATTTGTCAGCCATTTTGAAAAGTTTCGATAAACTGAATCAACTTTAAATTTCTATCTACTTATCGAAGCTACCAAAACTTCATGAGAATCGTTCGAGAAATGCGATCTCTAGGAGGGAATGCCAACCCGGTTATTTTGTCATAGTAAAACCGGTTATAACCGGTTATTTGTTTGGTAAAATAACCGGGTTTGCATTTTGTCCGACTTCCGAAATCCGAAGATCCAATCAGCCGGACATACGAATGTGAGGCCAAGCTTAAACAGAGACGTTTCTTCAAAATCAAAATCAAAATCGTTTATTCGCAGTAATACAAGTTACAGCGATTTTCCAGAATAAAATTGAGAACCGCATTAATAACCGCTTAATTACTAAAGAACTTCCTGCCTAGCACGATTGCATTCTGGAATGAATTATCGCTTGCGGTATTCCGGACCGATACAAACCTTCAATAAGAGCCAACTCCCATCTGAAAGGTCTGCAACGCATTTGTGACTTGTGGTGCAGGTGTCTATGGGCGACGGTAATAGCGCACCATCAGGCGATCCGTTTTCTCGATTACCCCTATGATATTAAAAAAAACTCATTCATACATATTGCGGATTTTAGAGGTACTACTTTATATTACTGGCAATGACAAGTTTTTGGTAACTGACGTTGAAAGTCGGTGAATGTCACTGATGTAAACAAAGAGGAAACAGTAGTAAATACTCCGCAAATTTCAAGTAAATTTTGCATTTGCAAGCACTGGAACTTTTCTAGAACCCAATACCGTCCGACTTTCAGTTTGTCTCCGTCTCGGGGTCCCGGTCTGCGCCCCACACCGATGCCCCTGCGGCAAAGACGTTGACAGGCTGGGTCACCACGGACTTTCCTGCCAGAGCAGTGCAGGCCGCTTCTCAAGACATGCTGCTCTGAACGACATCATCCGCCGGTCTCTTGCATCAATCAATGTGCCGGCCCTTTTAGAGCCGACCGGCATCTCAAGAGACGATGGCAAGAGACCGGACGGAATGTCTTTGATTACGTGGAGTAAGGGACGGGTGCTGGTGTGGGATGCAACCTGTGTAGACACACTGGCCCCGTCACATCTCCACCGATCCTCAATCAGGGCCGGAGCAGCGGCAGAAGCGGCCGAAGGCATAAAACGGAATAAGTATAGTGGTCTTGGCGCTGAGTACAATTTCTTACCTTTTGGCGTCGAGACCCTGGGTCCGTGGGGCCCCAGCGCATTAAGCCTCTTCAAAGATATTTCGAAGAGGCTTATTGATGTTACTGGTGACTGGAGAGCTGGCGGTTTCCTCGCTCAAAGAATCAGTTTGGCGATTCAGCGAGGAAATGCCGCCAGCATCTTTGGCACTATGCCGCAGGGGCCATTTTTAGATTTAGTTTAAGTTTATTATGTTCGAGTTTCGTTTAATTTTTAGTATAGTTTTATTGTAAGTATTTTAAGTTGTATTCCTTAGACTTTATTTTGTACTAATAATTTTTTTATTATTGTTAGTTTGTCCAGTATGGTAAAATTTTGCATAATAAAGCCAAAACTATCCACATTCAAGTGTATTTCAATAGGATACAGTATTTATTTCGCAAGTAGAACGAAAGATTAAGCAGCATTCCGGTAAAAAATGTTTTGAATTTCTTTTATGACGAATCCTTGACAAATTGCTATGACGTTTAATAATGCAAATATATGACGTATGCTCATTATTATTATTACCATATGAAAGCTGTTTTTAGCGCTAGCGCCACTATCCCTGGGCCGGATCGACACTTGCTAGGCTATAGATTTGTCTCGACTCTATACAAAGGTCGGTCATTCAAATAAAATGCCAGGTCTTAATTAATTTAGTATTGAATGTCTGCCCGGAGCTACCGAGAAGCCCTATCGAGTCATCACAGATAAGTTCACGAATTTAATTTAGCGGAGATGAGACGAGTTGTTAACTTGGATGGAAACATACGAGATGGAATCTTTACCGGAACCGTAGAATTAAAAAAATATTAAACCCCGATTTAACTAAACATTATAGCTAAGAACCACCTTAACAGACAAGGCTTTTGATAAGACTGCGCCGAGCGAAATGTGAAAAAATAGGCAGTTGCCGTTAAGTAGATAAAATCAACACTAGTTGTTTAATCCATTTCTAAACTATATTTTTAGCCCTTCGAAGAATGTGACAAATTCTCCGTGGAAAAACTATAATTTTATAAATTTTTTACCCTAGAGAACTAAGTAAAGTTGGACGAAATTTGGAAAAACGGAAGCAGGCGTTAAGTGTTTTTTTTATACTTTAACAATGGAAATCTATTCTGCTTTTCAGTTCAAAAAAAGATGAATGTTTACATTACAATTTGTCCGTATCAAATATTTCAACTATTGTTTGGTATTAAAGGTCCAGATTTATCAAAAAGTGCTTTTAATTCTCCATACATTTTTACTATGGCGGCCGCGCGCCGATCTAAATACGCATTCCCCGCGCTCTATGGTGCAGTCGCTAACGCTCGGCGCCCTCTTAAAGAAAACATAATTTTAGTAGGACCACCCGGGAGCTACGATGAGACAGACAGATACACAATATGTTAATGTCTGTCTGTCTGGTCTGTCTGTTACCAGGCTGTATCTCATGAACCGTGATAGATAGAAAGTTGAAATTTTCACAGATGATGTATTTCTGCTGCCGCTATAACAACAAATACTAAAAACAGTAAAAGAAATATTTAGGTGGGGCTCCCATACAACAAACGTGATCGGTTGCGTTAACTTTGCATCTCACTTGTATGCGGCGCCATACATACCAGGTGCAAACTTAACTTAACCCGGCTAGTTGAGACGGGAAGTGTTTGGACGGAACCCTCAGTGCGCGAGTCCGACTCGCACTTGTCCGGTTTTTTTCAATGTAAAAATGTCTTCAGTCGGTCCCTCAACTATCGAGAATCGTGACTGCATCTTAGGTACTAGTAGTTGTGTGAGCTGGTGACTGGTGAAATTTGTTTTTTTTTCTTTTTTACGTTTTGAGAAAGGAGAATGTTCGATTACCTGACTACAAACAAGTTTACATAGTTATCGAGTCTCACAAAGTTTCATGAGAATCGGTTGACAAATGCGACCTCTAGACCAGCCGGAAAGTATCTGGACATGGCAACATAGAAAACAATTTTGGTTCAAGCTGAAAACGGAGACGCTATTCGCTCGGGCATTATAAAATTCCAAAATAGTTTAAAGAATAAATGGAAAGTACTTAAATTGAATGCATCAATCCATCTGAAGTTCATTCCCGTGTGTTTACGCCTTAATTCTAGCTTATTTAGAAATTTTCTCAGGTACTAGTTTGACGTTTTCGATTATGCAAAGGGTTGGCAATGACGAGATCAACCCTCTTAGCTGATAAAATGCAATTTTATGTGCAAGCAATTTGCTTTACTGGTAATAAATATGCAATTTACTTTGGAACTGATGTGGGAAAGCAATCAGTTTAATGAATACCGAATGTAAGTTCAAAAACCTTGGAAATAAAGAAAATAGAACTGAATAAAAAACGTAAGAAATAGTTCTAAAGGTCTGTTGGCGTTGGGGTGGTTGAGTGGTCGAGGGGTCGAGTGGTGGGACCGGTAATTCTGAAGTGCTAGGTTATATTGTTCAGGAGGTCTACACAGTCACGGAATCACTAAGTTATCTTGTCTATTCCATCTGTCTAGTACAGCCCCCGGCCCCACCGCATTACAAAGTCCTTTTAAGCCAGACGTTACGGGTTTACTCGACATGTTTTGAATCGGTTCGCGATTCACCGAGCACTGAGCTTTGAGTGCTGTTGGCCACCGCCGCGACTGATCGGCTCTCCTGATGATGAATCCTGAACCGATTCGAAACATGTCGAGCGATATTCGACTGCTAACGTGAAACCCGTTTTGTTTGTATTTTAATCTGTCTAAGACTCGCGATAGTTTACTATATATGTAAACTAAGATTGACCTAATAATAATGGTAGATTATTTTCTTTTCGAGTACCTATATACTACTATAATATAATTTTAGTAATATATCATTACGCGTACGCGTTGGTTACCACCGCCATAAAAAAACCTAAATTATCACCAGTATTACTTCCAATCACAAAACCTTATAATTATTGTATTAAGTGGTTTACACTTTCGTGAAATTGTCAGGAACGGCCCGACGTGTTTCGAACTCGTATGGAGCTCTTCATCGGGGACTGCTGCCCATACATTGGGCTGCCAACCGTCCCGGTTTCCCCAGATTTGTCCTAGTTTGGAAGCCGTCCGGGGGCTTTTCAATAAGAGTCCGGGGAAAACCCGGACACTTTTTATTTGATTGAAAAATAAAGCGACTGTTTTATAAATTATAATATTTTCGGAAACATACGGGGAAAAAAATGCGACTTACGCCAAATGTCCGGGATTTTTTAAGTTGCTGTCCGGTTTCAGCGAATTTAGAGATGGCATCCTACCCGTACGCCGTCCCGTCAACTTTGTCACAACAATTAAATATGTCATACAATAATTAAATATGTCTCACGAAAGCATTATTAAGATTATTACAAGATATATTTACGCCAGCTGCTGTATAATCACCATTATAAAAAGACAGTCTATTATAAAAACTCATAACCTCAGAGTGAAATAAAACGCCTGATGGTTACCGGTCCGCCTCCTTTATCGCTCATAAACTAAATAATGGCGTTTCTGAATCTAATGAACGCGTAAAAATCTAATATCGTAAAATCAGAGATCGAGCTCCAAATTAAAATTTTGTTTTAAGAACCGTCCGTCGTTCGCGTTTAAGTGATATAAGGTCACTAGGGTCAGTCAGGATTTGTGCGCATGCCTGACAAGCGCACAATACAATACAAATCCACTTTATTACATACCTCAAATACACAGGGATACAAAACATGAGAAATATACAGTAAAAAAATTTTTTAACAACAAAAAGAACCGACTTCAGTAAAACTAAAAAACCAAAAATAACCCATTCAAGTACAGATTACATTAGACTCACCCTTCGAAGTCGATCCCAAACCACTCAGTTCTTATATTTATAGTTATATTATAGTTTACGCGAGGTTTGGCACCGACTTCGAAGGGTGAGTCTAATGTAATCTGTACTTGAATGGGTTATTTTTGGTTTTTTAGTTTTACTGAAGTCGGTTCTTTTTTTTGTTAAAATTTTTTTTTTTTTGCTTTTTAGTGGTTCTAGTGGCCATCTGTGGTGTTCATCATCAGTTTACTTACATCAAATCCTATTTACTGAATGTAAATTCTTGACTTTATCAATAAATTACCGAAAGCGCCGTACATGTCCCTATAACAGTTGAAGAGTTCCCTCGATTTCTCCAAGATTCCACCATCAGATCCCAACTAAGTGCCAACGGGACCAACTCGGAGTTATACCCTTTCGATTAAAAAAAAATATTGAAAATCGGTTCACGGTTCTCGGAGATATCGAGTAACATACACACAAAAAAAAAAATTAGTTCGAATAGAGAACCTCCTGTAGTATATAGACATTTATAGATTATAAATGTACCCCCGATCCGCCAGCTACCGGTTATTACAGTGACAGACGTCACCGGTGGCGGACGCACTGCAGGTTTACTGAAAGCCCGATTAATGTGTTTATTGAAATATCCCGGTAGGAAACCCTAGTGAACACTACAATGGCGACGAGTATAAAGCAACGGAATAAAAGCGTGAGTTAAATTTGACTTAAATCATTGACGTAATTACCGACGTCCTTGACAGTATTTTCTTGGAAAATAAAAAGGGACGACAAGGGCATTGGAAAAGTAGATGCGGTTTCTTTGGGGGTGATAAGACTATTAACACAAGTTTTCGGTTGCTAAATGTACGATAATTTTATTTTGGGTAGTGTATATTAGTCACGGAATTCGTGCTGAGGCCTACCCACGACATAAGGCTGAGGCCTACCCACAAAGCACCACCTTGTGGAAAGTTGCTTAAATAAATAGGAACACAGGCGAAGTGTATTATTTTGAATATTAATTTGTAGTTGTGCACTCGAGGAATATAAATATTTAGCAGTTTAGCGTAATTCTCGGATTTGTCGTGTTACTAATCTTCGACTGCGCAGTGGCGCAGTGGATGACGAATCACAATATAATAATTATGAACAGATTGGGAAAACGATTGGACTGCTAGGCGTCTATTTAATTTATACGACTGTTTATTTGTGCGTGCGTACTTAATTAAATACGCTACTTAATACTTTCCTATGGAGTGGGATTGATTGTTCTGAATTCCAAAATATATTGACGGGTTTAAATATTATAGTGTGATAAGCTTACTTGTCTTATGTTGAAAATGTTTTTTGGAATAATTATCCAGAGTATCTTGTATAGTTTATAAACCGTATGAACATCCAGCTCAAGGGTCATGTGTTAGTACACATGACACACATAGGTGCATATGTCACATGTAATCAATTTGGTATAACAAAATCAGTAATTACATACCAGCAGATATTTTTATAGAATTACAGTTCAGCGTCTTGTAAGGTATAGAACAACGAAATATAAAGAAGCAAGAGAGCCATACATCTGTGGGAATTTCGTTGTAATTATAAGCTATTTGAGAGTGTTGAGCGTTCATTAACATTATATACCAAGACGGATTAAAAGTGATATGGAAGACTTATTTGGAAAATCATTTTAAGTTAAATTATAAATGTATTTGTTCAGTAACACCGTAATCCAGTATACAAACAGTTTAGTATCTCTTAAGTATTTAATACTTGTGCTAAGAGGCAGCACTCTTCTACATGGTAAAGTTATTTGTATTATTGAGGAGTTTATTACTTTTAATTAAAATGTTACTGACTAAGTAGGTATACAGTGGAAGTCAATATGATAGGCTATGACTGGATTGTTATAGAAAAAAGGTGTATCTATAAGGAAGGTCAATATGATAGACCAAGTTGAATTTAAAAGTGATATGGAAGACTTTTAAGTTGAAGGTCAATATGATAGGCTTATGACTGTATGGTTACGGAAAACGGAAGGCTTTATGAGAGGTCAATTTGATAGACCATGCTGGATTGCCAATATGATAGGCTAAGGCCGTATGAGAGGTCAATTTGATAGACCATGCTGGATTGCCAATATGATAGGCGAAGGCCGTATGAGAGTTCAATTTGATAGACCATGCAATGATTGCCAATATGATAGGCTAAGGCCGTATGAGAGGTCAATTTGATAGACCATGCTGGATTGCCAATATGATAGGCTAAGACTGTATGAGAGGTCAATTTGATAGACCACGCTGGATTGCCAATATGATAGGCTAAGAGGATTGTTAAAGTAAGCGAAATGCATTTTGAAACGTCTATTTAATAGACCACGGGAACCAAAGTATTCGTAAGAAAGATAATCGTAAGGCTTAAAGGCGAAGCAAATATAATTGCATGGAAGGTAAATTTGATAGACCATAGAAATATTATAAGCGGTATGTAAATTGTAAAGTGCCGCATTCGTGCTGGAAGCTCAATTTCAAATACCATGTTATTAAATTTGAATACTATATGTATTAAAGCTTCTTTTGAATTGGGAAATATAATAGTAGTTTTGAGACTTGAAATTCGAATTTGTAATGAATCTGAATCTAAGGTCTCAAAGCGTTCATAAACTGGAGTATGTGTTTTGAGACTTCCATTAAAATTTGAATATCGATGGCTTCGACGCGTCGATTAAATTGAAATATGCTGTGCTTTAAAACTTTCATTCAATTGAAAACGGCTGTTGTTTTAAGACTCATTAAATTGGAATATCTGAGGTATCAGAGGGTCCGTAACATGGGAATATGACTTGGTTTTGACTCCCATTCAATTGAGATACTAGAGATCTGAAAGCCTCCAGTAAATTGGAATTGATTGACAACCTTCATTGCATTAACAATAGTTTGGTACTTCAAATGAATGCCTGGATAAAACTATAATTGTTTAAGAACAATTTTAAATTGACAAAAGTTTGGCATTTAAAATGAATGCCTCTATTTTTGGTTGGGATTGTTTAACAACCTACATTATATTGACAAAAGTTAGTATTTAGAATAAGAGCTTACATTAAGTTCGAATCGTTTGAAACGTTAATTAAATTGACATCATCATCATCATCGTCAGCCCGGAGTCGTCCACTGCTGGACATAGGCCTTCCAATTAAATTGACAATAGTCCGGTATTTCAAACGAATGCCTATACCTATTACGTTGGAATTGTTTTACAAACTCCATTATAATGAGAATAGTTTAGTATTTAAGAGCTTCCATTAAGTTGGAATCGTTTGAAAACATTAATTAAATTGACAATAGTCCGGTATTTGAAACGAATGCCTCCATTAAATAGGAATTGTTTATCAACCTTCAATTGAGAATGGTCTGGTATTACAGATGAATGCCGGAATTAAATTGGAATTGGCATATCACTGTGATTTAAAACCTCGATCCGAATCGAATTAGAAATGTTGCGGTTTCAAGATCTCAATTCAATTGGACTATAATTGAAATTTAGTTTAATATTTCAAATAAGTGCCTTCATTAAATAGGAATCGTTAGACAACATTAATTAATTGTCAATAGTCCTATATTTCAAATGAATGGCTCTATTAAATTGGAATCGGTTATCAACCTTACATTGAGAATGGTCTGGTATTCTAAATGAGTGCCGCAATTAAATTGGAATTTGTTTATCTGTGATTTAAAATCTAGATCCAATACAGAAAGACGCGGTTTCAACATCTCAATTCAATTGGACTTTAGTTGCAATTTCGAAAATTTATTTGGATTCTCATATTCTTTTGAATGGTATATCGGAATTTCAGATGACAAATTATAAAAGATGGCCTTAGTGAGAATATTGGACGAGAGTTTACGATGACGTGTCAAGCAAGTTAGCTACTTTCAGTTTTAGTTTCATTTAAAATAATTGAAGATGGTAAAAGGGGGAAAAGAGCATCAAGCAATAGTCCTTAAGCGCTTGACAAGATGGTTGTTGTGAAATAATTATGCAGATACTCGTAAGGCTACACCTATGTCACAATTCTTAAAATTTCTGGAATCAAGTGTATACCTTTGTTTTTATAATTCATTTATTTTTCAAATAAGTTACACAATATTACAGTAATAAAACCTACATGCTTTGAAACTACAAAACTACATGCAGACCAAACTTAAAACTAGTTAAATTTAATTAAATAAGCGCCTTAATAGCTTAAGCGACGTAACGGCGTGGCTCCGTTGCGTTGTTTGACCCGCACCTCTGGCATAACTGTCATATTCATATGCGACTATTTCTCGCGCGATATATTTGCCTGTCTCTTGCTGTGCAGTAATGTGAGGGAGTGACGGTTAACGCTATGTCGCGCGTCAAGAGTCGCGAAGCATAGTTGTGCTAGACAGGCTGGCGTAGGATTAGACAGATAGTAGCAGCCTGTAGCGGCTGGGACATGCGTAGCTCAAACGAGCTGAATTGCACGTAGTGACAGGTCTGAAATGGTACACCTTCATGTCCTTGTTGGACACGGTGCAATCCCAAGAACTGAAATAACCGGCTCGCCTATGCCACATAGTCTTGCAGGGCACCATGCGCGCCATGCCCTTCCTTTCCGCCAGTGTGACTCCCTCCCTATCCACGTTGGTATGGGAGAACTCTTCCTAATCGCGAACCCGTACGGGGACCGCCGGACCGGTTAGCTGCGACAGACTGACCGGCGACTACATAGCATATTGCACGCAGACGCGACTTCGATACATTCCTTTGTGGTCCTCTATACCGTTATGTATGAAACAAGGTTCTGGGCAAGTTTATATTGCAGAACTAGTTCTAAAGGGTTGTGTGTAAAACGAATTAAATTTTAAATTTGACTTGATTTCAGAATATTATTTTCAAGTATGTTCTCAGGAATGTTGTTTCAAGTCACTAATGTCGAGAACTATCACTGGTTTAGAAGATACTAACGGCACTTTACGATAAGGAAAATAAGCTCGGAAAAACATTCATTAAAATCTTTGAACTAATTTATATCTTTTGCTGACAGGCTTGATAGAAATATTAAAAAGGCAATCTGTGAGTTTTATTGAGGCGCTTCTTTCTCACAGGAAGCCTTGTTTAGAAGCGCTGGTAGATATTGTAAATTTTCAAATATAAATAGCTTTCTAGCTAGCACATGAGTAAATACTTAATAAATATCTTAGAAACATTTTGTATGAGATGGAAAAATATAAATTAACTAAACAGTAAATAAAAGTAACCAATGTTTTGAAATAAATTTTAAAAATAAACGCAAAAAAAAAGTTGTCAACGGGATATGGAGGGCGGCATAGAAGTTTCCATTGGATATAGGAACATAGTGGCTATGATTAAAATAAATAAGTATAGAAGACCAAATTGTTCATGTTGACTACTAATTGTATTAACTTGAGGCAAACTAAGTAAATAGAGGATTATTAAATCATTATACAAAACAGCTTTGGTTGTTATCGAGACGTCGTAATCGACATAGTTTAACGAGCGTTGTGTTGTTGGTCCTCGAGATCTTTGAGCGAGCATTTTGTGTGTTGGTGCTTGTCATAGCTGTCTGGTGTAGGGCGCCTGGAAGTGGTCCCTAAACAGAATTAGTTGGCACTTGGGCGAGGCAGTGAGTAAGTCTACTAAAGGCTTGTAATACTTGTAACTACCTAATTCCAAGCAATTCCTAATTGGTTAAAAAGGGAGAGATGTAGTATATAGACATTTATAGATTATAAATGTACCCCCGATCCGCCAGCTACCGGTTATTACAGTGACAGACGTCACCGGTGGCGGACGCACTGCAGGTTTACTGAAAGCCCGATTAATGTGTTTATTGAAATATCCCGGTAGGAAACCCTAGTGAACACTACACCTCCTCCTTTTTTTGAAGTCGGTTAAAAATAAACAGGCGGTGTTATCGCTAAACAGCGATTTCTTCCAGACAACCTTTAGGAAGTGGAGTAGATCAACAAAAGTGAATTGAGTAGGTGCACCTACCGGGTCTACCTCGAAATCGCTACCAACGTTTGCCCTAAAATCATTTGCCCTAATCACTTGTGACCTAACATCTATGTCCTAAGCACTTTTGATCTAACGTTCGTTTGCCATAATGCTCTTGTGCCCTAAACGCTATTTTGTCCCAAAAGTTAAAATCCGTAATATTAAATCAGCTATTATTACGTTTAGATAATTTTCTTCTTAGTCGTACACTTAAATATTCAAATAAGTTACACAGCATTACAGTAAAAACCAAGGCACTGTGAGTTCAAAAATACGCATATCAAGAACTTAAAACAAGTTAGACTTAGGCGACTCAATGGCGTGGCTCCGTTGCGTCGTCTGATTAAAATTAGGATAATAAAATACGTAATATAAATTACATATTTAATATTATTTATAATTATCATTAGGGCACATGCATTAGGGCAAGCAACGTTAGGACAAACGATTATTAGGACATAAGATATAATGGAAAACAAAAATAGGACAAATAGTTTTAGTGATTCCAATATAAATCCGCGCCTAGCATATCAAAATATCGAAGAGTACAGATGTTATGCTACTAACTCGTTAGACATGTTAAAGTATATGGTACATTATTAAATTAGGTTTGAATTGTGCAAATACAAACTTAGCTATTTTCACTATACAGGGTAGAACAGATCGCGGGATTTTTAAGCAAGCAGGGAATTGTTCAGACTGAGTACTTAATTTCTTACCAAGGAACTATATTAATATTTCCATCCATCCAAAAATCTGCACCTATCAACCCTAGCATCTTTTGAATATCTCTGTTAAAGACAGGTGTCAATTAAAAAAATAATTTAAATAAAACCTTTGAATTCGTAGGGTTGTCACTGATATTAAAATATGTTATGTTGATGACTTTTTTTACTTTTAAATCCAGCTTTACAATTATAACAGGTCTATTGTCGATCACTCAGATGACACTATCCTGTCAGCCCAGTCTTTAGAAATGTTCCACCCTGTATTAATAAAAAAATATCTACCTTTTTATTCTATACGAATAATAATCTAAGTATACTATTATAAAATTCTAGGTTTGTATTGAAAACCAGTTTTCTATGGAGATTGGAGACGGGTCATGATTTCAGGAAAAATCTGAATAGCGTGATGCAGGATCGTCATTTGTTTTGTATGGGCGCGTGGCGTTTGTCCAACCTGGCGCCATCTATTGTCATAATTTCACTTCACATTGTCACTTCTGTTTTAAGATGAATTATTGATATAGTGTTTTCACTGGATACATGAATTTATATGTATGTAGTATATTATGATTATTTATTTGTGTAAATTTAAGTATGTATAACTTAAGTATTTATTTCTAACTAAAATAGTTTTTTTTTAATTGTCTCTGAACGTTATAGACCCTGCACCAACTCAATGTTTCTGTTTAGCCTCATGATTGAGTGGTAGAGAATGCCTTGTGGCATTAAGTCCGCCATTCGTACTAGTTTGATCTGTGCAATAAAGTTCAAATAAATAATTTCCTTTGTCCTCGCATCACGCCGAAACGGCTGGACAAATTTTAACCAATTTTGATAAAGAGAATTTATTTCATAAAAACATAAGATATCAATATAAACAATAAACAATAAACTAATATGTAACTAAGACTAAGTATATGCTAAAAACCTAAACTATTTATAAAAAAAAAATGCCCTAAGTCGCTGTCGCTCGGAAGTATGCCCAGAAGGCTGGCCGCATTGCCACGCTGGATGGCAATGCTTATTCGCTGGGCAAAATAGTGGCCAGCCCTCTGGTCATGGGTTGCGTCAATCATACAGGGAGAGCTGGACATCCAAAGATGGTTATAGGATACTTTTTACACAACTACGGTAAAAAAACACGCGTACAAAGTTACAGGCTCATTATAGTTCTATATAAAATGCGATGTCTCCTAAATAATCATTGTACCTTATGTTTATCTACAACTAGTCAAACGGTGACTAATACACCAATTGACAGACAAGTCAAACACCAAGTTTCCTCACCATGAACTAAGTAATGCGAGTACTTGAGCCTGCGCAAACAAACTCGACCGCGGCCGAACCTCTGGGAAGGTTATTGCGTTTGAGTTTGGTACCAAGACGACACACGACAGAAGGTCTACACGGGCTAAATTCAACATTTTTAATTAGATATGTCCGTGATTTCGCCACTACTTTAGCGACTTACGAGATAGCTGTCTTAGGATACCATGAAAGAAAGAGAAAAATAATTTGTTAAATAAAAATAACCGATACCACAGAATACTTAATAGGACATGCACACCCCCGCACCGATTCGAGTTACCTCACCCCGCAAGAGCACCGAGTTGGAATCGAGTTGGCTGCATAGAACATTTTGAAAGGGTTGTGTGCCTACTGTGTATACCTACCTATGAGTTAAAGGTGGGCACTCGTGAAATAGTGATGGTATTGGTGATGGTAATGATAAAAGACCCTGCACCATACAAATGTTTCTGTTTAGTCCTATGGTTGACTGGTAGAGAATGCCTTATGGCATTAAGTCCGCCATTTGTACTTTTACTAGTGTATTGTGTGCAATAAAGTTTAAATAAATAAATGATAATGATGATGGTGGCTGGTGGTGATAGTGATGATTAAGACGATGATGATGATTAGGTATGATGATGGCGGTGTTGATTCTGATGGTGATGGTCATGGTGATGATGGCGATGACCACAAAATCACCATCATTACCACCACCACCATCACCTTCACCAGTCCACCACCATCACCACCAACATCATCACCGCTATCAACATCACCACCACTACCGTTGTCGTGTGGTTGTGATAAGTTTCTATCTGTATGTTATATTTATATGCAACTAAAACACCTAGTTGTTGCAATGTGTCTGAGGCATTTCTGTGCGTCTTACACGCACACATTGACACTGACATTCAAGTTCAGTTTTTAGTAGGCAGTGTCCGCCCGCCCCGTACCGATACTAAGCCTGATCAAACAAAGTCGACCGCGACCGCGACCCGTTTAGTACACCACCAAATATCGTAACCCTACTTATGTCATTAAAGCTTTTTTCTCATTCATTGTTATTAACATATAATATGCGTGCCTTAAGCGCGCTACTTTCGTCTCCTTGCTCAGATTCATATTTGTATTATATAGGGAGTTCTGTTATTGTCTTTATGTAATGTATATTCATAAAAGTTCATAATTCAACGTTAACGCTGATGAAACTTCATAAATAATATAAAAATATATATATAAAGAAAATAGCCATGACCGATCTATGAAACTCATTTCAAAGTAAAATGCATGAGGCTTTATTTTAAAATTTACTTTTTTCATATTATGACAAATATATTGATAATTTCAAGCAACGTTTCAAAGTGAATAATACTTTTACATGCTTTTTAGAAAGTAACATAGCTATTTCATGCTTTCATTGCGTGAATTTTGTCAATTTTGAGTAGTTATTCAAACAAAAATTATCAATGAATAATTCAAACTGTACATTTCAAATAACTACCTATATACCAATAAATCGCAATAGCCCTGTTCTAAACATGTTTGATCATAGAGAAAAATGTCTAAAACAATCATAATTTTTGAAGGGATAAGGAGTCTTAAATAAATAAATATTAGACAACCTCACACATATCGATCTAGTCCCAAATTAAGTTCAAGAAGGCTTATGTTAAGGGTACTCGACGACGATATACATACTAATATAGATAAATATATACTTAAATACATGGAACAACCATGACCCAAGTAAAAATATCGCCGTGACCGCCGTCTCAGTATGACAAACGTAGGCACAGTTTGCCAAAGTCGCGTCAAACAATGTAAACAGATACATAGAAAACAGCAACCATCTATCAAAGTCAAAATAAAATGCATGATGCATCGAAGTATAAAATCCGTAAAGCAAAACAGGGAACGTTTTCACGGCAACAAGTCCTCCATTTCCATTAAGTCCTGATGTCACGCCGTCCGGGCCAGTTCCCCCCAACCGCCGACCCGGACGGTCGCGTCGCGTTCCCTAGTGAATCATCCTTGTAGAATCATTCCACTGTGAACTAGAACGGTGTATTGTTCCCTAGTGACGCATCCCGCTTGGATTTTACACCCTGGTAAGTTGGAATTGTTTTTTAATTGAAGTCGCGCTGGGATACCTGTTGCGCGTGGAGCTACGGCGGCTAAATTGTGAGTTTTCGGGCATCACAACATGAAATAAACGTATTTGCTTTAATGTATTTACCATATTTCAACTGAAGAATTTTATCGAGAAATGCTGTGATAATAATCGAGGATTTTTAATGTTTCTTATGGTTTTATCTTGATTTGCGAGGAAGGTAGAAGGTTTCATTATGCAAGGAATTAATTCTATAAGTAGGGTGTTTCGGTTTAATATTCCGTAAGCGTACACTTTCGTGAGCGTTTTCCATAATCATAATTTCTATTATTTAATTCTGTAATTTATCTGCAAATTATTTTTTACACCACCTACTATTTTTTCAAACGTTGGTTTTAACTACTTCGCTAGGTACCTAAAGGTTGTCTGGAAGAGATCCCTATTTAGCGATAAAACCACCCGTTTACCTCTACTTACTATTTTACAGTAGGTATCTCTTAAGTTTTGTATACAATACAATACAACAACACTTTATTGCACACCAACAAGAAAAATATTACATGAGAAATCTTAAATTAAACAGGTGGTAGACAATAGGCGGTCTTATCGCTAAAGAGCTATACGTATACCTCTGTATTTGGAGTGCCATATTTTTCTTTTTTAGTTCAGATATCTTGCGTAGCAATTTTAAGCGTAGTCAGTTCCTATTATTTTCTCGTCAATTAAATAAATACAAAAAGGGGTTTAAATAGTGTCCCAAACAAACATACATGGATTATCGAATACAAATGATCAATCACTTCAAAAAAGGTATGATAACAAACATTACAATGTTTATTTTTTTACTATTTAATTAAAACATGCTACAGACCTATGTCTACACTACATGCAAACATTTGCACGGTATATACATAATAAGATGAAATAAATATCCAAATAACACTATAAACAAAGCAACAGATAACTGAAAAAAAAAAAATGTTTAACACCAACTTCAACTCGCATACACATTGAAAGTTATAACGTATTTTTGGCATAAAAAATCGTTTGCCATATTTTATTATAAAATCCATTAGCTAAGTTAAGGTTAGGTTATTTTTATAAAAAATCAAACAAGTTAATTAAGCTAATAACGATTTAATGAAAAACACTTAATTATGTCAATCACCTGTCTATGTTTAGTTGGCCTATGGATTGACTGTCAGAAAATAGGGTGCTTTTCATCTAGTTCACCTTTCAGACTGGCCATAGTGTTATCAAAACGAAAAAAATAATAGTTTTTATAATACAATCCTTTATTGCACACCAAAGGAAGTTTACAGAAAATACACAATACAATTTGACGACGCGGTTGGCGCAGTGATTAAGCAATCTGCCTACTGAGCCGACAGTATCGGGTTCGAATCCCGGCAAGGGCAAATATTTGTGTGATGAACACGAATATTTGTGCCTGGGTCATGGATGTTCTATGTATTTAAGTGTTTATTTATCTATATAAGTATGTATACCGTCGCCTCCTGGTACCCATAACACAAGCCTTCTTGAGCTTAATTTGGGACTAGGTTGGTTTGTGTGAGGTTGTCTGATATTTATTTATTTATTTAATTTTATTATAATAACGGTAAACAACGGGCTGTCTTCTATTATCTTCTTCTTCCCTTTATAAATTCAAAACTAAATGTTTTTTAAATATTTTTATCGATTGTGTTTTAATGTGGAAATACCACATTTTTATTTTTATAAAAATATGTGTTTATAGCCTAACAAGTGCCGGTCCTGCCCAGGGATAGTGACGCTACAAACAGCTTTCATATGGCAATAATGTGCATACGTCATATATTTAGGGATAGTGACGCTACAAACAGCTTTCATATGGCAATAATGTGCATACGTCATATATTTAGGGATAGTGACGCTACAAACAGCTTTCATATGGCAATAATGTGCATACGTCATATATTTAGGGATAGTGACGCTACAAACAGCTTTCATATGGCAATAATGTGCATACGTCATATATTTCCATTATTAAACGTCAATAGCGATTTCTCAAGGATTTGCCATCAACCAAATTCACAACATTGTTTACCGAAATGCTAAAGTTTTCGTTCTTCATCGGAAGTAATTAATTTTGAACTCTATTGAAAAAAACTTGACTTTCATCATATTGTGGATAGTTTTGGTTTCTTGTGCAAAATTTACTTGATATTTGCGGAATATATAGTCCTGTTTCCTCTTTGTTTACATCAGTGACATTCACTGACTTTAAACGTCAGTTACCAACAATTTGTCGTTGCTAGTAAAGTAAATTAGTACCACTAAAAATCCGTAAAATGGGGCGTGAGCAGAAAAACACCCTGTTTGGCTATAAAGTGTACTTGGGTAATTCCGAATGTCGGGTAATTCCGAAAATTACTGATATCTAATAAACGGGGTAACATTTTTTACGCTAGCAACATTTCTTCTTACTGTAGAAGTGTATAGTATCTGAGGAAGTGTTGCTAGCGCAAATTTTTTTACCCCGTTTATTAGATATCACTAATTTTCGGAATTACCCGACATTCTGAATTACCCGAGTACATTTACACTATGTTCCACTACAATGTAAGCAGTAACTCGAACCTGCGACCCTACCTTTCCAGGTAATGTGTTATTACCACATTTAAAACAGAATCGATATAAATATATATAAAAACATCTTGAAAACTTAACGTAACCTGTAGGGTTAACCCTTGCTGCGACTTCGCTTGTCGCGCGTCTCTGTTTCACCTGTCTTGCTCGCACGGTATTGACAGGAAAGTGACACGCGAGTATTTGTCGCGCGACAAATACTAGCGTGTCACAGTAATGCTAGACGTACAGGTTAACGAAGTGGCGATATACTAGGCATATCACCACTTCGGCGATCTCTCAGAGATATCAGTGACATATGTATGTGGTACATGGAATTAGGGTCTTGGGACCGGTCAGTAACATGAAGTCGTTTCGTAAACATTGCAATTCAATACAGTTTAAGCGAGCTGAAACATTGCTTATTTAGTGTTATCTCAAAATACACTCAAATTAGCGCCCTGGTTTATGTTAGATCAAATTCAAGGAACCTCAAACTTGATTAGGTTAAGTTTAAAGTGATTGTTTCTCTTCAGGGCTTACGACCGCAAGCTTGTAGCCAGGAGTCGATAATCTAACCCACTCAGTAACCACAGACTTGACTCAGAGCTTAGCTTGTACAGTCAGCATCAAAGTGGCTAAGTAACAATTTTAGTATGCAATAGAGATGCAACGGATAGTTCTTTGCGGATACCGGATACTCGGCCTGACTACCGGCCGAATATTCGGTATCCGGCCGAATATTCGGCCGGGGAACTATACCTACATTTACATACCTATCCTGCTCGTGCACACTTGCTTACAAAAACACTCACCCACACACGCACACACATACACAACTTACTCTATGTTGTTGAAACTGAATGTAGTTAATTTTATTTTGATTAGTTATGTACCTACATACTTTTTATATTCATAAGCCGCACTATTTTCAGTAATGTTTTTTTAAATAATAATTCATTACTTTGATGCATTAAAAAAATATTATTTCTGGTTAATAAACTATTTCTATTTTATTTATATTTTGATTTTTGCAGGTGCGTGTCGTGCAGGTTTTTACCTGTTTCATAGTGAACGTTCGCGCGGGCACATTTCTAGGTTCGAAACGAGTTTCAAAAATCAAAATAGTTTATTGTGACGTTCATTATGTCATTACGGATTAACTTCGGTTAATAGTACAGATAGTAGTAGTGTAGTAGATTCCATGTTTTACATCACCAAAACCAAGCAAGTTTACTAATAAGATAGTAAAATAGTTAGCTACTTTTGACGCTGATTGTACCGTGGCACCTCTGGCACGACTGTGGTACGCGATTCTTTCTCGCGCGGGATATGTTACCTCTATCTCTTTCTGTGCAGTGCTGTGAGAAAGTGACAAGTGACGCTTTGTCACGCGACTAGACTACTAAGGCGGATTTAGTACGGAAATTGTACCATTGTTCTTTTTGTGTTTTGCGACTGTCAAATTTCTAGAGATGCCCCGAATATTCGGTTACTATCCGGTATCCGGCCTATCCGGCCCTTATTTTAATATCCAGCCGGATACCGGATAGCAACGTGCTATCCGGCCGGATACCGGATAGTAAACTTGCTTGATTTTGGGGTAAAACTGGAATGTACTGCACTACTACTACAATTTGCACGTGTACTATTGAACGAAGTTACTTCGTAATGACATAATATAACCCGTTTCGAACCTAGAAATGTGTCCGCGCGAACGTTCATTAAGAAACAGGTCAAAACCTGCGTGACGCGCACCTGTAAAACTCAAAATGTAGGTATAGTTCCGCGGGCCGAATATCCGGCGGCCGGATACCGAATATTCGGCCGGTGGTTAGGCCGAATATCCGGTCTCCGGTATTCGGTCAAACAACTATCCGTTGCATCTCTACTGAAATTTCCCACAAGGTGACGTCATGTAGACGGCCGACTCTTCGATGACGCTGCTTTCACACTTTTTTTTAATATTAAAAAATAACTAGTCGGTATATTCAAATAAAACAATAGTTTTGGTTTCTGTGATAATAAATTATTGAAATAAGTTTCAACTGAACACTATGTGAAAATTTGAAATATTGTCAATTCACTGCTCGATAGTTACTTACTTAACATTTTACTTCAAAAGCACAGGTTCTATAAACATGCCTGAATAAATAAACCACTCAAAGCCTTCTATACCTTTACCCTCTTGAAATATCATAAAATATCTTTCGAATATAGCGTCTATTTGAAACTACTGACTATTTCAATAAGAGCCTCGTTCCTTTTCAAGCTAGTTGGCCTCAGGGTTCATGTTATTTTGGATAAGGTGTTAAAATTTTTGCTTTTAAGGTTGCAATTAAAATTCAGAGCACGTAATGGGCCGAAGGATTGAGGGTTTTAGTGTTAAATGTAGGGTTTTTTTACATCAGCTTTGACATTTTCCAGATTATATCCAATAGAGAGCTTTTTAGGATTCCGTACCTCAAGAGGAAAAAACAGAATCCTTATAGAATCACTTTGTTGTCCGTCTGTCTGTCTGTCAACACCCTTTTTTTCAGGAACGCGTGGAGGCATCAAGCTGAAATTCGTATCAAATACTCAAGTCTACTGTTTCTTGGAGATGAGAAAAAATCAAACTTCCTAGCCAACGCAATCAAAAGATACAGCCGTTTATGCTGCAAATTTACGACACTCGCAAGGGAATCAAAACCTACAGGGTACTTCCCGTGAATTCCAAATCTTAAAATTTGGTACGAAGCAACGTCTTATAGCACAGATAAAGGAAAAATTGCGAATACCTTAAATTTTTAGTTACATCACATTGTACGGAACCCTCTGTGCGCGAGTACAACTCGCACTTGGCCGGTTTTTTAATATCATGTTTATTTAGCGAAAGCAAATATTCTGTTTTTTATATCAGCATTAACATAGTGGCTCCACTTCGCCTGACTTACCATCAGGGACTTATCATCAAAAAGGGGAGCCTTAAGTCGCAATGGCAACTGACAAGAAACCAACAGTGCCTGAGTTGACACTGCCGTGCTGGCCCGAGAGATTTTTCTTCACGCTTCGTTTGTTTTTTTTTATATCTTAATTTTTTTTTAGGTATAGTTCTATTGCGTCGCATTGCGTACAAATAACTACATAGTTCTAAATAAAGTACCTGCTGTCTGTCCCTATGTATGCTTAATAGATCTTTTAAACTACGCAACGGATTTTGATGCGTTTTTTTAATAGATAAAGTGATTCAAGAGGAAGGTTTATATGAATAATAAATGCATAATTTATCAGCATGGCACCCGTGTGAAACCGGGGCGGGTCACTAGTAACCAATAACATACAGTTCTTATGCGGCTTTTGTGGCGATAAACAAAAACCTTCTGAAGAGTTTTATTATTATTATGTGGTGAAAGGTAAATCAGGCACCCCGCCCACTGCTATCAAATAGTGTTCTGATATCGCTTGATAAGTTAACAGCTTCGATTATCTTTTATTACAGTGAGTCAGTGATGATACGAAACACTACTATACGGCTGCCTGTCCACTAAAGGAACCAATCAGGAGGGTAATTCAACCAATTTTAGAGAGTTTCTAATGCGAACCGCTAAGAAATGGAACTCGGTCCCATCGTGTGTATTTCCAAAAAAATATAATTTAGGTATCTTCAAGGTAAGAGTGAATAGGGTATTACTGAACCGGCGAGCTACATCCTCGACCCCGCAGTCACTTCCATCAGGTGATACTAAGGTCAAACGCCGGTCTGCAGTTTGTGAATTAAAAAAAAAGATGACGGAGATCTCTCCATTTCATCGCCATCCGTCACTTTTGAAGTGTCCCTACTTGACAAGTGGCGATATCCCTAGAACATCGCAACTTCGTCAATCCGGTCGCGCTTAATTTGCGTTTCCTTTGTATGTGACGGCATAAATAACAGGCGCATACTTATACTTGACCTCGTAGTGAAATTAGTTACGTTTCGTTCAAAACAGAAATTCATATGCATGAATAGCATTTCTGACAATCATTATCGCCTTCGTATTTCCAAAATTGAGATGAGATTATGTCACTCGAAGCTCATCGCATTTTAATGACAGTTCAAAGGCGATATCACTGTTATCTAATAGAGTTTTGAAAAGAAAAGAACAATTTAGTGTTGTCGTGGGATAAGCGGGTACACCGCGCGACACAGCTACAGTCTGTTTGATATTATAACAAACATTTGACACATCACAGGACCCATATAACGTAAATTTGCGCGACACATTGAATTTCATAAAAAAACAAGCAATGACATAGTGATTTTTCATGTATCTATAAACGTTTTTCACTTTCTATTTGATACAATTGAGTTCATGTTATATTTTTTCTTATCACGGTTTTGAAGTATTTAACGATTATAAATCATTACTCAAACAGTTACGTACTACGTCTTTTTTTTTTAAAGCTGTGTTGTGACTTAATCTTGCGTTTCGATTCACGTGCTATTTCTGTAAATTGGTAGAAATCGATTATACTGATAAGTTTATAACCTAAAGATAGAACAATAAAACCAACTATTACTTTACATAGAAAGCTCCAGTGAGTCCGGCGGCTCGTAGCTCAAAAAAATATTAATTTACACAAAATAAACAAAAATATATTCAGGTTTGAAAAAAAGTTCGTCGATAAAATCGATTTGATCAACCATTCATAATCGTTAGATTTGGCAAACAATATGTCTTTGCCACATCACTACAAACATCAACAGAGAACTCTCAAATGTTTGTTATAATATCAAACAGACTGTAGTATCTTTATATTTCCGGGTATACTGGGTGGAACATTTCTAAAGACTGGGCTGACAGGATAGTGTCATCTGAGTGATCTACAATCAACCTATTATAATTGTATAGCTGGATTTAAACATAAAAATAGTCATCAAAATAAAATATATTAATATCAGTGACAACCCTACTTAATTCAAAGGTTTTATTTACATTTTAAATTGACACCTGTCTTAAACTTAGCGAAGTTCAAAATGTGCTAGGGTTGATATGATGTGCAGATTTTTACACTAATGTTTAACAAACGGTATCTCAATAATGGATAGAAATATTGACATAGTTCATTGGTGAAAAATGAAGTACTCAGTCTGAACAATTCCCTGTTTGCTTAAAAGTCCCTCGATCTGTTCCACCCCATATTAGTTACTAATCTGATTGGAAGTCCTTTGGACCATGGATGTGACATCGCGTCCGAAACGTCGAGGCAATTAAACAGACACCTTTTTGAACGCGATTAAGTACGGGGGGCTTACGATGGTTGCGTTTATCACGCGCTAAATAAGTGACAAAGCATCTGTCACTCACACTCGCATCTTCTCAAAACGTGACGGTACGTTGTCACTTACCTACTTATCGCGTTAAAGCAACCATCATAGGCCCCCAGTTTTTACAAGCTTTTATTTAAGTTGCATTGTAGGTAGGTATGTATGTATGTAAGTTGTTTGTTCGGGTGGAATCTTGCAACTCAATTTTGAAGCAGATATCGTCAACCGATTGAGCTGAAATTTTGCATACTTACTTAACTTTGATGACAATACAATAATATGGTACCATGGGGCTGATCTGATGATGGAGCCGGTAGGTGGCCATAGGAACTCTATAATAGAATAGAAAAAGCAATCCTACCGAGCTTGGGCTCTATAGTATCGTCTCAGTGAGCATTTGATTGATATCCAAAGAAAAGTACAGTCGGCTATAAAAGCTTGTCACTAAAATTAAGTTTTTGACAGAAACTTATGTTTTAATAAAGTGTGAGTTTAAATCCTAACGTAACATTGTTCTGTTTCAATGTAACTGAAAACAGAAACGATTCATAAAGTATGCGAGAGCGGAATTTAAAGCCCAGCGGGCAACTTGTGGGTAAGTTAACCCTTCTCGTTGCTAAAATATTAATAAAAACCGGCCAAGCGCGAGTCGGACTTGCGCACCGAGTGTTCCATACAAACACTTCCCATCTTAAGGCTCCGTTCAAAAATGCTGATTGTTTTAGACATTTTTCGTTGTGATCAAACATGTTTCTTAACATATTATCAATGTTACTACTTAGAACAGGGATAGTGCCTGGTGACAGACGGACGGACAGACAGCGTCTTAGTAATAGGGCCCGTTTTTTACGTTTTGGGTACAGAACCCTAAAAAATATTTCAATTTCAAACAAGTAAGCTGCCATTGAAATAAAACAATTTATACGAATTACATCGCGTATATTCATTATTTGAGTCTTCCTGATATTTCGGTAATTTTTCATCTGGCATGTTTGTACAGTGTTACTGAATCACTGAACCTGACGTTTCAGAGCTCAAATATACGCGATATAATCCATTAAAACTAGTTTTATTTATGTGTAGCAATCGTGGAAACCGAAGAAATGAGTGCTCGGGATTCATTCATAATTCAGTTATTGATTTTGACCCCTTGAGACCTTATACATCTCAACGGAATTGAATTATTTCATTAATTAATTACTTATACCAATTTATATTGCGTGTCGTGACGCCTAGAGACCTTCTACATCTCTGAAAAAATCACTTTATTTTATATAATTTTTAGTGTAAACATTGATTTGGAGAAACTTGTACATCTCCTCTAACATATATGTTTCAATTACCTAGTTATAATATAATTGTATTAGTTTTTAAGTATAATTTACGAAAAAATGACTTACTGTTGAGTTTCTTTCGGCTTTCTTCTCAACAGCGGTCTCCTCTTGCGAAATGCCGGTAGACTCACAATCTGACTTGTAAAAGTGCCCTTGTGGCCTACTTACTGAATAAATTATTTCATTTCATTTCAATTATAGTTTTTTCTCGAACATGCAATAAAATATCGTCATAACGTGCGTTAAAACAGGCGTCGAAGTGTCAAGTTTCGGGCGGAACAATTCGAGAGAACTGTAAAGGAATTTCATACAAAATTGAAGGCCTAGGCCGGGAAGTTTTTTTTTTTTTAAATTTTAATGTAAACATGGCGTCTCGTGTTCATGAACAGGCTAAACATATAGGTACTTATTTGTTAATTTTTCTTCTAGTGGCTGAAACGCTGAATGGGTCCAACAATACCGCGTTAAAGCCTATTACACACGAACTGATATTACAGAATACAAATCTGTATGATTCAAGGTGTTGATGAATAAATTTAAAATACTGTCTACACCAAGTGTAGTGGTGTAAGTCACCAGAGACCATAGACAATATTAAAAATATTTTTTGCTAATTTTCTGAAATAAAAAGAAACGTTAATTGGGGATATAAGCATACACATATGAATGTGCCCCAGGTGTAGGCGTACGAACCTGCCCCGAAGGTCAAAAATAAAATATTGGTAACTACAAAAAAAACATGTAGAGAATTCACAAAATATGAACTTTATTATGAAAATGATAGTATATACTTACTGTTGATCAACAAAATTTTAAGATTTACCGCTCCACTTAAGCACGAAACATCCGAGAACATCGACAGAAAATTTACTACAAGAATGCAAAAACAAATAACGCCCTCTCGTGTCGCTCTTGGTAACCGCACTGACAGCTAACTTCGTGGTCCACCGGTCGCCGTCAGCGCCTACCCACAAACACAAACCCGTAATAAATATATTGTCCTGATAAGCTGTAATAGTGACTGTATGCAGCTGCCCCGTGTACGAATGGTGCCAATCTTCCCCTAATATAATTTGAGTAAAAGTAATAAAATAATAATAATAATAATAATTAATATCGGACAACCTCACACAAATCGATCTAGTCCCAAATTAAGCTCAAGAAGACTTGTATTATGGGCAATGGGCACTAGGCGACGATATACGTACTTATATACATAAATATGTACTTAAATACATAGAACACCATGACCCAAGCACAACAATTCGAGTTCATCACTCAAATATTTGCCCTGGCCGGGATTCGAACCCGGGACCGCCGGCTCAGTAGGCACTGTAGGCAGGTGTCTACAAACCGAGCCAAACGCGTCGTCAAAAAAAGTGTGTGCGTGCGTGCGTACAGTCTGACCAAAAAGAGTAGAAATAGAAAACTTTTTAATTTCTACTCTTTTTGGTCAGACTGTACAGTCAAGGAATCTGAAGCGCGTACCTTTTCGGCCCTTATTGTCATTGTGCGAAGAGCGAAAAGTACGTGTTTCTTTTGTCTGTGTTTATAAATTTAATATGAAAGTTCTTTGCTTAGCGAAAGTAATGAAGTCATAATGAAAATGCGGATCCCTTTTCGCACCGCCTGCGAAATACGACACGCCTTTACCCCCTCGTGACGTCGGCGACGTGTTTAGATCGCAAATGTCGTCCTGCGTAATATAAAAAAAGCCGGTCAAGTGCGAATCGGACTCTAGCACCGAGGGTTCCGTGCGAAAAAAGAAATAAATAAATAATATTAAGGGACAATCTTACACAAATCGACCTAGTCCCAAACTAAGCTTGTACTATGGGTACTAGACGACGATATACATAATATAATAAATACATATATAGATAACATCCATGACCCAAGTACAAATATTTGCACAAATATTTGCCCCGGCCGGGATTCGAACCCGGGACCGCCGACTCAGTAGGCAGGTATCTACAAACCGAGCCAAACGCGTCGTCAAAGAAAGCACTGCATATTGCTCTAATGAACAGATGAACTGTTACTGAGCGACAAACTTAACTTTACCGTTGGAAAATGTTGTTTTACGTACTTTTAATAAAGACTATGTTTTTTTATTACAAATGTATAGGTTTCAGATGTTTTCCTATACTGTATTGATGACGATTGGACCAATTTGGAAAATTCTTTGTTTGTTTGAAAGGACATACTTTCTAGTTGGGCCTATTGTTGTTAGGATCTGATGGTGGGTTCCTGGAGAAACCGAGGTAACTCTTCAAAAATACTGTTATACCGTTGTGTGATGAACTCGAATATTTGTTCCTGGGTCATGGATGTTATCTATTTATTATGTACCTATATCGTCGTCTAGTACCCACAGTACAAGCTTTGCTTAGTTAGGGACTAGGTCTATTTGTGTAAGATTGTCCATTAATATGTATTAATTATTATTATTTATTTACTGTATATCCTAACAGGGTGTTTTTCAACCCGCGCCATATGGACTTTTAGTGGTACTCATTTATTTTACTAGCAACACAATTTTTAGGGTTCCCTACCCTAAGGATAAAAAGGGACCCTATTACTGAGACTTCGCTGTCCGTCCCTCCGTCCGTCTGTCACCAGGCTGTATCTCAAGAACGGTGATAGCTAGACAGTTGACATTTTCAATGATGTATTTCTATTGCCGCTATAACAAAAAATACTAAAAATTAAATAAATATTTAAGGGGGGGGCTCCCATACAACAAACTTGTTATCGATTATGGTACGGAACCCTTCATGCGCGAGTCGGACTCGCACTTGCCCATTTTTTTGGTAACTGACGTTGAAAATCAGTAAATGTCACTGATATAACTAAAGAGGAAACATGACTAAAGAAGAATATTTATATATGGAAGCAAATTTCAAGTAATTTTTGCATAATGAATTAATGAAGCCAAAACTATCCACAATGATGAAAGTTTTTTTCAATAGGATTCAGTATTAATTTCGCAAGAAAAACGAAGGAATGAGCGGCATTCCGGTAAAAAATGTTTTGAATTTGATTAATGACAAGTCCTTGACAAATTGCTACTGACGTTTAATAATGCTACTATATGACGTATGCACGTTATTGCCATATTAAAGCTGTTTGTATCGCCACGATCCCTGGGCAGGGCCGACACCTTGTTAGACTATAACATAGCACACTTACCGTGATTTAATGTAACTCAAACAGTCTTCAGAAAGCATCATTTTCATTATCGTCGGTTACACTTTATGTTAAAGGTTATTTATTGCTACAGAGTGTTTGTTTTCGAATATTTTGTATACACTGTATGGAATCCTTCAGTGCGGGGTCGGTCACCACTTCGCCTGCTTTTATAGGTATATTTATATTTCAATATATATCGATACTACGATGACAAACAAGCACGTGACCCAGCTGACGTTAAGCAGTTACTGCCACCGCCACCTATGGATGCTTGCGACGCCAGGAGCATCACACTTACTCTCCTCTTGAAGAACCCCATACTGTAGCCCAGGGGACTACCTCGGCAGGGAGCTCATTCCAAATGCGGAGCGTTCGCGGTAGGAAATCCCTCTGGAACCGCACAGTTCGGGACCATTTAGGCTCCAGTGTGTGAGGATAACGCCCTGCCGATGGAATTAAATAATGCTATATTTACATCAATTTACATCAATTAATCTTCATTCCAAATTACATCAGCCAAAGGTTCGGCAGCTAGCCCAAACAGATCCACAAACTAGTAGTCGTTAAAGTTATTTAACTCCAAAACGGCGTATGGACATATAAATAAATCACACATACGGCTTTTCACATTATCAAAGCACCTGGGGACTAATTCCACGTTGCATTTATACTTATATCACCAATTTAGTTATATGTATCTTGTTTTATCGCGGATATTAGAGTGGGCATCTACCGATTTTGTTCCGTTGAGTGATATTTTGAAGGATATAGGAAGGCATAGCTCAATTTGTTAACATTAAATATACCGAGTGTGGCCAGGAGCTACACTGGAGCAATAAATTAAAACATAGACTTTACATTAAACTAAACGATACTTAGTTTCAACAAAACTAAGACAGTTTCCACATGATCATAATTTATATGAATTAAATGATTCAAATTAAATTATATGCCATTCAACTTTGACATCAGCATCACGCTGACTGATACTGGCTGTCACGCTACTAATTTGGTATCAAATATTTCGCAATACATTGTTTCTTTGAATAAATTTATAAGAAGTTATTAAATAAGAATAGCTACTTCTAATTTTTTTTGTCAGTTAAAACCGATATACCTGAGACATCGCTTATTTGTTGATATCTTAAGGCACACTCGAATTAGCGCCCTGAGCGCGATACGCTAAGTAAACAAATAAAGCTTCAATTCACACTTACACGTTTTTATGTCTTTCACTTAAAGTCTGATATCGAATGAATCATTGTACTTGTAAGATTGGAATCCAGTCACTCTGGAATTACAGCTCATTGCTTCTTCAAGCTCGTATGTTACGGTATTGTGTTAAACAAAGAAAATCTTTATCTTTTACACAGTAATGTATACTTTTCAAAGTCATGAAAAGTTGCATTGACGGTTGTTAATTAAACAGTCATTTTGATGGTAAATTCTCGAACTAATAATACCACCGATCGAGCTATGTTTAAAGTTTACTCCCTTTGGTTTATTGTTGTTCTATTTAGTCTGCCCGGGGCGCTAATTCGAGTGGACTATGAAATATCAGCAAATAAGAAATGCCTCAGGTATATCCCAGGTAAATCGCCTTTAACTGTCATTGAAACGCGATGCGATTCGAGCTGCATAAAGTGACATTTCACGTTACTACTCGATGGCATTACATACAAATGTGGCGCTAACTTACCGCAGCCATGTTGGCGAAGTGCCGATATAACTACTAGGTATTTTTTGACGACAAGGTTGGCGCAGTTTTTAGTGCAGCCGGCGGTCCTGGATTCGAATCCCGGCCAAAGCAATCTGTGTGATGAAGTCGAATATTTGCCCCTGGTCATGTATGTTATCTATGCGGTTTGTACACATAGTAAAAACTTATTAAAACGAGTCTATCGCGATATTTTTGATTTACCTTCATTGCCTGACTTTTCGACATCTCTAGTAACAACTCGCTGTTTCGTCAGTACGTCTGAGACCACGGCACGTGAAACCGTGTCGAAACGTCAGGCAATGACGGTAAATCAAAAGTATCGCGATAGACCAAGCTTTGCTTATGTTGGAACTAGTTAGATTTGTGTAAAATTATCTCTTAAAATTTATTTATATATGCTAGAAGATCTCTCGAAGATATCAGACAATATGGAATTAGGGTCTGGGTTCAATGATGGGTAAACATAATAAACAGATCGGCCTAGAGATTAGATTGGTAGAATTACGGGAATATGGACGCCACAAGTAATAATCAGCGAAGTTAACCAAGCGTGTTCGAGTGCGTATATTAACCCATGTTCAAACAGGCTGTATGAGTGCTTATGTTAGGTTTCAAATATATACCAGTAATCTCAATAGCCCTGTTCTAAGTAACATTGATATTATGTTAAAAATCGGCCAAGAGCATGTTGGGCCACGCTCAGTGTAGGGTTCCGTAATTACTTATTACCTTCTGGAAGTCAACTTACGTCCTTTTAAAGAAAATTATGAAATGTTGCGATAGCTCAAAAACGACTCTACCGATTTATTCAATATAGTTTTCATTGAAAGTACTCATAAGGCCTCATTTTCATGTATTTTTCCATATTTTTTTGACCCGTGGTTGAAAAGTGCTGACTTTATCAAAAAGTAATGTTTGGAGACCCCTACTATTTTTAAAATACCTATTCAACGACACCCCACACGTCCTAAAATACTCACACCTTTAACCTTTCTAGTACTAATGATCACGGAGTTAAGCCGCGGACGGACGGACAGATGGACAGACGGGCATGGCGTAACTATAAGGGTTCCTAGTTGGCTACGGAAGCCTAAAAACATAACATATAGTTTGATAATACAGAAAAATATCTAAAACAATCAGCATTTTTGAACGTATAAGGAGTTATAAGCTGTCGCTAGCGAGTACGGTCACGTTACCTAACTCATAATATGGGTACAGTTACCCTTACAACGAGTTAACAGGGACAGTACTCGCTAACGACTACGTAAACGCACAAAACAGATACGTACAGAAGTCAATCTACATAGAAGCGCGTAGACACTGCTCACGGACACGATGTCTCGGACCAGTTCAGACCAGTGCGAGTGCGAGTGCCATCCGCTTGACGTGTCCATGAGTAATGTCTATGTGTGCGTTTGCTCGAGCGCGCTTGTATGTAGATTGATTTCTGTACCTATCTGTTTTGTGGTAAACGGTTTGTATGGAGAATTGTAGCTTTACAAAGTAACCGCTAGGGGCGTTGTACCAATACAAATTGGTTTCGCTCTCGCTAGTACGGTCAAGTTAACTCATGGTAAGAGTACAGGCATCACATAATTCTCGGAGCTCGATACGTACGCCCACACACACGTGACGGGTTACATTTCTCGCTTTAATGTATACTGCACATGTGTAGTGTTAGTGTACACTGCAGTGCAATCTAGAAAACGATCAGTATGGAAAAATCTCGAGTTTTAATTTAAAAGCTGCTCCACGGTTAAACCGTTTGACGAAATTTTTAGTGCACCTGCCTACTGAGCCGGCGGTCCCGGGTTCGAATCCCGGCCAGGGCAAATATTTGTGTGATGAACTCGAATATTTGTGCTTGAGTCTTGGTTGTTCTATGTATTTAAGTATATATTTATCTATATAAGTACGTATATCGTCGTCTAGTTCCCATAACACAAGCCTTCTTGAGCTTAATGTGGGACTAGATCGATTTGTGTGAGGTTGTCTGATATTTATAAAAAAAAAATACAGCCCAAAACAACACCCTAAGCCGTAAGTGGAATTTTCTATAAACATTATAAGATATAATATTACAAAATATTCTTATTATTATTATTATAACACAACAGAGCCAGGAAGTATCCTGCGAGTACGCAATTATAGTATATAACTCATATAAAATACAAAGTCGCCGAACTTAAGTGGCAGTGGGCGGGGCACATTGTTCGTACAATCGATGGCAGTTGGGCAGAAAGGATCTTTAGTGGCGACCGCGTACCGGAAGACGCAGTGTAGACCGTCAACAAGGTAGACTGACGATCTGGTTAGGATCTCGAGAAGCAATTGGATGTGGGCGGCGTTCGAGTGATCGTTGTGGAGAAATTTGGGGAGGCCTTTGTCAAGTCTAACGGCTGATTGTTTGTTTATTATTTATTTAATCTTTATTGCACAAAAGAAAACTTATCGTACAAAAGGCGGAATTAATGCCATGAGGCATCCTCTACCAGTCAACCTTTGGGCAAAGCAGAGAAATTGTGGGCGGTGCAAGTTTTAATAAATAAATATTTAGATAAATACATAATTTATTCATAATAATATATACGCATATAAATAAATACAGATGAAACATACTAATCAGATAACCTAAGAATTCACAACTCTCCTAGCGTAGAGGTCACGCAAACATTTTTTGAAAGCGCATTTGTTCGAAGCTTGTTTGATCTTGAGGGGAAGGCGGTTCCAGAGACGGGAAACTTGGACGGTGAACGATTTAGACATAAAACCAGTACGGTGACGAGGGATGGAGAGAGATAGATTGCCAGAAGAGCGAAATTGACGGTCAAGGGTTACACCATAATAGTGAAAGAAGTTTTTGAGATATTCGGGAGATATTGGGTTTTTGAGAACAGAAAACAGAGTGCATTGCATAGCATTCGAATTTCACGTCGTTCGCGGATAGGAAACCAGCCCAGCTGAGAGCGGTAAGAAGACACATGGTCATACTTACGAAGACAGAAGATGAACCGAATTCAGTTGTTAAGAAGTCTCTCCAAATTATTTACAAGCTCTTCGGTTAAGTCAGGATAACACACATCACCATAGTCTATTATGGGTAAAATTAACGCCTGAACTAATAAAATCTTAGTTTTACAGGGTAAAAAGTTTTTGAGCTTGTTCAGAGCATGTAAAGAACCCATAACTTTCCTACTAACTTCGGCAACCTGCGCCTTCCAACTCAAAGTACTATCTAAGATAATCCCTAGATCTTTGACGCTGGGGCTGTAGGGGATAGTAGTGCCGTTGAAGCAAACAGGCGTGAGAGTGTGGAGATTAATCTTAGCAAGCTGGCGGGAGCTACCGATGACAATGGCCTGACACTTCGAAGGGTTAACAAATAGTCCGAACTTTTCAGGCTGGATATGTAAAAGGTCCGAGTTTAGCTTGTCAATAGTAGTCTTAAGGTCAGTCACGTTACACTGGTCGTAGAGTTGTAAGTCGTCTGCATAGAGATGGTACGAAGAGCGTAAGTCGGTGGTGATGAAATTGATGAAAGTGGAAAACAGGAGAGGAGAGAGAATTCCTCCTTGAGGTACGCCAGTGGCAAGGTCACACTAGTCAGACAATGACCGATCAACCCAAACTGCCTGTTGACGACCCCGAAGATATGCAGAGAACCAACTAAGGGCAGAAGACGACACATTGAGATATTCTAAGAGGGCAAGAAGAATGTCATGATCAACAGTATTAAATGCGTTGGAGAAGTCGATCAAAATAAGTACCGTGACCATTGATTATGATGATGATAATGAACAAATACGTTAATACAAGCGTAATATACGTTGTATAAACGTGATTCGGCTAGAAACATTACAGCTTATGAAAGTCAAGCTTGAATTAACGAATTAAGAGGCCTTATTCTTAAAAACAATATTTTTTTTCATATTATGACAAAAATATTGATAATTTCAACCAACTTTTTGAAGTGAATAATACGTTTTCCCGAGTTCTAGGTAGTAACATAGCTATTTCATGCTTTAATTGTGTGCAGCGGAAAATAAGTGGAAAAATCCGGTTTTCTGCATCAATTTTGAGTAGTTTTTGAAACAAAAATTCTTAATGAAAAATTACAGTTTCAATTTTTCATTAAGTATTTTAATTTACTGCGTGAATTTTGTCAACTCGAGTAGTTTTTGAAACCAAAATTCTAAATGAAAAATTCAAAATATAGGTTTCAAATATATACCAATAAATCCCAATAGCCCAATAGGTAGTAACATTAATAATATGTTGAGAAACATGTTTGAACATAGAGAAAAAATTCTAAAACAATTAGCATTTTAAAAGCAATAAGGCCTCTTAAGTCTAACATTCAACTTAAAGTGTTTAAATTAGAGACAGACAAAACGTCAGCTCTCACAGAAGTACTTAAGAAAATTCAAGTGCTTTTATAATGAAATATTGTTTAATGGTTCTTAATGTTCACACAAATTACAGATTTAAGCGAGGTCCTGATTCGACGAAGCAATGTTATATCCCCGGCAATAACCTCGGTTTTTACAATGCACATGAATTACCCTTCTTTTTAACCGACGTAAAAAAGGAGTGTTCTCAATTCATTTGCGACTTTGACTTTTTTATGTATATTCCCCAATTATGTACAAGGGAAAAATGGACCAATTTTGTTATACTATTACCTAGTGAACTATATCGGGTGTTTCCTGTAATAGGAGCAATAAATTAAAACCTAGATTCTTCCCTTAAAACTGGACAACATTTGTTAAGCAACTTCTGAAAATAACGTGTATTAACCCTTAACTACCTACCTGCTTCTTTAGTCACACAAACACCTACCTCCCGTCCCCAGGACGGATACATAATGTCGGCCTTATATGTTAAATTTTATAGATCAGATGGGAAGTTTAAAATAATAATGGCAATATAGACATATTATAATATTTATTAAGCTATCTGGGGGCACGGCAGTGCCCCCGCCAAGTCGAGCAAACGCGCTTGCCGGCACGCCGTAACATCCTTTTCTCGAAGCCATTCAGACCATTTTCAAACTCCCAGTATTTCATTACGGACAAAGTAAGAAGCCTGAATTTTTAATGACCAGGAGAGCATGATGTAACCTAGGCATATTCCAAATTTCATTCAATTTGAATGAGTAGTTTAGAAATTATTGCCAGTCAAAGTTCCTTAATTTTGTCACTCACTGATTCACTGACTCACTCATGATCATACGAATTCTAAGTTACTTCTAGAAGACACACAAGCTTGAAATTTCGTGCTCTATTACGGTTTGGTGTACAAATCATTAAAAAACCTAAACATTACAAAATTTCCGTGTAGTTTTCCAGTTATGCGAGCTGCATAGATAAATTTGTATTTACTTATGAACCCTATAAAAAATACACGATTACAAAGTTAACTTTGCGGTTCATATAACCTTCGGTTTAGATACTAAGACCTCAGGCACAGAATACTTATTACCTAATACATACAGAATGGACACGCTCATCGCCGTACCGAATTGAGTTACCTCACCCCGCAGGGGCAGTGAGTTGGAATCGTGATGGTAGCGATGATGATGATGATGATGATGGTGGTAACTGGTGGCGGTGATGGGGGTGCTGGTGATGATGATGATGATGATGAAGCTGGGGACTGGTGTTGGTAATGAGGGTGTTGGATTGTTCCGATGATGATGGTGACTGGTGGTGGCGATGGGCGTGTTGGTGATGATAATTATGATGGTGGTGGTGGTGACTGATTCTGATGAAGGTAGTATTGGTGATGATGATGATTATGATGACGACGATGGTGGTGACTGTTGGTGATGATGATGATGGTGGAGTGGAAGTGACCGGTGGTGATGATGGGGGTATTGATAGTAATGAAGATGGTGGTGACTGGTGGTGGTGAGGGAGGTGTTGGTAATGATGATGATGATGATGATGATGATGGTGGTGATTGGTGATGATGATGATGGTGTTGTTGTAGATGATTAATGATGATAATGATGATGACGATGACGATGACGATGACGATGATGATGCCGATGATGGTGATTAGGTATGATGATGGGGGTGTTGATTCAGATGGTGATGGTCATAGTGGTGATGGATGATGACGATTGTGATGGTAATGCTTGTGGTGATGGTGATGACGATGGTTATAAAATCAACATCCTCACCACATTACCACCACGACCATTAGGTACCACAACCACATCCCCAACACAATAACCACTACCATTACCACTACCACCATCATCGCCGCCATCATCACCACCCTCATCATCACCATCTTCATGAGAGGAATCATGAGAAGGATCATTATCTATAATGAGAGGGGTCATTATGGATCATGAGAGGGAGTGACAAGTCTGTGTGGTTTACATTTAGTTAATGTCAACTTCGGTAGTGTTAAAGTGCAAAACTCCGCAATTTCGGAGTATAATAGACTAAGAAGTAATTACCGTCCTGGCTTGTCAAAAATCGCTTCATCAAATTTTTCGAGAAAAGCCCACAGAGACAGAGAGTGGGCTTTAAGAAAGACAGTTGCGGATACACAGCTAGTAGTCCTTAAAGGAAAAATAAGGAGGACCACTTACAAAAAGAAATGAGATCCCATCAAAAACATTACATGTAAAAAAATTGCAAGTCTCGCAACCTTCTACCGAAAAAAGTTGTGAGATACAATATAAAACCAAGTCGGTTAATTTATTCAGTACCTATCAAAGTGACTCTTCGCCTATATGACAACTTTGACATACATTTTCACCGGATTACATAACTAAAAACATATTACCATGACCGTGTTAGATTAATATTATACATATTTATCTTTATCATAAATGTAATGACTTGGCCATCGCACACGATAATACATTCTACATTATAATGATAATAAAATCTACCAAATTTTATTAACGCTTTGAATGTCACGCATACAAACATAAATTCCTACTCATTGTTTCATCTTGGCCGTCCTTAAATAAAAGATGCATCTGGCCCGACCGGCAAAAGAGGACGGCAGAAGAAAATATAGGCAGACGAGATAGTGAAAACAGCTGAAAAGAACTGGATACGCACCGCTCCATACCGATCTATTGGTATGGATAAATAAAGCAAAAAATATAATAATCACTTTAATAAAAGGAGATTTATTCGTATTCTTATATACTTAATGTTGTCGTGCGATGGCCAAGTCATTACATTTATGATAAAGATAAATATGTTTAATATTAATCTAACACGGTCATGGTTATATGTTTTTAGTTATGTAATCCGGTGAAAATGTATGTCAAAGTTGTCATATAGGCGAAGAGTCACTTTGATAGGTACTGAATAAATTAACCGACTTGGTTTTATATTGTACCTCACAACTTTTTTCGGTAGAAGGTTGCGAGACTTGCAATTTTTTTACATGTAATGTTTTTGATGGGAATAATTTCTAAACTACTGGTTCAAATTAAATGAAATTTAGAATATGCCTAGGTTATATCATGCTCTCCTGGTCATTAAAAATTCAGGCTTCTAGCTTTGTCCGTAATGAAATACTGGGAGTTTGAAAATGGTCTGAATGGCTTCGAGAAAAGGATGTTACGGCGTGCCGGCAAGCGCGTTTGCTCGACTTGGCTACCTGCTTCTTTAGTCACACAAACACCTACCTCCCGTCCCCAGGACGGATACATAATGTCGGCCTTATATGTTAAATTTTATAGATCAGATGGGAAGTTTAAAATAATAATGGCAATATAGACATATTATAATATTTATTAAGCTATTAATCATTCTGGAAACATTAACAAAACATTTTTTTGCTGTAAACATATGGCAACAGTCCTTATTTCTACTAAAGGAACTATATATCATTTGGAAGGTGAGATCAACAAAAATTTTGACTTTATATACAGATCTAAGTAATTATTTCTAATTATTCAATAATTACAAAGCTAAATCAATAAATTTCGTTAAAATAAAGGTATTTTTATAAAATTGCAAACCACTAATTTATTCGATTTTTTCGCGGCAGTGAATATAAGTTTGTTTGCACATTCTAGGCAAATCGTTTCTTTGCATTAGAAACATACGTACTGGTTCCCGTTTTTTCTTCGGGTCACAAGTAGAACAGGTTTTTCGTACTTCCAATCACTACTAAACTGACTAAGCGGTCGGCTAAGTAAAGAAAAATAGTATGCATTAGTCACGTAACCACCTACCACCCGTCTCCGAGACACTTAAGAAAAAATACGTATCCACCTACCACCCGTCTCAGAGACGGTCGGAGACAGTAATATCCTCACCAAAATTAAATGCGTACACGACCGACCTTGTCGATCGACGACGCGGCACTGAGGTAGGAGGGGAGAAGGTACAAGGACACAAACGTTTGTAGGATACTCGCACATAGGTATGTAAACAATTTTAGCTTTGAAAGAGTCTGCGAGACGGGAGGTAGGTGGTTAAGGGTTAAATGATATTTTGTAGAATAATGTTTAGACAAAGAAGCAATGTATTGCGAAATGTCCGATATTTAGTAGAGTGACAGCTATGTCAATGCTCAGGGAATGACAATGCTGGACGACGTACATTGAAAATACTATTTAATTTGTTTGAAATAATAAAATTCTGAAAACTGACTTTTTTTAAAGTTACTGAACAAATGTTGTTCAATTTGAAGAGTAGAATATTTTAATTTTTTGCTCCTATTACAGGCAGCACCTGGTATATTATTTATTGAAACTTTATAGCACGAAATGAAAAAGTGAAAGTTCAAATGGTGGACTTAATACCACAACCCAAGTAACACACAGGCTGCATAAGCACTTATATGTGGGAGAATGAATTAAAAAGCATAGATAAGACAACAAGTATTTTTATTCGAATGGAAAACAAGCGGAAAAATTAACAAATAAATTATCTTATTCTCAGTAAATACGAATTATAGCAATTATATTTATCCCATTAAATAAGAGCAAAGCAATGATTCAATTAAAATAGCATAATTAATAATTACAATGAATTACAATGAATAATTAGGTTACAATTGTACGGGTTACCTGACAATATGAATAACCCAGAGAGAGTACCGTGCTCGTCCACAGCTCGAAGTCAAGTGAAGAGCTCCGAGGTGGGGACTTGCTTTTATAGCAACTGGCCACCTGTGGCCGGCCACCTGCACGGCTGCTTAACTGGTGACATTGTGGGAGGTAGGAACAGAGAAAGTTGTAGAATGAGTTTTGAATGGTGGGTAGTTTAATGCCGTAAAAGAGTGTCTTTAAAATTATTCATATTTTGTAACATAAATACTCCCATCTCCCACACGGCCATTCTGACGAGCAGCCAGTACAGCAGGCTCGCGAAAGAAAAACAATGTAAAAATAATCTAATCAAAATCATAAATACACTCAAAGTTTTAATCATCCATTATTTTCTGGTCTTAGACCTAATCATTTAAATGCCTCGGTAAAATCGCCAAAAACGGCACGGCAACATAATAACCATGCGCCTCGGTAAAAGCCAGTAAATGGCACGGCAAAGAAAAAAATAATGTTACACTTGCCTCGGTAAAGAGCCAACAAAAGGCACGGCAATAAATGTACCACTTGCCTCGGTAAAATCGCCTAAATGGCACGGCAATTGGGCACAGCAAAAAAAATAAACAGTGTACAACGGTACATATTTCTCAGCATATACCCATCATCTGGCCAGGAATCAAGGGCATTTACTGGGAGATATGGAGACAAAGTGAAACAATGAAAATGAATGTTGCAGAATCCATAAGCGACTTCTATTCAATAGATTCTGTAAGTTCACTACCCAACTCAGGGGAGACAAGTCTTAAATTATCATGTGCAACATACAATTCATTTCCAGTACTAAAAACCTTAACGGTATATCTTTCGTTATCATTAATTTTGGTAATAACACATGGACCCTTAAACTTGCTGTCAAGTTTAGTGATATTTCTGGGATTTTGTTTCACAAGAACGACATCACCTAACTTAAATGGAACTATCTTTGCTTTGTTTTTATCGAAGTGCTCTTTCTGCTTCATAGCACACGCATCGAGTCTTTGTTTAGCAGCGAGTCGACAGACACTTAAATCTAGCCGTTCAACGTCATCAGTGATAGCAGAGATAGCAGGTGGTGAACGATTGCAACCAATGAGTAGCTGGAAGGGAGTTTGACCTGTACTTTTATTAAAAGAGCAATTGATAGCTAGTTGTACTTCTCCAACAGCATCCTTCCAGCTCCTCCTCGTGGTATTATTCACAACCGTGAGACAGTCAGTCAGTACCTTCATAAGTCGCTCCACCTGTCCATTAGCGCGACTAACACCACTGGCAATAAAATGCAATTCAATAGACCAATGTGTACAAAAGTCTCGTAATGCCTTGCCAGTGTATGATGCCGCTTGATCACATACAATTCGTTTTGGTGTTCCGAACGTGTGAATAAAATCTTTTAAACAATTCACTGTAGTGGCTGCAGTAAGATTTGTCACCGGTCTTAAAAAACAGTATTTGGTGAAAGCGTCTATAAACACAATGGCGTATTGCTTTTTAAGATTTCCACCACTCAGCTTACCGGTGGTATCCATGTGTATCGTGTGAAAAGGGACAGGGGTTTTATCAATCGGGTGAAGAGAAATTTGGCGGGAACCTGACTGCCCTTTATTGATTTTACAGATCAGACAATTCTCTACATACTTCCGAACACTTCTGGACATATTTGGAACTCGAAGTAGTCTCCGTCTCGTCGCGCTGTTGTCGCGGCATGAAGCGCTGCTCGAGGGGCGGCGGCGCTCGCAAACTGGTACCAGCATCAGGATCAGGTGCTTCAGGAACCCTGCCAGGGTCCGCGCGTCCGTACTCGTCTTGTGACATTGCGAAACACTCACTCATTCTGAAACTGACAATAATGTGTTGTACTACATATTACGCTTAATACGATCCCAACTTCTGATGTGGGAGAATGAATTAAAAAGCATAGATAAGACAACAAGTATTTTTATTCGAATGGAAAACAAGCGGAAAAATTAACAAATAAATTATCTTATTCTCAGTAAATACGAATTATAGCAATTATATTTATCCCATTAAATAAGAGCAAAGCAATGATTCAATTAAAATAGCATAATTATTAATTACAATGAATTACAATGAATAATTAGGTTACAATTGTACGGGTTACCTGACAATATGAATAACCCAGAGAGAGTACCGTGCTCGTCCACAGCTCGAAGTCAAGTGAAGAGCTCCGAGGTGGGGACTTGCTTTTATAGCAACTGGCCACCTGTGGCCGGCCACCTGCACGGCTGCTTAACTGGTGACATTGTGGGAGGTAGGAACAGAGAAAGTTGTAGAATGAGTTTTGAATGGTGGGTAGTTTAATGCCGTAAAAGAGTGTCTTTAAAATTATTCATATTTTGTAACATAAATACTCCCATCTCCCACATATACACCCTTTATACAGCTTAAATTTGAGTTATAATGGCTGTTAAATCTCTTATATAGCATGTTTCCTACGTGGGAAGGCATGCCGCAAGGCCCGCAAGGCAAACATTTGTATGTTGCAGGGTCTTTAAATAATAACATGAAACATTAACACAAATGTGTGTATATTATAATTATATCTATTACATTAAAGTTAAAAATACTTCATTTTATCGTATAATAAAAAAAATGTTATGACTTTTTCCGTTTTTTTTTTTGTAAAGTTTTATAAATGCAACTTAGTCAAAATAGTCATTCCAGCGTCGATATTACCAATATAAGCGGGGTATGTTGAACAGTCACACAGCAAATTCTAGGTATTAATGGAAACAAATTCAAAATTGGGTGCACAGGTTTTATAAGCCTACACCCAAGTCTTTTACAGAAATCCGCATGTGTACCTTTATAAAGGGGACCTTTCACTGTGTTGAAACGTGTTACTCTCAAAGGATGAAAGCGCAGCGTGACAGTTCTGTATTGGACATGTGTTAAGTATTTATAGGCTTTATTCGGAACGTGTTTTAAACGAAAACGGAGCATTTTATTTTTCTGACTCTGGGATATGCTCGACTGGGTTCCGTGACCATACTCATACTCGATGACCTTCGTGCACAAGACATAAATGAGGATAGTTATGTTTCACTGATTCCGTAAATTAAAAAAGGAGGATGTCACACATCTGCCTGTCTAGCACAATTTGACTTGGCGACTTCTGTCGCGCGACATAGCATCGCCCGTCACTCTCTCACAGTACTGTGACGAAAGAGACAGGTAATATTTCTGACGCGAAAATTACATTGTAAAAAGGTAATTCTTGGATATTTGGTCTTTCAGCCAAATTGACAAAACTCATGGATATGAATAAATATTGGGACGAGTAGTTGATCCAGCAATATTGGCAGTTACAAAGGAGTTAAAAAGATCATTTATTGACCCATTACTACAACATCAACCTCTGACGTGTTTGCAAACCAATCCTAAAGTGTCACAAAGTCAAGCTACTCTCAAACAAATATAGTCTTCAGTGCCACACATAAAGGTCGATTCAAAGGGATACATTGTATAGGCGGTAGTAAAATATAAAGTGGCTCTCAGCGGGAGGCTATATATGAAATAAGCCAATTATAAGCTAGTTTGGTCCTGCGGCGAGGAACTTTATGGCTTACGTCATTGGCTGTTTGATGAGGCTTTGTGAGACATCTTTCTCAGAGGTTCGGAAATGAATGTTAATTTACGTAAATTACTGAAAATTGTGGTTAGTTAGCTGTTCAGTGCATATGTGGTTGTGATATTATTAGATAATTGGAAATGAAAGACGATGTAGAGAAGGGTAGAAATTGTGCGGGCGGATAAATATAAAAAAAAAAAACGGTCGGGGATGTAGACTTTATTGATAAAAAATCAGGATGCCAAGGGCTGATTAGTTGCCACTTTATGGTAACGAAATGAATATAAGGAAAAAATTTCAACGCCAGTCGTACAAAAAAAAATTGTATTACAATTGTCATGTTATTTGAATATAATGTTTTTTTGTCGTAATAATTGATTTTAAACACTTTATTTCAATCATACAGGGGCCAAGGGAATCGGGGAGTATTATAATATACCACTGGCAACACAGAAACGGATTGACAGAACCAACCAACCAATCATAGCGAGATGACGTCACAAGTCTGGCCTGTCATTCCGAAACCTTTGTTTTCTTATACCTATGAAAGCAATAAAAAAAACTGATAATTGATTCGAAAATAATGCGACAATACTCGTAGTAACACTTATCGTTCAGTATCAGTAGTATATCCTATTTCATCAGCCCAGTTACTGTTACAATCGACACGGCGTAACGACTGTCCCGCAACTCGAGACCGGATTTATTGTTTCGGGGTATTGATCACGGTTATTTTTGGTCCTGTTATCCATGAGTTTGGGATACAAAGTGACGTAGGTATATCTAAATTAGAATTTTACACAAAAAAAGCCTTCATTTGAAAGGTATTTTGACTATAACTGTTAGTATATACAAAATAAATCTTACCATTACATGTTCTGGTGTCCATAAGCGAATTTTGGATACCAGACCATGTGATGATGATAAGAATTCGTTTTCGCTAAGCAAGTTATTATACTAGTCTTTAATTTGGCGCTTGAAAAAATTTTTTTGAGGATGTCAATTGATGCATTTTTTATAATGGGATTTACTACACTTAGACTGCTCTAAAAGTCAGAAATTACCGACAAAGTTCAACATCCCTACAGAGCGCTAAAAACGCTCCATACAAATGGCCACCAAATCGTGACGTCATTATATTATGTTATGGGTACTAATATTTGTATGGAGATAATAAGTAATTTGCCGTTTCCACTGTGAAAAAGTGCGTTAAGTTCATAGTTGTCATACAATTATTGTTTTGTCTCATAATGAAAACAATTTCAAAATTTCTTTTGGAAATAAATCATAACATTTGCCTACCTACCTTTAAATTAGCATATAAAAAAACCATATAACTAAAGTATGCTGTAGAATTTAACAACACTCGTCGTCCCTAGTTTTTGAACAAGATGCTAGAGTTTTAAAAGTAGAAAACGTGAAGCAGACTATGCAGAAAAGGGCAATCCTGGTATCGAAAAAACGTTTCGGAAGTCAAACAGTGGGATTATCAGCTCCGTTTAATCCTGCGACTTAAACCGTCGCGTGAGGAACGCTCCAGTGAAAAAGTTTACCATTCCTTTCCGTTGTGTTCAACTCCGATTGAAGATTAGTGTGTGGAACTTTCACGGATAATAGCCAACAGGGGGTTTTACAACCCACGCTATATTGTGGAAAAATCCGCTACTACTAGATATAATTCTATGAAACAAAAGTAGGAGTAATGATCAATTCTATTATAGCACAAAAGGGGGTTTTTCAACCCACGCTGTATTGCCGATTTTTTGAGGTAACAATATATTATTTAACTGGCAACGACAAATTTTTGGCAACTGACGTTGAAATTCGGTGAATGTCACTGATGTAAACAAAAAGGGTTTCATCGGCCATCTTTGTACATGTTCATTTCATCTCATGTTTTAATAATTTAATTTTTATTTTTTTAATAAGTCTTTAACACGGAAGTCATGCATTGGTTATAAACCAAACAAACTGATTCTTGCACAAGCTTCGAGCCGCCATATACGGATTAATAATAATAATAAACAAAAAGGAATCATGACTAAAATATTCCGCAAATTTCAAGTATTTTTTTTGCATAATAAAGCCAATACTATCTATCTACAGTGATGAAAGTCATGTTTTTTTTTTCAATAGGATTCAGTATTTATTTCGCAAGAAGAACGAAGGATTGAGCAGCATTCTGTTAACAATATTTTGAATTAGTAATTTTGGGCATGTTTATGAGGGTTCGTTGTGAGCAATCACGTTTCGGTGTCGTAATATGTCATCACTGGCGACACACATAGTTTAAAACTTTCGTCTTAGGACACTGCGGTATTTGGGACGAGAAGATATTCCAGAGCTTTCCGAACGCTGCCCATCCGAGTTGGAACTGGGCTCACTAAAACTAATATAAAATACACATTCAGGGGGGGTATTCGACCAATTTTAGAGATATAATGGAGATCTCTCCTTTTCATCGCCATCCGTCACTTTTGACGTGTGCCTACTTGACAAGTGGCGATATCCCCAGAATATCGCAACTTCGTCAATTCGGACGCGCAAAATGTTCGCTTCCTTTGTATGTGACGGCATAAATAACAGGCGCATACTTTAAATTGACCGCGTAGTACGTGAAATTAGTCCGTTACGTTTCGTTCAAAACAGAAATTTATATACATGAATAACATTTTTGACAATCATTATCGCCTTCGTATTTCCAAAACTGAGATGAGATATGTCACTTTTAAGCTCATCGCATTTAAATGACAGTTCAATGGCGATATAACTGTTATCTAATGGAGATTTGAAGTTTGGCGATATCTCAAACGGCATTCTCGAATTGGGCCCCAGGGCTCTTACATAAACACGATAAAGAGCTTTTCTCAAACACTGAAATGTCGTCACGTGCATTAGAACAGGCTTCTAGGTATCACGTTTCAAGCGGACTCAACTCGAGAGAACTGTAAAGAAATTTCAAACAAAATTCAAGGCCTAAGCCGGGAAATATATATTTTTAAACATGGCGTCGTATAATTTAGCTGTTTAGCATGAACAGGCTAAGCTGCTAAATTATATATTTTTTGAGTGTTGTATTTTTCATTTCATTGCATATGTTTGAGAAAAGCACTATATATGCCTGGCCGTGAATAGGGCTTGCCGGCTTCGTATCACTATCTGGCCTGCCTACGGTCGGCCGTACTCACCCGACAACCCCTTCTTACCCATGTGCAATATTATCAATAGGTATATGGATTATGGAGCCGACGCTAGAGTTGCGTGAGGTTAGATAAGTTAATTTGTTCTAATTTTGGCTTCTTGGGACTAACTGTGGGGATGTTGTACCGACTGCTGAATCGCACTGCTACCTATGTGTTTAACTTACCCCAGTAAACGAGGCTTTAGTATCTATTTAAAGCCTGACCAATAATATATGAGGATTTTCAAGAGGTCGCTATTTATAAGATTTATATGGCAACAATTTTGCAACTGTCCAGTATAGTCCGAAAACAGGGTGTGTAATGTTTTGCATAACAACAATTTGCGAATTTTCATTTTGCATAAAACGAATTGCATAATTTCAACCTGCATAAGTGATCATATAGCATAAAAACAAAATGCATACAAACGAATTGCATAATTTCGAAAATTATAATAGTTTAATTGCATAATAATGTATTTGCATAATAGACAAATAGCATAATAGTCACTTTGTATACGATACCATTGTCATATCATACTTTTTTCATAAAAACTTAAAACATAAATGTTGTCCAAATAAATATATACAAATATATAATATTTTTTTCTTATTCATTCTTCTCCATTGCCGAGCCATATTAGAAGCAGTTACCTTTTAAGGGTCATAAAAAAACCCTAACCTAACATATCTCTGGGAGCAGTTTCGTTTTTGGGTCATAAAAAAAATAACCCTAACCTACCTATCTCTTGGAGCAGTTTCGTGTTTAAGGTCATAAAAAAAAATAACCCTAACCTACCTATCTTTTGGAGCAGTTTCGTTTTTAGGGTAAAAAAAAACATAACAATTTTTAAGTAGGTACACTAGGTACTCAACAACTTTTTATTCTTTATTTTTTTAGGACTTATTGGATATGATATTTATGCAACTTGATTATTATTTTAGGTGTTTTTATGAGTTTTAATAAATATTCTGAATGTATGTTATACCAAGTGACATTATGACTTATGAACATTATAACTAATGTTATTATGATTATTAATGGTTATGATGTTTAAATATTATGGTTGACAAAATTATGAATTTTGTTTTTATGCAATGTGTTTATTATTCATTTTGAAAGTAGTTAAATGAAAATATGCTAAAAGTTTATATGCAACTTGAACCGCACCCCCGAAAACATATAATATTGGTTTTATGAAACAAATGAGACAATAAATAATGTCGCATTTTATATGCGAGTTAACACCACAATTTTATATCAAACCTTTGATAGAAAGATCAAAGCTCAAAGAAAATAGAAATGCGTATCACGCTTTGCACGTGCACTGATGTAGTGCGGTAAGATGTGAATATTAACGTATTCACATATAGGTCGCTAAGGTGCAAAGCCTTTTAAATGAACAATCCAAAGATCGACACACAAAGCATAAGGAAAAATTCGAAAGGTTGCTTGGACGATAGATTGGTCGTTGTTGGGATAATGATGTGTGACTCTTAGTTTAATTTGTTAAGCGAAAACTTCTTTAGCGGCGCTTGGCAATTTTTAGATGGGTAAAAAATGTTAAACTCGCGACAGATCCGCGCTGTCGCGACAGATAACATTCAGTCGGTAACCTAGCAACCGTGTCTGTTTCAAAGAAAGGGGGCTTTCGAACAACAAAATCTTGTAAGTGACAGATGGTGAAGCGTAATCATAAACATACATTAGTAAGAAATAGAGATTAAAATAGAAATCAAGTGTCAGTGAGATATATTAAAATCGGAGTTTTCAATTCTGCCGGCACTCCCGGAGTGCAACCCGTCCTTTTTTACCTTGGAGTAGGCTATAGACATCTCTGAAATTTCTTATTTTGATATTTTGTATTAAAATAATAAAAGTAAAAATGTCCTAGAAAAAACCGACCAAGAGCATGTCAGGCCACGCTCAGTGCAGGGTTCCGTAGTTGCCCATCCTTTTTGATTTCAAGCTCTATAAAATGGTCGTAAACGCAAAAGTTACAGTAATTACTTATTACCTTCTGGAAGTTACCGATTATACGCGCCAGATTGAGCGAAATGTTTTGATACAGTATGACACTTAAATAATATGTGTAACGTTCGAAGTAGAAGGACACCGCGCGGCACTTACGTTATTTTAAAGAAAGTTATGAATTTTTGCGATAACTCAAAAGCAGCTCGACCGATTTTATTCAATATAGTTTTTATTGAAAGTTCTCCTCATTTTCATGATTTTTTCATAATTGTGTGACCCGTGGTTGAAAAGTTAGAGGGGGGACGCTATTTTTTTTTTTTGGAGCGAATATTTACAAAACTGCTGATTTTATCAAAAAATAATGTTAGAGACCCCTATTATTTTTAAAAAACCTATTCAACGACACCCCACAGACTAGTGTCGGAACGAAAAAAAAAATCACCCCCACTTTAGGTGTACGGGAGGTACCCGTTTTTTTTGAGTTTTTATTTTACCGTTTTGTCGGCGTGATACATACACATACTCATACCAAATTTCAGCTTTCTAGTACTAATGATCACGGAGCTAAGCCGCGGACGGACAGACAGACAGACGGACAGACGGACATGGCGAAACTATAAGGGTTCCTAGTTGACTACGGAACCCTAAAAATGTGATAACCTCTCCACTACGCTAACTCTGGATAACCTTTCGAATTTTTCCTTATGCTTTGTGTGTCGACCTTTACATTGTTTATTTGAGGCTTCCCGGTCTCTCGGCCAGGTTACGCATTTAAATTTTTCTTTGTGCTTTGATCTTTTAATGAATGGTTTCAAAGTAATTGCTTTTACTTCAAATAATGCTCATAACTAAAGTGTAGCAGCAAGACCTCTCATACAAGTCATTAGAGACGCTAAATGAATTCACGCTACGATATAAAGAATCTGGGACCCAATTCGAGAATGCCATTTGAGTGATCGCCAAACGTCAAATCTCTATTAGATAACAGTGATATCGCCATTGAACTGTCATTAAAATGCGATGAGCTTCAAGTGACATCTCATCTAAATTTTTGGAAATAGGAAGGCGATAATGATTGTCAAAAATGTTATTCATGCATATGAATTTCTGTTTTGAACGAAACGTTACTGACTAGTTTCACGCACTACGCGGTCAATTTAAAGTATGCGCCTGTTATTTATGCCGTGACATACAAAGGAAACGCAAATTTAGCGCGTCCGAATTGACGAAGTTGTGATGTTCTAGGGATATCGCCACTTGTCAAGTAGGCACACGTCAAAAGTGACGGATGGCGATCAAATGGAGAGATCTCCATTATCCCTCTAAAATTGGTCGAATACCCCATATTTGACGTAAACGGCAAAGCAGTTCATCATATCAACCGATAGATGACCACGGCTGGACAAAGGCCTCTCTCTAAATTCTCCACAACGATCCGTCTTGCGCCGCCCTCATCCAAGTTCTGCCCGCGAACAAAACCATGTTGTCGGTCAATCTTGTTGGGGGCTTTCCCACGCTGCGTCTTCCGGTCCACGGTCGCTACTCAAGAACCTTTCTGCTCTAACAGCCATCGGTACTACGAGCCCCGGCTACTGCCGCTTAAGTTTGGCGACTGTCTGAGCTATATCAACAACCCTTTATGAGCTATGCCCTGGTTCTCTTGCGTATCTCATCATTTCGGATTCGATTCCGCAAGGAAACTCTGAGCATAGCTCGCTCCATTACCCTTTGAATAACTTTGAGCCTTCTTATGAGGCCCATTGTGAGCGACCACGTTTCAGTCCCGTACGTCAACAATGGCAACACAGATTGATTAAATACCTTCGTCTTAAGACACTGCGGTATTTGGGACAAGAAGATATTCCGCAACTTCCCATCCGAGTTGTGTTGGAGTCTGCGGTTACATAAGTTAATTTGTTCTAATTTTGGCCCCTTGGGGTCTAACTGGGAATGGTGTACTCGTAATGTGATCGCTGAACAGAACTACTAGCTGCTGTATTTAAGTTTACCCCAGTAAGCGAGGATTGCGCCTGTCTGACGAAATAAGGAATGGTCAATGGATGATTTTTTCGTCATAAGAAAATCAGGTTACCTATCTGAAACGCGATTTTTGGTTTCCGTCTCTCTTTTTGTAATTTTTCGCTAATTTTAATTTGTCCGAAAGCGATTTATTTTCCAAAACTGTTAATTATTTAGAATAATTATAAAACAAACCTAAGTTAACCTAAGGGGTTCTTTAGAACGACGTTTATAAAATCCTGAAAATATTTCGGGTTTCAGGAAAAAACTACTTTCGGACAAATGAAAATTTGGTGAAACGTACAGATGGGAAACCATGTTTCGAAATTGAGATAGTATTCCAGAAAATCATCATTCATAGAAAAATATCCCAGATTTTTCTGTAGCTTAAAAAATCTAATGTTCCAGTGGTTCCAGCTATCCCTGAACCAAAATTGGTTCAAACCCGTCTAGCCAGTTATGGACGTATTGAGAAGACAATGTACTGACCAACTGATGGCTCCTGGCTCTGTACGGCTGGTGCGTAACATAGACCATCCTGCATCACGCTATTAAGACGACGGCGCTTTTGGCGCAGTTTGTAGGCACCTGCCTACTGAGCCGGCAGTCCCGGGTTCGAATCCCAGCCAGGGCAAATATTTGTGAGATGAACTCGAATATTTGTGCTTAAGTATATATTTATCTATAAAAGTACGTATATCGTCGTCTAGTACCTATAACACAAGCCATCTTGAGCTTAATTTGGGACTAAATCGATTTGTGTGAGGTTGTCCGACATGTATTTATATTATTTTTTGTTTAATCATGACCACTCTCCAACGAGAAAACGGAATAATAAATAATATGCATGGAAGTCAATCGATAGTCTATTCACATGAGAATAACGATCACTCAGAACTTTTGTTAAAGTTTGTGATGTCTGGCTCACAGGAATTTATAAATAAACTTCTCTTACGAATTTAGTCCGCTAAAATACAAGTTTTGACGTTTGAGTTTTGAAAATATAGTAATACTATAATTAGGCTTAACGTTAATTATTGTATACTTCTAGTATAAAAAACTTAAAGAGTATTTATTAAGTTTTCAATTAATTTATGATGTTTGTTGAGTGTATTGATGTTCAAAATGGAAGTAATTTTAGCGGCAGAGGATGCCTCAAATGTTTTTTTTTTTTGTTAGCCCATTATAGTGTCCCAATGTTGGGCAAAGGCCTTTCGATTAGATCTCTACAATTTCCTGTTGCTTCCGGCCAGTCGATTGCATCTAAATCGTCCCGCAATTTTCCTCAAATCTATCAAAATTAATTATTATAATTAGTCCATTTCCGTGTTGCCAGGTCCAATCTGGAAATGTCAGAAGAATGAATCCTTAAAAATCAGGAGATTGAAAAAAAAAACAGTAGATCAAATTTTATGCTAGAAAAGTCACAAAACTTACCTAAATGCAAATCTTCTGCTGTAATATGGTGATATATAATGTATACAAATATTAGTTAATCTGGAAAGAAAAGAAATATGCACTATTCGACGGTCCAATTTCGAACACTGGAGTAGCCCTTCAGAACCGAAACCGAACGGGATAAAGGCAATTTATATTTAAGGCTGTTTTACACTTTCCGATCTAACTCAAAACAATGTCACACTTGTTTTAAAATTATCGTCACATGTCATCTGTTTAGCTGACTACCTCAAAATCACTAATCAGGGTAATAATTATTAGGTTCAAATTAGACTCATAAAATTCAGTAGATTCATTTTCAAATTCAGTAGATCAGTAGACATAGTCAAAAATCAGAATAACTCCTGAAAAATCAGGAGACCTGGCAACACTTAAAGATATTAATATGCGGCTGTAGGACAATATGCGATTAGGTCATTATGCGTTTAGATCGATTGGGATATTCTGCGAATTTAGGACATGTTAGGCGTCTAATCAAAACGGATGCACTTATAACATTTTTTTTAATTGAATGTTTTTTTTTCTGGAATTTGATTGTTCCACAAAACATGTGTTTTTCTCGGGTTTTCTTCTTTGATTAGGGTTTTCCTCTGGCCAGGGAGAGTAATTAAGTCTGTAGCTAACACGGCTTATTACAGTTGGGTCTTTTGCTACTTATTTACATTGCTCCTCTTTGTTCAATAGTAGTTAAACGTTAGATGCTATTCATGACTCATGCACAACTGAATAGAGGCCACCCGCCTTTTAAGATTCAATGTGGATCGAAAAAGTCAAGACGAATGTTGGTATAAAATCGTTAATACTTACGCTAAAATTCTACAGATATACATACAGATACAGATGTAGTGAATGATAGTTTTCCATCGTATTTTGTCGGGTAAGCTCGTTAAATTAATAAATAAATTAATTAATTATATTTATTTATTCATTCATTCATTTATTCATACATTCATCCATCCATCCATCCATTCATTCATTCATTCATTCATTCATTCATTCATTCTTTCATTCATTCATTCATTCATTCATTCATTCATTCATTCATTCATTCATTCATTCATTCATTCATTCATTCATTCATTCATTCATTCATTCATTCATTCATTCATTCATTCATTCATTCATTCATTCATTCATTCATTCATTCATTCATTCATCCATCCATTCATTCATTTATTTGTTTATTGAATTCCATAAAATGTAACATGACAGTTTATACACCAAAGCGTTACCCGTATTCTTAAGCTTAATACTTAACTAAAACCTAACTAACTTACAACTACAAGATAATTATTTTGCTCTTTCTCTAGCACTCTCTTCGATTCGGTCAATATATCCATATAATTTTTTCACCAAAGTTGATAGGGAAAACATACTAAAACGAACTTTTCCCACAAAATATGATGAAAAACTATTGTTCACTACATCTGTACACGCGTTAAACTTATTTTAAGGTGGTTATAAAACATAACAAATCGTATGTTCATTCAAAGAGTTCAGAACGCTTGTACTAGGTTTTGCTTCTCGGTACCAAAACGAACACGAATCACGCCAATCCTTAACAACAAGAAAATTTTAAAAATAGCCGCACGTAGAACACTACACTTGGCTAGCCTAATCCATAGTATAGTCTTTAATCAAAAGCCGAAATACCTATACGATAAGATTCGGTGGAGAAAGGATCTGCACGAAAGAAATACCCGCAGTAACTGCTAAATAAAATGACTGTTCCGCTGCATAAAACCGCAGGCTTCAGGGGTAGTTTCAAATTTTCGGCTTCGAAGATTTGGAACGATCTCCCACCCCCATTGCGATCCAATGTGTCCCGCCCAACATTTAAATGTAAATTGCGTTTAATATTCTTAAAGAAACAATTGGATACCGAAGATTTGTTTGTCTAATGTAATGCTATGGCCATTTAAGTGCTTATTTCAAAGTAATATAATGTAAATGTATTAATTAAAGTTTAACAAATTATTTAACAAGGTATTCTCTCAATAGTCAATAGTTTTTAATAATAAATCCTCTCGTTTTGGAACATTATTTGTTATATATATATTTTATATATTTTAATTTTTAATTTAGCTGATGTCACTTTTAGCATGTACTCATGTACATGCATGTATGTGTGGGTGTGTTGTGTGCACGCACATGCATGCATGTATACCTTTGGTCGCACCCGTAAGTATGACAATGTGGTTCAGAGTGAGAAAAGGGACGGCCTGAAAATCAGCGCTGCGCAGACGCCTGTCTGTCGCAGCACATGCTGAGTCCGCTCCTTTTGTCACACGGAATAATTTGGGTGGACAATATAATGACAATGTTTTTATTGTTCAATCTATGTACCTATTTTATTTTTTGGTGGATAAATGTTTCTTTCTTTCTATGTTAATTTGAATAAAAAAAAAACATTTTTTTTTATGCTTTGACTGGGAATCGAACCCACGTTTCCACGGCTTTCCTGGCCAGACGTAAACAGAGCTACGATGCCACAGACAGATACACAAATACACATATTAAACACCTCTTTTTTATCGGGAGTTAAAAAGTAAAACAGACTGGAAAACCTGGGCGTAAAGAAAGCTATTTCAATAACGTAAGTAGTCACTTTTCCACCAAGTGCACAATACGGGCTTTCTAACATGGGTCGCTGATAACCATTTGGCAGGTAATCCCCTACTCAAGGCAATCGCAGGCCTTTATTAAGCCATAAACTCGGGTCCATGCCCGGTGGATACACTTTGTGTTACATTACCCAATAGAACGAATGAACGAATACTATAGTTTAGCTTTTTATCGTAACATTGCGGGTGGAGGGGCAATCAGTTATGTTAATTGTCTCACTCGTGTTTTAAGACCTATCATTATGACTGTAACAGTTGCATAACTACTATAAAGACACTATTGTAACAGTTACTTGGCAAGAGTGTGGAACGTTTTCACGTCTAGTAGCGGGGTATTTATTTTGGCATGACTTTAAGGAGTGATATTTTTAATGCACGTGGCATGTCTTTAAGGAGTAATATTTTTAATGCAGCATTGTGTAAGGTGTATATCTAAAGATAATATGATTTTTTTATTATCAGATTCTCCTGAACAAGCTTTTATTGGATTTTCTCCAAGAACCATGCACCAGATTTACAGCGTCTATCCAAATCCTTGCCGTAGTAGGACATAGAACAACCCGGTCTGAATAACACGTAATAAATTACCAGGACAGGTCGTAAAGGTATCCATTGATGGAATGAAATGAAGGCTTTTAAGGGTCCATCACTATATTAGTAGTAATAACCTTATTGTTACAGAATAAAAACCGGCCAAGTGCGAGTTTCGTACAAATACTTCTCATCTTAATTGTTTTAGTCATTTTTCTCTATGATCAAACATGTTCCTTAACATATTATCAATGTCACTAGATAGAACAGGGCTATTGCGGTTTATTGGTAGGTATACAGGGTGTCCCTAAAACCAACGCCGAAATGAAGAGGGGTGATAGAACAGCTCATAAGCAACCATATTAAGTTAATTTGACCTTAATAAAAAGTTCATGGTTTTCGAGATATTTGCATTTTAAAAAAACTCGTGACTTTTGATGCCCTGCGTCAGTATGTCGATTGCCACCACTGCAAATTTAGGTATTTTTTAAATCTGTTTTTTGCAGGATGTTACTAAAAACATATCCTATCGAATGTAATTTCAATTTATTACATATCATGATGCTTTGTCGGTAAAAATAATAAAAAAAACGAATTATAGCAATTTATTAAATTTAGCCAGCGGTTTTGATCGAGTTTCATTTAAAAAAAGTATTGTAAACTAACATGGCACACAACATAAAAAGATAGTAAATTTATTGTAGTTTTCAAAAAGGTACAGCATTTTCTAATTTACGCAGCAGTTTACGAGATATTGATATTTTACACCAAAAGGAGCTCATACTGCAGTTATTCCATAGTATGGTACCAGAGCCCCTACTAGGCTCAGAGTTTGAATTTTGAACAAAAAATCGATTTAAAGAATACTTTATTTAGAATAGGAACACAATTCAATTTTAGAATAAAAAAAAATGAAATGTTCATAGCGAACCTGGCAAATAACGTAAAAAGATAGCAAATTTAGAGTTGGTTTTAAAATGGTATTGAAGTGACTTAATTATTTAGCGGTTTATAAGATAATGCAAAAATAATACTGGTTGCCATTTTTATCTGTTAAGTGAATAAAAAAACTAAAAACATTAAAAAAATACGATACCTGTTTTATGTAACTAAATTAAATGTTCAAATTGTCCGCCATTGACTTGAATACAAGCTCGGCATCTCCTTAAAAATGCTCGACTGATGTGACGTGCACTTCTTGATACGTCGTTTTGGGCCTTTGCGTAAATACGTTGTCTCAGCTCCGCTATACTGTTAATCGGTTCATTGTAAACTTTTTCTTTAATATAACCCCAGTAATAGAAATCCAGAGGATTTAGGTCTGGAGATCGAGGAGGCCACAAAATGGGACCCAGACAGCCGATCCATTTCTGTGGATAAGTTTGGTTTAAATGTAGTCGCACTTCGCGTGCATAATGTGCTGGACAGCCATCATTCTGCAGCCACATTGACCTCCGCGTAGCTAAAGGTACGTCGTCGAGAAGATTTGGCAACTCATTCTCTAAGAAATGCAGATAACTTGGACCATTCAGCGTTTCTGGTAATTCAAAGGGGCCAATTATTTTCCCATCTAATATTCCAGTCCAGAGGTTCACTTTAAATTGGTACTGCGACCGATCTTCCCTCATTAAATGAGGATTTTCTAATGCATAACTGTGTAAATTGTGCATGTTCATAAATCCATCTCTCTTAAAAGTGCTTTCATCAGACCATAAAACCATATTTATGAAATTGGGATCCTCTCTGTGTTTTTGCAGCATTGTCTGGCAAAACTGAACACGAAGTGGGTAATCACGGAGCAGCAACGCTTGAACACGTTGTATGTGGTATGGATGATATCCATATCGACGTAATATTCTATTGGCAACAGATTTTGATATCCCTAAATTACGTTCAATGTTCCGTGTCGAAGTGGATGGGTCGTTTTGAATCTCTTGTAAAACATCTTCATCGTAATCTCCTCTAGGTCTTCCCAATCCACCACGATTGCCAGGCAAAACGCCTTGTGAGTATGCGAGATGAACATTTCGAAATACTCGATGGTCCGGATGCCTTAAATTTGGATATCTTTCCCGATAGAGTCTAGCTGCAGCACAAGAGTTACCCTGACATTCCCCATAGACAAAATGCATGTTGGCATATTCTTGAGGAGTATAATTCTCTGGCATATTTGTAACAAACGCACTACAATTAATCTTAACAGAGCCAAAGTAAATCGAAGTTAAAACCAATAGGCAGAACTCGAGTCCAAGATGCACAAAGCAAAGTTAAATTGTACCAAAAATCCAAATCACAAGGCAAACACGAGTTCTATTGGTAAATCAAGTCTATTTAAGAAAATAAGAAACCAAACTAAATAAAGAACATCAAACGAATTGACGAAGTGTCCTAAAATTACTAAAATACTCTTTAATCAGAAAGCCGACTTGAATTCGAATTTCAAATTGTGTTCCAATTTCAAATTGTGTATTCTTTGAATCTATTTTTTGTCGAAATTCAACCTCTGAGCCTAGTAGGGGCTCTGGTTCCATACTATGTAATAACTGCAGTAGGTATGGAGCTCCTGTTAGTGTAAAATATCAATATCTCGTAAACTGCTGCGTAAATTAGAAAATGCTGTACCTTTTTGAAAACTACAATAAATTTACTATCTTTTTATGTTGTGTGCCATGTTAGTTTACGATACTTTTTTTAAATGAAACTCGATCAAAACCGCTGGCTAAATTTAATAAATTGCTATAATTCGTTTTTTTTTATTATTTTTACCGACAAAGCATCATGATATGTAATAAATTGAAATTACATTCGATAGGATATGTTTTTAGTAACATCCTGCAAAAAACAGATTTAAAAAATACCTAAATTTGCAGTGGTGGCAATCGACATACTGACGCAGGGCCTCAAAAGTCACGAGTTTTTTTAAAATGCAAATATCTCGAAAACCATGAACTTTTTATTAAGGTCAAATTAACTTAATATGGTTGCTTATGAGCTGTTCTATCACCCCTCTTCATTTCGGCGTTGGTTTTAGGGACACCCTGTATATTAGAAACCTATAGTTTGAATTTTTCATTGATAATTTTTGTTAAAAAACTACTCAAATTTGACAAAATTCACGCAGAAAACAGTTATTTTTAAACTTATTTTCGACTTCACGCAATGAAAGCATGAAATAGCTATGTTACTTTCTAGAACTCAGGGGTAAATGTTATTTAAATACTTTAAAACTTTGGTTGAAATTCTCAATGTATTTGTCATAATAAGATTTTTGTTTAAGGGAATGAGGTCTCTTATTTTGGAGTATACAGTACGATTAATAGTATTTTATGCAATCGTTGCACAATGGAGGTTCTTAAAGTCGAGTACTGCGTTTAGGTCACGAGGCTTGCCGAGTGACCTATGTAAGGTACGAGACTTTAAGACCTAATTGTGTAACTATTCCATACAATACTTTTTATACGAGCAAAACTCAGAAAAACATTTTTTACTTTAATCGTCATTCTCCAATATGAGTTTTTATTTTTGGCGTAACCTTTTTCGTTCAACTAAAACTAACCTATTAAAAAAAACATGATCGCGATGGCCATGGCGGGTGCCTCGTGATTGGTGAATTTTTTTGACAAGTAATTTTAACCAATCAGTGAGCATCAAATAAGCTTATGTTCTCTTTTTGAAATTATTAGAGTTGTGTAGAGAGATGTCTTATGAATATTAACGTTCTGTAGCGGGTACCATAGAGTATAGAATTTTGTTACAGGATTAAAAAGTGCGTTATTGTGATTTTGTCTGTGAAATTATAATTGACAGATTAAAGTCTGCGAGTTTAAAAAATCAGTTAACGATTCGGCCAACCTGGGTAATTGTCGTGAATCCCTCATCTCTCACTTAGAGTTATCAATTTACAGATATGACCGATTTACAAAATTCTTTTTGTATTTCATAGGGTATACTTCCGAGATGGTCCCATGTAAATTTTATCTAAATCGGTCAAGCAGTTAATGAAATATCAAAAAAATCGGTTGAAATCGGTTTTTATTTTTTTTTATTTGGTGTTTATTATTAACTAGCATTAACCCGCGGCTTCGCTCGCGTGCCTATACAATATACATCATCCTACGGGAACAATGCTCTTTTTTTCAGGATTAAAAGTAGGCTATAATCTGCCATCTGCATTTCCCTGATGCATATCCGTCCAGCCGTTTTAGCGTGAATAAGTAACAAAACATACACAGACTTTCGCTTTTCTAATATTACTGGGAAATACCTTTTATTTTATCATAACTCCACTTTATCAAATAAAACCGAAAACTCAATCACTCAAATCAAACGATCTCAGCTTTTACTGTACCAAATAAAGTTCACTTCAAAATCCATAACTCGAAGTGAAGCTAAGACACCGGGATATGTGTGCATTTTATTTGTACCTATAAAGCTTTTATAATGTCCCGAGCCTCCGCTTATTGACTTGTGATATTCGAGATTGATTTAATGATTCTAAGCCATGTTCTAAGTTACGTCATGTTCTATTGTAAGATATTGAGGTTCTCTTCGTTGATGAATGAAAAATGTATTATTCTGAGCCAGATAAACGTAATTCAGAATTCTGAAATGACTTAACATAATTATTGAAAAGCTTGAATGTATTTATTACGGATGCAGGGAGTTTCCCGATCATTACTCCTCCCGTCCCAACGCGCCGCCCGCCTATAGGTACCGATTGACGACGATCGAGATGCCACCAAATACAATTTTTTTAATCAATTAGGATAACGCGGGTCTCTATCCATACCTCAAAAGCAAAAACAGAACCCCCTTATAGGATCACGTGTAGCTGTCTGTCAGTCCGTCTGTTACAACCGATTTTCTGCAAAACTACTGCAATTTGGCACAAATGCTTTCAAGAATTTTCATGACCACAAATAAAATATCAAAATTGGTGGCATTTTCGTAATTAACGTCCCAACAAACCATAAAAATTACACCCATACTCATATTTAGACATTTCAACCCCATTTCACCCCAACAGGGAAGATTCACATCCGCCACGTTGGATTTAAAAATCATTGCGGTTTTCGTAATTAGCGACCCGATAAACCATAAAAGCATTACCAATGGATTTTCAGACTTTGTCACCACATTTCTCCCTTTTAGGGGTTGAATTAAAAAAAAAACCTGAAACACGTGTTTACTCATTTATCGTTAGGAATACTCCTGTGAAGTTTCGAATAAAATAGTCTAACTAATCTTGTTTCCCCATACAAACTTTGGAACCCCATTTCACCCCTTTAGGGGATGAGTTTTGAAAAATCCTTTCTTAGCGGATGCCTACGTCATAATATCTACCTGCATGCCAAATTTCAGCTCGATCCGTCCAGTGGTTTGGGCTGTGCGTTGATAGATCACTATGTCAGTCAGTCAGTCACCTTTGAGTTTTATATTTATTATTAATTAATTATTAATTATTAATCCGACGTAATATCGTAGGTACTGATACTTACAACAAACAGTAAAATATTGTTTTTTTATATATTGTATACCTACAAGTATACCTTTAATAAATAATTACCTAATGTTAAAATTCATGTCGCTTCTGCATAATAAATTTCTTAGGTCTACCGGTTAGTAATGTCATCTTGGCAGGAGCTATACATTGCTTTTATGATACCTCAAATTGAATGCTACCTAAAAGAAATCGCGGTAATATATTTCGTGTCATTTCCGTCTCCGGATTGAGGCGATGATACCCGAGAAAAGCCGAATCGTTAACTGATTTTAATCGTATTGTACTTATTTACTTATGACCGAAATACAATAATTATAGACATTGTTTATTTGGTGGTAGCTTGTAGATAAATTAAACCATATTTTATGATAACGTTCACCTGACAGTGACAGTATCTTCATTTAAACCTAAATCGTAAATGTTCCTTTATAGCCGGCCTATATCCATACACCTACAGTATATACAATTTTAGTATCTCATCTGTGATCTCATCTATCTTTATACGTATTATTTATATGGCCTTATTAACACTTAAACCATCAGGTGCAATCCAGGACTTCTTGTCTATCTTGAATAATAAAGCCACCATCTAAGTACTGACATTTTCAACCTCAAACCTCTTTATGAAATTGGAAACATTATTCTTGTCTTATCTTTAAGATAACTTTCCGATTTGCGCTGCTATCCCAAACTCTTCAACTTTATTCTTTCACGAGCTTCAATTCAAATTCAATTCAATTGAAAAACTTGAAAGTAAAAGACTTTTAATTCAATTAACATTATCATTTTGAAGAGGGTTTAGGAAGTACTCGGTAGTACTCTTAGGTTAGGATACCTAATACCTGTTGCGCAAGCATCTTTTGGACAGTTTCTCTTCCTAACTCTCTTCGAAATATTTTACTTTGGGTGCATAATATATGTATGTAAGTATATCATATTAAAAATTCAAAATTCAAGTTTATTTATTTTTAACTAAAGTTAATACAGATAGTATGTCGAATCCTCCTTTTAAGTTTGACACTTGTATTAGGAGGTATTCGCTCTTTCGTACAAGGTTGAATTAGAGTTAAACAATAAATAATATTCTTATAACTAAAAATCTTAGTTATATCTTATATTAATTATCATATAAAGTATTCGTTTAAGTTTATGGTAAGTACCTAATTAATTATATTTACATTCTTATACATATCTTTAGGTAATTGATTTGTGTTTGTCTGTAACCTTTGATCCTGCACCGACTACATATAAATTCTGCTTAACCCAGTGGTTGACTGGTAGAGAATGCCCAAAGGCATTAAGTCCGCCATTTATACTTTTATGTATTGTGCAATAAAGTTTAAATAAATAAATAAATATTTCATATATACCATATCACCGATGAAAACAGAGAGCTGTTATGTATTTCTCATCACACTTGCTCGTAAGCATGTAAACCCATGCTAGAAAAGCGGGCGGTAAGTCGTAAATTACGCCCTAGGGTGGTAAGTAATTTTTATCACACTTTAAGGGTTTACATGCTAGAAAACCGGGCGGTAAATCGTAAATACCGCCCTAAGTCGTATATTACGCCCTAGGGCGGTAAGTATTTTTGGTATTGACTACTACAAATTTTGTTTTGTTTCCTCCAAAGTGTGATGAAAAACGTCGTACGTGACTCTGGTGTTAAGGAATTCCAAACTCGTGTCATTAAAGCCCTCGCTTTCGGCTTCGGGCTTCTAATAGACACTCGTTTGTAATTCCTCGTTTACCACCCTTGTTACGTAATGTACTATCTCTGTATCCGAGTGTCTATTTGTGGCATCGTAGCTCCCAGACGGGTGGACCGATTCGTAAGCGTTTTTTTAGGATTCCGTAATCGGAAAAACGGACCCCTTATAGGATCACTTTGTTGTCCGTCCGACCTTTTGTCTGTCAAGACCATTTTCTCGAGAACGCGTGGAGGTATCGAGTTGAAATTCAAACCATATACTTAAGTCTACGGTCCCTTGAAGCTGTGAAAAAATCAAACTTCTACGTTAACGGGAAAAAAGATACGGCCGTTTATGTCGCAAAAAACGTTCATTTCGACACTCTCGAGGGAATCCAAATGATAGGTAGGTACTTCCCGATGACCTAGAACTATTTGGCAAGTAATATTGTCACATACTACAAATACTACAAATAATCGCTTTGCTTGCCTGGATGATTGCGCTTGTGTGGACGATTTAAATAACAGTTTGGTAGAAACTGACCACGAGGTGGGGAAAAAATTCTTCAGACCCCGTCGCAAAGATAGACCTCAAAAACAATCTGATCGTACTCTTAACCTTATGGCTGAACGACGCTCAATGACGCTGCAGACTTCTAAAGATGCGGACACATACAGGCAGCTCAATAGACAGATCCATCGGTCCATGCGACACGATATTCGTCTCTTTAATACCAACCATATTAAAGAAACGATAGAGCGAAACAAGGGCTCCAAAGTGTTTGCGAGGGATCAGTCTATTGGTCAAAGCCAGCTGACGAAGCTGAAGACAGAAGACGGCAGCGTAGTGTCGACGAAGCCAGAGGTGTTGAGAGAGATGGAGAGGTTCAATGGGCAGTTATATACCTCGGTTGCCAAACCTGTTGACAAATTGACCAAAGATCCGAGAACCAAGCTTACCCGACACTATACCGAAGATATCCCGGACATCAGCCTGTATGAGATTAGGATGGCCCTAAAACAGCTTAAGAACAACAAGGCGCGGGGCGATGACGGAATCACTTCAGAGCTTCTGAAAGCGGGTGGAACCCCGGTACTAAAGGTGCTTCAGAAGCTTTTCGATTCCGTTGTGCTCGAGGGCATCACGCCGGAAGCATGGAACGGAAGTTTGGTGGTGCTATTCTTCAAGAAAGGTGATAAAACACTGATTTAGAATTATAGATCCATCTCGCTTCTTAGCCATGTCTACAAGCTGTTTTCTAGGGTCATCACGAATCGTCTCTCAAGTAGGTTTGATGAATTCCAGCCTCCCGAACAAGCCGGTTTTCGAAAAGGCTTCAGTACCATAGACCACATACACACGCTGCGGCAGGTTATACAGAAGAGCGAGGAGTATAACCTGCCACTCTGCTTAGCGTTTGTGAACTATGAAAAGGCCTTTGATTCCGTCGAGACATGGGCAGTACTGCAGTCACTCCAGCGATGCCGGATTGACTATCGGTATGTCGAGGTGATGAGAAGTGTGTACAACAACGCCACTATGTCGGTCCGAGTACAAGACCAGCGTACGGAGCCGATTCCGTTGCGAAGGGGTGTGAGACAAGGGGATGTTATATCTCCGAAGCTGTTCACCAACGCAATGGAAGACGCCTTCAAGCTTTTGGAATGGCAAGGACTAGGCATCAATATTAACGGCGAGTACATCACGCACCTTCGGTTTGCCGACGACATCGTGGTCATGGCAGAGTCGCTGGAGGATCTCGGTACGATGCTGGAAGGTCTGAACAGAGTATCCCAACAGGTGGGCCTTAAGATGAACATGGACAAAACGAAGATTATGTCGAATGTCCATGTAGCACCCACCCCAGTAATGGTTGGTAACTCGGTCCTCGAAGTTATTGACGAATACGTCTATCTGGGACAAACAATTCAGTAAGGCAGGTCCAACTTCGAGAAAGAGATCAATCGGCGGATTCAACTCGGATGGGCAGCGTTCGGGAAACTGCGAAGTGTCTTCTCGTCCAACATACCTCAGTGCTTGAAGACGAAAGTCTTCAATCAGTGCGTATTACCGGTAATGACCTACGGAGCTGAGACGTGGTCTCTTACTATGGGCCTTTTAAGGAGACTCAGAGTCACTCAGCGAGCTATCGAAAGAGCTATGCTCGGGATTTGTCTACGAGATCGAATCAGAAATGAGGAGATTCGTAGACGAACCATCAAGGTCATCGACATAGCAAACCGGGTAAGCAAGCTGAAGTGGCAATGGGCGGGGCACATAGCTCGAAGGACCGATGGCCGTTGGGGCAGAAAGGTTCTCGAGTGGAGACCACGTACCGGCAAGCGCAGTGTAGGACGACCACCCACAAGGTGGTCGGACGACCTGGTTAGACTTGCGGGGACTCGCTGGATGCGGGTCGCTGCTATCCGGCCCATGTCGAAATCTATTGAGGAGGCCTGTATCCAGCAGTGGGCGTCCTATGGCTGAAATGATGATGATGACTACAAATACTTATAAAAATCTGAAAACAATACATATAATATAAATACATATAAAAATATAGCTCTTTTCAAACACCATATTTCGAAAACTTGGCTACGTTAAGTTTGCACCTCGTTTGTATGCGGCAACCAGGCCAATTAAGACGGGATAAGTGAAAGTTTGTACGGAACCCTCGGTGCGCGAGTCAAACTCGCACTTGGTCGGGTTTTTTTTTATCGAAACCTGTCGAGTTGCTTCCTAGCTTTGATTGGAACAAGTGACAATACTTACTGCAAATAATATTACTATCTAGCCCAACAGGTGTTTTTCACCTCACGACATTTCGAATTTCTAGTGGTTCTAATTTATTTTACAGTTAAAAACCAATTTTTGATAACTGACGATCAAAATCGGTGAATGTCACTGATGTAAAGACTAAATATTCCGAAAAAAAAAAATTTTTGCATTACAAATCCAAAACTATCCACAGTGATGAAAGTTTTTTTTTTATTTTGCGAGATTCAGTTCAAATGTTATGAATTCGGCCGATGACAAATCCTTGACAAACCAGGGGGGGTATTCGACCAATTTAAGAAAGAGATGATGGAGATCTCTCCATTTCATCGCCATCCGTCACTTTTGACGTGTCCCTTCCTACTTGACAAAGCGGCGACCCTAGAACATCGCTACTTCGTCAATCCGGTCGCGCTTAATTTCCGTTTCCTTTGTATGTGATGGCATAAATAAATAACAGGCGCATACTTTAACTTGACTTGTGTAAGTTCGTGAAATTAGTCAGTTACTTTTCGTTCAAAACAGAAATTCATATGCATGAATATCATTTTCAAACAATCATTATCGCCTTCGTATTTCCAAAATTGAGATGAGATATGTCACTTGAAGCTCATCGCATTTCAATGACAGTTCAAAGGCGATATCACTGTTATCTAATAGAGTTTTGACGTTTTGCGATCTCTCAAACGGCATTCTCGAATTAGGTCCTAGGTCCCAGTAGACGTTTAATAATGCAAATATATGACGTATGCACATTATTGCCATATGAAAGCTGTTCATAACGCCACTATCCCTGAACCGGACCGACACTTGATAGGCTATATATATTGTTACTATATCTTTTCAAAGAATCTAAAACTAATTAATGAAAACGCCGACGTTTTCATCAATGAAAAAGGAGTTTATCTAAGAACTCCGAAAAGTATTGAAACTAGAGATGGGCCGGATACGAATATTTGGCCGAACATTGGGTTCAGATCTCACCATACCGAATCGCTATAAAACAGGGTTTGACAGGCTGCGGTCAGCGCTCCGCATGTGTTTCGAACCCCTCGCGCTCGCGCCATTTGATTTGTCGAATTTGTTTATGTTCAACAACACTGTTTTTTCTTACTTAAGCTACGGTTTAGTGTCTTTTTTTGTAGCTAAATAATTGTACTTATGTTTTGACGAATATTTATCTCTTTTTGGCAGTTGCTTCTGAAAAGGATCTCAATGCGACGAATTATGAAACAACCTACGCTGGTAACTTTGTTTATTCTGGTAGGTAAATATTCGACAGTGTAACCGAACTATTCGGCCGAATACGAACATTGAAGAACTTGCCGAATATACCGAATACCGAACATTCGGCCCATCTCTAATTGAAACATCTTCCTCGCTTTGAAAAGTTGGTTTCTGACATTGCTTTCAGAGTTCAATCACTCGCCAGCTAGGGTTAAATTACATTTTGGGTTAGCTGAAATGTTGTTCACCGAAAATAATTGATTTGTAAATTATTGAAGGGTTTTTAGGGTAACCGAAGGGTAAAAAACCCTATTGTGCTATTACTAAGCTTCCACTGTACGTCCATCCATCCGTCTGTCTGTCACCAGCTAGCCCAGCACCTCTCGCACAACTGTGAGGCGCGACTTTTTCTCGCGCGAGAAGTATTACCGATCTCCTTCTTCGCAGTACTGTGAGAGAGTGACGGACGATGCTATCTCGTGCGATAAGAGTCGCGAAGCCTAGTTGTACTAGACGGGCAGACTGTATCAGATCTCATGAATCGTGATAGCTAGACAATTGAAATTTTCACAGATGATATATTTCTAATTTCTCTAGATAGATATGGCTATTCTATGGGTGAGGAATGAACCAGCCCTATGGTATCCATGTATACTAACTTATAAGTTGTTTAGTTATACATACATATCGATCTACATACATAATTATAATTGCGATTAAACAATGTTTAAACTGGTCAAGAAGATAATGAGAGAATGTTAACTATGCGTACAAAGCCCGAAAGTATATAACCCTATTCCCACCGGTTTCTTTTTGAGAATAAAATACCTATGGTTTTTTGAATAAGTAGGCCCTAAGCTACTTTTAAATCTGTCCAAGCTTGTCCAGTGATTTTGTTATAGGTACGTCACGCCATTGGTAGAAATAAAATGTAAGAAATGTAGTGTTATCCGCTTAAATGTTAGAATGCGGTGCAGGTAATTCGATTAAGTACTTGTGTATGACACAGTTACCGCTTGCAATAGGTTGCTGCTATACGCTGTTTCTTTGCGAGATAAAATCAGAAATAAGGAGATCCGTGAACGAACAAAAGTCGCTGATATAGCCCGACGGATTAGCAAGCTGAAGTGGCAGTGGGCGGGGCACACAGCACGTAGAACTGACGGCCGATGGGGCAGTAAGGTTCTCGAATGGAGGCCACGCACCGGCAAGCGCAGCGTGGGACGTCCACCCATAAGGTGGACAGACGACCTGGTAAAGGATGCAGGAAGCCGCAGGATGCAGGTCGCTTCCAACCGGCCGATCTGGAAGTCACTGGGGGAGGCCTATGTTCAGCAGTGGACGTCCTGTGGCTGAAATGATGATGATGATAAGCGTAATACAAGTTTAAGGGTGCGTCTTCGTTGAACCGGAGCGGAGCGCTGACGTTGTCGTGTGGAATCGACCAATCTCGAAAGTGAAGCCGAGCTGAGATACAGGGGTGACATATATTTCGCATATTTTTTTTGTGAAACCTATTTAGCATAACAGACTTCGCAAAATTTATTTTTGACGAATATTATTCTTGCAGAAAGTATATTTGGCATAATCCACAATGTTCCGAATGATTGTTTGTCCGAAAGTTATAATAGCATAATATTGTCTTGATAGAATTCTTTTACGCATATTTTTTTTTACCATATTTATTACTTGGCATAATTTGAATAGTCTGAAACCATGTCCGAAATCAAGTCGTCTTTCGAAATAACCTAGCCCGTTAATCTAGTTCTAAGGCAGGTCCGACTTGGGTTAGGTTAGGTTAGGTACGACGACGAGCGAAGCGAGGAGGAGTGTTAGGTTGAACTGCGACCCTACGCAATACGCTACGCTACGCTAGATATGCGGAATACGATTATGCTTAATTTGTATTCTGCTTAGTTAGATTATGCGTAACTATTGTTATGCCTAATATTCAGCATTCGGAATTCGCGTTTTATGCGTAAAGATGTTTCGACGAAATATCGTGATAAATGTATGCGAAATCTGCTTATCCACTCAATTGCTTCGAATTTTGAGTTGGACTCTATTTATATAATAAAATAAGAGCGGTGACAGGTAGCCGTAGTTACCAAAAGCAATCTAGTGGTTATGCGACATTAGTTTATGCCAATATAGAATTCTGCTTAGTATAAGCATAAGCTTAATGCGAAATAGAATCATGACTTAAAAAAATACGCGTAAGATCGACCCGAGATACAGATTTCAACTCCGGTGATTGGTCGATTCCGCACGTCTCCGCTCCGCTCCGCTCCGCTTCAGTGGAGACGCACCCTTCAGGAAAGTGCTTCTAGTTGAGACGTTTTGAAAACTACCCATATACAGACGCTGTAAACGCTGTAACCGTCAATGAATTCATTGGCGGTTACAGCGTTCACCTACGTTTTTTGCCGTTGATATATAAATAAAGATTTTTTTTTTGTTGGTGGACTAGGAGTCTCAGACCCTTCAGATTTTCAAATAGATTCAATCAACCTTAAAGTAAATAATATTTTGAAAATGTAAAATTTAGTACTTACGAAAGTAAGATTTAGATTTACGATGAGACACTACGAGAACAAAGTAATTTTTAGCACTCTTACTGCCCTGCAGCTGGGGTTGCCAGATATAAATTTTATGAAAGAGGACTTTTATTATTTAGGTATATGGGTCAAAAGCACTCACTCAAGACATATTATAGTAGTTTATGTGACTGTACATAATGAAGGGTATTAAACACGAGTGTGGGTTTATGAAACGAGCCGAAGGCAAGTTTCATAATAACATCACACGGGTGTTTTAATGCCTAATTATCTACTTACTACTTTATCTACCCACATATCATAAGCCTCCATCCAAGGGTTTATGATATTTGGATAGATAAAAATACATAAATGGGTTTACTCACGTCGTAGAAGTCAAAGTCGCTCGATATGTTTCGAATCCGTACGCGATTCATCATCAGGAGAGATCATCAGTGTTCGGTTGGCCGCCGCCGCGACTGATCCTATATATGGATGACGGTAATTGCTTTCCATCAGGCGATCTGCTCGTTTTTCCCCGACGACATTAAAAAAACATCGAATTTGTAAATTTTACTCTTCAATATACATATTACTAGTAATTTCTCACCAACATTTTAATTTTAAAGATCAGCCTGCCCTTTTTTTTGGCACCACCTCTATAGCAACCCTGGATGGACCAACGAGGCCCTTCGTTCCGCCCGATTGCCCAAGAGTCGACGCCCTCAAGTGCGAGACGTCCTCGAGTTGTCGAGGGCCCTCAGAACCCGCACAAAGTCCGTAATGACACCACAGTCGATCGTGGACGGACCCTAGAAAAGGCATGACGACTTATTTATGAAGATGTCGATCTTGTTTTTTAATGAGATATATGTAAATATTTTTTCTCAAACATGCAATAAAATATCGTCAAAACGTACATTAAAACAGGCTTCGAAGTGTTACGTTTCCGGCGAACTCTAGAGAACTGCAAAGGAATTTCATACAAAATTGAAGGCCTAAGCTGGGAAGTCGTCTTTGTTCATGAGCAGGCTGAACAGCTGAAATATAGTTTTTTTGAGTATTCATCATCCTCCTAGCCTTTGTCCCATTTTTTGAGAATGAATTCTCAATCGGGGTCGGCTACCTAAATCTCAAGATGTGGCGTAGGCACTAGTTTTACGAAAGCGACTGCCATCTGACCTTCCAACCCAGAGGGGAAACTAGGCCTTATTGGGCTTAGGTGGTTTCCTCACGATGTTTTCCTTCACCGAAAAGCGAGTGGTAAATATCAAATGACATTCCGTACATAAGTTCTGAAAAACTCATTGGTACGGGCCGGGTTCGAACCCGCGACATCCGGATTGAAAATCGCATGCCCTAACCACTAGGCTACCACCGCTTCTATTTTTTATTTCATTGCATATGTTTGAGTACATGCCTAGCCGTGGAAAGGGCTTGCCGGTTTCGTATCACTATCTGTCTATGTCTACTCACCCGGTAAGCCCATCTTTCTCGGCGTCTGCAGAAATGTACTCTTTTACAAATTTGTCGGCGGAATAAATATATGCGCGTAATGCGCGTTTGCATAATCGGGGCGCACCATGAAATCAATAAATTTATCAATCGCCTGATCCTGATACCTGTACGTATCAAGTAACTTATCAACTTATCACATCTGTTAAGCACTCGGCGATAGGATTGCATTCAAAATGGTAATGATGTTCAGTTATAAACTACTTCGCAGTCAATCTTTCAGTAATATTTATTTTCAGGCGATGTTATTCTTAGGGTTCCGTACCCAAAGGGTAAAAACGTTACTAAGACTTCGCTGTCCGTCCGTCCATCCGTCCGTCTGTCACCAGGCTGTATCTTAGGAAGGGTGATAGCTAGACAGTTGAAATTTTCACAGGTGATGTATTCCTATTGCCGCTATAACAAAAAATACTAAAAATAAAATAAAATAAATATTTCAGGGGGCTCCCATACAACAAACTTGTTATAGATTATGGTACGGAACCCTTCATGCGCGAGCCGGACTCGCACTTGCCCAATTTTTTTTTATAAAACACTGGCAGAGCGAACGAAACGAGCGCGGCATGTCTGTTTCCGATTTGGCAAAATTTATCAAATATTATGTATTTACTATTTTCCTGTATGTCGCACCCGCTCACGGGACAATATTGTCTCGGAACTTTGGGAGGCGTACGCGGAGCCGAAGCCAACGCGTAGAGGGACGCGTTTCATCAATTTAATGGAATGTAAGGTGTACATCGAGCGGATGCTGTCCCTATCCGTGTCATGGGACGCACACAGAGAAAGCGCCCGCTAGGTCCAAAAACTATTGATGGATATATGGAATCTAAATACAAATTGGGCTATGGGGATGAAATGGAGGACTGGCTAATTAGGCTAGGATTGAGACAATCGGGCGTCTACCGGGAATAAAGTCTCATGTGTAATGGCACTGGTAGACGATGACTCGCCTCCCGCTAGATGGACCTCCAAAAATGGCGACACATAGAGTGGCCTCAGGCCAATATAGGTGCGGAAAGCTAAGGGCGGAGAGGTGTAATACTGGGCATTAAATCGGAGCTAACTAACCCCTTACGTTCTCGCGACTCCACCGTGGCCGGCCGGTTAAGGCAAGAAAGAGGGGAAGGCCCTGACCCATCACCCCCGTCAGGATTCCCCCAGGAGCACTCAGGTACGTGGGGTCGCTACCCCCCAACAGCTCGCCATGCGCTACCCTGTGACTGACTGCGCTGGTTGATGGGGTCGTCACATCGCGTCTGCGCCTTTTTGATGCTTGCAGTATATCCGGACCGATACGACCCTATTCTTATTATTTTTTATGTCATATTGGGCAAACAAGCAAACGGATTGCCTGATGGAAGCGACGTTGCCTACACCTGCAACACCAGAGGAGTCACAAGTGCGTTACCGGTCCTTCAGTTGCGAGTACGCTCTTTTCTTGAAGGTTTGAAGGTCGTATCGGTCCGGAAATACCGCAAACAGTGTCAATCAATTCCACAATGCAGTCGTGCGAGGCAGGAAATTTCTAGAAAATCGCACAACTTGTGGACTGCCAACTATCTAAGCGGTCAAGATGAAAGGAATGTCGCGTAGAACGGTGGAAAGATACGGCAGGAATCAATACGAACAATAAGTAGAGGATGCGACTGATGTCGAATTATACAACATAGTGTAGTTGTATGAATAAAATTAGCTCAATTTGTCACAAAACAAAGAAAAAAATTAAAAGCAAAAATATATTTTTTGATATGTATGTATGACCTCAAAGGTCCGAAAACTATAGGTTTTTTTTATCCCAAAGAAATTTGGAAAATGTTTTACAATGCTCATAATTTAACAAAACAATAATTGTATGACAACCATGAACTTAAAACGCACGGTGAAAATGGCAAATCACTTGTTGTCTCCATACAAATATTGATGCTCATCCAACAGATAACGTAGGTAGGTAGGCCAAATGTATGGACCGTTTTTACGTAGTCCTCTGTAAGAATGTTGAACTTTGACGGTCATTTCTGACTTTTAGAGCAGTCTAATGAAATGAAATGAAATGAAATGAAATAATTTATTCAGTAAGTAGGCCACAAGGGCACTTTTACAAGTCAGATTGTGAGTCTACCGACATTTCGCAAGAGGAGACCGCTGTTGAGAAGAAAGCCGAAAGAAACTCAACAGTAAGTCATTTTTTCGTAAATTATACTTAAAAACTAATACAATTATATTATAACTAGGTGATTGAAACATATATGTTAGAGGAGATGTACAAGTTTCTCCAAATCAATGTTTACACTAAAAATTATATAAAATAAAGTGATTTTTTTCAGAGATGTAGAAGGTCTCTAGGCGTCTCGACACGCAATATAGATTGGTATAATTAATTAATGAAATAATTTCTAAGTGTAGGTTGTCCCATAAAGACATTCGATCCCAATAAAAAGTAGAATCGATTGACATCCTCAAAAAAAATTGTCCGCTCCCCGTTATACAGCGTGAATATTTGATATAATTAACCGCAAATTGTAGCCAAATGGAGATTATAGTGCTATAATCTGATAATTATAACAATTATTAATTTAGCATTAACTACCATAGCACAATTAATTTTTGAAAAATTTCTCAGCAGCAATGTATGGCGTAGTTATTACTAGTGACAGTTGTCGCATCACGATGTTAAGTGTCAACAAACAAATACATTGCGTGCTGAATTATTTTATATGGGAAAAAAAGGTTAGATTTTTTTAATAATTTACTAATCAATATATTAATAAGTGCCTTTACTAAGACCCCGTAAAGTTTGCGGTTATATCAAATATACACGCTATATAAGCGATAAAAGATGCGGTGAGAGGCTCTACGCAGCGCCTAGGAGTCACGCCGATCGAGATTAATATATTCAATGAAAAAATCGGTAATCATAATCAAACAGCGAAGATATAACCAGAGCTCCAAGCTAAAAATCCATAACCAAGGAATCGTAATAAACAAACACTTGGGCCTAAATTGAAATTTTGTTTGCACGTCTTTTGATACCGAACCAATCAGTATCATTCCGCTAACGCAAATAGGAGAGGAAAAGATTGAGTGCTTCGGTTTGGAGTAAATTGAGTTATGTCGTTTTTTCGCGCCGGGTAAATGGCCTATTGTAGCGGTGAATCGAGTTTTTATTTAAATTCTTATACAGGGTGTTTATGTTTTTGGTAACATCATGCAAAAAACAGATTTCCAAAATACTTAAATTTGCAGTGGTGGCAATCGACAAACTGACAGAGGGTATCAAAAATCACAAGTTTTATAAAAGTGCCAATATCTCGAAAACCATGAAATTTTCATTAAGGTCAAATTAGCTTAATCTGATAGCTGATGAGCTGTTCTTGTTCCCATGTTTGTTTTGGCGTTGGTTTTAGGGACACCCTATATGTAAGGGCCGGTACAAAAAACAGCATTTGAACTGCAACCTAACTGCAAAATGGCAGTGCGAGTGCAGTTTTGCTGCAGTTGGTGTAACCGCATCAAAACTGCAAACTGACTGTGCAGTCCGCTTACAGTTGCCGTGCAGTCAAAAGTTCAGTAAAGCTTAATTTGTCGAAAATACTATGCCATCGGCAAATCTATTTTTAAGAAGGTATGCAAGAATTATATAAGCTAATGTCGTATTGAGATTCATTTAGAAATAAGATAAAGTAAAAATAAGCTTTTAATTTATCTACTGAGCACTGTTCAAAGCCGATGTTTATAGAAAAACTACCAGTTACTGTTAAAAATAATAGGTATCCCAAAATATGTTATAAATTTCCAGATCAGGGGCCTAATTCGAGTGTCGATCGCCAAACGTCAGATCACCGTTAGATAACAGTCATCTCTCCGTGATCTCGCCTTTGAACTGTCATTAAAACGCGATGATGAAGCTCATCGCGTTTTAATGACACATGTGACATATCTCATCTTAGTTTTGGAAATACGAAGGCGATAACAATTGTCAAAAATGCTATTCATGTATATAAATTTCTGTTTTGAACGAAACGTAACGGACTAATTTCACGTACTACGTGGTCAATTTAAAGTATGCGCCTGTTATTTATGCCGTCACATACAAAGAAAGCGAAAATTTTGCGCGTCCGAATTGACGAAGTTGCGATGTTCTAGGGATATCGCCACTTGTCAAGTAGGCACACGTCAAAAGTGACGGATGGCGATGAAAAGGAGAGATCTCCATTATATCTCTAAAATTGGTCGAATACCCCCCCGGCTCTAAAATGTAAATAGAACGTAACTTTAATATTGAAATGAGTTTTAAGCGAAATTAGGTACCTCTACGTATACATTTCGTGAATTATACTTATTTACCTAGACTTTAGTACTGCAGAAAACAAAATAGTAAATAGTACAAATAGCTGACTCAATGCCAAAGGCGTTATCTATAAGTGAACCATAGATAGACAGAATCAAGCAGTGTTGGTGCAAGATCATCAAAATCTGTGAGAAAGAATATACACCGAGTATTATTGATATACCGCACCACCGCACCACACTTACCGTTCATGATACGCGGTGAAGATACGCGACGGGGATCGGATCGGCGAAATGATGCAAGTGTGGACGGAGCCTAAGAGTGCAGGGTCGTGTGTGTGCGGTTCACCGTGGCGTCACCTATAGGTTTCACCGGAAGACCAGCGCTGGTTCCCGGGCCAGCATTTATGCTGAGGTGTGACCTTTTCGTGGCATACGCAACAACGATTTTATTTTGTTTTATTTCTTATATATTAATTGTCCACTTTGTGTATGTTAACGAATAAATTATTATTCTATTCTATTCTATATATAACCACAAATTGAATTGTAACCAGACGTAGATTTTAGCACTATGAACCGATATTTCAAATTGTTAATTTAGTGTAACTACCGAAGCGTACTTATGTAAATTGTTGTACCTAATTTTTTCGAGCAGCTAAGTATTGTGTACACTTATTTGCGTGATTCAGAAAAATATCGTATATACATTTTAATTCATTTAAAGAAAAACACATTCACACACATTTGAGTAATGGTGTTGGAGGAAATTGCTCGGGACGCACTGGACGGAACACCGAACCACCGAGTCCATTCTTACCGAGCTTAAGATCCCGATGAGGCTCAGCACCATTTCGCCGAATTATGTTCGGTGTACTTTTCGCCGAATTATGTTTCGCAAACGTTTCATTTCGCAAAAGTTTCATTTCGCCAAAAGCATTTTTCACTGAAACTGTAAACTATTTCAGATTGTTGTAAATATCATCCTTTAGATTAGGTTAGGTTAGGTTTGTTTTATAACAATTCGAAATAGTTTACAGTTTCAGTGAAAAATGCTTTTGGCGAAATGAAACTTTTGCAAAATGAAACGTTTGACGAAACGTAATTCGGCGAAAAGGCAGAGAACCATTATGTTCAGAGTTTCGAGTTCTTTGGCCACATTGCCAGAGGGGTGACAATTTAGAAAAGCTGCTGGTAACAGGCAAGGTGTGCGGAAGACGGCCCAGAGGAAGAAGTCCAACACGCTAGTCGGACGAGATACATCCTACCCTCAAGATCTCAATTTACGATGCCATCCACGCAGCCCAGCATAGAGTAAACTGTAACGAAAAAAATATTCAGAGGCCACGACGCTCAGCATTGAGGATATCGAGTAGGATAGAAAAACACATTCATTAAGGTCTATGCTAAGAAGTACTGTAAAGTTTGAGGTTGTATCATAAATACACGCTGTATTTGTTTTATTGTTCAAGACGAACAACGAATTATCTTTGTGTTGCAAAACCACGCGAAATCCCGTATGGCTGTTTTGATCGTAAATTGGCTTACATAACTTGTTTGCATAACCGAGTAGGTTTTAGGGAACAAGGTAATGACGTGTTTGATAAAGAAGATTGATGTTATTTAGTTATAATCTCATATATTCTTCCTGTTAATTAAATGTTAGACCAAATTCGATTATGGCTCAGTTTCATTGGTCGATAGGGCCCGCATGCGGGGTGCGGGAGATTTCCATAACGCATGCCATAGGGCCCGCATGCGGAGACTTGTTTTCATTGGTCGATAGGGCCCGCATGCGGGGTGCGGTAGATTTCCATAACGCATACCATTATGAGTTTTCACTGGTCGTTATACCGCATGCGGGGAGTCCCCGCATGCCGTATGTCGACCGAGTTGTCGACTTGTGAGTTTCACTAGTCGTTATACCGCATGCGGGGAGTCCCCGCATGCCGTATGTCGACCGAGTTGTCGACTTGTGAGTTTCACTAGTCGTTATACCGCATGCGGGGAGTCCCCGCATGCCGTATGTCGACCGAGTTGTCGACTTGTGAGTTTCACTAGTCGTTATACCGACATTATATTAATAATTGACATAATAAAATAATAAACGAACATAGAACCGGTTAATACCAATTATATTATATTAGAATTCATAGACATTCTTATATTAGACGAATTACTTAAATTAAATGTTAAATTAATTATATTTAAAAAAATTAAAACTATAATAATTGACTATTGACATTGTACTGTAATTAGCAAGAAATAAAAGGCTTTTTTATTTTATTTTATTTTATTATATACCCAATCGAGCGATTTACGAGCCTTAACATGGGTATATTGCGTTATATTTAAATTAAATTAAACAGTATTGCCAATTTAGAAAAACCGTGGCTAAATATAGCAAAATTCAATATATACGAAACACTAGTCACGCTAGAAACTTATCACATTTTGTGAAGTGTCATCATTCCCCAGACGGGGAGCCTATTGCTACTATTAATGAGCTACTTGACCCATTTTCGAAATAAGTATATTTGAAATGGTTAATAATTATCTTACTAGCACAAAAAAAGTTATTGTATTGTTTATTGAGCTAGAAAGCTAAATTTTATTAATTGGAACCGTAAAGTCGGGTTACTTTAACCCTGGGGGTAACATTGTCCACCCATTTCAATCCATTTCAATTACTATGAAAACTTTTAAAAACAGCACCATAGATCGCTCAAAAGTGGATATGTCATAAGATATAGTTATCCAGAATTTACTTATTGAATAAAGTTGGTTTTAATGGGAGGGCAATGCTACCCCCAAGGCTAAAGTAGCCCGACCTTACGGAATATAAATTTTATAAACAGGCAAAAACGCCATCCGCCATGTCTTTAGCTTACCTGTGACGGGACGTAGGCGACTCCGTAAATAAAGACTTAGTACTTATTACACTCTTACCTATTAATGTCACGAAGGTTTACCTATTACCTATGTCCGGTTCGAAGGAAAATATGTTGCGTCTACTGCCCTAATTAGTACTAAGATCTAGACTACAAGTAAAACGTAGTAGACATTCATAGTCGTGCTATTTTCCTGTAATATAGACGTATGTAACTGAACGCGTCGAGTATCCTTGAAGGAATGGATGTAGATATCATCTCTGCTCGCTCACTTTCCCTTGGGGCTAAGACATATTATATCAGACAGAAAGATGGCAAATCGACCTTGAAACGATAGTTTTTAACTGACGTCAAGAAACAGAGCAGGTACAGTCAACCAATTTGATTTCTAGGCCACTATAGAACCTTGTCACAATGACAATGATATGAGATTTCAAGCGGCTTTCATATTGACGTTTACTGTGACAAGGTACGAAATGGCCTAGGAATCAAATTGGTTGACTGTACTCCATACGATGGTATGTTTGTTTTTTTAACGAGCTAGCGAACCGTCTCACTTTCAGCTTGGACAAAAATTCTTTCGTATGTTTGGGTGTTAGTATATCTAGATGCTTTACGGTTGTTCTCACCTAGAGGTGAAATTTTTTAACCGATGATGTTTTTTTTTAGTTAGGCGGTTTACATTTACGTAAAATTTTCAGGAACGGCCCGACATGTTTCGAACTTGTATGGAGTTCTTCATCAGGGGCCTTATGATGGTTGCGTTTATCACGCGATAAATAAATGACAAAGAATTTGTCGCTCACACTCGCATTTGACAACACGTGACGGATGCTTTGTCACTTATTTATCGCGTGATAAAAGCATCCATCATAGGTCCTCTGGGACTGCTATCCGTACAGCCTCGTGATAACTTTGGCACTGATTTTCGACGCGCGTTATTATGACGGAGCGTCGATCAAAACACGTTCCTGACAATTTTATGTGAGTGTAAACCGCTTAATACAATAATTACATTAAATTACTCACGAAAGTTTTAATAAAATTAAAAATTTATTCGTCGATATTTTTTTAGAAATAAAATAAAAATGGCGGAGATGTGGGAGTGGAAAACATTGACAATTTGAAAAAAAAGATTACAGGAAGGGCTTGAAGTAACAAGGTTAGCACCTTGCAGTTACGGGAACAAGCAAGCCACTTGAATACGAAAATGTAGGACACGAAATAGAAAAAGATATAGATGTCGGAGACGGTCATGAGTATGGAAGCTCGACGAAACCGGCGCGCCATTGGAAGGTGACAGTAGCGCCCCCTTGAACCTGTTTTGGCGCGCTAGACAGTCTTGGCGGTTCACTCAGCAAACGCCCGCCACACTTCATTTTGGGTCACCATCGAGTGCACTACTGCCTTGGAACTGTCCCGCATCGTTGTGCTATACCAAGTTGATTAGAACCTCTGTGCCAGGAACAGTTATTTTATGTGTCGTTGTTTAAGGAATAAATCAAGTTGATTGTATCAGAAGTGTTTCATCTTGCTCGAACTACCTCCTCGTCCACAACTATATCGAATAGCTCAACTAATGTGCTACACACCGCACCGGCCATCCCATCCAATCCACGACGTAGAGAATAATAAAAGTTAGGAGTCAGGATGTCGCAAGCCAAGGATGACCCCACTTATCTCCCACGCAGTTCTGAGAATGGCCATCGTCAGTCATTGACGTCACTCTTTGAAGTGGCGGCGCCTCGATACCGTGATGTAGGGCCGAAAGTTGCGACAAATTATATCCGGGCCCTTCGGCGGTGGCCCAGGTATGAAAGCACAGCTTTTTACTTGGGCCACCGCCTTAGAAAAGGTTCTCAGTTAGACTGTATTTTAATAGCAAAAAACTAATATAGTCCAGAAACTAGTGCAGTAGGTAATCCGGACCCTTCGGCGGTGGCCCAAGTATGAAAGCACAGCTTTTCTTACTTAGAAAAGGTTCTCAGTCAGACGGTATTTTTATAGCAAAAAACTAATGTGGTCCAGAAACTAGTGCAGTAGGTAATCCGGGCCCTTCGGCGGTGGCCCAAGTATGAAAGCACAGCTTTTTACTTGGGCCACCGCCTTAGAAATGGTTCTCAGTTAGACTGTATTTTAATAGCAAAAAGCTAATGTGGTCCAGAAACTAGTGCTATTTGGTATCCTATCTCAACTCTGTCCGTCTAGTACAACTATGCTCCGCGACTAGTCGCGCGAGATAGCGCTACCCGTCACTCTCTCACATTACTGTACAGAAAGAGACAGGTAGTTATCTCGCGTGAGAAACAGTCGCGTTTGTCAGTTATGCTAGAGGTGGCAATCTGAGGTACCAATCTGTAACGTTTCGCCAAATTTTCATTACAAGTTGATATTAAATTATAAAATATCATTTGTTTATTTAGGTTTTATTGATTTGCTCACAATCCTATGGGTGATACCTATGTATATTATACATAGTGGCATAATTATTTCTGTTTTATCTGACGTTGCATTTTATGATTCTATTTTTATTATTGTAGTTATATTGTTATGATGGTGTATTGCACTTAATTGAATGATTATTATTTAATTTTATATTTCTATTGACGATCATAATGTTCCCTTTTACTCTACTAACTACGGTGCCAATGCCGTGCTATCGCGTCTCCCTCGTCTGTATAACACCGAATTTGCCAAAATAGACCCATTTGTAGGGTCTAAATGTAAATTTAAAAAAGAAATTTGTAAGGTTCTAGTAGAACATAAAAGTAATCTGTAAAAAAAAACCCATCATCTTTTTTTGTTACTACCCTTGATGACCTTGTTTCGACTCATCTCGTATAAAATATGTGAAGCAGCAAGATGGTTAATAGATTACATATAAATAAATAAATAATATAAACATAATTATAAAATAAAATTAGGATCTAGGTACTTGTTTATAACAGTGGCTTGGCGTCCATAGAACCTGATTCCCACCGGCTTGCCCTGTATGTAGAATCTACCCCGGCTTCGCCTGACTTTCGTTCTTTTTGTGACGCCACGCCGCTGGTAGGGTAGGTACTAGGTATGAGAATTGGATGCGATCGAATTTGCGAGTGCATTGTGAGCGTTTTGTTTTGTTGAGTGCTCTTATAACAATTATGTTTGATGCTATACTCATATCGCTCCGTGATAAAATTAGTACGCATTTTTTTTTTGTTTATAGTGTGTGCACGGATGCACGCATAATATGCGTAACTCGAGTTTTAGGAGTAGACAGTCTCTTTAGTGTCTGGCCCTGCAAAATATATGATGCAGCGGTCTATTAGTGTATTAAGATGAAAATACTTGTGACTGACTCCTGTTTCAAATGTATCACCAATGTTGAACATCTGTTTGGAACGGACATGTTGACTGTGTCTGATTCTACTTAGTTTAAAATCTTATTTTTTTATGTAACCAATGGATAACTGTTATAGGCCCTCTGTTATGTAACTAACTTTATATCATATGTATATTTACGGCTGTTGTTATCCTGAATACCAATAAATAAATAAATAAATAAATCAGAATTCATGTAAAAAACTTAGGATAATTTATAGGTAATGTAATTATTATTATGAAATAAATTTACTAAATCTAAATCTATATAAATGACAAAGCATCCGTCACATTTGACAAAATGCGAGCGTGTGTGGCAGGCGAGATCACATGATAACCCCCCCCTGGCCCCCTGGTTAATTTACAAAAAGTGAGATATATGAGTTTTAATAAAAAATCATATAATACTATGGACAATAAATTCATGACTTAATAATTAATAACTCAATTATAACTAGATTATAAAAATAACAAGGTTCAAAAAACACCGCTCCCTGTCGTTTCGTTTTTGTTTACAAAAAGTATATCTAAAAGAAAATCGTCGCTCCAGTGCCTTGCACCACACGACACTCGACAATGTCGCAATTCCCTTGGAAACAGACCAGATACGGGCGCGCCCATTCGTTAGTTCGTCGCCACTGAGCAATACTTCAGGTACAGTCGAATACACATGTGGCAGAGGACTAGAATACAAATGCTTATCAACTATTTGACGACGCGTTTGACGCATTGGTAAAGCAGCTGCCTACTGAGCCGGCGGTCCTGGGTTCGAATCCCGGCCGTGGCAAATATTTGTGTCCATGACACGAGCCTTCTCGAGCTTAATTATAGACTGGATCGATTTGTGTGAGATTGTCTGATTATTATTTATATATTTATTTAGTTCCAACGGAACCAACTGGTTACAGCCCCAGTGGCGTTCCCATGCCGTATTTCTTTTCAAACCCTTGTATTCTTCTTCAAAATAGAAAGAACAGAGTATTCATGATATCTTTTAGCTCAGGATGCTCTTAATATTTTTTTCTCAAAATGCAATATCGGATACAGATAGATAAACATCCTTCACCGACTGTACCTACACCTGACTTGCTCGCACGGTTAACTGAGCAATTGATTAGTGAAATCTTGGGGTGAAGCACGCGTGATTTCATCTTAAGATACCAGTAATGATGCTGTCATGTGACTTTATACAATAGACTAGTTTTTTCGCGTGAGCAATCTTGAAGTGCTCGTAAATTGTCATATTTTGGGTGTCTTATATTATATTTCCCGTAACTATTTTCCTAAATGTCTCTCTTCGCAACTATCTCTGTCAATTATCTGGAGACAAAACTTTTCCAGCATTTTTTTTTAATACAATACAATACAATACAATACAACAACACTTTATTGCACACCAACAAGAAAAATATTACATGAGAAATCTTAAATTAAACAATGGTAGACAATAGGCGGTCTTATCGCTAAAGAGCGATCTCTTCCAGACAAAAAAATTAAGTAATAAAATTAGTTTAAACTTAACACTGTTTGAAAATGTTCTTGATTGCTGATTACAAGCTGGCTTTTCCTTTTTTATCGAGTAGCAATATTGTTGTTTATTTACAGTGTACTTTTTGTAGTTTGTAAGTTAAATAAAATGCGATACTACTCAATAGTAATATGTACAATGGTGGAGGGCACTATGTTTTTCTGCCAACAAACTGCTGTGCAGTTTGGCAGATATTTAAAAAGTTTTATTGTACTATTGTTTTACATAAATAAATTAAAAAAAAAAAAAAAAAAAAACAACTTTAATGTTACAGTTTTAGAGAGAAATTTAATTGGCGATATGAAACAGTGGCGAACGAAAGCAGCTTAAAAACGATACAAAGATTGACACACAAAGCGTAAGGAAAAATTCGAAAGGTTATTATTTAGTTAAGTGGAGACGTTTACATGTTAGACTGGTAATCCAGAGGTACCCAGGTACGATTTCCAGCCTTATTCTTTAGGTTACGCATTAATGTTTTTCATTGTGCGTGTGTTTGTATCAGTGGTCCAAAGATTTTTTTTCCAACAGATAGCGCTATAAGTACATACAGATTAAGCCACGTTGTAATGACTTCACAGAATAGTATTTTATGCAACCGTTGTATAAGAGGGGGCAAAAAACGCGAGTGGCATGGGGTTCGCTACGCTCACATCGTGAGAAAGATGCCACGAGCGTTTTTTGACCTACTTATACAACGTTGCATACAATACTTTTTCTACGACTCGACATTTCATAAATAAAATGCAAATAAACAACAAAGAAAATAATTACATGTTCCCGCTCGGAATCAACAAAATTTAAAAAAAAAAAACAATAGTCTCTGATAAACTTTTTTTTTATTGACGTCCATCTGTCAAAAAAATAGGAACTTATACATAAAGGTATACGTTCACTATACTAAACATCTGTCAAAAAAATATAAACTTATACATAAAGGTATACGTTCACTATACTTACTAAACATCCATGCACTGAAGATAAAACTTTTTTTTAAGTTGGCAGCAATGCCTTAGTACAATAAGCTTTTTTTTTAAATTGCAAATTGTGTGAATGCAGCTGTTTATCTTGTAATCTGTGGTACTAAGTGATGCTTTTTTGGCGACATTATAACATCGTTTAGCAGTGTTTTTTTGGGCAATAGAGTATAGACTTTTACAGACTTTCATAATTTATGTCTTTATAGTAGAGTTAGTAACTATATAAAGACAGAAAAAAGTACTGGAGTAGAAAAAACTAATTTTCAATATAATTTAAGCATGTTATAATAGTAAAGATGAACATAACGGGATCAGTGTGAGATAAGTGATAATGATAAGCTTTATCCGTCTATATATAGAAATAATTCGCCCTATCCCCTAGTTACGTAATATTTATCACTCGCTTTTCGGTGAAGGAAAACATCGTGAGGAAACCGCCTAAGCCTAAGCCCAATAAGGCCTAGTTTCCCCTCTGGGTTGGAAGGTCTGATGGCAGTCGCTTGCGTAAAAACTAGTGCCTACGCCACATCTTGGGATTTAGGTAGCCGACCCCGATTGAGAATTCATTCTCTACAAAGATATGGGACAAAGGCTAGGAGGAGGATCCCCTAGTTACGTAATAATTTGTGAGACTATTCTAGGTTAATAATATCCACAGAAACTTTCATGAGACTGGCTAGACACAATTCCATGAAACGAAATAAGAGTAAACAATTAAAGATGATTTCTATTATAGCCAACAGGCTTTTTTCAACCCACGCTATATAGCGGATTTTTAGCGGTGCTATCTAACTGGCAACGTCAAATTATTGGTAACTGATGTTGAAAGTCGGTGAATGTCACTGATGTAAACAAAGAGGAAACAGGACTAAATATTCCGCAAATTTCAAGTATTTTTTGCATAACAAAGGCAAGACTATCCACAGTGATGACACTTAACTTAAAAAAAAATAGGATTCGTGATTTATTTCGTAAGAAGAACGAAGGATTGAGCAGCATTCCGGTAAACAATGTTTTTAATTTGGTTAATGAAAAACCCTTGACAAATCGCTAATGACGTTTAATAATGCAAATATATGACGTATACTCCTTATTGCTACTGTCCCTGGGCCGGACCGACACTTGTAATGCTATACATATTTCGTTTTTGGAAAACACCTAGACCTTTTTAGGGTCCACACCTGCTTCGGCAAGTATAATATAATATTTCATCGGAACGTTCTATAAATTGCCACACAGATAATAATGTGTGAAAGTCGTGTAATTTGAAATTAATATACCAGACTAGTTTATTTTTTCATGATTGTCTAATTATTTGTGTTATCCAAAAAATATCCTTAGCTTTTTCACGAGAATTCGATTTCTCAGATCATCTTACGATATGTATACTCTTGTTCATTCAAATCATACCGAGAATAAGATGATATTACATAATTTATCCGTAAGGATCCCGTGCGCATGTCATAGAACAAATTAATTACTTCGCGACTAGGCTCGGTGGAAAGGCCATAAACGCTAAAATCAATTAACCTGTTATCGTACCTAAGATACTTACAGAAACTATATTTGCCCAAAATTAACGTACGTTTTCTTTCTTTGCAGGTTAAAGTGTGATGAATGAAGTGTTCCAGTGGTAAATAATGGCAGTGAACAGCCCCGGCGGTTACCCCCCCATATCCCCCAAGCCCCGCACCCCCAAAAGCCCCCGTCACTTCGTCTTCCCTCAAAAGAGTCCCTCTATCGCTTCCAGCACCTCTTCCTCCGGATACTACACCCCCCAGTCAGGTTGCAGCTATGACAAGCACAACCAACCTCCAAAATCACCGATAGCGCACGGGCATCGCAGTCCAATGAGCCCTAGACATTTTAATTTCCCACAAAAAACTCCATCAGGCCGCTCAAGTCCTTGCAACTCAAGTTTAGACCGCCAGAACCTTCACTACTCCGCGTCACTCAAGCACGGACGTCGCGAAAAGTCCCGCTCGCCGAAACCTCCGCCTGTCCATATACACACCAACCCTGGCTATGTCTCCCCGAATCGCACGAGGAAATTATACGGTTCAACATCCACAGTCGGTTCCCCCAGGCTAGTGACGTCACCAAGCATTGTTTCGAGTCATACTGACGATTCATTGGATACGATGCCGGGCACACCCTCCGCTGTCATAAACGACGCAGACGACGAAGCGACGACCACTTCCTCGAGGATCTGCCGAAAATCAACGTCTGACTTGACGGATATAACTGACGACACCCCTCAGACTCGATCGACCAGCATCAGCAGACCCTGCTCACCGATGCGAAGAGGATCTATGAAAGGGGGTCTCGCTTATCTGGCCAGTAGAAGGGGCTCGAGAGAGTCCACAGTATCGAATTGCGATTCGGTAGAGGATATCGGGCCGCTAAACTTTCAGAATACGATGCGAGGGAGACAACGGCGGACTTCGAATTTCTTGGAGTTGCCAGGTGAGACATGTAGTTTCAAGTAAACCCATGCTAATTAACATAGCCAAAACCACAAACACGGCCAAGTGCGAGTCGAACTCGAAAACACTTTTTTGTATGGAGATTTTTAGTTTTTCTTGTTATTAGCGGCCGCACGTAGGTTGCGGCGTTAGGGCCTTGTGACAGACGGACAGAAGGACACACAGAAAGCAAAGGCTTATTAATAGTGTTTCGTTCTTACCCATTGGGTACGGAACCCTAGAATTGGCTCTTTAAGTTAACGTAAGCACCCATAAATTGAAATAAATTGTTATTACGTGTACGCGTATTTTGAACCTACAGATCTATTTTATAGGTCTGTGTTGGTATCTGTAGTGGTAGTAAAGCATCAGACAGATTTTACAAACACAATAACGGGTTTACTTCACGTCCTAGACATCGTAGTCGACATGTCAAGTGAGATTCGATACGTAAACCCCTTTTCAGCCTGTTACCAGGCTGTATCTTATGAACCGTGATAGCTAAACCTAACCATTTGAAAATTTTCACAGATAATGCATTTCTATTGCCGCTATACCTACCAACAAGATACTAAAAATAGAATAAATTAAATATGTAAGTGGGGCTCCCATACAAGAAACGTAATCGGTTGCCTTAAGTTTGCCAGTTAAAGTGGGATGTGTTTGTACGGAACCCTCGGTGCGTGAGTCCGACTCGCACTTGGCCGCTCTATTAACTTTGATGTTTAAAGTCACTAACACCCACGTAAGCCTACGTTTCAAATATCAGTAAACAATTAGCTGCTGAAGGAGGTAACATTTCAGTCTAATGAAATTAATTACCGTCGAGGCTGTTCAAGGAGATATAAACTCCGATAACTTTGACCCTTCCGTATAGCATTGGCCCCCACCTACACACTACCAGTTTTAATTGTGTTACTGCAACACATGAATAATAATTTACCGCCGTCAAATTGCCGATTAATTTTATTTCAAAGTCAGCGGAAATCATTTTTTTTTATTAGTAAATTAATTATATGTCGTACCGTAAAACTTTAAGGGTTACTTAGATTTAAAATGGTTATAAAAACGCAAATATTTATAGTGCGATTGAGCAAATAAAGTAAAAGGTTAGGTCATTGTTGAAGATAGGTATTGCATTGCCACAGATAGCGTAAAACACTTAGGTATCCAAAGTAGCCCCTGCATTTTAAAGTAACACCATTTTACGGTAGTACAACAATTGGATTAACCTATTATAATATTATAGGTACAAAATAACGACCACATTTATTTATTCATATGTACCTACTCGTAAAATAATAATTTCATCCATTTGACAATTTACATTCGTTTATTAAAATACATACAAAGCTGGTTTACTCACGTCGTAGAAGTCGAATATCGCTCAACATGTTTCGAATCGGTACGCGATTCAACGTCAGGAGCTACGTTTAGTCGCGGCGGCAGCCGCTAGAAAATTAGGCGGCTGCTAGAAACCCGTTTCGTATATAAATAAATATCAGACAACCTCACACAAATCGATCTAGTCCCAAATTAAGCTCAATAAGGCTTGTGTTATGGGTACTAGACGACGATATACATACTTATTAAAAAAAATATATATATCGGTCAACCTCACACAAATCGATCTAGTCCCAAATTAAGCTCAAGAAGGCTTGTGTTATGGGTACTAGACGACGATATACATACTTATTAAAAAAAATATATATATCGGTCAACCTCACACAAATCGATCTAGTCCCAAATTAAGCTCAAGAAGGCTTGTGTTATGGGTACTAGACGACAATATACACATACTTATAAAAAAAAATATCGGACAACCTCACACAAATCGATCTAGTCCCAAATTAAGCTCAAGAAGGCTCATGTTATGGGTACTAGACGACGATATACATACTTACGAGTATATAACGTGGGCCCTGCAACATAAGCAAAAAATTAAAACATTGATTTTACTCGTTAAACTGAACAACATTTGTTCAGCAACTTTAAAAAAAAATCAGTTTTCAAAATTTAATTTTTTCAAACAAAGTAAATAGTATTTTCAATGTATGTCGTCCAACGTTGACATTCCATGAGCATTGACATAGCTGTCACTCTACTAATATCGGACATTTCGCAATACATTGCTTCTTTGTCTAAACTTTATTCTACAAAATGACATTTAATACACGTTATTTTCAGAAGTTGCTTAACAAATGTTGTTTAGTTTCAAGGGACGAATCTATGTTTTAATTTATTGCTCCTGTTACAGGGCCCACCCTTAGATAAATATATACTTAAATACATACAACAACCCAAGCACAAATATTCGAGTTCATCACAATAATATTTGTCCTGGCCGGGATTCGAACCCGGGACCGCCGGCTCAGTAGGCAGATGCTTACAAACCGAGCCAACCGCGTCGGCAAAACCGCGTCGTTTATCTAAGACTCGCGCGAATTTTCTAGATACGTTTCATTGTTTTTCTCCTAGTAAGCTTTTGTGATGACTTCACTATTGACTTGACTTTATACTGCAAAACGGGCAGGTCAAGAAAGTAAAAAATATACAGCGTGGGTATTTAATACGGGCATACATTGAAATGACGATTAGTATACCCAGGGATCCTATTTACATTGATTTCTTTAGAAAATTAGAATATTTTGTTATCATACAAAATAATTGAACACGCAATGTGTTTGCATCCACATTAATTAACGTAGGTACCTAAACGTCATGACATACTATGTCGGCGTTCATTTGTTGGACATTACTGCTTTACTGCTTGGTTGGACTTTAAAAAAATGATTATACCTAATTAAAAAAACTGTTTAGCAAAATAATTATGCCGTACGATTCCTATGATCAGATACTGTAATTGAATACATTATATGCCCGTATTAAATACCCACGCTGTATAAGTAAAGTGCAGATCACAGTGGTCAGTGGGGCAAAGTTGCCCGATTGAATGTAGGTAATTTGCGTGAATGTTTTGAGAGACTTGTTTTGATTGGAATTATTTAGCATAGATTCGAAAAGTTGGAAGAAGATGTCATTAAAATTGTAGCTTTATAACAGTGAAGGCGAACTTTTCTCATCATTTAACCAACTTCCTGTACTTAATGTGGGAAGTTTTTTAAGAACTCGCCCGTTATTCATAATTTAGGGGTTATTTAATGAAATTTTATGAGTTAGTAACGAGTTTTCGGTGAGATGCATTTGCATGTATGCTAAAAGTAACTATTAAAAAAAATACTTCGAGAATTATTGTTTTTCGTTTATTTTATTGGGTAGACATAACTTAGAGCAACCTAACAAGTATATAACTACTTAGAACAACGCATTGTATAAGAAAATAAGGTATTCCACTCCGGAATGACAGGTAAGACTTGACGTCATCAAGGTGTGATTGGTTGGTTCCAACGGTTTATTTTAAATAAACACATACATGACAATATATTTACAATATTTAAAATACTAAAAACTATAGATAAATATAAAAGAAAGGATAATTGTATGTACAATGGCTTAAAGCTAATTAGAAAAAATAAAAAAATAAAAAAAATATACATTTTCTATAAAAAGAATATCCCGTCCAGCAAGTCTGCCTGCGGCATGGTTCCCATTACGCTGGCGGCGTTACCTCTTTGGATCGCAAGAGCGATCCTCTGTGAGAGGTATGCGCCAGCTCTGGGGTCTCCTGAGACGCGAACCAACCGAGGCGACAGGGCCCTCATAAATGCCTTCATATCGGCCGACCAGGGTCCTAATGTCTCTACCGCAAGTGCCGCAAATTCATAATCTTTAGACAAAGATGAGTATTTGCGGCGCATGAGGATTTGAGCCTGGTCGGCAGCTGCGCCGGCTTGTGAACGAGTCGCCTGGATGTGGGACGCGGCGAACGTGTCGACACATGTTGCGTCCCACACCAGGACTCGCCCCAGCTTCCACGGTACCAAAGTGGCGCTATCCGGACGCTTGCCATCGTCTCTTGCCATACCCACGGGTTCCAAAATTGGTTGATTAGTTGGTTGGTTCTGTCAATCCGTTTCTGTGTTGCCAGTGGTGTAGCATAATACTCCCCGATTCTCTTGTTGCCTGTATGAATATCATAAAATCGTGAGTGTTTTAAACCAATTATTACGACAACATTCAATGAACATCAATTGTAATGCATAAACAGTTCTTTTGTCTACGACTGGCGGCACACATTTTTTTCCTTATAATTGAAAAATTAAATAATTAGTAATAGTATTCATAAATGAATAATAAAGTAAATAGTAATCTCAGCAATATAAAAACAGTTGGTAATTACATATATTTCTAATAAGAATTCGGAAAATTAATAAAATTGTAGCCTCAAAAATATGAAACGTTGTCAATTTCTTGCTGTACTTTTTTAGTGCGTGTAATGAAGAATCTTTTTATCTTATATTATTATTATTTAAGAGTTTCACTCTCGTCGGTGCAGTTCTCTCCAGTCCGTTCTACTTTACGCCAGTTCTTTGACTTCCCGATACGACCCGACGTCTGCCTTTTTCTTGATCTGGTCCAAATAGCTAATCCTCGGCCTTCCTCTTCCTCTCCTTGCTTAAATTTTCCCCTCCATTATCTTTTGTATTAGATCGTCGTGTCGTATCAAATGACCTATCATTTTCCCTCTTCGAGTTTTTATCTTATCTTATCTTAAAATGTGTTTGGCAGTGTTGGAGCACTCGCGGCCGCGCGTATGCTCGCTGCCTGAGAAGCCGTACAACCCTCGAATCTCTGACGACCTGTACCGACTGCGGACCTTCTCCATCACCACCAAGGGGGGCGTGGTCAACTGCGGGGACTCCATCTGCAACCGCCGCTCGAGGTCCAACACGTCGGTCAACTCTACCAATAGCAGGTAAGGCCTACTTCTGTCAGACATGCATGGGATCGAAATAACATCAATGCTATCGCAGTTGCGTCGGGACTACAATTTCGCTGGAGACATAATCTAGCATGTAACGATGGAACGTGTACTGCTAAATATTGCGTTACAATACAATACAAGTACTCTTTATTGCACACCTCATCACTACATCGTATATATAAAACAAAGTCGCTTTCCTACAAAACTTAGCGATGAATTTTTTGCCAAGAACAGAGTTCTATATACTTATTATGGTGTATATACTCATTTTATAATTATAAGCGCAAAAATTGAACCGGTCCATAGTAATATGACAATATGGTTGTAGATAAAATAAATCTATTGCGTTATATTTCATTCAATTCCAGCCCAATCTTCTAATTAAGTTTATTTTGCCTAATTATGTTTCCAAAATGTTCTAACGCCAATGAGTATTATTCTAACGATATTTTACGCACCACTGAAGACGTAGGAGGAGGTAGGAGCAGGAAAATTTTAATGGCTTAGTCAAAACATCTAAAAACGTCTTAAGTAATTAACAGGGCTAATTGAGGCTTGGAATCCTCTGAAGGTTTATTTGTATACGGGGATGAAGGTATTTATGCGGTAGCACAGAACGGAAGATTCCTATTTATTTTGGACCAGTCGTTCAAAACGCGGTGTTCAATGAACAATTATCAGATAGGAAACTTATGTTTTGAGTTATTTGGAAAATAGCAGCATTTAAGAGCCTTATTCCTTTTAAAATTTATTTTTTTCATATTAAGACGAATATATCGATAATTTCAACCAACTTTTTGAAGTGAATAATACTTTTTCCCGAGTTCTAGGTAGTAACGTAGCTATTTTATGCTTTTATTGCGTGCAATCGAAAATAAGTTGAAAAAACTAATTTTCCACGTGAATTTTGTCAATTTCGAGTAGTTTTTCGAACAAAAATTATCAATGAAAAATTCAAACTGTAGGTTTCAAGTATATACCAATAAATCCCAATAGTCCTGTTTTAGTTAGTAACATCAATAATATTTTAAGAAACATGTTTGATCATAGAGAAAAATGTCTAAACAATCAGCATTTTAAAAGGAATAAGGCCTCTTAATTAAAATGTGGGATTGAAGGTTCTTAAAACACCCGGTTTTAGGGTTTCTACCCAAAGGATAAAAGGGACCCTATTACTAAGACTCCATTTTGCGTCTGTCTATCTGTCAGCAGGCTGTATGTCATCATGAACCTAGTTTTTCTGTTGCCGCTTAAACAACAAATACCTACTAAAACAGAATAAAATTAATATTTAAGTGAGCCCGAAAGAAACACGAAGGAAATACAAACACAGAAAAAAACTTATAAATTAAAATAGAGGTAAGTAGACAACAGGCGGTCTTATCGCTAAAGAGCGATCTCTTCCAGATAACCTTTGGGTATAGCAGACTTTTTATTTTCGCACATCAAAGGAAAGTTTATCCCATTTTAAGGCTCGACTATACCGCTGCTTAAATAATGCTGACTGTTTGTGTCCGGTTTTTTTCCTTCAGATAGATAAAATTTACCTGAAGTTGATAAAATATTCTATTCCCACATACCTACAAAACCGCCGCCAAAGTATACCTAAATATTTGTCCAAATTTCCGATTCCTAGTGATTGTCGCCTCGCGTGCACTGCCCTACATACCGCAAGATGAATGTAGTCGTTAGTCGCACCTCACCTCAAAGGAAAATGTCTCGGCTTTTACCCTAAGTTAAGGTTCGACCATACCTGTTACGGACAGCTTTACAGATCTAGTTTAAGTTATATATAATATATTCTGTACGAAACTAGACTAAGACAAAATAAATAAATATATTTCCTTGTGTTCCTAAATGCCCTTAAAAGCGGCTATACTGTGTGTATAACACTTATTTTCCTGAAATAATTCACTGTAAGAGAGCTCCCAAGTACTATGTAGAATAGTTAAAAGACCACGGCGTCTTAAAAGTAAACAAGTATGACTCATCCTGGTAACTTTCCACTCGCAGCGCGAGACAAAGGAATCATGTTTGTTTACGTTGGATGTAAAACTTAAGGATAAAAATTAGAATATCCTGAAACTTTGTATTAATGTTCCTCATGAACGTATAAGTAAAATCACTTTACATTATACCGGCCGCAACTTGCTGCGAGCATGGCAAACAAAGAAATAACACGACGCGCCGAGCGCGGCGCGATATGAGGGACAAGAAAGGTGTAGATCTCGACCCGTGTGAGCGAGACGGCCTCTGAGTCGAGACAAAGAAATCGTATAGATTTTATATCACTGTAATTAAGCGGGAGCTCTCACATGAAGATCATAAATATAATTATGTTCTATAAACGAACCTCTATGTTATTCATAAGTTGAATTTAAGATAACTATTGTGATTTAGCAGAAAATTAGTAAATGTAACAGAGCGGGCGTCCCTCTAGAAATATAAACAAACCTTGAACGAATCATATAAAAGGACGCCCGTTTCCGCCATTAGGTAGTATCACCTCAGTCTGCGTAGAGTTACGACTCCGTAGTCAGTTGGTAGTACCACTCAAGTACATCTGCAGTAAACATCGAGTCCACACTCTGTTTCTCAGTGCGTAGATCAGCGATCCGCCAGTACTTCAGTATCAAGTCTCTTACTTCCGTGTATTACCATCTTGTTAGTCAGTAGTGCGTAGGATTAGATAAAGGACTACATTAGTTAAGGTTTAATTGTAAATTCAAGTGTTAATTTTTGTGTGTTAATTGTGCTCCGATCTTTATTTTGTTAATTTGTTTTCGTGTTAAATATATTATCGATTCGTTTACCCTTGTGTTTCTCTTCTCTTTCTTTCGTTCTTCTACTGAGCTATCGTAGATGTCAGTGTTGGGACCCGGCCGACGAGGCATTCCTAACATTGTTTTGGTCCTTCGAGCCGGATCGGAGCTAGTTAGTTATTAGTTTAGGTTTCGTGTGTTAGGTTTGGAAGTGCGGTTCCAAATAGAGTTAGCGATGGTTAATACACGCGGAAATAAGAGCGAGGAGAGCGCGCGCGCGCAGCGCGAGCGCACACAGGCTGCAGTCGACCTGCAGCGATTTGCGGTGACCAATGTCGCTGTCACGCATTCACCGCCCGCTGCCCATGCCCGACCGCCTACGGGACTGCAGTTTCAAACAGACTCGCCCGAGTCTCCCGCCGAAGAAGTTCCAGTCTCGCCGCCAACCGACACTACGGTTTGGCGCAGCGAACTGGACAAGCATCTGTCGAAGACTACTGCGCGCTTCGACCAATCGCAGCACACCGCGCCGGCCGCGCACGCCGGCCAATCACTGCACTCCGCGCCGGCCGACCAATCAGAGGCCCGCGCGCAGCGGCGCGAGTTCAACGTCACTTTCGGCGATAAAACCCACGCGCCGCCCCGACCAGCGTCACTTCACTCTCGAGCGTCGAACGCGACGGACGTGCTCCGCCGCGAGGCGGAGCTCGCCGCTATGGAGCAGCTCAAGCAACTTCGCTTCGAAGAAATTCGTCTTGAACGCGAGCTCGTTGAAAAGAGACTCGCCGTTGAAATGGAGCGCATCGACGAGCAATCTCGGGCCGGCGGATCTCAAGCCGACTCACAGCGACGCGTCAACGATTGGCTGTCCAACGTCCACCCTGCCGACGCGGTCCACGCGAAGCAGGCACGGCCCCCTACACCGCAACGCGACACACGCAAGCGACACGAAGAGGAGCCCCGGACACCATACAGCCGTCGAGAACGATCGTCGAGTCGAGACCGTGTGATCGACCGCCTCACCGACACTATTGAAACAATGATGCGACCTCCTCCGAAGCAAGTCTACGAGCTGCCGCCATTCTCCGGGGAGCCAAGCGAGTGGCTCACTTTCTATAACTCATACACTGAGAGCACCACACGCTACAAGTACTCCGCATATGAAAATGTCGCACGCCTGCGACACTGCCTGCGAGGTGAAGCCCGTCAATGTGTACAGCACATGATCGCCTCTTCCGCTCGACCCGACCTAATCATACGGGTCCTTAAGAAGAATTTCGGGCGCACCGATCTACTCATCGATCGCGCCATCGACGAGCTGCGAAGAATGCCGCCGCTCGGACCGAGCGCCAATGACCTCAACCAGTTCGCCATACGCATCATGAACATCGTGTCAACGCTTGTGGACCTGGACCGCCGAAGCTACGGCGCAAACCCACTTCTCATCCGGGAAGTCACCGAGCGACTGAGCCCACACTTGCGCAGTCGCTGGTGTTCCTACGCCAAGGAACACCTTAACTCCACCGAAAACGAACTCATGTTGATGGCGGAGTTCCTCCTTGAAGAAAGCGATGCCGAGATGGAATTCTCGCACGCTAAGGCGCCGCATAGAAGACCGACGCCCGCCGCCGAGCAACGTGGATCGCAGCGCGTCCCAGAGCAACGCACGGCGGCCAACGCCGGAAGAGGAGCCGTACGACGCCCTCCGAGAGATCGTGTGCAGACATACGCACTCGAGCAACCCAATAGCTGCCTATACTGTGGAGGCAGCCACCGCACTACCGAATGCCGCAAACTCATTGCCGTGCCAGTCGGAGCCCGATGGGATTGGGTGCGACAGAACCAAATCTGCTTCAAATGCCTGGAGCGCAAGCACCGCCGCGATCAATGCAACGCCCGCGGCTGCAACGTTCCCGGCTGCACCTATCCCCACCACCGATTGCTACACGCCGAGAAGACGCAGACGCATACGCCGAGCGCCCCAGCTCCATACATGCCTGCGCCACAAGCAGCGCCTTACATACCTGCACCCCAAGCAGCGCCGTACATGCCTGCACCCCAAGCAGCGCCATACATGCCTGCGCCACAAGCCACGCCGTACGCCTATCAACCGTACGCACCGGCTCCCTATGCAGTCAAGCAAGCCGCTAGACGAAGCGCCACGCCGACTGCCCCGCCACAAGCTATCGCTGCGACCTATACCGCGGCGTCGCGACGCCGCCCTAACACGCACGCAGCCCCAGACGCACCGCCAGAGACGACGGCGTGCGTCGAAGAATTTACCGCCAACACGGCCGAATTTGGACGCAACGTGTCTTCGGTCCTGTTGAAAGTGATCCCAGTCATCGTCGGCGGACCCCGCGGCGAGACACTCACCTACGCCTTGATGGACCAGGGGTCCACAATCTCACTCATAGAAGAGGACCTCGCAGATGCAATCGGCGCCGACGGTACGACCTCGCGCCTGCATATCCAAGGCGTGGGGTCAATGACGACGCAACAGAAGAGCCGTCGAGTGCACGCCCACGTGCGCAACCAGACAGGCGGTCCGGCTCACCCATTAAGCCTACGGACCGTCGCTGACCTGGGCTTGCGCGCACAGCAAGCCAAGCGAGACTACGTCACGCAGTTCCCGCACCTCGCGGATATGAGCGCCGCGTGCTACGACACAGCACGCCCGCGCATTCTCATCGGCGCCGACAACTGGCACTTGATGCTGCCATACGAGCTACGCGTGGGCAAGATCGACGAGCCCGCCGCCATGCTATCTCCACTCGGATGGGTGCTATTCGGGTCGGCGCCGCAACAGTACGCGAGGCATCAAACCGTACTACCCTGCTACGTCGGATACGCAATGCCGCTACTAGAAGAAGACGCCGCCCGACCTGCAACTACGTCGGAAGCAACGACGGAGCGAGACTGCCGCCCGCCACAAGTTGATGACATCAGCGCCGAGCGGATGGAGCCGGCGCTGAGCAACGCGCCAGACAGGGCGCAACCAGCACCGCCACGGACTTGGACGCCGAACGCGCCGTACACGAAGATCGCCACAGAGCCGTGTACAACCGAGCCGCTCGCCTACCACCCATACGTGCCGGCACCTCACGCGGCTGAGCCATTCGCCGCGACACCGAACGCACCGTATACGTTGGACGCCCCAGCGCCGTATACACCCGTGCAGCATGCCGTCCCGTACGTGCCCTGTCCGTACGCGCCGGCCCTCTTCGCGACTGAGAAAGTCGTCGCGACGCCGAGTGCTACGCCAGCTGCTCTGCCGCCTGCCGAAGCGGCCGAGTTCACTGACTGGCTACGTGGATCACGATCCGTAGCCACCCTACGACTATCACGCCCCTACGCCTCTACGGGGGGAGATGACGACGCCCGCTGCCTACGGCGAGACGACGGCCACGCCACACACCGACGCGGTGTAACGACGCAAGCAGCGGGCCCACGAAGAAGCCTGCAAGAGACGCCAGCGGCGTCAACCCAACCACGCTCTACATCAGTGGCGTCGCCTGCCGCGACGCCACGCAAACTACGCCGACGGCGTTGCCTCCGTTCCGGCGCTACGAGTCGACGGGGGGAGGAAGGCGTCGTAACGCGCACGACGACGCCGCGCGCACAGACAACGCGTCGACAACCTCGACGCGATAAGAAGAGGAAGCGGCCAAGCAGACTACGCCGACGGCGTCACCCCGAACCCAACTGCAACCAACAACAGTGGGTGATGTCGCACGCCGCGACGCCTACCGCTGTCCTGCCCCGACGCTTGCCGCGTCGCCTACCGCTACTCCGGCCACGACGCCTGCCGTGTCGCCATCCGCCGCGACGCTCGCCGCGTCACCTACCGCTACTCCGGCCGCGACGCCGACCGCGTCGCCTGCCGCCGCACTGCCCGCCGCAGCCTTGTCAAGCTACGGCAGCAGACACGAAGCGCAGCCACCACGCAGCGCACACACTCAACGCCGGTAGGCGTTGCCCCCTACGCTGTCGCACAACGGGGGGAGAAGAGCGTCGCGTCACACACGACGACGCCGCGCGTAAACATAGCGCGCCACCTGACGACACCGTCGCGGCGCGCTGCCACAGCGCGCGCCCAGGCGACATCACGCGCCGAGACGGCGCACCCAACCAAGGCGCCAAGAAGAAGACTCTGCGCGCCGAGGCCGAGCGAACTGTCAACGCTCGGCCACTCACCCATGTGTCCGTCGATCCGGCCGACAACGAGGCGCTGACGCCCAATCACTTTGCTGGGCACGCCTACTGCAGCTCCACTCATCGGGCCCTGTCGAGAAGCCGACCGACGCGCTTGGCGAGCCAGCCAGGCGACTACGTGGTGATGGCTGACCACACGCTGCCGCGCAACGTCACCAACGGGGATCATAGAGGCTACGCATCTGGGTCCCGACGGAGAGGTGCAACCATTGAAGTCCGCACCGAAGGAGGAATTTTTCGCCGACCTGCGAGAAAGCTAGCTGTCCTCCCCTTGCAACCCGAGCCTACGCGGGAGCTCGGCGGGGGGAGTCTGTTACGGACAGCTTTACAGATCTAGTTTAAGTTATATATAATATATTCTGTACGAAACTAGACTAAGACAAAATAAATAAATATATTTCCTTGTGTTCCTAAATGCCCTTAAAAGCGGCTATACTGTGTGTATAACACTTATTTTCCTGAAATAATTCACTGTAAGAGAGCTCCCAAGTACTATGTAGAATAGTTAAAAGACCACGGCGTCTTAAAAGTAAACAAGTATGACTCATCCTGGTAACTTTCCACTCGCAGCGCGAGACAAAGGAATCATGTTTGTTTACGTTGGATGTAAAACTTAAGGATAAAAATTAGAATATCCTGAAACTTTGTATTAATGTTCCTCATGAACGTATAAGTAAAATCACTTTACATTATACCGGCCGCAACTTGCTGCGAGCATGGCAAACAAAGAAATAACACGACGCGCCGAGCGCGGCGCGATATGAGGGACAAGAAAGGTGTAGATCTCGACCCGTGTGAGCGAGACGGCCTCTGAGTCGAGACAAAGAAATCGTATAGATTTTATATCACTGTAATTAAGCGGGAGCTCTCACATGAAGATCATAAATATAATTATGTTCTATAAACGAACCTCTATGTTATTCATAAGTTGAATTTAAGATAACTATTGTGATTTAGCAGAAAATTAGTAAATGTAACAGAGCGGGCGTCCCTCTAGAAATATAAACAAACCTTGAACGAATCATATAAAAGGACGCCCGTTTCCGCCATTAGGTAGTATCACCTCAGTCTGCGTAGAGTTACGACTCCGTAGTCAGTTGGTAGTACCACTCAAGTACATCTGCAGTAAACATCGAGTCCACACTCTGTTTCTCAGTGCGTAGATCAGCGATCCGCCAGTACTTCAGTATCAAGTCTCTTACTTCCGTGTATTACCATCTTGTTAGTCAGTAGTGCGTAGGATTAGATAAAGGACTACATTAGTTAAGGTTTAATTGTAAATTCAAGTGTTAATTTTTGTGTGTTAATTGTGCTCCGATCTTTATTTTGTTAATTTGTTTTCGTGTTAAATATATTATCGATTCGTTTACCCTTGTGTTTCTCTTCTCTTTCTTTCGTTCTTCTACTGAGCTATCGTAGATGTCAATGTGAGGACCCGGCCGACGAGGCATTCCCTACAATACCGTTGTTAAGAACAGTGATGGTGCATTTACGCAACGACGTGTTGATTGTGTTAAAATTTTGATAAGTACATGCTATCCACACCGCTGTTGTAAAAACGGCGACATTGTAAAGAACCTAATATACATTTATTTATTTACATTAACAGCGTTATGGATGAATGTAGAGCGAAATAGAATAAGAGGATGACCAAAGCAAAGATAAATGGTTTGTGTAAGAGACGATATGGAGAAGAAAGAATTTAATTGACGAGATGACGAATGATAGCGAAGAATGGAAGAAAATAAGCATGCTGCGCCGACCCCAACTAAAAGGGATAAGGGCAATGATGAGGATGATATTTATTTATATATTATTCGAATAAGTTTAATAAGTTACAGCATTACAGTAATCAAACCAAGGCGCTGCGTGTCGACTTTATGCGCCTGACAATAGGGTCGTGTTCAGATAAATAAATAAATAAATACACTGAAAAAAATATCCAGTGGAGCCTACTGACATTACAGTAAGACTTACTGCAATAACAGTGAGGCCTACTGACATTTCAGTAAACCTAACTGTAATAACGGTTACGCCTACTGTAATTTCAGTAGGCTCCACTGGGTATTTTTTTCAGTGTAAATATCAGACAACCTCACACAAATCAACCTAGTCCCAAATTAAGCTCAAGAAGGCTTGTGTTATGGGTACTAGGCGACGATATACATTACTTATATAGATAAATAAATACTTAAATACATAGAACATCCATGACCCAGGCACAAATATTCGTGTTCATCACACAAATATTTGCCCTTGCCGGGATTCGAACCCGGGACCGTCGGCTCAGTAGGCAGTTGCTTAACCACTGCGCCAACCGCGCAGATATTTTTGTTCTCGTAAGTGTGTAGATGTAAATGAACTCGACTGTACAAAACTACATGGAAAGAAACTTAAAAGTAGTTTTTTGATCTATGGTTTAATTTAGGCGACGTAACTGCGTGGCTTCGTCATAGTGCATATATTGTTTACAGTCCGCTACTTTTTACTTGTACTCTAATTCCCTCTATAATATCCAATCAGGGCACTATTAACTTAAATTGATTATTGTATAGATATTTGTCTAGTTTAGGTAAAACTATGTACATCTTGTTATTAATTAAGATTTCTATAGATATATATTATAATATTATTTAGACTCACGGATCCCACAGTCAAAACCTGAAAACATTTTTGTGGGACGATGTACCTAGTAATATGTACTTGATATGTGGTCTGTAGATCTATTTCTACAGATATTTGAATAATTTGGAGCGCGTGTGTTAAAAACGGTATTAGAAATACACAAACGCACGATCGACGTATTTGAGCCGCAGTGCGGTCGAGCCCTTACTCCGAGTAACTGACCTGACCGTGCGGAAAACAATTCTAACTCCCCGTGATAAATTGGCCGCAGTGTAGCGGTACGGCGTAATGTTGCTTTTTGATTATAAGTCGAGGAATAGTGGCGATTCAGAATAGGTTGTAGCAAAACGGTGTAGCGTTGAGAATCGATTATGTATGATGTAATGTAGGTTTTTTATTATAGGTAGTGGTGGTTTCGGGGCAGGTCGTGAGACAAGATAATGTGGCGTGGATAATTGATTACATTTGTATAGGGAAGGAATTTGTACGTTTTTTGATTATAAGTCGAGAAATAGTGGTGATTCAGAGTAGGTTGTAGCAAAACGGTGTAGCGTTGAGAATCGATTATGTATGATGTAATGTAGCTTTTTGATTATTGGTCGAGAAGTAGTGGTGGTTTCAGGGGAGGCCGTGAGACAAAATGGTGTGGCTCTGTGGCTATGATAATCAATTACATTTTGTATAGTGAAACAGCGTAATGTTGCTTTTTGATTATAAGTCGAGGGATAGTGGTGATTCAGAGTAGGTTGTAGCAAAACGGTGTAGCGATGAGAATCGATTATGTATGATGTAATGTAGGTTTTTGATTATTGGTCGAGAAGTAGTGGTGGTTTCAGGGGAGGCCGTAAGACAAAATGGTGTGGCTATGATAATCAATTACATTTTGTATAGTGAAACAGCGTAATGTTGCTTTTTGATTATAGCTCGAGGGATAGTGGTGATTCAGAGTAGGTTATAGCAAAACGGTGTAGCGATGAGAATCGATTATGTATGCTATAATGTAGCTTTTTGATTATTGGTCGAGAAGTAGTGGTGGTTTCAGGGGAGGCCGTGAGACAAAATGGTGTGGCTATGATAATCAATTACATTTTGTATAGTGAAACAGCGTAATGTTGCTTTTTGATTATAGGTCGAGGGATAGTGGTGATTCAGAGTAGGTTGTAGCAAAATGGTGTAGCGATGAGAATCGATTATGTATGATGTAATGTAGCTTTATGATTATTGGTCGCGACGTAGTGGTTGTTTCAGGGCAGGTCGTGAGACAAAATGGTGTGGCGTATAATCGATTACATTTGTATAGTGAAACAGCGTAATGTTGCTTTTTGATTATAAGTCGAGGGATAGTGGTGATTCAGTGTAGGTTGTAGCAAAACGGTGAAGCGATGAGAATCGATTATGTATGATGTAATGTAGCTTTTTGATTATTGGTCGCGACGTAGTGGTTGTTTCAGGGCAGGTCGTGAGACAAAATGGTGTGGCGTATAATCGATTACATTTGTAAAGTGAAACAGCGTTATGTTGCTTTTTGATTATAAGTTGAGAGATAGTGGTCATTCAGCGTAAGACGGAGGGTAAAAATGTGTGCGTTGACAATTGATTACATTTGTATAACGATACGCGTAAATAGGTATTCTTTTTGATTATAAGTCGAGAGACAGTAGCGTTTACGGGTGGGTCATAAGGCAAAATGGTGAAGTGTTGAAAATCCATTACAGTGGTATTGTGCGACAGCGTAATTTTGCTTTTTGTTAATATTTCGGAGAATACTGGTGTTTTCAGGGTGCATCGTAATGGTGGCATTACTTCTTTTAAGTGAAATACAACTTTATCAAGCGATAAAGAAGTACAAAATAACAATAACTTACTTCATATTTCCTAAGAGAACCTAACCAACTTAAACTGAAATCCTCTAGCCCTGTGGTAGGGTACTTTTTGTATTTTTGTCGATATACGTTTCTGCTGTCCTGCTTTTTATCTATCTTATCTCTATAATCATGGAGAAATAACGTTTATAAAAAACATTGCTTTGTGACCGTGCATCGAGTTTCGACGTCGAAGCCCTGAGCAACGGCCATCTCCCTGACTACGAGTGCGGGGTTGTTTACGAAGTCAGGAGTGGAGCGAAAAAGTTTATTTCATTTCGGGGCGATCGGTCAACGTCAGCCGCTGTTTCACTTAATAAAAGAACACTATTCGACTCCGTATGCAAATATGAGTTCTAGATTTACCACAAAATAGGTACCGGGGCATTTTTTTTTTTTTTTATACGGCTAATTAAATACAACCAAGAAATTAAGTTGTGCCCAACTTATTTATTACTAAAAATGTTGCTATATATTTTATAAATATGAGATAGATAGAATAGGATGCGATCGGAAGCAGCGGCCATTAGGGAGTTGTGGATATCTAACCGAGAGGCCTTTGCCCAGCAGTAGGACACTCAAACAGGCTAACTAAAAAAAGATAGAAGAGAATAGTCAAAAAAACGAAAGAATATATTTTGTTTCGTTTTTAAATACTTTACGAAATTTAAATTCTAATATCTCTACTATTTTTAGTACGAATCATTGTTTTCAGTAAAGATTAGACGGTCCATGCTGAGCAAAGCCCTTATTTATAATTGGCACTTGAAAAAACCAGTTGCTAACTTCGGAACAGCGAACCCAAGTCTATTTTAAGCAATTTACGGAAAGTTATAATGGGTTCAGTTACGAAAATACATTAGGACTCTATTATGGATCCGGATCTCAAACCACATCTAACGAGGCAGCTTATTAAAATATTACGACCCGCGAGAGATTTCCTCGGTTTTATTTCTTCCCAGTCGTTCTACTGGAAATTGTTTTCTTAATTTTACTTTTTCTTTTCAACTTAAATTGAAAACAAAGGTCCTAATCAGATTGAACGTACGTTACTGCAGACGCCGGGCAGGCCCTTTTCATGGCTAAGGCATGTGCTTTTCTCAAACATATGCAATGAAAAAAAACACATTAATGCAATGAAAATAAATATAATTTAGCTGTTTAGCCTGTTTGTGAACACAAACGCCATGTTTAAAAAAATACTTCCAGGCCTAGGCCATCAATTTTGTATTAAATTCCTTTATAGTTTTCTCGAGTAGTTGCACCCAAAACGTGATACCTACTTCAAGCCTGTTATAATTATAACGCACGTTTGAGAAAAAACAATTTAAATGGATTATCTCGCGTATATTTAACCAAAGTTGGCGGCGTTTCCAAAAATTTACAGCTTCTATGCTCACTGCGCAGCGCACACTGAAAAATCCATTAATAAATCGAACTAAATAGAAGAGGACTGATAATAGTGATAATCATTGGGGTTATAGTGCGTTTTGGACAATACCCGTACAGTGCCCTCTACAACACACCCCCAGTGTCAAATGACGGTAGGCTTACAAACATGGCGTCTTATACTAAAGGGTCTTGTCCTGTCGTATAGCTGCATCCCTTATCATGGGCCATGATGGCCCATTGTGTAGAGGAGCCTTTAAATACTGCATTAGTTGACACCAGGCTGACGGTAGGCCTCAAATCATTTATGCACCGAAAATCCCGGGGTATGGTTATCACGGAAACAGGACATCTATATAAATCACAACACCATCTATATAATTACCACCAACCATATTTCACCTGTCAACCTGCGTCCGCCTTGACCACTAATGACATTTTAATTGCGTTACATAAACATAACGAATATTATGCTATAATGAATGTCCCAAAGTGAACTAATTAATATGAATGACGCCGGGAAAGGACTGGGGTTTGTCACGAAAAGCTTTTGTCATTTTACATTAGTTAGGGGTGACATTTGCAAAGTTCAGGTAATAAATATTCAAGCATTGTTTCACATCTAGTCTCTCAAATTGATTCTAATAATATTTTACGGAAATATATATTTAAAAATACTAAATTAATCTTAAGGGACAATCGTACACAGGTCGACCAAGTCCTAAACTAAGCAATGCTTGTACTATGCTTGTACTACGACTAAAATGGTGCCAAGACCACCAGGACCAGATAAGAATGGATGCCCTGGCCGAACAGCATGCTAGCGGAAATTTTCGTGGTTTTTGGCAGGGGACCAACAGAGTGAACGTTAGACCTGGTATCCCAGTGAGTGTCGCGGGTGTGAGTGAGCCAAAGGCCATTGCGGACATATTTAGGGAGCACTTTCATGTCAAATCCACTACTGCGGAGCCACAGAGGGCGGTGCTGGGTGCTGGGACTGAAAATGGCACAGGGGTAACGAAATTTGTTGCCAAGGATGTGGCAAAAGCTATTAAGGCTATGTCAAGAGGTAAATCCCCTGGTCACGACGGTCTCAGCATCGAGCATCTCCAGCACGCGGGGCCGCATATATCGAGAGTTCTGGCAATGCTATTTTCTCTGTGTATGAGCCACTCATATATGCCCAACGATCTAATGCGAACTATTGTAGTGCCGGTGATAAAAAACAAGACTGGAACTGTTAGCGACACGAGTAATTATCGACCTATTTCCCTCGCTACGATTATTGCTAAAGTGTTTGACGCCATGCTTAATACACAATTAGGTAAATACATGAATTTGCACGATAATCAGTTTGGGTTTCGGCCTGGACTGTCCACAGAAAGTGCTATATTGTGTCTTAAGCATGCCGTCAGATATTACACCGATCGTGATACTCCAGTTTACGCATGCTTCCTCGATTTGTCCAAGGCCTTTGACCTGGTGTCTTACGAAGTGTTATGGGAAAAGCTCGAGGGTGTTAAGTTGCCGACAGAAGTCATTAACATTTTTAAATACTGGTATGGACATCAGGTTAACATTGTCAGATGGGCGGGGGCAACGTCGGAGCCATACCGGCTGGAGTGCGGAGTGAGACAGGGGGGGCTGACTTCTCCCGCGCTCTTCAACCTCTACGTAAATGCACTCATCGTCGCGCTCAGCAGCCAACATGTCGGATGTCATGTGGACGGAGTGTGCGTCAACAACATGAGTTACGCAGATGACATGGTGCTGCTGAGTGCATCGGTATGTGGGCTCAGGAGGTTGATTAGTATATGTGAAGAGTATGCTCTGGATCATGGCTTGAGGTATAACGTGACCAAAAGTCAATACATGGTTTTTGAGGCTGGTGGGAAACGACCGTTTAGTGTTCCACCTATTAGGTTAAACGGTACTCCTCTAGAAAGAGTGACACAGTTTAAATATCTGGGTCATATCTTAACGGTCGACCTCAAGGACGATGCGGACTTGGAAAGGGAGCGGAGGGCTATGTGCGTGCGAGCTAATATGATAGCTCGTAGGTTTGCACGGTGTTCAATGAGTGTAAAAGTGACTTTATTTAAAGCGTACTGTACGTCACTATACACGTGCAGCCTATGGGCGAACTACACGCAGCGAGCGTACAACGCCCTCCGCGTCCAGTTCAACAATGCGTTCAGGGCGGTGATGGGGCTGCCCCGCTACTGCAGCGCGTCGGGTATGTTCGCGGAGGCGCGTACGGCGTGCTTCCACGCGACCATACGCCTGCGCGCTGCGTCCCTAGTGCGCAGGGTTCGGGCCAGCCCCAACGCCGTCCTGGCGATGATAGCCGAGAGGCTGGACTGCCCGTACATTCAGCATTGCTGTATGAGGCATATTAGAATAAGTTAATGTTATTTTATAATTATTAGTATTATTATTTTTATTTAAGTAAATAATTGTATAACTATGAGTCGAAATGTTACTTGAAATAAATGAATTTTAATTTTTAATTTTAATTTTTTTAACTATAGGCGATTAATTCATTAATTTTACGTGAATGCACAAATGACGAAATTAAAGTTAAAGTTGACTTCATGAGTATAAGACTTATACTGATATATATATATAGTATAGTTAAAAAAGATATTTATTTATTATTAAAATAAGTTGCACAGCATTCAGTAATAAAACCAAGGCATTGTGAACTACAAAAACACATGTCAACAAGACTTAAAACTAGTAAACGTGTAGCGTGATGAGCATAGCTGTTCTGAATTTGCATGCAGAAAGCTCCTCATAAATAATCATTAGAAAGTAGTCATCATGTGTGGATTGCGTTTGCGTTGCGTGTTAAATAATCACGGCATAGGTGTTTCCGTTGACATGCGTCAATGTGTCATTTCAACTGAATACATTTCTCACTCATGCCACCTCGTGCTCATTCACCCCGATGTAATTTGCATGTGGATACGTTCTTCGGGTGCGCTTATAAAGCCGAATGGGATGGTGTTGAATTCATAAATCAAGTTCAGGTTTCTATAATAAAAATCGAGGCAGGTTTTTACTTATTTGTTTTGTCAGTTTGGACTGCATTTTGTTTGCACAAAATCAACTCAAATGAGCCCAAACTCAATGTGTATTGTGTCATTTTATTACACTGGATTATCTCCAAGCGATTGAGTGAACCGTTCGATTTTATCGAAATTTTGGTCTCATCATTATTACCATGTTATTACCACAATGGAAGAATAAGACGTTTTAATTGTGATTAAGGTAGGTAGGTAATTAATAATTCACAAATATTACTATACAGAACCAGTGAATAGATAGCCAAGCTTTTATTATCATATCAATTGTATATAATGAGGTTATAAGTTTGATAGTTAAAATGTTTAAGGAAAAACATATTTTCGTCTTTTTAGAGCGTTTAAATAAAAGCTTTTTTTAATTTTGCTTTTAAATTTGTTTTTCATTTTTTAGTTACCTATCGCTGGCTAGGTTTCTCAGTCTGTTAATAATTGTGCGTGACGAAAAACAGTTCGAAGTTTGATTTTGGAGTTGTCCTTCTCCTAGACAGGTTGCAGACCAATGCTGATGACGCCCATCTCGCCAAATTACACAAGTCAAAAACTTATTTCAGCTTGGAGCTCTCTTTTCAATTTACTCGCAATGAGCCCTTTCATTTGATACCCATATTGCAGAAGTGCATTAAAATAACTATTCCTCTATCTTGGATGATCCGCCAAATTGGATTTAGAATGGCGTCACATTACTTTTCGAGTTACTCTCAACAAGCCCTTTCATTTGATACCCATTAATATTGTACAAATGCATTAAAAATATCAATTCCGCCATCTTAGATAGTCCGCCATATTGGATTTAGAATGACGTCATGTTATTTTTCAAGTTGCTCTCAACAAGCCCTTTCATTTGATACCCATATAGTAGAAATGCATTAAAAATATCTATTCCGCCAGCTTGGATGGTCCGCCATATTGGATTTCAAATAATGCCACACACCATATCGCGCATTGTCATCCAAACTAAATATGTATACAAAATTTCAGCTCAATCGGTTGAATATATCTACTTCAAAATTGAGTTCAAAGATTCCACCCGAACAAACATACTTAGTACATGTACATACATTGCAAGTTAAATAAAAGCTTTTAATTAAAAAAGAAAGATTCGATGTCCGTTGGGGCAAAAAGGTTCTTGTTAGCGAGTACAGCCACGTAAACTCGTGGTAATAACTCATAGGTATAACTCGTGGTAAGGGTTATACAGTTGTAACACGACTGAATGCAATCTGTGTGTCCAATCACCGTGTACTGTAATTAGCGTGGAATGGCTCCGTGGCTTCGATTTGGCATCGAATTGATACTCAATATAACCAGTAGAGAAATGCAGGCAAATTTCTGGAATAAAGCTAGTTGGAAATATTTTTAGGGTTCCGTAATTCAATTCAAAAACCGGCCAAGTGCGAGTCGGACTCGCGCACCGAGGGTTCCGTACAAACACTTTCCATCCCTAAGTGGTTAAGTTAAGTTTGCACCTGGTATGTATAGCGCCCCATATAAATTAGGTGCAAAGTTAGGTATTAAAAAAAACTACTTACTAGATCTCGTTCAAAACGATTTTCGTTGGTAGTTTTTATAGTAATGTACATCATATGTTTTTTTTAGATTTTTCATTATCTTATTTTAGAAGTTAGAGGGGGGGGAACAACTTTTTTCCACTTTGGAAGCGTCTGTCACGCAAACTATTCGGTTTAGAAAAAAAAATATTTTAGAAACCTCGATATCATTTTTGAAGACACATACGTGTGGGGTATCTATATAACCCACACGTATGTGTCAGATGAAAAAAAAAATTGAGTTTCAGTTCTATGTATGGGGAGCCCCCAATATTTATTATTATTTTTTTATTTTTGCATAAAAATCTTAATGCGGTTCACAGAATACATCTATCTACCAAGTTTCAACAGTATAGCTCTTATAGTTTCGGAAAAAATGGCTGTCACATACGGACGGACAGACGGACAGACAGACGGACAGACGGACAGACGGACAGACAGACATGACGAATCTATAAGGGTTCCGTTTTTTGCCATTTGGCTACGGAACCCTAAAAATGGAACTTATGGGATCAATTTGTTGTCCACCTGTCTGTTTGTCTATTCGCCAGGACCTTTTTCTCAGGAACTCTATTATATTCTTAGAAAACTGATTTTCAATACAAACCCAATGTGTACGTATTCGACTTCTGGTTTCTTGCTGCGAAGTTCTAGAATGGCAAACAAATCTTAATATTGATTTGTAATGTTAAGTATTCGAGCTGTATTAACACTGTGTATGCATATGATTAAATAACTAACTAACTAAACTAACTATTGTGGCGCAGTGAACCAAAGAGGATCTTGGCCTCCGAAACAAGAGAACGCCACCGGTCCCGATCCTGTGCTATTTCTTGCCAGTCATCGGCTTGAAGCTGACACAGATCCGCCTCCACACTGTCACCCCAGCGATATCTGGGTCGGCCTATGGACGACGACCAGTCGGTCGTCCCAAATATGCCCTCTTCACCGCCCGATCCTCATCCATCCTCAGAACGTGACCAAACCAGCGAAGTCTGTGGGATTTGGTCTCGCCGATGATATTTGATTAAATAGATAAATAATTATATATAATGACACAAAGGTAAATTAAGAAAGAAAAATTGAATGCGATCTACTACAATCGAAGCGGGGTAAAAATGTGGTATTACCACATAAAAAATATGAATCGATAAAAAGATTCTATACAAATATTTAGATAAATAATTACAAATCTAGAACTTTAAGGTTTGTATTCATAATCAGATCTATGCAGCGGGGTTATTTCGGGAAAGATCTTAATAGCGCGATGCAGATCGTCTTTATTTTTGGTGGCTAATAATGTAACGTTGCACGTTATCATTTTAATTAACTAACCAATTTTTATAATAAATTGTACTTATTTTACAAATGAAATTGATTTTACCTTAAATTATTAATTTTAACCCACTAAATATATACACATTTTAAATTATACAAAATTATTACTTTATTATTATTACATTTTAATTATACAATAAATTAAATCTTATTATTAATATTATTTACAAATGAAATTATTTATTTATGCTAATTTATTATCTTTAATTATACAACTCATTTTAATCATTTACTTAATTAAAATACGTTTTGATAATCATATAAAATAAAATAATAATCAAATGAATGGTAATACATATACATAATAATAACAAACGCTTGCACTGTATCTCGCGACTGTCCGCGCGCAAACCGGCTGCAATAACTTGGCCCGGCCGCGGGAGTGTGACGTAGGAACCGATAGTTCTAGAGCGCCCGGCGCGCCCGCCAGTCCGCGTTACACCGTCTTGCACTACGGACCCGTATCAGTTGCGCTCACGAACAAAGGGTCGTGTCGTCATGCGTGCTGATACGAATTTATATATTTAAATTCAGTGTAGCGGACAACATATTTATATTCGCACTCAGGACGTATTCCGAGGACATCAATCACGTAACTATATCGCACCCAATATATTGGTAAGTGCAAAGTGTTGAACATTATATTATAATTATTAATTTGCTAGCTTAGCTTAGCCCTTAGCTATCTCAGTGTAGTGTAATATTCATTTATATTAATTTTTAGTATCACATCAAAGTTGCAAGTCACGCTTTAGTTGATGTAAAGACAATCCTTTGTTCTTTGTTCTAGGTACGAATATGTACGTACCCACTTTCGTATAAAGTGAATAGCAAATTTCATTTACATTAATATTCCTACTTCTTAGGCTTTTAATATTATGCTTTTGTAACTCCGCTCTGCTTGTGAACACAAACACGCTAAATACTGCACCGGCTTTCTCCCTTGTCATCTTAACTGCATCTACAGGCTGTTCACAAACAGAGCGAGGAAGAAAGAACATACTTGTGACATTGTGCGTCGTCACGTTTCAGGGTGCGACGTTTACGCTGCGTTTTTAAGCGAAGACCCTGCTGCGACCTGTGCTCGCTGCGTCACCGCTGCGTTTCCGCAGCGTTGTTTTTTTTTTACGAGAAGCGCAATCCACGCACACCACCATCCAAGCGCCGAGCTGTAGCCGTGTCGTCGTCGCCCGCTCAGCGCTGTTCTCCCCTCGAGTCCAAGATCCTTGAAAGGCCCACCGCCACTGACGACCAGCCACGCAGGGGAGTACCGGTACACACGGCGGTAAAACTAGACGGCCTTTGTAACCCACGACCTTTGCTCTTTTATGGGACTTGTGTCCCGATTATATTTATTTATTTTAATGTTGACCGTGGTTTCATTCCTCTCCAATAAGCCGCACACGTCACACTGGCGCCTATATTAAGTTGGTCTAAGGTCTAGTTTTGCCCCGTGGTGTTAATTTGTGTGTTTTGTGGTTTTTTTTAGTTTTGTGAAACGTTTTGTTTTTTTTGGTTGCTAGTAACTAAGGTGTTCGCTAATAATAATTTTTAATAATTAATTATATATATATTGAATGGACACTTTATTCCTAATTAATAATTATATTTAATAATTTAATTTGTGAACAAGATTTTTATTGTGAAATTTTGTATCATCCTGTATTGCTGTATTGCTTATCTCTGTACAGTCGAGGCACACAAGTGTTAAATTTTGTTTAATATTTTGCTGTGCAATTTTTTTTGTGTATTTAGTGAACACACTAGTTGCAATAATTTTATGCTTTTTATTTTTATTTCTGTGCTCGTTTTGATTTTATTTTGAGTTTTTTTTTATTTTTTCTTATGCTTTTGTTCTGCCAACCACAACGTTACGTAGGTTATTAATTGTAACAGAACGGAGTAGTTTTTAAGAGTTAGTTAGTGCAGCGTTCAACATTTTCCACTGTTTTGGGTTTATGCGAATTTTAATTATTTTGACAATAATAATAATAATTTATATTTTTTTATAATACGAAAAATGGCATTTTCGGTCAAATTTTTGTCGCTTCAAAAGCCCGAATTGGAGTATGAAGTAGGTATTCGTGGCGATACTCCAGGTGCAACTGTGCAAGAACTGCGCAAGCAGATTTCAAAATTAGGCCCTCTCTTTCCCTCAGAGGATATTTTGGAAAGTAGCTTTTCTGTTTCGGCTGATTTAAAGGGAGTGAGTGACGTGCTCGCTAAGGTTCAGGCAAATTTAGATTCGCGTCCTGATAGGAATGTTTTACTCCGTTCGCAAAATTTGCTGAGTCATCTCTATCACCGACTTAATCGCATTACATGTGATGAGACGACTAAACCGTTGCTTGACGCATGCGTGAAAGAATTTCAATCTCTTTTGTCCCGGTACAATTCATTTAAGGATACCGCAGTTGAAACAGTGCTGCCCCCTACTGTTGCAGAGCCTGCAGTAACTAATCCTCCGGTTAATGTTAATGTCACTTGTGATCGCGGCAATTCAAATGAATTATGCAGAATTAAATTCGATGGTAAGACCTGCGTTCGCGCCTTTGTTCAGCGTATTACCGAATTTTGTGAAGCTAGGTGCATTGCGGATTCGCGAATTTTGTCCTATGCTACAGAAATTTTCGTAGGCGACGCGTTACACTGGTACCGTAGTATCAAGGATCAGATTTCCAGCTGGAATGAGCTCGCGGTTCTGCTTAAACAGGATTTCGGTCAAAGCGATTACGACTATAGGTTGTTGTCAGAAATACGTTCAAGGTCACAAGGTGAAACCGAAAATATAACGATCTACCTTTCAGTTATGGCGGGTTTATTTTCGCGTCTTTCAAAAAACTTACCCGAAGATGAAAAATTAGAGATCATCCTGCACAATATTAGGCCGTGCTATGCCAGTACCTTAGCATCAGTACCCGCGATCGCCGACATCAAAACCTTAAGTACTCTCTGTCGCAACTACGAAAGCATACAGGCACGTCTTGCTGACTTTCGAGAACCACCCAGGCGGACAGCTGATACTTTGGCACCTGAATTTGCCTACGTTAGCACTAACACTAATAAAAATAATAATAATAATACTTATAAAAACTATAATAATAATAATCATAGAAATAATTACAATGCTAAATATAATCCTAATTATAATACTAAATCTTATACTAACAATAATAATTTTAATAACGATAAATCTAATAATTACAACATGAAAAATATGCATGCGATTGAAGCGCCCTCTGTTAAGACGTTATTTTGTCCTAGGTGTCGTACCAACACCCACAACTTGCGTCAATGTAAGGCAAATAAGGACGACGTGTATTGTTTTGTGTGTGGTCACAAGGGAGTTAAGACCCCTCAGTGCCCTAACTGCAATAAAAATAAACCAGCTAGTACAAAAAACTAGAACAGCAGAATTGTGCCAAAAATCCAGTCAATAAATTTGAGTCAGAGGATTGGAACAAATGGCTTAAAACGATTAACGTGTTTTTTAATTCGTACAAGATCGACACAATTCTGCATTCTAAGCCTATTAATGACAATCGTCCTTATGCTACTGTTCAAATTAACGGTCTTGATGTGTCAGGTCTCCTTGACTCCGGTTCTGCCGTGACAATTATTGGCAATAGTGCTCATCAAGCGCTTCAAGGCCTAGTTGTTCGTGATGATCATTGCATCTCAGTGATTGCGGCAGGTGGCCAGTCTATGCAGAGTCAAGGTTACATGGAGTTACCAATTAATTTTCATAACCAGTTCCATATTATAAAGGCTTTTATTATCCCAGATATCAACACAAATCTTATATTAGGTGTAGATTTTTGGCGTAAATTTAACATTCTTCCCGACTACTTAAGCTGCATTAGCTTCTCTAATGCCGCCATAGTCGAAGAGCAGTCTAATTCGGTTAACACTACGTTTATTAAAGGTTATGCACATTTGGGTGCCTCTGAGAAATCCGTCGCTGACAACATAATTGCGCAGTTTGAAGATATTTCTGCCGAGCGAAGGGGACTGGGTGAAACCAGTCTCATTACACATCGTATCGATACGGGAAACTCGCAGCCAATCCGGCAACGGTATTACCGGATGTCGCCGGAGAAACAACGGATTCTTGTTGAGCAGGTCGATGAAATGCTGGGTCTTGACGTCATCGAGCCCTGCGAAAGCGCCTGGTCCTCGCCGGTTCTCATCGTCACCAAAAAGAACGGTCAACCTCGGTTTTGCCTCGACAGCCGTAAACTCAACTCGGTTACTCGAAAGGACGCGTTAATCTTCCTTATGTCTCCGAAATACTCGACAATCTTCGCGACGCTCGCTACCTTTCGAGTATCGACCTATCCAAGGCCTTCTGGCAAATACCAATTGCTGTCGAGGACAGGGATAAGACCGCTTTCTATGTCCCAAGTCGCGGAACCCTAAGATTTAAACGCACAGCATTTGGTCTCACCAATGCACCTGCCACCCAGCAACGTTTAGTTGACCTTCTCTTTCGCGAGTTTGACCTCAAAGTATTTGCCTATCTAGATGACATCATCATCATATCTGAGGACTTCAATTCTCATGTGTCGCTTCTTTTGAGGGTCTTAGAAAAGCTTCGTCAAGCTAACCTGACGGTAAACTTGGAGAAGTGTCAATTCTTCAGGAGCCAACTTAAATATTTAGGTTACGTTGTTGACTGCCACGGACTACGGACTGATCCTGAAAAGGTCGAGGCAATCTTAAATTACCCGACGCCTACTAGCCGCAAGGACCTCAAACGTTTTCTGGGAACTGCAACATGGTACCGCAGGTTTGTTCCTCAGTTTAGTACCATAGCAGGGCCCTTAAATAAATTAACCTCAACTAAGAAAGGCGCCCCACCCTTTAAGTGGACTACAGAGGCAGATGCCGCGTTCCAGAAGTTGAAGGAGTGCTTAGTTTCCGCACCTGTGTTGTCTTGCCCTGTCTTCGACAAGCCATTCGAGGTGCATACCGATGCCAGTAACTATGGCGTTGGGGCTATGTTGACCCAAACCATAGACGGTAAGGAGCACCCGATAGCTTACATGAGCAAGTCATTGTCAGCACCGGAGCGGAACTACAGCATTACAGAACGAGAGACGCTTGCCGTTGTCGTTGCTCTTGAACACTGGAGGTGTTATTTAGAGAATGGGAGGCCATTCACTGTCTACACTGATCACAGTGCCCTCAAGTGGTTCCTTTCTCTAAATAACCCCACTGGTCGTTTGGCTCGCTGGGGAGTCCGCTTATCGGCTTTCCACTTCGAGCTCAAACACCGTCGAGGCGTGGATAACGTTATCCCGGATGCACTCTCGAGAGCTGTCCCTATTAGTGCAATTAATTTGACTGATTCTTACCTCAATACAGCAGACACCTGGTACAAAAACATCTATAATTCCTGTTTAACTAAGCCTCAAAATTTTCCAAATTTTCTTATTAAGAACGGTTCTTTGTACAGACTGTGTAAAAATAAACACGAGTTAACTTCCGAATTCTCGTGGAAGGAAGTCGTCCCAATAGAATTTCGTCATGATGTTTTGGAACAAAACCACTCTGAGCCCATGGCTGGTCATCTAGGTATTTTTAAAACCTATCGTAGATTAGCTTTAAAATACTACTGGCCAGGTATTTATCAGGACGTTGTAAAATTTGTAAGTTCTTGCACTAAGTGTCTGGAATATAAACATCAAAACCATCAGGTTCTTGGAGAAATGGGTCGCCCCAAACAATGTTGCCGGCCATTTCAAATGGTCTCAATCGATCTTATGGGCCCTCTGCCTGTGAGTCGTAAACAAAATCAGTATATTTTAGTTGTAACTTGTTGTTTTTCAAAATTTTGTTTAATTTTCCCTATTCGTAATGCCACTTCTACTATAATCACAAGAATTCTTGAGGACCAACTCTTTCTAGTTCATGGTATTCCTCAGACAATCTTTCTCGACAATGGTAGCCAATTTATTAGCGGAGTCACTGTAGACTTGTTTAAAAAATACAATATACCTAACATATTTTATACGCCTAGATACACGCCACAAGTTAACCTTGTTGAGCGTTACAATCGCACTATCATCACGTGTATATCTACCTTCGTTAACGAGGACCACAGAACCTGGGACGTGTTTATCCCAAAAGTACAATTCGCCATCAATAACTCCGTTAACGAGGCAACTGGTTTTACCCCATCGTTCCTTGTGTACGGCAGAGAGCTCGTTACATGTGGCATGCATTATGTTGACTTCGACCTGGATGGTGAAGTACTATTTTTACCGCGTGATATTTACGCCGGGAATCTAGGTTCTATGTCTCAAATTTTCGACCGCGTACAAGCAAGGTTATGGCAAGCTCATGAGAAAAATACTTCGCATTACAATCTACGTCGTAAAAATGTAGAATTCGATGTCGGGGATGTGGTCATGAAGCGAACCTATGTACTTAGCGATAAAGATAAGTACTTTAGCAAGAAACTGGCTCCAAAGTTTATTAAGTGTCGAATCGTAGAGAAAAAGTCTCCCCTAGTCTATGTGCTGGAGGACATGTCTGGCAAGAATTTAGGAACTTGGCACATCAAAGACTTGAAAATAAATAAATTTAAATAAGTTCATTACTTCCCGTGCTTTTATTATCATAAGTGCATATCAGTATTTGTATTGGTTTTTGGTTTAAAATAACTAGAAACCTGCATTCGTTTGGACGCATTAGCATTCGTAGGTATAGTCCAGATGCTACTGTTTTTTTTTTGATAGCGAGATGCGTGAAAGATAGTTTGAATGTGTAAATGCAAATACGTAAGCGTATTTTGCGCGGATTTTATTCTTAGGAACAAAATCCTTCCATGGCGCGCGGGGTAATGTAACGTTGCACGTTATCATTTTAATTAACTAACCAATTTTTATAATAAATTGTACTTATTTTACAAATGAAATTGATTTTACCTTAAATTATTAATTTTAACCCACTAAATATATACACATTTTAAATTATACAAAATTATTACTTTATTATTATTACATTTTAATTATACAATAAATTAAATCTTATTATTAATATTATTTACAAATGAAATTATTTATTTATGCTAATTTATTATCTTTAATTATACAACTCATTTTAATCATTTACTTAATTAAAATACGTTTTGATAATCATATAAAATAAAATAATAATCAAATGAATGGTAATACATATACATAATAATAACAAACGCTTGCACTGTATCTCGCGACTGTCCGCGCGCAAACCGGCTGCAATAACTTGGCCCGGCCGCGGGAGTGTGACGTAGGAACCGATAGTTCTAGAGCGCCCGGCGCGCCCGCCAGTCCGCGTTACACCGTCTTGCACTACGGACCCGTATCAGTTGCGCTCACGAACAAAGGGTCGTGTCGTCATGCGTGCTGATACGAATTTATATATTTAAATTCAGTGTAGCGGACAACATATTTATATTCGCACTCAGGACGTATTCCGAGGACATCAATCACGTAACTATATCGCACCCAATATATTGGTAAGTGCAAAGTGTTGAACATTATATTATAATTATTAATTTGCTAGCTTAGCTTAGCCCTTAGCTATCTCAGTGTAGTGTAATATTCATTTATATTAATTTTTAGTATCACATCAAAGTTGCAAGTCACGCTTTAGTTGATGTAAAGACAATCCTTTGTTCTTTGTTCTAGGTACGAATATGTACGTACCCACTTTCGTATAAAGTGAATAGCAAATTTCATTTACATTAATATTCCTACTTCTTAGGCTTTTAATATTATGCTTTTGTAACTCCGCTCTGCTTGTGAACACAAACACGCTAAATACTGCACCGGCTTTCTCCCTTGTCATCTTAACTGCATCTACAGGCTGTTCACAAACAGAGCGAGGAAGAAAGAACATACTTGTGACATTGTGCGTCGTCACGTTTCAGGGTGCGACGTTTACGCTGCGTTTTTAAGCGAAGACCCTGCTGCGACCTGTGCTCGCTGCGTCACCGCTGCGTTTCCGCAGCGTTGTTTTTTTTTTACGAGAAGCGCAATCCACGCACACCACCATCCAAGCGCCGAGCTGTAGCCGTGTCGTCGTCGCCCGCTCAGCGCTGTTCTCCCCTCGAGTCCAAGATCCTTGAAAGGCCCACCGCCACTGACGACCAGCCACGCAGGGGAGTACCGGTACACACGGCGGTAAAACTAGACGGCCTTTGTAACCCACGACCTTTGCTCTTTTATGGGACTTGTGTCCCGATTATATTTATTTATTTTAATGTTGACCGTGGTTTCATTCCTCTCCAATAAGCCGCACACGTCACAATAAGAGCTTCTCTTAAACTTAAGGAAAAACGCCTGAGTATGTATTTTATTGGTTATTTTTGTGAAATGCGTCGTTGGAGCGTGATGGCACAGCTGACGCACATTAAAAAATTAAATTAAAAATTAAAATTAAAATTATTTATTGTTTAACTTAAGATGACACAAAACTGGCTCGAATCCTCCTTTTAAGCTTAACGCTTGTGTTAGGAGGTATTCGCTCCTTCATGCAGAGGGATACAGTATTGGGGTTTAAACATGAAGTTAGTTTCTGTTACACATAATTATACAATACTTTACTTAATTCTACTAAACGGATAACATTGTTATATATTGCTAACAAAAAGAAAAAAAAAAAAAAAAAAAAAAAAAAAAAAAAAAAAAAAAAAAAAAAAAAAAAAAAAAGAGTAACTAAGCTAATTAGTCCAATTGTACTACACTACTGTTAAACATATAGGTACCAAAACGGAATTCTGTGCACATTTATGTTCTAACTTAATAATAGAAGTTCTGTTTCATCATAGTTTTTACATTTTAACCACATGCTAATTTCTTTTTTACACTCTTTATATGTTTTAGCATAAATATTAATTTTTCTATTAACCTTATTATAGAGAGAAATAGATAGAAATGTAAATTGTCTTCTAGAAAATGAAGTTTTACTAATCGATGGTTGTTTGATTACTGAATGAGGGTTACGTTTACCTAATGTACGGGGGTCAAGTTTTTTCACTTTATGAATCTTTAAAATACAATTTAGGATAAAGAGTTGTCTTATGGTGAGAACGTCGGCATCTTTGTAAACATCAACGGTACTATACCTTTTGTTTTTTCCTAACAGTACTTTTAGGATTGCTCTTTGCGCACGCTCAAGAACAATAATCTTACTCTTAAATGTGCCTCCCCAGACTGGTAGACAGTATAGGACAATCGATTGAGCTACGGATTTATAGATATAAAGTAATAGTTCCCTATCTGAGATGTGTCTTAGATATTTAAAGATCCAAATTAGCTTTCGTATTCTGCTTGCAGTGACCTCTATGTGCTTATCCCATGATAGTAGCTGGTCGATATAGATACCGAGATATTTTGTACAGGGAACGCGTGTAAGTTTATAGCAAGAGCAATTGTTAGTAGCATGATTCAAGCAATTGTGGGCGGTTAGCGTATATGAAAAATTGGGTTGTGAGCTATTTTGAATTGAAAATGTAATGTAGTTGGATTTTTTAATGTTCAAACTAAGAAGATTGTTCTCTAACCATGAAACAACTTTAGACAAACCAACTTCAGCCCTAGCGTAGACCTCGGCCCAGCTCTTTCCGTGAAACAGTAACGCGGTATCGTCGGCGTAGGAGAAAACACGTCCGTTTTCTAGCTTTAAATCTGTGAGGTCGTTTATATAAACCAAAAAGAGAGTCGGGCCTAATACACTTCCTTGAGGAATACCATATCGTGTCAAAGGTTGGTCCTGACTGTATACGTCGTTGTTAAGCTTAACTCGTTGTGACCTGTCACTGAGGTAACTTTTGATCAAACTTAGAAATTGCCCGCGCACACCCATAGTTTCTAGCTTATGTATAAGAATAGGAACCGAAACGGTATCAAAGGCTTTTTTTATGTCTAAGAATATACATAAAGTCCTATTTTTGTTCTCTATGTTATACGTGATAGATTCAGTCAATTTAAGAACGGCCTCTTCCGTACTTTTACCTTCTCGAAATCCGAATTGTCTTGGTGATAAAAGGTCAAACTTGTTTAGGTAGTTAATTAATCTACTATTAATGACTTTTTCAATTATTTTAGATAAAGAAGACAAAACCGATATAGGCCTATAATTATTTAAATCAGTTCTGTCCCCATCCTTAAACACTGGGTGAATAATGGCACGTTTAAAAGCTGTCGGGAATATCCCTTGATTTAGGCATAGAGATATTAAGTGAGTTAAAACCGGGAGTAGTTCAAATTTCGCTAGTTTTAAGAATGTTGTTGGTATGTTATCACTGCCAGAAGCCGATTTGGATTTTAGATTATCAATAATAGATGCTATTTCTGCCGTATCCGGCTCTAATATACCAATAGATGAGATATGCGAATGTAGAGAGTTAATGTAAGATCTAAAGGTTACAGAGTCATGTTTTATTTGCTCTGCTAGATTTAAACCAGTCTTAGCAAAGTGTTCATTAACAAGATTTGCCGACATTTGGGGTGAGTCAGTCAGGGATATTAATTCGTCATTTTTACTTTTGGGTGTGTTAAGGTTTGTGATGGTTTTTATAGTGTTCCATAATTTTTTATTATTGTTTTTAGCATTATTCAGGAGGTCACGTTCATATTTTTGTTTTAGTTTCTTGATCAAATCGTTACAGTAATTTCTGTATCGTCGATAAGTTATTTGAAGTACAGTATTCTTAGGGTCTGTTTTAAGATTTTTTTGCATATGATTTCTATTACGGATACATTTTAGAATTCCAGGAGTAATCCAGGGTTTTAATATTTGTTTGCTACATGGTATTTTTACTGATCGAGTACTTGATTGTAGTGTATGTTGAATCAAGTTAATTAATTTATTAGTTATTAAGTTAGGGTCAGTTAATAATAATAGATGATTAAGATTTAATTCCTTAAGGAGCGTCAGCGCTTTGGAGAAATTTACTCGCTATTTTAGGCAAGGATTTGGTTATAGAATAGACATTCAACAAAGTCATATGGTGATCAGTTACAGTTGTATCAAGAATTGCTGTTCTAGAGTAGTAGAAATGAGGATTTATATTAGCCAAGATATGATCCAGACAGCTGTTAAAACGAGTATGCAATCTATGAGTTGGTAACAACCCATGTGAAGCTAGTGTGTCGAGGTATTTATTAGTTGAATTGTTTTGCATGATAATATTTATATTTATATCGCCGGTGATGATGACATTATTTGTCAGTCGATCGTTGGTAAGGTGGCTGTCAAGTGATACGACAAATTTTTCAGTGTTTGTGTTTGACGGGGAGCGATAGATACAAAAGATGGAAAAATCAGCTAATGAAACTTTTAGACACGACGCCTCATCTAAAATTACTTCTGTGACCTGGTGGGGGATCAAATCATTTACATATACAACTACTCCATCATTCTGCGTCACATGCATAGTGGTGCTGTAACCAGAATAATTATTTTTAATAGGAATTGGTTTATCTTCAATTAAGCGACACTCAGTAAGCACAATTATATCTACAGTTTGTTGAAGTGATCTCAGATTTATGTCAAAATCATCTAAGTTTTTATAGATGCTTCTAATGTTTTGCGTAATCATAGAATAATACGCACATGCATTGCTGCCTGGCAATGAACACGTCCTAACGAAGGTGGAGCCAAGCACTTAAGTCCACTCTAAGTCTCGAATCCCGGTTTGTTATTTTAATGAAAACTCCCGGCATCCCAGGGTTGTCCCTAGCTACTAACATAATTGACAACATTTTAAATTCTCAAATATTGTCAAGTTTTAAATAATTTCATTACTTTATTACCACAGAATCCAAAACAATTATTTTTCTGCGGACTATTTTTGAACAAACCGGCCAAGAGCATGTCGGACCACGCTCAGTGTAGGGTTCCGTAGTTGCTCATCCTTCACAATAGACTTAAGTTACAAGAAAGATTTCAAGCTCTATAAAAAGGTCGTAAACGCCAAAGTAACTGTAATTACTTATTACCTTCTAGAAGTCAACTAACGTCCTTTTAAGAAAATTATGCAATTTTGCGATAACTCAAAAACGGCTCGAACGATTTTGTTCAATATAGTTTTTTTCATTGAAAGTAATTATAAGGCCTCATATGTTCATGAATTTTTCCATAATTTTTTGACCCGTGGTTGAAAAGTTAGAGGGGGGGGGGGACACTATTTTTTTTATTTTCGGAGCGAAAATTTATAAAACTGCTGACTTTATCAAGAAATTATGCTTGGCGACCCCAACTATTTTTAAAATACTTATTCAACTCAATGACACCCCACACACTATAGTGTTGAAACGAAAAAAAAAATCACCCCCACTTTAGGTGTTGGAGAGTTACCCGAATTTTTTTTTTTTTTAGTTTTTATTTTACCGTTTTGTCGGCGCGATACATATTCATACTCATATCAAATTTCAGCTTTCTAGTACTAATGATCACGGAGCTAAGCCGCGGACGGACAGACGGCCATGGCGAAACTATAAGGGTTCCTAGTTGACTACGGCACCTTTAAAAAAAGGTGAAAGCAGCGTCTTATAATCAGCACTCAAATGGCGTTACCTTCAGGAAAATTGACAGTCGCAGTCTACAAAAGAACAGTGGTATAATTTCCATGCTATATCCGCCTTAATAGTCCAACTGTATGATTTACTGCGCTGTGACCCATTAAAGCCTGACCAGAAATATATGAGGATTGTCAAGAGGGCGCCATTAAAAGATTTATAAGGTAACAATTTTGCAATCGCAACCGCACTATATAATGACATTAGTTTAAATACCTGTTCCTCCCCATAACCTCGTAATATTATTTATTAGACTGCACACTTTTCCTGACTGTTTTTCGTGTTAAACACGTGTACACTTTATTTATAACATTACGTTGACGACTGTGAATAGTTTTTGGCATTTTCTTTGGATATTTTAAAATATTTGCTTTTTAAAGAAACCACGTCGTAAGACATTGACATTGTTGACAAACCATCATAAAATCATTGCCTGTGTAAGAAATTAGTTCCAGTGAAATTCCGCAATATGGCGCATCCTCATATATTTCTGGTCAGGCTTTACGTATCGCCTACAATCTTTTAGAATGAGGAACTTTTCACATGGCTTTTTTAATCATAAATTGGGATATTTTCAAAAATGTGAAAATTTGGACATATTATATTTTTATTCTTTATTTGGTTATATCGGAAAAAGGCGTGGTCAAAAAAATGTTGTTAATACGCAGTGCTTTCACCAAACTCACTTCAGTTTGGTGAAAGAATTACCTACAGTCTGAATTAGCTACAGTCTACAGAAGAGTAGAAATTAAAAATTGGCAAATACTGTCGTGTCGTCCCTGTTTTCTTAGTTTGATTAGAATACATTATGAATTTATTTATGGCGATATACATATAATTTCAGCGCTGGATGCAGTCACGGCCGCCTATTCAACCGTAATGTGGGTGGAATGGCTCGCGTCAGTTCGTCATACCAATCGATACTCATTAGAGACAGTACCCTTACCATGACTTTATAGTGACTGTACTCACTAGCGAGTGCGTAAACGATTTGTATGGAGTATTGTAGTTCTACAAAATAACCGGTAGGGGCGCCGTACTATATTCTATATACAAATCATTTACGCTGTCGCTAGCGAGATATCTTAGTCTACTGTTTCCAAAGACAAAATAGCTAAGTTTATTTTATGAAAGACAGTAATCTGATGGATATTTGGCTGAGGTTTCTTGGTGGAAACGCCAACTTAAACAGTTATTTATCAATTATTTTCCAAGCCATACTTTGTAAATAGTCTATTATTTTTTATTTTTTTATATTTTAATATTATATATATTTATTAGACACCTATTCAGTTTGAGTACATTGTTATTTTTAGACATTTAATGACTAAATTAAGGTATTTTAGTCTATAGTTTCTTTAGACAATGGTAAGGGTAACAGGTAGAAATGGCTTGCAGACGATTTGCGGTTGCTTTGTTGGGTATGAGTCACTGTATGATATTCCGATTTACTACCAAATGGGCTAACTAATGTCCATTAAAGAAACTGTTTCTTCAGTTTCAGTTTCATTTATTTGGCCAAGCACCAAAGAACGTAACATTTAGCAAGTCAAGTTACAGAAATAGAAACACATGCATCATAAACTAAACTAAATAAATACAATGATAAAAATAAATTTTCAGATGACATCTGGTAATTTTCTGAAGTCAATACAACAACCACTAAATATGATTTGCGAAAATATTTATATTTACGTAACAATGTTACAGTTTTTAGCATAATTTATCAGCAATGCACCCGTGCGAAGCCAGCCGGGTCGTCTCTTATAAATTTCATTATACCAGTGTTACGATATTACATTAAAAAAGAAAAACTAATTGATTTGTCGGGGACAAAGCCTAAGGAGATATTTTGTTTATGTAAAAGTGTAATAATTTTCGGAATAGGTGTTAGTCGATAGTGGAACAGCTGTTTCCTTGAAGTCATACTCCAATCTTCTAAATTGTCTCCTAATAAAGTACTTACTCTGATTTGTGCGAAAGGCATAGCGTTAAGCGTAACTGATGGCTTGGGGGCGTCTGTAATCTTGACTAATAGACCCGCATCCAATACCGTTCTAGGAGTAGGCTTAGATTTATTGTGTTAGAATATTTTAAGATATCTTAATATAATTTCTTTGGTTTCCGCGACTGTCACATATTAAAATATTAAGTTTAGCCGACTGTACTTTTCTTTGGATATCCATCAAATGCTCACTGAGACGATTCTAAAGAGCCTAAACTCGGTAAGATTGCTTTTTTCTATTATAGAGTTCCTATGGCCACCTTCCAGCTCCATCATCAGATCAGCCCCATGGTACCATATTATTGTATTGTCATAAAAGTTAAGTAAGTATACAACATTTCAGCTGAATCGGTTGACGACATCTGCCTCAAAATTTAGTTGCAAGATTCCACCCGAGCAAATATACTTACATACATATATTGCAAGTTAAATAAAAGCTATTAAAAACGATTTAAACGGATTATATCGCGTATATTAACGCCAGGGAGGTCCGCATCAGAGATATTATTATAAAGGCTAAAGTTTGGCTTTTTGTTTGAAAGTTTGGTTTGGACCAAAAATTGGTCCAACCGTTTGAGCGTGTAGAAGTAACAAACACGCAGATAAACACACTCCCAAACTTTCGCCTTTATAATATGAATGTGATTATACTGAAACTGGGCCCTAATTCTATATTTTTTCGATGATATCTCGGCGAGATCCCCGTTATAGTAAATCGCAACTATTTTAGATTCCAGATACAAATTGAAGTCAGGTGCTTATGGAGAGGGTCATGTTTTCAGGAAAACTCGTAACGGCGCGATGCAGGATCACCTTTTCTTTTAAATGAGCGCGCGGCACAATGCCGTCTAGCGCCATCTGTCGGTCATGATTTCATTGTACTCTCATCGCAGCTGGACAAAGTTTTACTAATTTCGGTATAACAAAAGCGAGTGAACAACATAATTAAACAAACTGAAATAAAAACGTACAATAAGAAGATGGCGGGATGACCTGGATGCATTTAGTAACGAGTGGAGGGAGCATGCAGCCAATAGAGACGAGTGGCGCAAGAGAGGGGAGGCCTTTTCCCAGCAGTGGGACACAATTATAGGCTAGTAAAAAAAACGTATAAAGTCACTGATAGAATATGGATTTTGATAAAAATAAACGAGTTTTGGTTTGGTTGGATGATTGGACTATAGTTGGGTAGTTTTACGGTTCTTACGTACTTTTGGAGCGCCAGTAACCTATCTACTTATAAAATATCATTGGTTGTGTTGTGTAGGGATCGTTTCAGCACTCTGCATTTCACTCAGCGCTCACAGATATCGAATAAATAGACAAACAAATCGTAAACAAAGACTGTTAATTTCAGATTCCGCGCGGAGTTTAACAAAATAAACTTCGCCGAGTAGGTACTGAAATGTCTTCAGTGATTTGGAGGGATATTTTAGCTGAACGGAAAAGAAATTACTGCCATTAAGATATCCTGCCCATTTTTTCATTCAAATTGAGGTTTTGTTCACGAAATTTTAGGAATGAAATGTTCTGTCGGGCCGTTTCGATATTTGCGCTTCTTATTATGAAATTTGGCATCTGTTTTTCGCCGAAATTCCGCCGAAAACGGCCGACTAGTACACAAATTCTATAATAATTTGCACAAAAATCTAAACAATCCGGCACCAGTTCTTACAATTTCATAGCACAACTTGATGCTTCGCGACGCTTGTAGCGTAGCCCGTCACTTTTTCACAGTACTGAACAGAAAGTGACCGGTTAATAACATCCTATTAACGTGTTACAGTTTGTGGTAGAGGCATAGGAATAGACTATGAGAATTCCTTATTCAAAAACCAACGGTTACGACTTGGAAAAGAATAAAAAAATCTCTTGCAAATTAGTATTTTCGCAATTCCATTAGTGTAAAACGAACACAATTATTCTGGTACACATGTGAGTTAACAGCAGGCAGTTAAAATTGTAATTAATAACCAGTATGCATTATTGAACACCTGATGCTTCCATTATACCACAGAATATGATTACGATCTCATATTTCAATAATGGTAAGAATATCGTAAAATACGTCGCTCGTATTCCAATTTTAGAGTTCTGTTCTTCAGTCGGTAATAGGAGCTTATGTAATAGTTACAAAATGAGAGGTCTTAAAACCCGAGTGTTTTAGGGACTAATTATCTACAGTTGCATAACACTACTTTATACACATAGGTATATAGATGGTGATCAATTCAAATGGGTCAGTTGGGAGAAGTCACAAACTATAATAGGTAAGAGATAGGGAAATCTGTTCTTAGGAACCATGGCGTCGATTTTAGATTTAATAAAAACTGAATTTTGTTTTATAATAATAATAATACTTACATAATTTCATACATGACCCGGTAAAAACCGTTGTAAACAATGTACAATAGGTACGCAGTTTCTATTTAATTTAAAATCGACGCCATGGTTCCTAAGAACAGATTTCCCTATCTCTTGTAGTTTTCGTTTTCTCCCCGCTGACCCATTGGTATTGATCATGCTGTATACATCGTCATATCATAGATATTTATGTAGATATCAACTTAAAACCTCCTCGTTAATTTAACGTGTAATTTTTACCCATGACATGCCATGACGGATGGAACAAATGTTAAGTACTTACCATTTTCCCGGAAAATTACTGGATTAATTTCAATTAGGTTTTTTTTTTCATTAAACGCCTATAATTTTAAAGCAGGTTCTTAGGTTCGATTAACGATTCTAGATCATCTTGGTCTAGTTTAATGCTTGAGGATTTCTCAGAAATTATTAAACAGATTCTTATTCGATTGCGTTTTTAATATTCAGCGTGGACTTTTGTTTTAATCTTCACTTGCTATTTATTTATAGCTTTAGTAGTCGAGTAGATTTTTTTCCGCTGAAGTGTCGTATAAACGTGCCGCGGCCGCTCCAGGAGACTATCGCGTGCGCTGATTTCTGGCCGAAAGGTGTCGTGTTTCGTCGGTTTCGGGGCAACCTACCAAATCCAACACCTGAGATGTCGGAACAACGGGGCCACGCCGTGTCGCCGTCGTAATAAACATTGTTCGGTTCATGACGCATTGGTGTAAACTGTAATGTCATGTAACCTGTTTTTCAATAAATAAATAAATAAATAAATAAATAAATAAATAAATAAATAAATAAATAAATAAATAAATAAAATCACTACATAGTATAAAACAAAGTCGTTTCCTCCTGTCTGTCCCTATGTATGTTTAGATCTTTAAAAACTACGCAACGGATTTTGATGCGGTTTTTTTAATAGATAGAGTGATTCAAGGGGAAGGCTTATATGTGTTATACATGCATAATTGATCTGCATTACACCCGTGCGAAGCCGGGGCAGGGCGCTAGTAAGTGATATATTGTGAAAGAATACCTACGCGTGTTTATTTGTTACTACTTCACACTCAAACGACTGGATCGATTTCGATAAAATTTGGAAAGTAAGTAGCCGACACTAGATTAATACGTAGGCTTATCTATCTATATACATGGCTAATTTTTAACTGATCAACCGCGGGGCGGAACAGATATACTAAAATAAATACCTAAATGTTTCATATGAATCATCATCAGAAATTTAAGAGCTTAGCTCTTGTCGGTGGAGCAACTTCCATGTTTCTCTATCTTCAACTTTCTTTTTGATGTCCTGATACGACACGCCGTCCACTTTCTCCTACATAGAAATAACATTTAAATGTAGCACTCATTAACTTCAAATTAAAAATCCACCACATGCTTCGTCAATTAAAAATAATGCATGCAATTCACAAAGTATATCCGCAACAAGCTTCGTCAGGATCAAATGACATGAAATAAATCCGCAACACGCCTCGTCAAGGAAAACTTAATCTCTTAAATCCCCTCTCAAGGCCATATTTGGTCCAAAAGTCCCCATTATGCTAGCAGCATTGCCCCGCTGAATGGCAATGGAGACTTTCTCCTTGATTTGGTCTATATAAGATCTCCTAGGTCTTTCTCTCTTACTCCTTCCCTCAATCTTCCCTTCAATAATGGGTTTTATGTAATCGTCATGTCGTAGCAGGTGTCCAAACATCTTCCCCCTTCTGTTTTCAATGGTTTCTAACAACGACCTTTTCTCTTTTACTTTTATAAGCACTTCCTCATTCGTAACTTTTTACGTTCAGCTTATCCTTTCCATTTGTCTCCAGCACCACATCTCGAATGCTTCCAACCGTTCTCTATCACGCTGTGTCATTGTCCACGTTTCGCTCCCATAAAGGGCTATACTCCAGATGTACACTTTTATGAGCCTTTTACGAATTTGCCCGATATTCTGGCTTTCTTGGCTATGACTATTCTAGCGATGATGTCCGGTGTACATCTGGAGTCATCAGTGATTATGCTTCCCAGGTATTTAAATTGTTTGACTTGTTCTATTGGTATGTTATTTAGAGTTATTGGTCTATGTCTTGAATTTTTTTTGAAGTGGAAAGTGTTTTTGTTTTATTAATATTTATCTTTAACCCAAAGCCTTGAAAAATATCAATAATTAGGTCATATGAATAATAAGGTCAAAAGTTTTCTGTCATTTGCGAGATAAATTTCAGTTCATATTTAAATATATTACTGTCATGTTTTCGTGAATTCGCAACATCGCAAATAATCAACATTTAACTTAAGCGTTTGACATTTAATCGTCTTTTTGGATCAAACACCGTTCCGACTGTCCTTCCAAGGAATTCAAATTATTTAGCGTCTCGTGAAATGTTACAGATTACAATTGTTATCCCTATTTAGAATGTCAGGAAGGGTCAATTCCGGATCCCGGGTCCCTTGGGCTGACCCTTTGTAATGTGCGTATTATCAAAATGCGCGACATAATGTCATTGGGATCTATTATTATTGAAGTTGTCATGTCAAAAGGAACTATAGACACGATAGTTGAGGTGTATGATTAGGGTAAGGACATTGGTAGCATGCCGTGGTTCTAAAATCGATGGAGTCGCTAATAGTATTTTTTTCAACTCAAAGTCGAAGTCTAAAAATATATGGCAATATACACGATGATTCTTAATTGGTGATCAGGAGTAGAAAAATATTAATATCCAGCTAGATTTAAACTGAACAGGCGAAGTCTCGCGCAATTACCTCACGGTTCAATTAATTAAAAGTTAAAACATAATTAAAACTAATAACCACTAGATAAAAGGTCATCCTACATAAATTATTGAGGTACGATACCTATGTCAAGTGTCATCGCTTTGGCGGGAAATGTTACTAAATTTTCTACGACTTTGTATAGGTAATGACATTGACAATGACAAGTTATTACTCATAAATTGTCATTGCCATTAAATTATAAAAGAGGTTGTAAGCTCACAGATACAGATTAATAGGGCGACAAGGAGTTTAAGACTAAATAGGTTGCAAAATAAAAATAATCATAGAAAAATAAAAGTTTGTTTACATGTAATTACGGCTTCAACGTGACCGCGTAAATTATGGCATTTACTAAATTAGAAAAGTTGGTACCTGATCACCGATTAAAAATCACCGTGTTTACGATACTATGATTTATGCTGTTTTATCGTTACATTTAAAATGTTGCATTTTAACAATACCTGAGAACAGTATTAATATGATAATGATGCGGTGCGATCATGCAGTGGCCTAATTTCGCACGGAATTCCAATGTAAACCTCTAAAGTGATTATAGGTAGTGTAGTAGAGTTGTTAGTCGGCTGTTTTCTAACATAATTGTGCGCATTGGGTTACAAGCATGAAATTTCTACCACAGATAGAGTGTTCAACAGTGATTATTTTCTGATATGGAGGGAAGTCAGATTCGTCCCCTGTGAGGCCGGAGAGCGGAGTGAATACGGCCAAGTGTCCCTCTTTTCTTTCTTTATTGGTGGTCAGTTAAGTCTACTAGGACTTGTTTGGTATCGTTTCCGTATAAAACAAATATCAGAAATTATTTTTTATGTTGTTTTTGTATAGTTCTATATAAAAATATGGGTGTATGGCCGGAAAGGTAAAAATCTCAAGTTTTTTTATTCAGTGAGGTAAATTAGTTCAATTTCGTGAACATTTTCAAATTATTATTATTATTTAAAATGCTAATTTAATCTAGTGTCTAAAAATATAAACATGTTGGGCACTTCTCATACAAACAGTAGCTTAAAATATATGTTTACTTCGGCGTAACCAACGTAAATCTCCGAATGCATCCTATTTTGCTTAATTAAATACATTAAATAATAATTATTAAATTTTACATGTAATATTTACCATTTACGTGCTAGAAAAACATGTTAATGTAATTAAAACAAAATATTTTTTTGCTAATGTATCACAAGCACACGGGCTAATCTCAACATCAACAATTTATTTAAGTTACTGTTTGTATGAAGAGTGCCCAACATGTAGATAGGTTTAGAAACTAGATTAAATTTGCTATTTTCCAATATTTTTGTTAGTTGTAAATATTCAGGAAATATAACTAATTTATCTCCTTGAATAATAAACACTTGTTGTGATTAATACCATTTCGGAAATACACCTATATTTTTATAAGGTACTATGAATAAATAACATGAGAAATGAATTTCTGATATCTGTTTTACACGAAAACGATACCACACAAGTCCTAGTAGCGTTATCTGATCAGTAATATAAAAAAAAGAGGACTCCTTTGTCCTATTCACCCCGCTTTCCCGCCGCACAGGGGACGAATCTGACTTCCCTCCACATCTGAAAATAATCACCGCAGAATACTCTATCTGTGGTTGAAATTTCGTGGTTGTATCCCGATGTACACAATTTCGCGACCTAGCAAAATGTGCTAGAACACGCAGGCTAAGCTTAATATCAACATTTTTTTTCAAGGTATTTTTGTATAAGATGTGCCAAATATATATACATTTTTAAAATTAAGATTAAATTTGCTGTTTAATAATATTTTTTTAAATTGTAAACATTCAGGATATATAACTAATTTATCGTTCTGAATTAAAAAAAAAACTTGTTGTGATTTTTACCTTTTTGGCAAGAAACCCAAATTTTTATATCAAACTATTCTTAAATAACATAAAAAATTAATAGCTGATATCTATTTTCCACTAAAATGATGCCACACAAGCCCTAATAGCCTTAACTGATCAGTAGTAGTGTGAGCGACTGGAATATGTAGATACATATAAATATTTGGGACTTCATGAAGATAAAAAATTTAACTGGAAAGCGCATGTCATCGCGGTCAGCACTAAGCTCCGATAGTTTTGAGTAAATTTACAACCTAAATACAGTAATTAGTAAAAAAAACAATGCTTGTTGATTACTACGCACTGGCGGACTCATTGATCAATTACGGCCTCAGTGTATATGGCAGAACTTTCCAAACCTACTTAAAGGAAATAAAAAAATTACATATACGATTTATGAAATACCTAGTGCATAAAAAAGCTAAAGATAAATGTAAAGGAAATTATGATGAGCTGTTTAAAGTCTGTAAAATACTACCTATACACCTAAGAGTGCAGTACTTGATAGCCCTAGAAAATTATTATAAAAGAGAATTTAAAGTGCTTAAGCAGAATAAATATAATACAAGGAACGTAAGATTAAGAAAATTTGTTCAACATTTTGCAAACAATTATTATGGTAGAAGAATAAATAAGTATTTGGTTCCAAAGATATATAATGAAATTGATTGGTTAAGGGATGAAATGGAGTGTAGCAGAAATGTTGTTAAAAATAGTTTAAAAAGGATATTTTTGAAAAACTGCCCTAGGGCAGATTTTCCAAACGTATTCTTGCTTCCGTGGCTGTAGTTTAAGGTTAACCTGTTAATATAATAATAATGAAATAATGAACTTTATTCTGCAAGTAGGCCACAAGGGCACTTTTACATGTCTGAGTCTACCGGCATTTCACAAGAGGAGACCACTGTTGAGAAGAAACGCCGAAAGAAACTCAACAGTCAGTCATTTTTTCAGAAAGCATAAGTACTTAACTATTACAATGATATGTACTTAACTATACGTAGTTCTACAAGAAAACATATTAAAAGTGTAATTTAAGACATAAGTGAGGAAAACTGTAAGAATAAAATAGAAACTACAAGAAAGCCTGACGGTTTATCACAATTTATGTACGTTTGATATGCTTTCTTATTAGAACTGTGTCCCTTAAACTAGTTAGGTACAATCTATGAAGGAGTCAGCTACGCGGTTTCTGGTTCAGGCCATGCATTTTTGTCTGTCAGATAGTCCTCTACTGTATAATATGCTTTTGACATTATAGATTTTTTTAAATAATTTTTGAGAGATGGAAAGGCTAATTTTAAAACATGATCAGGTAACTTGTTATAAAAATGAATACATTGGCCTAAAAATGATTTACTTACTTTACGAACACGAAACTTTCTAATAGCAATTTTATTTTTATTACTAGTGTTAAAACTGTGGACATCGGATTTTTTTGTAAATGAATCTAGGTTTCTAAAAACATACATAATATTCTCATAAATATATTGGGACGCTACAGTTAAGATGTTTATATCTTTGAAAATGTCTCTTAAGGAGTCACGAGAATTTAGGTTATATATAGAACGAATGGCTCTTTTTTGTAGCACAAATATAGTCTGAATGTCAGCTGCTTTGCCCCAAACCAGAACACCATATGACATGACACTATGAAAATAACTATGATAAACTAAGCGAGCTGTATCAACATTACTCAATTGTCTGATTTTCCTAACGGCGTACGCCGCTGAACTTAATTTACCTGCAAGCACTGCTATATGTGGACCCCATTGCAAATTACTGTCCAATGTTATACCTAAGAATAATGCCTTATTCACTATTTCTAAACATTCACCATTTAGTAATATAGTAGAATCTACCGCCGTAACATTCGGTAAAGCAAATCTAACACATTTAGTCTTCTTGGCATTTAATAGAAGATTATTAGTAGTAAACCAGTTAAGTACTTTCTCTAGTGTGCCATTAATTTCCGCATAGTCGGTTGATTTCCGGTGAACCTTGAAAATTAATGATGTATCGTCAGCAAATAGTACTATATTACAAAGATTATCTACTATAGATGGTAAGTCATTTATATAAACCAAAAATAGAAATGGACCTAAAATAGAGCCCTGTGGCACTCCTAGCTTAACTATAGCTCCATTGGACTGGGTTCCATTTACATCCACTGTTTGCATTCTATCACTGAGATATGAAGACATAAGGCTTAAAGCATTTGAAGACAGACCATAATGTTCTAATTTCAAAATGAGTGTTCCAGGATGAACGCAGTCGAATGCCTTAGAAAGGTCGCAGAAGATCCCAATCGCATCACAAGATTCCTCCCAGCTGTCATAAATGTGTTTAATAAGTACAGATGCTGCATCAGTCGTGGAACGTCCCCTTGTGAAACCGAACTGTTTACTAGAGAGTAATTTATTTCTATTGAAGTGTCCTAGTAGATCTTTCAACATTAATTTTTCGAAAACTTTACTTAAAACAGGTAGTATAGATATCGGACGGAAATTAGTCAGATCACTCAAATCACCCGATTTAAAAAGAGGTATGACTTTACTAATTTTCATAAGATTTGGGAAAACTCCCTCTGCTATGCAACTATTGTAAATCAAAGCTAGGTAAGGCGCAATTGAATCTATGATATGATTAATTATTTTTACCGATGCTCCCCATAAATCCTCTGTTTTCTTTAAATTGAGTGATTTAAATGTTTTAATAACATCTATTGTATTTACTGGACTAAATTGAAACTCAACATCACATTTCTTACATTTAGCACAAAGTAAGGTATGGGCTTCGGACGCAGATGATTTTAAACATTTTGTGGTATTAACTGCAATGTTGGAAAAATAATCCTCGAATGCCGAGGCAACATCATGATTTGACATAGTCTGCCCGTTTTCACTGACAATGTTGACTTGGCAATTGCGAGTTTTGGATTTACCAGTTTCTCTGTTAATAACATTCCAAATAGTTTTTACTTTGTTGTCCGACATTTTGACTTTAGAACTAATATAATTTGCTTTTGCGGCTATGCACACTTGCTTAAACAATTTTGAATAGTTCTTAACATAGTTTAAAAAATCTGCGTCCTTGTTCACTTCCTTCTCTGCATACAGTTCATAAAGCCTGGTTCTGCTTCTATGAATACCTACAGTAGCCCATTCACTAAACTTTGTTTGTGTAGTCGACCCAGAAATAGTTTTCTTTTTGAAATGTGTATTAAATTGATCCATTATTATGCCAAATAAATCTTTGTAAGTACTATTTAAGTCATTACATGAAAGAGGTAACATACAAAGATCATTATGAATTTCATTTTTGAATGATTCCAAACGATAACTAGTTATGGGTCTGCATGTTATAGTTTGTGGTTGTAGTGTTTCCTGTAAAGTGTTAGGAAAAGAAGCTTTCTGCCCTCTATGATCTGAATTAAAACACTTAAATATTTCCTTTTCTAAGTAATCACAATCACAAAAAATATTATCTAAACAGGTTTTACTAGTTACACCTACCCGGGTAAGCTCCAGGAACATATTGACCAAATGAAAAGATTTGAACAAACTTAAGAGCTTAACAGTATCACTAGAGCCACAGACCCGAACAAAAGTGTCAAATAAAGTGGCACCGTTGTCATGTTCAAGTAGATGCCAATAACGCTTATTTATAATTTGCAGCAACATATTGACTTCGTACAAAAGAACTCTTTGTTTAAACTTTTAAGTGTCAAATTGACTTAATCGGGGGGCACGGCAGTGCCCCCGCCAAGTCGAGCGCGAAGCAAACACTGCCGTACCATCCTTTACTGGAACCTTTTCGCCGCATTTTCAGGCCCCTATTTGAGCACCTCTGGATAAGACCAGAGCGCAGAAATTTTCGTCATCCAGTAAGCTATAATCACATACTTAAAATCCAAAATTTCAAGTCTGTAGGTCATTTTGTTCCGAAGTTAAGCGAAAGCAAAGTTTCGCATTTACGACACTCACTCACTCACTCATGATCATCAGTAAAGAACTAGTACTTCCCATAAATTCAGAGAGCTGAAATTTGGTACGGGGTTAGGGTTTAATGGCCACATAAAGCGAAAACTATAAAAATTGGCCAAGTGCGAGTCCGACTCGTGCATGAAGGGTTCCGTACCATGAAACAAGTTTGTTGTATGGGAGCCGTTAAATATTTATTTTATTTTATTTTTAGTATTTGTTGTTATAGCGGCAATAGAAATAGATCATCTGTGAAAATTTCAACTGTCTATCTATCACCGTTCTTGATATACAGCCTGGTGACAGACGGACGGACGGACGGACGGACAGCGAAGTCTCAGTAATAGGGTCTCGTTTTTACCCTTTGGGTACGGAACCCTAAAAACTAGGATAATCGAAGATCTGGAGTACTCTGATTAGAAAACACAAGAGCCCAACCAAACTATTAGAGATCGACATACTTACCGCCTTTACAAAAAATATTCAACTTGTTGTGTTCGGTTGGCCGCCGTCGCGACTGATCGTCTCTCCTGATGATGGATCGCGTACCGATTCGAAACATGTCGAGTGTTATTCGATTTCTACGACGTGAGTAAACCCGTTTAAGTATTTTAATATTCAACTTGGTGGGCCGCTTCATTTGATGTCAAAAATCCAAGGTCTGAAGTATTTTGACGACGCGTTTGGCTCGGTTTGTAAACACCTGCCTACTGAGCCGGCGGTACCGGGTTCGAGTCCCGGCGAGGGCAAATATTTGTGTGATGAACTCGAATATTTGTGCTTGGGTCATGGTTGTTCTATGTATTTAAGTATATATTTATCTATATAAGTATGTATATCGTCGTCTAGTACCCATAACACAAGCCTTCTAGAGCTTAATTTGGGACTTGGTCGATTTGTGTGAGGTTGTCCGATATTTATTTATATTATTATTTATTTGATGAAGAACCCTGCAATGAAAGCGGTGGTAGCCTAGTGGTTAGGGCATGCGACTTTCAATACGGAGGTCGCGGGTTCGAACCCGGCCCGTACCAATGAGTTTTTCGGAACTTATGTATGGAATGTCATTTTGATATTTACCACTCGCTTTTCGGTGAAGGAAAACATCGTGAGGAAACCGCCTAAGCCCAATAAGGCCTAGTTTCCCCTCTGGGTTGGAAGGCCAGATGGCAGTCGCTTGCGTAAAAACTAGTGCCTACGCCAAATCTTGGGATTTAGGTAGCCGACCCCGATTGAGAATTCATTCTCTACAAAAGGGACAAAGGCTAGGAGGATGATGATGATTTGATGAAGAACCCTCAGCTGGTCTCAGCTGTATTAGAGATATGGTAATGCCCCGTTCTACTATTGGTACATAAAAAAATCGACTGTCATTGCAAAAATCCAGCGTAGTGGGACACATCTTCTAATTTAATCTAGCCTATAGCGTCCCACAGCTGGGCGGGTTACGTATTACAATCCCGAAAGTTCATAATACCTACAGTTGAAATACCGATGGTCAAAATACCGAAAATCAAAATACCGAAAGTTCAAAAAGCCGATATTCGATAAACCGAAGCTCAAATTACCTATTTTCAGAAAATCGAAAGTTCAAAATCTCGAAATTTCATAATCCCGAAATTTTTAAAATCTCGAAATTTTATAATAGGTACCGAAAGTCAATGAGCACTTTGAAAGTGTCAGGACACTAAACTAATCTGACTTTTCCGTGGAACTGATCTGCTCCGGTGCTGCGGGATGTTCAGCCCCTCCGCCCTAGCGTAAGAAAGTGCGGCACCTACGCTCGCCTCCGCAGCTTCGGCTTTTTGGTCACCTTCGGCGACCAGCCTCAGCCGCTGCGCCTCGCTTGATGCCCGCACTTTCTTACGGCGGCCGGGGGCTGCCCTCCCCCCGCGCCTCCGGGCTTTTATATACACTCTAGGGGTAGGGCAGACAAGACCACGTGGAACCGGGGTTGACAGCTTCGGTTCTGTGGCAAGTCAATTAAGAAAAGGAAAGAGTCCGGGAAAGTGGGAAATTAAGTATGACACTAAATATTCGATATTATGATAAAATATTCTGTCATGGACTGCCAACCGAACCGAACTTGTCTGGAACCGAAGCTGTCAACGCTCGCCTCCGCAGCTTCAGCTTTTTAGTCACCTTCGGCGACCAGCCTCAGCCGCTGCGACTCGCTTGATGCCCGCACTTTCTTACGCTAGGGCCGCAGTATAATAAAGAGTACTAACGTACTAGGGCGGAGGGGCTGCACATCCCGCAGCGCCGGAGCAGATCGGTTCCACAGAAGAGTTCACTTATAAATAGTAAGTATAGTAGTAGGCAATTAGGTTACGTAATTTAGTTTAATATTCATTGTATAAAATAAACATTAGAATCTGTAAGACTACAGAAATACGAGATAATTCTCGAGAGTTTAAATAATATTCCGGATTACAACCTTCAGGCAGGATCATAGTCTTCGGGATTATAATCTTCGGGATTACAGTCTTCGGGATTACATTCTTCGGGATTACAGTCTTCGGGATTATAATATTCGGTATTTCATCCTTTCGATCAAACGTTCTTTCGGGATTTTAAACTTTCGGTCAAATAAACATTCGACATTTTAATTTTCGGCCTTCCGTCCATATTCGGTATTTTGAACTTCGGCATTGTAATACGTACCCGCTGGGCGAATGCCTCCCCTTCTGCTTTTAATACGCATATAAATAAAATTAAAGGAAAACTCTGGACAAGACTAGACTGGCTTTTATACTTATACTTACAAGTTTACAAGAAGAAATAGTCGAACGATTAACTTTATTCTAGGTACTCGAACATTACACAAATTAAATAAACAAATTACACCAAAATATTAATTTCGCTCAAAATTTGGTCAAAATATAATTCATTGGACTAAGAGAGGCGGTGATACCCGCACACGTCGCTAGATGGCGCTGACTGTATTTTAAAACGCGCCGTCGTTTGTTAGGGTTCCGTACCCAAAGGGTAAAAACGTCCGTCCGTCCGACTGTCACCAGGCTGTATCTCAAGAACGGTGATAGCTAGACAGTTGAAATTTTCACAGATGATGTATTTCTATTGCCGCTATAACAACAAATACTAAAAATAAAATAAAATAAATATTTAAGGGGGGCCCCCATACAACAAACTTGTTATAGATTATGTATATAGGTATATATAGGTACGGAACCCTTCATGCGCGAGTCGGACTCGCACTTGCCCAATTTTTTTTCCGATAATCTTATAATGCGAAGTGGCAACCGGCCGCGTTACAGTCGTTTACGACATTCTTCTACTGCGCTTGGAAACGTTTGCTAGGGATTATAAGGAATTATTTGCATTTCGTTGATTTCGCTTATTATTTCGTGAGGTTTGCTAAAGTGAATTAGCAGGTTGTTATAAAACAATATGCCCACGTTTCTACAAAAAGAAGTGAAATCCCACCAAAAACATTCTGTAAAAAAAGTAGCCAAGTCTCGATGGAGCTGCTTGTTTATCTCTAAAAAGTAATGAAATCTAGACAAAGTCGTACCAAGTCTAAGGTTCCTTACTGCGATTTCTTTATTATTATAGTTAATGTTGTGTGACTTGGCCGTTGAAGGGTACACAAGGGTACAAAACCAGGTGCTCCATGATACCATTGCACCAATCTGTCGCTAGAACCGCTACAAGTCAATTTTGTTTACACGTAATGTTATATCTGTTGTAACTACCTATGTTTGTTAAGCGAGATAATAGCCCATACTGGTGTACCCTTCAACGGCCTAGTCACACAACATTAACTATAATAATAAAGAAATCGCAGTAAGGAACCTTAGACTTGGTACGACTTTGTCTAGATTTCATTACTTTTTAGAGATAAACAAGCAGCTCCATCAAGACTTGGCTACTTTTTTTACAGAATGTTTTTGGTGGGATTACTTATTACCACAAATATTTTACGTGTAAATTAACTTTTTTAGCGTATTCTGACTGAAGTCTCTTGTCAAACTTGGAACATAGCATGAATGGATCAGATTTTAATATTTTTACATACTAAAAATATTTTCACTATTATTTTATTTAGGTATTTAAATATATTTTTTGTTTGAACTAAATAAACTCGTAAAGTGTTAATAACTAATTAAGTTACGTTTTTATTGTAAATTGTTAATAACAAATTTAGTTACGTTTTTATTTAACAACTGCATAAAAAGTTTCCGATAGAAGGGATCAGTAATTATTTCTCCTTGTTCCAGTATGTGAAATGAGAGTAAGACAAGTGCAAAATATTGACATTATTAACCCTTTAAAGTTTGATCTTATTTGTCGGTGGCGTGGTATGCACGGCAGCACACGTCGCCGTCGCCTTTATGTGTTCTTGGCGTTCAGTTTTAAACTGACAGTGTCTAGACTCTGTGACAAAATAAACAATAACAACAGAGCTATTTTTTAGTTATTTATGAATGTCACCATTTTACGCTTCTGTTGATTAACATAAAAAAAAAAAAACCGGCCAAGTGCGAGTCGGACTCGCGCACCGAGGGTTCCGTACAAACACTTTCCATCCCTAAGTGGTTAAGTTAAGTTTGCACCTGGTATGTATAGCGCCCCATATAAATTAGGTGCATAGTTAGGTATTAAAAAAAAAATTATGGTTTTCGTAATTATTCCTTTATCTATGCTATAAGACGTTGCTTCGTACCAAATTTCAAGATTCTGAGTTCACGGGAAGCACCCTGTAGGTTTTGATTCCCTTGCAAGTGTCGAAAATTTGCAAATTAGGTGCAAAGTTAGGTATTAAAAAAAAAATTATGGTTTTCGTAATTATTCCTTTATCTATGCTATAAGACGTTGCTTCGTACCAAATTTCAAGATTCTGAGTTCACGGGAAGCACCCTGTAGGTTTTGATTCCCTTGCAAGTGTCGAAAATTTGCGGCATAAACGGCTGTATCTTTTGATTGCGTTGGCTTAGAAGTTTGATTTTTTCACAGCTTCAAGGGACAGTAGACCTGAGTAATTGATATAAATTTCAGCTTCATACGTCCACGCGTTCCTGAGAAAAAGGGTCTTGACAGACGGACGGACAGACGGACAACAAAGTGATCCTATAAGGGTTCCGTTTTTTCCTTTTGAGGTACGGAACCCTAAAAACATGATTATGCCGAACACACGAGAGACGAATTATTTGGCTTCAATTATTCTTCGCGTTTGTCTCCATTATCTCCATTTTTACGTTGTTGAGAATGGGAATCTTGAATAAAAAAAATAGGATAATTATTTATTGCACTCCTTAATTTATTAATAAAATATAAAACTATAGCGACTCCTTCGATTTTTGTTCTGTGATGAGGTGCATTTTGTAGGGACAAAGTTAATAATTCTAATACAAAAATTGCTATGATTTTACATAGGGTTCGTTAATTAATCACTAGAACTTAAGTAAAAAAGAACATTCCGTCCTGTTCCTTTATTTTATAGTTGTTATTTCTGTAATTTTTCACTGAAAATTAAGTCACTTTTGAGACCCGTCACGTGTCATGGTCTAAACGAGACTGATCGCCCAACTAATGCGATTTGTGATTTTGCATTAGTTGGGAGGGTGCCATTTTTTCCGTCTGATTGTGTGTCCATGTAATTATTACGTCAATGAGTAATACACATAACTTGAATATTCTTATTATCTAAAAATAAGCCTATTTCTAATTCCTTGCTGGAAAAACCCTGAATATTCTGGTGAACAATGTTAATATTCAGAGATGTTTCCGCTGTCTTACAATCTAGTTTAAATGTGACAAAGGTGCATTTCCACTGCAGACATGCTTGAGCCCACTAACTGAGGTATAAAATCTATTTGGCTCTATGTTAAAAGCTAAAAGATCCACTAGTGTAAGAATACATTTCTTAGGCATAGTTATCTTTTCAGAGGTCAATTTGAAGCGCTTGATAAATTTATTTATGTCAAAGAAATGCACCTTTTTATTGAAACATAGCATTGTATAATATGGAGTTAAGGTGTGCTAGGAGTAGGATAACAGAAATTTGATACTTTTTGACTGAGTTTGTTACCTAACATTGAACCCATTCCTGACCCAATCTGGTCTGAGTACACAACTGTTCTACTTAAATGACTAGGTGATTGCACATTAAGCACAGGACGGGCGGACTCAAAACTACCTAGGGGCACCTCCTCCGCTTGATGACTGTTTATTGAGGATGCTGGTGGGATATGGCCACAGTTACAATAATTACTGTTCATTAATGAATTAAAACGCTCCTCGTTACATTTACTCGCCTTCAATAGCTGGTCAAAAGCCAGGACATGCTCCTTGATCTCTCTTTCTGAAGATCTATACATGAATGATGTCATTTCCAATTTACTCTGTAATTTACTAATTTCAGCATGCAATTTTTGTATGTCTAAATCATAATTTTCTAGTTGAATGTTACATTGCTTCACTCTGTCTTTCATGACCGACAATTCTAATTTCTGTTTGAAGTATTTTTTCTTTACTGCCTGGCTTTGAATGAGTTTTTGAGTCCTCTTTATATATCTATTTATCTTGACATATCTTTTCAACTTAGTACTACTATTAAAAAATACATATTTTTTACAATCCTTGGAATTTTCAACGCCAATAATCTCTTGGTAAATATTTTGAGTGGACGGTGGATTATGCTTTACATATTCTTTCCTTAAGTAATTTAATTCTTCTATTTTGGCACCAAGTTCCTCTTCAAGGTGTTTGATGCGTTGCAATGCCACTTCATGTGTAGAGGCGCACTGGTTGAATGAGTCCAGTAATAGACGCAGTCGCGACACGTCACCCTCGGCTTCATCTAATTAATCTTTATCCACCAGCTGGGATTTGAGTGATGTGTTTATGTTGATGATTTTCTGTAATTCTACTTCATTATCACAACTTTCCTGCAGCAGTTGATCACTAAAGGCCTTAGATGCCTGCAAATCCTTGTGAGCAGCCTTCAGTTGCATCTCTAGTTGTCGTGCAGTCGCCTTGCGTGAAATTATGCCAGATTTAGTGCTCATTGTCGCTCAAACGTATTCTGAAAGATAAAAAGTAACTGAGTATTTCCGATAAGTGAGAATAGTTTTTTTTTATTATTATTGTTGCTAGTTTTGAGCCGAAAAAGGTGTGCAGTGTATTCGTGTAGGATAATGTCAGTGGCAAGAGTGGCTATTCTCAACTCTGCTTCCACTAATAATCGTCAAGCAGAGAGAAAAATCGCACGGCGCCAGTGTATTTATGTGGACGTTGCTCACGGCCGTAACAGTGAGCTATGTGAAATATATATGTAGTGTCTCAATACAATGAGAATAATCGTGAGATACAAATATAATTGAACAATATACTCCCCTGGTTTAAATCCAAATTCAAACGTCCGTCCGTTGACAGTTGCTTGCAAGCAAAGCTTACTACTACGCTGTAACCAGTTGTTTTTTTTCCAGAACTCTTTGCACCTGACTTCTTATACAAATTTCAAGTTGTTTAGTGATACATTTAAATGTATTACTATGCGATTACAATTAATTTCTTTAATTTTAAGGTAAATATGTAGTGTTAGGTGCATATAACTAAAAATAATGTAGATGAGCGCGATCTCGCCAACAAACTGTCTTAGCAGTTTGGCGAGTTAATTACAATTTCATGCAGTTATAATACAAATACAAACAAAGAAAGACAAGAGGATCTATTGATCTCCAAACAGCCGAAATCTAGCTCCTAGTATGGACAAATATAGACAATAATTTTGCAATTGTATCCTCAAAATATACGATTTCTAGAACTTTCTTTAACCCTTTTTTACCGGTTCACAGAGCGTCGGATCGGTCCCCGTTCGATGGCTCCTGCTGCTCCGGCTACCGGCCCGTGGACTCCGCCAGCTTGGACACCCCTGAAGACGACGATTTAGACCCGGTGGGTGCAACTGTAAGTCCACAAAGCATCAGTCCCCGTTTGAAGGCTTGTTCTCCTCCGGCTACCGGCCCTTGGACTCCAACAACTTAAACACCCCTGAAGACAACGAGTTAGACCTGGTGGGTGCAACTGTAAGTCCACAAAGCATCGGTCCCCGTTTGAAGGCTTCTTCTCCTCCAGCTACCGGCCCTTGGACTCCATCAACTTGGACACCCCTGAAGACAACGAGTTAGACCTGGTGGGTGCAACTGTAAGTCCACAAAGCATCAGTCCCCGTTTGAAGGCTTGTTATCCTCCGGCTACCGGCCCTTGGACTCGCACAACTTAAACACCCCTGAAGACAACGAGTTAGACCTGGTGGGTGCAACTGTAAGTCCACAAAGCATCGGTCCCCGTTTGAAGGCTTCTTCTCCTCCAGCTACCGGCCCTTGGACTCCATCAACTTGGACACCCCTGAAGACAACGAGTTAGACCTGGTGGGTGCAACTGTAAGTCCACAAAGCATCAGTCCCCGTTTGAAGGCTTGTTCTCCTCCGGCTACCGGCCCTTGGACTCCAACAACTTAAACACCCCTGAAGACAACGAGTTCGACCTGGTGGGTGCAACTGTAAGTCCACAAAGCATCAGTCCCCGTTTGAAGGCTTCTTCTCCTCCAGCTACCGGTCCTTGGACTCCATCAACTTGGACAGCCCTGAAGACGACGAGTTAGACCCGGTGGGTACACCTGTAAGTCCACAAAGCATCAGTCCCCGTTTGAAGGCTTCTTCTCCTCCGGCTACTGGCCCTTTGACTCCGCCAGCTTGGACACCCCTGAAGACGACGATTTAGACCCGGTGGGTGCAACTGTAAGTCCACAAAGCATCAGTCCCCGTTTGAAGGCTTGTTCTCCTCCGGCTAACGGCCCTTGGACTCCAACAACTTAAACACCCCTGAAGTTGTAACGAGTTAGACCTGGTGGGTGCAACTGTAAGTCCACAAAGCATCGGTCCCCGGTTGAAGGCTTCTTCTCCTCCGGCTACTGGCCCTTGGACTCCAACAACTTAAACACCCCTGAAGACAACGAGTTAAACCCGGTGGGTGCAACTGTAAGTCCACAAAGCATCGATCCCCGTTTGAAGGCTTCTTCTCCTCCGGCTACCGGCCCTTGGACTCCAACAACTTAAACACCCCTGAAGACAACGAGTTAGACCTGGTGGGTGCAACTGTAAGTCCACAAAGCATCGGTCCCCGTTTGAAGGCTTGTTCTCCTCCGGCTACCGGCCCTTGGACTCCAACAACTTAAACACCCCTGAAGACAACGAGTTAGAGCTGGTGGGTGCAACTGTAAGTCCACAAAGCATCGGTCCCCGTTTGAAGGCTTCTTCTCCTCCGGCTACTGGCCCTTGGACTCCAACAACTTAAACACCCCTGAAGACGACGAGTTAGACCCGGTGGGTGCAACTGTAAGTCCACAAAGCATCAATCCCCGTTTGAAGGCTTGTTTTCCTCCGGCTACCGGCCCTTGGACTCCAACAACTTAAACACCCCTGAAGACAACGAGTTAGACCTGGTGGGTGCAACTGTAAGTCCACAAAGCATCAGTCCCCGTTTGAAGGCTTCTTCTCCTCCGGCTACTGGCCCTTGGACTCCAACAGCTTGGACACCCCTGAAGACGACGAGTTAGACCCGGTGGGTACAACTGTAAGTCCACAAAGCATCGGTCCCCGTTTGAAGGCTTCTTTTCCTCCAGCTACCGGCCCTTGGACTCCATCAACTTGGACACCCCTGAAGACGACGAGTTAGACCCGGTGGGTGCAACTGTAAGTCCACAAAGCATCGGTCCCCGTTTGAAGGCTTGTTCTCCTCCGGCTACCGGCCCTTGGATTCCAACAACTTAAACACCGCTGAAGACAACGAGTTAGACCTGGTGTTGTTGCAGTTTGATGACCTGCTGTTCTGGCTACCGGTCCGTGCACTCCGCGAGCTTGGACATCCCTGAAGACGACGAGTTAGACCCGGTGGGTACAACTGTAAGTCCACAAAGCATCGGTCCCCGTTTGAAGGCTTCTTCTCCTCCGGCTACCGGCCCTTGGACTCCACTGGCTCAGACGTAACGTGACGAATAAGGGCCTTATCACACTTGCGATTTGAAAGCGTTTTTTGTATGAAGGCGTACGCGCAGCGTGTTCGCCGCGTCGCTTATTTGTATAGAAAATACGCTCGCAAATCGCAAGTGTGATAAGGCCCTTAGAGTGAGTGAGTTCTCCTGTGGGTAATGTAGTGTGTAGTCTGGCATAGTATTATCAGCCCCCGACGGGTAATTTTTAGGGTTCCGTACCCAAAGGGTAAAAACGGGACCCTATTACTGAGACTTCGCTGTCCGTCCGTCCATCCGTCCGTCTGTCACCAGGCTGTATCTCTGGAACGGTGATAGCTAGTCAGTTGAAATTTTCACAGATGATGTATTTCTATTGCCGCTATAACAAAAAATACTAAAAATAAAATAAAATAAATATTTAAGGGGGGCTCCCATACAACAAACTTGTTATAGATTATGGTACGGAACCCTTCATGCGCGAGTCGGACTCGCACTTGCCCAATTTTTATCTACACATGACATCTCTGTTCCTACAACCTTACTTACTAGATGTCGATTTGTCTATGACGTGTGAAAGTGTTAAGGTTTTTATAGAACCATTAAATTAAATATCATGTTGATAAACACAACAATTATAGGTAAGTACACACATATAAAACATGTCTCACTTAATTTATAGCATACTAGCTGCGGTGTTACCCGCTCATCTCACGGGAACACTACATTTTTCGGGATAAAAAGTAGCCTATGATGATTTGGTGTAGGGACGCCCGGCATCGCTTGATTGCGTTCATTCAGCCCAATTCCCAATTGGAGCCAACGGTTACTGTCCCGGCGGCGCTCCCATACAGCCTTCTTCCTCGAATCTTCTTGTTCTCCTGCAGAAGGAAAGGACATCTCTAAGGTTAATGTCCCTCAGCTCTTCCTCTTCTAGTTTATCTTTTCTGAAGATGCTAAAAAGAAGCCTGTTTTAATCCAAGATGTCAGCTACCTTCATACTAAAATTTATCAAAATTAGTCCAGTCGTATGAGCGTGAAGAACAAACGCACACATGAACACGCAAACTTTCGCCTTTATAATATGAGTGCTACAAGAAACAAACATTCTAACATTCTAGCCTCTAGTTTTTTATTTGTATAATTTTTTTATGTGTTGACGATCCTTTTTAGGATTCTTTAGGGTTCCGTACCCAAAGGGTAAAAACGGGACCCTATTACTTCGCTGTCCATTCGTGCGTCTGTCACCAGGCTGTATCTCAAGAACGGTGATAGCTAGACAGTTGAAATTTTCACAGATAATGTATTTCTATTGCCGCTATAACAACAAATACTAAAAATAAAATAAAATAAATATCTAAGGGGGGCTCCCGTACAACAAACTTGTTTTATGGTACGGAACCCTTCATGCGCGAGTCGGACTCGCACTTGTCCAATTTTCTTTAAATTGCTCTTCTCTCTATAACTAACGATTAGAAAGTGCTCGTAGCTAACCTTACTTGAATAAAGAATATTTTGACTTTGACTTTGACTGAATCCTTTCCTTTCGTTGCAGATACCCAAATATAGAGTAGTGCTACTCGGCGACGCAGGGGTGGGAAAAACAGCTCTCGTCTCTCAGTTCATGACGTCAGAATACATGAACACGTACGACGCGAGTCTCGGTAAGCGGCAGCCCTAAGCCTCATTATTAGACATGAGTGCCTGCTCTTTTGCATGCAGCCTATATGTAGATTATATGCATTTTTTGTACTGAAACCCACTTTTAAATATCACGTTTTAATAGGCGACCGGACTAAAAACACTGTTTAGTCCGTCAGTTAGATTATTAAAATATAATAAACGTATTTTTACAAGCTTTTATTTAACTTGCTTTGTATGTTTAATGTATCAGTTTGTTCGGGTGAAATCTTGCAACTCAATTTTGAAGCAGATATCGTCAACCGATTGAGCTGTTATTTTGCATACTTACTTAACTTTGATGACAATACAATAATATGGTACCACGGGGCTGATCTGATGATGGAGCCGGAAGGTGGCCATAGGAACCCTATACTTAATAGAAAAAGCAATCCTACCGATCTTGGGCTCTTTAGAATCGTCTCAGTGAGCATTTGATGTATATCCAAAGAAAAGTACAGTCGGCTATAAAAGTTTGCCACTAAAATGTCATTTTTGACAGAAACTTATTTCTTTCTGAAAATTTTATTAGTACAAAATAAAGTCTAAGGAATACAACTTAAAATACTTACAATAAAACTATACTAAAAATTAAACTAAACTCGAACATAATAAACTTAAACTAAATCTAGAAATGGCCCCTGCGGCATAGTGCCAAAGATGCTGGCGGCATTTCCTCGCTGAATCGCCAAACTGATTCTTTGAGCGAGGAAACCGCCAGCTCTCCAGTCACCAGTAACATCAATAAGCCTCTTCGAAATATCTTTGAAGAGGCCTAATGCGCTGGGGCCCCACGGACCCAGGGTCTCGACGCCAAAAGGTAAGAAATTGTACTCAGCGCCAAGACCACTGTACTTATTCCGTTTTATGCCTTCGGCCGCTTCTGCCGCTGCTCCGGCCCTGATTGAGGATCGGTGGAGATGTGACGGGGCCAGTGTGTCTACACAGGTTGCATCCCACACCAGCACCCGTCCCTTACTCCACGGAATCAAAGACATTCCGTCCGGTCTCTTGCCATCGTCTCTTGAGATGCCGGTCGGCTCTAAAAGGGCCGGCACATTGATTGATGCAAGAGACCGGCGGATGATGTCGTTCAGAGCAGCATGTCTTGAGAAGCGGCCTGCACTGCTCTGGCAGGAAAGTCCGTGGTGACCCAGCCTGTCAACGTCTTTGCCGCAGGGGCATCGGTGTGGGGCGCAGACCGGGACCCCGAGACGGAGACAAACTGAAAGTCGGACGGTATTGGGTTCAAGAAAAGTTCCAGTGCTCACGGAAGGGTGCGCTTGGAGCCAGTAACCGGCCTCTTTGGTGCCTACTGCCAAAATTCTGGCACGGTCTTCCGTAGAGCACTGGCTTAGGATGGAATCTACGGTCAATTTACACAATAAGTCGTCCCAGCTCCGTTGAGATTTTGAATTTTCCGGATAATTTTGTCCGGGGCAAGCAATTGACCAAGCCTTTTTTGCGTCTTCTAAGCCCGCAATCTCATAGTTTGTGGGTAACGCCCTTAGGATTTTACCTATGAGATTTGACGAGCTATGAACTGACGACAAAAAAGCTGGTAAAGCGACACTAGAAATTTTGCGGATCCCTCCACCTCCACCGTACCGAATGGGAAGAGATCCTTGGGACCAGGACTGCTCGCTTAGCTGAGAATTGAGGACAGATTCTAAATTCATTTTGATCAAACTATCTATTTGTAACAAAAGATGTTGATGATTCCAAAGTGGACAGCAGCGAAGCACATAGGTAAGTTTAGGAACAAAAAGACAATATTTAATAATTGAAAGAGCAAAATGTGGGCTAATTTCAAGCAACCGATGAGAATGATTTTGAAATTTCGAGATAGAATTTTGAATTATTTCTTTTGATTATCAAACAAAAAATGACGTTGATACAGAGCTTTGAAGTTTCGCGTGACGTCGCTTGTGGGTTCCCATTTTTACTTACAAGTGACGTCACAAACCCCCACTCCGGTCTCTATCTTTGTCAATTTTATTAATTTGATAAAGTGAAAAATATGTGTATAATATTTTAACTGACGGACTACATAAAATTATGTGTTTTTAACCCAGGCCGCACCCCTATTGTAGAACGAAAAAAGTTGCTCTGTGGTTATTAATATTATTAATTTATCACTTACACGTAACAAATATTTCCAACTAGCAATCTGTTTTGGTTGGTCACTATCGGCTGGCATAAAATTGATTTGCGTAATGTATTGTTTGCCCAAAAATTGTTGACCATAGTTAATTTTTTCTGTCAGTTTTCAGGATTATTATAAAACTGACGTAAAACTAGCCTAAGCTAAGGGTTTTTTTTTTATTTTTTTTTATTTATTTATTAAGAAACAAACAGTCTTAAAATAATATTACATTGGCATTGTCATAGCACTAGAACTAGCCTTAATTGTAGACCTAGTTCCATACATAATAAGTGTTGAAAATTCTTACATTACACTGACCAAAAGAAAAAATTAAAAGCAATTTACTTAAGAATAAACTAACCAATAAAATTGCAAGATATATATATATATATATTTTATATAAATTTGAAATCGCTTACCTACTACTATTGTTAAACCTAGAAATACTCACACACACTGAGTTTCCAACAAAGAAAATACATTTGTTTTAAACATTGCCAACGAACTGCCAAACAAGTCTGCCTTCATACATTTCTCATTGTACAGCTTGCATGCGCGTTTAATGTACGAGTGACCAGACCCGCGTGTTTGGTTTTGCTCCTCGCAAGACTGAACAAAGCCTTATTACGGCAACTACGCTCAGTTTTACGAGGCACACGAAAACTTATTTTATTCAAGAGTTCAGGGGCGTCAATCAGATTATTGAGGATTTTAAATAAAAACGATAAATCATTACAGTGCCGTCTGAGTACAAGAGGCTGAATATTGTGTATAGCTGCTGAAGATGCATAATTTTGGTACTTGCCGCCGGTGCTCTCATCTCATTTTACTCAAAGCTCTGGTAACGTTAATAATTTCAGAATTATGGCTAACGGTTTTAAATACGTTATGTCAATCAATTTTATGCCATCCAACGGGATCGGGTTTTAATGCTATCGGAGCACCTATTGCATCTCGCATCTCTTCTAAACATGAATTCGTGAATTGTACCATTATGCTTTGTACCTTATTCTTTTTATATTTTTTGTTCCAAACGGGGTTACTCACGTCGTTGAAGTTGAATATCGCTGGACATATTTCAAATCGATCTGATCTGCTCTCCTGATAATGAATCGCGCACCGATTCGAAACATGTCCAACCAAACCTGTTTTGTAGGTACTTTTAATATGCCTCAGACTCATGGTAATTTTCTACATTTTCCTTAGTTATACACAGGTGGAACATTTGTAAAGACTGGGCTGACAGGATAGTGTCATCTGAGTGATCTACAATCGACATATTATAATTGATAAGCTGGATTTAAAAGTTAAAAAAAATATCAAAAAAATATATTTTAATATCAGCGACAACCCTACTAATTTAAAGGTATTTTTTACATTTTAAATATACACTTGTCTTTAACTTAAGCGATATTCAAAAAATGCTAGGGTTGATATGTGCAGATTTTTACACTAACTAATGCTTAACAAACCGTATCTCAAAAATGGATAGAAATATTTACATAGTTCATGGGTGAAAAATAAATTCAAATTCAAATTCAAATTCAAATTCAAATTCAAATTCAATTTGTTTATTGCGTTTCATGTTGTACAATAAGGTCTTATATTATTGATAGGTCCAGGAACATGAACCCTGCAAGGGCACAGCAATCTTATAAATATGGTTTACAATTCAGTCATTAAATATTAGAATTAGAATATTAAATTTAAGTTTAACATTAAAATTACAGCAAAAAATATAGAAGATACGAGGCATGATAATAATTTCTAATGATACAGTATTTTACATAGCCTAGATTTGACTTGAAAATTGTTGTTGTAACAATTACAGAATCATGAGAAATGACAAGTTATACAGTATATACAGTAATTGAGAAAAAAAAAAAAAAAAAAAAGTTAGTTGTTTAGTTTTATACAAATTTCTAGGCTTCAAGCAGGAAATCTTGTGTACTATAGTAACATTTCTGAACAAGGAGGGCCCTCAAATCCTGTTTAAATTTTTGGAAATTTGGTTCGAGTTTAAATGATTCTGGTAGTTTATTGAAAATTTTTACACACATCGCAAATGGACCAGAGTGTACCATTTGCAGTTTTGACATAGGTCTTTTAAGTTTATCGCGGGGTCTCAAATTTTCCGCTCGCGTATATTGAGGAAATAGGTACATGTTTTTTTTTACAAAGATACAAACTTCCATAATATACATTGATGGCAGGGTAAGAATATCTTGTTCAATAAAATGTTGCTTGCAGCTTTCCATCATCCCTATATTCACTAGAATTCTAAGGCAGCGTTTTTGCAATATAAATAAATGTATCAAGTCCGTACTGTTTCCCCAACACACTATACCATACTTCAGCCAAGAATGTGCATAGGCATAATAAGCAGTTGTGGCCGTTTTAATGTCTGTACAAGTTTTTAGTTTATAGAGTGCATAAGTAAATCTGCTTAGTTTTATCATCACTTTATTTATGTGCTCTTTCCAGTTTAATGAAGAATCAATTGTTATACCAAGCAACGGAAATGTTTCGACACACTCCAGTAAATTTCCATTGATTGTGTATTCTGTATTTATAGCTCGCCTTTGGTATGGCCTGAATTGTATTAATTTAGTTTTTGTGAAGTTCACTTAAAGTGCTCAGTCTGAACGATTCCCTGTTTGCTTAAAAGGGTGTACTTCCTTTTCGCCGAATTATTTTTCGCAAACGTTTCATTTCGCAAAAGTTTCATTTCGCCAAAAGCATTTTTCACTAAAACTGTACACTATTTCAGATTGTTGTAAATATCATCCTTTAGATTAGGTTAGGTTAGATTTGTTTTATAACAATTCGAAATAGTTTACAGTTTCAGTGAAAAATGCTTTTGGCGAAATGAAACTTACGCGAAATGAAACGTTTGCGAAAAAAAATTCGGCGAAAAGGCAGAGTACCGCTTAAAAGTCCCTCGATCTGTTCCACTCTGTATAACCCTACTTAAGTTATGAATATAACGACGTTAATCCATATAAGCTCTTCTCTAGAGAAATTAATCAACCGAGCTGAGCCTCGATGGTGCTTCTGAAAACCAATATTATGCTCATGCCATAATACGTAATTACCACAGAAGCTTTTAAGCGTCATAATTAATGAAATCAATTTCAAATGAGACGTTACTAAGGTTTCTTAATCTACTTGATACTCGTAAAACTTTAATAATACAGTAGAGTAGTACAATAATAATTAAGGGACAATCTTACACAAATTGACCTAGTTCCAAACTGAGCAAAGCTTGTACTATAGGTACTAGATGACGGTATACATATAATATATAAATACATATAGATAACAAATATTCGAGTTCATCGCACAAATATTTGCCCTGGCCGGGATTCAATCATCAATAAGTAGACGTCAGACAGTATTAGTTCTAGGTACTTATATATAGGTCTATAATTTTCTTATCTCTCTAACATCCAAAGACATCGTATGAAGTACAAGCTTGCTAATGTTATTTATTTCTAAGTACCTTGTTGAACCCAAAGACCAAATGTTTATTAGACAAATTTTATCCTGAACAATAACCTACCGATTCGCATAATAAAATATCGAGGGTTTTTTTTTTAGCAAAGGTAAGCATATATTGGAAAATCTTTGAATGCAGTTTTGTTTCTTTAAAAAAAAAAAGGAATGTTACCTTTCAGTAAAATGAGCTAACTAAAAGATTTAAGGTAGTTCCCCTCCAGGGCTCATAGAAAAATTCAACCCGGTATATATTATATTATATTCTTAGTGTTAGCTATAGTATTATTAGTTTACTTCTCTTCTTCCCAACAATAATGTTGCCTTTACAAACTATACCTACAATGGGTTCCAAAACACAATACCGATTTTCACCTGCTCAAAATAACCTTTAGTGGTATTAGTTTCCAAGATTTAAATCCTCTATGGACACTCCTGCGCGAATGCGATCTACGTGCAGCGAAACTTTTCACGTAAGCGAAGGCCAAATTAGACGTTTGCAATAGCATGTGTATGAGATTCGCCTCTATATATGGGTTACCTATCTGAAACACTAATTTTCGTTTCCCATGTGTACCGGTTCGCCTAATTTTCATTTGTCCAAAAGTATTATATACGTGAAACCCGTAATATTTTCAGTATTCTGCAAACATCGTTTTACAGAACCCATCAGGTTAGGTTAGGTTTATTATTATTCTGAGAACTTAACAGTTTTGGAAAAAAGTGGTTTTCGGACAAATTAAAAGGACCCCGCAGCAACCTTAGGGAAAAAGTGGTTTCACTCAAATCTCACAAAATTTTAGTATGATGTAGATTTAACTCTCCTCATCATTTTTCTTTCTCAGGTGTATACTTTCTGAAATAATCAATTTAATTGTTTTATACAAAATATATATGTTTCACGTAATTCCTCCTATTTGCTCTGTTAAAATGTCGTTCGTAATATAGATAATTGATAAAATGCAATGTCAACGTTATGTTACAGAAAAAAGAAGAAAAAGAACAAAAATCATATTTTTTTATAATTATTAATTACGTTATTATAAGTACATGAATAAAAATAAGGAAAGTACCAAAGAGTATGTAATCACTACGTTTTAAGAGACGGGAGTGCCATACAAAAAGCGTGAACTCGCATTAGTATGAAACGGGGGCGAAAACATACTGCCAATATGAAGCCGCAAACAATATCAGTGTCAGTGTCAACTCATGACATATGCCAACATCAAGAACAAAATAGGGATGTCACATGTTACACAAATTATCGAATTATCGATATCGATAACGGTACTTATTTAAAAAAAATGGTTCAGGCGGGGTTCGCATTCGCACCCAAATATTTCGCTTCAATGTAAACATCTGGTTTACTTTAGGTTACTGACTTCATAAAAAAAAACTAAAGTGTGCAAATAATTTTATTTCGTTCAAACTTTGCTTGGCTTGTTGATAAACATAGACGAAAAAAGCCGTTTCATCACTCCAGTCTGTGCTCCAGGTTGGAAGTTCTGCAACACAAATAATACAGGGTAAACAGAAAATTACAGAGTAAAAATGTATCTGTTTGTCCAGATGAAACCGTACCATTCATAGTCCATTGAAGATTTTTCGTAAAATATTTCTGTGACCATAATCTAACTCAAACTGGCATAAAAAGTAGTGATAATAATGTCTTATCCTCTCATCTGAGACGGCTTTAACAGCTGTATTCAAGTGCACACTTTTGTATAAGTACACATACCAATAGGCTTTTGCTTGAAGAAAGATATTCCGTGTTTACCCAGGTATTTTTCACTTCAAATGAAAATTATCGATAAAACTTACATACAGCACTATTGTTTAAATACCAAGTTTTCAATGAAACTTACGATTAACATGGTTATAACACGCAGTAATTAATTATATTTTTTACTTACCGATCTTCGAACGGTGGAAATCTTGCCATGAATAGTCTTTTTTGACCGTCGATTCGACACGTTTTCATTCTGCATATTTCGCACTTTTTCCTATTCAATTCAATCCACTCATTTTTGCAATTGTGATTGTCTTGTGTACCTTCTAGACGACCACTACACCCAAATAATGCAAATTATTAGATTATTTGTGAAATTTGAATTATTTGAAAAGATCGCAGAACCTTGACAGAAGCAGACTACACAACAAAATAGAAACGTCATCTAACATGGCATGGCGGACAAAAATGGCGGCTGAAGTACAACCCGCCTAAATTCGATTGTCGCCAATTATCTAATGCTTGGTAGGTTTCAACGTTCTTTCAAACTTAGATAGGTAAAAAATTCACCTCCGTTTCATACAGCCGTTGTCGATCGTTTTTTACCTTGAGAGTTGCGCGAGGCTGGAAAGTACTTACAACACAATATGATGGCAGCAATGGCTACTTTGACTCAATTACGTCATCGTCAGTAACTGTCAGTGCGTATCATTTCGTAATATCGATTTTAGAAAACACGTCGCGTAAATAAGAAAGTTTATGCTTGATTTCTTTCAGAAAGTATAGATTTGAGAGAGTTATGCTCTTATAGAACATAAAGGGTCCACTTTTTAACCGACTTAAAAAAAAGGAGGGGGTTCTCAGTTCGGTTGTATGTTCTTTTTTTATGTTTGTTACCTCATAACTCCGTCATTTATGAGTCGATTTGGAAAATTATTTTTAGGTTCATGAATAGATATCTCAAGGTTGGTCCCATAAAATTTTGGTGAAGATCGGATGACGAAATCCATGAGGAATCGAAGGAATTCCTGAAATTTTATAGGCAGTCATATTATTTTTCATATATTTTCTAAAACTATTTAAGTATTTGCATATGGTAGTCATCATCTTCCAATGCTGAACTGATGAAGGAAGGTACAACTCCTAAACGGTTAGGAGTTAGGATAATTAAAACGAGATGCATGCCTTCTAGACCTCCCTGATCACCCCGCCATAAGTATTTTATATGAATCACTAAACAGCGAAAAAAAAAATTTTTTACAAAAAAAAGAACCGACTTCTGTAAAACTAAAAATCCAAAAATAACCCGTTCAAGTACAGATTACATTTGACTCACCCTTTGAAGTCGGTGCCAAACCTCACGTAAACTTTAATATATAAATATAATAACAGTGGTTTGGGATTGGGAGGTAACAAAAACCTTTGCACGAAGAATTTCACGTTGAATTCTGAATCTTATTTAGTAAATTGTGACCAATATAACTTAGTATTACTTTCATAAAAGTTACAAGGTAAAAAGGTGTTTGAATCGCTGTTACGTAGAGTTTCCGCGAAAGAGATTATTGGATTTTCTTTTCGTTAAAATTACTTTTTGTACCTATATTTATTCTCAGATCAAATAATGGCAGCCTACAAAATGGAATTACATCACGGATATATTGCTCATGAATTTATTTATCTATACTATTATACAATTGTATTGAAAATCTGTTTTCTACTAACGTTTTCCTTATTTCAGGAAAAATCTTATGCGGCGTTTTGCCAGTCGTATAACGCCATCTATTGGTAAAAATAGTACATTACATCAGAGGCCGGGAAAATTAGGATTTCCGGCCAAGTAGGTATATACTGGGGTATAGGTATAGGCCGGATAGTGATACGAGGCCGGGAATCCGTTTTCACGACGAGGCATGTATAGTGCTTTTCTCAAACATACAATAAAATAAAAAAATATACTTCAAAGAACAACATTTTATTAATTGACAAATAGGACATTTTAGTCTAACAACCAACCTTTAAAAACAAAACCTGCTTTTTGTCAAACCAGCCAGCTGTGTGAATGACCTTGTTGTTGAAACAAAAAAAAAAGGTACTTTGCAGGCCTAGGCCTGAAAAGCAGTATGAAATCCCTTTACAGTCCTCTCGAGTTGTTGCGCCCAAAAAGCGATACTTCCGAGCCTATAATAAGGAACGTAAAGACAATATTTCATTGCATGTTTGAGAAAAATCTTTGTTCTCTCATCACTCCGAAACGGCAGGACAGCATTTAACCAACTTTAGTTCAGGGATGGCGAGACATCCAAAGATGGATACTTATTACCTGACTATGCTAGAAACATAAATACACGGAAGAAGTTGCTAAGAAGTGCCATCGTACCGTTACCAGCTCATCCCACGGGAACACTAAATTTATTCGGGATGAAAAGTATCCTATGTCCTTTCCCGGGTCTCAAACTATCTCCATACCAAATTCGGTTCAGCGGTTTAAGCGTGAAGAGGTAAAAGACAGACAGACACACTTTCGCATTTATAATATTAGTATGGATATGGAGGAATAATATTCAGCGAAATGGTTTTTCGGCAAAGTGAAATATTCGACGATAGTTTCCATGAGTCAAAGAGCCCCACCATCATAGCTCGCCGTTCATTAGAACCCACATACTATCCCAAACCTAAAGTACGCAAAGTTAGCAAAGTTAATACAGTGTGGGTGCAAAAACGTGGGCGTAAAACAGCGCTGTCAACCCACGAAAGTAAAGGATTAATAGTCCAGTAAATTTAATCTTTTAATCTTTCATTATGGTCGTAGAATCCAGCCTAAAACGAGGCGGAAAGATGTAGTGCGAAAGGATTGTAAACGACGGCCTCTTTGGTGTGAGCTGGCAGCTGAGATTTGTTCTTTTATTGTATATGTCAAGGTAGTCATCAATAATTTTCACTGGAGCGATTTGTATGGATTTTTTCTTAGTTAATTCAGTTTTTTTACAAAAGTGTGTTTTTTAACATAATCGGAACCAAACCTGCGGTTCACAAGGAGATCAGTGAGTGTCACGTCTCTGAAGACGATTCCGAGGACAGGGCGAAGTGGAAGAGCAAAATAAGGAAAGCTAGCCCCACCATCATGTGGGATAATAGCTAGGAAGAGAGAGAGAATATTTAACTTTGCATCTGTAAAAGATGATTTTAAGAAGACATGCCACTGCTAATTTTTCCATACTATTAGTATAACTTAACGTGTTTGTACCTGGTAAGTATAGCGTCGGATATTTACAAATGACGTCCAAACTTAATGTAACCGGTTAGACAAATCGAGGTTTCTTTTTCCTCTAAAACGTATCCAATCGTAATTTTGGATGTTGGAATCGTCATTTCGGAAACTGTTGTGTGAAAATGATACATGACTTGATAGGCTGATTCGAAAGCAACAGCCACGGCCGCATATTTTGACCTAAAAGTATCTCACGTGTGTGCAGTATCTTTCAGCTTTATTTAAACCTGTGACCAATATTATTCAAAAGTTTCATTCTAGCTGGCTAAGAATTCTTAAAAAAAATCTTAACACCAATTCCATGACCATGATACAACGTGACGTCTACCTAGTTTCCCTAGTTTGTAATACAACAATACTTAATTGCACACCAATAAAAGTTTACAAAAAGAGAACAAAACAATACAATTGACAATGATGATTTTTCATTCTAATTTGACGGGACTAAGGTATATAGTATATAGTAAACAGCTATACAGTCTGCATTCAATTATTAATTTCATTAGGAAACCCTGAACCGAGTTTCAAGGAAGCCGGACGCGATTAGAATGAACGGGATGTAGAAATTCATTTGGACATGTTTCGCGACCTCCTTGTTTTTCAAGGTTTTTCTTCGTAGTTAAGTAAATTAATTAAGTAGTACAATGTACAGTCGAGTTCATTTACATCTACACACTTACGAGAACAAAAATATCTGAACACGATTTTATGCTCCTGACAGAGGTAGAGTCGTGTTTAGATATTTTTGTTCTCGTAAGTGTGTAGATGTAAATGAACTCTGACTGTATGTTGTTATTCTGTAATATTTAGTATAAGTATTCATAAGTTCTGTAGAACAAAATTGTGCAAGATGCACATCCTTTTTTTATGTTTTTATTGTCTGTGTTTTTGATCCTTTCATTTTGGATTTCTCTTTTTATTGACGAATTGTTCTTTATATATTGTTTCCAAAACCAGCACCTTTTCATTTACGTTCGTAATAAATATGTTACTTTTCGATAGTCAAAGAGATTTCTAAATGCATAATCATTTAATAAAACACACTCGAAAGAAAAAAATTACACGTTCTGATCCAAAACGGAGCCTTCGTCAAAACGTTTAAAAAATATATTAACATACTATATTTTATTTTCCATTACGTTATTTCCACATAAATGTGATTCTCCTGCTAGAATCAATGAGTGCTCAGTATTCTGAGACAAAACAACGTAAAATTATCTTCAAAAGAAAAATACAAGAAAATTAACAACGATTTGTGAAAACGCCCACCAACAAAAAATATAACAAACAAAATCAATAATGGCATTATTTTGGAGTTAATAAACAAATTACAGTTTAAACTGGAAACTCTTAGTTTATTGCAATATAACTCCAAAACTTTCCGTTCAATATGAAATAACGGAAACAATTCCCGCTTTCAATAAATAATATCATCAGAAATTGCTCTAAAGGTAAAAGGTTCACACTTCCAGCCACACAAGACAGTCAAAACACGTTGTCAGCCTATCAGAACGATTACTCTGATGCTCGAAATTCAAACTTCGTATCATGCCATCCTGCTCATTCAAACATTGTTTGAAGCGAGATCGAGAGGGATGGCACGATACTTTTTCAAATTTCGATCGGGGGAACCTTTCAGATCTATGTGATAGCCAATTCATACGGGCCACGATGTCGCATTGCGCCCTTCGTATTATGGAGTATATGGATGGAGCACTATCTTTTATGAGGGATTATTTGAATATTTGAAATAATCTCTGAGCTAAGTTGTGGACAAACAGAAGACGGACAGACGGACAGACGGACAGACGGACAGATGGACAGACGGACGGACATCGCGTGAAACACAATAAAAAAAGATTGTCCACGTCTCGCAGCCATATACTTACGACAATACGCCAAATAATATGAGTCTTTTTCGGCTGAATATGTTGATTTTCCCGCTAATCTTTTAGTAAATAATCAATCCAATGCATGCATCCACAATGGGTGAAAATTGCGCTCGCAGTTTTAGACGGAGTGAAAAGTGTTATTTTTTTTTATTTGTAGGCAGAGTAGTCTCTATATAAGTATTATGCATGAAAAACTAATAATTTAGTTCACGGTGACTTTTATAAAATATAAAAATAATACTTGGACTTTACCTCGATAGCCTGCCTACGCCACCTGGCTCTTTCACTTTGCTACCTGCCAGTCAGAAAGAAGTTTATAATACTTTAATTAATCTTAAATCCAATAGTGCGCCGGGCTGGGACAACATCACTACAAAATTTCTAAAATACACAGCCAATGTAATTGTCCCTATTATCACTCACCTTGTAAATCTTAGCTTTGAACAAGGTATCTTTCCAACCTCCCTAAAGCAATCTCTAATCACCCCTGTGTACAAGAATGGGGACAGAGATGACGTCAGTAACTACAGGCCGATCTCAGTTTTACCTGTAATTTCAAAAATTCTTGAAAAACTACTTAACACCAGACTACTTTGTTATTTAAATAAGTTTAATCTACTATCTGGTGCTCAATACGGATTTAGACAACAAAAATCAACCGAAGACGCCGTAACAGCTTTTACGTCTCTAGTTACAGAGAGAATTGATACAAATGGCAAGTGCTTGGCTGTTTTCCTTGATTTGAAAAAAGCCTTTGACACTGTCTCTGTTCCCATTCTTGTACAAAAACTGGAGAAGAAAGGAATCAGGGGATTACCACTTCGTCTTTTTGAAAACTACCTGACAGGCAGGAAGCAAAGGGTTAAGCTTGGTGATATTACTAGTAAAGAGGAAGATGTACAGTACGGTGTCCCCCAGGGAAGCGTTTTGGGCCCGAGTCTATTTCTCGTATATATTAATGACCTATGTGACATGAACATCCAAAATGCAAAAATCTTTTCATACGCCGACGACACCGCAGTCGTCTTCACTGGTAACTCTTGGAGTGAACCTAAAAACAATGCTGAAATGGGTATGGCTCTTATCTCGAAGTGGGTAATTACAAATCTTCTGTCACTAAATACTGACAAAACAAAATATATATGCTTTAGCGTGACTAAAAACACACAACCGGAATTTGATATACCTCTCAGAATCCATTCATGTCAACTATCCAATCATGCCGTATGTAACTGCCCAACTATTGACAAAGTGGCCCAAATAAAGTATCTTGGAGTTCTCTGAGACCAGCACTTAAATTGGTATGCACATCTTGATCTAGTTGGTTCTAGAGTTCGAAAATTACTGTGGATATTTGGCGCGTTGAGACACATTGTACCAAAAAACAGCAACGCATTAGAAACAAAATCAAAAGCAAAACCACGCAACATACTAAATGAAATATATACATCCTTGGTGCAATCTGTCTTAACGTACTGTATACCGGTATGGGGAGGTGCTGCTAAAACCCGTTTTATTGACCTTGAACGATCTCAACGTGCGATTATAAAGGTCATGTACTTCAAAAAGCTTAGGTTTCCAACAGAACAGCTATACCAAATTACTGATTTACTATCTGTCCGAAAGCTATACATTCTGCACTGTATCCTAAGTAAACATAAAATCCTACCGTTTAATCCAGACTACAATGATAGAAGAAAGATAGGCAGCGTTGCTTTCTCTGAGAAAACAAGAACCGTGTTCGCCACAAGACAGTTCGATGCAATGTCTGTGCACCTCTACAACAAAATAAACAGAGAAGATAATTTTTACCCCAAAACTTACCATGAATGCAAAAAGCTGCTGACAATCTGGCTGAAGTCGAGAACGTATGAAGAGACTGAGTTTATGTTAAAACGGAGTTAAAAAACTAGGAATGTTGACAGACTGACACACACACACACACACACACACACACACACACTAACACACACACACACGCACGTTCGTTTACATATTTGTAAATTAATGCTTATATCTAAAAATAGTCCTTTAGTGTTAAGTTTTAAACCTGAAATTGTTTCTTTTTAACTTTGTTTTCTTTAATAGTAGGTACCTAACTTATTTCTGTATAAATCTAGTTTTTCTTATTCTAAATTGTAGTGCACCTGCTGAACTTAACATTTTACCTTAAAGAAGAGCGGGGCCTCCCGACACAGGCAATAACACGCTTAATGGGAGGCTCCATCCCTTGTATTATGTGACCATGTGTTTTTATTAAATAAAGAAATTTGAATTGAAAAGAAATTTGAATTTGAATTTGAATACAATTTGCTAAGTAATGTTACAAATACTGTTTACTGTAGCGATTGGGCTAAAGATTGCACATAAAAATTGCTCAACTAGTTTAACTACTTTAGAAATATCCAAATTGTGCTTCGTAGTAACCAAAATTACGCTAATTTCACACAACTTATTGTGGTTACTAGTGGCCCTCAGTTTGTCAGTCCTCCGATTTAACTATAGCAGCTAACATTTGGGTTACTGTATGATAGAAGAAAATTAGGTGTGGCACTCCAGAAAGACAGGCGATACTTTTTGTTGGTTGGTTCTGTCAATCCGTTTCTGTGTTGCCAGTGGCGTATCATAATACTCCCCGATTCTCTTGTTGCCTGTATGAATCTCATATAATCGTGAGTGTTTTAAATCAATTATTACGACAAAATAAAACTTTGTCAAAGAACATGACAATCGTAATGCGTACATGCATAATTATTATTTTTTATACGACTGGCGGCAAACATTTTTAGGGTTCCGTAGTCAACTAGGAACCCTTATAGTTTCGCCATGTCCGTCTGTCTGTCCATCTGTCCGTACACGGCTTAGCTCCGTGATCATTAGAACTAGAAAGCTGAAATTTGGTATGAGTAAGTGTATGTATGTATCACGCCGACATAACGGTAAAATAAAAACAATTTTTTTCGTTTCAACACTAGTGTGTGGGGTGTCGTTGAATAGGTCTTTTAAAAATAGTAGGGGTCTCAGAACATATTTTTTTGATAAAGTTAGCAGTTTTGTAAATATTCGCTCCGAAAATAAAAAAAATAGTGTCCCCCCCCCCTCTAACTTTCAACCATGGGTCAAAAAATTATGGAAAAATTCATGAAAATTAGGCTTTATAAGTACTTTCAATGAAAACTATACTGAATAAAATCGGTTGAGCCGTTTTTCAGTTATCGCAAAAAATCATAATCTTTCTTAAAACGACATGAGTGTCGCGCGGTGTCCCTACACTTCGAACACATATTGGTTAAGTGCCATACTGTATCAAAACATTTCGCTCAAACTGGCGCGTATAATCGATAACTTCCAGAAGGTAATAAGTAATTACTGTTACTTTGGCGTTTACGACCTTTTTATAGAGCTTGAAATTTTTCTCGTTATTTAAATCTTTCTCGTAATTTTCGTCTATTGTGAAGGATGGGCAACTACGGAACACACACTGAGCGTGGCCTGACATGTTCTTGGCCGGTTTTTTTCCTTATAATTATTTTGTTACCCTAATGCAGCAGCTAATCAGTGACGTTGAAACTCTCACTAGCGAGTGCCATTCCTTATTTCTTATAAAGCCTGACCAGAAATATATGAGGATGCGCCATATTGCGGAATTTCACTGGAACTAATTTCTTACACTGGCAATGATTTTATGATGGTTTGTCAACAATGTCGATGTCATTCGTGTGAGTTTGTTTTAAATACAAATATTTAAAATTATCCAAAAAAAACAAGATGGATATCGGAACCGAGGCAGGCCGAAAAGGAGATGGCGGGACGATCTGGACGCATTCTGCAAAGAATGGCAGAACCGCACTGGCAATAGGATCGAATGGAAAAAAGAAGGGGAGGCTTTTGCCCAGCAGTGGGACACCTAAACGGCTACTAAAAAAAAAAAAAAAAAACCAAAAAAATGCCGAAAACCATTCACAGTCGTGAACTATAAAATACTGGATTATAAATAAAGTGTACTCGTGTTTACTACACGAAAAACAGTCAGGAAAAGAGTGCATTCCATTAAATGATATTACGAGGTTAACATAGTGGAACTGACATGTATTTAAACGAATGTCATTATAGTTGGTAGCCATTGGTTCCAAAATTGTTGCCATATAAATCTTATAAATAGCACCCTTTTGACAATACTCATATATTTCTGGTCAGGCTTTACCTACCATGTAGTACATGGGTTACTGTTAAGAAATGTTTTATTTCAGTGTGTGCTCCTTCTTTTTCTACAATCCATACTTCGTATTGTCACAGTACTTTGTGGCCACATTTGCGCCACATATAAAGGGCGGAATAAGAATGATTTTTATTGCACTGGGGATTTTATAACTTTGAATATTTCGTGTTCTCATCTCTTTTGTGACTGGATACGTTTTAGAGGGTTTTCGGAGCGCGCGGTCGCTATGAAATAAATCTAAACGATCTTTTGGTGTAGCTTTTTATACGTGGCGTGTTTTTAGGGTTCCGTACCTCAATCAGCATAAGAACATGTCATCATGAGACCCTCATTCAATGAGTGATATAGAAAATGCTACTAAAACTATATAACCACAAAATTTGGAATTCTTAGCTTCAATATTGCTTGACATCGTGTCCCTTGTTCCAATTAAACCGAATGTTTTGGAAACGACTGGTCCTACTTCTACTAAAAGTAGCTAAGAACCATGTCGATGGACAAATCTTTAGATTAAAAAAAACTGCACTCAAATAAAAAAATTGAAAAATTAGCTGTTTGTTTCACAGAAAGTTCTTAATAAATCCAATACTAATATTATAAATGCGAAAGTGTGTCTGTCTGTCTGTTACCTCTTCACGCTTAAACCGCTGAACCGAATTTGGTATGGAGATAGTTTGAGACCCGGGAAAGGACATAGGATACTTTTCATCCCGAATAAATTTAGTGTTCCCGTGGGATGAGCTGGTAACACCGCGGGGCACACTAGTGATGTGCCGTCAGGAAATTTCACGTTCTCGGGAATTCTTACCATCGGAAATTACCGTAACTTTTCCGTAATTCTCGACAACTTTACCACTAAGTAACATTTTTAGAAATTTTGAAGATTAAGTAAAGTTATTGGTTTATTTCTAGTGATCGTTTTAATTGATAAACTGATTTGCAACGTGGTGATTGTTTATTAGAATTGTTTGAAAAAGTGGTGTTCACGAGTAGCAGGTAAAAAAACGAGATAAACGAGCTTTGTAATCTTCTAAGTGCACCAGTTCTTTGTAGGTTCCCTTCCCAGGTATGCAGGTAAACCACAAGTATGTACATGTGGTATTTAATTAGTGAATCAGAGACCAAGTTTCATAAACCTATGTTTCCTGATTGGTACTCAGTTATTTTTATGGTATTGGGTTGAAGTGGGAAGAGTAGCTATAAAGGTTATAATTTAAATAGTCTGTTGCAAACTGCTCAAACTGTATATAGTGTGTTTAAAACAAGTGACTGTTATTAATTGAAATAATGAAGCGCAACTCCAAAGTTCTGCAATATTTTAATGTAATAGAAACCGAAAACGGACGAACCAAGTACATTTGTTTGTTTTGTGAATCACAGCTAGTATGATATAAAAACTTAACTTCTAATCTTAAATATTAAAGATTTTTGGAGTGGAGGAGCTTTAAATAGCACTTGATTAATATTACAAAGTTTCAACATTGTGGGAGGGGTAAAAATGTCCTGTTTTTTAATATATTATGTTTCTTAACAATGCGCCTTGTTTGGTCACTAGTTTTATTTTCAAGGTCGGTTAGTAACTCGCTTGAAAATCTATTTAATATACGCGGGAGAATACACATCCAAGTTCTCTGACCGTATTCGTTATCTGTGGTTCATCCGTTTGGGAGCTATGAGACCACAGATAGGCACCACCCGTCTTTTTTCGTCGGGGGTTAACTCCACTGAAATCGTCATAGACTTGCCTAATAATTGAGGAGTTCCTTCGATTCGTCATGGATCTCGTCATCAGATCACCAGCAAAATGTTATGGAACCAATTTGGAAATGCCTTCCCCGGATAAAAAAAAAATCAAATCGATCTATAAATGGCGGATGTAACATAAATAAAACATAAAAAAGAATTGAGAACCTCTATTTGAAAGTCGTTTAAAAAGTAGAAAGAGGTCAATTTTCGAATAACTTAAAACAGAAAGTGGTTCCCAGGGACCTAATTCGAGAATGCCATTTGAGTGATCGCCAAACGTCAAATCTCTATTAGATAACAGTGATATCGCCATTGAACTGCCATTAGGATGCGATGAGCTTCAAGTGACATATCTCATCTCAATTTTTGGAAATACGAAGGCGATAATGATTGTCAAAAATGTTATTCATGCATATATGAATTTCTGTTTAGAATTTCTGTTTAGAACGAAACGTAACGGACTAATTTCACGCACTACGCGGTCAATTTAAAGTATGCGCCTGTTATTTATGCCGTCACATACAAAGAAACGCAAATTTAGCGCGTCCGAATTGACGAAGTTACGATGTTCTAGGGATATCGCCACTTGTCAAGTAGGCACACGTCAAAAGTGACGGATGGCGATGAAATGGAGACATCTCCATTCTCTCTGTAAAATTGGTCGAATACCCCCCGGGTTTGTAATTTTCGTCCGAAATTCAATGGAGGCTGGCCGTCCTCAGTTTTAAACTCACTTTGATGACGCTAAACGATGTCATCAAAGAAACGGAGGTTATCTCAAAACGTTTTCAAATGGCATCCGAAACGAGTGTTTTGTTTCACTTCCGTCATTGATGACTGTTCAAGACACGGTTGAATGCATTTAAATCGAAATTAAAAGGCCTTATTCCTTTGAATTTTTTTTTTCATACTATGACAAATATATTGATAATTTCAACCACCTTTTTAAAGTCATAAATACTTTACCCTGAATTCTACAAAGTAACATAGCTATTTCATGCTTTCATTAATTATTACATAAAATTTGGCAAATTCGTTTAGTTTTTGAAAAAACTATCTAAATGAAAAGTTTAAACTGTAGGTTTCAAATATATACCAATAAATCGCAATGACCCTGTTTTAGGTAGTAACATTGATGATGTTAAGAACTGAACAAACACCTTTTCAATTTAGGGATAACAGATAGCCCTCTATGCAGGGCATGCATGGAAGCAGAAGAAACCACCAAACATATTCTACTAGATTGCAAACAGGTAGAAGTACCTAGGATCCCCAAGTACCGTACACGACGCCACAAGCAACATTAAAGCTTTGATAAGGTTTGTCGAGGAGTTGGGGTGGTTGGAGTAGCGCTACCCCCTTTTCACGCAAAATAGGCACGTTGGAGGTCGACTTGCGGAAAATGCCCAGCGCAACTAACTAACTAACTAATGTTAAGAAACATGTTTGATCATAGAGAATAATGTCTAAAACAATCAGCATTTTTGAACGGATAAGGAGCCTTAAGAGGCCTTATTCCTTTTAAATATTTTTTTTTTCATATTAAGACAACTATATAGATAATTTCAAGAAACTTTTTGAATTGAATAATACTTTTCCCCGAGTTCTAAGTAGTAACATAGCTATTTCATGCTTTCATTGCGTGCAGTCGAAAATAAGTTGAAAAAACTAATTTTCCGCGTGAATTTTGTCAATTTTGAGTAGTTTTTGAAACAAAAATTATCAATGAAAAATTCAAACTGTAGGTTTAAAATATGTACCAATAAATCCCAATAGCCCTGTTCTAGGTAGTAACATCAATAATATGTTAAGAAACACGTTTGATCACAGAGAAAAAGGTCTAAAACAATCAGCATTTTAAAAGGAATATAAGGCCTCTTAAAACGTTCTCTAACGGCATCCGAAAGGAGAGTCTTTTGATTATTTTTATTAAAGCAGTAACGTCTGCTAACGTAAACCAAATGTTTGCAATGATGCGAAAAGTTGAAAAATTTAAGATTCATTGGCATCTGGTTCGGTGGTCCAGTTGGTAGGACGCCCGTGTTGGCGACAAAGCGAAATTTTATAGGAGAGGCAAATAAAGACTTTGTTGAAAAAAAAACACCCACAGAGACCTTTTGCACACAAGACTTGTTACCATTTAGAGAAGTATACCTTGCTTTACAAGACGAATTAGTCAAACTAAATTAATGTGTAATTTTACAAGTTTTATGTGCCTTACTTACGGCTGACTATAAAAACTAGACAGAAGTGTTATGTCAATTCCCATAAAAAAAAATTTAAATTGGTTCTTTTGAGGACTTTATTTCAGATCCGTAACATAAAACCTAGCTAACAAAAGTATAATTAGGAAATTGGATTAGGATTTTTATTTGTTTTAACGGAAAACTTGTATAAATTTATGAAACTTGTAATAGGTATCAATTTTTTTTAATGCACACTCCACAATTTTTATTTAAACCATTGATACGAAGATCAAAGCTTAAAGAAAAATAAAAAAATAAGTTAGTTGGTGGAGGTCGCTAAGGTGTAATAAACAATGCAATCATTGACACACAAAGCATAAGGAAAAATTCGATAGCCTTGGGAGTAAGGTAGCGAAGTGGTTAACGCAATCCAGAAGTACCGGGTTCAATTCCCGGTCTCTTTCAACAGGTATCTCATTTTTAAATTTTTCTTTAAGCTTTGATCTTTGTATCAACGGAAAACTTGTAGTATTGCAATATAGTGTATACATTAAACAGGAATTACTGAATACCAGCTTTTGCCCGTGACTTCGCCGCGTACACTTGCTTTGAAAGCAGCTGCCTACTGAGCCGATGGTCCAGGGTTCGAATCCCGGAAAGGGCAAATATTTGTGTGATGAACTCGAATATGTGTGCCTGGGTCATGGATTTTATTTGTATTAAAGTATGTATTTACCTATATAGGTATGTTTATCGTCGTCAATTGCCTATAACTTATACCAGAGCTTTTTTTAGTTCCACGAACTAGATCGATGACTGTGTGAGGTTGTCTGATATTAATTTATTTAACTTTTACATTTTCTTTAACCCACTTAAGGGGTGATTTCCGGGATAAAAACTATTATTTGTGTTAAAACAGATTATAAACTACCTGTGTGCTTATTTTACGCAGATTTATTTAGGCGATTTAGCGGATTCAGTAACAAACATCCGAACTTTCACATTAATATTTGTAAAATTAGTAGGATCATAATAAAACAATAAAAATATATCGAAAACCGCATCAAAATCAGTTCAGCCAAACGCGAGATAATCGCAGACAAACATACATATAAACATACTTACAGGTATGCTGAGAACCTCCTTTTTTTGAAGTCGGTTAAAAATATACTCTCTTTAGTACTACTCGTAAAACAGATTGAACGTGATCTGATCAAATACGAGTATTTACCTATACTGTCAAGAGGCTGTAAGTTTGTTCTATGAATTAAATTAGTAACCGCTTATAGTTATATCGTCGGGGATAGTGCAATACCGCGTAAATAACAGCTGTTGATAAAGTTCTCATTTCAATAAAATACTTAGCATTTGTTTGAATATTGATTCATATCTACACTTCGCGGTATTGCACTATCCCCGACGATATACGTTTTTAGTGTAGTACAGTCAGCATCGGAAGCCACTAAATGGAATAGTGTTTCTTCATTTTCAGATAGCTTGACATAATTATAAAAATTCACTGTTGTATAAATGCACATCGACATGGTTTAATATAACATACCTAATGTTTACAGATATTTATACGACAGTTTCATACATAACTTATGAAACCTACTTTATAGTAGACCTGTGTATTGGTATAGCTTTTCGTTACTGCCTGTACTCATAACTACTATGCCTATAAACCCTACACCATACGTCAACAGCTCCAGCAAGCACAGGCAGCCAGCTATTAATTGGGGTAGAAATGCATCAATGATAGAACATTCTATTTCAAGTTGCTAACGACATTTAGTTTGTAATGTACCTACTTCAGAAAAGGGGCGCCAAAAATAATGTTAAATCGCTATTTACGGTCGCCCCGTTAACGCTGTCTTCACTCATTACTGACTAGCTAGGTTTTATTTATTGTCATATTTGAATTCCTTGTTCTACACTTCGGCAATTTTTAAATAAAAAACCCAGTATGGGGCAATTTCGGATTTGAAAACCTAGCAAGTTCCGGTTACAAACTTAAAAACCTAGTATATGCCGCATTTAATAGGTTTTTTGACTTGGAATTGTTACTTACTAGTATTTTGAATTTGATCTTTGTAAGTAAGATATGCATTTGCTAGGTTTGCTAGGTCTCTTAACTTTGATTCTTATTGTGATAGGAATACAGGTGTTTTTGCATTCGACGCAGCTCAAAATTTGAGGCAGGTTTATTAGAAAAACGTATTTTACCAAAAAATGTCCCTTGCTAGGTTTTGATTTGGGACAGCCGGGCTAATCTGATGATGGAGCCGGAAGGTGGCCATAGGAACTCTTTAATAGAAAAAGCAATCCTACCGAGTTTGGGCTCTTTAGAATCGTCTCAGTGAGCATTTGATGGATATTCAAAGAAAAGTACAGTCGGCTATAAAAGCTTGTCACTAAAATGATTTTTTTGACAGAAACTTATTCATAAACTATTTTCAACGGATGATGATGTGGCGGTAATATTATTTGGTATAATTTGTAACATTCCGAAAATGTGTTAAGTAGTCCGAAATTTAATTCGCATACTACTTTTATGGTCGATTATATTGACGAATAGTTTTGGTTTAGCATAATTGTATTTGGCATATTATGGATATACCGAAACTTACATACTTAAACAACACAATGGAAGTTTTATTGCAAGAAAAACTTAACTTATAACAAAGAAATAGTAATAAAAATAATAATGTGTAGCAAAAAGTTATAAAACACATCTCTGCAAGTTGCAGTTTAGCTAGTGCTGCGAACTGGGAATGGCTGCTCCGTCGTCAAACCCCAACAGTTTCGCTGCAGGTTTGAATTTGTGACGTGTGCCTCGTATGCACATACTGGAGGCTCGAATTATAGCAGTGCATACCCTTGTTCTAAGCCAACCCAGTATCGTACTCAGCGATTTGTTCCAACGGTCCGAGAGGGCTTCGCCTAAGTGTTTGACGAAGGAGGCCATCTGTGGTGCGAATATGCCATCGACAGAGGTCACGAGGGGGGTGAAAGTAGCATGTTTCACTTCGCAGGCAGCAGAGTATTTTCTTTGTTTTTCAGTCTCAGCAGATTTTAGGACAGAAGTGACATGACGTGCAATTTAAGAGGGAGCGTCGGTGTCTACGACACGGATATCGAATAACGCCTCTCTCTGTGCATTCCATACGCCACGGCAGGATAAGTCACCGCGTAATCCAAGGTCACCTTCTGTGATTATAGGTTCTATTGTGATGTTGCCCCATGCTTGGTGACATAGTTCAGCAAATAGGTCTCGTATTTCGTTGTGCCGTCTTGAAATTAGCCCGCCAGTCTTGCAACAGAGAGCATGGTCGATATTAAAATGGCTGTTGCCGCATCTGTCACAAGAGGGTGGCATTGAGTTTGGGGTTCTGTAATAGCGTATTGCCAGGGCATCTCTGAATTCATGAGGAGACAAGTCGAAGTTATCTTTCTTTGTTGGTATAGCAGATAGCCAGGTGGAAGACTTTGTTTTCATTTTCGATGCGATTGATCTTTCTATAGCTCGTCGTTTGTTAGGGGATAGTTTGGCCAATATAGTGTCTAAAAGTTCGTTGTCACGAGCATCTTTTATTGTTCGGCTCTCTTTGCGTGCGTCAATCAGGGATTTATTGTGTTGGGCTAGGTCTACATGTTGTGTCCTGATCAAAGCCGATGAGAGGATTAAACAGCCTTTTTTGGAAGAATTGTAGCTCAAATTATTAACTTACATACTTGACATACTTACTTGCTTAATACTTAGCATAATATTTTTTTGTCAAATGCGACAAGTAAACGTGCGAATAGATCACTAGGTTAGGTTAGGTTAAAACTGCGACCTCAACTAAAAATCAATGTTACCAGAAATCGGGTTAGATTAGAACTGTGACCTTAACAAAAACGAACTACTACCAGATAAGTAAGTTCGATTAGAATTGTGACCTCAACAAAAACGAACTAATATCAGAAAAGTAGGTTAGGTTAGGCTCGAACTGCGACCTTAACAAAAAATAATGCTACCAGAAAAGTAGGTTAGGTAAGAACGGCGACTTTAACAAAAACGAGCCAGAAAAGTAGATAAGTTAGTTTAGAACTGCGACCTAAACAAAAACGAACTGCTACCAGAAAGAATGAACAATGAATTCGTTTTAATGCATTTTGTTTTAAAGTAACATCATTATTTCTATAAATTCAAATAAGAACACACCCCAAGAATCATTTGTGTTTTATTTATTTCAAGAGGCGGAAAAGAATCTGTAATGAAAGAATGTTTAAGAGATTATCATGTCCCGAAGAGATCGACAAGCGTCCTAAGGCCTACATGAAGATTGATAGTCGGTCGGTGAATCGTTAAGTCGATTTTTTTCCTTTGGAAGTTCATAAGTCTTTTAAAAGCATTCAGCTTTTTTTATAAATAAACTAAAAGGCCGGTTGTATCTCATGAACCGTAAAGTTGCGTTAAGTAAAATATAGTCCTTTTCAAAAATAATATTTGGAGAACCCTGTTGCGTTTGCACCTCATTTGTATCCGGCGCAATACATACCAGGTGCAAGCTTAACTTAATCCGGCCAGTTAAGATGGGCTAAGTATTTGTACGGAACCCTCGGTGCGCGAGTCAGACTCCCACTTGGCCGGTTTTTTCTGCTGTCCCTGCTAGTCGAATGTAGTAGCTTGCAAATTAAACAAACAGTAAGCTGAAGCTGCTCTGAATATCGAAGTGCCATCCCTCTCGATCTCGTGCCAACACAACATTTGAATGAGCGGCACGGCACGACACGATTCGAATTTTGAAACTCAGAGCGAACCTGTTGTTCGTGTTATTCAATAAATATGAAACTCCCCGAGCCACGCTTGTAATAGATTCCTTACTGTAACAGTATAGAACAAAGTCACTAACTTTTGTCTGTCCCTATATATATGCTTAGAACTTTAAAACTACGCAACGGATTTTGATGCAGATTTTTTTTATAGATAGTGTGATTCAAGAGGAAGGTTTATGTCAAAAATACATGCATAATTTATCAGCATTGCACCGGTGCAAAGAATATATATACTAACGTAAAAAGAAACGACAGCGACACTTGTGTGCAGTGACAAAACTCGCGGCTATCTGTGCGTGTCGAGGGGTGAGTGCGGGCGAGTGCGGGACGCGCGCGGGGGTGAAGGGCATTCACGTGAATGCCTCGTCGAAGGATTCGGCATTACAAGGTCACCGACGCCCGAGTTACACCGATAGGCCGCTGTCGCACCTGTGACCCGTGTGAAGCCGGGGCGGGTCGCTAGTTATTCAAAAAATATGAAACTCCCCGAGCCACGCTTGTAATAGATTGCTAACTGCTCGCCGAGCGGACGGGGCGGCCCACGGGACGCGTTTTGTGGAATCGATTGTGGCTGTCTCGCGATTTTACGGCTTTTCCGAGCCTTTTATAAGCCCTGACGCAGATATAGGGGTTTGAGTATCTACGCCACTAGGTAGTTCCTAACCGGATGGACAAATTTTGATAAATATTTGGTGCCTTAAGGCTCCTTATCCATTCAAAAATACTAATTGTTTTTTTAACTTGTCTCTATGATTACACATGTTTCTTAACATATTATTAATGTTACTACTTAGAACAGAGCTATTGAGATTTATTGGTATATATTTGAAACCTACACTTTGAATTATTAATTGATAATTTTTGTTTCAAAAACTACTCGAATATTTGTCAAAATTCACGCAGAGAACTGGTTTTCTCAACTTATTTTCGACTGCACGCAATGAAAGCATGAAATAGCTATGTTTGTCTATCTTTTCTAGAACTCGGGGAAAAGTATTATTCACTTTAGAAAGTTGGTTCAAATTATTAATATATTCGTCATAATATGAAAAAATTAAATTAAAAAGGAGTAAGGCCTCTTAAAGACTTCAGAGTGATACAGTACCTTGTTCGTTAGGTAATTATTTATAGGTACTGTTGACAAGATAAGAATTTATTTACATTCGTATTTTATGTAAGTATGTTTTTGTTTTTTTATTAAAGCAGTAACGTCTGCTAACGTAAACTAAATGTTTACAAATGAAGCGAAAATTGAAAAATTTAATGATTCGGACAGGATTCAATGACTCTGACATCTGATTCGGTGGTCCAATTGGGAGGACGCCAGTGTTGGCCCGGAAAGCCGTTGGAAACGCAGGTTCGAATCCTGTCCGAATCATTAAATTTTTCAATTTTCGCTTCATTTGTAAACATTTATGTTTTTGTTGGTAAAATTAATAATGATAAAAAACTTAGGGTCTCCAAGCGAAGCTACAAGAAATTTCAAGGCTGGGTCACAAAACAGATAGGTACAGAAATCGATCTACATACAAGCGCGCTCGAGCAAACGCACACATAGACATTGCTCACGGACACGTCAAGCGGATGGCACTCGCGCTCGCACTGGTCTGAACTGGTCCGAGATATCGTGTCCGTGAGCAATGTCTATGTGTGCCTTTGCTAGAGCGCGCTTGTATTAGATTGATTTCTGTACCTATCTGTTTTGTGACTGGGTTTCGTGGTGGGGTCGGGGTGGTTTGAGTAGTGCTACTTATTTTCATACAAAATAGGCGCGATGACTGTGCGCGACCAGCGGTTTGAGCGAGAGATCCGAACGCGGTGGCCATACGAGTGAGCGAGACACGTACATGCGTGCCGCTCGTCGCAAGACTGAAGTTTTGGCATCTACGTCACACGCAGTTGCGGTACCATCGAATCGTCGAAAGTTCGTCGTTTATAAAATCGTAAAAGGGTCAATCAAGTATTTTCTGCCACTCGTTGCCAGGGTGATGCCCCTGGGTCACTTTTTAAAACATACAATTTTCTGTGGTATTATTTAGCAACAAAATTGTAATTTAAGCAGTTATAAGCCCATTCTTATGTAGACTATCTCCTGACAATACCAGTAATGTCAATTATCAACACTTTTCTTAGAAATGTAATCACTATTATCCCCTGGGTCACGGACAGAATAACAGCAAGAAAAAGTTGACCCACTCAAAAGCGTTCTTCTCCCACAGTAGACGCCGAACTCACTAATTTTGGAATGAGTCGTAAACATATTAAGTAGTGTTTGAAGATTATGAAAAACATAATATATCATACTTAAGGATCTTGCGATTATAAAATCGTTTTCAGCAACATGATTGGATAAATTTCGCTCGATAGAAAAGAATCCCAAAGTTACCTCTATTTGTAATATTTTTTCAGTGGTACAGGCTAAAATACGATTTTTTTTACCCGTTTTTTGCGCATGGACATTATCTAGGTAAATTTGCCATGATTGTCTCGATAAAATTATATTTCATCACTAGAACTAAAAACCTCCTAAAACTCGTCGCGCGTCAGGCGCTTGAAGAGGTCGGACCTGCGTCAATTTGTTCCGCGCGACCATCACGGTCGGACATTATCGCAATGTAAAAACAAAACAGTGACTGAAAAAATTAAAAGATATATTTAGGAATGTGGGTATATAATACGATGTTTTATACTTGATTGTGATTTTTATTTTCGCTTTTAGTTATTATTGTTATGGACCCTGTATTTTATACATAGATGTGATTAGTTCCTGCATGGTAACTGTAACTGCTTGTAAGGCCTTGAATGTTTATCTTAAAACCAAAATAACTAAATAATTTAAGCACATTTTTATACTTTACAATATCAAACCACACCCGTATACCATCTTAAATGTCAATAATACGATAAGTTGATTATTCAACGATTTAAAGTCTCGGAATATTGTCTTGCTACTAGTATTTTTTTGAACAAGGGTCGACGATTGAATGGATGAATTAATAGGCTTTATTTACGTAAATATGGTACACGGATATTAGGGTGTTGCTTATTTTCTAACCCCGTACTCTCACCCCCTCATTCTGTTCTAGGACCAGAAAAAAAGTCACAGATTTTTTATTTATTTTTATAATTCAGTTTTAGGGGTCGCTACCGGCAAGCAAAAAATCTGAAAAAGATATGAGAAGAAAAAGTTTTTTCTTTGTATCATAATACTTACAGAACGTACATAACTGTATTAAAAAAATATAGAAAAAAAATATCAAGCTCAATATGAACTACTTACCAAATTTTTTTCTGATACACAGAATAATTTCACTTGATATATAACTAGATTGATACATTAGGCTATTGAAACAATATCACTGCAAAAAAATTCAAAAGAAAACTATGTGAACCGAGTTTTATTATCATTTATCTCGGATTTTTAATGGGCGGTAGCGACCCCTAAAACTGAATTAAAAAAATAAATAAAAAATCAGTGATGTTTTTTCGGGTCCTAGAACAGACTGAGGGGGTGAGAGTACGGGGTTAGAAAATAAGCAACACCCTAACGGATATTTCTTAAATATAGGCAAAAAAGTCGCAAATATTTGTCCGCTGACGCGATGCGTACCTAATTGGTATTGATTTGTACAAAATCACTGAGTTTCGTTAACCTAGAGGAGCGTAATTTGAGTCGCGTAATTTCGGTCGCACCATACTTAGGCCGTGTTCAGACCGGGCTGACTGTCGCCCGCCGAATGTGTGAATATGTATGGAAACTGCGTAACGTTCGCTCACTTTGGGCGGCCGACAGTCAGCCCGGTCTGAACACGGCCTTAGTGTGACGTGATCACGTGATGATGTATGGCGCGACCGAAATTACGCGACTCAAATTATGCTCGTCTGGCTTCACCCTAATAGGAAACACCAATGCTCAATTTTTAAGTAAAAAAAATGAATGTTTTTTTTTCTAACGATAACACTTACATAGTACATATCTGAACTTAGTGTTTATTGGTTTATCTGTTGCTCTTTTTGACGCTTGATCTCTAAAAGTAATGTAAATACATAGTGATTACTCAATTTATTAATTAGTAGTTTAGTCATCGCTTTGCTGCTATTTCAGGTGTTACAGCGTGGGCGCAGGCGGGAGCGGATTCTGACATAAAAAGCAATTTTTTTTTTGGCTCTACTAAACATGCTTAGCCTAAAAAACGAACTTTTTACAGACAGAAACAGAAGAGCTACTCGAAATTCAACCGTCGTACACTGCCGTCCGTCCCGCTCACCCAAATATACTTTGACAGGAGATCAAGAGGGATGACGCTAGTAGTCGATAGTAGAAACTGTCTGTGTCTAACTAATCGTACAATTTTGTTTATAGTGTTGTTAAATGATTCGATATAATTATGCACATTATTCTGGATGGACTTATGTCGATAGAGAATCAATTTGCGGTCATGAAGCATAGGTATAATTGCTTAGAGACGATGGATACTAAAGGAAATAATCAAAATCGCGTTGTACTCGTCGTATACCACGTGTGGCCTGTAATTGGAGCAAAAAAATACTGCTACTCTTCAAACTGAACCACATTTGTTCAAAAGTTTGAAAAACTAGACACGCGGCAGCGTGTCCAGCCAAGTTCACCGCAGGAACTGGCGAGCAGCAGCCGTGTGTTATATTACACGAACCGTTTGGAGCCACTTTTGACCCCCCAATAACTCCAAATCTATTTAACATAAAAAAATGAAATTTGGCTTATGTATTAAGACCCTTTAGAACAAGTAGAACCCCAAATTTCATTAATATAGGTTAAATAGTTATTGAGATATTAAAGTCCAAAAAACGGTATTTTTATCACTGACTGACTGACTGACTGACTGACTAGTAATCAAAAACCTAACCCACTTCCAGGTGACCTAGAAAGGTGAAATGCATCCAGCTTAGTAATTGTGTGTGTATACATATAAAAATCGAAAACAGTGATTTTTTTATGTTTTTTTATTATTATTATTCCTGTATGTCGCACCCGCTCACGGGACAATAGTGTCCCGGACCTTTGGGAGGCATGCACGGAGCCGAAGCCAACGCGTAGAGGCCCTTTCGACAATTTAATAAAATGCAAGTTGTACATCGAGCGGATGCTGTCCCTATCCGTGTCATGGGACGCACACAGAGACAGCGCCCGCTAGGTGTAAGAACTATTGATGGAGACATGGAATCTAAATACAAATTGGGCTATGGGGATGAAATGGAGGACTGGCTAATTGGGCTATGGGTTGAGACTATCGGGGTCGTTCTCAAAATATTTGCACCGCCACCTGTTAACAGGTTTGACTTAGAAGAAGTTTTTTACACCGCATTATTTTAAATATCCAATTATCAACACATATCGATAGACACTTTTTACATAGAGGCCAAATGCTTTTAATTAAAAGTAAAGTATATTAATAGACAAAAAAACGATTTAAAACTAGGTTTTGTCGGTCACTTGCCGTGTCTCAACGCGAGGTACTCATGTTTTGTTGTAATAAAAACATATACATTACCGACTTAGCTTAAGTTCAGTACTCCATTTTATTTTCATATATGATGAGGATTGAATACTACCATATCGAATACTAATACTATGCCTATGTTGCGAATTATTTGCAATTTAAGTTTGTCCACGCTATTTTTTGTCGTTCACTTGTCATGAGACAAACATTACAATTGTGCGACTACTATTTTGTTTCCCCTGCCTCACACCGCATAAATCGAGACCTTCAGTTGCCACCTAACACTGTCCCGAGTGACACGTCGTCAGTGTGCTCCACTAAAAAAATATGATACATACACTTACGCGAACGGGAGTTTGTAATGGGTATGTAGTCTATATTCTGCCTTCCATATTTTGGTTGACGTGTGTACTATTGCATTTATTTTAACTTATAACGCGTAAAGTATGGTCTACTTTTATGTGTATAAATATGCAGTTCATCAACGAAATACTTTATTTGTTTTGATGACATAACTGTCATTTTGTCCATCTCCTGTATGTCGTTCACTTGTCTATAAAAAAACAGGCGAACGACACATACGGCAGGCGAACGACAATTATTTAAACACTTATACAAAATTATTTAAAAACCAGGTTTTATCGGTCACTCGCCGTGTCTGAACTCATGTTTCGTTGTTATAAAAACATATATATTACCGAAATAGCTTAGTTTGAGTATTCCATTTTACTTTCAAGCTGTCTTAGGAATCGTTAGCAGGTGGCGCCCGCACCAGATTTTGAAAGCATCAATCCTCTGCCTGTCAGCGGCTTTGACCGTCCAGGTCTCAGCCCCATAAAGAAATATAGAGAAGACAAGTGCACAGACGAGGTGCATGTTAGTCCGGTTAGGGATATTTCTATTTTTCTATATTTTGGCCGAGTTGGTTCATCGCTGTTTTGGCTATTCCGATTCGTCTGCGAATCCCTGGTTTACATGTGCCTCTATTTGTGACAATGGAGCCAAGGTACTGGAAGTGATCAACAGTTTCGAACTCTTGAAGCAGGTTAGTACTTTGTCGACTAGTAAATGGTCGACTATCATCAGCTCGGTCTTTTGTTTAATTAATATCCAGACCCATTCTGAGGCTGGTTGTTTTGACTCATTCCAAAAGTTGGGCCACTTCTGCTTCGGGTGATGCAAAATAGGCGATGTCTACCACGTACCTTCAAGGGCTCCATATCTGTTAAATAGTATTGGGGATATGATGCATCCCTTTCGTACGCCTTTCCGGAACTTAAAGTTCTTGTATGTGACATCTCCTACCGTCACCATTCCGTATCCAGACTCGTAAAGGCTTTATAAAGTGTTACCAGATATGCTGGCAGCTTCAGACAATACCTCCCATAGCTTATCCTACCTAACGCAGCCGAAGGCTTTCTGGTAATCAGATGTGAAGGAAATCCTCGAAGATGACGAAAACAGCAGTAGGTAAATCAGCGGGTAAGAAACAATATCTCAAAAGAGGCAGCATTAGGATGCAGAAACGTTATTTAAATGATTCGCTGTTGAACCTTCATAAGAAATTTATAAAATCATGTCCATCATCAATCATACCCAATGCTTGAGTTTTGCATCTTTTTGCCGGTTATGACCTTTCTGGATTGTACAGGCTTCAAAAAACCTCCTGAAAAATGTCCTATGAGATGAGAATTAAATGCTTGTTTTCTTTATGCAAATTACTAACATAAGGAAAAAATAAAACACAATCAAAAAAGCACTAGTTAACAGTTCAACGTAGGTTTTATTTAAAATGTCATTTACCTGCAACCGTCGTCGTTAACCTGCTAACAAATTCAGTTAAGTTGGAAAATATTTGTCGCAAACCTGCACCCATTGTCGATAACCTGGTAACAAATGTCGTTTACCTGACATCGATGTCTTTCACCTGGCGACCTAAAATTTCAAACACCTATATCTTCTAAGATATTCAATTTAACTACTTCCCTCGACGTGATATCAATTGTCTGAATATATTTCTAGCGATCCTATGAAAAATAAAAGAAGAAATCGCAACTTTAAAAAAAATGCAAAATTAACGCAGCGGTGCAAATATTTTGAGAACGACCCATCGGGCGTCTACCAGCAAAAGTGTCTCATAGCAAAAATGGGACTGGTAGACGATGACTCGCCTCCCGCTAGATGGGCCCCCACAAAATAGCGACACATAAAGTGGCCTAAGGGCAACACCGGTGCGGAAGGCTAAGGGCGGAGAGGTGTAATACTGGGCTTTAAACCGAAGCCAACTAACCCCTTACGTTTCCACATCCACCCCCGAGCCGAAACTCTCACGACTCCACTCTGCCCGGCCGGTTAAGGCAAGACAGAGGCGGAGGCCCCGACCCATCACCCCCCGTCAGGATCCCCCAGGAGCGCTCAGGTACGTGGGGTCGCTACCCCCCAACAGCTCGCCATAAGCTGCCCTGCGTGACTGATTGCGCTGGTAAAAAATAAAAAATTTAATTTTAAAATATAATTATAAATCAAAATCAATCAAATCATTAACCTATTTTCGTAAAGGTAAGTACGCAAGTTAGTGTACGTCTTGTTACTTATACTGTTAGCTTGATAATGAACTATGACTATGACTATGTTACTTTTATAAAATTTAGTTAGTTTGTGAAAACTAGCCAAGTCAAATCTTGATATTGAATTACACCCCAAGTAAAATAAATGCATTGAGTATGTCGCATGTCCTTGTATCTAAAAATTTTAGGGCAAAGAACTTGGCGCCCTTGCAGATCTCAATTCTTTTGTCGGCAAAGTGCACGCGATATTGAACTTGGCTCTCATTTTACATTTATGTTTTTGATGGGTATATTTATTCAGATGGTATAAGTAGATATAAGAGCACAAATCGCGAGAGTATAACATCCATCCTCCTAGCCCTTGTCCCATTTTTTTTTGAGAATGATATCTCAATCGGGGTCGGCTACCTAAATCCCAAGATGTGGCGTAGGCACTAGTTTTTACGAAAGCGACTGCCATCTGACCTTCCAACCCAGAGGGGAAACTAGGCCTTATTGGGCTTAGGTGGTTTCCTCACGATGTTTTCCTTCACCGAAAAGTGAGTGGTAAATATCAAATGACATTCCGTACATAAGTTCCGAAAAACTCATTCGTACGGGCCGGGTTCGAACCCGCGACCTCCGGATTGAAAGTCGCATGCCCTAACCACTAGGCTACCACCGCTTCCGCGAGAGTATAATATATTAAATACAATTAAAATTAAAAATATAAAAAAAAAAAAACACTATATTTGCAACATCGAACAATCGTTTGTGTTCTTTCTAAAAACTGACAACTGGGACCTAATTCGAGAATGACGTTTGAGTGATCGCCAAACGTCATCTCTATTAGATAGGTAACAATTATATCGCCATTGAACTGTCATTTAAATGCGATGAGCTTAAAAGTGACATATCTCATCTCAATTTAGGAAATAAAAAGGCGATAATGATTGTCAAAAATATTATTCATGCATATAAATTTCTGTTTTGAATGAAACGTAACGGACTAATTTCACGCACTACGCGGTCAATTTAAAGTATGCGCCTGTTATTTATGCCGTCACATAAAAAGGAAACGCAAATTTAGCGCGTCCGAATTAACAAAGTTGCGATGTTCTAGGGATATCGCCACTTGTCAATTAGGCACACGTCAAAAGTGACGGATGGCGATGAAATGGAGAGATCTCCATTATCTCTCTAAAATTGGTCGAATATCCCCACAGATCATACTAAATTTCAAATAAAAATAAAAATAATTACGTGACAGACTTTTGAATTGTGCCAGTCTCCCGGTGATAGTCATACCCCTTACCTTATGAGTTTCGTTTTTACCGACCGATTTAATTTACAAAACACTTATTTAGTCATAATTATGGCATATTTACATAAACATTTCAAAGAAACTTATGACAATAATAAAATGTAACTATAAGTCTCCATTCAGGGTCCCGAGCCCGAGCCACGAGATTGTGTCAGGTGTTAGCTCGGATACATCCCAGGCCAAAAGTATAGAAACAAAGGTTATTCCTTGAATATTTAAAGTTTCCAATCATTATTCCTTGTGTAAATGTTAGTAACCGATAGGCCGCCCCCAAAAGAAAAAAAATAGAAAATCCAGTATTAAAACATCTGCATATTGTAAAATATATATATACTTACCTAACTCCGGGACAAAGTGCATGTCGTCGTTTTTAGGGTTCTGTGGTCAACTAGGAACCCTTATAGTTTCGCCATGTCCGTCTGTCCGTCCGTCCGCGGCTTAGCTCCGTGATCATCAGTACCAGAAAGCTGATATTTGGTATGAGTAACATGTGGATGTATCACGCCGAGAAAACAGTAAAATAAAAACTAAAAAAAAACTTTTTTTCGGGTAACTCTCGAACACCTAAAGGGGGAGTAATTTTTTTTTTCGTTTCAACACTAGTGTGTGGAGTGTCAATGAATAGGTCTTTTAAAAATAATAGGAGACATGGGAACATTCATGAAAATGAGGCCTTATAAGTACTTTCAATGAAAACTATATTTAATAAAATCGGTTTAGCCGTTTTTGAGTTATCGCAAAATTTCATAATTTTCTTTAAATTATAAGTGCCGCGCGGTGTCCTTATACTTCGAACGTTACACAAATTAGTTAAGTGCCATACTGCATTAAAACATTGCGCTCAATCTGGCGCGTATAATCGATAACTTCCAGAAGGTAATAAGTAATTACAGTTACTTTGGCGTTTACGACCTTTTTATAGAGCTTGAAATCTTTCTCGTAATTTAAACCTCGAAGCCCGTCTATTGCGAAGGATTGGCAACTACGGAACCCTACACTGAGCGCGGCCCGACATGCTCTTGGCCGGTTTTTTTATTGCCTTTCTACAAAATGTTGCGCTGGCAATTTTCATAAGCAGAATTTGCGTTATTGACTTTTAAAATGCTTACAATAATTTTTATATTGTGATTTTGTAATTTATTCCGTAAGGAAATCACAGGTTTGTATAGTAATATAAGCTTGTTTCCATACCTTTGGCCTGGGGTGTATCTCCCGGGGAACCCGAGTAGGAGTGAAGAGGGCAGCACTAAACACTAATAGACGAAAATAGGAAAGACAAAAATCAGGGTAAGATGGGACTAGTAGTGACACCCGCTTTACCACTCTTAGAGCTATTTGCCGTGGTGGAGCCATTAGACCCCACCTTTCCGATACTATTACATTCCGTAAATTGATATTTGATCAGGTCATGAACTTTCATTAGCAACCGACAGGTGTCAGTTATAATAAAATGTGTTTTGCTCATTTCTCAACGTTGAAGTGTTTTGAAATAATTGATAATTCTGAAGCGACATTTTCAATTAATGTAACCGTTGTCTTGAGTTTTGAGTGACAGTTATCGTTTTCCTTAAAATTAGTTTTATTTGACTAACAATTTCAAAGTCAAAGTCAAAGTCAAATCAAAGTCAAATCATTTATTTGCTAGAACACAGAGCTTAAGGTCTTATAATTCAATGTTTGTTTCCAATGTGCTCGGCCTGCAAGCAAGCGTGCAAATGTTTGAGCGCGATATTATTGTATATTAATTACATTAATCCATATTAATAACAGTAACAAAAATTGCATAGACAAAAAAAAATAACAGAATAAAATTAAATAAAAATCAGGAATTCATAAAATAGGATAATAAAATTGAGATTTCAGTTACGTTCCAAATCATTTTTAACGCTATGGAAGCACCTTTCCAGGAGCCAGGTGCCCAATTTGTGCTTGAACTGGTTTCCTTGGAGCACTTTAATGTCATTAGGTAGACTATTAAATAGTTCGATGCACATGTTATACACGTTTCTACCGTATATCGTCTTACTAACCCGCGGTTTATACAATAGATCCATAATTCTTTGTCTGGTCGGCCTGTGCATTACTTCACCACGCGTCTTGAAATATTGCTGGTGGGTGTTGACGAAGATACATACCTACTAAAAATATAATGATTAATAAGTAATTAGAATTGTATGTACATATATATTTTGCATGTCACCCTGTGACAAAGCATGTGATGCTGATATTATTTAACCGAAGACCTATGTAATTACCATGTTTTATGCAAATAAATGATTTATGATTTATGATTTACTTCAGTTGAAGATTGGGTAGTATCTCAGTTAATTATTTAGAATTTTGATTTAAAAAATGTAACACGTGCATTTCTAGCGACCCCATGTCTAAGCCTGCACTGTCTGTCTGTCCGTCAGTTACAGGACTGTATTTTTTTTTCAATCATAATTGGTAAATACCTACTTGAACTTTTTCATAATGTGTATTAGGTCGCTTTAACAACAAATACTGTAAATAAAATTAAGACACCTGCGTTTTAGGGATTTCTACGTCTTTTTTTGCAAGGTAACAATTGAATTAAATAAGTAGTAATAAGTAGACATTTGAAATCTGGAGAGAGTATAGATTATTATGGCCACACTAAAAAAACAAACAAAAACTAAAAACATATATATATGATACTAGCTCTTGCCCAGTTTTTGGGTAATTAGGCTTCTAAATATTTTGTGATCCAATAACATTTTACGATACTTGGCTGGTTTATCTCAGTAATTTTCCAATCTGAAGAAATTGAGATGCCCAAGTAATGTCTGCTCGAACACAATAAACCGATAATTATAATCCGTGATCCGTGAAAAATTATAACATTTTTACGATGGCTCTTAGTTACTTAGTTGATCCTAAATATTTTGAGTACCATAATTGAAAATTAATAGGATCTTTCCAATTTCAAGTAACACGTTTCGTTATATTAAAAATAACAGATAATATTAGGTTTCTAAATAGTATTATGAAAACAAGAATGTAAAAGCAGAGCGACGCTTTTTTTTTGTATGATATTAATAATCTATAAAATAATAAACTTAATAAACATAAATTATTTATATACTTCTTTACATTCTTCATAAATATTTACCTACTGACTATCACATATATTATAACCGGGAACAAATGCAGTTCAGTTTGACGAGTAATATTACATTACTGTAGACGCCGGGAAAGAAGAGCTTGGCAGGTGAGTATAGACGGATAGTGATACGAAGCCGGCAAGCCTTTTTCACAGCTGAGGCATGTATAGTGCTTTTCTCAAACATATGCAATGAAATAAAAATAAAATACACCACTCAAAAAATAAATAATTCAGCAATTTAGCCTGTTTATGAACACAGACGCCATGTTTAAAAAACATTACTTCCCGGCCTAGGCCTTCAATTTTATATGAAATTCCTTTGCAGTTCACTCGAGTTGTTCCGTCCAAAATAACTATGATAATTCGAAGCCTGTTATAACGCACGTTATGACGATATTTCATTGCATGTTTGACAAAAATATACCTACTCGCAGACTTTAATCTGTCAATTATAATTTCACAGACAAAATCACAATAACGCACTTCCACAAATCCTTTAACAAAATTCTATACTCTATGGTACCCGCTACAGAACTTTAATATTCATAAGACATCTCTCTACACAACTCTAATAATTTCAAAAAGAGAACATAAGCTTATTTGATGCTCACTGATTGGTTGAAATTACTTGTCAAAAAAATTCACCAATCACGAGGCACCCGCCATGGCCATCGCGATCATGTTTTTTTTTTTATATAGGTCAGTTTTCGTTGAACGAAAAAGGTTACATCAAAAATAAAAAATCATATTGGAGAATGACGATTAAGGTAAAAAATGTTTTTCTGAGTTTTGCTCGTATAAAAAGTATTGTTGGTATGCAATAGTTACACAATTAGGTCTTAAAGTCTCGTACCTTACATAGGCCACTCGGCAAGCCTCGTGACCTAAACGCGGTACTCGACTTTAAGATCCTCCATTGTGCAACGATTGCATAAAATACTATTAAGGTCACACCCGGTATAAACAACAATAATAAACATAAGTAATCAACTAGGTCGCTTTTTTATTCTGCCATGTGTTAAGTAAGTCCGTGGTGTTGAGTAGTCGACCAGAGACACAAACGGCCAAGTCTTCCTTATATTTGTCTGCAACAAAGAACATAATGATAAACCGCTCCCGCCTGCGCTCTCGTCGTAACCTTAGTTTTAACTCTGGCTGACTGGCGCTAACCTTTTTGTGAATAACACAACTTCTTTTTACTTGCTCACGTTGGTGAAGTCAAACGCGGTAAGTTACGCTTAACCCTTTTACCCCAGTACCTAACCCTTAACCTGTTCAACCCGACACGATATTACCTTGTTTTATAGACAAACGCTTCATAGAATTTTCATTTCATAGAAATTTCATTAGATCGTTTTTTTTTCTGAAACCATAAAATATTTTGGAATGACATGACACAAACCTAATCTATACGTTGACATTTTTAAGATTTCTGAAAAATGTATGACTTCCGAGGAATGTGTCTATGAAATGTAAATTCTATGAAATGTAGCATTCGGTGAAGTATTTTTCTATAAAAGAGGGAATACCAACCCGACACACATATAATTATTATCACTCATCATGACAGGTAAGAAAGCAATCTTGACATCTGTCATCTCGATTACCTATTTGAAACACTACAAGTTGGTTATTATTTTAACAAACATTTGACAGTTCTCCGTTGATGTTTGTAGTGATGTAGCAAAGACATATTGTTTGCCAAATCTAACGATTATGAATGGTTTATCGAATCGATGTTTCGACGAACTTTTTTCCGAACCTGCATATATTTTTCATTATTATTTCAGTATGCCTAACTTATTCCTTTAAAAATGCTAATTGTTTTAGATTTTTTTCTGTATGTAAACATGTTTACCTAGAACAGGGCTATTAGGATTTATTGGCATAAATTTGAAGCTTACAATTTGAATTTTTCATTGATAATTTTTTTTTCAAAAACTACTCGAAATTGACAGAATTCACGCGGAAAATTCGTTTTTTTAACTTATTTTCGACTGCACGCAATAAAAGCACGAAATAGCTATGTTACTACCTAGAACTCGGCGAAATTAGTTCTATTCACTTCAAAAAGTTGGTTGAAATAATCAATATACTTATTTGTTATAATATGAAAAAAATAATAAAAGGAATAAGGCCTCTTAAAGTTCGTTTACTGGAAAAAACAGAAGCAATCCTCTCATTCGTCAGTATATTAGATTAGCCAGGGTCGGGGGCTTGCGAACCCGAATCGTTAGGAAATTCAGAAGCTAAAGTCGACGTTTCTAATGGCATATGTTTGAGTTGTCGCTACTGTGGCTCTATAGATTGCCATAAGCCCGGTCACTGCGAAAATAAATATTTGTTATATATTAAAAAAATACAGGATTGTCATAAAACAAACTTAGCCTAAGTCCCGTTTTGTTATAATACTTAAGAGGCCTTATTCCTTTTAAAATGTTGATTGCTTTAGACATTTTTCTCTATGATCAAACATGTTTCTTAACATATTATTGATTCCCGGTCCCTTCCACCAGGTAGCTCCTTTTTCAATTTTTCTCTTTGTATTCATGGTTTAAATAAAAATTGTGGTGTACCCACATTAAAAAATGTGACATATTACATCGCTCACTGAGAACCAAAACGTCACTATCCGAAAAATTGAGTTTTTGAGCTGTCAATGCCATCTAGCCAAACTGATGCTAAAGAATACAATGTAAAAACTCCTATCGCTCTAGCGCAATTATTACGCGCGAGATGGCGCTAATGTCACTATGGCAAATAGCGGGGATGAACGCGAGCGTCACTGGAACACTGTCACTTTCGCATTAGTGCCAATTATTCTGTGCAGAACATCGTCATTTTTTGTTTAAGGACGGTTTGACATTAAATTATGCGGCATGTACTAAATTTTTTTACTGGAAAAACGTATCTATCCGAAACATGTCAGTTTTGACTTTTCATGTAGCAGGAATATTAAGATTTAATTTCAAGCCATAGTGTATTTTTTGCTTTAGTGACACTTTGCATTAAACATTTGTTAACATTTTGTAAGGTGAAAAGTGACACTTTATTCTTAATGACGGTATTGCTTAATATTTGGTGCAATATCACAGTTTAAAAATTGAGTCATAGTGTCCTTTTACTTGAAATGACACTTTTGTTTTAACTACTTTAACGGTTTATTTTTAGTAAAACGTCCTTGTTTGCATAGTGTCATTTTTCTAGCATTATAAGTGAAGTGAAAGATGGCGTTTTATGTGTAGTGACAGTAGTGACATTAGTATTTATACATTTTGTATAAAATTGGTTGAAGTCATTGTGTCGTTTTTTATTTAGTGGCGCTTTTCCTCAACAGTAACATAAAATTGCAGTTGTAATTTCACTCTCAAAGTGACACATTTCATGTAACTTCACTTTTCTTGTCAGTTTTCAAACATTAGGGCATCAATATTTTAAACGATTAGTGTTATGATTTCGATTGTCATGAAGTCGCGTGTATGACGACGCGTTTGGCTCGGTTGGTATACACCTGCCTACTGAGTCGACGGTCCCGGGTTCGAATCCCGGCCGGGGCAAATATTTGTGCAAAATATTTGTTCTTGGGTCATGGATGTTATCTATATATGTATTTATATATTATGTATATCGTCGTCTAGTACCCATACTACAAGCTTTGCTTAGTTTGGGACTAGGTCGATTTGTGTATGATTGTCCCTTAATATTTATAAAAAAAAAAAAGTATTGTATTGAAATATTTTAGATTTATTTGGATATTGTACGATGTTACTTACCTACTTATAACATTAATTAATTCATAACTTTTTACAGGGCATAATAATTAAAATACTTACTACGATAAAACTCAACCTAATAAAAATTAAACTAAACTCGAACATAATAAAGTTAAACTAAATCTAAAAATGGCCCCTGCGGTATAGTGCCAATAAAGATGCTGGCGGCATTTCCTCGTTGATTCGCCAAACTGATTCTTTGAGCAAGGAAACCGACAGCTCTTCGGTCACCAGTTACATCAATAAGCCGCTTCGAGATATCTTTGAAGAGGCTTAAGAGACCTTATTCCTTTTAAAAAAAAATATTCATATTATGAAAATTATATTGATTATTTCAACCAACTTTTTGAAGTGAATAATACCTTTTCCCAAGTTCTAGGTAGTACTAGTCATAGCTATTTCATGCTTTCATTGCATTCGAAAACAAGTTAAAAAAAACGAATTTTCCGCGTGAATTTTGTCAATTTCGAGTAGTTTTTTAAACAAAAATTACCAATGAAAAATTCAAACTATAGGTTTCAAATATATACCAATAAATCTCAATAGCCCTGTTCTAGGTAGTAACATCAATAATATGTTAAGAAACATGTTTGATTATAGAGGAAAACGTCTAAAACAATCAGCATTTTGAGAGGAATAAGGCCTCTTAATGCGCTGGTGCCCCACGGACCCAGGGTCTCGATACCAAAAGGTATGAAATTGTACTCAGCGCCAAGACCACTATACTTATTCCGTTTTATGCCTTCGGCCGCTTCTGCCGCTGCTCCAGCCCTAATTGAGGATCGGTGGAGATGTGACGGGGCCAGTGTGTCTACACAGGTTGCATCCCACACTAGCACCCGTCCCTTACCTTATCTTATCTTAAGATAAGACCCGTCCCTTACTCCATGGAATCAAAGACATTACGTCCGGACTCTTGCCATCTTCTTGCATCTTGATATGCCGGTGGGCTCTAAAAAGGCCGGCACATTGATTAATGCAAGAGACCGGTGGATGATGCCGTTCAGAGCAGCATGTCTTGAGAAGCGGCCTGCACTGCTCTGGCAGGAGAGTCCGTGGTGACCCAGCCTGTCAACATCTTTGCCGCAGGGGCATCGGTGTGGGGCGCAGACCGGGACCCCGAGACGGAGACAAACTGTAAGTTGGACGGTATTGGGTTCTAGAAAAAAATCCAGTACTCACGGAAGGGAGCGCTAAGGAGCCAGTAACTGGCCTCTTTGGTGCCTACTGCCAAAATTCTGGCTCAGTCTTCCGTAAGGCACTGGCTTAGGATGGAATCTACGGTCAATTTACACATGAATTCGTCCCAGCTCCGTTGAGATTTTGAATTTTCCGGACAATTTTGGCCGGGGCAAGCAATTGACCAAGCCTTTTTTGCGTCTTCTAAGCTCGCAATCTCATAGTTTGTGGGTGACGCCCTTAGGATTTTACCTATGAGATTAGACGAGCTATGAACTGACGACAAAAAAGCTGGTAAAGTGACACTAGAAATTTTGCGGATCCCTAGGCCACCGTACCGAATGGGAAGAGATCCTTGGGACCAGGACTGCTCTCTTAGCTGAGAATTGAGGACGGATTCTAAATTAATTTTGATCAAACTATCTATTTGTGACAAAAGATGTTAATGGTTCCAAAGTGGACAGCAGCGAAGCACATAGGTAAGTTTAGGAACAAAAAGACAATATTTAATATTTCGCAGCTCAAGTGGCTTCCTATCCGCTTTCGTCGTAACTCTCACATTCTCTCTCTTCTTTACAATATTCTTTTTCACCCTGCAACTCCCTGCTACCTCAAGGAGCGTTTCAGTTACCTTCGTTCTGTTAGGTCCTCTCAAAATTTGCTTCTGGCTGTCCCTTCTTCTTCTTCCAAATTCTATAACAGCTCATTTACCTTTCAGGCTACTCTATTGTGGAACTCTCTCCCTGTTGAATTGAAACGTAGTCAATCCGTTGCTACTTTCAAAATACACCTCAAAGAACATTACTTGTCTCTCCTTTAATACTCTGTCACTGTGACTGACATAATCTGTGGTTCGTTACACGAAATATTATTTTAAATATAAGGTTTAAGTAAGTTTATATATGAGTATATATTTATTCTTATGTTCATTTATGTATAGTTTTATGTATGTTTATGTATCAATATATATTATTATAGGTTTTAGTAGATTTCAATAATTTTTCAGTAGTTTTCTTGATTACTTTTTGCATCGCCTACTCATTTCATTTATATTATTCCGCTACCCAAAGGTTGTCTGGAAGAGATCGCTTTTTAGCGATAAGATCGCCTATTGTTTGCCTCTATTGTAATTTTAAGTGTCATTTGTATTTGTATTTCTTTATTCTTGAGGTGTGCAATAAAGAGTATTCTATTCTATTCTATTTAATAATTAAAAGTGCAAAATGTGGGCTAATTTCAAGCAACCAATGAGAATGATTTTGAAATTTCGAGATAGAATTTTGAACATAGTCTTGCTGGAGCTGGGGGATGTTTAGTATAACTTAAAAAATGTTTGCTGACCAAATATGCAACTTGAGTGATTTTAAACCTGATTATGGTGACTGATTTAATTATAAAATACGGAAAAGTTAAACTAAAGTTATAGTCATTAAGGCTATAATAAATATTTATTATCTCGTTGATTGTTTTTTGAATGTTTTCATGAATACTGAATCATTATTAATTAAGTTAAGAAGACATTGCTACTATATACCTCTTTGTAGTGACAGATTTTTAGAAAGAAAAAAGATTTGTGATATTTTGTTTCTGTGTTTGAGACTGAAAGTAATTTTTATGTTTTACCTATATAGTTTTAAGTTATTACGGTATTACCTTAATATAATATTTCATTGAACTGACCCTATATAGGATCACTTACAAACATGGAAACTATTGAAATTTGGTTATTTTTTTTAAGGTGGGACTTTTATTGTATTTCTTACAATTATTGGGCAAAAATTGTGATTGAACAAGTAAAAACGTTAAATAAACATTGATGTACTTTAATAAGGTCGTTTAATTTTCATTTACTGATTTAAATTTCTGATTATTTCAGAGATATTTCATAATTTACTGATAAAGTGTCATTTTTCCTCTAATGCCATCAAAGTAAACAAACTGGAATAGCGTCATTAAGCGAAAATAACTGGAAAAGTGACATTAATGTTTTTTGTAAACTTCAATATCTAAGTAATTAATTAAAAAAAAATAGGGTTTTTTGCAACAAGTGACAAGCCAGGTCACATAGCTAACAAAAACAATAAAAAAAACATTGATTATATTACAAAATATAGCAGTTATAAACGTTTGTAGTTTTTAAAAATTTCAAACCTCTGTACCCAAAAAGCGTGTTTTTCGTTTAGTGACGTTTTGGTTCTCAGTGAGCGACATGTTTCATAAATTTATATTATTGATGTTAATACCTAAAACAGGGCTATTGGGATTTATTGGTATATATATGAAACCTACAGTTTGAATTTTTCATTGATAATTTTTGTTTCAAAAACTACTCGACATCGTCAAAATTCACGCGGAAAATTAGCTTATTTTCGACTGCACGCAATAAAAGCATGAAATAGCTATGTTACTACCTAGAACTTGGGAAAAGTATTATTCACTTCAAAAAGTTGGTTGAATTTATCAATATAATATAATAACATATACCACAATGCCTTGCCGAATCAGGGCCCTGTAGCTGTAGCTATGTGATAATCACAGCACACACGTATTACGCTCTTTTATCCTCTTACGTTGATGAGGCGGGCTTAATGGCATTGTAATAAACTAACACGTACATTAATGACATGTAGAAGCTATTTTTTATCTTCTTACGTTGATGAAGCTCAGTAATATTGCAGGGAAATTACACGTCTATATTAAAAGATTGAGGTTATCACAAATAGCACAATGCTTGGTCGAATCAGTCCTGTAGCAGCTACTTTGAAGCTCAGTAATATTGCAGCGAAATTACGCGTAGAGATATATTGAAAGATTAGGGATATCACAATGTGTCATCGAATCGGGATTTTGTAGTTTTTCGTCCTCTCACGTGATGATATTGTAATAAAATAACACGTAGATATATTGCAAAATTGGGGTTATCACAATGCCTCATCGAATTAGTGCCATGTAGCAGCAATTTTTTTTATCTTACGCGGATGAAGCTCAGTAATATTGCAGGGACATTACGCGTAGATATTGAAAGAATAGGGATAAGTATCACAATGTGTCATCGAATCAGGATTTTGTAGTAGCTACAAGATAATCATAATACACACGTATTACTCTCTTTCATCCCCTTACGTTGATGAGGCTTGATGATATTGCAAAGAAATTATCCCTAGATTGTGCTCCCTAAATTCTAATACGAGCTAATAATTATGATTAAATGTTTTTAAGCAGAAATGGAATTGTAAAAAATATACATATTAGTACATAAATTAAGACCCTCATGAAGGGCCTCATAAGAAGGCTCACAGTTACTCAAAGGGCAATGGAGCGAGCTATGCTCGGAATTTCCTTGCGGGATCGAATTCGAAATGACGAGATACGCAAGAGAACCAAGGTTGTAGATATAGCTCAGACAGTCGCCAAACTTAAGAGGCCTTATTCCTTTTAAAATTTATTTTTTTCATATTATATCGATAATTTCAACCAACTTTTTGAAGTGAATAATACTTTTTCCCGAGTTCTAGGTAGTAACGTAGCTATTTTATGCTTTTATTGCGTGCAATCGAAAATAAGTTGAAAAAACTAATTTTCCACGTGAATTTTGTCAATTTCGAGTAGTTTTTCGAACAAAAATTATCAATGAAAAATTCAAACTGTAGGTTTCAAGTATATACCAATAAATCCCAATAGTCCTGTTCTAGGTAGTAACATCAATAATATTTTAAGAAACATGTTTGATCATAGAGAAAAATGTCTAAACAATCAGCATTTTAAAAGGAATAAGGCCTCTTAAGTGGCAGTGGGCAGGGCGTATTGCTCGTAGAATCGATGGCCGTTGGGGCAGAAAGGTTCTTGAGTGGCGACCGCGGACTGGAAGACGCAGCGTTGGAAGGCCTCCAACAAGGTGAACCGACGACCTGGTTAAGATCGCAGGTAGAAATTGGATGAGGGCGACGCAAGATCGATCGTTGTGGAGAACTTTGGGGAAGGCCTTTGTCCAGCAGTGGACGTCTATCGGTTGATATGATGATGATGATGATGATGACATAAATTATAAATCGTCTGTTGACGACCAAAACTCACTAAGTAACAAATACTTACAACAAAGCTCATATCTTAATATCAATCTAAAAACTAGATACGAGGTTTTGAGGAGTATTGACAGAAATTTTAGTTAGTGTTGGTCTTCACCAGGCGGAATATTACTTTTTTTAGCAATTCCTGGACTTCAAAAGCAATTACTTCCTTTGAAAAGTCATGGGGCCCTTCAATGTGTTATGTCGTTATTTCCACTCCTGTAGCCGTACTCGCTAGCGACAGCGTAAATGATTTGTATGGAGAATAGTACAGCGCCCCTGGCGATTACTTTGTAGAACTAAAATTCTCCATAGAAATCCTTTACGCAGTCCACAGACAACCCCCACTAGACGGAGCATGTAAGGCGACCCGCGCGCACCAACGATATGGTCCGGCAGAACATTAAAGTATCAACACGGCGGCCACCGTTTAGTTGCGTCCTTGTTTATGATCCATACATACGTAAACGAAAAAAGAAATTAAATAAATAACATGGTAAATTGTAATGTTAAGTGGTGTAGAGAGACCTCATAAACATGGACGCAACTAAACGGTGGCCGCCGTGTTGGTACTTTAATGTTTTGCCGTACCATATCGTTGGTGCGCGCGGGTCGTTTTTCATGTGCCTTACATGCTCCGTCTAGTGGGGGTGGTCTGTGACGCAGTCACAGGCGAGTACTGTCACTGTAAACTCATGGTAAGGGTACAGATAAATCAACAAACATACATTATCCTAACACTGAATCATCATTTCCCTTTCCGAGTCATTTCTTAAGATTTAGACGTTTAATTAACTTATGAATGTTGTTGCAGATGACGAGTTTGGAGAGAAATCAGTTTCCGTCTTGTTGGACGGGGAAGAATCTGAACTTATATTCATCGACCATCCCAGTACAGAGATGTCGGTTAGTAAGATAAAACAAAGACAAGCCACACTTCCTTTGATCCACTACACAGTGCACACTCTTGCTTACAGGAAATCACGAAAAATCTTTCGTTTAATAGATAAAGTCAAGGAATTACCAGGCGAGAAATGTCCCGCAACTTCCCACCATCGAAGTGCTTTTTAGGGTTCCGTACCCAAAGCGTAAAAACGGGACCCATTACTGAGACTTCGCTGTCCATCCGTCCGTCCGTCCGTCTGTCACCAGGCTGTATCTCAAGAACGGTGATAGCTAGACAGTTGAAATTTTCACAGATGATGTATGTCTATTGCCGCTATAATAACAAATACTAAAAATAAAATATAATAAAAATTTAAGGGGGGCTCCATACAACAAACTTACAGATAATGGTACGGAACTCTTCGTGCGCGAGTCCCACTCGCACTTGGCCGATATTTTTATAATACAGAGATGGCAAACAAGATGATGATGAGGCGATGGTAAGCAGTTACCATAGCGTAACGCTTGCTACTGCAACGGATAAGCACGCGCGTTGCCGACGCTTTAAATATCTGTACACTCCTCTTTTGAAGAACTCCATATTGTAGTCCCCCGGAAAACCTAAGGAGTGACCTCATTTCATAGCCAAAGCGTTCGCGGGAGAAAATTCCTTTGGAACCGTACCGTACGCGACCATTTAGACCCCACGTCAAGCGGTGCGGTGCAACGTTGCCCGACTTTGCTTGATATAATTTCAGGAATAAAATTTTGTCGGGTTCGATTCGGCAACGTTGCGACACTACGCTCAACGTCGCTAGCGACACGTGTCACTTCTCGCCTGATACATCCTTGGCTTTAAAGCTACAAACTGATTTAGGTTTTTCTTCACTGGACATGTCATATACACATAGGTCCTCGTTGTCATATCCTACAACGGCGATTCTTACATTTTCCTAATTGTTTGCACGTTTGGTTTTGCGAACCACATGTTCGCAAAACCAAACTTGGACATGTCAAGTAAAGTCCGAGATCTAATTTATCCATCAAGAATTTAAAAACATAATTTAATAATTATAAAGAACATAATGCAAACAACGAGTCATGAACCTTTGACCACTGGAGAGATACCTTTTGTCTTGTTCGACGTTGTATAACGCATTAACCGTTCCCTTTGTCATCTGAAACCACAAATTCTATTCAAGTTTCTTACCTTTAATGGGTGTTTGTTTACCGTCGTAAATCGTTAGAATTATCCAACGAGATACTCAGAATGTTGTCACGCGATATGACAATCAAACTCAGATTGTTACCGCATTTTTTGTCTTGAAACGTTTGTCTGGACAAATATAGCTAATTTTATGACTGTAGGTAGTAAGTCAATCAATTGAAGAACCATTCAACACTGGATCGATGGTCGATCGCTCAGTTTGGGAGCATCTGTTCTAAGCTGTAATAAATAAAATCAACAATCTTCGTACACAGGTGGAGAACTGTCTGTCTACATATGAGCCGCATGCCTGTGTGGTGATATACTCCGTGGTTGCGAAGAGTTCCTTCGCCCGAGCTGGTGAGATCCTGGCTTATCTGGCCAGGGAGCTGTTCACCATCGAACGGACGGTAGTGCTGGTTGGCAATAAGGCGGATTTGGCCAGAGCGCGCCAAGTTACCACTAACGGTAAGATATGTTCTGACTCTGTCTGTATTCCGTGGTGGTGAAGAGTCCCATAGCCCGAGCTGGTAAGATCCTGGCTTATCTGGCCAGGGAGCTGTTCACCATCAAACGGACGGTAGTGCTGGTTGGCAATAAGGTGGATTTGGCCAGGACGCACTAAGAGACCACTAACGGTAAGATATGTTCTGCCTCTGTCTCTATATACAGTGGGGGAGAGTTCCTTCGCCCGAGCTGGTGAGATCCTGGCTTATCTGGCCAGGGAGCTGTTCACCATCGAACGGACGGTAGTGCTGGTTGGCAATAAGGCGGATTTGGCCAGAGCGCGCCAAGTGACCACGAACGGTAAGATATGTTCTGACATTCTCTGTATTCCGTGGTGGTGAAGAGTTCCTTCGCCCGAGCTGGTGAGATCCTGGCTTATCTGGCCAAGAAACTGTTCACGATCCAGAAGTCTGTGGTGCTGGTTGGCAAAAAGGTGGATTTGGCCAGAGCGCGCCAATTAACCACTAACGGTAAAACATGACATGTTTTGAGACTGTCTATATACTTCACGGTGACGAAGAAAAGTTCCTTCGCCCGGGCTGGTAAGATTCTGGCCTGCCTGGCCTGGTCAGAAATAAGACTGTCATCTTGGCAAGTTCTAAAACCACAGCATCTCCGATTTTATTGTTGTACATTGTCTATTTTTTTAATTTTTAATACTCGTCTATTTTATTTTAGTCCTAAAGTGCGCTTGTGATTTAGGTACTCTCAGAATACTCATACTCATACTCATTTATTGATAAAATGTCAACATTTTACAAGTCAATAGGTACATTATAAAAACATCATTTCTATTACTATTAAATTTAAAATACAAATTATTATAAAAATATTAATTATTAAATACAAATTGGAAGAGGTAGTTACATTATTGGTATTATTATATTATTTAATTATTAAATTGGTAAAATTCGTCCATGCTGTAAAAAGCATTGGTTGTAAGCCATTTCTTTAAAACATTGAGGAACGTTATATCATTTTCTATATCTTTGATATTGACGGGTACTTTATTGTAGATTTTTGGCCCCACTATGGACATTGTTTTACCCGACTTTGCTAGCCGACAACGTGTTTCTGTGCAATACGTGTGCTTTTGTATGTAGCCAGTGGAAAGAGGTGTATATTACATCGAACGTACTTAATTATGTAAGAGATATTAATTATTTTATTATTTCATTATTAGAAAAACTGGTAATGAATTTTTAAAGGTATAAAGTGAGAATAAAGTAAAAAAAAATGTAAAATTACGCCATGGATCATACAAGAACAATTAATTAAAACTTTGCTCTCATATTTACAGCCTTACAATTAAATTAGATTTGTTTAATTGAAAAAATACTATCATGGTTTCAATAGAACATATCAGAACGTCGCTTTTACCGTAGATTTTGATCATCCGCGATATCTGAGCAATATTCCCAATAAATAATGTTCAACGTTCAAGTTTTCAGCAAACAATCCTGAGTCAATATAGTAATGGAAGGGTTTCATGAGTGCGGTTCGCTCGCTACCGTTATATTATGTATGGGTACATAACATAGTAGATGTATGTGTGGAAGGTCTTAGTCTGCCTCGCAGAGCTGTGGACCAAATTCAATTGACTGACATATTTGAGCGATTTATCTGAGATATTACAGACATAAGTACCGACGTACGAGCGTTAAAGTACCTCTATCATACTTTTTGAACCGCAAACCCAACCTAGAGAAATGCATTATACTAACAACAGCACAAGCGATCCTATGATTAATATCTCATTACGATCAAAATTTATGAAACAGGAAGCTCAAGTGCTACCAAATATGCCATACGTACAGTTATTACGTAGCCACCTTTTTTCAAACTTACCTTCATGAACTATTGACCCGGCCTTGATTACATACAACCAGCGGCAGCGCTAAGCAGCGAGCGGAAAAAACAAAATAATAGTGATATATGAAACACGCCACAAGCCGCCGCGCGCGATTGCCGCTCTATTTCTACGCCACGCCACTCCGAAGTCATGGTCGAACCGATGATAATACATTTAGATCCTTATCTTCGCAGAGGGCAAAGCGCTGGCGACCTCACGCGACTGCAAGTTCATAGAGACGTCATCGGGGATCCAGCACAACGTGGACGAGCTGCTGGTAGGCATCCTGAAGCAGATCCGGCTAAAAGAGAGCCGAGAGAAGAAGCAGGCCAAGAAGGTTGGGAAGCAGGTAAAAATTATCTGACTCTAGAGTCAAACCACGCCAACTCTTTCAAGCAAATGAACTGTCAAACCATACAAACTACACTTTGTATGGTTTGACAGTTCATTTCCTTGGAAGATTGAGCGTGGTTTGAATATAAAGGTGAAGCCAGGCGAGCGTAATTTGAGTCGCGTAATTTCGGTCTAGCCATACCTACTTATTGTGGCGTGATCACGTGACATGATGTATGTCGCGACCGAAATTACGCGACACAAATTACGCTCGTCTGGCTGCGCCCAAATCATTATACGTATAATCTCTGTAAACCCGTGCAGAGGAACTTAAAAAATCAGCGGAACGATTTTTCGGCGAAATGATACATTCCATGAAATAAGTTTCTAGGAAACAAATGGATGCCGTTGAACAAACATCCAAAGAAAAAAGTTTTATGCGGGCGAAGTTGCTAATATTTTATACGGTGTTACATTTGATCCCTACATTTTGCCGATATGAAAAGCACTTTCGAGCGAACCACGTAAACAAAGTAAGGCGATCACTATCAAATGATAAAACACGGCACTTTTTCACTCATAAGGCACGTCGAAAATTGACAATTTGTCAAACAAAATAAATAGGTACGTAATGAAATTGCCTATTTTACTTTCCAGCAAATACTTTGAATAAATATTCACATTTCGTTAAATCATTTTATAAAACGGCGAATCACCATTTTCCTGGAATTTTGTAGAAGCTTTTAAATTGTACAAGAATTTCAAGCAGCAAAACCCTAAAAGCAATAAAAGTTATATTAATCTCAGGGATTAGACAAAAATCCAATTTACACAATTTACAAACCAACGAGTAAAAGTAATCAGTACCAAAAATCAATTAAGATTTTTCGTTTGAATAATCCAAACGGCCGGTCGCAACCCTCAGAGCTAACCATCAGAATTATTGGTAAAATTAATGACTCTTTGTGAGAAATGGTCGGTAAATTTTCTGCTTCAATAATTACAGGTTTTAATTAAACGTTTGCAGATGATAAATTTATTATAAAAAATACTGTTTTATTCACGCTTCACAGAAAAAAATGATAACTGATGTTACATTCTTCAACAAACTGTAGTTATATGAATAATAATAAAAAAGTATTTGGATCCATCCGTTTGCGAGCTACGATGCCACAGAAATACAGATGCACATCTTAAACTTATAAATAACTCCGGTTATTAAGACCCAGATCGCATATTTATAACACCTGCAATTTGGGACATTCACGAATTCATCGCCCTAGGTATGTAATGTTAATGTACCATGATGGCGTTGAATAGCGTCAACTTAACTTGGTTACTGCAACGTGAAGTTACATAATATTTGAGCATTACATCAGTGCGGGAGGAAAACCATACATTACTTAATAAATTACACGCTCTAAATCGAATCATAAATGTTATTATAGGCAAATGCTTACGTTGGGGGATTACTCTATTAACTTTGAGTATACAGGTGCTTGCTGTATACACAAAGCCTATTACGAAACTTTTAATAAGACCGATGATAAATTTGAAATATTTTCCCCAGGAATCGAAGCCGGCGAAGCTAGCCAGCTCGAGGACCCATATCTCGTTGAGCATCGCCAGGGAACTGCTTCAGAAGATCTGCATCAACGACATCTCCAAGTCGAAGTCGTGCGAGAATCTGCATGTCCTTTAATCCCGAGAGCACAAATAAAATGTGGTCAAAGTAATGAAGTAATGTTTGATTTGTCTGTTAAAGAGCGTAAATATTGCGATAAAGTTGAGTCGTTGTAAGATTGACAGAGATATTTTCGTATGGAATACGGTGGTATAGTTTTTGGAAGACAATACAATTATATTTTTTCCGATAGTCTTTGCTATATGGATGTACAAACTGTAGTTCTTAATTTTTTTCTAATCATGGTTTTTAAATTTCGACATGACAGTTTGCAATTTAATTGGCTGAAGGGCTCTCTACGTTTAAAGAAGAATTGTCGATTATTGACAGTTGTCAATGTCAAAACTTCAATGGCTTGACACTGACATGTGTCAAGCCATTGTCGTCATAGTTAGACAGTGACAAGTGACGACCATCTACTAGATTCTTTTTTGCCAAGCAAAAATTAAAGAGCTGCAGTTTGTAGATCCAAACAAAAGGACTATCGGAAAAAAATACAATTCAATTGTCATCAAAAAACTAAACGTACGTTATCTTCGCAAGTGGGGAATTCGAGTAATTAATAGGAATACGCTCTCTCGATATCGATATTATTGAAGCCCGTCTAATACGATTGGAAACGTGAATGTGAAATTTGATGCCCGGCTGGTTCCGACGGCAGGAATTTTACCTTTGCGGGCGTCTGAACATGACGTGAATTGATAGATTACGTGGAGTATACGAAGATTGTAGCCATGAGCGTATTCGTGGATATATCAAACGTCGGATCTCATACGATTGGTTGAGATATTCAAATATCGATATCACGTCTTACTCTGTATTTCTTTAGAATTTCCCTTTAGGTTTAATGGTCTTTATACTCTTGTGAATTGTACACATATTTTGACTTATATATGATGGATCTGACGTGAATAACGCTTTAGTTAATTTATTTATATATGTCACTGTAAAATTGTGAACACCGTCAGTTTATGATTTATCTAGTGAGATTATAAGCGCCAATTTTTCTGTTGCTCGTTGCCATTGTGATATCCCCTAGCTCACTCTTTAAAACTACGATTTTCGGGAGTTTATTTACAAAAGACATTGTAAATTGCTACAGTCATAAACCCGATCTTGTGTATGGTTACTCCTGACAATATCAATAATATTACCTATTTTCTAAAAAAAATTACTATTGTCCGCTGGGTCACGGGACAGAATTACAACAAAGAAATGTGTTAGTCTAACCTAACCTATCCGTCACTTTACAATATCAGTTGCTAGTTTATAAATTAACGGTGGTCACAATTATACAGTGTTTAAATATTATCAATTTCGCCGGAAATTAAACAATTGGAAAATATATCCACTAACATATCACTGATTAACCCCATCCGCGACTAACGACTAACTGTTGACAAGTTGGATTATAAATACAAATAAAATCACCTGAGGTAACTGCCTCTATTGAGGCAAATGCGTCTTTTGATGTTATCATTGAAGTGCAAAATTTTAAGACCACCCATACATACTGTGGATGTAAGGCTCAGGGAAATACATAACTTGTTAATTTAGGTTTATTATGACCGAAATACAATAAAAATATGGTTGTTTGTTTGGTGGCGACTAATATTGTATTATATCGTTCACCTGACAGTGACAGAATCTGTATTTAAACCAAATACTTCTTTATAACCGGCCTACATCCCTACAATAAGTACCCATACTCATACAGTACGGTATATGGCTACATTAAAAATAAATTGTATCATTGAAAGCATTAAACACTCATTCCAAAATAGGCGGAACCAAATAAACATCCACTCACTTCTGGACATTATACCATTCTTAATTGAACTTGGAAAATCTAAAAAGAATACGAAGAGATTACAAATCGTGAGAGCATACGTATCGTAAGCCAGTATCTTCATAAATCAGACTAACAAATCGTTTTTGACATTTTATAAAGAGTAGCTGATTTGGGATGTCATCAAATACTGTGTAACTGCCTAAAGTTTGGCAATTAATATTAAAAAAGACAGCGGTGGTAGTTATAAATCGTTGCGTTTCAATGATGTCAGCAAAACAAGCACTTGCCTCTATCGACGCATTTACCCCAGCTCAGCTCAGGTGACTTTAAAATCGTCTCAGATTCGCCATGTATAAGTTCTTTCTGGTTGTGTATATTCTAAATTCTTCTTTCAACTAGTTGTAGATACGGGCATACTCTGAAAGGTCTACCAATCGATGTTACTATTCAGTTTATTTATTTCATGTATTTATAATAAATTAAGGCTGGTTTTCCGTTACACATAAGTACGGTAAGTAATAAGCGAACTATTTCAAACCTAAGCTACGAAAGTAACGTAGTGACGAAAGTTACTCGTATATTTTGTATGACTAAGGGTGAAGCCATATGAGTGTAATTTGCGTCACGTAATTTCGGTCGCGCCATACATTATATCACGTGATCACGTCACACTAAGAATGGCGCGAACGAAATTACGCGACTAAAATTACGCTCGTTTAGCTTCACTAAGTTACGTTATAAGAGGGACATTATCATGATTTGTTTACTTAGGCTCTAACTGTTATTTTTCTAAACGACCCATCATAGTTATCTGTAGTGTAAAAACAGCCTTAACGTGAATCTGTCAACCGTCTTAACATTTCGACTTTTCTATGACATGTAAATTATTTTTATAAACTGTTGAACTCTTTGCTAGTTTAAGTAGGTTGTTGTAATTTTATAAACGTGTACAGCCAGCATCAATTATATCGTTCCTTTGGATTAAAATGTTTCTGGTGCTAACTGTACAGTGGACTAGTAGTTTACTATAGAATTTAATCCTGACATATTCATGCAATTATATGTGTTTTATAATACTTCTAGAGCCCAGTACAATGCATGCTGATTAAATCCAATTTTGGTAGCAATAGGGAACATGCACGCACTATAGAATGAGACTACGTCCACTACTGAACACAGGCCTCCCCTATAGCCGGCCACAAGGTGCAATCTTGTGCAAACCGTATCCATTGACTTCCGGCGACCCTAGGAGGTCATCTGTTCACCTAGTGGGGCCGTCCTACGCTGCGTTTTCCTATACCTCCACTCCCAGTTCCCTTTGGTAACTAAAAGTCCGTACCTAGCTTTGAAACGGGAAAATATCCCATTCAGTAACTGGCTTCAAAATGGGACTTTTCTATTACCGATGCGTAACCTTGGTTGGTTACCAAGCAAGCAAGCTTCGAGACGACAACGCAGGGAGTTTCAATTCCCATTTTGTAGCTTAGAACAGAAAAAAAATCCTTGTTATAACTGGCTACAGAACGGGACTTTTCTATTATCGATTTGTAACCGCGGTTGCTAACCAAATTCCGAACGCGAAAAAACCCCGTGTTGTAACTGGTTACAAAACAGGACTTTTCTATTACCGATACGTAACCGCGGTTGGTAACCAGCTTCGAACCGAGAAAAATCCCGTGTTGTAACTGGTTACAATATAGGGAATTTCGGATTCACATTTTGTAGCCAGTTACAAAACTTGGTTACTTAACGGCAGCAAAAGCCCAAGTATGTACTTTTGTCCTCCTATACGTGGTCGCAACTCCAGGGCTTGCCCCAGCGGCCATCCGTTCTCCGGGCTAAGTGTCCTTCACTTCAACCGTGCAATCCAGTGAGCTATATCGGTAACTTTGGTTCTGTGTATATCGTCATTTCTGGATAATATGCAAATACCTTCAGTTGCACGAATTTCATTTGTCGTAAAAGTAACACTTTGTATCGTTTTCATTTGCCATAAACTTTTTATTTCCTTCAACTCATAGTGATTTTTCTAATATTTATAACAGAAATCATTAGGTTTATAAAAATCCAAAAATATGTTTTCATAATAAAAAATATAGCAAATTAATATTATGGCAAGTGATACATTGTGGCAAATGAAATTTGGGAAAATAAATGATAACTGAAAAAATATGATTGGACAAGATGCATACCTAAAGATTATATCAAAAAGGAAAAGTTTAAGAAGTGAGAAATACCAAGGGCTTAGTATGGACCAAATAAAGGAAAAGGTGACCGATGTGTCGTTCCAGGCACAGGCGTCAAGGACAAGACTCAATAGAGACATGAAAATTATATTATGGCAAGTGCTACATTATGACAAACGAAATTTGGGGGAATAAATGAGAACTGAAAAAAGATGATTGGACATGATGCATACCTAAAGATTGATATCAAAGAAGGAAAAGTTTAAGAAGAGAGGAAAACTAAGGGCTTAGTATGGATCAAATAACGGAAAAGGTGACCGATGGGTCGTATCAGGCACAGGCGTCAAAGACAGGACTCAATAGAGACATGAAAATTATATTATGGCACGTGAATACATTATGGCAAATGAAATTTGTGAATAAATGAGAACTGAAAAAATATGATTGGACATGGTGCAATTGGTGCATACCCAAAGATTATATATCAAAAAAGGAAAAGTTTAAGAAGAGAGGAAGACCTGGGTTTAGTATGGACCAAATAACGGAAAAGGTGACCGATGTGTCGTATCAGGCACAGGCGTCAAGGACAGGACTCAATAGAGACATGAAAATTATATTATGGCAAGTGATACATTATGGCAAATTAAATTTGGGAAAATAAATGAGAACTGAAAAAATATGATTGGACATGATGCATCCCTACAGATTATATCAAGGAAGGAAAAGTTTAAGAAGAGAGGAAGACCGTGGGCTTAGTATGGACCAAATAAAGGAAAAGGTGACCGATGTGTCGTACCAGGCGTGAAGGACAGGACTCAATAGAGACATGAAAATTGTTTCACCAATAAGAGGTATTTTTATGATGTTGATGAAGGTGTTATAATTTTATTTTGGTTATGATTTAAGTCTAATACACGACTTAAATCATAGTTTAGATTTTCTGAACAAACTTTATACTTAATTATTCGAGTACATTACCTACTTACCTGATGGTACCTTAAAATTAGGCTCATCTTCGTTTAGAAATTGTATTTAGTTTTCTATCTGTCTATAAGCCACAGACGTCCACATCCTTCGACTCCCTGTAACCCTAACGAGGTTATCTGTCCACCTAGTCGGGAGCCGTCCCACGCTGCGCTTTCGTGGTCGCTACTTCAGTCAGTCACTACTACTCCAACGGCCATCCGTTCTCCGAGCTATATAGCCCGCCCATAGCTCTTCAACCGTGCAATCATGTGAGCTGTATCGATTACTTTGATTCTTCTGCGAATATCCTCGTTTCTGAGTATCACGCAGAGAAACTCCGAAATTATCCGTTTCCATTGCAAGTTGCGTTACTCTAAGCCGCCTTATTATAAGTCCCATTGTGACCGACCACGTCTCATTTTTCTATATTAATGATATAGGTTCTTAATTTTTGTCCTACAAAACCCAATTTAAGATTAATAAATGTCAGTATTAAGCTCTAGTCATTAAATATTATACGCTTGTTTAAAATAAATGAATGTTGTAAGGTGTAACCATCATAATAAATATAAGAATAGGTGTTAACTATTAGATTCTTATTATATTTTTCTATCTAAAACATACTTTTTACGACTTTTACATTTTAAGGAAATGTTTTGAACTTTTACGTATGTTACTAAGTATTGGTAAATAAATTTACATTTTCCATCTTTGTCTTACATAATTACAGTGCGATAAGTAGAATCATTCGTATAACTATAAACAAACATTTTACCTTCTGTTGAAGTAGCTATATCCTTTTATATAGATAATTCACGCATTGGATAGTTATCGTTCCATATTAGGTTGCATAAAATGCGTTGTCATAAGACTGTGGCATAATTTTTTTAGCCCTAATTTTTACTTTTTTCCGAAAACAAATTGCTTTTCAGGATTGTTAGAGAATAAAACTAACTTAGTTTTCCTCTCAGAACTCTATAAAGTTAATAATTTCAGAATTATGGCTGGGAGAGTAACCTATATTGAACCGGCGCTTAAATTGGACCACTTCTGTATTTCTACCAAATAACACAATTTATTACAAAAAATAAAGCGACGACAGTCCACCAAATTGGTGGACTGATGATTATGGCGCTGTCGTCGCTTCATTTTTTGTTGCCAGTGTAAATAAATTGTGTTATTTGGTAGAAATACAGAAGTGGTCCAATTTAAGCGCCGGTTCAATGTAGGTTACTCTCCCCTACCGTCTCATGCCAAACAATACTTTATGCCGATCAATATTATGCCAGCCGACATTATGCTGTTAGTTAACCACATGAGAGTTAGAAAAATCATTACAAACTTCCATAATCAGGTGTTACGTATGTACGTCCATATATCTATGTGTGCGTAGCTGCGCCCACCACAATCTGTTATACGTGAATAAACAGGACATCGCTAGCTATCGGCTGTTTCACTTGTGCCCCTTGTCCGCCGATCTAACAGTGGCGACGAGGATGGGATATATGGAAAATGCTTGTAACGAAAGAAAAGTGAAAAGAAACATTGCGTAAATTTATCTTTACATTTTTCTTCCTTCAGATGTATTTAAGTTACATTATTCTTATCACAGTTTCACACTGTTAGGGATGTACACCTTGATACTAAGGCTGCTTGTCCGCAAGAGATGTGCTAGGTAGCTATTAATCGGTGATTAAACTAAGTTTATTTTTCTTGAAAGTAATGAAGTACCTAGATATATGTAAATATAATATGTACCATAAGGCTGCATTTACACCAGTGCGAGGATGCGTAGCGAGAACGAAGGATGTGTTTTTGTTGACCAATAGGATCAGATGCGCTGAGCGAGGATAAGTAAATGAAGTTATTCGATTGGTTAACAAAAACATATCCCTCGCTATGCATCCTCGCACTTCTCTGGTGGAAACGCAACTTAAAATGAACCATTATGACGAGCGAACGCAGTGAGCGAGGACAGGTATAGCTGAGTGTCCTAATATCATACACGTCCTTTTGTTAAGTAGCTTAGAACGTCTCTTGTGGAATAGCAGATCTAGATCTTTATTTTCTCGTACTGATAAAAAATTATTGCAACTAAGAACTAATTATGTAATAATTTCTTTTCAAAACGTTTCAGAACTGTTAGAAAAAAAATGTACTTATACATATTTTTAGAGAAACTTATGTGCTTTAGTATCTTTCCTTTATTTGTTGCCTTTAATTCTGTCGATGTATAAAATTTAGAGTGTTTCTAAAAATGTAGATAGGAACAAAAAATAGGGTTTGTGTATTGGTCACCCGATACTGTTATAACTGAATTCAACAAACTAATACATAAAACATATACGATATTCTATTAAATGAAAATTCTATCTCCATTTCAACTAGACATAAATGTTAGTTCCAGAAAAACTACCATATTTCTGTATACATGTATACTACATTTCTGATCTATCTGTTTATTATATAGCAGGGTTTCTCAAAATGTGCGTCTACTGTAAAATGTAAACGAGCTTTTTCACCGAGGCGTGACGATTCAATAAGACAAAAATTTAAATTCGTCGGGCAATATTTAAATTTTCTCATCTTCGCGCTTCGGTTGAGATGGTATTGGTCAGCGACGACGTGTAAGACGGAATTTTAAATACTTGTTGAAGTAATAATTAACCGTAAGTCTAACTGCATGCATAGAGTGTGGCTCACAATTGTATTATACAGCGTGGGTATTTAATACGGGCATATAATGTATTCAGTTATAGTATCTGATCATAGGAATCGTACGGCATAATTATTTTGTTAAATAGTGTTTTTAATTAGGTTTTATCATTTTTTTAAGTCCAACCAAGGAGCAATGTACGTAGTTCAACAATGCTGACATGGTATGTCGTGACGTTTAAACTACGATTTCTAATTCAAGACCAAAAAAACTACCACAAGGTTGCCAGTACAATAAAATATTTTTACAATAGTAAAATGCTTTTTCTTTTTTAAACATACTAAAATAATTTATTTATTGGTAACTCATTGTCTTAACAAAATAATTAGATATACTAATTATTACATAAATACGAGAGGAGATAATTAAAACTTTAAAATCAGAGATTCTTCAGAATCAGAGATTTAGAATCAGAGTACAAAATCTGGTATTGTACTTGTAACACTTCAGGTATTCAAAACATTTGGTGCAACAATTTACAAGCTAAGAAATAAACTCAGATGCAATTTAAATCTAAATATTTAACATGTAGCTCATCGAAAAAAAAACAAAAAATAGTGCAATATACGCAGATAATAAAGAAGTACCTAGTACCTACTACCTACTACGTGCCAAACTAACGTATCCGTATTTCGTATTATAAAAAAACCTGAGTGTTGTGGAATACTCGGTGGGAACGAAGATTTATTGACTTATGATATGACATGGTCTCGTAGAAACGTTTGTTTATTTCGATTCGCTGTCGAAAAATCTTACACTTTTATTAGCCTAGCCCCATCCGCCAAAACCTTGTCGTGCGATACGGAACTTGTAATGTTTGTAACGACAAACATTTTCTTTTGACTAAAACCTAATGTATCAATGATGTTGGCCTATTTGTAATATATTTCCTTATATTTATAAAGGCAACATATTATTAAAAGGTTGGCGAAACCTGAAAAATGAACTTGACGTGACATAAGTGACTTTGACAATTTTGACAGCGACGTATCTGTCGTAGTTTTTTTGTTCTTGAATTAGAAATCCGAGTATAGGTACGTTAATTAATGTGGATGCAAATACATTGCGTGTTCAATTATTTCGCATGAAAAAAAAAATATTGGTAATTTTTCCAAAGAAATCAATGTAAATAGGATCCCTGGGTCCGATACTAATCGTCATTTCAATGTTTATGCCTGTATTAAATACCCACGCTGTATAAATATAAGGTTTAACTGACCCTGGGTGATTCTCCTAGCGTTCTACGCTAGAACCCGCGGTTCTAGCGTCATTCCTTTTTCACGATTATTATCACAACGGAATAGCCAGTCGTTTTAATTATGATCTAACTGGGATCGCACTCGGGAGTGACTTCGGGGTACGTAAAAAAATCGAATTCCAACAATCATCTATTTTAACAATAATTGCAGAAATGGGAATGACGAAAAAGAAAACGCCTTACAAACGCTGAATATTCACCCTGCGATTTAAATTCGCCCCAATTCGTCCTGCCCCGCAGCAACTCTTAGTCATCAATTTCGATTAACGCAATTGACGAAAAATACAAAACGAGTAAGTGGATCGCGAATCATTTGAAAGGGTTTGAGAATCTCTGGCCTTAATTTATATGTATAATATCTGTCCGGAACTCTAAGATTACCTATCTCAAACTGGTAAAAGTGAAAAACGATCTTGAATTTACAAGTATATGGTCATTGTATTAAGCGGATTACACTTACGTGAAATTGTCAGGAAAGGCTTTAATACAATAATTATACACAATTGTGAAAAGTTCGAGTATATGTTCGTTTGTAACTTGTATCAAATTGACTTGATTTGATCTTAGAGATCGGATAGACTACCTGTATTACATAAATGCCGCAAACATCTATGACAGATGCCAATGACGATGATGAATCTATATACCAATGTATTTGTGAAAAACATACAGTCTGACCAGAAGAGTAGAAATTACTAAGTAGCAATACTGTAGTGCTGTCCCTTTCCAATGAATCTAAGAAAACAAAGACGACACTACAGTATTGCCACTTTTTAATTTCTACTCTTTTTGGTCAGACTGTAAAACGCAATTTTATTAAAGTGGCGATAAACATGCACAAACCCTGTGTATCCCGGATGGGAGATCGAGCTTTAACATAATTTAAACGATTTTTCTATAACCTACTCTTTAAGAAGCAAAATTTACATTAACCTTTGGCGCAATCGTGTGAATACAACAAGCGAGCTGATAAAATGGCCTTTGATCTTTGAGCCCTTTCTCGCTCTTAGATAGCGGTTACGGAGATGCCACGACCTCGGTCATGGTGATTTAAGGTAATTAATTTAAAGTACTTATTTTTTATTAAAGCAGTAACGTCTGCTAACGTAAACTAAATGTTTACAAATGAAGCGAAAATTGTTTTTTTTTTATTATTATTATTATTATTATTTTAAGTAATTTGAGTCGCGTAATTTCGGTCCCGCCATACTTATTGTGACGTGATCACGTGACATGATGTATGGCGCGACCGAAATTACGCGACTCAAATTACGCTCGTCTGGCTTTACCCAGCCTTTGCACACGGCGTATTTGAAACGCGCCGACGACGCGCGTTTTACATTCCATGGAGCAGTTTATTTGTGGAGTTTGTGACAACCGTAATCAAACTGCTCCGTGAAATGTAAAACGCGCGTAGTCCGCGCGTAAAAAAAACGTCGTGTCCCTTAGCGGTGAGTGGCGCGGGGAGGTCACCATGCCACGTTCACCGCGCGATCCTTCTGCACGAACCGCAGCCCAGCTTTGCCAAATCCAAATTTTTACCCCTACAGGATAAGTTGGAACGTCCATAAACTAACTTTTTTTTTGGAAAACATCCTAAAAATATAATAATTTATATGTCTTAATTCCTGATTGTGCAACCACGTTAAAAATCGCACGTAAAGCGGAACGTTCCGTCGTGTATTTCCTTCTCAGTCGCACTTACGAGTTTAGCAACAGAGAGTGGGATACACTGCGGTATCGAGAACGTTCCATTTCTAGTAATAATTAAGTTTCTCACATCGTAAACACGTCTTCCTATATCACACAAACATGGTATGGAAAAACCCATAAATATATCCCTAACAATATTTAGTTCCTAAAAAGAATTCCTTATTTCCCCCTAAATTTGCCGCGCCCGCGCTGCAATTCGGAAAAAACCGCTAGAGCGGCACCGCGCGCGGTAGTTCGTGGCATGCTTTATACATCAGGACGATTTGGTTTTGCCGCTAGACGCTTATTACTGCCGCTGGTCGCGCAAACTCGTGGCATCTCCGTGTCAAATGTGTGGTTAGAATGAATAGAGAATTACCGTCTCGGCCAGACAGGCTGACTGTCCGGACTGGTGAAAATGAATGAAGGAAGACCAGAATGATGACTGAACTGACACAAGAATGTTATATTTTAACGTTTTGAGCCCCTTCGATTTCATATAGGCTCTGTAACATTGCAATATGCACGCAAAATTAATTGCGTACACACGTGTGGTGTTCACTGGGAATCGAACCCGGTTCCTTGGGAATTACCGGTCCGTGTCTATAATGATTTTTCTAGAATGTTTTTTCGGCGAAATGGCACATTCGACGAAATAAGTTTGTAGGAAACGAAGGGCTCCTTTGATGCTCACCGTATCTATTTTATTTTGGATTCAACAATAGTGATATCTTACCTACTTAAAATCTACATAAACTGTGGACTCTACACTATTTTTTTTGCCCTATTTGCAAACGTTAATGTATATTTTACAATTGTTACTATACATGCTTAGAATAAATGCGCCTAGAAACCTAGTTAGCGCTTGAAAGTGAAGCCAGTTTTGCTTAGCCACGACTAATTTTCGTCCGTGTGCGCATCTGTCACAACATCAAGCTCACAAGCAACACATCTCTATGATTGGTTCGTAGACTCGCACACATAATACCAAAAGCGGCTTGGCTTCATCTTTCACAAGTCTGTTGTATGAGTCTTCATTCTAGGTGTATTTATTCTAAGTAAATTATGCTAAATATCAGTTGTCTAATGTTTCATAATTGGACACGTTATCAATAATTTGGTGATTAAGTCTATTATTAGCAGCATCTTATGTAATCAGATGTCATTAAGTAGATATACTACTCTGTAAAGGATGTTGATTTCTGATCATCTGTAGAAAACTGTCGTTGATTGTAATAAAATATGTCAGATCTTTGTGACATAACTGTTTTTTTATTACACTACTCTACCAATTTCATGAAGTCCTATATTTGGTCGTCGATTTGACACCCATGTCGCCGATTTAACGTACGAGTTTATTGTTGCATGTAAGTATATAAAATTGTAAGGTATATGAACCTTTATTCAGCAATAGGATACTCCTACAGGTTTATTAAAAAAAAATCATACACAAAAAGCTAAACCCTGGACGCTAAAATTACCAGTGTTTTGAAACAGGAGGTCCGACATAAGAAACGTGGGCAGTCATCCTGACGTCAGAATGACTATCCAATTTATTATATATATATATATGATGATATAAGAATATAAATATAAATAAATATATATATATATATATATATATATTTATATTTATATTCTTATATCGGGGTTGGACCCCCTGTTTTAAAACACTGGTAATTTTAGCTAAACCCTGGACGCTAAAATTACCAGTGTTTTAAAACAGGGGGTCCAACCCCGATATAAAAATATAATATATATATATTTAATAAAGTGGATAGTCATTCTGACGTCAGGATGACTGCCCACGTTTCTTATGTCGGGGTTGGACCCCCAGTTTTAAAACACTGGTAATTTTAGCGTCCAGGGTTTAGCTTTTAACCTTTTCTCTTCATGTGGGATATGTCTTAAGGTTGAGACTGGCGAAATACCTCTGACCAAAGCAGCTAGATTTTAAAGCCATAAAAAACCTTAGGTAGCAAAGATGTCAACATAACTGGGTAGTAAACGGTAGCAAATAGGTAGTGAATGCTGATGGTACTCTAACATTGATCTGCCATTTTGGTCAGTCATTCTGATGCACACTAAATAATTGATGAAACGATACTTCAGGATCATCAGTACCAACGGCTTCTAAGAAATTATGATCGTATTGATACTAAAAAACTTTAGTAAAGGTAAATAAAAAGGTAAGGTGTCTCTCAGATACTATACACTTCTACAGTAAGAAGTGTTCCTAGCGCAAAAAATGTTACCCCGTTTATTAGATATCAGTAATTTTCGGAATTACCCGAGTAAACCTTACAATTTTATCTGTATTAGTCGCGGAAGTACAATGGTTGGACTGTACCATTATAAATACACAGTGTTATTGTGATTTGTACCAAAATCATATGGTCAACTTAAACTTTTGACCTATACTGTATACGACTCTTATGTGCCTAAATATAGATATATACATTTAATTCACAATTTTAATTCAAAGCAAATTTATTAAACATGTAATGTCTCATTTTATTAATGTGGGTACACACCATAATTTTTATATTAAACCATTAATACAAAAATCAAAGCTCAAAGATTAATTGAAAACCGTAACCTGAGACCGGGAATCGAACCCGGTACCTCGGGCCCGGCACGGCAATCCAGAGGTTACCGGGTTCGAGACTTAAATTTATCTTTGAGCTTTGATCAATGGTTGAATTCAAAGTAGGTAAAGACAAATCCAATAAATGGCCTCTTGTGCGTGACACAGGGTACTGTTGTTGTTTTCCAGCTCAGTAAACAATGGGTGCTCATATCGACTGACACCTGTCGAACGTCAATAAGCTCTCATGAAACCGTTTGATGCTAAAATCTATTTATTTTTAAAGCGGACGGTCGATCCAAAGGTAATTGTTTGAAAATGCTGATGTTCGTTTTAATAAATAGGCCTATTGACTGTTCGTGAAATTGCGGTGCTATCGGATTTCACACACACACATTTTTTATTATTATAAATAATGACACAAAGGTAAATTAAGAAAGAAAAATTGAATGCGATCTACTACAATCGAAGCGGTATATCTGGCTATACATCGTGAAATTAAGGGTTAAGATGGTTAGTGAGTGATTAACATGCAAAATGCACAATTCTCCCCCCACCGCGCCCACCGCCATATTAAAAAAACTGGTAATTTCTACAGATTTTTGCTTATAACTTCGTTTAGGAGCAATTTAGCTAGAAAAGGGCTTCGGCAATGTTGGAGAGAATTAAATTTGCTACACCGAACTACCTATAGTGTAACGAAACCAACAGCGAATATTTAAACAAAATAAGTACGCGTTACTTTTAAATTTGTAATCATTTGTGTATTTTTACTTATTTGTAAATCTCATTTCAGTAAAAGCATTACAATAAGTTTTTACAAAAGCTTTGAGAATGGTCGTCGAAATGAAATAATAACCTTAAGTTCGCCTTTGTATTAAATGTATTATTAATATTTAATTTAGAGAAAGAGAAAGTTACTTTTTCATAAGGACGATAAAATGTCTCGAAGTGAGTAAACATTCAAGGACAAAAATACTTTTTTTAGATTCAGATTTAGACACGTGAAACTGCCCTTGTGGCCTACCTACTTACAGAATAAACGTTTTGATTATGATTTTTGATTTCATGCCACGAGGCGCCGCGCGCGGTGAAAAAACGGCCAAAAAAACTACCACAAGGTTGCCACTACAATAAAATATTTTTACATAGTAAATTCCTTTCATAGGGTTCCGTACCCAAAGAGTAAAAACGGGACCCAATTACTGAGACTTCGCTGTCCGTCCGTCCGTCTGTCACCAGGCTGTATCTCAAGAACGGTGATAGATAGACTGTTGAAATTTTCACAGATGATGTATTTCTATTGCCGCTATAACAACTAATACTAAAAATAAAATAAAATAAATATTTAAGGGGGGCTCCCATACAACAAACTTGTTATAGATTATGGTACGGAACCCTTCATGCGCGAGTCGGACTCGCACTTGCCCATTTTTTTTATTTGTAGTGTTGCGTATTGCGACGACGCGGTTGGCGCAGTGGTTAAGCTGCCTACTGAGCCGACGGGCCTGGGTTCAAATCCCGGCAAGGGCAAATATTTACGTGATGAACTCTAATATTTGTGCCTGGGTCGTGGATGTTATTTGTATTAGGCGATCTGTTTACTCGTTTCCACCCTTTGACTAAAAAAACTTGATTTGTATACAAAAAGCGTATGGTACTACATACTGACTCCGCATCTCCGTGCGGGCGATTGCCGTCCGCACTTCGCAGCGGGATGCGGCGCACGTGTAACAAGCGTAAGTAATATTATAAGATGAACCCTTGAGTAAAGCCTTTGACCAGTGGTATATCTCCTTCAACTGACATAATGACAAATCCTCTTACTCTTAATGTTTAAACCTACAAAATATACAAAGTCAAAGTCAAACATTTATCACATTACATGATTTTGATAGAATAATTGAAAGGTATACGACCAGAATGTGACACCCTGCAAGGGCACTGCAACATAAGAGGACTAACACTATTTTATTTTAATTTTTAAATAATTATACAAAACAATTTAATTTTCAAATAATAAACATTAACATCTTGGTTATAATAAGTTTCTGTCAAAAATGTCATTTTAGTGACAAGCTTTTATAGCCGACTGTACTTTTATTTGGATATCCATCAAATGCTCACTGAGACGATTCTAAAGAGCCCAAACTCGGTAGGGTTGCTTTTTCTATTATAGAGTTCCTATGGCCACCTTCCGGCTCCATCATCAGATCAGCCGCATATTATTGTATTGTCATCAAAGTTATGTAAGTATGCAAAATTTCAGCTCAATCGGTTGACGATATCTGCTTCAAAATTGAGTTGCAAGAGGTGGACCCGAACAAACATACTTACACACAATGCAAGTTAAATAAAAGCTTGTAAAAATTATATTTAGGGCAAGAGCTATCGAATTATATTAAATTTATTTCTCATCAAAAAAGTTTCAATTTCATTTAAGATAAGTAATTAATCTTTTCCAATGTCTTATGTTTATATGAAAGCTCTTTGACTCTTGCCTTTTGAATAAATTACCATACATTTGCATATTGTAATACGAATTGGTACGCTCGATCAGGCGCCTCGCTTAAGACGCCAGGACATTAGGGAGACACGGTGTAGACGCCTCTTAACTTTAACGGCAATTTACATTCTTACATTACACATTACACGTTTTCGTTCATTTAGTTCTACTAACAATGTTTGTTCACTCAAAAGTGAATAAATTGCAAATAATGAATCAATAAATAATAAATTACATTCAATAATAAGTACCGTGAATCCGTCCAAATGTCCCCGCGGTTTTAAATATGTATTGAAATAGGTTAAGGATATAAGAGGCCTCATTCCTTTTAAAAAATTTTTTTTCATATTATGACAAATATATTGATATAAATAATGACACAAAGGTAAATTAAGAAAGAAAAATTGAATGCGATCTACTATACAAAACTAAGAATCGATAAAAAAGATTCTATACAAATATTTAGAACAGCGCCATCTCTCTCGCAGTCTTCACACTTGCTGTAAAGCAATGGGGATTGGGGATTGTGTGTGTAAAAACGCACATCCTAGGGTATGGCTAATGCGCATAAGCATTTCAAAAAACATATATGACGCAGAGGGCGCTCCAGTGGCGTAAAGAATTAAGGGATGAAAGATTTGGTGTGATTGACGTAGCGGTCGGATAGCTCAGTTGGGAGAGCAATGCGCCGGAAACGCAGAGGTCGCGGGTTCAAACCCCGCTTCGATTGTAGTAGATCGCATTCAATTTTTCTTTCTTAATTTACCTTTGTGTCATTATTTATAAAAATAAAATGTGGTATTACCACATAAAAAATAAGAATCGATAAAAAAGATTCTATACAAATATTTAGAACAGCGCCATCTCTCTCGCAGTCTTCACACTTGCTGTAAAGCAATGGGGATTGGGGATTGTGTGTGTAAAAACGCACATCCTAGGGTATGGCTAATGCGCATAAGCATTTCAAAAAACATATATGACGCAGAGGGCGCTCCAGTGGCGTAAAGAATTAAGGGATGAAAGATTTGGTGTGATTGACGTAGCGGTCGGATAGCTCAGTTGGGAGAGCAATGCGCCGGAAACGCAGAGGTCGCGGGTTCAAACCCCGCATCGATTGTAGTAGATCGCATTCAATTTTTCTTTCTTAATTTACCTTTGTGTCATTATTTATAAAAATAAAATGTGGTATTACCACATAAAAAATAAGAATCGATAAAAAAGATTCTATACAAATAAATATATTGATAATTCCAACCAACTTTTTGAACTAAATAATACTTTTCCCCGAGTTCTAGCTAGTACATAGCTATTTCATGCTTTTATTGCGTACAGTCAAAAATATGTTGAAGAAACAAATTTTCCGCGTGAATTTTGTCAATTTCGAGTAGTTTTTGAAACAAAAATTATCAATTAAAAATACGAACTGTATAAACTGTTGGTTTCAAATAGGCATGTATTTAACGCGGCGACAAATTAATCTGATTTAGGGATTTATAAAAAATTAAAGGGGGTAGCAAAAATAATAAGTTGGCGACTAATTGCGGAGACTAGTATAAAGTAAAAAGTAGCAGCTAAGTAATCAATTTTCGGCTTTGTTTCAATATAAACTAGCATCGAGTTTGGCGACTGAATTAACTAATTAAGCGGAAACATGCAAGCGGATAAAAAGTTGAAAATGGCCTACTCTAATTGTTCAATGGAGATTGCATATAAAATAAATCAAGGTCATAAAAAAAATAAAAGGAGCGCTTTTTAGGGATATAAAAAAAAACCAACCTAACCTAACCCGGCCGAGTCGGATCTTCTGCTAATATTAGTCGCCAAGTCATTATTTATAGTATCTCGCCTATGATTTCAGTAATCTTGTTTATTATTTCTGCTACCTTAAAGTAGCTGCCATTATTTGAATTTTAAAATATCCTTAGTTTAAAGCTCATTTAATATAAATGATTTCCAAAATATTTAATCGCTGACAAGTTATTATTTTAGTTGCAAATAGTTTGCTGCTCTTTCATTTTTCTGTCGCCGCGAAAATAATAAGCCTTTCAAATATATACCAATAAATCCCAATAGCCCTTTCTAGGTACCTATATTAGCAATAATTATGTTAAGAAACATGTTTGATCATAGAGAAAAATGTCTAAAACAATCAGCATTTTAAAAGGATTAAGGCCTTAAGCTAAATATAAATACATAGGTTCATCTGTTGTATTATTTTTTCCGGTTTCCGTCGTCTCGTGTTTGCCGATTCAGTTACGGAACCCTCAAAATAGCTCGATTGGAGATAACATAGCCTTAACGAATACGGGCGTTTTGAAATGCAATTAGTGGAGGGTATTCAAAGCTGGATCGTGTGATGCAGCCGGCCGGTAGGTATGTATGTAATCCCTTTGCCGGCCCCGAGATGACGGGAGACCGGGTATGGAAGTCACATTTTATTTCTTTTGCATTTTTAGTACTATTGTTTTTATTTGGGGATGATAAAAGATAATTTAATGGATAGTGTATTTATTTGAGTTTAAAAATATATCAATACTTTTTCACTAACATTATGTACGGAGGAAATATTTTTATTTTTATGAAAAAAGAGAAATGTGACTTTTAACCCCGTGTCAGGGATGGTTGTCACAGGTGCTGGGGTACGTAATCACATAGTAAAATAAGAGGGATATACAATAAAACACACATTTATATCAAACGAGTTTTTTTCTTATTGGAGATAAAAATGTTTTATGTAAGTTACTGTAACGGAAAATTACGAAATATTTGTAATTAATAAAAAAAACTCAAAAACAGTTTTTTTTCTGCTAGTAACTTATATAAACTTAAATGATGTATGTAAGTCACTGTGACCAGGAAAGTAACGAAATACGTATAGTAGATAATATTATAGTAATGTAAGACAAACTTTTTGTAGAGACTCTCCTGCAGACAAACTGTGCAAACAGTTTTGCAGAACTCTGTTCTTAACACTTTTGTAAACAAAAGCCAAATAAAGATTTTTATTATTATTCCTGTATGTCGCACCCGCTCACGGGACAATAGTGTCCCGGACCTTTGGGAGGCGTGCACGGAGCCGAAGCCAACGCGTAGAGGCCCTTTCGACAATTTAATGAAATGCAAGGTGTACATCGAGCGGATGCTGTCCCTATCCGTGTCATGGGACGCACACAGAGACAGCGCCCGCTAGGTGCAAGAACTATTGATGGAGACATGGAATCTAAATACAAATTGGGCTATGGGTTTGAAATGGAGGACTGGCTAATTGGGCTATGGGGTGAGACTATCGGGCGTCTACCAGCAAAAGTGTCTCATAGCAAAAATGGGACTGGTAGACGATGACTCGCCTCCCGCTAGATGGGCCCCCACAAAATAGCGACACATAAAGTGGCCTAAGGGCAACACCGGTGCGGAAGGCTAAGGGCGGAGAGGTGTAATACTGGGCTTTAAACCGAAGCCAACTAACCCCTTACGTTTCCACATCCACCCCCGAGCCGAAACTCTCACGACTCCACTCTGCCCGGCCGGTTAAGGCAAGACAGAGGCGGAGGCCCCGACCCATCACCCCCCGTCAGGATCCCCCAGGAGCGCTCAGGTACGTGGGGTCGCTACCCCCCAACAGCTCGCCATAAGCTGCCCTGCGTGACTGATTGCGCTGGTAAAACCAGCGGGCGATGGGGTCGTTACATCCCTACGCTATGATTATTATTATTATTATTATTGATAAAAACACCCAAAAACTAAATTCACTTTCAGCTAATAAGGTAGTCACACGTGACTACCAGCCCCCGTCAACCTGAACCTGCCCCAAAACACGTTTTAGAAAATAATTTTACAATATAAATTCAAATGAATGTCTCCACTAAAAACCTTATAACAATATGATTATACACAAGTTCAACTTGAACAATACACGAAGAAGCATATTAATATGCAAAATAAAAGTGTACCTACGAGATTTAACACAGATGCACAAAAAATACTTTTAATGGCGGAAAAAAGTAAACGATCGTGGCTCCGTCACAACATACCGGAGCCGACTAAGGTAAAGTACGGAGGGGGGTTTAGCTCTCGCGATCCTTGGACACCGGTCAGTAAACTCATTCGTGCGTTTAGTTGTCAGTTATGGCCGCTGTGACAACCAACCCGTGTGACTTCCAACCCCGTTCCCCCTATGACGTCTGCTGTGTACACATGTAAATAGTTATCCGTTATACAAAGCTGCAAAGTTGTGTTTTCCGTTTAGGTTCACTTTGTGCACAGTCCCATTTTATCAACGGTTTTGATCTCATTTAGTATTTTTCTTCGTCTATGTATCCTTATGTAACCGGATTTGATAGCCGGGTTTGAAATGAGAAATGTGATTTCCCATCTTGTAGCTAACTACAAACGTTCATAAAAATGCACATAATTTCGTAACCTTTTCGTATAATATTTATTTGAAAATTTTCATCGAATATGGCTTAACAGTTCTACACTTTAAGTAATAGTATTGAAAATTAATTTTATATGAACAGGGGTGATTATTTTAGGAAACATCTTAAAAGCGCGATGCAGGAGCGTAGTAGCACCAGCTATCGTAAAAAAAAGTTGTCTTCTCATCAGGCCGAAATGGCTGGACGGATTTTAAGAATTTTTGACAAAAGTGGTTAAAGGATCATTCTACTGAGACGATGTGAAAGTGGGCACCTTCACATCGTCTCAGTCAAATGATCCTCAAGTAATAATGGTATCTAAAAGCAGAAGTCCAATTTATTTTAGTCCTTTGTTGTTTTTGGCCCGATTGAAATAAAATTACATTATTTTCTCTGAGCGTTTCCCTTTGTAAACTAAACAATATGACTTCGGAAATAAGAAAATATTTATCTTCTCAATCCCAGCAAATTAGATAGCTTTGTGGCAAAAACGTGTTTATATGTTTGTATATGTTGGTACCTTGCCGGACCTGCCAATAGTTTCATCCCTAATTCGAAAAGGCTTTGCAATATCCTCAATTTATGGAAAACACGGTATCATGGCTCCTTATCCGTTCAAAAATGCCGATTGTTTTAGACATTTTTCTCTATGATCAAACAGGTTTCTTAACATATTATCAATGTTACTTAGAACAGGGCCATTACGATTTATTGGTATATATTTGAAACCTACAATTTAAAATTCTTCTTCGTATTTATAAAAAAGAATAATGCAACGTCACAATTAGAAAAATAGCGATAGTACGACGTGGTGGTGCGATGGAGTAATGAAAAAAATACTGATTTTGTTTACAAAGGACAATAATAAATTTATAACGCACAATAATATAGGTGTACACATGACACATTACAAGTGGTTAACTTCTAAAAACTGTTTTGCCATCTTTAAATTGGTGGCTGTTCAATTTAATAGTGGTATATATCCGAATTCGAGCAAACTCCTGCATCCCGCTACGATGCAATACATTTTAAAATAAAAATAAAAAAAAATAAAGTAAAATAAGTTTTTATTGGTTCAAAAGAATACAAATAATGAATACAAGTTGAGGACTCCTAGTAGGTGTTATACACCTGTGTCAGGAGGACTCGCTCTTCCAGAATTGGTACATCATCTTAATCTATAGCCTCTATTAGTAAGTTAGTGTGTGTGTGTGTGTGTGTGTGTGTGTGTGTGTGTGTGTGTGTGTGTGTGTGTGTGAGTGAGTGAGTGAGTGAGTGAGTGAGTGAGTGAGTGAGTGAGTGAGTGAGTGAGTGAGTGAGTGAGTGAGTGAGTGAGTGAGTGAGTGAGTGAGTGAGTGAGTGAGTGAGTGAGTGAGTGAGTGAGTGAGTGAGTGAGTGTGTGTGTGTGTGTGTGTGTGTGTGTGTGTGTGTGTGTGTGTGTGTGTGTGTGTGTGTGTGTGTGTGTGTGTGTGTGTGTGTGTGTGTGTGTGTGTGTGTGTGTGTGTGTGTGTGTGTGTGTGTGTGTGTGTGTGTGTGTGTGTGTGTGTGTGTGTGTGTGTGTGTGTGTGTGTGTGTGTGTGTGTGTGTGTGTGTGTGTGTGTGTGTGTGTGTGTGTGTGTGTGTGTGTGTGTGTGTGTGTGTGTGTGTGTGTGTGTGTGTGTGTGTGTGTGTGTGTGTGTGTGTGTGTGTGTGTGTGTGTGTGTGTGTGTGTGTGTGTGTGTGTGTGTGTTTGTAACTAACTTACTTTCACAGTGAAACAAATTATAATAAGTACGTACATTATACTAAAAACAAATCGCACTTATTACATCAATAGTTCTTCTGTTTCATTATAATCTACTTTTAATAACCACATAGTCAGTTCTTCTTTACATTTATGATATGTTAATGCAAAAATGTGTTTTACTTTGTTTATTTTATTATATAAATGCGCCGATTGTCTTTCTAACTGCCTGTCTGCAAAAACAGATTTGCTGGTGGGGATCGGGACTACTGAACAAACCCTTCTTCTGTTGACAATTAAAGGGTCAAAGGATATCTCTCTGTGAACCCTGAGTACCACAGATGCTATGTATAGTTTACGCATGCTCAGTAGCTGACATTCATTGTATAGATCTGTTGTTGGGAATCTAAATGGTTTGTTAAACATAGTTTTTAATAAACATCGCTGTCCTCTTTCGACTTCTAGGAATTTTGATTTAGCTGCCCCACCCCAGACTGAAATACAATAGGTCATAATAGATTGTGCTAGAGCTGTGTAAATTTGTTTTAATAAGTCTGTGTTGGTAATGTGTCTAAGTTGTTTAAATATCCAAGTGAGTTTACGTATTCTATTATTAATATGTTGTATGTGTTGGTGCCATGACAGTCTTTGATCGATGAATACTCCTAAGTATTTTGTTGACTCTACTTTTTTTAATTCTTTACAGTTACTGTGTATGTCCATCGGATGATTACAGAGGTGAATTTTAAGATTATGGTGACTTGGGGGTTGTGCACTGTTGTTTTTAGTAAAACATATATAATTGGTTTTGTCTGCATTTAGTGTTAATAAATTAGAAGTTAACCATAAATGTATCCTTTTTAAGCCCAGTTCAGCAGCATTGTGTACCGATTTCCAACTTGTTCCGGAGAAAACAACCACTGTATCGTCGGCATATGAAATAACATGACCATCTCGAATGTCCATATTAGTGAGATCGTTAATATAGACTAGAAAGAGGGTTGGCCCAAGGACACTTCCTTGGGGCACACCAAATGAGACTTCAGAGTCCATGCTGACATAGTTGCCTATCTTAACCCTTTGATTACGATTTCTCAGGTAGTCATCTAACAAATCTAAAGGTTTGCCCCTGATTCCCATACGTTCAAGCTTGTCTACAAGAATAGGAATAGAATCCGTATCGAATGCATTTTTAGATCTAAAAATACTGCTAGGCATTTATTTCCACTGTCCACTTCTTTAGAGATTAGTGATGTAAGATTTACAATAGCATCTTCCGTAGATTTGCCTTGTCTAAACCCAAATTGAGACTTAGATAGGAGGTTAAATTTGTTTAAAAAAGAAATTAGTCTTATGTTGATTAGTTTTTCTATTATTTTTGAAATAGCTGTTAGAACTGAGATAGGCCGATAATTATTTGGATCTGTTTTTTCTCCACTCTTGTAGACAGGCGTCACTAGTGATCTTTTAAGTAAAGGAGGGAAAACTCCTTGCGTAAAGCAAAGATTAGCCAAATGACTAACTACAGGCGCAATTTCATTAACGCAGGTCTTAAGGAACATAGTAGGTATATTGTCGTGACCTGGCGCGCTATTTGATTTTAGGGACATTAAGATAGAAGCTACTTCCTGAGGATCCGTTTCCAAAAGAACGAAAGATGAACAGGAGGCGTCAGATGTTTGTGAAATAGATGTTTGAGGTGAATTAGATGATTGCTTAGATGTAATATCTTCAGCAAGTTTCTTTCCTATGTTTGTAAAGAATTGATTTGTTTCATTTACCGATTCATAAGGAGTCGATTTATATTTAAGTAGGTCTGTGTTGCACGTTTTTGTTGCTTTATAGTTAGTTATAGTTTTGATTGTATTCCATAAACTTTTTGAGTTTGTAGCACTATTTTTTAAAAGTTCCCTGTCGTACTTACGCTTTAAGTTCTTAATTAAATTATTAGTGAAGTTGCGATACCTTCTAAATGTTATTCTCAAAACCTCATTATCGGGATCCAATCTAAGTTTCAGCTGCATCTTATTCCTATTCCTTATGCATCTCAGAATGCCCGGTGTGATCCAGGGTTTAAGCGTTCTAGATTTTCTAGGGGTTACTTTTACAGTTTTACATTCGATGATTGAGTCATTGATTTTTTTAGTAAGTTGTTCAATAACAGTGTTAGGATCATGACAGGATAAGAGTAATGCAAGGTTTTTATCTAATAACTTAATAGCAGCATGTTCATAATTAACAATTTCAGTTAACATTGAAGGAATATTTTTATTTAAATAGTTATTTAGTACTAAGAGAGTAGTGAGGTGGTCCGTTATAGTTGTATTTAAAACTGCTGTGTATGCTTTTGTTTGCTTTTTATTTATTTTCAACATAAAGTGATCTAGACAATTATTTTCTCTCGTAGGTTTTAGCAGACCTGGGAGAATTCCATGTATGCTTGCCATATTAAGGTAATTCTGTCTATTAGTAGATTCGTATAGTTGCTCTTGCTGTCGGGGTAATAAGTTGATGTTTATGTCCCCCGCAATAATTATAGTATTTACTGATTTTATGTTTACTAATTGTTGGTTTAAAGAGTTAATGAATTTTTGGGCATTCGTATTGGATGGGGAACGATATATTCCAAGAATAATTGTATTTCCTAAGGTAACCTGAATGCATGAGGCGTGGTCGAGTTTTATTTCATCAAGACTAGCATTTAAGCTAGTTTTTACATAGATGACTACTCCGTCATTTTGATTCAGGTTATTCGTTGTAGCCAGCAATGAGTAGTTTGGTACGTTTGGGACAGGTTTAATTGGATTCAGCCGACATTCAGTTAGTATTAACACATCAGGTTCAAAGTCAAGTAGCTTAAGAGTTATTTGAAAGTTATTGAAATTAGAATAAATACTGCGAATATTCTGAGATACAACAGACAAGCTATTTCCAGTATTGGTTATGTGTTTGCCAAGGTCCTGGGGGCAACACTCAAATGATTGGGCTAATTCTGTATCGTCTATTTCATCTAAAATAGTAAGTTGACTAGACATAATGCAGCGATAGAGTTGCCAGTGGGTGGAATGTATGTGTGTGTAATATAAATATTTCAATAAAATGTACGTTTAAGAGTTTCAAAGCTACAACAGGTCTATGTGGATTATTGCTTAGTACAATTGTATTTAAAGTTAAAATATGTTTCGTGTAGGTGCGTTGGTGGATATTAAAGTTTGTGTAATTTGTAAAGTTAAAGCACATATACATTTTAAAGGTAAGTGTATACATTTGGATATTATTGTCAATTTTTAACTCTAATGAATTATTATTTTCTTTACTATATAAAAATAATACTGACATTATTTTAAAGCGACCCAGAATAATAACATAGTATGACAATATACTTAAAATTAAAAACAGAAGTAGTCACGACTCCTGCATCAGTCTTTGTACTTGAGCTTCGTTATTAATCAAAATAACGGGAGAGGTTTCGTTTCTTCGTACAAAGACTCTGCCAAGATAGGTCCAACAAAAAGAGTAATCTTTGGACTTCGTCAGGTCACTTGCCAGAAACCGCAGGCGAGCTGCTTTTGGGGTCAACTGTTCCGAGACGTATATGGGAGTGTTTTCATTTTTAGTTTGGCCGAGATGCTTGGCACTGAGTTTGTTATTACGATTCTTTATGTTATGTTCCTTGCATTTTTTTAACAGATTCGTTTTTAACATAGTTGACGACATCTCGACTATAAGCGATGTACATTCTTCTTGTTTCTTTCCCTTTGACCTGTAGATGTCCATAACATCGTTTTTTGTTATTTTACAGTTTATATTCTCACTGAGCTTCGTGACCATATTTAAAAGTTCTTTTTTATTTTCTTTTCCACCTTTTGGCACATTTTTTATTTCAATATTTCTTTTGTGGCTTTCCCTTTGAGTGTCCTCTAGTTTATCCTCTAGTAACAATATGTATTCTTTATCCTTTCTATTGCTGATTTCTAACTGCTCTACTTTCTTTTTAAGCTCCTCATTTTGCTCCGCAAGAAATGCAATAGAATGCTCAATGTTACCATTGGTTTCCTTGATTTGTTGAAGTGTGGGGGTTATTTTTTTTTAGTTCACTTTCTTGGGACGCCAGCAGATTTTGGATCATGTTTTTTATCTCTTGCTTAAATTTTTCGAAGTCTGTGGTTGTCAAGTTTCCGGTGTCGTTTTTATTGCGCTGTGATGAATTTGAGGCTTCATCTGGCCTCCCGGTCTTGTCCGAAGACGCTCTTGTCATCATATTTTTCATGTTTAATATTTACGTACCAGGAGTACGGTAAGTTATTAGGAGGTTAAAGATTCTAAAAATTGCGCACAAACCGTGCTCGAGTCGTTTCAAGGACGCTGAGGCGCCGGCGAGGGTCCGAATGGAATCCTAGAAATTCGCAGTTGGGCGGAGCGTAGCTAGCCAATAGTGTTTCAGTGAATGTCGTAAATTAATGGCAGTCGAAATGCGCGCGCGCCTATTGGCTAGTTGTAGTATTTTAGCTATCTTTTTATTCATTTAAACACTAGTATAAAAAAAGACAAATGCGGCACGTTCACTTTCGACGTAAATCGGGAGAGCGTGACAGCACGCGCGTGCGTTCCAAGACAGAGCGTGGCAGCCACTGAATATGCCGTACTAATACGGCGACCGGCATGTACTTATAGCGGGGAACGTTAATCGCGGAGTGCGCCCCGCCTGCCAAAACGCACTATACCACAATCTGCACTGCATCGCACTTTGTTCAGCAGTGGACGTCGGTAACTGTTAGATAGATTTATCTTCAGGAATTTCAGAGTAGGTACGTATATAGTAGTTCAGTGTAATAACTTATGGGTAAGGGGTTACCCAAGAGACTAGTTTGACTTTCTTGCAAACTATTCGGAAGTTTTTCGTTCCTAAACGTGAATTATGACTATATTTTGCAAATAAATTCCATTTCTAAATGGACGCAGTTTTAGTACATTACATACCTAGGGCGGTGAATTCGTATATTAATACCTGATTGTAGGCAATAAATATGCGATCTGGAGCTTTACGAATCACCGCCCGTGGTTTGTCTAAAGTTTCTTGCCTTGGCCATAAAGTTAGATTTTCTCCAGTAGCGGGCATAAAAATTCACTTACGGCCTAGAAAGACGTAAATTAATTTAATTTATGGTTAATCTTTTTGACTGAGTGTCTCAGCATGGGCTCAAATGCTTTCGTATGTCCAGACATCCCAATGTCCGTCTGTTCTCTTTTATAGGTTGCATTCCTCTAGCAGTGTTTTTCAAACTGTGGGTCGCGACCCACAGGGGGGTCGCGGCATATATCTAGGGGGGTCGCGAGGATCAGCATCGAGAAAGTCTCGTGACTACAAGGAATGCAAATTCTTTATATTTTTACGGTTTTTAAATGTTTTGCAAAACAGTAAACTACCTTCTGAATTTATGATAGACGGGTGCGTTCCAACAGAGTTAGGTTCTAAGTTTATTCGTATAAACTGGGTTTTAGGGGGTCGCGCAGGAATTAAGGGCCATGACAGCAAAAAGTTTGAAAAACACTGCTCTATCGATTCTCGTGAAAATTTGTGAGCTGGTTTGCGCCAACCGCGTCGTCCCTCTTATTGTTTTGAAAATCGCTTTAATATGGAGATGCTTCCATATAGTTATTCAACTGGACATACTAGTGGAGAACAGACCCAATTGAACTTTATAAATGTTCTTTGACAAATCCTTCTGTAGCAATAGAGTGCGTTTTTAGAATCTCGCAGACGTCTGTCTTAGCCCTGTACCTAAACCAGGACAGCCAGCACCACCAGGTCAACCAGGTGGTCCAGACAACCAGGACAACTAGTGAAATCAGGCAAACCAGGACAACGCGGACAACTAGGACATCAAGGGAAAAATATAGGATAAGGCAACTTGAATATTATTGAATGTACGTTGTACATCGCCGTGATAATACCGTGTTTTTCATAAATTGAGGATATTGCAAATACTTCTAAAAGCCTGTTATAAATAAGTATCCTATGTAGCTTGTTTTGATTCAGGGTTCAATACAATAGGTACTCTTCAAAGAACGCATTTAACGCCACAAAGGTGTACAATTCTCAAAGAACAAAAGACGCCAAGCAAGGAGTTACCATCAGCTATTGTATGGCCAAAATTAATGTACCGACGGAATCATAAATATTACGCCAGTCGTTTCACTCGCTCTATAGAAAAAACAACGTGTGCGAACGAGACGGCCAGCTGAATTATTTATGACACTATAGGCATGTTGATTCTGGCCCTACAATATCGCCGGGAAGTAATAATGCAAGTAAACTCGGAGTTCTCTTGAGGAACTACTAGTCGAACGACCAAGCGAAGCGAAGCTTATGTCTGACTGTTCTCGCCTACAGGTCGTGTTTGTGAGCATGGTTCGATACGTTGTATACAGTTTTTTTCGCGGTTTCAGCTTTTCCTTTTTTTTTACTATGGAGATATAGGGGCTAACGGTTTATTTTGCGGTTTTAAAGATATTCGGGTAATTCGGGTTAATTAATCCATCTAGCTCCATACATTATTAAATATATATATAAAAACTCATCAGTTTCCAAATGAAATCGTGTCATAATAATATTTTAGCAATATAAGTACTTATTAGCAAAACCCATTCCAATAAAAAAAAAATGAGAACTTTGATTTATAAATACCTAGTCTATGGAGAGGCGATCTTCAATCCACAGTGACCAACTGTGGATCGAACATCGGCTCTGTATAGACAAAGTCCACGTTTAAGTAATGAAAAAACATGTTCCAAACTTCATTCACATTTTACTCGGTTTCCAAATTATATCCCAAGGGACAAAAGGGAGGGACAAAGAATTTTGCACTAACATTAACAAAAACTAGTACAGTACAAAGAAAAGAAAAAAGTTATTAGAGGATTGTGAAAGTAAACACCCGACTAGAGATGCGTGATTTGCAGTTAACAAGCTAGTTTTGCGTCAAAGCCTTTGTGACTAGGGCTTGTGCACAAATCACGTGAGGTTCAGGGGGGACACGAAAAAAAAACACGATATATCACGTTGGGGGAGGGAGGGGTATAAGGAGACCTCACGTGTATTTTTGTACATTGAACGAACTAATAAAATAAATCTTCACTTGTTAAATACTTCAAAATAGCGAGTCTAGTCACGAAATTTTGGCGGAAAAAAATACACGTGAGGTAGTGAGGGGATGGGGGGTTAGCAAAGAACCTCACCAAATACCAACAGGGGGGAGGGGGGTCAAAAAGTCGCCGAAAACCCTCACGTGATTTGTGCATAAGCCCCTATGACTAGTAAGTCTTTGAAATCTAAGGCTGTATGTCCACTGAAGCGGAGTAAAGACTAACAACGATTAATCAACGTTTCATATAATTTCACTAGATATAACAACAGTTGATAGAATATTTCATTTGATATAACAACAATAAGCATAATTTCATTGGGTATAATTTCAATAACTATAAAATACATTTGATATAACATTTATATTTGCAAGATAACCTAACCCTCTTCGCTCCGCTCGTCGTCGTACCTAACCGTTTATGACAGTTTAACTGTTTTGTTTGAGCAGATTGAGAATGTATTGAGCCTTTAAACGAATGATACCAGATGAATATTATACCATAATATGATATTATACCAAATGTTGTTATATCATTCGTTTAGTATATCCCTTGATCGTTATATTGACCAAAATTATATCACAAGCTGTTATAGTGACCGTTACGCACCCGTGCGAGCTAGCGAGGTGTTGCAAAGATGGTTTTTGTAGAGGATAATAAAAAACCGGTCAAGTGCGAGTCGGACTCGCGCACCGAGGGTTCCGTAAAAACACTTTCCATCCTTAAGTGGTTAAGTTAAGTTTGCACCTGGTATGTATAGCGCCCGATACAAATGAGGTGCAAAGTTAACGCAACCAATCCCGTTAGTTGTATGGGAGCCCCCTTAAATATTTATTTTATTTTATTTTTAGTAGTTGTTGTTATAGCCACAATAGAAATACATCATCTGTGAAAATTTCAACTGTCTAGGTATCACTGTTCTTGAGATACAGCCTGGTGACAGACAGACGGACGGACGGACGGACAGCGAAGTCTCAGTAATAGGGTCCCGTTTTTACCCTTTGGGTACGGAACCTTAAAAACGAGGAGACGGATCGCCTGATTGGTCAACGATTACCGTAGCCCATGGACAACTACAACACCAGTCACAAGTCGGCCTTTCAGATTGGCGTAGACTCTAAGGTTTTATCGGTCCGGAAATATCGGAACAAGGAGGACAACCACACACAAATCGATCTAGGGGGTAATTCGACGATTTTAGAGAGATCGGCGATCACTCAAATGGCATTCTCGAATTAGGTCCCAGGGGGGGTATTCGACCAATTTTAGAGATATAATGGAGATCTCTCCATTTCATCGCCATACGTCACTTTTGAGGTGTCCCTACTTGACAAGTGGCGATATCCCTAGAACATCGCAACTTCGTTCCCTTGTATGTGACGGCATAAATATAACAGGCGCGTACTTTAACTTGACCGTGTAGTGCGTGAAATTAGTCAGTTACGTTTCGTTCAAAACAGAAATTCATAAGCACGAATAGCATTTTTGACAATCATTATCGCCTTCATATTTCCAGAATTAAGATGAGATATGTCACTTGAAGCTCATCGCATTTTAATGACAGTTCAATGGCGATATCACTGTTATCTATAAGAAATTTGACGTTCGGCGATCACTCAAATGGCATTCTCGAATTAGGTCCCAGGGCTCGGACTTTCTTTCGCACGGTAGGACTAATGGAGAACTATGAAGCCTTTATTAACATTAAAACACAATTCATACTCATACTCATACATCTTTTTCATTCCAAACTGCCTTTATGGTTATTATGGTTAACATTCCCAAGTATTAAATGACTAAAATGATTAAATAAAATATTTTTTTACAATATTTCAAACTCCTAATTTAACTCAATTTATTGTCAATATCATGCACTTTCTAGTCATAAATGGATATTCCATCAATAATAGAACCCAATTTACTCCAGAAAACATGGATAAAGTTGCAAATATGGTGGCGAAATAAACAATGCCTACACAAATCAGGGGGGGTATTCGACCAATTTTAGAGATATAATGGAGATCTCTCCTTTTCATCGCCATCCGTCACTTTTGACGTGTGCCTACTTGACAAGTGGCGATATCCCTAGAACATCGCAACTTCGTCAATTCGGACGCGCAAAATTTTCGCTTTTTTTGTATGTGACGGCATAAATAACAGGCGCATACTTTAAATTGACCGCGTAGTACGTGAAATTAGTCCGTTACGTTTCGTTCGAAACAGAAATTTATATACATGAATAACATTTTTGACAATTATTATCGCCTTCGTATTTCCAAAATTGAGATGAGATATGTCACTTTTAAGCTCATCGCATTTAAATGACAGTTCAATGGCGATATAACTGTTATCTAATGGAGATTTGACGTTTGGCGATATCTCAAACGGCATTCTCGAATTGGGCCCCAGGTCTTTGACTATAAAATTAAAATTGCGAGTGAAATGCACTTATGAGTATGAGGGTGAATTGTGTTTTAATGTTAATAACGGCTCCATAGTTCTCCATTAGTCCTACCGTGCGAAAGAAAGTCCGACCCCTGGTAATAAGGCCTATATTGTTTCACGCCACGCCACATAGCCTTATTGCGACATAATACCCTATCTATTAGCCGCACGATTCTTCCAACTGTATAAATTTAATTATACGAACTTATTTATGTACTTGTCTAACGCTAATTTACGTTGCTTGGCGAGCCTGACGAACATTTAATGTAATTAGAAAGGGCTTCTCCGGTTTGACCAAGGAGCTCGGAAACTCGACGTTGGAGTCAGTGACATAGATATTTGCAACGATAAATGTATTATTTATTTATCTTTTAACATTTATAACAATATATACAATTAACTAAAACTAAAATACAGAAAAACTAAGTAACTACTAAAAGTTCCAGTACTGGAGCCGCCCGGGCCATTGTAGTTGTCTATTGTTTGACCGAAATTTATATGCAATAATATTGACTTGCTCGAATTGCATTTGCCCAAACGTTTCGTTTACTAGAAAAGTCATTTGACATACTCTTGTATCCCCGAATATTATATGCCATAAAGATACGAATGCCATAAGCATTGTTTTCCATAGTACAATATTGTTTGATAGAATATTTAAACGCCATACCAAATATTGTTTCTTTGCGAATCCATCCTGGCTATGCATTTGTTTCTTATTTTCTGTCCAATCAATCAATGTCGATTTTGGTCCAATGGTTAGGATTTGTATTTTGAAGCAAGCATTTTGATGCTCCGCTATACGGGTCACAACATAACCCTAACCTAACCTAAGCTATAGTTTTCGATTTTGGATCCATGTTCTATTTGGTCGCAATTCTTTTAAAACAAGGTTAGATTGGGTTTGTATTTTGACGCTTCGCCCGCTCCGCTATACGGGGCCATAAAACAAACCTTTATTTTTTTTTGACCCAGGAGAAATCCGCTATGGATCCCATCCAGACCGGGAGGAGCCAGATGGGTATGTCCGACTCGCACAGACTAAAACTCCTGGGGTGTTCCTGCGCTCGCCTGTGGTCGGGGTTCCGGGAACGCTGTTGCACACCACCGGTACAAATGCCATAAAACAAACCTAACCTAACCTACAGATTTCGGTTTTCGGCTTATTTACCGCGTGATAAGAGCAACCATCATAGACCTGCAGCTGCGCGCAGGTTATTCAAATGTCAATATTATTTCTATGTTATCCTCGTAGGCAAGGTACTTAGGAGCATTGCTTAGTTTAGGACTAGTTTCAAATGAATCTAGTCCTTAACTAAGCAATGCTGGGTTTTGTCCCGTAATTTCCCTAGCAAGCGAAGCATATCAGTTTCAGCGTGTCCAAAACTTCTTTCGTATGTCTAAATTCCAAATTCCAGATGATCGGATGTCCACCTGTCCTCGCCGGCAGGTTGCATTTCTTAACCGTGGGCAATTTTGTGAGCATGTTAGTCGAAACCAACTAAAAAAATTGGGCAAGTGCGGGTCCGACTCGCGCATGAAGGGTTCCGTACCATAAAACAAGTTTGTTGTATGGGAGCCCCCCTTCAATATCTATTTTATTTTATTTTTAGTATTTGTTGTTATAGCGGCAATAGAAATACATCATCTGTGAAAATTTCAACTGTCTGGCTATCGCCGTTCTTGAGATACAGCCTGGTGACCGACGGACGGACGGACGGATAGCGAAGTCTCAGTAATAGGGTCCCGTTTTTACCCTTTGGGTACGGAACCCTAAAAAATAGATATTTTTATGTCGATTTGGGTTTTCGAAATTTGACGAAATGGAAGAGATACGCAGCTGCTTCATTTTTGCGATTCCGCGCGTCTCCGCTCCGTCGTTTCAGTGGAGACGCACCCTTACAGCTCAGAAAACCACTAGTTAAGAGCCCACCCATGCAAAATTCGTCAGGTAAATGATCCTAGATCTCAACATCCATAGGGTGGGTCATTTTTTTTTCTTTTTTAATTTCTAACGGGCTGGTTGAAAAAAGGTGCCATTTATGTATGTATGTAAACACTTTATTGTACATAAAAACAAGAAAAACACATTACAAAAGAATACGCATGTACAAAGGCGAACTTATCCCTTTAAGGGATCTCTTCCACTTAACCTTAGTATTAGTATTTAGTGCCATTGATGGACACATATTTATATTTTTTTTATATTTCCGTTTTATTGCCTCCGGATTACTCCAGAAAAAAGTTCCTAATGTATGGAGCACAAAAAAAAAGTGGCCTAGTATATTTTTTTTTGTTGTATTTCATTTTGTGGTGCCCTACTTATTATACTCAGAATAAAAATACATTAAAATATTGGGCCAAATTTTAAATAATAAAACCAGACCTCATAACGCTCATTTAATATGGGCATTTCTATACTAACTTAAAAATAGATCCGGAGGCAAAAGATCAACATCAATTACAATGCAATTTTGGTATTTAGTTTATATTATTATGAGTTACATTTTTTTTGCTATGCCTAAAGAAATAAAAGTATTAACTTTTTTCCCATACAAAAGTGACCCATCCTAAGTCATCCATAGCGATTAAAAATCTGTTCCTTGCAAATAAGAAACTTAACGGTTTTTCTTCAATCTTGTCAACGTGAAAACACGATTGGTAATAATTTTCTCGATACTTTTATCTCTCAAACGCAACCCTTTTTTCAGATATTTCCGGTTGGATCTTCAAAACCCTTCCGTTTTTAACAATGTTTTTTAGCTTAATACATGCACAATTATAAGTTCTCAAAACCTGTAAAACTATTTTCAATATAAAATGCACACGTTTATGACACAACTCAAAAAACATGATTTCCGCACTTCCATCTTCCTCACGCTTACGCTCAGTACGAGAGAGCTAGCCAACGCGTTGGCGCCCTCTTAATAAGATGTCTCCATTTTAATGGTAGCTCCGCCTCACCTGGCGGAAAAATGTCCGATACTCCATCAGGCCCGAAGGCTTAATTCGTCTTTCGTTCCGCCGCTCCGATAACAAAGCTTTTTCCTGTTTAGAACAACTAGGATATTAAAATGTTTGGATGCTCAAAAGAGCTTTTTTCTTCTATTAATAATATGTCGAAGAAATTAATTCTATAATATTAGTAAAACTGGGGTAAGATATCTTTAATCATTAGCAAAACGCTTTAAACTTACGTGAAAATTGACAAGTGTAAAAACGGTCCAACATGCTATCCCTGATGAAGAGCTCCATATGAGGATTATGAGGTCGAAACATGTCGGGCCGTTCCTAACAATTTTTACAATATATAATACAATTCAATTCAAATTCAACTATTCTTTATTGCACACCAACAAGAAAAATGTTGCAATTAAAACCTTAATTTATAAATGGTAGACAATAGGTGGTTTTATCGATAAAGAGCGATATTTTCCAGACAGCATTTGGGTAGAGGAATAAGAAAAAAAATAAACAATAAAAAAAATTTAACAAAAAAAGAAGCGACTTCAGTAAAACTAAAAAGCCGAAAATAACCCGTTCAAGTACAGATTACATTTGACTCACCCTTTGAAATCGATCCCAAACCATAATATTTATATATTAAAGTTTACGTGAGGTTTGGCACCGACTTCAAAGGGTGAGTCAAATGTAATCTGTACTTGAACGGGTTATTTTCGGCTTTTTAGTTTTACTGAAGTCGGTTCCTTTTTTGTTAAAATTTTTTTTTTTTCGTTTTTTAGTGATTCATATTAAATACTTATGGCGGGGTGATCAGGGAGGTCTTGAAGGCATGCATCTCGTTTGAATTATCTCCTAACTCCTAACTGTTAAGAAGTTGTACCTTTATCAGTTCAGCATGAGAAGATGATGACTACCATATGCAAATACTTAAATAGTGTTAGAAAACACATGAAAAATATTATGAGTGCCTTTAAAATTTCAGGAATTCCTTCGATTCCTCATGGATCTCGTCATCCGATCTTCACCAAAATTTTATGGGACCAACCTTGAGATGTCTATTCATGAACGTAAAAAGAATTTTCCAAATCGACTCATAAATGACGGAGTTATCAAAAGATTAGGTGGTGAGATAAAAAAATCCGAAACATAAATAACATATAAGCTCCAGTAGCGTAGAATTACGGAATCAAAGATTTGGTGTGATTGACGTAACGATGTGATAGCTCAGTTGGTAGAGCACTACGCCGGAAACGTAGGGTCACAGGTTCGAGTCTTGCTTACATTGCAGTGGATCACATCACATTTTTCTTTCATAATTTACCTTTGTGTCAATATTAATAAAAGTAAAAAAATGTGGTATTTCCACATTAAAAAACAGAATCGATAAAAGGTTCTATTTAAAAAACATATAATTGTTATGTGAGTTTAATCCGTTTTTATGATTGTGCAACTCCTTAAATTGATAAACAGCGGGCCTAAAATGGTAGCATTTATCACGTGATAAATAAGTGACAAAGCATCTGTCACTCACACTCGCATTTTGTCAAAACTCGACGGATCTTTGTCACTTATTTATCGCTGACAATGAAACTGACATTGGGAAAAGCCACGAGCTGCCATTCTCGACTTAATAATAATAAAAGCAGCCATCACAGGCCCACAGAATTCGTAAAATGCCAGCAAAATACATTGTAGTGAGTAAGCAGTAGTCACTGGTTGTCACACGTCATTTCAATCGATTTGCTCGCATTTTACGATCCCTGATGAGAAATGTGACAGACTATTATTATAATACTAAGCCGGCGGTCCCGGGTTCGAATCCCGGCCGGGGCAAATACTTGTGTGATGAACTCAAATATTTATGCTTGGGTCATGGTTGTTCCATGTATTTATGTATATAACTACGTATGTTGTCGTCTAGTACCCATAACACAAGCCTTTTTAAGCTTAATTTGGGACTAGATCGATTTGCCGATAATATATATATCTTACAATTTAGAGATTCACAAGCAACTAGAAATAATAAACACACAAACGTTTCCTTTTATAATATTAGTGGGATTTAATTAACACAAATTATAAAGGGTCTATCGTGAAAGTCCTTATTTACATTCATAATCTTACGTTTACATCTGACATCACGGCGTGTGCAACCCCGCCGAAACGTTAGATTATGAAGGTAAATAAGGAATATCGCGATAGGCCCGTTATAATTTGTGTTAATTATGTGTACTTCTATTAGTAAGATTTGCCTAGATCGACAGGCGCTTTAGGACAATTACTCCCACTGTATGAGCTCGTGTTCTGGGGGCCTATCACGATTGGGTTTATCACGCGATAAATAAGTGACAAACCATCTGTCACTCACACTCGCACTTTGTCAAAACGTGACGGATGCCCTGTCACTTAAGGTGCGTACGCACTAAGCGTAACTACGCGACGCGATCAAATATTTTTGTATAGAATTGGATGTCGCGCCGCGTAGTGCGTTCTATCTCATACAATTTCATACAAAGAATATTTAACGCGTTAAGTAGTTACGCCCAGTGCGGTCCTAGCTTCATTGATCGCGTGATAAAATCAAATGTCATAGGCCCTCTGAAGTTTAAAATGTATTCTAATTGTATTCTAACTGTAAAATTCCTAATGAATAAATAATAATAATAATAATCACGCCACGAGTAACTTCGGAGAAAGCGCAGCACACCTCTCGACACCCCTGAGCCCTCACGCTCGTGTTGCTTCCGGCCGTCGGCACGACGGCATTACGGGGCCCACCTAGTGAGGGGCGAGTCATCACCCGCCAGAGGTAACAGTCGCATTGATGGTTACGGCGGGTGACGTTTCTCTACTGCAATAGCCCAAATAAATAGTCCACCCAAACTCCATTTTAATAGCCCGGTTTCTTTTTCATATCAATGCAATAGTTCAACCATGGGTTCATGGATGTATCACCTTATTGATATGATCAAGAACGGGTTCCAGCAGGGCTACAGCCACAGTAAATTTCTCCAAGGGGCCTCTACGTGTTGGATCCATATCCCCACGCAAGCCTTTCAAAAGACCGGGACATATGAGCCCGTGACTCAAAAATGAGACACAAATAAATGACAAATAACAATAATAATGAGGAACTCATGTCCTTTCAATGTCGACTCTCTAGTCACACTGGGTTATTTTAGAAATGTGTATTAACTATAGTAATTTCCGTTACAGTGGCTTGTTGATAAGAGGCAATGCGGCCACAGGTTAAATTCAGCATTTCCATCGACATGTGTCTGAGATCTCGTCAGTATTGTGGGATTAGTGGTGGTTGAGTATAAGGAGCTGGCTGGTAGACCATTGATGCTAATTCAAATAGAATGAAATAAGGAATGAGATTTTGATGTACGAGTAAGAGCGGTTACGCACCACGTCCGATCCGAATCCGTGAAAATGTGGGCCGTCGTAGCGGTAGAACTATTTCTATGCTAAGCAACGTACTAGATCCGATCTCCGAAATCCGATTTCTTTCCGTCATTTTAGAATCTAGTGCGTAACTTATCATAGAAATGTTCTACGCATACGACGGACCATATTTTCACGGGTTCGGATCGGATTCGGATCGGACGTAGTGCGAAACCGCTCTAAGACGGAGAGTGTCAGACGATGGAATGATTTTGCTGAGAGAGTTTAAGCTTTCATCTTTGTATCAATAACATTTACTAATATGAGGCCCTGATGTTGCTAAAGTGGGGATATCGCAATGCTTCGTCGAATTAGCACAAAATCATTATCATCAATCATGATATAATGACTTCCTTATCGACTGATCGGAACTGGACAGGGGCAGCGACCTCTTACGAACGGTCGCTTTAAATCCATTCGCCATTTTACCCTCGATAATTACTCCATTTTTTTAGACAAGCCATACGCTAAGAGGCCTTATTCCTTTTTATTTATTTTTTTCATATTAAGCAAATATATTTTTGTTTATTTGCATTTTATTTATAAAAATGTCGAGTCGTAGAAAAAGTATTGTATGCAACGTTGTATAAGTAGGTCAAAAAACGCTCGTAGCATCTTTTCTTACGATGTTCGTTAGCCCACATCGTAACCAATGCCACTCGCGTTTTTTGACCCCTTTTATACAACTGTTGCATAAAATACTATTTCCTGAGTTCTAGATAGTAACATAAGTAGCTATTTCATGCAGAGATAATGATAATGCTGATAAACTTTAATAAAAAACATTAAGTACTTCAGTTGAAAAATCAGTGATCAATGTTACTCCGTTGATCAAAGTAGCCCCTTGTCGACGGTGCACAGTTCTAAACGCATCAATATAAACTGTGTCCGTTTTCCGCTTCCCAAAGCTTGGCTATAATTCGTTATTTGCTGCAATTTGTTTCGTATCGCCCCAAGCGGAAAAACACTTTGAAAGTAACACGTAACTAGCATGAATATGGATATTGCTGTCGAAATAGTGTCTCTGTGAGCTGTCCCTGTTCCCAAGCATCACACATCCATACTAATATTATAAATGCGAAAGTGTGTCTGTCTGTCTGTCTGTCTGTCTGTCTGTTACCTCTTCACGCTTAAACCGCTGAACCGATTTAGATGAAATTCGGTATGGAGATAGTTTGAGACCCGGGAAAGGACATAGGATACTTTTCATCCCGAAAAAATTTAGTGTTCCCGTGGGATGAGCGGGTAACACCGCGGGGCACAGCTAGTGCTGTATAAATTTAGCTTATACAGCCCTTACACAGCTGAAATTAGTCTGTTAGCTGAAACTAGTGTATTAGTTTCAATTACTCGTATGTAACATATTAAGAGGCCTTATTCCTTTTAAAATGCTGATTGTTTTAGACATTTTTCTCTGTGATAAAATATGGTTCTTAACATATTATTGATGTTACTACCTAGAACAGGGCTATTGGGATTTATTGATGTATATTTGAAACTTAGTTTTAATTTTTCATCGATAATTTTGGTTTCAAAAACTACTCGAAATGGACAAAATTTAGGCGAAAAATTTGTTTTGTCAACTTATTTTCGACGGCACGCAAGGAAAGCATGTAATGTTACTACCTAGAACTCGGGAAAAAGTGTTATTTACTTCAAAAATTTGGTTGAAATAATCAATATATTTTTCATAATATAAAAAAAAAAATTAAAGGAGAAATGCCTCTGGGTGTTCTTACCCTTAGATTTATTTCATGGGTGCGTATTTTCTCACATAACTTTTTAAGTCCTATTATCTGAAGTCCGAAAATATTTCTCATACTATTTTATATCATAATGATCACTCTTCATAATTTTTTTTAATACTAACGATCGAAACTCATAATCATCAGAACTCATAAGATCACTAATCATACAACTTGTTTATACTAATATTTTTTTTCATATATTTTCTTACACTACTAATCTAACTCATAATCATCAGAATTCATAATCATCCGAATTCATAATCATCAAAACTCATAAAATCAACACTCATACACCTTGTTCATACTAATATTTGAACCACTACCAGGAAAATAGATTGGATTACAAAATTTGAACGAGCGAGCGAGCGAAGCGAGCGAGCAAAACCTTTCAGAGCAGATCCGACGTAGCCGGGTTAGGTTAGAAGGTCATGCGGGAGCGAAGCGTAGCGAGCTCCCGCCTGGCCTTCGAGGTTATTTTTTTTTTTCGTCCCGAAAAAAAGGCTTGCTTATATTCATACTGTTTACATACAAGAACAACCCACCGAACCACTACCAGGAAAATAGATTGGATTACAAAATTTGAACGAGCGATATTTAAGGTTATGCTTATACTTTTTAGCGTTCCGTAGTCAACTAGGAACCCTTATAGTTTCGCCATGTCCGTCTGTCTGTCTGTCCGTCCGCGGCTTAGCTCCGTGATCATTAGTACTAGAAAGCTGAAATTTGGTATGAGTATGTGTATGTATCACGCCGACAAAACGGTAAAATAAAAACTAAAAAAATGTTTTTTTTTTCGGGTACACCTACACGGGGTGATTGTTTTTTCGTTCCTACACTAGTGTGTGGGATGTAGTCTAATAGGTCTTTTAAAAATAATAGGGGTCTCTGAACATTATTTTTTGATGAAATTTGCAGTTTTGTAAATATTCGCTCCGAAAATAAAAAAAATAGTGTCCCCCCCTCTTACTTTTCAACCACTGGTCAAAAAAATCATGAAAATGAGGCCTTATAAGTACTATCAATGAAAACTATATTGAATAAAATCGGTCGAGCCGTTTTTCAGTTATCGCAAAAATTCATAATTTTCTTTAAAATGACGTAACTGCCGCGCGGTGTCCTTATACTTCGAGCGTTACGCATATTAGTTAAGTGCCATTCGGTATTAAAACATTTCGCTAAATTTGGCGCGTATAATCGATAACTTCCAGAAGGTAATAAGTAATACTGTTACTTTGGCGTTTATGATCTTTTATAGAGCTTGAAATCTTTCTCGTAATTTAAACCTTGTCTATTGTGAAGGATGGGCAACTACGGAACCCTACACTGAGCGTGGTCCGACATGCTCTTGGCCGGTTTTAATTATAATAAAAACTATGTTATTGTCAAACGTTATCACAATAGTTTCATGAGAATTTTTTGAAGTTGGTTTATCATTATCATATATTTAAGTGCTAGGTTCTTGTCAGCGTAATTTCTGTGGCTCTAGTGAAAAGGGGTTAAAGTGCACTTATGAACTTTTTACGTTATATACACCAAAATTCACAAAAAAAAAATGCGCATCTTTTGGTGTAGGTAATCGGAGCTAAGTTATCTTTTAAAATGACAAAGTTAGGATTATGCCAAACGGTATATCTGGTGAATTATGTCGTGAAATATGGTGCAACTAAAGATAACATTGAACAATTTGGTGTTTTGCATGTGGAGAACGATTTAAGTTCATTTGTCTCTTTTGACGCATCCTGTGTTAAAGGATCAATGTTTACTTATACCTTTTTACAAAACAAGATTACAAACCTTAAAGAATATAAATCGACTTTAATCTGTATTCACTACTTAATGTTAAACATTAATGGTACCTATAAGTCGAATTGTATCTCTTATGAAATCTGAAAAATCAATGTTTACTTGTACCGATTTGCACCAGCAATTTACCCATAATTTATAAAAATAAATCGAAATTAATCCATATTCACGAATAAATATTTAGCATTTATAGGTGTATATAGACTTATACCAGTGAGATCTATCATTTTACACCACGACAATTACTTGTATCAAGAAGTTTGTATTATAAAGTCTCTTCGCAGTCGTTTATTTTAAGTACACTTGAATCTAATAAATATCATCCCATTATAAAATTTGGCTCACCAGTTAGACTAACCTACAGTAGTGATGTTGGCATTTTTTTTAAGTTGTTTAACTTGCAATGTATGTTACTATGTTTGTTCGGTATATTGCAATTCAATTTTGAAGCAGAATATCTGCAACTGATTGATCTGAAATTTTGCCCAAGTACCTATACTTCCTACTTAAATATGACAATATAATAATATGGTACCATGAGACTGGTCTGGTGCCCGGGAGGTGGCCCTAGGATTAAAAATATTTTTTAGTTTGTTACACAGAATGGCAGGCCGATCTCGAATCGATCGAATGCTCAAACTTGTTGAGGAGAAAGGTGACAATAATTGTGTTGACTCTATTCTCTTCTTCTTCGTTACACTCTTTACAGAGTGGTCGTGGCCATTATGCATTTGTGGAGTTCTGACTGTTCTGAGTGACCCATTTGACGACACGTCGCCATTCATCTCGTAGGGCCGCTTTCCGTGAGCATTCATTGACGGTAGCCGACACACTGGCTTTGATCTGGTCGGTCCATCTCATCGGCGATCTTCCTCCAGCTCTGATACCTTCCACTCTCCCTTGAACAACGAGGCGTTCTATGGACGTTCCGTCTCGCCGAGACACGTGTCCAAAGAAGTTGAGGATGCGGGATCTGACGACAGAGAGCAGACGCTCTTTAATTCCAAGCTCCTCAAGAATTGAGTTGTTGTTGTTGTTGTTGACTCTGTTAGCACTCCTGAAAAAGGCAGAACGTAGTGTTCACTGGTTCTGACTCAGAAAATTTACGAGAAACGGAAGAAACCGGAACGGCAGAAGGAGCAGAGCAACTTTCGTTTTGGGACAGAGTCGGTCAAGGGCGAAGCCGACAACCTAAAAAAAAGTGAGAAAATAAACATAGGAAGGAAAGGAAAAAGAGGAGACATTTTGGTAAATAGTATGAAAGAAAAAAATAAAGCAGAGAGTTTAGATGCTAGGAAAATTTTAAAATGATATGCGCAATAAATTTGCAAGAAGAACTCAAAAAAATATATTTGAGAGTTAATAGGGCTTTAGGAGAATATATAACAAAAGGGTTCAGTTCATTGCTAATTTATTTGAATTAGAGTTTAAAAACACAAAAGTAGACGCAACAACAAAGAATAGACAGTCAGTTCATTGTTAATTCAATTGAATTAGAGTTTAAAAACACAAAAGTAGACGCAACAATAAAGAATAGACAGTTTGCCAATTATTTAAAAATAAAGACGAGAGTGTTTTATCGCATTTGCAGAGGCTGGTAATGCGATAACCATTTGACGAAACATCAAAGTTTGTTCCAGGAGTAACTGAAAAACTTAAAATCAGTAAAGAACTTGTCCTAGATTCAGCGTGATGGATAATGCTGAGTACCACAAAAATAAGTAAAAGTGGATTGAAAGCCGTCGAGGAACATATTTCATTTTTTCCTGTATATGAAAGATTTACAGCGGTCCAATACGGATATCGGTAAAAAAACAGTTTTTTGTAAAACCCGAGTGTAAGATCTTTTACGAAAAATTGTTATGTTCTGAAGATGTGGTAGATTCCCATCCTTCGGCGCCAACAGAGCACGTAAGAATTGATTTTATACAAGAATTGAAATTTTACAAGCTGACCCTTAAAACGTGATACATGTTATTTTCCGTGTCTAAATATTCACAATCGCGATAAAATTTTAGTATAAGGTCTCATACTAAAAGTTATTTGTAATTGTAAGTCAACTGGAAAAACTAGATTTTGTACTTATCTCGTTTTAGGTACTTATCATCTTGTATCGCTTAAGAAAGTTGATTACTTAATATTTTATTATATTATTTTTGATGAAAGTCCAAAAGTTAAAAACGATGAGAATAATTGTATATGCTAATGTTGACTTTTTCTGTTATTTTTGTAATAAAGAATAAATAAAAATGAAGATTTTGTATTATCACTGCACCGCAAAAAATGATATAACTTCTAAAAAACCATTGGTAAAAGTGTGTTTATATTACAGTCCACCTAAATTAATTGAGTACAAAAGGGTAAAAGTTTGTTTTCTTAGGATTATCTCTGAAATAAAGCTCTTAAATGATAGGTTTCGTTTAGTTAGGTTTTTCTTATTTAGGGTGTTCATGTATTTTTCCTTTATAAAAGGAGATAACTTTGAATAAACCGAACAGCAAGTCCATTTACACTTTCTAAAATAATGGTGAAAATTGGTATAAGTTCAGTTATATTCCCGGGTAGTGTAAGTGTTATGGGTGAAAAGGGATACAAAGTCAGTTATGTCCTTAAGAACACGTTTTGGCACGGATATAAGTCACATTTTTTTTTAACCGTTAACTTTGGAGAAGTAAGAATATTACCCCGTGAAAGAGGATTTTTTAAGTATTAAAACTGCATTTAAAGTTTATTTGTAAGTATAGTGGTTGAAGTACAGTGATCAAAAATCTGAATAATTTTAAGCCGCAACGGTTTTTTGCGTCTTCTGTGAAGTAGTGTTTTTCGAGTTTAACCCCTTTTCACTAGAGCCACAGATTTCCAGATTTTCTAAATTCATGTTTTCTGTCACTTCTTTATTGTGTTGAAACATTTATTTTTGTTTTTATTTGCTCCAAGTCGGGAAAAAAGTATTACTAGTATCATCACCTAAAGCAAGTAATAATTTATTTAAGCATCTGAAGGTCTCTAATGGAATCCTAACACTTTGAAACGTACCCAAAATGCGAAAAGAAATATTTTTTTGAACAAAATCTTTATTAATAATTCCAACTGTTGCTGTCTGAATATTCAAGTTTAGTAATTTAGCAAATATTTGCGAACCATGCTAGCCCGGTGTAATAAAATAGGTGTCCCTTTCACAAAACAAGTAAAGCAAGTTAATAAAACTCCCATTACCACGTTTCTGTAGTTCTTTCATATTCACCAGTAATAAAAATAATGAAACATTTCCTGTCTGTACTGTTAATGGACTGGGCTAATAATCCGTTCAAAAGTGCTGATTTTTTTAGACATTGTTATCTATGATTAAACATGTTTTTTAACATAGGGTAGACTGGGTACGGTTGTAACAGGGTACGGTTGTAACACCTCGAATATTTCCGAAACTATCTACAGGAGGGTGAGGGGTACATGGGGAAAGGGACGCGGGGGACAGACAGGAAGACGATTACCAGTGTCTCCGCGCCGTCCGTGTGGTTAATATGCGTTCAGGAGGTTATATTGTGTTTTGTGCATCAAAAGTAAGTATTTTTGGTCGATTTCTTTTCAAATTATCTTTATTAATAATGCATGTTACGTTTCGTTGATTTTTCTTGGTATTTGCTAGACTTTTACGGTGTGTAATCAAGTGATAGTTTGAGTGCAGGCTATGCTGTTTCGAATGTGGATTTGTTTTACTGGCACAGGAGGGTTTGGGGACGGTTGTAACAATTTTTTCGGGTAAGGTTGTAAAAAAAAATTAAATCTTTGTTTTGTGTTGTTCGGATATAACAAGTTTTTTTTTCATTATTGATGCCAAGAAAACGTGTCTGGAAGAAATCTAGACGCTAAAATTATCAAGAGTGATTTAAACATGCTTACGATGAAGTGAAAAAAGGAAGTCTGCGGCAAACAGCAGAAATATAAGAAAAGAGACAGCTAAAGGAGCCGGGAAGGGAAAGAAGAGAAAGGCTGAAACACCACTAGAATCTTCAGAGGATGAAGACTTGACTGCAACGACAATGATTCTGATTAAGTTTGTGACAACTTTGTAGATTTGTTGTTAAATATATTTTAATTGGTGTTGATGATAATAATAAGTATACGGTATGAACTTTGTTGAATTTGATTGTTTTTTGTAATAAAGCTCATTAATATCACTTGTTTTTGTTTATTTTGGGTATGTTACAACCGTCCCCCATCACTGTTACAACCGTCCACCGCATGGGGACGATTGTAACAGTGGCACACAAACTGAACAATGCCATATATGATATTTATTTTAAATGTAATGTTAACTCAAAAGAGTATTCTTCAATTTGTAACGTTGTATTTACTTCTTAGAGCTGTTTTAGCAATGATATGAGCGATAAAAGAAAAATTGTTACAATACGGTACGTATGTTACTAGTTAAAACAGGGCTGCTGCGACTTAATGGTATATATTTGAAACCTATATGAATTTTTCATGGATATTTGTTGTTTCAATAACTACTCGAAATTGATAAAATTCGCGCGGAAAACTATTTTTTTTTTCTTTTTCAACTTATTTTCAACTGCACGCAATGAAAGTATGAAAAGCATGTTAATCTAGAACTCAGTGAAAAGTGTTATTCACTTTTCTCTACCGTTCTATTACGGTTGAAGAGATTGATAGATAGACGGACATACAGATATTGGGGGTTTAGTAATAGGGTCCCGTTAGCAACCCTTTGGGTGCGGACCCTAAAAAGTAAGGTACTTATGTTTTATTTTACATCCAACCAACTGATTCAGCCAAGATGAGTGCCATTTTGTTAAAGCAGTATTCAAAACCAGACAAAGGCAGGACCGGTGAGAGTTAATAAGTTATCCTTCAAAGGCCTTTTGTTTGGAGGATTTTTATTTTCGATCCATTAATTAAGGATTCTATTCAGGCTTTAATGGGTCTTGAATTTTTGTTTACGGATAAGGTGAGGGATCGATAGGGTTTTTCATGAAACGAGTGTTGTGTTGAAGCCCGTGTGAAATAAAATTGAAAAGGTTGTATTATAATAAGTTGGGAGGAAAGAGCCATGAATAATTGAAAATATTTAAAGTTTGTCGATAACACTTCGTTATAATTTGGTCTAATGTGCAAAAAAATACTAATGAAATAGTTTATGTCAAAAATTTCAGTTTTGTGACAAGCTTTTATAGCCGGCTGTATTTTTCTTTGAACATCCATCAAATGCTTACTGATACGATTATGAGAAGCCCAAACTCGGTAGCTTTATCTACTACAGAGTTTCTAGGGCTCGGTTATCAGGCAAGCCCCATGGTTCCTTATTATTGTATTGTCATAAAAGTTAAGTAGGTGAAGATATCTGCTTCAAAATTGAGTTGTAAGTTGATATTTAGTTACATACATACAGTGCAAGTTAAATAAAAGCTTGTAAAAAGAGGGGGGAAATGAAAACGTAAAGGGATAAGCCTGAAATAATGTAGTTTCTAAAACCGTGAAAAGATGATGCCATTGAAACCACTAAACACGCGTTCAAAAATACACGGAATACAGTAAGATAATACAACACGCATGTAGTTTTGTGTTGTTTTTCATACGGCGATGGGTGAATAAACAGCGTTTGTGAGGCGTTTTTTCGTCATTTCCATTTCTGCAAATATTGTTAAAGTAGATTGTTGGAAGTCGATTTATTATGTACCCCGAAGCCACTCCCGGGTGCGATCTTAGTTGGATCGTAATTAACACGACTGGCTCTTCCGTTGTGGTTATAATCGTGAAAAGGGAATGACGCTGCAACAGCGCGGTTAGAACGCTAGGAGAATCACCCCAATACGGAACCCATGGGCCCAACTCGAACTTCACCGGTTTTTACAATACTAAAAATAGAAAATTCATCCGATCTTGCTATAGTTTCCAAGTAAATAGCCTTAACCTATAAATCTCCGTAATAATACCTGTTAACAGAATTTAGATCAACATTTTAAACTAAAGGCAAGATAAAATTGGGTATTTTCCTTTGAGCTTTTTTAGCAATTTATTTGGGCTATATTAAATTAAATGACATCAAAATTCGGAATGAGAAAGGAAAAAGAGAAAATCATAGAATAGTCATATACATAGTGCTGAGTAATATTTCTGATACACCTTTGTCGAAAACGTAGAATTTAACCAGTACCTATTCGTGTCCTGCTTACATTGCAGGGGTGCCCGATGATTTTTTCTTTCTTACTTACTTACTACTCAGGCTCAGTGACCCAAAGAGGATCTTGGCCTCTGACACAAGACGACGCCGTTAATATTAAAAGTATTTAACGTGTCCGTCAAAAATGACCGAACTCCGTCCGAAATTATAGAAACCGGCTAAGAGCATGTCGGGCCACGCTCAGTGTAGGGTTCCGTAGTTGCCCATCCTCCACAATAGACGGGCTTAAAACAGCGGTTTTAGGTTTGAATTACGAGAAAGATTTCAAGCTCTATAAAAGGTCGTAAACGCCAAAGTTACTGTAATTACTTATTACCTTCTGGAAGACAACTAACGTCCTTTTAAGAAAATTTTGAAATTTTGCGATAACTCAAAAATGGCTCAACCAATTTTGTTCAATATAGTTTTCATTGAAAGTACTTACATATAAGGCCTAATTTTCATGAATTTTTCCATATTTTTTTGACCCGTGGTTGAAAAGTTAGAGGGGGGGGGTGGGGGACGCTATTTTTTTTATTTTCGGAGCAAATATTTACAGAACTGCTGACTTTATCAAAAAATAATATTTGGAGACTCCTATTATTTTCAAAAGACCTATTCAACGACACCCCACACACTAGTGTTGAAACGAAAAAAAAATTCACCCCCACTTTAGGAGCTCGAGAGGTACCCGAAAAAAACATTTTTTTTTAGTTTTATTTTACCGTTTTGTCGGCGTGATACATACCCATACTCATACCAAATTTCAGCTTTCTAGTACTAATGATAACGGAGCTAAGCCGTGGACGGACAGATGGACAGACGGACAGACGGACATGGCGAAACTATAAGGGTTCCTAGTTAACTACGGAACCCTAAAAAGGAAAAAGAAACACAACAAACTCAGGAAATTATTCAGGTTTTTTACCGACGACGAGAGCTTTAACCTTTCAAAGTAATTTCCGTTGTGGAGATAATGAACCGGCTACCCTTTTCACGTTTATTGACACATGGCCTCATAATATTGAAATTAGAAAAATATTTTCATCACTTGCATGGCAACATCAAAACTGGGTGCTGAGGGGGTATTCGACCAATTTTAGAGATATAATAGAGATCTCTCCTTTTCATCGCCATCCGTGACTTTTGACGTGTGCCTACTTGACAAGTGGCGATATCCCTAGAACATCGCAACTTCGTCAATTCGGACGCGCAAAATTTTCGTTTCCTTTGTATTGTGACGGCATAAATAACAGGCACATACTTTAAATTTACAGCGTAGTACGTGAAATTAGTCCGTTACGTTTCGTTCAAAACAGAAATTCATATACATGAATAACATTTTTGACAATCATTATCGCCTTCGTATTTCCAAAATTGAGATGAGATATGTCACCTTTAAGCTCATCGCATTTATTTAAATGACAGTTCAATGGCGATATAACTGTTTTTTTTTTTTTTCCTTGTGGCTTTCACTTCTTGCTCTCAGCAAGAGGTATTTCGCCAATGACGACGTTTGGACATATCACACGAGAGGAGATTGATTGGTAGAAAATTTAGATTTTTGTGATGGGATATGTCATGTAGGAGACCTAAAACAAATAACATTTATATCTTTATAAATAATGACACAAAGGTAAATTAAGAAAGAAAAATTGAATGCGATCTACTACAATCGAAGCGGGGTTTGAACCCGCGACCTCTGCGTTTCCGGCGCATTGCTCTTCCAACTGAGCTATTCGATCGCTAAGTCAATCGCACCAAATCTTTCATCCCTTAATTCTTTACGCTACTGGAGCGCCCTCTGTGTCATATATGCTTTTGAAATGCTTATGCGCATTAGCCATACCCTATATAGGATGTGCGTTTTACACACACGATCCCCAATCCCCATTGCATTACAGCAAGTGTGAAGACTGCGAGAGAGATGGCGCTGTTCTAAATATTTGTATGAATCTTTTATCGATTCATATTTTTATGTGGTAATACCACATTTCTATCTTTATAAATAATGACACAAAGGTAAATTAAGAAAGAAAAATTGAATGCGATCTACTACAATCAAACCGGGGTTTGAACCCGCGACCTCTGCGTTTCCGGCGCATTGCTCTTCCAACTGAGCTATTCGATCGCTACGTCAATCGCACCAAATCTTTCATCCCTTAATTCTTTACGCTACTGGAGCGCCCTCTGTGTCATATATGTTTTTGAAATGCTTATGCACATTAGCCATACCCTATATAGGATGTGCGTTTTACACACACGATATCACGAGATAGAAATGTGGTATTACCACATAAAAATATGAATCGATAAAAGATTCATACAAATATTTAGAACAGCGCCATCTCTCTCGCAGTCTTCACACTTGCTGTAAAGCAATGGGGATTGGGGATCGTGTGTGTAAAACGCACATCCTATATAGGGTATGGCTAATGCGCATAAGCATTTCAAAAACATATATGACACAGAGGGCGCTCCAGTAGCGTAAAGAATTAAGGGATGAAAGATTTGGTGCGATTGACTTAGCGATCGAATAGCTCAGTTGGAAGAGCAATGCGCCGGAAACGCAAAGGTCGCGGGTTCAAACCCCGCTTCGATTGTAGTAGATCGCATTCAATTTTTCTTTCTTAATTTACCTTTGTGTCATTATTTATAAAGATAGAAATGTGGTATTACCTCATAAAAATATGAATCGATAAAAGATTCATACAAATAAATAACATTTATGTTAAGTACAGCATAGACAACACAAGACGTTTGTACAGTTATTAATAAAAAGAGCGGGAAGAGGATGACAGTAAGTAGGGCGTGCCAACATATAGGATAGGAGAATCAGAAAAGACGAACAGTAAGATAAGAATTGCGTTTTATAGTCTAATATTATGCTCTACTATAGATTTAGATGATTTAGATTTATTTATTTCATAATATAAAATGTCAGTATAAATTACGCTAAGACAATTTACATGCATTTATACTATGATCGTCATAAAGATAAAAATGAGATAATATAATAATAGTAAAAAAAGTAAAAAAAAAAAAAAAAAACAACAATTGATTGGAACAAAAGATTATTTACATGTCATAATCATAATAATAAGAATATCTCCTTAAGGGATTGTCAAAAATTCTAAAAATACCAACTATATACCAACAATATTTATACACGGTGTGAAATACAACAATTATTATATGTTACTACGTCAAATAATATGAAATTAAATATGTCAAAGGTGTCTCCTTAGAGGATTGTCAACAATATACAATATAAAAACAAAAAACAATATAAAAAACAAAATTACCTATAAGAAACAAAAAACAATATAAAATGAAATATAAATTATTTATCCATGTACTCATTTACTGAGTATAATGGATTATCCAATAAAAAGTTTCTCAATTGATGTTTGAACTTCTCGTCTGATGCCTCGGTTCGCAACTCGTCGGGTAGATGTTCATAGAACGTTGGGCCGATGACGCGCGGGTTTTTTTTTGCAAGTGCCATGCGACGCGGGACTGTCCTAAGTCTCCCCGTAGAACGTATTAGTTTGCCCGATACCTCGACACGTGCAAACATCGACAAATTATTTCGTACATACATTAATACCTCGAATATATAAAGTGAGTAGTGAGTCATAATGCGGTACTTTATGAAGAGATCCCTGCAAGAATACCTGGGTTCTACTCCGGCCAGTATTCGAAGTGCTCGTTTTTGGAGTATCATAATTCGCTGAGCATCAGTGGAATTTCCCCAAAAAACAGTACCGTATGACATAATTGAATGAAAATGTGCAAAATATACAGACTTTAATGCGTTACTTGATATTAACGGTTTTAATTTCTTTAAAGCAAAGACAGCACTACTCAACTTGTCGCACAGCATGTCTACATGGCACTTCCAGTTCAAGTTTGAGTCAAGCATGAATCCAAGAAACCTGCATTCACTACACAATGGCATCGGGACGGCTTTAAGAGGGCGCCGAGCGTTTGCGACTGAACCATAGAGCGCGGGGAATGCGTATTTAAATCGGCGCGCGGCCGCCATAGTAAAAATGTATGGAGAATTAAAAGCACTTTTTGATAAATCTGGAACTTTAATACCAAACAATAATTGAAATATTTGATGCGGACCAATTGTAATGTAAACATTCATCTTTTTTATGAACTTAAAATCAGAATAGATTTCCATTGTTAAAGTATAAAAAAACACTTAACGCCTGCTTACGATTTTACAATTTTCGTCCAACTTTACTCAGTTCTCTAGGGTAAAATATTAATAATCTTATAATTTTTCCACGGAGAAGTTGTTAACACATTCCTCGAAATGCTAAATATATAGTTTAGAAATTGATTAAACAATTAGTGTTGACGTTATCTACTTAACGGCAACTGCCTATTTTTTCACATTTCGCTCGGTGCAGTCTTAATGCATGGGGGCATTGCGATGTTCCGGCCCGAGAATACCATGACATTAGACTTTGATACATTTAATAATAAACCATTCGACGAAAACCATTTCTGCAGTTGCACACAAGCTTCATGAATTTTACCGGCGAGCTGTTCGTATGTTTTTGCGCTAACTATGACTGTGGTATCATCTGCGAAGAGCACCGATAGGCCATTCTTAATTGCCGAGGGTAGATCGTTAACGAATAACGTGAATAAAACATTTCCAAGGGCTGATCCTTGAGGGATACCCAGCCTTACGCAGCCGACATCTGAAATTAACATTTTGCCATTGGAAGACACTTTTACAACCTGTTTACGATTGGATAGAAAAGATGATAACAATTTGTGATCAGAACCTTGAAGACCGTACAGACTTAGTTTATTTAGAAGTAGCCTGTGACTGATAACGTCGAACGCCTTGGATAGATCACACAAAATAGCTGCCATTTTGTATCTGTCATCGAGACCAGTGGTGATGCAGTCAGTGATTTTGTGTGCAGCTGCAGTGGTCGACTTGTTTTTTCTATAGGCGTATTGGTTTTCCGCAATAAGGTCGTTAGTTTCTAAGTAGGTCATTAGGCAAGATGACATAATTGACTCAATTAATTTAGAGATGGTAGGTACTATTGTAATGGGTCTGTAATTATTTACATCCGTTTTGTCGCCTTTCCCTTTATAAATAGGACATACCCTGGTACTCTTCAGCACGTCTGGGTATACACCAGCACGAAACATATCATTTATGAGAACTACCAATATGTCAGAGATAACAGGCCAAACACTTAATATAATATCTAAGGATATGTCATACACGTCAATAGTTGCACGTGTCTTTAACATGGACTTTATGGTCTTGTCCAAGAGTTCGCATGTTACTATGGGAAAACTAAATACAGGCATATCACCACTACCCAGGTGCTCACAGACGTACTGTTTGGACAATGACTCATCACTTTGTATGGCATATTTTGAAGCTATGTTTAAAAAGTGCGAATTAAAGACATTAGGCACTTGGTTTTGAGATATGCAAGCCTTGGAGTCCTGATCTTGCAGACAAATATTCTGGGGTTTTAGTTTGGTACCTATTTCTTCATTGACCACCCTCCATATTTCTTTACAAGGATTTTTGCTCTCCTCTAGCCGGGTTTCAATGTGATCCTGTCGAGCTCGAAGCGTTTCGGACTTAATGAGATGATGGTAATGGTCAATACAATCTATTTATTTAATAATAATAATAATTATCTATATATTTAATAATAAGGATAGCAGTGAGAGGAGTGTCCATTGAAGCTAAAAGCGAAGAGAAAATGACAGGCCGCGGAATATTTTTGGGTAGCACATCGTACAAAGAGTATGAAAATTTGGTGCAGTTGAAGAAGATATGATCCAGGGTACCTTCATCAAGACCGCATTCACATAATGAGTTATCCCGGACCCTAATTTTAACCAAAAACACCGGAGTACAAACATGCCCTAGACGAAGACGACAAATAGTGCATGTGACCCATTTATTAGCTGACCGAGATTTAAAAAACCAAGGCTTTCGAGGGATAACTGGTTGAATTTTACCGTAGTGCCTGCCTTTCATGAGCCTAGAAGAGTCCCACAGTTCTTGCCAGGAATCCATCATGCTAGAGTGAGCGAGCATCATTAGGTCTGATGAAATAATATTGTTGTGAGTTTGGGAACCGATTCTGATGGCCTCCTTTGCCCAAGTGTCTGCTCGCTCGTTGCCTTCAATGCCACAGTGTCCTGGGATCCAAGCAAGGGTAATTTAAAGGCCTTTTTTATTACAAATATTTAATATTTCTTTAATTTTTAAAATTAGGGGGAGTTTGGTCTTCATTCTAAACTGGTTTCCTAAAATTGCTTGCAGACAACTCCGGGAATCTGAGAAGATTATAGCTTTGGGAATGTTGTGAGTCTCTATATAAGAGACTGCCTCCAGGATTGCAATGGACTCCCCAGTGAAAACAGAAGAATGTGGAGGGCATCTGTGCGACAAAAGGATGTGAAATTTGGGGATCCATGCTGCTACTCCAACACAACCGTCCGTCTCCAACTTTGAAGCGTCTGTATAAATTGGTAGGTAGTTCTGCCACTTAGATAAGATATTTTGAAATTTGGAGTTTGCTGCAGGGTCATATTTAAATATGCCAAAATCAAGAATGACTGATGGTGTAAAAACTATTGTTTCAAAGTCCACTTCGAATAGGGGGTTTGACTTAGTAGTGTAAACTGGGTCGGGTAGGTCTTTCATTTTTTTGAAGGTATTCAAGCCTCTTGGTGCTGTCTTATATGTCCAATATGGGTTTTCAGAGACCTCCTGCAATAAAGCATCCAGGCGAGGGATGGGAGGATGATTGGAGATACTGCAAGCCTTGAATACATAGCGGTCCGCCAGATACTGTCTGCGGAGGGCAAGAGGAGGATCGACACACTCTACCTGCAAGGCATTCTTAGGTGAGGATTTCATGGCACTATCTATGATTCGCAGACACTTAGCCTGAATGAGTTCGAGCTTTTGGAGAGCCACTTTATTACAAGGTTCCAGAACGATTGACCCATAGTCCATGTGACTGCGAACCACGGCAGTGTAAATAAGTTTCTGGCAATATGGGTGACCCCCACCAGACACCGGACAGGGCCCTAAGAATATTAACGCCTCTCTCGCATTTCCCGACTATGTATTCCAAGTGAGGAATACCGGACATTTTAGAGTCGAGAATCACACCAAGAAACTTGACAGAGCTTTTACTGGGAATAATTTCATTTTCACACAATGTCCACAAAGGGGATGGTTCTGCTTCGAGTAAAGGTGACCGTGCAACTTTTGGATGGGGAGAGAGATAGTCCGTGGTCATCAAGCCAGTCTTTAAGGTAGCTGAGGCCCTCGCATAGACTGGATTTTGCTTCTTCAATTGACTATGCGGAGGAGTAAAGGACTAAGTCGTCTGCATATTGTAGAATGTTGCTAAAAGGTGAGACAGTTTGCGCCAGGTCGTAGGTGTATATATTATCCCACCAAAACATTTCATGTAAAATTGGCGGCCAAGACTCACATGCTCATAACGCTTTCGCTGTAAAAAGTTATCAGATCCCAGGAAAAGCCAAGCCCCTAAGCACTGACTTTACTAACCCTACACCTTGGTTTCAAAAGTATGGCATAGTTGTTTCATAGGTTAAATATAAACCGTAATGCGCCAGACGGTCCGTTGGACTTATTTACGGTACTATGAAACGGCCAAGCCATACTTGGCCGCCAATTTTACATGAAATGTTTTGGTGGGATCTCATTTCTTTTTGTAAGGTGCCCTAGTTTTTTTTTTGGGCTGTAGGTGGGTTTGAAAATGAGACGAAACGGTTCGAGAAAAGGTAGGTAGAGCCCCGCCTCTTTCTTGTTCGTCTTGGCGGGGGCACTACCGTGCCCCCAGATTTAAAATACAAAGTCAAAGTGTAGATACAGAAATAGTAATAATTGTGTATTTAAGAAATACTTACGTTTAGCCCCATATATAATATACACTTTTATCCCTTATTATGGGAACCCCATATTAGGCAATCCTAGAATTTTATGTGTTTCATTTATATCAAGGAGTCCCTATATCAATTTTCAGACCTCTAGTATCAAAATTTGCAGAAGTCTCATACAAACTTCCATCCCCTAGGTTAAGGGGTTGGGGGGTAAAAGTTCCAATTTTAAGAATTATTTTGTTGTTTGTATACTAATACTAGCTTACATACCAAATTTCAACTTTCTAGGTCATCGGGAAGTACCCCAGAGGTTTTGATACGTCAGTGAGTGAGTGGCAAAATCGGCGTATTTTAGGTACCAATAAAACCTAAATTATAAAACCTAGATCAGTGAAATTTAGTACATTTCATATGTTCCCTAACTGCATCTTAACCTGTGAATTTGGGCGCTCTGGTGTTAACTGGGACGAAACTATGAGGGTTTGAAAATGAGACGAAACGGTTTGAGAAAAGGTAGGTAGTGCCCCGCCTCTTTTTTGTTCGTCTTGGCGGGGGCACTACCGTGCCCCCAGATATAAAAGGGGACTGAGGACTGAACCCTGAGGGAGGCCTTGCCACACAGTTAAGGGAGGATGGTAATAATTTCCAATACGGACTTTGATGGTACAACATCCATGAACAGCTTACATACTATTTGTATTAACCTCGAAGGAATGCTCAGCTGAAGCATTTTTGCTCTGAGCAGTGGGAGTTGTACATTGTCGTATGCCGCAGAAATGTCTAGGAAGCATCCAATAAGGTGTTTCTTTTTTGACATGGCTAGTCTGATGTCTGCTGTCAGGATACTTAAGCTGTCCATGGTGCTTTTGCCTTTTCGGAACCCGAACTGGGTGTCCGCGATCAAACCCCTATTCTCTACAAACCATTCTAACCTATTTTTGATTAAGTGTTCCAGAATTTTTGTTATAGTCGAGGACAAGGCGATTGGACGATAGGATGAGGCTTCAAGCGGACTCTTGTTGGATTTCAAGATGGGGATGATGACTTGACACTTCCATGCGTCCGGCACGTCCCCGGACATAAAGCATGAATTAAGTAAGCTCAAAAGGTGTTCTTGGGAAGATTTGTTTATTTTGGTTAAGAAAACATAAGGAATGCCGTCTTCATCTGGTGAGCTGTTATGAAGTCCAGTAGCTGTTATCTAATAGAGATTTGACGTTTGGCGATCACTCAAATGTCAATCTCGAATTAGGTCACTGGGGCCTAATTCGAGTGTCGATCGCCAAACGTCAGATCACCGTTAGATAACAGTCATCTCTCCGTGATCTCGCCTTTGAACTGTCATTAAAACGCGATGATGAAGCTCATCGCGTTTTAATGACACATGTGACATATCTCATCTCAGTTTTGGAAATACGAAGGCGATAACAATTGTCAAAAATGCTATTCATGTATATAAATTTCTGTTTTGAACGAAACGTTTTGCGCGTCCGAATTGACGAAGTTGCGATGTTCTAGGGATATCGCCACTTGTCAAGTAGGCACACGTCAAAAGTGACGGATGGCGATGAAAAGGAGAGATCTCCATTATATCTCTAAAATTGGTCGAATACCCCCCCTGATTGTAGTGTACTTTGAGATATCGCCGAATAAGTGATGTTTGAGGTATATATTCCTGGGTCACGGATGTTTATCATATAAGTATATATATATATATATTATAGAGGATTAAGACCTTTAGTAGCATTCCGTGGTTTTTTTTAAAGTTAAAGTCGAAGTTTGAAAATATATGGCGATATAATAGTTACCGTGATTTGCTCTTACAGTATTTATTTATTAAAGTAAGATTAAGGTTAAAACTTTTATTCGCCATGTAAATAAAAAAAATGTCGCTTCAGGGATTCTTCTTTTCGACCAGCGATATAAAACGTCGAAGTAATAAAAACAGTCCTAATTTCTGTCCTAATTTGTGAAAAGTAGTATGGACCTTAAGCGCCTTGAAACACTGTTGAACTCGTTTAATTAAAACTTTTTACGTTTTCTTCGTAATTACTGTTCAGTGGTACAAAAAAAACGTAATAACACAAAACTTTTATTTGCAACAGTACTCTAAAGTACACTTATGCCGATTAAGTGATTTATAACTTTTATTATTTTTACGTACTTAATGCATATTAACAAGTTCACCGAAGTAGTTATGACTAGGCGTCGGTCATTCTCCAGATTTGTGTTCTAATTCTAATTAACGCGTCGCTTTTTTTCTACTTACTTTTCAATCATTTTTATCTCAAATATAGTAATATATCGATCATTGAAACTTAAATGTGGATGGGGCACTTTATAATTATTAAAGGTTCATTACTTAGAAGCAAATTTAAATTTAAATGACGCGCGAATTAGAAAAACGACGTGTTATTTAGAATATTTGACTTTTGTATGGCGCGTGAATTAGAAAAGCGACGCGTTAATTATACAAATTCAGTTATATTTTTTAATTAAAATAAAAACGTTTTGTATAATAATATATGAATGATATGGTGGCATTATATGATATAAGCTATGTTTTAAATAATATGAAAGTACCTAAGTACTCAAGAAACAAGCACACCGGCCGTTAGAGTTACTAGGTAGATTAGGTATGTAAGTAAGTGTGTAAGTTGAATTATTATGATAAGTTATAATAAATAAAACGCTATAGTTCGGACTAAGGTAGTCTTAGTGTTGGCGGAGAAGTCCCTATCATTCCGTACATTATTAAGCTGCGACATTGCGCCCTTGGCCATCCTAGCGCGGACTCTGCGAACTTCTGTCTTACATGAACCATTATTGCTAATGTTAGAACCCAGGTTCTCTGTGATTTCGAAGTTAAGTCTTCCACTGAGTTCTACCTTGCCTGTACGATCAATAATCATGAGTTTGGTCTTGGATCTGTTGATTGAAAGTCCAAATTCTTCACTAAAGCGCGCCATCCTGTTCAATAAACTGCCCATCTTGCTTTCGCTAGCTGCTAGGAGGCTGGTGTTATCAGCGTATCGCAAGACTTTACGTCCACGAACAGTAATGCTACTATGCCAGCCGTCCTTATGATGTATTCGCCGTATATATTGAACAGTATAGGTGAAATAATGCAACCTTGTCGGACACCCTTTTGGAAACTGAAGGGATTGTATGACGTCTTATCTATTCTCATTGTTGCTTGGCTGTTGTAGAAAAGTGACTGTAGTGTAGTAGCAGTGAGGAGGCGAGGAACACCCAAACCGGTCAAAATATCCCATAGAAGTCCCAGTCGACACAGTCAAAACCCTTGCAATAGTCGACAAAGCACATGATGAAAGGTATATTGAACTCGAAGCACTTCTGTACAATTTGCCTCACGATCATTTTCTCGCTCATGCCTTTTCCCTTTACAAAACCCGCTTGTTTTTGCGCGATCTGCCAGTCTATGATGAAGTCTGTTGTTTAATCACGTGGAGCAAAACGGAGTCAGAGTAAGTGTACGATAGTTGTCGCATTTTGTCGTTGAACCTTTTTTGTGTAACGGGATGATGACGAATTGGGTCCAGACTTTTGGCCATCTGCCGGTTTGCCATAAGTGGTGGCAGATCTTGTGCAAGATATGGACTCTTTTATCACCTAGAGCTTTGAAAACCTCGGAAGTAATGTCGTCTAGTTCTGTTTTAATTTTAAGGCGATCGATTGCAGCTATTATCTGATTTGAAGATGTTGGGCTTCAGGTTCAGAAGTCCCCAGTGCAACCGATTGTCGGTGGATGTACAGGGTGTTTTGTACAGCTGCTCATAGTGGCCACACCAGCGTTCTGCAATTTTGTCAAACTCATGCAGCTGTTGCTCATCGTGATCTTCAATGACCCAGAACTTGGGTTTGAACTTTCGACTCAGCAGGCGAACTTTCTTGAACAGATCTGAGGTTTGTAATTTAAGTGGATGTGACTCGACTTCTTGGCATATGCTCGTTCTTGTCTCTGCGGCATTCCCTTTGAATTGCTTTACATAGTTTCGAGTAATCCCTTTTCAACTTGGAGTATTGAAGGGCATTAATTTTAATTTCTTTTCGGCGCTGAATTAGGTTCCACGTTTCCTCAGTGATCCATGTGAAGCTTCTACAATCCCTTCCTCTCTTAGATACGATATCCTCAAAATCTTCATTTATTACCTGGACTCAGCATCACCTGCGTTGATCTAAATTCATGAGCGTCGCTTCCGTCAGATTCTTAGTGTTTAGGTCGCGCGTTACGGTAAACAGCTTTGAGACAAATGGAGAACGAGGCACGCAGTAACCGCGTTCAGCTCAAGGGAAGGTTTTGTGATGGTGAAAGAGAGTGTTAAAGTAATGGTCAGACACAGAACACAGAACTCTGCAAGCCTCTGACCTCGTTCGTTCCTAGAGTCTAGACCATATTTTCAAATGGTGTCTCGGATTTCATGGACTATTTCTAAGCTTCCTGTTTTAGCATTCCAGTCTTCCAATACCATTACGATTTGCCGGCTTGGTATGCTGTCTAGAGTTTCCTCTAGTTGATATCCTCTTCCGTGGACTGTGTTGCAAACTTACACGGTGTTGAGAAGACATAAATGGATGTTCAGCTTCATTGCTATTATTCTATCAGACACAGGGTTATATACAAGTACGAAATTGTTCATGCCTGATGGTACTAATATATGGCAAAACCACTTCGGCTCGAATTTTGAAGCCTGATGAGGTTTTAAAATGACCCCACGAAGATGTGACTATATATTATTATAGGTAGGTACTATTACTATTATATATACAAATCTTCTAGAAAAAAAAACCAAACTGATGATTAAAACCGCATTGACGGTTAAATTCTAATTAACGCGTTCATTTTTGATGCGTGAATTATACTTGTGAATTAGGGATTCTTGAAAAATAAAAAATAACTTTTTATAGGTACATGTAAATAATCTACAGAATCTAGTATCTTTTAAATAATGCGGCCTTTAATGTACACTAAAATTCTCAGCGCAATAGAGTTACTGGTTGATTTTTAAAACGTGAACGTGTTAATTAGAAATTACGTGAGCCAAAACGCGTGAATTAGATACTTACAGTCATAGTCAGCGACCCGTACACAGCTGACACAACCATCCCACACGGGGCTCTAGGCACGACTGACCGCTTCACCGAAATGCGTTAGTGAGATCCGTACCTACTTTCAGAGGACTTGTGTGATCAAAACCGAACGCGACGCGTGAATTGTTATACGTTTCGAGACAAAGTTACTATAATTGATATCTTTTTGATATATTACTTGTATTGACTAGGTTTTTTTTTGTGCAATTAAAACATGTATTCTTTTGTTTAAGAAACTTGCTTACATTGTTTTTTCTTCATGTATATCATCAGGAGAAATTGGTATTTAAGTAATTTGGGTAGTGGGACGCGACGTGTCAATTAGGAGAATAGGGCTAAAAGTTTTTTTTTCTACCCGAAAAGTTTTAAATATGTTCTTGAAAATTCATGTACAGCTCAATACGAATACGAGCAAAAAATATACGATATAATTAAATCGATAATTTTATATTTTTAAAGAGTGAAGACAAGCAAGAATGTACGTCTGGAGAATGACCGGCGTAGGCACCGGACTTCTTATAGCACAGTAAGACTTTAGAGAGCGATGGAGCCGATATTAACATCAAAGTCCAACTCATACTCATGTTAATTTTATAGTCAAGGACAAAGTCAGAATAATATACACAAAGACCTGATCTGTGTAGGCATTGTCTTTTTGTCAGCATAAAATACGTAAGTATTTGCGACTTTTCCATGTTGTAAAGTAAATTAGGTTATATAATTAAGTCTTACCGTGCTATGAGAAGTCCGATGCCCAGTTGAGTCATTTTCAAAAAACCGGCCAAGAGCATGTTGGGCTACGCTCAGTGTAGGGTTCCGTAGTAGCCAATCCTTCACAATAGACGAAAATTACGAGAAAGATTTCAAGCTCTATAAAAAGGTCGTAAACGCCAAAGTAATATTAATTACTTATTACCTTCTAAAAGTTATCAATTATACGCGCCAGATTGAGCGAAATGTTTTGATATAGTATGGCACTTAACCAATATGTGTAACATTCGAAGTGTAGGGACACAGCGCGGCAGTTACGTCATTTTAAAGAAAATTATGAATTATTGCAATAACTCAAAAACGGCTTGACTGATTTTATTCAATATAGTTTTCATTGATAGTACTTATAAAGCCTCATTTTCATGAATTTTTCCATAATTTTTTGACCCGTGGTTGAAAAGTTAGAGGGGGGAGGGGGGCACTATTTTTTTATTTTTGGGGCGAATATTTACAAAACTGCTGACTTTATCAAAAAAATATGTTCGGAGACCCCTATTATTTTTTAAGGTTCCGTAGCCAAATGGCAAAAACGGAACCCTTATAGATTCGTCATGTCTGTCTGTGTGTCCGTCTGTCTGTCCGTCTGTCCGTCCGTATGTCACAGCCATTTTTTTCCGAAACTATAAGAGCTATACTGTTGAAACTTGGTAGGTTATTTTGATGCAAAAATAATAAGGGGCTCCCTCCCCTCCCCTCCCATACTTAGAACTGAAACTCAAAATTTTTTTTTTCATCAAACACATACGTGTGGGGTATCTATGGATAGGTCTTTAAAAATGATATCGAGGCTTCTACAGTATTTTTTTTCTAAACCGAATAGTTTGCGTGACAGACGCTTCCAAAGTGTAAAAAAGTTGGTCCCCCCCCTCTAACTTCTAATATAAGAAAATTAAAAATCTAAAAAAAACATATGATGTACATTACTATAAAAAGTACCAACGAAAATTGTTTTGAACGAGATCTAGCAAGTAGTTTTTTTTTAATACCTATTAATACCTAACTTTGCACCTAATTTATATGGGGCGCTATACATACCAGGTGCAAACTTAACTTAACCACTTAGGGATGGAAAGTGTTTGTACGGAACCCTCGGTGCGCGAGTCCGACTCGCACTTGTTAAATGACCTATTCAACGACACCCCACACACTAGTGTTCGAACGAAAAAAAAAATTACCCATCTATAGGTGTACGGGAGGTACCCGAAAAAAAAATATTTTTTATTTTACCGTTTAGTCGGCGTGATACATACACATACGCATACCAAATTTCAGCTTTCTTGTACAAATGATCACGGAGCTAGGCCGCGGACGGACAGACAGACAGACGGACATGGCGAAACTATAAGGGTTCCTGGTTGACTACGGAACCCTAAAAAGAGTTTCGTTTTAATTAAAGCCCTTAACTTAGTACATGTTTTTTGAAAATCACTCAGTTATGACGTTAACTACGTAGGTAGTGTTCATATATTGCTGTAATAAATGGCTCATCGTCACTACACGAATGCACGAGAAGGCTATCAGGGAACAATGACGGCGTGTTGTGAAGCTTGCCACTAATTTCTGAAATGATGACGACCACTGACAAGAGTGAAACCGATGAAGAAGAAGTGAACAGGTGATAGTATCACCTTTTCTTGACTAACCGGTGTCTATCTGTACCTAAGTACTCCTCCTTTAGTCGATATCCTCAATGCTGAGGGTCGTGGCCCAATCATATCCAATGTGAGCGACGCAAATTAAATTTGTTATACGACGCCAAATCATGTTTGTCAAAGCTATTGGACGCACGGGGTGAGCGTGGTCGCGGGGAGGTAATCCGAAAGTTACCGCCCGGCAGCGAATAAAAAGCAGTCGATGTAAAGCAGATGCACTCGCCGCACGTTCCTATATTATTATAGCTAGTTTTCTTGTTCATGTGCCGACCTTTTGAAAAATATGAGTTCGTCGCGAATTTTGACTGTTTTACCTAGTGAAGATCCCCGGTCCCCCACATCCAAGATCAAATTAATTTTGACCCACTGGCTTTAACCAAATGCAGATTGCGTAGGACAGACGCTGCACGCCCATAAACAGCCTGCATCGCGCTGTCAAGGGCCTTATCACCCTAGCTCCACATTACTCGCGAAGCTGGTCGAGGTTGGGAAAATATTATAGTGTGGAGGGTCACTTCCCTGCGGAAATCCATACTTCGGCCAACTTTGCCTCGGCCAACTTAGGACAACTTCGCGAGCAGCGTAGGGCTAGGGAAACACTTGCAAGTTGCGAGCGAGTTTGGAATGAAGGCGATCATGCAGCGACATCGCCGCGACTGTTATTTGCATAGAAAACTCGCTTGCAAATCGCAAGTGTGATAAAACCCTAAGATTATTCCGAAACAGTGACCCCTCTCTATAGAAAACTGACTCAATACAATTTTAGAAGTTGATAATAGTATATTATATGAAACAATTTGTATATTCAGAGGTAAATATCCTTTGTGGGCGAGACACGTTTAACCCTTTTTTAGGTTTGACAGCACGTGACGTGCCATGACAAAGTCTTTAATCCAGCGAAGCCCAGCGTAATAAAGGTATGTATATTATATTTGCCGCACAATGCGCGGTAAAGCTTTTGCGGCTTACAAAGTGTCTGGTAATATTAGGTTTGGCAGAAAATTGTTTAGACTAAAGCATCTGGATGTGGCACTAGCGTTTCACACAATAGGCTAGTTGACTCATGTCAAATTGTATTAAACTAATGTTTATTTCGTATAGTATTAAGCAAAGCAAACCTAAATATATATTTTACTAAAAGAGCAAGATAGCAGAAAAAAATTAATTTGAAAATATGGTTTTGGTCCGTAAGTATTTTGAAATGCTTAAAACGCCGTCCGCCATTTTCGCTTATGATAGTGACGTCATCGGTCCCGTAAAGAAAACTGAAGGTCTACTCCGACGACTTCTAATAGTGCCGTCCCTCTCGATCTCCTGTCAAAGTACATTGCAGTGAGCGTGATGGCACTATGCGACGATCGAATTCCGAATATTTACGCGGAATCCTACGTCACGCCACAGATGAGCAAAAGGAAAAAATGGCGGACGGCGTTTTGGACTATTCATGAAATTTCAAATTTTCAATTAATAAAATTTAGCTTTCTAGCTTTCACAAAAATACGAGATTTTTTTGAGCTAGTAAGATCATTATTAGCCATTTCTAATATATTTCAAAAATGGGTCTGCTAGCCTATTCGTGGTGTATTTCGTGCGCATTGGATAAAAATTGGGTTTTGGTTATTTTGCATTTCCGTAGTTGGATAAAAAGTATCCTTTATCAATATGTGGCTGCGCAGCTACTACTCAAGTAGCACAGAGGTTGAACAAGCGCTTTTACAGCCGTAATTCAGTTTAAATTAGTTGTATGAGGACGACGCGTTTGGCTCGGTTTGTAGACACCTGCCTACTGAGCCGGCGGTCCCGGGTTCGAATCCCGGCCAGGGCAAATATATGTGTGATGAACTCGAATATTTGTGCTTGGGTCACGGTTGTTCTATGTATTTAAGTATATATCTATCTATATAAGGACGTATATCGTCGTCTAGTACCCATAACACAAGCTTTCTTGAGCTTAATTTGGGACTAGATCGATTTGTGTGAGGTTGTCCGAGAATAATTTATTTCTTTATAATTTATTTATTTTTATAACGACTTTTGCAGGTTGTGTGCTGCTTGAGTACCTACAGTAGAAAAATATTTGAAATCGGTTTACCCTGAGGGCCTATGATGGTTGCGTTTATCACGTGATAAATAAATGACAAAGCATTTGTCACTCACACTTGCATTTTGTTAAAACGTGACGGATGCTTTGTCACTTATTTGGGTCAGGCCGTAAATTTTGCCACAAAAAGTATAATCTGACGGTCCGCCCCCTTTAGTTTTTAACATAATGCTTATATATATTTTACTATTATATCATTGTATTCCCTAAGAAATGGTGAACCACGGCCACTGAAGATATTTAAATAAATGCGTAAACTTAGAAAGATATAAATTATTTTAATACAATAAATGACCATATTTTCACAAAAAACGGATGTCCGCCTTAATAGTAGGTAGTGCATTTGCGCCACCAATAAAATAAAACAAACCAACTGTTGCGATTATGTATTTGATTCAACGGTATGAAATAATATATATTAGTTACATACCCGCCTTTTAAATGTCGTTTCGTGTTGTCTAAGAAAATTCATTATTTTTTACACATTTAGAAAAATGATCAAAAGTCCATTTTTTGCACTATTTTTATTGCGCAACTATCATCTCCCTAATGTGTAGAGTTAAACAGTAAGGTAATTTTTATCTGAGTAGTGGCAACATCAACGTAACCTTGTCTATGGTCAATGAGGCGTTAGCGGCCATATTTTTTTAGTTTGATGACAACATAAGATTCTTGATGACAACTATGTTCGGAGTGGATTGTGGCCCACCTTTTTTGCAGAGTGCATTTTTTGAGATTTCAAGCTAAGTTTTTAATAATTATCTGTTATTGTATTTGTGCCGTGTTTATTAAGGTGTGTGTAATCGTTTAAGGATAAATAAACCGGCAAAAACAGCTTATTTATCGAATTGTAATGTGTTCCTTTTGCGCCCCAGTTGCGCAGAAATGACTTTATGCCACTTTGCGATACCGGTGACGCAGAATTTGTACGCCATTTTCTGTGCGCTACCGAATAAAGATGCATGCACACATAAGTTTTCGGTTATCGGGTTTTTTTCCTTTGTTTCTAAACATGTAACTAAATGTTAATTTCGTCGTTTTCCGTTGCTAGTAATATTTAATTTCCATCATAGGGGACGTACACAGCACCTGGCACTCGCCTTATTAGAAATAACGATAAACTTGAACCGCAAGTACCCGAAATGGAACCTCTAGAGCCTGCAGTTGACTATGAACAAGATTCGGGTCACAAAGATAAGGGTGGTTTTATAAATAACCTTACACGTTGTCAACTTTTCGCCGGGTGCGAAGCGGTTCTGGTTAATCGATCTCTGTCACTACGCCGGACACGGTCCACCAGCCGCAGAACGCCAGAATATTTCCTGCGGTCGGACCATCTCGTACACCATCTCACGGTTCGCGTGCTACACGAGGCCGTTCTTCTTCACTCTGTAGAAGACCTGGACGAAGTTGTGTACTAGGTCGCACAAGTATGCCCTAATCGACAAACAGGATGCTCTCGAGAGATTCAGATAGTTCCAAAACAGATGAACTACCACCAAAAAAATAGAAGAAGGATACAATATCACGAAAATAGGTTGATGAGGATTTAGTTCGAACGAAGCCCATATTTCCTGACAGATGTTATGCTTCACTTGGATAAAAGTCATCTGTGGAAATCTTGGAGTTATTTCTGTTTTTGCAATCTGCTAGTCATCATTCTTGCAATTACCAGTTACACGATCGTATGTAGGTAGATGAGAAAACTTTATTTATTACCGTCTTTCTATCACAAAATGTTATTATTATTATTCCATCATATGAATAAACAAATCTGCATTTTATTGATTTATCTAGTAACCCTTCATTAAAGCCTTAAATAAACGTATAATATAATGATCCAAAATATCTGTGAAACAATAATGGTTGCTCACTTATTAGCCTAGCGGTGCCATATGGCACCCATTGTTTTTTCCAGAAGTAATAAACGGAATCAAATTTTAATAATCAAACATGACTAAGGGCACCTTCAATAATAACATATCCAGGTTTCATCAATTTCTGAGACCCTAAAATAATTCGGGTCATAATGGGTTAATGTAATCTACAAGTTCCTGTTCTTGTTCTAGTTTAAACACTGTTTGTTTGCTACCTAACTTTTTAGCGGAGATACTTTTCGAGCATTGAGATTATTGAGAACTGTAAAATTTTGTGTAAAAATTCCACATGGTATACGCATCTTAATTATTTTGCGTTACCAGTCACTCTGTGTGACCGACTCGTAGAATATTCTGCGTCATCATTGCGCTATTTGTGGCAAAATTTACGGCCTGACCCATTTATCACGTGATAAATGCAACCATCATAGGCCCCCAGACGTGATAACGACACATAGATATATGCAAAGTAATATGATTATGTGACCTCCAAACAGCCTTTTTAGGGTTCCGTAGTCAACTAGGAACCCTTATAGTTTCGCCATGTCCGTATGTCCGTCTGTCTGTCTGTCCGGCCGCGGCTTAGCTCCGTGATCATTAGTACTAGAAAGCTGAAATTTATTATCACCGACAAAACGATAGAATAAAAACTAAAAATAAAACTTTTTTTCGGGTACCTCCCGTAAACTTAAAGTGGGGGTGATTGTGAAGGATGGGCAACTACGGAACCCTACACTGAGCGTGGCCCGACATGCTCTTGGCCGGTTTTCTTAAAATGCCTTCATTTTACATTGAATTATTACTTTATAATAGTACTCGAAAGTGGGCAACTTCAAGTCCTTTACCGTAGTAAAGAGTATATAATCATCTTTGGATGACCGGCTGTCCCAGCATGAAATTAGTTTTAGCTCCGTCCAGCCGTTCCGGAGTGATGGGAGGACAAAGAAAACTTCATCAACCGATGGCGCTGCCTGTACTGTTGGTGCCGCGCGTCCTTACAAATCCCGCATCACGCTCTTAAAATTTTATCCTGAAATAATGTACCCTTTCCATGGAAAACTGATTTTCAAAAGCATTTTTTTTATACTACGACAGTGGCAAATAAGCATGCGGCCCGCCTGATGTTAAGCAGTTACCGCCGCCTATGAACGCGTGCAACGCCAGGAGCATCACAAGCGCGCTGCCGGCCCTTTAAGAACCTATTTTACTCCCCTCTTGAAGAACCGCATATAGAAATAATTCTTTTGGTTGAGCGAATCCACTTAGCTTTGTACCCGATGAACAATACACATTATCTCTATTGTTAGCTGTGGCCACAACTGCCACTTCAAAATGTAAGGCATTATAAGTGCAAACTACTTTTACACTAAATTAGTCTTTAAGTCAAACGAAATAAGGTTTACTCTTAAACAAAGAGAACAGAGATGTTGGTCACTTCATTGTCTTTATCAGCATCGAAACGAGCTTCACTGCTCTTTCACTTACGAAGTGACCAACATCTGTGTTCTCTTTGTTTAAGAGTAAACCTTATTTTGTTTGATTTAAAGACTAATTTAGTGTAAAAGTAATTTGCACTTATAACGCCTTACATTTTGAAGTGGCAGTTGTGGCCACAGCTAACAATACAGATAATGTGTATTGTTCATCGGGTACAAAGCTAATGGGATTCGCTTAAAAAATGGGAGTAGGACTATACCTACTCTAGCCCCCGGGGAAAACCTCAGCAGGGAGCTCATTCCACATGCGGAGCGTTCGCGGTAGGATTTTCCTCTGGAACCGGACAGTTCTCGACCATTTAGGCTCTAGCATGTGAGGATGAACACCCTGCCGATGGCGAGCAGTGCGGTGGTAGAAGGTAGCCGTGGGCAATCATCTCAAACAATTATTGAACTTTGTACCTATGGATTATAATTTTATTTGTATTTAATTAAAGTATTATAAAATCCCTTAATTACTTCAGAATCAAGCTCCGCCGAGCTCCGGGTCACAGAATAACTTATTGACTTTTGTCTTATTCTATGCTTTTAGCCACGGCTTTTTATGATCCTGCACCAACTGATAGTTTCTGTTTGGCCCTATGGTTGACTGGTAAAGAATGCCTTATGGCATTAAGTCCGCCATTTGTACTTCTACTGCTTTTACTTTTTTATTTTGTGCAATAAAGTTTAAATAAATAAAGCCGAATGTTTTTGAAGTCGGTTGAAAATATAGAAAAGAAAATATAAACTTATTTTTCGAGGCCTTTCCATTATGCCGTATCTTGGTATTAGAGCGACATAATTTAGGGACACTAAGTTGATAACGGAGCGTCATTAAATGTGTACATTTTGTAAATATAAACATATATTATTAACCCCAGATAAAAAAGAAGGGTGTCATAAGTTTAACACGTGTATCTGCGTATTTGTGTATCCGTGTCTGTCTGTGGCATCAGCTCCCAAACGGATGAACCAATTTGAATGCGGTTTTTTTAAATCGAAAAACTTCTCCGTCGAGATGGTGCGATGGTGTGCGTCAGATACACAGATACACATGTTATACTTATAACACCCCTCATTTTTCATTGGTAGTTTTAAAAACCACCTACTTTACAAATTTTCGCCAATTTTTTTGGGACCAACTTGGAAATGCCTCTTATCGAACAAAAAACCATTTACCGATTTGAGAACTTCCCATTTTCGAAGTCGGTAATTATTCAATGCCGTAAATCAAACCGGACTCCCAAACAATGCCAACAACTAAATGAATCAATCAAATCCGTGAAATCCGTCGTTACATTATGACCATTATGTATGAGCGCTGTGACGAGGGTCCGATGGAGCCCGTAACCTTTATAGACATAATTCACTGACGCTCTAAATACCTGGGGGGTAATTCGACCAATTTTGGAGTGGTGATGGAGATATCTCCAGTTCATCGCCATCCGTCACTTTTGACGTGTCCCTACTTGACAAGTGGCGACATCTCTAGAACATCGCAACTTCGTCAATCCAGTCGCGCTTCATTTGTATGTGACGGCATAAATAACAGGCGCATAGTCAGTTACGTTTCGTTCAAAGCAAAAATTCATATGCATGAATAGCATTTTTGACAATCATTATCGCCTTCGTATTTCCAAAATTAAGATGAGATATGTCACTTGAAGCTCATCGCATTTTAATGACAGTTTAAAAGCTATTTATCACTGTTATTTAATAGAGTTTTGACGTTTTGCGATCTCTCAAACGGCATTCTCGAATTGAACTGACCGACGAGGACGTTGGTGGATTGTGGTCCGGAAAATTGAATAGCTTTGGCTTTAAAATAGGTTTTTTTTTAATGGGGACAATCGTACACGAATAAATTGGAGAGACTTCTTAACAACTGCATTCGGTTCATCTTCTGTCTTCGTAAGTATGACCATGTGTCTTCTTACCGCTCTCAGCTGGGCTGGTTTCCTATCCGCGAACGACGTGAAATTCGAATGCTGTGCACTCTGTTTTTTGTTCTCAAAAACCCAATATCTCCCGAATATCTCAAAAACTTCTTTCACTATTATGGTGTAACCCGTGACCGTCAATTTCGCTCTTCTGGCAATCTGTCTCTCTCCATCCCTCGTCACCGTACTGGTTTTATGTCTAAATCGTTCACCGTCCAAGTTTCCCGTCTCTGGAACCGCCTTCCCCTCAAGATCAAACAAGCTCCGAACAAATGCGCTTTCAAAAAATGTTTGCGTGACCTCTACGCTAGCAGAGTTGTGAATTCTTAGGTTATCTGATTAGTATGTTTCGTCTGTATTTATTTATATGTGTATATATTATATGTATATATGTATTTATCTAAATATTATTTATTAAAATTTGTTTAAGTTACTTGCACCGCCCACAATTTATCTGATTTGCCCGAAGGTTGACTGGTAGAGAATGCCTCATGGCATTAAGTCCGCCTTTTGTACGATAAGTTTTCTTTTGTGCAATAAAGATTAAATAATAAATAAATAAATAAATAAATACACAGATCGTTCCAGACTAAGTAAAGCTTGCAGGAGTTAAGTAAAGCTGGTACTAGACGACGATATACATAATATATAGATGTAGACTGGTCTGAGAAATGGTCGAAAGCATGAAATAGCTATGTTACTATCTAGAACTCAGGGAGAAGTATTATTTATTTTAGAATATGGTTGAAATGTATAAGGCCTCTTAAAGGCCTTTGAAATATGTGTGAACTCGAATATATGTGCCTATCCCTAAAAACAACCTGAGTAAACAAAAAAAAGTAACCTGGTTAACCAAAAAGTAAAGTACAAGCAACGAAAATACCCTGACCTTACAGTGTAGTTTTTGATTATCATTGGTAATTTTAAAACAATATATTGGCAAAAATATCCCATAAAATCTTATTTCATTTGTTTTTCCACGTTCTCATTTACATTATAGGGGAGAGTAACCTATATTGAACCGGCGCTTAAATTGGACCACTTCTGTATTTCTACCAAATAACACAATTTATTTACACTGGCAACAAAAAATGAAGCGACGACAGCGCCATAGTCAGTCCACCAAATTGGTGGACCAAAGTCCACCAAATTATGGCGTTGTATAAATTGTGTTATTTGGTAGAAATACAGAAGTGGTCCAATTTAAGCGCCGGTTCAATATAGGTTACTCTCCCAATATCATACATCCAAATAATAACTGTTGCATTTCTAAATGAAATATTATGTTCGAGAAAATGTTCTGCAAATCACGTTCATGAATAAATTGGAGCACTGAGCACATAAGTACTGACTCGCCGTTCGTGTCAACGCGAGTCCATAACGTACAGAGTATATTGAAGAGATTGGGAGCTAGCTACATACAAATACATTATTAAGCTAGGCAGTAATGGCGTGCGAGGAGAAAAACCAGTAGGATAATAAAAATAGGCTCACAATAAAATACAACATTTGATAGGCTGGTGCCTTTAAGACGGCTCTATGGGGTCTCAAAATAGCTACTCGCAATCAGAAAAATTTCAGAATTTAAAACTTTAAGAAGCGATGTATAAAGGACTATGCACCAAATTGGATCAAGAACCAACAGAGATGAGAGTTAAATCATTAGATACACATTTAAAAATACTTAATTTTTAGGGAGTCAACTAGGAACCCTTATAGTTTCGCCATCTCCGTCTGTCCGTCTGTCGGTCTGTCCGTCCGCGGCTTAGCTCCGTGATCATTAGTACACGTATCACGCCGACAAAATGGTAAAATAAAAACAAAAAAAAAATGTTTTTTCGGGTACCTCCCGTACACCTAAAATCGGGGTGGTTTTTTTTTTCGTTCCAATACTAGTGTAGGGGGGTGTCGTTGAATAGGTCTTTTAAAAATAATAGGGGTCTCCGAACTTTGATAAAGTCAGCAGTTTTGTAAATATTCGCTCCGAAAATAAAAAAATAGTGTCCCCCGACCCTCTAACTTTTCAACCACGGGTCAATAAAATATGGAAAAATATATAAAAATGAGGCCATATAATTTATTCCATTTATGCCATTAGTTAAGTGCCATACATCTGGCACGTATAATCGATAACTTCCAGAAGGTAATAAGTAATTAGGTACAGTTATTTTGGCGTTTACGCCCTTTTTATAGAGCTTGAAATCTTTCTCGTAATTTAAACCTTATGCTTAAAACCGCTGTTTTAAGCCCGTCTATTGTGAAGGATGGGCAACTACGGAACCCTACACTGAGCGTGGCCCGAAATGCTCTTGGCCGGTTTTTATTATGGGCACTGTTTAATAATATATTAAACATAAATATGTTGCAAATAGTAGAAAACTATGTTATGTGCTAGCAACAATCTTTTATAGTTTTTGAGTGTAGCAACACTGTAAAAAATGACTCCATCCATGGCTGTATCCGTGCAGCATGTAATAATTTTAAGTGAAGCTCAATAAATGGGTTTACATAATGTTTAAAAGCTGTTGTTTTATTATACATACAGCTTTTAGTGGTCCTTCGATAAAACATTGAAACCAGTGCCGTTTTAGAAGAATTGGACAGTTCGCGAGTGTTAAGTGCACGTGCCGGCTCCATAGTCGACAGGCCCGAAATCCTATAGTATTTCGCTATTTAGGCCTGGGAACTGCCCATCTTGCGGTCATACATCACAGTGTTAATTGTGTGAAGAAGTGTGGCTATATACATACTTCATTTTAATCAAAAGTGTATCATAAATTAAAAGTGAGTTCGGCCATTTTTCCGATCTGGTTGTAACCGGTCGGCCGCCATTCCCGCGTCCGTTCAAAATATTCGTGACGTGCTTGCGGCGTGTATGTTGGTAGCGCAGCCAACCTGTCATTTATGGAGCGAACATCATACGTCAGATTGACAGATACTTCAAACGTCAGACTGACGCAATAATTATTTCGAAGTTTCGACTATTTCGAGACAAACATCGTTTATAAACAGAATATACAGCAGTTTCCAAGATGCCTGATGAGATTCCACCTCAACTACAAGGTTCCGGCCCGATGGCGGAGCTTAAACGGCTTAAGGCGAAGAGAACCGCCTTGAAAAAGGCGATTACTAGAAGCGAAACGTTCGTTAACAGCTTGCAAACAGTGCCAATAGAAAGTGAGATGTTATTAGCTAGAAGAGACAAGCTGGTAAGTGCTTTTAAGGAATATGAGGACATCAATGTTGACATTCTAACGTTAGATGAAAATGATAGGGATGACATTTCAGTGATAGAAAATAAATATTTCTACGTGATATCAAAATTAGATGAGGCCTTGAAAGATTTAAACAAGAGTTCAAATGAAAGTAAACAACATGCTCAAAGTACTCATAGTTCTTCAAACTCTAAATTACCAAATATAGACATTCCATACTTTGATGGAAAAGACTTCACAAAGTTTAAACCTTTCATGGATCTCTTTTGTGCTGTGTTTGATCAAAATCGATCACTCTCAAATGTACAAAAGTTATTTTACTTGCGCAAATACTTGTGTGACGATGCCTTGGGCATCATAGTTAACTTGCCAATTGTAAATGAATCATATCCTGAGGCTATGGAGCTACTCAAAAAACGCTTTGAGAACAAATCACGTTTGGTCTCAACTCATATAAATGTGCTATTGGATTTGCCCTCCATGCAGAAGGGTACTGCTGCAAATATAAGATCCTTTATTTCACAAGTACAACAACAATTGTATGCTCTGAAAAATTTAGAACAACCTGTCAAAGAGTGGGATATGCTATTGATATCCATTCTAACAAAAAAGTTAGATATATATACTAACAGAGCATACCATTTGGATCGTGCAAGTCCAGATGATATGCCAACAATGGATGATTTAATAGGATTTTTAGAAAAGCGTGCTATAGCGCTCGAGGAGAGCCCCCAGGAGTCCATACATGTATCAAAGTCACAGTTTAAAAATACTTTCAATAAAGTAACTAATGTGGTGACAAATAATATTTCCTGTGGGTTCTGCCAAAAACAACATCCATTGTACTCATGTCCAAAATTTCAAACTGCAGCTATTAAAGAGAAATTAGAACATGTAAAATCAAACAATCTATGCAAGATGTGCTTAAAGTCACATAAAAATACTTGTAAATTTAGCTTTAAATGCAAAATATGTAAACAGGGGCACAATACCCTGCTGCATGAAGAGGCACCCCATAGCGTACCTCAGGAACCGATGGTTAATTGTCATGCAAACACAAATACATGTAAAAATGTTTTATTACCTTCTATAAAGGTCAAAGTCTATGATAATAATGGTTGTGAACACTATGTAAAGGCGATCCTCGATAGTGGGTCCCAAGCAAATCTAATGTGCAAAGCACTTTTTGAAAAATTAAATTTAAAATCCAAAATTGAACACACAAATATCATCGGTGTTGGAAACAAAAGTAATAAAATAAACCAATGTGTCAATTTAAATATTTATTCCTGCATAAACAATGTAAATTGCAATGTCAGCTGCTATGTAGTTGACAACATAACACCATCTTTACCACCACACATCTTTACATCATGTAGATGTCTCGAATATAAAAATTCCTGAAAAAATCAAATTGTCTGATGTCAGCTTCAATGAACCATCTGAAATTTCCATGCTGTTGGGGGCAGATGTGTATTTTAATGCACTATTAGATGGGCACATAAAGATTGTTAATGGCCCAGTATTACAAAATACTGTGTTCGGTTATGTTGTTGGAGGCAAGGTGGATTGTTTGAAATCATGCAGGGTGTCCAATACTGCTCTGGTGTCCAATTTTGTTACCTGTGAAAACAAAGCAAATCAATTAGAAAATATTATGGAGCAATTCTGGCTTTCTGAAAAAATACCAGGAGAACCAGCAATAAATACAACACAAGTACATGAGTTACAAAAAACAGAACAAATATTTAAAGATACAGTAAAATTAGAAAATAATAAATATCAAGTAGACTTACCGCTGAAAGCTCCCATGACTGATCTCAATTTAGGAGATTCCTTTTCAGTAGCGCTCCAAAGATTTTTAACACTAGAGCAAAAGTTTAAAAGGTCCCCATCGTACTTCCAACAATATAGGGAATTTATCAAAGAATATGTTGCGATGGGGCATGCCAAAATTGTAGACATTCAAAATGGGCCACTTTATTTTCTAGCCCATCATGCTGTCATAAATTTAGACAGCTTAACAACGCGTCTGCGTGTCGTTTTTGATGGTAATACAAAATCAAAGACTGGGGTGTCCTTAAATGATGTACTTCTGAATGGGCCTGTAGTTCAAAGTGAGCTTTTTGACATTCTCCTTTTGTGGAGAACTTTCATATACACACTTAGCTGTGACATTTCAAAGATGTTTAGGGCTATTTCTATAAACCCTGAGCAAGCTCCTCTGCAGAACATACTTTGGAGGCCTGACCCCAGCGAACCCATCAAATGTTTGCAACTAGAAACTATCACTTATGGTTTAAAACCTTCTAACTTTCTAGCAACGCGATGCCTAATAGACTTGGCTGAAAGGTACAGAGAGGTATATCCATTAGCTGCTGAAGCATTGCACAAAAGTACCTTTGTTGATGATATAATTTCAGGTTCTGATGAACAAGTGCAATTGATTGAACTTAGAAGGCAACTTGTAGAAATGTTAAAAAAGGGAGGATTTATGCTTCACAAATGGTGTTCTAACCTGCCTGAAGCCCTTGATGGACTTCCAAGTGAGCATAAATATTTAGAAAAGCTGGATATGAATAAAAATAATATTGTTAAAACCTTAGGCTTGAAATGCGATGTGCTAAAGGATCAACTCACATTCACATGTCCTGCATCAAATGACAATGAAATAAACACAAAGAGGAAGGTTCTCAGTTACATTGGCCAGTCCTTCGACCCTTTGGGAATAATTTCACCAATTTTGGTAGTAGCAAAGTTACAGATGCAGAGGCTGTGGACACAGAAGTTAGGTTGGGATACTATATTACCCCAAGAAGAGCTTAAACAATGGAATGCCTTTATGGAAAAATTAAGAGCCATGGGAACACTCACTATACCCAGATGTGTAAATTCAGATAAAAAAGTTTCTGTAGAGTTGGTTGGTTATGCCGATTCATCCATGAAGGCTTTCGGTTGTTGTCTCTATTTAAGAATACTGAACTCGGATGGAACTGTACATACAAACCTCTTGTGTTCCAAATCGCGCATCGCTCCTCTAAATAAAAGTATTACAATTCCAAAGCTCGAATTAAACAGTGCGTTGTTACTTGCTAAACTTACACACAGGGTGCATAGCATTTTGAGCGCCAGATTCCCATTAAAGGTATTTTTGTACAGTGATTCGCAAATCACTCTGGCATGGATTAAGGCAGGTACCATAAAATCAAACATTTATGTGTCAAATAGGGTTTCAGAAATTCAAGCTCTAACAAAAGATTTTACATGGCTCTATGTTCCCACTTCTAAAAATCCATCTGATCTTATTTCAAGGGGATGTGATCCACAGAAGCTTAAGGCAAGCAACCTTTGGTGGCATGGGCCTAGCGATTTGTCCAAGCCAGATTTTGAGCATACAGCCTCCGAAGCCCAAACTATCGTAGCTAATCCAAATGATAATGACTTAAATGTAAATAATGTATGTAATGTTACACACTCAGCTGAAGATCCTCATAACAGTATATTAAATGTTATTAACAAACATTCTGATATTACCAAAATTCAAAGAGTTATAGCATATGTCATGAGGTTTTGTCATAACTCTAGGTTGGGTGATGATGGACGATATTTAGGGTCAATAATACCCATAGAGCTCAATAATGCCCTAATTGCTATAATATCATGTGTTCAAAATAAATATTTCAATGCCGAGATCAATGCCCTTAAAAATGGTGCACCAATAAAAACAAGCATAGCCAGTTTGCATCCTTTTTTAGACAAGAATAATGTCATGAGGGTCGGAGGTAGACTTCAAAATGCAGAAGATATGCCATATTCTCAGATTCATCCTGCTATTTTACCAAAACACTGTCATTTGACCACCATCATAATTAAAAAAGAGCACATGCGCCTTAAGCATGCTGGGGCAAGGGCAGTACTAGGCTCACTTTCAGAAAGGTATTGGATTATTAGTGGTATATGTCAGGTAAAAAATGTTGTAAGTAAATGCATTATTTGCGCAAAATTAAAATTTAAAGCTGCTCAACAGCTGATGGGTTCGCTGCCAAAAGAGAGGTTAGATGCAGTTAGGCCTTTTCATATCTCAGGCGTTGATTTCTGTGGGCCATTTAATGTTAAAATGTCTCGAATTAGAAAACCAATAATAACAAAAGGTTATATTGCAGTCTTTGTCTGTTTTGCCACAAAGGCTATACACTTGGAATTGGTCAGTGACCTCACTACTGAAGCATTTTTGGCATGCCTCAAGCGCTTCATAGCCAGGCGTGGTATGCCCACTAAGATTTTTTGTGACAATGCAAAAACCTTTAAGGGTGCATCAAATGAATTGAAAAGACTTCATGAGCTATTCACATCTCAGCCTCACATAAACGCAGTAGAAAACTATTGTGTTCCTAATTACATTCATTTTAAATTTATCCCAAGTTATGCTCCAGAATTTGGCGGTTTATGGGAGGCTGGAGTAAAAAGCTTCAAACATCATTTTAAAAGGATTGTTGGTAATATTGCTTTGACATATGAAGGCTTATACACTGTTATGACTGAAATTGAAGCAATTTTAAATTCAAGGCCCTTGTTGCCATTAAATTCAGATAGCTCAAGTTGTGAATACCTTACGCCTGGCCACTTTATCATAGGTAAAGCTATGATAAGTTATCCTGAATTAGACTTATCAAACAAATGTATTACCCGTTTAGGATTTTGGAACATGTTAACTAAAATAAAACAAGATTTTTGGAAAATTTGGTCAAAAAATTACCTTACACAATTACAAAATAGACCTAAGTGGAAACAATCACATCCCAATTTGAACGAAGGAGATCTTGTAATTGTGCGGGGTGAAAATACTTCACCTTTAACATGGCCTATGGCAAGAATTGTAAAGACAATCCCAGGACCTGACGGTAGAGTCAGAGTTGTTGAGGTAAAAATGAATAATAAAATATATACTAGGTCACTTCAAAAGATTTGTCCATTACCCATTTAAGGTAACTTTTTACCTATGTTTAGTGGTTTCATATCCGATCCCAAGACTCTGTCGTAGGGCTAAACATAGGTAAATATTTCAAATATTATCAAAACTAAATATGTTTCATTCATTTTACTGTAAGTAATGACTTACATTTTTTGAATTGTATTTTTGTTGTACTTTTGACTACCTACTTAATGAATGCATAAGGCCGTGGCCAGCTATGTTTAATAATATATTAAACATAAATATGTTGCAAATAGTAGAAAACTATGTTATGTGCTAGCAACAATCTTTTATAGTTTTTGAGTGTAGCAACACTGTAAAAAATGACTCCATCCATGGCTGTATCCGTGCAGCATGTAATAATTTTAAGTGAAGCTCAATAAATGGGTTTACATAATGTTTAAAAGCTGTTGTTTTATTATACAGGCACCAAGCTGAATTCCATTGCAGACAGCTATACCTGTTTGAAATAAGGCAAACGTGGGGGAAATAGAAAAAGACCTAGTCAAAGAAATTAAATGTTGTCAATTGAGTGACTGGGTACGCTCCCTCGAGTCGAAGGCTTCGACTCGTGGCCGTTGTACCGTCAGCATCAAAGTATCTAACAATTTTTTTATAACAATTGCTTATGCCATGTCAGCTTCTTTCAATGCTGACTGAACCTATCATGACTTATGCAGCAACTCGTCTGAATAAAATTGACATACTCATCTTTTAGCGTAGAAGATTGCAAAGTTAAAACTATTCAAAAAAATAAGGCTAAATAAACAATGCAAAGATTGACACACAAAAATAAAGCAAAAATTGGTTCACTATTATCTTGCAGAAACTTTTTGACATTATAGGTATTTGTTTTGCGTTACGATACTTGGCAGAAGTAACGTTTGGCAGAAACATCTTACGCAGAGTATGCCTCGGCATAAATCATTTCGCAGATTTTTATAATACCGAATCTTATATTGGCATAATGTTGATGAGCATAACAGTCTTATAAACGAATAGTACTTTCGCAGATAATTTTTTTGCATAATATTTTAGGCGGCATAAAGTTGTCAAGCCGAATACCATTTGATTCCAAGATAGACTTCATTGTCTATTTTGTTGTACAGGACATATGCGGAATACCTAACCTAATCCAAGTCGGACCTGCCCTAAGGTGCAATCAGTACCTAATTTATGCATTACAAATTGTTGTGATTACACATTTTGTCCATGGAGTGGTATGGTAGCCGGCCGATGCCGCGTGGCTCGCTCGCTTCGCTCGCTCGTTAGGGTCTCAGTTCAACCTAACACTCCTCCTCGCTTCGCTCGTCGTCGTACCTAACCTAATCCAAGTCGGACCTGCCCTAAGGTGGAATCAGGAACTAATTTATGCATTACAATTGTTGTGATTAAAAATTTAGTGGCAGTTGCCCCGCGGCGGCAAGATACCTAACACTGCTCCTCGAACCGCTCGTCGTCGTACCTAACGGTACTTACATTCTACTACGTAAATTTTTCTGCTATAGTAGAAAATAAAAAGGCTATTGTAATCGTATGCTATAGGGCCTGGAGGATTTTGCTTTGCTAGTTAATAAAATCAATAGAGACTTAGATTCCATCCAACTTTGGGCCTCTAAATTTGGGTTAAAGATTAATGCTAAGAAATCGCAAGCAATAGTCATTGGAAGTCCACATTTTATTACCAAATTCGCAGACCTGGTGGTGCCAGATATCATTTTTGATGGAACTATAATTCCCCTCTCCTCTACTGTAAAAAATCTGGGCATCACCATGGACCAAACACTCTCATGGTCAGCGCACATAGCTGAGGTCAGCAGGAAACTATTTGCATCACTTCATTCTTTGAGGCGTATGCAGAATTTTCTTCCCATTCATACAAAAATATCTCTCGCTAGTTCTCTTTTACTTCCTCTACTTGATTATGGTGACATTGTATTCCTCGACCTTAAGGAAGACTTGCTTGACAAGCTTGAGCGCCTGCAGAACGTTTGCATTAGGTACATTTTCGGTCTTAAAAAATATGATCATATCTCGCAACACCGTTCGCAACTCGGTTGGCTTCCGATACGCCGTCGTAGGGATGTGCATGTCTTGTCACTGCTCTACAATGTCTTGTTCAATCCTTCCTCACCTCTGTATCTCTCCAAAAGATTCTCCTATATGGCGGCTGGCAGTGGTCACCGCTTGCGTTCGAGCGCAAATCTCGCTCTCGCCTTCCCGTCCAATAAGTCACGCTCTTACAGTAAATCTTTTACAGTTCACTCCGTAAAATTGTGGAACTCATTACCGGTGCCCGTCAGGCAATCGCAATCCGTGGCATCATTTAAGGAAAAGTTGAAAGGGTTATGGCTTCTAGACCCCTAATTTCGTCGAGTGCTGTATTGACAATAATGTTAAAATTGAATACTTATTATTTTTATTATTATATATTTATTAGTTTGTTTTATATTATCATGTTTATATTCATAATGTGTAAGTTTATGTAGGTATATTTAAGATTTTGTCTTTTTTTTTTTTCGCGTGAGCCTTTAGTGTCTCTGTGCATTTTTAATAGTTTTGCCTATCTTCTTGGATCTTCTCTGTTCTCTCTCATTTGCTCAAAGGTTAACTGGAAGAAATCCCTTACAGGGATAAGTTCGCCTTTGTACATATCATTAGTTTAATGTCCTTATAATTATATTTTAATGTACAATAAAGAGTTTACATACATACATACATACATTATTATGGTAAACCAAAGTCGGCCAAAGAGATATTCTACAAAACAATGTGCTGCAAAATGTGTCGTATGCGAGGTAGTAGTAATGCTAACTATACCTTTATGCTTTCTTACCATTCGACCGAAAGATGTTTCTGCGAAACGTTTTATGCGAAGTGTATTTCTGACCAATATTATTCTGCCAGATGAGGGTAACCCCAAAAATTCGACAGGTTATCTGGCGTTAAGGTGGTGGAGAGGTTAACACGCTGGACGTAATACAGAGTTACTGGGTTCGATTCCCGGTCTTTTCCGCCAGGTTACGTTTTCTTTCTGCTTTGATCTTTGTATGAATGGTTTAAAACTTTAAATATTCATGTTTTATTTTTAAACGAGTTATCGTCTCCCACGGAACGCCGGCAAAGTTTCTCAATAAATGCCCTTTGACGCCTCCACCCAATATTACAAATCTGACGATTGAATAATTTCACAAATGCGCGCAGGCGTTCGGGTTTGATTTAAAGTATTTTTGAAATATCGTCGTAACGTGCGTCAAAACAGGCTTCGAAGTGTCAAGTTTCAGCGGAACAATTCGAAGGAACTGTAAAGGAATTTCATACAAAATTGAAGGCCTAGGCCGGGAAGTAAGTTGTTTTTAATTTTAATGTAAACATGGCGTCTGTGTTTATGAACAGCTGATATAAAAAAAAAAAACTAGGTGCTACCCATTCAGCCATCGACCAACAATATCAGCGTTAATGCCTAGTACACACGAACTAATATTAAGAATACAAATCTGTATGATTCAATGTGTTGATGAATAAATTTAAAATACTGTCTATACGTAAGTCACCAGAGACCATTTCATATTAAAAATCCTCTGCCGTTATTTTATTTATTATAGAAATTAAGATTCTTATTATCAAGTTGTGTATAATGAATATTCGAGCACTACACACGTGGAAGACTTATTAAAGAAAAAAAATATATGGAGGGAAAACTGAAAATACTTTTTTTAAACATGGCGTCTGTGTTCATGAACTGGCTGAACAGCTGAATTATGTTTTTTTGAGTGGTGTATTTTTTTATTTCATTGCATATGTTATGTTTGAGAAAAGCACTATACATGCCTTAGCCGTGAAAAGGGCTTGCCGGCTTCGTATCACTAGACGGCCTCCCTTACGGTCGGCCGTCTATACCTACTCAGCCGGCAAGCCCTTATTTCCCGGCGTCTGCAGTAGTGTCCTATTGTTTGAATTCATTATTTATTTATTTATTTAAACTTTATTGCACAAAACAAAATTCAGTACAAATGGCGGACTTAATGCCAAATGGCATTCTCTACCAGTCAACCATAGGGCCAAACAGAGATACTAGAAGTGGGTGCAAATCATTATACGTTTTATTTTCTGTGGCGCGAGAATAACAAAATGTATTCAAAATGTATTTAGTATAAGTTTGTATACCACCGATTATCCGTACAATTGAAGGAAATTATTGCCATTTCCGTGTGATAAAAGCGTCATTCACAGCGGCGTGGTAGTGACGGCATTGTCATCATGTCCAAATGAACTAAACAGTGCAAATGATAGGCACGTGACTAACGGCCACGAATTCGCTCTTAGCGGCGAGCGGGGAGGTGAGCGGGGCGATGAGCGGGGCGGTGAGCGGGGCGGCGAGTGACATGGCGTGGGAACAAAATAGAGCCGAACCCGCGCGCGGCGATTCTTGCTGGGCTTGATATATCGAGTATTTGCGAGTAAAGACCAACTTCTACGAGCTATTTTTTTTTTATCCCACCCTCCTTCTCCTTTTGACGACGCGGTTGGCTCGGTTTGTAGAGACCTGCCTACTGAGCCGGCGGGCCCGGGTTCGAATCCCGGCCAGGGCAAATATTTGTGTGATGAACACGAATATTTGTGCTTGGGTCATGGTTGTTGTATGTATTTATAAGTATATATTTATCTATATAAGTACGTATATCGTCGTCTAGTACCCATAACACAAGCCTTCTTGAGCTTAATTTGGGACTAGATCGATTTGTGTGATATTGTCTGATATTTATTTATTTATATCCTCTATCCGTCATAGAACCATACGTGCCGGTTTCTGATGTCATAGCTTCACCGTGGAGAACATTCCCACACGTACCAAGAAGTTTGGCAATACCTTCATCTGCCAAATTATTAAAATATGGAACTCTTGGCGGCTCATGCGTTTCCTCCTTCTTATAACTTGGGACCCTTCAAACGAAGCGTGAAGAAGCCTTTGGGGCCGCAGCATGCCAGTGTCAACTGACATGGCACCGTTGGTTTCCAGTCAGTTGCTATTGCGACTTGGGCTCCCATTATTGTGCTTACCATCAGGCGAAGTGGAGCCACTATGTTGTGCCGTTATAAAAAATAACTTCACCCTGTGGGTCGAACAGTTGGAGTCTCGTCACAATGTGAACTTCACATGTGGTGATAGTGCCTACTATCAAGTTGTCGACCTTCCGCAGGAGGAATTCTGGCAGAAAGTGGCATGCCCTTTTAAACAGACTTGCAAAAACCGGAAAATTGACTCACGCGATGGGTCCTACTGTGTACAACAGGCTGCCTCAATCTGTTACCTCGACTTAATCCTTGCAGTCATTTAAAGTAAGGTTAAAACATTTGCTTCTCGAGCACACATTTTATAGTTATGAAGAATTTCTAAATGTTAATCGTCAATGTAATACTAGCTAATTTATTTTATTACTTAATTTAATTATACAACAATTTTACATTATATACAGTTTATAAATTCCTACTTCTAAAACAATTTTATTGACATGACATGTAATAATTAATAATTATGAATAAATGAATATGAATATGTTCCGGCGATTTCGCGAACTGTTATCCGACACTTAGAAGTTACGTCGCACGCCGAACTACCGTGTCTACCTTTATCTTATATCATTGTTTTATTTGATATAGTTACCTAAAAATAAATGATATTGATTGATTGATTGATTGATATCGCTATGATTCTGTTTTTCACCGCTCATCGCTGCTGCTGGGTTAGATTTCGCTTAATGGCCTATGTATGAATAAATCCATTCATAAATATCTATTCATGCAATTCTGTAGTTCATAATACATATTCCACGTGGCAATTCTAATCGATCACCCGTTGTAACACCCTTACCATGAGTTAACGTGACCGTACTCGCTAGCGACAGCGTAAATGATTTGTATGGAGAATAGTACAGCGCCGCTAGCGGCTACTTTGTAAGACTACAATTCTCCATACAAATCCTTTATAATCTTATCACACGATTCAAATTCCAGCTAGATTTATTTATTTATTTTTTTCCACATAAAACACAGCATAACAGTTAAAACTAAATCACTGTGCATTACAGATACAATTTTTAAATAAGGTAGGTACAAACTAATAGACAATAGAAGACTTACTACTATCCATCGCCTCACAATACCTTAGACATTCACGACACACCGTTCGCCAATTACTTGCAAAAACATCCAAATCTGGTGCTGATGCGAGAAGCTCATTAAGCCTGTGCAAAGCTCGAACAAGAGGAGACTGCTTCCGCGAAACGGTGCGTGCTTCAGGAGCAGCAAACAATAGCCGGTTGCGCGGGCGAAGAGTGATCCTCGGCACAGACGGAACGAACAGACGCACCACTTGACCAATCAATTCTGGGCAGTCTGACTGTCCTCGCATGATCTTGCAAGCGTTTTTTAGTAAGATGTTATTACGCCTAACTTCAAGCGAATTAAAACCTAATACTCCTAATAAAAATTTAGTCGGATATAAAAATGGATAATATCCGAATCTCTTCTTGTAAAGAAAACGCAAGAAGGCTTTTTGGATTTTCTCCAATAACAAAATATATGAAGCCTCATGCGGATTCCAGACAATGGAAGCTGTTTCCAGCTTGCTTCTAACTAGGGCAGTGAGCACCAGTTGTATGACTGTCGGACTATAGAAGTCACGGGTATTTCGGATCACGAACCCCAACCTCCGGAAACAATTTTTGGCCAGGTCTTTTAAATGGTCATGAAAAGAGAGGCGTGAATCAAAAGTGACTCCTAAGTCCTTGACAGTATCCGTGCGAGTCAAGAGTACTGACCCAAGTGTGTATTCAACCTGCAGGGGATTATGACTACGCCCAAAGGTCATAACTGAGCATTTTTCTATATTAAATAGAAGCTTATTGTCAGTGCTCCACCTATAAACTCGACTCGACTTATTTCGTTATTGGTACGGAAACCAGACCAACCAAGTGAGGTGGGCAAACGCTCACTCGGACGTGTACAGGTTGAAGTGTGGGGTACGACAAGGTGGTCTCAGTTCACCCAGATTATTTAACCTTTATATGGACGAGTTGATCGCTAGGCTCCGTCCGCAACACAGGTATTGGCTGCACAATAGGAGGAACAGTAGTCAATAATATTAGTTATGCAGACGATATGGTGTTTCTGAGCCCAGCGATTAGCGCTCTTGTAAAAATGTTAAATATTTGTGAGGAGTATGCAGTGAGCCACGGCCTCAGGTACAACACAAAAAAGAGCGAGCTCTTAGTGTTTAAAACGGGAAACAGGACCCCCACTACAGTTCCTGCTGTGTATCTGTGCGGGGCTCCTCTTCACAGAGTATCTCGTTTCAAGTACTTGGGGCATTGGATTACTAACCTTCTAGACGATGGCGATATGGAGAGGGAACGCAGGGCATTGGCAGTAAGAGTCAATATGCTGACACGCAGGTTTGCACGATGTAATAAAGACGTGAAAACAACTCTTTTTTTTTAAGGCATTCTGCCAAACGTTTTACACGTGCAGCCTGTGGATAAGTTATACCAAAAAGACGCTCAATGCCCTGCGCGTCCAATATAATAACAGTTTCAGAATGCTGATGGGATTACCTCGCTTCTGCAGTGCGTCAGGCATGTTCGCGGAGGCGCGAACTGACAGTTTTAGTGCGATCATTCGCAAGCGCACCGCTTCCCTGATGCGCCGTGTGCGTGACAGTCCTAACAGCCTTCTCAAATTGATTTGGGAGAACCCTGCTTGTGCTTACTGGAAACACTGGAACCTGTTGCACATGGGCTCTCGAGGCACTGTGTATAATATTTTTTAAGCACTGGTGCCATTTAGTTTAGTTTAATTTTATTTTGTTTAATTCTAACATCTTTAATTAATTTTATTTTGTTCAATTCTAACTTATATTCTGTTTAATTCTAACATATTATGGACCATTGTCTGAATTAAATGATTTTGACTTGACTTTGACTATAAAGACGATCAATATCCTCCTGATAAGTGATACGCAATCCGAAAGCTGTTGCACTCCATACACCAGCTTCAAGTCATCGGCATAGAGCAGGCATCTGGCATTGTTCGGGACCAAAGCCAGGTCATTAATCATTATACCAAACAGCATTGGTCCCAGAATTGAACCCTGGCTGACTCCTGAACGGGTGTGGTAGGATTCGGAGATGAAGCATCCGTGTTGCACGTACTGCCATCTGTCGCGTAGATAATCGCTGAAGAATTTCACTAACTTGGGAGAAAATCCTATACGAGTCAGTTTCCTCAGGAGAACTTCATTATCAGACTGACATTAGATGGCATACAATATCAGACTGACCTCAAGACGACGTTGTCAAGCTAGGTACAAGTCTGCTAGTTCGAGTGCCCGTGCACGCCAGCACACACACGCTAGGCGCTGGGGCAGTGCGCTGCCTACAGCCTAGCACGATGTCGGGTACAGCCATAAGGCTACCGAGTAAGAGTAAGCCATGATTTACCAAACGATACGAAATCCTTTACGCAGTCGCTTAGCGAGTACTGTCGCTGTAAACTCATGGTAAGGGTAGGAAGTGCCAATTACACGAGCGATACCTAATGTAACTTGATTCACTTGATTGTGTATCTTATTTCTGTGTGTGGGTGTAAGGGTCCGATTGTATCGAGTTGCGGAAGCCTAAAATTAGTATGTTATGTAATAAATCTTGCTTATATGTATATCGGATCTGATCCCAAAATAAGTTCACGTAGGATTGTATTAAGAGATTCTAGACTGATTTCAACGAAAACTTTTCCCTTTTCCAGTGATTTCAAATAAGTACATTTACTGCATAAAACCATTATGTGTATTATTATAAATAAATAAATAAATATCAGACAACCTCACACAAATCGATCTAGTCCCGAATTAAGCTCAGGAAGGCTTGTGTTGTGAGTATTAGACGACGATATACATACCTACTTATATAGATAAATATAAACTTAAATGTAACAACCATGACCCAAGCACAAATATTCGAGCTCATCACACAAATATTTGATTCGAATCGAACCCGGGACCGCCGGCTCAGTAGGCACGTGCTTACAGACTGTGCCAACCGCATTTTGCCCTGAATAAACATGATTATGTGTATTTTCAAAATGATTATTAGGTAGGTATATTTTATTCCAACAGTGACATTAAATTAAACTGTAGGTACCTACTTATACTGAATAATTTTAACATTGCGTTTGTGGACTATGAGAAAGCCTTTGATTCGGTGGAAACATGGGCGGTGCTCGAGTCACTTCAGCGATGCCATATTGACTGTCGGTACATTGAAGTGTTGAAGTGTTTGTATAGTAACGCCACCATGTCGGTCCGAGTTCAGGAGCAGAGCACAAAGGCTATTCCATTGAGAAGAGGCGTAAGACAGGGGGACGTTGTGTCCCCGAAACTGTTTACGGCCGTTATGGAAGACGCCTTCAAGCTCCTGGAATGGCAAGGATTTGGCATCAACATCAATGGCGAATACATCACTCACCTTCGGTTTGCCGACGACATCGTAGTCATGGCAAAGTCGATGGAGGAACTCAGCATGATGCTCGATGACCTTAATCGAGTTTCTCAACGGGTGGGCTTAAAAATGAACATGGACAAAACGAAAATCATGTCAAATGCCAAGGTTGTGCCCATCCCAGTCTCTGTTGAAAACTCGGTACTCGAAGTTGTTGACTCATACATCTACCTAGGACAAGTGGTCCAATTAGGTAGGTCCAACTTCGAGAAAGAGGTCAACCGCCGAATCCAACTCGGCTGGGCAGCGTTCGGGAAACTACGCAATGTCTTTTCGTCCGACATACCTCAGTGCCTCAAGACGAAAGTCTTCAACCAATGTGTGTTACCAGTGATGACTTACGGCACCGAAACGTGGTCTTTCACTATCGGCCTCATCTCAAAGCTCAAAGTCGCTCAACGAGCAATGGAGAGGGCTATGCTCGGGGTGTCTCTACGTGATCGAATCAGAAATGAGGAAATCCGTAGACGAACTACAGTGACCGATATAGCTCACCGGATTAGCAAGTTGAAGTGGCAATGGGCAGGCCACATTGCATGCAGAGCAGATGGCCGATGGGGCCGAAAAGTGCTCGATTGGAGACCTCGGACCAGCAAGCGCAGCGTAGGACGTCCACCTACAAGATGGACAGATGACCTTATAAAGGTCGCCGGAAGGCGCTGGATGCAGGTCGCTTCCAACCGGTATATATGGAAGTCCAAAGGGGAGGCCTATGTTCAGCAGTGGACGTCCTATGGTTGAGATGATGATGATGATGATGATGATGAATAATAATGTAATTAGTCATATCAAAAATACTGTCATTTTGTCACTTACGAGTAAGTATCACTATTTGCTACGAACTTTCTGTCAACCTTGCTCTCTATAGTGTCATTAAGTTTTGTTAAGAGCCGGTAGATTTTGACTTGTATCATTACTTTAAAATGAATTTATAAGAAATAAGTATCCAAATTACAAAATGTCAACGCTAATTATCAAAAATGGGAAAAAATCCTTAAAAATAAAATTGAAAATTTGCCCTAGGACAAGTTTTCCAAATATTTTTATATATTCATAGCTAAACATAATGGATATGAGCTCGCCAAAAAAGACTTAATTTTAGTTGCATGCAATTATGTACCTATTTGGAAAAGTAAATACAAATAAAATAGAAGTTCTTATACCAGGTCTTTCCTGTAATAGGAGCAATAAATTAAAATATAGATTCTACTCTTCCAATTTAACAACATTTGTTCAGCAACTTAAAAAAAAGTCAGTTGAATTTTATTATTTCAAACAAATTAAATAGTATTTTCAATGTACGTCGTCCAACATTGACATTCCCTGAGCATTGGCATAGCTGTCACTCTACTAATATCGGACATTTCGCAGTACATTGCTTCTTTGTCGAAATATTATTCTACAAAATATCATTTAATACACGTTATTTTCAGAAGTTGCTTAACAAATGTTGTCCAGTTTCAAGCGAAGAATCTATGTTTTAATTTATCGCTCCTATTACAGGAAACACCCGGTATACGGCGGATTGACTCAAATTTGAAGATATTTTTTATACCCTGTATAAACTACGTACCTAATTTTCAATCTATTTACTGGAAGTCTCAAATAAAGGACCCGCCGTCACGAGGGCAAATGTATGATTAATTACCTCACTTTGATACAGAAGCCATTATGCTCATTGCTCAATGCAAGAACGTAGTATGTGCTATGTTTTAATAGGATTATACGTCAATATGTATTGATAATGGCTTTGAGCTTTGCTATTAATGCGTTGGCAGCGAGTCACTGACTTCTCAATGACGCAAGTAAATATTAACTTGGATCGATATAGTCCCGACAAAATAGTATATTAGGCGTGTAGAGCTGGCATCTCTAAATTGGCCGAACCCAGACAAAGACTTAAAAAACCCGGACATTTGGCGTAAAACCCCTTTTCCCCCCCGGACGTGTCCATAAATTATATTATTAAAAAAACAATCGCTCTATTTTTCGTTCACATAAAATGTGACCGGACGCTTTTTGAAAATCCCCCCGGACGGCCACCAAACTAGGACAAAACCGGGGAAACCCGGACGGATGGCAGCCCTAGGCGTGTAGATATTTTTTTATGTCAAACTATTCTATTTCTTTTTGGGATCAAATGTCTATATGGGACTAACTACGCTTAGACTGCTCTAAAAGTCAGACATGACCATCAAAGTTCGACATTTCTACGGAGCGCTAAAAACGGTCCATACAAATGGACACCTACATGTGACGTCGTTTATGGGTTGATTAAATATTGGTGTATTGGTATGGAGACAATAAGTAATTTGCCATTTTCACTGTGAAAGCGTAAGTTCATGGCTGTCATACAATGATTGTTTAGTTAAATTCAAAATTTCTTTAGGATTTAAAAAAAAACTTAAAATTTGCGTACCTTCGTATAAACATATACCTACCTATGTAGATAAACACCCATGACCCAGGAACGAATTCGAATTCATCACACTAATATTTGCCCTGGTCGGGATTCGAACCCAGGACGGCCGACTCAATAGGCAGGTGTACCTACTACAAACTGCGACAACCACGTCGTCGTCAGTTACAGTATTTATCACTAAGAGTGCAGTACAGACGTTGCTCATGTGCATACCTGTGCTAACTTGGGGCACGCTCTAGAGATTTGATATCGATAAAAAGATGTCGATATAAAGGGCACCGTTGACATGTTCAAGTAGATGCCAATAACCCTTAATTATAATTTTCAACAACATAATAACTTCGTTCAAAAGAACTCATTGCCAAACGTTTAAGTGTCAAATCGACTTAGGTAAGTACTACAAATGTATATTAATACATGTCTCATTGAAAGTTCTCGATTACCTACTATAAAACGGTGCGATATCATGTCTAATGAAGTGGATATTTTCATCTAGACAGCAATCTGGAAAAAATATTGATTGTATACTTACTATGAAAATTATTTAAAATAAACAAATAAATACACGTTTTAATTTGTTTATTGTTTTCATTCTGAAATTAAGAGAAAAAAAATAATAATAATTCACATTTAGATGTTGACAGTAACATGGATATATTTATTTGTCGATAAGTATCGGTGCCCCGAGTTATCACAGGTATGCTCATGTTTATAATGCACGTACCCAGTTATAGTCGTGGCGAGTGGCGCAGGCCGCCATTCCCTATTGTAGTCAACAACGCAGCAAACGCAACTACAAAGTTTTCACTCCAAACTGGAAGTTTGTGCGTTCTGTTTGTCAGAGGCATTGTGTAGTCCTATTCGTATACTAGTTCTATTTTTTTTACAGTCTCTCACCTATAGATTAGATTTAGATTTCTTTATTTAATTTTGAGACGTTCTAAAACTTTACAAAATTTCAAAATTTTCTCGCTGACTCGGATCGAAAATTTCCCGTTACCTTTTATTTTGAGCTCGCTACACGCTATCGAAATTCGTACAACACGATAGATATCCACCTAATCACCTTTATTAATAAAAGGGATTATTAAAAGCGCCTAAGTAAGCAAATGTAAGAGCAATTGTGCTTTTGGTCTAATAATTACATTTCCTACAGGGTCATCAATGTCATCATGAATTACTTACTCACTTTTCAATCTTTTTAGGGATAATTTCCAGGATGAAAACTATCCTATGTCCTTCCTCGGATCTTAAACTATCTCCGTGCCAAATTTCCTCAAACTCGATTCAGCAGTTTAAGCGTGAAGAGGTAACAGACAGACAGACACACTTTCGCATTTATAATATTAGTAAGGATTACATTTTCAATGGTTTTGATAGTTGCGCGTAGTGTGAAAACGTGACGGATGCTTTGTCACTTATTTATCGTGCGACAAAAGTAACCATCATACATGGATTGTTGGCTTGCTGTAGATTTTGTTTAATGCATAACCCACACTGCTATGTAAACAAAATAATGCAAGCTCCGTATGATGGATGCGATCCGGCGCACACCTGCTCTCCTAAATTTATGGCACAACTTTAATTAATCTACATTTGCAGGGCTTATACTAGACCAATTTGTTTTGGGGATTGGAAAAGTTGTCAGTTTTAAGCGAGTTTATTTTTTTAAGTGGATTTCTCTTTTTAACTACAACAACAGGTTAACTGGAAGAGATCCCTTATAGGGATAAGTTCGCCTTTGTACCTATATGTTATTTGTAATAGACGTATTTTTTATCTGTTTTTGTGTACAATAAAGTGTTTACTTACTTACTTACAACAGGAGGAGTTTCTCTACCAAACAAAACTACTTTATAATTTAGATATTAGTCTGCTGCTGTTTACACATCCCGTGAATAAGGGATGCGACTGATTTTGAATTAACATAGTGCAGTAATATGAATAAAATTAGCTCAATTATGTTCATACAAAGAAAAAAGAAAGAAAAACATATTTTTTTAAATATGTAACTTCAGAGGTACGATTATTTTATGATTTCTTATGTTTAACCCAAAAGAAAGTTTAAATAGTTTTTGGAATCCTCATAATTTTAATAAAACAATCATTGTTTAACAATCATATTTTTTATTTTTTACTAACAATTTAATATGGATTGTATTATCTGAAATAAAGAATTATTATTATTATTATTATTTGTTTCTCGACTCATAGTCTCGGGCTTATACGTCCCGGTCTTTTGAAAGGCTTGCGTGGGGATATGGATCCAACACGTAGAGGCCCCTTGGAGAAATTTGCTGTGGCTGTAGCCCTGCTGGGACCCGTTCCTGATCATATCAATAGGATGATACATCCATTATTATTATTATTATTGTATGACAACCATGAACTTAAACGTACTTTTGAACGGTGAAAATGGTAAATAACTTTTTTTCTCCATACAAATACTGGTACCCAATAAACAGATGACGTCACACGTAGGTACGCCATTTGTATGGAGCGTTTTTAGCCCTCTGTAGGAATGTTGAACTTCGACGGTCATTTCTGACTTTTAGAGCAGTCGAAGTGTAGGTAGTCCCATATAGACATTTGATCCCAATAAAAAATATAATGGATTTCCATCCTCAAAAAAAAATTACCGCCTATTCCTGTCACTGACGAAGTCATAAGTGATGAAGTCTAGTCGAGGGTTTATGTTGGAACTTCTTAGATATTTAAGACCTTTATGTACACACACATATAAATATAAATATCAGACAACCTCACACAAATCGATCTAGTCCCAAATGAAGCTCAAGAAGGCTTGTGTTATGGGTACTACAAGACGATATATATACTTATATAGATGAATATATACTTAAATACATAGAACAACCATGACCCAAGCACAAATATTCGAGTTCATCACACAAATATTTGCCCTGGCCGGGATCAGTAGGCAGGTGCTTACACACTGAGCCAACCGCGTCGTCAAAACAAATGCATTGAATATATGACTAAATAGTGATCGGGTGGGAGAACTACTAATTCTGTTTTTCTGGTACGTGGTCGCGGTCGGTACTAGTTACTCTATCAAAAAAACCGGCCAAGTGCGAGTCGGACTCGCGCACCGAGGGTTCCGTACAAACACTTTCCATCCCTAAGTGGTTAAGTTAAGTTTGCACCTGGTATGTATAGCGCCCCATATAAATTAGGTGCAAAGTTAGGTATTAATAGGTATTAAAAAAAAACTACTTACTAGATCTCGTTCAAAACAATTTTCGTTGGTAGTTTTTATAGTAATGTACATCATATGTGTTTTTTAGATTTTTCATTTTCTTATTTTAGAAGTTAGAGGGGGGGGGGGACCAACTTTTTTCCACTTTGGAAGCGTCTGTCACGCAAACTATTCGGTTTAGAAAAAAAATATTTTTGAAACCTCAAAATCATTTTTAAAGACCTATCCATAGATACCCCACACGTATGTGTTTGATGAAAAAAAAAAATTGAGTTTCAGTTCTAAGTATGGGGAGCCCCCAATATTTATTATTATTTTTTTATTTTGCATCAAAATCTTAATGCGGTTCACAGAATACATCTACCTATCAAGTTTCAACAGTATAGCTCTTATAGTTTCGGAAAAAAATGGCTGTGACATACGGACGGACATACGGACAGACAGACAGACATGACGAATCTATAAGGGTTCCGTTTTTTGCCATTTGGCTACGGAACCCTAAAAATGTGTTTCGCCTATATTGCCACATCTGAAAATGAAATATTTGAAAATGAAAAAAATTAAAATCAACATCTAAGTTTATTTATTTATTTATTTAATCGTATGACAGGGGTAAGTGTAATACAGCCTAAATATTAAGTTTGAGACTCATTAGCCATTTGATGGCATCGTCGTTGAGGTTGATCAGGTCTTCGGCAGGCCTCCAGTGTAGTGAGTTAGAGGACACTCTTCGATAATGTGCTGAATGGATTGCACTTCGGCACCGCAGTCGCAAGCAGGCGAGGCAGCCCAACCACAGCGATGCCTGTCACATCTAAGTCACCCAAAAACACAATTCTTGTGTGAAAAGCATGCTTCCCTCTATATTTTGTGTTACCTATTTATTTTTTATTTTTAGGTAATTATACATACGAGTAATAATATGTGTTTTTTTTTTATTAAAGCAGTAACGTCTGCTATCGTAAACCAAATGCTGACAAAGAAGCGAAAAATTGAAAAATTTAATGGTTCGGACAGGATTCGAACCTGCGTGGTCCAGTTGGTAGGACGCCCGTGTTGGCCCGGAAAGCCGTTGGAAACGAACGCAGGTTCGAATCCTGTCCGAAACTGTTCTTTGTAAACAATAATATGTGTGATTGAATTTTGAAAATATTTTCTCGATTTTTACGAAACAAAAGTCCAGTGATAGACTAACAAGGTATGCTTAAAATACGGTTCCGTTGGTACCCTTTTAGATACGGAACTCTTATAAATTATTGAGGGAACACTCTGTTTTCTGAAAGGCATACAAAATGGCTACGGATTCGGTCAAATTATATTTGCTAGTCTATATAGTGTATGGCTAAGATCCTAACAAAAGCCTTATTAAGCCCAATGAAGGCCCGTAGCAAACTACTCTATACTTGTTAGTTTGTGCACTTTGAATCTATTCACTAGATCGAAAACACGTAGTTTCCTCCCGCGCTAAAAGTGTGGTGAAAAGGGGCTTTATGTGGCTTGTATGGGGGCTGGGCTACAAAACCTGCTCTGAATGAAGTATCTTTGGATGTTTATTTTGTGGTTTCAGCAGTTTTTATTGTACGAGCTCTTCAGTTTTCACGATTTATTTTACCTAATTTGATTCGTTAAGTCAAAGTGAAATACTCGTATTTATAGGTACAGTAAAGGAAACTGAAACGCTTACCTTTTTGTCCCTTATTGTCATAGTGACAAAAGCAAAAAGGTACGTGTTCCAATTTCCTACTGAAATGGAGAATGGATGATTTGTTTTTTTTTGTTTATAGGTAGGTTTTGTTTATAAGCTCCCTTGATCCTAGAAAAAAGTAACAGGTTTATCTGTAGCTTAAAAAAAAGAAGATGAATTGTTTTTTCCCGCCTTGTACGAGCATGGCAACGGCAACCTAACTAACCCAGTTAGGTGATAGTTGTAGTATAATTCTTTATTTATTTATATATTTATTCAAATGTCAAGTTATTACGACTCGGCGGGGGGCCGCTGTGCTCCTTATACATACCAATAAACAAAAATTCAAGATTTAAAAAAAAAACTTTACCCATTTAATTTGCGCCCATTTCCAATGGCTAAATTTGAAACCTCCTTCTTTGCATAGCTTAAAACTGAATAAGTTATGGAATTATTTTCAAAAAAATCCATATACATAATTATCGAGCTACTTACAAAATTTATCGAAACTAGTCAAATTAAACGAGAATTGGTTGGGAAATGCGGTCTTTAAAGTAGAACAGCAGAACATACGATTTTTTCCCAAGCAGTAAAGAAGACGTTTAGCCATCGCTCGGTCTATAAATCTTATCACAGTATTCACAGTCCTATACTACTGTGACAAGATTATATGTTGCGACCAAGGGAATCCTCTTCTTTTGTAGAAAAACACTTCAATTCATAGAAAAAAAAAAATCTTCGGAAGTCATATATTCTGCAGAGATCTTAAAAATTTCAATCTATAGCTTAGATTAGGCTTGTATTATAACATTCCTAAAAAATTTTTGGCTTCAGAATAAATACTTTTAATGAAATTAAATTTGTATGAAATGAAAATTCTATGAAACATTTCTCTATAAAACAAGGGTAAACCGCGACCAATTTATATCCCCGTTTTCTTAGATTGATTAGAAAGGGACGACACTACAGTATTGCCACTCTTTAATTTCTACTCTTTTTGGTCAAACTGTACCTGAATGCATCTAGTCCCAAATTAAACTAACTTTCTAGTTGTGGGTACTAGACGACGATATACATACTTATATAGAACAACCATGACCCAAGCACAAATATTCGAATTCACCACACAAATATTTGCCCTGGCCGGGATTCGAACCCAGGACCGCCGTGTCAGTAGGCAGGTCTCTACAATCTGCGTCAACCGAGTCATCTTAATATGATTATCAGCGTCTCTGCGTTCGAGTGCTCTCTGTGTGAAGATTGCGGCGACACCCAGTTCACTGGTAAGTTCCTCGCACTATATATGCCAATGCGCCTATCTAATAATTGTAATGGATAGGCTTCAGGGACTGGTGAAATGATTGTTTACTTAGAGCGGACGCAAACGACTAGACCGGTATGCTCCCTCGGGAGAGCGCGGTCAATAATCATGAGTTAATCAGCTTCTGTGTCTCGTAGTGTCTTTTCCAATCCATTAACCGACTCAGTAAGTGTTACAGTCCAGGAAAGATAACTATGGTTTACAACCGACTTCAAAAAACAGGCTGATGGCGTGTATGTGCTGAAACATTATTAGTTTCTCTGCGTTCGAGTGCTTTGTGTGTGAACATTATGGCAACACCCTTCAGTTCACAGATAAGTTCGTCGCACTATATATGCCAATGTGCCTATGTAATATTGTAATGGATAGGCTTCAGGGACTAGTGAAATGTTTATTTACTTAGAGCGGACGCAAACGACGCCAGTCTAGAACGGAGGCCCCTCGGGACAGCGCGGTCAATAATCAAGAGTCATTCGACTTCTGTGTCTCGTAGTGCCTTATTTAAGCCATTAACTGACTCAGTAAGTGTTACAGTTCAGGAAACGTGACTATGGTGTATAACCGACTGAAAAAAAAGATGCTGATGTGTGTTTTTGGATAGGAGTTACCTCAAAAGGAACACTGACACCCTTCTAAGATAACTTCGTTTTCCATCTGTCTATCTGTTACTCTGTCTGTCTGTTTTACAAAAGAAAAAGCGGAACCCTTTTAAAACCCCTACAACATACATCCGTTTGTTTGTCTGTCGTCTTAGAGAATTACCTATACTTAGACTGCAAGGAAGAGGCTGACGTATATTACCTATACTTAGACTGCAAGGAAGAGGCTGACGTGTATTACCTATACTTAGACTGCAAGGAAGAGGCTGACGTGTATTACCTATACTTACTGCAAGGAAGAGGCTGACGTGTATTACCTATACTTAGACTGCAAGGAAGAGGCTGATGTGTATTACCTATACTTAGACTGCAAGGAAGAGGCTGACGTGTATTACCTATACTTAGACTGCAAGGAAGAGGCTGACGTTTATTACCTATACTTAGACTGCAAGGAAGAGGCTGACGTGTATTTTCTTGGAGGTCCATACCAGAATAGGAATAACGGTACCCTAAGGGTTCTTATAAGATCACATTGTTGTATAAAGTGTGATATCTGATAATGGCAAAAACTATTGAAACATAAAACAACCCAGTCACGTCAAGTTTGTATGTTTTTCATATAAACTTTCTACTCCCAGAATAGGTCTCCTTTTATTTATTTATTTAGGAGAATTCTTGATGAAGTCTGTCTTGATTTTTTTTGTTGATTATTTAAGGGTTTTTTATCACATTAGAGGCAAATATTCGCATGAGGCAGTATTCCTCATACATAATTTCATTCTAAGCGTGGAAGCTCATCACATTCTAATTTCTTAGTGGTTTCTAATGCCGGCTCCACATGCTTGGCAAACAACGGCAAACGTACAGGACGCGGTTATATGTTAGAGTGAGTACGACGTAGTTCCGTCTCACTCTAACATATAACTGCGTCCTGTACGTTTGCCGTTGTTTGCCAAGCATGTGGTCGTGGAGGCGGCATAAGCATTAAGTTGCGAGGGCAAAACTTAACTGAGCATTAATTTTATTAAAACTTTCGTGAGACATATTTAATTATTGTATGGTGATGAAGGGCTCCATACGAGTTCGAAACATGTCGGGCCGTTCCTTACAATTTCACGTGAGTGTAAACCGCTTAATACATTAACTGAGCATAGCGAATTTCTTATCGATTACGTACCAGGAAAACAGAGCCTTGTGAGATACATAATGAAGAAGGTTTGTAACCGTATAACTCCTGATAACATATTACATACGGCACTCTCTTTTCGCCTTGAACTTTTAGCTGCTTATGTTTTCCTAGTGGTTCTAATATTGAGGCTTTCTGCAAAATAGGAATAGTTAGTCAATTCAGTCTACCACTTTGGGTCCTTAGAGTCGAAAAGTGGTTGACCAATGTATGACTAGTAAATTAATTTGTCGCAATTAGTGTTGTTTTTTTTGGATATCGCCGATTCCGATTCCACACATTAAACATTTTAACAAAAAAAGAACAGACTTCAAAAACACTGAAAAGCCAAAAATACCCATTCATGTACTACAGATTACATTTGAATCACTTTTTGAATTCGGTACCAAACCACTCAATTATTACAATAAAAAAAGATGCCGCGCATAAAGCCTTTAAATGATTACCATTTGGTATTTACGAGTATTTTTGTTCAATATTTATATATTATAGTTTACATGAGGTTTGGCACCGACTTCAAAAGGTGATTCAAATGTAATCTGTACCTGAACGGGTTACTTTTGGCTTTTAACTTTTTTGGAAGTCGGTTCTTTTTTGTAAATTTATTTTTATTAGTTTTTAAGTGATTCATATAAAATACGTATCTTGTTTGAATTATCCCCTAACTACTAACCGTTAAGGAGTTATACCTTTCCATCATCAGTTCAGCATAGGAAGATGATGACTACTATATGCAAATAAATAGGTTTAGAAAATATATGAAAAACAGTGCCTTTAAAAAAATTGGGTTGCACTCGATTTTTCTGAGATCTCATCATCAGATCCCAACTCGTTTAAAAAGGGACCACTTCAGAAGTAGGAATACTCTTTCAAATAAAAAAAGAAATTTTAAAATCGGTCTACAAACGGCGGAGTAATCGGTGGACAGACATAAAAAAACATAAAATCGAACATAGAACCTCTTCCTTTTTTGGAAGTCGGCTAGAAATTTAATATTTCCGAAATACCCAGCTCAAAGAAACGCAGATCCCGTAGTCAAACAACGCAAACGCGCCTTTATCCGCACCGCTTTGCAATGTAGCGAATTTTATTTCAAACAAAGTTGGAAAGAACTCAACCCTTTCCTTTCCTAACAAATACTTTCTTACGTGCTACTTACAAACACGTAATTTGTGGGGAAGTATCTAGAAAGCTTAAGAGGGCGCCAACGCGTTGGCTAGCTCTCTCTCTCACTGAGCGTAAGCGTGAGCGAGATGGAAGTGCGTGCTCGGAAGCGCGGAAATCATGTTTTTTGAGTTGTGTTATAAACGTGTGCATTTTATATTGAAAATAGTTTTACAGTTTTTGAGAACTTATAATTGTGCATCTATTAAGCTAAAAAACATTGTTAAAAACGGAAGGGTTTTGAAGATCCAACCGGAAATATGTATAAAAAGGGTTACGTTTGAGAGATAAAAGTATCGAGAAAATTAATACCAATCGTGTTTTCACGTTGACAAGATTGAAGAAAAACTGTTTAAGTTTCTTATTTCCAAGGGACAGATTTTTAATCACTAGGGATGTTGAGATCTAGGATCATTCACCTGACGAATTGTGCATGGGTGGGCTCTTAAATCCGACTTGTATTATTATAAACAAACTCAATACTATACAATACAATACAATACAATACAAATACATTTATTGATAAAACATAATGTACAGAGAGGTAACGGTTAAATTCTATGCTTAAAAAACAAATAAATTCACGTTTACAAATGAAGCGAAAATTGAAAAATTTAATGATTCGGACAGGATTCGAACCTGCGTTTCCAACGGCTTTCCGGGCCAACACCGGCGTCCTCCCAATTGGACCACCGAATCAGATGTCAGTCATTGAATTTTTCAACCAGTTGCTTCGACATGCCTTAGGGTGGCATCGTAGCGCCATCTACCGTAAAGATTTAGACTTTATCGTCGGCACCATCGTCTCAAATTTGTTGAGAATTGATAGTAACGATGTGCTACACCCAAATTACTTATTTTTTATTAAAGCAGTAACGTCTGCTAACGTAAACTAAATGTTTTCAATTTTCGCTTCATTTTTAAACATTTATTTTACGTTAGCAGACGTTACTGCTTTAATAAAAAATAAATAAATTCACAATTTGCATAACCTAAACTAGGGTTCCCCCTGTGTTTCAGGCAATGGGAAAGCCTTAACATTATTTAATTTTAAGTACATATTCATCTATATTACAGTAATCTTATTGTAGCTTACATACTACAATTTACACTAAAGTACTTAATTAAACAAATATTTATTTAATGACAGCCAGCAAGTTCTCTGTATCTTCGTACGTCATAGTTTGTAGTGACTCACGAAGCGTTTTCTTACATTGAGCGAAGCTAAGTGGATATAGGTCCAATTTCGCATTTAATCTATTGTAAAGAAATGGTCCCAGAAATATGAAAAATCTTGTAGAAAATGCGTGTTTTGCTTGCATGTTATAGTAGCAAACAATATCTTTACGCCTCTTGTTTTTATATTCGGTGCTGTAAGGAGTTGTGCAGCGCTGTCTTAATACTGTGCCGTGAATAAATAACTGACGAACTGTTAGTACTTTACATTCACTGTATATATAAGGTTAGTAGGGTAGAGGTAAGGACAATAGGTATGAACCTTTAGGATTGCTCTTTGGGCTCTTTCTAATCTAACTAACTTCAAACAGAGGAACGATAAGCATCCGTTACACAATCGTATAAGGCATTTGAGCGTTTTTCAAAAAAAGTGTACATGGCAAAATTTGAATGTCCCACACGTTCAACGTGTTTTTTTTTTTACTTTACCTTTAGTATTTGGGTATATGAGTGGTATCATTTGATTCTGTAGATGTGGGGCATTTATTTTTTATTTATAAAACGATTATATTATATTTATTACTAGATTTATTGCAAAATAAAGATATGAAAAGTGCTAAAATGGGTATGTCCCACGTCGACTCAGTCATGTTCAGAGGCTTGCAGAAACTCGAAATAAATTTGTATGAATATTGAATGTGGTCACACAGATAAAGTAATGAGTCTAGATTTTAGTCGTGTGCTTTATTTATAAACAAATACGGTTTATAATGCCGAAAAACTACTTTTTCCACTGTCCAAAGAAATCGACAGACCGGAACTTCCGGTTATAGTCACAAGCGATTTTAACATACTTGTGCAATCGATATTCCCCAAAAAGCGTTAATTTTTCAATCCTGGCAACATTTTAATGCTATAGGCATCGGATTTCATTGCAAATGTAACGTCAGTTCCGTGAAAACGGTGACGAAAGGTGGACGTTGTGTCAGTGCGCTAAAAATAGGATTTCGAGTTAGTAACAGTTTTTTCGGTAAGTAGATTATAATTAACTTTTTAAACACAATTAGACATAGAAGAAACTATCGTAGTATCCGAAACTAAACCAAAAACACATTGAATTGGTTCAGAACACGTTGAAATTTTGATTTTAAATTGTCGAGGTAGAATTCGTCACGTCCGATTCGTGACGTGATATACTACCGGAACGATTTTGTGACGAATTGGAACTATAAAGCTTAGTACACAATCGAAATGTGACCGATGTTTTAACCGACTTCTAAAAAAGGAGTTACTTAGTTTGACCCATATGTTTGTTATACACGCATGTTTATCCGCCATTATCTCGCATTTGTCAGAACCGATTTTGATGCGGTTTTCAGAAAAGTATTTGTTATCTCCGGAAAAAATTACTAAAAAGCAAAATAACAATTAAAACATTTATAAAAACCGGCTAAGAGCATGTCGGGCCACGCTTACAGTCGAGTTTTTAATTAGGCGAACTAACTTGACAGCTGAAAGTGTTGTCAGAAATGAAGGAAAAAAATTGTGATTGGTTTATGTCGATATAACCTTGTATACACCCATAAACCTTAACATATTGCAATAAGGTTTATATTTGTTTATAACTGTCAAGAAAACAAAAGGCAGACAGCGTTCTAAGCGATGTCCTAAAATAAAGTTCGTTCGATGTAAGTATTTTAATTACAACCGTTTTTAGGGTTCCGTACCCAAAGGGTAAAAACGGGACCCTATTACTGAGACTTCGCTGTCCGTCCGTCCGTCTGTCACCAGGCTGTATCTCAAGAACGGTGATAGCTAGGCAGCTGAAATTTTTACAGATGATGTATTTCTATTGCCGCTAGAACAAAAAATACTAAAAATAAAATAAAATAAATATTTAAGGGGGGCTCCCATACAACAAACTTGTTATAGATTATGGTACGGAACCCTTCATGCGCGAGTCGGACTCGCAATTGCCCAATTTTTTATTAATGAGAATTAATACTGTTATTCTATATTTTGAAATGTTCATGTTGCTATTACTTGCTAAAGGTAATCGTAACATTGTATGTTTTATTTTAAACATTTTTAATAAAACATTATTAATAATCTATAAAAATAGATAAATAACACTAATAAAACTTTCAATATTAAGATTGTCATTTACTCATGAAAGATTTTTATGTAATACATAATAATATACATGGTAAATATTTATTATTACTAGTTTAATACATGTTTTATTATTACATATATAAACTAGTAATAATATATATTATACCATTTTGATTCCGTTGCAATAAATACGATTCATGACATAATATTTTTGTGATTTTATTTCAATATATTCAATCTATGTACACTATTCCTTACATTTTCCAGTTAGTCACATGAGATTCCGTTTAGTTACTGTCCCAAGATTTGGGATGTTGAAAATAATTATTTCTGGCTGCTGCAGTGCAACAATTCACATATTTAAGCGTTAACATTACTAAATGAATATTCCTTAATGTAATAAAAAATATTATTCGTTGATTTGTCGCATTTTAATGCAAAAAAATACATGTTTTAGCAGTCATTTGGTGGCGATTGTGACGAACTGGACCTTTATTTTATCCTCAAAGCTTGCTCGTTCCATTAATTCTATAAATTAAACCCGTTTTAAATAGTTTATTGTCTGTATTTTAAATGTGTAAACTAAAACTGGTCCAAAAAATACTTCAATCAATTTATACTGAATTTTATATTAGTGACTATCCGGAACTAGTTTCACCACAATCTGAGTTTAAAATGTCGATATTTTCTATATTTTTTAATATTTTAATGCCATTTTCTTAAATAATACACTATAACTTACGGGGAATTAAATAAGCCAAGAAAATTTAAAATCGGCGTTATAAAAAAAACCGTTTTCCGGTTCGTCACGTGTACACTTTTTTTGAAAAACGCTCATTTATCTTCCTTAAGCCGCTGTCCTTGGCGTATGACCTTGGTCCTTCGAGGCATAATGCGTCGAGGTCGATAGTTCCTTATTGTGCCTTCCTCAATAGTAATGTGATTATAATACGCGTAATATTAACCCCGAATAAAGGCCTAAACGATATCGTCTGTTGGCAACCAAAACTCACTATATAAATAACAAATACCCACTTAAAACAAAACTCGTATCTTAGTATCAATCTACCAACTAGATACGAGCTTTTGAAGAGTATTGACAGAATTTTTAGTGAGTTTTAGTTGTCAACTGGCAATTTGTTTTTACTGCTCATTCTGCGGCTAATGATGGTTGCGTTTATCCATACTAATATTATAAATGCGAAAGTGTGTCTGTCTGTCTGTCTGTCTGTCTGTCTGTTACCTCTTCACGCTAAAACCGCTGAACCGATTTAGATGAAATTTGGTATATAGATAGTTTAAGTCCCGGGGAAGGACATAGGTGCCCCGCGGTGTTACCCGCTCATCCCACGGGAACACTAAATTTATTCGGGATGAAAAGTATCCTATGTCCTTTCCCGGGACTTAAACTATCTATATACCAAATTTCATCTAAATCGGTTCAGCGGTTTTAGCGTGAAGAGGTAACAGACAGACAGACAGACAGACAGACAGACACACTTTCGCATTTATAATATTAGTATGGATTAGTATATTAGTATGGATTAAACACTATAGATTACATCGTTCCTTAAACAATATTCGCTTAAGCTCAACCACAGAATACTTAATAGTATTACATACCACATGTATTGCAAAGTAAAAATGTATGTAGGAATAAATGTTAACCAGCGAATCGATACCCCGCAGGCAGCAGGCAGAACAGCAAGCGGTCCTTTCTCACATTCCAGGGTTACTTTAGTAATTTTCGCTATTAGCTAATAGCGAATACTAGTTTTAATTATTTTTTGTACAGTTTTTGAACTTCACATTATAATAAGAAGAGGTCTATCAGCACACAAGATTTTAATTGTCATTTTAAACGACACCCCTCGTTTTTCGATGGTTATATGGTTTGGAGTAGTAGGGCCTCGTGCAGGGTCCGTCCGGATTGTTACTACCGTCTTGCCTGCTAACTCAACAGCAATGTTCGCATTGTTGTGTTCCGGTGTGGGGGTAAGATAGCCGGTGAAATTACTAGCATAGAGGCATTCTATCTTCGTCCTCCGGGTAAGCAAGCACTTGTGACTCCTCTGGTGTTGCGGGCGACGGTAATCGCTTTCCATCAGGCGATACGTTTGCTCGTTTGCCCCCTATGAAATATAAAAAATAAAAAGTAGCTAATTTGATATTCTCAAACATGCAATGAAATGTCGCCATAACGTGCGTTAACAGGCTTCGAAGTATCACGTCTCGGACGGAACAACTCGAAGAACTGTAAAGGAATTTCATACAAAATTGAAAACTAGACCGGGAAGTATTTTTTTTAAACATGGCTCCGTGTCATTATCAGGCTAAACAGCTGTTTTTTTTTTTTGCGTTGTGTATTATTTCATTGCATATGTTTGAGAAAAGCATTATTGAGGGGTCAAAAGTGGCTCCAAACGATTCGTGTAATACACACGGCTGCTGCTCGCCAGTTCCTGGGGTGAACTTGGCTGGACACGCTGCCGCGATACATGCAGCCTTAGCCGTGAAAATAATTAATAATACGTACCAGCTATCCGATTGAACTTATTATTGTACAGCGATTTCAGCTTGATTGTTTTCACTCAAAGGTTAAACCGGTGCAATGCCTCGTCGCGTTTCGCGCCTAATGGAACTCCTGTGTTCGTAATAATGCGTCGCGAGAACAATTACCTTACCATGAGTTTGTAGTGACTGTACTCGCCAGCGACAGCGTACACGACTTGTATGGAGGATTGTAGTTCTACAAAGTATCCGCTAGGGGCGCTGAACTATTCTCCATACAAAACGTTTACGCTGTCGCTAGCGAGGACAGTCACTTTAACTTTTTTTTTTTTTTTATGTCATAGTAGGCAAACGAGCAAACGTATCGCCTGATGGAAAGCGATGACCGTCGCCCATAAACACCTGCAATACCAGAGGAGTCACAAGTGTTTGCCTACCCGGAGGACGAATATAGAATGCCTCTATGCTAGTTATTCGTGGTATAACTCGTGGTAAGGGTACAGAGGCGGGGTTTTACGTAGGTACGGCACGAGCTTTTTGCTCGCACTCTTTCAATACTACCTACAGTCTGACAAAAAAGAGTAGAAATTAAAACCGGCCAAGAGCATGTCGGACCACGCTCAGTGTAGGGTTCCGTAGTTGCCCATCCTTCACAATAGACGGGCTTAAAACAGCGGAACAGCCCGAGGTTTAAATTACGAGAAAGATTTCAAGCTCTATAAAAAGGTCGTAAACGCCAAAGTAACTGTAATTACTTATTACCTTCTGGAAGTTATTGATTATACCCGTCAGATTGAACGGAATGTTTTAATTTTTAATGCAGTATGGAACTTAACTAATATGTGTAACTTTCGAAGTATAAGGACACCGCGCGGCACTTACGTCATTTTAAAGAAAAATATGAAATTTTGCGATAACTCAAAAACGGCTCGACCGATTTTCAATATAGTTTATATTGAAAGTACCTTTAAGGCTTCATTTTCATGAATTTTTCCATAATTTTTTGACCCGTGGTTGAGAAGTTAGAGGGGGGGACGCTATTTTTTTTATTTTCGTAGCGAATATTTACAATACTGCTGACTTTATCAAAAAATAATATGAAGGAGCCCCTATAATTTTTAAAATACTTTATTCAACAACACCCCACGCATTAGTGATCAAACGAAAAAAAAAATTCACCCCCACTTTAGGTGTTTGAGAGGTACCCGAAAAGAAGTTTTTTTTTTAGTTTTTATTCTACCGTTTTTTCGGCGTGATACATACACATACTCATATCAAATTTCAGCTTTCTAGTACTAATGATCACGGAGCTAAGCCGCGGACGGACGGACAGACGGACATGGCGAAACTATAACGGTTCCTAGTTGACTACGGAACCCTAAAAAGTGGCAATACTGTAGTGTCGTCCCCGTTTTCTTAGATTGGTTAGAAATGGACGACACTACAGTATTATCACTTTTTAATTTCTACTCTTCTTTGTCAGACTGTATTTGTATACTTTGCATGGGATAATATTTGCTTACAATAATGACTAGGCATCGGAAAATCGGATACTTTTATACCTAAACTTTGGCAGCGGCTCGGCTTTGTTGTTCAGTTGTAGGTATAGGCGGCTTTGTTTGAGGTATGAGTGAGATAGCAATAGGATTTTGTAAATTTTAGGTAAATATCCACCTGAAGTTCCGATACCTAATTATAGCCTAACCGCAACCTAAGAAGCGTCGGTGCGGCCCAGGGATATTGGCGCATTTTCTCATTTTTAATTGATAAAATTTAGCTTTTTAGCTTTCACTCAAATACAAGATTTTTTTTTAGAGCTAGTAAGATCATTATTAACCATTTCAAATATATATCAAAACTGGGTCTACTAGCCTATTGGACAAAAACTAAAAACAAGTCGCGTTTTGACTACCTACTGTTTTTTATGACGTCACAAGCCAGTATCCTCATAGAAACTTCATACTACATCGTTTTTGACATTTCATAAAGAGTAGCTGATTTGAGCTGTCATCTAATACAGTATTATTTCACCTATGAGAAATCGGAAGATCCCGGATAGCTGTGTCACGAACCTGGGGCGTGGAAAATGGAAAATTCCTGAACAGCCAGGATATAAATTATCCCGCGGGAGCCGATGTGAATTTATTAAAGTTTTTCGGTGGAGAGCTACTCCGATTGAAATTCGATTATGTGAAGTCGATTTCTTTCTTTGATTTGTGTCATTCGTAGAATTATTTTATGACGACATTGCATTACCTACATGTTTGAGAAAATTAAAACCGAAACACAACGCTACGCTCCAAAACACGCATATCTGACGTAAGCAATAACAGCCAGGCTCAAGTGGGATTGGGCAGGCCACGTCTTATAAATAAAAACAGCCCAAAGTGTGACCGGACATTTAAAATTAAATTTAGCTTTGGAAGCCAGATCCGCGCACATAAACGGAGATTGTACCTAAGACTCGCCGTCATCAGACAAAACGAAAAGGACTTTTATGTATTTTTCATAAATTAATAGTTATAAAAACGGTTTAAACTCGCGTTATACTTCTCAGGAGCATGGAAGCCTGTGGTTCCGGCGTTTAGAAACATCGCGTGTTCAGACAATGTCGTGAATACAGTAACTCAAGTTTGCGTAGTATCAGTAGGAAGTAGTGAAAATGCAGTAACAGACATAACAGCAGTGCTTCCCTCCTCCCGCCGTGCTATTTGTGCGGGCGCTGAGGACCGCGAGGAGAGCGATAACCAGTGCAGTGGGCCGTGAGTCGCATAGCAGCACGGATAGCTGCCCCTGATGAAGAGCTCCATATGGGTTCGACACTTCGTATGCGCCGTTCCCGACAATTCGTACGCGGCGAAGTGGTATTGAGAGCCGTGATCTCCGGACCGAGGTCCATGAGAGATGTGACGGTGCGGTTTCGTCCCACACCAGCACGTGACCTATCTTCCACGGGACCAGGGTTATCCGTCATCTTCCACGGGACCAGGGTTATCCGTCAGGGTCGTTGGTTCAAGGATCGCGGGGAGATTAACGGTGTAAAGAGCGCGGATAATATCATTTATTAGGGCAGCATATATATATATATATCCCACCAAAAACATTCTGTAAAAAACAGCCAAGTCTCGATGGAGCTGCTTGTTTATCTCTAAAAATTTATGAAATCTAGACAAAGTCGTACCAAGTCTAAGGTTCCTTACTGCGATTTCTTTATTATTATAGTTAATGTTGTGTGACTTGGCCGTTGAAGGGTACACAAGCGTCCAAAACCAGGTGCTCCATGACACCATTGCACCAATCAAATTACCAATACCAGTATGGGCTATTATCTCGCTTAACAAACATAGGTATTTACAATTGCAACAGATATAACATTACGTGTAAACAAAATTGACTTGTAGCGGTTCTGGCGACAGATTGGTCCAATGGTGTCATGGAGCACCTGGTTTTGTACGCTTGTGTACCCTTCAACGGCCAAGTCACACAACATTAACTATAATTATAAAGAAATCGCAGTAAGGAACCTTAGACTTGGTACGACTTTGTCTAGATTTCATTATTTTTTAGAGATAAACAAGGAGCTCCATCGAGACTAGGCTGTTTTTTACAGAATGTTTTTGGTGGGATTTCACTTCTTTTTGTAGAAACGTGAGCATATTGATTTATTTTATTAGATTTTCTTATTTTACACATTTTTTTTTCTTTTTAGGAGTAGTTTTTTTATTATTACATTCTTTCTTTTCTTTTTTTCCGGTTCTGATTCTTGTACAGTAGCAACAGTTTTTCGTATTGCCCATTCGCGTTCATTATTTATTCTTTTAGACGGTTTAGACGGTTTAATTTCTGAAAGATCGGCGCGGTATTTACGCCCAAGCCGGCTGTATTCGGTGATCGCTGAAGCTTGAGGTTTTATACCCTTGAAGTCAACATTTATGAGGTGCACCCCATGAAGATTGCTTACTCGTGAAAGCGCCACGCAGGCTTGGCCGCAAGAGAATATGGAGATGCCAATTTCCATGAGGGCGTTTTTTAGAATTAGACCTTGGCTCTTGTGAATTGTTAGGGCATACACCACACAGATTGGAAATTGTTCTCTGTTCACGTATGCCCGGGGTATGATCTCAAATTTTGACTTAATAGGCAATAATTCGTAAATCAAATTATTAGTGAATATTACTACCAATTGTTTAGGCTGTGTTTGTTCTTCCGGGTCCCACCTCACTTTTTGTACAACGCCTATCGACCCATTAACTAAACCTAATCTAACATCAATGTTTCTCCTAAGCATTACTTAAGCTCCCTCTTTAATGATTATAGTTTCTTCCAGTCCAGCAGTCATCGACGCATCATCTTCATATTTTTGTAAATACACCCGGGCTTTCGTTATCATACATTATTCAATTAAAACTTCTTTTAAATCTAATAATTAAGTAATAATCAGTAATCCGTCACTAATCGTAAAATTCCTAACCTATTCAAATCTTCGAATTGTTATAATAACAACCTGCTAATTAACCTCACGAAATAATAAGCGAAATCAACGAAATGCAAATAATCCCTCCTAATCCCTAGCAAACGTTTTCAAGCGCAGTAGAAGAATGTCGTAAACGACTGTAACACGGCCGGTTGCCACTTCGCCATAAAAGGTTATCGGGAAAACAAACGTAAGCGCATTTTAATATACATTCAGCGCCATCTAGCGACGTGTGCGGGAGAGTTTTCCTTTAATTTTATTTATATGCGTATTAAAAGCAGAAGGGGAGGCATTCACCCAGCAGTGGGACGCTATAGGCAGAGATGGGCATTAATCGATTAAAAAAGTTAATCGACAAAATTAATCGCTATTAATTGAATCTACGTAGATTAACTTCGTCATTTTAATCCATTCAATTTCACGATTAATTCTCGTTTAAAAGTTGGAACACGCTCATTTGTGCTTTTTACGAAAATACAATAAAGTACATGTCTTATCCAGGGACTGAAAATGTACATTTAGAAATTGTTTTGGTTTGGATACCTTTGTATCCGACCGTTCCCTCTTCCCTCTTCCCTCTTCCCTCTTCCCTCTTCCCTCTTCCCTCTTCCCTCTTCCCTCTTCCCTCTTCCCTCTTCCCTCTTCCCTCTTCCCTCTTCCCTCTTCCCTCTTCCCTCTTCCCTCTTCCCTCTTCCCTCTTCCCTCTTCCCTCTTCCCTCTTCCCTCTTCCCTCTTCCCTCTTCCCTCTTCCCTCTTCCCTCTTCCCTCTTCCCTCTTCCCTCTTCCCTCTTCCCTCTTCCCTCTTCCCTCTTCCCTCTTCCCTCTTCCCTCTTCCCTCTTCCCTCTTCCCTCTTCCCTCTTCCCTCTTCCCTCTTCCCTCTTCCCTCTTCCCTCTTCCCTCTTCCCTCTTCCCTCTTCCCTCTTCCCTCTTCCCTCTTCCCTCTTCCCTCTTCCCTCTTCCCTCTTCCCTCTTCCCTCTTCCCTCTTCCCTCTTCCCTCTTCCCTCTTCCCTCTTCCCTCTTCCCTCTTCCCTCTTCCCTCTTCCCTCTTCCCTCTTCCCTCTTCCCTCTTCCCTCTTCCCTCTTCCCTCTTCCCTCTTCCCTCTTCCCTCTTCCCTCTTCCCTCTTCCCTCTTCCCTCTTCCCTCTTCCCTCTTCCCTCTTCCCTCTTCCCTCTTCCCTCTTCCCTCTTCCCTCTTCCCTCTTCCCTCTTCCCTCTTCCCTCTTCCCTCTTCCCTCTTCCCTCTTCCCTCTTCCCTCTTCCCTCTTCCCTCTTCCCTCTTCCCTCTTCCCTCTTCCCTCTTCCCTCTTCCCTCTTCCCTCTTCCCTCTTCCCTCTTCCCTCTTCCCTCTTCCCTCTTCCCTCTTCCCTCTTCCCTCTTCCCTCTTCCCTCTTCCCTCTTCCCTCTTCCCTCTTCCCTCTTCCCTCTTCCCTCTTCCCTCTTCCCTCTTCCCTCTTCCCTCTTCCCTCTTCCCTCTTCCCTCTTCCCTCTTCCCTCTTCCCTCTTCCCTCTTCCCTCTTCCCTCTTCCCTCTTCCCTCTTCCCTCTTCCCTCTTCCCTCTTCCCTCTTCCCTCTTCCCTCTTCCCTCTTCCCTCTTCCCTCTTCCCTCTTCCCTCTTCCCTCTTCCCTCTTCCCTCTTCCCTCTTCCCTCTTCCCTCTTCCCTCTTCCCTCTTCCCTCTTCCCTCTTCCCTCTTCCCTCTTCCCTCTTCCCTCTTCCCTCTTCCCTCTTCCCTCTTCCCTCTTCCCTCTTCCCTCTTCCCTCTTCCCTCTTCCCTCTTCCCTCTTCCCTCTTCCCTCTTCCCTCTTCCCTCTTCCCTCTTCCCTCTTCCCTCTTCCCTCTTCCCTCTTCCCTCTTCCCTCTTCCCTCTTCCCTCTTCCCTCTTCCCTCTTCCCTCTTCCCTCTTCCCTCTTCCCTCTTCCCTCTTCCCTCTTCCCTCTTCCCTCTTCCCTCTTCCCTCTTCCCTCTTCCCTCTTCCCTCTTCCCTCTTCCCTCTTCCCTCTTCCCTCTTCCCTCTTCCCTCTTCCCTCTTCCCTCTTCCCTCTTCCCTCTTCCCTCTTCCCTCTTCCCTCTTCCCTCTTCCCTCTTCCCTCTTCCCTCTTCCCTCTTCCCTCTTCCCTCTTCCCTCTTCCCTCTTCCCTCTTCCCTCTTCCCTCTTCCCTCTTCCCTCTTCCCTCTTCCCTCTTCCCTCTTCCCTCTTCCCTCTTCCCTCATCCCTCATCCCTCATCCCTCATCCCTCATCCCTCATCCCTCATCCCTCATCCCTCATCCCTCATCCCTCATCCCTCATCCCTCATCCCTCATCCCTCATCCCTCTTCCATCTTATTATACAGTAATACAAGAAGGTTTTTATAGTGCAGTACTCTAAGATGATTCAGGGATTTAGACTTTAGTAGAAGGGGACATTACCATATCCCTAATACAGCTGAGACCAGCTTAGGGTTCTTCATCAGATACTTCAGACCTTCGACTTTTGACATCAAATGAAGCGGCCCACCAAGTTGAATATTTTTTTGTAAAGGCGGTATATGTCGATCTCTAATAGTTTGGTTGGGCTCTTGTGTTTTCTAATCAGGGTCACCAGGTACTCCAGATCTTCGATTATCCTGGTTTTTATAGTTTTCGCTTTATGTGGCCATTAAACCCTAACTCTGTACCAAATTTCAGCTCTCTGAATTTATGGGAAGTACTACTTCTTTACTGATGATCATGAGTGAGTGAATGAGTGTCGTAAATGGGAAACTTTGCTTTCGCTTAACTTCGGAACTAAATGACCTACAGACTTGAAATTTTGGATTTTAAGTATGTGATTATAGCTTACTGGATGACGAAAATTTCTGCGTTCTGGTCTTATCCAGAGGTGCTCAAATAGGGACCTGAAAATGCGGCGAAATGGTTCCAGTAAAGGATGGTACGGCAGTGTTTGCTTCGCGCTCGACTTGGCGGGGGCACTGCCGTGCCCCCCGATATATACAGGGTGTCCCTAAAACCAACGCCGAAATGAAGAGGGGTGATAGAACAGCTCATAAGCAACCATATTAAGTTAATTTGACCTTTATAAAAAGTTCATGGTTTTCGAGATATTTGCATTTTAAAAAAACTCGTGACTTTTGAGGCCCTGCTTCAGTATGTCGATTGCCACCACTGCTAATTTAGGTATTTTTTAAATCTGTTTTTTGCAGGATGTTACTAAAAACATATCCTATCGAATGTAATTTCAATTTATTACATATCATGATGCTTTTTTTTATATATTACATATCAAAACGCCTAAGCGCATACATCTGTCAAGACGTGTTTTGTTGTGTCTCGTAGAATTTAAATGAAAATAAATATTAAATTTATTCAGTCTTTGCAAAAAGGACCACCATATCGCACAGACATATTAGTGAAACAAATTAGTGCTTCTATATCCAACAATAAACTGCGGAAACTGTGAGTTGTACTCAAACTATTTAAAGGATCTTTCTACCGGTACAAAAGTTTAAATTTGCTTTGTTGTTTTGTGAATGGTATGATAATGACCCACCAATCAGCGCTTACGCACTGACGCACACATGCATATGCAGAGGCGTTTTTACGCAGCTAAACGCAAACATGTTTGTCATTTCAAACTGCTGAGGGAGCGTTCCAAAACACATCACACATATAGATTTTTAATTTTCATTTAATTAATTTAAATTACATAGTACGTAATGATGAGTTCAACGACCCGTAAAACCACCATTCGACAACTGGAAACTCAACTAAAAACCGTTCTAAAGGAACTAAAAATATCCAAAAGTGAATGCGACCAGCTTTTAAAGGAACGGGACGACAGCGAACTGGAACTACACAAAATATTACAGAAAAACACAGAGTTGAAAAATAGCCTTGTCGAACTTGATCTCAAACATGATATCACCACTGATAAGTGTGATCGTTTGCAGGAGTTAGTGGATTCTTTTAATAATTGTGCTTCAACACACGAAGTCGCACTGAAGCGCATCACTAATTTAGAAAAAGAACTGGGTGATGCACAGCAGGAGCTAGATTTTTACAGAAATGAAGAAAAAAGACGAGAATCAATGCATACCCAAAACCTTTATCAGGAATTTGTAGACACAGGATCAACTAAAAATGCATTGTTCTACAGTAGTAATAATAAATTAAAAAAATATGTAAAAATCAACAGATATATACGGCGTACACAAAAACTTGTCAAGAAGAATAAGCATTTTAAGAACTATTTAAAAATAAAGCAAGATCTCATAACAATGAAAAACGCAGCAGAACAATGTAAAAAACAAATGGAAAACAATAAGACTGCATATGACCGAAATATGTGTGATTTACAGACCGAAATAAACAGTTTAAAAGAAAAACTAGAGGCTACTTCTCTTATGTATGCTAAATCTGTAGAGGAAAACAGTAAACATGTGATGGCCTTTTCCCAGTTATTAGAAAACAATAAAGTTATTGAAGAGCAATTCAACTCATTAATGGACAATCACTTTTGCTCTTGTTTAAAACCCACAACATCTGATGAGAAGAGGGGTCACGTCCTTTCAGCGAGTCCAGACATTGTGCCAACTACAGACCTGGACAATAGTGTATTAACAATCTCTGACATCAAAATTTGTGAAAGAGGTGTAAATTATAATAAAGTAGGTAGTTTTGTACTCGGACCAAATCGGAGCCGGGGTGGCTTCAAGTCTGAACTATAGGCTAAGCCAAAAAATAATAAATAATTGCTATCCCGGTGCTAGTTTGGGCCATATTTGTGAATTGATCTCTAAAGATAAATTTGATTCTGATACTACTCTTATAGTCTTACTCGGCAATAGTCTTGGAGTGACTAGAGCAGACATTGACAAGCTAATTCAAACCTTGGATACAGTAGAGAATTCAGGCATAGGTAAAATAATATTGTGCGCTCTACCATACTCCCAGACATTGTCTCGTGAATATAATTTTAAGTTATCAAAGCTTAACTCTTTTATGTATAACGCCATTTGCTTTAACAAAAAATATCACTTCTTTGACACCAATAAGTTTGTAGACTGTTTTGTGTTTTCATCGGATAAGATGTATATCTCAAAGAAGTATAAAATACTTTTAGTAACGTTATTGGCCTATAACTTAGAGCCAAACCGTTACAATAAAAAAAATGGAGCTCAGACTTATACTACTAATACTACTGCCACCACTACTTGCACGGCTACGACCCTTACTACTACCACTACTGAAACTCGTACGAGTGCTGTTATCACTACCTCCCTTGCTTCGACATCAAATTTAAACTTTTAAATAAGACAACGGAAAAACCTCAGGATATTCAACTAGTACATCAAAATATTCGAGGTTTTTCCAGCAAAGAACTGGAAATAGGCTTATTTTTAGATACATATGACATACAAATAATGTGCATTACAGAACACTGGCTTAAAGAATGTCAGTTAACTGTAAATTTTGATAACTACGAATTAATTAGTAATTTTACAAGAACGAACGCAATTCACGGAGGGTCTCTAATTATTGTAAAAAATAATGTAAAATCAAAAGAACGTCTAGATATTGTAAAGCACTCGATTGAACAAGTAGTTGAAATAGCTTGCGTTGAATTGGAATACTACATAGTTATTTGTGTATATAGACCTCCATCAGCAACTTACTGCGAGTTTGAATCAACAATGGAAAATGTGTTAAGCTTAGTTTCCAAAAGTAGCAAACATGTTATAGTCTGCGGTGATTTTAATATCGACTTGCTGGAGACGTCACGTTCAAGTGCAAGGCTATTAAGCTTTTTTAAGTCTTTTCATTTAAAAAACATATTTCTTGAACCAACCAGGGTTTCGGCAACTAGTAAAACTTGTCTAGACAACATATTTTGTAACTGTAAATATGTAGAGCAGGAAGTATTTCATTGTTTCAATTCAGACCATTCTGGGCAAAAAATTACACTTCAGCATACTTCTGAAAATGTTACTCAATGTATTACCTATAGACCCATAACTGATACTCGAATAGACAAATTCAAACATGGGATTCAATGCAAATTACCTTCCTTGTCATTATCTCAACACGATTCAAATAGAGCCTATAATGATCTATTTGACGTCATTTTAAAAGAATTTAATAACAATTTTAAACTAAAAACGATTACAGGTGGTATAGATAAAAAAAAGTTTAGTGATTGGGCCACTACAGGTATTTATAAGAGTAGGAATAAACTTTACGAGCTTTATGGTATGAAAGAATTTAACAAGGATGAAAATTTTACTAATTATGTTAAGAAATACTCACAAATATTTAAACAAGTATGTACAGTAGCGAAATCCATTAATATTAAGTCAAAACTTTTAAAATCCAACAATAAAGCTAAAACTACATGGAAAATTATTAACAATGAAACTGGTAAAGCCAAACCTCACAATTTTCAATTTAGCTTAGCGCAGGGTGGAAAAGTGATAACATCAGATATCGAAGTGGCATCGGAATTTGAATTATTTTTCTCAAATATAGCTATTCTCACCACCAAAAATCTCAATTCATCTCCAGAACGAGCTGAATCTCTGATAATGTCTAGCGTACCTAAATGCACAGAAACGTTTGAATTTTGCCCAGTTAATCCTGAAACCATATATAAGACCTTTAAAACCATAAATAAAAAAAATACAGAGGATTTGTGGGGGACATCAGTTAACGTTATAGATCACATTATTAGTTTAATCGCACCTTATTTAAGTTGTATATTCAACTGTTGCATGATGGAAGGTGTGTTTCCAGATGCAATGAAAGTAAGTAAAGTTGTACCATTATTTAAATCAGGTGAAAAAACGAACATCACAAATTTTCGCCCGATCTCTATTTTACCAGTCCTCAGCAAGGTGTTCGAAAAAATTATGTTAGATCAATTACTTCAGCATTTCAATAGAAATTGCTTGCTTCACTGTCAGCAATTTGGGTTCAGAAAAGGGCGATCGACCACCGATGCCGCTTCGGAACTCATAAAATGTATATATGAGATATGGGAAAGTTCTTGCGATGCTATAGGCATATTCTGTGATCTTTCGAAAGCGTTCGATTGTGTGGAACACGGGACTTTATTATTGAAATTGAAACATTATGGGATATCTGAAAATGCCTTGAATTTGGTATCATCATATCTAAGCCACAGAATGCAATCTGTAGTCATAAATAGAACACAATCGGATGGAGCAGCTGTGAAATTAGGCGTGCCCCAGGGCTCGATTCTAGGACCCTTCCTTTTTTTAGTTTATATAAACGATTTACCATATATCGTAGAAAATGATTGCAAGATTGTTCTTTTTGCAGATGACACATCCCTGATCTTTAAAATTAATCGAGCATTAGTGGACTACGATAGCATAAATAATACACTATCGAAAGTCTTAAATTGGTTCACTATTAATAATTTATTACTTAATTCTAAAAAAACTAAATGTATACGGTTCACATTACCTAACGTAAAATTAGATAGTCCTTTTTTGTATTTAAATGGGGAGCTCTTAGAATTGACTGATAAAACCACTTTTTTAGGCTTGATTCTAGATAAAAATCTTCAGTGAAGTCCCCACATATCATCATTGGCCAACAAATTGGGTTCAGCTGCTTACGCTGTCAAAAAAATCAGGCAACTGACGGACGTAGAGACAGCGCGTTTAGTCTATTTTAGCCAATTTCACAATGTCATGTCTTATGGAATTTTGCTATGGGGAAAGGCTGCAGACATACATACCATTTTTGTATTACAAAAAAGAGCAATTCGCTTTATTTATAACATGCGGTCACGTGACTCGCTAAGAGATCGTTTTAAAGAATTTAATATTTTGACAGTGCCATCTCAATACATATATGAAAACATTATTTACGCGGTTAAAAATATAGATTCATTTCAAAAAATGCTTAGTTCTAGATACAAACACAAAATTGCTATCCCGAAATTTCGTGTGCGGAAAATATATAGGTCATTTATGGGTCAATGTATACTGTTTTACAATAAGTTACCTGTTGAAGCAATGGAACTACCCCTACCTACTTTAAAAAAATATTTGAAATCAGTTTTGCTGAAGAAAGCTTACTATAGTGTTGAGGATTATCTGAACGATAAAAAAGCTTGGCCTGATTTGGACAGTGCTAATGTTATGTGATGGTTTTTCTTTTTTTTTTGTATAATTTTAATATATCTTAATGTTTTAAATATATATTTAATTTGGAACGTACATTTATATTTTTAATAATTTGTTCACTTTTTTTTGACATTAACATTTTTTTTTTATATATATACAAGTTTTTATTTTTGACTGTTAACTTAATGTATTTTAAAATGTTCTGATGTATTTTATAAAGTTCATGGATTTAATTTTTTTACTTATTTTTAACGATGCGTTTGAGCTGAAATATTTGAATTTGTTTTCATAAATGGAAGTGCTATATTCGATTGTATTATATTGTGTGTAATTTATTGACGATGCATAAGTGATTCCCATGAATCCTACTTGAATAAATGATTTTTATCTTATCTTATCTTATCTTTGTCGGTAAAAATAATAACAAAAAACGAATTATAGCAATTTATTAAATTTAGCCAGCGGTTTTGATCGAGTTTCATTTAAAAAAAAGTATTGTAAACTAACATGGCACACAACATAAAAAGATAGTAAATTTATTGTAGTTTTCAAAAAGGTACAGCATTTTCTAATTTACGAAGCAGTTTACGAGATATTGATATTTTACACTAACAGGAGCTCATACTGCAGTTATTACGTAGTATGGAACCAGAGCCCCTACTAGGCTCAGAGTTTGAATTTCGAACAAAAAATAGATTCAAAGAATACACAATTTGAAATTGGAACACAATTTGAAATTCGAATTCAAGTCGGCTTTCTGATTAAAGAGTATTTTAGTAACTTTAGGACACTTCGTCAATTCGTTTGATGTTCTTTATTTAGTTTGGTTTCTTATTTTCTTAAATAGACTTGATTTACCAATAGAACTCGTGTTTGCCTTGTGATTTGGATTTTTGGTACAATTTAACTTTGCTTTGTGCATCTTGGACTCGAGTTCTGCCTATTGATTTTAACTTCGATTTACTTTGGCTCTGTTAAGATTAATTGTAGTGCGTTTGTTACAAATATGCCAGAGAATTATACTCCTCAAGAATATGCCAACATGCATTTTGTCTATGGGGAATGTCAGGGTAACTCTTGTGCTGCAGTTAGACTCTATCGGGAAAGATATCCAAATTTAAGACATCCGGACCATCGAGTATTTCGAAATGTTCATCTCGCATACTCACAAGGCGTTTTGCCTGGCAATCGTGGTGGATTGGGAAGACCTAGAGGAGATAACGATGAAGATGTTTTACAAGAGATTCAAAACGACCCATCCACTTCGACACGGAACATTGAACGTAATTTAGGGATATCAAAATCTGTTGCCAATAGAATATTACGTCGATATGGATATCATCCATACCACATACAACGTGTTCAAGCGTTGCTGCCCCGTGATTACCCACTTCGTGTTCAGTTTTGCCAGACAATGCTGCAAAAACACAGAGAGGATCCCAATTTCATAAATATGGTTCTATGGTCTGATGAAAGCACTTTTAAGAGAGATGGATTTATGAACATGCACAATTTATACAGTTATGCATTAGAAAATCCTCATTTAATGAGGGAAGATCGGTCGCAGTACCAATTTAAAGTGAACCTCTGGACTGGAATATTAGATGGGAAAATAATTGGCCCATTTGAATTACCAGAAACGCTGAATGGTCCAAGTTATCTGCATTTCTTAGAGAATGAGTTGCCAAATCTTCTCGACGACGTACCTTTAGCTACGCGGAGGTCAATGTGGCTGCAGAATGATGGCTGTCCAGCACATTATGCACGCGAAGTGCGACTACATTTAAACCAAACTTATCCACAGAAATGGATCGGCCGTCTGGGTCCCATTTTGTGGCCTCCTCGATCTCCAGACCTAAATCCTCTGGATTTCTGTTACTGGGGTTATATTAAAGAAAAAGTTTACAATGAACCGATTAACAGTATAGCGGAGCTGAGACAACGCATTTACGCAGAGGCCCAAAACGACGTATCAAGAAGTGCACGTCAGTCGAGCATTTTAAGGAGATGCCGAGCTTGTATTCAAGTCAATGGCGGACAATTTGAACATTTAATTTAGTTACATAAAACAGGTATCGTATTTTTAATGTTTTTAGTTTTTTTATTCACTTAACAGATAAAAATGGCAACCAGTATTATTTTTGCATTATCTTATAAACCGCTAAATAATTAAGTCACTTCTATACCATTTTAAAAACAACTCTAAATTTGCTATCTTTTTACGTTATTTGCCAGGTTCGCTATGAACATTTAATTTTTTTTAATTCTAAAATTGAATTGTGTTCCTATTCTAAATAAAGTATTCTTTAAATCGATTTTTTGTTCAAAATTCAAACTCTGAGCCTAGTAGGGGCTCTGGTACCATACTATGGAATAACTGCAGTATGAGCTCCTTTTGGTGTAAAATATCAATATCTCGTAAACTGCTGCGTAAATTAGAAAATGCTGTACCTTTTTGAAAACTACAATAAATTTACTATCTTTTTATGTTGTGTGCCATGTTAGTTTACAATACTTTTTTTGAATGAAACTCGATCAAAACCGCTGGCTAAATTTAATAAATTGCTATAATTCGTTTTTTGTTATTATTTTTACCGACAAAGCATCATGATATGTAATAAATTGAAATTACATTCGATAGGATATGTTTTTAGTAACATCCTGCAAAAAACGGATTTAAAAAATACCTAAATTTGCAGTGGTGGCAATCGACATACTGACGCAGGGCCTCAAAAGTCACGAGTTTTTTTAAAATGCAAATATCTCGAAAACCATGAACTTTTTATAAAGTTCAAATTAACTTAATATGGTTGCTTATGAGCTGTTCTATCACCCCTCTTCATTTCGGCGTTGGTTTTAGGGACACCCTGTATATCTATACTATTATAAAATCCTAAATTTGTATATTGAAAATAAATTTTCTATGGAGGGAGGTCATGATTTCAGGAAAAATCTCGATAGCGTGATGCAGCCGGATAGTTGTTTTGTATGGACACGCGTCGCCGTGCCAACCTGCCGCCATCTGTTTTCAAAAAAACCTTTGTCCTCTAATGTAGCCGAAACGGCTGGATAAAAAGTTACTAATTTTGGTACAGGAATAGCTGAACATCCAAAGATGGTTATAGGATACTTTTTATTATGATTAAATTGATTAATATTTATCTCTGAAAACATAAATTCCATGAAATATTTTCCTTACAATGTGTAAACCTTATAATGACAGCGTTTGTGATTTTGAATTTAGAACGACGCGACCCCCGCGTGGCTCTTACGTGTACAAAAACTAAAAAGTATGAATTTGACATAATACCTCCGCGCGGCCCACCGGCATTAACAATAAGGTTAAGGTTGTTTGAGGCGTTGAGTAAGGAAACCGTGTTAGTTAGATAAAAAAGATGGCGCCAATTATCGACCAACACAGACGAAAATATGAGTGCAATGTTCGTTGTAAATTGGCTCATGCTAAAAAAAACTTAGGTACATTTCTTTAAAAACACAATTTGCGACAATAGGAACTAATTGCTCTTTTATTGAATATGCAATTATATTCTTCTGTAGTTTGTAAGTATTGACCATAAAAAAGCCATGAATAAAACAGATTTTTAATTGCTATTTTATCGAGTGTAGGTAATTGAAATAAAAATATTTCGAATCAATTTAAGTACATTAAATACATTTTAAAATATGTTTTACCAAACAACATTTAGAACATTAGGCGCAAATTTTGGCATTGTTTGTGTTTGGCCTAACTTACTAATAAGGTAGCGAAATGTATAATAAACGATAAATATACGATGTATTTAGCCACAATTTTGCATCTATGTAGTTTTTTTATATATAAAATCTATTCAAAGTAATAAATATCAGTCATTCTTTATTTTTAACGGTGTGTTGAGATTTTGTTCTCAACGACCCAATTTTCCGCTAGATGACGTTGTTACTTTGACAAATCTCCATACTATCGGCTGCATCGCGCTGTTAAGATTTTTCCTGAGTTAATAACACCAGCTCCATACATGTACACTACAGGAGCCATTGATGCGTCCCTCGACACGATACCCGAGAGTCGATGCACGTCGTTGCGTGCCTGTGACCACGATTCGGCACAAGCTAGGGTGTAGCTGTGATGGTTAACCCGGACTTCGAGAATTAGTAACGAAGTTGTTGAATATTGATCGCATACCTAATGTAAGCAGCAGTGTATCAGGTATTGAGAGTTGCTGCTCGACAATGTATGCATTTTGTATTAAAAACAACCATGATTCGAGACAAGACAAAACATTACATTACAATGTGTTAAGGATTTCACCTAGCCGGGATTTGAACCCGGAACCACTAAGAAACTACTGTAATAATAACAGTGTCATGTCATGCATTTTCCTTTGCTTCCTTAGGTATTTATAATACCACGAATAACAAAACAGTGAGGCCATCATGTATCCGTTCAGTGGTGCTGTCGCCATTATTGACGTGACGTACGCTCGATGGAGTTAAGTTGGCACCTGAATCTTATGGCGTTACTTAGGAAATTATTATGACAGGTCATATTATTAGTAACATTGTACAGTCGCCATCAGATATATCACAGCATATAAAGCGTTCATAAATATCTGAACATGTACTGTAACGCCCAGTCAATAAGAGTCGTGTTCAGATATTTATGAACGCCTTATATGCTGCGATATATCTGATGGCGACTGTAGATGAAAATAATTTATTGTCATCTTAATAGATGTCGTTAATATATGTTCAGGTAGGACTTTTAGCTAATTATTTTTCAAGGTGCTTTATTAATAAAACGATATGTATACTTTTATAAAATCCTAAATTTGTATTGAAAATAAATTTTCTATAGAGGGAGGTCATGATTTCAGGAAAAATATTGATAGCGTGATGCAGCTTGATAGTTGTTTTGTATGGACACGCGTCGCCGTGCCAACCTGGCGCCATCTGTTTTCATAAAATCCTTTGTCCTCCAATCACGCCGAAATGGCTGGACGGATTTTAACCACTTTTGGTACAGGGATAGCTGGACATCCGGAGATGGTTGTAGGATACTTTTTTTCCGTGAGTCGCCGAGTTACGGACACCGGGGCAGTAGATGGCGTTAGTGGTACACGAAATTATCATTTTATGAAACAAAACTGAACACAATTTTGTTATTATTAATTTCGCGATGCAACAATGAGAACTACCACTCTATTATTGCATTTAAAATTCATGTATTTACTCAGTAGTTTATAAATATTGACCCTCTTTTCATAAACGTACTGAGATGCGGAGAAAATTTGAAATGAATAAATAAGTTGCTTTTTGCTTTCTTCAGAGATAATAATCAAAATAAAATTATTTAAAATCAATTTTATCCTTTGACGTATAAATATGTATTTACGGAAAGTTAATGAAATGTGATACGCGCATAGGTGCTACCAGTAGCGCCATCTGTGAGCTTTAAACAGTAGTTTTCCCCGAGGTGCCCTCCGCAGCAGAGGTTTCGCAATGGCGAAGTGAGTGGATTGGTCTGTAATTTGTGTATTGTTTTACTAGCTTTTCCCCGCTGCGCTCGCGTTAAAACGTACTTTAGGGGATATTTCGACCTTGAAATAATACACCGAAGGTCCTTTAAATGTACTTTTAATGTCCTTTCAAATGTATAGTGTACAGTTACGCGTTCCCCTCTCGACTGATCACCGGGACGTCTTGCGTCCCTTTCTCTGCCACGTCAACTCATATCCGAGTGCATGTGTACTGGGATATGAGCTGACAAGACATTACTATGTCCCTATAGCATTCCTCCCCTTAAAAAAAATAAGTAAAAAGGTAATACGAAACACACATAACATAATATTATATACGAGTATGTACTTAAAGAACATATGACATTTTTACAATAAACTTACATCTACATTACAATGTCGTTTCATTTTTAATAAATGGTTGGCTGTTGAGCCACTGTAGCCGGTTGTGCCCCTTGCACTCTCACCCCTGCCGGCGGGTCCTGCGCAGCGACCTTCCTTATCCATCTCTTTGCTCCCCTTCTGCACCGCGCTCGTACTACGTAGCACAGGAACAATGACACAACGACGGCAACAATGATTAATCCGATCACAATATTATCCAATTTGTATTCGACTTGCTCGGAATCACCCTGCACCCGAGCTATGGCGATATTCGAATTGTTGTTCTCCTCCTTTGCGCTCTTGCTATGGCTCCACCCCATGATTATTACTGTATGTCTCTGGCGCAGATGACTTAACTTCCCACACAGTTTAACTAATGATTGAATCAAAACATCTGCTGTTTGTCTACTTATACCTACATACAATACATTGCTAAACAATTTAATACACATTCAGCCAAAAGAAATATGATTATAAGCCGCTTTTTTCACCTAAATTATATTGTTGTCTACTTGCTAAAAAAATATATTTTCACTGCTACAGCAAAAACATACTTAAAATTAAAATTACATGTATACCTAACTGCTCAGTATGTTATCGCAATTTCCGGATACGAATTTATTCCTTATACTAATCTACCTATACCTATCTGGCAATCTAACTGTCCGGCCTCGACTCGTAATTTTAACACGCGTAGCAGCCGCCGGCGTGGGCGTCACGTTGCGCTGACGCTGCTCATGTCTACTCGGAGGCGGACTGGGTGGCGGAACTATGCGCTGCATTTCTCTCGCCTCGCTTTTGTCATTTAGTAAATATGCGGGTTTTAATCTGTCTATTGAAATACTAACTTTTCTATCTGGTAACTGTAATTGAAATACCTTATTAGACCTTTGCAGCACCTTGAAAGGGCCGTCGTAAGGAGATTTTAGCGATCTCCGCACCGTGTCGTCGCGCACAAAAACGTATTCACATTTTTTTAAATCTGGGTGGACAAAAATATACTGTGACCCTCTATTAACCTCAGGGATAGGTTTAAGTGCCCGAATAGCCCTTCGAATCTTACCTACTACACTATACGGATCGCTAATATCCGCTTCCGGTGTATTATCATAGAACTCGCCTGGCAGCCGTAAAGTCTGACCGAACGTTAGCTCCGCCGCGCTCGTACCGCTATCGCTGCGGCTGGCTGCCCGCAACCCTAGCATGACGGTGGGTAATTCGTCCACCCAGGACGTATTATTAATCCTGGCCATCAACGCTGCCTTCATGGACCTGTGAAAGCGCTCTACTTTAGCATTACTCTGGGGGTGGTACGGGGTGGTTCTTAGCCTATCAATTCCCAAAAATTTCATCAGCTCGTTAAATAGATGACTTTCAAACTGCCGCCCTTGGTCACTAGTCAGTCGTACTGGACAGCCGTATCGCACTATCCAACCCTCGTAAATTACTTTTGCCACTACCTCTGCCGTAATTTCACACACCGGAAACGCTTCCGGCCAGCGCGTGGCTCTATCTACTATTGTGACCAAGTACCGGTAGCCCTGAGGAGTCGTTGCTAATGGTCCGACGATGTCAATATGGATGTGCCTAAATCTCTCCGCATTCTCGAAATTACCTACCCCCGAAACGGTATGCCGACTCACTTTCGCTTTTTGACAAGGTACGCACGCTCTTGCCCACTTCGCAACCTCCTGGTTCATTCTGGGCCAAAAGAAACTTCTACATACCATTTTACGTGACGTTCTGACACCAGGGTGGCTTAACTGGTGTATACTGTCAAATGCCGCCTGCCTAAACTCTTGTGTTAGATATGGCCTTACCTTACCCGTGCTGACTTCACAAAAAACAGTCTTATTACCTCCGAGTAGGGTCACCCATTTGAAACTTAAATTAGATGGCTGATTGCCCGACTGCGTCATGCTAGTTACGTACTCGTCGCCTGCTTGCGCGTCAGCAAGCTTGTCGTAATCTAGAGCGACCGGGCATGACACGGTCTCTATGCGCGATAATGCATCGGCAACGACATTCCTTTCGCCCGACACATGCCTGATATCTGTTGTAAACTCACTTATATACGTTAACTGTCTAGCCCTCCTTGGTGTTTCCTTATCACTACCTAATTTACTGAATGCGAAGGTCAAAGGTTTGTGGTCAGTATAGATTATTAATTGCCGCCCTTCGAACATATTTCGAAAATGAATCAAAGCTAAAAATATGGCTGTCAATTCCCGATCGTACGCGCTGTATTGTTTTTGTGCTGTTGATAACTTTTTTGAAAAATAGCCTAACGGCTGCCATACACCATTAACTTTCTGTTGTAGCACTCCAGCTGCAAAATTATCTGAAGCGTCCGTCCACAAAGACATTACCGCGCCCGCTACCGGATAAGCTAACAAGGCTGCGTTTCCCAAACTTTCTTTGCATTTAATAAATGCCTCATTTGCCGCTTCTGTCCATTCAATTACTGTTTTATCCCGTTTTTTTGAACTATGTAAGTAACCATTTAGCTGCTCCTGAAATTTAATAGCTTTCGGTATGTGGCTTCTATAGAAATTTATTGCACCAAGGAACCTCCTGAGCTCCTCGATTGTCTTTGGTCTCGGAAAGTCCATAATTGCCCTAACCTTATCCGGTAACGGTTTTAAACCTTTCGTGGAAACTTCATACCCCAAAAAATCCAGTGTAGCTTCCCCGAAACGACATTTCGCGATGTTAATGGAAATCCCATACTTGTTAAACCGTTCGAAAATTAAACGGAGATGCTTCTGATGCTGTGCTTCATTGTCACTCGCTATCAATACATCATCTAAATACCCATATACAAAATCTAAGTCTTTTAATACTGTGTGGTCCATAAATCTTTGGAAAGATTGAGCACCGTTGCGCAAACCGAAAATTAACCTTGGGAATTCCCACAGCCCGAACGGCGTGATTATAGCCGTCTTTTGTATATCACTTTCGGCCACCGGAATAAAATGATAGGCCCTATTAATATCAACTTTACTGAACAGTTTTTTTCCCGCTAGCATAAAAGTAAAGTCTTGAAGCCTAGGTATCGGGTAACGATCCGGTACCGTAACAGCATTTAATCGCCGATAATCTCCACAAGGCCGCAACCCGCCATCCTTCTTAGGCACCACATGCAAAGGGCTCGCCCAAGCGCTACAAGAAGGCCTACAAATTCCCATCTCTTGCATCACCCGAAATTCCTCCTTGACCTTCTTATAGCGGTCGGGCGGCAATGGCCTTGCCTTGGCGAAAACTGGCGGGCCGGTGGTTTCTATATAATGCACTATCTCGTGTTGCGGCGCCCCCCTGAACGACGCCGGTTTTGTAATTTCTGGAAATTGCGACAACAACTCGTGATACGGATGTTTGGCACTAATAGTGCCGACTGAAGGCCCATGCATACTTACAATACTCGCTGTGACCTTTTTATCCGTATCTCGATCTCTGAGCTTACCTGCACTCATATCCACTAACAACTTATTTTTGCTTAAAAAGTCAGCTCCCAAAATGGGCTGTTTTACCTCGGCTATTACGAATTCCCAGCGATAGTTTTTACCGAGACCTAAATCTAGAACTAATGTCTTTGTACCGAAAGTCTTAATCTCCGTGCCGTTAGCCGCGAATAACTTATAATCACACACACCGGCCGTATGCCCGCGTGACCTTGGCAATACGGAAATATTCGCTCCCGTGTCCACTAAAAACTGAAAACCACTTACACGATCACTAACACATAGACGGCGACTCGGACATATGGCACAGACTTCCGCCCTTGACTGTGCCATGCTCCTTAGTTTCCCGGCCTTGACGTCCATGCGCATGGCTGTACGCATTTAGCTGCCCGGTCCCTGAACCGGAAGTGGTAAAAGCATAACCATTCCGGGTCATTTGGTGTGCGCCTAGCTCGCTCTTCGCCAAATCTCCGAAAATGCGAATCTTGCCTGCCCCGCGCCACTTGACCTTGACTTCTTGGCCTTGATCTTTCGACGTCCTTCAACCGCACGCTAAGCTTTGCTATCTCGTTCCTTATTTTCTCCGCGTCCGTCTGCATATTTGCGCTCGACGAACTTGTCTCACTGTGCGTTCCTTCTACCGTCTGCGATACTGCCGCAATTTGTCCTGACCTTGTCGCTTCCAAAACATTGTCCGCTATAGCCGCCAACTGATCCAAATCCTTTGTTCCTGTTGCTGATAGCACGGCGCGCACTGTCGCCGGCAGCAACCTCTGCCAAAGGACTCTAATAGTATCCTCTGGGAATTTGTCGCGCCCCAAGACCCTCATTCGCCGTAGCAACTGAGACGCCTTTTGGTCTCCCAATTCCATTTCGACCATCATCCTTTCAATCTGACGGTCTTTTGTGTCCTCTAATAATGTGAGAAGCTTTTCCTTCAATGCTTCATATTTCCCGGTTGCTGGTGGGCTAATCAACAAATCTGTAATTTGGACTATGACCTCTTTCGGTAATTTTGAAACTATCATGTCAAACTTCGCTTCATCTCCCATTCTTTGTGGAGTAAGTACCGATTCTGCCCTAACAAACCAGACTCGGGGCTGCTCCACCCAAAATTCCGGTATGCGCGCAGACACCGACACCGACATGACCTCGACGGCTGCAGGTGGCTGCATATTATTATTATCCACCATAATTCACTTTTTCAAACTCGCGTGACTATTCAACCGCGGGGTCACCACTTTAGGGGATATTTCGACCTTGAAATAATACACCGAAGGTCCTTTAAATGTACTTTTAATGTCCTTTCAAATGTATAGTGTACAGTTACGCGTTCCCCTCTCGACTGATCACCGGGACGTCTTGCGTCCCTTTCTCTGCCACGTCAACTCATATCCGAGTGCATGTGTACTGGGATATGAGCTGACAAGACATTACTATGTCCCTATAGTACGTTTACTATATTACTACGATCTCTTACACAAATTTGAAGTTAATGAGTGATACATTTAAATGTTATTACAAGTATTTCTAAAGAGATGGTGATTAACAGAGACGGGAGGCAATAAGAAAAAAACAATATCTTACAACGGAAAAAAGAAAGCAAGTTTCATCACCCGATGAAACTTAAGCAATACGAAGAGATGGTATCGAAAAAAACGGGGGGCTCGGGGGGCGGGGCCCCCCGCCCTAAGAACTTACTGCATGCTAAAACTGAAAAATTCAAGCTTTGATGAAATGCTAAGTTACCTGAAGATATATGGTGATCAACAAAAAAAAACAAAACACCAAAAGGCTAACAAGAAAGCAAGCAATCTCATCAAACTTTTAAGTAACCTGGTAAGATAGTGAACTAAAATGGCATAGTGCTCGCATTAAGAATACACAAAACCTTAAAACGGAATCGAGAACGCAAGTCTGATCAAACTTTAAAGGATTCTAAAGAGATGGCGACCAAACCAGACGGGAAGCACAAAGAAAAAACAATATCTCACAACGGAAAGAAGAAAGCACGACTTATGAAACTTTTAAATAACACGAAAAGATGTTATTGAAAAAAAAATATGTGTAACATGCTAAAACAGGAAAATTAAAGTAAATCTGATGACAGGCTAAGTAACGTGTAGATATGGTGATGAGAAAGCAAGTCTGCACAACCTTTTGAGTAACCCGAAAAGATAGTGAACGATAATGACATAGTACTCGCATTAAGAAAACGGAAACAAGAAAGCAGGTTTGACTAAACTTTTAGGTATTCTAAAGCGATGGTGACTAACAGAGACGGAAGGCACTAAGTTAATTATATCGCAATACGGAAAGAAAAAAGCAAGACTGATGAAACTTTTAAGCAGCACGAAGAGATGGTATTAAAAAATACGCGGGGCTCGGGGGGCAGAGCCCCCCGCACTCAGAAAATGTCATCAGCTAAAAGTGCTAAAATTGACAAATTTAATTAAATCTGATAAAAGGCTAAGAGACTTGTAAATATGGTGATGAAGAAAACGTAAAACCTTAAAACATGCTTAAAACGCTAAAAAGAGAACAAGTCTGATCAAACATAAAAGTAACCTGAAAATATATTGAACTAAAATGGCGTAGTGCTCGCATTATAATACACAAAACCTTAAAACGGAATCAACAAAGCAAGTCTGATCAAACTTTAAAGAATTCGAAGAAGGAGAAGAGGTGGTGACCAAACCAAAAGGGAGGCACAAAGAAAAAACAATATTGCACAACGAAAAGAAGTAAGCACGACTGATGAAACTTTTAAGTAACACGAAGAGATGGCATTGAAAAGACGGGGGGCTCGGGGGGCAGTGCAGCACTGAAAATTACAAGTAAATCTGATGAAAGGCTAAGTGACCTGTAGATGTGGTGATCAAGAAAGAAAACACAAAACCTTAAAACGCTAACTAGAAAACAAGTCTGATGAAACTCTTAAGTAACCTGAAAAGATAGTGAACTAAAGTTGCATAGTGCCCACATTAAGAAAACACAAATCCTTAAAACGGAATCAAGAAAGCAATTCTGATCAAACTTTAAAGGATTCTAAATGGGGATGGTGACCAAACCAGACGGGAGGCGCGAAGAAAAAACAATATAACAAACGGCAAGAAAAAAACAAGACTGGTGTAACTTTCAAGTAATCTGAAGAGATAGATAACAAAAATGCGGTAGTGCTCACATTGAGAATACATAAACCTTACAACGGTAACAGTAAAGCAATTCTGAACAAACGATTAAGTATTCTAAGATGATGACCAAAAAAGCGGGGGCACAAAGTAAGACAATATACCACAACGGAAAGAAGAGAACATGACTTTATTTAAGTAACCAATTGAGACAGTGCACAAAAATGTCGGAAGCCTCGCATTGAGAAAACACAACGTTGTAAAACGGAAACAAGAAAGTAGAAATTGAATCTAAAATGAACAAGGAATCATGTCCATAATATGAAGGGCTTGAGTTATGCCAAGCCAATGCCAAATGCCAAGTTATGCCAAGCGAACGTATTTTTTTTAACGCGTGCGAAGCCGCGGGCAAAAGCTAGTATATACTATAGGTATAGACAGGTGGTATGATAAACCATTCAATCAATTGGATAAGCAATTCATATTTGAAAGTGATTATGATAATGGAGTAATTATCATAAAATGTTTTAGTAATTGATAAAATGGATGTCACTCGTATCTCTCTGGTCAAAGTTAAACGAGGATCGTAACGCGAGAAACCCATTTAAGATTTAACATAATGAAAAATACAAATTATCCTTTTAAGCGCTGGACTATAGTTGACAAGGAATATTTAGACGCTTTAAAACCATTGATATTCATTCAAAATATCTTACTGTTTCCCAGTCTTTGTACAACTGGTAGAATTATAAATACCAGTATAGTGAGAAATCAGTTCGTGAAATCTTGTGCTGGTGCTGTGTTGTTCCTGCTTTTGCGTCTATACAGATGTGTATGGTTATTTTATGTAAGGAAACACAGTGCCGCCGTTATAGGAGTTAATTTGTTCGTCGGATGCTTTGGCACAATATTCAGCTATGCCGCAAACATTATACAAACTAAGAACACTGCTACGTTATTGCTTAATCTACAGGAAGCTCTACGGACCATCAATTTGAATAAACGATCAATTTTGGCTCACCACAAACGCTGGAATTTCATCAACGTAACTTTTGTCTTCACTGGGTATATTGTATACACAGTTTTAATCGCCGTTTTTAATGAAGAGGGTCATAGTTGTGGATCTTTTCTTGTGAGCTATTCCGTATCTATAATATTCGATGTAAATGTGATAATTGTGACGCGAACTGTGACTTTAACGGCAAATGTATTATCGGCGTGGAATCGCAAAATGATTTATCTACAGAAAAAAATGCCTGAAGAACAGGATAGTTATGGAAACTGTTTTAGAGACATGCTCTTTACGTACGCAAAGATAACTAGGGCATTTAGATTTTGCAAGAATGTCTACCAATTCGCGGTAAGTCTACCTCTATAACTATAAACCTATAGGGGCTATCAATCAATCAATCCATAAATCAAATCCATCGTTCAGAAATCTTACAACCACTGCGTCGCCGTTTGATTTCAGATATGGTACCAAACTCTTCAAACTTTTCATCACGTGCTTTATTCTATGCAACTATTAATAGAATATGGTCAATCAGCAGCAAAAGAAGAATTTAAGGTAGGTATTACCTACCTAGATGACAGTTAGCAAAATGCTCATGTGGAACATGAAAAACTATACCTACTGATATTTGATAAAATAATATTTGCACAAAGGCCAATTAAGAAGCCAACATTTTATGCAATGCACTGAAGTCCAATCGGAATTGAACCCGAAACCTCCACTCTACCGGAGTGGTCTAACCACTGGAGTCACCCGAAAGGGTAGGCACACTACAACCGAACTCCGAAGTTTCATTTGTCCCAATGCATCATCATTCCGAATTTTCATAATTCCGGAACCATGTCTGATAAAATATTTTTTTTTTTTGGGATATCACATTTAACCCTACCCTAACCTTATTATGGTATGTATCATTATGATCAATGGAAAAACATTCGTTTCGCGTTATTTCATTTTCGGAATTTAGAAAATTCGGAATATTAATGGTTTCTGTTCAATAAAACTTTGGATTTTTTGAGTGGTCCCGAAAAACACCAGTGTGACAAGGCACTAGCGGTTTCTTTATTATTCCAGATGTTTGGGCTACTACGATTCTTGTTGTATTTCATCTGGAACTGCAAGAATTTCACGCTGCTATTCAATTTGAGTGTGGCGTGTGAGCGATTCCAGGGCCGTGTCATTGACGTTGAGATGATGTGTGCGCAGGCGAATGTTGCCTACGAACAAACAGGTTTGTTTAACACAACACACACGACAATCCTTTCATCATCACCACTTAAATAGTTGGCACTCAACAATAAAATTGTGCGTTTTTTTTTTATTTCCTGCCTCGCACGACTGCATTGTGGAATTAATTGTCGCTTGCGGTATTTCCGGACCGATACGACCTTCAAACCTTCAAGAAAAGAGCGTACTCCCACTTGAAAGGACGGCAACGCTCTTGTGACTCCTCTGGTGTTGCAGGCACCCATAGGCGACGGTAATCGCTTTCCATCAGGTGATCCGTTTGCTCGTTTGCCCCCATAAAAAGAAGGTCCAGGTCCATCAGGGGCAATGCTCTGTAGAATGGCACATTCGCAGTTATCCAATTCTAGCCTAGAAGGTCCGTCTTGTATCAGCCGAGTAATAATAAATATCGAACAACTTCACACAAATTGATCTAGACCCACAGTAACCTCTAGTACGCTTGTGTTATGGGCATAATTATTAATTATGCATATATATTATCCTACCCCTTTATTCACTGGATTAGTATATGGCCAACTCTATAATAAATTTTACCTTACAATCGGTCAGGGAGTTCTAAATTTTTGATATGTTGTCTAAGATGGTTAGTGAGAGTTTTGATGACGCTGTGATTTATTATCAAATTTCAGATCTGCGCAGAACATGCAAGAACGTGTTGCGGCTAAACCGCGCAACGCTGCGGCGACTGTCAGCGTTCGGGCTGTTCTCGGTAGACGCAGCGTTTCCACTGCGTGTGCTCGACGCCGTCGTGACCTACACCATCGTCCTGTTGCAATTCGCGTTTTTGTAATGTTGATTAATTAAATATTAGCTGTGCAGTTTCCGCGGAATAAACAGTCAAAGTCAAAGTCAAAGTCATTTATTTGCATTGAACGGGTTACATTTTGATCTTATAAATAGTTGGTTTTATCACCATTCAGCCATTTCTGGCGTACAAATTACAATCATTATATCTAAATATCTAAATTATTTAATTCAATAATGTTAGCGATGTTATACTAAAGAAAATTACAAGTTACTAAAAATATAATAATAACAATTGGCTGTTCTATGAACTAATTGCACCCATGATTACGGTTTTTTTTCCTGAATAAAAGTGCGGTGCGCCTCATATTTGTTTTTATTTGGTAAAGGGTAAGTAAGTTACAAATTAGTAGTGAGCTAGCTAGTCGTCGCGTGGATATTTCGTTGTAGATTGTTTGACAAGAGGCTAAAATAAGGCAATGTGACATGAAGTATATTATAACGAACGAGCAAAGCAAGCAAAATTTTACCATTATACCTACCACATTTATAGCGTCAATGTCCGTAACTTCGCCTCTGCTTTCGATCACCACCTACCAAATATTTCTTAGGAAAGGCTGTGCATAACACTAAATTAACTGAATTTAGTTTAGTATGTTATGTGTTCTAATTTAGTGTAAATTAATTAAGTTTACGGTATGCACAAACTTTCCTAGAAGTATTTGTATTAGTCGCTCGCTTCACTCGCTTGTACAAATAACTACTTCATATCACAATGGTCATTCGTTTATCCCTTGTCAAACAATCTACTATTGCTTATTTACGCGGTATGGGTGTATACGGAGAAAATTGTGGATGAACTGAAAAAAAGAAACAAATTGTCGTGGAAATAAGAACTATTTATTTATTTATTTATTTTAATCTTTATTACACAAAAGAAAACTTATCGTACAAAAGGCGGACTTAATGCCATGCGGCATTCTCTACCAGTCAACCTTCGTGCAAAGCAGATAAACTATTGTATTGTTAACCGACTTCAAAAAAGGAGAAGAGTTCTCAATTCGGCTGTATTTTTTTATGTTTGTTACCTCAGAACTTTCGACTGAGTCAACCGATTTTGATGGCTTATACTTAGATAGGCTTTTACTTTCTACAGTCGCATGGATATTCTTTATATCCCTCTGTCCTACCGTATTCTTCTTTGACCAAGTCTGCCGCTTTTTCAGCAATCATCATCGTTACTGTACCGATCTTAGCACTCGGCAATGTCACCATGACACTGTCATCACAAAGGCGTAATCCTTTTACCCCTTTTACTTTGAGTTTAGGATCAGTTACAGTTCCCATACCACAAGTTCCCGCGGGATGAAATGTAGTCGTAACCAGCGTTCTAACGTAGCACCTCCAGTAATCGTCACTTTCAAATTTAAATCGATCACATTCTGGTAAAGGTGGTCTTGAAAAAGTACCACCGGCCTCTTTGAAATATTTAGTATCTTTTATGCTGTAAAAATACTTGACTGCTTCTGTTAATCCGAACAAATCATCTGGATCGCTAACGAAGCCTGTGTAGATTTTTGGTGGATCCCGAGGATCGGTACTCCGCAGTTCAACTCGTCCTCTTGATTTAGGTCTCCCCAAAATAACAATTGCTAAAAGCAAATCTCGGTCAGGATTGTTTAATATCCACGAAGTAGATACTTCGAGATTGTAGTTATAGTTGACTCCAACGGTGTATAAGAATATAGGAGAAGAAGCATCATAGTAAATGGAAAGATGGAGCAAATCTTTAAGAGTATCGTTTAAAGTGAACCTACCGCTGACAATAGGTGCAGGAAAAGTTCCGAGATCAGTTAAGGCTAAAACCTTTTCTTCAATATTAGTGACTAGCGATTGTTTGCCGCTAGTTACGACAGGCACCACTGCATGATCAAATAAATTATAACCTACAGGCAAATCTGCAACTACTGGGATATTGAAGCTTTTTAAATGATTAGCGGGCCCTATACCCGATAACATGAGTAATTGTGGTGTGTTAAAGACACCGGCTGTTACAATAACTTCCAAATTGGCGAAAACATTATAATGTCCATCATTCCCACTTACTTTAACTCCCACTGCTCTTTTATCGTCATTGATAAGTATTTTTTCAACCAAGGTATGTTTCAAAAGATATAGATTGGGTCTTTCCTTGATTGGTAGTAAATATTCAAGTGCAGCACTGGCTCTGCGAGATGTTTTATCTGTGGTCTTAAAGTATAGTTTGGAGTTTCCATCTGGCTCGGGAACATTAGGATCAAATATTTTCTTAATACCCAGTTCTTCATAGGCATCTAGTAAATTATCTTCTATTTTCTGGAAAACATCATTGATACTGTGTTTTCTGACACTTTGGGGGCCTAGGTTACAATGGTAGTCAGAGGTAGGTCCATTCATAATTTCTCTGTCGAGCATTTTTTCAGCTTTCTTGAAATATTTTAATATATTATCCCAGTCCCAGCCTTCTGGCCAACTGTCGAAGTCACTTTTTAGACCTCTGAAATGATAATAAATATATTTGATTAGTAAATTATAGGGCCAATGTATGCTTATAATATTCCTGTAAAAAATAAAATAAAAATAAACAATGAAACATCTATTCCGAAAACCTTTAGAATCGTTAAGAAGTATGGTGTTGTTTACAATTAAATTGAATTCCAAATTTCAATTATATAATTTAATCAAATAATCATTCTTATCGCGCGTTAGCGTAGTTACTAATTAATTTACCTGCTAGGCTTGTTCTATTTGTGTCACCGACAACACATTATTCGCGAAAAACAAAGTTAAGTTATTTGCCTTTTGACGAGAAAAATTTTTTAATATTTAAATTGTACATATTTGTGAAAGGGCAGGAATTATTCATAAACATTTGGAGATGCCTACAGGTTTCATATCAAGAAGAGAAACAATTACAAGTTAAATTATTTTTGAGGCTACTTACATTGTAATAAAGCCAAGGAAATTTTATAGTGAGACTTGGTTTCTGACGTCACTTCTAATTAATTCCATAGTTTGCACATACCTTTCATAATTGAGATGGTCTAGACCAGAACTGCCGCCCAGCATCTTGCCCCGCGTGTGCGCAACCCGGTGTGAGACCTGGCTCTGTGACGTCACTTCCTTCTCCGTGTAGTAGTCCCAGTCGTAAGGCGAGTGCGTCCCGAGCGAGAATAAGCCGGGTATCTAGAAAATAGGCAGGCACTCAAAGCTATTCATGGAAAGTATAGAATCAGGCTGGACCAAGAAACTTTGGAAGTACAGCAAAAGACAGCTCCGAATCGTAACGGGTTTACTGGTCACTTTGGGGTCAAAGGACTATTGGCCAAACTGGGACTGTCTGACAATACACATTGTAGAATGTGTGGCGTGGCGGCAGAGACAATGAAGCACATTACTGTGTGGATGTCATGCCCTTGCCAGACTTAAAATGAAGGAATCACTACCAACTAGTTCCATCATCCGATATATGATGGTGGTGGAACAATCCTTTGAGTAGGTGCGACAAGGGGTAACTACACAAAAGATCCCATTGGGTCGAAGTGTATCCGCAAGGACCCCTTCTTAATAAGATAAGATAAGATCTAGAAAACATGTTTCAATACCCTTACCATGACTTACAGTGACAGTACTCGCTAGCGACTGGGTAAAGGATTAGTATGGAAAATTGTAGTTCTACGAAGTAAGCGCTAGAGGCGCTGTACTATTCTCCATACAAAATCATTTACGCTGGCACTAGCGAGAACGGTCACGTTAACTCATGGCACTCATGGTAAGGGTACAGCATAAAAGTATTGGTGAAAATCAGGAGTATTTCAACCACTACCTAAGTTTTCGTTACGATATCCGTCCAATTTTCGTAACGAAACTGACGTAGCGATTGAAACGTTTCTGATCTTCACCTGTATAAGAAATGATTCCAACCAAATCGGATTCTGTGGCATAGTTATAATTGTAGTTTATAGTTTTAATTTTGTTGTGAATATTTATGTATTTATATTTCGTTCCCAATAATGGTTTTCTTTCATTCTTTCTTTGCCTCAAAACAAGAGAATTTCGTTTCATTCAAACTGTTTGTACGTAGATGTAGGTAGTGCATAATATTTTGGTAGGTATCCTATCCTATAACTCCGAAAAATTGTTTCCCATCAGTAACGTTTTAGAAAATTTTAATCTGTCGGTCTTTGCAGGTTTAAAAGTCGTAGGTATCAGTCCGGAAATATCGCAAGCAATTCTACAGTTTTTTTTTCGACGGTCAGTTTTTTTGACGTGATAACGTCTTATAAATCGATGAACGCCGGCTGCACACACGAAAAAGCATGACTTATTGTCACGTTCCGCCTGAGACGAGCGTGCAAGCGAGAGCGAGGAACAAGCGATAGAGGGGCACGATCGGCCTAAGCTTTAGGCTTGTGACGCATCTATCTCTCTTCCACTCCATCGACCGGCATACGTTATCAGTTATCACGTAAAATTTTCTTCCGTAAACCGACTTTGCAGACAACCAATTTTTTTAAGTGATTACAACACCCTTACTTCGCTGAATAAAGGTGGGTCACCACCGGCTTCTATAACGAGAACCCTCCAATCAGGGACCTCTGTCAAACGGTTCGCCATCACGCAGCCCGCCGTGCCTCCTCCCACGATGATAATGTCGAAATGATCGCCATCTGAAACGGAATTTAACAAAATATTGTATAGTTGCCGGCAAACTTGTAAAACAAAAATGGCGGATCTGCGCATGTACATTTGTATGTAATTCGGCTACTGCGCAGTCAAGGTTATGCTCTAAAAGTTTGCCGGCAGCTGTACTACGGAACGAGGCACCTTCAACATGGTGCGTAAGGCTCCTTATCCATTCAAAAATGCTGTTTGTTTCAGACATTTCTCTCCATGATCAAAAATTTTTTCTAACATAATATCAATGTTACTACATGTATATTTAGAAGGGCTATTGTGATTTATTAGTATATATTTGAAACATACAGCTTGAATTCTTTATGATAATTTTTGTTTCAAAAACTACTTGAAATTGGCATTGGGTTCTTTTTTCAACTTATTTTCGATTGCACGCAATAAAAGGATCAAACAGCCTATTAGCTATGTTACTTTCTAGAACTCAGTTAAGTAGTCAATTGAAAAAGTTGGTTGAAATTATCAATATATTTGTCATAATATGAAAAAAATGAAATTTAAAGGGAATAAGGTCAGGGACGGTTACCGTAGTAGAGCTAAAAATATCCTATAACAATCTCTGGATGTCCAGCTATCCTAGAACCAAAATTGGTTAGATTCCGCCCAGCCGTTTTGGCATAATGAGCGTGCAAAAACTTTCCAACCAACAGATGGCACTGTAATCCGCTGGCACCTGCAGAGAATGGACTTCACTCTGTACCGTGCTATTGAATTTTTAGGGTTCCATACCCGACGGATAAAAAATGGGACCCTATTACTAAGACTCCACTGTCCGTCTGCCTGTCTGTGACCAGGCTGTATCTCATGAACGGTGATAGATAGACAGTTAAAATTTTCACAGATGATGATATTTCTGTTGCCGCTATAACAACAAAATAATCCAGTGAATAAAGGAGTTTGACCTTACAAACGGTCCGGTAGTTTTGAGTTTTTAATATGTTGTCTAGGATGGTTTGTCAGTGTTTAAAATGCAAAATGCACAATTCCGGACCTACCGGTTTACCGTTTATAAGGTCACCCATAGTACTTTAGTCTCTATTCACCGAACTAAAACAGAACAAAATAAATACTTAAGTGGGACTTCCAAACAACAAACGTTTTTGCGTTAACTTTGCACCACATTTGTATCCAGCGCCATACAAACCAGGTGCCTTAACTTAACCCCTCGTATGCTTATACACGAATTCGTGCAGGGCGTTTACCGGTTAGTTTCAATTTGATTAGCAAATTTTTGGCATCGCATACGAGGGGTTAACCCGGCTAGTTAAGATGGGATAAAAAGTGTTTGTACGGAACCCTTGGTGCACAAGTCTGACTCGCACTAAGCCGGGTTTTTTAACAGACTAAAAAGGAGGAGGGTTTTCAATTCGACTGTATTTTTTTTATGTTTGTTACCTCAGAACTTTCGACTCGGCGAACCGATTTTGATGTTTTTTTCCGCTGCTGGTTCTTTCCGTGTGGTCCCATTCAAATTTGGTCGAGTTCTGACGAAGACATCGATGAGAAAATCATAGAAGTGTTATTGTATGTTCCAACAAAGTCTAGTCTTTCTTTTGCATTCATTGAATGAGCGAACGAAGCGAGCGAGCGTCCATTTCCGCTTAGGCATAATTGTTTTTATTCCGCATGCCCTCTCCTTTTCTTGATTTTTTGTTAGTTTGATCGATTATAACATTTTTTTATTGATTCAGTATTTAGTTTTCTTTTTATGGCCAAGGCAGGGCAAAGCCAGTAAATAATTAAAAAAAACTTACGCTTGACTTGGCTGCTTTCTGGCCAACTTTCACCAACGTAACTCGAAGTTGCAGCTAAAATCTGGAGTAATTTAGCTGCTGAACTGATGGTGAGGTTCGGTGTCAAGCCTGAGACGGCATTCGCTGCGTCCGCCAGCAAATCCATTGTGAAATCTACTGACGCAGACGTCTGCCGAAAGCAGATGTTTAAACAAGCGAAATAAATGACGTTTGTGACTAAATTAAAAATTTAAAACACCCCGAGACAAGTAGGTGGCCATCATGACCATCATTCAATGAGTCATATAGAAAATGCTACTAAAACTAAACAAAACTATAAGATTTGGAAATCTTAGCTTCAATGCTGGCTGAGATCTGGTCACTTGTTCGAATTAAAGCTGAATATCTTGGAAAGTACATAACAGCTCCTATTTCCATCAAACATAGCTAAAAACCATCTCGACTGTCTTTCGGCTCACCCAAATCGGTCCATCCGCTTGGGAGCGATAGATCATCATCCTCCTAGCCTTTGTCCCATTTTTAGGGTTCCGTAGCCAAATGGCAAAAAACGGAACCCTTATAGATTCGTCATGTCTATCTGTCCGTCTGTCCGTCCGTATGTCACAGCCATTTTTTTCCGAAACTATGGTAGATGTATTCTGTGAACCGCATTAAGATTTTGATGCATAAATAAAAAAAATAATAATAAATATTGGGGGCTCCCCATACTTAGAACTGAAACTTGAATTTTTTTTTTCATCAAACACACGTGTCTACATTTCTTTGGATATGTCTTCAAAAATGATATCGAGGTTTCTAAAATTTTTTTTCTAAACCGAATAGTTTGTGTGACAGACGCTTCCAAAGTGGAAAAAAGTTGGTCCCCCCCCCCTCTAACTTCTAAAATAAGAAAATGAAAAATCTAAGAAAAACATATGATGTACATTACTATAAAAACTATCAACGAAAATTGTTTTGAGCGAGATCTAGTAAGTAGTTTTTGTTTTAATACCTAACTTTGCACCTAATTTATATGGGGCGCTATACATACCAGGTGCAAACTTAACCACTTAGGGATGGAAAGTGTTTGTACGGAACCCTCGGTGCGCGAGTCCGACTCGCACTTGGCCGGTTTTTGACAATGAATTCTCAATCGGGGTCGGCTACCTAAATCCCAAGATGTGGCGTAGGCACTAGTTTTTACGCAAGCGACTGCCATCTGACCTTCCAACCCAGAGGAGAAACTAGGCCTTATTTGGGCTTAGGTGGTTTCCTCACGATGTTGGGAGCGATAGATAACCTTATTAAAGTGCACCCTATTTCCTACGATACTAAGCTATGTTACGGAGTTTAATGGACTGTTTTACTTAGTTATTTTGTTTTGTATTAAAAAAAATTGGCGAAAATTTGATTTATCATATCATCCCACGAGATCATATACAAAGTTTCATATCGATGCAATTCAAAAGAATACAAATCCAAATTATTTCACACCTCAAATACACAGTGATACAAAACACGAGATTTACAGTAAAATAATAAACAGGGGTGAACAACAGGCTGTCTTATTACTAAATAGCTATTTCTACCAGACAACCTTTAGGTAGCGAAGTAGAACAAACGTTTTAATTGAGAACTTGCACAAACGTTATACCGGGTGTAACCTGTAGGTAATAAGAGCAATAAATTAAAACATAGATTCTACTCTTCAAACTGAACAACATTTGTTATCTATTATCTCCTAGTCGGCAACCAGTAAAATTATTCCTTTATTATTTAAACTTTATTGCACTAGACAAAAATGAGTACCTACAAATGACGGACTTAATGCGCTAAGCTAAAGCGCATTCTCTACCAGCCTTTCTAACGTTAATATTGTTTACACCTTTCTCTAAATGATAGTCTCATGTGGGAAGTTTTTAACCATTAGAATTTTAGATGTTTGACTAATTAAGTATATTGGAATAAGACGGTATTTGCTATAAGTAGCAGCATCTGTGTCAATACTAGCAGCGGTATCAACAGATTACCAAATATACATACAATAATCAACAATAGCATAGTTTAATTGTATGACGTAATTTGTGTAAAGCCAAGATCATCATCAATTGTCAAGAGAGCGCTATTTGTAAGATTTATATGGCAACAATTAGGTATGCAACCAATCGCAACCGCACTATAATAACATTAGTTTAAATACCTGTCAGTTCCTAGGTATATTAACCGCGTAATATCATTTAATGGAATGCACTCTTTTCCTGACTGTTTTTCGTGTAGTAAACATGCGTACACTTTATTTATAACGGACTGTGTATGGTTTTCGGCATTTTCTTTGGATTTTTTTAATATTTGTCTGTTAAAGAAACCACCACGAACGACATTGGCATTGTTGACAAACCATCATAAAATCATTGCCAGTAGAAGAAATTTGTTACAGTGAAATTCCGCAATATGGCGCATCCTCATACATTTTTGGTCAGGCTTTAGATGAAGCAAAAAATTAAAAAAAATAGTGATTCAGACGGGGCTCGAGTCTGCTTTTCCACCGACTTTCTGGCCCAAGCGGCAAATTAAAACAAAAATGTTAACGTTAGCAGACGTTACTGTTTTAATTAAAATAATTAGACGTAATTTGTGTTATTTTCCTCGTAATATTTTCAGGATGCTACCTATAACCACAGTTGGTTCAGAGTTATGGCTGACGATTTTATGACAAACAATACGTGATGACAATACATGCATAGGTAGGTACTTACTATTTCTTATACTACGACGGTGACAAATAAGAATGAGACACCCCTGCTTTGTCTAGCAGTGGGCAATCATGGGCTCACGTAGCTATACAACATTAGAAAAAAGTACAGAATCTGAAAAATAAATTGGTTGTCTGTGAAGTCGGTTTATGGACGATAATTTTACGTGATAAACGTCTGCCGGCCGATGGAGTAGAAGAGAGATAGATGCGTCAAAACCGAACGCGTAGGCCAATCGTGCCTCTCTACCGCTTATTTCGCGCACTAGCTTGCACGCTCGACTCAAGCGGACGTAACAATGAGTCATGCTTTTTTATAACGTAAAAATAATAATTATGGCTTCGAGAAAAGGATGTTATGGCGTGCCGGCAAGCGCGTTTGCTCGAATTGGTGGGGACACTACCGTGCCCCCGGATTATACACATGTATTTAATTTTTTATTGGCCGAGTATATTTTAAGTACTTACTTATATCCTTTGTCGAGCTCGACCATAGTCATACGAGTCATTCTTGCGGCTCTCGTGAGGACCCAGCTGTTTTTTGTTCTGTCCAATTGTAATATGACGACCCTGCCTCATATTTAAAATTAATATATTCCAAAAAGGGTAGTTAGTTACGATGTCAAAAACAAAGAAAAAGACTAAATGCCTTATAAAATAATGTTCAAAAATACACATGGGAGCATATTGCAGTTATCATCTTTATTAATGAAAAAATGGAAGCAAATTGACCTTTAGGTCACGTCATAATATGTTCTGTTTTTCTCACATTTCACACTATCCCAGCGTTTTGACATTTCATTTAAAGTGGCTGATGTGATCTGTTAGAAAACATCCCTATCGTAGTTGTTATAAAATATCTAATAATTTCTGCTTCCTGATCTTTAAAATGTATATATAGATTCGTTACAATAATCAAAAAAATCCAATTAAACAATTTTTTTTGAGGGCCCATTACCATTTTTGTGGTATTGGTCTACGCAGTTTAGATGGTTTACGCAATTTAGATGGTTTACGCAGTTTAGATGGTTTAGGCTTAGGCCGTTTAGATAGCTTAAGTTGGTTTGGTGGTGTTGTTTCGCAATTAATGCGTTCAATATGATTTCCTGCCGGCTTTTTCCAGATAACTGATTTGCATTTATATTGGCGGCCATCTTTTGCCAAACGAGCAATGAAATCAATCGTATATCTGTCCCAGGAAAATTTATTTTTAGCAAATGTAACTATAATATCATACTGTTTAATGTCACCTTGGAGTTCTATCGGTATATTCAATACTGATTTCTCGACTAAATCGTAATAAAAATTTGAAGAAGGATTCCCCCACATCTCTGCTCCGTTGTAAGTTTCGGGTGGGTCTTCAAAACAATTTAAGCTAAAAGGACCTGCGTCACCAGGTAGTTCAAACAATACGCTGCACCGTATAATAGTTTTTAGGCCATTGAAATGTAAGTTGGTCACATCTACGTTAATATACAGAATTTTTTGACGACTAACACCTGTCTCTCTAATAGTATAGTTACGAATAGACATGTCGGCAACATTAGGTTGATCAGGTAGATTTTTTAAGTAACTTCCAACGGATTCTTTCGCTACCCCAATGTACTTCGTATCGTCATCCCCCTCTTTACACTGATAGCTCACAGTCTTAGCCTGTAACCCCAGCTTCTCCGATACTTCCGAACTACACTCCATCGTTTTCCCATTGTCAAGTTCTACTAAGAATTTACTTTTTATTGTTATTCCTGAAACCTGCGTCGTTAGTTTGGCCACGGTGATTTTTTTTGTATTCTTTTTCGTAAAACCCACGTGGCTATAAACTACTTCTTCAATGAGTGCTTTATATTTCGGATCGTCAGGGTTTTGCTCTGTTTCACTTCCGTACAAATCCTCGGTAGACCTCTTTTTCCTGAGCACTGGAGTCCCAATACTTCCTTCTAGTGGCCTATCAGAGTTATTTTCTTTATTGCTGTTATCTTCTGCACTGCAATAGGTCACCTGAAATATCATTAACTAGTAGAACTTAAGCTTACGACAAAAGCATAGATTTATTGTTAATAGAAGTGTAGGTACACTAGGAATTAAAATCTTCTGAGCACTCAGAGGTTTTCAACGTAAACGGCCTTTTTGGACTAGGTGCATAATAAATTGACACTAAATTGCGATAAAACATTAATCAAACATTTTAAACTCAAAACCGGCAAATCCTATGTAGATATATGTAATCAATAAGCTCGTGATTTGAGACCAATGAGACGAGATTGGTCGAGAACTTAGAAGTTAGCAGCCATCTGAAGACTGGCAAAGCATCGTCAGCGCCCAAGCCAAGCTACCAAAAAAATTCCGATACATTGCTCATCCGACATGCTCCTAAAGCGACTCAGATTCAACAGGGTATATATAGCAAGATAAGGTCAAAACTTCTTTTAGAGTTATGTTAGCACAGAAAGATTGACAGACGGAATAAAGTCTCACAATGCCTTTAGCTATACTATGTTGGCTTCAGCTCACTCATAATTAAGACCAAGAGCATGGGAGTGGAGCAAGTCTTTAAGTAATAATTAAATTAATATTTACCAAACCAGCCAGCAGGAGTACAGATATAACAACATCCATGTTTGCCGACTATTGAGACGAGTGTGAGTGCAAATGCCATTCATGTCATTTAATTACTATTTAACGTGCAATTTAACGGAAGTAATAGTCAATCTAATACGCTTTAACTGAGATGCCACGACTTTACGCGACCAGCGGCGCTGCGAGCGACTAAGTGTTTTTTTTTTTTTGACAAATGTGTTTTTATAAATTTTTTTGAAACGTAATTTTTGTCATTATTTCTTAAAGTAAAAACACCACATTATTTTACTAAACCATTGGTACAAAGATCGAAGCACAAAGAAAAATTGTAATGCGTAACCCGGAAGAGGCCGGGAATTGAACCCGGTACCTTTGGATTACCAGTCCAACTTGTCAACCACTCCTCCACCCACAGTTCCCACTCCACACCACCGCGTGGCTGAGAAATGACAATTCATGGCCAAAAAAAATTTAAAAGCTGCTTTGTACCTACTCACTCAACAAAAGCATTGAGGTGAAAAATAAGTTATTTAAGTAGGTATTTGAATGTTTATTGACCGAGTATCTTTTAAGTACCTACTTATATCCTTTGCCGAGCTCGACCATAGTTACACGAGTAATTCTTACGGTTCTCGTGACGACCCTACTTTTTTTTGTTCTGTCCTAAAGGACGACCCTACAAATACAAATAATTTATTTGTGAACAATAGGTATACACATAATGTGAGTAATTATGCTTCATGGTAGGTATTTATAAGTTAGTCCAGCTATGTTCTGCCTCAAGGCATACAAAATCTTATAGCTAACATGCTCATTGTTGTAGCTGCTACCCTGCTTCATTATTAAAATTAATATATTCCAAAAAGGGTATTTTCGATGTAAAAACAAATAAAAAGACTAAATGCCTCATAAAATAATGTTCAAAAATACACACGGAAGCATATTGTATTTATTATAATATTTTATTAATAAAAAAAATCAAATTGACCTTGAAGTGACGGCATATGTTCTGTTTTTCATATATTTCACACTATTCCAGCGTTTTGACATTTCATTGAAAGTGGCTGATGTGATCTGTTAGAAAACATCCCTATCGAAGTTAAGAAGTTATAAAATATTCAATAATTTCTGCTTCCTGATCTTTAAAATGTATAGATTCGTTACAAAAATCTAAATAATCCAATTACACAAGTTTTTTGAGGGCCCATTACCACTTTTAGGGTTCCGTAGCCAAATGGCAAAAAACGGAACCCTTATAGATTCGTCATGTCTGTCTGTACGTCTGTCCGTCTGTCCGTCTGTCCGTCTGTCTGTTCGTCCGTATGTCACAGCCATTTTTTTCCGAAACTATAAGAGCTATACTGTTGAAACTTGGTATGTAGATGTATTCTGTGAACCGCATTAAGATTTTGATGCAAAACTAAAAAAAAAAAAAAAAATATTGGGGGCTCCCCATACTTAGAACTGAAACTCAAAAATTTTTTTTTCATCAAACACATACGTGTGGAGTATCTATGGATAGCTCATCAAAAATGATATCGAGGTTTCTAAAATATTTTGGACCCCCCCCCCCCCCTCTACCTACTAAAATAAGAAAATGAAAAATGTAAGAAAACATAATATGAAATATTTTGGTCCCCCCCCCCCCCCCTCTAACTACTAAAATAAGAAAATTAAAAATCTAAAAAAACATAATATGATGTACCTACATTACTATAAAAACTACCAACGAAAATTGTTTTGAACGAGATCTAGTAAGTAGTTTTTTTTTAATACCTTTGCACCTAATTTATATGGGGCGCTATACATACCAGGTGCAAACTTAACTTAACCAATTAGGGATGGAAAGTGTTTGTACGGAACCCTCGGTGCGCGAGTCCGACTCGCTCTTGGCCGGATTTTTTTTATTTTGGTAATGGTCTACGCAGTTTAGATGGTTTACGCAATTCAGATGGTTTAGGCTTAGGCCGTTTAGATAGCTTACGATGGGTTGGTGGTGTTGGTTCGCAATTAATGCGTTCAATAAGATTTCCTGACGGTTTTTGCCAGATTACTGATTTGCATTTATATTCGCAGCCATCTTTCACCAAACGAGCAATGAAATCGATCTTATATCTTTCCCATGAAACTTTTTTTACAACAGATGTAAGTATAATATCATACATTCTAAAGTCACCTTGGAGTTCTGTCGTATTATTTATAAATGACTTCTTGATTATATCTAAATATCTATCCAAAATAGGATTACCCCACACATCTGCTCCATCGTAACGATCGATTGGGTCTTCAAAACAATTCAAGCTAAGAGGAACCAAGTCACCAGGTAGATCAAACAGTACACTGCACCGTATACGAGTTTTTAGGCCATTGAAATGTAAGTTGATCACATCTACATTTATATACAGAATTTTTTGACGACTAACACCTGTCTCTCTAATAGTATAGTTACGAATAATCGTGTCGGCAACATTAGGTTGTTCAGGCAGATTTAATAAGTATTTTTTAACGGATTCTTTCGCTACCCCAATGTACTTCATATCATCATCCACCTCTTTACAATAGCTCACAGTCTTAGCCTGTAACCCCAGCTTCTCCGATACTTCAGAACTGCACTCCATTCTTTTTTCATTGTCAAGTTCTACTAAGAATTTACTTTTTATTGTTATTTCTGTAACTTGTGTTGTTTGTTTAGTCACGGTGATTTATTTTAATTTTTTTTCTTAAAACCCACGTGTCTATATACTATTTCTTCAATCAGCGCTTTATATTTCGAATCGTCAGGGTTTTGCTCTGTTTCACTTCCGTACAAATCCTCGGTAGACCTCTTTTTCCTGAGCACGTGAATCCCAATACTTCCTTTTAATGGCCTGTCAAAGGTATTTTCTTTATTGCTGGTATCTTCTGCACTGCCATAGGTCATCTGAAATATCATTAACTAGTTAAACTTAAGCTTACGACAAAAGTATGGATTTATTGTTAATAATAGAAGTGTAGTTACACTAGGAATGAATAGAATCTACTGAGCACTCAGATGTTTTCAACGTAAACGGCCTTTTTGGACTGAATGAATGAATTCATTCATAAATGGGCCATGCAATTCTGCAGCCCATAGTGCATAATAAATTGACACCAAATTGCGATAAAACATTAATCAAAAATTTGAAACTCAAAACCGGCAAATCCTATGTTGGTATTTATTTATTTATACATGGAGAACCAACAGCTTAACTTACGCTAATAGTGACATAACGAGTAATACAGTGCCAATTATAGGATCTCACATATAGCAACGTAAAATAATATTTAACATTAAGTTAAATAACACGCACAGTTTTACAAAGACACATGCAATAATAACAGCAAATTAATATTAAAAAAAAAATACAGAAACTGAATTATGAAGTTGGAACGAAGTTGCACAATAAGTAGGTACCTAATTAATTACAGTGTGTTATTTATAATCTGCAGAGTTCATGCACAAATCTAACAATTCATAAACATACTTTACGCTCGGGCATACCTACTACCTAGACCTACAATGTAATTTTTTTTTAATCAAAGAAAAATGATGCCAATTTACGCCTCACGGAAGGAATGGAACAATTAAAAATGTCAATAGGTATCTTGGTCTCTTGTCACATTATTTAAGCAGCGACTGGCTCGAATCAGAAAAATATTTTGCCTATATTTGGATGAAACACATTTGACTGAAAGGGGGGGGAAATGTCTTTTAGACCGAGTAGGCGCATTAAACGAGAGTTTATGAAGCAGTTCGGGGCAATCAAGATTACCACTTGTGATGTTGAGAATGTAGATAATGTCAGCTATCTCACGACGTTTATGTAATGGTAATAGGTGGTGTTTTTTGCACATACTATAGTAAATGGTCGAATCATAAGGACATTTTAGTTTAAAATTAAGAAATTTCAGAAACTTTTTTTGAACGCGTTCAATTCTATCAATGTAGGTTCTATAGCAAGGATTCCAAATTTGATTTGATATAATAACTATGTAATCAATAAGCTCGTGACTTGAGACCAATGAGACGAGATCGGTCGAGAACTTAGAAGTTAGCAGCCATCTGAAGACTGGCAAAGCATCGTCAGCGCCCAAGCCAAGCTACCAAAAAAAATCCGATACATTGCTCAACCGACATGCTCCTAAAGCGAATCAGATTCAACAGGGTATATATCTGTGGCTCTAGTGAAAAGGGGTTAAAGTGCACTTATGACCTTTTTGCGTTATATACACCAAAATTCACAAAAAAAAATTGCGCATCTTTTGGTGTAATCGGAGCTAAGTTATCTTTTAAAATGACAAAGTTAGGATTGTGCCAAACGGTATATCTGGTGAATTATATCGTGAAATATGGTGCAACTACAGATAACATTGAACAATTTGGTGTTTTGCATGTGGAGAACGATTTAAGTTCATTTGTCTCTTTTGACGCATCCTGTGTTAAAGGATCAATGTTTACTTATACCTTTTTACAAAACAAGATTACAAACCTTAAAGAATATACATCGATATTAATCTGTATTCACTACTTAATGTTAAACATTAATGGTATAACTCGAATTGTATCTCGTATGAAATCTGGTATTTAATGATCAATGTTTACTTGTACCGATTTGCACCAGCAATTTACCCATAATTTATAAAAATAAATCGAAATTAATCCATATTCACGAATAAATATTTAGCATTTATGGGTGTATATAGACTTATACCAGTGAGATGTATCATTTTACACCACGGCGATTACTTGTATCAAGAAGTTAGTATTATAAAGTCTCTTCGCTGTCGTTTATTTTAAGTACACTTGAATCTAATAAATCATCCCATTATAAAATTTGGCTCACCAGTTAGACTGACCTACAGTAGTGATGTAGGCATTTTTTTTTAGTTGTTTAACTTGCAATGTATGTTACTACTATGTTTGTTCGGGATATTGCAATTCCATTTTGAAGCAGAATATCTGCAACTGATTGAGCTGAAATTTTGCCCAAGTACCTACTTGCTACTTAAATATGACAATATATTAATATGGTACCATGGGACTGGTCTGATGCCCGGAAGGTGGCCCTAGGATTAATAATATTTTTTAGTTTGTTACACAGAACGGCAGGCCGATCTCGAATCGATCGAATGCTCAAACTTGTTGAGGAGAAAGGTGACAATAATTGTGTCGACTCTATTAGCACTCCTGAAATAGGCAGAACGTAGTGTTCACTGATTCTGACTCATAAAATTTACGAGAAACGGAAGAAACCGGAACGGCAGAAGAAGCAGAGCAACTTTCGTTTTGGGACAGAGTCGGTCAAGGACGAAAACGACAACCTAAAAAAAGTGAGAAAATAAACATAGGGAGGAAAGGAAAAAGAGGAGACATTTTGGTAAATAGTATGAAACAAATATAATGAAAGCAAAAAAATAAAGGAGTTTAGATGCTAGGAAAATTTTAAAATGAAATGCGCAATAAATATGCAAGAAGAACTCAAAAACAAATATTTGAGAGTTAATAGGGCTTTAGGAGAATATATAACAAAAGGGTTCAGTTCATTGCTAATTTAATTGAATTAGAGTTTAAAAACACAAAAGTAGACGCAACAACAAAGAATAGACAGTTTGCTAATTATTTAAAAATAAAGACGAGAGTGTTATCGCATTTGCAGAGGCTGGTAATGCGATAACCATTTAACGAAACATCAAAGTTTGTTCCAGGAGTAACTGAAAAACTTAAAATCAGTAAAGAACTTGTCCTAGATTCAGCGTGATGGATAATGCTGAGTACCACAAAAATAAGTAAAAATGGATTGAAAGCCGTCGAGGAACATATTTCATTATTTCTTGTATATGAAAGATTTACAGTGGTCCAAACGGATATCGGTAAAAAAACGGTTTTTTGTTAAATTTGATGAACCCGAGTGTAAGATCTTTTACGAAAAAAATTTATGTTCTGAGGATGTGGTAGATTCCCATTCCCATCCTTTGGCGCCAACAGAGCACTGGCAAGAATTGATTTTATACAAGAATTGAAATTTTACAAGCTGACCCTCAATACGTGATACATGTTATTTTCCGTGTCTAAATATTCACAATTGCGTTAAAATTTTAGTATAAGGTCTCATACTAAAAGTTATCCGTAATTGTAAGTCAACTGGAAAAACTAAATTTTGTACGTATCTTGGTTTTGGTACTTATCATCTTGTATCGCTTAAGAAAGATTACTTAATATTTTATTCTTTTTGATGAACGACCACAAGTTAAAAACGATGAGAATAATTTTATATGCTGATGTTGACTTTTTCTGTTATTTTTGTAATAAAGAATAAATAAAAATGATGATTTTTTATTATAACTGCACCGCAAAAAATGATATAATTTCTAAAAAACCATTGGTAAAAGTGTGTTTATATTACAGTACACCTAAATTAATTGAGTGCAAAAGGGTAAAAGTTTGTTTTCTTAGGATTATCTCTGAAATGAAGCTCTTAAATGATAGGTTTCGTTTAGTTAGGTATTTCTTATTTAGGGTGTTCGTGTATTTTTCCTTTATAAAAGGAGATAACTTTAAATAAGCCGAACAGCAAGTCCATTTTACACTTTCAAAAATAATGGTGAAAATTGGTATAAGTTCAGTTATATTCCCGGGTAGTGTAAGTGTTATGGGTGAAAAGGGGTATAAAGTAAGTTATGTCCTTAAGAACACGTTTTGGCACGGATATAAGTCACATTTTTTTTTAACCGTTAACTTTGAAGAAGTGAGAATATTACCCCCTGAAAGAGGATTTTTTAAATATTAAAAGTGCATTTAAAGTTTATTTGTAAGTATAGTGGTTGAAGTACAGTGATCAGAAGTCTGAATAATTTTAAGCCGCAACGGTTTTTTGCGTCTCCTGTAAAGTAGTGTTTTTCGAGTTTAACCCCTTTTCACTAGAGCCACAGATATAGCAAAATAAGGTCAAAATTTTTTTAGAGTTATGTTAGCATAGAAAGATCGACAGACAGATAGACATACATACGTCACATATTTATTTATTTATTTCCACATAAAACACAGCATAACAGTTAAAACTAAATCACTGTGCATTACAGATACAATTTTTAAATAAGGTAGGTACAAACTAATAGATAATAGAAGACTTACTACTATCCATCGCCTCACAATACCTTAAACATTCACGACACACCGTTCGCCAATCACTTGCAAAAACATCCAAATCTGGTGCTGATGCGAGAAGCTCATTAAGCCTGTGCAAAGCTCGAACAAGAGGAGACTGCTTCCGCGAAACGGTGCGTGCTTCAGGAGCAGCAAACAATAGCCGGCTGCGCGGGCGAAGAGTGATCCTCGGCACAGACGGAACGAACAGACGCACCACTTGACCAATCAATTCTGGGCAGTCTGACTGTCCTCGCATGATCTTGCAAGCGTTTTTTAGTAAGATGTTATTACGCCTAACTTCAAGCGAATTAAAACCTAATACTCCTAATAAAAATTTTGTCGGATATAAAAATGGATAATATCCGAATCTCTTCTTGTAAAGAAAACGCAAGAAGGCTTTTTGGATTTTCTCCAATAACAAAATATATGAAGCCTCATGCGGATTCCAGACAATGGAAGCTGTTTCCAGCTTGCTTCTAACTAGGGCAGTGAACACCAGTTGTATGACTGTCGGACTATAGAAGTCACGGGTATTTCGGATCACGAACCCCAACCTCCGGAAACAATTTTTGGCTAGGTCTTTTATATGGTCATGAAAAGAGAGGCGTGAATCAAAAGTGACTCCTAAGTCCTTGACAGTATCCGTGCGAGTCAAGGGTACTGACCCAAGTGTGTATTCAACCTGCAGGGGATTATGACTACGCCCAAAGGTCATAACTGAGCATTTTTCTATATTAAATAGAAGCTTATTGTCAGTGCTCCACCTATAAAGACGATCAACATCCTCCTGAAGTGATACGCAATCCGAAAGCTGATGCACTCCATAAACCAGCTTCAAGTCATCGGCATAGAGCAGACATCTGGCATTGTTCGGGACCATAGCCAGGTCATTAATCATTATACCAAACAGCATTGGTCCCAGAATTGAACCCTGGCTGACTCCTGAACGGGTGTGGTAGGATTCGGAGATGAAGCATCCGTGTTGCACGTACTGCCGTCTGTCGCGTAGATAATCGCTGAAGAATTTCACTAACTTGGGAGAAAATCCTATACGAGTCAGTTTCCTCAGGAGAACGTCATTATCCACACGATCAAACGCTTTTTTAAAGTCGAAATACAACACATCAACTTGCATTCCCTCATCTAAGTGTTCAGATATCGAGTCAACCAGAGTCAGGAGATTCGTTTCGACCGACCGATTAGGCCTGAACCCATGCTGCGCGTCGGTAAGGTAGGGTTTTATTTGGGGAGATATGTGACTCATCAAGATGGACTCAAAAAGCTTCGCCATAGCCGACAGAATTGCAATTGGTCTGTAATTTTCAACCTTGCCCGTGTCTTTTGATTTGGGAATGGGGCGCACGCGAGTGATTTTCCACTGATCAGGGTAATTACCTGACTGCAAGGCCAAATTAAAAATGTGTAGCAAGGGCAATGTTAATTCGTCTTTACATCCTTTTATGAAGAAAGCTGGGACATTATCTGGACCAGGGGAGCTCTTGGGCTTCAGGTATTTAATGCCAGTTATTAAGTCTTCTGGTGAAACACTATGGAATTGAACGTAATTAGCGGTATTCGTAAAATCTTCACTGAGAACCTCATTACAGTTTAGGCGAGGAACCGAGGGCAAAAAGACACTCGAGAAGTAGTCCGAGAAGGCTTGTGCTGCCTTTTGGCCCTCAAAAGTTGTTCCATTATACGAAACCTGCGATTCAAAACCACCCTTAGACTTCAGACTACTTATGTGCTGCCAGAATGCTCTAGGGTCGCTACTAAGTCTAGACTGAATATGGTTCACGTGGCAATTGTAGGCGCTTGATATTCGCTGCTTAATGTCGGCCCTAAGTCTAGAGAAATGAGCATACGCCTCGGTACTTCCAGAGCGCTTCCACTCACGATGAAAAAAAAGCTTTGCGTTTTATATCCGCAATTAGATCAACAGTAAACCAGACAGGGTAACGTCTGGAAGGTTTTAAGGGTCGAATCTTTTTAGGTATGCACATATTGAAGATTGAGTATATCTGTCGATAAAAGAGGTCTACAGCAACGTTGACATCGCGGCAGTCAAGGACTTCCTTCCAGGACACATTAGAGATCAACTGATAAAGGAGTTCGTAATCACCCTTAGCGAAATTCCAGTCACGACTAGTGTCAATATTGCTAGGCTCAATATTCACTAGATTATCATTGACACCAGAGAAAGAAATGGAAATTTCTAATGGAGGATGATACGCGTCAGAATGCGGTACCAGTCCATCTTCTTCGGCCACCTCAGCACAAGTTGCGCAAGTATCCTCTCGTACCAGCACCGTATCAAGTACTCCTCCGTGCATATTCACAATTTCATTCATCTCTTGCAGGTTACAAACAGTAGTGAAATAACAAAAGTAACATAAAATACTAAGAGACGTATACTTAGGATTTAGATTCAGATCACCCACAATCACAACGCGCCCATTTAGGGAGTCGATGATAGCCTCAACACTTTGGAAAAAACACATATAAACGTCTTCTGTAGATTTTGGTGGAATATATACAGTACAGAGATGGAGCGTCCCGTGTTCCGTCACTATGGTTGACCACAGGTCTTCCCCGAAGGCGGTCTCCAACTCACGCCTACGTCTTAAAGTGATACCAGGCCGTACGGCCACAAGTACGCCACCCCCCTGGCGACCGTCTTCACGATCGCGACGCAGCATACTCCAGTCCGCTTCAACAAGCTCGGCAGTTTCGACAGAATCAGACAACCATGTTTCAGTAACGGTAACAACATCACACTCAGGAGTTAATAACCGTTGTCTAAAGTGCGCCATATAGTTAAGTATACATGCGTTTTCTTTTCTTCTTCGAAATAAAATCTCACAATGCCTTTAGCTATATGTACTGTGTTGGCTAAAACTCACTCATAATTAAGACCAAGAGCATGGGAGTGGAGCAAGTCTTTAAGTAATAATTAAATTAATATTTACCAAACCAGCGACCAGAAGTAGAAATATAACAACATCCATGTTTTGTCGACTATTAAGACGAGTGTGATTTCAACGCAATTCATATCATTTAATTACTTTTTAACGTGCAATTTTATGGAAGTAGGTAATTGTCAATCTATTACGCTTTAACTGAGATACCACGACTTTGTGCGACCAGCGGCGCGGCGAGCGATTGAGAGAAAGATCCGACGTAGAGATGCGCGGAATGTGTCACTAAAGGTGACTAAAGTGAAAGAGTGATATGTGTCTTTAGCTCACCGAGATAATATATGTATCACTCATTTAGCTCATTTAGCTCAGTAGATCTTTAGACTATATCGTTCACGAGTGAGTAGAGAACTAGAGATGTCGATCAATTAGATTAATGGCAGCATGGCAACATTCCTTTCATGAGCGAGAGAGAGTGAGTACTACTGAGATGATAGATGATATACTGAGCAATAATTGAATCGTCAGTGAGCGAAAGAGCTGGTGAGCTAAACGAAATGATATAGCTCGTCTGAATCACTCGCTAGCGAGCTACACACTGGCTACACATTTCTAATCCGACGGCGGCCGTACGAGTGAGCGAGACACGTACAGCGCACCGCTGCCGCTGCAAAGTTGTGACATCTCCGTGTTGTCACACATCCAACATCCAATTTCCATTTCAACGAACGAACGATTTTTTTTCTGAAACCGTAAAATATATTGGAACACAAACCTTTTTTTTTTTATTACAGTTATAACACAAACCTAACCTAACCTAACTTAATCTTTAGGTTGTCATTTTCGTGATTAAATGTGTGATTTTCGTTTCGAGGAAACAATTGTCTATGAAATGAAAATTATATAAAATGAAGCATTCGGTGAGGTGTTTTTTCTATAAAAGAAGAGGATCTGAATAAAATTGAAACTTCACATAGTCTTAGTATGGTTTAATCCCGTAGATACTATTTACACTGGTTATATGTATATTACTTTTGTTGATTTTCACTGGTAGGTAATTGATTTTAACAATATACCGGGTGATCAATCCAAATGGGTCAGTAGGGAGAAAACGAAAACTATAAGAGATAGGAAAATCTGTTCTTAGGAACCATGGCTTCGATTTTAGATTTATTAAAATCTGCATTCAATTTTTTTTCGTATATATCATGCATAACCCGGAATCCCGTAATATTTAATAACCCGGAATCGAACCCGGTCGAAATTGAGTAGAGAAAAAAAAATTAAGATGTCAATCGATCCTATTTTTTATTGAGAACAAATGTCTGTATGGGACTACATACATTTAGAGTGCTCTAAGGGTCAGAAATTGCTGTTAAAGAGTGACATTCCTTTAAGGTACGAACATTTTACGTTTTTTTTTATCCAAAAGCAAATATGAAATTGTTTCCAATATCCTCCTAATTCAACAAAACAATAATTGGATGACAATTATGTACCTAAACGGAAATTATCATGGTCAAAATGGCAAGTTATTTCCAGCATATTTTATGGAGCGTTTTCAGCTTTAACAGCAATTTCTGACCCTTAGAGCACTCTAAATGTATGTAGTCCCATACAGACATTTGTTTTCAATAAAAAATAGGATCGATTGACATCTTAAATTATTATTATTTTTCTCTACTAAATTTTAACCGAGTTCGATTCCCGGTTATGCATGAGATATACAAAAAAAATTTGAATGCAGTTTTTAATAAATCTAAAATCGAAGCCATGGGTCCTAAGAACACATTTCCCTATCTTTTATAGTTTTCGTTTTCTCCCTACTGACCCATTTGGATTGATCACCCTGTATATATATTCGAACGGAGTTATGAAAATAGGAGAAATCTTAATAGCGTGATGCAGCGGATCCCTTACACAGGTCAGCGACATCTATTATGAAATTGATACACCAATATTTGTATTAAACATCAAATCTACATTATGTCAACCATAAAACGATGGAGAACTTTGGGGGAGGCCTTTGTCCAGCAGTGGACGTCTATAGGCTGATATGATGATGATGATAATTTCGGAAACAAAACGTATAGTCGGTTAAACAGGATCCCCCATTTGGGATCTTCAAGAAAGATTCTAGCTATTAATTGGAAATATTTCGACTATTTTAGTTTTTGGGCTATTAAATAGTAAATTCTCAGTTCGACTAAGGAAAATATATTTGATCGACAATAATAGACATGGGTTCTCACAAAACATTTAATATCACACAAATGTCTAGGTAGTTTTCCTTCTCTTATTTTCTCTTTAACATCACAGAACAAAGCGTTGAATCAGATTTATAATTAAATAATAAGTAATAATAAAAACACCAATCGCCTACAGACGCCGATAGGAATTAACTTCTAAAATACAGTATTATAACATAAATTTTAATTTAATACACTCCCGACACAAGTATCATCTCCTTATCATCATCAGATCCTAGTTCAATGAGTGATGTAGAAAATGATACTAAAATGGAACATAAACTACAAAGTTCTTAGGTTCAATATTGGCTGAGATCTTGTCTGTTTTGTTCCCAACCATCTTATACAATCAGATCTTCATTAATATTAATATTGTAAGTATGCGGCATGTGTTCGAGTTCGAGTGATGACTGGTGACCGTCTAGTGGTCGCGCGCAGGCGTATGCATCTCCCGTACCTGGAACACCATAATAATACATTATTTTCGCTCCACAAACCCCTTTAACATACTTAAAACTCTCTAATTTTGAAATTGGCCATTTCAATATGATAAGTCTCCGAGACATATAGAAGGAAACTGATGAACAGTTGAACAAATTTGGACATAGTCAAAAAAAATAAACTATGATATCGGTGTATAAATGTCCGAGGAAAATGGTACCCAACGGACATAGTATACACCAACAATATCTAACCGGAAAAACACCTATGGGCACAGGCATCAATTCACACTCTAAGTCCCTGGATTATGATACCTTCGTGACACATGTCCGAACTCAAGTGCTTCGCAGTCGATACTAGGCCCGGGTTTTAAACAATGATATTGACACAGAATCCAGTCTTCGGCAAACTGCGCAAGTGGCCTGCAAATGGGGGTAATCGCTATTTCGTTGCATAATCAAATCAAACCGTTGTATGCTCACCTGACGCGCTAGCCACGAGATACCGTCGTGCAAGGTCGCGCTGGAGCGCGCGCTGGTCGCGCACACGTGCCAGGGCCGATCATGTATGCGCTCAAGACACAGCGCGTTAGCCAGTCTCTCGGGTGGCAGCGCGCCTGGTGCATCAGACTTGTTGGCTAGCACCAGCAGCGGTACACGACGACCACACATGTCTGGATGCGCTAACACTAGCTCTAGCTCCTCGCGCGCCACCACTTCAAACATTCAAATTCGTAAATCATGTGTGTGCTGACACAGTGCGCTAGCTAACCTCTCTGGTAGCAAGGCCACTTGATATCACACAGGCTAGCAGCAGCACTAGTAGCAGTAAGCAACGGGAAAACAAGTTAGAGACAACTGACGCTAGACTAACGTCTTCGTGCGGCGCCACACTGCAAACATTCAAAGAGCATAACTCTTAAGAAACAACAGACAGTGACAAAGACAGTGATCTGATGACGATATTTAACATCGTATACAGGAAATTGCCTTGCAAGGTTTTCCCAACAAAAGCGATGATCCTTTTGATTTCCTGCAAACCATTCACCTCTCTAGAAATCTTTCACTGTTTTTCACGTCCAGTTATATGACCAAGGCATTTACGGTAAGGATACAAAATAGATGAACAGAACAGAGTCCTCGCGCGCGGTAAGACAACTTTTTCACTTCACTAGCGTACTTACAATCATACTACAATTTTATTAGACGATAGATCTCCGTGCATACACTCACCAAGGCGCAGGTGGTCAGCCGCATCAACGACGAAAATAAGCGCTTGAGTGCGTCTATAATGCCGCTCCCATAGAGCGCGAGCGCGGGCTGCTCCGGAGACGTCCCATGCACTGAACGATACACCGCCACCTATAAACGCATCATTTATATCAGAGAATTCCCCTGCCAAAGTTTAATCAGGGGGCTCCTGTCACTCACACTCGCATTTTGTCAAAACGTGACGGACGCTTTGTCACTTATTTATTGCGTGATAAAAGCACCCATCATAGGGTCACTGGATTGACACATTCCATAGGAATATCAAAGATAGCTCGAAGAATTGATAAACTGAAGAGACAGAAAGCTGACACATTTGTCCTATCCATCTATCTTATTCTTAATCGACGCACTCTTGGGCACAAAATAGAGCTATTTCTATTTTTATTTCATTCGCTATTTTTATTTCCATTTATCAGATTTCTCTTTCGGTTACAGCTGCCGGCAAACTTTTAGAGCATAACCTTGACAGCGCAATAATAGCCGATTTACGTACCTACAAATGTAGGTACATGCGCAGATCCGCCATTTTTGTTCTAAAAGTTTGCCGGCAACTATACTTTGATCACTGATGAACCATACCCTATCCGCGAACTTACTTTGGATCTGAGGCGTCAGAATAGCAGAGAGTTCAGTGTTCCTTGCGTGACTTTCAACCTCTTTATGAGGCACTTAAACGGCCACCATTTAGTGTGTGGTGTGCTACCAATGTGGCATTATTTGGTATCCAGATCCTATATCCAGAAGTGGACTCTAAACTATTCATTTATTTATTTTATTTAATCGTATGGCATATACAGTGATAATTAACAGACAGTTAGAATACTTAATATTACAAATCAACAGTAAGATTTGCTAGCCACTTAATGGCTTCGTCACTGAGGGAGAACAGGTCTTAGGGAGCCGGCATAGTGCATTATGGGGCAGTCGTGGATGTGCTGGATGGTTTCCTCTTCGGCTCCACAGGCGCAGGCAGGAAAATCCACCCATCGCAGTATTTATATTGAGCACAGCGACCGTGACCAGTGCGAAGTCTGTTCAAACTGCACCAGTCACATCTAGGATGAACATAAAGTATTAATGAATCATACTTTGGAAATGCTCGATCTGTGGCGTCAGACTGGCAGCGGGCGAGGCCGTGGCTGGCGCAGCGCCGGCAGGGTCAGGAGGTCGCAGGGCCCGCAGCAATGAAGTCTTGCCCGCGCGGTCCAGACCCAATACTAGTACTGGTGCTGATACGCGTGGTCGGTTGCCCAGCCAGCCGGATACTTTCTCCATCAGCCCCATCGTGTACCTGTTACTGATAGCGAAGTAGTAGAGAAAAATATGAAACTATCAACAGAGGCGGCTTTAAGGGGGGGGGGGGGTTGACCGGGGCGCTTGCTCCTGACCAGTCAATTGCTTTTGGTAACTCCGCTCCACTTCAGTGCACAAGCGTTCAAGGCACTTATCTAGTTACAGGTTAAAGCTCCTTATCAGTTCAAAAATGGTGATTATTTTAGATATTTTTTGTATACACCGTGTTTTCTTCGATTTGCGTTAACTTCGACATAATGCTTGGTAGGTACGTTAAAATAAAGTATTTTGTAAATCAGTTTTAATTAAATTCGAAGACAAAAAATTGTTTACCTTTTCATACAAACTAATTTAATATTGAGTTGATGACCATTGTAAAGGGCACTTTTGAGTTAGAGGAAGAGTGTCAATTAAATAACACATTAGAAATTTTACTTAATTCGATCTGAAGAATGTGCCCTCGAAGTCAACGCAAATCAAAAAAAAACACCTTATATGATCAAACACGTTTCTTAAACATATTGTCAATGTACATATTACTTTAGAACGGGCCATTGCGATTTATTGATTTATTGGTATTGGTTTTATCGACTTATTTTCGACTGCAAATTTAGGGACAGTTATATTCACTTCAAAAAGTTTGTGGGAATTATTAATATATTTGTCATGATATGAAAAAATTTTTTTTTAAAGGAATGAAGGCTTCTTAAGTGCAAGATGAGTGTGTCTAAATGTACTTTATTGCATGAAAGTAAACACAGAAGCAATCAAAGAAGCTTGTCAAACCTTAGAAATTGTTAATGATCATTAAATAGCTTAACCTCCACGAAAAAAGAGTGATAGTGTTATAATATGTTTGAACGGTGTATTTGTAAAACTTATAAGTCTGTTTGTAATGTAAAATCTTCCGAAGCCATCGATTCTGATTTAGTTATTTAATTAAGTGTGAATATAATACACTTATCAGAATGCTTCAAGACTCACCTGTGACCAGTTGAAATACGAATAGAAGTGACCCTTCAGCGGTAGCTTGAGTTACTTGAATTACGCAATTAGTCCAGAATATTCGCAGGTGTGGATTGCAGTTTCATGTATCGACTGCTAGTTGCCTAGCAACACAACACAAACAATGAGGAAGCTAATGTAGAGGCACCAGGGGGGGTATTCGACCAATTTTAGAGATATAATGGAGATCTCTCCTTTTCATCGCCATCCGTCACTTTTGACGTGTGCCTACTTGACAAGTGGCGATATCCCCAGAATATCGCAACTTCGTCAATTCGGACGCGCAAAATTTTCGTTTCCTTTGTATGTGACGGCATAAATAACAGGCGCATACTTTAAATTGACCGCGTAGTACGTGAAATTAGTCCGTTACGTTTCGTTCAAAACAGAAATTAATATACATGAATAACATTTTTGACAATCATTATCGCCTTCGTATTTCCAAAATTGAGATGAGATATGTCACTTTTAAGCTCATCGCATTTGAATGACAGTTCAATGGCGATTAACTGTTATCTAATAGAGATTTGACGTTTGGCGATCACGCAAATGTCAATCTCGAATTAGGTCCCAGTTCATCTTACTAACTGCAAAATGGAGGTAAGTTTTGTTTTTCAGTGCCCAAATGGCCTCAACGAGAAATGGCTAACACTCCGTCCCTCATTCTCTCCTAAGGATGTAAGGATCTTTTAAACTGTACTTTTTGCAAATGACAAAAACGAAAAAAAACTAATGATGAATAATAAAATACGGCGAAATCTTTTGTGTAGGTAGATCATAATAATTAATATAATTATATCCGAGTCGCACGTGTACTGTTTTTTTTTTAACATCAAGAGGTAAAATAACTGGGTTAAGTATTTGCAAATGCCAGATTCGGTTTTAAAATTAACGTCAGCTATTTCTTATATAAAAATACCAAATGAGGAAGTCTGAGGTGGAGCGAGTGTACCCAGAAGATGTCTGATGCACTGAGCAATTTCATTATTCTTTGTAATAGTCTATTTTAAAATATTTTTTATTGAAGTTATATGTATATATTGTACCAATGTATTATAATTTTTTAATCTTATATATATCTTTATAACTTTTTTTACTAATGATCGTTGAAAGACGTTACTGAAATAGCTTGTATTGAGGGCCCGAATCAGAATCACAGATGAACGATGTGTCCGAATTATTGGTCGCTTGGTAATGTAGCAAATTTACTATAAAAAAAAAAAGCTATTACGAAATCCTATAGTAAACCTGCTAATTTATTTCATTAAAAATAATAAATTTTACTCCTTTTGAAAACTGTTTGCTAATTGGAATGAATAGTAAAGTCGATTCAAAATCAAACTGTTTCTATAAAGCAGAGCAACATAGTAGGTATTGCTCTATTACGGACCAATCCGACAGGAAATCAGACGTCAAACGTTCTACGTCAGTCATCCTTGTCATCAAATGAACTTCACCGAACTTCGGTCGTTTACGGAAGGAAACAAATCGCTATTCGATCATGTTTTTGCTTATCTAAGTGGATTTGGATAAGATAAGACTGACCCAGATTAGCATTTCATTGTAAATTTACACGTTGTGAGTGCAACACGATGTTTTCGCGCTACGTGTTGTCGCAAGTGAAACATAATGGCTACTTCCTGGTGGGACTGGCGATTGGGCTGTGGCTGGCGTTGGCTGCCGTGCCTTTAGAAGACACGCCAACTTGTGCCGCGCCGCCGCCGGCAACAGCAGCCGATGACTATGAGCCGCAACGTGAGGAAAGGCCTGATGTAAGTCGGTCATGTCTAAGCGTGGGTGTTGTTTACATTCTAGGAATTGTTACATTCAAGTTACTGGCCCCTCCCAGACTGGAGCTATTATGAATTTGACAGACGGGTATTTTTATGACATTTTCCATCAATTAGTATAGTCTTCTCAAGCTTTGTATGTATGAAATAGATTAACCTGTTGTCAAACTTGCCTTATAAGAGATGTGGTTGTTATGAAGGAATTAATGATTTCAAATGGTTTATGTCATGCATAGAAAAGCAATAGACAATACTCTTGATCTCAGTATTTAAAATAATATAGAACTATCTATCTTTCCATACAATTTAAAAAAAAAACTCAGTAGACTCATACTCACTGAGCAAGCAGCCTTGCAAGACGAAACCTTGGTCGGCCAGGACATGCCTCACGGTGAACACACGCTCAGCCCAGAGTGTGCCACAACCTGAGGCATTCATTTTATTCTATTTTGTGCATGAATTCAAAATCACTTTTTTATGCGTGGTTTGATTCATGGGTTTGCCATCCAAAATTGAACAGTTTAAATTGAAGATTAAAAAAAAAACATTTGTAAAGGAAGTCTAAGTAAGCATACCACTGAGCAACGATCTCAAGACACAGATCGCTGGATATAGGCACTATCAGTTGTTAAACTGCCTGCCTCATTATAAATAATAATAATAAATAATAAGTAAGAAAACTGCTGAACTGATTATTAGTTATTTTAAAAATCCCAGCAGTGGGACACACACACAGGCTAGAAATAAAAAGAAAACTGGTTAGTTTTTGTGAATTAATTATAATAAAGTTCTTGTACCTATTTTCTAGTGTTAGTAATTTACTCTAATTATTATTCAAAGATGTGGACCTTGCTTTGGGTATTGGCCTCCTCCAAGCCCTCCCATCTTCCATTCATAAATTAATTACATTCCCTTGACTGATATATACTTTTGGTACATTCCAGCATGCAGCTGTTGTAGCCGGCAGGGTGATCCAACGCCCGCGCTACTACAGCACAGAGCTCGGCATGAGAGCACCACTGTTGGCAGGCGTACTGGCTGGTGCGCTCGCAGACCGCACTCCAGCCATCAACAGTACAGCGCATGCGTTACCTGCACTCAAGTTCTTCATCACTGCTGATGCCCGTCAGGTAAGCTTCGTCATCCAAGAGATTGGACAAAGGCCCATTAGTATTTCAATATCAACAGCCAAAAGCGTAAATGTTGCATATTTTTAGAACTGCCGTTTAAAGTTCCTTTCAGATCTGTATTTCTGAAAGGTTGTGGCAACTGGTTTTCTAATTTCTAAAATCCATGGAACAGAACAGAGGCAGTATATGCGTTTAGGTCTCTAGATGTGTATCATAAGATAGAAGACGAATTGTTACTGCTTTAATGGAAAACTACTGGAACCAATGCTTTGCACTGATCAGAGCTTTGACAAACGAAAGGTTAAGGAGACATGGTTTTTTATTAAATATCTAACTTGTATTTCCAGGCATCCAGCGGCCTGGCCAACGTGGTCGGATTCACGGACACGCGCGAGATGCTCAAACCGTTTCACGCGCTCAAATACCTCGCTGACAACTTTCTAGAAGAATACGATTTCTTCTTCCTAGTGAGTGATGGCGCGTACATCAATGCGAGGAGGCTGCAACAACTAGTGGGGCGGTTAAGTGTTTCCCAGGATGTTTATATGGGCACGGTGGCCGAGGGCGACAGTCACTACTGCTCGCTAGGTAAGGACAGAGCTCTATATTAACTTTCTAGAAGAATACAACTTCCTCTTCGGTGATGGTGCTTAAAATTTGACAGTCGCAATCTACAGAAAGACCATTCCAGACTAAATTTGTCTTAGTAATAGTCCAACTGTGAGAAACAACCTGTTCAGTCCCGAGTTGTCATATAATATATTCGAGACGTAAGCGACATCTACTATAACATTGGATGACTTCATTTTTACAAGCTTTTATTTAAGTTGCATTGTATGTATCTAAGTATGTTTGTTCGGGTGAAATCTTGCAACTCAATTTTGAAGCAGATATCGTCAACCGATTGAGCTGAAATTTTGTATACTTACTTAACTTTGATGACAATACAATAATATGTTACCATGGGGCTGATCTGATGATGGAGCCGGAAGGTGGCCATAGGAACTCTATAATAGAAAAAGCAATCCTACCAAACTTGGGCTCTTTAGAATCGTCTCAGTGAGCATTTGATGGATATCCAAAGAAAAGTACAGTCGGCTATAAAAGCTTGCCACTAAAATGTCATTTTTGACAGAAACTTATTAGGTATAATTTCCAGGATGAAAACTATCCTATGTCCTTCCTCGGATCTTAAACTATCTCTATGCCAAATTTCATCAAAATCGATTCAGCGGTTTAAGCGTGAAGAGGTAACAGACAGACAGACACACTTTCGCATTTATAATATTAGTATGGATTAGTATGGATTCGATGAATTACAATAAACGCAGCAGCAGCTGTTATCGCGTCTGCGCTGGTCTGCGCCATTTTGTGCGACGCACAAATTCAGCTCGCCGCGAGCGCGTTGCCTCAACCGGGTATAAAATGTGCAAAAGTTTTGCTCTTTAGCAGCTCGCCGCTCGGGGTGAGCATGCCTCGGGTCGAGCCGCTCAAACGCTCACGCACCTTTACGGCTGTACGAATGTTGTGCATCTATGATATCATCAAAAGTCGCACTAGTCTCAACCTCAGGTGCCCTAACACTATTGTCATCAGAAAGCGGGATCATCCTATCCAACTCAGTGCTGCGCGCGGTCCACGGTGAACTGGACTGGTGTGTTCGCAACTCGTACTCCCCACACCACCACGAGAACTTAGGGCGCTGCGTACTACACGCTTCGCATCAAGCTTGCACGTCCAAACTACAGGTAAGAGAGACATTGTTTGTATCCTATGTTTAATTTGATCGAATTTCCTGGTAGATGGCAGTGGTACTTTATCGTTTTCCTGGCCATTGTATATGTATGTCGCAGTGTAATGTTAAAGTCAGAGATTTGGTTAAATCCCTAAGGGATTTGATTAATCCACGGTATATGACAAATTGCAACCGAGTTTTGTTATTACACTAAACAGATCTAGCGATTTGATCAAATCGCTAGATCTGTTTAGTGTAATAACAACTTAGTGTAATGGCGAAATCGGATTAGTATTGCCATTTCACTGGAAATTTTCAGGGATTTCATCCATTCTCCAAATTGGTTCAGTGAAATGACATAACAAGCTAGTAGTCTCAACTTGCATTGCCATTTCCCTAGGCAAAGTCGGTGATTTGGTCAAATCTCTAACCTGGTTAAGTGAAATGACAAAATATAATTGAATTCTGATCTTGCTTTGCCATTTCCCTAGACAAGGTCTGTGATCTATATTGGTTTTTCTAGCAGTACTCCAAAGCGGAACGCCATATCTCCAAATTGGTTTTAGGACCGAGTTGTATTCTGCCATGCTACGGTAAATGTAGATATCTTACTATACTTACTATAAACAAGGCGGTATATCAAGGAAAGAAGAGGATAATAGACTTCATCTTTTCCTTTTCAGGGTGAAGAATACGTGTCAGCGCAGCTCTCGAATCCACCCACTCTAACACCAGCGTTAGCCGACGCAGTGACTGCGTACCCCGCGTCCACGGCGACGCAGATATACGAGCTGCACGCGTACGTGTCGCGCGTGCAGCTGGAGCGAGCGCGTGCAGAGACCAGGGCGCTGCGGCAAGCTGTGAAGCGAGGCATACGGAGGCATCCACCCGGGTATGTTACTTTATGAGTGTGTCAGACTGGCTCGGCACTAGGAGATACTGTGTACCCAACGTAACAGCGACGCAGATATACGAGCTGCACGCGTACGTGTCGCGCGTGCAGAGACAAGGGCGCTGCGGCAGGCTGTGAAGCGAGGCATACGGAGGCATCCACCAGGGTATGTACTTTATGTGCATGTCAGACCAGCTCGGCACTAGGAATACTGTGTACCCAACGTAACAGCGACGCAGATATACGAGCTGCACGCGTACGTGTCGCGCGTGCAGAGACAAGGGCGCTGCGGCAGGCTGTGAAGCGAGGCATACGGAGGCATCCACCAGGGTATGTACTTTATGTGCATGTCAGACCAGCTCGGCACTAGGAGATACTGTGTACCCAACGTAACAGCGACGCAGATATACGAGCTGCACGCGTACGTGTCGCGCGTGCAGAGACAAGGGCGCTGCGGCAGGCTGTGAAGCGAGGCATACGGAGGCATCCACCAGGGTATGTACTTTATGTGCATGTCAGACCAGCTCGGCACTAGGAGATACTGTGTACCCAACGTAACAGCGACGCAGATATACGAGCTGCACGCGTACGTGTCGCGCGTGCAGAGACAAGGGCGCTGCGGCAGGCTGTGAAGCGAGGCATACGGAGGCATCCACCAGGGTATGTACTTTATGTGCATGTCAGACCAGCTCGGCACTAGGAGATACTGTGTACCCAACGTAACAGCGACGCAGATATACGAGCTGCACGCTTACGTGTCGCGCGTGCAGAGACAAGGGCGCTGCGGCAGGCTGTGAAGCGAGGCATACGGAGGCATCCACCAGGGTATGTACTTTATGTGCATGTCAGACCAGCTCGGCACTAGGAGATACTGTGTACCCAACGTAACAGCGACGCAGATATACGAGCTGCACGCGTACGTGTCGCGCGTGCAGAGACAAGGGCGCTGCGGCAGGCTGTGAAGCGAGGCATACGGAGGCATCCACCAGGGTATGTACACACATACATAAAATCACGCCCTTTTTTCCAACGGGGTAGGCACAGACCACATCTTTCCACTGGGTAAGTAATATAAGACATAAGAACTTATACTATAATATTCATATTATATACGCTCATATTGTATAAGCTCGTTTTGTATACCGTTCAAGGTGTATAACGAACGTTAGATATAACATCAAAATATCTATTTTTGTTAAGTATAACGTTGTTTAAGTATAATATCATTGTATATAACGATCATAACGTATAACATTCATAATATCTCAGATTCATAATGTATATTACTCAATACATCTAACACCGAAATGCATAATGCTCGTATAGAATAACCGCCGGCACATCAATTGTGTACATAGGTACTTATGCAATAGTTCGCTGTTAAATTTTAATATACCTCCATGCAAGCAAGCATTATGACGCTCCGCTCTTATCTTATCTTATTAGGAAGGGGTCCTTGCGGATACACTTCGACCCAATGGGATCTTTTGTGTAGTTACCCCCATCGCGCCTACTCAAAGGATTGTTCCACCACCTTCATATATCGGATGATGGAACCAGTTGGTAGTGCCTGGAATTCCTTCGGTTCTGGGTAACCAATACCGAATTCCTTCATTCTGAGTCTGGCGAGGGCATGACATCCACACAGTATGTGCTTCATTGTCTCTGCCTCCTCGCCACACATTCTACAATCTGTATTGTCAGACAGTCCCAACTTGGCCAATAGTCCTTTGACCCCAAAGTGACCGGTAAACACCCCCGTTATGATTCGGAGCTGTCTTTTGCTGTATTCCCATAATTTCTTGGTCCAGCCTGATTCTATACATTCCATGAATAGCTTTGAGTGCCTCAAGCCTGCCATTTTCCTCCACTCTTGTTGGTGCTGGTTTTTGGCATAGTCCTTGATGGCTGTTGCTATGGTTCCCTGCGAGAGACCCACACATGGTTCAGGTCCTATGAAACTTGTCGCAGACCCTTTTCTAGCAAGTTCATCTGCAATTTCATTACCGATGAAGCCTTCATGCCCTGGGATCCATACCAGTTGCACCTTATTGTGCCTTCCAAGCTTGTTCAAAGCTAGGACGCCATTATACACAAGTCTAGAATCCACTTTAGGCGCACCTAGCGCTTTAAGTGCCGCTTGACTGTCACTGAGTATGTAGATGTGCTTCCCTCTGGTAAGTCTATCTATGTTCTCCTGGGCACAGGCGATTATAGCGTATGTCTCCGCTTGGAAGACAGTCGCATAACCTCCCATACTTGTACTTGCATTGAAGTCGTTTGCATGAATGCCTGCTCCCGTACCTGATCCCATTTTTGATCCATCAGTGTACCAAATAATGTCCTCACCATCCGCTGTAGGTGGCTCGCGACCCTCGGCCCATTCCGCCCTCGTTGGAACTTGTACCTTGAAGTTCCTATTGAATACAAACTTAGGCTGCATTTTATCGCAGCTCATAGTTGTTATTCTGTCAAGAAAATTGTTGCTTTCCATGTTAGTGTGCTTAGTCTTCGGCGTGCAATAACTCCACAGGTCCATTGTTTTTAACCTGTGCAGCGATTTGCGCGCTTCGGACTGTATCACTATATGTAGCGGTGGTAGATCTAGCAATATTTCTAGCGCCGCGGTTGGCGTAGTTCTAAACGCCCCTGTTATAGCCATGCACGCCGTTCTTTGCACCTTCGTCAAGGCGTCTCTGCATGTGCTCCTCAACGTCCTTGGCCACCATACGAGGCTGCCATATAGGATGATCGGTCGTACCATCATGGTATAAATCCACTTTAGTACCTTTGGGCTTAATCCCCACGTCTTACCATACGCTGATCTACACATCCCAAATACTCTGAGAGCCTTTGTTATGGTGTGATCGACATGCTTTTTCCAATTGAGTTCCTTATCTAGTATGACACCAAGATATTTCACCTCACTGGACATTTCGAGTACCTGTCCATACAGTTTTAGTTCCTGCATGTCCTTAAGAATCCTCTTTCTCGTGAATGGTATTACCACTGTTTTGCCTGGGTTAATGGATAGTTGGTGATTGTTACACCATTTCTCCACTTTCCTCAGTGCTTCACTCATAATTGCTGATACCGTACTGGGAAATTTCCCATTTACGAGAATCACCAGATCATCTGCATATCCTACCGTATAGATAGGACCACTGTTGAGTTCCTCCATTAGGGAGTTTACCACCAGACTCCATAGAGTAGGTGAGAGTACTCCTCCCTGGGGACACCCTTTTGTAGCCGTAGCTAGTATTTCATCTCCCATCAGAGACGACTTTATTAGCCTGGCGTTTAACATGTTGCCTATCCATTTGCAGATGGTCGGTTCTATGCCATGTCTTGCAGCTGCTTCACTGATAGCTTGGTACGTGGTGCGATCAAACGCTCCTTCCACGTCTAGAAAAGCCGCCAGGCATAGTTCCTGATTTTCTATGGCCCGTTCGGCTCTGGTTGTTACCAGGTGCAACGCGGTATCGGTTGACTTTCCAGGTTGGTACGCACATTGTAGTTTGTGCAACGGACGTCTTTTTAATGGACCATCCCTTATATGTCTGTCCACCAATTTTTCCAATGTTTTTAGGAAAAATGAAGACAGACTTATAGGCCTGTACGATTTGGCTTCTCCGTAGTCTGCCTTGCCTGGTTTAGGCAGGTATATTACTTTTACCATTCTCCATACTCGTGGTATGTGTCCAAATGCTATAGACGCTCTGTACAGTCTACTCAGATGAGGAATGAGTACGGTTGCGCCTTCTTGTAGTAGTACTGGGTAGATTTCATCTGGTCCCGGAGCCTTGAACGGCTGGAACGTTGAAATTGCCCATTTCAATTTGTTATGGTCTACTACCTTTTTCGACGTGTCCCAATTGTGTCTGGTTGTGCTTGCGCTTTGTTCCAATACACTAATTGCAACATCGTCTAATTCGCTCTCGTGTATCACTGAGCCTGGAAAGTGTGTGCTACACATAATTTTTAAGGTTTCTAGCCCTGTCTCCGTCATTTTCCCGTCCCTACCCTTAATGGTTGTGAGCGGGACTGACTTTGACGCAGCTAGTGCTTTTGTTAGTCTCATACCTTCTGGTATAGACCCTATTTGGTCGCAGTGACCCCTCCACGCGCTTCTTTTTGCCTTTCTCACAGCCTTATTATATTCTGTGAGCTTGTGAGCATAACTCTCAAAGTTGTTTGAGGCTTTTGCGTCGTTGAATATAGCCCTGGTTTCTTTCCTGAGTTTTGCTATCTCTGGATTCCACCAGGGTATTCTTTTTGCCAGAGTTTTCTTTTCCGGGCAGTTATTGGTCCAAGCTGTGTATACCGCTTGAACTATTTTGTCAGCTTCAAACTCTATATCAATAATGGAATTGAGCTTACCTTTCGGATCACCCAGTTCCACTTTCAGGTCAGCCTTGTACGCTTCCCAGTCAGTGTTCCTAGGGTTCCTTTTGAGTACAGTTTTTACATCTATCTTCGTATTGTACCTAAAGCATATGTATCTGTGGTCTGATAGAGAAATTTCCTTAGAAACATGCCATGAGTTGATGCTTTTGCTAGTGTTATTGGAAGCCAACGTTATATCAATTACCTGACCTCGCCTTGCGTTGACAAAGGTTGATTCATTGCCTTTATTAAGAATTTGTAAGGAGGAACTCACCAGAAAATCCAGTACCTTCTCCCCTCTCTTGTTGACATCCGAGCTGCCCCAGATGACATTGTGAGCGTTCGCGTCGCAGCCGATGATCAGGTCGGTGTTCGCCTTGCTGCCTTCGACGACAAGATCCCGCAGTTGTGTAATCGGGTCCGTCGCCTCGTAAGGGAGGTAGGCTGACGAGAAGATAAGAGCCTTCCCCTCCCCTTTATTCTGGATCTTAACACTGGTAAGATCCCTGGAACAGAAAGCATGTAAAGGCATAGCATCGATGCCATTTCTGACGTAGATGCATGTCCTCATATTATCATCGGAGCAGTGGTACAGTATGGTACCGCCAGTTCCGCCCAAACCTCTAATTTCCCCTTTATAAATATATGGTTCTTGTATTAGAGCAATATCGAATTTATCATTAATTAACTGCCTCGCCAGAAGGGCTGTGGCTGCTTTGTTGTGTTGTAGGTTAATTTGTACACACCTTACACCCGCCATTGCGCCATTATGTGGTTTTGGGCCTGCTGAGATCAGCGGCCTGTGGTGGCGCCTCGCTAGACATGGGGGAGAGATCGCATCCCAGGTACAGATCAGCCATATCACGCAAGGCCTCCGAGTCCACCGTTGACAACGGCGATGACTCTCGACCCATGCGTGACCCAGCACGATCCTCCCTCCACTCTCTCTCCACCATCGTCGCGTCCGGCTCCGTGCCCGCCTCTGCCTCTACCGTCTTGGCCTCCGCACCGTCTGCCGACAGTGCCTCCTTGGCCTCGACGTTTGCGGCGTCATCGGCTGGGCCTTCCAGTACCGCACCACCCACTGGGTTCGCGTCCCCACACGCGGCCACATCGCCCTCTGTGGCCGCCCCGCCCCCGGTTGCCCGGTGGTCGACCTCCGCCCTCCCAAGCATCCTCTCCTCCGCATCCTCGAGGAGCTTGAAAGAGCTCAGATCCACCCCCGAGAAGAGTTGATAGTTGGACGCCTTGATGACATCCGCCGACTCCCGATCCATCAAGATGATGCGTCGGGTGCTTGCGTCTGACATCAGGGTGTCCACTATCTTCCATTGCTCCGTATGCAGCATAGGATTAAGCCTCTGCAGCACACGGAGCATTAGTTTAACGTCCTGGGCGCCAACGACCCGCGTCTTCCAGGCCATTTTGACCGGTTTCGGCAGATCCTTGGCGTCCACGACCTTAAGGTGCAGTCCAGCAATCTCCACTCCTCCGATTGCTGAGCTGAACCACGTGGAGGCCCCCCTCCCTTGGCAACTGACGTGGAGGGCGCCCCCCACAATGTTGCCGAGCACGATTCTCGGCAGGGGATCAGGTGCACCGTCCAGGAGCGCTAGTACTGCGCCCTGGATAGCGGACAGATGCCCAGCCTGAATCTTGACGGCGGGGTAGTCCACTGGGATAATGGCCATCCTCTCCGCCGCCACCGCCTCCGCATACGACCCTACCTTCGTCCTTTTGGAGGCGCTAGCCAGCAGAGTAGAGTCGCCACTCAAACCCAGTGGCCTTTTGTTTTGCCCTGAAGGGGCCGCGGTTGCAGGTGCGTCCGGTGTCACACCTGCGCCCGTCTGTGAAGTCAGACGGGCTCTTGCTCGCGCGTTATTACGCCGCTTCTGCCTCTTGCTGAGAACGAAACCCTCGGCTTGTGCACCCTCACCCTGAGGTTTGGGCACACTCGCTTCATGGGGCACATTCCCAGTCGGATTCGGAAGGGCTGCACGGCACGGTTGGCCGGTAGGCTTCGGCATGCCTTTGCTGCTCACTCCTCCGGTCGCTTCAGTGGGTCCCCTTTCGGGTCCCTTCTGAGCGAGTCCGCTTTTCGACCCTTGGGGAAAAGATCGGACGGCACCTTTGAAGTGAACAGGTCCAGCATGTCCTCTACCTCCACGTCCACCTATGTGGCTGGGGCACGCTCCCGCATCTCTGCCAGAGGCAGTGTTGCGGCCTGCAGTAACACCCACTGTAGCGCCTTGCGCATTAGCCTCCTCCCTTGCGGGTACGGCTTGTCCTCCCTTTCTCGTCGTTTTAGGTAATGAGAAATCCATTTAACCTACCACATAAGACTTCGTCAGACTGGCTCCCCACCCTCCTTGGAGCCCTCCTACTGGGGATGCTTTGACGCATCAGGGATACCAGCCCGATATAGCGCCCCCGGATGAGTTATCCATGAGTCCGCACGGCACCAAAACCATCGTCACCTCCACAGGCGACTCAGGAATCGTGCGCCGCCGACTACGGACCCCATCACCCCAGGGCACTCGCCCGCGGCCATCTGACTGGACGCAACAGCCGATTGATCACGTCTGGCTAGGACGTGACCGCCCGTGTGAGATGAATCCCGAGCCAAAGTGGCGTGTTGTCTTTCAGGGGTAACGACTCCGACCCCCGTCCGACTCAACCTACCAGGATCTCGTTCTCCATCCGTACGGGTCCCCGCGCACGGCACAAACACGCGGGTGGCATTCTACCGCTAACCATCCTTCTTAGTGGATGGAAAGCCCGCTGCGACATGCCACGTCATCGCTTGCAGCTGACTGTGTGGGATATGCGGAGTAAGGAGGGTTTGGATTTCTAGAGGCTCAACTGGTTGTTTCCGTGCTACCTGTTTCCTCGTTAGAACCAGGTAGTTAACAGGCAGTAACCGCGGGAAGGAGCCCAACCAGTTTTGCCTCGAGGATCAAGGCAACTGTGAGCTCCCCCCGAGGCCATTCACCAAGTTAACTACCGGGCAGGTAGTTACCATAGAGACAAACCCAGTACAAGAGTAGCGACCGGTCGCAAATTATGTCTTGTTCTGGACCCACCTCCGCCCAACTCCGCTCACTTCGCTCGCTCCGCTATCCATGGTCATAAAACAAACCTAACCTAACCTACAGTTTTCGGTTTTTGACCCATATTCCATTTTGTCGCAGTTTTTCCAAACGGTATACTATTACTTCCCAGCATTTCATCTGCCATTATCAATGTGTACATACTTATGCAATAAGTAGTTCGCTGTTAAATTTTAATATACCTCCATACAAGCAAGCATTTTGACGCTCCGCTCGCTTTGCTCGCTCCGCTATCCATGGTCATAAAACAAACCTAACCTAACCTACAGTTTTCGGTTTTTGACCCATATTCCATTTTGTTACAGTTCTTCCAAACGGTATACTCTTACTTCCCAGCATTTCATCTGCCATTATCAATTGTGTACATACTTATGCAATAAGTAGTTCGCTGTTAAATTTTAATATACCTCCATGCAAGCAAGCATTTTGACGCTCCGCTCGCTTTGCTCGCTCCGCTATCCATGGTCATAAAACAAACCTAACCTAACCTACAGTTTTCGGTTTTTGACCCATGTTCCATTTTAGGGGCATAGGGGGGTAGCTGTTATAACCTATTTAATATATCATTACGCTATTATATTTTTTAATCATTATACTAAAAGAAAGTATATACTATGATCGATATACGTTATGTAAGTTATATCAACTGAATTTAGAGTATTTGAGTGTTATATAAAAAATCATTCTACAACATGAGTATTATGCTAATTGACCGTTATTCCTAATAAAAATATTGATTTTGATGTTATAGCAAAAGTTCATTATATCTTGTGAACGTTATTAATATGAAATTATATATTATGTAGTTATATCTCGTGGGACGCACCCCTTTCCACTTGCTACGGTCCTGACATATTTCGCTTCATCAACATTCATTAATCTCCTCATGCATGCTTGTCGGTTTAAAGTACTCTTGACTTGCCCTTTTTTCAGAACGTCGCCAATCGATCAAGAAACGTTCGTCTAGGCCTTCCTTTTCCAACATTTCCATTCACATTCGCCTTGTAGATTTGTTTCATGAATCTTCTTTCATGCATCCTCTCTACATGCCCAAACCAACTAAGCACCAGGGTATGTACTTCACTTAGTGTGCGTGTCAGACCGGCTCGGCACTAGGAGATACTGTGTACCCCGTAACAGCGACGCAGATATACGAGCTGCACGTATAGTATACGTGTCGCGCGTGCAACTGTATCCACCCGGGTATGTACTAATGAGCGGAACACTTTGAAGTATGAGGCACGGACAGCATATCCTGCATCTACGCCAACATATGCAAAAGCTTTACCTAAAAGTCAACAATATTTAGTTTAATTATAAGCTACGGACCGCTAGCCAATTCGGTGTTATTACGCCTTCCTACGCTTACACGCAGTACAAAACAGTATCATGCACTACGTACAATACAAATCCACTTTACAGTAATACAGTATCTTATCACTACTTGTATATTGTGTTTGTAACCATTTTGCATTTGATACCAGCCTTAGGCTGGTTAGGCTGGTTTTAGTCTCACCCTGACCGCACGCGCACCGTCGGCGCTGATGGCCGAGATATATGAACTTCTAGGGAGCGTTTCTGAATGACGTTCGTCGTGCGACGGCCGTACGCGTCGCGCGTCAGCGCCGCGTAGCTGTCGGCGCTGACCATCGCACGAGCGCCTCTGCTTTCAGTGAGCGTTCTAGTGTCAGCGTGTACCGACGTGTAAGGCGGTCAGTACGAGACTAAAACAAGCCACGTTGACCCTCAGCGCTGATGAACTACGCGCTGAGCCATCAGCGCCGACTGTGCGCGTGCGGTCAGCGTGATAAAGTTGGTTCAGCGTTCATAATTCTCGATATTTCTACAGGTTTCGCAACGGCACGTGGCCGGGCGGTCTCCGCTCGGACCCCGGTCTCGCTCCGCCGCCACCTGACTCGCGGTTCGACCACCCGCGATGGACGCGCTTCAACGCCACACACGCGTTCATGCCAGATGAATTACGCGCTGTTCTACCGCTGTCTGACGCACACAAGCAGGCTTTGGACGTAAGTGATTTATTATATTGTTACTGGTTGCGTAATGGTACGTATGTAACGATCTATGGCTAGCACTGTTGCCACCTGACTCCCGGTTCGACCGTCTGCGCTGGATAAGTAGGACGGGAAATGCCTTGAACTCAATATTAGCGGTGACCGGCGCGGCGCCATACGTGTGTCTCGCTCACTCGTATGACTGGGCCTCCGCGCTTGAATCTCTCACTCAACCGCTCGTCGCGCCACTGATCTCGCAAAGTCATGGTATCTGCGTTCTAGCGCTTACGCCGCATTGCTACCAGGACAGGGCCGCTCAGACACTTGATGGAGGCTTGTGTTCAGCTCTCTACCGTTAGACTCCCTTTAAGCTGATAATAATGATGATATTTGCAGTTGGTGTGGGAGAACGTGCGCGCGTGGTCGCTGCGGCGCTGGAGCGCGCGCTCGGTGGATCTAGTGGACGGCGCGCTGCGCTGGGAGCCCGCCACCGCACTGCGGTACCGCTTCCTCGTGCGGCTCACAGGAGACAAGCAGCAGGAAGAGGTCAGTACATACAGTCGGTGTAGGAGGATGCTGCGGCGCTGGAGCGCGCGCTCGGTGGATCTAGTGGACGGCGCGCTGCGCTGGGAGCCCGCCACCGCACTGCGGTACCGCTTCCTCGTGCGGCTCACAGGAGACAAGCAGCAGGAAGAGGTCAGTACATACAGTCGGTGTAGGAGGATGCTGCGGCGCTGGAGCGCGCGCTCGGTGGATCTAGTGGACGGCGCGCTGCGCTGGGAGCCCGCCACCGCACTGCGGTACCGCTTCCTCGTGCGGCTCACAGGAGACAAGCAGCAGGAAGAGGTCAGTACATACAGTCGGTGTAGGAGGATGCTGCGGCGCTGGAGCGCGCGCTCGGTGGATCTAGTGGACGGCGCGCTGCGCTGGGAGCCCGCCACCGCACTGCGGTACCGCTTCCTCGTGCGGCTCACAGGAGACAAGCAGCAGGAAGAGGTCAGTACATACAGTCGGTGTAGGAGGATGCTGCGGCGCTGGAGCGCGCGCTCGGTGGATCTAGTGGACGGCGCGCTGCGCTGGGAGCCCGCCACCGCACTGCGGTACCGCTTCCTCGTGCGGCTCACAGGAGACAAGCAGCAGGAAGAGGTCAGTACATACAGTCGGTGTAGGAGGATGCTGCGGCGCTGGAGCGCGCGCTCGGTGGATCTAGTGGACGGCGCGCTGCGCTGGGAGCCCGCCACCGCACTGCGGTACCGCTTCCTCGTGCGGCTCACAGGAGACAAGCAGCAGGAAGAGGTCAGTACATACAGTCGGTGTAGGAGGATGCTGCGGCGCTGGAGCGCGCGCTCGGTGGATCTAGTGGACGGCGCGCTGCGCTGGGAGCCCGCCACCGCACTGCGGTACCGCTTCCTCGTGCGGCTCACAGGAGACAAGCAGCAGGAAGAGGTCAGTACATACAGTCGGTGTAGGAGGATGCTGCGGCGCTGGAGCGCGCGCTCGGTGGATCTAGTGGACGGCGCGCTGCGCTGGGAGCCCGCCACCGCACTGCGGTACCGCTTCCTCGTGCGGCTCACAGGAGACAAGCAGCAGGAAGAGGTCAGTACATACAGTCGGTGTAGGAGGATGCTGCGGCGCTGGAGCGCGCGCTCGGTGGATCTAGTGGACGGCGCGCTGCGCTGGGAGCCCGCCACCGCACTGCGGTACCGCTTCCTCGTGCGGCTCACAGGAGACAAGCAGCAGGAAGAGGTCAGTACATACAGTCGGTGTAGGAGGATGCTGCGGCGCTGGAGCGCGCGCTCGGTGGATCTAGTGGACGGCGCGCTGCGCTGGGAGCCCGCCACCGCACTGCGGTACCGCTTCCTCGTGCGGCTCACAGGAGACAAGCAGCAGGAAGAGGTCAGTACATACAGTCGGTGTAGGAGGATGCTGCGGCGCTGGAGCGCGCGCTCGGTGGATCTAGTGGACGGCGCGCTGCGCTGGGAGCCCGCCACCGCACTGCGGTACCGCTTCCTCGTGCGGCTCACAGGAGACAAGCAGCAGGAAGAGGTCAGTACATACAGTCGGTGTAGGAGGATGCTGCGGCGCTGGAGCGCGCGCTCGGTGGATCTAGTGGACGGCGCGCTGCGCTGGGAGCCCGCCACCGCACTGCGGTACCGCTTCCTCGTGCGGCTCACAGGAGACAAGCAGCAGGAAGAGGTCAGTACATACAGTCGGTGTAGGAGGATGCTGCGGCGCTGGAGCGCGCGCTCGGTGGATCTAGTGGACGGCGCGCTGCGCTGGGAGCCCGCCACCGCACTGCGGTACCGCTTCCTCGTGCGGCTCACAGGAGACAAGCAGCAGGAAGAGGTCAGTACATACAGTCGGTGTAGGAGGATGCTGCGGCGCTGGAGCGCGCGCTCGGTGGATCTAGTGGACGGCGCGCTGCGCTGGGAGCCCGCCACCGCACTGCGGTACCGCTTCCTCGTGCGGCTCACAGGAGACAAGCAGCAGGAAGAGGTCAGTACATACAGTCGGTGTAGGAGGATGCTGCGGCGCTGGAGCGCGCGCTCGGTGGATCTAGTGGACGGCGCGCTGCGCTGGGAGCCCGCCACCGCACTGCGGTACCGCTTCCTCGTGCGGCTCACAGGAGACAAGCAGCAGGAAGAGGTCAGTACATACAGTCGGTGTAGGAGGATGCTGCGGCGCTGGAGCGCGCGCTCGGTGGATCTAGTGGACGGCGCGCTGCGCTGGGAGCCCGCCACCGCACTGCGGTACCGCTTCCTCGTGCGGCTCACAGGAGACAAGCAGCAGGAAGAGGTCAGTACATACAGTCGGTGTAGGAGGATGCTGCGGCGCTGGAGCGCGCGCTCGGTGGATCTAGTGGACGGCGCGCTGCGCTGGGAGCCCGCCACCGCACTGCGGTACCGCTTCCTCGTGCGGCTCACAGGAGACAAGCAGCAGGAAGAGGTCAGTACATACAGTCGGTGTAGGAGGATGCTGCGGCGCTGGAGCGCGCGCTCGGTGGATCTAGTGGACGGCGCGCTGCGCTGGGAGCCCGCCACCGCACTGCGGTACCGCTTCCTCGTGCGGCTCACAGGAGACAAGCAGCAGGAAGAGGTCAGTACATACAGTCGGTGTAGGAGGATGCTGCGGCGCTGGAGCGCGCGCTCGGTGGATCTAGTGGACGGCGCGCTGCGCTGGGAGCCCGCCACCGCACTGCGGTACCGCTTCCTCGTGCGGCTCACAGGAGACAAGCAGCAGGAAGAGGTCAGTACATACAGTCGGTGTAGGAGGATGCTGCGGCGCTGGAGCGCGCGCTCGGTGGATCTAGTGGACGGCGCGCTGCGCTGGGAGCCCGCCACCGCACTGCGGTACCGCTTCCTCGTGCGGCTCACAGGAGACAAGCAGCAGGAAGAGGTCAGTACATACAGTCGGTGTAGGAGGATGCTGCGGCGCTGGAGCGCGCGCTCGGTGGATCTAGTGGACGGCGCGCTGCGCTGGGAGCCCGCCACCGCACTGCGGTACCGCTTCCTCGTGCGGCTCACAGGAGACAAGCAGCAGGAAGAGGTCAGTACATACAGTCGGTGTAGGAGGATGCTGCGGCGCTGGAGCGCGCGCTCGGTGGATCTAGTGGACGGCGCGCTGCGCTGGGAGCCCGCCACCGCACTGCGGTACCGCTTCCTCGTGCGGCTCACAGGAGACAAGCAGCAGGAAGAGGTCAGTACATACAGTCGGTGTAGGAGGATGCTGCGGCGCTGGAGCGCGCGCTCGGTGGATCTAGTGGACGGCGCGCTGCGCTGGGAGCCCGCCACCGCACTGCGGTACCGCTTCCTCGTGCGGCTCACAGGAGACAAGCAGCAGGAAGAGGTCAGTACATACAGTCGGTGTAGGAGGATACTATGTGGTAGGTCTGTACATACAATAGATAGTCTGCGATACGATGCCACCCAAAAGGCATATCCGGAATGAAGCAACTGCAAAAATTCTATGCTTTAGCTGGTGGCTTTATAACAATAGTAGCTCGCCATTGGGTTCAAATCCTGCTCAAAGCATACTTTTTTGAATTTCCCTTCGCTATAACCAGAGTGCTCCTTTCAGTGGTTCGGACCATATCAGTATTGCAGAGTGAGATGATGTAATTTTTTTGTACATAAGTCACTTCAAGTATTGTTCTTAACAATGTTTGCTGAGATAGTTCACTACTAAAATTGTTATGGATTCCACGATTCTAGTACATTGTACACTCAGTACAATATTGTCGTTTTTCATAACTGAACATTGAAATATATAATTTTCACTTGCAGACAACCGCGGTCCGCATACGCCAAGTGGAGGTAGTCCGGCCTTTAGGCTCGGCACGCTTAGTCTCTGTCCCATACGTGACCGAGTCTGCACGGCTACTGCTCCTACTGCCAGTTCTACTGCGGGCCACTGAGGACCAGAGGGAGGTGGACGCGGCGAAGAGCTTCCTGACGCGTTACGAGGCCGTCTGTCTGATGAAGGACAAGAACACCAACCTGGTCATCGTAAGTGTACTACTGATACTGCTCCTACTGCAGTTCTACTGCGGGCCACTGACGACCAGAGGGAGGTGGACGCGGCCAAGAGCTTCCCGATGCGGTACCAGGCCGTCTGTCTGATGAAGGACAAGGACACCAACCTGGTTATCGTAAGTCTACTGCGGCTGCTGTTGCCAGTACTACTGCGGACTACTGAGGACCAGAGGAAGGTGGACGCGGCCAAGAGCTCCCTGACGCAGTACGAGGCCGTCTGTCTGATGAAGGACAAGAACACCAACCTGCTCATCGTAAGTCTACTACTGCTACTGCTCCTACTGCAGTTCTACTGCGGGCCACTGAGGACCAGAGGGAGGTGGACGCGGCGAAGAGCTTCCTGACGCGGTACGAGGCCGTCTGTCTGATGAAGGACAAGAACACCAACCTGGTCATCGTAAGTCTACTACTGCTACTGCTTCTATTGCAGTTCTACTGCTGGCCACTGAGGAGAAGAGAGAGTTGGACGCGGCCAAGAGCTTCCTGGCGCGGTACGAGGCCATCTGTCTGATGAAGGACAAAAACACCAACACCATAAGTCTTTATAGTCTAGTCTGTCCCATACGTGACCGAGTTTGTACGGCTACTGCTCCTACTGAGATGCAGCCTGATTGGTTGACTTTGTGTGTAGCTTTTTCTTAAGTCTGCTTTAATTATTGATAATTCACCTATTAAGCTAACTTGAATGTATCTTTTCGGTAGGTCCTAGTCTCAGAAGATACGGAGCCAGAATCGGCAGTCCCGCTTCGCGCCGCGGCCGCCGCTCTCGCCAGCAAACACCACACTAGCGTCGACGTCCTGTCGACAACGTTGTCGGCATACGACGACACGGAGCTGCGCACGTACGCGCGGGCAGCACGGGCGGCTATGGACGTCGCGATGGCGCGGTTGCCGCGCGATGCGCTCGTGCTGCTGGCTGATAGTAGGATGGAGTTTAATGAAGACTTCCTCAATAGGGTGAGTTAGCAACTGTTCTACATGATTCCTGCTCCAGCAAATATCACACCAGCGTCGACATTCTGTCTGAAACGTTGTCGGCATATACCGACAAGGGGTTACGCACGTACGCGCGGGTAGGGAGAGTTCATAACAGTGCCACTATATACAACAGCATGGACGAGCGCTCCACCACGTTCATCACCACGCTGTCGGCATACGACGACACGGAGTTACGTACGTACGTGCGGGTAGGGAGAGTTCATAACAGTGCCACTATATACAACAGCATGGACGAGCGCTCCACCACGCTGTCGGCATACGACGACACGGAGTTACGTACGTACGTGCGGGTAGGGAGAGTTCATAACAGTGCCACTATATACAACAGCATGGACGAGCGCTCCACCACGCTGTCGGCATACGACGACACGGAGTTACGTACGTACGTGCGGGTAGGGAGAGTTCATAACAGTGCCACTATATACAACAGCATGGACGAGCGCTCCACCACGCTGTCGGCATACGACGACACGGAGTTACGTACGTACGTGCGGGTAGGGAGAGTTCATAACAGTGCCACTATATACAACAGCATGGACGAGCGCTCCACCACGCTGTCGGCATACGACGACACGGAGTTACGTACGTACGTGCGGGTAGGGAGAGTTCATAACAGTGCCACTATATACAACAGCATGGACGAGCGCTCCACCACGCTGTCGGCATACGACGACACGGAGTTACGTACGTACGCGCGCGCTACGCGGTCGGCTGTGGATGCACTGAGCCAAGCGATGTCGTAACAACATTTCACTACGTTTGCCTCTGTTGGAGCGTATGGGTCGCGGTCAAGCGCACACATAATTTGCGTAGCATTTTCGTTTAAATATTTAATTTGAAATAATTTAATCTTGTAATCCAAAAGTTCGTTAAATTTATTTTGAAGACTGGAGCATCCCGAACATTTTAGTCATATATGTACAGTGCTTTAGTTGTCAGAATGCGATTCGCGTTGTATATCTGTCTCGCTCGATCTTACGACGACGCGTTTGGCGCAATTTGCGTCAGCCTTCTGCGCCGGCGGTACAGGTTCGAATCTCGGCCAGGGCAAATATTTGTGTGATGAACTCGAATATTTGTGCATGGTTGTTCCATGTATTTAAGTATACGTCTAGTACCTACCCATAACACAAGTCTTCTTGAGCATAATTTGGGACTACATAGATTGGTGATAGGTTGTCCGATATTTATTTATGCGACGTAGGGTGAATCGCAATCTCACGGACTGTATGATGTTGTATTACAGGCGCGGATGAATAGCATAGCTGGTGTGCAATGGTTCCTGCCTTCAGCCTTCGCGCGCTACGCCACATACACTCACCCAAAAGTTGTACAACCTGATGGGAGTCGGCCGCAACACCACACTGGACGCTTCACGAAGAGACATACTGTACTCGCGGTCTATAAGAGAGATTACCAGCAGGGTGAGTGTTTTTGTATTAGTATGAGCGGCATCGAAGGTATCCAATGGATTCTGCCATCGGCCTTTGCTACGCCACATACACTCACCCAAAAGTTGTGCAGCCTGATGGGAGTCGGCCGCAACACCACACTGGACGCTTCACGAAGAGACATACTGTACTCGCGGTCTATAAGAGAGATTACCAGCAGGGTGAGTGTTTTTGTATTAGTATGAGCGGTATCGAAGGTATCCAATGGATTCTGCCATCGGCCTTTGCTACGCCACATACACTCACCCAAAAGTTGTGCAGCCTGATGGGAGTCGGCCGCAACACCACACTGGACGCTTCACGAAGAGAGATACTGTACTCGCGGTCTATAAGAGAGATTACCAGCAGGGTGAGTGTTTTTGTATTAGTATGAGCGGTATCGAAGGTATCCAATGGATTCTGCCATCGGCCTTTGCTACGCCACATACACTCACCCAAAAGTTGTGCAGCCTGATGGGAGTCGGCCGCAACACCACACTGGACGCTTCACGAAAAGACATACTGTACTCGCGGTCTATAAGAGAGATTACCAGCAGGGTGAGTGTTTTTGTATTAGTATGAGCGGCATCGAAGGTATCCAATGGATTCTGCCATCGGCCTTTGCTACGCCACATACACTCACCCAAAAGTTGTGCAGCCTGATGGGAGTCGGCCGCAACACCACACTGGACGCTTCACGAAAAGACATACTGTACTCGCGGTCTATAAGAGAGATTACCAGCAGGGTGAGTGTTTTTGTATTAGTATGAGCGGCATCGAAGGTATCCAATGGATTCTGCCATCGGCCTTTGCTACGCCACATACACTCACCCAAAAGTTGTGCAGCCTGATGGGAGTCGGCCGCAACACCACACTGGACGCTTCACGAAGAGACATACTGTGCTCGCGGTCTATAAGAGAGATTACCAGCAGGGTGAGTGTTTTTGTATTAGTATGAGCGGTATCGAAGGTATCCAATGGATTCTGCCATCGGCCTTCGCTACGCCACGTAAACTCACCCAAAAGTTGTGCAGCCTGATGGGAGTCGGCCGCAACACCACACTGGACGCTTCACGAAGAGAGATACTGTGCTCGCGGTCTATAAGAGAGATTACCAGCAGGGTGAGTGTTTTTGTATTAGTATGAGCGGCATCGAAGGTATCCAATGGATTCTGCCATCGGCCTTTGCTACGCCACATACACTCACCCAAAAGTTGTGCAGCCTGATGGGAGTCGGCCGCAACACCACACTGGACGCTTCACGAAGAGAGATACTGTGCTCGCGGTCTATAAGAGAGATTACCAGCAGGGTGAGTGTTTTTGTATTAGTATGAGCGGCATCGAAGGTATCCAATGGATTCTGCCATCGGCCTTCGCTACGCCACGTAAACTCACCCAAAAGTTGTGCAGCCTGATGGGAGTCGACCGCAACACCACACTGGACGCTTCACGAAAAGACATACTGTACTCGCGGTCTATAAGAGAGATTACCAGCAGGGTGAGTGTTTTTGTATTAGTATGAGCGGCATCGAAGGTATCCAATGGATTCTGCCATCGGCCTTTGCTACGCCACATACACTCACCCAAAAGTTGTGCAGCCTGATGGGAGTCGACCGCAACACCACACTGGACGCTTCACGAAAAGACATACTGTACTCGCGGTCTATAAGAGAGATTACCAGCAGGGTGAGTGTTTTTGTATTAGTATGAGCGGCATCGAAGGTATCCAATGGATTCTGCCATCGGCCTTTGCTACGCCACATACACTCACCCAAAAGTTGTACAACCTGATGGGAGTCGGCCGCAACACCACACTGGACGCTTCACGAAGAGACATACTGTGCTCGCGGTCTATAAGAGAGATTACCAGCAGGGTGAGTGTTTATGTATTAGTAAGAACAGCGTCGCAGGCGTCTATTGGTTACTGCCATCGGCACTCGCTACGCCACGACGCTCACCCAAAAGTCGTGCAGCCTGATACACAGAACTATTATTAACTACGTAACATAAAAGTTCCGAAGGAATATCTTCAATTTATTTAGTGACATATATAGGGTGTTTGGAATACGACGTAGCAACTTTTGGAGATGGTACAGGGCACTATTTGGAAGTGTTTTTTTTTATTATTATTATTTATTATTTATTTATTTATTTGCTTTAGATATGGTACAGATAGATGGATGAAAAATATATAAGCACAAATGACATATCTAACCAGCAATGCTGGCATGCAAAAAACATACAATAGAGTCTATAGCTATAAAAGTTACCAAAATACATGACATGTCAAATTAAATATACCTAATAGAAAATGTATTCTGATTACACACATACACATACAAATTAACTTAAACACATAATAAAAACGAACGTCCTCAATTAATTATTTAAATAATCCCTAACCGAATAAAATGTCTTTTCTTTTAACCAATTGTATAATTTAGTTTTAAATGTCTGCAATTGTAGGTCCTTGAAATCATCTGGTAACTTATTAAATATACGGATAGCCATTGGAAAACAATTTTTGCGATATAAGGCTGTTTTTGTTTTTGGATACTGTAACCTATTCGGATATCTCGTGTTGAAGTAACATACTTGGTCTTTTGTTTTAAAGTAATGTGCATGAGTTTTCACAAAAACGCTGATTTCAAAGATATACAGACATGGTACAGTTAAGAGGTTCAGTTTCTTGAACAATGGCTTACATGATGTTATGGGACTAACGTCACATATACCGCGTATGCACTGCTTTTGACCTACAAAAATGCGGTTTAGATCGATGGAGTTTCCCCATAATAATATACCATATCTTAAAATTGATCCCACGTTTGAACCCTATATGCCTTAGTCCAGTCAGTGAGGTTTTTTTTTAATCGAGTTTTTCCAATTTTTTCAATTTGTACCAAACATTGACATGAAAATTTAACATTTAAAGTATGCTATGCATTAAATCAAATTTCTAAGTATGCCATGCATTAAATCAAATTTCTGAGTATGCTATGCATTAAATAAAATTTCTTTTTTTCTCATCAACATCGCCATTAATTTATGGCTTGTGTTTAACGCCTACTAAATATGATTAAACGCCTAGGTACCAAATATGTTGATAAATTACTACCAATAAATTCTTAATTCTCACCAAAACGGATGAATGCTCACCAAATAGTGTATCCCAAACTATTCTATAAATAAAGCAAATAATTCTTTTTCTTACATCCTATAAAATATATGAACACCATTAAAGTTAATTTCAGACCAAATAATCTAAATTACTCTTAAATGGATGTCACCAATATTTTATATTATTACTTCCATTTTAGTCAATTTTGTTGAGGTAATAATTTTGATGTTTTATGAAAACAATATTTGGTGAGCAAAAAATCCATTTTGGGAAGCAAAAAGATATTCTGACTCAACATAAAATTATTTTGGTGTAATGTATATCGATTTTGGAATACAAAATGATTTAATTTGGGGAGCACTATATAGAGAGAGTTGAATTTAAATGGAAGCAATTAATTTTATTTGGAACTTAGTTTTGGGGTAAAAAAGCCATTTTGGTGAGCGTTTAAATTGTTCCCTTAATTTATTAACCAATAAAAAAAAGCTAACTCTCCCACATATTACACATTTTTTACGCGTATTTTCAGAACACCATGTGTGATTTCTGACATAAAAAATCTTTAGCAGGCTGTAAAAAAAATTATTACTCAAGACATTGACGTTCCAGGGTCGATTGCAAAAAAATTGTACATAGTTAAAGGCTTAGTTAACATTAAATACGATCGCTTCCTTTGGGTGACGAAAGTTAGTCATACAAAATGTATGGGTAACATTCGTCACACAAAGGAATCAATTAACATTGTTTTAATTAAAGCCCTTAACTATGTACAATTTTTTTGCAATTGATCCTCCAACTAATTGGAAAACATGCTTGAATTGTGGTAACATTCGCAGCGGCAGCAGAGTGGACGGCGGCGGGCGGCGCGGCGTCGGCCTCGGCGGCCTCCGTGCTGGCCTCCGCCGGCCTCCGCGCGCTGCTCGCGCCCGAGCCCGGCCTCGTGCTGCAGCCGCCGCCGCGCCCGTGCGCGCGCCAGCCGGCCTCCTGCCTCGTGCGCCTGCGCGGGGAGTTTGAACAGCTGGAGTTGGGCGCGAAGCACGCGCTCGCTAAGTTACTGCTTGAGGTGCAGAGCGAGAACGAGCGGTAGTGTAGCCGTATAGAGTAGGACGGAGAATGAGGATTAGAGTAGGACGGAAAATGAGGATTAGAGTAGGACGGAAGATGATAATAAGAGTAGGACAGAGAATGACGGTTAGGGTAGGACGGAAAATGCAAAGTTCAAAATAGATGGCGCCGCAATGCCACGTAAACATTTCCGAATTGTGCCGCGACGTAGTTGTATGTTAGAGTGAGCACGATGTAGTTCCGTCTCACTCTAACATGTGACTGCGTTCTGTAAGTGAACGTCTGAAAGCGGGCGGACGTGTGGCATAACGCAAAAACTATAATCACTTTTTTGCTAAAAGTATGTCAAGTTGCTGTTTGAGGTGCAGAGCGAGAACGAGCGGTAGTGTAGTCAGAGAATTAGAGTAGGACGGAAAATGAGGATTATAATCAGGATAAGAGTAGGACGGAATATACTAAGTTAATAGATGGCGCCACACTCCCACGTAAACATTTCCGAAACGTGTCGAATGGCGCTAAGCGTTACTCTCTTACATAACTGCACACGCAGAGACGGGTATTTATCTCGCGCGAGATATAGTCCACGGAACTACATCGTGCTCACTCTAACATATAACTGCGTCCAACCCGTCTAGTATAACTACGCTTCGTGAGTCTTGTCGCGCGATATAACATCGCCCGTCACTCTCGCAGTACTGCGAAGAAAGAGATAGACAATATTTCTCGCTTGAGAAAGTCGCGTATCACAATTGTGCTGGAGGGTAGGACAGAGAATGAGGATTAGAGTAGGACGGAAAATGCAATGTTTAAAATAGATAGCGCCACAATCTCACGTCGTAAGGGCCTTATCACACTTGCGATTTGCGAGCGTATTTTCTATACAAATAAGCGACGCGGCGAACACGCTGCGCGTACGCCTTCATACAAAAAACGCTTTCAAATCGCAAGTGTGATAAGGCTCTAAACATTTCCGAATCGTGCTACGACCGCTCAATCGCCAAGCCGCGACAAGCGTACATTACATGTAGCACAACTGTGACACGCGACTCATTCTCGCGCGAGAAATATTACCTATCTCTTTCTTCGCTGTACTGTGAGAGTTATATGTTAGAGTGAGCACGATGTATGTAGTTCCGTCTAACTCTAATAAATAACTACGTTCTGTAGGCTTGCCGAGGCTGGGAAAGCGTGCGACGTACGTGTTTTTTTTTACAATTGAAAACCTACTTTTTAAAAATCGGCTATGCCCGGCGAATATCCCCCTAAATTTATGTCATGTATCGCCACTAGAGGCGCCACTGCCACATTTGACATTTGAGTATCGAAGAATTCAATATTTATCTTTTTACATGATAATTTAAATCAATCACAGTGCATTTTAAACGTACGTATAGTGGTAACTTTAGCTCGATACTTCATAACGAAATTGTTGTAGGCTCGGCGCCAATTTCGAAAAACAAACAAGAAAAGAAATCGTGTACCAGACGTAAGTTTCATTTGACTGCGTACGGAAGAACAAATATTACAAATAAAGCATTTATCTTATAAGTGATATTGTGACAATAATATACGTGACCTTTTACATGTTCCTGTGTTTTATTAAACAATCTCCCTTCATAATACGCTAGTTTCTAGTTCCTGACTAGGGATCGGAAATTCGGGTGGATATTTACCTAAAGTTGACAAGATCCTTATGCTATCTCACCTATACCTCAAACAAAGCCTACAACTGAACAACAAAGCCGCCGCCAAAGTTAAGGTATAAAAGCACCCGATTATCCGATCCCTATTCCAGACAGATCGAATCAGCTGCAGTATGAGCACTGAGACTGTGATTCGGATTATAGAAAGAGCATTCGTGTACCGACGATGACACACGAATGTGATAGGCTGTTGTTTTTTTAATGACAGACAAAACTTTACTGTACTGTACAGTCGCCATCAGATATATGGTAGCGGTGGAGGTCCTCAAATATTTCGGAGCAGCATTAAATTTCAAAATATTCGTTACGCTAGATGGGGGCTATAATATCGGACCATATAGTTTGTCTTAAATTAAAGAGCAGCGACTTTTCAATAAATTCGTAACATGCAATCAGGCAAAGATATCGGAACGGACAGATCGACAAAGGTATCGAAGCAGACAGGATGATCATAAATATCGGAACATTTATGGAAAATATACCTTAAGTCTGTGACATATAGTTTAAATTTCAGGTTCAAATTTAAGTTGTCAAAAAATATTTTGACAACTTTATTGTGGATGATATAGTAAGTAATAAAGTGAGTTTTTAGATACCTACACGAGAAGTTTTCAAGCAGCATAATACTCGAAAACTGCATAAATTCAACCTGCCAGACTTTGATAGGTATTCATATGACTAATTTTATGAACAGGCAGACCTTCTGGACTGGGTATTCTTTTTATAGTAAATATTTTATTTTTAAACGACTTCAAAAAAAGGAGGGGGGTTTCAATTCGGTTATATATATTTTTTATTAATGTTTGTTACCTCAGAACTCCGTAATTTATGAGTCGATTTGGAAAATTATTTTTAGGTTCATGAATATACATCTCAAGGTTGGTCCCATAAAATTTTGGTGAAGATCTGAATAAGAGATCCATGAGGAATCGAAGGAATTCCTAAAATGTTATTGGCACTCATAACGTTTTTCATATATTTTCTAAAACTATTTAAGTATTTGCATATAGTAGTCATCATCTTCCAATGCTGAGCTGATGATGGAAGGTACAACTCCTTAACGGTGAGGAGTTAGGAGATAATTCAAACGAGATGCATGCCTTCAAGACGCCATAAGTACCTACCTACTTATTTTATATGAATCACTAAAAAGAAAAAAAAAAATAACCGACTTCATTAAAACTAAAAAGCCAAAAATAACCCGTTCAAGTAGGTACAGATTACATTTGACTCATCCTTTGAAGTCGGTGTCAAACCTCACGTTAACTAATACATAAATATAATAATTGAGTGGTTTGGGACCGACGTCAAAGGGTGAGTCAAATGTAATCTGTACCTACTTGAACGGGTTATTTTTGGCTTTTTAGTTTTAATGAAGTCGGTTCTTTTTTTGATACATTTTTTATATTTTTTAAAATTAGCTTTAAGCCATTGTACATATATAATTGTCTTTTCTTTTTTAAATTCATCTATTGTTTTTCCTATTGTAATATATATTTTATGTGTTCATTTCAAAATAAACTATTGTCACATTTTATAAACTAGCTGTTCCCGCGGCTCCGCACGTGTGTAATCGGTCTGTCAGTTTTGCTTTATCACAGTTTCTTGATACCCTGGAGACAGGACTTTCCGTGTAGCACATGTTTAAAAAAAGTTTGCACCTCATTCCTAAGTAGCGCCATAAGATTCAGGTGCAAACTTAACTGACTCGAGTGTAGTGGCTGGCGAACCCCCTTTTATTGGTAAATTGTTTATAGCCTATGGATAATATGGATTTTTACGACAGATTAATGAAGTTTTCATCAGAATCTCGCAATCAAGGATACCTTTCTTTGCAAGAAATATTTTATGTATGACTGGTATGACGATAAAAATATTTAATAATTTACCCGTAGAAGTAAAAAACTCTGACATGCCTCAATTTAGATACAAATTACACAAATTTTGTGTGGACAAGTGTTACTATAGTATATATGATTATTTATTGGAATAATGAAACTATAAAAATGATTTTATAAATTAGTTATCTGTTTGTCTGTTTATCTGTCTGACGTACAAAAATCATAAAAACGGTTGGAACGTGTTCTGTTATCTATTCTAAGTAGGTATCCCCCACCAACTTTTTTCGAATATCTTCCATGTACAGACTTTCGACCCTCTTCAACTTTATCTATCTATACATATAAACGGACAAGTCCTGACTGACTGACTAACTCACTCATCAACGTAGAGCCGAAACTACTGAACCTAGCAACTTCAAATTTATAGAATAGATCAAGTATACGAGGAAATCAAGCACTAAGAAGGGATTTTTCAAAACTCATCCTTTAAGGGTGTCAAATCGGGGTTGAAAGTTTGTATGGAACTTACGTAATTTTTGGGTTAGAGTAATAAAATTTTGTGTATAGATTCTCGATCTAAAAACAACTAATTTCAGGATTTTTGAAAACTCATTATTTAAAGGGGTTAAATAGGGGGTGAAAGTTTTTATGAGGAACTTGGAATTCATTGAGTAAGAGTAGTAATATTTCGTGTACAGCTCTTTCTATACAAAGTAGGAAAACAAGTTTCAGCATTTTTGGAAATTCTCCCCGAAAGGGGTTAAATGCACAGTGAAACTTTGTAAGAAAAACGTGGTCTGTTTGAGTAAGGGGTGCATTCTTTTGCGTGTAGACTGATCATCAAAAACTGAAAACATGTATTTCAGCGTTTTTGAAAGTTCAACCCCTAATGGGGTAAAGTGGGAGGTGAGGTGAAAATTTGTATGAAGAGCTTGGGATTCTTTGAGTAGGAGTGGTAATATTTCGTGTATAGGTTCTTCTATGCAAAGTAAGAAGATGAGTTTCAGCATTTTTGGAAATTCATCCCCGAAAGGGGTAAAGAGGGAGGTTAGTTTCAATGAAGACCTTGAGGTTCTTTGAGTTACATTACGTGTATAGATTCTTCTATACAAAGTATAGAATTATACTATATATATATAGAATATATATAAGTATAGAATTATATTTATAGTATATATTACATTCATAGTTTTAGTTCAACTGAAAAGGGATATATTTAAATGCACATCTGTATAATTTTTCAGTACACTGGGTAACTCCACTAATTAACTGAATGCATACCAGAAAAACTAATGCTGTGTAAAAAAAACAATTGATTAACTGAACATATCCTACAAAAAAAACTTAAACAACATACAAAACGAGATGACCTTTTTAACCGAATTCACACAATAAATATGGTTCGTAAATCGGATATATTTGAAAGTTTCACCAAAAATACTGACTTGCACACTAATTATCCCCGCACTGCACACTAAGATCCGACTCGGCCGGGTTAGGTTAGGTTAGTTTTTTTTTATATCCAGTAAAACAGTTTTGCAAATACCTTTAAATAGTATATTGAATTCGCATTATTTAGGGTGCATAATTAGTGTGCAAGTCAGTATTTTTGGTGAAACTTTTAAATATTTTGATCGAAAAAGGGGAATATACAGATATCAATTTAAATACATGCCAACTGAAAATACCTAAGTACCTTATACAATTTGATTCCCTTGAGAGTATCGACGTTTGTAGTGGCATAGGTAAACAGCCGGATCTTTTTTACGTATAACTTAGAAGTTTGGTTTTTTAACAACTTCAAAGGATTATAGTCCTGAGTATTTACATGGTTTTAATTTCCATTTTATTCAATAGACGGACAGACAACTAAGTGATCCTTTGAGGGTTGAGGTACGGAACCCTAACAATTTTTTTATACGAAGTTTTGTGACTAAATCCTATGTTTTGCATAAAGTTTTAAACCTCTTCAGGAGATAACTTTCCAAAAATGAATGCAGTTTATACACGAATGTATTCCTCACATGAATTTTCTTCTTCCCCCTATACTCAGACAATACTCGTACATTTAAAAAAAAATCTGAAAATAGTATTTTGACACACGGAATATGACCAGACTTACGAAAACAATCTCATCTTTTCTCATCCAAACTTTCGCCTCCCATTTTGGAGATGAATTTCCAAAAAAACTTAAGGTTATTTACTCAATTTTTAGTGAATATTCTACAAAAAAACCCGCATACTATACGCGTACCCGTATACGCAACCCCTCTTATTCATAACATTAAAATGTTGTCACCTTAAATTTCACATGCTTAGGGGATGAATATTAAAAAAATGAATCTTGCTTTTTTACTTCATTTATGGTGAAAAATTGTTTGTAATGCCCTAAATATTATCACTCTTACTCAAAACATTCCAAGCTCTTTATACAAACTGTCACCTCCATTAGGGGTTGAATTTTCAAAAACGCTGAAATCAATATTCTCTTTTTTTTGAAGAAAAGTCTACCCGAAAAATAGCTTACTCAAAAAAGGCCCGATTCTCATACAAAGTTCCATTTCCATTTAACCCCTTCCAAAAATGATGAAACTTGTTTTCTTACTTTGTATAGAATAATCTATACACGAAATGTAACTCAAAGAACCTCAAGGTCTTCATTGAAACTAACCTCCCTCTTTACCCCATGAGGGGTTGAATTTTCAAAAACACTGAAATACATGTTCTTAGTTTTTGATGATCAGTGTACACACAAGATGTTGCACCTCTTCGTCAAAAAGGCTCGATTTTCAAATAAAGTTTCACTGTCCACTTAACCCCTTTCGGGGATGAATTTCCAAAAATGCTGAATAGAAGAACCTATACACGAAATATCACCACTCCTACTCAAAGAATCCCAAGCTCTTCATACAAATTTTCACCTCACCTCCCACTTTACCCCATTAGGGGTTGAACTTTCAAAAACGCTGAAATACATGTTTTCAGTTTTTGATGATCAGTCTACACGCAAAAGAATGCACCCCTTACTCAAACAGACCACGTTTTTCTTACAAAGTTTCACTGTGCATTTAACCCCTTTCGGGGGTGAATTTCCAAAAATGCTGAAACTTGTTTTCCTACTTTGTATAGAAAGAGCTGTACACGAAATATTACTACTCTTACTCAATGAATTCCAAGTTCCTCATAAAAACTTTCACCCCCTATTTAACCCCTTTAAATAATGAGTTTTCAAAAATCCTGAAATTAGTTTTCTTGTTTTTAGATCGAGAATCTATACACAAAATTTCATTACTCTAACCCAAAAATTACGTAAGTTCCATACAAACTTTCAACCCCGATTTGACACCTTTAAAGGATGAGTTTTGAAAAATCCCTTAGTGCTTGCTTTCCTCGTATACTTGATTTATTCTAGAAATTTGAAGTTCCTAGATTCAGTAGTTTCGGCTCTACGTTGCAACGCGTTGATGAGTGAGTCAGTCAGTCAGTCAGGACTTGTCCGTTTATATTATGTATAGATGACATTTATTCGGCAACAATCGGAAATACGAATGCTCCCGAAATTACTCAATAGTGACACATTTCTGAAGTACTACGAGCATGACTGCCTACTAAGGTAATCAGGACGCGTCAACATGTCAAACATATTTTTTTTCTTTTTCTATGAAGTGAATTATGAAAGTGACGAGCGATCATTTCTTTATGCAACCTACATTTTCGTCGACAGCATGCTAGCCATTCTGTAAACAGATCGGGCGAAAAGCGATCCTGTGAACGCGTTTTTGTTGATATTCAAATGAAAATATTGTTTCATAGAATAGTTTTCGACTATATTTGTGATATATTATAGAAATTTCCGTTTAAAGCTCTTTAATTTAGTATATAACTAAATGCAATTCGATGCAATTAATTTTTTGATCCTTGACTTATTCCAGGATCACGGAACCTGGGTTGGATTTTGATTTCTATTAACTTGCCTATAATCCGCGGAAAACCGAGACGAAACTAACGATAGGTATTCCACATCTTCGAATAACTTAAGTAGTTTCTGGGTTATAAGGGCTTGAAGTTGTTGACGCATATGTATACCTATGACAGGCAGTCCAACTAGGTAGGTCCAATTTCGAGACGGAGGTCCGACGATTGACCTCCGTCCGATCCAACTCCGCAACGTCTTTTCGTCCAAAATAGCCAGTGTGTGTTGCCAGTGATGACTGATGGCATATGGATCCGAGACGTGGTGCTCCACTTTAGGCCTTATGAATAAGCTCAGAGTCGCTCAACGGGCTTGGAGAGGGCTATGCTCGTGATTTCTCCACGGGGCCGCATCACAAATGAGGTGATACGTAGAAGAACTATGATAATGGGAGATACGTAGAAGAAATATGGTGGTATGGATAAGCTTCTTGAAGTGGCAATGTGCAGGCCATATAGCAAGTAGAACAGATGGCCGTTGAGGCGGAAAGGGACTCCAGCCACCAAATAGATGAACGGACGATTTTATTAAGGCTGCTGGTTGGTGGTGGATGCAGGTGGCTTCCAACTGGACTGATTGGAAATCTATGAGCGAGGACTATGTCCAGCAGTGGACATCCTGTAGCTGAAATGCTGATGAGTCGGTTAAAAAAACATCTTATGTAAATGCATCAGGTTTGAAGTTTAAACCTTGCACTTCAATAGTGAAGCAACTGTCAATGACGCTGCTGAGTATCCGACGTCATCACAAGAAATTAAGCTACTTATTCTAAGTTCGCCAATTTTGACATTGAGTGGAAACAACGTTTTTATAGTTTAGTTAAGAATATCTGTCCAATTTGCGAAAGAGACAGAAATATATTTGTACTCTTTTCAAATAATATCACAACAAACCCTTCTGCTATAAATTCAAATTATAATCATGTGTGTTTGACAGCTTGAAGTTAAAAAAGGGGATTTAAATTTAAACTATGTGACACAGACTTAAGGTATATTTTTCTTAGATGTTCCGATCTTTATGATCAGCCTGCCTGCTTCGATACCTTTGTTGATCTGTCCGTTCCGATATCTTTGCCTGATTGTATGTTACGAATTTATTGAAAAGTCGCTGCTCTTAAATTTAAGACAAACTATATGGTCCGATATTATAGCCCCTATCTAGCGTAACGAATATTTTGAAATTTAATGCTGCTCCGAAATATTTGAGGACCTCCACCGCTACCATATATCTGATGGCGACTGTACCTTTCTATCTGTACCGAAATTGGTTAAAATTTGTCCGGAAGTTTCGGCGTGATGCGAGGACAAAGGAAATTATGCCGAACAGATGGCACCAGGCTGGCAAGACGCCGCGCGTCCATACAAAATAAAAGACTATCCTGCATCACGATATTACGATTTTTCCCCAAATCATGACCCCGCTATAGAAAACTTAGAATTTTATAATTACATATAACAATACGCTTTTGGAAAGCAGCGCTCTTATATATTAATTGTAGTATGAGTGGATGTTACAAACTACACGGATTATTATGAGCTGATTAACCTAATTGGGGCTAATGTTCTATTACTAAATTATATATCCAAATCGACACTTTCAAGTAGGACCTACGATGACTACGAACGGAGGTGTTAAAGTGCTCTGCATAAGAGGCTAAAATCATAATGTAACATCTAGACATCATAATCAATCAGATTGGCGTGATAAATATGCTACAGGTCAAAATATGTAGTTAGTTTCACGAATCACTGTTGTGCTATACCTACACAAAGATAAAGAAGTAGGCATCAGTGCTTTCAACTTTTGCAACTCATTCATTGCCGGTACATTTCGTTCAGCGAATTCTGCGAATGTAAAACGCAATATATACATATTTATTTTCAACTAGCTGTGCCCCGCGGTGTTACCCGCTCATCCCACGGGAACACTAAATTTATTCGGGATGAAAAGTATCCTATGTCCTTTCCCGGGTCTCAAACTATCTCCATACGAAATTTCATCTAAGTCGGTTTAAGCGTGAAGAGGTAACAGACAGACAGACACACTTTCGGATTTGTAATATTAGTATGGATTAGTTAGTTACATTAATTGCTCAAAACAAAAACCGGGCTAAGGCTAAGACAAATAAAATAACAACATTTACATCATCTATGACAGCGAGTTTATTTTACATAAATCGAACAGCCCGCGACAGCGGAAAGGGTATAGCAGAATAGCCTAAGAAAAAGTGCCCCCAGCGTTTTTGGGTCGAAACTATAATCAGACGATGGCTTTTAAGGAGGTAATACCCTGCACAAAGTTTCATCCCTCTGTTACCCCCTGGGGGTGAAAAACACCCGATTAACCCCTAAACTGTTTTATTTATTTTTTCCTAAACTATGAAAGTGACGAATTTCAAATTTTGTACAAATATTAATGAGACTAAAAGCTATATTTAAAAAAAATATGACCCTCCTAACCATTTAAATTCTTGTAAAAAAAAGTAAAAAAAAAAAACACCCTGTATAACAAGTTCGGCTCTTGGTACACACACCATTTTTTTTCCAAATATGAATCAATTTATATTCTACATCATACAAAAGTTTCATCGACCTAGCCCAGAAGGAACATTACGAAATTAATATGAATCGGCTCTTTGGTGCCTACTATTCATTTAACTCCTACTAAGAGCCTTGCATTATTTTTTATTAATAAACAATGGCCTGCGATCAGACCGCTGTTTGTGACCGATTAAAAAAATTGAAAATCGAACCCTTATAGTTTCGCCATGTCCGTCTGTCTGTCTGTCTGTCTATCTGTCCGCGGCTTAGCTCCGTTATCATTACATTAAAGTACTAGAAAGCTCTAATTTGGTATGAGTATGTGTATGTAAAACGCCGACATAACGGTAAAATAAAAATAAACAGAAAAGCTTTTTTCGGGTACCTACCGCTTTTACCCCTAAAGAGGGGGTGTTTTTTTTTTCGTTTCAACTAGTGTGTGGGGTTTCGTTGAATAGGTATTTTAAAAATAATAGGGGTCTTAGAACATAATTTTTTGATAAAGTCAGAAGTTTTGTAAATATTCGCTATAGAAATCCAAAAAATAGCACCCTCTAACTTTTCAACCACGTTTCAAAAATTATGGAAAAATTTGACCTCATAAGCACTTCCGATGAAAACTATACTTATTGAATAAAATCGGTCGAGCCGTTTTTGGGTTATCGCAGAATATCATAATTTTCTATAAAATGACGTAAGTTCCGCGCGGTGTCCTTATACTTCGAACGTTACACATGTTAGTTAAGTACCATACTGTATTAAAACATTCGCTCAATCTGGCGCGTATAACCGATAACTTCAAGAAGGTAATAAGTAATTACAGTTACTTTGGCGTTTACGACCTTTTTATAGAGCTTCATCTGTAATTTAAACCTCGGGCTTAAAACCGCTATTTTAAGCCCGTCTATTGTGAAAGATGGGCAACTACGGAACCCTACACTGAGCCGGCCCCGACATGGTCTTGGCCGGTTTTGTTTTTAATTATATGGTTGCAGGACCGAGACGTTGCGCATTAAGCATAATAATGAGTAGTGCCTACTAAATAGTACATTCATTTTATTTTCGCAATGTTCCTTCTGGGCTAGGTCATAGGTTCATACTTGGAAAAAAAATGGTGTGTGTACCAAGAGCCGAACTTGTTATACAGATTGATTATCCTTTTTTTTACTTTTTTTTACAATAATTTAAATGGTTAGGAGGGTCAAAAGAGGGGGTTTGTTCAAAAATGCAAATGGGTTTGACCACTTTGTAGTTTAGTCTTCACCATACAAACAAAGGTTAACATGTTAGGTAATGTATGCGTTGGTATTATGGGATTCACGTAAAAGAGTTGCTTTCAATTTCGTAGCGAAGTGGTAATTTATACCGCGCAGAAATAGACAGACAGACAGACGGACATGGCGAAACTATAAGGATTCTTAGTTGACTACGGAACCCTAAAAAACACTGCCCGCGGCCGTGTTACTGCCCGCGTTCGATTTTCAAATTTTTTAATCGGACACAAACAGCGGTCCGTTCGCAGGCCATTGTTTATTAATAAAAAATAATGCAAGGCTCTTAGTAGGAGTTAAATGAATAGTAGGCACCAAAGAGCCGATTCATATTAATTTCGTAATGTTCCTTCTGGGCTAGGTCGATGAAACTTTTGTATGATGTAGAATATAAATTGATTCATATTTGGCAATAAAATGGTGTGTGTACCAAGAGCCGAACTTGTTATACAGGGTGTTTTTTTTTTTTTAACTTTTTTTTACAAGAATTTAAATGGTTAGGAGGGTCATATTTTTTTTAAATATAGCTTTTAGTCTCATTAATATTTGTACAAAATTTGAAATTCGTCACTTTCATAGTTTAGGAAAAAATAAATAAAACAGTTTTGGGGTTAATCGGGTGTTTTTCACCCCCAGGGGGTAACAGAGGGATGAAACTTTGTGCAGGGTATTACCTCCTTAAAAGCCATCGTCTGATTATAGTTTCGACCACGGAGTATATGGAGATGGCATTCAGCGCAGTTTGTCCTAGCACCGCTGTAGCCGACTTTTACACGCACACAATTATATTCGTATAAAAATAAGGTTTTACAACAAACAGAAGTGAGTTGACATTGGCTGAGCTAATGTGTGCGATTTTCGTGGTCATACACTACTACGATCAAAGTATCGAGAATTTTAGCCCTTATATGCATATCAGACAATGCATTTATTTTTATTATAACTTAAATAGAAATAAAATAAAAGGCAAATGTAACTTTATGGTACAGTACGACAGTCTCGAATTGACAAGAAATTGATTTCTACTTCCGTCAATTCAGTAGTGTCACTTTTGATATTAACGCTGGCAAAATATCACAAGGTTTTATGTTACAATTTTAAAACATTTAAAATTGAACCTTATCCTTGTAACACGTTACGGGGTTTAATTTTAACGACCCAGAAAATGTCATGTAAGCTCAGCCAGTGGTATGCATCTACTGATTCTAAAGGTTAAGGGCGTGATCAAATCAAAATAGTCGATATCGATAAAATAATAATATGTTGAAAATATTTATTTTGTATGGTCGTAAATTAAATTATCAGACCTTTTAATTTTAGGCGACGAAATCAAATGGAAGCGTCATCTCAATCTCTCTATCGTTCAAAATGTTTACATATAGTGATATATGAATAATAAAAACATCACCTTACAACATTTGGGACAGGTAGTAGGTAAATTATAAACGGAGTAGATTTATTTATTTTATATCATATAAAATGTAAACAAAATAATTAAGGGACAATCGTACACAACTCGCCCTGACCTTATTATACAAAGCAATGCTTTTAATATCGGTACTTACTAGACGATGATATAAACAATATATATAAAATATATATATAAATATATACATACATAAAATTAACATCCATAACCCAGGAACAAAATATTCGAGTTCATCACAGAAATATTTGCCCTTGCCGAGATTCGAACGAAGGACCGCCGGCTCAGCAGGCATGTGCATAAAAACTGCGCCAAGTCAGTTGACGACGAACTGACTAGCACATTATTATATTGTGGATTAGCAAAACAATAATACTGTTTTAATGTAATGATTTTGTCACCCACTGCTATTGATTTCGCTGTAGGTAATAAAATTACTTAATAATAAATAATAATAATAATAATAGCCTTTATTCATGCAAATAAACTTGCTACAATTCATTACATTACAATTAATTATTAAATAATTTAAGTAAATCACAATGACATAAAAATCGAACAATTTTGTAAATATTAACTATGATAATTATAACATGTCATATCAGGTTGAATCTATATCTAATCCTACGTTGTGTGAATGCGTGGCGCCTTGTGCGCAAAAGGCCTCCCCCAACCTTTCCCATTCTTTCCTATCTTGGGCCGATCTCCACCAATATTTATCAATTTTTTTCAGTTCATCTGTCCATCTAAGTCTAGGTCTGCCTCTCTTTCTTACTTTGTCTCTTGGCTGCAATTCTGTTGTTATTTTTGTCCAAAAAAAAATTACTTATCTGAATTAAAAAAAAACCGGCCAGGTGCGATTCTGACTCGCGCACCGAGGGTTCCGTACAAACTTTCACTTATCCCATTGGCCTGATTGAGTTAAGTTTGCATCTGAAATGTATGGCGCCGCATACAAACGAGGTGCAAATAGTTATAAAAATTATGTAATAATTAATGTAATTTAATCTGCAAATTTCTGAGTTTTAGTAATTATTTTTGACATAAGTAACAAATTGAAATATTTAATAATGAAGTATTTGAATATTGTTTTATTTTGTTTGCATGCCTTTTTGGTAGAACATAAGCAACACTGTATATACCTGTATCACCTAATTTATTAATATTTTCTTGCAATAAACGAATTTGAATTTGAATCAAACTTAACGCAACCAAGTTCTCCAAATATGATTTACCTATTTATTTATTTAATTAATCTTTATTGCACAAAAGAAAACGTACCTATCGTACAAAAGGTGGACTTGATGTTTGAAAAGGACTATATTTTTTAAGATTTTTATTAGTATTTGTAGTAGTATGTGGCGATTTCAGATTTTTATAAGTATTTGTAGTACTTGCCAAAGTTCATAATTCTAGGTCATCGGGAAGTACCCTATCACTTTGATTCCCTTGAGAGTGTCGAAATGTACGTTTTTGGCGACATAAACGGCCGTATCTTTTTTTCACGTTAACGTAGAATTTTGATTTTTTTTCACAGCTTTAAGGGACCATAGACCTGAGTATATACACATATAGTGTTAATTTCAACTCGATACCTCCACGCGTTCTCGAGGTAAAGGGTCTTGACAGACAAACAGACAGACGGACGGACGGACAACAGTGATCCTATAAGATTTTCGTTTTTTCCGATTGAGGTATGGAACCCTAAAAAGCAAGGTGATAAAGTGTAAATTATATTATTAAAATGGACAAGTTAGTATGAAACACGAGCGGCTCACATTAAAACCTCCATACAGAATATCGACAATTTGTGGTTTAGACTTGTTCCCCCGCACTAAATTGTCAGACGGACGTATACATTGCGTGCTCCTAAAGATGTTGCGTGAATAGTTGCCATGTCAAGCTAGTAATGTATAATTGTCATAATACACTGCAATATTTTACGAAATATTACAAAATACCGAATTTTATTACTTCCCAGTGAAATTAAACTGTATCAGGTATCTTTTTGAGTATGCAGATCTCGCCTGTGACGATTATAATGGCACAATTCGGCATATTTCTATTTTTTTGGCATATAATTACTCAAGCACGTTCGTACGGTAACTAAGTGACTGTTGACATCACGTTGACATATCTTTGGGTATTTGGGCATAAGCTCGGTTATGCGTGCCCCGCCCAATACCCAGTCTATAGTATTCTTATGGTCTGTGGTTTCGACCCAAAAACGCTGGGGGCACTTTTTCTTAGGCTATCCTGCTAATGGCGGCCGGATTTAAAATTTTAAAAGCGAACCTGTCATGTTCGCGTCAGCTGTCGGCCCAGCTCTAAAACAAAACAAAGCTGTGGGTCATGGCGGAAGAAACTGGAGAAAATCAAGAGAAATACACGGAAAATAAACAACATGATAAGCCTACTGACGACATGGTCGTTTGTCTTCCAAATCAAGAGAAGACGAGTCAACATAAACACAAAGATAATTCCAGGCGTTCTTGTGACGGATGGATTGTAGTTCGTTCCCAAAAGCGCCCGGGATTTTACTATGACTTCCACATTCCCACTGGTCAATCACTTTGGCGCGATCAAGCGGTTAAAGTAAGTTTATTTCTAAGATCTGACTATAATATCGTGGCAGTTTTTGACGTTGCCTGTTGCACAGCCAGCAAAAAAGATTTGCCATGGTCATTTAATATTTTGACACTGTAGGTAAGCCACACAGACACATACTTTTGTATGAAAACTCCCAAAGTGATAAGGCACTAATACATTGGCTGACAATATCACACCATCACGTTGTATTGATAATGGTTATGGCTACATAACTCAACATGTGAGCTGACTGAGCTGACAGCTTGTATGTGCTCTTTGCTCAGTCCTATATCATTTCCTTTTATTTTTGTCTCAGGATTCTATTAATTTATTTGCTGATTGATTAATCAGATGTAGAGAATTGTAATAACAGAAATATACGCCATACCTGAGATGAGCAGGCCTATGATGGTTGTGTTTATGCTACCACAGTAAATGACAAACCATCTGTCACTTTTCGGAAATCGGAAAGTGTGTGGGTGCAGTGTTGCTTGATCATTTACTAGCGATCTGCCCTGGCTTAACACGGATGCAATGCTGATAAATTATGCATATATTATACCTTCCTCTTGAATCATTCTATCTATTAAAAAACTCGCATCAAAATCCGTTGCGTAGTTTTAAAGATCTAAGCATACATAGGGACAGACGGTCACCAGGAAGCGACTTTGTTTTATACTATGTAGTGATTTATTCCATGATAAACATGACCATCATAGGCCTACAGCACTAAAATGATAAGCATAAAAACATTACTTACATGCTTCATATGTTTTATAATAATTTTGCAAAGGGGGATAGAATTGAATACTCCATTATAAGAAAGATGATAACAAAAAACATTATGGTATTGATACAATTTTAAACTTGAATATTGTCTATCGGAATTTGGTAAATGCAAGGATGATATCCTGTAAGAATACAATTACAAAACATTTTAAACAAATCATGATGACAATTGACAACATTTCAAATAAGTACATAGTTTAAAAGTTAGTAGTAGTAAAGTAGTTATTTAGTAACTGATCACCAGTTTAAACTAACTTCTTTAATATATTATCAATCACAGAACCCAAAATTATTATTTTTATTTTATTATTTACTTCATCATGTGGTGAAAAGTTTGCTGTGGGGAATTATAAATTATAATTAGGTATATAAATTATTTGATTATAAATGCCGATCATTTTTTAAAATTAAATTAAAATGTGAAAGCAGCGGCAGCGTCATCTAAGAATTGGCTCTCCACATAGTGATGTGCCGTTTCTGAAAATTTCCAGTAACCTTCCCATACAAAATGAAGAAAGTTTCCGGAAATTTTCGGAAACGGCACATCTACCTCTATATCTATATCTACATGATGTCACCTTGTGAAAAATTTGATAGTCTCCTTGGTAATAATAGTCCCATGGTATATTTTTGTTTCTGTGCTGTGACCAATTACTGGTTGCTTACGCTCTTTTAGAATGAGGCACTTTCAAATGAATTATTATATCACAAATTGGGTTATTTTCAAAAAGTTATATTAAATGTTGTCAATTGTATGAATAGATGTGTAATAATAAATGATACAGATTTTCCTAAATAAATATTCATTAATATTTGTCACCTTTTTTTTCAGAAACTTGATCCTCAACATGGGGCCATCAAGTCCCCAAAAGATATTCCATTTTCTGGCTTTGAGCCAACTGAGGCTACAGATAAACCACCTGCAAGTCATCATGACACGCCAGGCACTGTTCCAAAAATTTACATTAAGCAGATCATAAATAATCAATTTCTTTTGGGAAATGTTCCTTACACCCAATGTAATAATAATACTGCCTGGAGCACACCTTCTCCCGTGATATACCCTTGGGCAGTCCCACCGCCAGTCTTAATGAATTCAACAGTTACACCTTTTAACCAGTCACAAGCAGTCTTTAGACCTCTGGCAAACTTACCAGCACAAAACACCTTGGCACCTTTAAGTTCTACAGTGCCAACTTTAAACCAGGCACAAACAGGTTTTGGCTCTTTGCCCAATTTGCTAGTACAAAACATTTCAGTGCCTTACAATGCTCCCCGTCCTCCTCTAAACCAGCCACAAACAGTTGTTGGGTCTGTGTCAAATTCGCCGGTACAAAACCAGGCACAAACAGGCTTTGAATCTGTGCCAGGTTATCAAATATCAGCGCCAATACATACTCCTCTACAACCTCATTTAAACCAGAGACAAACAACTGTTGGGTCTCAGCCAAATTTACCAATACACCAGGCACAAGCAGGTTTAGAACCTCTGATGAATTTGCCAATAAAAAACACCTCGGTTCCTTTAAGTAATCGATTTCAAGTCTTGAGACAGTTCAATCGTAGAAGCCCCGCAAATTTGGTAAAAAGTCGGCTGGGTTTTAAAATAGCTGATAATTTTCATCCAAGAAACCAACAGAATTATATGCGAAGAAATTGTAATAACCCTAATGACCTCCGTAGTCTTCTAAGTAGTAGGAACAGGCAGGACCTGAAAGAAGAAATAAAAGGTTAGTTGTTGCTTTTTGATGCTACCCAATGATTTAGAGTTTATTCACAGAATAAGTTATGGTTGTTGCCTTTTTCAGAATGTCCACCATCAACACAGACTTTAGAGGATATACCGGCTTGTATCGATGAAGATGAAATAAATCTAGATGATATAGATGAATGGCTGGAGGTATTATTATATTTCAATCACAATATTAAATCATTTAAATATTAAAAATTATTAATAGTTACAAACATAGAAAAAGGGAAAAGTTTTAGACTGACTGCGTTTGAACCACCTTACATAATTTATCTATTAAACGTACTTAGGTTATTTTGCATTACAGATACTGCTTTTGGACGAAAGGGATAAAGAGCGGCGAGAAATTATTAATGATATTCCTAAATTTACTGTTGATGAACTAAAACAATATTTAACACAAAATTTAGCTGCAATTCAGAAGATGGAAAATATCCAAATTGTAATATCAAATAAGGAAGATGAAACTCAGAGTGTACCCCAGAGAGGTAGAATTCTGAGCCACCGAATAGAACCGAGCCTAATCCCAAATAAAGAAGTCGAAGCTCAGAGTATACCCAGAGGTAATAGAACTCCGAGCCCTATTTTTCAAAAACCGCATGAACCTAGTCTAGATATCACAAAAACGTCTAATCACACATTGAATACATCTGTAATTAGACGTGAAATTGAAACAGATCTGACTATGACTTCAGAAAAGAGAACCGTAAATGCGCGCGTTCAAACAGATTTTCCGTTCACACTGGTATCTGCAGAAAAAAATCACGAAGAAGGATCAGGAATTTCAGAAACGAAAATGGACCTTGAGGTACATGCAGGCGAAGGTTGTATTAAGGATATAGATGCAAAAATTACGCCTAGAAAAATTAGATTGAAGAGACAACATGAACCGTTAAACGTAAGCGATAGCTCCAAATTAAAAACTTTTAAGTGGCGCAAACGAAAGGAGACTTCAACACCGAATTCAACGCCGTCGCAGTTAGGCAGCAGTCACAAAAGTTACTCGTCTCCTTCAACCACGGTTGGAGACCTTCCTCGATGTCGAGTGTCGATGTAGAACAGGATGATAACGCTGTAGAGCCTGCGTTTAGTGAAGTCGGTGTCGACGCAAAAACTGTAGATGAAACATCTACCTCTGGTGCCATATCTAATTCTGTGGATTCTGATGGCTTGTTCCAAATGAAGAAACCTAATCGAAATGAATTGTTAGATCTCCCGAATGATTTGATTTATCAAGATGAAATTAAGTATGAAATCACCAGTGACTTTATGGACGAACTTATTAAATGTATTGCAGGTACAACCATATTTTGTTTTAGTTATAATCCATATTAGATATGAGCGCCGATGGCCAAATCCGCGGCAGCGGCGTGATAGGCAAAATTCCGCGGCGGCGGCGGCGTCACGGCGGCGTGACCTTGAGCTTTAGATTTTTATTAGGGGGCAATTTGTAAAAAAAAGCCTTGTTTTTGTTACTATAAAGAAAGTTTTAATAAAGGAACCGAGTATACAAGGTCCTCGCGAGGAGTCCAAATAATTTTTCCAGCGGATTCCTGATGTCGTAAGGAGTAAAAAATGTTATATGAACCTATGTCGAAATATGATTTTTAACTTTTTTTTATGCTTCCATACATAATAAATAAATTACCTTTACTTCGCCAATAAAACAATACTTTAGGAAGAGCTGGCAATGTTTGTTATTGTTATATCTTTTCATTAAAATATGACTTTCTGTCAATGTCATAAAGAAATTTCTTTTTACAAAGCAGGCTTATGTGATCCAAACTCCTTACTCATGATCATGAATCTCATGATTTATCTAATTGCGGCCTACACTCTCTTTTAATAAGTTTGCTATCAAACTCCATGGATTATGATACAGACTGTCACTAAAAAATACCCTTCGACTCGTTTTGTATCACTACTTTAGACAATGTCTTTAGTCATATAATACGTCGTTGTTGTGGTTAATTTTAACGGGTGTCTCGTTACAAATAATAATTGCACTAGACATCGAAATTGCAGCGTCTACTTCAGACAGACAACCTTTATAACAGCTGAGGAGAAATAATCCACAGTGCTAAATATCACAAGGTGCCGTGAAAAATTGACAAATAAACAATGATCATAACAGGAACGGTTTTCAATAGTCAAGGTCTGTCAGATAATGTGACGGTCTCCCAACATCGAAATGATAAAGATGATATACACTGAAGATGTTTTAGAACAAAAATTACTAAAATCTCGAAAACCAAGCAGAGTTCAACTTAGTACATTTTATTTTCTACACAGGAATGCGCTGGTAAAATTATTTGGATTCCCCCAAAGCACCCTGTATAAACAGTAATATTTGCAATACACTAACTTAACACAGTCCTTCTTTTTCCATTTAGCTTTAACGATAGTTGGCCAAATTCTGTCCAGCAAAAGCTTTGTGTGTGTTTCGTGGAATGATTTTTCAAGGTCTTTTATTTTCGTTTTGTAAACATCAATAGCAATCGAACTTGACCATATTGTCCCGACGCGGGTCAAAAAAAAATAACACGCCTTCACTCGGCAAAATAATTGACTCGACTGAATATTTACATGAAATATACTCTACGCTCGAGTCGAGCGATGTGCCGTTTCCGAAAATTTCCGGAAACTTTCCTCATTTCTCATACAAAATTAGGAAAGTTTCCGGAAATTTTCAGAAACGGTACATCTCCACGCTCGACTGAAGCCATCGTGCGAACGAACGCGGACGCGGGTGGGATATGTTACGAGTGCAAGCGAGAAAGCAAATCGCAACTTGTTGCGCCGGCGCGCCGCGTATTTCACACAGCGGCGGCGCGCCGACTCGAATTGGCGGCGACGGCGGCGCGCCGGCGCGGCGTTCATATCTAATGAGCAGGCCTATGATGGTTGTGTTTATGCTACCACAGTAAATGACAAACCATCTCTCACTTTTCGGATATCGGAGTGTGTGGGTGCAGAGTGGCTGTTGCTTGATCATTTACTAGCGATCCGCCCTGGCTTTGCATGGATGCAATGCTGATAAATTATGCATATATTATACATACAAACCTTCCTCTTGAATCATTCTATCTATTAAAAAACTTGCATCAAAATCCGTTGCATAGTTTTAAAGATCTAAGCATACATAGGGACAGACGGACACCAGGAAGCGACTTTGTTTTATACTATGTAGTGATTTATTCCATGATAAACATGACCATAAAAGGCCCACAGCACTAAAATGATAAGCATAAAAACATTACTTGCATGCTTCATATGTTTTATAATAATTTTGCAAAGGGGGATAGAATGGAATACTCCATTATAAGAAAGATGATAACAAAAAACATTAAACTTGAATATTGTCTATCGGAATTTGGTAAGTGCGTCATCCTTGCACTTACCAAAATCCTGTAAGAATACAATTACAAAACATTATAAACAAATCATGATGACAATTGACAACATTTCAAATAAGTACATAGTTAAAAAGTTAGTAGTAGTAAAGTAGTTATTTAGTAACTGATCACCAGTTTAAACTAACTTCTTTAATATATTATCAATCACAGAACCCAAAACTATTATTTTTATTTTATTATTTACTTCATCATGTGTCGAAAAGTTTGCTGTGGGGAATTATAAATTATAATTAGGTATATAAATTATTTGATTATAAATGCCGATCATTTTTTAAAATTAAATTAAAATGTGAAAGCAGCGGCAGCGTCATCTAAGAATTGGCTCTCCACATAGTGATGTGCCGTTTCTGAAAATTTCCAGTAACCTTCCCATACAAAATGAAGAAAGTTTCCGGAAATTTTCGGAAACGGCACGTCTACCTATACCTCCACATGATGTCACCTTGTGAAAAATTTGATAGTCTCCTTGGTAATAATAGTCCCATGGTATATTTTTTTTTTCTGTGCTGTGACCAATTACTGGTAGCTTACGCTCTTTTAGAATGAGGCACTTTCAAATGAATTATTATACCCCGCGCGGCGAACGGTGAGTCCTATGACACCTGTCATCTCAGTACATTTTATAACCTATAATGGGAAAAATGTACTGAGATGACAGGTGTCATAGGGATCATCGTTCGCCGCGCGGGGTATAAATCACAAATTGGGTTATTTTCAAAAAGTTATATTAAATGTTGTCAATTGTATGAATATATGTGTACGAGGGGCACACCGAAATGATCGGGAATAGAGTACTTTAAACTGAGTTACATTAAATCCTTTTTTGTCACATGCATACTGGCGACTTACAATCACGATGCCGTTTTTACAATTCAAAAAAAGAACGATATATTTTTTTAATTCCATTTTTAAATTGACAACTCGATGAACAAAATGGAGCTGACGCGTGAAAATTTTCGTGCAATTATTTACCATAACTTTCGTCGTGGCTTATCTCCAGATGAATGTCGCAATGAGCTTGTTACTATATACGACATTGAAGCACCTAGTCAGACGACAATATATCGGTGGTATGCTGAGTTTCGACGGGGTCGTGCCTCTCTTGGCACCGTACCTTCATCAGGTCGGCCGAAAACGGCGGTTTCGCCTGAAAACATCGCGGCTGTGGAAAAACTACTAAAAGAAGATAGACATGTGATATACGAGCAGATTCGGGCAACCATAGGCATTGGAATGACTGCAATTCACACTATTTTGCATGGTGAATTGGGTGTCAGAAAATTGATTTCCCGATGGGTACCCCATAATTTGTCTGAAGAGCAAAAGGCGGCTCGTGTTGATTGGTGCCGATCTATTCTGAAATGCTACAATGGAGGAAAGTCAAAAGCCGTTTATAATATGGTCTCGGGTGACGAATCCTGGATTTATTCTTATGAGCCTGAAAGAAAGCACCAGTCGGCAGTATGGGTCTTCGATGACGAGGTCAAACCAACGAAAGTTGTGCGTTCTCGAAGCGTGTCGAAGAAGATGGTGGCTTCGTTCGTCTCAAAAAAGGGGCATGTTGCCACAATTCCTCTAGAAGAACAAAGAACCGTTACCGCTGATTGGTATATCACAGTTTGTTTGCCGGAGGTGCTGGCCGAACTTCGCCAAGGGAACCCGAGACGCCGCGTCATCTTACACCACGACAATGCGAGCTCCCACACCGCCCACAAAACAACTAAATTTTTGAACAACGAAAACGTTGAGTTGATGTCCCATCCTCCATACAGCCCTGACCTGAGTCCAAATGATTTTTTTACGTTCCCTAGAATTAAAGATTTATTGCGTGGTCAGCGGTTTGAGAACCCAGAAGCCGCTGTGGAAGCCTATAAATCGGCCATTTTGGCAATGCCTACTTCAAACTGGAATTATTGTTTTAATGACTGGTTTAAAAGAATGCAAAAGTGCATTGAATGTAACGGAGAATACTTCGAAAAACAATAAAATATAATTTATGTATATAGTGCACATAGTTTTTTAAATTCCCGATCATTTCGGTTTGCCCCTCGTAATAATAAATGATACAGATTTTCCTAAATAAATATTCATTAAGTTTTGTCACCTTTTTTTTCAGAAACTTGATCCTCAACATGGGGCCATCAAGTCCCCAAAAGATATTCCATTTTCTGTCTTTGAGCCAACTGAGCCTACAGATAACCCACCTGCAAGACATCATGACACGCCAGGTACTGTTCCAAAAATTTACATTAAGCAGATCATAAATAATCAATTTCCTTTGGGAAATGTTCCTTACAATGTAATAATAATACTGCCTAGAGCACACCTTCTCCCGTGATGTACCCTTGGGCAGTCCCACCGCCAGTCTTAATGAATTCAACAGTTACACCTTTTAACCAGTCACAAGCAGTCTTTGGACCTCTGACAAACTTACCAGCACAAAACACCTTGGCACATTTACGTTCTACAGTGCCAACTTTAAACCAGGCACAAACAGGTTTTGGCTCTTTGCCCAATTTGCCAGTAGAAAACATTTCAGTGCCTTACAATGCTCCCCGTCCTCCTCTAAACCAGCCACAAACAGTTGTTGGGTCTGTCAATCGTAGAAGCCCCGCAAATTTGGTAAAAAGTCGGCTGGGTTTTAAAATAGCTGGTAATTTTCCTCCAAGAAACCAACAGAATTATATGCGAAGAAATTGTAATAACCCTAGTGACCTCCGTAGTCTTCTAAGTAGTAGGAACAGGCAGGACCTGAAAGAAGAAATAAAAGGTTAGTTGTTGCTTTTTGATGCTACCCAATGATTTAGAGTTTATTCACAGAATAAGTTATGGTTGTTGCCTTTTTCAGAATGTCCACCATCAACACAGACTTTAGAGGATATACCGGCTAGTATCGATGAAGATGAAATAAATCTAGATGATATAGATGAATGGCTGGAGGTATTATTATATTTCGTTCACAATATTAAATCATTTAATCATTTAAATATTAAAAAATATTAATAGTTACAAATATAGTAAAAGGGAAAAGTTTTAGACTGACTGCGTTTGAACCAGTGCCGCAGTGCCCGCAGCTATGCAGGGGCGCGGGCTTGATTTTGTTATTAATCTTTGTACTTTTGCATTTTATCCGGCTTATGCCGTTAACTGAGTGAGACGTTATGATTTTGAACTAACAAGCGCAACCCAACATGCCGAACTTTGCGGTTGCCAAATGTTAGCTATAGAGGGCGCTACAATGAATGAACGATTATTTGCGAAGATCCTTCTTTCTGGATGGGGAAGAAGGCGTCCACAGTACGTCGCCAGCCCGAACGGTCTTGGGCTTCGCGCTTCACTTCGCTCCAGGTCATTCCCATCGCCTTCGCTTCTGCAGTGATCGTCCGCCGCCAGGTTTGTTTAGGGCGACCACGTTTCCGCTTTCCTTGGGGATTCCAGTCTAGGGTTTGCCTTGGAATTCGTGATCAGGGTCCCTTCGGAGCGTGTGGCCGATCCAGTTCCACTTGCGGCGTTTGATCTGCTGGTCGATCGGAGTCTCACCACAGCGTTCCCACAGGTCTACGTTGGAGATTTTCTCGGGCCAGTATACACCGAGAATTCGGCGAAGACAGCGGTTGATGAAGACCTGGAACCGGCGCGTGATGTCTTTAGTGACCTTCCACGTCTTACATCCGTACAGCAACACGGCTTTCACGTTGGACCGGAATATCTTGAGCTTAACTCTCCTAGTCAGTTTCCGCGATTGCCAAACAGGACGGAGCTGTGCAAAAATGCAAAAAGTACAAAGATTAATAAAAAAATCAAGCCCGCGCCCCTGCATAGCTGCGGGCACTGCGGCACTGGTATTACAATTTCTTCGCATATAATTCTGTTGGTTTCTTGGAGGAAAATTACCAGCTATTTTAAAACCCAGCCGGCTTTTTACCAAATTTGCGGGGCTTCTACGATTGACAGACCGAACAACTGTTTGTGGCTGGTTTAGAGGAGGACGGGGAGCATTGTAAGGCACTGAAATGTTTTGTACTGGCAAATTGGGCAAAGAGCCAAAACCTGTTTGTGCCTGGTTTAAAGTTGGCACTGTAGAACTTAAAGGTGCCAAGGTGTTTTGTGCTGGTAAGTTTGTCAGAGGTCCAAAGACTGCTTGTGACTGGTTAAAAGGTGTAACTGTTGAATTCATTAAGACTGGCGGTGGGACTGCCCAAGGGTATATCACGGGAGAAGGTGTGCTCCAGGCAGTATTATTATTACATTGTAAGGAACATTTCCGCAAGGAAATTGATTATTTATGATGTGATTAATGTAAATTTTTGGAACAGTGAACTTAGATGAAGATCTACAAATAGCGGCGGATTCTTTATCGCAATTGTTCAGCGATATTTAGGAGCCCAATTTGGATTTGTCCAAAGAATTTGAACCATTCGGCGACGACGACGCTGGTTCACCGTATATCAGTGAATCCATTACAAGTAAGATAATAACATAACGTGACATATCGACGATTCATATTTAATTATATTTTCCAGTTAACTAGACAGAAGTTGACTTTAGAATCTCTAACCAACATCATCATCATTCCCAGAAAACTCTGGCTTATGTTTATCTGTTACTTTACCTGTCGTATAAGGTTGATAAAGCTCATTCTGTTCGATATACATGCAGGCGACCCTTGCAGGCATTTTTAGAGTCAAAGTGTGCCCTTGAAACATTATAGTATTCGTCAATTGAGTCAAACCGAAGGTAGATTAACTCTTATATTTTTTAAGGCAACGGATTTTCATCCGTAATAATCAGTAAAGAATATAAGAGCGGTTACGCGCGTCATGTACACATTTTAGGTAAATTTTTGCGTTAATACTTAGGTACCTATGTCGTTTTGTGTACCCACCTAGCACTAACTTTATTCATGTCAAAAATCTAAAAATCTTTTTGTTCTATTCTATTTCACATGTAGCTAATCGATAAAATACGGAACTTCCTCCCAAAAATATTGTTTTGTCTAAAACCTAATCTATCAATGATGTTGGCCTATTTGCAATATGTTTGATTATATTTATAGAGGCAACATACCTACTATTAAAAGGTTGGCGAAACCTAAAAATTTTCTTGACAGTGACATAAATGACTTTGACAATTTTGACAGTGACGTATCAGTCGTAGTTTTTTTGGTCTTGAATTAGGTACGAGGGGCGTTCAATAAATTCTCGGTATGGACATCTTTTAAACCTTTTGTTTTTTTTTTTTTTTTCTTTAATAAATATTAATAATTTCAAAACGCAAAACAACACAAGTACTTATTGTATATAAAAAAAAAACTTACTTATTACTTAAACTAAATACCTAATAAACAACTAAAATATAAATATAATTAAAATAGACTCTAAAGGTTGTAAATACCCGCCAGGTCGCCTTCAGTGGATATTGTACCTAGAAGGCTGGCAGCGTTGCCTCTTTGGATGGCGAGGCTCAGTCGCTGTCCAAAGTAGCTGCCAGCCCTCTGGTCACCTGAAGCTTCGACCAGGCGTTCCGATATCTCTTTAAAGAGAATCTTGGCACCTGGTCCCCACGGGCCGAATGTTTCAACTCCAAAAGGCGCAAATATGTAGCCCTCGCCTAGGGCTGCATACTTGCGCCGCTTGAGGTTTTCAGCCGTTGCGGCTGCCGCTCCGGCTTTGGAGGACGTGGCTTGAAGGTGGGACGCGGCCAGTGTATCGACGCAAGTAGCGTCCCAAATGAGCGTCCGGCCCAACCTCCACGGAACGAGCGTCATACCATCAGGTCGCTTGCCATCGTCGCGTGCGATACCGTTCGGCTCTAAAATGGCCGGCACATTGACAGAGACAAGGGCCCTCCGTATGACGTCGTTCAGAGAAGCGTGCCGGGATATACGACCGGCGCTCTTTTGGCAGCATAAGCCATGGTGGCCTAACTCGTCCACGGTTGAGCCGCAACGGCAGCGGTGAGGCTCGGTGGTTTTAGTGCCGAGTCGCAGACTTGTTGCCAGGGTGAGAGCTGTTTTATCCAGCAGCGTACCAATGTTAGGTGATGGTAGCGCATGGAGCCAAAACCCCGATTCCGGTTCCGCCACGGCAAGTAGGCGAGCACGCTCTGTCGAATTTTGTGCCGTATCTGTCAGATCTTTTAGAACCAGATGACAGAGCGGCTCGTCCCACAACCTCTGCGATTTGGTGGAAACTGGGAATGGCGCATTCAGGCAAGCCCGCGTCCACTCTTCCCTGGCTTCGTTCACACAGACAATGCAGTCGTTGTTAGAAGATGGACTGAAAATTTTATTTGCTAAGTCTTGAGTGCTGTGAAACGAAGATAAGAAGGCCGGAAGAGCGACACTGACAACTTGCCTGATGCCCAAACCACCATAGCGTATTGGAAGGGAGGCTTGGTACCAAGCGCGGCTGTCGAGGTTGATGTTTAAAATGGATGTGAGCGTGGTCTTGAGGACGGAATCTAGGGGCTCGATAAGATGTGGGTATTTCCAAATAGGGCTACACCTTAGAATATACGTAAATTTAGGTACGAATAGACAAAATTTTATAACTGCCAGAGCCATGTGGGGATTTATTTTTAGAAGGCGGTCCGAATAATCTTTATGGGTAGTTTGATGTTCTTTAATGAGCGGAGGTATAGATTCTGGAAAAATAGGGGCTCCTAAAAGTCTGAGAGTGGTTTTGTCGATGATTTTGATGTTAGGGGCTAATGAGTTGAAACGGTGAATGATATTGTTTGTATCTGAATCTGAAGCGGCAATGTTATTTGAAATGAAGAGCTCACATTTGGAAAAATTTAATTCAAGACCAATTGATGAGAATGAGTCATTTAAGATTTTGAGATCAGCCAAAAGAATTTTCCAGTCGCCTCCTAGAGTGCCGTCATCAAGGTACCACGAGTAAAACTGTGATTTTAGAGATGAGATTACGGGATGAATAGCGAGACTAAAGATGGCGGGACCAAGAGGGTCCCCTTGTTGGCAACCAACAGCTGATAAAAGTGGGTGATTTTTGAAAAGTAATTGCGAGGATTCATGATAGCATTGCCATAAATATTTATATATCGACGGAGTTGCGTCATTGACTTGCTTGAGTAGAGCGCCTCTATCGACAGAGTTAAACGCATTTTTAACATCCACTTTCAGCAGCACTTCGCAACTATCGTCATTGACAAAGGCGCGCGCTGCGTAAACAGCAGCTTCGCAACCGCCTTTACTGCCAAAACCAAGCTGAATGAGTTGAAGTTTCTTGGTCAAGGGTTCAAAAATATACCTGCAACATATTTTGGAACAAATTCGCCTGAAAGTAAAGCCTACAGCGATCGGTCGTATTCCTCCGTCCTTCTTTTTTAGAGCGCAGAGATTAGCTCCATAAAGGACACTTAGTATATCACTGCAGACTTTACGTGATGCTGTCCAGAAGGAGTCCGCCAGCGTCACCACTGCTATTTCCCAGTAGGTCTTTTAGGTGCTGCGGAGAGAGACCATCCAGACCACCGGCGGACCCATTCTTGAACGACATCACTGCTGCAAGCACGTCCTTTTTTGTTGCGATTAGGTGAGGCGCAGCAGGGTCAGGCGGATCGGGAAGGCGAAGTGTTGCAGCTGGAGGTGGATGTTTGGATTGCAGGGCAGTTACGGTATCAACCTTTTTAGTTAACTTTTTAATACTGGGTGGTAAGTGGCATTCATTAGTATAAAAAAATTGTAAAATTCAAACGGCGATGTTCTTTTGTTTTTTTGCAACTGCCGAACAAACGTGATCACTATGAGCGATTTTTCAATGTTAATTAAATTAGAGCACCGAGCGGTAATAAAATTCTTGACCAAACAGGGAAAAATCAAAAAGCTATAAAAGAAGAAATGGACTATGTTTACCGTGAGTCTGCTCCTTCTTTATCAACAATTCAAAAGTGGTCAAGTGAGTTTAAGCGTGGGAGAGAGAGTATTGACGACGACCCTAGACCTGATCGGCCCATCGAAGCTTCTTCGACAGAAAATAGAAAAAAAGTGGAGAATATGATAGGTATTGGAAGATGGTCGAGTAAAGGTGAAAGCAATAACCCAAAGCACTGACCTTTCTATTGGTACTACACACAATATAATCCATGACCATCTTAATATGTCAAAAGTCAGTGCGAGATGATTACCGCGAATGCTGACACCGCTTCAAAAAAATACGCGTGTTGTTTGTTCTTCCGAATTTATTGAACTGTGCGGTGAAAATCCTGATTAGATACTGCAAAAGATTGTTACCGGAGATGAAACCTGGGTTCATCATCATGACCCTGAGAGCAAACAAGAGTCCATGCAGTGGCACATTAAAGGAGCTCATCATCCCAAGGAGTTCAAGGTTATGCTTTCAGCTGGCAAGGTCATGGCCACAATATTCTGGAATTGTGAGGAAATATTGCTGATCGATTATAAAGAAAAGGGTGTAACTATTACAGGAGAGTACTACGCTAATATTATAGGCCAATTCTCTTAGAAGCAATTAAAAAAAGAAGAGGAAAATTAGCCAAGGAAGTTCTGCTTCTGCATGACAACGACCCTGTGCATACTGTTCATATTGCCAAGGCTGCTGCTCTTGAATCTGGGTTCGAAACTACTACGTGCTACTACCTACACACGCACCGTATAAACTTGTCCCCGAGTGACTTCTTTTTGTTCCCCAATCTCAAAAAGTATCTACGAGGTCATTGATTTTCTGACAATGAAACTTTGAATTTTGACACCAAAGCAACCAAAGATAAAAAATATTTTTATAAGGGGTTAAAAAATCTAATTGACCGATCTTATAAGTGCATAAACATAGGGGGGGCATACATTAAAAAATAAAAATAAAACGCCTATCGTATTCTTTTGTTTTCATTCTAATACCCAGAATTTTTTGAACGCCCCGCGTAGAAATCCGAGTTTAGAGTAGGACAGAAAATGAAGAGTTAAAAATAGATGGCGCCACAATCTCACGTCGTAAACATTTCCCAATCGTGCCGCGTCCGCACAATTTCCAAGCCGCGACAAGCGTAGAGCACCTCTAGCGCGACTCTTTCTCGCGCGAGAAATATTACCTATCTCTTTCTTCGGGGTCTTTCATATTGGCTCTCATAAAAATTTTACTCCTATTTTTTATTTCACTACCTACCGATTTTTATTCATAAAAATCACTTGATTTTTTTTTCCTCATACTTTTTTTCTTCATACTTTTATTGTACTACCGTCGGAACTCATAACAGTCAGTTATCATACTTTTTTTCTTAATAATGTCATTACTATACCCCGCGCGGCGAACGGTGAGTCCTATGACACCTGTCATCTCAGTACATTTTATAACCTATAATGGGAAAAATGTACTGAGATGACAGGTGTCATAGGGATCATCGTTCGCCGCGCGGGGTATAAGAAATTCTAAAACTCGTAATTTAATTTTTCATAACTGACAATTGACAACATTTCATATTTATAACAGGTGGAAATTAATATAGAGATCGACAGGGCTTTATGTCGTGTACCTTATAAAAAAAATCTTTGAATTTATTCTTCTGTATTTAAAGAAATATAAGAAAATACATCAAATAACTGCAATCTAAGACAATACGGGCTAAATAGGGTTGTTGTCTAAACCAAAGAGCGAAAAAAAATATATTTTTTTTATTTGACGTTGACAGATGACAGATGCATATCGAGTTTTATTAAGTTTTTTTTTATAAGAAAACCGACTAAAGTAACCGTTCCATTAAGTTCTGGTTTTGGTGTTGCCACATTTTAAAATGAGTATGTTTTTATAAATTAATAATAAAATAAATAATCATCTCAGAAAATAAATAAAAACAGAGATTACTTCATCTTTTTAAGCAGAATTCAGAAAAGTAATAAAATGATAGTCTTAAAAATATGAAATGTTGTCAATTATCATAATTTTCCTATTAATACTTTCCTTTAAGTGGTTGGGTGGATTGTTCTTGTATGTAAACAGTATGAATACAAGCAAAACTTTTTTCGGTACGCAAAAAAATAAGATTATGAGTTAGATTAGTAGTGTAAGAAAGTATCTATATGAAAACAAATATTAGTATAAACAAGTTGTATGAATAGTGATCTTATGAGTTCTGATGATTATTAGTTTCGATCGTTAGTATTAAAACAATGTATGAAGTGTGATCATTATGATAAAATAGTATGAGAAATATTTTCGGACCTCCGATAATAGGACTTAAAAAGTTATGTGAGAAAATACGCACCCCTTTCGTCGCTGTACTGTGAGAGAGTGACGGGCGATGCTGTGTCGCGCGATAAGATTCACGAAGCGTACTTGTATATAATAGACGGTTGACGCATTTATATGTTAGAGTGAGCACGATATAGTTCCATCTAACTCTAATTTATAACTACGTCTTGTAGGCTTGCCGAGGCTGGGAAAGCGTGCGACGTAAAAGCTATAATCACTTTTTTAGCAACTGAAAACCTACTTTTTTGAAACCGGCTCTGCCCGGCGAATATCCCCCTTAACAAAGAAAACAATTTACCTCATGTATCGCCTCTAGAGGCGCCACTGCCACATTTGACATTTGAGTATATAAGTTTTTTTTTTTTTTTTGTATTAAATACATGATAATTTAAATCAATCACAATGCATTTTAAACGTACGTATAGTGGTAACTTTAGCTCGATACTTCATAATGAAATTGTTGTAGGCTCGGCGCCAATTTTGAAAAACAAACAAGAAAAGAAATCGTGTACCAGACGTAAGTTTCATTTGACTGTGTAAGGAAGAACAAATATTACAAATAAAGCATTTATCTTATAAGTGATATTGTGACAATAATATACGTGACCTTTTACATGTTCCTGTGTTTTATTAAACAATCTCCCTTTATAATAAGCTAGTTTCTAGTCTGACTAGGGATCGGAAATTCGGGTGGATATTTACCTAATCCAAGTTGACAAGATCCTAATGCTATCTAACCCATACCTCAAACATAGCCGCCTATATCTACAACTGAACAACATAGCCGCCGCTAAAATGTAGGTATAAAAGCATCCGAATATCCGATCCCTATTCCTGACAGATCGAATCAGCTGCAGTATGAGCACTGAGAATGTGATTCGGGTTATAGAAAGAGCCTTCAACTACGATAACGCGAATGTGATATGCTGTTCTGCTTTTTAATGACAGACAAAATTTAACCTACTGTACTGTACCTTTCTATCTGTACCGAAATTGGTTAAAATTTGTCCAGACGTTTCGGCGTGATGCGAGGACAAAGGAAATTATGACCAACAGATGGCACCAGGCTGGCAAAACGCCATGGGTCCATACAAAATAAAAGACTATCCTGCATCACGCTTTTAAGATTTTTCCCGAAATCATGACCTCGCCATAGGAAAATTATAATTATAACAATACGCTTTTGGAAAGCAAACTACACGGATTATTATAAGCCGATTAACCTACAGTCGTGGCCCACTAATTAAGGACAAACACGTTTTATATAAGTAGGTACAGGACAGACAACTATATTTTACATAATTCAGCACAATACAAGTAAAGAATGTTATTTAAAGCTTTATCATGGATCTAGGTACTAGATAAATAGTTATATTTACATACATTAGTTCACGAGCCTATTGATAACTGATTTATATTTAAACTTGTTACGGTTTTAATAACTATATTACAGTTGCCGAGAAACTTCTTGAGCCTAACCTTGACTGCGCAGTAGCCGATTTACGTACAAATATGCATGCGCAGATCCGCCATTTTGGGTCAAGAAGTTTCTCGGCAACTGTACTGGCACTCTAATTAAGAACAGTGAGTTTGAATCCTTGTATCTTCCAAAACAATTGAAAATAACCAATATGTCACTTGGCTTTCTGTTTCTTGGCTATTCTATTATTATTTCGTGCTTTTAACAGTTATTTCATTAAGTCTGTGACCGATAATGTAACGTCTGACACCTGTGATGACATTAAGTTTACAAACAACTACTCGACTATTTTCCTTAATCCAGTTAGTGTAAGTGAGCTAATCAATACAATTAAACAACTTAAAAACTCTAAAGCTGTTGGTCATGACGACTTACGGACAGACATAATAAAAAAGAGCATGTTGTTGATCACACACCCACTAGCTCACATAATTAACTTGTCATTAGCTCAGGGCAGTTCTCCTGATATACTTAAAAAGTCCATTGTAAAACCTTTATTTAAAAAGGGAGATAAATCAGAAATGGGAAATTATAGACCCATTACTTTGATACCTATCTTTTCAAAAGTATACGAAAAAGTAATGTACAATAGGCTAATAAAGTTTTTAGAAAATAAGAAAGTATTAAATGAAGAACAACATGGCTTTCGGAAATCTAGATGTACATCCCTGGCAGCATTTAAATTAATGAAGAGCATACTAAATGCAGTAGAAAATCGGATACCAGTGTCGGTTTTATTCATGGACATGAGTAAAGCGTTCGATTTTGTTAACCATAGGCGATTGGTGTCAAAATTATATAAATATGGTATAAGAGGACCCGCCCTTGAATGGATAAAGTCATATCTTGACAATCGATCGCAATGTGTGGAGACTATAAACTACTGTGCAAAATCTAGGATTCTTATGTCATATAGATCTTCATATATGGTTAACAAATACGGAGTACCTCAGGGTAGCATTTTGGGACCGTTGCTATTCTTATTGTATATAAACGACCTGCCTAACTATCTGTCTCATGAATGTATTTTATTCGCGGACGACACTTCAATTATTGTAAAATGTAAAGATTTAGATACATATAATTCTGATATTGAACGGAAATTATCTCAAACTATAGAATGGCTTAAGGTCAACAATTTAAAAGTAAATTTAAGTAAAACTAATTATATACAATTCCATACTAGCCGAGGCCACTCACAAAAATTAAATATACATTTTGAAAACGATCCTATTGAAGAAGTGCAACATACTAGGTTTTTAGTAATAATCATAGACTCTCATTGCAACTGGAAAAAACAGGTAGATAGTGTGTGTTCTAAAATAAATAGTTTTGTATACGCATTGAGAAGAATAAAACAAACTGTCTCCTTGCAAGCCGGTTTGACCGCGTATAATGGTTATGTTGACTCGACTCTTCGATATGGATTAGTTTTATAGGGAAATTGCACAGATAGAGACAATACTTTTATTGTACAAAAACGTTGCATCAGAGCAATATTTGGCATTAAGAGGCGAGATTCCTGTCGTCCGCACTTTATAGACAACTCTATACTCACCGTGCCATGCTTGTATATTCTGGAGGTGTCTGTATTTGTAGGTACACAAATATAAAAATCAATTTATAGAATTGCAGCAGTACGCACACGTAATGTTCGATCGCAATATAAGCATAAACTATATACGCCTGCTTCAAAATTAGCATTAACCTCCAGAAACGCATACAGCATGTGCATTATAATTTATAATAAATTGCCTGACAAATTTAAATGTCAAAATATACATCTGTTCAAAAAAAATGTTAAGACATGGCTCGTACATAAATGTTACTATAGTGTTAATGATTATTTGGATGACGTTATTTGACCTACCTATTATGTATTCAATTAAAATTATGATATTATTTTGCATTGCACATTCTTGTACTGACATTTAAATTAATGAATTTCGTTGTTTCTACATTATTATTCTAAAATGTATGTACGCCTGAAAAGGCAGGGTTTCGTGATACGATGTATTAAGCAATGATGACTGCAAATGTTACCCGATTTCCCACATGCATTAAATAAATCATTTCATTTCTTGAAAAGATTAGTAAAAATGGGTAAAAACCCTAGTTCTGATGCCTCCATCAGAAACATTATAGTAACATTGGTTTTAGAGAAGAAGTGGACATATCGAAAGGTTGCCGAACACCTTAAATGTTCGAAAAAGAAAGTATTTAACGCGATCAAATATTTCAAGAAGAATCAAACATGCCAGAAGGTGCAGCGGAAGCAACGACCACGTAAGTCAAGTCCGCGAACTGACGCCTTAATTGTAAGGATGGCGAAAAAAAATCCTAAATTGTCTTCTATTGAGATAGAACGTCAACTTTTTGGGGAAAAATCAGGTCTGTCATCTCGTACTATAAGAAAATGAGTGAACGAAGCGAATTTATTTGGCAGAGTGGCAACTGGCGACTGGACGTCTGTGGCTGATAGATAGATAGATAGTCTTTGTATCCGACCGTTCCCTCTTCCCTCTTCCCTCTTCCCTCTTCCCTCTTCCCTCTTCCCTCTCCCCTCTCCCCTCTCCCCTCTCCCCTCTTCCCTCTTCCCTCTTCCCTCTTCCCTCTTCCCTCTTCCCTCTTCCCTCTTCCCTCTTCCCTCTTCCCTCTTCCCTCTTCCCTCTTCCCTCTTCCCTCTTCCCTCTTCCCTCTTCCCTCTTCCCTCTTCCCTCTTCCCTCTTCCCTCTTCCCTCTTCCCTCTTCCCTCTTCCCTCTTCCCTCTTCCCTCTTCCCTCTTCCCTCTTCCCTCTTCCCTCTTCCCTCTTCCCTCTTCCCTCTTCCCTCTTCCCTCTTCCCTCTTCCCTCTTCCCTCTTCCCTCTTCCCTCTTCCCTCTTCCCTCTTCCCTCTTCCCTCTTCCCTGTTCCCTCTTCCCTCTTCCCTCTTCCCTCTTCCCTCTTCCCTCTTCCCTCTTCCCTCTTCCCTCTTCCCTCTTCCCTCTTCCCTCTTCCCTCTTCCCTCTTCCCTCTTCCCTCTTCCCTCTTCCCTCTTCCCTCTTCCCTCTTCCCTCTTCCCTCTTCCCTCTTCCCTCTTCCCTCTTCCCTCTTCCCTCTTCCCTCTTCCCTCTTCCCTCTTCCCTCTTCCCTCTTCCCTCTTCCCTCTTCCCTCTTCCCTCTTCCCTCTTCCCTCTTCCCTCTTCCCTCTTCCCTCTTCCCTCTTCCCTCTTCCCTCTTCCCTCTTCCCTCTTCCCTCTTCCCTCTTCCCTCTTCCCTCTTCCCTCTTCCCTCTTCCCTCTTCCCTCTTCCCTCTTCCCTCTTCCCTCTTCCCTCTTCCCTCTTCCCTCTTCCCTCTTCCCTCTTCCCTCTTCCCTCTTCCCTCTTCCCTCTTCCCTCTTCCCTCTTCCCTCTTCCCTCTTCCCTCTCCCCTCTCCCCTCTCCCCTCTTCCCTCTTCCCTCTTCCCTCTTCCCTCTTCCCTCTTCCCTCTTCCCTCTTCCCTCTTCCCTCTTCCCTCTTCCCTCTTCCCTCTTCCCTCTTCCCTCTTCCCTCTTCCCTCTTCCCTCTTCCCTCTTCCCTCTTCCCTCTTCCCTCTTCCCTCTTCCCTCTTCCCTCTTCCCTCTTCCCTCTTCCCTCTTCCCTCTTCCCTCTTCCCTCTTCCCTCTTCCCTCTTCCCTCTTCCCTCTTCCCTCTTCCCTCTTCCCTCTTCCCTCTTCCCTCTTCCCTCTTCCCTCTTCCCTCTTCCCTCTTCCCTCTTCCCTCTTCCCTCTTCCCTCTTCCCTCTTCCCTCTTCCCTCTTCCCTCTTCCCTCTTCCCTCTTCCCTCTTCCCTCTTCCCTCTTCCCTCTTCCCTCTTCCCTCTTCCCTCTTCCCTCTTCCCTCTTCCCTCTTCCCTCTTCCCTCTTCCCTCTTCCCTCTTCCCTCTTCCCTCTTCCCTCTTCCCTCTTCCCTCTTCCCTCTTCCCTCTTCCCTCTTCCCTCTGCCCTCTTCCCTCTTCCCTCTTCCCTCTTCCCTCTTCCCTCTTCCCTCTTCCCTCTTCCCTCTTCCCTCTTCCCTCTTCCCTCTTCCCTCTTCCCTCTTCCCTCTTCCCTCTTCCCTCTTCCCTCTTCCCTCTTCCCTCTTCCCTCTTCCCTCTTCCCTCTTCCCTCTTCCCTCTTCCCTCTTCCCTCTTCCCTCTTCCCTCTTCCCTCTTCCCTCTTCCCTCTTCCCTCTTCCCTCTTCCCTCTTCCCTCTTCCCTCTTCCCTCTTCCCTCTTCCCTCTTCCCTCTTCCCTCTTCCCTCTTCCCTCTTCCCTCTTCCCTCTTCCCTCTTCCCTCTTCCCTCTTCCCTCTTCCCACATTTTAAAGTTTGAGAATCTGTGAACAGCATGATGACGTAGGCCCAATGACGTCATCTTTTTTCGTATGCGCGGCCGGCGTTCATCAATTTATTAGACGTTGTCACGTCAAAAAATATACGAAATCTACACGAACTTTATGATGTGGCACTCGAAGCGTGGAGATCTATACCTGTGGAAAGATATGCCGAGTCCTAGTGGAGTCCATGACATGACGAAAAGATGTCTAGCAGTGCAACGGAATAAGGGATTCCCTAGCAAATATTAATATAACTTTAGCATTATCTTTTATAATTTATGAGTTTTCGTTTGTGTTCTTAATTAGTGTGCCGGCTTATTTTTAAACTTTAGCTTAGGTATTAATTTTTTACTGCCAAAAATTGTTTTGATGCCAAAGATTGGCGTGATAAGACGTAAAAAATATGTAGGTAGTTTCACGATCGAATCATTTTCTTGCTATACAAAGATAAAGACGTAGGCATCAGTGCTTTCTACTTTTAAAACTCATACATACATTTCGTTCGAGCGAATTCTACGAATGTAAAACGCAATACATACATATTTATTTTCAATTAGTTAATAATTTGCTCGAAACAGTCTCAAAACAAAAACCGTTTACCATTAACATCATACGTGACAGCGAGTTTTTCTCCATAAATCGAACAGCCCGCGACAGTGGAAATTTAATGGCGGCCCGATTTAAAAAGCGAACCTGTCATGTTCGCGTCAGCTGTCAAAACAAGTTCGCGAGGTGCGGTTGATGGCTGATGGCGTAGCATCGCTGCGAGCACACAATATCACCACGGCTTCTAGAGTCTAGTACACGGCATGAGCGAGGCGTGACCACGGCTCTTCGCACTCGCAGCGAGCTCGGCTGGGGGCGCGCGTACTCAAAAACACGCATCAGGTGGGTTTGTTTATGTCGGCCATGTGACTGAAATGCGCCGCGACCTTCGGTACCGCGCTGGTGTAATCTTGTTAGTGGGCTAGCGGCTTCTTGCCCGGTGGAAGCCTGAACAACGTCTGTCTGTTGCAGGAACCAGAGCGCAGCATGAGGGGCGCGGAGAACACCAACGGATACGGTGAGTACCTTTATTATTACTTTAATCTATCGATAGACATAAGAGCATTTATTTGTCTTCGTTATTTATGTATTCTAGCATAGATGTGTGACCATTTACCCTAAAATATGACATATAACAGCCTGTTTATACCTCACTGGTAATAACTGACCTTTGCTAAACAGTATTAGTGTCGCTATAATTGAGTTATGCAGTCAATGTCAAGGCATTTGCGGTAAGCATGCCTCTTAGCTCGGGTTTCCATTGTCCTACACTATCTGCGAAACATTGATGGTTTGCTGATGTTTATGTGACCATGTTGCGGTATCCCAGGAATGTAAAACAATAAGCAATCCTTTTCATGATTATGTGTCAAAAGGCAAAAGTTTTGAGTGTTTTTTCTGTTGTTACTTCTTCACACTTGGTCTAGACCAAATGGACAACAATGTGTTTACATGCTTACAATAATAATATTGGTATTCAATACTTTTTATTAAAACTTTTTTTTTTTATTTAAATAAATTTTTACAAAAGCAAATCTTGTTCTCATACTTTCTTCAGAGGCATGCATGTGTTAATATAGAAAAAATAAGAATTATTGTATTAAAAAATATAAGAATTGAGGAATTTTTTCAATTCCTCATTAATCCTATCATCAGATTTTAACACTTTTGCTGACAGTGCTGCAAATTAAGTAGTGTTATGCCTACATTACGTCTACTGTGGACATAGTGAGCACATTGTAACTCAATGCAAACATAATAGTTTTTTTTTTCTTTTAGAGTATAGACTTTAAAAAGTAGGAGTTTTTGTCATATTTTTTTATTTTTAATTGTTTGTTACTTCAACTTAATTTAGGAACAGATTTCAAAAATTATTTTTACTTTAGAGAGTAGGCATCTCTGAGTTGGTCCTATAAAATTTTGGTGAAAATCTGATGACGAAAATCGATTCATTAGGAAACTCCTCAAATATTACATGCACATCTATGAGGATTTCTGTGTTTTTTATAGTTAGTTGTTTAGTTCATCTCGTAAACGCAATTTCTACTCATTTAAGTCAGTATTATCTTGTGAAAAAGTTATTTCTTGCCGGTTATAACTAGGGCATGCACCCGGTTCTGATTTTGTATGGCGAGAACCAGGTATACCCGGTTCCGGTACTGGATTTGTAAGGGTGTGCTCCCGGTACTAATTTTCTATACAAATCCAGTACTGAAACTGGGTATTCCCGGTTCTCGCCATATAAAATCAGAACCGGGTGCATGCCCTAGTTATTACCTTGATGAAAAAAGAGGGGTGTTATAAGTTTAACATGTGTATCTGCTTGTCTGTCTGTGGCATTGTAAGTACCTCCCAAACGGAGTGACCAATTTGAGTGTGGCTTTTTTATCAAAAGACTTGTCCCCCATAACTGTGTTTTTATTTATTTGTTTATTCAGCAACAATATACATTGTGTTTGAAATTATTATGTATTATTAGCCTTTATTTAACAATCTTATAAAATATAGTTTGTGTAATTTACATTTAACTGTATGTATGTATTACATGTTATTAACATTCCTTATATATTCTATATTTAAGAGCCGGTTTGACGATTGTCTTGCGATTTCGCAAAGGCCTCCCCTAAAGCCCTCCATAGTCCTCTATCCTGTGTCTTTCTTAGCCAGGTAGCACCAGCCACGTTTTTAATTTCATCTTCCCATCTTAGACGTTGCCTCCCTTTCCTTCTTTTATTTTGTCTTGGACACCATTGGGTAACATCCTTCACCCATTTGTCTTTATTGGTTCTCATAATGTGACCTGCCCACCTCCATTTTAGTTTTCTTACGGTGTACTTTACATCAGTGATTTTTGTTTGGTTTCGTAATGTTTTTAGTTTTACTCTGTCTTTTAGTTTCACATTGAGCATACGTTTGAAATTATACTTAATATCTAACTTAATCTACCTACACATACACTGATATCATGAATGAAAAGAAAGAAAAGAACATTTATTCAAATTGGATCACAAGTATCACTTTTGCATCGTCAAAAGTTAAACTAAACAATATAGGTAACACAAGTAATAATTAGGTATTTGTCAAAAGTTACCACAGTAAATTATAAATTAAAATATTTTCATTGCAACACATTATAATTATGTAAATTGAGACAAGATGAACATAAAAAGGAGCAAAACAGAAAAAAAAACACATCAAATAAAATTAATGAAATAAAATTAAAAATAATCTGGATAATATTAAAATATAAAATTTACGATAGAAGATGTCAGAAAGCAAAGGCAGATGTCAAAGTGCAGTGTTTGGTGGAAATAGGACCAGTAGTTTCCAAGATATTCCGCTTTAATTGGTACAAGTGACAGGATCTCAGCCAATATTGAAGCTAACAATTCCAAAGTTTGGAGTTACGTTCAGTTTTAGTAGCATTTTCTATATCACTCATTACATGAGGGTCTCATGATGAACAGCTATTTGCATCGAGGCTGTCTTAAATTTGTAATTTACGTTATTGTCGCAGAGGACATAATTCTCAAGCTGTGAACAAAAGATTCTTATAACATCATGAGAGATGAAAGTAAAGTTTATCTTAATTGTAATTGCCCATGCTTATAATACATTAGGTAACCAAAATAAACAGTTCTCTCATTTATTTATGAGTAATGTTTCTTATAATAATTAGATATTGTTACCTTACTTTATCATTATACGAAGATAGTATCTGTAAGTGATGGCCTTGTATTGAAATGACTTAATTCTCCGTTGCTAATGCTTTGCCTTGTTTGTACCGTGATTGTCACGAAACATGCAGTTTTATGAGGAAAAAGACATTTTAGTGACTATAATTATTAAACTACCAACTCATGTTTGTCACGGGTGACTGATACTTAATAATGTCTTATTTTTTTTCTGTTTTACTGCAGTCAATCATCATTATTAGCTCAGCCAGCCAACCAACTATGATTGCTATTGAGCTTGCTCTATATAACACAAATCAACCTAGTCTCAAACTAAGCAAAGCTTGTACCTACTATGGATACTAGATGACGATATACATAATATATAAATACATATATGTCATATATAGATAACATCCATGACACAGGAACAATTCGAGTTTGTCAGACAAATATTTGCCCTGGCCGGGATTCGAACTCAGGGCCGCCGGCTCAGTAGGCAGGTGCACTAAAAACTGCGCCAACCGCGTCAAACGTCATCGTCGTCGTCAACGTTTTAAAGATCATAATTACCGTGCATTTGATTTGATTTTGATTTGATTTGATTTAGGTATCCCTGCACCAAAATCGTTTGAAATGAAATAAAATGAAATAATTTATTCAGCAAGTAGGCCACAAGGGCACTTTTACAAGTCGGATTGTGAATCTACCGACATTTCCCAAGGGGAGACCGCTGTTGAGAAGAAAGCCGAAAGAAACTCAACAGTAAGTTATTTTTTCGTAAATCATACTTAAAACTATAATTCATATTTAATGGTATAACTAAATACATTGGTAGGGGAAAGTAGTACGAGTTGATCCCTCGGGGTAAGATGATCATTTGCGATTGTGTGAAAACTGCTAACGCCATCTAGTACGTTTATATGCCAAACTGTAGCTCCAAACACCCCCCCGCCTCAGCCAAAGTGTAATAGCGGTGCGTGAGACACAGCGTCTTTTAAGAAAAAAAATAAAAATTGTGTGTGCTTAATCTAAGGTAAGGCTGACTTTGAGCTTATGTTACTTTTATTATATGCTGTTAATTGCAATGACTGTTATGTTTGTGGCTTTCGAATATGCCTAATTTTGGTTTTTAGGCTACGGAAACATAGCCTCGTGCTTGGAGTTTATGTTTGGTGACATTGCCAAAAAAAGTTTGATTTGGGGCGAGATGATCCCATTCTATGTGTACAAGATGAGCCCCGGGGATCATCTTGTACATATGAAATAGATGATCTTTACAATATGAACGAAACTTTTTTTTAAATATTTAATATAAAATGTTTTTATTATTCTATTAGTCAGTATATCTGTCTGTTTGCTTGTCTGTATGTGTTTCTATCTTCAAATTGGTTATGGGAATTAAATATTTCTATTGCAGATAAATGCACCAGGTAAAAAACGAATAAATTTATAATGAGCCGAATGAGCGTAAATTAATTAAATTTGTTATTGGTAGTTGATTATTACTATCTGTATGATTATTACTGAACAGTTTGTTCTTTTAAAGAAGTTTATGACTGTTATAAGTGCTAATCTATCTCAGAAGACTGAATTATGTTTGTTTTTTTTTTTGTTCATGACGACAAAACTCGTCTGCCTGCTATTTATATCAGTTTATAGACCATAGTCTAGCTCCTTTCCATTTCTGCGTAATTTTATTTTTTAACACCTTTTAATTCTCAAAAAACAGTTGTTAATTCTCAATAGGGGGTAAGATGATCATAGGGATCATCTTACCCTTACCATGGGAATCATCTTGTACACCGGAGTGTACAAGATGATTACTTCGTAAGGTTTTGGAAAAACGACAATATTTCCATGAAATCTAAACTAATTTATTGTTTTGAGTATGAGGGAAGTTAGATCGATAAATTGGCTAGTAATAGTGCCAACATTTTTGGATTGCATGGAAAACTGTAAATTTTATGGTCATTCCCGCTTAAGGGGATATTCTCTTACTACTTTCCCCTATACGTAAATAGATGTACTTATAGTAATATAGTTTAAAAACCATCTAGCTGAAGCCGCAAAGAAATTCCAACTGGCAGATCCGCACGAAGCGAAAGAAAACACGATGCAAAGTATTCCTGCAATTACAACCTTGCTTCATAGAAAATCGGTTTCCAATAAGATTTTACACTTTCATAATAGTATTGAAGTTATTCGTCGTGCCGTGTAATACAACCATGGATAATGTGTGTTCGTTTTGATTGAGTAGAGCGGACCCAATTGAGTCAATTGCCTCGGGTGTCAGTGCCCACTTACCCAGTGCCTACGTTTTGAAGAGCATCATGAGACATTCACGTGTCCTACCGAATTACTAATTTAACTACATAGTTGAGTAGTCGTTACGGGACGATAAGAAGGCTCAAGGTCGCCCAAATACCACTACTACTTCCTACCATTGCACTGCTCGAGCATGCTCGCCATTGGCAGGGTGTTCATCCTCACACACTGGAGCCTAAATGATCGAGAACTGTGCGGTTCCGGAGGAACCTACCGCGGACGGACGCTCCGCATGTGGAATGAGCTTCCTGCTGAGGTTTACCCGGGAGCTACAGAATGCGGTTGGTTCTTCAAGAGGGGAGTCAATAGGTTCTTAAGTGGTCGGCAACGCGCGTGTGATGCTCCTGGCGTCGCAAGCGTCCATAGGTGGTGGTAACTGCTTAACAACAGGCGGGCCACATGATTAGTTGCCACTGTCTTTGTATAAAAAAAATAGCAATTGACATAGTTGTGCTCAGTTTCCTCCAGAAATCGAATGAGAATCGATAACGATGACATCCGTTGGAGAAAGCAACTGATATAGCCTGGACAAGCGCCGAATGGGGAATTTAGAACCGACGGCCGCTGGGGCAAAATGGTTCTCGAGTGGCGACCAAGTACTGAAAGATACAGCTTGCGAGCTTCATGGGAGACCCGATGGTCTTGTGATGGTCGTGGGAAGCCATTGGTGTTCTTTTATTTAGCAGTGCCCACTGGAGTCAGGACGGGAGTCAGTGCCCACTTGCCCAGTGCCAAGAGCAAGATTTTAAAGAGCACGAAACATTCACGTGTTCAAGTTACTAATTTAAAAAGTCTAGCAATCGCAGTGCTCGCTTTGGGCCTTATAACTAGGGTTATTACATTTGGTAGCATACCGTGATTCTAAAAGCGATGGAGTCGATAATTGTAATTTTTTCAAAGTCAAAGTCAAAGTCTAATAATATATATCGATATATTAGATACCATGATTTACTACCAAATGTCCTAATATTATAACCCAAAGGCAAATGGACCACGCATAGAATTGAAGGCCCTACACCGTTAGGCCGTGGTCGCCTATATAAGACGCTATACCTAGAGCTCTACGCAGCGTATAGTAAAGGAATCTGAAAGGCGTAGGTACTTTTTTGATCCTCATTGTCATTGTGACAAACGAAAAAGGTACGTGATGCTATTACGTTGACTGTACAGCGTTTTTGCATAGTAATAGCCTTTAAGAGGCCTTATTCCTTTTAAAATGCTGATTGTTTAGACATTTTTCTCTATGATCAAACATGTTTCTTAACATATTATTGATGTTACTACCTAGAACAGGGCTATTGGGATTTATTGGTATATATTTGAAACCTACAGTTTAAATTTTTCATTGATAATTTTTGTTCGAAAAACTACTCGAAATTGACAAAATTCACGTGGAAAATTCGTTTTTTCAGCTTATTTTCGACTGCACGCAATGAAAGGTAGTAACGACTACCTAGAACTTGGGAAAAAGTATAATTCACTTCAAAAAGTTGGTTGCAATTATCAATATATTCGTCATAATATGAAAAAAAAAATTTTTGAAAGGGAATAAGGCCTCTTAATTCTTTATGTTGCGTAGATCTTTAGCCTAAGGCCTTACACAGCAGTTCCAGACTCATTCTGGGGTTAATTCAGGCCATCAGTCTGGTCACTGATGGACCACAGAGAATGTGCACCTTATCCAGAGTATAGACTTGTCGGACTTAGCCTGTAGATAATGGGGGAGGAGCGCATTTGTATGTATATGTATCGAAAGTGCTTGTAGCTAGGCCTACTTGAATAAAGAATATTTTGACTTTGACTATTTTTTATTTATTTTATTTATTTAAACTTTATTGCTCAAAATACTAAAAGTAAGAGTACAAATGGCGGACTTAATGCCATAAGGCATTCTCTACCAGTCAACCATAGGGCCAAACAGAAACTAGCAGTTGGTGCAGGATCATAAAAAGCCGTGGCTAAAAACCTAAAACGAGACAAAATTCAATAAGTTTGATATATATATATTAACGATATACCTATACATACACATATATGCAATACAATACACATACATAAACACAAATATATATATAATATAATATATATATATATGTACCCCTGTAAAACACCATATAGACAATCAATCCTGAAATTCTTTGGAGAGATGTTTGCGCACCATGCGCTTGAAGGAGAATTTGCTCTGAGCTTTCCTAATGGAGAGAGGGAGATCGTTCCACAAACGAATTGCTTGAATCGCAAAGGAATTGGACATGAAACCAGTACGGTGAGAAGGAAGAGTGAGTTTGAGAATTCGGGAAGAGCGCAGCTCGCAACCAGGCCGAGCAGTTAAAAATATGAATTTAGATTTAAGATAGCCCGGGGTTGCTGGATCAAACAAAATTGAGTAAAGAGTGCATAGAATTTTTAATGACCTGCGTTCCCGGATAGGGAGCCAGTTTAGTTGACGACGAGAAGCAGATACATGATCATACTTCCGGAGGCCAAAGATGAATCTTATACAGTTGTTGAGCAACCGATCTAGCTTACTCAACAATTCCTGGGTGATATTGGAGTAGCACACATCAGCATAATCAATAATGGGAAGTATCAACGTTTGGACAAGGACTGTTTTGGTGCAGACCGGAAGAAAATGCTTAAACCTATAGAGTGATCTCAAAATGTTGGTGACTTTACGACAGACGTCAGACACCTGGGGACTCCAGGTTAGACTACTATCAATAACCAGACCCAGGCTTTTCACTGTGGCTGCGAAAGGAACAGCAACATCGTCAAAAATGATCGGTGTCAAGCAAGTAAAATCTATGAGAGATAGCTGCCTAGAGCTGCCGAGTATAATTGCTTGACACTTGGTAGGGTTGACAGTTATACCAAAACTTCTGGACCATTCGGAGATGCTGCTAAGGTCGCTATTTACTTGTCCAATCCCATTATCTAAATCACCAAGGCTTACCTGGGTATATATTTGTAGGTCGTCGGCGTAGAGATGGTGAGAGCATTTAATCCTAGAAGTAATTAGGTTAATAAATATGGAAAAAAGAAGAGGAGAGAGTATGCCGCCCTGTGGAACCCCAGAAGCAAGTTCGCACCAGTCAGAAAGAGTTCTGCCAGCACGGATCGCCTGCCGACGATCTTGAAGGTAGGAGGAGAACCACTCCGCCGCCTTTGACGAGATGTTTAAATGATTGAGTGTAGCAAGCAGAAGGTCATGATTGACGGCATTAAAAGCGTTAGAGAAGTCGATCAAAACCAGCACAGTTAATTGAGTGAGCTCCATACCTTGCCTCACGTCTTCAACAACCTTCAATAACGCAGTAGTCGTACTGTGCCCAGGACGAAAACCAGATTGCAATGGGGAGAGTAGCTGGTTAGAGTAGACGTGAGTTGAAAGCTGTCTATGAACAACAGCTTCCAAAACCTTTGATAGAAAAGGGAGTATGGAGATCGGGCGAAAGTCTTTAAGTAAACTGGGATTAGATACTTTAGGTAGAGGAATGACATGGGCATTACGCCACAACGAAGGAAAAACCCCAGAATACACCGAAAAGTTAACAATATGAGTGATAACTGGAAGAATGCATTCCAAGATGCTGATTATCATCAGCCTGCTTAAGTTATCATGTCCAACTGCGTTAGATTTAATCGACAAGATAATTTTACGGATCTCGTCATCGGTAGCTGGAGTGAGTGAAAATAAGATTTTAGAAAGACAGGGCAGGGCATTAATATAAGCGATACTTTGAGCTTTAGAGGAAGGGTCTAAGTTAGAAGGTGTAGCGAAATGGGAGTTAAGGTCGTTTAATGAAAAAGAAGAAAGTGGGTTATGCTCATTTTTAGGTTTACCAATCCCAAGGCTTTTTAAAAATTTCCAGGTATTAGCTGGAGAAGAGGAGACAATATTATCGTGAATAAATTTACGCTTCGCTGCTCTCACCATCTGATTACACCGGTTTCTGGCAATTTTATACGAGTCCCAGTTTTCGTCGCAACGATTGCGTTTGAATTTGCAAAATGCTCGATCCCTTCTGGTCATCGCAATACGGACCGCTCGAGTGATCCACGGCGCCGGAGGACGTTTTAATTTGACAGTTCTAATGGGCGCGTGCTTGTCGTACAATTTTAGAACCGCCGTGTTTAACGAATCTACCGCCTCGTTTACCGACGGCGCTTCCAAAATCGACGACCAGTCCTGTGCGAGCGCATCTTGTTTTAGAACCTCAATATCTAACATAGCAAAGCTACGTATCTGCATTAACACAGGTTGTATTTTAGGAGGCTGGATATCGTAGCACAGAAAAATCAGATCGTGATGTGAAAAACCTGGTGCCGGAAACTGACCTACTTTATCCACAAGATCCTCGGAAGAGACAAGAATAAGATCCAACCAAGTGTCTGACGTGTCGGTGTTGTGATGTGACTATGTTATCCTCGAACATCCTCTTTTTGAGTGCCGCAATATTTACAAAAATCGGACGCGGTTATTTTCTCCAAAATTGTGTACGCGCTTATTCTAAGATCAAAAGTGAACTTTCTGTACTTGTACTATACGCTTCGCGACTCTTGTAGCGCGACATAGCCCGTCACTCTCCCACAATACAGCGAAAAAAGAGATAGGTAATGTTTCTGGCATGAGAAAGACTTGCGTGACATAGTGCTAGAAGTACAGGTAGCATCTGCAGTGCGCTCGCTGACGTATTAGTTGTCACGCGGCACAAACCGCACAAACGAATAAGGTACTAAGACACAGACTAAGACGTATGTCCTTGAACGTACTTACTACGTTTATCTCCTGCGCAAAGAGTTTTACTTTAACAACAGACTCGTTGCGCTTTAAATGGCTATTGTCTGAATAAAGTAACTTGTAACAGAACTTTCTGCCAATTTCCACCAAGATCACTCTTGCCAGATCTCTCTTGCTCCCACTACTAGACTATGGTGATATTGCTCTACTGGATCTTAAGGAGGAACTGCTTGACAAGCTTGAACGCCTACAAAATGTGTGTATCAGGTATATATTTGGATTGCGAAAATATGACCACATCTCTTCCTTTCGAGCGCAGCTGGGTTGGCTACCGATTCGTCGGCGTAGAGACGTGCATGTCCTTTCATTGCTCTTTAATGTCCTGTTTAATCCTTCTTGTCCTCCTTACCTTAGTGAGAGATTTTCGTATATGGCTGATGGCAGTGGTCACCGCTTGCGGTCTAGCGCCAATCTCACTCTGGCTGTACCGTCTAATAAGACGCGTACCTATAGCAAGTCTTTCACGGTAAGCGCAGTGAAGTTGTGGAATGGGTTGCCTTTGTCCCTTAGGAAGTCTCCATCTGTTGCATCACTTAAGATTAACTTGAAGAAATTGTGGCTGTCCGATGACGTGTGAATTCATTGAATACTATATTTATTTACGCATTTATATGTATTATATGTAGATATATGTATATGTATATATAATATATATCTTATAAATAGTACAAATATATGTGTATTATTACTTACTTAGTTTATGTACTTATTATAGTTTTATTAAGTATAATATAGATATCTTGGTTGTACGCAGTGTAGTTTGCCTATTTTCTTCGTATACCCATTCCTTCAATTGCTCAAAGGTTAACTGGAAGAGATCCCTAATAGGGATAAGTTCGCCTTTGTACATATTTCATTTGTTATCAATGTATTTATAACCACTTGTTGTGTACAATAAAGCGTTTACATACATTACATACATACTTGTAACTAGGGATAATGATCCCTAGTTACAAGGTAATGACCGGTATTCATTCAAATTCAAATATTTTTCTAATATCAGGTTTTATTTCAAACGTTACTAAATTGAATTTAGGTATTGACCTAGAGCTTTGAAATTAGCTCACTAAAATATATGTAAATAATACGCCAAATACCGAAATCGAAAACCGGTATTTTGTATGGAACCGAATACCGGTATCCGATCCCTACTTGTTACAAATCGCTGTATCGTCATTTGCTACTTATGGAGAAGCCACGACATTGCGCGACAGCGGCAGCGGTGTAGGTACGTGTGTCTCGCTCACTCATAGCCACCGGGCTCGGATCTCTCGCTCTACCGCTGTCGCGCAAAGTGCATCTCCGTTGGGACGACGCACTTGGCGAAGTGGTAGTGCCTACTGAGGCAACGGTCCTGGGTTCGAATCCCGGGAACGGCAAATATTTGTCTGATGAACTCGAATATTTGTTCCTGGCTAAGTAAGCAAAAAGTATTTATTTTCTCGAGCACAAAGCATACGGGTTATACAGTAAATATAATTCTATTTTATAATAATGACAGATTACAGAACAAAAACTTGGGTCATTATCATTAATTTCTTCTATGAATTTAGTATAAGTACGTATAATTTAATGAATTGCATCATATTGAAATGTACGAGATCTCTCACGAGATCCTTGTCTAACATCACTGTGTCTAACATACATTATCGTATGAAATACTCAACTGTGTTTCGTCTCTTTCTTCTTCGTGTGAAGACCGTATTAAATTTCATGACCAAATGAGTAAGTTTCTTCTAAGCTGATACTTTCTATATTTTCCATTGTCAATGGAAAACTACGCTTAGGTATTGGCAATATCTTATCAGCCGCGTGCAGCCCGTTTATTGTTAGTTTAGTACATAACATTACTGATAAGATTTACTTACATTATAATATACTTTCAACTGATTTAAATACGAGTTTTATCATGACCTAGTCTTATAAATTTATGAAACATGTAATGTCTCATTTTTTTTAATGTGGGTACCTACACCACAATTTTTATTTAAACCATTAATACAAAGATCAAAGCTTAAAGAAAAATTGAATAAGGCGCTACCTGGTGGAAGAGTCCGTGAATCGAACCCGGTACCTCTGGATTACCGGTCCAGCGCGTTAACCACTTTGCTACCCTAGCTCAAGGTAGACCTGACGAATTTTTCCTTATGCTTTGTGTGCCGATCTCTGCATTGTTTATTTGAAAGGTTTTTACACCTTAGCGACCTCTATGTGAATATCTTAGAATAATAACGCCTAGAAACCCAGTTCACGCGCAACGGTGAGGCCACTAAAAGTTAGCCAGAAATGGCTAAAAGCGTCGATCGGCTTGTCAGTTCCAAGGACACGTGACAGGTGTAAAGAGCTCCCGCATTTTCAATTATTATGACGGTTTGTGCAGTGATAGGGTGTCACAATGCATCTGATAAAAAGGATAAACATGCTAAGACAACATTTCACTCGTAAATATTATTCTTTAACTCGTATTTTTACGTAAAACAGTAATCAAAATCCCATATTTTCTATAAGCGGCATGACAACGTAGTGTTTCCAGTGTAACGGACTTTTTTTACCCATAATTCTGTCCTGATAATATACTGACCTATTTTTGGGAGCCTATAATTTAACATACAAATATGAAAAAAATAAGAAGATTAATCACTTGATTTTTATTATCCTTTTATTTAACTTGCCGTGTATGTTAGAGTATGTCTGGGTCAAATATTGCAAATCAAATTTGAATCGCGTTTAAATTTTGTACACCTGTTTAAATCACGTGAGAGAATGCATTATTATGGTACCTACTACCAAGCTGGTCTAATGATGAGGACGGAAGGAGGCCATACTTAGCTCCTAAATTACACCAAAACACAACGTGTTAGGGCTCGTCACAAATAATGTCTTGATGATGAGTTGACGACTGTGCAAATAAAAGTGTTACGCCGGTGGATTTGGTCAAAAACTTCGAACGTCTTTACGATCGTATTTACGATTTTATTTATTTTCAAGTGACATTGCAAATTAATAATAATGAATAAAAAAAACCTTTGTTTAATGTATTTAATAGTGTTTGAAGTCAACAACGGGTCTATGATTCAATTAAAATTTAGAATGTAACCTATCACCACTGGCATGAGTATACCCCCAATTTCAGGGGAAAAGTGATTGCGCTAGCAACATTATTGCTGTGTTTGTGTGCGTATCGGCGCGTGTAAATACGAGTTGTTCACAACTACATGAATCCATTTTATGCCTCACGTGTGGCGCCTCGGCCGGTTGAAACTCTCCTTCTAGGCGTTATTATTCTAAGGTGAATATGTGAATTAGTCTTGCTTGCTTGTGATGACTTACGGCACTGAGACGTGGTCGTTCACAATGGGACTCATAAGGCGGCTAAGAGTCAAGCAACGTGCAATGGAAAGGGCTATGCTCGGAGTTTATTTGCGATAGAATCAGAAATGAGGATATTCACAGAAGAACCGAGGTAACCGACATAGCTCACAGGATCGCACGGTTGAAGTGGCAATGGGCAGGCCATTTAGCCCGGAGAATGGACGGCCGTTGGGGCAGCAAAATCCTAGAGTGGCGACCACGTATAGGAAAGCGCAGCGTGGGTCGGCCGGCGACTAAATGAAAGAAAGAAAGAAAGAAAATAAATTTTATTGAGACAAACTAAACAGCACCAAAACCATAAATCATAATAATAATGACTAAAGACAGATCATACAGCTCAAACATACTTAATCTAAAAAAACATATACAAACTTAAATCTAAACAGTGGGTAGATAGAAAAAGTAAAACAAAGTAATTTGAAATAACGAAATACAGATAAATGGTGCTGTCATGTCAGATCCCAAAAGGACACCACTCAGCATATGCTACGGCATCCAGGAGATGTCGCAACGCTGGTCTTCCGTGGCACCCAGAGGCAAATGGACGGATGACCTCGTGAGGGTAGCGGGGAGTCAATGGGCGCGGTCTGCACGGGATCGCACTTTGTGGCGAGTCATGGGGGAGGCCTATTCAGCAGGACGTCTGTGGCTGATAGATAGAATAGTCACTTGCTCTTGGATCTTTTTTGTAAGCATGACTTGATGTGTATCAGGGCTGTTTTGCTCTCGATACCAATGAGTACCAGTTAGGGCTGCCATCCGTCCGGGTTTCTCCGGATTTGACCTAGTTTGGAGGCCGTCCGGGGGGGATTTCAAAAAGTGACACTTTATATATGTGAATGAAAGCGATTGTTGTTTTAATAATATTATTTTCGGACACGTCCGGGGGAAAAATGCGTTTTACGCCAAATGTCCGGATTTTTTAAGTATTTGTCCGGGTTCGGCGAATTTAGATATGGCAGCCCTAGTACCAGTATACCTACCAGTGAGTTTAGGAAAAGAGACATATACTACATACCATAGAGACCAACCTATATCAACCCGATCGTCTCATTCGTCAATAGACATGTTGACTGATGTTGAATTCTACAGCGTACTGTAGTTATATGAATAAAATTAGCTAAATATATCACGAAACAAAGAAAAATAAATCTTTTTTGGAAATATGTGACTTCAAAGGTACGCAAATTTTATATATTTTTTTTTAATCCAAAAGAAATTACGAAAATGTTTTCAGAATCGTCGTAATTTTACAAAACAATAATTGTAGGGCAACCATGAACTTAAACGCACATTTTCACGGTGAAAATGGCAAATTTCTTAATTTCTCCATACAATTATTGGTACCTATACCGGCCTGTGACGTCACTAGCCTGGACGCCTTTTGTATGGAACGTTTTTAGCGCTACGTAGGAATGTTGAACTTTGACGGTCATTTCTGACTTTTAGAGCAGTGTAGTCAGTCCCATATAGACATTTGATCACAATAACAAAAAGAATCGATTGACATCCTCAAAAAAAATTAGTCAACATGTCTATTGGCTCAGTAGTTTAGTTGCTAAAATATACCGTCTGTGGACAACCAACTCACAAAGTAACAAATACCTACTTGAAACAGAGCTCGCATCTCAGTATCAATCTACAAATTATCTAATTTGTAGATTTTGAAGAGTAGTGACTGAAATTTCAGTTTTGGTTACGTACAGTCAGCATCAATAGTATCTGCAAATTTTTCTACTGTGTTATGTTTATGTAGGCATCGGAAAATCGGATGCTTTTATACCTAAACTTTGGCGGCGGCTTTGTTGTTCAGTTGTAGGTATAGGCGGCTTTGTTTGAGGTATGAGTGAGATAGCAATAGGATTTTGTCAACTTTAGGTAAATATCCACCTGAATTTCCTATCCCTATGTCAAATTGCATAGTAAAGTTGTCAGCTACTGATAATGAAATGACTGTGCCGCGTATCAACAAACCAACCAACGTAAATACTAAAACAGTGACCCTTTCGGAGATGCTACCACTTTGCGTGACCAGCGGCACGGCGAGCGGTAGAGCGAGAGATCCGAGCGCAGCGGCCATACGAGTGAGCGAGACACGTATCGCTCACCGCTGCTGCTGTCACGCAAAGTCGGGCATCTCCGTTAGTCTTTGCGGTAATTGAGTGAAAAACGCTCTAATACGTAGTGAAATAATAATTAGGTAATTAAACAATTACCTTTATTCTGCAAGTAAGCCACAACACAAGGGCACTTTTAAATGTCTGAGTCTATCGGCATTTCACAAGAGGAGACCACTGTTGAGAAGAAACGCCTAAAGAAACTCAACAGTCAGTAATTTTTTCAGAAAGGATAAGTACTTAACTATTGCAATAATAATTTTATTACGAACTTAACTCAATTTGTACCTCAGAATTTAGGCGTACGGTATACGTACCTATAGTTCTCGAAGAAAACATTAAAAGTGTATTTTAAGATATACATAAGGAAAAATGTATGAATAAAATGGAAACTACAAGAAAGTATGACGGTACAACTTGGTTACTGGTTCAGGTCTGCATTTTTGTCTGTCAGATAATCCTCTACTGTATAATATGCCTTTGACATTAGAGATTTTATTGAAATAACTTTTGAGAGATGGAAACGAAAATTTTAAAACATTATAACGTAACTTGTTATAAAAATGAATACATTGGCCTATAGTCTTGACGTCGACAGGAAGCCAGCATGTTGATATAACTTTAATCCTTATCATTATATATTAGGACTATAACGGCCGTCTTTACAGACTAAATGGCCGCCATTAATTATAAGATTACCGCGTGTTCGCGAAGAAGTATAAATATATCTACTCGAGAGCTAAACTGAACAAAGGCCATTTAATTTAGGGATACTTATAGTTTTCAGAATATCTGTGGTGTCTTAGATCTCTGTGATTTATGAACGGATTCTTAAAGAAAATTCGATTATAAAAAAATTACAGCATAATTGACAACTTCATTATCATTACTTAATTATCATACAACCTAATACTATTATTTTTATTTGGTTATACGGACTGGTTTTGAAAATATTCAATAAAAAACATGCCAAGAGCATGTATGGCCACGCTCAGTGTAGGGTTCCGTAGATGCCCATCCTTCACAATAGATGGGCTTAAAACAGCAGATTTCAAGCTCTATAAAAAGGTTGTAAACGCCAAAGTAACTATAATCACATTACTTTCTGGAAGTTATCGATTATATGCGCCAGATTGAGCGGAATGTTTTAATGCAGGAGGGCACTTAACTAATATGTGTAACGTTCGAAGTAGGTACTTTTCTGTATTCCACTTAAAAAGAGGGTTTAATCACTGTTTTTATATTTTTCTTGAGATGACTAATTATTTTAATATTAATTGATTTAAATATAGTAAAACTAAAAAGTTGTAACTCCAAAGCGCTACACAATGTATAGCTTACTTTAATCTGGTGTCTCATTAAATAAGTTTTTGTCAAAAATTTCATTTTAGTGACAAGCTTTTATAGCCGACTGTACTTTTCTTTGGATATCCATCAAATGCTCACTAAGATGATTCTAAGAGCCCAAATTCGGTAGGATTGCTTTTTCTATTATAGAGTTCCTATGGCCACCTTCCGGCTCCATCATTAGATCAGCCCCATGGTACCATAAATTATTGTATTGTCATCAAAGTTAAGTAAGTACTTATGCAAAATTTCATCTCAATCGGTTGACGATATCCGCTTCAAAATTGAGTTGCTAGATTCCACCCGAACAAACATACTTATACTTACATACAATGCAAGTTAAATAAAAGCTTGTAAAAAACGAATGACGTTGAGCTTGACATTATTGACAGCTTTTTTTGACGATATGTCGATGCAAGCATAGTTGTCGTAGACTTCGGTTATTTTACGTATTCTCTTATATTCCTTTACATACAGGAAAGTTGGTTCAAATATTTTTTGAGGGTGTACAGTCGAGTTCATTTACATCTACACACTTACGAGAACAAAAATATCTGAACACGACTTTATGCTCCTGACCATAGGGTCGTGTTCAGATATTTTTGTTCTCGTAAGTGTGTAGATGTAAATGAACTCGACTGTACACGACGCAAAGCTTTCTCGATGTCTATATAAATTTCCATCTGTTAGAAATATGAAATGTTGTCGATTTTGTACTTATTTTACGGATTGCGACAATGTTTGTTGAGTTTGTTAAGCAACTTATTTTTAACGCAATGTGTTCTTTAAAGGATTCGCGTGAAATCTAGGGAATCCATATTAAGTCTTTCTTGTTATATAAAAATGTTCGGGCGTTTGTTTTTTTTTTTATTAGGTTTTTTGTCCGAGCGAGCGAAGCCTCATTGCTCTTAGAACCAATGGCCATTGGGGCAGAAAGGTTCTTGAGTGGCGACCGCGCACTGGAAGACGTAGGGAAGGCCCCCAATAAGGTGGAGTGACCACTTGATTAAGATCGCGGGCAGAGGTTGGATGGGCACTAGTTAATAAAACGTTTATGTATTTGTCTTCATTAGATATAATATACAGGATGGCCCATTTCGATCGGTCGGTATGGAAAAGTCTGAAACTATAAGACATACGAAGATCTGTTCTTAGGAACCATGTCATCGATTTTCATCGTCATCATTTCGGCCATAGGACGTCCACTGCTGGACACAGGACTCCTCAATAGACTTCCACATGGGCCGGATAGCAGCGACCCGCATCCAGCGAGTCCCCGCAACTCTAACCACCTTGCGGGTGGTCGGCCTCATCATCGTTATCGATTTTAATAACAAGAAAAACTGCATTCATACCTTAAAAAAAAACCTGTAGTACTCAGCTCAAAATAACACTGACATTATTTCTACTTAGATATCAATAGACATGTTGACTATTTTTTTTTGAGGATGTCAATCGATTCTATTTTTTATTGTGGTCAAATGTCTATATGGGACTGACTACACTTAAACTGCTCTAAAAGTCAGAAATGACCGTCAAAGTTCAACATTCCTACGTAGAGCTAAAAACGCTCCATACAAAACGCGTCCAGGCTAGTGACGTCACAGGCCGGTATAGGTACCAATAATTGTATGGAGAAATTAAGAAATTTGCCATTTTCACCGTGAAAAAGTGCGTTTAAGTTCATGGTTGTCATACAATTATTGTTTTGTAAAATTATGAGGATTCTGAAAACATTTTCAAAATGTCTTTTGGATTAAAAAAAATATATCATAAAATTTGCGTAGGTACCTTTGAAGTCACATATTTCCGAAATACTTAGATTTATTTTTCTGGTTTTTTTTTTCTTTGTTTCGTGATATATTTAGCTAATTTTATTCATATAACTACAGTACGCTGTAGAATTCAACATCAGTCAACATGTCTATTGTGTAGGCTGTGGCGCCATCAGAAGTCAGATGCCAAATAATGACTAAACTATTGATTAAAAAACATAAAGTACAGAGGCCGCTTTGGTGGGATGTGCGTAACATCGCGGTAGCTCAAAGGTCAGCACTAATCCGAATAAATAGAGGTCGTGGGTTCAATCCCCACCCGCAATGTAGTGGATTGTGAGACAGCGGTTAGCCTTTGTAACAATATTCTTAAAAAAATTGGGCAAGTGCGAGTCCGACTCGCGCATGAAGGGTTCCATACCATAATCTATAACAAGTTTGTTGTATGGGAGCCCCCTTAAATATTTATTTTATTTTATTTTTAGTATTTGTTGTTATAGCGGCAATAGAAATACATCATCTGTGAAAATTTCTGTCTAGCTATCACCGTTCTTGAGATATAGCCTAGTGAGTGGTGACAGGCGGACGGACGGACAGCGAAGTCAGTAATAGGGTCCCGTTTTTACCCTTTTGGTACGGAACCCTAAAAACGAATATATAAGCAAAAATGTGAAGAATTTAACGGTTTTTCCAATATGGCGGCGGGCTCGGATGATGGGGAATAGTGCATTTTGCATTTTAAACACTAACCAACATAAACAACATGTCAAAAATTCCGTTTGTAAGGCAAAACCCCTTTATTTACTGGATTACTAGCCTAAATTCTGTTGGTTTACATTTGTGTTTGAACCGTATCGTATAATATCCAATAGCAACCTGCGGTCAGTATGACACAGTATCAAGTATCTATAACCTGGTTAAATTAAGTTTGCATCTCTTTTGTATGAAACGCCATATACATCAAATGCAAATTCAACTCAACTGGCTAATATAAATTGACGCGGTTACAGATACTACACAACTCGTATAGTCCGGTTAAGTTAAGTATACCCCTCGTTTGCATGCATCGCCGTTGACAACAGATGCAAATTCAACTCGCCCGTCTAGAACGCTCGGTCGTAGATACTGGATGAGTATAGTATAGAGGACATCGAACCTACTCGAAGGTTCTACTCTATTCCAATGCGAACCAGACTCGACGGGCGAGTACCTCTACTTGAATGATTACTAAATTGGCGCGCCGTTTTCAATTAAGTCGTAGTATGGACGAAAATGAATCTAGAACTTCTGTTGGCAGAAAAATGTTACCCTACTTCGAGGCTTTTGGGTAAAATGGATTGTCTAATGACTTCAAAGAAAGACGTTTTCTATTTGACCGTTTTTGTTGTTTACGTTGTTGCTCCGTCATTCATGGATCGATTTTGGAAACTTGTTGTAGTGCTACTGCCTACAGAGCCGACGGTCCCGGGTGCAACTCCGGGCACAAGGGCAGATATATATGGTTAAAAATCTCGAATATTTGTTCCTGGGTCATGGACGTTCTCTAGGTATTAAAGTATGTGTTTATGCATAAGCATTTATATGTATTCTAGTGCCCATTACGGGAGCCCTTTGGCTCTTAGAAACTTATTTCGTCGCTTATGCTTTATTTCGCCGAAAAAACAGACAATTCAGATGCTTTTCGGCTCTTCTACTCTAAAGGTCGCATTTGTCAACAGATTTTCATGAAATTTTGTGAGCAGGGTCGTTAATTATTATATTCATATTCATATTCTTTATTGCATACCATGGTTATTACAAAAGTTCATAAAAAATTACATATGTATCACATGGACGCTGCAAGGGTATTGTAAAATCTTAAAACTAAGCCCGCTTAAGCAGACATCTAAGGTTTACTAAAAATCTATTTAAAAATTAACACAGCCGCGGTTAACTAGATTCTAATTAAACCATAATTAACTAAAATTACAAAAAATAACAACAAATTCAAGGTCTCAAATAGTTCTTGTACTGTGTAAAAACATTTTTGTGCTAAGAATGATTTTAACTTTTTGGCCTATGTTTTATCACTTGCTTCTTTTTAGGGTTCCGTACCCAAAGGGTAAAAACGGGACCCTATTACTGAGACTTCGCTGTCCATCCGTCCGTCCGTCCGTCTGTCACCAGGCTGTATCGCAAGAACGGTGATAGATTCTATAGTCGCTATAACAACATATACTAAAAATAAAATAAAATAAATATTTAAGGGGGCTCCCATACAACAAACTTGTTATAGATTATGGTACGGAACCCTTCATGCGCGAGTCGGACTCGGTTGCCAAAGGTCACTTGTAATTTTTTCCGTCGTTTTGTAGATATTGCGCTCGTTTAGGTTCACTTCGTCCATATTCCCATTATGTCAACATTCCTATTTCGTCCACATTCCCACCTCGTCCACATTCAATTCCCAAATCGTCCACTTCCTATCTCGTCTACATTCCCAACTCGTGCACATTCCTATGTCGTCCACATCCTCATGGAGGTAAAAACACTAAAGAAACTTACAGTATTTGCTATCCGATACCCTCCGACGCGTAATGATCTAATTTACGAACGCACTTTGCACACGTTTCGCCCCAAACGCAAATTGTACATTCCTAAAGCGAAAGATAGTACGGAAGTGGACGATTTGGGAATGTTGACTAAGTGGGAAAAGGACGCTATGGGAATATAGATGAAATCGGAATGTTGACGAAGTGGGATTTTGGATGAAGTAGGAATGTGAACGAAATGGGAATGTGGATGAAGTGAACCTAAACGATTGCGCTGACATAAACTCTCGATAAAACTGTTAGAAAATAATACGGAATGTTAGAACAGCGAAATGCGATGCCCTAGTGCAGAAGAAATGTATTTGAATAATCTTTTCTAAGATTTCATTTCATTAGGTAATCTTTTCTTAGATTTACAGAGGTTGCTTACAAAACCTTTTTATATACCTAACGCACACTCAAGATCCGTTAGAAAATGTTCATACCGAATAGAACTCATATATAACCTTGGTGACATAAAAAAAAACCGCACAATGAGAATTATTTTAGTAGGGGCAAATATACCTTTCTCGTATACAACACGGTTACAATATCTGTGGACCTCGCTGGAATGTGAAGCCCCTCCCCATACCCTTGTACCTACTAGGGAATGCAATACCCGGTTATTTTTGTTACCCGGGTATTACCCGACCTTGATTTTCAAAACCCGGGTACCCGGGTAATTACCCGGACTTAAAAAATAAGTATTAAATATTGAGTTTCATGGTTTTTACGGGTATTTAAGAATGAAAAGCATGTTTGATTACATTTCCAGACTTTGAATGTTATGGCGCTACTTAGAAAAGAGGTGCAAACTTTTTTTCAAACATGTGTTACGAATTACGATACGATTGTCGAGTACCCGAATAAACTAATGATAAGTGGAACATGGATAGATGACGCTGAAATTTATACGTTGTGACATGAATAAACTACTGAGGAAGGATTTTGCAGGATATCAACAAATGTAGGTATAATTGACTAATCGCTGCTACGTTGCTGCCTGGTGGAAAAACGGTTCACACAACTTTCAAGAGCCCAGTAGATTAGGACAACACCTGTCTGCGGTGAATCAAGGAAATGTACAAAAACCAGTTCTACAGAACAGAAGCTGCGCTTGGCCGAAAATATGCGAGTCCAACAAGGAGGAGGCTCACATGTCCAAGAATTCGCCCGGGTACTGCTTCAGGTTGGAAAAAGACTTCTGGAGAATCTGGAGGAAACCAACAGCCTGGTTAGATTACCAGACACGTAATGCAGGATATTTCCGTCCATTGAAGACCTCATTCGGAGCGTATACGGAGACCTGAGCCAAGTGACTGGACGTGAGATTTCTTGGGTTTGTGTCGTTTGTGAGAGCAGATGCAGCGAAACCTCATCAGCGAATTCTCGTCAGATTCTGACGGGGCGGATCTCGACTACAGTACAGTCCACTATTGTATCATCATAGGGAGAGAAATTAGGGGTGAATTAGCCGCTTACTTACACTTACACAGACCAATTTCAACGCGGGCGGAGCCGCGGGCAAATCTAACCAAGTTACAACGCAGTAAGTCAGGGTTACAGGGTTACAGCCGTAATATAACATTTTGATGTAATTTATTTATGATTTCACTAATTTTTCTTAACATTTCTTTATTTCGGGTAAAACCCGGTTTATGAGTTGAAAACCCGGGTTTTTACCCGACTCCAAATGTGGTCGGGTACCCGGGGTACCCGGGTTTTCGGGTACCCGGGTTGCATTCCCTAGTACCTACCCGCGCTCGCCCCGTCGCGTCGCGCACCGTACCAGAGCGCCGACGTGACGTCATCGACGCTAGGTCCACAGATATTGTAACCGGGTTGTATATCTGAAGTTCGATGTCTATTCATAATACGAAAGAAACACGTGCTTCGACAAGGCTGAGTGACGACGGACGTCATAGCAGCATCTAGTATCTCTACCGATATGAACACGCGATATAAGATTGTTATCGCTAGACTCAGAGGCGCAGATTTGTTTTTTTTTTGTTGGTGTCTTGTCCAGCGACAGTGTTGCCAACTCAGATTGACAAGCAGCTAAATCAAGTGTAAAATATCAGATGTCTCATGTGTTCCCAAATGAAATATAAATAATATATAAAATAAGACATCTAAGTCCGCTTTTGCAGTCATTTGACAAAAAGAAAGAAATGGGGCAGTTACACGCCGTTGCGCTTCAGCAAAAAGAACATATCAGCTTCTATTTACCCAATACCTCGAGTGTGGTGTCATTTTCTGATAAATCGGGCATGAAAAATTCATTTTAAAGACATTGAATGTATAGTTTAATAGAAAAAAAGGAAATTATTGACGAACATATCGAAATTAGTTTGCTGTTTTTTATTCAACCATCTAGATCTATACTATATATTACTTAAATCCAGGATTACTAAAGTTTATTCTGTAAGTATACGCCTCAAGGGCACTTTTTCAAGTCAGCCTGTCGGCATTTGGCCGGGGTCGACAAGAAGAGACCATTGTTACGAAAGAACGCCGAAAGAAACTCAACAGTCAATATATTTTTTTGTTATTGTTTTTGTTGATATACAGATCAAAATAAATAAATCCACCACCCGCTTGAAGCATCTCCCTCGGTTTGGCCCTATAGTTGACTGGTAGTGAATGCCATTGGGTATTAAGTTCGCCATTTGTACTGACTTTTGTTATGTGCAATAAAGTTTAAATAAATAATTAAAAATATTTAAATATCTTTTCATCCCAACAATGCATTTTTTTAAATAATATAATAAACATTCAAATCCATTTTTTTTAATAGCCTGTTTCGGTGTCCCACTGCTGGGCAAAGGCCTCCCCTTCTTTTCTCCATTCGATCCTATTGCCAGTGCGGTTCTGCCATTCTCTGCAGAATGCGTCCAGATCGTCCCGCCATCTCCTTTTCGGTCTGCCTCTGTTCCGATATCCATCTTGTGGGATCCATTGGGTTGCTATTGTGGCCCACCTTTCCGGATGCATGCGATAGACATGTCCAGCCCAGTCCCATTTCAGTTTTGCGGTCTTGACACCCACATCCACTATACCAGTTTTGGAGCGCAGTTCCGTGTTTCTAATTCGATCAGTCCTCCGAACACCTAGTATGCTGCGCTCCATCGCCCTCTGGCAAATCTTCAGTTTAGACTTTAAAGCCTCAGTCAATGACCAGGTTTGAGCACCATACGTTAGTATGGGCAGTATGCACATGTCGACGAGTTTGCGCTTAAGACACGGAGGAAGATCACCCTTCAATAAAGCCTTCATGGACCAGAAGCTTTTCCAGGCGTTTGCGATACGTCTATCGATTTCTTTACACTGCCTGTTTTCGAAAGAAGCTATCTGGCCCAAGTAAATGTATTCGTCGACATAGTGTATGTCCTGCCCATCCACCGTGACTTTATACTTTGCTCCATTGGTCATCAACTGAGTTTTCGCTCTATTCATTGTGAGTCCTACCTGAAAGCTCGCCGTGCTGAGATCTTGCAGCATTTGTTGTAGCTGGGATGTCGTGTGGGAGAAAAGAACAATGTCCAATTAAGGAATTAAAATTATCCTTATAATAATTATAACAATTCTATAAGAATAATTGTAGGTATGTACATCATTTACATTTCACTACCCTAAGATTAGCTTGATAATCGTTACAAATTTAGCCGTCATAAATATTCATGATTCATGATACTAAAATCGTCCACAAAAATTGTCGTATTTGATTATGACTTAAACGTTTCCGCGATGGCAATAGGCTCCGAGGCCGCGACATTCAAATACCTATCCAGTGTTGCTAACTTAAATTTTGACAAATAGCTAAATCAAGTAGGTATTAAAATATCAGATGTCTCACATTTCCCAAATTAAAAATCCACTAGATTTCGCTAAATTAAGATGTCTATTTCCGTTTTTGGAGTCATTTGAGAAATAAAGCAAACAAACAATGGCAAGGACCATGCATGCAGTATGCTTTACAATTCACTCACACTAACATAAGTAGGTAAGGAAAAGTACTAACTAACACGTCACAATAGAAAAGTGGTGTAAGTCAATAGGGCGAGGCTCACACACATATAAGCGGAATTCCCATTAATTTTTGGTAGTAATAGATATATTAACAGATAAGAAAACATGTGGCGTGTCTGAAAAATATTGATGCTTGTTTTAATAAAAAAACCGGCCAAGAGCATGTGGGGCCATGCTCAGTGTAGGGTTCCGTAGTTAACCATCCTTCACAATAGACCCTTACGAGTCCTTTACGAGAAAGATTCCAAGCACTATAAAAAGGTCGTAAACGCCAAAGTAACTAATTACTTATTACATTCTGGAAGTTATGGATTATACACGCCATATTTTGCGGAATGTTGTAGTGCAGTATGGCACTTAACTAATATGTGTAACGTCAAAGTATAAGGACACCGCGTGGCACTTACGTCATTTTAAAGAAAATTATGAAATTTTGCGATAACTTAAAAACGGCTCGACCGATTTTATTCAATATAGTTTTCATTGAAAGTACTTATAAGGCCTCATTTTCATTAATTTTTCCATAATTTATTGACCCGTGGTTGAAAAGTTAGAGGGGTGACACAATTTTTTTTTTGGACTGAATATTTACTAAACTGCTGACTTTATCAAAAAATAATGTTTGGAGACCCCTATTATTTTTAAAAGACCTATTCAACGACACCCCACACACTAGTGTTGGAACGAAAAAAAAACTCACCCCCACTTTAGGTGTGGGAGAGGTACCCCAAAAATAACTTTTTTTTTAGTTTTTATTTTACCGTTTTGTCGGCGTGATACATCTCATACCAAATTTCAGCTTTCTAGTACTAATGATCACGGAGCTAAACCGCGGACGGACAGACGGACATCGCGAAACTATAAGGGAACTACGGAACCCTATAAAGTCACTATCACCAAATATTTTAAATCGCTAGACTTAAAAAATATATCGCTTTACATACAGAAAAATAACTAGATCCAGTAAAAATCACCAAATTGGCAACACTGTACCTATCATGAAATGAGTTCAATCAGGGCGACCTTGACCGCTCTTGACGGAAAAACGATGTCTCTGTCTCTATAACTGTAAAAGGATCGAGCGAGATGAGGGATATTCGAGTCGATTTGTCCAGTTGAATCGACTTTAATTCTGCAAGTCACAGAGGTACAATGAACGCCTGAACGTACGACTATTGTACGTAGTATTGATCTGTGTCTTTTCATTGGGTATCTTATCTTTATCTATCTCGTTTTGCGAGGCTTTGCAGTGATCTAATCTTTTAAGCGTTTTCTCATATTGATTATTATGATATGATAATCGTTATACAATGAAAACTATTCTTTTCTTATCTCTATTATTATAAAATTACGAAACTAAAATGTCTGCATACTTTTTTTTAAATCCAATAATTAAGGAGCTTTGACCATTTTTTGGGTTCCGTACCCAAAGGTTAAAAACGGGATCCTATTACTGAGACTTCGCTGTCCGTCCGTCCGTCTGTCACCAGGCTGTATCTCAAGAACGGTGATAGGTAGACAGTTGAATTTTTCACAGGTGATGTATTTCTATTGCCGCTATAACAACAGATACTAAAAATAAAATAAATATTTAAGGGGGGCTCCCATACAACAAACAATGGTACAGATAATGGTACGGAACCCTTCGTGCGCGAGTCCCACTCGCACTTGGCCGATATTTATTATGAACATGCCAGCTCCAGCAGTCCTAATACACAGTCTGCATACTTAATAGTTTATTTTGTGTGTATGTGTTTTGGTGGCCTCTTCACGCTTAAACGAGCTAACTGTGTAGCGAATATAGTTGAGATTCGTCCAGGGTGCCGACTGGTGGGTATAGGATACTTCTTCTCCGATTTTCTCCGAACCTAGATCCTGTCCTCTTTAAATCGTCGTAGAATCCAATACGTTGCATAAAAAATTAAGGTCTGAATAATTACCGGTTTCAGTCTCAAGTTGGGGAATTAAGCAGTTATCGAAACGCAGTTCACTAATTCATAAGTACCTAGACACAGTACACGTAGAGGTAACCTAAATACTAAATTATGCATGTGGCGCGGAGATAATCCCATTAGCGGGTTATACTCCCACACAAAGTCCGACTACTGGTAGTGAGGGCTAACCAGCCCCGATACAGTTCGTCATGTCTTAAAAAAAAAACCGGCCAAGTGCGAGTCGGACTCGCGCACCAAGGAGGGTTCCGTACAAACACTTTCCATCCCTAAGTGGTTAAGTTAAGTTTGCACCTGGTATGTATAGCGCCCCATATAAATTAGGTGCAAAGTTAGGTATTAAAAAAAACTACTTACTAGATCTCGTTCAAAACGATTTTCGTTGGTAGTTTTTATAGTAATGTACATCATATGTTTTTTTTTGATTTTTCATTTTCTTATTTTAGAAGGTAGAGGGGGGGGGAGGGGAACCAACTTTTTTCCACTTTGGAAGCATCTGTCACGCAAACTATTCGGTTTAGAAAAAAAATATTTCAGAAACCTCGATATCATTTTTGAAGACCTATCCATAGATACCCCACACGTATGTGTTTGATGAAAAATTTTTTTTTGAGTTTCAGTTCTAAGTATGGGGAGCCCCCAATATTTATTATCATTTTTTTATTTTTGCATCAAAATCTTAATGCGGTTCACAGAATACATCTACCTACCAAGTTTCAACAGTATATAGTATATAGCTCTTATAGTTTCGGAAAAAAATTACTGTGACATACGGACGGACAGACGGACAGACAGACGGACAGACAGACATGACGAATCTATAAGGGTTCCGTTTTTTGCCATTTGGCTACGGAACCCTAAAAATGGACGTGCAGTGTTATGCTACTCTTTTAATGAGTGACTTAAATATGCTACTAAACCTGAACATAACCACAAAGTAAGGAATTCTTACCTTCAATATTGCCTGAGATCTTGACACTTGTTTGACCATCTTGGAAACGGCTGCGGTTATTTTCACCAAACATAATTAACCTCTTGACCGCCCAGCTCGTTGAGGGAAAACTGTGTCCCACACGCCAAGCTGACAGCAGATAGTATGGCATTGTATAGCGGCAAATGACGTCGTGGGGTTTGGGGCACAGCTTTCCGTCGACGTGATTTGCCGTCTTTGGCGCTCAAAAGGTTAAGAAACGACTCGACAGACAAGGCTTTCATCAAAGAAAATACCGCATTCAAATAGGACCGTTTGTAAGCCACGATGCTGCAGACAGACGCACAGATACGCAGATACACATAATTATGTTAAAATTAGAACACCCCTCATTTTTGTCGGGAGTTAACTGATGATCAGACATTAGAAATGTCTGAAGCGTTATTGTTGAAAGCTCTAGACCGAGGCACCTTTGAATAGGCTATTACTGAATCGGCGAGCTAGCTACATCCTCGACCCCGTAGTCACTTACCATCAGGTGATACTGAGGTCAATCGCCGGTCAGTTTGTGAATAAAAAAAAGTAAAAATAAATAATAATTAAAATCAGATCATCACTTGAAATACCTACTAGTACAATGTCCCAGACAGACATAGTAAATAGACACGTAGATTTGTAAAACACAGAGGTGAGACGTACTAGGTAAACCGCGTACTGAGTCTTCCGACTACGCCTCCATGAAAAGACTAGATCCAAAGACTAATCCACGAGTATATACGAGTACGGATCCCGTTGTGAGAAAAGTATTTAGTAAGTGCCGAGTAAAACGCGTACGCGGCACTGAATCGCGACATCGCGACTCGTGACTTGTGTTTTAATAACACCTTTTTTTTGTTTGCTAATGAAGCAATTATTGCGACTCGACAAAAAGTCTGCTCGTTAGTTTTCGAGCACACACAGATACTCGAGTGTGTACACTTAAAGTATTGTGTAGTCTAATCAAACACGTATGTTATTTTCACCAGGCGGCGCGTCGCCTGAACACGCGTCGGCGAGCGACAGCGAAGGCGATGACAACGCGAGCGTTGGCTCCGGCAGCGATGGGGGTGGAGAGTTACTAGTGGAGGACACTGAACTGCCAGCACGAGCACTGAGTGCACTCAATGCGTTGAGGAAGTCTCGACAGCACTATGATGTGTTGTTGATTGCTGGAGGAGAGGAGACCCCTGCTCACAGGTATTTAACAATTACCTACTTATCTAGATTAATTATCTAGGTTATAAGTTATTGCGGGCTGATTTTCCGAAACTCGACGTCTTACAATGCGCCTTTTTAATGACGAGGGGTAGGAAGTTTTAGGTGGAAGGCGCTGAACTACCATTAAGAGCACCGAGCGCGATAAATTGCGCTGAGAAAGTCTCGACAGCATGATACGTTGTTGGTTGCCGGCGAAGACAAAACCTCGAAGGTTGGGGAGTTACTGGCTGGGTTGGATAAGTTGGATTGCTATAGCGGCAGCGAAATTGAAGACAACATTAGCATCGACTCTGGCAGGGACGAAGGCGGAGAGTTACTGGTTGAAAACGCTGAGCCGCTATCAGGAGCCCTCAGTGCTCTCGACGTACTGTGGAAGTCTCAACAGCATTATGATGTGTTCCTGGCTGCCGGCTGGGAGGAGACCCCTGTTCACAGGTATTTAATAATTACTTACCGAGGTCGAGGGGCTAGAATGGACTCCACAAGGGAAGAGGAAGCGTGGGCGTCCGAAACACACCTGAAGGCGTTCAGTAGCAATGGAACTGAAGACTATCGGACTAACCTGGTCCGAGGCGAAGCGCGTAGCCCAAGACAGGATGCAATGGCAGAATACTGTGGACGCCCTCTGCCCCATCTAAGGGATACAGGACTTTTAAGTCAAGTAAGTCAAGGTCGAGGGGCACGCACTGAGAAAACCCTCCCAAGACTATGATGTGATGTTGGTTGCTGCTCATAGGTGTTGAAATAGCTACATAGGGTCGAGATTCGGCGAGTTGCAAGTGGAAGATGGTGATGGACCTGCTAGAACAAGCCCTCAGCGCGTTTAATGCGCTGGTTGCTGGCGGGGAAGAGGCCACTGATAATAAGATCGATGGGTGGTAGTTGTTAGTGAATGACGCTGACCTGCCATAACGGATGCTGACGAAAATGCTGTTAGGGACGCAGTGAGAGAATTCTCCGACTGCCGCTACGTGCCAAATGGTTTCATACACGTAAAATCAGCATAAAGTAGCTGACAATTTTACTATTCACTTATGTCAAATTGCATACTAAAATTGGTAGCTACTTTTATGCTGACTGTTCCGCCCAATGGAGGTCAGAGCTTGATATGTTTAGGTGCCGCAATCACACTTAACCCCTCGTATGCTTAGACACGGATCCGTGCGTGACATTTGAACCTTACGTTAAACTATCAGTTGATTTCAATTTGATTAGCATATATTTTTGACATCGCATACGAGGGGTTAAGATTATAAAGGCGAAAGTTTGTGAGTGTGTTTATGTGTATGTTTGTTACTTCTTCACGCTTAAAGGGCTGGACCAATTTTGATAACATTTGGTATGGACGTAACTGAAACCCTGGATTAACACATAGGCTACTTTTTATTCCGAAAAAATAGTGTTCCCGCGGGATATGCGGGTAACACCGCGGTGCGCGGCTAGTATAACATAAAGGTTGCTTATCATTGAGCATATGCCAACTGTGAGACGAAAGGAGAGTAACCACTAACCAGGCATTTAATCGTTACAGGGCGGTCCTCGCCGCAGCGTCACCATATCTTCTGGAAGAACTAGCGGAAGGCCAACTGCATCGCGTGGTAGAGGTTGACGCGGCATCTCTTCGTGCGCTGGTCGAGTGGGCTTATACTGGTCGATTAAAGGCTCCACCAGGAGCGCCAGCCAGGAAACTGTATGAGGCTGCTTGGAGGCTACGCGTCGAAGGTAAGCTTAGGAAACCGGGTGTTCCCCTTGTTAGAAGGGAGACACGTACTCACATAACGTGAGTATTTTAAGGTGTTTGTCGAGACTCTTCGCTACTAGAACGTTCGCCGAAACGACTATCGGGACATTGATTATTATTCCCTTTATTTATATCCGATCTTAAGCTAGGTTTTTACAGTACATGTATACAAAACGTCAAATACAAGGAATAAATGACAAAATATATAAACTCATTATAAAAAACCTAACCTAGGGTGCCATCGGCAACGGGGCAGGGCCCAGGCTACCGGTGGTTAGGGCTGCAGAGAGAGGAACCTCTTAATTATTACTATTATCCTGTATGTCGCACCCGCTCACGGGTCCTTACGGAGGCGTGCGCGGAGCCGAAGCCAACGCGTAGAGGCCCTTTCGACAATTTAATGAAATGTAAGGTGTACATCGAGCGGATGCTGTCCCTATCCGTGTCATGGGATGCACACAGAGACAGCGCCCGCTGGGTGCAAGAACTATTGATGAATATATGGAATCTAAATAAAAATTGGGCTATGGGGATGAAATGGAGGACTGGCTAATTGGGCTATAGATTGAGACTATCGGGCGTCTACCAGGAAAAGTGTCTCAAAGCAAAATGGGACTGGTAGACGATGACTCGCCTCCTGCTAGATGGGCCCCCACAAAATAACGACACATAAAGTGGCCTAAGGGCAACACCGGTGCGGAAGGCTAAGGGCGGAGAGGTGTAATACTGGGCTTTAAACCGAAGCCAACTAACCCCTTACATTTTCACATCCACCCCCCGGCCGGCCGGTTTTGGGCAAGACAGAGGCCCCGACCCATCACCCCTCAGGATCCCCCAGGAGCACTCAGGTACGTGGGGTCGCTACCCCGCAACAGCTCGCCATAAGCTGCGCTGCGTGACTGATTGCGCTGGTAAATCAGCGGGCGATGGGGTCATCACATCCCTACGCGTTATTATTATTATGAATGCTCCTGTTTTTGTTTGATATTTGATTGTATTGTGTGCAGGAGCGCGCCAGGCGTTAGCGGAGCGACTCGTGCGCCGCGCGAGCCCGCATGATGCGCTGGAGTTGCGCTCGCTGCCCGACCTACCTCCCCAGCACCGACACCACCTCGACACTTATATTGCTGCACACGTGAGTAATGTTATTTTTTTTTACTAGTATGTCTAGGTATTAAACCTTAGAATTACGTGTAGTTTTTCATATTATGATTAAAATATTGATAATTTCAACCAACTTTTTGAAGTGAATAATACTTTTCTCTGAGTTTTAGATAGTAACAAAGCTATTTCATGCTTTCACTCCGTGCAATCGAAAATAAGTTAAAAACAAGTTTTCTGCGTGTATATTGTCGAATACGAGTAGTTTTTGAAACAACAGTTATCAATGAAAAATTCAAACTAGGTTTCAATTATATACCAACAAATCGCAATGACCCTGTTCTAAGTAGTAACATTGATAATATGCCAAGAAACATGTTTGATCAATGATCATAGATAAAAATGTCTAAAACAATCAGCATTTTTGAACGGATAAGGAGCCTTGAACTGTCATCCCCTTAGTCTGCCGTAGTTCATTGGCCGCTGGTTAACATTCAGTTCTGTACATACAATAATGCTTGGAAGGAACAATATACAGAGTAAATAAAGTCTTGCCATAGTATTTCGTCGGGCAAGCTCGCGTTTGTATTTGTATCTTACGCGATCCGGATACGAACCTCTCAGTTTTGCAAACTGTATCACCATACCTGAGCTAACTCGGGGCACTGATACTAAAATAAGCAAAATATTTTGTCGACAAATAAATATATCGATGTTACTGTCAATATCTAAATTTTAATCAACATATTTTTTTTTCTCATCATTTCAGAATGAAAACAATAAAGAAATTAAAACGTGTATTTATTTGTTTATTTTAAATCCTTTTCATAGGAAGTATACAATCAATATTTTTTCCAAATTCCTCGGTATTAAAGATTGCCGTCTAGATGAAAATATCCACTTCATCAGTCATGATATCGATAATCGAGAACTTTCAATGAGATATGTAGGTATTTATATATATCGACATATTTTTTATCGATATCAAATCCCTAGAGCATGCCCCGTTTTAGCACAGGTATGTGTATCACATTAGTGTTAGAGTTGACATTACATAAAATCTAAACCGTGTGTTTCTTTTTATACAGTTCGAAGAAATCTGCGCGTCCGGCGCCCTCGCCGCTTTACCATCACTGACAGCGGAACTGCTCCGCGAGTCCTCAGCAGAAGACGGCGGCGAAGCACCCAGAGCCGTCGCTGACGCCGCGCTGGTGTGGCTCCGGGACAGATCCGACAAAGATCTAGACCAGCTATGCTCACGCACACATTTACTGTTTGTGGATGGCGGAGGGGAACTTAGAGATTGTGGAGAGCTGCCCGCTGCAAGAACAGATGCTCCAGAATTGCAGGAGTATCGTAGAGAGGTATGTATGTTTCTATCTATCTGTCTATCAGCTACAGACGTCTACTGCTGAACATTGGCCTCCCCCATGACTCGCCAAAAAGTGTGATCCCGTGCAGACCTAGAGGTATGTACCTATGCTATGACATAGTACTATAGACCTCTGCCGCTCCGTACCTACAGTCAGCTTCATATAATAATAAAAGTAGCGAAATATCTCGTAAAATATACTGCTAGTTAAATAAGGATCTGGTCCGATATATTTGGCTCCTTTGGTCGCTATTTGATGCTGACTGTATATCGGAACTCTTCTGAGAATCAGTCAAAGATGGCGACGAGGCTTCAAGAGCTGTCACCTACGCGGCGCTAGTGTGGTTCCGAGATAGATCTGGACCAGCTGTGCTCCCGCACACATCTGCTGTTCGTGAGTGAGTGTAGTGGTGGAGAAATGAGATGTCGCAAATATCAATTTACGACATTTTAATGAAATGACATCGATATGTGAAATTTTTTCAATAATTTTCCCCTACTGAATATGTCCCTGAATTCTATACTTTCATCATCAGTCATCACAAATGGGTGGTAGTCGAACTTTATCTTCTTACTCATCCGTTTTATTACCAGGCATATCGGGTAATCGGATTCTTTTATACCTAAACTTTGGCGGCGGCTTTGTCGTTCAGTTGTGGTGGCTTCGTTTGAGGCACGAGGGAGATAGCAATAGGATCCCTATTTATTACACATTCCGTCGGGTAACGATACATTAGGCCGACATCTCCAGTAAGGACTCCTTTCAACGTCCGAGACCACGGCACGTGAAACCGTGTCGAAACGTCGGGCAATGAAGCTATCGCAGATCACAAATAATATCGCGATGGACGCGGTTTATTAAGAGGCTTTATTCCTTTTCAATTTTTTTTTTTCATATTATGACAAATATGTTGATAACTTTTGTGTGAATAATACTTTTCCCCGAGCTCTAGGTAGTAACATAGCTATTTCATGCTTTCATTGTGTGCAGTCGAAAATAAGTTGAAAAAACTAATCTTCCGCGTGAATTTTGTCAATTTCGAGTAGTTTTTGAAACAAAAATTATCAATGTAAAATTCAAACTGTAGGTTTCAAATATATGCCAATAAATCCAAATAGCCCTGTGTTCTAGGCAGTAACGTCAATGAAATGTTAAGAAACATGTTTTGATCATAGAGAAAAATGCCTAAATAATCAGCATTTTAAAAGGAATAAGGTCCCTTTGACCGCCAAAGACGGCAAATCACGTCATCGGGAATTCGTGCCACTGACGCCAACGACGCCTATTGACGTCAAAAATTTCAGTGGTCAAAAACATGCTAATTCAAACCACTCTGTCTTTTTCTACCTCTGTTGATTTTGGAGCACATTTTTTTTTTGGTTTGGCGTCAGTGGCATGGTGAATTGACAACATTTCATATTTTTAAGACTATCATTTTATTACTTTTCTGAATCCTGCTTAAAAAGATGAAGTAATCTCTGTTTTTATTTATTTTCTGAGATGATTATTTATTTTATTATTAATTTATAAAAACATACTCATTTTAAAATGTGGCAACACCAAAACCAGAACTTAATGGAACGGTTACTTTAGTCGGTTTTCTTATTAAAAAAAACTTAAAAAAACTCGGTATGCATCTGTCATCTGTCAACGTCAAATAAAAAAAAAATATATTTTTTCGCTCTTTGGTTTAGACAACAACCCTATTCAGCCCGTATTGTCTTAGATTGCAGTTATTTGATGTATTTTCTTATATTTCTTTAAATACAGAAGAATAAATTCAAAGATTTTTTTTAAGGTACACGACGACATAAAGCCCTTTCGATCTCTATATTAATTTCCACCTGTTATAAATATGAAATGTTGTCAATTGCTTTGCCGCTCGGCGCTCAAAGGGTTAAGCGTTGTCTTGTCGTTCGCAGGCGGTGGCGCGTCGCCGGCGCGACCCGCCTGTGGGCGCGGCGCCGCGGCCTCTAGCGGGCGGCGAGCTCGGCGCCCGCGAGCGCGCCACCGGCGCCGGCGGGGACTGCGCCGTGCTGGCCGCGCGCTCGCAGGGGCCGCGCGCCACGCAGGCGCTGCTGGCCGTGCGCGGCCGGCTGCTGGCCGCCAGGGTCGCGTGGAGGCCGGCCGGCGGCCCGGTCGCGAGGGGGGGGAAACTAGGACACACTCAGGTTGGTAATGGCTTTTAACTGTACATATTAGGTCTTAAAACACTCGTGTGGGCCTATTATGAAACTCGCCTACGGCTCGTTTCTAAACGCACACTCGTTTGTTACAATACTATTTTGTAATGGATGTCGTTTTCACACTATATATGTGGGTAAGTGGGGATTGTGCCGTGCTGGCCGCGCGGTCAGGATCGCGTGGAGACCGGCCGGCGGGCCGGTAGCGAGGGGAGGGAAGTTGGGATACACACAGGTTGGTAACGGCTTTCAACTGTACGGTCGCCATCAGATATATCGCAGCATATGAGGCGTTCGTAACTATCTGAACATGTACTGTAACGCCCAGTCAATGAGAGTCGTCTTCCGATATTTATGAACGCCTTATATGCTGCGATATATCTGATGGCGACTGTACATAATTAGGTCTTGAAACACTCGCGTGATCATATTATGAAACTCGCCCACCCTCGTTATAAGCTACCATTTTGTAATCGGCATGGATGTCGTTTTCACATTATATATGTGGGTAAGTGGTGATTGTGCCGTTCTGGCGGCAAAGTCCCTGGGGCCCATGGCTACACAAACGTTGTTAGCGGTCCGAGGGAGACACTTGGCAGTTAGAGGAGTTTGGACCCCGCTGGTGACCAGTCGCGAGAGGAGGGAAGTTGGGACACACTCAGGTTAGTCATATAAGCGCGCCGTGCGGGCGATGGTGCGAGTGTTGCGCGACACCAGCATCAGCCATACTTCAGGGAGCTAAGAATTCCTTCCGTCCACTTCTGCCACTACCATCGTTGATCTTCCAGATAGCGGTGTGCAGGAAACGTATGGAGTTTATGAGTGTTGTAATCGACATGGTTGTCGTTTTAACATTATATATGTAGGTAAGTGGTGATTGTGCCGTGCTCGCACGAAGTCCCTGGGGTCCAGGGCAACACAACCGTTGTTGGTGGTGGTTGCTGCTGGCAGCCAGAGTCGCTTGGAAGCCGGCCGTCGACTGCTAGGCTCGTGCTACCCGTTGTCAGGCATTATTAGAACGATTACTTACCTTATATCTGGGAAATAGCTTTTCTCAAACATATGCAATGAAATATCATAACGTGCTTTATAATTTATAACAGGCTTCAAGCGGAACAATATGTTTGAGAAAAGCGCTGTACACGCCTTAGCCGTGAAAAGGGCTTGCCTTCGTATCACTATCCGTCTATACCTACTCACCTGGCAAGCACTTCTTTACCGTCTGCAGTAATGTACTATTTTCTCGTTATGTATACTGCCTACCTATACTGACTACCCAGCTCATCATCCTACTAGCGTTTGTCCCGTCCGGAGATGGGGTCCGCGCTTTCCTGCATTTTTGCTTCCACTTCGCTCTATCCTGGACATCGTCTTCGTCTAACCCGCAGCTGTTCAGGTCCTTTCTTATGATATTGAGCCATCGAAGCCTAGGCCTTCCCCTCCGCCTACTACCTGGCAAGGTCAGGTCAAGTGCCCTGTTACTGACGTATTCAGACGTCCTTCTCTTGATATGCCCAAACCATCGTAGTCAACTTTCTTGGAGCTTGTCGGTTGACTGACTACCCAACTGATGCTAAATAGGCTAGTAGATCCAGTTTTGAAATATATTTGAAATGGTTAATAAAGCCAGAAAGCAAAATTTTATCAATTGAAAATTAGAAATTTCATGAACAGTCATAAACGCCGTCCGCCATTTTTGCCTTTTACTAATCAGTGGCGTGACGTAAAACTACCTGTAAATATTCGAAATTCGACCGTCGTGTAGTGCCACTCCGCTGGAGAGAAGATCGAGAGGGACGGCACTATTCGAAGTCGTCAAAGTAGACTTTCAGTTATCTTTCTATCCTCGATTGCCAAGTTGTTTGAGTCAGTCATAAGCAAACTTTTGGCCTCTCAAATACAACCCTATCTTTGTGACTCACAACATGGTTTTAGGCCGAGACGATCAGTTGAGACTAATCTCTTAACCCTGGTTGACTCAATTTCCGAGCATTTGGACAAAGTAATACAGGTTGACGTGTTGTACTTTGACTTTAAGAAAGCCTTTGATCGCGTGGATAATGACAAATTACTAAACAAATTATGCAACATAGGCTTCTCGCCAAAACTTCTGCGGTTTTTTGCCAATTATCTTCGAGACAGACAGCAGTTTGTTCAACACGGCAACTTCGTTTCCGATTCATACCACACTCGCTCTGGGGTCAGCCAGGGTTCAATCCTGGGTCCATTTCTATTCGGCATTATGATTAACGACTTGGCTTCTGTTCCTAGAAATGCCAGGTGTCTTCTGTATGCTGATGATTTAAAGCTCATTTATGGCGTTCAACAGCTTTCCGATTGTGATTCACTCCAAGAAGACATAAATCGGGTTTACCAATGGAGCATAGCCAACAAACTTCATTTTAACCCTGAAAAATGTTCAGTGATGTCTTTTAGCCGCGCACATAGTCTCATATCAGCAAATTATCTTCTAGGAACGGAACTTATTAAACGCGTTGACACTGTTAGAGACTTAGGCGTCATATTCGACACGCATCTCAACTTCCATGACCACATGAAGATGCTAGCTACCGACTGTTATCGGAGGTTAGGATTTGTCATCCGCAATACCCGTGAATTTGACAATCCTACTGTCATTAAACTCGTTTACACCGCTCTAGTTAGGAGCAAACTCGAGGCAGCGTCTATCGTGTGGAACCCGCACGAGGTCACCTTGCTAATCGAGAAAGTTCAAAAGGCATTTCTGCGATTTCTTTATAAGAAAACCTACGGATACTATCCTCTTCTTTATCCCACAAAGTTTCTGCTTGGTACGTAAGGTTTTAATTCTCTCGAAACGAGGCGAAATTACTTCTTGTTGACTGGGGCGTGTCGAATATTGCGGGGAGAGTCAGACTGTCCCGAGTTGGTATCACAATTAGTACGCCTTCTCGTGCCTTCACAGTCTCAGTCCAAGTTCAATTTTAGGCCACGAACCCGCGATTTACTGGCGGTTCCTAAAGCGCGTACGTTATCGTACAGGAAATCACCCCTTGTTCGCGCTTTACGATACCTGAACGAGCTCCTCGCATCAGCACCTGACTGTGATGTTTTTGCATGTAGCTGGATGATAATATGTGATGAATGTATGAGGTTCTGTGAGGTGATGGATGACCGCCCTTCTTTAGTTAATTATTTGTAATGTTAATGTTTTATCTGTTGTACTATACTAGTGTCTTGTTTTGTTTGTTATATATTATGAATTTCACAGTGCCTTAGTGTCAAACTGTAATACTGTGTGATTATTTTAATAATAAATGAATAAATAAATAAATCTTTACAGGACCGATGACGTCACTATCACAAGCGAAAATGGCGGACAGCGTTTTAAGCATTTCAAAATACAGATTCAAAACCATATTTTCGAATTATTATTTTTCAGCCATCTTTCACTTTTATGAATTGAAAAGTATATATTTAGGTTTACTTTGCTAAATACTATACGGAATAAACATTAAACTCGGATTTTTAATTCAAGACCACAAAGACTACAACAGATACACGTCACTGTCAAAATTGAAAAAAAAAAAAAACTCGTAACCTAGCAACGAGGCAACACAAAAATAATTTTTCTCCCGATATTTTTTGTGAATATAATTGGAATAGCAATTTTTCTGCGCTATAATACATATCAAGGAAGTGTATTTATTATTGATATCGTCGTTCCTTTTTACACGGAGTCGGCAGCGCGGGCCTTCTTGCTGAGCATAGCGCTCCGTCCGCTGCGACATATGTCAAGAAAATGTTGTCAAGCTATATTTACACAACAAAATGCGAAAAACATGCGATCATTCCGCTGAATAACTATCGTAGTTAATGGTCCGACGAAGCTGTTTTTTCTTAAAAACTTGTGCATACCTCCAGTGCATTCCACCAGTGCATATCTTCAGTGCGATCATTGTTCTTCGCTCCGTGGCAGTGAATTTTTATATCTTTTTTACTTTGTTTTTGTAGTAGTAATAAGCTTATTGTTCTTTGTTTTTTTTCTTTTAATGTGTGTGGATGCAATCTGCAACTCAACCGGTTGGTAGCACGTCGTCTAGCCATATTTGCCAAATTTGCAATAAATCTTTTAAATCAATCAAAGGTCTAAACATTCATGTATCGAAAACTCACAGACGCTGTCTCAGCCAGAATGCTGTACCAGTACTCAATCACCATCTTACTCCTCCTTCCGCCACTACTCAACCATCCACCCCATTCCACCTTCAACTCAGTAATCTTAAAAACCATGTTCCGTTAGTTAAACGGATTCCTCGCGGCGCTAGAATCACCGTCGCGACTCATCTTTCAAAATTAATAAATAATTGCACCGAGTTTAACGGCATTGACGACTGGCATAACCTTTTGCTTTTCGCTTTTCATGTCCTCCATGCTCACGATGATGGTTCTTCTATATCATTCACTCAGAAAATTAAAAATAACTGCGTAAGACATTCCACACCGCCCATAGTTTCAAAAGATTTCCCTACATCGTTCAATCGTCGCAAAACCGTAGAATCTAAAGTGAGTGATGGTGATCTGAAAGGTGCCGCTAGTCTCCTTTTTTCTAATGACGTGCTAGCTCCCGATACCCCTGACACCCTTTCGGCCCTACAGTCTAAACATCCCCCAGGCCCTCCATTACCATATTTTTTCGACCCACCAGCGGCAAACCAGGCCTGCCTCCAAATAAAAAATAGAGACGTCATCGAAGGAATTTCATCTTTCAAAATCGGCTCCTCCGCAGGCCTGGATGGCCTTTCACCCCAACATTTGAAAGATTTGACGTCTCACTCCGTGGGTGATGCGGGCGAGCGCCTAGTTGAGTCACTTACTAAATTAATCAATAATATGTACTTGGGTAACGTCAACCCAACAATAGTTCCAATTTTATACGGCGCAAACCTCATCGCTCTCACCAAAAAGGACGGAGGGGTGAGGCCAATCGCCGTTGGTTCCACTCTCAGACGTCTCGCCTCCAAAATTGCAGTAAGATACATAGCTTCAAAATTACAAACTCTTTTCGAACCAATTCAACTCGGTTTTGGGACCAAAGGAGGTTCTGAGGCAGCCGTCCATGCCTTGCGTACATTCCTTTCCAACGAACCTTGCGATATTTTGGTCAAAATTGATGTGAAAAACGCCTTCAATTCGGTAAACAGAGACGTCTTGCTGACTGAAATTAAAAACAATGTTCCAGAACTCTACAATTACCTCCTGCACTGTTATGCAGAACCCTCAAATTTAATGTACCGCAAAAACGTTATATCCTCTGAAGTAGGCTGTCAGCAAGGCGATCCGCTCGGGCCAGCAATTTTCAGCTTAGCTATTAATCCGGTTATTCAAAATTTAAAATCCAAATTCAATGTTTGGTATCTTGACGACGGAACCCTAGGTGGTGACTTAGACACCGTGCTGATTGATCTCGAAACAATCAAAGCTAAATTTATGTCCATGGGCTTAGAGCTCAATTTCAGCAAGTGCGAACTTTTTATCCAAAACCTTGCACTAAATGTTCAAGACATAAAACAAAAATTTGACGCCCTTACACCCAATATTAAAATTGTTGACAGAAACTCACTTTGCCTCCTAGGGTCCCCTATTTTTGAAGAGTCTTTCTCGAACCATATTCTTAAGTCCATTTCTAAATTCAAAAACTACGAAAGTCGTCTCCTTGAAATTAGCCCTCATTACGCATTTTCTATTTTAAAATTCTGTCTTTTCGTCCCAAAATTCACCTACGTGCTTCGCTGCTGCCCTTTCTCTAAATTCCAAAATGAATTATTACAAATGGACGTTTTAATCAAAGCAATCCTAGAATCCATTCTGAACATTCAGCTCAGCGAAAAGTCCTGGACTCAAGCGTCGCTTCCCATTCGCTTTGGTGGTATCGGGACGCGCAAAATTTCATCCATATCCGCACCAGCTTTCTTGTCTTCCGTCCACAGCTCTGCAGACCTCATAGGTAAAATTCTAAAGGCCAGTCCTTTAAACTATGAGACTGCGGGCTTGACGGAGGCCAAGAGAGCATGGTCAATTGCTTGCCCGGGTAAGGATATACCCCAAAATTTAAAATCACAAAGGGCCTGGGATGACGTCATGTCTAAATTAACTTATGATTCCCTTTTAAACCACAGTAGCGGTCCAGAACGAGCCAGACTTTTAGCGGCAGGTGCCTTAGAATCAGGCCATTGGCTCCAGGCATATCCATCCTCCAATACGGGAACTTTTTTGGAACCCGACACTTTCCGAATAGCAACCTGCCTGCGTCTTGGAGTTCAGATTTGTGCCCCACACAAGTGCCCCTGCGGCAGTGAAGTTGATTCACTGGGACACCACGGACTTTCTTGTCAGAAAAGCGCCGGCCGCTTCTCCAGACACGCCGCCCTCAATGACACAGTCCGCCGTTCGCTTGCCACCGTCAACGTGCCGGCCATTTTGGAACCACCGGGCATCGCACGTGACGATGGCAAGAGACCCGATGGAATGTCGTTGATTCCGTGGAAATTGGGCCGGGTGCTGGTGTGGGACGCCACCTGCGTAGACACACTGGCCCCGTCCCACCTCCACGGAACATCGGGCAGGGCGGGGGCGGCAGCAGAGGCGGCCGAAAAATTAAAAATTAATAAATATAGGGGTCTCGGTCCCGAATATAATTTTGTTCCTTTTGGGGTCGAGACCTTAGGTCCGTGGGGTCCCAGTGCCCACAAACTACTAAATGAGATTAGTAAAAGGCTCATTGAGTCCACTGGTGACCGAAGAGCTGGCAGCTTCCTCGCACAACGCATCAGCATTGCGATTCAGCGAGGAAATGCTGCCAGCGTCTTCGGGACTATGCCGCGGGGGCACAGTTTTTTAGATTTATTTTAGCTTAATTTAATTTACTTTATTTTAGATGTTAGTTCTTTAGTTTTAATTTGAATTTAATTGTCCATTTATATATTTTGCTATAATAAATAACTTTTGTAAAATAAAAAAAAAATTGACAACATTTAAATGACATCTGAGTTTGTTTCTTGGCTTGCACCAAATGCACAATGTTACAAGTATAATACCAGATTTAGTACCAAAAATCTCCGATGTTTAAGTTTTTATTATCACCTCTCGTAATTATGTAATAATAAATATTTCTAGTTACTTTGTTAAAACATAGAGTTAAAGTTACCAATAAATAAATTATCTTTTTTTTATAGCCGTTTAGGTGTCCCACTGCTGGGCAAAAGCCTCCCCTTCTTTTTTCCATTCGATCCTATTGCCAGTGCGGTTCTGCCATTCTTTGCAGAATGCGTCCAGATCGTCCCGCCATCTCCTTTTCGGCCTGCCTCGGTTCCGATATCCATCTTGTGGGATCCATTGGGTTGCTATTGTGGCCCACCTTTCCGGATGCATGCGACAGACATGTCCAGCCCAGTCCCATTTCAGTTTTGCGGTCTTGACACCCACATCCACTATACCAGTTTTGATCGAATCAGAAACACGGAAATTATCTTAGCGTGTTTAAAAAAGAAAAAGGAATTTACTATTGTAAAAATATTTTACTGTAGTGGCAACCTTGTGGTAGTGTTTTTGGTCTCGAATTAGAAATCGTAGTATAGTTTAGTACAATTTGACATGAGTCAACTAGCGTATTGAATGTGTGGTTGTTGGCAGGACGCGCCGCCGGAGCCGGAGGGCGAGCGGCGCGCGGAGCTGGCGGGCGGACGCTGCGCGCACGGCGCCGCGGCGCTTGGACAAAAACTGTTGGTTTGCGGCGGGTGAGTTATATCTCCTAAGTCACGATTTAGACATCCCTATAGCCTACTCCAGTTAATTTATTAAGAATAAATTTAGAGTCACAGAATTACAACAACGACCGATCTATCGCAACCGCACTATAATGACACTAGTTTAAATACACGTTATTTCTGATGTTAACTTCGTGATATCTTTAATGGGACACTCACTTTTCCTGACTTTTCGTGTAGTAAACACGTCTACACTTTATAATGTAATTTTGCAGTTCACAGTGCCTTGGTTTAATTACTGTAATACTGTGTAACTAATTTGAATAAATAAATTAATAATGTTACGCTCACGACTGTGAATGGTTTTTAATTTTTTATTTTTTATTTCGTCTTTGTCTGTCTTTACGAATGACATTGATATTGTTGACAAAAAAATTATAAAATCATTGTCATTGTAAACTAGTTCCAGTGAAATTCCGCAACATGGCGCATCCTCAAATATTTGTGGTCGGGCTTTAGTTTTTTTTTTTTACTGTCTGACATTGTCGACAGCTACGACCGCGCGCGCGTGCTGCGCGGCTGCGAGGCGTACGACCCGCAGACGAACCTGTGGTCGGCGCTGGCCGACATGCGCTGTGCGCGCGCGCGCTTCCCCGCCGCCGCGCTCGCCGGCCGCGTGTACGCGCTCGGCGGCTCCGACGGACACAGCGAGCTCGACTCCGTGGACAAGTTCGAGGAGGTATGTGTCCTTATGGACAGCTACGACCCGCACGAACCTGTGGTCTATGGACAGCTACGACCCGCACGAACCTGTGGTCTATGGACAGCTAGGACCCGCACGAACCTGTGGTCTATGGACAGATAGGACCCGCACGAACCTGTGGTCTATGGACAGCTAGGACCCGCACGAACCTGTGGTCTATGGACAGCTAGGACCCGCACGAACCTGTGGTCTATGGACAGCTAGGACCCGCACGAACCTGTGGTCTATGGACAGCTAGGACCCGCACTAACCTGTGGTCTATGGACAGCTAGGACCCGCACGAACCTGTGGTCGGCGCTGACCGATACATATAGTATCAAAATAATATGAGTGCCGTATTGCTCCGGGGCGGTCTATCGCCCTACACTACCAAAAGATAATATCTAGAATATCAGTGACATTAAATTTGAACCTTAATTCTATGACGATACTGTTTGTTTTTCAATATGAATGTTGTAGTGGCACGTGCTAACTCTGTAGCTAGCGGCTTTGCGATAATAGAGATAGTAATGGCCTTTGTTTGAAAGATTAGGGCTCGAAGCGCAAAATTCACCTGGGAAGAGCCGTATTATACGCGCTCGGCGGTTCCGGCGGACACAGCGAGCTCGACTCCGTAGACAAGTTCGAGGAGGTATACACCGACCTACAGAAGAGTGACTGTCCTTATCTATTAGTATGTTGCGCGTCTTGTCTCGCACACTGAGTAAGCACTTCGATTGGACTGCAGCGAGCGGTTAATGTCGGCCTTCGGCCAACTCTACAAGGAGAGAAGAGATTCGTCACCCAGCTGACAGTACCTTATTTTCTAATATCAACATTTAAGAGCGTTAAAAGCCGACTTAATCATAAGATGTATGGCTTATAACATAAAAAAAAAAAAAACATTTAAGAGCGTTGCTATGGTTACGCAAAATTTGTCCCTCGGACAACCTAAGCATTTTTCTATGAAACAGTATAAAGATGTCACTTGGACAACGGGGACAGAGTAAACAACACAAAAACTTGATTCACCCTTTTCATGTTACCTTCGTATCAATGTGAAATGCGTTGTTTCTAGGGTGGAGAGGGTGGTCCGGGTAAATGGCGAGCTTGCGCGAAGTTGCCCGGCGCTCGGTCACACGCGGCGGCCGCGGCCGACCACGAGCGCGGCACACTGTTCGTCGTCGGCGGCTGGGCCGGCGGACGGAGTCTTAAGGCTGTCCATCGGTAAGTTTTATATAAACTGTCTTACTGCAGAGCCAGGCCGAATTAACTCTGACAATGTAAAGGGCTTGGGTAAATGGCGTGCTTGCATGAAACTGCCAGGCGCACGGTCACAAGCCGAGGCACACTGTTCGTCGTCGGCGGCTGGGCCGGCGGGCGGAGTCTTAAGGCTGTCCATCGGTAAGTTTTATATAAACTGTCTTACTGCAGAGCCAGGCCGAATTAACTCTGACAATGTAAAGGGCTTGGGTAAATGGCGTGCTTGCATGAAACTGCCAGGCGCACGGTCACAAGCCGAGGCACACTGTTCGTCGTCGGCGGCTGGGCCGGCGGGCGGAGTCTTAAGGCTGTCCATCGGTAAGTTTTATATAAACTGTCTTACTGCAGAGCCAGGCCGAATTAACTCTGACAATGTAAAGGGCTTGGGTAAATGGCGTGCTTGCATGAAACTGCCAGGCGCACGGTCACAAGCCGAGGCACACTGTTCGTCGTCGGCGGCTGGGCCGGCGGGCGGAGTCTTAAGGCTGTCCATCGGTAAGTTTTATATAAACTGTCTTACTGCAGAGCCAGGCCGAATTAACTCTGACAATGTAAAGGGCTTGGGTAAATGGCGTGCTTGCATGAAACTGCCAGGCGCACGGTCACAAGCCGAGGCACACTGTTCGTCGTCGGCGGCTGGGCCGGCGGGCGGAGTCTTAAGGCTGTCCATCGGTAAGTTTTATATAAACTGTCTTACTGCAGAGCCAGGCCGAATTTACTCTGACAATGTAAAGGGCTTGGGTAAATGGCGTGCTTGCATGAAACTGCCAGGCGCACGGTCACAAGCCGAGGCACACTGTTCGTCGTCGGCGGCTGGGCCGGCGGACGGAGTCTTAAGGCTGTCCATCGGTAAGTTTTATATAAACTGTCTTACTGCAGAGCCAGGCCGAATTAACTCTGACAATGTAAAGGGCTTGGGTAAATGGCGTGCTTGCATGAAACTGCCAGGCGCACGGTCACAAGCCGAGGCACACTGTTCGTCGTCGGCGGCTGGGCCGGCGGACGGAGTCTTAAGGCTGTCCATCGGTAAGTTTTATATAAACTGTCTTACTGCAGAGCCAGGCCGAATTAACTCTGACAATGTAAAGGGCTTGGGTAAATGGCGTGCTTGCATGAAACTGCCAGGCGCACGGTCACAAGCCGAGGCACACTGTTCGTCGTCGGCGGCTGGGCCGGCGGACGGAGTCTTAAGGCTGTCCATCGGTAAGTTTTATATAAACTGTCTTACTGCAGAGCCAGGCCGAATTAACTCTGACAATGTAAAGGGCTTGGGTAAATGGCGTGCTTGCATGAAACTGCCAGGCGCACGGTCACAAGCCGAGGCACACTGTTCGTCGTCGGCGGCTGGGCCGGCGGGCGGAGTCTTAAGGCTGTCCATCGGTAAGTTTTATATAAACTGTCTTACTGCAGAGCCAGGCCGAATTAACTCTGACAATGTAAAGGGCTTGGGTAAATGGCGTGCTTGCATGAAACTGCCAGGCGCACGGTCACAAGCCGAGGCACACTGTTCGTCGTCGGCGGCTGGGCCGGCGGGCGGAGTCTTAAGGCTGTCCATCGGTAAGTTTTATATAAACTGTCTTACTGCAGAGCCAGGCCGAATTAATTCTGACAATGTAAAGGGCTTGGGTAAATGGCGTGCTTGCATGAAACTGCCAGGCGCACGGTCACAAGCCGAGGCACACTGTTCGTCGTCGGCGGCTGGGCCGGCGGGCGGAGTCTTAAGGCTGTCCATCGGTAAGTTTTATATAAACTGTCTTACTGCAGAGCCAGGCCGAATTAACTCTGACAATGTAAAGGGCTTGGGTAAATGGCGTGCTTGCATGAAACTGCCAGGCGCACGGTCACAAGCCGAGGCACACTGTTCGTCGTCGGCGGCTGGGCCGGCGGGCGGAGTCTTAAGGCTGTCCATCGGTAAGTTTTATATAAACTGTCTTACTGCAGAGCCAGGCCGAATTAACTCTGACAATGTAAAGGGCTTGGGTAAATGGCGTGCTTGCATGAAACTGCCAGGCGCACGGTCACAAGCCGAGGCACACTGTTCGTCGTCGGCGGCTGGGCCGGCGGGCGGAGTCTTAAGGCTGTCCATCGGTAAGTTTTATATAAACTGTCTTACTGCAGAGCCAGGCCGAATTAACTCTGACAATGTAAAGGGCTTGGGTAAATGGCGTGCTTGCATGAAACTGCCAGGCGCACGGTCACAAGCCGAGGCACACTGTTCGTCGTCGGCGGCTGGGCCGGCGGGCGGAGTCTTAAGGCTGTCCATCGGTAAGTTTTATATAAACTGTCTTACTGCAGAGCCAGGCCGAATTAACTCTGACAATGTAAAGGGCTTGGGTAAATGGCGTGCTTGCATGAAACTGCCAGGCGCACGGTCACAAGCCGAGGCACACTGTTCGTCGTCGGCGGCTGGGCCGGCGGGCGGAGTCTTAAGGCTGTCCATCGGTAAGTTTTATATAAACTGTCTTACTGCAGAGCCAGGCCGAATTAACTCTGACAATGTAAAGGGCTTGGGTAAATGGCGTGCTTGCATGAAACTGCCAGGCGCACGGTCACAAGCCGAGGCACACTGTTCGTCGTCGGCGGCTGGGCCGGCGGGCGGAGTCTTAAGGCTGTCCATCGGTAAGTTTTATATAAACTGTCTTACTGCAGAGCCAGGCCGAATTAACTCTGACAATGTAAAGGGCTTGGGTAAATGGCGTGCTTGCATGAAACTGCCAGGCGCACGGTCACAAGCCGAGGCACACTGTTCGTCGTCGGCGGCTGGGCCGGCGGGCGGAGTCTTAAGGCTGTCCATCGGTAAGTTTTATATAAACTGTCTTACTGCAGAGCCAGGCCGAATTAACTCTGACAATGTAAAGGGCTTGGGTAAATGGCGTGCTTGCATGAAACTGCCAGGCGCACGGTCACAAGCCGAGGCACACTGTTCGTCGTCGGCGGCTGGGCCGGCGGGCGGAGTCTTAAGGCTGTCCATCGGTAAGTTTTATATAAACTGTCTTACTGCAGAGCCAGGCCGAATTAACTCTGACAATGTAAAGGGCTTGGGTAAATGGCGTGCTTGCATGAAACTGCCAGGCGCACGGTCACAAGCCGAGGCACACTGTTCGTCGTCGGCGGCTGGGCCGGCGGACGGAGTCTTAAGGCTGTCCATCGGTAAGTTTTATATAAACTGTCTTACTGCAGAGCCAGGCCGAATTAACTCTGACAATGTAAAGGGCTTGGGTAAATGGCGTGCTTGCATGAAACTGCCAGGCGCACGGTCACAAGCCGAGGCACACTGTTCGTCGTCGGCGGCTGGGCCGGCGGACGGAGTATTAAGGCTGTCCATCGGTAAGTTTTATACAAGACTATGGGACATCAAGGGAAAGTACCTTAAATATTGTAGATCGGGTATTTTGCTGAAAGAAGAGTTTATTTTATTTTTAGAAGTTAGTAGTCCTGCATTTAAAGATTTTCTAAGAATTACTGCTGCCGCGAGGCCGAAGGCCGATCTCCGCGTAGCAACGAAGGTGCGGAGCGTCCCAGGGAAGGCGCCGGTAGCGAGCGAGCCCGCAGGGCGTGCCCACCCAGAACATTGCTACCCCCCTAAGTGATTTTAGCTCGACGGCGAGCGTCAACGCCGCGAGGCCGAAGGCCGAGCTCCGCGTACCACCTGGTCCCAGGGAAGTCGCCTGAAGCTTGCGAGCCCAAGGGCCCGAAGGGCCCGTATGGCGAGGCCACCTAGTCACTGGCACTTGCCATCAGGTCTTCCCATGCAAATACACCTTAGTGATTTTTTTTAGGAATCCCGTACCTCGGGAACTGTCGCATAGGTAGGGAGTGCTCGATTAAATGTCATAGAGATACAACAAATTATTAAAAAACAAAATCTTCATAAAAATCGATCAATATCATTTTTATTTCGTTCTGTCCACCAGTGCCAACCCTACCATGATAGGTATACATTTGGCGCGCTCTTTAGAAGCTTAGTCTCTGTTCCGTTTCTGTACTCATCTGGTTGTATAGAGCGCGTTATGGAAAATTCCATGGGTTTGGCAAAAGAAATGCCATACTTAATTTACTTGATAGTTCTGTGAATTCTGTCGCATCCGAGCTCCGCTTACACCACACCTTTTGTTCTAGGTACGATCCAATAACCGACTCATGGTCCGACGTGAGTTTCCTAGAGACCGGGCGGTCACAGTGTGCCGCAGTCGTGTGGCAGGGCTCTCTGTGGGCGCTGGGCGGCTGCGACGCGTGGCGGTGCCTCGCTTCCACTGAACGCTTGCCGCTGGACGACGTGGAGGCGGGCTGGAGTCCTGGTGAGTCACAGTGACTAGAGACCGGTGAAGGAATACTCAAATCTCACAACTGAATAATATCACAGGATAAGTCTCAGGACTCCAACTAGTTTAAAAGTACTAAAATCTGAAAAGGTCGAGTTATGTAAAAAATATTGAAGAATTGAGTCTTGTACAACACTACTTTCTGTTGGATAGAGAAACAAAGAAATGGCCGCAAAATGATCTTTACGCTGCGTGATGTGATGAGAGACGTACGTCTCGGAGTCAGTCAAAGTTTTTAATAATTATAAAGCAGCAAGACGTGATTTTTACATGAGTTTAAACCGTTTTTATAACTATTAAAGATGTCTCACGATAGTTTTAATAGTATTAATCAGAAGTCTGTCAAACGTAATGGCATACGTACTGATTGATAATGGATTATTTATTTACAGGAACGATGTTGCCGACGGCGCGTCGCTCTATGGGCGGGTGCGCGTGGCGCGGACGCCTCGTGCTGGCGGGAGGGTCCGACGGCGCCGCCTCGCTGCGCCGCGTCGACTGGCTGCTGCCTACCAGTGACGTCACAGGTAACTGAGCGCTGCACCCTCTCGGTCGGATGCTGCCTACCAACGATGCATAAGTATGTCGATGCTGCCGATGACACGTAGTTTGAGAAAAGCACTATACATGCCTAGCCGTGAAATGGGCTTGCCGGCTTCGTATTATTATCAGTCTATACTCACCCTGGCTTTGGCTGCCATAAATGGCTTTTATTATTATTATTATTTATTATTATACTCACCCGGTAAGCCTTTCTAATAAAAATAGGTGACAAATGAACTTCATGACACGGATAAAAAAAATGCAGATTGGTGATTATTTCCTCGCATATTTGGAGAAAAACACTATGTAACAACCGCGGCTGGGCATGAGACTAATTTAGGTTATTCAGGGTCGAAAGAGTTCATCGACCTGCGGATTGATTCTGACCAGTATAATATTTTTCATCACATTTGCTCGTAAAAGATGGTATTACATGCAGGTGTACTGAAGGACTAAGGCCTATATAGTTCCCGCGGGAGTTATAAATTGTTATAACTCCCGAGGGAGTTATAGTATTAGTTTTAAAAATATAGTACGCACTCGCAGATTACTTCAGACTAAGGAGGTTTCAATCCAGCCAAGGTTTTTTGTTGTACGAACAAAACTTGCCTACCAGCAAATTTGATTGTGTATTGAATTAATACGGTACATGTACTGCATTAATATTTATGTTTTACAATTATTTAATTGTATTTTGCAATAATTTTATTAAATTTAATTTTGAATTATCGTTCCATTCTGGCAGTATAGCCTGTCATGTCTCTAAACTAAACGCAGTTCTTAGCATTATCTGTGGTAGACGACACAAAAAAAAGAAAAAAAGTTATAAAATTATTGGTTAGGTACTATTTAGTTTTGTAACAAAATTACTGTTCGTATTTAAGTTTTATAACATTACGGTATTAATTATTGCCGCATAATATTGTTAATTGTTATTTGTTTAATGATAGATGGTAAGATTCTGTGTATATTTGTTTTCTGTATTAAGCTGATGGCTGTTTTGCCAGTGCATATAGTAAATTAAAAAATATATACAGTAAAAAGTTGGTTGTCAATCGTTATGGTTTAATTAGTTTAATTTTTATTTTTGTCTTACGTATTTGTTATTTACTCCCAAATGTGATGAAAAATATTGTGTGTATGGCGGGTAGTAAGGGGATTACAAACTCAGGACATTAAAAGCCCTCCGCCTTCGGTGTCGGGCTTCTAATAGACCTTCGTTAGTAATCCCCTACTTACTACCCTTATGACACAATATACTATAGTTGGGCGCCTCAGGGTAAGTCTGAATCTATCTCGAACGTTAGTGCTTTGTCGTCAGGAATAACAAAACCGTTTAAACACTCACACCAATTTATTGAAAGTAAGTTATTTTTATACAACACCTTATTAACTTAGGTATATTTAGACATACATTAAACCTAACTTAAAGGACACCAACGAACGTCTTCGTAGCTTCGAGATATAAACTACTGTTTTAATAATAATATTCTCAACTTTACATTAATACAATATTTCCAGAGGAATGAGTGTGTGTGTGTGTGTGGCACAGATCAGTTAATAGAACCAAAGTACTCACGCGAATTATATAAGTTGGCTGCCGCAAATTTCTTTTAAAACCTTTTAATTATGCTGGTATTCATGATATGCATTATTAAAGTCAAAAGTAAATTAATATTGGGGCTGGGGGAACTATCTACCTACATGTCACCAATGTGAGCTTCGCAAAGTGAGCATATCGAATTTGTTATTAGTTGTTATTTATTACCTGGAGTGTAAACCTCGTCGTACGTTATGTTACATATGTGAATAAAAAAATATATATAGGCCTTGTTTTAGCCTATTTATAAAGTTTAAAGTGGGTAAATAACTCAGTAAACTAAGTAATTGTGCATGATTTTACTATTTAGGATTAAAATGAACACTAAATATGTAAATAACCTATTGTTACTGTTTTTCAATAAAGACATTTTAAAAACAAACAAACAAACAAACTCACGCGAATAAGACTATATTAAGTGCACGCGAAGTATCACCATATCCTCGCCGACACCACGCGAACACAGTTGCCTCTTTAGACGGTGACACACCCGCCTGCCGAAGACACCTCTGTAAACTTGGACGACCAAAATGCGGTGATTCTCAGCGTAACTCCAACGCGACAATCTTTGTACACTGACGTGGCATATTTGCGATATCCTAGCGATCTCCTAGCGGTCTCCTAGCGGCCCTGAAATTGAAAAATTTACAGGTTATCCAACGAAACGTCAAACTAATAAGAACGGCGATATCGTGACCAAAATATAAAAGTTCGGCTTACAACAAAGGGGCAAAAAAAATCTTCTTCACAAGCGTCCCCCTACGACGAAACAACGACTAGCGTTGGGCCCTTTTTACCGTCGGGATACCATCTGACGTACACTGAAAATAAAACGAATGCGTCAGTATTCACATCTATAGTTGAAAACACCCAGCGTCCATCGTCGTTTTCCAGTATCATCATCAAATCATATCATTTATTCAAGAACAGTTACAAATTGTGTTTGAAATTCTTATATATACTAAGTTCTAAACTAGGTACTTAATCTAAATAAATTAAAAGTCACCACATAATACTAATAATACACGTCACAAAATATTCTGTTGCACAGTCGGTAAAAAATAAATAATAAATAATAATAGCGATAATGTCAGCGATTAAATCGTGATTCGAGATACATCAACAATTAATTAATATAAATAAATTGAATATTATTGACATTTGTTTTGCATGTAATCATCTATTGAATAAAACGATTTTTCCAATAGAAACTGCTTGAGTGTTGCGCCAAAAATTTTACTATTTGTGATCATTTTAAGCTCAACAGATAGCTTGTTATAAAGGACAACCGACTGGTACGCCGCGTACTTCACAATGTTTAGCCTAGGCACATGTTGCATGGTATGTCCTTACGTCTCGTTGACAATCTATGCTCAGTCCAACGTGCTTTCCCATTTGTTTAAGTGCTTCACGAAGTCTGTGAGCAGTACGAGAATGTATAGACATGGTACAGTTAGAACCTTGAGATCAATGAAGTGCTGTCTACCCTTTTCTGCATCGTGAACGCACTATCAACATTATAGTTATAGCCATTACCCCATAATTTTATGCTGTAACGCAACTTTGATTCTACTAGGGCGTAATATACTAACTTAAGTTGTTCAGTTTTTAAGACATCTCGCAGGCTACGAAGGGCATAACAAGCAGAACCTAGAGAGCTGTTAAGCTCCTGAACTTCGTGCTTCCAATTCAGTCGCTTAACTGCTCTCTAGGTTCTGCTGGTATCTGACATACTTACTCGAACCTGACTTAGAGGCCAGCAAGGAACTCTTTTAACGTCGGAATGTTCAGCGGACGGAATGGGAACGTCGCTGTAAAGAAAATACATCACGATTAAATACCTCGTCAATCAAAAGAAATACGAAAGAGTCCCATGGGAGACGCCATTTTAAACGCACTCGATGGTGGGCGGCTCGTCACATCGGTTCCAGTTTCGTCATATTTCCGACTTTTTATTTTCTGGGTAGTCCGAGACATCCCTGGATTGGATTAACCGCTATTTCCTGAAGAAATATCCCATATTCTCTCGGATTAAAACTGATTTCCAAAATTATACGCCCACCTCCTCAGACCAATCATCTATAGACTTGACGTCAGCGTACACCCGTAAGGGACAGACATAGAATACGTCATATATTCGGGGTGGCCATGTTGATTCAACTTTCCCCATAATTTTATATTACTGACATGCCATTTTTCAATCATGGTGGCTCCATATAATACTTAGCTTTTGGAACATCTTATCACTAAAAAATGAGGATGGGGTTTAAGGTTAGATGAGAAATCAGAAATGAAACATTCAGATAATGTTACCGATATTTTAATTTTTATATACAAATAATACTACTGACTGAGCGGGCGGTCCTGGGTTGAAATCCCGGCCAGGGCAAATATTTGTGCAACAAACTCGAATATATGTTCCTGGGTCGTCATGAATGCTATCGATATATGTATTTATATATATTATGTCATCTAGTACCCATAGTAAAAGCTTGGTTTGTGTAACATACCTTAATGTTTATTTATTAACTAGCGACCCGCCCCGGCTTCGCACGGGTGCAATGCTGATAAATTATGCATGCATTATACATATAAACATTCCTCTTGAATCACTCTATCTATTAAAAAAACCGCATCAAAATCCGTTGCGTAGTTTTAAAGATTTAAGCATACAAAGGGACATAGGAACAGAGAAAGCGACTTTGTTTTATACTATGTATGTAGTGATACATATTAGATTAAATTATTTCCGTTGGCGATTCTAAGCCGTGGAACCGACATCCTCATTTAATCTTCACAATATTTGTTTTTCTTTTTTGTTATTAGAATAGAAGTATGATTTAATACCCCTAAATTTATGATATTTTCATCTGGTATCCCTAACATGATTGTTATGCAGCTAAATTAAGAACACATTTAAATATGACTGACAGCTTATCATAAACAACCTACGTAATTTGGGCGGACATGTCACGTACTTATTTGTTTGCCACAAACTCGATTGTGGCAGCGGTGGAAAAGTGAAACTATGAAAAAGACAAAAAATAATATACTTCTCTCTGTCACTCTTGTTATAATTTGTATATGATCATCTCCTTTTGTAGTGGTATTATTATTTGGTTGTCAAGTCTATAGATGATTGGTCTGAGCCCACCTCCGACATCGACGACCTGTCTCAATGACCTGACAGTGACAGCTAGTTACTTTTTAAAAGCAGAAACAACACACCGTTCGAGTCACTGTTTTGACTTCTGCCCTTTTTAGCCGCTGGACTACGTATTCACCAACAGTAATGCCCTAGTTATTTTTAATTGTGTAAAAATATATTTAATAGTAATTTACAATCCTTTTGCTAGAATTCCAACCATTGTAATTTATAAACCAAACAAAAAAAAAATGTCAATAGACAATTGGCCTTCCCAGGGTTGCCAGTACAAAATCTCATAAAGAGCCATTCTAATAATGTTGCTTCAAAAAAAGTGTTACAGGCCTCGGCGATAAATTAGTGGATTCGTGCTACTTGAAGGACGATGTCGTAGCCGAGAGATTCAAATCATACTCGACCACGAACTGACTTTTCCCGGCCTCTAACTGTAATGCACATATTGTCTGACAGGAGGCGCGTGGCAGCCGGGCCCGCCGCTGCGGCGCGCGCGCGCCGGGCTGGGGCTGGTGGAGGTGGGCGGCGCGCTGTACGCGGCCGGCGGGTTCTCCGGCCGCGAGTTCCTGGCCTGCGTCGAGTGTCTGCCGCAGCCCGACGCCGAGTGGACGTCGCTCGCCGACCCGCCCGCCGTGCTCACCGCGCTCCACGACAAGGGACAGGTACGTGTATATAGTGCAGGGGGCGCGCGGGCTGGGCTGGTGGAGGTGGGCGGCGCGCTGTACGCGGCCGGCGGGTTCTCCGGCCGCGAGTTCCTGGCCTGCGTCGAGTGTCTGCCGCAGCCCGACGCCGAGTGGACGTCGCTCGCCGACCCGCCCGCCGTGCTCACCGCGCTCCACGACAAGGGACAGGTACGTGTATATAGTGCAGGAGGCGCGCGGGCTGGGCTGGTGGAGGTGGGCGGCGCGCTGTACGCGGCCGGCGGGTTCTCCGGCCGCGAGTTCCTGGCCTGCGTCGAGTGTCTGCCGCAGCCCGACGCCGAGTGGACGTCGCTCGCCGACCCGCCCGCCGTGCTCACCGCGCTCCACGACAAGGGACAGGTACGTGTATATAGTGCAGGAGGCGCGCGGGCTGGGCTGGTGGAGGTGGGCGGCGCGCTGTACGCGGCCGGCGGGTTCTCCGGCCGCGAGTTCCTGGCCTGCGTCGAGTGTCTGCCGCAGCCCGACGCCGAGTGGACGTCGCTCGCCGACCCGCCCGCCGTGCTCACCGCGCTCCACGACAAGGGACAGGTACGTGTATATAGTGCAGGAGGCGCGCGGGCTGGGCTGGTGGAGGTGGGCGGCGCGCTGTACGCGGCCGGCGGGTTCTCCGGCCGCGAGTTCCTGGCCTGCGTCGAGTGTCTGCCGCAGCCCGACGCCGAGTGGACGTCGCTCGCCGACCCGCCCGCCGTGCTCACCGCGCTCCACGACAAGGGACAGGTACGTGTATATAGTGCAGGAGGCGCGCGGGCTGGGCTGGTGGAGGTGGGCGGCGCGCTGTACGCGGCCGGCGGGTTCTCCGGCCGCGAGTTCCTGGCCTGCGTCGAGTGTCTGCCGCAGCCCGACGCCGAGTGGACGTCGCTCGCCGACCCGCCCGCCGTGCTCACCGCGCTCCACGACAAGGGACAGGTACGTATTTAACTTAGAGCATTAAAACAACCGGAGGCGCATTCGCCGTATTTCCAAATAAAGTAATCTGCCATAACCTGGAGGGAACGAGGTAACACGAGGTATAGTGCCGCCCCGCTCACTCAAATATAATTTGACAGGAGATCGAAAGGGACAGCACTATTCGGAGTCGTCGGAGTAGCCCTTCAGTTTTCTTTACGGGATCGGTGATGTCACTATCATGGTCGAAAAAGGCGGACAGCGTTTTAAGCATTTCAAAATACAAAATAAATACTCTATTTTCAAATTCAATTTTTCAGCCATCTTCTACTTTTATGAACTGAAAATATATATTTAGGTTTCTTATGCTAGATACTATACGAAATAAACATTAGTTTAATACAATTTAACATGAGACAACTAGCAAATTGGATTTTAAAATGTTCAATACACTTAGATATTTCTAATAGTATCGAACACAGTTCTATTTTACTGACAAATTAACTTTTACAATTGCAGAACGGAACGCCAGTTGAATCCCCAACTGACACGCCAGTTCAGACGCCAGCCGAGACGTCAAACAAGACGCCAGCTGATCCATTGGAGGCGCCAGCAACGCCAACGCAGTGACGCCTCACCGAGCAAACGCCGAGCGTCGCGCGGTCGCACAGCGGGATGCGTCGACTGAGGGATTTCGATGGTTTTTGAGCCCTTATTCTGAAAAATGCCTTTCTAGGCTATGGATTATGCCGACTGGCCGACTAATAGGTTTTCGAATTGCCGTTTAGTCGTATTTCAAAAGGCATTTTTCTAAATAAGTTTTTGTCATAAAATGTCGAGTTTCCACTTTCAGGTCATTGGGGAACAGATGGAAATTTAGTTTTATTTTTTCTTTTATTACAGTTAGGGACTTACCCTAATTTAATGATAAAAAAAGGTTAAAGATTTTTCTGTAGCTTTAAAAAAATTAAGTATATGGCTCCCCGGCTCGTATACGGGCTTAGCAAGCCATCCTTTTTTCACGCAGGGACATCCCAAAGAAGGGGGGGGGGGGGGGGGGAGTTCCTTAAAAAAAAAGCATTTCAAGGGTTTTTAAAATTTTCATCCGTCCCTACTACGACTATGCGTCTTTCTCACTTCAAAGCGACCGAAAGAGACACGACGTTCGCTTGTGTCTACGGAATGTAAAACTATTTATTTAACTATAACAACAACCGGTTTAACCGGATTGTACTTTAGAGAAATAATCGGTTTTGCATATCTCGCTTGCGTCACGCTTCCGCACTCCAAGCAATTAGTATTATTAATGTTTTAGAGTAATTTATTGTGAACGCGATTTATAGTGAAATCCATAGTTTCTACCTCAAAATTGTTCGCAAAAGCGAGAGCCTTTACACGCATTTATCGCGTAGAATTAGCTTCATAAGAATTAGACCGTAGAAGGAAAAATGGTTGACCCTCGTTTCATAGACAAATGTTTCATAGAATTTTTCATTTCATCGAAAGCCTTTTTCTCTGAAACCATCACCTCTAGTACAACTGTCACATGCGACTATTTCTCGCGCGAGATAATTGCCTGTCTCTTTCTGTGCAGTAATGTAAGAGGGTGACGGGTAGCGCTATGTCGCGCGACAAGAGTCGCAAGCATAGTTGTGATAGACGGGCTGGTTGGATTGTTATTTAAACCTCATTTATGAAGAAGATCAAATTTTCAAGGTTTATGAAAAAGATATGACGTCAGCGGAAAAGATGTCTATGAAATGAGAATTCGTTGAAACGTTTATCTTTAAAAGGAGTTACCAAGAAAAATATAGAAAGAACCATGGCCAACTGTGCATGAAGACTGGACCAAGAACCAACAGAGATGATTACACAGGTATTCATATCTGCTTGATGGCGCCACCATCGATGTAAACGTGGTTAATTAGTCCGCATTTCTTAGTTGAAATGTTCGCAGTTAAAAAGATCTTTTTAAAATAACGAGGAATCGAATTAAGTTATTATTCAATTCAATAAAACAATTCAATGAAATTATATTTTTAGAAACAAAAATTTTGGAACAACCATCGATAACCGAGTTTATCGATATGGAAATCCCTACCTGTCACTCTCAATATTTAGATGACTGGTAATAAGTAATAACAAACACGAATATCTCAGATCTGCAACGGATTTAAATTTGTTACTGATAGTAAAAATATAATGAGATATGAATACCTTGTGTTCTGATTCTCATCTCTGCTGGTCCTTGCTCCATTAAGGGTGAAGTCAGACTAGCGTAATTTGAGTCGCGTAATTTCGGTCTCGCCATACATCATTTCACCTGATCACATCACACTAAGTATTGCGCGACCAAACTTACGCGACTCAAATAACGCTCGTCTGGTTTCACCATAAGGCGCATGGCCTTTCCTTCAAACTGCTATCCATGAGAAATCCTGGTCTATGGTAAATCGATGTAATTATTACTTATATGTGTGTAGTGCACTACACTGTTAAGATGCCTGCTACGAAATATTGGAACAAAAACGAATGACGGATAGTGATTTAGTATGTCGATAAAATTATCGATATTCCTCTTCTAGGCGTAATCTTGGAGAATAGTAACAATGAGTATTGAAACGTGCATCATTTAACTAAAACTTTCGAAGTCGGTTTATATTTTGTCATATGGAATGTTTGTGGATAAAAATGTAGTAATGATATAGTCTTCTTAATTCCAGCTCAGTGAGAGAAGCGAGACCTTAAAAGTTTATCATATTAAAACTATCATGAGTCATCTTTTATAATTATTAATAACGGTTTAAACTCACTTAAAATGCCATGTTCAAAAATGTTCCAAATTTTTTTTAAATAGAAAACTCCGTAGAGTCGAGACACATATTAAAATACACACTAAACGGGTTTAGTCACGTCGTATAGTCGAATATCGCTCGGCATGTTTCGAATCGGTACCGTGAAATACGCCAACTTTGCCTCCACATGGAACTTTGCCCAAAACGCTACTTAGAAAAAGAAACGTTACTGTAGACAATTTCAAGATGATTCCATAATCATTTAATCAAGATGATTCCATAATCATCTTTAAATTGTCTACAGTAACGTTTCTTTTTTTAAGTAGCGTTTTGGGCAAAGTTCCATGTGGAGGCAAAGTTGGCGTATTTCACGGTACGCGATTCATCATCAGGAGCTACGATCAGTCGCGGCGGCCAATCGAACACCGCGATCGTACCTCCTGATGATGACTTTTACGACGTGAGTCCATTTCGTATGTATTTTAATATGTTCCAAACTGATAGCTGTCCCTGATGAAGAACTCCATACGAGTTCGAAACATGTCGGACCGTTCCTGACAATTTTTCGTGAGTATAAACCTTTTTATTAATTATCCTAAGAGTTGTATACATTTTAAATTAGTACATATTTATATGATGAAATTGTCGTTTTACAAAAGCAATGAATTTAAGGAAATTGATTATTAATAACACTCCTATCTTTTTCGCAAACAACTGTGTTCAGTTTGGGTAAAGTATAAGTAAATTTTCAAAAGGACTAATTTTAATTAGTACTTTTTAACTGAAAAGTGTTTTAAAAAATTTAAATCAGATTTTACTTCTGGTAATTTTGAAAATTATACACAATATAGTACCTATATAAGGGGCGTGAAATCCAAAAGGGACTCGTTGCCATACAGTCGCTTCTCTGACGGGGCAATTCATAAAGATACCTAAATGGACACACATTTTCGTGGCGATTTCGTGTTAGGGTTGGCACTAAATAATAAATTAAAGCTAAATCTATGATGGAAAAAATAAACGTAAGATCCTAATAATGTCCCATAAAAGTATTGTTGATATTTTTGGATTATTGGGTTACATACGACGATAATGTGACTTTACGAAGTAGATTATACAGTGATATATAATATCTATAAGGTTTTATAGCTTCGGTGCCACATAGTACTACGGTCAGCATCAAAATTTGCTGACATGTCAGTAGAATTGTCGGCTACTTTTGATGTTGACCTTACAACCCGTATACAATATCTATGTACCTTGCTGATATATGAAAGCCATAAAGACGTTATAACATCTGCCCCTCTAGCATATATTGCCAGTCTCTTTCTTTACAATACCGTGCGAGCGAGATAATAATAAGCGAGACAAAACTCGCAACAATATGTGCTAGCTCGGCAGGTCAATATATATTTTCGACGAGTCGTAACTGCCGACCCTAACGAATACATTAACCATGAATGTCCAAAACCTGTCTACAAGTATCAGCTATGGCTTCTAAACCCGGAATTCTACATATGGGCAATCTCGAAATCCCGCAATTGCTTGTACAAAAAATATTGGTATTGGAAGCCCTAGTCAGCTGAGCCAGCCACTAGGGTTAGCACTGCGTGTTACTCCCGTTTTCATGGACGTATTTTTAATAGACGTTTTTACATTCCCTTATGTTTCAACATCGGATAAAAAGGCTATAGTTATTTCGTTTCTTGATGACGCTGCCGAAGATCAAGTTCTTGTATTATCAGTCTAATTTTGACATATCTATGCGTCGTCGTGAAAAGTAATATCTACGTGACCTACCTAAATTGCATTGTTTTCGCCGTTTGGAAATTGCTATCTGTAGGACAGTGTATGACAAAAAATGCCTCGATCTATCTACTCTTAGGGTGCTTCTCACCGCGAGAACTTGCCTGTCATGTAACGAAAAAGATTTTTATTATTGTCGAGCTCGCGGTGAAGAGCACCCTTATGGAACAACTGTAAGAAAGTCATAGGTGTTGGTTTATTATCTGTATATTTTTGAAAGTTATCATTAGACAATGTCATGCATTGGCAACCCTAGGTCGCGTTTTCACGTAAAACTTATGTATACGTTGAAATGCCAGTGCGGAAAGATGTAGATGAATAATTTAAACGTCAGTACAAAAATATGTCCTTGTAACGGTATTTTGGATGTATGTATATGTGGAGTTGTAAGATGTTTATATATTAGTATAGAAAGTACACGACGTTTGATATAATTTTATCAACTAAAATCTTTCGCGGAATACAACATTTGGTATACGATTTATACACAATTTTTTTGTCGGTCTTATAAAGCTAACTAGTGTCAGAAACTGCGTTATATCAAACGTCAAACTAGGTGAATAATTAAGTGAAATAAAATTATGTCAAACTTTACGCACTTGATATAGAGTTATAAACGATAGCCGTGCGCTAAAAGACACTATTTTAAGTTTATTTTTAAAGTAGGTGTGAGTTCACGTCTATCCTAGCGTGAAACTGTCCAACTTTGCCCAAGCAGGTAAATGTCCCCGCGGTTTTGAGATATATGTGGAAATAGGTTAAGTATTAATTTATTAAGCTTTATAAATACGTACCGTTCATCTATTTGCTTATGAAATAATTCGATAATTTTTGTTTTCTTTATGCCAGTGGGGACATACCCAAAGGGGCAAAATTGGACGGTTTTACGGTATATAGTGTTAGTAGAGGTATCAAAACTTACCCAGTATTTTTTGATCAGATCAACCTAGAAGCTTATTTTTTACATCTATAATTCGTTCTACCACGGATTATAGTATTAGGTGTAAATTTTGACTTGATATGTTCGTGAGAAAAGAGAGGGCTTTCTCTAAGATCATGAGTGAAACTGAGAGAAAGCGCGTATATTTATATATATATATATATATTGTCAAAGTAACCACACGTGAGCAAATGCGTGATATATTCCGGCGCTCAAAAAGTGAATGCTCGTGGATTACCAAGCGCGTAAATCTCTGATTGCCACATACCTAAAATATATTATAGACATGGACTCACGCCTGTACATCTTGTATAAGGGACGGTGGTGGGGAGAGCGTTAATATGTTTCCGTTTAACTGATTAAACTGCATTTAACAAGCATTACTAACAACTGTGTTTTATTATTCGTGTTTCCAAATAAGTACAAATAATTTATTTAACAAATACACATGTCATTACAATAGGCGGATTCAATCGATTCTGTTTTTTATTGGGAACAAATGTTTACATGGGAGTGGGACTACCTACACTTAGACTGCTCTAAAAGTCAGAAATGACCGTCAAAGTTCAACTTTCCTACAGAGCACAAAACGATCCATACAAGTGGCCAATAGTTATTTGTGCAACAAGAGAGCAAAGTTGTTTTTTGTTATGAGTGCTCATTTTGAGTCCCGAGCAAGCGAAAGATTCTACTTTTGAATCATGAGCGTAGCGAGTGATTCTATGTTAGAATCCTGAGTGTAGCGAGGGACTCAACAGCACGAGATGCAAAAAACTTTGCTCTCGTGTAGCACACACAACTTTTCACCTCATCAGCGAGAACATATGCGACATTTTGTGTTTTTCTTCCAACGTATGTTTATAGTCTTTGTTGCTGATTTCAATAATATTAATAATCAGAAAATAGATAAGTGCTGCTTAAAAAGGAATAACAATATAATTTAATTGAAATTATAATCAACCAACCAACACGGTTATTGTCATTATTTGATCAAATTGGAAGATTTAGCAGATACATGACGTGTTTATTTATAAATACATTATTATATTACGAGATTTTGTTTATACATTGATTAATATTTTTACTCCTAAAACACCAAACAAAATATATGCAAAAGAAAATAACAATTACAATATGAACTCGATATTTTTTAATGTACGTTTCGAATATGCATCTATGATAAATGGCGAAATTATAAATTATATTTTACAATAAGTAATAAGGTGAAAAATATTATTATATTTGAGCAATGATCAATTGTTTTATATAAAAGGCACAATCATTTTAATATTCGGTCGTTACATAAAAACATAATAAAGAAAAAAAAATACGTTGCAATTAAAACTTTTTCGGGTGTTTTTAATGAATTTTTTGGTATAACGGGTATCCGAACTGTTCTCAATCGAGGTCGGATTTGAAAATCGAATTTCAAATTGATGTTTCTATCCCTCTCTTTTATATACATATGAAAGAAACAGAGTGCATCGAGATTCAAATGATTAGAATTTTATAATTAACCTTTGGCTGAAGAATGACAATTCGTAGTCAGATATTGAAAAAATTAAAAAGCTACTTTCTACTCACGCTCGAAACAAAATCGCATTTTGTTCACTGTTATCTGACAGCAAAATCGCCATGTTTGAGCTGGTGAGGTGAAAAGAGTATGTAATCACTCCGTTCAAGTGGCCTCATGTGTAGGTACACATGATGTCATCTGTGGGCTGGGTACCAATATTTAGTCGTTGATTGAGACTAAGTAATTTGCCAAACACAATTTAAAAAGGGCATGTATTTAAATCGATATCTGTATATTCCCTTTTTTGGATCAAAATATTTGACTTGCTCACTGATTATGCACACTAAATAATGCGAATTAAATATACTATTTAAAGGTATTTGCAAAACTGTTTTACTGGATATAAAAAAAACTAAGCTAACCTAACCCGGCCGAGTCGGATCTTAGTGTGCAGTGCGAGGATAATTAGTGTGCAAGTCAGTATTTTTGGTGAAACTTCCAAATATATCCGATGTACGAACCATATTTTTGGTGTGAATTCGGCCAATTCGGCTGAAAAGGTCATCTCGTTTTGTATGTTTAAGTTTTTGTTGTAGGACATGTTCAGTTAATCAATTGTTTTTTTTTTGCACGGCATTCGTTTTTCTGGTATGCATTCAGTTCATTAGTGGAGTTACCTAGTGTGCTGAAAAATTATACAGATGTGCATTTAATAATATCCCATTTAAAAAGTGCGTTTAAGCTCATGGTTGTCCTATAATTCTTGTTTTGTTGAATTATGAGGATTCTGAAAGCAATTTCAAATTTCTTTTGGATAAAAAAGAAATCATAAAATTTTCGTACATTTGAAGCCACAAATTAAAAAAAATATATCTTTAAACAGGATAAAACGACATCTATGGTACAATACAGGTACTATTAAAACGAATGAAACGACATAAAGGTTAGAAATTTTGCTATCCGACGCTAGATGACTCTGATTAACGTTGTATAAATAAAGCTAAATATTTCAAGTGTAAAAATAAAACTTTCTGATTAAATGCTAACTAGTTCTTAAAATATATTAATTGTTCAATAAATAACTATATTAGGTATTTTAAGTTTTAACTTCAAATATACAAAAATAATTCAGATAAGGACAAGTGTAGTTTTGCTACTTATTCACAGATGTCTCTATCATCAATCTATGCCCGCAGTTGATCAGCTGATGATAATACACCACCAACAAAACGAGTGTCTCAAAGTAGCTGGCAACAGAACCACCGGTATTGAAGAATACTTAAACACAACTGACGACCACAACGCAAACACTTGAAATTTTGGTTTATAGCGCATCTTATTGTCAGTACAATATTTGATCTATGGTACAATTAAAGGGTTATTCCTTTCTCGACCAAAATTTCGAGATGTTTGTAAATTTTCATCCGAGCCCCTTTTAGCCGAACCTTTGAAGTAGTGTCCGACCGAAACACATTTTTCTGCCGAAACCGACACCGAACCTTTTATAAACGTGATTAAAATGTTGTATAAAATATCAGCGGGCTGTTCTTTCTAGATGAGACCGATGGAGCTAAGTGTGTCAGTTTCAGTTTGGTCCAAAATTCTTTCGTATGTACGGACGATTGGATGCTTTTCTGTTATCGCCTGGATGTCGTATTTCTTAACCGTAGGTCACGAAATTTTGTAAGTAGGTTTGATAAGTATATACCTAGATTCTTTTTGTCGATTAGAGGAATTTCAAAAAGTTCAGATGGATATAGCGTTGGGGGGGGTAAACAAAGTAAAAAAATTGATATTTTCACATTGACACTAAATTAAATTACCCAAAAAGTGAAAAGCATTAACAGCTGTAATACTGTACTGAGGCAGCGGTCTGTTAATTGTAGAGGGTATGAAATGAAACAAGTTTAAAAGGGTCATTCCAAAATTCGTTGCAGAAAATCGTTCATAGAAAAAACAACTCTGTTACCACCAAATACCACTATGTTACAGTTTAAAAAACCGAAATATTAATAATTTATACGAAATTAATAATAAGGTGTGGAAATGATGATGATCCTTGTTTTATTGAATTAAAAACTTGTATAAATTTTACATATATTTGACCTAATTTTATAAAAACAAACTTTTTTTTCGTTGGGACAAGTTTATCTGCAACGAATTTTAGATTGACCCAAAAACCTAGGAACAAAATAATTGATAGAGTTTTATTTTTTTAATTGCAATCTGGCAGCCTCGTAGCGCTAATTCAGGTACTCATTTTATTTTATATTCAATTGCTTTCAATTTTTACCAAAATCATTGTTCAGCAAGGATGATATTGCATCAGTTTGATCTATCCAATTAGGCATTTTATTACAGATAAAGTAAACCTCACGATAAGTAAAACTCCAAGAAAAGTGGGGTGAGACAACTTTAGAAAAAATGGCCCAGGAGCGATTGAGTTTTCATTTCCCTTTCAATATTGGACCACCGTGTGACGGGGGTCTTCCTCCTCCCAGGGATTTTGCGAGGATATTTAATCTTTGATTGATGATATAATTGGGAAACTTGCCTACTTACATAAAAAAAACAACGATCTGAGAACGTCCTTTTATTGAAGTCGGTTAAAAAGCTCCAGCCTCCAGAGATGGATGATACAGGCGTCTTGATAACAACTGACATAATAATACATAATAATGGCTGGCGATTAAAATGGCGATCCGTTGTGTAATGCGCAGGCGCGTGTGCGATGTGAGAAATGTGCGTAGATAATTGTCCTGTGTACGACTAGCTTTAATCGCGGGTATACTCGCTTAGATGAGTGCTTCCTTAGTTCATCATCATTCAAAAGAGTAAAAGGCAAGAAGTGGGTTTTGAATGGGATACCTTCACTGTCGATGTTTTTTTTTGTTTTCATGTAGTCTATTTTATAATTATTTTTATATAACTACCTAAGAATCTTATTGTGAATTCGTTGTATTTTATTTATGCCGGTCAAATATTATGTAGGTACCTAATTTTCAATTAAGGCTCCTTATTCGTTCAAAATGCTGATTGTTTTTTTTTATAGAATAACGTTTCATCGAATTTTCATTTCATAGAAATTTCATTTCATCGAAAGCATTTTTTTCTGAAACCATAAAATATTTTTGAATGTTATAACACAAACCTAACCTATTTAACCTAACAAGATATCTAATCTATTCTAGAATCTCATTCGTTTAGGGCATAAACTCATTATTGAAATCAGAGAGTTTCTCAAAAAAATCAGTAGATATTATGGCTCAACAAATTGCGCTTACGCAAGTTGAGGTTTAGATCTGCGGGCTGCTCTGGTTTCCTTCACTATCCATAGTTCGTGATACTATTACACTTGCCATTATTTTAGTACTGTTACTGAAATTAAATAATACGGTCATTCTTGCTTAATTTTTTATATAATTTGTCAAGTTTTGCAAGAATTTAGGCACAATATTTACAATAACTTAATAATGATCCTCTATTGTAGTGATTAGTGTTATCTGTATTTGTATCTCTTTCTTCTTGAGGTGTGCAATAAAAAAAAAGAAAGAAGAAGAAAGAAAGAATGATTTTTATCGCTTGCAGTCCTTTATGTTTAATATGTTAGCTATTCTTTTTTTTTCAAATATATCTAGAGTTATTATAATAGAAATTCCCACTTACCTAGGGCGACGTAAAAAGAATAATTATCGTAATTTCTTATTCTAAAGTAGTAAAAGTGTATTCAGTACTCATATCATAATCATAAGTGTCATGATGGCGTAAAAAATCAAGGCAATCTTACTGTAATTCTTCTTTACTGTACGTAGTAGGGTAATTTTTACCCAGCACAGTACAGAAAAAGACGTGGACGAACTTTCCACATCTTCTTGTTGCCTATATAATCTGGCACTCCTAACAATCTAGTCCAGTAAGCCCCCATATTCTATACTAATATGGTTTGGTTGTTAAGACGTGACAATGTTATATACAAGATTGATTTAATGTCCACAGACAGACCGGGGCAGTGGAAAATTATAAAACTTATCCATATCACACCACTTATTAAAATAAAAATACTTGAACCAACTTAACAAACAAATAAACTAGCAAGCTCTTTAAATCGACATATTATCCTCTCGTGACGCGCGGACATCCTTCTGAGGACATAGTAACACTACATTCTTTATAATTATGATATTTATGATACCGACGCATTACATGCATAGGTAAGTCTCGTGATATTAACATTTGTACATAACCTTTATACACAATAATAAAGTTTACTTTGTAATCTCGATGCAAAAAGAGGGGTGTTATAACTTTTTCATCACACTTGCTCGTAAACAAGGGTTTAGGTGCTAGAAAAACGGGCGGTAAGTCGTCAATTATGCCCTATGGCGGTAAGTAATTTTTATCACACTTTAATGGTAGATGCTAGAAAGCGGGCGGTAAATCGTATATTACGCCCTAGGGCGGTAAGTCGTATATTACGCCCTAGAGCAGTAAGAAATGTTGGCATTGACTACTACTACTACTTTTGTTTTATTTCCTCCAAAGTGTGCTGAAAAACGTCGTGCGAAACTCTGATGGTAATATTCTAATAGACACTCGTTTGTAATTCCTCGTTTACCACCCTTGTTACGTAATGTACATGTGTATCTGTGTATCTGGTCTGTGGTATCATAGCTCCCAAACGGATAGACCAATTTGAGTGCATTTTTTAATCGAAAGACTTGCCCGTCGAATGGTCTTTGCTATGTTTGATGGAAATAAGCTAAGTAGTTTCCAAGATATTCAGATTTAATTGGGACAACTTACGAGATCTGAGCCAATATTGAAGCTACGAATTCCACATTTTGTAGTTATGTTCAGTTTTAGTAGCATTTTCTATATCACTCATTGAATGAGGGTCTCATGATGACCAGAGGAGTGTTTCAAATTTTTAATTTAGGAGTCAATAAACTCCTAGTGTTCAAAATGCACTCTGGTCTCGAAGGGATAGAATCAAACACCGAGATTGATAACAATGCATCGTGTGTTTAATTCTTTGGACTACATGTACTCCACACATTTCGACAAAATATTAATAATAATTTACAGTACTTATGCATTTTACATAAAACAAACGTTGGCGCGATGTACAATTCACGCTCTACGGTCCAGCGCCATCTACCAGACAATTAAGACAACTAACTATTTAATAACAACTTAAACACCTAGAATTATTTTTCATTGAATGTTTGGTTTCGTAGAAGGCTGAAGACCGAAAACTTTACTACCTACCTTAACTCATTTAATTAAAATTAGTATAATTTTTAGGGTTCCGTACCCAAAGCGTAAAAACGGGACCCTATTACTGAGACTTCGCTGTCCGTCCGTCCGTCCGTCTGTTACCAGGCTGTATCTCAAGAACGGTGATAGCTAGACAGTTGAAATTTTCACAGATGATGTATTTCTATTGCCGCTATAACAAAAAAATACTAAATATAAAATAAAATAAATATTTAAGGGGGGCTCCCCTACAACAAACTTACAGATAATGGTACGGAACCCTTCGTGCGCGAGTCCCACTCGCACTTGGCCGATATTTTTCCCTTGTTACGACAAATTAACCATCGAATAATGTAACCTTAAGGTACTGTTTTGCGACACTTTTGAGGTTCATTATTGTGTCGTTAATTTTTGTCGCACAACGGAACTTTTTCCGATCGCTTTTTATCTAAGGCTAACTACGCCTTAATTACGTCCAACTTTTTGGTCTTTACCCAGAAAGCATTATTCCTTGCAACCGTCAACTATTTAAGATTATTATAAAACAAACCTAACCTAATCAATAGGATATTTGCTAGAATTCTGAAAAAAATATAACTACGGACGAATAATATTTCTGCCAAACGATTTTTCGGCGGAATGAAATAAATATCGGACAACCTCACACAAATCGATCTAGTCCCAAATTAAGCTCAAGAAGGCTTGTGTTATGGGTACTAGACGACGAAATACGTACTTATATAGATAAATATATACTTAAATACATAGAACAACCATGACCCAGGCACAAATATTGGAGTTCATCACACAAATATTTGCCCTGGCCCGGGATTCGAACCCGGGACCGTTGGCTAGTAGGCATGTCTCTACAAACCGAGCCAAACGCGTCGTCACGTTCATGAAACGTTCGACGGAATAAGTTTTTAGGTGTCTATTTGGCTCCCGATAATAACGCTTGGTTTATTAAGTATGTTTGATCCTATCTCTAAAGATGCGTACGATTGGTCCCGTGCGAACCGTGGAATACTCCTTTTGATTTAACTTTTTGTTTGAAGGCAACCTGACGAATAGAATTACAACTTATGTGTCAGCTGTTTTAAATACTACTTTTCTAGGTATACAGTAAACGTCCCTGTGCTCGACATTGTCCCAATAGTTGCCATCTTCAATGTTATGTCATTAGCAATAGAGGTGACTGCAGCATCGACTATTAGGCATTAGCGTGTCGAGCACAGGAACGTTTACCTAAACAGAGATTATAGTAACTGAATTATCTCCGTTTCGGTTGTCCCTCATCAGCAGAAAAGGCCAAAAAGTCCCAAACCTCGACCTCATAGCGTAATTAAATTATATAACCCACCGCGCATGCGGAAGGCGAGTGCGCGAGCGGCCCTGCGCGTGTTGCAATCCCTTAAATAGGTCGAGCGAGACTCTAATAGAAAGACGCAGGGCCGGCGTAGCACGTGCGTTTGTCTTTACGCTTGTGTGTGAGTGTCACAGGGGGATAAGCTGCATCCATATTTATTTTTCATAGATTGTTTAGTCTATGGTTACAAAATGAAAAAAAGCTCAATATGTCATGAAATACGGAAAAAAATAATTCGAAAACATTAGTGATACAAAAAAAATGTGTGATTCAATATTTTTTCAGTGCGTCACATGAATAAAAAGAAAACATTCAACACAAACATTATTATCTACAATGGACATTTTGGGATATTTTTTTCTGGTGTGAGGTTTGAGTGTATAAACGATTCTGAGAACAATAAGTCTAAAAACATAAACTTTCGAAAAAAATGTCCATGTACCTACACTGTATTGAAAAAAAAAGGAAACGCTCACCTATAAATAGGATATTTAAGACTCAAACCCTTGTCTATGACTAGGTAGGATTATAAATCTTCTTTTAATAACTTAACGAACTAAAATATATTATGCTAAAACGGTGAAAACAATGGCTAGTGGGAAAATGTTATTGCTCCCTAAATGAATATTTTTCGGACTAAGTGTATATAAATATATATTTTTTTATAATGGTAATAATATTTGTTTGACACTTTGACATGTTAATTAAGTATGAATTCAAATAATATTGTCTGGATAGCTCTTAGTGTATTTATTTTTCTTTTTTTATCTTATAATCTATCTGTTTGACATATTAGTTATAAATTTAAATTCTAATTATGTAATGTGTGTACACCTGAAAAGGTAAGATTTGGCTGATCCAACGCTTGCACCAGTAACCGCAAAATGTAAAAATGTTAACCTAAATCTGTCACACAATAAATATTCATTTCATTTCATTTTCATTTCAACATAAGTAAGTAGTATATTAATAAATACTTAATAAATCGGCCCGCTTTTACATGGTCCCGAAGAAGGCAGCATTTCCTCGCTGAATAGCAACGCTAATGCGTTGAGCGAGGCGGCTGTCAGCTCTTTTATTTTAGCTATAAAGCAATATATTTTCATATCGGTGTTTCATAGATACAATACAATTATACTCTTTATTGCGCACCTTAAATACACAGTCACAAACAAAAACATGTGAAATAGTTACAATAAAACAAACAAAGGTAGACGACAAGCGATCTCGTCCAGACAAATTTTGATAGGTACCTTTCAATACAGCGTGTTATTTAGCCTCAGCCCTTAAGGGCCCCCGCCCAATTCGGCCCTGGTATAAAAACTTAAAAAGATTGTTTGCATCTTTTAGTTACAATTTTTAGGTCACACGCTCGCTGTGCGCGTGCGTGGATCATCCAATGTCGCTACAAATTCAAATAATATTTGTATGAGGGAGTGAAGTTAAGTTAGTTATAAAATCGTAGTAGTAGTATTAATACTGATGTATATGTAGAGTAACAGTAGGCGGTTTTATCGCCATAGAACGACTTTTTTCACAAAAAAATCGGCTTGAGGTTTACGCAAATCTTATACCTCTAATTTAAGTGTATAAGCTGTATAAAGTCTGTATTAGTGTTTAAGCGGCCTGTGTGTTAGGTGAGTGTCTCTCTAGTGATAGAGTCAGTAGTTCAACAGTTAACTACTCCTTTTCCTAACGACGATATCTTTGAATTATTCGATTGACATTGTTGCCTGCACTAGTGCACTAGTCGATAGACAAATTAATTGACTACAAATCTGCATTCAACAAATGTTAATTTTCCTTTCAGTTTTCCTACAAATGAGTCTTATTAAAAAAGAGGTGTTCGGCTGTGTCCATACTATAGGACAGTATTAACCAGGGATGGGTGTTAACCACGTTGTACTTACACAGTTGATCTTACTAATAATATTTCCAAATAATAACGCCACATATTAATCATTCAGGTTTTATTCGTCATCAGAGGAATATGTAGAATTGTATTTCGCTGCACAGTCTCGAAATGATAATAATAACTCATGTAAAGTTGTATTTTAATTAGCCAGAATGATTTGACAGAGGTCGTAATTTATATTTTCGTTATTTAGATTATTCAGAAATGATTTCTTAAAACAATGAATGAGATTCTTAATTACTGATATTAGATTAACTTTTATTCATAAAAAGTGATATGTTGAAACCAGATTAAAGTTAATCAAATTGCGCTCGAAAAATTGCGTCACTTTACTCCAGCTAATTAAAAATTCGACTTTAGTATACGCAGTTATACAGCCTTTGACCACAACATTCAGAGCACAGGAGTTTAAGCTTCCGATTAAAAAAAACGCGCCAAACTCCCGTACGCAAGCCATGCTTCCCGCGCTTCTTGTCAACTTCATTATCGTATCGTATTGATTATAATAATGTAATATTGTGTTGTGAAAGGTGTTAAAATACTATTTGTTATTATAAAAACGATGTTGAGACATCGCCGAAGCGGTTTGATAGATAAATTGCGACAGTAATTCACCTACCTTACCTTACCTACACCCTAAATACAGGACTAGCAATTTTTTATAACGGCACAACATATTGGCTCCACTTCGCCTGATGGTAAGCAAAAAGGGGAGCCCAAGCCGCAATGGCAACTGATAAGAAACCAACGGTGCCATGTCAGTTGACACTGCCATGCTGCCCCGAGAGATGCTTCTTCACGCTTAGTTTGAAGGGTGCCATGTTATAATTATAAGAAGCATATCTTGCCGCTACATTTTATTGGACGCTGACTGTACTCATCTCAGTTTTTATTAGGGTTCCGTACCTACTTATTACTAAGACTCCGCTGTCTCTGACGCACGGTCTGTCTGTCCGTCTGTCATCAGGCTGTATCTCATGAACCGTGATAAGTACTTAGACAGTTGAAATTTTCACGCGACAACAACATATATTAAAAAAAAAACAGAATAAATATTTAAGGGGGCTTCCATACAACAAACGTGATTGCGTTAACTTTACAGTGTAAAGTTTACACCTCATTTGTATTCGACGCCATACATACCGGGCGCAAATTTAACCTGGCCAGTTAAGATGGGATAATGTGTTTGGATCTCGATGCGATAAGTATTTGTCAGACTCGCACTAGGCCGGTTTTTTAGGTAATTTCCGCCTCTATATCACAAAGTTTTCGCAATAAGTTAATCGCCTCATTATGCACAGACAGACACCAGATTGCATCGTATTTGCATATGATTATATTGTAAATAGAAAATTAGTTGGTCAATCATGTAGCACACTGACCCCCGCCCTCTATTGTGCCAGACCTTGGAACTGCGTGTATTCGTTTGGGTGGAACTACGATTTTAGTGGATCGTATAATCACTTGCAATTGTTTTGATCCATCCATGTATGTATATCAAATAAATGTGTGTACGGTTAAAGAAAACGGATACTTATTCGAATTGTACATAGCTGGTGGAAAACGAAGTACAAGAAAAAATAAGTACCTATGTCTACATACAGGCAACCAATTTGATTCCTAGGCCATTTCGTACCTTATCACAGTGAACGTCAGTATGAAAGCCGCTTGAAATCTCATATCATTGTCATTGTGACAAGGTTCTATAGCGGTCTAGAAATCAAATTGGTTGACTGTATACCATGGATTAATCTTAGTATTTTTAAGAAAAATGTATATTGTATGTGAATCAAGCTGTTTATAAATTACACTGCTAAATTTAAGAAAAAATAGAAGCATCGCTATTGGATAAGTATTTATTTCTATTTTGTTCATTATTTCCTAAATTATAATGATAATATACAGGTCCTTTTTTAAACCTAATTGAAGAAAAAAATGTACCAAAATATGATATGAAAAATATTTTTCCACTGCGTCAAGTTTATATTTTTTTTTAACAACAAATCGTGATGATCTGGAATTGAAACTTTGGGTAATTTTTTTATGTTGAAAGTAAAAACGTATTGAGCAAGATGACGCGATAAAAATCGATATTGCCTAGTTAATGATCTTTCAGATAGATATACAATAAGCCGCAGAATTGCATGGCCCATTTATCAATGAATTCATTGTACATTAGGCAGTACCTACCTACACACTTCACACATATTAAATTAGTATAGATGTTTCCAGACACATTCATTTAGTCCATAGTCCCCAATTTAAATGTAAAGAGAGGATGAGAATTCTTGCATATTTATTGTTCTTTCGGCTTGTCTCAATTTGATTTTTAGTAGGTAACAGACAGGTTTCAGTTTGGCCAAAAATTCTTTCGTATGTCTAAATTTTGGACGTTCTCTAATGTTCGGATGTCCGACTGCGGGTCGCATTTATTTCTTAGTTTAGCGTGAACTAAATGTTTATAAAGAAACGAAAAATTTAAAAAGTAAAAACCGGACGTGAATCAAATCCCGCTTAAATCATAACATTTTTCAAGTTTTCACTTGTACGAGTGTCTAAATGTTTATAATTTAGATTCTCGTGGTTTATTTTATAGACATTTTTAGGTGGAGGTACGGGTTTGAAAGCTTAAAAAAAGCAGCAATTTGGAAACAAATCGCCAAGTTTACAGCTCACACAGCAACTGTATTTGGTTGAATATACATAGTACTTATTATTAGGTTAGGTTATTAGCGTAGCTTGAGTCTCGCGCAGGCATCCCTGGCGTGGGCGCTGACACACTTTCCCGTCTTTACTCTTTATTTTGCAGTTAGCTCTTCTAAAGGTTTGTTGGTTTCGTTTTTAGCGGTGTTGTACACAGTATAAGACAATGTGAAGTCTATATGCCAGGCGATTCTATAAGAATATAAAAAGCCAAAAATAACCCGTTGTACATACAGATTACATTTGACTCACCCTTGAAGTTGGTCCCAAAAACCACTCAATTATTATATTTATATATAATAGTTTACGTGAGGTTTGGCACCTAGTACAAATCATCATCATCATCATCATATCAGCCTATAGACGTCCACTGCTGGACAAAGGCCTCCCCCAAAGTTATCCACAACGATAGATCTTGCGCCGCCCTCATCCAATTTCTACCCGCGATCTTAACCAGGTTGTCGGTCCACCTTGTTGGGAGCCTTCCAATGCTGCGTCTTCCGGTCCGCGGTCGCCACTCAAGAACCTTTCTGCCCCAACGGCCATCGATTCTACGAGAAATGTGCCCCGCCAACTGTCACTTAAGTTTGGCGACTGTTTGAGCTATATCTACAACCTTAGTTCTCTTGCGTATCTCATCATTTCGGATTCGATCCCGCAAGGAAACTCCGAGCATAGCTCCATATTGCCGAAAATACAAATCTTCAGCGAAAAACAACGTAAGTACATAATTTACTATGATGCTCATAGTGCGAAGAAACTTTTCTCAAACATGCAATGAAATATCGTCATAAAGTGCGTTAAAACAGGCTTCGAAGTGTCAAGTTTCGGGCGGAACAATTCGAGAGAACTGTAAAGGAATTTCATACAAAATTGAAGGCCTAGGCCGGGAAGTAATTTGTTTTTAATTTTAATGTAAACATGGCGTCTGTGTTTATGAACAGCTGATATATTTTTTTTCTAGTGGCTACCCTATTCAGCCATCGGAACAACAATAACCGCGTTAATGCCTAGTAGACACGAACTAATATTAAGAATACAAATCTGTATGATTCAATGTGTTGATGAATAAATTTAAAATACTGTCTATACGTAAGACACCAGTCCTCTGCCTTTATTTTATTTATTATAGAAATTAAGATTCTTATTATCAGGTTGTGTATAATGGCCTTAATATTCGAATACTACACGTCGACGACTTATTAAAAGAAAAAAAATATAGTGGGTTGGGAGGGAAAATGATGAATGTTTTTTTTTAAACATGGCGTCTGTGTTCATGAACTGGCTGAACAGCTTAATTTTTTTTTTTGAGTGGTGTATTATTTTATTTCATTGCATATGTTTGAGAAAAGCACTATACATGCCTTAGCCGTGAAAAGGGCTTGCCGGCTTCGTGTCACTAGACCTACTCACCCGGCAAGCCCTTATTTCCCGGCGTCTGCAGTAATGTACTATTAATATACAAACGTACCATGTCCTTTTATCTATTAACGGTCCGTAAATTACTTACGAGCCGCTAATAACTAAAATAGCATAGTGAAATTAGGAGCTAGATTTTTGTTCTGTTTTTCTGATATCCGGAAAGTAACAGACATTTTAGTTTTAAATGTATTCGGTAATTTTTCAACTTTTCAAACAGCACATGTGAAACCAGTTGACTAACCCAACTAACCGAATACGACTCACACTTAACCGATTATTTACCACTATGGTTACAAAACAACGAAGTTATGCACTATCTAGCACCTAAAGGTACCAGGCTGGCATGAATCCGAGAAGATAGACCAAGTCGTCGCGCGTCGCGCCGCCCGGCCGCGAAAGTGAGAGTGGCTCGTTGCGTAACCCCGCCGGCTCGTGGGGCCCTGGTACCTACCGCGTCTGTGCCTAGATTCGTTGTTTTCGATTTCCTCCGTAACTTGTTTGCTGAATCGCTTTAGAGCTTACAACTTCTTAACTATGAACAAGAGAACTGTTATTGAATTTTCTGTAAAGATGCGGATACATTTTTCAAAAGTAGGTATTCCTGTAAAACATACGGAAATTCCTTGGGAGAAATTAGCTTATATGTTAATTGACATATCTTCTAAGCGACGTAAGAACATTCCTGCACTCCTTAATAGAACTGACCAGGTTTGGGAGTCCAATTAATTATCCTAAAAGTTCAGATATTCCTAGACCTGAAGTAAACTTTCTATGTTTTGGAAGGAAATCCCGATTTCAAAACTCTTTCGTTAGGAAAACGCAGCCTCATGCGACGATTATACGTTAGGGAAAACAACACAAAAACTCAACTCTTACGCAACCCAATGCCACTCGGTCAGCTACTAGAAATGGCGTCGAAACTTGACTCATGACTTAAATCGATAGGATGTAAAGAAAGTGGGACATCCTTGTGAATATGACGTGACGTGACCTAAGCGGATTTCGACCGGTTTAATTGCACGGGTTTTTTGGATGCAGTCATATAAACCGGATGCGTTTTAAAAAATTGCACGTTGCAAGTACCAAAAAAAGAATGAAAGGCCTTTTACAGCCATTGAAATCAATTCGGTCACAATTTCATAGTAGTTAATGTTGATTTGATACAATTAATAAATGCAGTTAATTGCTTTGGTTTATGCAACGCGCCTGAACTCTGATGTTAGGTATGTGTAACCGTTCGAAGAAAGACAAAGATGACTGTTTCTATAATTAATAAATACAATACAACAACAATACAACAATACTTTATTGCACACCAAAAAAGTTTACAAAAGGAAACAAGATAAATACAATTTATAAATAAATATTCTGCTATTAGATTCAGATATTATAAGGTTATTGTTATTATAGAAAAAAACCCTGAAATCTGACCTTAGATACCACTGTAAACTGTAAAGTATTGGAGTAGGTAGTGTGGCTAGGGAACAACGCCGATTCCCACCAGTTTGGCGATTTTAGAAACATTTAATTGCTCGCTGACTCAGAAATTCTGTTCCACGCTATACCACTGTTTCCGCGACTGACACACATTTAAATAAAACGATTTAAATGGATTATATTGCTCCGATTATATCCGTGGAAAATGCGAGGTTCTTAAACCTCAACACTTCTGCGACAGCTTTGTTTACTAGACAATTATGATGAAATAGCTCTCCATCTGATTAACCAAGAGGAATGGTGGAATCAACTCACGGAGCCATGCGCATATACTGCTGCCCAGCAGTAAGGTTCCTGTTAGCAAAAAGCTAAGGGGCACCCTTCAAATAGGGTCGAAGCAGTTGGTCAGGTTTGTCACAAGGAGAAAAAAGCCCTAGGGAAGGATGATAAGTCCCACTGCGTAGTCCTCCCAGCAGTTACCTGTTTGCAAAAAAGCTAAGGGGCACCCTTCAGAGGATCAGAGAAGTGGGTCAGTTTTGTCACAAGGTGAAAAAGACCTAGGGAAGGATGATAAGTCGATGACAACTGCGCACTGCCCTGGGACTTAGCAATGTAAGGGTGGCGCAGTGGGTTAGCGGTGTGGTTGCGTCATACCCACTTTCTGCTGTCGCTACTTAACCAAGAGGAATGGTGGGATCAACTCGAGTCATGCACATATACTCCTGCCCAGCAGTTATCTGTAGCAAAAAGCTAAGGAGGTCCCTTCAAACAGGGTTAGAGTTAGCTTAGTCAGGGTTAGGTTCGTTACAAGTCCCAAACTAAGCAAAGCTTGTCCTATGGGTATTTACTAGACGACGATTATACTCGTATATAATATATAAATACATATATAGATAACATGCATGACCCAGGAACTCGAAAATTCGAGTTCATCACACAAGTATTTGCCCTGGCCGGGATTCGAACCCAGGACCGCCGGCTCAGTAGGCAGGCGACAAGCCCCACTGGGTACTCCTGCCCTGGGACTTAGCATGTACGGGTTGCGCATTGGGTTAGCGATGTGGTTGTGTCACACCCACTTTCTGCTGTCGCTACTAAACCAAGAGGAATACTCCTGCCCAGCAGTTATCTGTAGCAAAGAGCTAAGGGACACCCTTCAGACGGTCATAGCAGTGGCTTAGGTTCGTCACAAGGTGAAAAAGGCCCTAGGGAAGTCAAGGATAAGTCCCACTGCGTACTCCTGCCCTGGGACTTAGCATGTAAGGGTGGCGCAGGGTCAGCGCAGTGGGTTAGCGGCGCGGTTGCGTCATACCCACTTTCTGCTGTCGCTAGCCCACTTACCCACTCACTGAGACGGCAGCGCGGCGTGAATTGGCTGCTGCGTGGATATTTTGCAAACACACATTATACTGTGTGCACTACGTAGAAATGTATAACAAGCAATGAGTTTTTTTGGAGTTGTATGCATATACTTGGATTACCTCATGACGTGAATGATTTTATTTGTAATTGCCATTCGATTTCAAACAGCTTTTTTGACACGATCGTTTTTTTTAACTTATTAAGATATTATGCCTTTTACTTTCTTTTTTAGGGTTCCGTAGTCAACTAGGAACCCTTATAGTTTCGCCATGTCCGTCTGTCCGTCTGTCCGTCCGTCCGTCCGTCCGCGGCTTAGCTCCGTGATCATTAGTACTAGAAAGCTGAAATTTGGTAGGAGTATGTGTATGTATAACGCCGACAGAACGGTAAAATAAAAATTTAATTTATTTTTCGGGTACCTGGAACACCTAAAGTGGGGGTGTTTTTTTTTTCTTTTCAACACTAGTGTGTGGGGTGTCGTTGAATAGGTCTTGTAATAATAATAGGGGTCTCCTAACATTATTTTTTGATAAAGTCAGCAGTTTTGTAAATATTCGCTCCGAAAACAAAAAAAATAGTGTCCCCCCCTCGAACTTTTCAACCACGGGTCAAAAAAAAAACATGTAAATAAGGCCTTATAAGTACTTTCAATGAAAACTATATAGAACAAAATCGGTCGAGCCGTTTTTGAGTTATCGCCAAATTTCATATTTTTTATTTTAAAGGACGTAAGTGGACTTCCCGAAGGTAATAAGTGATTACAGTTTCTAGGGCGTTTACGACCATTTTATAGAGCTTAAAATCTTTCTTAACTTAAAACTCGGGCTTAAAACAGCAGTTTATTGTGGAGGATGAGCAACTACGGAACCTTACACTGAGCGTGGCCCGACATGCTCTTGGCCGGTTTTTTTATTTAAATAAGACTAGGGTGGGGTTCATTATCGTTTGGCCGAATTTAATGTTCCATAATATGTCACTAGTTATAATTTATAATATTCATTTGGATTAAATCTCCTTTTCTCCATATGCTGAAACTTTTCGGGATTATTAGAAAACAAATCTAACCTAACCTAATGAAGTCTAACATGAATAGTTTAAAAATAATCTCGAAGACTTTATGAAATAAAAAGTTTAGGGTAAATGTAAATTAACCGGCAAGCAAAGGAATCTCCATTTTACTTGTTTTTATTGAATTGTATTGAATTGATTTTACCGATTTACGACATCAAAAAACATCTGCTCTTCCTATAAAAAAAAACTTGTGTTGTGACAGGTCATCCAAATTCAGTCGCACTTTTATACAGTGTTTCTCGACGTTTTATGCATTATTTGGTTTAATATTGGTCGAACCTTTACCGTATTTATGCTGTCATTATTTTGTGAACATTCTAACACTTAATCATTATCATCATCATCATCAGCCCGTATCTATCCACTGCTGGATCAGGGCGCGCATCCACTCCCTTCCCTCGACCTTGACTATGTCGTCTCTATCTAGTGAGGTGTCTGCAAACGCTTCTTTTTCCCATTCGTGGTTACCGCTCCGGTAGCTTTGGAGACCAGCTTTCATTCCGTATCCCTTACACTTAATATTTAATTTAACCAGACTGTTCCCCTAAGACTCACCAGACATAAAAACTAAATTTTCCAGGATCAGAGTAGCCTGTGTCTTTCTCCACTGCGTATATTCTGTCTGTATTTTATAAACTTCGTCGGCGTCGATTCGTCAATCCTGGTCCATAAAATTTATGTGACATATCAAAACAAAACAAGATTCACAGAATGATATGGAATCCTTTAATAAGGAAACGTGGTGCTATATATAATCAATCGGAGAAAATAATTGCCAATAATAAACCCAAAAAAAAAAACACCAATAGCCAATGTTATACGAACGCACTACGTGCCTGCTTCGATTGCGTCACCTGCCGCTCACTACCCCCACTCGAGTGCAGGGTACCAGGGCGGCAGCGAGCCGAAGCGCGAACTCCTAGCGTCAATACTCGCGGCATAGATGGGCTAGAGTATATACTTATTTCTAGGGTTCCGTAAGGCTATATGTGGTCTTGGTTTATGCAATTTTTGTGTAGAATAGTTTTAATTATCTGTTAACCTTTATAGCATTTTTTGGTGAAGACAATCGATTTTATTTTGTATTGGAATCAAATGTCTGTATAAGACCTACACTTAGACTCTAAAATTCTCTTAAATTTAGATATGGGTTGAAATAAAATAAAATTCAGAAATGAATTCATGGTTGCATCATACAATTATTGTTTTTTAAATTATGAGGATTCTGAAAATAATTTCAACTTTTTTTAGATTTAAAATATATCATAAAATTTGCGTAACTACCTTTGAACTCACATAATTTAGAAATATTGTTCGCGAACTAAGTTTTTCTTCGACATTGAAAACTTTTCAGAACCTTACCTAATTTTCTGAGGCTTAATATCGATTCACATTTATATACAGCCATTGGACGGATGTATTTGAAATATCCCGAACTGCTGCTGAGACTTAAGAGACTTTAGTTCAGAATCCCCTTGGGACCCTTCAAACGAAGCGTGAAGAAACATCTCTTGGCCCAGCATGGCAGTGTCAACTGACTTGGCACCGTTGGTTTCTCGTCAGTTGCCATTGCGACTTGGGCTCCCCTTTTTGCTTACCATCAGGCGAAGTGGAGCCACTATGTTGTGCCGTTATATAAAAAAAAAGAATCAGAATTGTATAATAGTTATAGAGCTAATTGTTGATAAAAATATTTCCAAACTAGGAGGCGGCCGCAACTCCGACCGCGCATTTTTTTTTTCTTCGCCGTAGACGGGTTAAATATATCTTAGAACCATAATTGGATGTCCAGCTATCCCTGCACCAAAATTGGTTCAAATTTGTCCAGCCGTTTCGGAGTGATGAAAGGGACAATGGAAATTATGACCAACAGATGGAGACAGTGTGGAAGGTCAGATGGCAGTCGCTTGTGCGTAAAAACTAGTGCCTACGCCACATCTTGGGATTTAGGTAGCCGACCCCGATTGAGAATTCATTCTCTACAAAGATATGGGACAAAGGCTAGGATGATGATGAGATGGAGACAGTGTGGCGGCACGCGTGTGCGTGTGGATTGAGTGAGCACAGCGATAGTGACGTCATCGGTCATGTAAACAAAACTGAAAGTCTACTTTGACGACTTCGAATTGTGCCGTCCCTCTCAATCTCCTGTCAAAGTATATTGGAGTGAGCGGAATGGCACTATACGACGGTCGAATTTCGAATATTCACAGGTAATTTTAAGTCACGCCACAGATTAGCAAAAGGGAAAAATGGCGGACGGCGTTTTTGACTGTTCATGAAATTTCTAATTTTCTATCGATAAAATTTAGCTTTCTAGCTTTCACAAAAATACAAGACATTTTTTTTAGAGCTAGTAAGATCATTATTAACCATTTCAAATATATTTCAAAACTGGGTCTAATAGCCTATTTCATAAGTCAGGGCACTAGTTTAATGTCCTTGCTATGTATATGTATATTTTAATGTACAATAAAGAGTTTACATACATATACATATACACTATACTCGATGGAAAACAAACATTTTCAATGTTAAAACAAACCACACCTCTATCCCAACCTGAAACATGTGACAATCAGGAATGTCATCACGATCACACGTGATCACTATCACAGATGCGCTATCATCACGCACTGATAGTGATAGCGTAGCACGTGATACCAAGCGGGCATCGAACACGGCCCGCCGTTCTCCGTACGTGGGTAATCGTTGTGACAAAATGTCTTATGTAATTCTATTAATTAATTATTAGTTTACTTTATTATCGACGAAATTAATTGAATGGTTTAAGACATTTATTTCTCATAAGAATTTGATTCACTTTAATTGCACGTTATTATTACTGGTGTAAGCTATAGACCGCGCGAAAATCCTATTAATGAATTTATAAAACACTAGCGACCCGCCCCGGCTTTGCACGGGTGCAATTAGTAACCTCTAAAATGATCAGTGTTTCTCTACTACATTATGCATGTACTATACGTATAAAACTTCCTCTTGAATCACTCTATTACAAAAAAAAAAACCGGCCAAGAGCATGTCGGGCCACGCTCAGTGTAGGGTTCCGTATCCTTCACAATAAACTGCTGTTTTAAGCCCGAGGTTTAAGTTAAGAAAGATTTTAAGCTCTATAAAAAGGTCGTAAACGCCCTAGAAACTGTAATCACTTATTACCTTCTGGAAGTCAACTTACGTCCTTTTAAAAAAAAAAAAGAAATTTGGTGAACTCAAAAACGGCTCGACCGATTTTGTTCAATATAGTTTTCATTGAAAGTACTTATAAGGCCTCATTTACATGAATTTTTAAAAAATTTTTTGACCCGTGGTTGAAAAGTTAGAATATTTACAAAACTGCTGACTTTATCAAAAAATAATGTTAAGAGACCCCTATTATTTTTACAAGACCTATTCAACGACATCCCACACACCAGTGCTGAAAAGAAAAAAAAAATTCACCCCCACTTTAGGTGTTCGAGAGGTACCCGAAAAAAAATTTTTTTTTTAATTTTTATTTTACCGTTCTGTCGGCGTTATACATACACATACTCATACCAAATTTCAGCTTTCTAGTACCGTAAAACCGGGTTTCTTTAGCCCTAAGGGTAAAGATTGTCCCAAAAAATTAAAAGGATTTAACATCCCGCCACAAAGCCAATAGACGTCCGATCGTAGCAGTTACGCTCTAAAATCATAGATGGCACTACCTACTCGCGACGCGGTACCGTTTCCAAGTTGCTTGCGCAGGTTTTAACTTGTCGGTATCGATCAAGCGTGAGGTGAGACGTACGTGCATAAATGGTGTACTTTTGGTTAAAACAGCGAAATAAGGTAAGTTAGCTTACTAATACCTATATCTTGATATAAAGCATGTCTTCGAGAATACTGCAATTACAATAAAAACTTATTTAGCCTTTTCTTAGAAACATAAAGTTCGTTAGTAAAATCATAGTAAACATTGTCCCCCTTTTCGGGGAACTTTAGCCCGCGGGCCAAAGTGCAAAATCTGAGAGAGATAATAAAAAAAATACGCGTAAAGTAGCAAAAACTCCTGCAATAAGCACCGCTCCTCGACATTTAGAATGTGGCGACCACTTCATTGTCATGTGGGAGCAAAGCTACTATCCTGGACAAGTAACATCTTCACCATCCGAGGCGGCAGTCCTTGTGAGATGCATGAAGAAGGGTAAGGAATACTGGCGATGGCCTAATATTATAGATGAGCAGTTGTACACCTGGAAAAAGATAGTCCAAAAAATAGCTACCCCAAAATTTATTAAAAAGGGCTGCTTCTCCGTCCCTGAAATGGATCGCTACAAGTAATACCCATTGATTGATTGTGACTGAGATTTTGTACTTTTTTTTAACTTAAAGGTAAAATATTACCATATTCTTGCTACTAATAAAGATGATTATTATATGTTGACTAATTCTAATGATGATTCTCATTAACAGACTGTTAATTAAGGTTTTGTTAAAATTTGAACAACTTTTATTCTATATCAGAACTGAAAAAGTTATTTTTGTGTGATTTTTGCTGAAATAAATGTCAAATATTGCATCAAAAATTGATTCGTTTCATTTGCTAGCCTACCTTAAAGAGGTTTCTTGGGTTTCTTTGTTGTTTAGATTGATAGTGGGACTTTCTGTATGAAAATAAGTATGAAGTTCAAACTTACCCGCATCTAAGATCAACTTTGGCCCAAAAATGAAAAAATAAAAAAAAATACACAGAAGGTTTTTTTGAACTTATTTTTACGTTTACTTTTCCGAAGTATCCTTAAGATGCACCCAAACCGTAACTAAACATTCAGATCAAGGATAGAAACGTAATGATCTAGAAGTATATAAAAAAATACAAGAAAAAACGGTCATGTAACCCGACTTTACGGTACTAATGATCACGGAGCTAAGCCGCGGACGGACAGACGGACATGGCGAAACTATAAGGGTTCCTAGTTGACTACGGAACCCTAAAAAGGCATGCGTACTTTTAAAGATACATAGGGACAGACAGAAGGAAGCGACTTTGTTTTATACTATGTAGTAATAGTGGTATAATATCCCATTATTTTTAATCCACCACCACACTTTTTCGCACCACAATTTTTATGTTTAACTATTGATACAAAAAACAAAAATCAAATCGGAAGAGACCGGGTGTCAAACCCGTCTGGATTACCGGTCCAACGTGTTAACCTCTCCACCACCCTAACGCCAAACAACCTTTCGTTAACACGTATAAAAATTAAAATGCTGCAAAGAGGAAACGATTAAGTTAATAGTCATTAAGATTGCTATACGTACAACAAATTGCACAGGTCACTTCCGCGAAAATAATTACTATAAATATTTACCATAAGCACTGCTCATTTAAAATCGGGATCAAGTAATTAGATAGCATAAATTAACTTGCAGGTATATTCATTTTGATAAATAGTTATCAAAAATTATTATCTTATAAAACCTAACAAGCTGCGGTTTTGCCCTAGGATAGTGGTGCTACAAGCAGGGACCTAATTCGAGAATGCCGTTTGAGAGATCGCAAAACGTCAAAACTCTATTAGATAACAGTGATATCGCCTTTGAACTGTCATTAAGATGCGATGAGCTTCAAGTGACATATCACAATTTGGGAAATACGAAGGCGATAATGATTGTCAAAAATGCTAGGTATTCATGCATATGAATTTCTGTTATGAACGAAACGTAACTGACTTTCACCCACTACACGGTCAAGTTAAAGTACGCGCCTGTTATATATGCCGTCGCATATAAGGGAAACGCAAATTAAGCGCGACTGGATTGACGAAGTTGCGATGTTCTAAGGAGCATAGAGCATAGCATAGGGTAGCCTATGTCAAGTAGGGACACGTCAGAAGGGACGGATGGCGATGAAATGGAGAGATCTCCATCATCTTTATAAAATTGGTTGAATTACCCCCCTGTTTTCATGTGGCAATAATGTACATACGTCATTATAAGGGGAATATATATAAACATGATATAAACGGTCATCACACATAACATTATAATATTATGCCAGCATGGCAGTGTCATGACAAGGCATCGTTGGTTTCTTGTCACTCTTGCCAGTTGTTATTGCGATTTGTTCTCCCCTTTTTTTTTGCTTAATTGTTCCGCCATTTTCGGTTGTCTTGTAGAAGCAATTTTATGCAATTATTATGAAATTTATGTTGATTGTTTCTATGCATTAGCTGAAATTTCGAATGGTAATAAAATGGCTTTAACGCTCTAATAATCAACATTTCATAAAATAAACGTCGCTGGAGAAACCAAGCAAATACTGAAAGGTACAAGAAAACAACTCGCAATTTTCCTCTTCACTTAAATTACAGATTCCCGACGTCACTCGATCGCGACGTCACCCGTGACGTCATGACGCCCTAGTGCAGTAAACAAAGCATTTCATGCGCATGCGCATATATTGAACGCGTTACCATAACGCGTACTACGCGTATTTAGGGCACGTAGTGACGAATTGATCAGCGTTGAGCGAGGAAATGCCAGCATGTTCAGGAAAACGCTGGACTATTCTTACTAGAACAATGCCACCAATCTAACACAAATAAGGGACTACTAGATATTGAATTATACAACATGCTATAATTATTATTATTATTATTATTAATATTTAAGAGTTTCACTCTTGTCGGTGCAGTTCTCTCCAGTCCGTTCTACTTAACGCCAGTTCTTTGACTTCCCGATACGACCCGACGTCTGTCTTTATATGAGACAAAAAAAACTTAATATCTCATGAAATAAAGAAAAAAAAAATAAAGACTTCAAATGTTGGTGTTGGTACGCAAATTCTAAGTTTTTTTTTAAGTCCAAAATCTAATTTGATTTTTTTATCAGAATCCTCATAAATTCATAGTTCAACAAAACAATAATTGTATGACAACCATGTACTTAAACGTACTAAAACGCCATTTGGTTTTTTACATACATCATATTCTTACCTTTCGGGTTGATGACGTCACAGCAGGCTCGCCATTTGTATGGAGCGTTTTCAGCGCTCCATAAAAAATACTAACTTTAACAGTAATGATTGACTATTAGAGTGCTCTAGCTGTATTAGGTAAGTCCCATATAGACATTTGATCCTAATAAAAAATAGGATCTATTGACATCCTCAAATGAAAATGTCTCCCCATTGGTCTACTCGTAAACAAAATAAGCTTGCGCTAAAAATATTAATAGATTTTATACATACTTACTTAATGACTATACAATACTAGACTATATCTACTGTATCTCATGTGCTCGTACATTTATGGACATAGCTAAAATGTGAATAGGTACAATGCAATTAAAATTTAATTAAATGTAAAAATGCGTGTGTAATATCTGCTTCGTAAATTTCATCGCTGTATATATTTGTATATATTATTTATGTATATATTAGTACATAATATGTAAATATCTATCATCTATATTTATTGCAAGTATTATTATTATGTATTGTGTATGTGTAAGTTATTGGCATCGATTTAAAAAATCAGTTTCGCCCTAAGGTTGACTGCTAGAGAGGTCATGGCATTAATTACTTCCTTTTATATGCTAAGATATTTCATGCAATAATGATTGATTAAATAAGTAAATAAATGTGTACAATATACATTGTCTGGATGAGAACGCTCTTTAGCGATAAGGCCGCTTGTCGTGTCTCAATTGTATATTTTTTTGTGTTTGTATTCCTTTCGTGTCGATGTGTGCAATAAAGAGTGTTCTATCTATATTTATCTATTGAGTATTCCTAAGCATCAAACAATCAATAAAAAAATCCTTGTCGCCCTAATTCGAATACATCATCAATTCTTATATTGCCCGAATTAGCTCCACCAATGAATAAAACTCTGAATAAAATATAAGAACACGTGTTACCGTTAACCCAGTAACAGTATCAAACTATTGATGAGTGGCATAATTTGACACCGGCCCATTTAGTGCGATTGAAGTGTTATAACGACTAAATCGGTAGTGTTATTTTCTTCATTGTATTAAGAGGCCTAATTCCTTTTAAAATTGTTTTTTTTCATAGTATGACAAATATATTGATAATTTCAACCAACTTTTTGAAGTGAAAAAAACTTTTCCCTGAGTTCTAGATAGTAACATAGCTAATTCATGCTTTTATTGCGTGCACTCGAAAATAAGTAGAAAAAAAAACAGTTTTATGCGTGAATTTTGTAACTGTTTCAAGTATTTACCAATAAACCGCAATGGCCTTGTTCTAAGAAGTAACATTGATAATATGTTAAGAAACATGTTTGGTCATAGAGAAAAATGTCTAAAATAATCGGCATTTTTGACCGGATAAGGAGCCTTAATAGTGGTCGGTGTTCGCTTGAATATACGGCATTTGATGAACAGAAGCTTAGGTACTGGCCCGAGAAAATCTCCAACGTAGACCTGTGGGAACGCTGTGGTGAGACTCCGATCGACCAGCAGATCAAACGCCGCAAGTGGAACTGGATCGGCCACACGCTCCGAAGGGAATTCCAAGGCAAGCCCTAGACTGGAATCCCCAAGGAAAGCGGAAACGTGGTCGCCCTAAACAAACCTGGCGGCGGACGATCACTGCAGAAGCGAAGGCGATAGGAATGACCTGGAGCGAAGTGAAGCGCGAAGTCCAAGACCGTTCGGGCTGGCGACGTACTGTGGACGCCTTCTTCCCCATCCAGGGGACATAGGACATTAAGTCAAGTAAGTCAGATGATCAGAAGGTTTCCTTTGGCAGGATGAACTTTCGGAACCTTAAAAACATGTCAGTGCTCTATCAGTGTTCTATCGGATATATTTTGGAGAGTGTGCACAGGAATTGCACGATTTAATTCCACCATCCCCGTTTCAACATCGGACAACTAGGCGAGGGGAGCGATTTCACCCTTATGCTGTCAGTATACCACTCATTCGCACGAAGCGATTTGCTTCATCATTTCTAATGCGAACCGCTAAGGAATGGAACTCGCTCCCATCGTGTGTATTTCCAAAAAAATATAATTTAGGTATATTCAAGGTAAGAGTGAATAGGCTATTACTGAACCAGCGAGCTACATCCTCGATCCCGTAGTCACTTTCCATCAGGTGATACTGAGGTCAATCGCCGGTCAGTCAGTGAATAAAAAAAAAAACATTTTAAGAAGGATGCCATCTTGAATTTTAGTTTAGGAGTTATGACATCGGATTTTGACATTTTGTGTTCTAAATCCTATCATGTAGGGTATCTACTGAAAGGGCTTCATGAGCTGATTCCAAATATATTACTGCATTATTTTATTTATTTTTATTTATTGAAAAACAGGTTACATAACATTACACCAATGCGTCATGAACCGAACAATGTTTATTTTGACGGCGAAACGGCGTGGCCCTGTTGACATTAATGCTACGTATTTGGCAGAAAACTGACAGAAATTGTCGAATCATACCAAGTTTGGGCTCTTGTAGGTAGGAGACTGCTGATTTATTTTTTATGAAACACTATCGACCCACCCCGGCTTCGCACGGGTGCAATGCTGGCAAATGCATGTATTATACATACAAACCTACCTCTTGAGTCTCTTTATCTATTAAAAAAAAGTTCAGGAGCATATCGGGCCACGCTCAGTGTAGGGTTCCGTAGTTGCCCATCCTTCACAATAGACTGCTGTTTTAAGCCCGAGGTTTAAATTACGAGAAAGATTTCAAGCTCTATAAAAAGGTCGTAAACGCCAAGTACCTAACTGTAATTACTTATTACCTTCTGGAAGTTATCGATTATACGCGCCAGATTAAGCGAAATGTTTTAATGCAGTATGAAACTGAACTAACACGTGTAACGTTCGAAGTATAAGGAACCCGCGCGGCACTTACGTCATTTTAAAGAAAATTATGAAATTTTGCGATAACTCAATAACGGCTCAACGAATTTTATTCAATATAGTTTTCATTGAAAGGCCTCATTTTCATGAATTTTTCCATAATTTTTTGACGCGTGGTTGAAAAGTTATAGGGGTGAGGGGCTATTTTTTTAAATTTCGGAGTGAATATTTACAAAACTGCTGACTTTACCAAAAAATAATGTTTGGAGACCCTTATTATTTTTAAAAGACCTATTCAACGACACCCCACACACTAGGGTTGAAGTGAAAAGAAAATTCACCCCCACTTTAGGTGTTTGAGAGGTACCCGAAAAAAGTTTTTTTTTTAGTTTTTATTTTACCGTTTTGTCGGTGTGATACATACACATACCTACTCATACCAAATTTCAGCTTTCTAGTATACTAATGATCACGGAGCTAAGCCGCGGACGGACGGACAGACGGACATGGCGAAACTATAAGGGTTCCTAGTTGACTGCTGAACCCTAAAAAACGCATCAGAATCCATTACGTAGTTTTAAAGATCTAAGCATACATAGGGACAGACAAACAGCAGGAAGCGACTTTGTTTTATACTAGGTATGTAGTGATACGCCAAATAACCAGTAACGTACCTACACACCGTACTGATTGCAAAAAAGCAATAAATTAATGGAATGAATGAATGAGTGAAAATGTATTTAAAAACACGATAATTCTCTAAAAATAGGTAAAACAAGATAAAAATACTAGTTACTTGACTTATATTTTCATCTGATTCCAAGATTATGGTAGTCGAAAATATCATTGATATCATCACGAATATAAAATTACGATCTATTTAATAAAAATCAGATGTGTTCGGTGGTATTCTTGAGAAATGCGACCTCGACACCCGGAATTCGGATATACGAACTTACAACTTTAATTTACGTTTACAATCATATCACCGCCATTTTGTTTTTTTTTTTAAACTAGACTAGTTTTTCGAAATGCGACCCCTAGGCGAGAACAGCCGTAAAGCGTCTAGACATCCAAACATCCAGACATACGAAACAATTTGGGCCAAGCCGAAACGCAGACACTGCGCTAAACTAGTATATCTCAATTCAAAATCTGTTCAGCAGTTTCACGATAGAATAAGATACCTATTTTACATATAGACCACTACCTATACCCCACGGTGCTCCCCGCTTTTCCACGGGAACACTAAATTTATTCAGGATGAAAGTATCCTATTTCCTTCCCCGGGACTCAAACTATCTCCAGACTAAATTTCATCTACACCGGTTCAGCGGTTTAAGCGTGAAGAGGTAATAGACATACAGACACACTTTCGCATTTATAATATCACTAGCTGCGCCGCTCGGTGTTAACCGCTCGTCCCACGGGAACACTACATTATACGGGATAAAAAGTAGCCTATGTAAATCCAGGGTAGGTATCAGCTACCTTCATACCAAACATTATCAAAATTAGTCCAGCCGTTTGTGCGTGAAGCAGTAACAAACATACACATAAACACTCACACTTTATATTATGAGTGTGATATGAATTGAATTATGCAACTTCGATAATCTAGGGATCTAGAAGATTGGCATAATAATTTTGTATAAATAAATAAATAAATATCGGACAACCTCACACAAATCGATCTAGTTCCAAATTAAGCTCAAGAAGGCTTGTGTTATGGGTACTAGACGACGATATATATAGAACATAGAACAACCATGACCCAAGCACAAATATTCGAGTTTATCACACAAATATTTGTCCCGGCCGGGATTCGAACCCGGAACCGCCGGCTCAGTAGGCAGGTGTCTACAAATCGAGCCAAACGCATCGTCAAAACTGTATACTTATCATCATCATAATACTTAAGAGCTAAGCTCTTGTCGGGGAGTAATTCCAGCTCATTCTAAACTCTCTCTTTTACTTCTTTATATGATGAAGCATTTATTTTTTATACTTATAATAACATTAATTATATCCGCGTTCAAAAAATCAAAACAATCATTAAAATCAAATTACATGTAAAGATGATTCAGTTTTACGAGTAAAAATCCGAGTTAGTAGAAATGTGCATTCTTTGTTCATTACGTGACTTGCGCCTTAAACAATATTAATTCACAAAACACGACCAAACAATTCCTTAAACTATACACCAGTGTTGCCAGGTCTGAAAGAATATACCTATTTACTCAAAACAAATTATATCACAATTTATACGATCACATATTCAAGTTTTATCTGAAACCAATCAATAAAAAACCGGCCAAGTGCGAGTCTGACTCGCGCACCGAGGGTTCCGTACAAACACTTATCCCATCTGAACTGACCGGTTGAAGTTAAGCACATACAAATGAGGTGAAAAGTTAAAGCAACCAATCACGTTTGTTGTATGGGAGCCCGCTTAAATATAATTACAGACAGACTAACAGAAATACATCATCTGTGAAAATTGCATGTGCCATTTTTCAATAATAGTTTAAAGAATAATTAGTATATTAATTATTGACCAGAATATTAAAAAAAAAACCCACAAACTAATTGATCGAAAAAATACAACAAACGCATATTAGCACCAACCACTTTAACTAAAACAACTTTTTTAAATTAAAAAAATAATATGTCTACTTTCATTCAAAAAAGAAAATTTATGTAAAGATCGCCGAAAATAAGTATTGCATTAAAAAAATCACTTATAAGTTATAACATATTTTACTTGCTATTAAAAACATGCTTTACCTAAAATACGACGTAACAAAATTAAAAACATAGCATTCAACAAAAAAGCCGATTCCGAAAAACAAAGCTTTCATGAAACAATCGCAAAACAAAGTTCGTAGCACTGAAGCCCGTAATCGCAGTAAAAGTACTGAGCCGAGTGCTTCCTTCCGGGGCGGCCGGCGCGCGCGCTGCGTCGGTAGCCAGTACGCGCCACGCCGCCGCCGCGTTCACTCGCGTCTTGCTCGCTCAGCCCGACCTAACAAACATACGCGATCAGTGCCAGCGCTCCTCGGATATCAACCACGGTGCATGTGATTAAGTGACGGCGTCTCAGTGCTTTGAAGTGGAGGCTCGGGCCGCCGGCGCCGCTGGGCCCGCGTGCGGCCCGGGCGGTGGGATGGACTCCCCACAGATGTACGATGCGACCGGCGCGCCGCCGCCGCCGCCCCAACCCGACCTCAAGAAGGTCGGAGATGACAAACGCGCCCCTTTCCCGCCCCCGGACCTGGACGAGCTCAATGGCCAGGAGATCAGCCTCGATCTCCAGCACCTCATCGAGGACCAGTTCCGAGGCGAGGAAACCATGGCGCTCTTCCAGGAGATCCTCCCCGGCGGACGATCGCCGCAGCCTCGGCATTTCACGAGGACGACTCTGGCTTACATGCCGCAACCGGTGCATTCTGGAGCATCGTACCAACCAGTTCAGGCTAGTGCAGCGCACGAACAACAGCCACCTATCAAAGAGGAACCTCCAGAGCCGCATGACTTTAGAAGAAATGTCAGTTGTGCTCAATACACAGGCCAGTACAACCCCCAACCGCCCGTTGGAGTCAGCGGCCCGTACGGCGGAGGATTCACATCGCTACCGCCTCTCGGAGCGCCGCTCCTTCCTCCTTTACTCAAACACAAGCAAACTCCATCCAGACGCTCTTCCGGCAAGGGCGTAGACAAAGGCACAGATGAATACAGGAGGAGACGTGAGCGTAACAATATAGCTGTCCGAAAATCACGTGAGAAAGCTAAAGTGCGTTCCAGAGAAGTAGAGGAGAAGGTGAAGACTCTGTTGAGGGAGAAAGATGCGCTGCTGAAGCGTCTGGAAGCGGTGTCCGGGGAACTGAGCCTACATAAACAAATGTATGTGCATCTGATCAACTTGAATCATCCGGAGATCACGGAGCTGTGCCGGTCGATGCTGCAGCTAGGCGCCCCGCACGCGCCCGATCACTCGCTCTGACCATAGGTGAGTGTGCGTTGACAAATACGTGTGTTCGTGTGTGTGTGCCCCCGTTTCAGTGTGACCACGGAAAGTCGTAAATCACACGGTGAATAGAAAAAGAGTTTTTTTTATGGATGAGTTACGCAATATATTTATTGCATTAGAATGCGCGCAGTGTGGTTGTGTTCGATTAGAAAATATGTTTTGCTGTGTTTGGAGTGATTAAGAGGTTCCAAATTAGTGTGAGCTCTAATGGTCTTTGATGAGGTCATTTTTCGGAAATCGCCATCAACGCAATGATTAATTCTATGTTATTAGGAAGTATAGATTAATAATGGAAACATTACATTAATGATTTAGCTTTCTTTTTAGTCATCGACTCACGTGTGTGATTTGTAGTAATAGTTGGCGCGAGAAAATAGTTATTCAATGATTACGAGTCGAAGCACGTGCTTTTCAATAATAAACTCACGTGTGAACTAACTAAAACATTACTGCACCTAATACGATATGAACTGAGAGAAACTAAATAAATGCAATGGAAAAATAATCAAGCCTGTGAAACAAATGCAACTTTTCAGTTCTTTTAAAGTAAAACTTTTTCTAAAAACAATACTTTCAACGGACTTGGAAGACTCTTTTTGTTCTGAAAATATTGACTTGTTTATTTTTGTGTATTGCATGACAGTATCGCAACCAAAAAGATCATAGAACTCGCTATACATAGAAAATAGACATTTAAATGTTTTTAAAATGGGTACTTTTTTTAAGGAACAAAAAGTATGTTTTACTCGAATTAACCCCTGACGAGAAACACTGTTAATATTAATATTTTTTTCTGTAAGGAGAAAATGTTTCAACCTAAAAGTTAACCGGACAGCAATCCGTCAAAAGCCTAAAGAACCTCCTCCTTTTTGAAATCGGTAGAAATCTCTTTTGAAATCTGCCCAAAAGGTACCATCAAAATTTCCCAAACATCGCCAACGTGACCATCAGCACGTTTAATCAGACTACAACACACAAACCTTAACTTAGGGTACTTGAGTTCAAAGTTGAACGAAGCCTCACTAAGGATTATGGTAACCGAATGTACTGTCACTTTCTAAATACAAAAATGGTAGGACGGCATGTGATCAGAGTTTTAAAGAGATATTCATATACGAAATCACGTTTTGGGAGAAAACACGTGGGGAAACAGGATTCGAGATTTGAATCAGCCCACTTATGTATAGTAGGTATAGTTTGGGTCTAAGGACTAAGACAGACTGTGTAAGACTTTGATTTAATATTTATTATTCACGTTATCGATAAGAAATTAACTAAAAATTACCGGTAAGTAGTTTTCTTCTTTACATCATATTTTCTGAAAAAATACGAGATAAATTGTAAAAATTTCAGTGCTTATTTTTTAGATAAGGAATGTTATTACATCAAGATATTTAAGTACCAAAAGTTTCTAAGTAATCAAAAATGTCCGAAAAACAGACAGACCCCGAAGCAGCTATATAAGAACGGGATGCCTCACACTCTTTTACTTTTTGGGATTACTCTGCAAAAGTTTCTCCCTAACATTTCTCATGAAGTCCATATAATTGTAAACATTAATTTTTTTTTTGTATCTTGAAAAACAATACAAAAAATGTACACCTTCGCAAAAACTTAAGGTCCCCAACTTGACAGCACTAACAGAAACTGGGTTATTTCAAGCTCTAGTGCACTAAAACCGTGCAAAGAGCACAAGTCAAATCACAATGTGCAAATAGGTCAATTAGTATTTCCTGCAAATTTGCATACAGCCAGTGAAATGCTTGCTAACAATTATCGCAAACGTTGGTATTTAGTAGCTACCATCGTGCATCGTTTTTTATCAATTAGCTTTTTGTTTGCTATCATTGGTTCACTTTCTAATCGGTTAAGTGCACTTTTGACGTATTTGGGATGCGATTTTTAATCGTGTTACACTTCACTCTTATATCTACTTCATCATCATCATTCTCTTGTCCTCGTCTCATTTAGTTTGTAGGTGCAGCATGATTTTTTCTTCCATTCCTCCCTATCTTTCGCCATCTCCTCATTAGGACCCTTAATCTGACTACATCATAAGAATCCTTAATCTATGTTTCCGAAATGTAACATAATATGAAGTTATAAGTAAGTTAAGAGGAGGCACAACTTTTAAAACTGAACAAGTTTGGTGTAGCTGTGAGTTTATTCCTGACAAGTACAACTAAATATTTGTATAGAATCTTTTTTTTTATCTATTCTTATTTTTTTTTTTTTTTTTTTTTATGTGGTAAGTACAACTAAACTTAGATCAAGCTGGGATACATTTCGCTTACTATTTCTTCAGAGACAATAGATAAAGAATAGTGCTGCCTCACCCTGAAGGCTGAACACCGGTAATCGGGAAGTGGACACCACGATACTGTTACCGACATGACATTTGAATAAAAATTACACATTTTTTCATTAGTCACTTACATACACACTTATATACTTCTAGTCATTTCTGGGAAGATTAAATTCTTTTCTAATATCAACTTCGACGATATCAACATTCTTTATTCAAGTTCTTTCATCCGGTATAATCTTATCTTTTATATCCAATTGTCTGTCGTTGAACTGATTTACACGTTTTAGTCAATATTACAATAATCCACTTCTTCTTATGACTCACCTGATACGATATTAATTTTTTAATTATCATTGTTAGCCCGAACTTAAGTAAGTCCTTTTGAGTCAGAAAATGAGTATACAAGAAAACGTTATTTCATTTAAGACTTGCTTTTCAAAAATTTTAATACGAGTATTTTGTTCATGAACATAACTTTCCTGAAGTAAACTTACTGAAATAAGATTCCATCTTGAACCGATCTTCACCGTTAGTTACATAAATACAAACTGAAGTTAATCACAGTCCGTATAAGATAAAGAGAAACTTTCGTCGCTTGAACTACGAAATTTTTGAACAGTTGATAACCACAGAAGACAAAAAAGCTGGCAGATTATTTGCATAATGCATTAGCATTGTGATACAAAGTAAAGTTGTCTGCTTGTCTACGCTTATGCAAAAATGGCCTACATTTTTAAATTTACGTGCATTGAAACCTCACTCTTTCGCTACAGCTAGACGTGAGTTTGAATATCATTATTCATATCAACTAAGGCTTTGTCAATAGCTGAATCCAGTGCAGCCCGGACCTATGACAACACAAATTTTGATCCGTTGCATACAATATTCAACAAATCATTCGGAATTCGGTCACTGCGTATATTCTGCACTATAACTCTTCCGAATTGAGTATTCAGTATTCAAATTCGTTTGTGCAAAACGCTGTCGGTTTGCAACTTTCGTTTTCACTGTTCGCTCCAACTCTTTTATATTCAACTGTATAGTGTCAACTCTAGGTTGGTTTTTGAATGCGATTGCCGAAATTTTCGCTGCTCGTGTCCTACTTTTTTGGCTTCCAACAGTTTGACTTGATGGTTTTAATTTTAACTATTTTACGTTGGACGGAACAATAGTGGAAATGCAACGGTTTATTTCTTTCAAAATGTCAATCTTCTTGTTTAACTTATGTTACCTGTGTTAAGTTCTAAACTGCTTAGTAATTGATCGAGCGAAGCGGTGTCTGCTCCAGCTTGGCCAATATTTCTTTTTAATTTCTTTGTTCTTGTCTAGAGATCAGATTTTTCCACCGATTTTCCTGAAATTTACTGAGTTTGTGATATAGTTTCTTTTTGTTGTTTCAGTTTTTAGAAATCTTATAAATGACGGGGATAATATGAGGGTTGAAAACGTAAAAAAATACAAATTTCAACCTTACCGAAACAAACTCGCGAGGTGAGCTGATAGAAAACAACATATAAATTCAGTATCTTCATGCTAATTCTACCTATTATGGATCGATTTTGCTTAATTTGCAACAATCATCGAGGTTGCGTTTACGTGCCATTTAGTATAGGCGCATTTCACACCTGTTTAATTGTACTGTATGTATGTATATAAATATTTTTATGTTCTACAACTTAAAACATAGCAGTAAAAAGATATTAGTCTACATAGATTGTGTCTTCCCTTTTTTCATATTTTTATTCAGTTCATTACTTACGCTTCTGCAGTCACACGATAAATAGTTATTTATGTCGTTCCGTCTTACTCCTTTACGATAAATAATATATATTATTACATTACGGGTCAATCTTACACAAATCGACATAGTCCCAAACTAAGCAATGCTTGTACTATAGGTACTAAACTATATAAACACGTATATAGATATCGGCCATGAACTCACAAAAAAAGTTCATCACACAAAAAAAATCCTTTGCCGGGATTCGATCCCAAGACCGCCGGCTCAGTAGGCATTATTGTTATAAGTAGGGACGAAACATTTATTTCAGCTGAAACTATTAAAACTTGCTTATATATAAAAATACTAAAATGACGTCTATTTGTGACGTCACATCCTCGTGCTACATTGCTGGTTTGAAGTCCGTCAAGTTCAGACAAGTCTGCGTTTTTCTTTGGAGAGAGTTCTAACCATTCTGTAATTTTTTTGCGCGTAATCTAACTGTATGCTTGAAGTACCTAAGTGAATAAATATCGGACACTCTCACAAAATCGATCTAGTCCCATAGTATGTACTAGTAGTGTGTGTTATGGATACTAGACGACATTATACTACCTTATACATACTTATATACATATCCCGGGGTATTGGGAGCACGAATGATTTGATAAAAGGTCGACAGTAGGTGTCAAATTAGTACATCGAAAACTGTGGTATACTTATTAGACGAGTGGCTCTGAGCTGTAGACCACGCGAACATTTTTTGATGTCTGAGCCGGCGGTCCTGGGTTCGAATCCCGGCCAGGGAAAATGTTTATTTGATGAACTCGAATATTTGTTCGTAGGTCATGGATGTTATCGATATATGTATTTATATATTTTGTATATCGTCGTCTAGTACCCATAGTACAAGCTTTGCTTAGTTTGGGACTAGGTCGATTTGTATAAGATTGTCCCTTAATATTTATTTATTTTTCAACTCCTGTATCGCCGCCATTTTGAAAAATATTGAAAAACTGAATCGATAAAATGTCTATATACTTATCGCATCTACTCACAAGATTTCATGAAAATCGGTCGAGAAATTCAACCTCTAGGAGAGAGCTGGTAAGTAGTAGTTACTATCAGGTGTGTATCGTGTGTGTCAATCGCTGGTCAGTTTATGAATAAAAAAAAAGCACCTAGAGATCCAAACTTCGGGACATACGAAAGAATTTTTGGCCAAGCTGAAACGGACACTTCGCTCAATCCAAGAACGAAAAAATTCGAAAAATAAATTAAAAGGCTCAACATAGAGGTAATAAAAAGTAGATATATCCGGTAGAAAACATACTAACTACGTAGCAATTTTATCCATACTCGTGTTACTAGTGTAATCCGAGTACAAACAATCACTGACATCGCAAACTTTTATATAATAATACGAATTATACTCATGAATGGGCAAAGTAAAATCACGAATGCAAATGTAATCATTATCATAATCAAACAAGGACATAAATACACCTACAATCATGAATCACCTTAAGATTACAACCATCACCAGTTTATTAACGCCCCGATATACAAGAAGCGTGGTTCCTAAAGGTGTCACGCTAAATTGGTTGGTAACGAAAATACATTAACAAGCCGTCCAGTTTAATCAGGTTCCCGTGATATATAACGTTCCGTATAGATATGAGGTCTTGCTATGCTGGATACCGGTACGACCAGAATAGCTTGACCTCGGTAGTCTATGCACTGAAGTATAGATGGTGTCGCTTAATACGCTGGTGGTTGGTGTGGTCTGTACGCCCCCGCGTAACTTTCACTTTTTTCGTTAATATGCCTTTTGTGTTTTGGACGGCATTATGCCAACGTGTTTTGGGTAGCAAACTTTTTGTAATTTATTGAAACAATGTTAAATAGGTAAATGAAATATTTTAAGTTATAAACAAATGCGTAAATTGAACGCAACTACCTACCTTTGCTTATAAACACTGCTAAAGATAGAGACGGTAGAATTAGTATTGCGATTCTACGATAGCATCAAAAGCTTACGTCCATAAACGCAAATATCCCTAATAAAATTTAACTGAATCTTACTCTCTTGCAAAACAAAACAATAACCGGGTTTCTTAAAAAAAAAAACAATTACGAGTTTTTGTGATCGGAAATGAGATGTGTGCGCATTGCAACGCAAGTGTGCGCAGCGTGACATAAGGCGACGCAGTCCGATGTTGCGCCATCAACTCTTGCTCGCGTTCTGCTCGCTGGTGCTACTAATGATCGGCAAATATGCGCACTTTTAGCCAGTAAATCGATCACTTAAATATTCAATACTTCTTCATATAGTTTTATCCACATAAATAAGATAGCGAGTCTGATTACATTTTTAAGTAACTTGAAGAAATCGCCCGGTGTGAACCAAAACTCTGTGAAAACTAAAATTTCTGTCATTTCTCTTCAAAACCTCGTATCTAGTTTGTAGAGTAATACTGAGATACGAGATTTGTTTTAAGTAGGTATTTGTTAGTTAGTGTGTTCTAGTTGTCAACCGACGAAATGGTGACCTACGAGATTTGTTTCAAGTAGGTATTTGTTAGTTAGTGTGTTCTAGTTGTCAACCGATGAAATGGTGACCTAAAAGAAGAGGGGCTGAGGCCTCAGTATAAAAAAAAATACAATTCTATTTTCTATTCATGAAAACTGAAACATAGAAACCTGTAATACTTATATAAATGTTGGTGTCATGTTGCATCAACACGTGCAAGAGCGTCGAAAGTTTGGGGAAATCGGAGCCGGCAGAACTGTCCACGTTTGAAACTGTGTACGGCCTATGTAGGGTTGTCATCTCTAAATTCGCCGAACCCGGACAGAGACTTAAAAAAACCCGGACATTTGGGGTAAATCGCATTTTTCCCCGGACGTATCCGAAAATAATATTATGAAAAAAACAATCGCTTTATTTTTCATTATCATATATATAATCCGGGTTTTCCCCGGATATTTTGAAAATCCGCACCGGACGGCCCTCGCACGGCCTCCAAACTAGGAAAAATCCAGGGAAACGCTAGTAATATTGCAAAAATTTTAGTTCTCCAAGCATTATCAAGAACACGCGAGACATTGTGCCCCTTTTCATCTTTTCTCCATTATTTTTGATTCTTTAAGAATACTTCCTTGGTATTGCATATTTTATCCATCCGTATAACCAGAACATCCTAAAAAATGCTGCAAAATAAACCATAGCATCGCTCAAACTAATTAAAATAAAGTATGTTACGATCAAATAGGCACACAGTTACATTTTGTGAGTTTGATAAAGCTAACGGAAGAACTGATACAGATGTATCACAGCCTTGTAACATACAAAATGTAATTAGATAACAAAGTAAACTGCCAACTCAAAGATGTGTATTGAAAGAACGTAAAAACAACGTTGAAATCGATGACATAGGCTGTTGTTGAACCAGTGAGCTACATCTTCGACCCCGTAGTCTTTAACGAAGATGCCAGCGGCGCGATCAGCGGTTGAGTGAGAGATCCGAGCGCAGTGGCCATACGAGTGAGTGAGAAACATGTACCTATACTGCCACTGCCGCGCAAAGCTGCGGAAATCACTGGTCAGTTATATAATATATACATTATACATAGGTAGTAGAAGGCAAATTTCTATTTTAGCCCGAAGGACGTTGAAAGTGAGAATAGTTCTGACATTCCATCTGTGTGTAATCTATGATGAACATGTGTATAGATAAAGTAGTAATTCAACATAATTAGGTCTTAAAACACTCATATGGTACTATTATGTACATCGGATGTACTCATATAGGTATATTGCAAGCACACAAGAAAAATCCCACTAAAAAAAATTAAGAGGCGAATTCGTCGGCTACAACTCTAGAACGGCAAATGATTGTGAAATGAAGCCGGTCGTCCGGAAAGGATTAAGGAAGTTATGGGCAGACCATATTGCTATTATACACCGTGGCCGTTATAATAACCCGAAAGATTTAAACCACGTATTTTTGACAACAAAACGAGTAAATAATGTTATATCAACATGGGTCTAATTATGTGTCTTAATTAAATTACTATTTCAGTACAAATTAAATCATATTAATTGCCCACTTCTTTGTGAACAAGTCTTTAGTTGAAGAAGAGTGAGCGAGAATGACACTTCACGAATCGCTCCGAAATCATACGACGGACGGCGAATGCCGTGACTTCTGTTCTATGACAAGAAGTGTCAACTTAGCGCTGTCTCAATATTACAGGGTTCTATGTTTCACTTTTAACGAGTTCAAATTTGAACATTTGCATAATGACATGAATTAGGGTGTGTTAGACGGGAGATTTTTTAACTTTTGATTTGTTTTAAATAATTTATATTTCCTTAATTATGAGTTTTTGGACTATATGTTACATAAGTTTATATACTCTAATTAGGCTCTAGTATCGTTAGCTTAAATCTTTCGGGTTATTAACGGTCACGGTGTATAATGTCTAAAAATAGAATAAGATAAAAAGTGCTGCCTCCATCTATTAAAAAAAAAACCGCATCGAAATCCGTTGCGTAGTTTTAAAACTCGAGCATACATAGGGACAGACAGACAGACAGCAGAAACCGACTTTTATACTACGTAGTGATTTATACAACCACAAAGCATTGCTTATCTAAAGATAAACTTTATTTAACGTGCCCTAAAAATATTACGAAAAATCCTTTGCGTATGATTATTTTTTATTTATTATTTATATGATTAACCACGCGGCAGCCAGTCGGCGGGCTTTCCAAATTTTTTCTCACGTGGTCGTCGACGCCATTGCTCACGCGTTTCCAGAAAGTACACTTTCAAGGTTTGAATGTGCCTATTTCCTTCGCAGTTTGTTTATTAAATTAATAATTATTGGACAACCTCAAACAAGTCGATCTAGTCCCACAGTAAGCTCTAATAAGCTTGTACTATGGATACTAGACGACGATAGGAAGAAGAAGACACTACTATAATATTACTAGATTGTATTGAAAATCATATTTCTACGCAGAGGGGTCATGATTTCGGGAAAAATCTCAGTAGCATGATGCAGGACCGTCATTTGTTTTACAAGGGCGCGCGGCGCCATGCCAACCTGGCGCCATCTGTTGGTCACAATATCCATTGTTCCCGCATCACGCCGAAACGGCTGGATAAATTTTAACCAATTTTGGCACAGGGATAGCTGGACACCCAAAGATTGTTATAGGATACTATTTATTTTATTCATCGACGATAAAGAAGAAAATACGCGAACAAAGTTGCGGGTACCTAATAGTTAAATACCTAGAAATAGATGTTTTGTTAGAGACTCAGGAACAAATATTCGAGTTCCGTCCTTGCCGGGATTCGAACCCAGGACCGTCGGCTACGCCAATCGTGTCCGAACTCGCGTGGAGCTCTTTATCAGGGACTGCTACCCGTACACCAGTACAGTGACAAAGTTGCCGCGCCGGTGTCCGGGTAGCAGTCCCTGACGAAGAGCTCCATACGAGTTCGAAATATGTCGGGCCGTTCCTGACAATTTCACGATAGTGTAAACCGCATAGTATACTAATCTATAACCTGTAAGGAATCTAGGCACTTATCTCAGAATCGCGTAGAATTCGCGTATTGCTTGAAGGTCGCGTAGCGCGTAGATTTAGCTACGACGCGTAGACGCTACTACGATAGGCAACTTATTGGCAACGAAAATATACGCGAACTAAGTTTGGCGCGAATGTAAGTCTAAGTCATAACTCCTTTTTCTTTACCGTAGGTGAGTTGAGGAGGCTATCCCGATCGAGCGATTCAGCTTGGCCCGAATATCTTTCGTATGTTCGGATATTTGGATGTCCAGATGCTTTCCGGTAGGTCCTAGATTACTAAACCGATTTTCGTATTTTTTTTGAGCTTGTTCGATAAAAATAAAGATTTTTAGTCGATCACTCTTTTGTAATTTTTCTAATGGCAGAGATTATGCGGGTTGAAAAAGTTAAAAATGACAAATTTCGAAACTATTTTATATTTTTCTAGAAGCATCCCGCAACTTCGTACACGTCGTTTTTTTAAACGATAATCGGGTAAAAAGTATGCTATAACCATCTTCGGATGTGCAGCTATCCCTGTGCCAAAATTAATTAAAAATTGTACATCCGTTTCGGCGTGATGTGAGGACAAAGAAAATAATGCCCAACAGATGGCGCCAGACTGGCTTTTTTTTTTTTGAAATGAGCCTTAGCAGTGGGCCTGCGAAAAAAAAAAAAAAAAAAAGCCAGTCTGGCGCCATCTGTTGGGCATTATTTTCTTTGTCCTCACATCACGCCGAAACGGATGTACAATTTTTTAACATGACGCCGCGCGCCCATACAAAACAAAAGACGATCCTGACTGACGCAATTAAGTTTCCTGAAATCATGACCCCATAGAAAACTTATTTTCAATACAATCTAGAAAAGGTACTTTTCGTGTACATAAGCAATGAAAGAATTCAACAAGCAATGAATCACAATTAAAATAATATTTTAATCATCCAGTGTAATTAAGGTTAAATGGCTTATTTCAAAACACGCCTGTACGAAGCCCTCCCGTAGTGGCACGTTGCGGTCACCCTTGTTACCGGAGACACAGGCCTCCAAAATAAATAATCGGCAAGCTTGCAGCGAGCCCGCTTACTTGGCTTCTTTGGTTGGAAACTTTCCTTTCTTTCACGTGGGCAGCAACATTGGGACTCACGTTGGGGCTGTCGTGTTTAGGATTTTGTAACTTTTCTCAATTTGTGAAGTGTTTTAATCCAGTCATAAATATTTAACACGTTTACAGACACAGGGCCCTTTTGAAATTGGATGCTGCGGCACAAACAAAACTCATACAAAACAGTTCTAGCCAATAGCACAAGGCATTTTGCCTTTATATGTAATCGGCCAAGTGCGAGTCGGACTCCCGCACAGAGGGTTCCGTACAAACACTTATCCCATCTTAACTGGCCGGGTTAGGTTAAGTTTGCACCCGGTTTGTGCCGCCCGCTAACGGAAACGTCTCCGCGCCACAGGAGTAGTATAACGTACCTTTACTTCGCATACATTCGGACAATTGAAGGAATTCGGGCAACCTGTAACAGAGACGAAGCTTCGCTCGCTCAGTTAAAAAGGCTAAGAGGGTTATGGCTTTTTCGTCGTCGGAATTCGAGTGACAGCTCCTCACTGGCCTTTTACATCTATAACCGACGAGTTAAACAACGTCTAATAAAGTGCGGCATTTACGAAGATGGCTGGATAGTCCGATACGAGAGCGACAGCCACGGCCACATACTAATTGATAAATAAATGTTGCGACTATCGATGAAAGGGGAAGAGCTGCTAGTATCTCAGGTTGCAGTTATGGGAAAGAGAAGCAAACCATGCCTCATCATGTGCAGATTCAGATTCAGATTCAGATTCATTTATTTCATGTGAAAATAACTGTATACATTTGCATTAAATATTCAAAAATATAAGTATTCACATCATGATCGTCAAAATAAAAATATAATAATAAACCTAACTATAACAATGTCAAGCACAAGAAATGATAACCATAATAATAATAATCAATATAATCTCCCAATAAGGATCGTCATCACAACTTGCCATTAAACTAAAACAAAGCAAACAATAGAAAATAATAATCAGGTGACATCTCCTAATAATACAAAATAAAATCATCGTCGCAATACAAAGTAATATAAAAATAGGCACATAACAGATATAAAAATAATAATTAGAAGTTTAGTTGCAACCACACCATCGCACAAAGTCTTCCTCTATCACGGTCTTCAGACATATCCTCCCAGTGTTGGGTGTCAATTCTGAAGGATTCAATCAGGCACGGACTTAGCCAAGGCCACTAGACACTTGGTGTTTGGGGCCCCCTATCTCGATAAGCTTTTTAGCAAATTAAATAAGTATGGTGCAAGTCCTACTTTTGGGGCTGGGGTCTGACAGGCCTAGGGGTAAATATGGCACTGAATTCAATGCTAAGCAAGTGACAGGTCCTGACTAATATGCCCAAAGTCCGTCGCCATCGTCCTTGTGCCACATTATGCAATTGGTAGCCCAAAATGTCTCGATCAACCTGATAGGATGTTTGTTTGTTTGTCTAGCCGTCGATAACCAATCCGTGTCACTGTTATCGGTTGCCCTACATACAGTCATGGAGTGCTTTGCTGTTTCTTTATCTTTTCAACGCGTGTAACATGGGGTATGTGATGGAGTGGTTGAATCGGTTCACTTATACATTTCCCGAGGATTTTGGAGCACGATTTGACGCCTGATGTTGACCTGTTAACCTTTTCCTCCCATGACAAAATGAGAATGTGTTGAAAAAAGAAAGAGCGAAAATATACCTTATCTGTCAGCAGGAAAATTGCTTTGACAACGTCCGCCATTACCCATTTAGTGGTCGTTGGCGTGGTAGGCACGACAGCACACGACCACTTTAGTGGCTCTTGGCGTTCAAAGGGTTCATAGTAGTAGGGATAGTAGGCATCAAATCATTCTTGCACCGGAAACTCCGGGGGTGTGGTGATAAAAATGCTAAAAAAATCGGAGAAGTGGTGTTAATTAGTGGCAGATGGCTTTAATTTAAACTCGATACCCAACGTGTTCTTGAGATAAAGGGTTTGATAGACAGACGGACGGATGGACAACAGTGTATGATATAATATAATCCTACTAGCGACCCGCCCCGGCTTCGCACAGGTGCAAAGCTATATTATGCATGTATCATATATATAAACCTTCTTCTAGAATCAATATATCTATAAAAAAACAGCATCAAAATCCGTTGCGTAGTTTTAAAGATCTAAGCATACATAGGGACAGACAGATAGACAGCAGGAAGCGACTTTCTTTTATACTATGTATAAGGGCTTGTGCACAAATCACGTGAGGTTCGATAGTGGGAAGGGGGGTCACGACAAAAAGTAGCCGAAAAACCTTACGTGATTTGTGCACAAGCCCTAAGGATACCGTTTTTTCCTTTTGTAAATGTAAATGATAATAAGAAATGTCTTTACTTTTTAGAATTGCTCTCTTAGTATATAGTAAGGTGTCGAATTAAGACAACGCTGTAAACCTGTCTCCTGTTATCGCTGGGCTCCGTGAGAGTTCCCCTGTTTCCGACACTCCAGATAACATTCTTTAGATAAAACATGACTAACTTGTTTTTCTTTAACTCGCTGAAGTCTTGTAAGGTTTTCACTGGCATTTGTTACTTTATCACGTGGTAAACATATTTTTTGTGACGAGAAACGAGTTACATGCATGTGGGCCAAGTGTACGCAGTGGGTATGTGTGCGTAAACCTGAATTTCGGACTGAAATAAATGGATTTGCGCACACTTGTTCACTTGGCCCATATGTTATTTTTTAGGGTTCCGTACCCAAAGGGTAAAAACGGGACCCTATTACTGAGACTTCGCTGTCCGTCCGTCCGTCCGTCTGTCACCAGGCTGTATCTCAACAACGGTGATAGCTAGACAGTTGAAATTTTCACAGATGATGTATTTCTATTGTGCTATAACAACAAATACTAAAAATAAAATAAAATAAATATTGGGCTCCCATACAACAAACTTGTTATAGATTATAATATATGTATATGTACGGAACCCTTCATGCGCGAGTCGGGCTCGCACTTGCCCAATTTTTCTTACTAGGTGTCATTTTCGAAGCGTTGATAAAATCAGACATGTATAAGCTTGTAAAAAAAAGTTTACTTTAGTTATCAAACGTATCATCGATTTTTTTTCTGAAACCATTAAGATCAGTTATCACATTCCTAAATGTTTTGGAATCTGATAACTGATAAAACAAACCTAACCTAATCTATAAGTTGATGATAAAAAGAATTGTCTATGAATTGAAGCATTCGGCGGAATGTTTGTCTAAAAAGAAGAGGGTTAAAAAACCAAAGTGAGGAATCTAATGAGCCCTTATAGGTATTAAAAAAAATACGAAAAACAGTTGCTTAATAACTTGTAATAAAGAAAGCCTTGTATAGATTACCAATTTGCTGAACTATTGCTTATACCCGGGTAAGATAACAAGACAATTGAAAACTAAGCTATTTTCATACTAAAATTGTATAACGAACATTCGAATGTTCCTAATTGATACATGTTTCGACTTCCAACAATTATGACCTACAATGTATTACCTTAGATCCACATTACCCACGAAGTTGACCTAAGTTTGTATAAAAAGAACGAAGGTCATTGGCGTATATAGGGGGGTGGCCGGGTGGGCCGTGCCCACCCCAGTATGGTCTAGTGCCCACCCCAGGATTTTGGGTTACCGATATTAGAAATTCATGGTTTCATCTCATAGGCCATGGCCAGGCCCACCCCCAGGCCCCCCCAGGCCCCCCCTGATAAATAATGTTAGATACGCCAATGACGAAGGTGTGTTTTGTGTAAGTTTGGCGAGGCGAAGTTGGCCGAAGTAAGGGTTTCCGCAGCGAAGTCCACACTATTCATATTCGCCCAACCTCGACCAACTTCGCGAGTAATGTGGAACCGCAATAAAGTTAGAGTCAGACCCCGCGAACTCGTCCAAGCAAATGAACTGTCAAACCATAAAAACTGTCTCACTTTGTATGGTTTGTCAGTTCATTTGCTTGGAAGAGTTCGCGGGGTCAGACTCTAGACGCAACATGGACTAAACTTGCGACTGTGGTATGTTTTCCTAGTACATCGTTGCCTGTAGACTCGGCGCGCTTGTGTTGACGTACAATCCTTAGGCTCTTAGATAGGGAATTGGGTGATCGGAGAGGTTCTTATCTCGAGTGTATAAGAGCGAGAGAGATAGGTATAAAACTAGAATCACATTCTGTCACGTACTGTACTCACGCGATGTCCTGAAACCCTGGTACCGTCACACAAATGGATGCGGGTTTTCACCTGGGGAGTGTCTGTTCTGCAACTCTAGAATAACTTTGACATGCGACTCTGTCACACGACAAAAACTACCTGTCACTTTCGTTTCAATACCGTGTGAGCAAGACCGGATGCTGATTCGTACGACAAGCGAAATCGGTTCAAGATATGTTAGACCTGTTGTTTGTCTGTTATCAAATCTAACTAATTGAATTAGGCTTCTGATTTATAATAAGTGTTTGCTGAAATATACAGCATTTGATGATAAGGTCTCCTTTGGCAGGATGAACCTTCTGAACATTTTAAGAAGGAGACACATCTTTATTATTAGCAAGAAGGAATCATGACGTAATTTTTTTGTATAGGTTTTTGACGTTTGTTGTTCCATATTATAAATAAATAAATATTATTAAATGACTAAATAATTATTACACGAAGGGTTCTGTACCATTATCTGTAAGTTTGTTGTATGGGAGCCCCCCTTAAATATTTTATTTTATTTTTAGTATTTGTTGTTATATCGGCAATAGAAATACATCACCGTTCTTGAGATACAGCCTGGTGACAGACGGACGGACGGACGGACGGACGGACAGACGGACAGCGAAGTCTCAGTTATAGGGTCCCGTTTTTACCCTTTGGATACGGAACCCTAAAAATTGTGGTGCGTACCCACATAAAAAAATAGGACATTAACGTTTCATAAATTCAGTAAAAACTTGTTTATTGTTTGTATGTAAGTTCGCATTGTTTGCACTTACTCATGCAATTTATCTAATTCTATTTTTATGGTTGATGATTCAGCTTGGCACTGAAGGGACTCTCTGTTTATCTTTGTTATGATGTATATCATATCAGTGGCTACTGTGGTTATTTACGAGTACCTACATCACCCTACACTATAGGTACTATTATAAAATTCTAGATTTTATATTTGTATTGAAAATCGGTTATGTATGGAGAGGGGTCATTTTTTTTTTTTTGATTGGGGATGTGCCCGAGCCTTTCGGCTGTACCAGGGCGGTCTGATGGCGCGGGTGGGGTCGCAGAATGGGACCTCCAGACCCGCAGCGTGGTGTGTAATGTAAGATGCTGTGTCACATGTGACTTCAGGAACAATATTAATAGCGTGGTGCAGGATCGTGATTTGTTTTGTACGGACGCGCGGCGCCATCTGCTGGGCGTAATTTCCTTTGTCCTCGCATCACGCCGAAACGGCTGGACAAATTTTTGGCCAATTTTGATACAGGGATAGCTAGATATACAAAGATGGTTATAGGATACTTTTATCCGTACACGGCAAAATAAAAAAATGGGCAAGTGCGAGTCCGACTCGCACATGAAGGGTTCCGTACCATAAAACAAGTTTGTTGTATGGGAGCCCCCCTTAAATATTTATTTTATTTTATTTTTAGTATTTGTTGTTATAGCGGCAATAGAAATGCATCATCTGTGAAAATTTCAACTGTCTAGCTATCACCGTTCTTGAGATACAGCCTGGTGACAGACGGACGGACGGACGGAGAGCGAAACTAGTCTCAGTAATAGGGTCCCGCGTTTTTACCCTTTGGGTACGGAACCCTAAAAATACGCAAACGAAGTTGCATGCACCTCCTAGTTTGTAATAAAATTGTTTGAACTGCATCGCGCTGACTAATTGTCTATACAAATCTAGATTTTTATAATAGTATAGATATATATAATCGCTCGCCGAGATGTGGGTGACTTGGAGCGTCTGATGGTTACCGGAAAAGTGGAAGGAAAGAGACCTAGAGGCCGGAGCCCAAAACGCTGGTCTGACCAGATATCAGAGCAGACCAACGGACCAGTTAGCGCCGCACTACACCAGGCAGCTGACCGCAACCGATGGAGACAGGCAGTTGGCAAGCTGTAGCGGAGTCACGATCCTCAGCAATGAGGGAGCGATGGAGAAGAAGATATATATATATATATATATAGTCCTCCTCATCGATTTCAATGACGGCGACCCCAAGCATACAAAACGTTATGGACTTCGCCTATTATGAGCTCTAATATGGCTGGCTAGACCAAACTTAGTTTTAAATACTCTCTTACACGTGTGACAGTAGAGCTGGCCTGTCGAGTTGTACGTGCACGCGTGTAAGAGGGCTTCGGCCTTTCTTTGCGAAGCTGACGTTTTGTGTCTAATATTTTGAGGCGGTGTTCCTCAAACGACTTGATACGCTCAAAGATGGTGGATCGCCAAGATGACCTTTGAGCAGCAAGCTCCTCCCAGCGTGTAGGATCGAAGAGTATAGATATATACAGTTATTTAATTACATAGATGAAAAACGTATGTATGATAATGGATTAGCTTGTGAAGTGTTTCAAAGATCATGATTTGCCAACGTATAACAGAACCTCCTCTATTTATGAAGTCGGTTAAAAACATAGTACAAACATGTATAAACGTTTCAACATTTCTGGTACCTAGTAATGAACTCGGTTAAAAAAAAATAGGTACTTACTATCGATATTTATTTACACATTCGCTAAGTATGTACTTAAGGCATACTTAATGTACATCTATCGTATGATAACGATGATGTGATAATCCCTAACCTGTCTCTGGCGGTTTCTCCTGGTTACCCAAAGTTTTCAAAACCAAAACGTAACTTTACCAAAACCACGGATTATCTCAGAGCGGCGCGCCGGCGCAGCGCACTTTCACTCGAGTGAACTACCGGAGTGGGCGGGGCTTAGCGCGGCCTACATTCGTTGTTATGTCATGATGTGCGAAGCAATGTCACGATGCGTTGGATTCGTTTTTATTGCTGCTACATTTTTTTTTATCTAAACATACAGTTTAGTACAATGTTTAAATTACATTTCAATGGCACTTTAGGAAACCCTGGTAGGTTTAGTGTAGCAGTGCCTAGAGTTTGAGGTTCAACTGCATCACAATAAATGTTATCTTAAATGTTTTTCTTTTCCTTAATAAATTAATGTAAATATATCTTAGTAAATTGAAGATATATTTACATTTAAGATAACTTTTATTGCACCCCGTTTACTGTCGATTTGTAAGCAGATATAAATCTTATTTCAATGTGTTAAAGTATATGGGTGTATACGTAGTTAACTATGTCTTCGATAGTTCAATAATATGTGACGTCTTCAAGCAAAAGGTACCACTTTTTCGCTGGTCATAAAGACACATTGACAGATTATTCGTATAAAGATGCAAGTAAATTTCGCCCTTATGGTAAACAACAAAGTGGACTTTTTGTTGAAAACGTCACATATTACTATTTTATAACAAAATTTACGCGCACGTTTGAAATTCAGAATTAAATGTATACTTTACAGTAAAGACTTCAACGAAAATACATACTATTCTCTTGCACTTTGTTATCAAATGTAAATGCAACTTCGTACGCGTAAGCCGTTTCTTTTTTATTAGCTGGATAATATCCTATAACGATATTTGGATGTCCAATTATCCCTGTACCAAAATTGGTTAAAATCTCGCCAGCAGTTTCAGCGTTATGGGCGGATAAAGAATGTATAATCACAAAACAGATAAGTACAGAAATCAATCTACCTACAAGCGCGCTCGAGCAAACGCACACATAGACATTGCTCACGGACACGATATCTCGGACCAGTTCAGACCTATCGTTTTTGCACGTAGTGACGTGGTAGAGAAAACTCGAACAAAATGACTGGTTTCTTGCAAATTTATTTTACATTTAAAGAAATAAATAATAATAATACCTAAATAAATAAATAGTAAGGGGTAATCTTACACAAATCGACCTAGTCCCAAACTAAGCTATGCTTGTACTATGGGTACTAGACGACGATATACACAATATTTATATAAATACATATATAGATAACAAATATGACCCAGGAACAAGTATTCGAGTTCACACAAATATTTCCCCTGGCTGGGATTCGAACCCAGAACCGTCGGCACTGCAAACTACAATCTGCGCCAACCATGTTATCAACGCCGTCTTCCGTAATTTTATTTCAATAAAACACGCGTACATTTTGTAGCGTATTTTACGCATGAGTAAAATCTTATCAGCCTGCCAATAGCCTAGAAAATTTGCTGACTGATAGCGGATACAATTTAAAAGTATGTAGATACCTACAATCTGATAAGGGTGTAGTGATCTTGATTTCGCTTACGTATCTCAGTTTATTTATAGCTTAGGTATTTTTAGCGTGCCTAAAAATACTTCGACTGTATCTGTTACGTCATGATAATAAAAACGTGTAGCGTTGTACGATGATACATTAATTCAAATGTTTACCTTCACCTTTTTAATGCTAAGTAGTGAAGTAATTTAACATTTCATATAATTTCACTAGATAAAACCACATTTGATATAATGTTCCATTAGATATAACGATAATAAGCATAATTTCATTATTATAAATATTATAATTGTATTGTCACGTAGGGTATTGGGTAATTTCATTGGGTAATTTCAATTAGTATAAAAGACAACGGAAGACAATCAAGATAACATAACATCCTTCCGTCATACTTAACCATGATTCTATGACAGTCTTACTTGCTTGTTTGAGCAATTGTTGAGAGTTTAAAAGTATTATATCAAAAGATCATTATACCGTTATGATATTATACCATTTGAAATTATACCAAATGTTACTATATCATAAATTTTACTAACCAATACTATATCATAAGTTGTTATAGCGTACGTTACGCACCTATAAAAAGGTCTTCTAAAATAACCGGATTACAGAAGTTTCTATCATTGACATTGTGACGTCATTTGACAATGTTGGCGACGTAGGCGTCATCGTAGCAATATTACGATGTAGTGATATGACGACTGTGGCGTTTTAAAGGTTAAATATATAAATCGGTTCAGATTATATCATTATAAGCCTAATATGATTGACATTGATATATAGTTTTTTATGTTTGTATATTTTTATAAAAAAACATCGAATTTAATTAAGCCTACTTATTTATACAATTCTTATTTTGTAGATATAGGAACGGAATACCTAATATATTGGTCTTAATTCTCTTATTGTTAATAGTTGCAGGAAGCAACGAAATCTAAATATATTTTGTACTAGGCAATGAAATTTGGAGTATTCGTATGTAAATCAGCTTTATAAAATATGCATATGAGTATACTTACATACGTTCTCCTTTCATTCATAATTTGATTTTGTCACTCTTGTATACGTCAAAATGCCTCCTCCATTCATTCATGGCTCGAAGTTGCGTTGACATTACGGGTGCGCGTACGCACTATGACATTTAATTTACGTTACAGGAATTTATAAGGAGAATATTTACGATTACAGTAGTTGTACTTACGTAATTTACAATTTATATACTATAGAATTAACCTAATTAGCGTATTTTTGTATGTTTCAAAAAGATCTGGAAAAATATTTCAACTGTTTTTATTAAGTATTGATTACCCAAAATGAAGACTAAATAGGCTTAGGAAATTTCAGTAGGGCATTCACAAAAAAACAGTTACCTATGTACAAACTTAAAAACACTATAGACATAAAAAGTTTGCGTTTTCCGCATTTATCTAAGTAGGTAGTTGATTTCAATATTCTTACATTCATTGTCTTATCTATAAACACCGCTAATTATTATACTAAGAGAAAAAAAACACAACTCAAGGTCATAGAACCCGTGCACTGTACGCGTATCGAAAAAAAAATCACACAGCGAGTTCATCGACCCCCGAAAGCGTGGTCGTTGCACCCGGCGCATCAGATGCACTCTGATAGCAAGCGCCGGTATGATAAGCGTAGAAATGGGCTTGTTGGAAGAAAGTACCCGCACGAGACTGGACTGGTTGAGTGTAGGGTTGCCAGGTCTCTATTAGCCGGACAGACCAGGTTAGCCGGACATTTGAGTAAAAAGGCCGAACGCCCTACTTTAATGAGGACTAGCGACCCGCCCCGGCTTCGCACGGGTACAACGCTGATAAATTATGCATGTATTATCCATATAAACCTTCCTCTTGAATCACTATATCTATTAAAAAAACCGCATCCAAATCCGTTGCGTAGTTTTAAAGATCTAAGCATATATAGGGACAGACAGACGGAAGCGACTTTGTTATATACTTAACTATGTAGTGATTTTGTCTCTCAGTATTAATAGATTGAAAAATATAGGTATGTAAATCATATCACGCTCGACGGTCGCTCGTTTGCGAAATTTAAAGACTTTTTTGGCCGGACACGCAATCAAAACGCCTATGTCCGGCTTTATCCGGACGCCTGGCAACGCTAGTTGAGTGGCATAGAACAATGCGAGCTTTGAGAATGTTGTCAGTTTGATAAAAGTACACAATGAAGTATTCTCCAAAACAACTTTTCACTGATTACCAGGGATTGAAAATTCGGAAAGATATTTGCCTGAAGTTGACATAATCCTATTGCTATCCCACTCGTTCCTCAAACAAAGCCACAACTGAACCACAATGCTGCCGCTAGATAAAATAGCTATCCGGATTTCCAAACCCTGTTGATTAAGTTACCTTATGAAATTAAGAATCAATCTAACAGTGAGCTTAACGAACTTTTTTCAAGCCATCTTTATTTTGCACAGTTTTATTATACGACGGATATTATTAAAGGTAAAATTACCCAATTTTCTCAAAAACTTGCTATAAAATGGGACTTGATTCAAAAATGATTACTCATAATCTTTAACTCTGAAGTTTAGCAATCAATATAAACGACTAATTCTCGTAGAAAAAATACGACGCAGCGAAGATACGCGATTCAATAAATAAATTGTAACATCTGACTAATATATAGAATAGATCTGATTACGTTTAAACACGAAATTTTAAATGTATAAATTATTGACAAAATTATTGTGCCTAACAAATCAGTTATTTTGGGTCTCCCTATACCACTTCAGAAACGTTACTGCCTATACACGACATTTATTATCTTAATTCCACGGCCTATTTAAATTTTATAAGACACAATCGGGGTGATATGGAAAAAGAGTCATTTTCAAAGTTGTTACGAAAAAAATATCATTGATTTCTATATTAACAAGCACTCAGATTAGTTACGAGTGTATCATAATCATAACTAATCGAAATTCTTGAAGCGTTATGTTGAAGTCTTCAAACATTTTAAAATAAACAAACAGTTCAGAAGTGGTTTTCTACACCGTGATGATTATATACACTATGAACTTCAAATTTTTTATCTTAAGTTTGTATTCGGTTTACTTTTTTATTGAGAGACAGACATCGAATATTTCATTTCGTTCTTGTTTCATCGCATTTTGAGTTGCTCTGAAAGGTTTCGGAATTGTTATAAAGCAATCTTAACCCAAATATGACTAATTTACGAGATTTGTTTAAAAATCTCGAACTTAATGACAATTACAGACTTCCATTAAACTCACATTCGGAAAGAAAATGTATTGAGTTAATAAAAAAAAATGTTACACCTGTAACATTTTTTACAACAATGGGGAATGGCAGAATCTTTAAAAAATCTTGAATTTTCTTTGATAGGAATAATCCCCCGTCATTCCCTGAAAAAACGAACAAGTTCTTCTGTGGGTAAAAAAAAGAGATGAAAATATTTTCTTCCGCGTTTTACAGACATCGTACGATAACCTAACCATGTAATATTTTTTTCGACTCGACAGGGGGGGAGCTGCAATCGAAGAGCCATTTGCGGGGTCATAAGCTGTTAAATAAAACAAATCGAAAACAATTTTTAACAGAATCGATGTTGATCCTATTTTTGTGGTGATAGCTCATTTCTGAATATAGTTACAAAAGATAAATAATTAGTTAGTTGCACCGCCCACAATTGATCTGCTTAGCCCAATGGTTGACTGGTAGAGAATGCCCTATGGCATTAAATTTAAATTTGTACGATAAGTTTTTTTTCTTTTTTGCATTTAAGATTTAATAAAATAAATAAATACTGTTGTTTACCTCTACTTGTAATTTCTTGCATTGTATCTCTCCTGTATATTTTATGAGGTGTGCAATAAAGAGTACTTGTATTTGTATTTATATAAATAAGAAGCCAAAATGATATGTGATATATTTGTATAGAATATTTTTATCGATTCATATTTTTTATGTGGTAATACCACATTTTTATTTTTATAATTTCTTCAATTCAATTTTTCTTTCTTAATTTACCTTTGTGTCATTATTTATAAAGATATGTGATATATTTAAATTCTTGAAAAACATACGCCATAGAAAAACATATGACATGAGAACCAATTCTATTTTGAAGTCTGAAAATGTACAACTACATTTCACAAGTATACTGCGCGCAAAATAAAAATGAAACAAAGTAGGTATATAGACAAAGAGGTAGGTAGGCGACGCGTTTGGCGTATATAGTTTGACACCTGCCTACTGAGCCGGCTGTCCTGGGTTCGAATCCCGGCTGGGGCAAATATTTGTGTGATGAACTCGAACTCGTTCAAGGGTCATGGATGGTATCTATATATGTATTTATATATTATGTATATCGTCGTCTAGTACCCATAGTACAAGCTTTGCTTAGTTTGGGACTAGGTCGATTTGTGTATGATTGTCCTTAACATTTATTTATTTTATATGCGTGTACAAACATTATGTAGCTAAACAGAGGGACCGGCTCTTTTCACTAGTTCCGTAGTCCCATAGTGCGCCCGCGCCGCATCTGTAGTGCAATTCAAGGTTAATGAACTCTGACGTTGTACGTAGGCCACAGCTTCCGGGCAGTGATATAGTTTTCTGGAGATAGTACAATATTAAAATGGGTATGAAACGGGTTTACTCACGTTAAATATCGCTCGACATGTTTTGAATCGGTTCGCGATTTATCATCAGGAGCACCGATTCGCACCCGTTTCATATGCATTTTAATATGTCTGACCCTCACGGGAAATTTCTATGCAAAATACAATATACAGAGTGGAACAGATCGAGGGACTTTTAAGCAAACAGGGAATTGTTCAGACTGAGTACTTAATTTTTCACCAATGAACTATGTAAATATTTCTATCCATTTTTGAGATACAGTTTGTTAAACATTAGTGTAAAAATCTGCACATATCAATCCTAGCATCTTTTGAACATCATTTAAGTTAAAGACAGGTGTCAATTTAAAATGTAAATAAAACCTTTGAATTAGTGGGATTGTCACTGATATTAACATATTTTATTTTGATGACTTTTTTTACTTTTAAATTCAGCTTTACCATTATCATAGGTCGATTGTAGATCACTCAGATGACACTATCCTGTCAGCCCAGTTTTTAGAAATGATCAACCCTGTATTGAATAGGTCTTTTAAAAATAATAGGGGTCTTCAAACATTATTTCAGCAGTTTTGTAAATATTCGCTCCAGATATCCAAAAAATAGTGTCCCCCCCCACACAAACTTTTCAACCACTGGTCAAATAATTATGGAAAAAATCATAAAAATGAGGCCTTATGAGCACTTTCAATGAAGACTATATTGAATAAAATTGGTCGCGTCGTTTTTGAGTTATCGCAAAAATTCATAATTTTCATTAAAATGACGTAAGTGCCGCGCGGTGTCCTCATACTTCGAACGTTACACATATTAGTTAAGTGCCATACTGTATTAAAACATTTCGCTAAATCTGGCACGTATAATCGATAACTTCCAGAAGATAATAAGTAATTACAGTTACTTTGGCGTTTACGACCTTTTTATAGAGCTTGAAATCTTTCTCGTAATTTAAACCTCGGGCTTAAAAGCGTTGTTTTAAGCCCGTCTGTTGTGAAGGATGGGCAACTACGGAACCCTACACTGAGAGTGGCCCGACATGCTCTTGGCCGGTCTTTTAATTGGCTTTATTTATTTACTTTATTTATTAAAATTGAGATATAATTAAAGATAGGATTCAAAAATCAACGGAACATTTAAATTGGGATATACCAAAAAAATAAAGACTGTATTCTTTTATAATATTCGCAAAAAATAAGTCAATTTAAAATACAAGTTTTAGACGTTTCCAGAGTAGGTGCGTTTATTTTTTTTACTATCAAGTAAGTATTTTACGGTAATGGTAATACCACCACTATAAATGACTAATACCTACTGCAAAATGACGAGGAAAAAAAGTCGAAAAAAAAACACTTTTTACAGGTGTCATATTGTCACTTACTTACTTACTACTCTGACTCAGTGATCCAAAGAGGATCATGGTCTCTGACACAAGAGAACGCCACTCATCTCTGTTTTGCGCCTTTTCCCGCCAGTTAGGGATATTTATATTTATTTATAGTGTCAATCTAATTATTTATTATATAAGAACCATATTCCCAGAAAAGGGTGAAGTAATAAAATGTATTTTCCAAATTAGAAGAGTTATTTTTAGATGTTTTGCGTTTCACACTGACGTACGAATAACATAATTTGAATTATATGCACAAAAAAACATTTTCGCACAGATAAATTCTGATCTGATATTGTTTGACTTCTTTATTCGAAAAGTAGGGCCACAAACGGAAGTACCTAGTCTTCGTTTTCATTTCCTCCAGAGAATACTCTTAAGAGCTCCGGAAGAACCTCATGTTTCGATCGATTGATTGGATTGTTCCTAAAACCAAATCTGGAGACAAATCTATGGACCTCTCTGCATCGCTATTCTGCCTTTTCGCTGAATTATTTTTCGTCGAAAGTTGTATTTCTTAGTTTTTACTCCCATGAAGTCACATATATTTTTTGTTTTGATCCTATTGGTTTGTTTTGTTTTATATCAATCCCCATCGTTCACGATAGTAGTTCACGATTAAAGCGAAAAACCTTTTCTACCGAAATGTCAATTCGGCAAAATGAAACATTCGTCGAAACGTAATTCGGCAAAAAAGCAGAGAACCTCTGCATCTCTATCAAACTAAACCGAATCATCACCGAATCTATGTCAGCGGTCATTATTGACATTTCCCGCGCGCCACTTTCTAGCAGTCAAGTTTAGAACTGACGTAACCCACTGGGACATTGGGTCTTTGGGCCTTGCATAAGTTTTCGGTGTTGCATAAGCGTGAAAGTCGGTCGCAGTGCTTCCGCAGTTATGCAAGTGGCACAGTTCTTGAGGCTGAGATTTCGGTGAGCGGAGGCTTTGCTGGCCTGGCCTGATTGGGCACTGGTGAAGAACCACTTACCGGGTAACGCGCCGGTATAGTGACGTCACTTATAACCTAACCTCGTAAATGCGTCTGATAAATGGTCCAGTAAAATCAGAGTGAAGTAGAAAGTCAACCTTTGACAGTTTTAAAATCATTGAATTTTGGCGTGTGGATAAATGATGACATGTGAAGGCTATTGTCGAAACTTTAGAGAATTAAAAATTGCTTATGCATTTGGTACAATTGAACATTTTTCTCAAATATTTAAAATTTTTGTGGAAAAAAAATCACATAATTTTCATAATAATAATTCGGCTAAGTGGAAATTTTCAGGTATGTCAAAATATGGAACAAAAAATCAAAAAGATTGACCCTACCGTAGCTCCAAAAATAAATACTGCGCAGGTGAACCTACGGAGTTATTAGACGGATTTAAAGTGGAAACTGTTAACTACCATTTCGCCAGGCGGCAGAGGAAAAAAGTAAAAGCGCACAAGAGTAGATCTTCTAAATTTGTAATTTTAGCCCTCGGTTAACATTAATAATGCACTCGAGCAAAAATCACAGCAGCAGAGTGAGCAGTTCCTGAAACCTGTAATATTATCAGGATTTTATAAACATCGTTTTAAAGAACCCATTAGGAAGTTAGGTTCGTTTTATAATTATTCCGAAATTTTTCAATAAAAACGGCTTTCGGACAAATGAAACTTTGGTGAATAGTAACAGATCGGAAACAGAAATTCGGACTTACGATAGGTACCATTTTCGTACAAAGATAAATACAAATACTCTTTATTGCACACCTCAAACATCAAGGAATACACAACGCAACATGAGATACATTAAAATAACAGGCAGAGATAAACAGCAGGCATTCAATCCGCATTTTTAACAACTGAACAACTCAGCATTTGATTCCTTTGCGAATAGGGCCCTAAATACCGTGCCCTAATTGGTAGGTAATTGTCTACGCCGCGTCAACTACTAAACTCTGATCTATTTCGGACCGAAACTACCGATTCAGTCTTTTGCTTAAAGACCGAGCGAGCGAAAGTGTCTCCGTTACGGCTTGGCCAAAAATCTTTCGTATATCCGAATATTTGGTTTGTATGTTCGGATATCCGAATTTCCGGCGATATTCGATTACAAACCAACAGATTTTCGTGAATTTTTGCGAGTAGGTTTGATAATTTATATGGTATTTGCTTGTGGATCAAAATGGCGGTGATATGAGATACAAACGTAGAAAAGTCGTGTTTCAGCCAAAATCGAATCTCGTCTCATAGTTTGTATATGATTGAAAGTGTATGAAATTATAAAAGACTGATAAAGATAAATAGAAGGCTGGTTCCCTGGATTTGAATGAAATGATAGACTGAAACTTGGTAAACCACACTAATATTATAAAGGCGAAAGTTTGTTGTGTTTGTACGTTTGTTACTTCTTCACGCTCAAACGGATCGACTGATTTTGATAAAATTTGGTATAGAGGTAGCTGGCACCCATATATTAAATATTATATCCTGGAAAACTGCAGGATTTTCGTGGGATAAGTGGATAACACCTCGGATTATATAATCATCATAATTATTTAAGAGTTTTACTCTTGTCTGTAGTTCTCTCCAGTCCGTTCTACTTAACGCCAGTTCTTTCAATTTGACAAGGATTTATTGTTATTATAACTACCGACTTAATTATTAACCAATTGTTAAAGTACACATGCCTGCTACACCTTATGGGTAAAATTTGATGGCTAATTAAATAAATGATAGTCACTTTTTCACAAAAAAATAACCGACTTCAATGAGCGAAATGGAACATACAATAACACTTTCATGATTTTATTATATCATATATCTTTGTCAGAACTGGACCAATTTTAAATGGGACCACACGGGAAGCACCAGCTTCCAAATTAAAAAAGACTCATCAAAATCTGTTCACCCAGTCGAAAGTTCTAAGATAACAAACATAAAAAAAATACAGTCGAATTGAGAACCTTCTTCCTTTTTTTGACATCAGTTAAAAATGAAATGAAGAGAAAAGGATTTCGCATGATTTCGACCGGGGTAGTCTTGCTCCTACCTCTGCCGGACTCGGACCGCCACGGTTGTTTTTTTTTAAACTGAACGCAAGCTTAAACATGTCATCGTTCAAAATCTTTAAATATATCAATGTGTTCCTCAAACTGATCGTTTTTTCTTTTGTTCCAGGTCAAGACGGAGCTCAGTGTGATATCGTGCATTAACTCTATAAAGTGACCTACGTTAAGGGTAGTTAGCGAAATTATCATGTGATTTATATTGTTTAATTATCCACGGATAGTTTAGAGATAAGTCCATCCGCAGTCGATGTGAATTCAGGCTGTAAGTTACGCGGTAGATTTTAAAACCTTTCTCAAAACTTTTCCTTTCTTTCTTAGCATTGATTCATAGATTCTTTACTTGTTAGACTTTAAAACGGGTACACTACAATACTCCGAAGTTTTTTTTGTCCGAATGCATCATCATTTCGAAAACCATGTTTTGATAAAATATTTAGGTTATTTTTGGGATATCATATAAGCCTAACCTAACCTAATGATAGAATGTAATATATGTTCCATGGCGAAATTTATCGTTTCGCGTTATTCCATTTTCGGCTTTTGAAAATTCGGATTTCGGATAAATGAAACTTCGGAATTTTGAATGATCGCCTTTATTATTTGAAATTAAAGTATTTCATCTCCTTGTAGTTGGAGTGCCTCAAAATGTGTCTGCAAGATAGTCTTAAAGATAATTCAAATTCTTTTTTACTCTTTAGTGTTTCATGAAACGTCTAAAGTAAATAGCGGACATAAAGTAAATGTTTCAATTCAAGTTGTACTGAAATACCGCGTAGTTTACTAAGCCTTTTAAAATTGGTGCTTTTAATTCTCACACTAATGGTTAGCCATGGTCTGAGGTGACTGACTGTTAGAGGCTTTTGCCAAAAATGGCACCAATTATGTGTAAAAATGGGTCAAGATTGACTCCCAGAATTATTTTTCGTCGAATATTTCATTTTGCCGAAACATCATTTCGTAGACAGCATTTTTCTTTGCAGCCGTAAACTATTTGTAATTGTTATAAAACAAACCTAACTTATTCACTAGGATATTTGCAAGAATTATGAAAAATGTATGACTATAGAGGATTTTGCGATGATTTTTCGGCGAAGTGAATCATTGGACGAAATAAGTTTTTAGGAAACAAAGGGCTCCCGTTTAAAACGTAGCATATTCTGAAAAATATAATTGTAAATGGTAACTTTTATAGTCTATTTGTAAGCAATATTCTAAACTCGAAGATTTTTGGTCGAAAAACAGTATTTACCCATTAATGAATGAACCTGAAGCCACAATTTTGGGATTTACATACAAGAAAACATCTAGTTTTGGCATGAAATGTGAATTTTGAGGTTAGAATTTTGTTTACCAAATCGGACAAGTAAGAACGAAACTGTACGTACCTGGGTCATTGTTAGATTTAGGTGCGCGTCTTTCCGGTGGACATTTGCGAAATTAAGGATTCCAGGGCCTAATTTTCTGATTCAATGCCTATGATAATAAAGAACGTTCCCTCTTCTATAATCCGATGTACTAGCAACATAACCTAGATTCATACAAGCTCTTAACTTTTGACCACGGAAGGGACAAATTTTGTTTTTTGAACTGACAATGACCCACCTACATGTGCGTGTGAGCTTGCTGTAAGTTTATATGTCATGTCAATGTCGCCCATTACGTCACATGCACATTGTTTTATAATCAGTGTATGTAAATCATCATAGGCCTTATATTCATTTCACGATGCGTTCTTCATATCAGTCTTACTTTTCACGTTCGTGAAATGAATGAAGCTTTTATTCGTTTATTTTTTACATAATCATAGCCATTCACATTGACTCTTCAGGGAGTTCTGGCCGCATAGGAGTGATCTCAATTTTAGCGGCAGAAGTCGCTAGCTCACACAATTACTGCCATGTCTCGATTTTGACATAACCGTACTGTTTTACGATTACTTCTCTAGTTAATTCATTTATGAAATGACTGCGCGCGATCCGTATTCGAATCGCACATTGGGATTTTAATTAAAGTACATTTATTATTTAAACTCCATTCTAGATGTCGCTAGCATCATCCAAGACTAATTAAGGTATTGTAACCGGTAGTGCGAATTGACTGCAGTGAAAATAATCAGTAATCATACAACACTGCGGTGCGTGACGAGAACCGCAGTTTCAACTGAAGCGATTACTACAAAATTTTATATCTAAGACAACACTTTCGGTGAAACATTATTTATTTCCATGGAAATTGCTATTCTTATTTTAATAAAAGCAAAATGAAACCACCTTTTATCTCCGATAATACGAAAGAATGGTTTCTATTTACTTGAACTCCTAATCGCGGGGTAAGAAACGTGGAATTGTGTGACTGATTATACCCTTTTCATAAACAGATTGAATATTTTCGACATATATTAATTAATACGTTGCGACGCAATGTTTATTCTAATGTACCTAAAGTAGCTGCATTGTAAATTTGGATGTACATAATTTCGAAAATTATCGTTTAGATGTAAATTGTTTCTGTACTTCTGCGGGCCTATGATGATTGCTTTTATCACGCGCTAAATAAGTGACACAGCATCCGTCACGTTTTGACAAGATGCGAGTGTGAGTGACAAATGCTTTGTCACTTATTTATCACGTGATAAATGCAGCCATCATAGGCCCCCTGCTTTCTAAAAGTTCTACAGTGAACCTGACATATTTAACCACGAGTTTCTGAGGTTTAACACCAATGGGGTTATTTTTGCAACTTGGTATATGATAAATTAAGCTAGTTTTTGTATTTGTACACTACTTTTTGTATTTATACACTACTTTTTATATCAAATTAGTCACAGTTGGTGGTAAAAGTCTGTTATGTTCTTTATTTTCGTGCGAATTGACTGCAACTCTTTGAAATCCTCTAGTGATGTATCTGTGTGAAGATATCGATGATTATACTGCGGTCGTTAAGTGCAGTCAACTTGCGCAAATACTGTATTTTCTATGACTTCAAATTTATGACTAATGTGTGTACTATGGCGATTACATGTTGGGTTGTTGATCCTTTCTTTTCAAGCTTATTGTAAATTTTATCTTCGTTTTATTAATAAATTAATCGATATATGTACATAATAGGAATTTTATCGTTAACGCTAAGCGTAGGATTAGCAACGGGCTATTTTAACTATGAATTTTGTTGAGTTCTAAAATTTTTATTCCTAAAAAGTACCTTTTATTAATTCATTTTTTGTTAGATTTTTATGACTATGTTATTTTAAGTTTAAAATAAGGTTTAAATTAATTATGATTAAATCATTGTTCTATGTAGGCACTGCCGTTGGGAAGTACAAGGTGTATTTATATGAGAAATCGATGTAAATTTTCTATGCTACTTAATTGCGTATAACGTTACCCTTATGTGGGTTATAGGCTGCTTAAATGAATATTGTAAATGTAAAGAAAATACTTTGATTGTCAACCCTAGCACATTAAGTAACTTTTTGAGACGTCGTCAAAATCTAGGGTTGGCACTCATTGTAAAAACGGGTCTCGAAACACAAAGTTACCATAATAAATCCTACAATGTTATATAAACATGTCTTCTATGCACCAGTAAATATTTTTGATACCATTTAACTTAGCCGGATATTATCTACTTATAATGCCATTCGCAGAAAACGACAAAATATCATAATTTAATAATATGGTGTGTAGAAGTCATAATGTAGTCGATACGTCCGTCCTGATCTTACCTGCAAGCAAATACGTACATGAGAAATATATTTTCATTACTTATTATTACATAATATATTTCTGTAAAAAGTATTCTTATACCGATGTTTATATTGATATTATGCAACAGATTTTTGGCCCATGAAATGTTATTTGTAATGGTGCGATTGGAAAGGAGCTTTAGACGTTTTGAATGTGTTCGAAATATATCTTCTACGCCTAAAGGCTTGTTCAAACTGAGGCTTCGTATTTCTTTATTCTTTTATTTATTTTATAGGGAAAACGTAAAAAAATTGAAATTAGAACATTCTGCCTCAGTTTCAGTACTTTTGTTTATTTTATTGAATATTGTTGATTTATTTTTAAATAATTTATGAATTCTTTGTTTTTATCTACGTCGTCCAGATGGTGCTAGGAGATGCGAGATCAAATTTTCTTCTTGTTCTGAGCCAAAGACTTTTTATAATCTACTGGAGTGTCAAACTGACTAAGTTACTACATAATGCATATTGTATATTGTGTAAACCGGAATCAAACACAATAGGTACCTGTGCCTTTCTGTGCTCAAAATTTAAAATTAATTACATTTCACAATGGCCAACTATACAAATTTCAGACTGTAAAGTCCTGATAAAAAAAAACACTTTAATTTTAGACACTTTATAATTTGTTATTAACATATAAGTATAATCTTCTAAATAACAGTGAAACCTCACAATTGCTAGGTAAAATTACTTAATTTGAAATCCCAAATAAATATTTTTAACTTAATAGGTTTTTTAGCGTTCTGAACAGTTCTGAAGCAAGCGAAAGAATGTTTTCGAAAAATTCATTACAAGCGCACCCTAACACATTTAAGCACTTTGTACAGTCAGCATAAAACAGCTGTCAATTTTAGAATGCAATTTGACAAGCCAGTAGTAAAATTGTCAGATACTTTTGACGCTGGTGTGTTTCTTCTTAAGTCGACTAATATAGTGTTACTAGGGCTGCCATCTCTAAATTGGCCGAACCCGGACAGACTTAAAAAACCCGGAAATTTGGCGTAAATCGTATTTTTTTCCCGGACGTGTCCATAGATTATATTATTAAAAAAAACATTCGCTCTATTTTTCGTTCACATAAAATGTGTCCGGGTTTAGCGGACAGTCGTAGTTCCTAATTTCGCCGTTTCACAGATAAGTTATACCCCTCACGTCGAACGATGAGTCCTATGACACCGGTTATCTCAGTACATTTTATAACCTATAATCGGAAAAATGTACTGGGATGACAGGTGTCATAGGACGTTTACCGCGAGGGGTATACTCGTAGGTGCGCTTTCGAAATCATTGAACTTTTCAGTTTGACACTCTTTTAGAATCTGTCAGTTTCCTTACGAAATCTTCTGTCAAAATGAATGTATGAAGCCTTGAACATTTCTGACAATAATTGTAGTATAAGTTGGCGACCGCCCTTGGATGTTATAGGTGCAATTAAATTTAATATATACCTATTTAATATAAATCGTTGTATTTATTTCGTACCCTCCATCCTATTTACTATACAAGTTGGTACAAATACCTACTCATTAGGTAGCTCTCTCACCGCTAGCATTCGTCGATAATGTATCAAAAATAATATAAAAATTTCATTTGTTTTTGTCACATTATAGGTCGCAGTGAGGCTGCACCCTTATACGGAATTTTAAGGAGCTTCATTTTGCAAATATCTGATTGATATTTTGTGTCCGATAAACATTATATCGTAACACGCTTTTATTACGGTCAAAGTGAATAAAAAAAAAGCCTAATTCTAATTGTGTATCATGCGATCCTGAAATTTGTTCTGATCACAATACATAATACTAATACAATACGGATCAATTAATGAACCAGTCTCATCTTGGAGGAGGTGGAAAGTGGAGCTAATCCAGAATCGGTCAACGAATGCAAATAGGGGAGACCGAGGGATTTAGAAACAGAGCTGAGTTGAGACGACGTCAATTTCTCGGATATACATCCGTCAGCAAAGCAAGGGGACCGCGGGCAGCGGGGCGCGTCTGATCAACATTTTGAAACCGAATAATTCACGTTGTTTCAAGTGACTTCTTTGTCAAAATCCCTTCGTCTCCTCTGCAATTAATACAGTTTTACAGACTACGTATACAGAGGACAATCGAGCGAGCTATGGCTTGGAGTTTTCCTGCGTGATTGAATCAGAAATGAGGAAATCCACAGGAGAACCAATATCGAGGCTACAAGCAAGACTGCTGACATGGTCAGGATCACGGCAAGGCGTTGGAGTGGTACATGAGCTGTTGTTGTGAAGAACTTTGTCCTGTCTCCCTTTCTCTCTTCTCTGTCACTCAATACTGAGGATCGTCCTCACTGGCTGATTTTGCCTTGATGATCTGTCTAAATCGGTCCCGGTTCACCGCCTGGTGGAATTTGCTGAGGAGGTTGCTTTTTTGAGTTAGTCAGACCATCTACTTGGTCAACGGCCTTATCTTGTTCAGGACATCTTTTGCGCAGTTGCCTGCAATCATAGAGTAAAATTACTGATTACGTCACATGACTAGTTTATAAAATAATAAGAGTTACCTATATTATTTCAGGTCTGATCTGTTCGTTACATTTCGTTTCGGCGACTATACCCAGCCAGCAGTTCTGCTGCAAGGACTTGGAGGCGTTGATCATACAAGAGAGGGACGGTCAAAGAAGCTCAACGAAATGGCTCAGAAGCGCATACTGACACAATACATAGAACCGTAGTAATAGAACCTTAACATTCCCTGGCCGGAGCTTTCGGTTCCGAGACAAGGCACGTATCCGGAAATATTTCTAATAGGTCCGATCCTGTTTTTTATTTAGATCAAATATCTATTAATCAATCAATAAATATCATCTATTTTCAGACAATTGTGACCCACAGATAACCCTTACACTATACATAACACATAAAACAAAAATATAAAATAGACATAAATACGTTTGCGGCAGTGGGTGGCAGTGGGCTGGTCATATCTGTCTAAGAGCTGACGACCACTGAGACAAACGAGTTTTGTACCCTTACCATGAGTTAACACGACCGTACTCGCTAGCGACAGCGTAAACGATTTGTATGGAGAATAGTACAGCGCCCCTAGCGATTACTTTGTAGAACTACAATTCTCCAAACCCTTTACGCAGTCGCTAACGAGTACTGTCACTGTACACTCATGGTACGGGTACTGAAGTGGAGACCGTGAATCAGTAAATGTAGTGTAGGGCGCTCCACAAGGTGGAGCGACGACATTCGTAGGACAGCGAGTGGTAACTGGAGAAGGATTGCTGAAAATCGAGCTCAGTGGCGTGCCTATGTCCAGCAGTGGATAAACACGTTAGTTCGGCGACGTGCGACGTAACTTCTCGGTGTGGGGTAACCGTCCGCTAAATCGCCGGAACACGACACCTTTCGGCCTGAATATCTATAGAACTAACTACGTTTAGAGTGTTCTAAGAGTCAGAAATGACTTAAAGTTTGACATTCCTACGGAGCCCTGAAAAAGCTCAATGGAAATGGTTACCATATCCTGACGTCATCGGTAAGTAAAGGTAGCATTTTGAGTATGGAAAAACAATAATTTGCCATTTCTACCGTGAAGTTGATGCGTTTAAGTACATAATTTTCATACAATTATTGTTTTTATAAATAATATGAAATAATAAGTGGTATTTCCACATAAAAAATGGAATCGATGAAAAAAGATTCTATAAAAATAATTATAGTTTTGTTTAATTATGAATATTTCGAAAACAACACCAGATTTGTTTTTGGACAAAAAAAATCAAAGCACTTTTTTGGTATCTCATGACGTACAGCTATTTATATTCATATAATTACAGTATGTATAATTTAACCATCAATCATCATCCTTATTCTACGAAAAAAACTGTAGAAATAATAATAGATTTATCGGATCAACGATTTCGTACTGGCATTCGTATTGGTATTGATTAATACCGGACACAAGTATTAGGGCGTGAACATAGTTTTGCTTTAATTAACCAATCACTGTACAGAATAGTTGTCACGCAAATGTGCAGTGAAGGCACTAGAAGAATTCCTGTACTTTCAGACCTCAAATCCTCGATAGAGGTAGGGCTGTCTGTCCACTGAAATGGGGCCAATAAAATGAACCAATAAACATATACTCATTATTTTTTTTTTTATTAAAGCAGTAACGTCTGCTAACGTAAATTAAATGTTTACAAATGAAGCGAAAATTGAAAAAAAAAAAAATTCGGTGGTCCAATTGGGAGGACGCCAGTGTTGGCCCGGAAAGCCGTTGGAAACGCAGGTTCGAATCCTGTCCGAATCATTAAATTTTTCAATTTTCGCTTCATTTGTAAACATTTAATTTACGTTAGCAGACGTTACTGCTTTAATAAAAAAAATAAGTAATTTGGGTGTAGCACATCGTTACTATCGATTCTCAACAAATTTGAGACGATGGTGCCGACGATAAAGTCTAAATCTTTACGGTAGATGACGCTACGATGCCACCCTAAGGCATGTCGAAGCAACTGGTTGAAAAATTCAATGACTCTGACATCTGATTCGGTGGTCCAATTGGGAGGACGCCAGTGTTGGCCCGGAAAGCCGTTGGAAACGCAGGTTCGAATCCTGTCCGAATCATTAAATTTTTCAATTTTCGCTTCATTTGTAAACATTTAATTATACTCATTATTTTATGACAGAATAAGCTATCTTTATAATACCTATTGTAAAATAATATAAAGCCCCAAAAAGATCAACCACAATCCATTTTAGCATTTATAATTTATATAGACGATGATTTTTAATCGGTGATAAGGTACCAACTTTTCTAACTCAGTAAATGATGGCGGTCACGTTGAATTAAATTAAATTAAATTAAAATTCATTTATTTCAAGTATCATATGACTCATAACAAAATTAACACAGTACATTAAATTAAAATTAAACTACATTACAAATTATGTATTTACAGTGGTTAACACAATATGATAGCCGTCATAAGTTGTTGCTGGGCGCATGGAGTCCGCAGCAAAAAGTTATGTACGGGCAGAACCTGTCCGCAATCATTATAAGGACGCTGTTGGAGCTGGCGCGCACGCGTCGCACCAGGGAAGCAGCTCGCCGGCGCCTGGTAGCTTTGAAACATGCCACATGCGCCTCCGCAAACATCCCTGATGCGCTGCAGTATCGCGGCAGCCCCATCAGCGTCCTAAACGCGTTATTATATTGCACTTGTAGGGCCTTATATGATTTCACGGTGAATTTTCTCCATAGGCTGCAGGTGTAAAATGTTGTGCAAAAAGCTCTGAATAATGTTACTTTACTCTCTATTGAGCACCGAGCGAATCTGCGCGCAATCATATTCGCTCTGATCGATAAGGCCCTACGTTCGCGTTCTATATCAGCATCGTCCTTGAGATCGGCTGTAACTATATGACCCAAGTATTTGTATTGGTATACCCTTTCGAGGGCAACCATGTTAAGCCTGATAGGTGGTATCACAGATGGTATTTGAGACCTGACCCCAAAGACCATGTACTGACTTTTGTTAACATTATATTTGAGCCCGTGCGTGTGTGCGTAATCCTCACACACTTTAAGCAACCTTCTGATGCCACAGACTGACGCACTCAACAGCACCATGTCGTCGGCATAGCTCAAGTTGTTCATATTAACCCCGTCTACGTGACAGCCCGCATGCATGCTGCTGAGCGCGACAATCAGCTCATTCATATATAGGTTGAAAAGCGATGGTGAGCTCAACCCCCCCTGCCTCACCCCACATTCCAACCTATACGACTCTGATAATGTACCTGCCCATCTTACATTGTTGATCTGGTTTCCATACCAATATCTAAATATACCTATAAGGTCGGGAGCTAAGTTTATTCCCTCTAGCTTTCTCCATAGTATATCATAGGAAACCAGATCAAACGCTTTTGACAGGTCAAGGTAACAAGCATAAACTGGCGTGTTCCTGTCAACATAATACGCGACGGTATGCTTAAGGCACAGGATGGCACTTTCAGTTGATAGTCCAGGCCTAAACCCGAACTGATTGTCATGCAACGAAAGGTTTTTATTCAACTGTACATTAAGCACGCCGTCCAGCACCTTTGCCATAACAGTAGCAAGCGATATCGGCCTATAGTTATTTTTGCTACTTAGGTCTCCTGTCTTATTTTTCACCACGGGTATGACTAAGGTTTTTATTAAGTCGAGGGGCAGGTATGAATATGAAGTCGTAATTACATGAAAACAAACTTTTATTTTTCTATGATAATTTTTATTTTGAAACCAATTTTGTCTTAAATTCCTTGTCACCTTACTAATCTGTATCTGTAAGCTTACAACCTTTTTAATAGTTTTATGACAATAACAATTTATGACTTGTCATTGTCATTGTCATTACCTATTACAAAGTGGTAGGAAATTTCGTAAAATTTCCCGCCAAAGCGATGACACTTGACGTAGGTATCGTACTCTAATAATTTATGTAGGATGACCGTGTATCTAGTGGTTGCTAGTTTTAATTATGTTTCAACTTTTAATTAAATAAACAGTGAGGTAATTGCATGAGACCTCGTCTATTAGGTTTAATTTTAGCTGGATATTAATATTTTTCTACTCGTGATCACCGATTAAGAAACATCGTGTATAATATTTCTTAAAAAAAAATAGATTCAGGTATTTTAAACAATCGCCATTATGGCACGCTTGGCGTGATGTCACTGGCTATTGCAAAATAACAAGTCATTGTAACTGACTAATTTGATTTTTTTATTTTAGAATTTGGATTTTTCGTCAGGTTATAATCTCAGTAGTTAAACAATAAAATATAAATAAATAAATATTAAGGGACACTCATACAGAAATCGACCTATTACCAAACTAAGCAAAGCTTGTACTATGGGTACTAGGCGACGATATATATAATATATAAATACATATATAGATAACAGCCATGACCCAGGAATAAATATTCGAGTTCATCACACAAATATTTGCTCCGGCCGGGATTCGAACCCAGATTCGAATTAGTTTATAAACTAACAATTATATGATGTCACATACAAACAACAAGTATTAATTATGTAGGCAGTATAGGGTAATTCTCAGGTGATGTTCGTAAAAAACAAAACAAATAATCTTATGTCACAGAAAACATTATTTGTAACATAACACAAAAATTTAGCACTTGCCGTCGTCAGCCCATTACCGAAAATTATCGCTTATCATCAGATAATTTCCACTATGTTATTATAATATTAATAATATTATACAATAACTATTATGATTTAAAAAAAAATAATTGCGGTGTTAGCAATAAACATATGTCATTTTTTGGCCAGGTTCAGATCAATGGCGTCACAGCAGTCATTTAAGGTCTAGGTTGTAACTAAAAGATCGAGAAAAAAAAACTGACAGCAAAAACATCACTAGGACATCAGGACACGACAACATTGTCTTGCGCCACCACCGGAAAAGGAGAGGACGAATCGATTACCAGAGAAAAGTACACCACGCACCCCGGATATCGCCTCAACCTTGTCTATGTAATAGAGGTGATAAACAGTCAAAGACAATGGGATGAGTTTTTCCGCGACCGTTGCACGCGAGGTGACGTCATCGATCAGCTGCCGATAGTATGGGTTCTTTGATTCTGATGGATGCCTGGTACCTAGATGCGGCTGATGTTTATCCTAAAGCAATAATTTATCGGTTTGTCATGATTTGTTTTCATTTTTATCTATCCAAATATCATAAACCATCCATGATGCGTTCAAGAACCCCACATTATGAATTATGAACACCATAAAAATAGACTGTTTTATTAGCACCATTTTCTCATCTGGTAAAAAAAAATTATTATTCCTAAATGATAACATCGATTTCGATAATATTATTTATTCAAATGTCGAACATCTCTGAAAAACAAAGAAATTTGATTTGACCTCTATTCTAATATCAATCGAGATGACGTTTAGTTCGAATTGAATTGTCAATTTGCAATCAAATTTGACAAATGTCGCACGTAAGTAAGATATCGAAAGATATGAAAGATGGGGCCGACTAGTTTTTCACTGAATTAAAAAAAAACTATGACAGGTGCCAGAAAACTTCATTACCGCCATTACCGGGTTATATTTGTTAAAATGTGCGACTCTGGAGGCTTATGATATGTGCCTAGATAAAGTAGTGTATGTAACTGTACATAATTAGGCATTAAAACACTCGTGTGATGTTATTATGAAACTTGCCTTCGGCTCGTTTCATAAACCCACACTCGTGTTTAATACCCTTCATTATGTACAGTCACATAAAATACATTTACGCGGTATTAATATATTTATGCGGCATACACTTACTTGAGATTGTCAGCGCCATGGTGGATTATGGTATTGGTTGTTGGAGATATTTCAAGCTTTAAGGCTTCTTATCCGTTTAAAAATGCTGATTGTTTTAGGTTTTTTTCTCTATCAAACATGTTTCTTAACATATTATCAATGATATCTATTTGAAACCTACAGTTTGAATTTTTCATTGATAATTTTGTTTCAAAAACTACTCGAATTTGACAAAATTCGCGCAGAAAACTGTTTTTTTGAACTTATTTTCAACTGCACGCAATAATAGCATGAAATAGCTATGGTACTTTCTAGAACTCAGGGAAAAGTATGTTATTCACTTTAAAAAGTTGGTTGAAATCATCAACATATTTGTCCTAAAATTAAAAAAAATAAATTATGAAAGGAATAAGGCCTCTTAAAACCTGGGTTTGTGCCTAAATATGACCATTTATTAAAAAAAACATGCGGATTAAGTGGTAAAACAATTTAAAAACCTAAACATTTATTAGGCCTCTTAATAATGTTATAATATGTTGTGTTTATTTCTTTCGAGTATGTAGAAAAACGTCATATAAAACTTGCGTACCTCGGTTGTAGAGTGTGCTACGTATTACACACACACAGTCCTCGCCTCAGGCTCGGACAGCAAAATACAGTGTGTGTGCTGTCAAAATGCCATTCGCGTTTTACGTCTCTCGGCGCTCTCTTTTTGTGTAAACTTAATAGTAATAACAACCAAAGTATCTTTAATATTTATTGTGTTTAGATTGTCATAAAAAGCTTTTTTGTATATGAACCGATTACTCGAAAACGGCTGAATATCATATAATAATCAAGGAAATTATGTTTCTTTAAATCAACAAGCAAATGGTTACCTTTTTATCATTTCCGATTATTTGACACTTCAACCACAAACCAACTTATGATTGCAGTTGGAGAAACAATTACATACATTAATAGTGTGAATTGTGTCATGTACTAATTTGTACTGAATTGGTTCTAACGGCGCGAGATTGACTGAAAGTGAAACTTTGCAGTGATTTGCATTAGTAAGGTGTTAAATTTATTTTTGTGTAAGCATTTTCACGTTGCATTCTTGGATACCTGTTACCTGTATGTGGCAGAAATAACTTAAACATGTACTAATAAATGCAACTTTGACTACGAAGGAGAGAAAAGCCAAAACCCTCTTTTATACTTTCTCATTATCACGTACTAATTGTACTGACTTAAAATATAACCAATATTTAAAGAAATAGTCATATTTCAGTTGATAAATATCAACACACTTTTATTAGTCTAAATTGTAACACACAATGACTGTAAGTAATCAAATCTTGGAATTCAATTTTAATCTTCTTCTAATTATCGTATCGAAAAGAAATTGAGATGTAAAATTATGTTAAGTGACAAATTGACAATACAATAATTTGGTATCTATTTATTATCGATGCTCAATAATAAAGAGCCGGAGACTGAAAGTGGACGTAGAAACTCCTAAAAAACACAAGATAAGAACACATACTGTTTGGGCTCATTTCAATAGTATTGATGACTTATTAACGTTTGTATAAGAAAGTACCTACGTTCGGAAATAAAAGCATGTCTTAATAAATAACTTTTTTGCAAAAAAATATCAATATAAATAGTGAAAGAATAGGTATACATTATATCTAAGGCTAATAGATAACTCAAGAACTATATATGTTAGCCTTTTTTACCTATTCTAACGCTAATGTTGTCCACTATGTAGATGGACCTGAGGAGTTGGTAAGTGTCCATTAATTATTTATTTATTTATACCTAAGCCTGTTAGATAACTCAGAAAGCCCCACAATCGATCCCTGTCATATAAATAAATGTCAGTCAAGGTAGTCAGGGAGACAATGTAGCTATTTGCGGCGTCGACGTGCCAGCGCGGGCGCAGCGTTGGGACCAACGTTGGGGATGGCTTCATTAACTAGACTGCATGTTATAATGTAATCAGTACATTACTGCAGACGCCGGGAAAGAAGGGCTTGCCGGGTAAGTAGGTAATCGTCTGATAGGTAGACACGGATAGTGATACGAAGCCGGCAAGCCCTTTTCACGGCTAAGGCACACTGAAAAAAATTGCCAGTGAATCTGAGATGCCAGTAGGATTCACTAGCTATTTTTTTCAGTGCACGTATAATGCTTTCCTCAAACATATGCAATGAAATAAAATCACCACTCAAAACAAAAATATCACTCAGCTGTTAGCCTAATCAACAACACAGACGCTAAGTTAAAAAAAAATACTTCCCGGCCTAGGCCTTCAATTCTGTAACTCATTTACAGTTTCGTGTTGTTCCGCTCGAAACGTGATACGTCGAAGCCATAACGCACGCTATGACGACCTTTCATTTCATGTTTGTGAAAAATTCTAAAGAACCTACCCTAAATGGAAAATAAACGTTTATACTTACAATACGGTATTTGAATATACTTACTTACTTACTACGATGGCTCAGCGACCCGAAGCGAATCTTGGCCTCCAACACGAGATCACGCCACTTTTCTCGATCCTGCGCCAGCTCTTTCCAGTTGGAGGCTTGGAGTCCGCGCAGATCCGCCTCGACCATGTCCTTCCACCGATATCTCGGACGCCCAACCGGTCGTCTTCCTGTTGGGTGCCCCAGGTATAATATATGCTCTCTTGACGCCACGACCCTCTTCCATTCTGTCCAGGTGGCCAAGCCAGCGGAGTCTGTGGGATTTTATTCTCCTAGTATATTGGGCTCAGCTACCATGTCCTCTATTTCCTGGATTATATTGAAAATAAATTGTATCATTGAACCTAATAAACATACATTCAAAAATACGCGGAACCGTATAAACTAACACTAACTTTTGGACATTATACTATTTTTAATGGGACAAATAATAAAAAGAAGTCGTGTTTTGACTAGTGATTTTATGACGTCACAAGCCATCTTCATAAAAACTTCATACTAAGAACGTTTTTGACATTTAATAAAGAGTGGCTGATTTGAACTGTGATCAATCACTCATCAAAATAGTGTATTGACAACATTTCATATTTAAACAGGTGGAAAATAATATATCTTTGCGTCGTGTGCACCCTAAAACAATACAAGAATAATTTTATATATTTTTGCTAAGTGCAGAAATATAAGAAAAAAAATTTGCTGGTCGATACATAAAAATAAAAATGTGGTATTTCCACATTAAAACACAAAAAAAAAATATAAAAAAAGGAAACTTGGGCTTTCTGGTGTTATCTAGGACGAAGGTGTTAGGGATTGAAAATGAGACGAAACGGTTCAGAAAAAAACAGTAAAAGTCGGCAGTACCCCGCTTCTTATTTTTTTAGTCTTGATAGACACTGCGAGTGGCAGTTGCCATTGCGACTTGGGTTCCCCGTTTTGCTTACCATCAGGCGAAATGGAGTGGAACCACTATGTTATGCCCATAAAAAAAATACTAGCGTGCCCCAGATTCCTACAGAGTGGACTAATAATCATGTGAAAATCGCAGGGTCGTGGAGATCCATGTCATTCGTCTGAGGTGATGATGAGTCACTCTTACGGCAAGCTTAGCCAAACGGGTTATCAAATGACTCCAATTTCGTCCGTTTGCCATGCAAACATTGTCCCAAACGTTGGTGCCAATATTGGCACCGGATATGCGTCTGCGGTCACCAGATCAAGTCTACTCATCGCAAAGTTATGCTGCAGCGGGTATATTTAGCCGACGATATCCCCACAGGCCCACACATTTTAGTTCGTATAACACTTTCATAATTAATTGCAGACTGTTATAGAACAGCACAGGGTGTTTTTCAACCCACGCTATGTTGCGGACTTTTAGTGCTACTAATTTGTTTTACTGGCAACGACACATTTTTGCTACCTGAGGTTGAAAGTCTCTTTCACTGATGTTAACAAAGAGGAAACAGGACTAAAATACCCCCCAAAATTTCATGTATTTTTTGCATAATAAAGCCTAAACAATCCACCGTGATGAAAATCAAGTTTTTTTTTCAAAAGGATTCAGTATTTATTTTACTAGCGACCCGCCCCGGCTTCGTACGGGTGCAATGATAAATTATTTATTTATTTAAACTTTATTGCACAAAAGAAAAACTTAACGTACAAAAGGCGGACTTAATGCCATTGAGGCATTCTCTGCCAGTCAACCTTAGGGCAAAGCAGAGAAATTGTAGGCGGTGCATCAAACAAATAATTACATATAATTAAAATACTCATACTAGGTATATATATACATATATATTAATTATGCATGTATTATACATATAAACCTTCCTCTTGAATCACTCTATCTAATAAGAAACCGCATCAAAATCCGTTGCGTAGTTTTAAAGATCTAAGCGGTGGACATTTGCGAAGTTAAGGATTCCAGGGCCTAATTTTCTGATTAAATGCCTGTGAGGATAAAGAACGTTCCCACTTCCATAATCCGATGTAATAGCAACATCACCTAGATTCATACAAGCTCTTAACTTTTGACCACCGAAAGGACAAATTTTGTTTTTTGAACTGACAATGACACAAAGAACGAAGGATTGAGCAGCATTCTGGTAAACAATGTTTTGAATTTGGTTGATGGCAAATGCTTGACAAATCGCGTACTGACGTTTAATAATGTTAATATATGACGTATGCACCTTATTGAAAAGAAAACTCTGGCAAAAAGAATACCCTGGTGGAATCCAGAGATAGCAAAACTCAGGAAAGAAACCAGGGCTATATTCAACGACGCAAAAGCCTCAAACAACTTTGAGAGTTATGCTCACAAGCTCACAGAATATAATAAGGCTGTGAGAAAGGCAAAAAGAAGCGCGTGGAGGGGTCACTGCGACCAAATAGGGTCTATACCAGAAGGTATGAGACTAACAAAAGCACTAGCTGCGTCAAAGTCAGTCCCGCTCACAACCATTAAGGGTAGGGACGGGAAAATGACGGAGTCAGGGCTAGAAACCTTAAAAATTATGTGTAGCACACACTTTCCAGGCTCAGTGATACACGAGAGCGAATTAGACGATGTTGCAATTAGTGTATTGGAACAAAGCGCAAGCACAACCAGACACAATTGGGACACGTCGAAAAAGGTAGTAGACCATAACAAATTGAAATGGGCAATTTCAACGTTCCAGCCGTTCAAGGCTCCGGGACCAGATGAAATCTACCCAGTACTACTACAAGAAGGCGCAACCGTACTCATTCCTCATCTGAGTAGACTGTACAGAGCGTCTATAGCATTTGGACACATACCACGAGTATGGAGAATGGTAAAAGTAATATACCTGCCTAAACCAGGCAAGGCAGACTACGGAGAAGCCAAATCGTACAGGCCTATAAGTCTGTCTTCATTTTTCCTAAAAACATTGGAAAAATTGGTGGACAGACATATAAGGGATGGTCCATTAAAAAGACGTCCGTTGCACAAACTACAATGTGCGTACCAACCTGGAAAGTCAACCGATACCGCGTTGCACCTGGTAACAACCAGAGCCGAACGGGCCATAGAAAATCAGGAACTATGCCTGGCGGCTTTTCTAGACGTGGAAGGAGCGTTTGATCGCACCACGTACCAAGCTATCAGTGAAGCAGCTGCAAGACATGGCATAGAACCGACCATCTGCAAATGGATAGGCAACATGTTAAACGCCAGGCTAATAAAGTCGTCTCTGATGGGAGATGAAATACTAGCTACGGCTACAAAAGGGTGTCGCCAGGGAGGAGTACTCTCACCTACTCTATGGAGTCTGGTGGTAAACTCCCTAATGGAGGAACTCAACAGTGGTCCTATCTAAACGGTAGGATATGCAGATGATCTGGTGATTCTCGTAAATGGGAAATTTCCCAGTACGGTATCAGCAATTATGAGTGAAGCACTGAGGAAAGTGGAGAAATGGTGTAACAATCACCAACTATCCATTAACCCAGGCAAAACAGTGGTAATACCATTCACGAGAAAGAGGATTCTTAAGGACATGCAGGAACTAAAACTGTATGGACAGGTACTCGAAATGTCCAGTGAGGTGAAATATCTTGGTGTCATACTAGATAAGGAACTCAATTGGAAAAAGCATGTCGATCACACCATAACAAAGGCTCTCAGAGTATTTGGGATGTATAGATCAGCGTATGGTAAGACGTGGGGATTAAGCCCAAAGGTACTAAAGTGGATTTATACCATGATGGTACGACCGATCATCCTATATGGCAGCCTCGTATGGTGGCCAAGGACGTTGAGGAGCACATGCAGAGACGCCTTGACGAAGGTGCAAAGAACGGCGTGCATGGCTATAACAGGGGCGTTTAGAACTACGCCAACCGCGGCGCTAGAAATATTGCTAGATCTACCACCGCTACATATAGTGATACAGTCCGAAGCGCGCAAATCGCTGCACAGGTTAAAAACAATGGACCTGTGGAGTTATTGCACGCCGAAGACTAAGCACACTAACATGGAAAGCAACAATTTTCTTGACAGAATAACAACTATGAGCTGCGATAAAATGCAGCCTAAGTTTGTATTCAATAGGAACTTCAAGGTACAAGTTCCAACGAGGGCGGAATGGGCCGAGGGTCGCGAGCCACCTACAGCGGATGGTGAGGACATTATTTGGTACACTGATGGATCAAAAATGGGATCAGGTACGGGAGCAGGCATTCATGCAAACGACTTCAATGCAAGTACAAGTATGGGAGGTTATGCGACTGTCTTCCAAGCGGAGACATACGCTATAATCGCCTGTGCCCAGGAGAACATAGATAGACTTACCAGAGGGAAGCACATCTACATACTCAGTGACAGTCAAGCGGCACTTAAAGCGCTAGGTGCGCCTAAAGTGGATTCTAGACTTGTGTATAATGGCATCCTAGCTTTGAACAAGCTTGGAAGGCACAATAAGGTGCAACTGGTATGGATCCCAGGGCATGAAGGCTTCATCGGTAATGAAATTGCAGATGAACTTGCTAGAAAAGGGTCTGCGACAAGTTTCATAGGACCTGAACCATGTGTGGGTCTCTCGCAGGGAACCATAGCAACAGCCATCAAGGACTACGCCAAAAACCAGCACCAACAAGAGTGGAGGAAGATGGCAGGCTTGAGGCACTCAGAGCTATTCATGGAATGTATAGAATCAGGCTGGACCAAGAAATTATGGGAATACAGCAAAAGACAGCTCCGAATCATAACGGGGGTGTTTACCGGTCACTTTGGGGTCAAAGGACTATTGGCCAAGTTGGGACTGTGTGACAATACAGATTGTAGAATGTGTGGCCAGGAGGCAGAGACAATGAAGCACATACTGTGTGGATGTCATGCCCTCGCCAGACTCAGAATGAAGGAATTCGGTATTGGTTACCCAGAACCGAAGGAATTCCAGGCACTACCAACTGGTTCCATCATCCGATATATGAAGGTGGTGGAACAATCCTTTGAGTAGGCGCGATGGGGGTAACTACACAAAAGATCCCATTGGGTCGAAGTGTATCCGCAAGGACCCCTTCCTAATAAGATAAGATAAGATGCACCTTATTGCCTTATGAAAGATGTTGTAGCGCCACTATCCCTGGGCCGGACCGACACTTAAGAAGATAAGATAAGATAAGACACTTATTAAGAAGACCCCTGATTCTCTGAGGCCTTGCGATACCAACAGGTTAGCAAATTCACGTCAACGTTTACGAGTGTTCTGCCTTTTGGCCAAATTGTTTTTCGTCGAATGCTTAATTTCATCGAACTCTCAACTCGTCGATTTTTATCCCCCAAAGTCATACGTTTTTCATAACTCTTGAAAATATTATCACAATAGGCACGTAATACTAGAATAATTACCCCTTTCCAGTGATTATTAATAAAGATTATTATATGCTGTTCGTGAGCTAACTCCGACCTATGTCGATATAATAGGGACAAATGTTTTAAAACAGCAACTTTAAATTTGTCACTTAGTACAGATTATTTTTTTGTTAGAGCTATATGCTTTCATAGTTAGTACAGAACCCGCGGTGCACGAGTCCAGTTCACACTTGACCGGCTTTTTTTAAGTGACTATTACGTACTTTGCTAAGCATACCAGGGGGGCATGGCACGGGAGGGCTTGGCCCACAAACGCATCCCACTTTAGAATCCGGAGCGGTATTAATACGCGGCTGCACTTGCACTGCCGATCAGGGGTGTCACGCAGAGATATATTTTTGTGATGCAAAACGGGAACAAACTCATACTTACAGTAGCGGAAAAAATCTATCATATTTGTGTTTTGTGCGAAAGTTGCTTAATATAACTTTAAACAATTGCAAACGGTGTTATAGTAATACTGACCTGAGATTTCTTTTGATCAATAAAACATCTGTTTTTCTACCTAAATTATTATTTAAAAAGCATTGTCGATATTCTGCGTCTAGATTAATAAAAAACCTATTCAACGACACCCCACACACTAGTGTTGGAAGGAAAAATAATTACCCCCACTTTAGTGTAAGGGAGGTACCCGAAAAAAAGTTTTTGTTTAGTTTTTATTATACCGTTTTGTCGGCGTGATACATAAACATACTCATACCAAATTTCAGCTTTCTAGTACTAATGGTCACGGAGCTAAGCCGCGGACGGACAGACAGACGGACAGACGGACATGGCGAAACTATAAGGGTTCCTAGTTGACTAAGGAACCCTAAAAAACACGTTTTTCACTAATTTGCCGTTCAGTTAATATTTGCAACTACGCTAATAAAATACATATTTTTTTATTCGTTACACAGTTACTATGCTGTGAGTTATTTATTACGCTACTGACAATATTCATTCGGATCCTATAGGTACTTAAATTAAAGTTAAAATATTTCAATATGATAGATATTTTTCCGCTACTGTACATTAAGACTTAAGACGTTAAGACTTAACCCCTCGTAGCAAACGATACTAGACACGGATCCGTGCAGATTGTTGGTTATTTTTTTTTTGATATCGCACACTAGGGGTTAAATCAATTTGACAAAAAATGTACGCTGGTCAACTCCCAAGTTACTGCATAAACCGGAAAAGGGCAATCGGAAAATATTGTGGTTTTTTATAGAATGTGAAACCCTGTTTCTAGAAAAAGTTACAGATTTTTATGTAGCTTCCAAAAATTCAAAATTATGAAAATGTTTCGCCCCCGTCTCGTACAAGTCTTGACTCAAACGTTCAAATTTTAAATGAAATGATTTTTCAAGTGTGTGAAATAATAATGGAATAATGAACTTTATTCTGCAAGTAGGCCACAAGGGCACTTTTACATTGTGTTTTTTTGTTATTCCGTTTAAATCCTGTAGTTATAGATAGTCAGTACAAAAAAAAAGTGGTCCCTCCGGTGGTCAAAAATTAAGAGTAGTATGAATCCAGGTTATATTGTTATTAATATTTAACGACGCGTTTGGCTCGGTTTGTAGACACCTGCATACTGAGCCGGCGGCCCCGGGTTCGAATCCCTGCCAAGGCAAACATTTGTGTGATGAACTCGAATATTTGTGGTTGAGTCATGGTTGTTCTATGTATTTAAGTATATATTTATCTATATAAGTACGTATATCGTCGTCTATTACCCATAACACAAGCTTTCTTGAGCTTAATTTGGGACTAGATCGATTTGTGTGAGGTTGTCCGATATTTATTTATTTATTATTTATTTATTGCTATCACATTGGATTATAGAAGAGGGAACATTCTTTATTCTTATACGAGTTTTAACAGAAAATTAGGCCCTGGAATCCTTTATTTCGCTTATGTCCACAGGAAATCTTCGAACCTAAATCTGACTATGACTCAGTCTGAGATGACAACCAAAAAAAAAACACGTTTTTCACAATTTCTCCATTCGCCAACCCTACTGGATATAGTTGTGCATGAACCAGGGCAGTCGTAATATCACCCGGCGCTGCGTATCCAGATCCAAATAGAACCAGATTGTACACGAAATTAGCCATAACTCTTATTACTTATGTATGTGTGGGCGTGTTGTGTGCACGCATATACATGCATGTATACCTTGGTCGCACCCGCAAGTATGACAATGTGGTTCAGAGTGAGAAAAGGGACGGCCTGAAAACCAGCGCTGCGCAGACGCCTGTCTGTCGCAGCACATGCTGAGTCCGCTCCTTTTGTCACACGGAATAATTTGGGTGGACAATATAATGTTAATGTTGTTATTGTTTGATCTATGTACCTATTTTATTTTTTTGGTGTGGCAATAAACGTTTCTTTCTTTCTTACTTACTAGGGGGCTCCTTCAACTTTGTCCGCGTATTTTTACCGTAGATGGATAAAACGTATCCTATAACCATCATATTCAAAAAATAAAACAAAATAAATATTAAGGGACAATCTTACAAAAATTGACCTAGTCCCAAACTGAGTAAAGCTTGTACTATGAGTACTAGACGCCGATATACACAATAAATAAATAAATAAAATAAATAAATAAATATTAAGGGACAATCTTACACAAATCGACCTAGTCCCAAACTAAGCAAAGCTTGTACTATGGGTACTAGACGACGATATACATAATATATAAATACATATATAGATAACATCCATGACCCAAGAACAAATATTTGCACAAATATTTGCCCCGGCCGGGATTCGAACCCGGGACCGCCGACTCAGTAGGCAGGTGTCTACAAACCGAGCCAAACGCGTCGTCAAATAAATATACAGGAACAAATATCGAGTTTATCACACAAATATTTTCACTGGCCGGGATTCGAACGCAGGACCGGCCGGCTCAGTAGGCAGATACAGTACAAACTACGCCAACCGCGTCGTCTACTCATCTTTTGAATTGGATGTCTACCCGGGAAACCGCGTCTCCAACGGCTGTCCGGGCCAACACGGGCGGACCTATTGGACCACTGAACCTGATGTGAGAACCATTGAATCTTTCAACTAATTGCTTCTTGCATGCCTTAGGCTGGCATCATTCGCATTGAGTTTTTCACTTAATCACTACATAGAATAAAGTCGCTTCATGCTGTATGTCTGTCTGTCCCTATGTATGCTTAGATCTTTAAAACTACGCAACGGATTTAGATGCGTTTTTTTTAATAGATATAGTGATTCAAGAGGAAGGTTTATTATGTATAATACATGCATAATTTATCAGCATTGCACCCATGCGAAGCCGGGGCGGGTCGCTAGTTGTAATTATTTGGTTGACGCTAGCAGTCGTCCTGCCTTAATAAAAATAATTAATGTGTTTTCTATATTTTCCAAGAATTCCAGTTATTTATGCATAAATAACATTAATATAAGAGACATCTATCTCAGCCGAAACCCGCATATTTATGTGACCCATCCGTTCAAAAGTGGGGCAGATAAAACCGTGATCTAACTGACGGTTAAAAATTATAAAATGGCGGTTGATTCCGCCATTCCGCTAACCACGGTTAACTGTGCCAGTTAAAAATAAACGGGCATTCCTGCCAGAGACGCAAGCCAATAGACTAACCCTGCTCGTGTTGGGATAACTGGCCGTATCTATACTATTACAAAATGATTCTCATCATCATCATCATCAGCCTTTTCTTGTTCACTGCTGGACATAGGCCACTCCAACTGCACTCCATTGTGAACGATCCTCGGCTACTCTCATCCAGCTCTTGCCAGCCACCCTGCAAAGATCATCGCTCCACCTAGTCTGAGGGCGTCCCACACTACGCTTGCTGATCCGCGGTCTCCACTCAAAAACACGTTTACCCCACCGGTTATCGGTTCTACGGCTAATATGGCCAGCCCACTGCCACTTCAAATTGCTAATACGGTGAGCTATGTCGGTAACTTTGGTTCTCTGGCGGATCACTTAAACGGCATTAAAAAAAAAACAAACCAAAAGTTCAATTAGACACGTAGGTTAGGTTAGGTTAGGTTAGAAAAAAAAAGTTTAAACTGCATCCCTCACAAAAAATGGACTGCTACCATAAAAGTAGGTTAGGTTAGGTTTGAACTGTATCCCCCAGAAAAAATACAAAATATACCACCTCATATTTATTTCATATGATTTGTATACCAAATGAACATTATACCATATGATGGTTATAGGAAATAAGTGTTCTACCAAATGATAAATATACCAAATAAAAATAGATATGTATTTTAAAATTATATCAAACGTTTATTATATAAAATGAGTGATTATACCCTGTGAAATTATATCAAATGTTGTTATATCCAACATACTTATACCATTTATTTTTATATCGATCATTATACACACCCCTTCCAAGGAAATGAACTGTCAAACCATAAAAAGCGGGTCAGTTTGTATGGTCTGACAGTTCATTTGCTTGGAAAAGAGCGTGGTCTGACTACACATATGGGCGACGGTAATCGCTATCCATCAGGAGATCCGTTTGTTCGTTTGCCCCCTATGATATAAGAAGAGGGACTTTATCAGGGACTGATACTCGTACATCGGCGCGGCAACCCTCAACCGAATATTGTGTGCTCCATACGAGTTCGAATCATGTCGGGCCGTTCCTGACAATTTCACGTGAGTGACCGTTTAATAGTAGTAGACCGTGTAATAATAGAATCAAAGATACCCAAAGGGCAATGGAGCGAGCTATGCTCGGACTTTCCTTGCGGGATCGAATTCGAAATGATGAGATACGCAAGAGAACCAAGGTTGCAGATATAGCTCAGACAGTCGCCAAACTTAAGTGACAGTGGGCGGGGAACATTGCTGGTAGAATCGATAGGCCTCCAACAAGGTGGACCGACGACCTGGTTAAGATCGCGGGTAGAAATTGGATGAGGCGGCGCAAGATCGATCGTTGTGCAGAACTTTGGGAGAGGCCTTTGTCCAGCAGTGGACGTCTATCGGCTGATATGATGATGATGATGGCCGTCTAATACAATAATTATTACAAAATTGTATTGAAAATCAGTTTTCCATGGAGAAGAGTCATTAATTAGTTAATTACTGTAAAATACTTAAGGCGATATTGTCCGGCCGTGGTCGCGCGGAACAAATTGACGCTCTTCAAGCGCTGACGCGCGATGATTTTTAGCAGGTTTTTAGTTCTAGTGATTAAATAAATAATTGTATCGAGACAATCCTAGCGAATTTACCTAGATAATGTTAGTATCCATACATTTAAGCAAAAAACGGGTAAAAAAACTTCGTATTTTAGCCTTGCCACTGAAAAAATATTACAAATAGAGGTAACTTTGGGATTCTTTTCTATCGAGCGAAATTTATCCAATCATGTTGGTGAAAACGATTTTATAATCGCAAGATCCTTAAGTATGATATATATGTTTTTCATAATCTTCAAACACTGCCTAATATGTTTACGACTCATTCCAAAATGAGTGAGTTCGGCGTCTACTGGGAAAAGAGCGCCTTAAGTTATTATTCACTTAATATTATAAAGGCGAAAGTTTGTGAGTGTGTATGTTTGTTACTTCTTCACGCTCAAACGGCTGGACCAATTTTGATAAGTTTTGGTATGAAGGTAGCTGACACCCTGGATTAACACATAGGCTACTTTTTATCCCCAAAAAAATGTAGTGTCCCCGTGGGATTAGCGGGTAACGCCGCGCGGCGCAGCTAATTATTTAATAAATTCGAGTGAGTCGGACTTTTAGTGGGAGCACTAACCCACTAACGGGAATTTCTCTGCGCAACAGGAATGATAAAAAGAAAAATACACACGCAAAATTGACTATATACTTACAGATTATAGATTATTTGGATTGGTTCCCATATCACACGGCGGTAGTAAAACGTGTGTGATATTTTTATTGCTTACTTTTATGGCTTACATTGATTCGAAGTGATTTCGCTTCATTATTGACATGAATTTATTTTGTATCGCATGTGAGACTGTTTTACTAGGGAATAAAACTTGGCCTCAATTCGACTATTGCTAAAGTAAACATACCAGGTGGGCCCTGTAACAGGAGCAATAAATTAAAACATATAGATCCTACCCCTCAAACTGAACAACATTTATTAAGCAACTTTTTAAAATAACTCATTTATAATGTAAATCTGTAAAATAAAGTTTATTCCAAGAAGCAATGTATTGCGAAACATTTGATATTAGTAAAGTGACAGCTATGTCAATATGCTAAGGCGATGTCAATGTTGGACAGTGTACATTGAAAATGCTATTTACTTTGTTTGAAATAATGAATATATGAAAACAGTATTTTTAAAAAAAGTTTCTGAACAGATTTTGTTCAGTTTGACGAGTAAAATGAAAATGAAAAATCTATGTTTAAATTTTTTGCACCTGTTACAGGACCCACCTGGTATATACAATATCTTGGCCACAGCCAGTCTAACACAACTATTCTTTGCGACTCTTGTCACGCGTCATAGCGTCACCTGTCACTCTCTCACAGTACTGCACAGAAAGAGATAGATAAATATCTGGCGTGACAAGTTGTGCTAGAGGTTACACCAACCCTCGGGGGTCGGTTGAGCCCCACTTTGCGAAAGAAACCTTTAAAATGTAGAACACTCTTCCCTATCTGGCAAGGCATCAGCACATCTAGCAAAACTGTATCACGCGACTTTTTCTCTCGCGACAACTACTGCCTGTCCTTTTCCATTCAATACCGTCCGAGTAAGACAGGTGACGCTGAGTCGCGCGACATACGAAGTTGCGGCAAGATATGCTATATTGAGGAGCTCAGTAGTACTAATGTCGGATGTCATATGGAGGGTCTTTGCATAAATAACATCAGCTATGCAGATGACATGGTGTTACTGAGCCCTTCAATCGGCGTTCTAAAACGCCTGGTACATATATGTGAAAGTTATGCTGTGACTCATGGGCTCAAATATAATGTAAACAAGAGTGAGTTCATGATTTTCAAGGCAGGCACCAAAACCTATTCTTTGTCACCAGTTACTCTCCTGGGTGTTCCTTTGAAACAGGTGAATAGTTTTAAGTATTTGGGTCACTGGGTCACAGATGACTTGAAGGACAACTTGGACATCGAACGAGAGCGAAGGTCATTGTCTGTTCGGTGCAATATGTTGGCTCGCAGGTTTGCACGATGCACGGACGATGTTAAGATTACACTTTTTAAAGCCTATTGTGTATCGTTCTATTCTTGCAGCCTGTGGGTCAAATACACGCAGAAAGCATATAATGACCTTCGTGTTCAATACAACAACGCGTTCCGGGTGTTGATGGGGCTGCCGCAGCGTTGCAGTGCCTCAGGCATGTTCGCCGAGGCCCGAACGGATGGTTTCGCGGCTGTAATGAGAAAGAGATGTGCCTCACTTCTTTCTAGGTAACGCGACAGCCCCAACCGCATTTTGAGCGTGATTGCTGACCGATGGGACTGTCCAATGTTTGCCCGCTGGACGTCCCTGCATGTAGACATTTAATTCCTTGTTTAAATTAAACTACTAACATAGAATAAGTATCATTGTTACTAATATTTTTATGGGTCTATGACCTGAAATAAAAGTTTCTATTCTATTCTATTCTATTCTATGCTAACCCCCCAGGGCCAGACAAAGAAAGGTTCACTAACTCAATTGATCCCTAAGGGTTGGTGAATCTCAATTTCACCAGTGGCATTAAAGGATTAGCTACAATTTGTGCCCTTTACTTTAGTATTTGAAGAGTTCCCTAGATTATTTCTTCAGGGTGCCATCATCAGGAGATTGATTTGATGGCAATGGAACTAACTAGAAATATATCTTTTAATAAAATATTCACTACATAGTATAAAACAAAGTCGCTCCTGCGGTAGGTACCTATGTTTGCTTAGATTTTTAAAAGTAATCAATGGATTTTGATGCGGTTTTTTTTAATAGATAGAGTGATTCAAGAAGAAGGTTTATATGTATAATACATGACTAATTTATCAGCATTGCAGCATTGCACCCGTGCGAAGGCGGGGCGGGTCGCTAGTAACCAATAAAATTTTAATAATTTTCGTAATTTTGTCACCGACCGATTATTAACCATAAATTAATTAACATCGTTTTATCTGTATGTTTATTGGTACTATTATTTATCATTTAACTTATATTATAGGTTATGCAATACTTACAAGTCAAGAGAAATACTTGACTAGGAGAATAATCACATTGAGGAGGCCTTATTGCTATTCAATTTTTTTTTTATATTTTTTTATTTATTAGGTTTGCCAACAGGTACAATACTATATAACATACATAAAAAACAAATGCAAGTACGAACCATATCAGAGTATTTACCCAATTAGGTACAGGCAAACACAACGTGCGTTATGAACAAAAAATCGCTTACGTTAACTGACTTTATGTTCAATAGGTAACATAGAAAAAAAAAGAACTAGAAATAAAAACTAGATTGAATAAAAATTTACAATGTTACAATATTTAAATAGCTATTGCACTATACTTAAGACTAAAGTGTCATATTTACGTATACACAATTCTAGGAATAGGTAGATAACTAGATGCATCGAGGGATCAAAAGTACTCAAAAATATTTAATTATTTAGACCAGCCTTAAATTTATATAAATTATTTTTAAACATATTCAAGGAAACGTTTAAAATGTCTATTTGACTTTCCTTGAAGAATTTATTGTGCTCTTTGCACATTCTGGGTATCATGTTATGACAGCCAACATTGGTCCTAAATGTCTTAATAGCAAATGGTCTGAAATTACAGATGCGAGCACGGGGTCGGGGTTTTTTCATGTGCAGTCGAAAATAAGTTGAAGAAACAGTTTTCTCCGTAGGTATTCTTTTTTAAATTCGATTAGATTATGAAACAAAATATATCAATAAAAAATTCAAACTGTACCTAGGTTTCAAATATTTACCAATAAGGTAGGTCTTTCTATGTTTTTAAGTATATATACGTAGATCGTCGAGCTTAATTTGTGACTAGATCGATTTGTGTCTGGTCTGATATTTATAATTCATAATAGTCAGAAAAACACTGTCATCAACTGCGCACTATCAAGATACAACGAGTAGTAGGTACCTATAGTAAAACAATTTTCCACGGGACAGGGGACAAAACCTTATCTCGATCCAAATCTATCCACTCAGTGTCACTCGTGACTACCTAGTTTAGATATAAACTCGTGAAGATATTATTAAGTCATTGTATTCAAAATAAACCCAGCGCCCACACTCGCCATAAAATTGGAATCACTCTAACACACGCACACGCAAAGCTTATCAAGAAAAGTCCCAAAAATGCACACAAATAAACATCGGTATGCGCTTACGCTGAAACGCACACAAGCAATATATTTACTCCAAAAAACACACACTGCTCACACTATTACATAAAGCCCTTCAGTTTCCTTGCGATCAACTCTTCTAGCAAATGCAACAGAGATAGCGCTTTATACCGTGCATAAATTCATCTCTTTTCAACCGCAGTAATTGAAAGATCGCAGTGATCGTGGTACGGGGGTGTGTATGCGCATAGGCGCATAGTGTGTGTGCGTGTGTGTGAGTGTAAGTGGGTCACAGAGATAGGAGGGACACGTGGAGGACCGGCCCTTTGTTAGTACTGCGACAGTTTGTTGAATAGTTTTTAGGAAGTACATGGAATATTGTATTTAGAGACAACGGTTCTTTTAGGGCACTGTACCTTTAGGCTTTAATACGTAAGAATCTCTTTAGACCAAAATAAAACAGATTTAAACTAAAGAAATCCTAGTTTATTCTGGAAGTAAATGCATGAATTTATAATTATATTAATAAAATTATGAATAGAGCTAAAACTTTTAAGTCTTCTAACGTGTGCAGGAATTGAGAAGTTGCATCGATGGTTATGGATCAGATCTCAAATATCTCAATTGTGACAAGAACGATCAAAGACCAAAGACACCGATTACTTAATAGATTCCTAACGGGAAGAATTGAATCGAATCAGAAATCACAGGGCTCTAAGTAAACAATAAACACGTACAAAACAAAAGTATACAGTCAAATTCAATTTTTTTTTTGTGAAAAAACAGCTAAAATCAGCTACTATTATTACTATTTTCCACATGACAATCAAGGTCATCCTCATTACAATTACTGATTATTAAGCATCTTGATGATATGACTGATGAGGATGACACACTCTTCTCATTTCATTATACACAACCATAACACATTGACACTTTTAAAAAATGACGAAAAAAATACCAAACTACCAGGCTGGCATAAACAGAAGGAGATCAATGGAAAGCGCCGCGAAGGCCGGCGGGTCGACCGCCGAATTTTACCGCGGCCAACGCCCCCACGACGTCTTCCAACTTATGCGGCCCTGGTACCGCGGATCGGTGGTTTCATAACGCACGGATAAAAAAAAACATTGGACCAAATTAAAGATGTCTGACGCCAATGGTATTCGCATTTCAGACAAACTTAACGAGGTCTCTGTCCCATATATTTCGTATGGCGCTAAGACCTCTGACTATTACACTACTATCACTATGTCATGATCATGATCATGACTCATGTACAGCTTCAATAGATAATGTATGTTTTGGGAAACATTAGATAGCAGCTGCAGCTATTTAATGGCTAAATTACATGTGTAAAATCTCTATGTCAATATATTGAAAGCCGTGAATAATAATAACTAACTGAGCTTGGGAAAATGGGACCTATCAAAAAAATATATGTTTTCTCCAACTTGCTTGGAAATGTTACCATTAATGTAGTAAAACTGGACCGCGAAATCGTTCGTTATATTTAGAAGGCGTTAATGAAAATTAAAAAAATATTTATTATTGGCCTTAGCCGGGAAATCAATATTATTTAAATAAGACGATTAAGTAAAAAACACACCTTCCGTTTATAACGTCTCATACAAATGAGGGTAATCTTAATTTGGCCGGTTACTGCATTTTTACTTTTAATTTTTTCAAAGACTTTGATAATTCACCATACAGCCAATTGTCCACTAAATTTAAAAAATAAAATCTATTATAAACTTTTTAATTGTTCTCCGCGTTTAGTTCTTGCACTGAACATTTTTTTGCTCTGCTACTGTCAATGTATTTGAAATGTCGACAAAAAAAAAACGGACAAACAATTTGAATAATAATCTTATATGCGGTTAATTTATTTTCATGATTCTTAGTTATTTATTAGAGATTTCTCACGACAGTTTTAATTTTGATAATATGATGATATTTAATGAGTGATTTGAAAATTAATAAGTGTACCAAACGTAAACAAATAAAAAATAAAACAGAAATGATTGTGTCCAAATCAATATAAAAGTTATTTTGAACTTATGATCTTCTCCGAATGATAAATATGGTATGGTTTCTAAAAAAAAACAGTGTGTTTAGAAGTTGTTCATTTAACTAAAATTTATAATAACATATGTGCATATTTTTTGTTATTGTGTTTTCATATATATTTAATTCTTATTCATATATTTTGTTTTAAATCAAACATATGTTTCGGACCCGAAATTTTATTCCTATTCCTAAAAAAAATAAGTACCAAATGAACTTCATGGTACTGATACATTAAATTAAAATGTAGATTGGTGATTATTTCCAAGCATATATTTTGGAGAAAAGCACTATACAAGCCTCGGCGGGAATGTCAGTTCGCAGATTCGTATTATTGAAGGACTCGGCTACGCCTCGTCCTTCAAAATCATACTCATCCACGAACTGACTTTTCCCGGCCTCGGCAGTAATATACTATTAAAACATAATTATATTTTTTTGGTACAAAAGGTGTTTTATTGTTCTGAAATCACGATGATTCGCCGTATGGCATAAAATTTAATCTTCTCCTATTTGTAGGTTCTTTCCTTCTAATTTTGACGTTGGTTTTGGGTTTGTAATTTTTGTGTGCATTCGGAATTTTCACATAAAGACTTGATACAAAATGTTAGTTAATTTTTTGCTTTTTTGATGTTGGTATCAAACGAAAAGTTGATCGTTATCATGAGTAGACTAGGATAGCATCATTTTGTATCACCTCTTAAGTGTCACCTTGTTTTTTCATCGACGGTCGAAAAAAGGGTTTGAAAACTAATTTTAATTGAGTTTTTTTATAGATATTTTCATTTAGGAACTTTGGAAAATTTGCATGTCAGGAATAATACGTATACCAGGCGATTCCTGTAATAGGAGCAATGAATTAAAATATAGATTCTACTCTTCAAATTGAACAACATTTGTTCAGCAACTTAAAAAAAAGTCAGTTTTCAGAACTTTATTATTTCAAACAAATGAAATAGTATTTTCAATGTACGTCCTCCATCATTGACATTCCCTGAGCATTGAAATAGCTGTCACTCTACTAATAGGTATCGGACATTTCGCAACACATTGCTTCTTTGTCTAAACATTATTCTACAAAATATCATTTAACACACGTCATTTTCAGAAGTTGCTTAACAAATGTTATCCAGTTTCAAGCGAAGAATCTATGTTTTAATTTATTGCTCCTATTACAGGAAACACCCGATATACAGGTTTTAAATTTTATTTTTAAGTGAGTTAAATTAAACAAAATCGAGCTTTTTGCGTTTAATACGATTTCTGAAGCACTGAAAGTTCAAACGATTCGGTAATTTTAGGAACAACGTAAACAACATTTCATATTTATAACAGGTGGAAATTAATATAGAGATCGACAGGGCTTTAAGTCGTGTACCTTAAAAAAAAAACTTAGAATTTATTCTTCTGTATTTAAAGAAATATAAGAAAATACATCAAATAACTGCAATCTAAGACAATACGGGCTGAATAGGGTTGTTGTCTAAACCAAAGAGCGAAAAAATATATTTTTTTTATTTGACGTTGACAGATGACAGATGCATACCGAGTTTTATTAAGTTTTTTTTTACATAAGAAAACCGACGGTTTTGGTGTTGCCACATTTTAAAATGAGTATGTTTTTATAAATTAATAATAAAATAAATAATCATCTCAGAAAATAAATAAAAACAGAGATTAGGTACTTCAACTTTTTAAGCAGAATTCAGAAAAGTAATAAAATGATATGAAATGTTGTCAATTATGTAAATTGAAAACAAAACGGTAACTGTTGAGTATTTTGATTCAAAGAGTTTGGATAACATTAAAGTCAGGGTATAATCATTACAATTGTTGTCCTCAAAGTTTGATGAATATAGAATTTTTATTTTATATAGACAATTTTTTCCTCGGAACTCATACATTTATCAGAAATCTTTGAAATGTCAATCAATAGATTAGGTTTGTGTAATAATAATAACTTTCCTAAATATTTTATAGTTTTCGCTTTTTTTTCGATTAAATGAAATTTCTATGAAATGAAAATCCGTTGAAACATTTTTCTATCAAACAAGGGTAAACCTCCCGAAACATCGATAGTTTAGTTAGTTTCTTTCAAATCTCATAAAATACGAGTATTCATTCGTTTCAGAATGATAGGTTTTCACTGCTGAATAATTTACTCTAGAAACTTTTTCAGCCAGTTTTTGATAGGATGATGATGTCGTGTCATTTTTGGTAAGTTTTTTGTAAAAAAAAAAAACAAAGTGGCTCTGTGATCTTGCATGTTTGTTACGAAATAGCTGACATTTATTTAACGTTTTCAACCCCCTGCTATAAAAACCGCTTCAACCCACCTACACCTACTAACAAAAACTTGAGACTCGGTAGAGAAATTTGGCCTGTATTAGGCGATAAAAGACATAAATCTGGACTACCGGACGTCCGTACATCCATAGATGCGGTTTTTTTTTATCAAGCTGAAATGAAAACGCATCGATCGGTTTGCCCTCTCAGTCAAAAACTAAATAAAAATGAAACATGTTTTATTTAAAAGAAAAATTTATATTTTTTTCGACGTATCTAAAAGTAAGGGTGGCGCGAAATCTTTACGAAGTGATAAACATACACATAGCCGGTTTCAGATTTAAAAAACCGTCCAAGAGCATGTCGGGCCACGTTCAGTGTAGGGTTCCGTATTTGCCCATCCTTCACAATAGACGAAAATTACGAGAAAGATTTCAAGCTGTATAAAAAGGTCGTAAACGCCAAAGTAATAGTAATTACTTATTACCTTCTGGAAGTTATCGATTATACGCGCCAGATTGAGCGAAATGTACACTTAACTCTTAACTAATATGTGTAACGTTCGAAGTGTAAGGACACCGTGCGGCACTTACGTAATTTTAAAGAAAATTATGAATTTTTGCGATAACTCAAAAACGGCTCGACCGATTTTGTTCAATATAGTTTTCATTGAAAGTACTTATAAGGCCTCATGTTCATACATTTTTCCATAATTTTTTGACCCGTGGTTGAAAAATAGAGGGGGGGGCACTATTTTTTTGTTTTCGGAGCGAATACTTACAAAACTGCTGACTTTATCAAAAAATTATGTTGGGAGGCCCCTGTTATATTAAGAAGAACTATTCAACGACACCCCACACACTAGTGTTGGAACGAAAAAAAAATCACCCCCAGGAGGTACCTGAAAAAAGGTTTTTTTTTTAGTTTTTATTTTACCGTTTTGTCGGCGTTATACATACACATATGTACTCATACCAAATTTCAGCTTTCTAGTGCTAATGATCACGGAGCTAAGCCGAGGACGGACAGACAGACAGACAGACGGACAGACGGACTTGGCGAAACTATAAGGGTTCCTAGTTGACTACGGAACCCAAAAAAAATTATTATTTTAGCAAATAATCTCTACCTCATAAGCTCACGAAAGTTTGACAACCGCTCTACAAATACCCAAGTTTGATAAAAATTATGCAACATCAAATTTTAACAATAAAAAACTTATTATAATTGAGATTGCGTAATTCGCCCACTGACATAGAAAATTGTATCACTTCCAACTGTTATGCGACCTTAAAATCCATTAAAAAGTTGGTGTGACCGCATCGGGTTTTCAAATTGTCTGGTTATGTAAGTTTGCTGCCGCCGTGCCGTTTTCTGTATAATTGTGTTTACGTCTTTATTTATCGGTATATGTAATCAATTCGTCGACTTTTTGTGTCTGTATGCGCATACTTAAGAGTACGCATACATACTTACTTAAAAGGCCTTATTCCTTTTAAAATGCTGATTGTTTTAGACATTTTTCTCTATGATTAAACGTGTATCTTAACATATTATTGATGTTACTACCTAGAACAGGGCTATTGGGATTCATTGTTATATATTTGAAACCTGCAATTTGAATTTTTCATTGATATATGTTGTTTCAAAAATTACTCGAAATTGACAAAATTCACGCGGAGAATTAGTTTTCTCAACTTATTTTCGACTGCACGTAATGAAAGCATGAAATAGCTATGTTACTACCTAGAACTCGGGGAGAAGTTTTATTCACTTCATAAAATTGGTTGAAATTAGCAGTATAAATAAATAAAATAAATAAATATATATGTCATAATATGAAAAAAAAAAAATGAATAAGGCCTCTTAATTTAACCGGGACTCAAGTAAGTCTGTACAAAGAGAGTAACAGAAACTACTGGGGACAGCAGAGCTCCCAACTTATCAGCCCTCTAGCTCAAACTATGCTTCGCGACTCTTGTCGCGCGACATAGCGCTACCCGTCACCCTCTCACGTTACTGCACAGAAAGAGACAGGGAATTATCTCGAGCGAGAAATAGTCGCTTGTGACAGTCGTGCTAAAGGTACAGCAAAGCTGGGCAAAGTTGTTCAGCGACGAAATGCTGCCAGCGTTTTCGGCACCATGCCGCGAGTTTATAATTTTCTAAATTTGTTTTAGTCTCTTTTTAATTTTAGATTTATAATACATAACATAACTGTTTTATTCCAAGTATATAATTAATTACTGTTAACTTGTTTTGCCTTTTTTGTCGTTATATGAATATTTTTTTTATAAATTATTATTTTGTTCGACTTTTAAGTTCATTTTCCCTCACTGCCTACTTTTTGTTCCAGGTCAGGTAAGATAAAGTCTTTTGACATTACGTCGTTCAAAATAATTAACTTACATTTTTTAACAGTATACAAGCTCTTAGAAGAAAAAAAATTTATTAATTTTTCGCCTATTTTCGATGGTACGAGTATCCTATCTCAACTTCGTTTTGCCAAATTTGTATTTCAGAAACTCGTAATATTATCAGGATTTTATGAACATCGTTTTAAAGAACCCATTAGGTTAGTTTAGCTTTGTTATATAATTACTCGCAAAAAAAAAATAACAGTTTTGGAAAATAATGGCTTTTTTGTCCAAATATTTGCCCTGGCCGGAATTAGAACCAAGGACTGCTGGCTCAGTAGGCAGATGCAGTATGAAAGTTGTTTTTATTTATGCACAAATGTCTAGCGCTGGATGATAGCTATCGAATCCAAACATTACATTAAGTACATCGAAGATTGTATGCTGGTCAATCTTTAAATGAGCCAAATTTTAAGACAACTTTAGTTATATTCAAGTGCAAGTTAAGTAAAAAATTGTAAATATAATCGCTTATGCGCTTTAAGCATCTATTTCCTTCAAAATCAGGTGCTATCTATTAATGGAACCAGCCAAGCTGGTGCGAACCAGTTCGCGAGTGGTGGGAAATTGAGCAAAAGGGGGGAACAAAGGCTCTCGCTGCAACCTACATACCTCCCCTCTTTTGATCTTTGAGAGTGCTAGCGGATCAGAGGAGACATTCGGTACTAAATCGAGAACATTTGTACCAACGAGCTAGAGTTACTCCTGTGTTTGAAATACGACGATATAGTGCCGTCCCTTTCAATCTCCTCTTCTTCTTCATCGGGCCTTGTCCCATTCTTAGTTCTAATTTGTCGTCTCCAGAGATGATGGTTCTGGGTCATCATTGGGTCTGTTTCCACTATTTTCAAGACCTTTATTGAAATTGAAATTGATTATTGTTTGAGGACGCGGTTGGCGCAGTGGTAAAGCAGCTGTCTACTGAGCCGGCGGTCCTGGGTTCAAATCCCGGCAAGGGTAAATATTTGTGTGATGAACACACACAGGATTTTCTATGTATTTATAAGTATTTATTTATTTATCTATTAAAGTATGTATATCGTCGCCCTAGTACCCCTAACACAAGCTTTCTTGAGCTTAATTTGGGACTAGGTTGATCTATGTAAGGTTGTCTGATATTTGTTTTATTTTAATTTTTATTACACACATCCATGTAAAACGGCGTCATCGACGCTTTCTCGATCCTGTTTTACAATCGAGCATTCTTCTAGTCATGTGGTCTTCTGTTCGATTCTCACCCGATGTCTTCCATCACCCATCAGACCTTTGATCTTTGCATCAATGGCTTAAAACGATGAATTCATCGAATATGATGAGACCATTTTCCAGTAAAACATCAGTCATAATATTAATACAGGAGCTTACCACGATCTCTTAACGCGACTCATTTTAGGCCCTAAATTGAACTGTATCGCTATATTTCATACCATGACATTGTATTTACGAGGCGCTTCAGATGCAGTTCAGTAAGAGCGTGTCAACTATTTAATTCACTCATTTCAAGTACTATTCGTACCACGATGTGTCACTAGACGAAACTGAATCGCACGAGTTTTGCGACTCATAAAAAGTTCATAATTGAATGTATTGTTCTGAATAGTTTTGTGTAGAATATTGTTTTGTTACCTACTAGCTTTTGCCCGCGGCTTCGCTCGCACAGGTCTGGAAACGTGTCTATGTAACTTTCTACCGTTTTATTGTTTCTGAAAACCTATACTCATAACGTTTCATTAAAAAGTTAAAAGCCTTTCATACTTCTATCTGAGATACTCTATCAATTTGACTTTGAGTTGACAAACATTATTGTAAATAATATGTCTGAAAATTTTCTTTATGGAAATGAGCTTATTGCGATTCCATGTCCCCTTTTAAAATACGGAATCTGTAAACGTTTATCAATTTTTAAATGCAAGATAAACAGCCAAAGATTACGTAACTCTTTTCAGTTGCATAATGCATCATGTTTTATCATGCAATTACTTAAAAACATTTCGTGACGAAATTCCGATAGGACACGTTGAGATGATAATGTCTTACGAAAATCGTTTTATTTTTATAGCTAGCATTAGCAGACGGAAGTGTTTGTGATATTAACTAACAGGGCGTTTTCACGAATCGTTGTTCATTTTGTTGTTTTGTGCATTTGAAGAGAATTTAGGTTATTCTGACTCAAACTCATCTGTATTAAATTTCACTCCAATAATCTGTAATTTATTTTTAAACAGTTTTATTTAGCTTGCCCTGTTTGTTTATTTATTTTATACAGTCGCCATCAGATAATGTCGCAGCATATAAGGTGTTCATAAATATCTGAACACGACTCTTATTGACTAGGCGTTACAGTACATGTTCAGATATTTATGAACGCCTTATATGCTGCGATATATCTGATGGCGACTGTACGTCTGACTTACAGACAGAAAGTGGAGATTCTAGTCATACCTAAGATCATTTATAATACACACTTTTGATCAATTAAATATTCGGTTTCTCATTCTAATTCTCAATCCTGAGCACTGTTTATTCTAGTGGGAGGAAAAAACCCTCGATTGCTTTTGAACTGATGATGCCAATTATTTTTTTTCTATTTAAAGCGATTTTCGCCTACTTAGTCAGCAATACAGAGCTTACAATAAGAAAAAAAAGATATTTTTAGGGTTGCCGTCATAGAAAAACGATGAAGTAGGTACCAGTACCGAATGATATTGATGGTGGGTACTAAAAAAAGAAACTTAAGCATAACGTAATTTTTTTTGAGGATATAATGTAAATTGATCCTATTTGTAATATGGATCAAATGTTTATTTGTGACTAAGGCCAAGCGCGCACCACGATTTTTTGTCATGCGATTATTTTGTCGCAGAAATGCAACATATGGGTTTATATGTCTGTGCGCGCATATACGAGAAAAAAATCGCAGCGATTTTAAAATTGTGATTTGCCATATTTTGCTGCGACGGCTCGCAGCGCGATTGTCGCATAAGTAAAATGCAGCATACGGAGTTGTATGGCCCCGCGCGCACTGCGATAATAAAATCGCCGCGGCGGCGTCAGACGGCGTTCCGCTCTTCAAGCGTCAACATGTCAAAACCTGCTTCTCCGATGGAGTCTCAAGACAAGACGCTAGACGTTGACCATTTAATTACGGAAATAGAAGGAAAATCCCCTTTGTGGGATAAATACAATATAAATCATATAGCCATCGCATTTTGAAGACACGTTTGTGGCAGGAGATTTGTCAAAAGGTTACCTAAGGTAAGAACTCTCCAACGACAAAAAGATTTTTATTTTATTCTTCCTCCTATTCCTACGAAGAAGTAATAAGGCAAGACAAGCAACTTGTACGAAATTCATGCTGAGACTGAACAATCCAACGACTTTTTCATCGCAGTGCGCGCAGTGAATTTTCTGCGACATTTTTACAACGCGATTCGAAGATCGTGTCGCATAAATAAAATCGTGGTGCGCGCTTGGCCTAACTATACTTAATCTGTACTTAAAATCAAAAAAATACCATAAAAGGCTGAAGAGACGTGGCATCATTTCTATGTTGGGTACCAATATTTGTATGGGGAAAATAAGTAATTTGCCATTTTGGCCATTAGTGCGTACGTTGTTTTGTTTAACTATGAGGATTCTAAAAAAAACGACAAAATAGCTTTTTAATTGAAACACAAAACTTTACTTTGAGTACTTTTGACGTCTCATATGTTTTAGTTTGGGGAGTAAATGGACCTGTGTTAATAAATAAGGAAAAACTAACAGTTTTCAACCCCATACATTTTAACATTTATTTTTTTTCAAAATGATCATCATTATTTTTTTCGTATTTTTTATTAAGTAATACACTCCACTTGTTATTAAATTATAACCAATAAAAATAAAATATCTATAATATTTTAGATGCTTTGTCTTTGTATAAATGTTTATAAATTTAAATAATTTACGTCAAAAATTACATAATTAATTGAATTAATTATTATTATTTTTTGGTACATTAATGCAAACCAAACATTTGATTTGTTACGGAGAGTCAGTTAACGAAATAACAACGACGATAAATAAATCAATTGACAATTGACCTATAGGTTATTATTAACTAAAGAATATTAATTTATTTATGTCATTTACTGTATTAATTAACACCGGTCCGTTTACTCTCCAAACTACCCTATTGTGACGTCACCGCGACAAATATCCGGGGTCTATCACCCCTATTTCGTGACCCGAATCACCAACCTGCAGTATACCAACCCTGTATACCAACTGCAGAACCAAACAGCCGCCTCTGTCTCCTTACTCTTTGCTATGTTGCAAGAGCCTCATCTCGTCCCGCTCTAAGTCTTATGTAACCTTTCTCTCTTGCGCAACCCATGACCGACATTCGCCGATTTGCGGGTTACATAACCGCAATTATCGTTTTTGTGGTACCCCCCATTCTGTGGGGCATGGTCTGGTTAGAAGAAGTCGGACGTGACACAGACTAATTAAGTTTATAGTTGCGTAACTTATGCGCTCCTGGTACCGTTTTGCTTAAAACTGTTAAGTCGTTATGTTAATACAGTACCAAAAATCACGTTCTCATGAACCGATGGTCGTTGGGGTAGAAAGGTTCTCGAGTGGAGACCACGTACAGGCAAGCGCAGTGTAGGACGGCCACCCGCAAGGTGGGACGACCTGGTTAGAGTTGCGGGGACTCGCTGGATGCGGGTCGCTGCTATCCGGCCCATGTGGAAGTCTATTGAGGAGGCCTGTGTACAGTACACAGGCCTCCTCAATAGACTTCCACGTAGGGCCTGCTATCTCCAAATTTGCCAAACCCGGACATTTGGCGTAGATCGCATTTTTCCCAGACGTGTCCGAAAATAATATTATTAAAAGAACAATCGCTTTATTTTTCATTCTCATAAGTGTCCCCGGTTTTCCCCGGACACATTTTGAAACCCTTCCCGGACGGCCCCCGGACCGCCTCCAAACTAGGACAAATCCGGGGAAACCCGGACGATGATGATGAAATAATGATGATGATGATGATGTTCTCATGTACAACTATCAGCACTCTACCCGTCTAGCATGACTGTGGCACGCGGATTTGCCGCGCGACATATAACTGTCACTTTCCTGTCAATACTGTCCGAGCAAGACAGGTAGACGCTAAGTCGAGCGACAAGCAAAGTCGCGTCAAAATAAGCTAGCCCCGCTGTTAACGTTTGTGATAATGCTCATCTAAGAGGCTTTGCACATGGCGTATTTGAAACGCGCCGACGACGCGCTTTTTACATTCCAGTTTGTTTGTGGCGTTTGTGACAACCGCAATCAAACCGCTCCGTGGAATGTAAAACGCGCGTCGTCGGCGCGTAAAAAACGTCGTGTGGAAGGTCCCTAAGGATGCATTTCCACCAAATTTAGGTATTCATCCTCGCTCAGCGCAGCTGATTCTATTGGTTAACAAACACATACCTCGCTACACATCTCTGCACCTCTAGCACAACTGTGACACGCGGCTCTGTCTCGCGCGACATATTTACCTGTCTCTATCTTCACAGTCCTGTGGGAGAGAGATGGGCGATGCTATATCGCGCGACAAGTGTCGCGAAGCCAAGTTGTGCAAGAGGCTGGTGGAAATGCAGTCTAAGCGTGCTTCCACTGTAACATACATTTTAATCGCTTGAAATCGTTTCGAAATCTGATCTTTAATATCAAAAAATCATTTTTTCAGCACCCTTAGACGAGTTTTTATTGCCTACTATCTACTAATAAACTATCCTAGTTTTGCATAAACCTCCAACTATTCTTCCAAATAGCCAAATTAAACTAAGCTCACTCTAAGTAATACCGTATCGACATTTGACAAGTCTTCCAGAAATATATAAGCGCTTTTCAGTTCCAAAATCCGCTTTAAACTGACACCGCCAAGGTTCACGTTGAAGGGATCTCTAAAATAGAAATGAACCCTCAAAGACAGTCAAACATGTGCGCGCTAAATCTTTAGGGAAATGAGCCACTTCAGTTAAGTGACCCATTAGAATATGAAGGGTGGAATACAAGCAACTATATCTTATACTAGCTGCATCGCGCAGTGTTACCCGCTCATCCCATGGGAACACTACATTTTTCGGGATAAAAAGTAGCCTATGTGTTAATCCAGGGTGTCAGCTAGCTACATACCGAAATTTATCAGAATTGGTCCAGCCGTTATAGCGTGAAGAAGTAACAAACATACACATAAACACACTCACTTTCACCTTTATAATATTAGTATGATAAGAGAATATTCGGAAAGTTTCCAGCGGTCAGTGGGATCTTCTTCTTTTATAGACAAAAACTTCACCGAATTATTCATTTCATAGACAATTTGTTCCCAGTTGAATATCATACATTTTAAAGAAATCTTGAAAATGTCAACCTATAGATTAGGTTAGGTTTGTATTATCACATTTCAAAATATTATAAAATATTTAGGTTAGGTTTCACAAAAAAAAAAGCTTTCGATGTAATTATATTTCTATGAAATGTAAATTCGATGAAACGTTTATCTAGAAAATAAGGGTAAACCGTAAATAATAGTTCCAATGCCGTCCACAATATAGCTACCTACAGTAGAAAGATGGTATGAAAAAATTGCAAGTTTTAGACGGAGTGAACTGTGTCAAGTTGAAAATTGTAATACTTTTGGTGACCAGAGTAATTCCTACTTAGTTTCTTTATGTGCAGGGAAAACGCATAATTGAGTTTACGATGACTTTTATTAAAAATGTAATTAACAACAAAGTGTTGCTAAGTAACGTACCTACATTCGCTACAGTAGCATCGCCAATTTAGCGCCTTTCAACAGACACTTTCTTCGTATTATAGACTTGTATTAAAAATCGGTTTTCTATGTAGACGGTTTTTTTTTAAATCTTTTAATAAAGGAGCTTCTTACACTGAAAAAAATACCCAGTGGAGCCTACTGAAATTACAGTAGGCGTAACCGTCATTACAGTTAGGTTTACTGAAATGTCAGTAGGCCTCACTGTTATTGCAGTAAGTCTTACTGTAATGTCAGTAGGCTCCACTGGATATTTTTTTCAGTGTAGATCCTTATGATTAGTATGTTAGCTCCAGGGAGAGGGGTTATGATTTCAGCAAATAATCTTAATAGCTCGGATCGTCTTTTGTTTTGTTTGGCGCGCAGGCTCAAATAAATCCTGCATTGCGCTGTTAAGACTTTCCCTAAAATAATGAACCTGATTTTCTACAATTTTAGATGTTAATAATAGACTTACAGGTGATACTTCTTCGAAATAAAACTTTGGGAACCTATCTTATCAAAACAAGGGTAAACCAAATTCGGGCTATTTTCATAAATTCCTACCATTTTTTTTATACTACGACGGTGACAAACAAGTATGCGATCCGCCTGATGTTAAGTTACCGCCGCCTATGGACGCTTGCGACGCCAGGAGCATCACACGCGCGTTACCTGCCCAATTTCCTTATATCAGATACTAGCTGTGCCCCGCGGTGTTACCCCGCTCATCCCACGGGAACACTATATTTATTCGGGATGAAAAGTATCCTATGTCCTTCCCCGGGACTGAAACTATCTATATACCAAATTTCATCTAAATCGGTTCAGCGGTTTAAGCGTGAAGAGGTAACAGACAGACAGACAGACATACAGACACACTTTCGCATTTATAATATTAGTATGGATTAGTATGGATATGGATTTCCTTACATTACTACGTCAACAAAAAAAAAATTGGTCTAGTAACTAAATACAGGTCGTACAACTCGTAGATACTTCGTACGGAAAAACAACAGATAAGAAGACAATGAAACCTAACCGGTAATTTTCAGTCGGCTGTAACAAAAACTTTCATTTAAACACACAAAAACATTATGATAAAATGCCCGACGTGTCGCGGGTCATCAAACGCCAAAATCCGCATTTACATTCTGTTCGACTCGCGCGCAGCCCTCCCCCCTCCTCTAGCATGCGCGGGCACACTTTCACTTTCCGTTCAGTAGGGCAAACCACTCACAACACAACAACACCAAGTTCCAACACACCGCAAACGCAATCCAAACTTTATAACAATGAAAACAGAATATAAATTTGAGGAAACTTTTTGATGTTTGAAGAACTTTGTCAAAGTATGACACATAGGTGAGAAAAGTCGAAAGTGATGATGTCCGTGTAAAACTAAATGATATCGTTTCTTTGTTGTTATAAGGATTGAATTTGATTGAATTTGACGATGTGTTAAGTCTTGTTGGATTGGTAGATGGGCTCTAAGTTGTTCCGCTAAGAGAGATTCAGAGCCTTATGACTGATCCACGTTTAGCGTTATGAAATCGATTGACACGAACCTTTGTATGGACTTATCGAGAATGGGCATGATGGGTTTTTCTCAGACCACCTATTTGACGGAATTCGTTGAATGTGTTAGCTTGGATTATGCAAGGATTTCAGCAGTTTTATCGGCTTGTTTGTGAACATCTTCATCATCATCATCTTGACGACGCGGTTGGCTCAGTTTGTAGAGACCTGCCTACTGAGCCGGCGGTCCCGGGTTCGAATCCCGGCCAGGGCAAATATTTGTGTGATCAACTCGAATTGCTTGGGTCATGGTTGTTCTATGTATGTATGTATTAAGTATATTTTTATCTATATAAGTATGTATATCGTCGTCTAGTACCCATAACACAACCCTTCTTGAGCTTAATTTGGGACTAGATCGATTTGTGTGAGGTTGTCTGATATTTATTTATTCATTTATCTTCGCTATTTGTTCTAAGTCCATATAATAAATAAATAAATAAATAAATATTAAGGGACAATCTTACACAAATCGACCTAGTCCCAAACTAAGCAAAGCTTGTACTATGGGTACTAGACGACGATATACATAATATATAAATACATATATAGATAACATCCATGACCCAAGAACAAATATTTTGCACAAATATTTGCCCCGGCCGGGATTCGAACCCGGGACCGCCGACTCAGTAGGCAGGTGTCTGCCAACCGAGCCAAACGCGTCGTCATTTAATGTTATCGTCAAGTTTATAGAAATAATGAACCTAGATTAAGGTTTTGTACGCATTGAGTGGTCATAGTACCAGCACCAACAAAGATATGAGTGTGTATTAAACTGTTTGAGTTTATGCTAAACAAACCAATGAACCGATTTGTTTGTAAATGATTAAAATTTGTATTTTATTAAATTTTCAATCTCCGCCATTTAGAAAATGATCGAAATCTGAATAGACAAAAAACTATATGATTGATGAACCTACAAAATTTCGTGAGAATCGGTAGAGATGCGACCTCTAGGTAGGATAACCGGACAGGCGAGAATGTCCGGATGTCCGGACATAAGAAAGAATTTTAAGCCAAGCTGAAACGGCGTGTTCAGAATTAGTTTGAAAGGATATAGTTTGGATTACCTAAGATCCTGGAGAAACGAGGAAGCTCTTCAAAACACTATGCTTTCGGAATGCATGACCACTATTAATAGTTTATTTTCATTAAAGTATTTTTTTATAGAAAAGTGATTATAAATTTCACTAATACAAATTACCTGTGTGATAATCATAGCTCGGACTATCGCACAAAATCGCAATAAAAGGTTTGTGAGTATTCCTTTTTTTTTCTTAATTCTTTTATGATGATAAGTCCGAGCTATGTTGATGATAATGATAGAAAAAATGGCCCACTGCAGCGCAAGTAGCGAGAATTTAAGCTAACCTTTAAAGTAACAACTTAACAAGACGCATAACTAGGACATCATAAAGTCAGCGATATTGCAAAACCGTGTCACGGTCAGTTATTAAGAGAAATGAAAGAAAGTGCCCAAACGAAAGCAAAAGGAACGCATCCCGGATCTGCACATCCGCAAGCGGCACCGCTTCACACGGAGACCGAATTTGGGTGTTCTTGACAGAACGAGCGAAACATATCCTTTTCAGCATATTCTTCTTCCTTCTAGACCTGTTCCCATTTACTTGGGGCGGCTCCTTGTCCTCAACTTCCATTTAGCACGGTCTTGTGCTGCGTCTTTGTTCAGACGAGCTTCTTTTAGGTCTTTTTCGACCGTCATATTCGTTCAGCATATCCTTTTAAGCATAGGCTAAAAAAATTGAATCCAGTGTTCGGCTTTTCCGATGTCCAGATTTTCTAAAGGTCGTAGTTCTCAACTCATTCTCATGAAATTTTGTAAGCAGGTTCGATAAGTAAGTCGGTTCCGTAGAACGTTTTTTTTTTTTTCAAATTTTGGCTGGCGAAGAAAGGAACGTCTCCCGGATCTGCACAACCGTTACCGGCACCGCTTCACACGGAGAGCGAATTTGGGCGTTTTTGATCGTGCGAGCGAAACATGAAAAGGAGCAGCTTAAGTCGATTCTCGAGTCGAGTCAACTCGATCGATTGAAGAACGACTTTTTATGGAATAGCGGAGGGAACAATAGGGACTGATGTTAAATTCTACAGCATACTGTAGAAATCCAAAAAATAATACTTGTTGAAATATGTGAGTCTTCTTCATTTTATGTTTTTTTATTAATCCAAATAAAATTTTGAAACTGTTTTCAGAATGATTGTATGACAACCATGAATTTCAACGCATTTCTTCACGGCATGCATCTCCATACAAACATACGACACGTCACGATTAGGTGTCAATTTGTATGGAGCGTTTTGACGGTCATTTCTGACTTTTAGAGCAGTTTAAGTGTAGTCCTATATTTTTTGTTCATATTTGTTTCGTTAATAGTATTTATTTAGTTTAGGTTTTTATTTATTGCTTCTTTATTTTTTGTCGTTACATTAAATAAATACTAAATTTTAATATAACTGAACAGGATGTTCATACGAAACATTAAGTTCCATACCGACCGTTGACCAATGTGATTAAGGACACTTACTACTAGGCTTCTTCCGTTTCGCTGGGTACAGAAACTTAAAAATCTTTTTTCGAACCTACCTACTTAAAAAAGCCCTTCACAATTCGCACGTATATTTTTTTTACATAATCCGTTCATTTAAGAACCAACTCCTCAAATATTTCAAACACGTCTACGGCGATTTTGTTGACTACCTAATTAGTACCTTGTTCAGTTGTCTTCTAAAATTGTACTCTTTTTTATTTTTTTGTTTTTTATTTTGTTGTAGTCTTCTTTTCAGTGTTCGGTGTGACCGGCGGTCAACATAACGGTTCGAGTCGGAGGTCTGAGTCACCCCCGAACTGAAGTGGGCCGCTTTCCGCCATCGCCGCGTCGACGGTTGAGACAAATAAATAATTTGTGATGCAACTTACTCAGCTCAACTTAGATCTAGGGTTGTCTAATGATTACCAGATTTTTTTAAACAAAGAATTTCATTTGCCCGAAATTTTGCCGAAGTACTCCGTGGGATAGGGATCTAGCCAATTCGATGTTCGGCCAATGTTCTATTCATATGATGATGATGATTTCTTCGGGACCATTATTTCTACTATGTGAATATTATGATTATGACATAAAATATTATAGAACCAGATGATTCTAAAGTTAGCTTTACAAATTAGGATGTTACTGCGCAATATATGATGGATATAGATCAATATATAGTAAAAGATTAATATAACTCACAAAAATATGTTATCTAACTTAATAGTAAATGAACGTTATTGGCAATTATGGCAAATTAAATTATTTTTCACTTCTCCTGCTCAAAAATTACGTCGTTTTAAGTTCGCAAAGCGGGGCTAAAATAGTACATTTAGCCCCTAGGGTATAAAAGGAAACCATATAATCCCATACAAATTTCTATGACACTGAAAAAAAAATCTTGTTACCGGCCAGCTACATACTATTTACAAATAAAATAAACCAACCTGCAACCTGATCAGATCGACCCAATTAAAAAAATAAAACAAAAAGTTTTTGTTTACAATGTACTCGAATATTAACGGAAATTTTATTTTAGCACGTTTTATAATCAACGAAACGAAATTTTATTGCTCAAATTGTACTTTTTATTTTCTTAAAATAAATTGCTCAAATAGTACTTTTAATTTTTCTTAAAACAAATTATTTTAATTTTTATTTTTTTCTGTCGAAGTGAAAAGCAGAGTGTTTAACACGGGGCTACAAGCCATTATGACACTCATATGTATTTGGCCTCGCTCACTTCGTTCGCTCGTCATTACCTCGTGTCATAATGGCTTGTTTTAGCCCCTTGTCAAACAATCTACTTACTATTAAATGAAATGGTGGCAAGCGGAGGTAAGTATGAGGTATGTTAAATAAATGTAATCTCGGGAAACTGATCATCGATAAATGAATGTGATCACTTATAAGACAAATAAATGTGGTCCAATACGTGGTCGCCACTCGAGGACGTGCTGAATGCAGAATACACGGTTGACTGTCTCATACTGCAATCATGATAAGTTGGCGACCAAAATTAAAAAGGACCATACAAGTTTGCCATCAAAGCTAATGGATGACAGATAAAATACACCGCTCAAAATTTCGAGCGACAACGAGCAATGGTCAAACAAATGGTTCCGTTCTTGCAAGAACCTAAGTGTAGTACCACACGTGCACAAATTCTGAGTTCGTATTTACACAACCGCATGCACTTGTATCATTTTAGGTTGGTACTTTAGTTTTATTTTTTATTACAAGTATTTTTGAGTCATTTTCTAAAAAAATATACTTCAATTTAAATATACAGTGACTTTTACCACACTGGACTCGTAGAGTATGTTTTATAACCGACTTCCAAATAAAGAGGAGGTTCTATGTTTCACTGAATGTAATTTTTTCTACGTTCTTAAGATCTTTTGACACTATTTTTTCATGACACACAAACAGTCGTTAAGTGATGCCAATGATTAATAAACGGCAATGATTAGCCTCATTTGCATGGAGATCATAATACAATGGAATTACCAGCAATTAATGGTAAAAATATAATACCTAATGATTTTGATGAATAACAAGGAAGTATTTACTCAGGCCTTGATACAGAGGAAATCAGACACTGTTTACAGATGAACCTGAAAGAACCAAAGTAAGCGATATATGTAAATATAAAAAAAAAAATTATTACTACGACGGTTGCAAACAAGCATGCGGCCTGCTGATGTTAAGCAGTTACCGCCGCCTATGGACGCCTGCGACGCCAGGAGCATCACACGCGCGTTGCCGACCCTTTAAGAACCTATTTACTCCCCTCTTGAAGAACCGCAAACTGTAGCCCCCGGGTACCTCGGTAGGGAGCTAATTCCACATGCGGAGCGTTCGCGGTAGGAGATTCCCCTGGAACCGCGCAGTTCTCGACCATTTAGGCTCCAGTGTGTGAAGATGAACACCCTGCCGATGGCGAGCGCTTTGACATATGAGCGACAATTTAGGAAGTCAGCCCTTCTAGCACAACTATGCTTCGCGACTCTTGTCGCGCGACATAGCGCTACCCGTCCCTCTCTTGCATTAGTGCACAGAAAGAGACGGGTTAGTATCTCGCGCGAGAAATAGTCGCGTATGACAGTTATGCTAGAGGTGCAGAAGTTATTGTATAATATAAGCGGTTTACACTCACGTGAGTCGTCAAATACGGCCCGATATGTTTTAAACTTGTATGGAGCTCTTCATCAGGGACTGCTAGCCGTACAGCAGCGCGGTAACTACGTCACTGATTTTTGTTTTTGGGCAACATTTCACTACAAACAGACGCCTAAGGCTGAATAGAAGCAGTTCCTCATTTGTATGCGACGTCATAGTTACCAGGTGTAAAAATGACGGAAACGGGCAGTGTCTAAATATTCCCAGTAATATTTCCGCTTAATTTTTTGTTACTGGATCATGCGTGTTCTTTGTTTATTTTTATGATTCCGTACCCAAAGGGTAATAACGGGACCCTATTACTGAGACTGAGACTTCGCTGTCCGTCCGTCCGTCACCAGGCTGTATCTCAAAAACGGTGATAGCTAGACAGTTGAAATTTTCACAGATGATGTATTTCTATTGCCGCTATAACAACAAATACTAAAAATAAAATAAAATAAATATTTAAGGGGGGCTTCCATACAACAAACTTGTTATAGATTATGGTACGGAACTCTTCATGCGCGAGTCGGACTCGCACTTGCCCAATTTTTATATATTGAAAATTATGTTTACATGCAAGGGGCATTAAGGACCGCTTCTTCTATGCTAACTGACGCAAAGCATTACTCATATACATACTCGTAGTTATCTACTGTTACAAAATTCTGAATTTGTATTAAAAAAAATCAGGAGGAAACAATTACGTAAGTAGCCTACATAAGATTTACAAGTCCCATAATAAGTTATCTCTTCAGAAATCTACAATATTGCGCATCAAACTACCATCTGTAACAGACATGCGCACACGCAAAAACATCGTAAACATTACGTGGCGTCGCGTAACCGCCACTCGCGCGCAGCTAGCGGTGACCTTGATCGTGATCGATGCAACCATGTAAGATACAGCAGCGCTATAAGAAAACAAGGTATGACACTTCGGCTAATGAGACTTATTACGTCACTGATTAGTTGCTGGTTTATGGTAACAAAATAATTATAAGGAAAAAATGTTTGACGCCAGTCGTATAAAAAAATGCATATTATAATGATCATCCCACTGAAAGACTTCATTTTTTCGGAATAAAAGCCTATGTGTTAATCCAGGGTGTCAGTTACCTCCACACCGAATTTCATCGAAATTGGTCAAGCCGTTTGAGCTAGTTAAGAGGTAACAAACATACACACAAACACTTATAATATCAGTGTAATTGTCTACCGAGTGGGGAATTGAATTTTCAACCAGTAGCTTAATTACAATTTTAAGGCCTGAGGCATATAAGAAATGAAGATAATCATTTGGTTTACGCTAGCAAACGTTACTGCTTTAATCAGAATTCATTTATTAATCACATAATTACTGTCCATGATAGCATCATTCAAAGATCGGTCACCTTGCGATGATTTAATCATCGCAATTATACACTTTGTTGGGAGCTAGGCTAAGGGCAATGTCAACCTGCTTAGGCAAAATATCATTGTATTTTCTCATTTTGTAGTCAAGAACACTCGAGCTACCTACTGAAACCTTCTATCCGTTACTTCAAAGTTAGAACTACTGTAGCATAGAGTATATATTGAATGTATTTACTGTAGGTACAGGAAATCGCCTGTGTTGTTTAAGTGTTGCCATACACTTTACAATTAATTAAGGCATATGGTAAGTAATTCGAAACTATCTTCATAATCAGATACATTTTCAGAATCTGATCTTACTTTAATGAATACCTTCTATTAGGTACAAAAATGATTATGGTAAAACTAAACTACAACAAAATAAATATTTTATTACATTTACATTAATTGTCGGAGACAACGAATTAGAAAAACATCTCTGATATTTATTGAAGCACTGTATACAATTTGTGTACTCTATAACCCCACACAACTTGTTAACGTCAAAAGAGGCCACGTTAGTTTTGGGCAGGTTTTTGGAGACATATAATATAGATACAAAACTACCAATTGTGTAGTGATTTGAGAAATATGAAAGGTGTTTAACAGCTCCTAGCCTACTCTTGCTAGTACTGAAAATGTATGTAATTTAGGAAATAGAAGCAATCGGAAGTTTCGCATTAATACTCGCCATAATGTTATTATTTTTTTTCACTTCTCCTGCTCAAAAAGTACGTCGTTTTAAGTTCGCAAAGCGGGGCTAAAATAGTAAATTTAGCCCCTAGGGTTTAAAAGGAAACCATATCATCCCATACAAATTTCTATGACACTGAAAAAAAAATCTTGTTACCGGCCAGCTACATACGATTTACAAATAAAATAAACCAACCTGCAACCTGATCAGATCGACCCAATTAAAAAAATAAACCAAAAAGTTTTTATTACCAATGTACTGGAATATTAACTGAAATTTTATTTTAGCACGTTTTATAATCAACGAAAAGAAATTTAATCTTAAAAAAATTATCTTGGCTAAGAATATAAATGATAAAATAAGTAATTTTAATTTTTAAGTTTTTTTTTTAGTCGAAGTGAAAAGCAGAGTGTTTAACACGGCACAAGCCATTATGATACTCAGATATATTTGGCTTCGCTCACTTCGTTCGCTCGTCCAAATAAATACCTCGTGTCATAATGGCTTGTTTTAGCCCCTTGTCAAACAATCTACTATTGTTTTTAGGGTTTCCGGGTTTCGTACCTCAATCGGAAAAAATGGAACCCTTATAGAATCACTTTGTTGTCCGCCCGTCCGTCTGTCTGTCTGTCAAGACCCCTTATCTCCAGAAATCGTAGAGGTATCGAGTTGTAATTAACACTATAAACTCAAAGTCTACGGTCCCTTGAAGCTGTGAAAAAAATCTACGTTAACGTGAAAAAACGATACGGCCGTCTATGTCGCAAAAAACGTACATTTCGACACTCTCAAGGGAATCAAAATGATAGGGTACTTCCCGATGACCTAGGACTATGAAATTTGGCAAGTACCTAATATCGTCACATACTACAAACACTTATAAAAATCTGAAAACTATACGTTTGTAATAAAATCACAATTAAGTTCCTTGCGAGAAGTGTCAGACAACAGCAAAAGGTAAAAGTGTATTTTTTTATCATTTTTCTTCCACGCAGCGATGACTAATGTACCAGGAGAGCATGACCCCGTAGGAACGGGTTCGCTTCGAAAGTGATCCCGCTCATCCATCTCCCCAAAACTTTCACCCGCGGTCAGGGAACCCGTCCGGGCCTCGTGTGGCTGTCCAAGCCAAAGGCCATTTACAGAGGGATTATGACAGCCCGCGTCATAAATGCCTGTAAATGGTGTTTGGCCATACAATAAGATTATTTTCTTACATTGGACAGTATATGGTATTGTAACGCTATTTCACTGTGTGGTCGTTTGTTTATGATGCTTTCAGTGTCGATTTATCTCTACACAAGTGCTAATAAAAAAGAAAAACAATATTGACATTTAAATTTACGATATAAATGAAAAAAAAATGGTACCTCGCCCACACCCTTATCTGAAAGAAGGTAATTGACAAAGAAAATGCATGGTGGGTTGAAAGTAACCCCATTACTACTCTAGTGTTGAATTGAAATAGTAAATTGGTAAGCCGAGGGATAAAAGACACCATTATCTAACAAAAGATAAACCATCAAAATGTCTATACGTGTGCTTACAACTATTGAATAATTCGGTGGATCCTATCATTTTCAAGGAAACATAGGTACGCATTGACTGGAAAACTATACCTACTTAAAAAGACAAATACAAAAAAAAACAGAAAAATATGACGATCTGGAATGGAATAGGAAATTTGATATTTTGTATGAGGCTGAGAGTAAAGAAACGATTACGTGTAAGATAAGCCGAAAAAAAACTTTTTAATACAGTTGCTCGAAAAGTGGTACTTTTCATAGCTGCAAATCGTGCGAAAAGTTGGATATTTCGAACTAGTGCTTTTTACTTTTCAAATTTTTTTAATTTTCTGTTGTACTAACACGTCATGTCTCATACATCCAAACAAAGGTCAATCACTTTCCGACTTTATTTATTACGTCATACAGCATTGCAAGTGTATATCTTATAATTATGCTTAAAATATTTAAATTGCATATTGGATCAATCAAAGGGTTATCTATTAAAAAGATTCAAAAACGGTTTTAATAATTTGTCTGAGTGACTATTATTTAATGAGCAAATGAGTATTATGCGTGACCTAAAAAAATTAAAAAGAAAAGTATTGTCACAGATTAGAAAATACAGTATTAAGCGTGACCCACGCGCTGCTTTATAAATTCATAGTAATTATGAATGATCGCTATGAATGTATATTAAATAATATTATATTTATTTACAATTGTATGAAACGTAAAGAACTAAAAACAGATTCACGATGTTTATTGTTTGGAATCAATTAAATTACTGTGTAACATTATCATATCTCTTCTGAAATATTAAAACTATTTCTTTTGATTTGGCTGAATGATGACGGCCGACGCCATCTTGAAAAAAATATTACAATTAAAAATAAAACTTTCTTTTTTATTCAAGATTGTTTTAATTATGTGTAAATGACACGTAAGATTTTATAAAATACTAGCTTTTGCCCGCGGCTTCGCACGCGTAAACACAATATCATACGTTCACTACACTTATTGCGAGGCCAAAGGCCGAGCTCCGCGTAGCACCGAAGGTGCGGAGCGTCCTAAGGAAGCCGCCCACCCACTTAATGTAAGTCGAAGTAACTTAATGCGAGGCCGAAGGCCGAGCTCCGCGTAGCACCGTAGGTGCGGAGCGTCCCAAGAAAGCCGCCCACCCACTTAATATAAGTTGAAGTAACTTAATGCGAGGCCGCAGGCCGAGCTCCGCGTAACACCGAAGGTGCTGAGCGTCTCAAAGAAGCCGCCCACCCACTTAATATAAGTTGAAGTAACTTAATGCGAGGCCGAAGGCCGAGCTCCGCGTAGCACCGAAGGTGCGGAGCGTCTCAAAGAAGCCGCCCACCCACTTAATATAAGTTGAAGTAACTTAATGCGAGGCCGAAGGCCGAGCTCCGCGTAGCACCGTAGGTGCGGAGCGTCCCAAGGAAGCCGACCACCCACTAAATATAAGTTGAAGTAACTTAATGTGAGGCCGAAGGCCGAGCTCCGCGTAGCACCGAAGGTGCGGAGCGTCTCAAAGAAGCCGCCCACCCACTTAATATAAGTTGAAGTAACTTAATGCGAGGCCGAAGGCCGAGCTCCGCGTAGCACCGTAGGTGCGGAGCGTCCCAAGGAAGCCGACCACCCACTAAATATAAGTTGAAGTAACTTAATGCGAGGCCGAAGGCCGAGCTCCGCGTAGCACCGAAGGTGCGGAGCGTCTCAAAGAAGCCGCCCACCCACTTAATATAAGTTGAAGTAACTTAATGCGAGGCCGAAGGCCGAGCTCCGCGTAGCACCGTGGGTGCGGAGCGTCCCAAGGAAGCCGACCACCCACTTAATATAAGTTGAAGTAACTTAATGCGAGGCCGCAGGCCGAGCTCCGCGTAGCACCGAAGGTACAGAGCGTCCCAAGGAAGCCGCCCACCCACTTAATATAAGTTGAAGTAACTTAATGCGAGGCCGAAGGCCGAGCTCCGCGTAGCACCGTAGGTGCGAAGCGTCCCAAGGAATCCACCCACCCATTTAATATAAGTTGAAATAACCTAGTGCGAGGCCGAAGGCCGAGCTCCGCGTAGCACCGAAGGTGCGGAGCGTCCCAAGGAAGCCGCACCCACTTAATATAAGATGAAGTAACTTCATGCGAGGCCGCAGGCTGAGCTCCGCGTAGCACCGAAGGTGCGGAGCGTCCCAAGAAAGCCGCCTATTAAGTTACTTAAACATATGTTAAGTGGGTTGGCGGCTTCCCTGGGACGCTCGTGGAACTCGGCCTGCGGCCTCGCATTAAATTACTAAGGGTTTATAAAGTAACTTAGCACCGAAGGTGCGGAGCGTCCCAGGGAAGACGCCCACCCACTTAAAATATGTTCAAATAAATTAATGCGAGGCCGCCCACCCACTTAATATAAGTTTAAATGTGTGAGCGGCTTTCCTGGGACGCTCTGCACCTTCGGTGCTATGTGAAGCTCGGCCTATGGCCTCGCATTAAGTTACTACTTATATTAGTCAGTGGGCGCCTTCCCTAGGACGCTCCGCACCTTCGGTGCTGCGCTTGTGAACATGATCTTGGTTTAATTAAAATTGAGGCAAGATTTATGTTTAAGAAATTGTTTTGAATATTTATTGTCTATTGTAGATTTAAATAACTTAATGCGAGGCCGCCCACCTAGTTAATATAAGTTTAAGTGTGTGAGCGCCTTCCCTAGAACGCTCCGCACCTTCGGTGCTACACTTGTGAACATGATCTTGGATTAATTGAAATTGGGGCAAGACTTATGTTTAAGAGATTGTTTTTAGGGTTTTGTACCCAAAGGGTAAAAACGGGGCCCTATTACTGAGACTTCGCTGTCCGTCCGTCCGTCTTTCACCAGGCTGTATCTCAAGAACGGTGATAGCTGGACAGTAGAAAATTTCACAGATGACGTATTTCTATTGCCGCTATAACAACAAATACTTAAAATAAAATAAAAAAAATATTTAAGGGGGGCACCCTATAACAAACTTCATGCGCGAGCCGGACTCGCACTCGCCCAATTTTTAATATTCATTGTCTATTGTAGATTTAAATAACTTATTGCGAGGTCGCCCACCCACTTAATATAAGTTTAAATGTATGAGCGGCTTTCCTGGGACGCTCTGCACCTTCGGTGCTATGTGAAGCTCGGCCTACGGCCTCGCATTAAGTTACTACTTATATTAGTGGTTGGGCGCATTCCCTAGGACGCTCCGCACCTGCGGTGCTACGCTTGTGAACATGATCTTGGTTTAATTAAAATTGAGGCAAGACTTATGTTTAAAAAATTGTTTTGAATATTTATTGTCTATTATAGATTTAAATAACTTAATGTGAGGCCACCCACCTACTTTATATAAGTTGAAGTGTGTGTGCGGCTTCCCTGGGACGCTCTGCACCTTCAGTGCTACGTGGAGCTCGGCCTACGGCCTCGCATTAAGTTACTACTTGTATTTGTGCGTGGGCGACTTTCCTAGAACGCTCCGCACCTTCGGTGCTTCGCTTGTGAACATCATCTTGGTTTAATTAAGATTGAGTCAAGACTTAGGTATGTTTAAAAGATCGTTTTTAATATTTATTGTCTATCGTAGATTTAAAAAACTTAATGCGAGGCCGCCCACACACTTATATAAGCTTAAATGTGTGAGCGGCATCCCTGGGACGCTCTGCACCTTCAGTGCTACGTAGAGCTCGGCCTACGGCCTCGCATTAAGTTACTACTTATATTAGTGGTTGGGCGCATTCCCTAGGACGCTCCGCACCTGCGGTGCTACGCTTGTGAACATGATCTTGGTTTAATTAAAATTGAGGCAAGACTTATGTTTAAAAAATTGTTTTGAATATTTATTGTCTATTATACATTTAAATAACTTAATGCGAGGCCACCCACCTACTTTATATAAGTTGAAGTGTGTGAGCGGCTTCCCTGGGACGCTCTGCAACTTCAGTGCTACGTAGAGCTCGGCCTACGGCCTCGCATTAAGTTACTACTTAAATTAGTGGGTGGGCGACTTCCCTAGAACGCTCCGTACCTTAGGTGCTACCATTGTGAACATCATCTTGGTTTAGTTTAAATTGAGGCTAGACTTATGTTTATATATCGTTTTGAATATTTATTGATTATTGTAGATAACTATTCAAAGCACCTTGAAAAATAATTAGCTCATAGTCCTACCTGAACATATATTAATGACATCTATTAAGATAACAATAAATTATTTTCGTCTACAATGGTACTAATACTATTATAATATTTATAATAATATGACCTGTCATAATAATTTCCTAAGTAACGCCATAAGATTCAGGTGCCAACTTAACTCAATCGAGCGTACGTCAATAATGGCGACAGCACCACTGAACGGATACGTGATGGCCTCACTGTTTTGTTATCCGTGGTATAATGAATAAGGAAGCAAAGGAAAATGCATGAGATGACACGGTTATTATTTCAGTAGGTTCTGGGTTCAAATCCCGGCTGGGTGAAATCCTTTCTACATTGTAAATTTTATAATTTTGTCTTGTCTCGAATCATGGTTGTTTTTCATACAAAATGCATACATTGTCGAGGAGCAACTCTCAATAATTGATACACTGCTGCTTATATTATTAGGTATGCGATCAATATTCAACAACTTCTGTAGTAATTCTCGAAGTCCGGGTTAACCCATCACACTACACCCTAGCTTGCGCCGAATGGTGGACACAGGCACGCAACGACGTGCGTGAATTCTTTACATGTATGGAGCTGGTGTTATTAACTCGGGAAAAATCTTAACAGCGCGATGCAGCCGCTAGTATGGAGACTTTGTCAAGGTAACAACGCCATCTAGCGGAAAATTGGGTCATCAACAAAAACTCAACACGCCGTTAAAAATAAAGAATGATTGATATTTATTACTTTGAATAAATTTTATATATAAAAAACTACATAGATGCAAAATTGTCGCTAAATATATCGTATATTTATCGTTTATTATACATTTCGCTACCTTATTAGTAAGTTAGGCCAAACACAAACAATACCAAAATTTGCGCCTAATGTTCTAAATGTTGGTTGGTAAAACATATTTAGAACTGTATTTAATTTACTTAAATTGATTCGAAATACTTTTATTTCAATTACACTCGATAAAATAGCATTTAAAAATCTGTTATTCATTAACGTTTTTAATTGCGTCTCCGGGATTTGGTCGATACTTACAAACTACAGAAGAATATAATTGTATATTCAATAAAAGAGCATTAGTTCCTATTCCTATTTTCGCAAATTGTGTTTTTAAAGAAATGTATAATTTTTTTTTGGGCATGAGACAATTTACAACGAACATTGCACTCATATTTTCGTCTGTGTTGGTCGATAATTGGCGCCATCTTTTCTATCTAACTAAGATCGTTTCCGTAACTCAACGCCTCAAACAACCTTAACCTTATTGTTAATGCCGGTGGGCCGCGCGGAGGTATTATGTCGAATTCATACTTTTTAGTTTTTGTACACGTAAGAGCCACGCGGGGGTCGCGTCGTTCTAAATTCAAAATCACAAACGCTGTCATTATAAGGTTTACACATTGTAAGGAAAATATTTCATGGAATTTATGTTTTCAGAGATAAATATTAATCATAATAAAAAGTATCCTATAACCATCTTTGGATGTTCAGCTATTCCTGTACCAAAATTGGTAGCTTTTTATCCAGCCGTTTCGGCGTGATGCGAGGACAATGGTTTTTTTGAAAACAGATGGCGCCAGTTTGGCACGGCGACGCGTGTCCATACAAAACAACTATCCGGCTGCATCACGCTATCGAGATTTTTCCTGAAATCATGACCTCCCTCCATAGAAAATTTATTTTCAATACAAATTTAGGATTTTATAATAGTATAGAAGAGTTTTTGATAGAAAATGATGGATTCTGATGTTACCAGAATAGATTTAACACCGCCCTATATAGGAGCCAAGGCAAAAATTGCAAAGTGAGAGTTACCCGCAAAATCGAAAGAAAAATTACATTGCGTCTATGAACATTTTATTGGCTGGAAACGAGAAAAAGAGAATTATCAACAACTTGAATAAAACTTTAAACTTACCAGCAAAGGCCTTAAATGCGACCCTTCACAATGGCTCTAAAAATTGTAGGTACTTTTAATTTTTATCAGATAGAAATAAATATAATTGCCCCTTTCAATTACTGTTTTAAATTTGTATTATTGCATTTTTTCGCAAATTTATTAAAAAACGTTGTTTGGTACACGTGTGGAAGTGTCATTTTAACTCGTCCCGGGACTCGTTCAAAATGACACACTTTCCACACTTGCATCAAAAACTACTATTGAATAACAATCTGGTTTGTTACATTTATACCACCCAAAATTCCAAACCCCATTACATGTTTTAACAACTAATTAAGATATTTTATTCTTTCCAATGTTTTCTACAATAGAAAAGAAATGACCTAGTCCTTTTAGCACTTTCCCCCTGGAAGGTTCATAAAAGTTAAGTGTCCAGAAATATTGTATCGCAAAATATCTTTTCAGAACGTCACGCTCAGAAAAGAAATCATATAAAAAAGTAACGATAAGGAATGGAAAATTTGGGAAACAATTTTTCTTGCAAGAGCTTTGAGAAAACAAACTCAAAAAATCAATAGGTCTTCTTAAAAAGCAAGCTTGGTTACATTTATACCGTCCAAAAACCTGATTCCTATTTCACATTCTAACCAATACATATCCGAATTGGGACTCCACACAACCACCAAAAAACCTTTTGTATGTTCTTCCCACCTTCCTATAATAAAAGAGAAATGGCCTAACCCCGAGGCGTTGCACTTCCCCCCTGGAGGGGGAAGGGGGGGAACATGCAGCGCCGGGCATTCCACTATCGCTTTCGGAGCTTTCTTCCGCGCAGCCTTGGGTTTTTGGGACAGGAGTGGTATGGAGACGTTATCATGACAAAATATCGAGTAAGAAGTTTATTGGAATGTACATTATGGGGGTTTGCCTTTCAATTGGAAGGGGGTCATTTATTTATTTAAAAATATATTTATTTATGTTTATATCTCTCCCAGTCTGGCTTAAGAAATATAAGCCCTTGCAAAACGTTCACACTTTTGTAACGTGTTGAGTTGCAATCACAATTTGGTTGTCGCTTCCATGAGAAAGGCTAGAATCTGGATCAGAAGTAGTCTTTATTACACTCAGACTTTATTATATCTAGTAAATAATATACAAAGGGAAGATAGCAAACAGAGTAGGTACGGAGCGTGCATACGTAGCGGCGTGCGTAAAGAAAAGGATCACAATCCAACGAAAAAATAACTCAAGAGACTCATTTCATCATCGATGAAACCTTTACATAATTCTTCAATATGAAAATCCCTCCATTGTTTTACCGAACTCGATATCAAATTTTGTAGTCTAAATAAACAATTAGCGACTCCATGCCCTGTCCCGGAGTGAACGAACTAAATAGGCGAGATGCTCCCGGCTCCTACTTTCTCCGAGGTGAAGGCCCGGAGCGGCCGATGCCCTCACACGAGCACTACGCGAAAATCTGGTCCAGAGGACCATGGTCCTTCGAACCAGATTTTCATCTGACCTTTCCTGAGTAATTTTCTTCTGGACCGGAGTTCCAGCCAACACGGCTTGAGGACTGGTTGACTGACCAGAATAATTTATTTTTAAGACGAATTTTCACATGTACGTGACATTCGTCAGATGGCAATGAAAATTTAGCTATGGCAGCATGATCCGTACACTGGTCGCTCAATATACGTGAGAAGTCGTCTGACATTTTACTTGATTATAATATAAGGGTTAACCTTTCTTGAGGTTTGATTCATATGGCACATGTTGAAAACGCTGGTCCTTCGAGCCGGATCTCACTAGAATTTTGGAGAAATGAGGCCGCAAATACAAGATCAAAATGTCACAAGTCGCCTCTACCACCTTTTAACCCCCGACCGGAAAATAGGAGTTTGTGACAAAAGTTTGTCTTATTTTTTTAAATAGCTAGCGTAATCCATTACTATTAACACAGGTATAGCCATTGGAACAGTGTATCGTTCATATACCACGCGCAATAAGTTGACAAGGTATAGTTGTAGTACATTACATACCTAGGACGGTGAGTTCAAGAATGTCCTAGATCGCAGCTGTTTGTGGCCCGAACCTAAGATGAGGGCCGTAAATATGCGATCTCGGGCTTTACGAATTACCGCCCGTGGTTCATCTAAAGTTTTACATCTTGCCTTAGCCCAAGCCAGGGCCCAAATGAATAGGGACATTCTTAGCTCTTCATCCCTTACGGTGTACCGGCCATATGATATTTATCAATTCATGCTAATCGAACTACTTTCAATGACGTTGACAAATTAACAACTTAAATGATATTTCGAACATATATCATCTGGTTCTGGTATTAGAGTTTTTTTTTAAGTATTATATATATGTATATGAATATAATTATGTGTATACTTAGGAACCTATATCGTTTTAATATCTATTACTATGTTGGGGACTGGGTCAAATTGTTGAAGATTGTTATCTTTATTTATTTATAATCTTTTTTAAGGCTCATTATCCGTACAAAAATGCAGATTGTTTTAGACATTTTTACCTATGAACAAACATGTTTCTTAACATATTATCAATGTTACTACCTAAAACAGGGCCATTGCGATTTATTGGCATATACTCGTAATATTTGAAACCTACGGTTTAATTTTTTTGTTGATAATTGTTATTTCAAAAACTAATACTCGAAATTGACAAAATTCATGCAGAATACTCAACTTGTTTTCGACTGCACGCAATGAAATGAAATAGCTATGAAAAGTATTATTCGCTTCAAAAATTATCGCAATATATTTGTCATAATATGAATAAAAAATATTTTTTAAAAGGAATAAGGCCTTTTAAGTTGGGAGTTAAAAACAGGTGATTCATTTATAAGTTACCATAATGTGCATCAAAGATCTGCCGCCGAAAACTGCATAGAACGGTGTCAACGCACCGTGCACACCCGCTGCGGGGAATGACCATAAATGAAGTTAAACTGTTGTTGGAATTGATGTTACAAGTTTAGATTCTGCTTGATCCTCCATCCGTGTACAGCAAAATTGTGCGAAGAATTCTTTACAACTCGCACAGAGAAGTAAGGTTTTCAACCTGTAATCGGTAGACACTAGTTTTCGCATGTCCGCTATAACAATACAAAAAAAATGTTTAGAAGTACAAGTAATCTCCATCAAGACACGTGTTTTTCAGGATTTTCTTTCTTCTTCATTAACGGTTGAAAAAAGAATGAAATGAAGATGATTTCAGTTCGTCATAGCATAATTATCACGAACACCATAATTTTATCTCATTATTTAGACGACTCGGTTAGCGCAGTTTGCAGTGCAGCTGCCTATTCAGCTGGCGGTCCTGGGTTCGTATCCCGGCCAAGGCAAATATTTGTGTGATGAACTCGAATATTTCTTCCTGGGTCATGTTATCTATATATGTACCTATTTATATATTATGTATATGTATCGTCGTCTCGTACCTAATAGTACAAGCTTTGCTTAGTCTGGAACTAGGTCGATTTGTGTAAGATTGTCCCTTAATATTTATTTTCAGCACACTTGCTCGTAAACAAGGGTTTACATGCTAGAAAAGCGGGCGGCAGTTCGTAAATTACGCCCTAGGGCGGTAAGTAACTTTTATCACACTTTAAGGGTTTACATGCTAGAAAACCGGGCGGCAGTTCGTATATTACGCCCTAGGGCGGTAAGTAATTTTGGTATTGACTACTACTACTTTTGTTTTATTTCCTCCAAAGTATGATGAAAAACGTCGTACGTGACTCTGGTGTAAAGGAATTCCAAACTCGTGTGGTTAAAGCGCTCGCCTTCGGCTTCGGGCTTCTCATAGACACTCGTTTGTAATTCCTCGTTTACCACCCTTGTTACGTAATGTACTATTATTATCTCAGAAAGTATAAAAGTGTTTATAAGGGTTTTACCACAGGCCGCTGTGGAGTGCTTGCACGTGGAGGCGCTCGCGCAGGTCGCCGACCGACTCCCGCGCAGCCTGCGCGCGCCGCTCTTCGGGAAGCTGTCCGGTACCCTTACCAAGAGTTAACGCGACCGTACTCGCTAGCGACTGCGTAAACGATATGTATGGAATCCTCCTGCGAGCCAGCGAGTACAGCGCTGTTAGTGGTTACTTTGTAGAACTTTGACGACGCGGTTGGCGCAGTGGTTAAGCAACTGCCTACTGAGCCGACGGTCCTAGGTTCGAATCCCGGTAAGGGTAAACCAAGGCACTGTGAACTACAAAATTACATTACAAAAAAGAACTTAAATCTAGTTTGATTTAGGTGATGTAACAGCGTGGCCCCGTTCCGTCATATTCCCGAAAAGGCTTTACGTATGGGAACATATTGAACTTAAACCGACTCATTGAAACCGGAGCATCGACTTCAATCAAACCGACTACATACCAAAACGTCACATGTGCATTTAGATGACGAACATTATATGACCCTTTTCGTTTACCAGTGTTGCACAGGTGTTAGAGAATGGATGCCGACTCAGCGCAATGAACAATGGACGCGATTATCGTCCGAGTGAACTTTCTGCGGAATGTGTTCTGTGTAAATGTAAATTAGTCATTGACCACCCGCTGATTATGCCGCCTTAGTACTTTTCGCCGGAAAGATTCATGTTTCTGACAGTACAGACGCCGGGAAAGAAGTGCTTGCCGGGTGAGTAGGTATAGTGATACGAAGCCGGCTAGCCCTTTTCACGGCTAGGCATGAATAGTGCATTTATCAAACATATGCAATGAAAAAAATGGTACAGCACTCAAAAACATATATAATTAAATTCAGCTGTTTAGCCTCTTCATGAACACAGACGCCGTGTTTAAAAAAATAACTTCCCTTCCTAGGCCTTCAATTTTGTATGAAATTATCTTACAGTTGTCTCGAGTTGTTCCGCCCGAAATGTGATACTTAGAAGCCTGTTCTAACGCACGTCCTGACGTTAGCTCATGGCATGTTTGAGAAATAATAATTTTCCAATAAAAAAGCTGATTTCGACTCCACGTCACCAATTCACCATATGATGATTTTTAGGGTTCCGTACCCAAAGGGTAAAAACGGGACCCTATTGCTGAGACTTCGCTGTCCGTCCGTCCGTCTGTCACCAGGCTGTATCTCAAGAACGGTGATAGCTAGACAGTTGAAATTTTCACAAATGATGTATTTCTATTGCCGCTGTAACAAAAAATACTAGAAATAAAATAAAATAAATATTTATGGGGGGCTCCCATACAACAAACTTACAGATAATGGTACGGAACCCTTCGTGCGCGAGTCCCACTCGCACTTGGTGTATTTTTAAGAAGCTAGGTAATTAGGTACAAAATCATATTAGGTGTGAATACTATGTGAAGACTTCTCCAGGATCCTGATACTAAAAGAAATTTCGAAATCGGTCCAGTCCTCTTAAAAATAGTTCGAAAGAAATTAAAACTTCTTCGTTTTTGAAATCGGTTAAAACTTTCAGAAGAATCCATGGCCGTTGGGGCAGAAAGGTTCTCGAGTGGAGACCACACGTACCGACCGGCAAGCGCAGTGTAGGACGGCCACCCGCAAGGTGGTCGGACGACCTGGTTAGAGTTGTGGGGACTCGTCGATGCTATCCGGCCCATGTGGAAGTTTATTGACGAGGCCTGTATCCAGCAGTGAATGTCCTATGGCTGAAATGATGATGACGATGAACTTCGGTCAACTTTGCGAGTAATGTGGGTCGGTGTCAGGGTTACGTAAGCGAGTCAAATACCGCACGTCATTTGTCTTTTGACCAAAAAACTGCTTTTATGTAATAACTGTTGTTCCGACCTGTAGTCTATCGCAAATCAATCGACTTCGGATGTCGTCCGCTTGGGCATTGAAAGTCTAACTAGGTAGGTTGGTTAGACATTGTAACTAGGTAGCTGGGGTAACGTGCCGATTACCGCACGTCTTATGTCTTTTGACGAAAAAACTGCTCGTATATAATAATAATAACTGTTTTTCCGACCTGTGGTCTATCGCAAATCAAACGCCTCCAGATGTCATCGAAAGTGTTAGTTTGCTGGGGATACGTAAGCATGTCGAATACCGCGCGTCATTCGTCTTTTGACCAAAAAACTGGTTGTATGTAATAACTGTTGTTCCGACCTGCGAATTATCGCAAATCAATCGACTTCGGATGTCGTCCGCTTGAGCATCAAAAGTGTTAGGTACCAATGGTTACGTAAGCGCGCCATATACCGCACTTGTCTTTTGACCAAAAAACTGGTTGTATGTAATAACTGTTGTTCCGACCTGCGAATTATCGCAAATCCATCGACATCGGATGTCGTCCGCTCGGTCGAAAGTGTTCCGTTCCGCGCGGCTGGTGTTATGTAAGCGTGCTAGATACCGTGCGGCGCTGTCGCGGCCCGTGCTAGTCTACGTACTTGGGGGCCGTACGAACAGGCCCGTACTTAGAGGGCCAGGGCCCCAAGCCACTTGGCATTTGGGGTCCCCTCCCCTATCTCGTAACGGTTTTCAGCAAATTAAATAGTAGGTAGTTGGTAGTTTTTGCCTCCGTCCGATTTGTCCAGTACGTCGCTGAGCGCTGGAGGGGCAGCGATTTTCGCCGACGCGGCAAAGTGCCGCAAATATGTAGGTCCCTCTAGCTCCGTGTTCGCAGAGGAGGCACTAGGACCTAAAGGACCTTGGAGTCCGGACGCCCACAGACTTTACACAAAAATAAAAAAATAAAACTGTCAGAATGTTCTTCGGACCACAGAGCCGCCTCATTCCTCGGCCAAAGGATTAGCTTGGCTGTTCAGCGGGGGAATGTAGCCGACAACATGGGTACCCTGCCGCAGTGCCATGAGCTGGGGGCCATCGGTTTTAGATAGTTACTCTTATTTAGGTTAATTTGATTTCTGTTATTTTTTACTTGTTTTTCGTTACATAAATATACCTATACTTGGCAGTTAATAAGGACAACATAAGTATGGCGCAAGTTCTACTTCTGGGACTGAGCCTAGGAGACTAGCTGGGCCCCAAGGCGGGGCCTTATGGGCCTAGGGGTAAATACGGCACTGCGTACAAAGAGTCATCAAAAGAACGAACCAATAGCTGCATAGTGCCCAATACCATTTCAATTCCGTCAATTTGAACTCAAAAGAGTTTCTACTTAAGATTTTTTTCATCTGTAATAACCAGTTTACTGCGTGATTTTTGACAATTTTGAGTAGTTTTCGAAACAAAAATTATCAATGAAAAATTCAAACTGCAGATCTCAAATATATACCAGTTAATCTCATTAGCCCTGTTCTAAGTAGTAACATTGATCATAGAGAAAAATGCCTAAAACAATTAGCATTATTGAACGGATAAGGAGTCTTAACACATAGCTACCTCTTTTTGAAGTGAGTTGACAGATGTCACTCGGTCCACTTTGTCGTGGATATCGAAAGTAGTCCGTTCCGGCCTGGTTGCAGTTACGTAAGCTAAGCCAATCATTTAAGTAGCGACATTATTTTCGGTCATCTAGAGGAGCTCGGGTTTTGGTGAAAACTGAGAGGTTCAGGTATTTGGTATAAAATGTGAATAAGTCATCGTCTACCAGTCCCATTTTTGCTATGAGACTTTTTTCCTGGTAGACGCCCGATAGTCTCAACCCATAGCCCAATTAGCCAGTCCTCCATTTCATCCCCGTAACCCAATTTGTATTTAGATTCCATATCTCCAATAATTCTTGCACCTAGCGGGCGCTGTCTCTGCGTGCGTCCCATGACACGGGATAGGGACAGCATCCGCTCGATGTCCAGCTTACATTTCATTAAATTGTCGAAAGGAGCTCTACGCGTTGGCTTCGGCTCCGCGCACGCTTCCCAAAGGTCCGGGTCACTATTGTCCCGTGAGCGGGTGCGACATACAGGAATAATACATAACAATTATTTACTCCACCACAAAGTACAAGAACTCAAACAAAAAAAAATTATATAGGTCTTGCGTGGTGGAGACTGGTGCCTGAACTAGATACCTGTCAGGCCACCTATGATGACTGATGATCTGTCACTCACACTCGCATCTTTTCAAAACGTGACGGATGCTTTGTCACTTATTTATCGTGTGATAAAAGCAACCATCATAAGCCCCGGCACAAAACAGGTAAGGTTTACTCGGCTAATTCCGAATGGCGGGTAATTCCGAAAATTACTGATATCTAATAAACGGGGTAAGATTTTTTGCGCTAGCAACACTTCCTCAGATACTATACACTTCTACAGTAAGAAGTGTTGCTAGCGCAAAAAATGTTACCCCGTTTATTAGATGGTAATTTTCGGAATTACCCGCCATTCGGAATTACCCGAGTACACTTTACAGAAATCAATCTACATACAGTTAAGCGCGCTCGACCAAGTTTGCTCGAGCGCGCTTGTATGTAGATTGATATCTCGGACCAGTTCAGACCAGTGCGAGCGCGAGTGCCATCCGCTTGACGTGTCCGTGAGCAATGTCTATGTGTGCGTTTTCTCGAGCGCGCTTGTATGGAGATTGATTTCTGCACCTATCTGTTTTGTGCCCCCGGTCTCCATTCCTCGGATGTCTATAAGCACAAAACGAGAGATAAATTAACAATTCAATTAAGGGTTCAAAACAGTAACCAGGTAAACTAGGAATTGAACTAGCTAATAAGGAGAAAATAAATCTAAAAGAATCACATTCTGACTGCTCACGCACTGTACGTGTACTAGCTTGTGCCCGCGACTGCGCTCGCGTTAAGGCATAGGTGCCTAGGGCGATGAATTCGTGAATGTCCCAGTTTGTAGGCATTTGGGGTTTACGAATTACCGCCCGTGGTTTGTCTTAAGTTTTACGTCTTCCCTTGGCCAGGAATTGAGATTTTCTCAAAATCCTATTTACGGCCTAGCGTGACGTACAACATAATAATACAATACACTATGCTACGGGAACCATGCTTTTTGTCGGAAGTAGCCTATATTGTCAGTTAGGGTATAAATTATCGTTGATGCAAATCCGTCCAGCAGTTTCGGCTTGAAGAAGTCATAAACATGTACACTCACAGACACTCATACAAACACGCACAAACTTTCGATTTTATAATATTAGTGTAGGCAGACAGACAGTCAGTCTGACATCAGAGTCACACAGCACAGAGTTTTGTTTTTCCCGATTGAGTTACGGAACCCTATAAAAACAAACATTCTGACGAATTGAGAACCTCCGCTTTAAAAAACACATTAATTACATTTTCCATGTGCGACAGAACTACGAATTGTAAACGTTTGTACCAGAACTGACGCATCTTTGATTAATGTGAATGCAAAATCGCAGACAGCCTCAGACAAGTACAGCATCAGATAGAGCGGTGTCGGCAGTTCGGGTTACGCAAAGCGGTATTAAGAACACCGTGATCGCTTCCTCGTATGCCCTTGCAGGGATTCAAACCCAGGACCACCAGCTGAGTAGGCAAATTGGACTACCACTGTACTAACCACGTCGTTTTTACCAGGACTGACGCATCTTTGATTAATCACTACATAGTATAAAACAAAGTCGCTTTCTGCTCTCTGTCTGTCCCTATGTATGCTTAGATCTTTAAAACTACGCAACGGATTTAAATGCGGTTCTTTTTAGGGTTCCGTACCCAAAGGGTAAAAACGGGACCCTATTACTGAGACTTCGCTGTCCGTCCGTCTGTCCGTCCTTCCGTCCGTCCGTCCGTCCGTCCGTCCGTCTGTCACCAGGCTGTATCTCAGGAACGGTGATAGCTAGACAGTTGAAATTTTCACAGATGATGTATTTCTATTGCCGCTATAACAACAAATACTAAAAATAAAATAAAATAAATATTTAAGGGGGCCTCCCATACAAGAAACTTGTTATAGATTATGGTACGGAACCCTTCATGCGCGAGTCGGACTCGCAGTTGCCCATTTTTTTAAATAGATAGAGAAATTCAAGAGGAAGGTTTAAATGTATAATTACTACCCATTGCACCCGTGCAAAGCCGGGGCGTCGCTAGTGTAAATACAAAATCGCACGACTAATTCTCACAAAACTGACCTCAGACAAAGACAGCATCAGATAGAGCGGTGTCGACACAGTTCGGGTTACGCAAAGCGGTATTAAGAACGCTGCGATCGCTTCCTAATGTGCCCTTGCCGGGATTAGAACCCAGGCCCGCCAGCTCAGTAGGCAAATTGGACTACCACGTCGTTTTTACCAGGACTGACGCATCTTTGATTAATCACTACATAGTACAAAACAAAGTCGCTTTCTGCTCTCTGTCTGTCCCTAAGTATGCTTAGACCTTTAAAAATAAGCAACAGATTTTGATGCGTTTTTTTAAATAGATAGAGAGATTCAAGAGGTAGGTTTAAATGTATAATTACTACCCATTGCAACCGCGCAAAGCCGGGGCGGGTCGCTAGTGTAAATACATAATCGCACGACTAATTCTCACAAAACTGACCTTAGACAAAGACAGCATCAGATAGAGCGGTGTCGACACAGTTTGGGTTACGCAAAGCGGTATTAAGAACGCCGTGATCGTTTCCTCGCGTGCCCTTGCCAGGATTCGAACCCAGCACCGCCGGGACAGTAGGCAGATGCTCTACAATCTGCGCCAAACGCGTCGTCATCCTTGATTAATGAGAACGCAAAATCGCACGACTTAATTCTCACAAAACTGACCTCAGACAAAGACAGCATCAGATAGAGCGGTGTTGACACAGTTAGTTTCGCAAAGCGGTTTTAAGAACGCTGTGATCGCTTCCTCGTGTGCCCTTGCCGGGATTCGAACCCAGGACATCCAGCTCAGTAGGCAAATTGGACTACCACTGTACTGTACGGCTACGGGGGTGCAGTCAGATGGGGCTGATTAAAAGAACAGAGAGAGGTCTAAGATGTTTATTGCCCGGAGGCCAGTTTAAAACTAACTATACATTTTATTTTTATGACGGATGTCACTCGCTGATTCAAATACATAAAAATGACTTTATTTTTATGTCGGTGGCCAACATCACCGAGAGTGAAGCACAACCTTCACATTTCCCGCCGTCTCGGGGTGGACGAGGGACATTCGTCTTACTATAGAGGCACTAGACAAAACTACTCCTGCCTAACACATACGGGAGCGTTCAAGTATTACGTAACGCAATTTTTGAAAATTTTTGACCCTCCCTCCCCCCCTTGTAACGCGCCGTAACGTTTTTCTGTACCCCCCCTCCCGCCCTCTAAACGTTACGTAACACCATAAGTGACACAAAAAGTGACCATTTTTACCCAAAAGTCACAAAAGATATGTTAAAATGATTAAAATGACGACCAGACCGTAAAAAAACGACAAGGGTTGCCAACTTGGGCGTTTCAAATCCCATTTTTTTTATATAAAAAAGAGAAACAATGTTACGTAACGTGTTGTAAGAAAGACCCCCTCCCGCCCCTGTAACGCATCGTAACGTTTTACGAGACGCCCCTCCCCCCTAAATTGCGTTACGTAATACTTGAACGCCCCTAAGAGGTCCCTACCTATCCAGGGATTCCCATACATTCATATCCAGCTGGTCTATTGCTAAGAGATAACCAGGGCCAGGACATGTGCGGACACTAGCCTGTGGCATATTACGTATTCCGACATGTTGTCTGACACTGGCTTCGCCTTGACAAAAACCCCGCTTAAAAAGACAAGGCACCAACTTGACTACCCCAAGTGTCATTCGACTTAATAGACTAAAGCATAGACCATTCGATACAATATCAACAATTTAATCGCCTGGTGTAAAACCGGCTTAAATAAATTACCCGATTTAATCGTCTCGAATGTTCCCACCTTAACTGCCTGGAGTATGACACATGACACACGTCGCATGCTCCAAACAATTGTACCTCGGTGTGTCACTGCCCTTATATTAGATCCCTGACACATTGTCTATGACACTTGTCTCAAACATCCACACAGGACAATAGTGACAACCGTATATTATTACCTTTATATTAGAATCCTGGAACATATTATATATGTCCCAGAAATCTGTACCATTAAAAAAAATATCTGGATTAAATCTCCGATTTAATCCAAAAACTTGTACCAATAGTAAAGATAGACCATAACCTTATAATTAAATTTACGAACATAGACTATGGCAGTACATGTCATAATGACATGTCAAATATTATGTCAAGTCGTAAATTTAATTACTAGTAAAACTCAAAAGATGTTTTTATTAGAAATCTACCTAACACCTAACTGACTTTATTTTTATTACGGTGGCCAACATCACCGAGAGTGAAGCACAACCTTCACATTTCCCGCCGTCTCGGGGTGGACGAGGGAACTTTTCAAAAAATGCGCGACTCTAGATATAAAATTTGCAGCCTCCACCACATGTACGACTACGGGGGTGCAGTCATATGGGGCTGATTAAAAGAGCAGAGAGAGGTCTAAGATGTTTATTGCCCGGAGGCCAGTTTAAAACTAACTATACATTTTATTTTTATGACGGATGTCACTCGCTGATTCAAATACATAAAAATTACTTTATTTTTATGTCGGTGGCCAACATCACCGAGAGTGAAGCACAACCTTCACAGTACTAACCACGTCGTTTTTACCAGGACTGACGCATCTTTGATTAATCACTACATAGTATAAAACAAAGTCGCTTCCTGCTCTCTGTCTGTCCCTATGTATGCTTAGATCTTCAAAACTACGCAACGGATTTTGATGCGCTTTTTTTTAAATAAATAGAGACTCAAGAGGTAGGTTTAAATGTATAATTACTACCCATCGCACCCGTGCCAAGCCGGGGCGGGTCGCTAGTGTAAATACAAAATCGCACGACTTAATTCTCACAAAACTGACCTCAGACAAAGACAGCATCAGATAGAGCGGTGTCGACACAGTTCGGGTTACGCAAAGCGGTATTAAGAACGCCGTGATCGCTTCCTCGTCGCCGCTGTGATGTAATCGCGGTAGATCTACCGACTGCATCTACCTCAATTTCGGTAAATGTCTGCGAATGTTGATAAATATATATACACACACTCACAAATTAAGTTTAAGAAGACTTGTGTTATGGGTAAACGACGGGTAGATGACGATTAACATACTTATATTGATAAATATATAGAACAATATTAGATTAAATTTATTTATATAATGGTATAAAATGTCAGAATAAGTTAAGCTTATAACTAAGCTTGCACTATGACCGTCATAAAAATAATAATATTGTATTTCACCTGTATGTTTTATGAGGCGTGCAATAAAGAGTACTTGTATTGTATCGTAATAATAATTTATAATTATAGTAAAAACGTAACAATGAATTGCAAGAAAAAAAAATTACAAGTCATAGATTAGATAAAATGAGGTTAAAATTTAGAAATTATCTCCTTAAACATTATTCTAAACTGAATTTTATTTCAAAGGTTCTATAAACGCGGCAAAAAAGAGGTTTTGTAAGTTTAACGTGTAACGGAAGTTTACGATACAATTTTGATTGAGTTTTTCAACTGACTTCAAAAAGTAAGGAGTCGCGCGATATTGATTTTTTAACGGATATTTCTGCATTTGATAGTGTAACGGGTTTATCATAATGTGTGCCTGAGGATTTGTCTGAAGCAGTGTAACTCCTAATAGAATAATCCGATTTTGATAAGTTTTTTTTCTTTCGAATGATCTTAGCCATAATCATGAAAACAGTTTAATCGTTTGAATAAAATCAGGTTTTTGCAGCGTCTAGGTTTTGACCGCGATAAACTTATAACTTCCCTTGTTTTTGTTTAGTTCTAAAGAACTTAACCTATCCGACTGGCGCGTGCCATTGCCTCCGTCCGCGTTATATTTGGGAAATGTTTTAATTGTATTATTAGTGGGTTAACTTCTCACGTTTTATCGCGAATGGCTTACTTTCTGTACTATCCGAGACTAGTTCTAAATATCATCGTAATAGCGTATTTTGCTCACTGCAGCAGATCTAAACTGTGACACACGACTCATTCTCACGCGGGTTGTACTACCTATCTCTTTCTGTTTAGTACTGTGAGAGAGTGACGCTGACGGGTGATGCTTTGTCGCGCGACATGAGTCGCGAACCATAAGTTGTGCTAGACAGGCAGATCTAGCATAATTGTGACACGCGACTGCGAGTCAAATGCTACATGTCACTGTTCTTTCATTACCGTGTGAGCAAGACAGGAGACGATAAGTCGCGCGACAAGTCGCAGCGAGATGTGCTAGCCTTGTTAGAAAAGGGCCGAAGCATAACACGTTTTATTGGCAATAGAAGGTGTTTTTTAGGGTTCCGTAGTCAACTAGGAACCCTTATAGTTTCGCCATGTCCGTCTGTCCGTCTGTCCGTCCGCGGCTTAGCTCCGTGATCATTAGTACTAGAAAGCTGAAATTTGGTGTGAGTATGTGTATGTATAACGCCGACAGAACGGTAAAATAAAAATTGAAAAAAAAATTTTTTCTTCGGGTACCTCTCGAACACCTAAAGTGGGGGTGAATTTTTTTTTTCTTTTCAGCACTGGTGTGTGGGGTGTCGTTGAATAGGTCTTGTAAAAATAATAGGGGTCTTTTAACATTATTTTTTGATAAAGTCAGCAGTTTTGTAAATATTCGCTCTGAAAACAAAAAAAATAGTGTACCCCCCCTCTAACTTTTCAACCACGGGTCAAAAAAAAACGGAAAAATTCATGTAAATGAGGCCTTATAAGAACTTTCAATGAAAACTATATTGAGCAAAATCGGTCGAGCCGTTTTTGAGTTATCACAAAATTTCATATTTTTTCTTTAAAAGGACGTAAGTTGACTTCCAGAAGGTAATAAGTGATTACAGTTTCTAGGGCCTTTACGACCTTTTTATAGAGCTTAAAATCTTTCTTAACTTAAACCTCGGGCTTAAAACAGCAGTTTATTGTGAAGGATACGGAACCCTACACTGAGCGTGGCCCGACATGCTCTTGGCCGGTTTTTTTTCTTAACATAGTCGGGTATTAAATTATTTAAAATCTGTCCGTTTCGGCGTAACGAGAGGACAAATAAATTATAACATTTATAATAACCAACAGATGACGCCTGGCACCGCGCGCCCATGCAATACAAAAGACAATCCTCCATCGCGATATTAAGATTTTTCCTGTCGAGCTGTCTCCGTAGAAAACTGATCATCAATACAAATCTAGAATTTTATAATAGTACCTACTAGGAGGTATTTGCGAACTTAGGCCTTGTGGAAGAAAAAGTCATCATCATTACCGTAATTTTTGCTTCACTGTAGTCGGGTATAAAAGTATCATATAACCCAGGGTTCGGAAATTCGGATCGATATTTACCTAAAGTTTTAAGTAGCTTAAAATATTTATTTCAGTAGCTTGTACATATGTATTATTGTGTATATAATAGTATCACATTTCACTATGCCATCTCCATTGAATATTTTTTTATTTTCTTTTTTCTTGGTAGTACTATTTATTTATTCTATTTATTTATTTATTAACCAAAGTTGACAAAATCCTATTGCTATCTCACTCATACTTCAAACAAAAACTATACCTACGACCGAATAACAAAAAGCCACCGCCAAAGTTTAGATTAACATCGATCCGAATTTCCGAACCCTGCATATAAGTATCTGGGGATCCGCAGCTACCCGTCTACCAATAATCACTTATTCATAAAAAAAAACAACCTTCATTGAGCGAAATTGAACATACAATAACACTATTATGATTTTCTCACGGATTTCTTGGTCAGAACTGGACCAAATTGACATGGGACCACACGTGAAGTACCAGCTTTCAAATAAAAAAAGAATCGTCAAAATCGGTTCACCCAGTCGAAACTTCTGAGGTACCTACCGTTAAACGGGGCTACTTTAAAATGCAGGGGCAACTTTGGAAAAGTGTTTTTACGCCATATACTTATTTTTAGGGTTCCGTACCCAAAGGGTAAAAACGGGACCCTATTACTGAGACTTCGCTGTCCGTCCGTCCGTCCGTCTGTCACCAGGCTGTATCTCAAGAACGGTGATAGCTAGACAGTTGAACGTTTCACAGATGATGTATTTCTATTGCCGCTATAACAATAAATACTAAAAATAAAATAAAATAAATATTTAAGGGGGCTCCCATACAATAAACGGGATTGGTTGCGTTAACTTTGCACCTCATTTGTATGGAGCGCTATACATACCAGGTGAAAACTTAACTGGAGGAACTTAACTAAGGATGGAAAGTGTTTGTACGGAACTCTCGGTGCGCGAGTCCGACTCGCACTTGACCGGTTTTTATTTTTACTATCTGTGGCAAAGTAAATACCTTCAACAATGATGTAACCTTTTACTTCATTTGCTCAATAGCACTATGAATATTTGCGTGTTTTAACCAAATTTTCCTAAAGCAACCCCGTTTTACGTTAACATAAAAAAAAGAATTGAGAACCTCGTCCTTTTTGAAGTCGGTTAAACATATTTGAAATCCGTCCAGACGTTAAGTCTGATGAAAGGACAATGTACCTAGATATATATTTTTTTAATTTTTTATATTGTAAAAGATAAGATAAGAGTAAAAAAGCAAACAGTAGGCATGTAAAAGACGTCATTGCACGATTTTTATCGCATATTGACTCGGAGGAGCCTGAAACTTCAACGGTAGTAGGTTCAGTGCCCGGGCGATGCCTTCGGGCAACGTTTGATAATAAAATTATACAATAAAAATATGAGTAACACGACTTCCCTGATTTTTGCACCTTAATAGACTAGTTGATTCATTACTTTTTGGTCTTAAGTTTTTTTTACAGGATTTGTGACGTCACTATAAAGGGTGAAAAAAGCGGATAGCGTTTTAAGCATTTCATAATCACACTTAAATATTATAAAGGCGAAAGTTTGTGGGCGTGTTTATGTGTATGTTTGTTACTTCTGCACGCTCAAACGGCTTGACCAATTTAGATGAATTTTGGTATGAAGGTAGCTGACACCCTGGATTAACACATAGGCTACTTTTTATCCCGAAAATGTAGTGTTCTCGTGGGATGAGCGGGTAACACCGTGCGGCGTAGCTAATACAGAATAAAATCATTTTTAGGGTTCCGTACCCAAAGGGTAAAAACGGGACCCTATTACTGAGACTTCGGTTTCCGTCCGTCCGTCTGTCACCAGGCTGTATCTCAAGAACGGTGATAGCTAGACAGTTGCAATTTTCACAGATGATGTAGGTAGTTCTATTGCCACTATAACAACAAATACTAAAAATAAAATAAATTAATATTTAAGGGGGGCCATACAACAAACTTGTTATAGATTATGGTACGGAACCCTTCATGTGCGAGTCGGACTCACACTTGCCCAATTTTTTCAATTCCAATTTGTTCAGCCATCTTCTTTTTTTATGAACTGAAACATATATATTTAGGTTCCCTATGTCAAATACAATTTATTTTAAGTTAACTATCCTATACAGTGCAAGTAGTAACAAGTATGCAACATATTATACTTATCCCAAAGCTTTATTGTTTTTTATAAAATAAAAATTATGATTTTTCTCCAATATTTTTTTTCTAGCTTGGGGCAGATTCACTTAGTTTATCGTGGCAAGGCCTATAACCGGTTTAATTCCCCTAGTCTAGTTTTTCCTTTAATTAACATACTGACGCATATTTTCAATCCGTTGGCAGAATTTTCTAGATTTCAGAAAGTGCATCGAACCCTGAAGGGCGTCGCCCTGCATTTTAATGCTGTTATCATTTTTTATCGTGCGTTCATCTTCTGCATTTTTCCTGAAGTGTAAATGCATTGATAAGGATAAGCTGTGTTTGCACGGTTTTTGCGAAAAAATATAGGTTTGTAACTTTTATGATAGGACGTCGACGCGGTTGGCACTGTTTGTAGGGCACCTGTCTACTGAGGCGGCGGTCCTGGGTTTGAATTCCGGCCAGGGCAAATATTTGTGTGATGAACTCAAATTGTCCGTGCAGAATTTGTCCATGGATGTTATCTGTATATTATGTACTTATATCGTTGTCTAGTACCCATAGTGTATTATATAATCTGTGCCATAGTACAATAAGCTTTGCTTAGTTTGTCAACATTTTACCAAATAATGAATATAGGCGATAATAATCCGTTTAATTTTCTTTCTGAAATATTTAGTTACAGTATTTTGGTCAAAAACCAATGACTTAGTATCAAGTATACCTACTTCACAAATTGCATAAAAATTAAAAAGAGAATGCGTTGAAAAAACGAACAATCTATTTTATGCATTCAGCTTAAATAATAGAATACATCATTGTTTTTTATTGAAATACCTAATCGGTAAGGCGCTCGTGAAAAAGTAATCAAACTTCAAAAAGTCTACCATAACCATTTAGTTGAAAAAACACCGAAATACTATAACTTTTTTTTATGATAAAGCAAATTTTTATTTTGTATTGACAAACACTAGTAGTTTATTTTCTATCATGTTTACTGAACGGTTCATTGCTTTTATTTTATTTTACGACGATTACTTATGCTGTAATGAACCCACTTACGTGACACATCTATGAGAAATTCTCACACGACTGAGTAACGAACGATATATTCTTATGGGCATTTTATTCACATGCCTATAGCCTGTTATGTTATGCCACGTTATCCTAAGAATACAATGTTTAAACTATGTTTAGTAGCGACATCTAGTGTCGAATAGCAGCTTCACGATGCCTTAACGTCGTCGTCGCCTTATTCTTGTTGCAATGCATCTATTTACCGGTAGATGGCGTAAAAGTCTACGCCTAGCGGTTGTAAAATAGTGGGTTCAAAATAATAAACTTGTCATAAACAATAAAATGTAAAATTATTTTGCAGTATTAGATTTCGTTATTTAGATCTATCATTATATTTCATTTTCGTGAGTACCTACCTATTTCGAAACCGAACCAAAAAGTTTTTTACATAATTATATTTCAAGCGAATGAAAAATGCATAGATTAGAAAAAAAGTTACGCTAAGAAAAACAGTCATAATTTCGTTTGAATTATGGAAAAATGCAAAAGTCATGTTTCCGCCCGGGATCGAACCGGGGGCCTTCTGCGTGTTAGGCAGATGTGATAACCGCTACACCACGGAAACGGATGGTGGAAACTGTCAAATTACCTAACGTATACCTAACGATAACGTCTACGTAACGTTATCAATAAACAAGACACATGGTTTTATCGTTTTATGTTTATCACGTAATTCTAATTTGTTTGTTTCTACGCACATAATAAATTTCAACGATTATGATAAAAATGCGTAACCGTGTGTGTATAAAGTGAACCTTGTTTTTTTTCAAATAGGTAGGAAAATTCCCCTTATTTCAAAAAAAGTTACATATCGTCGGGGATAGTGCAATACCGCTTAAGTAACAAGTGTAGATACGAATCAATATTCAAACAAATGCTAAGTATTTTATTGAAATGCGAACTTTATCGACAGCTGTTATTTACGCGGTATTGCACTATCCCCAACGAAATTGTTCAGTAGCTTTAAATAAATAATAATCAATTTTTCATAAGCATAACAAAATTTTCAATGAGCAAAATGGGTACCCTATAAATTTTATTTATTTCTATAATTTCGATAAAATTTATAGACGTAGATGATGACAGGAAACTATGATCTACCAAACAAAACAAAAATTATCAAAATTGATTCATAATTGGCGGAAAAATCACGTAACACACACACAAAAAAGAACATAGGTACCTAGGTACTGTAGTTGAATTGAGAACCCCCTCCTTTTTGAAGTCAGTTGAAAAAGGCGAAAATATCTTTACCGTAACTGACCGACCGAAGCTCCTCCGTTTCAGATTTGACAAAAAATCTTACGTATGCCGGATATCCGGAATAACGGATTTCCGACTGTTCTCGCCTGCAGGACGCATTTATCAACTGATTCTCATGAAATGTATCCGATTCAAGAATAATCCAAACATCCGAAAGAATTTTGGGCTAAGCAGAAAGACAATTCGCTCGCTTCACCCTTTGGATCTATATAGCAATAAAACATGTGTTGTTACTATACCCACATTAAAAAATATATATATTTTCAAAAAACATTATTGTTTTCTTTTTTTAATGTGTCTTTTTAGGGTTCCGTATCCAAATGGTAAAAACGGGACCCTATAATTACTGAGACTTCGCTGTCCGTCCGTCCGTCCGTCCGTCTGTCACCAGGCTGTATCTCAAGAACGGTGATAGCTAGACAGTTGAAATTTTCACAGATGATGTATTTCTATTGCCGCTATAACAAGAAATACTAAAAATAAAATAAATAGGTATTTAAGGGGGGCTCCCATACACTTAACTTAGGTGTAGATTATGGTACGGAACCCTTCATGAGCGAGTCGGACTCGCAATTGCCCAATTTTTTTAATATTGTGTATTGAAATAAAGTATTACACCTCTATTTCTTTAAAGGTGTTACTGTAAAGTATTAGGTTGACTCTCAACCAAACCGCAAAGTGTGATAAGCCATTATGACGTCACTAATTTGCTTATACAAGATGCAAAATGCAAATATTATGGCCAATGATCGTCATAGTGGTTTATATTATTACACACTTTCTAGTGTGATTAGGGCCGTCCATGAATTACGTGAGGTGTTATCTGAAAATGTTATATCAACCCCCTTTTTAGCTGTAGTGTATATCGTAACTAACGATGATCAACACGCAAATAAAAAATTGCAAATACATCTCTGGTGGAACAGTTAAGGCGTTGGTTGTTATCCACAGATATCCGTTCGAGTCCCGGTGTGGACCACGTCTGAGCGCAAATTATTTGTATTTGTATAGCAATTAAAAATGTGGCATTCATTAAACCGTACATAAAAAATCCATTTCGAAAAACACAATTGTGTAATAAAATATTTGTACCTTTATCGTAAGTTCACGCTGATGGTGAATACTACATATCTATAGTTATATATGAACTATAATATTTTATGAAATAAGAAAAAAAACAGATCATTGAATTAAAGGTTTTTCATATTGGTTGTTTGAGTTTTTCCTGAGGTAGGTATTTTTAGGGATATAAAAAAAACTAACCTAACCCGGGCCAGTCGGATCTGCTAGGACTGGTGATATTTTTTTGAAATTTTAAGATTTTTATTAGCACTCGCTTCGCTCGCTCATGAAAAAAAAAGACATAATCAAACTTGAACGGTCATTTAAACGGGACGATCTTTAGAGAAGTCTACTCGTAAGTGTAGTTAGTCCCATTTGTAAAGAAATAGGCATTGTGTAAAGTTCTACCTTAAATATTAGGGTACCTATGTCATTTGGACCTCCCTACCTCCATGTAAGAGCATTCTCATACTGTTAGGAATCGTCAGATAAGTAGTTAGGTAAGTGCTAATTTTATTTATTTATTGTAGTACTGTTCTAACTGTTACAACACGATCTTGCATATAACAGTGCTACTGGCAAAAGGTTACATCTGACTACAAAATCGTCGTCGCTTAAGTCGTCCTGGATTGTAAAACTTGCATCTGAAGTGTATCTGTCGACTGCGTCAATATGACGTCACGCTGACGCCTGTGTAACTTTAAACTTGTCCGATAAACCCAACACCTAATAGGTCTTAGCTAGGGCTCCAGATATTAGTGCTACACTCCGGCCCATGTACCCGTAGGTATATTTATATATATATATATATATATATATATATATATATATATACACGAATCCACCAAGACCTATCAGCCATTAAACATTGATACTCAGTGAACTAGCCAGTGTCGAATTTGTTGTGCGCTCGCTTCGCTTCAACTCGCTCGCAAATCGCCAGTGCTAGAGCCCTCAAAATCGCCGGTCGTAGCGTAACACACGCATCGGTCGGCCATGAGACCACATAAACAACCAAGAAATTCAGTACTCAGCTGGCATTTACGAAGATCAAAAGAGATGACCTTCTATATATGACTGTAATAATTACAATATTTTCAGTAATAAATATAACTCGAGAATCGTATTTTTCTAAACTGACCCAGGGCACGTCACCGAGCAACAAAAAAGTTTTTTTTATATACAAATATATAATACATAATATATCGATAACATCCATGACCCAGGAAGACAATCACCCTTCACACTTCAAGTGTGATGACATAAGGCCGGGATTCAAACCCAGGACCGCCGCAGTAGGAAGGTGCACTACAAACCGCCAACCGCGTCATCGTCATCGTATATTGACCCACGTAGGTAGAAATGATGATTTTAACGGTGTGTACACCTGGTACTAAATATAGCTCCTAGTTTATATAATAATAACCATAATGGTTTTTAGGGTTCCGTAGTCAACTAGGAACTAGTTTCGCCATGTCCAGCGGTGCAGGCGAAACCAGTGTTTATGAAACTCATCACTGAAGTAATTGGATATCAGTGACAGGATTTCATTGCCCGAGATTCTCAGTCTTGTCTAAAACGCCGCACTCCGGGCTCCTAATATGGCGAAGAAGTCAGACTACGCTGGCGTCAGCAAACATACCCTTCGCACTGCTGAAGGGAGGTAGTTTCAGCAAGATACGAAATGCGTTACTATACTGAACTCTTAGCGCCTTAAACGAGCGTTTGGTGTATTTAACCCACAACTGACATATGTAAAAACATTGACAGAAGGCCTTAAATATACGATGATTCTGCACGTTTCTATCAGCATGCATTGATGACCTTTGCTTACCGCCGGTTCCGCGTATGCGCTTCGATTGACCGTACAATTGTTTAATTGTCCTCTGACGAGATGACGTCGGGCAATCTAGCTACGATTCCTGGTCGCCTGGTCAAAACCTTCAAACAAATGTACATACGTTCCGTTTCAGCGTTGTGGACCAAGGATATAATATATCTACCGGTAGAAGTTTCTATCAATAACTTAAATAAATAGAAACTCCTCCTTTTTAGGAAGTTGCTTAAAAAACAAAAAAAGAAACTCCTTTTGTAAGTGCCCCTCGTAAGTAGAATGGTATGATGATGATCATTTGGAGACAGGGGGGCTGTCGATCGCTTGGTTGCGCTCATTCAGCCCAATTCCCAATTGGATCCAACGGTTACTATCCCGGCGGCGCTTCCATACAGCCTTCTTCCTCGAATCTTCTTATTTTCCTGCAGAAGGAAATGACATACTTATTTAAGGTTAATGTCCCTCAGCTCTTCCTCTCCTAGTTTATCTTTTCTGAAGATGCTATAACGTACTGTCACATACATGCCACACTCTGCTATAACATGCTTTCTGTGGCCAGGATACAATGCAGTAGAATGGTACAGGAAATGCTACTGAAACTGAACATAACCACACAATTTGGAATTCTTAGATTAATATTGGCTGTGATTCTGGTCTAAAGAATATTGGATATTTCAGAGACGAATGTTTTTATTTCGAACGAACTTACATAGCTAAGAACCATTGTACAGTACAGACCGACAACACTTTCGACTTAACGCGTTTACGGAGTTAAAGTTGTGAAATCGCCTTATAGCGGAAAAAAACACCTTATTGCTGTATTAAAAAAATATGGGGTCCTAGCGACTTATATCCCTGTTTTTCGATAGTCATATATTAATGATCAACTGGGTAATTAGCCATTTTATGGCATCGTTGAGGTTGATCAGGTCTTTAGTAGGGCCTTCAGTGTATCGAGCAGGCTAATGAGAGTAATGTGTCTGAAACTTAATATACGGGTGTTGCCAGTAATAGGAACAATAAACTTAAACATAGATTCTACCCTTCAAACTGAACAACATTTGTTCAGCAACTTCTGAAAATAGCGTATATTAAATGATAATTTGTAAAATAATGTTCAGAGAAAGAACCAATATAGCGAAATGTGTGATCTTAGTAGAGGGAATGTCAATGTTGGACGACGTACGTTGAAAATACTATTTAATTTGTTTGAAATATTTTTTTAAAGTTGCTGAACAAATGTTGTTCAGTTTCAATGGAAAAATCTATGTTTTAATGTATTGCTCCTATTACAACAACACCCGGTATAAGCTGTATTCGACGTATACCCTGCCATACGGTTAAATAAATAAACTGGATAATTTTGTAGTACACTAAAACAACAATAATCCGACTATGCCATTTCTTTTAGACCTTCATAATTTTCACAAAAGACAGGTCAAGTCAAGTAGTAAGTTCCCTACAAGTAGTCCAATCGCATAAGTCTTGAACTCTTGATACCCAACCTGCTATATGCGCAGGCGGCGAACCGTGCAGGCCTTACGCGGCTCATTCATGCGTAGGATTTGCGACACCTGCCAGTACAATACTACAATATTTTATCATTAATTATGTTTATATTATTGTAAAAAGGTTAGATTGTGTCGCTATTGGGCAGAACTAGAAGCAGTTCCAACTGCATTCTGAAAACAATTAATAAATAAAATAAAAAATAAAAATGTATTTATTCAGCAACACAGAAATTCAGCTGACATACAGTGTTGGTACCTCTTTTTAAGTATTTCATACTTGTGTTTATTGTAGACAAGAACGATTGCCCGATTGCCCTATCTTTACGTACTGGGTTGGGCAAATTAAAGGGGTTGCACTCTGTTCCCCGGACTGAAAACCACAGTTTTATATGGTATTATTTGTTGTACGTTAATGTTTATTTACTTATTTAAGAGGCCTTATTCCTTTTAAAATGCTGATTATTTAGACTTTTTTAACTATGATCAAACATGTTTCTTGACATATTATTGATGTTACTACCTAGAACAGGGCTATTGGGATTTAATGGTATATATTTGAAACCTACAGATTGAATTTTTCATTGATAATTTTTGTTTGAAAAACTACTCGAAACTGACAAAGTTCACGTGGAAATTTAGTTTTTTCAACTCATTTTCGACTGCACACCATGAAAGCATGAAATAGCTATGTTACTACCTAGAACTCGGGGAAAAGTATTATTCACTTCAAAAAGTTGGTTGAAATTATCAATATATTCGTCATAATATGAAAAAAAATTTTTTTAAAGGAATAAAGCCTCTTAAGTTATTGTTTACTAACATAGCACTAAGGCAACATTGTTACTAATCAATCTATGGAATATCATTTTCTAAAATAAAGATACTATTTTTATATTATATAATACAAATACAAAGGAAGAAACAGTAATTTTTTTTAGAGATTGCCTGCCTGCTTGGATTTGAATCATGCCTTAGCGTGGCACAAGGTGAATAGGTCTAATTTTTACAAGCATATTATATTTAACTTGTAATGTAGGGTAAATCGCCAATTACTGGTCACCCTTCAATAACTGGCCACCTGATTCTAAAAATGAACTCTGTCCACTTACAAACAGAATACATTTTAGTATAACGTGGCCAGTTGTCGAAGGGTGGCCAGTAATTAGCACCTTATACTAAAATGAAATCTGTTTGTAGGTGAATATAGTTAATTTTTTGTATGAGGTGGCCGGTTATTTAACTGTGGCCAGTAATTGGCAATTTACCCTATGTATGTATGTATATAACGATGTAGCTACTTTAACTGCTGTTGTACTTTATTCTAGTGTTTGAGACAATCAATATTTTTATTTTATTTTATTTAAAATGTCATGATTTTCGTAAACAATCATTAAAAGGTTATACCTAAGTTTTTTATATAAAATTGGGTCATTGTCAGTTCAAAAAATAAAAGTTGTCTCTTCGGTGGCCAATATGTAACAGCGTATGTGCATAGAAGTTATTTTTTTTAACACGCAAGCCCATAGAAAGGGAAACGCCGTTTATGCTAATATAATTTTGATCGGAAAACTAGGCCTAAAGTCCTTAACTTTGTAAGTGTCCACCGAAAAGACGCGAACTTAAATCTGACAATGACCCAATTGTATTTAAGATTCTTACTTTCATTCTCGACTAAACTTATTAGCTAAGATAAATCAAACGAGACCAAAAACGATGCGTTCATCTTGTTTAATTAAGGAGTTCTTTCCGACTCCATTAACAGACCTGGTCAGGCCAGCGCTGTTCTTCCGGATCAATGCGAAGTAATAGTACATTACGGCAGAGACCAGTAAGTAAGCCATACTGGCCGAGTAGGAATTAGACGGACCGAGCCGTAGGCGAGGTCCGGATATAATACGAGGCCAGGATGGCTCTTACGGTCGAAGCAAGTATATTGCTTTTCTCAAAAATTAAACAAGAAAATTAGATTAAAATTATATTTTGTAGGTGACATTCATATCCGGCCATTTTCCAATGAATATTTTTGTTATATCCCATTTTTATTATTACACATTGTGATATTCGTCGTCGCAGGCACCATTAACTCCCATGATAACAACCTATAACAAAAATAATTATGAGTTTATACTTGGATAAAAGATATTATAGTTATATCGTTATCAAATAGTGGCAGCATTTATTTACCTTCATCGCCAAAATGGTTATCATCTAGAGCTTGATTTAAGAACTTTTCCATATTTTGCTGCTGAATATTTGTGATTTCTTTCCTTTGTAGCCATCCGATTGTCTCAGAAAGATTGTTGAAATATTCTGACCTTATCACACATTATATGACCAATTATTAACTTGATTTTCTTCCTTCCATTTAATGAATCTCTTGTATTTTTTTATATCTCCTTGGATTTAGTCAGTAGTAAATTATTTTAGCTAACTCTGCCTCCGCTTTTAAGTATGAAGGAGTGCCGTCTATTCGGAATCAGACTCGTTTGAACTCATTTTTGCTGAATTATTGTAATAGATCACACAAACAAATTTGAATTGTTTCTTTTAATTTAAATCCCGCCTTAATTTCTTTTTTTATAAATACTGCGTTTAATTATTTGCACTGTCTTACAAATGTAAGTCTTAAAAATAAAATTTAACTATTGTTATACATTGTTGTATTTACTAACTAATTTTCATATCATAAAGCTTACCTTCAATTTTAACTCCGAGGTTTTTTCTAAACGACACAAAAAAGGAAGGAATTCCGAAATATCATTGTCATTTTACACAGCACAATTATGAACTAAACGCTGCATACAAACTTCCGCACTAAACCTTGTCGCTACTTTTTTTTTTAATATGCATCTTGAGTTACGTTTATACTGCCAATAGTGCTAACCTCTTTTTATTTTACATTTGCTCTTAGTGTAAATTGCAAGTGTATATTGCAATGTCGTCACTTTCTATTTAATCTATGAAAAAGGGACGCCTCTTTTTAATTTCTACAATTTGCTGTCGCACTGTACCTATAATTAAAACAATTTGTGGAATGCATCCTTTTTACATTTATATACGACCTCATCGCCTTGACATCCTTAGTTTTTTTATAGGTTGGTGACGATGTAAATCGTGTTTCGATATTCAAATATGATACGTAATAGGAATTACATACTTAGGTACTTACTGGACAAATATTGATTCCAAATTTAAAATCTCGCTGTTTACTGGACACTTCTAAAAAGTCTTCGGTATGTTCCACTTACTGTAGTCTATCTAGCGATGGTAAGGCAACATTACATGCAATTTTTGAGAAAATTAAATATATCGGACAACCTCACACAAATCGATGTATTTACCTAGTCCAAAATTAAGCTCAAGGAGGCTTGTGTTATGTGTACTAGACGACGATTTACGCACTTATACAGATAAATATATACTTAAATACATAGAACAACCATGACCCAAGCACAAATATTCGAGTTCATCATACAAATATCTGCCCTGGCTGGGATTCGAACCCGGGACCGCCGGCTCAGTAGGCAGGTGTCTACAAACCGAGCCAAACGCGTCGTCATCTTGGGCGAAAAAACCGAAGTTGCAAACGCTCCCATAGTTTATTGAAAATAAATAGTAAAAGTGTTAATTTTAGCGTGGTATTATATAACCGTGTTGAACATATAACAGATACATTATTTGTGCGCAGAATTACAGTGAAAAGTGATAAACATGAAGCAAAAATTACAATATAAATAATTAAAAGTGTTAGTTAGCGCTACCGTCGGTCTCAAACTATACTGGACAGAAAGTCATTGACCAAAACCCATAAGTGCCGCACTCTGCATGGCGCTTACGACCTTTATCTCGCGGCCCTGCAATGCGAGCGCGCACTGACCGAGATTGAACGGACTTCGAAACTGAACTTTATTTGCGTAATATTAGGATCAACACCATATTTGTGAGTAAGCAACAGATTTGATATCGTTGAAAACATTACAAGATTCTAAATAAAATAGATTCCATATGTTGTAATGCATGTAAAGCTCCCATTCCAAACACTTATGAGTTTTTAAGGTGTGTCTCGTGTAAAGACACGTATCACTATGAGTGTTTTAATATGGAAAGGCAAGTTTACTTGAATAATAAACAAGAACTCGAACGCACCTGGCGATGCCCGAGTTGTATTAATATTACATTACGGAGGAAGAATGATAATACGCCGGTACGCAGGCAGTTTAACACTACCACCGTTTTAGAAGACACAATGGAGACGAATAATATGTCTGTAGAAGATATATTCCGAGATGAAACTCAGTCAAGCATATTATGTGATACTTTACATTCTCATTCTCAAAGAATAAATAATAGTCACCAACCACTTACGCTGGACCAAATCAGTGCTCTATTGGACTCAAAACTAGAAAAGAATAACAGTATATTTTTAAACCATCTACAACAGCTTATAAAATCAGAAATACAAACTGCCACTGATAAAATTATAAATGATTTTACACAACAAAATAGTACAATTACATCTAGACAGCAAGATTTGACGAAACAACTACAAGATACACGAATATTAATAAAATCGCTCGAAGCAGAAAATACACGCATAAAAACCGAATTGCATGATTTAAAAGTACGCTTTTGTGACACAACTTACAACCACAAAACTACTGTGGAAAATGAGAAATCGTTCATACTCTATGGATTAGACGAGCTTTACGGTGAAACTGAGAGAGACTTAATTGAACGGATGACCAATATGTTTAACTGTTTATTAAACATAAACATTAACGGATTTATTGAATCTATCCGACGAATTGGAAGGAGAGGGAATCGCCGTCCACTGAAGATCGAATTAATTAGTGAACGAATGCAAAAATTCGTTTTAGACAACAAGACCTGCTTCAAGAATACCGGATACTTTATTTCGGAAGTTTTGGACGGTGAAACCCTACAGCTCAGGAAGCACTTGAAGGAGCGTCTTCTCAATGCGCGGCGGGAAGGAAAGCATGCTGTGTTACGTAATAATCGTCTGTTTATTAATAACGAAGAATACATCCCCACGTCGCGAGCTCAACAGCTGCCTTCGACATCCAAAGACTCCGATACCGCAGGGAAACGTCAGTCGCCATCCCAAGCCAATAACACAAATGACGCTGACAACTCTAGTGACACCACTATAAATATCCCTAAGCATGTACAAAATTGTAGTGTTAATAATTCTAACGATCATTTTTTTCGTAATTAACAATTTATTTGTACTACACCAATTACTGCTATTATCTCTGCTAATTTTTTACTACTTTCGTACATATGCCGTCATAACCAGTGCTGTTGGTGTTTTTAAGTGAATAAATAATATTTAAAATGTCTTTGCGGTTTGTTGGATTCATAAATAAGGATTGGGAAGAATTAAATGTCAGTGTATTATTTATATTAGAATTATTAAAATTAACATGAGTATTTACATTATTGGACGATTCAATTTGATCTATAAAATGGTCATTAAATTTTTCTGCTATTAGTTTAGGGTCTTTTATTATTTGGTCGTTATGTACTATTTGTGTGATATTTTGTTTGGGGTGTTCTGTTTTAGGGTTGCCTGGGACCATATGGGCTAGGAAATCGGAATGATCGTGGTTCAAGACTAATTCAATTTGCCTTCGGACAAAACCTCAGTATAAGCAACACATTCTTCTTTAAGAAACCGCAGAGAAGATGGACTTGGGTGTCTCCCACAGGAGAAACCAAAAATTAAATCGATTTTGTCCTATCCTCAAATCAAAATATAGTAAAAAATATACATGTTATAAATTCGATAAGATATAGTTCAGACCATAGACCAGTTCGTGCAAATTTAATGTTTAATTTCAGGATACACCGGCATAGACAAATTCTTTCTAAAATTAGACGGTTAGACAAATCCCTGCTAATCTGTAATAAAGATAACTTTAACCTCGAACTCACAAACGCATTCAACGCATTAGAATCAAGTCCCGAGCACAATAACACAAATGTAGATTATGAATATTCTAAAATTCAAAAATGTATCAGATGCGCATCCAGGAAAATAAAATCCGTAAAAGCAAAAACAATCAAGCTAACAACCAATACTATAAACCTCATTAAAAATAGAGAAAATTTCAAAAACAACATCTCAGGAAACAACCACAAAACTTTAGACAGGGAAGTAAAGCGACATATTAGGAAAGATATCCGGAATTATAATAGTGAACTCATCCAGCTCACTCTCGAACAAAATAGATCTCTTAAAATTGCCAAACAAGCTAAAATAATGAATATTTGCACACAATTTAATAAAAATCTTTATTCCGATCATTCACATTCCATCATTAGTTGTAATACCATACCGTACGCCTGCCCTGATACTATCCCCCCCATAACTGGTTATGAAGTACATGTAGCACTATCCAAACTGAAATACAGCAAAAGCCCCGGCGAGGATGGTATTACGGCAGAAGCATTGAAAATAGGTGAACCCACCTTAATTTCACATGTTACCAATCTTTTCAACAGCATTCTCAGAACTGGAACTTTTCCGAAGGATTTTTGTCATTCCAATATTATTATTCTACATAAAAAAGGCGATAAAGCCGATATTAATAATTACAGACCCATAAGCCTTGTTTCTCACCTGTATAAAGCATTCATAAAGGTTATAGAACATCGCATAGCGGGCCAGTTGGATGAACAGCAATCACCTGAACAGGCAGGCTTCCGTCCCGGACTATCCACAATAGATCACTTACATGCCGTTAATCAAGTTATAGAAAAACACCACGAGTTAACCTCCCTCTCTACCTTGCCTTTGTGGATTATTGTAAAGCTTTTGACAGCATTTGTCACCCATCCATATTTTCTGCCTTAGAAGCCCAAAAAATTCATCCAACGTACATACACCTCATTTGCAACATCTACAATAGTAGCACCGCCAACATCAAACTGTGCAGTCTCCTGGACCATCCTTTAAAATCGAAAAAGGAGTGAAACAAGGTGACCCGCTGTCTCCCAAACTGTTCAACAGCACCTTAGAGCAAGTATTTAGGAAGCTGGCGGTTGAATGGGAAGGGAAGGGCGTTGATATCGGCGACGGTAGACGTTTAACCAACCTCCGTTTCGCTGATGACATTGTTCTTTTCTCAACATCGGCGGCCGAAATCAGAAGCATGCTCCAACAGCTGAGCACATCAAGCCTTGAGATTGGATTGCATATGAACATGTCAAAGACCAAGCTCATGACAAACAGTACTAAACATAGGATAGAAGTCGATGGCGGAGGTATTGAATATGTCCATGAGTACATATACTTGGGCCAAATAGTTTCTTTCCAGGCACGACAAGACAAGGAGGTCATAAGGCGTACCGAAAATGCCTGGAAGAGCTATTGGTCCATGAAGGAATTCATGAAGGGAGAACTTCCTATTACTTTAAAGCGGAAACTCATGGACATGTGCATTCTTCCGATCCTCACCTATGGTGCCCAGACTTGGTCTTTGACTAAGGCTCAAAAACAATCCCTCAAGGTTTGCCAGAGGGCAATGGAGCGTAGTATCTTGGGCATAAAATTAGCAGATCGTATCAGAAATACCATCTTGCGCTCCAAAACCCAAATAGCCGACGTAGCCCTGACAGCCGCTAAACTTAAATGGGACTGGGCTGGACACGTTTGCCGCATGTCGACCGAACTGTGGGCTAAGAATACCACTGACTGGATCCCACCTAATGTACGACGTCGCGGCAGACCACGCCGGAGATGGCGGGATGACCTAGACATATTCCGAAAGGATTGGTCCGTTGCTGCCTTGTCCAGAGACGACTGGAAGAAAGAGAGGGAGGCCTTTGCCCTGCAGTGGGACAGTACAGGCTAAAAATAAAAATAATAAATAAGTAGAGAAAGTGATTTATAATAGTTTGAACCAATATTTTGAATCACACAACTTATTTGCAAAGGAACAAAAAGGATTTCGGAAAAAAAAGTCGATAAATATGGCTATTTTTGATTTACTTCACGTCATCATGTCCAGCATGGATAAAAAACAACCCGTATGTGCCCTATATATGGATTTAACCAAAGCGTTTGATTTTGTGGATCACAATATATTAATGCGCAAATTATATAATTACGGGATACGCGGCAACATTTACGATCTACTAAAGTCATATTTAGTTGGTAGGAAGCAAATGGTTCAAATTGATCAAATATGTTCAAAAACTAAATGTGAAGTGACCCTATCGTCTAAATCTAGAGAAATAAGGTACGGTGTACCGCAAGGGAGCATACTAGGTCCATTATTATTTCTGGTCTATATCAATGACCTACCACGGGCCATTAACTACCCGATGGTACTTTTTGCCGATGATAGTACGGTAATAATAACGGGAGAAAATCCATATGCATGCGAAAATAATATAAATACTGCATTAAAATTAATTATTGACTGGTTTAACTACAACAATCTACACATAAATTTAAGTAAAACTTTAATAATGAATTTCTATCAGAGAATTAACCACATGCCTAATTTAAAAGTGACATATAATAATTATAACATTGAAGAAACCAACAATACCAAATTCTTAGGATTAAATCTAGATAATAAGTTAACATGGAAAGACCAAATTGACATTATTTGTAAAAAATTAAATAGTTTTTCATATGCCCTATATAACCTTGGCAATATAGTTAATTGACCAGCAGTGCTCACCGCCTATCACGCCTATGTTACTTCTACACTTCGATACGGCATTATATTCTGGGGAAATTCTAATGACAGAGATTTAGTATTTAAGGCCCAAAAGAAATGCCTAAGATCTATTTACGGGTTACGACCAACAGAAACGTGCAAGACAATTTTTATTGAACTGAAAATATTAACTACGCCTTGTTTATATATTTTTGAAATTGTAATGTATGTAAAGAACAGTATTAATCAGTTTGCTGTATTTAAAAGTATCCGCCAGAGACATAGACTTAATACTATCCCATTGAAAACGGCATTATTAGCTAAAAGTGCATTCGGCATGGCACCGAAATTATATAATAAGTTACCTGTACTTATACGAGAATCCGACATGCCACAATTTAAAAGTTTATTATTTAATTTTTTTAGCAGATAACGCATTTTATTCAATAAAGGAATACTTAGATTATAATGATAAAAAATATTAGTACTTATATTGTGTGACTACCATAAGTAATGCATGCTGCATGCTTACATAAATATTTGTATGCCACCAAATGGCTAAACATAGTGAGACTATTTGTACTTCTTTACCATCCTGTGTTATGTTACCTATGTTTTACAAATAAACAATTACTTACTACTTACTTTGATTAACGTTAATGCATAATCGCACTACTTAATTCTCCAATTATCCAAAACTCAATGATGATGAACGACTCACCATCATATCAACTCCAAGTCTTAAAATAGCATCTGATTTACTAACTGTCAACTTAAAAACAAACTTTATTTATTGAACCTATTCATTAAATCTCATGAGAATCCAGACATAGGGTCAATTATTGGCCACCGTTCAATAACTGGCCACCTAATACAAAAAAACCGGCCAAGTGCGAGTCTGAGTCGCGCACCGGGGATTCCGTACAAACTTTCACTTATCCCATCTTAATTGGCCTGGTTGAGTTAAGTTTGCATCTGAAATGTATCGCGCTCCATACAAACGAGGTGCAAACTTAACGAAACCGAGTTCTCCAAATATGATGTTTAAAAAAACTAACTAACTATTGTGGCGCAGTGAATCAAAGAGGATCTTGGCCTCCGAAACAAGAGAAAAAATGTTTGAAAAGGACTATATTTTTTATGATTTTATTATAAATGTAAAGTTTTCAAACTCTTATAAGTATTTGTTGTATGTGACGATATTACTTGCCAAATTTCATAGTTCTAGGTCACCGGGAAGTACCATATCATTATGCTTCCCTTGAGATTGTCGAAATGTACGTTTTTTGCGACATAAACGGCCGTATCATTTTTTCATAGCTTCAAGGGACCTGGGACCTAATTCGAGATTGACATTTGAGTGATCGCCAAACGTCAAATCTCTATTAGATAACAGTTATATCGCCATTGAGCTGTCATTTAAATGCAATGAGCTTAAAAGTGACATATCTCATCTCAATTTTGGAAATACGAAGGCGATAATGATTGTCAAAAATGTTATTCATGTATATAAATTTCTGTTTTGAACGAAACGTAACGGACTAATTTCACGTACTACGTGGTCAATTTAAAGTATGCGCCTGTTATTTATGCCGTCACATACAAAGGAAGCGAAAATTTTGCGCGTCCGAATTGACGAAGTTGCGATGTTCTAGGGATATCGCCACTTGTCAAGTAGGCACACGTCAAAAGTGACGGATGGCGATGAAAAGGAGAGATCTCCATTATATCTCTAAAATTGGTCGAATACCCCCCCCTGAGTATATGGTGTTAATTTCAACTCGATACCTCCACGCGTTCTCGAGATAAAGGGTCTTGACAGACAGACAGACGGACGGACAACAAAGTGATCCTATAAGGGTTCCGTTTTTTTCCGATTGAGGTACGGAACCCTAATGAACTATGTTCACCTACAAACAAAATAAATTTTAGTACTTACAAGGTGTTAATCTGGCCACCCTTCAACAACTGGCCACGTTATACTAAAATGTATTCTGTTTGTAGGCGGACAGAGTTCATATTTAGAATGAGGTGGTTATTGAAGGGTGGCCAGTACCCTATTAAAGAATTTTTAGGTCAATCTGAAACTGGACTATTCGCTCGCTTCACTCGCTCGGTCAAAAATAGAACCCATACACCCAAAGAGTTCTTCGAACACCGATCAAATAGCTCTACTTATACACATCTTATAGCTGACCTCACGTACTAGGGTCCGTAATAGGTCAATTGTCTCGAGACCAGTAAATCGTATTCAAACATCCGGATCTCGGTACTAGGGCACCAGAGGTGTGCGCTGGTCAAGGATGGTTACAGCGAAGTGAACATCTCGCTATAATTTTGAGCGAGTTCAGAGAAATGTGTTGATGTGAAGTTTTGTGAATTGTTTTTATGCGCAATCAAGAGTTTATAAACAGGGTAGAACAGATCGAGGGACTTCTAAGCAAACAGGGGTTTGTTCAGACTGAGTACTTCATTTTTCACCAATGAACTATGTAAATCTTTCTATCCATTTTGGAGATACAGTTTGTTAAACATTTGTGTAAAAATCTACACCTATCAACCCTAGCATTTTTTGAACATCGCTTAAGTTAAAGATAGGTATCATTTATAATGTAAATAAAACTTTTGGATTAGTAGGATTGTCACTTATAGTAAAATATTTTATTTCATGACTTTTTTAGTTTAAAATCCAGATTTACAATATTTTATAATAGGTCGATTGTAGATCACTCAGATGACACTATCCTGTCAGCCCAGTCTTTAGAAATGTTCCACCCTGTATAGCCTAACAACCGTCGGTCCGGCGTCCACTGCTGGACAAAGGCCTCCCAAAAGTTCTCCACCACGACCGGACAAGCGCCGCCCTCAGAATAAAACTCAGTCAAAGAACATGACAATCGTAACTTATACACGATAATTCTTAATCGGTGATCAGGAGTAGAAAATAGAAGATATTAGTATCCAGCCAAAATTAAACTTAATAGGCGAGGTCTCACGCAATTACCTCACTGTTTAATTAATCAAAAGTTGAAACATGATTAAAACGAATAACCACTAGATACGTGGTCATCCTACATAAATTATTGAAAAGTACGACCTACGTCAAATTTATCGAAATTTTCTACGACTTTGTTTATGCAATGACAATGACAATGACAAGTTATTACTCATAAATTGTCATTGCCATTAAATTATTACAGAGGTTGTAAGCTCACCAATACAGATTAGTAGGGTGACAAGGAATTTAAGACAAAATTGGTTTCAAAATAAAAATTATCATAGAAAAATAAAAGTTTGTTTTAATGTAATTACGACTTCAACGTGACCGCCATCAATTACCGAGTTAAATAAGTTGGTACCTACCTGATCACCGATTAAGAATCGACGTGTATAAATCCATGATTATAATTTTTTGTACGTCTAGCGGCAAAATAAACTAATTAGTGACGCAGAAAGTTTCACTAGCCGGAGTACCATACCTTATTTTCTTATACCATGAATTCACCTTCGTGTCAATATTAAAAAAATAAAAATGAGGTATTTCCACATTAAAACACGATCGATAAATTTAAATATTCTATTAAAAAATTGGGCAAGTGCGAGTCCGACTCGCGCATGAAGCGTTCCGTGCCATAATCTATAACAAGTTTGTTGTATGGAAGCCCCCTTTAAATATTTATTTTATTTTATTTTTAGTATTTGTTATTATAGCAGCAATAGAAATACATAATCTTTGAAAATTTCAACTGTCTAGCTATCACCGTTCTTGAGATACAGCCTGGTGACAGACGGACGGACGGACAGCGAAGTCTCAGTAATAGCTAGGGTCCCGTTTTTACCCTTTGGGTACGGAACCCTAAAAACGATGAATATTATAATCTTAGGTACGATTTTCGGATATAAATCCCATGATTCATATTCACAAGTAGTCAGTTATTATAGCTACCAAGTGCGGAGGCGCGGCGGCGCTGCGCAAGCCCATAAATTTGCAATTTCGTGTGCAAAGGAAGGAAACTTCCAAAATACCTGGTCATTTTAGTCCTTTGTCGTATTAACACAATAATGCCGCGGCAATTTGAATGTCGAATTAGTTAATGTGACAGGGTACCACAATTACCGGCTACTCCGGATGCTGTGTAAGTACTTCATTAAGGTACGCCGTAAAATGCCGAAATAGCGGGCACGAATAAGACTGAGCATAGCTATCACGAAGGGAATATTACAAAGAGTATTCAATGTATATTTATGAGACGTCAGGTCTCTTCTCTTCTCGCATACTTTCTTCAATCGTCAGGGTTTAATATAATTATACTTACTTACTTACTACGATGGCTCAGCGACCCTTAGCGAATCTTGGCTTCCAACACGACATCACGCCACTTTCCTCGATCCTGCGCCAGCTCTTTCCAGTTGGAAGCTTGGAGTTCAGGGTTTAATACTAATCACTTTTTACTTTTTAGGGTTCAGGTCCCGAAGGGTAAAACACTTCGGGACCTACTAAGCCTCCGATGTCTGCCCGTCCGTCTGTCACCAGGCACCAGGCTGTATCTAACCGTTATAGATAGTTGTTGACAATAATAATAATTAAGGGGGTAAAAACCGCTATACAAAATTAGGGTTAGGGGTATTATTTTTTCCATGATATTTTCGTTCGACGGGCATTTTCCAATGAACCGTAATAGGCCGACAGTTGAAATTTTCATAGAATGTATATTTTTGTTACCGCTAAAACAGTAAATAATAAAAATAAAAAATAAGTACCTAAGTAAAAGTTAAAGGCGGGTCCAATATAAAGAACGTGTGTTTTGCTCGATATTGGTACGGAACCCTTCGTGCGTGAGTCCGATTCGTACTTTGCCGGTTTTTTTTTATATAAATGAACACTTTCACGGACAAAACGTCGTAAATTAAGACCCGCGTGATACGGCACCACGTCTGCCTTCTTCGCAAGCCTACCACACCGTCTACAGGCGAACAGTTCTCATAGTTTTTAGGGTTCCGCACCCATAGGGTGAAAACGGGACCCTATTACTAAGACTCCGCTGTCCGTCCGTCTGTCTATCTGTCTGTCCGTCTGTTGTCAGGCTGTATCTCAACCGTGATAGTTAGACAATCGGCCGAAACCCTACTCTGACATCTATATGAAGCTCAGAGATGAAAATCTAGAGCAGTGGAGAAGAAATATGATGATTCTGACACTGTATGAACTAACTAAAGGAAACGTACGTATGAGGAAAAAAACACAAAGGTAAACGAAAACAAATAGATATTGAGACGAAAATAAAATACAAGATACAGATCGGAGCAAATAAACCAAGACACAAAAATAACAAGTGTATTTAAATAAGGAAATACCTAACTAATGTGATGATGATTTGGTATATCATCATCATCATCAGCCTGTTTCAGTCCACGGCTGGACATAGGCCTCTCCCATGACACGCCACTGAGCTCGATTTTCAGCTCTCGTCCTCCAGTTACTACCCGCTGTCCTACGAATGTCGTCGCTCCACCTTGTTACAGGGCGCCCTACACTACGTTTACCGACTCGTGGCCTCCACTCCAGGACTCGCTTGCCCCAGTGGTCATCGGCTCTACGGCAGATATGACCAGCCCACTGCCACTTCAGCTTGCTTATCCGCTGGATTGTTGATACAACGCACTAACTAAAACACTGAATCTAACTAACTAGACGTACTAAGTAACTACCAAGATGGTTACTACACGGAAGCTGGATGATGACTGGAATATTGGGCTAAAAATCGTAGCTCTTTTATACAAAATTTCTCTATTTTGGGTTACACCCCTTTCAATCATTTAAACCTAAATTACTCGAAAACTACAAAAATCACCTTAAATCTAATTTATTCTATAGATCGACGACCGTAAAGTAAAACGGACTCTAAAACAGGCATAGCGACGCCTTGAGAGATCACGTCTGAACTCTGAGTGTGAGAGCGTTTTTTTAAAGACATATGATTTGAACTGTATCAGGGCTGGTTAGCCCTCACTACCAGTGAGTGTGTGTGGGAGTATAACCCGCTAATGGGATTATCTCCGCGCCCAGGAGTGATTTGGGGAGGTTGATGCGGGCGCACTGGGCGCATGGACTGTGTCGTGTTCAGTCTGACTTAGGGCGGGAGGCGAGCGGAAAGAGAGGCGGGCTATAATAGAGAGGAAAACGCGAACTAAGGAGCTCCCGCCCTAAGTCAGACTGATTCGGTTCAGTCTATTCACGACGCAGTCCATGCGCCCAGTGCGCCCGCGTCACCCCAACCCAAATTACCCCTGTGGCGCGGAGATAATCCCATAAGCGGGTTATACTCCCACACACACTCACTGGTAGTGAGGGCTAACCAGCCCTGATACAGTTCAAATCATGTCTTAAAAAAAAACTAAGGAGCGGTAATACCAGCGGAGATTACGCTGAAGCGCCGTTCGAGCAGTTCGCGGCGACCATCGCTTGGATGGTTTACGTAATCTCATCGTCCGGGTCAGATATAGTAAATGCTACGGACGTTTGGTAAACCGACCTCTGTGCAATAACATTCTGTGAGGTGGATCAACAGAGTAATCGGAAGCACGAGGAAGGTAGTCGACTGCCTTTCTAATAAGAGGGTTCCCATAGTAGGGAGCTTTATCGAAGAAGCGCTGAGACGCTATTGGAAAAACCCATATGGTGGGAAGTTCTATGTCTTGGTCAGGTTGCTCAGGCTCGCTCAGGTTGGTCACATACTACGGGGTATCGGGGTATGGGGTACGAACTTATTCTGATTGACCTAATGGGGCTTGAAACGAGACTTAGGCACACGAGCAAAAGCTACAATAGCGTAAGTCATGATGGGACGAATACAAGTTTTGTAAAGTGGCATAGAGACAAGTGATTCCAATATATAGCGCTAACAGGTTGCGGGCAGTAGGTATCAAGCGACTTTCCTTATTTTGATATAAAGAATTATTTACAAAGATTGAAATCAATCGTTTATCCTTAAATTTTGCAATCCAAATTTAACCATGGATGACTCATTTGTTTTCGTCTTGTCATGGTTATTTTGTGATGTCGGTGGGTAAACCGGATTCGCCCGGGAGCCCCACATACCTGTTCCGAATCCCCGATCGGACGGGATACGTAGAGCATGTTCCCAGTGAAAAACATTTATGTATATATATACATTTTATGGCTCCTAAATATTTTATGGTTCCAAAAAAACCGGCTAAGTCGGACTCGCACACCGAGGGTGCCGTACAAACACTTCCCATCTTAACTAGCCGGGTTAAGTTAAGTTTGCAGCTGGTACGGACGGACAGACAGACAGACGGACGGACAGCGGAGTCTTAGTAATAGGGTCCCGTATTTTACCCTCTGGGTGCGGAACCCTAAAAAAAATTATGTTTGTCTATAAAACAAGAGTAAACCACATAATACCCGGCTAAAAACCTTCAGCAGAGCGCAGGGTATGTTTACGAACTTTTCCGCCATATTAAGATGTTGTAGTGTTAGGTTTATTTTTATATTGTCTTTAATTTTAATTTTAATGCCATTTTAATATGGGTCTCTTGTCTGTTAATAAACGAATTTATTATTATCACCTTTAGTTATTTTAAATTTATTATAACTCATAACGTACACTTATGTAATAAGAAACGTTATAATATGATTAATAATTAGATAATATATATACATCATAAAAAACCTAAACGAAACGACTATCGGGGCAATGACCATCGAATCAACATCCCACATGGCGGTCACCTCGTGCGCCAAGTCAAGGTACTTGCTGAGTTTGTCCTTCTCGGCCTTCACGAGGTTCTCGTCATGCGGGATGGTGATGTCGACGAGCACTGCCGGGTGATCTACCAATACGATATCAGGCTTATTAGCTAGACTTACAATAGTTCTGTTATGATGATAGGACGATCCACAGAGCATGGCACGACCAATCTCGAGAACTGGCATCGGTGCCTACTTATAGTACGGCACCTCAGACCCCACAAAACCGTATCGAAGAGCAAGTTGCTGTGACTATAATTGTTACTACTATATTATTATTATCAGGCATCGGACTTTCGTTAGAATGGTAGGACTAATGGAGAGCTATGGAGCTGATATTAACATTAAAATACAATACATTTATACTCGCAATTTGAAATTTATAGTCAACGAAAAGGTCAGAAGAATACACAAAAACCAGATTTGTGTAGGCTTTGTTTTTTTCGCCACCATAAAATACGTACATATATGCGACTTTTTCCTTTGCTCTATATAGGTATTGATCGAATATCCATTTATGACTAAAAAGTGCATGATGTCGACAATTAATAGTTAAAGTAGGAGTTCGAAATATTGTAAAAAAATATATATTTTATTTATAATTTTAGTCATTTAATGCTTGGGAATGTTAACCATAATAACCATAAAGGCAGTTTGAAATAAAATAGATGAATGAGTACGAGTATGAATTGTATTTTAATGTTAATATCGGCTCCATAGCTCTCCATTAGTCCTACCCTGCTAACGATAATCCGATGCGTAATTATTATTTTATAATATAGCCGCTTTTATTGGCTGAGAGCATTTCTTAAGCTGAATAATATATGTAAAATATTATTTATTTATTAATTTTAGTCTAAGTTTTGGCTATCTTTCCGTAACAGTCCCTGAGACCTTTTTGGACTTTATCACTCGACTAATATCACCATCAGAACCTGACTTCGCTACCCTCGCTCCGAAGCCAGGGTAGCGAAGTGGCTAACGCGCTTGGCCGGTAATCCAGAGGTACCGGGTTTGATTCCCGGTCCCTTCCACCAGGTAGCTCCTTTTTAATTTTTTCTTTAAGCTTTGATCTTTTTATTCATGGTTTAAATTACAAGTAGGTTAAAACAAAAGTGACAAGTGAAGCTAATAAAACGTGTTAAAACAATAAACGATATTCTAATAAAACGGGACGTTCAAAAAGTGTTTATTTAATTACCTCGAATGCTCGGAACCATGATTTGAACAAGGCGTGATCTTGGTCTCGAAGGGACACAGAGAGCCTTCACGTTTTGTTAAAATAAATATCAGACAACCTCACACAAATTAACCTAGTCCCAAATTAAGCTCAAGAAGGATTGTGTCATGGGTACCTACTAGGCGACGATATACATACTTATATAGATATATATATACTTAAATACATAGAAGATCCATGACCCAGGCACAAATATTCGTGTTCATCACACAAATATTAGCCCTTGCCGGGATTCGAACCCGGGACCGTCGACTCAGTAGGCAGTTGCTTAACCACTGCGCCAACCCCGTCGTCATATAAATATAAAAAGAAAATTAGTTCGAATTGAGAACCTCCTCCTTTTTTGAAGTCGGTTAAAAATGTGTGAAAATTTTGTAACTTTAAATAAATATAAAAACGAAAGACGTTAAGCGAGCTGTTTACTAACACATAATATTACAATCTATTTTATAGACACAGCTAATTTAACCTAAATAAACATATAACACTGTTTTTATTTGATTTCATTGTTAGCGTTTGTGATGTTTTTATTAGGTATAAAGCATGTTTCACCTTCTCGGGCGTTTCTCCTGTTCGTATGTCCGGCTGTTCTCGCCTACAGGTCAGATCGCATTTTTCATATGACTCATGAAATTATATGAACAGGTGATGACTATTTTATATAGCATTTATTTATACCATTATCACAGAATAAAGACACCATTATAAAATTCTAAAGTATTGAATACCATTTTTCTATGGAGAGTGGTCATGATTTCAGGAAAACCTCGAATACATCGAGTCACTGAACATCAGCTTCCAAAAAACGGGATCCTGAACAGGGTGCGACGGTTCTTCACGCCGGACCAGCTTTGCCTTCTTTATAAGACTCAAGTTCGGTCGTGCGTTGAGTACTGCTCGCATCTTTGGGATGGCTCCGCCCAATATCTACTCGATGCTCTTGACAGATTGCAGCGTCGGGCGGTCCGAATCATAGGTGACGAGAAAAGTACCAGATTCCTCGAACCCCTTCAATTACGTAGGGACATTGGGTCGCTGAGCGTTTTCTATCACCTATTCCATGGCGAGTGTTATGAAGAGTTATTCTCTCTTATCCCACCCTCCCCTTTCCGTCATAGAACCACACGCGCCAGCTTGCGATGTCATCGCCTCACCGTGGAGAATATTCCCACACGTACCAAGAAGTTTGGCAATTCCTTTATCTGCCGAACTATTAAAGTATGGAACTCCTTGCCGGCTCATGTGTTTCCTCCTTCTTATAGCTTGGGACCCTTCAAACGAAGCGTGAAGAAGCATCTCTCGGGCCAGCATGGCAGTGTCAACTGACTTGGCACCGTTGGTTTCTCGTCAGTTGCCATTGCGACTTGGGCTCCCCTTTTTGCTTACCATCAGGCGAAGTGGAGCCACTATGTTGTGCCGTTATAAAAAAAAACCTTAACAGCGTGATGCAGGGTCGTCTTTTGCTTTGTATGGGCGCGCGGCACCATGCCAGACTGACCTTGTTGGTCATAATTTCTTTCGCCCTCTCATCACGCCAAAACAGCTCGAGGGATTTTAACAAATTTTGTTACACGGATAGCTGAACATTCAAAGATGGTTATAGGAAACTTTTTATCTGTCTACGCTAAAAAACACGGACGAAGTGGCGGGCACCTACTAGTAACTAATACGACAGACTGTTTAACAGACAAACGTACCTACTCATTATTGAGGCGTCCACAAAGTGCAAGTTTACAAATAGCTCACTATTTGAGGAGCAATTATGGTCATGACGTCATCAATTTCTATGCACATGCATTCATAATGCAAGTCGCAAATTATTGGCAATGCGCCATAACAGTAACCGTGGCACCAAATATTTGCATGAATTTCCAATAACTCCGTCACAAATAGTTGTTCGAGATCTGCGTTCATCTGGAACACACACTGGGTGTAGCCTGTAATAGGAGCAATAAGTTAAAACATACATTCCACCCTTCAAACTCAACAACATTTGTTAAGCAACTTCTGAAAATAACGTGTCATCATCATTCGCTTGCCCTTATCCCATTTCGGTCGGCGCAGCATGTTTTCATTCTCCATTCTTCCCTATTACTCGTCATTTTGTCGTTTACTTCCTTCTTATTCATACCATCTTTCACACAATCTATCCATCTTTTCTTTGGCCTTCCTCTACTATATCCGTCCACATTCATGCTTAACACTTTTCTGGTTACGTGGCTGTCCTCTCTTCTGAAAATAACGTGTATTAAATGATAATTTGTAGACTTATATTTAAACAAAGAAGCAATGTATTGCGAATTGCGATATTAGTTGAGTGACAGCTGTGTCAATGATCAGGGAATGTCAATGTTGGACCACGCGTGACGCAAATTGAATATACTATTTAATTTGTTTGTAACAAATTTGCTGATTGATGCAAGTTTGCTGAACAAAATGTTGTTCAGTGTGAGAAGTAAAATCTGTTTTAATTTATTGCTCCTATTCAACATGCGGTGTATCCCATAATTAAGACTTTTTAACACTTGACTCCAACTTCCACGACGCCGCCGGGTCTAAGTTATAAGAAGGCTCAAAGTTACTCAAAGGGCAATGGAGCGAGCTATGCTCGGAGTTTCCTTGCGGGATCGAATCCGGAATGATGATATACGTAAGAGTTGAGGTTGTAGATATAGCTCAGACAGTCGCCAAACTTATGTGGCAGTGGGCGGGGCACATTGCTCGTAGAATCGACGGCCGTTGGGGCAGAAAGGATCTTGAGTGGCGACCGCGGACTGGAAGACGCAGCGTGAACAAGGTGGACCGGCGACCTGGTTATGATCGCGGGCAGAAATTGGATGAGACGATCGTTGTGGAGAACTTTGGGGGAGGCCTTTCTCCAGCAGTGGTGAATCGAGTGATATGATGAAACTGGGTCTATAGCGATATTTTTTATTTACCTTCATTGCGTGACGTTTTACCATATACCCCGCCAACATACCTATACCATGTGGGCCCTGTAACAGGAGCAATAAAACAACAATTAACAACAATTATTTTAACAACTTTAAAAAAAACTCATTTATAATGTAAACCTGAAAATAAAGTTTATTCAATGTATTGCGAAACATTTGATATTTATTTAGTAAAGTCACAGCTATGTCAATGCTAAGGCGATGTCAATGTTGGACGGCGTACATTAAAAATGCTTGTTTGTTTGTAATGTTCATTACACATAAAAACAGTATTTAAAAAAAAGTTTCTGAACAGATGTTGTTCAGTTTGACGAGTAAAATCTATGTTTGAATTTTTTGCTCCTGTTCCGACCCACCAATAAACAAATATTTTATTTCACACTAAGTCCATATCTTGTTAGAAACATATAAAATGCTTAGAAACTATCTTAGGTTAAAAAGAAAATAAAAATAAGATTTTTTTGCACTTAAGAGGCCTTATTCTTTTTAGGTATGCTGATTGTTTTAGACATTATTCTCTATGATCAAACATGTTTCTTAACATATTATTCATGTTACTACCTAGAACAGGGCTATTGGGATTTATTGGTATATATTTGAAACCTACAGTTTGAATTTTTCATTGAATTTTTGTTTCAAAAACTACTCGAAATTTACAAAATTCACGCGGAAAATTAGTTTTTTCAACTTATTTTCGACTGCACGCAAAGAAAGCATGAATTAGCTATTTTCTTAAGTCTAACAGGTACGTCCGGTCAACTAAATGTATCTTAACGTGGTGCTAATCCTACCAAAAATGTGATAAGTATAAAAAATTTCATTTAACAAAAAAAGAACCGACTTCAAAAAAACGAAAAACCAAAAATAACCCGTTCATGTACAGATTACGTTTCATTTCTTTCTTTCTTTCTTTCTTTCTATATCCTTTGAGCCAAGTACTCCCTGGTGAGTTTTGGATGTCACCATCAGGCGATATGTAAATGACCACTCACGCTAATTTTGAGGAAAACTGGTCAAAACATCTATATATAAAAATTATATATGCAAACAATAGTTCAATATTATGCAAACTGTTGAGGAAAGCCATTAAAATAAATATGCAAAACAAAATTACCATGGTGATAATTTTATAATCAGATACCTTAAAAATGTGTGCTATGGGAAATTACGGTGATTATTATGAGGATAAATTTGTTGTTCTTAAAAAAAATATCGGCCAAGTGCGAGTGGGACTCGCGCACGAAGGGTTTCGTACCATTATCTGTAAGTTTGTTGTATGGGAGCCCCCCTTAAATATTTATTTTATTTTATTTTTATTATATTATTTAATTTTATTTTATTTGTTGTTATAGCGGCAATAGAAATACATCATCTGTGAAAATTTCAACTGTCTAGCTATCACCATTCTTGAGATACAGCCTGGGGACAGACGGACGGACGGGCGGACGGACGGACAGCGAAGTCTCAGTAATAGGGTCCCGTTTTTACCCTTTGGGTACGGCACCCTAAAAAGAAAAACCGGCCAAGTGCGAGTCGGACTTGCGCGAAGGGTTCCGTACAATCAAATAAAACTGGCCGGGTTAAGTTTGCACCTATATGGCGCACAAATGAGGTGCAAAAACCCTTTGGGTACGGAACCCTAAAAACGACTCTCTTGGCTCTGGTACTTAACTGCACGACCTAGTTATTATTTATTGGCTATTTAAAAGCTTATCCATTTGTGTACTAGTTATGTAAAGTATTCACCTCAAAGTGGGCTAAATATCACGCTTTGATTGCAATCTTATGTTAGACATAGATCTTGGCGCTCTGGCCTGCCTGGGTTATAGACCGAGAGCTAACGGTTAGAAATCCTACCTCATCTAGTACTAGCATAAATAACTTATTAGGTATTTAGCTGCTCTAGGATCATCATACGGTCTACAAATGTTTAGCAGAAAATTGTTTTATCTAGCGTAATGTTTCGCATAATTGTTATCCTACTGATACCAGTTACTTTTCTGAAAAGTTATAATATAAACCTAACCTAACCAAATTTACCAGGGTACACCGAAACATTTGTGTGTTTCCCGTTTAAGAGGCCTTATGCCTTTTAAAATGCTGATTGTTTTAGATTTTTTTCTTTATGATCAAACATGTTTCTTACCACATTATTGATGTTACTACCTAGAACAGGGGTATTGGGATTTATTGGTAAATATTTGAAACATACAGTTTGAATTTTTTATTGATAATTTTTGTTTCAAAAAGTACTCGAAATTGACAATATACGCACTGTAAATTAGTTTTTTCAAGTAATTTTTGACTGCACGCAATAAAATCATGAAATGTTCCTACCTAGAATTTAGGGACTGGTATAATTCCCTTCGAAAAGTTGGTTGAAATTATCAATATATTTGTCATAATATGAAAAAAATAAATTTTAAAAGGAATAAGGCCTAATTATAAAAAAAAAAAACGATTTACTCGCGTAAAAAATATCAGGAACGGCCCGACATGTCATGTTGTGTGAGTTTAAACCGTTTTTTATAATTATTAAAGATGTCTCACGATAGTTTTTATAAAATTATGGAATAAGGCCTCTTAAGCTGAAGAAAATCTCTGCGAAATGAGCATCATCCGAGACCTTACGTTCGGTAAAACAATTTTCTGCCAGATGACGTTTTGGGCAAGTCCCGGGCCAAAAGGTATCCGTATTGGTCAGCAGCAACAGCTCAACGGGCCGTATCGAGTGTAGCTGTACCTACTAGAACAGCTAGACCTATCGACGGTGACCGCTCAGTCTATAACGTTCCTGCCTCGCTCGGCTGGACAATACGACAGTCGCCTACCGCTCCTCGTCTCAACCGCTGCGCCGCGAAAATTGTAAAACAATATACGATATTCAAATGTGCACTTTAATTATAATATGTAGTACACATATTATAATTCACACGAATCGACTCCCGACGAATAATAGTGTGAATAGTCAATGAAACTAAAGTGAATAGTGATTTGTGACGTTTTTATAAACTAAAAGTATATAATAGTGAAAAAGAAAACTGCATTTGCGATGGATTGTGGATTTAATAGGTTTCAGATCTGTTTAATGAAATAATGCAAATGTAACGTCATTTTAAATTTAAAGCAATTTTCTCTCATGTTATTGCTACATTGCATCGATTCGAAACTTAAACGCATACTTCTATACTCATGAATATTATATTTCTGCTTTGCACCTCTAGTATCTCCTATGGTTGACTGGTAGAAAAAGCCTTTTGGCATTAAGTTCCCCATTGAACTGACTTTTGTTTTGAGCAATGAAGCTTCGATAAAAAAAATATATAAATCAATAATTTTAATGGGATGTGCCATCCCAGTAAATTTGTGTAATAACTTTCCCATAAATTATATAGAATATCCAGTTCTATAATTATGTAGATTTTGAACATAGTATGTATGTATGTACATATATTTATTGTACAAAAAAACAATTAACAAAACTTCAAAACAATAGACATGTACAAAGGCAAACATCTCTATAAGGGATTTCTTCCAGTTAGCCTTTGAGCGAATGAGAAAATAGTGGGATATCTAAGAAGATAGACGAACAAGTTAGTATGGACTTGTTTGTCTGAATATAATATGTGATAGTTTATTATATACAGGGTAATCAATCCAAATGGGTCAGTAGAGAGAAATCGAAAACTATGAGAGATAGGGTAAATCTGTGCTTAGGAACCATGGCGCCAATTTTAGATTTAATAGAAACTGCATTTTTTTTATAAATCTCTTATAAACAGGAATTGAACCTGGTTAAAATTCTGTTAGTAAGCGCATGTCGTATTGTACTAACGTCCTTTACAGCGGTTTGACCGGGTTATGTATGAGATTCGTTGACGACGCGGTTGGCTCGGTTTGTAGTGAAGCTGCCTACTGAGCCGGCGGTCCTGGGTTCGAATCCCGGCCAGGGCAAATATTTGTGTGATGAACTCGAATATTTTGTTCCTGGGTCATAGATGTTATCTATTTATTATGTATATCGTCGTCTAGTACTTATAATACAAGCTTTGCTTAGTTTGGGACCAGGTCGATTTGTGTAAGATTGTCCCTTAATATTTATTTATAAAAAAAAAAATTCAGTATTTATTAAATCTAAAATCGACGCCATGGTTCCTAAAAAAAAACATTTAACTCCTTTAAAGATCCCTTTGGGTCATCTGCCCCACAGCCTTTATTTTATACTCCCAAACGGAGCGGAGGTAAAACCTGGCGTTTAATAGCTTCATTTGGACTTATCCGTGCAGAGTTATCCGTGTATTTTGGTTTATAATGTTAAATAATGTAGTAATTTCTCTATCTCTTATAGTTTCTGACATCTCTCTACTGACCCATTTGGATTAAACAGCCTGTATAGAGAAACTCAATAGTTTGCACCAAACAAATTACAACGCTGGTCTGTAGATAGTAGATAGATCGTAGGGTCACCAGTTCGAATCTCTGCGATAGGGTTCTCTGCCTTTTCGCCGAACTATTTTTCGGCGAATGTTTAATTTCGCCGAAGTATTCGCAGAAATCATTTTTCTGTAAAACTGTAAACTATTTAGGATTGTTATAAAACAAACCTAACATAACCTAACCTAACCTGATCTATAGGATGATATTTACATAATTATGAATTACCGGCCAAGTGCGAGTGGGACTCACGCACGAAGGGTTCCGTACCATTATCTGTAAGTTTGTTGTATGGGAGCCCCCCTTAAATATTTATTTTATTTTATTTTATTTTTAGTATTTGTTGTTATAGCGGCAATAGAAATACATCATCTGTGAAAAGTTCAACTATCTAGCTATCACCGTCATTGAGATACAGCCTGGTGACAGACGGACGGACAGCGAAGTCTCAGTAGTAGGGTCCCGTTTTTACCCTTTGGGTACGGAACCCAAAAATGTACGACTATAGAAGAATAAAAATTATGCGAAGTAAAATTCGCCGAAATTAAACATGCGACGAAAAATAGTTCAGCGAAAAGGCAGGATACCGTGCGATAGCCATGTATTTAACACTATCCGCGCCATGCCAACCTGGCGCCATCTGTTTTCATAATTTCCTTTGTCCTCGCATCACGCCGAAACGGCTGGACAAATTTTAACCAATTTTGGTACAGGGATAGTTGGACGTTCAAAGATAATTATAGGATAGAAAAAAAAATACCGGGAATAAGTTATGGGCATCTCCTAGTTAACTAATAAACGCTTGTATTTATGTAAGAGTCCAAATTTAGTTTAATCCATTTGCCATATCAAAATGTGTAGGCGCTCGTACTAAATTATTTCTTGCAAACATTCCGCTCTTACTACCATCATTCATTAGAATAGAACGCACTGCACTATTAAGTATTAATAAACGACTTAAGTGACCTTATTCCTCTTTGAACATATTTTGATATAATTATATTGATAATTTCAACCAACTTTTTGAATTAATAATATTTTTCCCTGAATTTTAGATAGTAGGTAACATGGCTATTTCATTTCGTGCAGTCGAAAATATTACATAAAGTTTTCTGCGTGAATTTTGTCTATTTCGAATAGTTTATGAAACAAAAAATATCAATGAAAAATTCAAACTGTATAGGTTTCAAATATATACCTATAAATCGCAATAGCCCTATTCTAAGTAGTAACATTGAGAATATGTTAAGAAACATGTTTGATCAATGATCATAGATATAGAAAGTCTCGCGACGATATCCGAGATGGTGTTTTAATCCCATATTCTTCGTAACATTGTTATAGTTTGCCCAGTAACACTCTCAAAAGATGAAAGTACCAAATGACTAAAATTAACTACTAAAAATATTGCCCTAGGGCGATAATGAACCTGTAAAGTGCCAAAAACAATTGCCTTAGTGCGGAAAATCGCGTTTTTCGCGCGGATAATGTGTGTCGTAACATGGTGTGATGACGTCCTGGACTAAAGAGCTGGATGAGGCGGCCGAGCTGGCAACCAAGAGCGGCTGCTGGCATTTGGTGCTGTTCTATTTGCTGTGCGCCCTGGCTGCTGTGCCGACTTCCTTCTTGATTTTCTCTCAGGTAATTTTGAAAAGACATTATGTTAAAGTTTGTGAATAAAAAAAACCGGCCAAGTGCGAGTCTGACTCACACACCGAGGGTTCCGTACAAACTTTCACTTATCCCGTCTTAATTGGCCTGGTTGAGTTAAGTTTGGACCTGAACTGTATCGCGCCGCATACAAACGAGGTGCAAACTTAACACAACCGAGTTCTCCAAATATGAGGTATGAATAGGACTATATTTTTTAATGATTTTATTACAAATGTATAGTTTTCAGATTTTTATACGTATTTATAGTATTTGACGATATTGCTTGCCAAATTTCATAGTTCTAGGTTATTGGGAAGTACCGTATCATTTTGATATCCGTCGACTTAAGTATATGGGTTAAATTTCAACTCGTTACCTCCACGCGTTCTCGAGATAAAGGGTCTTGACAGACAGACAGACGGACGGACAACAAAGTGATCCTATAAGGGTTCCGTTTTTTCCGATTGAGGTACGGAACCCTAAAAACAAAGTTAGTATGAAAATCCATGATTGTCCGCTGCTCTAAGATTTTGCAACACTTGCTTGGTAATATTAAACTGACCGATGAGAAACTGATTACTAGATACTGCAAGCATGTGCTTGTGCCAAAAGAGCTAGGGTAGCGAAATGGTTAACGCGCTGGACCGGCAATCCAGAGGTACCGGGTTCGATTCCCGGTCTCTTCCCCCAGGTAGCTCCTTTTTATTTTTTCTTTAAGCTTTGATCTTTGTTTTAAATAATTAATTTTGTGTGTTTAATTATAGGAACTGAAATGTATCTTTTCTCCGTATAAAAGTAATAAAGGAGAGAAACTACTTCGCGGCTTCTGCAGTAATGTACTATTTCGTTTCTTGAAAACCAAAACTACCAAATACCTACTTACAACAAAGCTCGTATCTCAGTGTCCATCTACTACTGGATACTAGGTTTTGGAGAGCAGTGACAGAAATTTTAGTGAGTTTTAGTTGTCACCAGGCGATGTATTAAGTTGGGAAATGAGGCATTTGAGGAAACCTTCCAGGAATAGTACATTACTGCAGACGTCGGGAAATAAGGGCTTGCCGGCTGAGTAGGTATAGACAGCCGACCGTAGGGAGGCCGGATAGTGATACGAAGCCGGCAAGCCCTTTTCACGGCTAAGGCATGTATAGTGTAAGATATATATAGAAATAAAAAAATGCACCACTCAAAAAAACATAATTCAGCTGTTTAGCCCGTTCAAGAATACAGGCGCCATGTTAAAAAAAAAATGCTTTCCGGCCTAGGCCTTCAATTTTGTATGAAATTCCTTTACAGTTCTCTCGAATCGTTCCGTCCGAAACGTGACACTTCGAAGCCTGTTTTAATGCACGTTATGACGGTATTTCATTGCATGTTTGAGAAAACATAATTTACTGATTCTACAAGTATAGACGCCCATAGCGATCATTTCAACCTGATAACTTTACTACTGGTGAATATACGTCTACATAAAGATTGTGGTTTATTTGGAGTCTCATTTGACTTAGTGAAGTGATTACGAAAGGATTACCATCTACATAATATGAATGGTGTTATTATCGACGATGCTAAGTCGTGACACAGTGTATGACAGTATGGATCTAGAACATACACGATCTGCGCTGAATGGAGGCGGAATACCAAGATTTCTAAGCATTCAATAGCATGAGATGCGTAATGGTATACAGGGTGAACTCATAATTCATTATTCTTTATTGCATTATCATGTTGAACAATAAGATGTGACATTAATATGATTAAGACCATAACATGAACTCTGTCAGGGCACAGCTACTTAATTAGGTACAATGTAGGTTATTCAAATAAATAAAGTAAAGGTTACAATGATATCGCATGAATATATTTCCACATTATATGTCATCAAGCATCATTATTATTGTAGGTTTGTCATGGATTATAATAATACATTATTAATATATTTATTTTAACATTTAACATAAAAAAAACTATTTTTAGGCAATCGTTGCACAATGAAGGTTCTTAAAGTCGAGTACCGCGTTCAGGTCACGAGGCTTGCCGAGTGGCCTAAGTAAGGTACGAGATTTTAAGACCTAATAGTGTAACTATTGCATACAATACTTTTTATACGAGCAAAACAGAATATTTTTTTTTACTTTAATCGTTATTCCCCACTATTAATTTTTATTCTTGATGTAACCTTTTTCGTTCAACTAAAACTGACCTATTAAAAAAAACATGATCGCGATGGTCATGGCGGGTGCCTCGTGATTGGTAAAAAAAATTGACAAGTAATTTCAACCAATTAGGAAACAATGGCGAGTTTTTTTTAAATCAAATTTGCTGATGATCTCTTTTTGAAATTCATTTAAGTTGAGTGGAGATATGTCTTATGAATATTAAAGTTCTGTAACGGGTACCATAGAGTACAGAATTAAAAAGGGCGTTATTGTGATTTTGTCTGTAAAATTATAATTGACAGATTAGGTAAAGTACGCGAGTATAAGAAAAGCCTTAAAGGCTTTGTAATTGTAATATTGTTGCATTGTCCCGTTTCTAATAGACAATATATTTAATGAACGAGGTCTCATAGCAACGTCACTACAAAATCTTCCACCGCATATAACCAGGATATCATAAAACTGAAACGTTCACAGGTCTTCACCAACGCGACCCCAAAGCATTGGTGCGCGCCGCCACCTGAGCTCGAAGGCCTGGCCCTTCCAGAACAGCTGGTCAAGTCTCTGACGATACCAGGAGATCATGGGGTGTATGAGAGCTGCCGGGCGTACTCCGTGGACCCGCAGATGCTGTATGTCATGTTGGATGACTATGTGGATGAAAGGTAAAGTAATTATAATATATACATATAGTCAAACGACGACGACGCGATTGGCTCGGTTGGTAGACTGCCTGCCGAGCCGGCGGTCCTGGGTTCGAATCCCGGCCGGGGCAAATATTTGTGTTATGAACTCGAATATTTGTTCCTGGGTCATGGATGTTATCTATATATGTATTTATATCGTCATAAACGGTGAGTACCTTTCACACTTGCCATTTGCAGACGACATTGTCATCCTAGCGGAAACGCTGCAAGACTTGCAATTTATGCTGAACGGCCTAGTTGAGTCTTCAAAACGCAATGGCCTCCGGATGAACTTGGACAAAACCAAGGTTATGTTCAATGAACATGTTAGTCCGGAACCAATTGCGGTACAGGGCAGCTTTCTCGAGGTTGTTAAAGAGTACGTCTACCTTGGGCAAATATTGCAGAACTTCGAGAGAGAGGCTAATAGAAGAATACAGCTGGGCTGGGCAGCATATGGCAAACTTCGTCGGGTCTTCACATCGCCAATTCCACAAAATTCCGTCTGAAGACGAAAGTTTTCAACCAGTGCGTCCTACCCGTAATGAGATACGGTGCCGAGACGTGGACACTCACGGTTGGGCTGGTCCACAAATTTAAAGTCGCTCAGAGAGGTATGGAAAGGGCCATGCTCGGAGTTTCTTTGAAGGATCGAATTCGGAACGAAGTGATCCGTCAGAGAACCAAAGTTACCGACATAGCTCACCGTATTAGCAATTTGAAGTAGCAGTGGGCTGGCCATATTAGCCGAAGAACCGATAACCGGTGGGGTAAACGTGTTCTTGAGTGGAGACCGCGGATCGGCAAGCGTAGTGTGGGACGCCCTCAGACTAGGTGGAGCGATGATCTGTGCAGGGTGGCTGGCAAAAGCTGAATGAGAGTAGCCGAGGATCGCGTACAATGGCGTGCAGTTGGGGAGGCCTATGTCCAGCAGTGGACAAGAATAGGCTGATGATGATGATGATGATGATGATGATTATTTATATATATCGTCGTCTAGTACCCATAGTACAAGCTTTTGCTTAGTTTGGGACTAGGTCGATTTGTGTATGATTGTCCTTTAGTATTTATTTATTTATTTAAACGTAAATAATAGGTATGACGATTTTTTTTGAGGATATCAATTGGTTCAATTTTTTATTAGGATCAAATGTTTATATGGGATTAACTGCACTTAGACTGCTCTAAAAGTCAGAAATGACCGTAAAGGTTCAGCATTAACATTAAAAACGCTGCATAATTACAAATGACCACCTAATCGTGACGTCATTATATTAATGTTGTACATAGGTAACAATATTTGTACGGAGACAAAAAGTATATTGCCATTTTCACTGGAAAAGTGCTTTTAAGTTCATGGTTGTCATACAATTATTGTTTTGTTAAATTATGAGGATTCTGAAACAATATCAAAAGTTCTTTGGGATAAAAATAAAAACCGGCCAAGTGCGAGTCGGACTCGCGCACCGAGGGTTCCGTACAAACCTGCAAGGTTTACAAAGTTCTTATAATTTTTTTTTTTCACGGGTTAAAGGCAATTAGATCTAAGTATTTGATATGAATTTCAACTTGATAGCTCTACGCGTTCATGAGGAAAAAAGTAATAAGTTTATATTTATTAAAAAATATATATTTTGTAATGTAACTAAAAATTTAAGGTTTTCGGAATTTTTCCTTTATGTGTGCTATAAAACGTTGCTTCATGCCAAATTTCAAGATTCTAGGTCGACTGGAAGTACCCTTTAGGTTTTGATTCCCTTGCGAGTACTTGCGAGTTTCAAAATATGCAGCTTAAATTGCTGTTTCTTTTGATTGCGTTGACATAGAAGTTTGATTTTGTTACAGCTTAAAGGTATTATAGACCTGAGTATTTACTATGAATTTCAATTTAATACCTCTACGCGTTTATGAGGAAATGGGTAGTAAGTTTAAAATTATTAAAAAAATATATATTATGTGATTTAACTAAAAATTTATGGTTTTCGTAATTTTTCCTTTATCTATGCTATAAGACGTTGCTTCGTACCAAATTTCAAGATTCTGAGTTCACGGGAAGCACCCTGTAGGTTTTGATTCCCTTGCAAGTGTTGAAAATTTGCGGCATAAACGGCTGTATCTTTTGATTGCGTTGGCTTAGAAGTTTGATTTTTTCACAGCTTCAAGGGACAGTAGACCTGAGTAATTGATATAAATTTCAGCTTCATACCTCCACGCGTTCCTGAGAAAAAGGGTCTTGACAGACGGACGGACGGACAGACGGACAACAAAGTGATCCTATAAGGGTTCCGTTTTTTCCTTTTGAGGTACGGAACCCTAAAAACAAAATTTGCGTATCTTTGAAGTCACATATTTCAAAAAATGAAACTTTTTATGATTTTTTTCTTTGTTTCATGACATATTATATATTTGTTTCCTTTTGTAAACTTTTTGGGTGTGCAATAAAGTATTGTTGTATTGTATTATATTGAATTGAGCTCATTTTATTCATATAACTAAAGTATATTGTAGAATTTACCATCAGTTGTCAACCCTAATATTACACGATACGATGTCATGTCTTGAAATGACACGATATTAAATATGTCACGGTATGAATTCGCCTCGAGGAATTAATATAATTCTAAACCAACTATGTCTAACTTTTATTGTATTCTTGCATGAGTATAGTAAACTCTGTAATTTAGTTGCCTCGTGTGACAATTTAAATCTTCGTGCAGCGTATCTAACAGAAATATATTCATTTAGAGTTATTTTTTATTTACCTATTGTTATTACTTCATCCACGATCGTCACAATTCATATTTGTTGCCTGTTGTCTTCAATACCATAACAGAATCCCTTTGTCAATTGTAATTATTGAATGACGTCATAATGTAAGATACCTTTTCATCATTAATTACTGTTACAGAAAATTGAAAAGGTTTGTCTCGACTCTTAATAAAGTTACTGTATTCAGGATTCTAAAGAATTAAATGTTTATAATGAAGCGAAAAGTTTCAACGATTCAGGTTCAGGCAGGGTTCGAACCTGCGTCTTTAACGGCAACGGCCGGGCCAGCACGGGCGTCCTACCTATTGGACCACCGAACCTGATGCGAGAGAAATTGAATTTTACAACCAGTTGCTTCTGCATGCCATAGGGTGGCATCGTAGGATTTTTAAACTAATTCTAAAGAATTAGTTTAAACAATCCTATAGAAATCTATAGTAATGAATTGTAAGTAAGTAAGTAAGTAAACGCTTTATTGTACACAAAAACAGTTAAAAATACATCTATTACAATTAACATATAGGTACAAAGGCGAACTTACCCCTATAAGGGATCTCTTCCAGTTAACCTTTGAGCAGTTGAGTGAGTACGAGAAGAAGATAGACAAACTAACACCGTGTACAAAAAGGTATTAAAAATAATAAGACTACTAATAATTACACATATAAACTATTAATACATACATACATATATACATACATACATATATATAATGTAATATAAATATGTATACATATAAATATAAATACATTGTAGATCCAATTCACAAGTCATTGGAAAGCCATAACTTCTTAAGATTCGTCTTGAGCGATGCTACAGATGGAGACTTCCTAAGGGACAGTGGCAATTCGTTCCACAACTTCACAGCGCTTACTGTGAAAGATTTGGCGTACGTACGCGTCTTGTTAGACGGTACAGCCAGAGTGAGATTGGCAGACGACCGCAAGCGGTGACCACTGCCATCGGCCATATATTTAAACCTTTCACTGAGGTAAGGAGGTGAAGAAGGGTTGTAGAGAACATTAAAAAGCAATGACAGGACATGCAGGTCTCTACGCTGACGTATTGGCAGCCACCCCAGCTGCGCTCTAAAGGCGGACACGAGATCGTATTTGCGCAGTCCGAAAACATATTTTTTCAGGTTATGGTTGTGATTTTCAATTTTTTATTTTTTTATTAATGCAGTAGCGTCTGCCATCGTACTCCAAGTGATTTTAAAAACATTGTAGTGAATAGAAATTTTAAAAATTGAAAAATGTTTCGATTGGGGTTCAAATCCGATCTATACCTACTTGCGGTAGATACATTCCCACAGGTTTACATTCTTAGATAAAAAATATGAAGAATTTGGTTGAAAATGTATTTTAACATTTGGTTTATGCACACGTTACTGCTTTAATAAAAATTAATTAGAAAATTGGAATAACAACCATATACCTGAAAAGTTCATTTACTCATTTAGTAAAATCGTAACTTTCGTACGAGTCGAGGCAAATCTTTTCAATAATGGGTCCCGTCGCTGTATTCCATATTGGAATTAATTATTTCTGTTGTGTTATTTATTTATTTTGTGTTTTCAATTTTATTTCAATTGAATATTACCATAATTCTAGACTACAGGTTTTGTATTTTTTTTTTATAGAACCGAAGTTATGCGAGATGGCGGCGTCTTTCGGAAGGTGACGACGCGAAAATTGGTCCCCGCCAAGGGGGAATCGGAAAGAAAGGAGCAAGTATGTAACTTAATATTTACCTATATAGATACTAATAGAAACACCCGTAATGTTGTTAGAGAAGGAACATTTTTTTTTTATTTCAGCGTAGTCAAAAGTAATATTTTAATCATCCTTCGATATCCTACAGTCATCCTTACTTGTCCAATTTAATAAACTAAAATTCTAACCTCAAAGTATGGCATTTCGGTCGAAAACTGCAATTTTCTCGTCAATGAAGTAACTAGCGGGGATAGTATATCTTGATACGATTTCACTTGTCGCACGACTCACCGCCACCGTCTTACCACACAGTATTGACACGAAAGTGACAGGTAGTATTTGTCCCGCGACATAGCATCACCCGTCACTCTCTCACAATCCAGAAAGAGATAGGTGCAGCACCTCCAGCACAACTGTGACACGCGATTCTTTCTCTCGCGAGAAATATTACCTATCCCTTTCTACGCTGTAACTGTACTGCGAGTATGTCGCGCGACAAGGGTCGCAAAGCGTAGTTGTGCTAGACGGGCTCTGTCACTGTTTTGGATATCACACTGCAGATTTTACAAGTGGTATTTTACTTGTGAGCGATTGGTTAGGCCATTAAATGGAAATTTGAAGGTTAGAATCTTGTTTACTAAACAAGATACTTAAGTAAGAACGATTCGGAAATGTTCTGAATGGCTTCGAGAATGAGATGGTACGGCGTGCGCCAGTACAGGCGCGCGCGTTTGCTCGAATTGGCGGGGCACTGCTGTGCCCCCAGATTAGACTAGTACGTTTTGGTAAAATGAGGCCGCAATAATATTCTAGGTAGACAAATTGCGTTATGCAACTTCTAAACAACTTAGCCCTGTTTCTGAAGAAGTCTAGTAAAAATGAACCTTTTGGCCTGTTTACAGATAGCCAAAGTGACGGAAGCTATCCTGAAGCTGAGAAAGGGCCCGACGGCCTGCACCAATGGGTGGAGATTCGACACTGATCAGTATGAGAATACCCTCGTTACTAAAGTACGTATTACTGCAAGCAGATATACAGGGTGATTTTTGGGTCAAGGAGCAGGAGTGAACGGGGTACCTACTGGGGAGGGTCACACTGAGCAACTTTCTCTATGGGGACAACCACAAAATACCGAAAAAAAAAACAACTAATTAAAAGTTAATTGGTACTTAACTATCAATTAAGTATCAATTAACTCTTAATTAGGAGTTTCAGGAGTTTCATCTGTCCGGGTGGTTCTCTGTCTGCATTGGCGTATATAGGGGGGTGGCCGGGTGGGCCGTGCCCACCCCAGTATGGTCTAGTGCCCACCCCAGGATTTTGGGCTACCCATAGAAATTCATGGCTTCATCTCAAAAGCCATGGCCAGGCCCTGGCCAGGCCCCCCCCAGGCCCCGTCTGGAAAATAATCTTAGTTACGCCAATGTCTGTCTGTATTCAACATTTCAAGTTAGATGTGGTAATGCAGGTGCCTACTGAGCTGGCGGTCCTAGGTTCGAATCCCTGCATGGTCGAATATTTTGTTCCTAGCTCATGAATGTTTTCTTTGTATTGAAGTAGATATGTATTTGTATATTTACAAATGTATATCGCCGTCTAGTACCCATAACACAACTCAAAAACAATTATTGGCCTTTGTTGCAACATTGAAATAAGAAATACCACATTTATTAGGATCAACATATCATTCTGTTAAATATTGTAAACTACAACTTAACAAAAACACGCTAATTAAATTTTATACTTAGTTATTCCAGTAAATTAGAAGATAAGGAGGAATTCAAATAACCTTAGACATATGACCCCGAGCTAATTGAAGACAATGGACATATGTCTGCATATCAGTACCTAATAGCTGCGTATCGATCGGCATTTTACAAAGGAACCTTATACGTATATCAATTGATAACGCTGCTAGAATAGGGGTGTAGACTGTTGTTGAATTGTTATCGTTGTTATTGTTAGTAGAGTAATACAACATACTGTACTTATATCTATTGATAAAATTAGCTCATTATTAAGACTATCGTCAGACATCTTTAGCCGATATTAAAAAAAACGGTCAAGTGCGGATCGGACTCGCGCACCGAGGGTTAAACTGTACTGAGCGACAAACGTAACGTTACCGTTGAAAACTGTTTTACAATAGTATAGTTTTCAGAATTTTAGTTCTAGGTCAATGTAAAGTACCTTATAAATTTTGATTACCTTGAGAGTGTCGAAATAGAAAAAAATTGCGGCATAAACAGCCGTATCCATTTTCACAGCTTCAAAGGACTGTATACCTGAGTACCTTGATGATTTTAATTCTAAGTATAAAATTAATACCACCACGCGTTTCCTAGGTCTTGATAGACAGACGGACGGACGGACAATAAAGTGATCTTATAAGGGTTCCGTTTTTTCCCTTTTCATGTACGAAACCCTAAAAAAGATTCAAAACCCACGTAAATATTGTCAAGATCGACCCGATATGTTTCGAACTTGTATGGAACTCTTTATCACTGGAGTATCTAGAGTGGTTTATTTCGTAACAGAATGGGTAGCCGTCCCTTTTTAACTGACTTCAAAAAAGGAGAAGATGCTATGTTTCACTGTACGTATTTTTTTCAGTTTTCATTGGTGTGTGAAAACGACTGGCTGCCTCGCACCAGTAACACTCTCTTCTGGGTGGGATCAATCTTCGGCAATCTTTTCTTCGGTTGGATGTCAGACAGGTTCGTACAATTATTACCATGAATTTTAAAGCATTTTAATCTACGACACGACGATCTAATGTAGAAGATAACGGAGGAAAAAATTGAGGGAAGGAGAGGAAGAGGAATCAAAGATTAGTTATTTGGACCAGGTAAAGAAAAATGCAGACGTCACGTCGTATCGAGAAGTGAAAGAACTGGCGTTAAGTAGAACGGACTGCAGAGACCGACAAGAGTCGCAGTCTTAAATAATAATGATGAATAAAACTGCAACAATAGTTATAGATTAGGGGTTAGCTGTAACTTTCCGGTTCTTACCAAGCTTTGATTTTGAAGAGACTTATAGTAAACTAGCTTTTCCCACGGTTTCGTTCGCGCAGGATGAAATGTGCTCGTATTTCAAGTCCTGTTTTGCCTTTTTATGAATTGTGGCCTATATCCTACATTGATTTCTAAGCTACATTACTGACAAGTATTATGGAAATCTGTCCCGCAGTTCCTTTCAGTTGTCTCAAACGTTCACGTTTATAATGTAATAAATAGATTAAACGTGAAGGTACCTGCGAAGTTCGACAGCCCAGAAGAAAAAGTTGGTGATGGCTTTGTTCATTACCCGTAGTTGAGTAAAAAGTATTCTATAACCATCTATCGACCCTAGCTATCCGTGTATTAAAAATAGTTGAAATCGGTTCAGCCGTTTGGGTGTGAAGAGGGCACAAAGACACTTACCTCCTATTAAGAGTATTGATCAAAAAACACAAATTACTAACAATAGTATTTTTTAGCGATTGATTTTAGCAAAATGTCTAAGTGACCACGGCAGTGCCCCGCCAAGTCGAGGTTACGCGCGCACCGGCACCATCCTTTTCTCGAGGCCATTCAGAACATTTTTGAACCCCCTGTTTTAATTTCAGATACGGCCGTCGACCGACAATCCTTTTAATGATCTTCCTAGAGGTCCCGCTGGCTATCGCTGCGTCGTTCACCACCACGTACTGGGGCTACACGACCCTTCGGGTTGCTGGTGGGCTGTTCTTCCCCGCCCTGTACCAGCAGCCATTCATATTGGCTCTGGAACTGATGCCGCCGGCGAAACGGACGTCTGCTGGTGAGTTATCCCTTGGTCATCTTAAAGGTGTAATAAAATAAGCCGTTTGCCGTTTCTACTAATTATCTTCTTAGAGGTCCCACTGGATGGGGCTACACGGCTCTCCGAGTCCCGTACCAGCAATCGTTGACACTGGAGTTGATATCACCGACGAAACGGACGTTTGCTGTAGAGTTATAATTTCTAAGCCTTTTAAAAACTTTCTCGAGAGAGAGAGATAGAAAGAGGCTATTATCTCAGCAATGCCACTTATGATATTTTGGTGGTCTCGCTGGATATCGCAGCGTCATTCACCACGCATTGGGGCTAGACGGATTTGAGGATAGCCGGTGGGCTGTTCAATGTTCATTCTCACTCTGTACCAGCAGCCGTTCACAATAGAAATCATTCTGATTCAAAGCCGCCGTCGAAACAATCTTCTACTGGAAAGTTATGATGTCGTAGTCTCCTTTGGAAGAAAGGTAAATGAAAACCGTTGGCTATCGATACTAGTGGCTATCGCAGCGCCTTTCACCGCAACATACTTAGGATACACGGCATTACGGCCCGGCCACAGCCTCGCACGACCAGTGGAACAGCGAGCAGGCGGACAGAGTGAGTGAGTGAGACAACGCACTGGCACCTTCCACTCCCACCTATGGCCGCCGCTCACTACTCCGCTGTTCGCGCAAAGTGGCTGGGCCGTTACGGGTATCTGGTAGGCTATTACTTCCCGCTCTGTACCAGCAGCTGTTCATAGCATTGAAAAAGATAAGCTGCTGGTAAGTTATGCTCTTCTGGTACTTTTAATACCTTAATTTTCGACCGCTCTGCTTGTCTACGGGAAGCTCTCAGACGCCAAGCTTACAGCAATAGTGTGACATGGTACAGCGGCCAATAACGTCGTGGCGTCTGCAGCAGAGCTTCCCATTGACGTGACTTGTCATCTTAGGTGCTCAATAGATCTTTTCCAGATAGGGCGTCAAACCTGATGATCTCGCTGAAGGTCCCATTCGCTATAACAGCGACCTTCAGTACTACGCCCCAGTACGTGGTTAATACAGTTCTTCGGATCACTGGCGACCACACAGTGGGCGCCATGTCCATATTGTCACTGGAGCTGCCGCGTGCCGTCACCATCAAAAAGAACTTCTGCTGGTAAATTGTACTCTTACGGTCGTTTTTCAAGTATTTAAAGGGTTAAATGCTTTCTTAGGTACGGTACAAGAAGGCGTAGGCCAATAATTCATCTAATAATCTCCCTGGAGCCCAAAGCAGTGCTTACAACTACATTGCACTAAAGTGTGCCCAGTTGGTCTGTTGAATTAATGCTGTCCCGTTATGATACGAACTAACTGGTGAGTTACTTGATGTTTATTTTCGCCAGGTGTCATCTCCAAAGCATTGGTGAAATCAGATTTTAGTACATAAGGTTTAACGGTAAAACCGCCAAAATGATGACTTATAACAGAGTCCGCAAGGTTCACATTATGTACAGTTTTCTGCATGGCCATCTGACCAGGCAGCCCAAACTTAAAGAGCGTAGCTAGGCAAAGGAAATTATAAATGTGATACATTTATGTAAATGAAAAATGATTTTACTGTCTTGAAAGCAGCCTTTACCTTCTCAATTTTATGATATTATAACAGTATTGAACAGGATCTTTTTCACCCTATCGAATTATGCTGTATCGATTAGAGGATATAGCATTCTTGCTAAGTTCTTCGCGTATCCATTCGGCTGAGGGAATCAGGGCACCCAGAAGAGCTGTACCTGATATACACGTCTGTCGAACCACGCCAGCCATGATCAGTCCTTCGCCCTGAGAACAGAAGAAATCGAGTTTAGTTTAGTACTCATGAGAACAGATCACCTAAAAATGAGCTTACAAAAGTTAACTTCCTCAAGATTAAACATATTTAGCGTGATCGTTAGAGGTTTATATTACATTATTTTGTACATTTTTCTTCAATTTGGTTTGGTTTTAATTACAAAACGTATCTACAAGTTCGAAACCCCAACAGTCGCACAAGTATGGTGAATAAGTTGATATAAGGTCTATCTGCCAAACTGTAGGTAGGCCTAGCACATCTTACTGTGACTTCACTTGTCGTGAGACTAATATCACCCGTCTTTATCGCACGGTTTTGCCGACAAAGAGACAGACAATATGTATTTGTTGCGCGACAAAGAGTTGCGTGTCATAAAGTAAAGTTTTGCTAGACGCACTGCTATCATATCTTCATCTTGGGATTTTCCCAGGTGATGTATAAATAAGATTGTGATTGGCGGGTGTGCCGGTTTGTACTATCCTAACAAAAAACATACCGAAAATAAATTGAATACTACCCTCGCCAAGGCCATGCGAGTGTGCAAAAAAATATGCCATCACGGTCAAAGGTGACAATAAGTCTCTGAACCCGAAAGTGGACACTCACGTCAGAGCGGCACAGAACCGGTGATCCTGAGGTCACTGAGCAGGTCCCGCCGGAGCGCCCACAGGCGGCATCAAGCACAGACCCTTGCTCCGTGCAGGCACCGGTTGTGACCGTCAGTGGCGTCTGGAATTATAGACAACTTGATCAGGAAAAAATTGAATTATTCGACAGTGCCTAGTCTCCCAATCGTCATGGTTTAACCGGTATCGGAAGCTGGTAGTTGAATCAAGAAGGATTTTATGTCTGAATACCGAAGTCGCCAGCCCGGATTATGGGGATGAAACATTTTTTTCCTTGTCTGTTCTGGTGTCCCACTGCTAGGCAAAGGCCCCTCGATTTCAACAACTCCCTGTTCGGTGACGGCCAATCAATTAGGAACGTCGTCCGGTCATCTCCGTCTCGGTCTGCCACGTCATCGCCGTCCATCATCCGGTACCCATTTCAGATGATAAAAATAAAATTTCCTCAAACATGCAATGAAATATCGTCATAACGTGCGTTAAAACAGGCTTCGAAGTGTCACGTTTCGGGCGGAACAATTCGAACTGTAAAGGAATTTCATACAAAATTGAAGGCCTAGGCCGGGAATTATATATTTTTTTTTTATTTCAATGTAGGCGTCGTGTTCATGAACAGGCTAAACAGCTGAAATATATTTTTAATTTTTTCTTCTAGTGGTTGAATGGGTATCGGACCAACAATATCCGCGTTAAGGCCTATTACACACGAACTGATGACTATGTAAGTCACCAGAGACCATAGACGATATTAAAAATCCTCTGCCTTTATTTTATTTATTATAGAAATTAAGATTCTTATTATCAGGTTGTGTATAATGGCCCTAATATTCGAACGTGGACGAGTTCTGAAAGAAAAAAAGTATGGAGGGATTGGAGGGAAAATATAAATACTTTTTTAAACATGGCGTCTGTGTTCATGAACTGGCTGAACAGCTGAATTTTGTTTTTTTGAGTGGTGTATTTTTTTATTTCATCGCATAATGTTTGAGAAAAGCACTATACTTATACTTCGTATCACTATCCGGCCTCCCTTACGGTCGGCCGTCTATACCTACTCAGCCGGCTAGCCCTTATTTCCCGGCGTCTGCAGTAATGTACTATTTAAATCGAATTTACAATTCACTGAGTACCAACTGCAAATCAGATAATCTTAGTACTTAACACTTTCGTGAGACATATTTAATTATTGTATTAAACGGTTTACACTCACGTGGGTACCAAAAGTGACGTTGGAGTGCTGGACAGACAAGGGGTATGCGTATGCTTGCAAGCACCCCCCGCCCCTGCGCCATCTGCGCGCGCTATTAGAGCGGAGCGTTGATCAAAGAATCAGTGACAAAGTTGCCGCGCCGCAGTACGGGTAGCAGTCCCTGATAAAGAGCGCCATACAAGTTCGAAACATGTCGGGCCGCTCCTGACAATTTCACGTGAGTGTAAACCGCTTAATACAATAATTGCACATCAGATATCGCAAATTCTCTCCTTCAGACTTACAAAAACAAGTTGGTCTTTGCGATCGAAACCAATGGCGACGCAGTCTCCTATCAACGGGGTCTTGAGGCCCAAACAGGCTCCGCTGTTCTCTTCGGCCCATGGCACGTCTTCATTCAGCACTAAGAGTGCTGTGTCCTGTTCTCTCGTCCCTGCAACGTATAAGCATCATTGAATACTTTTCACCAAGAATACCTTACCGTATTAAAGTCATGATTTCAAAAAAAGACAATAGTGTCCAACTCAGGCTTGTTTAAATGCTTACTCACAGAACAAAATTGGCCTGACTGAGTAGTCATTCACAATGGGACTTATCAGGCGGCTTAGAGTCACGCAACGTGCAATGAAAAGGGCTATGCTCGGAGTTTCTCTGCGTGATAGAATCAGGAACGAGATATTAGGTATTATTCTCAGAAGAACCAAAGTAAGCGATATAGCTCACAGGATTGCACGGTTGAAGTGGCAATGGGCATTGGGCAAGCCCGGAGAACGGATGGCCGTTGGGGCAAGCAAAGCTCTGGAGTGGCGACCACGTATAGGAAAGCGCTACGTTGGACGGCCCCCGACTATGTGTAAAAAATTATTTATTTATTTACGGACGTCCGTGGCTGATAGATAAATAGAGAAAATTACCTGAATTAAAATTCACATTCTTGGCAGTGCTATTGACGGCGTAGTGCTTATCCGAACCAGGCAGTTGCACCCACAAGTTAGATCCTTTCCCACCAAGCACACAGGAAGCTGATGTCAACACAACCTTGGATCCTATGACAACGCCTCCGCAGTACAGGCCCGTAGGAGACTTTGTACGAGGGTTGCCTCCGTCTCTGAAATGTTGAGTTTGATTTGGTTAGGCCAGAACAGAATATTGGGTCGATTGCAAAAAAATATTAAAAGTTTAGTTAACATAAAATCACGATCGCTTCCTTTGTGTGACGAATGTTAGTCATACAAAAATGTATGGGTAACTTTTGTCACACAAAGGAATCAATTAAGTTTTGTTTTAATTAAGAGGCCTTATTCCTTTTAAAATGCTGATTGTTTAGACATTTTTCTCTATGATCAAACATGTTTCTTAACATATTATTGATGTTACTACCTAGAACAGGGCTATATTGGGATTTATTGGTGTATATTAGAAACCTACAGTTTGAATTTTTCATTGATAATTTTTGTTCGAAAAACTACTCGAAATTGACAAAATTCACGTGGAAAATTCGTTTTTTCAACTTATTTTCGACTGCACGCAATGAAAGCATGAAATAGCTACGTTACTACCTAGAACTAGGGACAAAGTATTATTCACTTCAAAAAGTTGGTTGAAATTATCAATATATTCGTCATAATATGAAAGAAATAAATTTTAAAAGGAATAAGGCCTCTTAAAGCCCTTAGTACTATTTTTCTGCAATCGACCCTATTATTGGTATATTGGTAATGATTTGATGGAAGAGCGGTTGAGCTTGAAGCTAAACGCGTTTAGCTCAATTTTTAGAGCACCTGCCTATTGAGTCTCGGGTTTGAATCCCGGCCAGGGCAAATATTCGTGTGATGAACTAGTTACTGGAAGAAATGTTCTACATCCCTTGGCTCAGAGAGATGCTGAGGAACACGTGGGATTGGCTTCGGTGTTATGCATATAGTTGCTGATAGGGGTAGGTGGAAGAGCTCTCTGTGGAGTTTTGGCTGAACTTTGTCTAATGTGAGTCGGTGTTGACCATACAGTCGCCTTTTAATAGTCGCTTTGAATGATCGTCTCCATTAATGATATTACGTATTTTTATATAATATACAGGCCATCACGTTGAGCCTTGGTATCCTGTTTTAAATGGCGCTTTAAGTGTGTACACGTACAATTCCACTAGTCTCTAGTTACACGTGTAATAGAATTTATAACTAAATTCAGCCTAGCTGGCCATATCAGAGCCCACAATAGACAAAGTCCATAATTCTCGTCGTATTAGGGTCCCAGGACTAAATAAGTTTGTAAATAAGCATATTAATTTTACTCATCAACTCTGATAAATACCGAGATTCCCTGTAACCTTTCGCAGTTTTGGAATATTTGTCTAACATTAACCCTGATTGAGCTAATAAGATACTTGCCGGTACAGACCAATGCACCATGGACATGAGCCCTTCGAGCCAGTTCTGCATCCTGGAATCAGAGACATTATTCTGAATAGTGGTGAGCACATATTGGAGTTTTGGGAGCGACCGGTAGGGTTTGCTATATCGGTAAAATCTCTTATCGATGCCATTGATACTATTGATCGCTCCCAGCTTCGTTTGTAAGTGTCTATATCTTTTGCAAGTAGTTATATGGAGACGAGACGATGACGAATTAAATTAGATTAGGGCGGGTACGACACAATAAAAAAAACATTAATGGATCTCTAATAATAATCATCATAATCATGCACTATCGAATAATGGCATCCCTGGGCAGAAAATATTACCCCCCCTGGGACTGTATGAGCAGAATAATTTACCCGTATTTGTCCCGAATTAAAATAATACTATTGCTTTGCTTCGCGAAATAATATCGTGCCAGTTAATTTGTGCTAGCCCGTTATACTTATTTGCGTATTTCTTCATGCATTTAATGATCCGACGCTCCCACTACGATAAGAAAAATAATAAATAAATACGCACATAATAACAAACCACCACCAAAATAACAAAACTCGGCACGTGTTCCGCCCCTCTACGAGGCATCAGCACCTCTAGCGCAACTGTCACAAGTGACTATTTCTCGCGCGAGATAATTGCCTGTCTCTTTCTGTACAGTAATGTGATAGGGTGACGGGTGGCGCTATGTCGCGCGACAAGTGTGGTGAAGCATAGTTGTGTTGTGAGACGGGCAGGAGGTGTTGACGGTCTGGAGTCCAACAACCGATTCAACCGAATGTCATTCGGGTTACCACAAATTAACTGGCACGATATTATTTCGCGTATTAGCAAAGCAATATTATTATTTTAATTAATATGGATTCCAACATCTCGATATTATAAAGAATGCAAAACAACATGTTGCGATCCATAAGCAATGTCCCATGGTTTACAAAACCAACACGGAAATCCACAGATACCTTAAAATAAGTACAGTGAAGGATGTAATTATCATTTATACTTAACTAAAAAATATCACGATAGACTGAAACTACATCCTAATGAACTAGCAGTGAAGTTAACAGCTAGAGACTATGCGAAAAGATTGTAAAGGAAAGATATTTTCCCTGATTGAATCCGGCTCCTAGAAAATGGAATTTAAATGAGTAGATGCCCTCATTGGAGGACACACTCGAAATGTCAAGCTTCACACAACCAGTCTGCTTATAGTTTAACTGATTGCAGAAAAAAAAGAAAAAAGAAGCGCCGCAAAGTAACGCCCAATAAACATAAATTAATTACTTGTATTTGTCCCGGTTCGTTCGGTCGTCTCCGGCGCCGTAGTTCCTGGCATGGTGTTGTTTGGGAATACGCAACACCAGTCTCGCTGGCCTGGGCAGTTGCCAATTCTGCAAAACAAAAGCGGATCATGAAAAAAGATGTTTCTACTTCGAAAGTCATACCTTCATTGCTGAGCTTTTGGTGATTGTTTACCGACTTCAAAAAAAGGAGGAGGGTTCTCAAATTTTACTGTATTTTTTTATATTTGGTCCAGTTCGGACAAAGTCATCCATGAGAAAATCATGTGAGTATGTTTCATTTCGCTCATTGAAGTCGGTTATTTTTTGGTGAAAAAGTGATTATATTTAAATCACTAAAAAGCAAAGAAAAAATACTAACAAAAAAAGAACCGATTAAGGCAAACCTCACGTAAACTTGCGCGGCATCTGGTTTGGCACCGGCTTCAAAAGGTGATTCAAATGTAATCTGTACATGCATCGGGTTATTTTGGCTTTCCAGTTTTTTATGAAGTCGGTTCTTTTTTCTTAATTTTTTAGGGTTCCGTACCCAAAGGGTAAAAACGGGACCCTATTACTGAGACTTCGCTGTCCGTCCGTCCATCCGTCCGTCCGTCTGTCACCAGGCTGTATCTCAACAACGGTGATAGCTAGACAGTTGAAATTTTCACAGATGATGTATTTCTATTGCCGCTATAACAACAAATACTAAAAATAAAATAAAATAAATATTTAAGGGGGGCTCCCATACAACAAACTTGTTATAGATTATATATATGTATAGGTACCGTGAAACATGCCAACTTTGCCCGCTTTTTTCGTAAAAACCCGAATTTCTCTCTTTTTTTCTATGACGAGATAAAGTTTTTTTTTGTCTAACGCATCCATCGTATTCATATGCATGCGTTTGTTATGAGAAACAATTTTTAAATCTACAATTAACCAACTTTTTTATCAATTTTCACCTCGGGTAAAGTTATCTAAACTTTTGCCAACATTGCCCAAATCGATTATTTTCGTAACTATAGCCCCTACAACGTTAAGATAAGGATCAGTATAAAATCTGGGGTAATAATGGCGTTCCACGTAAATATCTTGGTCTGAACTATACAAACACGTGTGCAATATGGGTGGGCAATGTTACATAGGTATTTTGTTTTACTCCATACAAGCCGAATCAAGCAGTTTGAAATTGTCAGGGTTGTCACTTTTGGTTGAGTAAACCATCTTTACCAATACCATTATCAAAGTGAAAAATGTATGCTTAATATTGGTTACTAATAGTGAGGCGGTTATTTTTTTCTCCACGTTTGAATAATCTAAATAAAAATTGTCATAATTGAATATTCTATGTTTTTTTTGTTTTATGGACATGACATGACATGACATGCAGCTACTGCTAAAAGTACAACGGCTTAATAGAAATACAATCTACCTTACCTTAAATACATAACCCTCCTTTATGTACGCAGTCAGGTAAAATTACGACAAGGTGACAACCCTAACCCTTTTTTTAGTCTGGGCAATGTTAGCATTCATAGGTTAGCATGTTACTGGATAACATTGCCCACCATCATAACTCTGGTTTTAATACGTATTTTTAGTACAAACTACAATAAATATGATCTACAGTTCTTATTTTATAACAAGCAATAAGATACATTCACCTGAGGCTTCCCCATTCTGTAAAAACTACACCAGAACTACACCTAGAATTGGCCCGCCAAATCACGCACCTTATTCGACTAGTCCCAACACGTTACGGAATGAAGTTGCGCGCAAATGTGATTCCCAGTGATACCACAGATATAATCTATTTTCCACTAAAAATTGTAGTGTTGCCATAATCATCTTGAAATTGTCTACAGTAACGTTTCTTTTTTAAGTAGCGTTTTGGGCAAAGTTCCCTGTGGAGGCAAAGTTGGCGTATTTTACGGTACGGAACCCTTCATGCGCGAGTCGGGCTCGCACTTGCCCAATTTTTTTATGTTTTATATTAGCAGTTGTATTTCGCCTGCTTATTTCACATGTCGGCCAGGTGGAGGTAAAGATTGGTAAGGACATCGGTCACGGCCATTTTGTCTTCCACTTTTCCAAACGACACTACCTTCCTCAGGTCTTCCGGTTCTCACATTTCTGCGGCACCAATTAGTTTAACTGAACTTTTTTTTTATAACGGATGAGCATAGTGGCTCCACTTCGCCTGATGGTAAGCAGAAAGGGGAACCCAAGTCCAGTTGACACTGCCATGCTAGAGCTTGCTTCCCTGTTCACAGCATCTTCTTATAGCTGATGTAGTTGCAACATATATTTATTGCACGAACTATACTTACAGTCTCAGATAATCTATTTACCGTGTGAGTGGAAATGCACCCTTACGCCGCCGATCTAAGTATACCTATACACAACCTTACCTCACCACAATCTTACAATAAAGATTCTTTACTGACCTGACCTCACTGTCGTCGATGACGCCTCCCGGCTGGAACACGTGATCCTCTGTGCAGGCACTCTCATGGACGCAGTACCCATCCCGCCCGTCTTTTGTTTTACACGCCCTGGTTTCTGTTTAGATAAATATACAGGATGATCAGGAGATGTCAAAGACTATGATGTAGCGAAATCTAATACAAATCCTGTACGACTGATATATAAATATAAGTGAAGTCGCAATGGACTTGGAATAATCGAACTGGATATGGGCTTATTTTTACGATGGAGCAAAGATTCTATACTGGACACTACTGAAGGTCGGCCAAAAGACATTATAAGACGATCGCAGGGAATAGGCATGTGGACAATTTTTTTTTGAGGATGAGGATTATATTTTTTATTGGGATCAAATGTCTATATGGGACTACCTACACTTAAACTGCTCTAAAAGTCAGAAATTACCGTCAAAGTTCAACATTCCTACAGGGGACTAAAAACGCTCCATACAAATGGCCTACTACCGGTAACCAATCCAACATACTAATGTGGATTGGTTACCGGTATTTGTATGGAGAAAATAAGTAATTTACCATTTTCACCGTGAAAAAGTGCGTTAAAGTTCATGGTTCAATTTTTGTTTTGTTAAATTATGAGGATTCTAAAAACCATTTCAAAATTTCTTTCGGATAAAAAAATTAATCATAATAAATCTTTGTATCATGACATATTTAGCTAATTTTATTCATATAAGACACTGTGTTGTATAATTTAACATCAGTCGCATCCCCTATTGTTTAAATTCAAAATAACAGAAGACACTGCATGGCCATGCCAGGATAAGCTAAGTGACCCCAACGAGTTTTGGCTTGTATTTTTTTATATATTGATGTGTCTTTCTCTTAGTAACAAGTATGCAAAATTTCAGCCCATAAATTTCATAGTTTTTTTTTGGAAAAAAAAAGCGCAATATGATACGTACAAAAAAAAACACAATTAGTTTTCAATTATTTTTTTAAAGTACCTACTCGATTACTCTTATCGACACCTCCAAGTTTTTCACCAAAACTAGTCCTTTTAATAAGCTACAAAATGAATGTATTTACTTAACTTTATCTGTGATAGAACGAGGGGTATTTTTTATTATCTTTATTAATTAGAAAGGGGTTTTTTGATTTTTTGATACATACTATTGGCGGGAGTGAGATCAATGGGTTCTTCGTCCTCTGCTGTGCGACGAAGCCGCAGCGATGTCGCCAGCGCCAAACATCCGTTCATGAGAAGGAGTATGTGTAGCTTCATGGCTGAAAAAAAATCGAAAAAAAGAAAAAAAAACAAATTTGAATAGGCTAGTTGACTCATGTCAAATTGTATTAAACTAATTATTATTTTGTATAATATTTAGCATAGGAAACCTAAATATATATTTTTCAGTTCATAAACAGTTTTTAAACAGTATTCATCTTTCTAAGCAGAATTCAGCAAAGTAATAAAATAGTCTTAAAAATATGAAATGTTGTCAATTTGATACTGTATGGTGCTGTAGTACTGTTATGATAATTACATCCTGATTAATTTTGGTCGCAGCCAGTAGGTCTTTACCTATAGTATCTGAATTTCTTATAGTGTAGCATAGCAAGAGAAAATAAATAAATATTTGAACACCATACAACAAATTACGGTTCTCAAGGTGAAGAATATGTTATATGTAACATACTCGTCGACTTGAGAACCTCCTATTTATCGAAATCGGCGATTATCCTCTTTTAAACTACCTAGCTTATAAATAGGTAATGTAGTATAACTCAATGGATAGGTCAATTTAATACCTGTTTATAAACACTCACGGCGACACAGATTTACACTTTATCCTATTAAATATTTAGTTATAATGACTTTAAAAGTATAAGCATTCAATTTTAGACCATTATGAAATGTTCTTATATGTTCTTCTATGAATAAAATCTGTCATTTTATTTAAAAACGGTCTAAACTCATGGATTTGATAATCTACACGTCTACTGTGACTCAATTTAAACACACAACTAAACTAAACGAGTTTTACTTTTCAAGATGACCGCAAAACTGTCACCTCTATAATAAGGTCCTATCACACATTCTTAAGTAAGCTAATCAGAGCCTTAAACAACTGACGTTGAGTCGCTTATTCGTTTACACAGTAATGGATTTGTCATCTTTTTGCTCACCAGTCACAACAGGAAAACAAAAACATTTGCAGTTCCAAAACGCATTAATTTATAAACGATGTTATTGAGGTAACGGTAAAAACAAATTTGTAATACCATCATAATCATGCAGTAGTTGTGAATTGTTTTTAATTGTAATAGGGTTTAATTTCAATTGAAAAATTGTTTAAGTATATTGTTGCTTTAAGTTCACGGAACTGAATATGAGTCACATTAAGATACTGGTAATAAACAGAGATTCAGGTTCAATTTAATCGAAACATAATATACGAAGAAACTTGTAATTAAATCTTAACTAATTTAGGTGTACGATTGTTTTCCGTGGCATATTTATGATATTTATAAAAAACCGGCCAAGTGCGAGTCGGACTCGCGCACCGAGGGTTCCGTACAAACACTTCCCATTAAGTTTGTACCTGGTAGGTATGTATAGCGTCGCATACGAATGAATCAAAGTTAACGCAACCGATCACGTTTGTTGTATGGGAGACCCTTTAAATATTTATTTTATTCTGTTTATAGTCTTTGTTGTTATAGCAGCAACGGAAATAGATCAACTGTGAAAATTTCAACTTTCTAGCTATCACAGTTCATGAGATATAGCCTGGTGACAGACAGACAGACACACAAATAGGCAGACGGATAGCGGAGTACATTAATAGGGTTTTTTACCCTTTTGGGTACGGAACCCTAAAAAGATGTCTAATATTTTCCTTATTCAAAAAATATGAGATTCACAAATATTCATGTTTATTTTTTTACGTTGTTAAGAGGTAATACCACCACTTATTTTTTCATACAAATCGAGGTTATGTTTTTGTCTTTTTCCTCGTCGAAAACCCAACCCCAAGCTTTTTGAAATTTGAGGACCTGAATGGAAAAGAAAACTTTCTGAGTCGGACTGTTTCAATTTCTGCGCTATTATAAAATATATTTTAAAATATATTCTATGTATTATAAAACTGTATAGTTGGCGTCTGTTTTTGGCCGAAATTCCACCGCAAACGGACGCCTAGTAGGTACATAAATTCTATAATAATTTGCGCAAAAATAAAAACTTTACGACAAAGAACATTTCTTTATATAACTACTGATATAGTTGGGTCATTATCCGAGCGTTTCAACCGCCTCACTTTCGTGGACATATTTTGGAAGAATTAGGCGTAGATTTTGATGCCATTTTCGGATATTTGTTAGATGTCCGGTAAACTTAGATACCTAACCAGAAACGAAATCGAAATATGCAGCCACTTTTACAAAAATGTGAACACGAAAGTGATTCGGAACAAAGCTCGAATAGTGACTCAGTTATAGCCTAGCAAGAGTCGGTGTGACCCAGGGATGGTGGCCATACTGGCCATACAAACAGCTTTCATATGGCAATAATGTGTATAATGTGTGTATACGTCTTATACTTGCTTTATTTACATCAAAAGCTACGTATTTGTCATTATCTAAATTCAAAACATTGTTTGCCGGAATGGTGCTCAATCCTTCGTTTTTCTTGCGAAATAAATACTGAATCCTATCGAAAAAAATCTTAACTTCCATCACTGTAAATAGTTTTGGCTTTGTTATGAAAAAATGACTTGAAATTTGCGGAATATTAAGTCCTGTTTCCTCTTTGTGTACATCACATCAGTGACATTCACCGACTTTCACCGTCAGTTACCAAAAATTTGCCATTTCCTGTAAAATAAAATAGTACACCACTGAAAATCCGCAATATGGTGTGGGTTTTAAACCCCTTGTGGGGTATAAACTAGTTGAGGTATATTTTTTTCAGTGTATGTTGAATATAAAAGAACCCATCTTTTTCAGGAATCGTGGTGGGCATGCTTTTTGCTGCGGGCATGTGTCTGCTGGCACTCTTTGCCTACGCTGTTCGCGACTGGTTCTACTTTTCTCTGCTCACTAGTCTCCCGTTCGTGGTATTGTACGGGTAAGTTATTCTTTCCGCAAAAAAAAACGAAATTTGTCAAACATTAATAATAGCGCCATCTCTGTCGCCGCCTTAACACTGGGGAAGGAATAGGGTGGGGGTGTCGTGTGCGAATGAATGAATGAGAACATTTATTTCAGGCAACTATGGTTCTCATACCTTGATAATAACATTTGTACATATCAAATACAAAATAAGTTTACCGTTAATTTTATATTTATTTTAACACGCTGGACCGGTAATCCGGATGTACCGGATTCGACTCCCGGTCTCTTCCGCCAGGTTACAAAAAATGAGACATTATGTGTTGCATAAATTTATAAAATAACAGCGCCCTCTCTTGCTCGTTCACTGCTGTAAAGTGGTGCGGTCAGATGTGGATATTGACGTAGTCACATAGAGGTCGCTAAGGTGTAAAAAACCTTTTAAATAAACAATGCAAAGATCGACACACAAAGCATAAGGAAAAATTCGTGTGGTAACTTAGAATTAGGGTAGCGAAGTGGTTAACGCGCTGGACCGGTAATCCAGAGGTACCAGTTTCGATTCCCGGTCTCTTCCACCAAGTAACTCCTTTTTTTTTAATCTTTGTATCAAAGGTTTACCGTTGTTGTAAAGACAAACGTTTCATCGAATTTTCATTTCCTAGAAATTCCATTTCATCAAAAGCATTTTTTTCTGAAACCGTAAAATATTTTGGAACGTGATAACACAAACCTAACCTAACTTAATCTATAGGTTGAAATTTTTAAGATTTCTAAAAAATGAATGATTTCTGAGGAAAAATTTGTCTTTGTAATGAAGCATTCGGTGAAGTGCTTTTCTATAAAAGAGGATCCCATAATAAAAACAGAAGAAACTAAACTATACCCCGCGCGGCGAACGATGATTCTTATGACACCTGTCATCGCACTACATTTTATAACCTGTAATCGGAAAAATGTACTGAGATGACAGGCGTCATAGGTGTCATTTTTTAACAGCGATGTGTTACGTGAGTTTGTTGTGTCAGGTAGCCGACCACGGAAACGCCGGAACGACCTTTGTGAAGTTCGTTAAATGGTCTGTCGAAACTAGTGTAGGTATGCCGTTTCCGAAAATTTCCTCATTTGTGTGCCGTTTCTGAAGTTTCCGGAAATCTTCAGAAACGGCACATCTCTACTCGGAACTCTCAGCATAAGATATGTTTCAGGTTCTTTTGGATAACCCCGGAGTCTCCGCGATGGCTGGTGAGTCGAGGGCGCATCGCCGAAGCGGAGAAGGTCCTCATCAACCTGGCCAAGAGTAACGGCATTACGCTACCCAGGGGATTCCTCTTGGAGCTGCATGTGAGTAGTTAAAATTAACCAATCATTTATTACGACCATACGTTGGACTATAGGGGGCAGTTTGAGGGCAAGGTAAGGTTTACAAAAAAAAAATTTACTTACGAATATTATAATGTACCTAGTATTTGTAACTTAGTTAATTAAATTAGTTACCCGTTATCATTTATTCATCTTTAATATGTAAATACTCTTTGAAGTGATGACTGATAGCCTGAAATGGATATTTACAAGCCGACGAAGAACCTTGACTGCCAAGAATTTGGAAAAAATATTAATAATATATTCTCATAATATACCTACAAATGTACCATGATCCATGAATGTAAATTAAATCAAATATAACACAGACTATTCAATCTTATTTTTATTTATAATTTAAAGGATATAAAAGAATAAACACCTAACTAACGTAGGTACAGCCTTAGAGCCGTGTTCATAGTACTTGACATGCCCACTTAACTCATTTGTGTTTTGTTCCTTTCTCACAGCTGCAATTGTTTGAGTGACGGATAAAGCCAAACGAACTTTTTCGCCATTTTGACTTATGTGTAGTCCCAGTACGTTTATAAATAACGCAGTTAGTTGCTATGATATTTGGAATTTCACATTATAAATACTAGGTACAAAATACTAAGTACAAATACTCGAAAGTGAATTGATTGATTTGCGAACCTTACCTATCATTCTGATATGCCACAAAAGTGCCTGCTAGAGTCCGACGTTTGATTACGACATATTCATTAAGGCTTTTGTTGATTGCCCCATTGAAGTGCCCTTGTGGCCTATTTGCAGAATAAAGTTCATTATTTCATTGAGGTGTGTGGTCACTGAGTATTTAGCCTATGGTAATACCAAACACGGGTGAACCCCTGTTAATACGGTGAATAGAGACTAAAGTACTATGTGTGACCTTACAAACGGTCCGGTAGTTTTGAATTTTTGATATGTTGTCTAGAATGGTTAGTCAGTGTTTAAAATGCAAAATGCACAATTCCCCCCCCTCCGCGCCCGCCGCCATATTGAAAACACCGGCACTTTCTTCATATTTTTGCTCATATCTTCCTTTAGGAGCATTTTAGCTAGAAGAAAGCTTCGACAATGTTATAGAGAGTTAAATTTACTACATTCTCCGTTTTATATTTTTTTTCTAGGACAGATAGTTACGGAGATGTCCACATTTAAAAAAACGTAAAGATCGCATTTTCCTACTGAAAAACAAACTTTTGGATTATATCTTCGTTTAGGAGCATTTTAGCCACAACAAAGCTTGGGCAATGTTGTAGAGAATTAAATTTACTATAATTTACACTTCAAATTTTGTTTCAAGGACGGTTAGTTACGGAGATATGCACATTTAAGAAACAGGAAAAGTCGAATTTTCCGAAAATTTCTCAAAATTCTTGGTTTAGAACGCTGTCATTCAGTGACGGACTAGTCTAGGACAAATTGAAACATGTAGGAAATATAATTGCTTATAAAACTCATGTCCATTTTTACATACATTTTCGGAAAATGTGACTTTATTTTTTACATATCTCCGTAATTATCTGTCCTAGAAACAAAATTTGAAATGTAAATTATAGTAAATTTAATTCTCTACAAAATTGCCCAAGCACTGTTCTAGCTAAAATGCTCCTAAACGAAGATATAATGCAGAAGTTTGTTTTTGAGTTGGAAATTGCAATTTCTTAAGTTTATTTAAATGTGCATATCTCCGTAACTATCTGTCCTAGAAACAAAATATAAATGTAAAATGTAGTAAATTTAACTCTCTATAACATTGTCGAAGCTTTCTTCTAGCTAAAATGCTCCTAAAGGAAGATATGAGCAAAAATATGAAGAAAGTGCCGGTTTTTTCAATATGGCGGTGGGCGCGGAGGGGGGGGGAATTGTGCATTTTGCATTTTAAACACTGACTAACCATCCTAGACAACATATCAAAAATTCAAAACTACCGGACCGTTTGTAAGGTCAAAATCCTTTATTCACTTAATTATGTGCCAAAGTACATTGGTCAACTAACTTGGTCATAAAGCGTTATATGTGTATGTGTCTTTCTTATATCGCAACAGCTGACTTTGTAACAGTGAGAGTGTGTGCATTCATAGTTTGGTGGTGCGTGATTACCCCGCTTCCCGCTAAGATTGGCGACAGAGTATGTTCGAAGAGTGTACTTCATTGAAATTTAAAACAGTTAAATGTCATCAAAGTGTTATGCCTCCTTTGGGCTAAATACTCAAAGTGGGTTTAGTACTTTTGCAACTGAACTGAATAAGAATAAGGACACAGGAAACTGAATGTTTAGGTTGAATGTTTATCTGCTTTGCCCGAAGATTGACTAGTAGACAATGCCTCATGACATTAAGTCCGCCTTTTGTACGATGAGTTTTCTTTTGTGCAATAAAGATTAAATAAATAAATGTTGAATAACAGCAATATCGATTCCAAAAGGCTACTCCTCTGGAAACATGTGTCTTTTTAGATAGCTAATCTTGACATACTAATACTGAAACCCAACCCAAACAAAATACCGGGAGTGACCCGAAACAGGAGCAAAAAATTTAAACATAGATTTCACTCGTCAAACTAAGCAACATTTGTTTCACCAACTTTAAAAAAAAGTCTAGATGTTCATTATTTTTTAACAAATTAAATGCTGTATGTTTCAGAGGAAAATAAAAGAACAAGAAGATGTAGAAGCCACAATCCTATCCAATGCCAATGGACACATAATCGGCTTTCCTTTACTCACAAGTAAAGAAGAAATTGTAGACAGACGAATAAGCAATATGCTAACGTTTAAACCCAGTCCAAAACCTACAGAAGAGACACCTATGTCAGACAAAATAGAACGTATTATAGCCTTAGAAGTTGCTGAGATAGTGAATAGAAGAACAAGACTTAAAAATACAGAAACTAGCGAAGTCACAATAGAAGATACTCCAACAAACGATGAAGAAGAACCTTTAAATGGAGAAGAAGCACGACAAAAAGGAACACAAACCGAATTTCACAAAGGTTCACCTTTAACTATAAGAAAGAAATCTGTACATCTTGTAAATAGAATGTTCAAAGAAAGTCCAGAGAGTGCAGAAAATAGGAGAATAGATGAACAAAATTCTGAGGGAGATTGCAAAGCGTCACCTTTAGATATATTTAGATATCCTAACATCAGAAAGAAGTTCTTTATTGTTACTTTTAACTGGGTGTCACTGGGTGTTGTATATAATAGTCTAAGTTATAATACGCCTAATTTAGGAGTGAATGATTACCTAGCATTTTTCATTGGTAAGTATTACGATTTTTATAATAATCTTTATTTTAGAACAATAGTTAATTCTTATTTATTTAAAATAAATACGATTTAAAGGGTGCAAATGTAAAAATAGAAGAAAGTAGCAAAACCTCTGAAATGTACGGAAACTTTATTTAAAAAAAAATTGAGGAATTGCCAAGATTTTCTCAAGTAGACAGTTATGCAATTTTTGGAAATTTTCCTTTAGCACATGGCTAAATCCAGGGGTATAGTAAACTAATATCAATCGTGTAGATTTTAGTAAAAAATAATCAAAATTGAACGATTGTGCAAAAAATAATGCGGAGATCATAGTTAAAAAAGTATAGACGTTGTTTTAAAATCTATCCCCGTTTTTCTTTCGACAGTTGAACATCCATCTCCGGTCCTAGTTCTAGTTTTTTTAGCTTCGTTAAATATACTACTATATTCCTCACTATTGGTACAGGTGGTGCAGTGGAGGTGCCTTCGTACTTCCTCGCGTGGCGCTGCATTGAGCGCTTCGGTCGGCGGTGGGTGCTCTGCATCTTCAGCTGTGTCGGCGGCCTGGCCTGCTTGTGTTGTGTGTTTGTTTCAGAAGGTAAATTAATGTACCATATTATATATCATCATCATCATCATCATCATCATCATCATCATCATAATCATCATCATCATCATATCAAAGACCACTCACGACGTTAAAGTCTGCAAAACACATTTAATTCCAATGTGAACATTCATCATGAGCGGGTACAGATTCGATATCACAAACTAACCAACTTATAAAATGTACTCATGGAAGTAAAAATCCCATAGAAAATCGAGCGATGTTGGTTTATGTATGTTCCCTGATTACTCAAAGACGACTGGACCGATTCAGAAAATCCTTTTTTTTTGTTTGAAAGACTATAGTCCCATTGTCACGAGATTAGGATCTGATTATGGAATTGAGGGATAATTTTTAGAGATTATAGACACTTTATCGTGATTTGTGCATTTTCTTTAGTAACTCGAGCAGTTGTTTTCAGAAATTAAAATTTCGCTTTGTTGACGTCCGTTATTTTTAACCCCCTATGAAAAAATAGGGGTGTTATAAGTTTAACATGTGTGTCTGTGTATTTGTGTAACTGTGTATCTTTGTATCAGTATAGTAAGGTATAAAATAGTACATCTTGAGTATACTTTTTTTGGTATAGTTGTTTAACAATTGTGTACACCCACCATTCTGACTCACTCAAAAATCTTATTGATCACATGTGTGATTAAGAGGCCTCATTATTTAAAAAAAAAACATATTATGTCAAAAATATTGATAATTTCAACCAACTTTTTGAAGTGAATAATACTATTCCCCGAGTTCTTATAGTTATTTCATGCTTTCATTGCGTGCAGCCGAAAATAAGTGGAAAACCCCAGCGTGAATTTTGACAATTTCGAGTAGTTTTGAAACAAAAATTCTCAATGAAATACAAACTGTAGGTTTCAAATATATACCAATAAATCCTAATAGCCCTGTTCTAGGCAGTAACATCAATAATATGTTGAGAAATATGTTTGATCATAGAGCAAAATATCTAAAACAATCAGCATTTTAAAAGGAATAAGGCCTCTTAAGTCACAATTTAAATTCACCAGACTGGCCCTGGATCACCGTGGCACTGGCGATGATCGGGCGTCTATGCATCGCCTCCTCCTTCGCCGTGTTCTACGTCCAGATCGGCGAGCTGCTGCCGACAGTTCTGCGTGCTCAGGCCATGGGTGCCGCCAGCTTTATAGCTGGTCTGGGTCTCCTGGCCTGTCCATATATCGTGCACTTGGTAAGTTAATAACTTTTAAACACCACACCATGCTGAGTCAGAGCCACATTGCTGGGCTCATTGATGACAACTTTACTTACTCCATATACGATCCAGTACCAGTCTGTGTGTGTTTTCATGGAATTTACGTTTTTCTTTCTTTTTTTTTTAATCTCGACCTCAAGACCTCGTGTGTGGGTTGGATTCGAATTTCTTCACACTAATATTATAAAGGCGAAAGTTTGTGTGTGTGTTTGTTTGTTACTTTTACACGCTCAAACGGCTGGACCAATTTTGATTAATTTTGGTACGAAGGTAGCTGACACCCTGGATTAACACATAAGCTAATTTTTATCCCGACAAATGTAGTGTTCCCGTGGGCTGAGCGGGTAACACCGCGTGGCGTAGCTAGTATAAAATGAACTCCATTAAACCATCGGTATATAAGATATTTCATAAATATAATAAACTGTTTAAACTCACGTAAAAATTGTCTGGTACAGCGCGATATGTTTCGAACTCAAGCTCTACATCAGCGGACCGTTTGTTAAACAACATAATAGTGTGGAAAAAAGTCCTTAAGTTAGCTTATTTTGTTAAAGGAAACATTGTTTCTTGAGGTTTTAATTTAATGAGGTTTTTACAGTTTCCGACCTGGACCCATAATTTTTTCCATACTGTATATTGTCACATTATGGTTTACTCTTGTTTTATAAACAAACTAGCTTTTGCCCGCGGCTTCGCACGCGTTAAAAAAAATACGTTCGCTTGGCATAACTTGGCATTTGGCATTGGCTTGGCATAACTCAAGCCCTTCATATTTTTTGTTTACTGTATCTTTGGAATATTTGAATGCTTTTATGGACATGATTCCTTGTTCATTTTAGATTCAATTTCTACTTTCTTGTTTCCGTTTTACAACGTTGTGTTTTCTCAATGCGAGGCTTCCGACATTTTTGTGCACTGTCTCAATTGGTTACTTAAATAAAGTCATGTTCTCTTCTTTCCGTTGTGGTATATTGTCTTACTTTGTGCCCCCGCTTTTTTGGTCATCATCTTAGAATACTTAATCGTTTGTTCAGAATTGCTTTACTGTTACCGTTGTAAGGTTTATGTATTCTCAATGTGAGCACTACCGCATTTTTGTTATCTATCTCTTCAGATTACTTGAAAGTTACACCAGTCTTGCTTTTTTCTTGCCGTTTGTTATATTGTTTTTTCTTCGCGCCTCCCGTCTGGTTTGGTCACCATCCCCATTTAGAATCCTTTAAAGTTTGATCAGAATTGCTTTCTTGATTCCGTTTTAAGGATTTGTGTTTTCTTAATGTGGTCACTATGCAACTTTAGTTCACTATCTTTTCAGGTTACTTAAAAGTTTCATCAGACTTGTTTTCTAGTTAGCGTTTTAAGGTTTTGTGTTTTCTTTCTTTTCTTTCTTGATCACCACATCTACAGGTCACTTAGCCTTTCATCAGATTTACTTGTAATTTTCAGTGCTGCACTGCCCCCCGAGCCCCCCGTCTTTTCAATGCCATCTCTTCGTGTTACTTAAAAGTTTCATCAGTCGTGCTTACTTCTTTTCGTTGTGCAATATTGTTTTTTCTTTGTGCCTCCCTTTTGGTTTGGTCACCACCTCTTCTCCTTCTTCGAATTCTTTAAAGTTTGATCAGACTTGCTTTGTTGATTCCGTTTTAAGGTTTTGTGTATTATAATGCGAGCACTACGCCATTTTAGTTCAATATATTTTCAGGTTACTTTTATGTTTGATCAGACTTGTTCTCTTTTTAGCGTTTTAAGCATGTTTTAAGGTTTTACGTTTTCTTCATCACCATATTTACAAGTCTCTTAGCCTTTTATCAGATTTAATTAAATTTGACAATTTTAGCACTTTTAGCTGATGACATTTTCTGAGTGCGGGGGGCTCTGCCCCCCGAGCCCCGCGTATTTTTTAATACCATCTCTTCGTGCTGCTTAAAAGTTTCATCAGTCTTGCTTTTTTCTTTCCGTATTGCGATATAATTAACTTAGTGCCTTCCGTCTCTGTTAGTCACCATCGCTTTAGAATACCTAAAAGTTTAGTCAAACCTGCTTTCTTGTTTCCGTTTTCTTAATGCGAGTACTATGTCATTATCGTTCACTATCTTTTCGGGTTACTCAAAAGGTTGTGCAGACTTGCTTTCTCATCACCATATCTACACGTTACTTAGCCTGTCATCAGATTTACTTTAATTTTCCTGTTTTAGCATGTTACACATATTTTTTTTCAATAACATCTTTTCGTGTTATTTAAAAGTTTCATAAGTCGTGCTTTCTTCTTTCCGTTGTGAGATATTGTTTTTTCTTTGTGCTTCCCGTCTGGTTTGGTCGCCATCTCTTTAGAATCCTTTAAAGTTTGATCAGACTTGCGTTCTCGATTCCGTTTTAAGGTTTTGTGTATTCTTAATGCGAGCACTATGCCATTTTAGTTCACTATCTTTTCAGGTTACTTAAAAGTTTGATGAGATTGCTTGCTTTCTTGTTAGCCTTTTGGTGTTTTGTTTTTTTTTTGTTGATCACCATATATCTTCAGGTAACTTAGCATTTCATCAAAGCTTGAATTTTTCAGTTTTAGCATGCAGTAATTTCTTAGAGCGGGGGGCCCCGCCCCCCGAGCCCCCCGTTTTTTTCGATACCATCTCTTCGTATTGCTTAAGTTTCATCGGGTGATGAAACTTGCTTTCTTTTTTCCGTTGTAAGATATTGTTTTTTTCTTATTGCCTCCCGTCTCTGTTAATCACCATCTCTTTAGAAATACTTGTAATAACATTTAAATGTATCACTCATTAACTTCAAATTTGTGTAAGAGATCGTAGTAATATAGTAAACGTACGTTTTAACGCGAGCGCAGCGGGGAAAAGCTAGTAAAACAATACACAAATTACAGACCAATCCACTCACTTCGCCATTGCGAAACCTCTGCTGCGGAGGGCACCTCGGGGAAAACTACTGTTTAAAGCTCACAGATGGCGCTACTGGTAGCACCTATGCGCGTATCACATTTCATTAACTTTCCGTAAATACATATTTATACGTCAAAGGATAAAATTGATTTTAAATAATTTTATTTTGATTATTATCTCTGAAGAAAGCAAAAAGCAACTTATTTATTCATTTCAAATTTTCTCCGCATCTCAGTACGTTTATGAAAAGAGGGTCAATATTTATAAACTACTGAGTAAATACATGAATTTTAAATGCAATAATAGAGTGGTAGTTCTCATTGTTGCATCGCGAAATTAATAATAACAAAATTGTGTTCAGTTTTGTTTCATAAAATGATAATTTCGTGTACCACTAACGCCATCTACTGCCCCGGTGTCCGTAACTCGGCGACTCGTCCAACCTTAGAGCTATTGTCCCCCGGTGGGTAGCGCAGGCCAGCCCCCCGCGGGGTACGCGTGGTTCTAAATTCAAATTCACGACGCTGATGGATGACGCTATGAGATGCACACGACTTCATTCGCGTATTTTTTCTTTACCGTAGACGGAAAAAAAGTATCCTACAACCATCTCCGGATGTCCAGCTATCCCTGTACCAAAAGTGGTTAAAATCCGTCCAGCCATTTCGGCGTGATTGGAGGACAAAGGATTTTATGAAAACAGATGGCGCCAGGTTGGCACGGCGACGCGTGTCCATACAAAACAACTATCAAGCTGCATCACGCTATCAATATTTTTCCTGAAATCATGACCTCCCTCTATAGAAAATTTATTTTCAATACAAATTTAGGATTTTATAAAAGTATAGATATCGTTTTATATCGTTTTATTAATAAAGCACCTTGAAAAATAATTAGCTAAAAGTCCTACCTGAACATATATTAACGACATCTATTAAGATGACAATAAATTATTTTCATCTACAGTCGCCATCAGATATATCGCAGCATATAAGGCGTTCATAAATATCTGAACACGACTCTTATTGACTGGGCGTTACAGTACATGTTCAGATATTTATGAACGCTTTATATGCTGTGATATATCTGATGGCGACTGTACAATGTTACTAATAATATGACCTGTCATAATAATTTCCTAAGTAACGCCATAAGATTCAGGTGCCAACTTAACTCCATCGAGCGTACGTCACGTCAATAATGGCGACAGCACCACTGAACGGATACATGATGGCCTCACTGTTTTGTTATTCGTGGTATTATAAATACCTAAGGAAGCAAAGGAAAATGCATGACATGACACTGTTATTATTACAGTAGTTTCTTAGTGGTTCCGGGTTCAAATCCCGGCTAGGTGAAATCCTTAACACATTGTAATGTAATGTTTTGTCTTGTCTCGAATCATGGTTGTTTTTAATACAAAATGCATACATTGTCGAGCAGCAACTCTCAATACCTGATACACTGCTGCTTACATTAGGTATGCGATCAATATTCAACAACTTCGTTACTAATTCTCGAAGTCCGGGTTAACCATCACAGCTACACCCTAGCTTGTGCCGAATCGTGGTCACAGGCACGCAACGACGTGCATCGACTCTCGGGTATCGTGTCGAGGGACGCATCAATGGCTCCTGTAGTGTACATGTATGGAGCTGGTGTTATTAACTCAGGAAAAATCTTAACAGCGCGATGCAGCCGATAGTATGGAGATTTGTCAAAGTAACAACGTCATCTAGCGGAAAATTGGGTCGTTGAGAACAAAATCTCAACACACCGTTAAAAATAAAGAATGACTGATATTTATTACTTTGAATAGATTTTATATATAAAAAAACTACATAGATGCAAAATTGTGGCTAAATACATCGTATATTTATCGTTTATTATACATTTCGCTACCTTATTAGTAAGTTAGGCCAAACACAAACAATGCCAAAATTTGCGCCTAATGTTCTAAATGTTGTTTGGTAAAACATATTTTAAAATGTATTTAATGTACTTAAATTGATTCGAAATATTTTTATTTCAATTACCTACACTCGATAAAATAGCAATTAAAAATCTGTTTTATTCATGGCTTTTTTATGGTCAATACTTACAAACTACAGAAGAATATAATTGCATATTCAATAAAAGAGCAATTAGTTCCTATTGTCGCAAATTGTGTTTTTAAAGAAATGTACCTAAGTTTTTTTTAGCATGAGCCAATTTACAACGAACATTGCACTCATATTTTCGTCTGTGTTGGTCGATAATTGGCGCCATCTTTTTTATCTAACTAACACGGTTTCCGTACTCAACGCCTCAAACAACCTTAACCTTATTGTTAATGCCGGTGGGCCGCGCGGAGGTATTATGTCAAATTCATACTTTTTAGTTTTTGTACACGTAAGAGCCACGCGGGGGTCGCGTCGTTCTAAATTCAAAATCACAAACGCTGTCATTATAAGGTTTACACATTGTAAGGAAAATATTTCATGAAATTTATGTTTTCAGAGATAAATATTAATCAATTTAATCATAATAAAAAGTATCCTATAACCATCTTTGGATGTTCAGCTATTCCTGTACCAAAATTAGTAACTTTTTATCCAGCCGTTTCGGCTACATTAGAGGACAAAGGTTTTTTTGAAAACAGATGGCGGCAGGTTGGCACGGCGACGCGTGTCCATACAAAACAACTATCCGGCTGCATCACGCTATCGAGATTTTTCCTGAAATCATGACCTCCCTCCATAGAAAATTTATTTTCAATACAAATTTAGGATTTTATAATAGTATAGAAGATGTTTCATTGAATTTTAATGTCATAGAAATTTCATCTCATCGAAAGTATTCGTCTTCTGAAACTATACAATATTTTACCAACCTAACCTAATCAATAGGCTGGCATTTTCAAGATTTCTGAAGAAAATTTGACTTCCGGGAAAAAATGTGTATGAAATGAAAATTCTATGAAATGAAGGATTCAGGGAAATAAATGAAAAGGATTCCGACACATTATAGATTTCATATCACGTACATACGTCACACGCTGTATCCATTGTTCTTTGTTTAATTGAGCAAAACGTAATCACACACATTTGTATTTATTTTCCAGGCAGTGTATTCGAGAGCACTACCGCTGACCATCCTCGGTGTGCTAGGAGTGCTGGCGGGGATGACCTCGCTGTTCCTCCCAGAGACGCTGCATCAGCCCCTGCCCCAGACCCTGGGGGATGGAGAACTCTTCGGTCGCAATTTCAAGATATTCAGCTGTGTCGAGCGTCCGACGAATAATTAAGAGGCCTTATTCCTTTTAAAATGTATTATTATGACAAATAAATTGATAATTTCAACCAACTTTTCGAAGTGAATAATACTTTTCCCTGAGTTCTAGGTAGTAACATAGCTATTTCATGCTTTCATTGCATGCAGTCGAAAATAAGTTGAAAAAACTAATTTTCCACGTGAATTTTGTCGATTGTCACAATCTAATTGTTAATTTCGGTATAAGAGCCCTATTCTCGGAAATGGTTTCGGAATTAACAAAGAAGAAAAAATGGATTTAGGTATACCTTTTTTTTTGCGAGTGTCGCTGCGGCTAAAGAAATTCTTTTATGATCCAAGTCTTAGGTATAAGATGTGATAGAAATAGATATCCTTAATATTATGGTCTATTAATATGACCAATAGATTTATTATACATGTCTACTTATAAGAGATTTGAAATTTTGCACCTTAAATTGATAATTTTATTAATTATTTTAGGAGTAGGGGATATGCTTTAGCTTAAGTAAATATAATATTTATTTTCTATGATCATATTATTACGCTTTATGTGTCATAAATAAATCGTTATAGTATTATTTCTATTATGTAGTTTTATTTCAGAGATATCAATTCCGTCCTTACAAAGTGACTTTTAAACTTATAAATTCGGGATTCGTAAAATGCGAGCAAAGTTCATTGAAGTGCTAGGGTCGTCACTAGGTGTCGACGTCATTTCAATCGATTTTGCTCATTTTACGGTATCTGCTTATTTTGAAATTTTAACTTAATAATACCACAGACGGGCGCGACAGCGGCCTATCGGTGTAAGTTGTAACTAGGGCGTCGGTGACCTTGTAATGCAGAATCCTTCGACAAGGCATTCACGTGAATGCCTTTCCCCACCGCGCTTCCCGCGCTCGCCCCCGCTCGCCCCTCGACACGCACACAATGCAAAACAACAACAAAAGTAACAAGAAGTCATTATTAAAAGGACAAAACTTAAATAGAAATAAAGTTACAAAATTGCAAACAGTTAATTAATTAATTTAAACTTTATTCCCTACTAGCGACCAAGGCTTCGCACGGGAGCAATGCTGATAAATTATGCATGTATTATACATAAATATAAACCTTTCCCCTGAATGACTATTTATAAAAAAAAACGCATCAAGATCTGTTGTGTAGTTTTAAAGATCCAAGCATACATAGCAACAGACAGACAGCAGGGGGCCTATGATGGTTGCATTTATCACGTGATAAATAAGTGACATAGCATCTGTCACTCACACTCGCAACTTGCCAAAACGTGACGGATGCTATGTCACTTATTTATCGCGTGATAAAAGCAACCATCATAGGCCCGCAGGAAGCGACTTTGTTTTATACTATGTAGTGATTACAAATCTCTACCAGTCAACCATGAGAACCAATAGACAGGTGGGGTATTGGTAGTTAGGGCTGTGGTCAGGGAAAGGAGATTGACAAGGTTTGGCCCAAATACTGCCCAGATGAAAATACGTCTAAGGGCCTTATCACACTTGCGATTTGCGAGCGTATTTTCTATACAAATAAGCGACGCGGCGTACACGCTGCGCGATCGCCTTCATACAAAATACGCTCGCAAATCGCAAGTGTGATAAGGCTCTAACGAGTTCCTTGCGTTACTTTCTATTAGAAAAAACACATATTTTCAAAATTCGTCCTAGAGAAAAAAAATAAACATGAATTTTCGTTTTTAAGGTTCACAGACCACTTAATTTAAGGTTTCTTAGTGAGAAAACGCATTTGATTTCAATTCCTGCTCAATTCCTCGATACAATGATTATCGATGACTATGACGACAATTAGAAGTGTTTGTGTATACTATGACGAAAATTTAGTACCCAACAATTTTTTTTTTCATGACTCCTTGGATAGATATTAAAGCGCTTTAGTATACAGTCTAGTGTTAGCCTAAGGAACATGATGTACTATATGTTTAGTCTGGGCAGCACTTGGGCCAACTCCCATATAAAAGTGGTAAATTTCCTTTGAATTTATTAAGTGAATGCAAATTGTAGCAATACTATAGTATAGGTGCCAAGCAGCGTAAGTAACTGGAGTGGCGTAGTTGCATCTTGAGTGCATTTCCCCTTCATGAATCCGGCTTGTTCCATGTTGTCAGCTTGTAACCATGTACCAAAACACTATTTCTGGCATATAATTAAGCTTGATAGCCTTAAAACAACAAAATCCCACAAAATTTCAATAATTAATTATAGTTCAGAAAAATAAACTAATTCCCAACAGAAATTCTACCTACTTATTTAGTATATATATATTTAGTACCTTAATTGCTAGAGAGCAATGTTACCCGGTCAAAGTTGCAAGTCAGAATCCATTAATCCTACAAAGCCCCTCCGTATTTATACCTAACTCTCTAGACATTCGTCAATGCCGTCCTACTAGACTGCCCCGTCCTATTTGACTGCTCCGTCCTACTCGACTGCCCCGTCCTACTAGACTGCCCCGTCCTATTTGACTGCTCCGTCCTACTCGACTGCCCCGTCCTACTCGAATGCTCCGTCCTACTCGACTGCTCCGTCCTACTCGACTGCTTCAACAGCTTCGACTCTCTCGGGACATCCGACACGTCACGTGACCTTCGAGTCCCCGCCCACTAAACGCTGTACATGGAATTTTGATCCTTATTCAGTATAATTAAAGCTCAATTTTTCATTGGCAAATTTTGTGAATAAAAATTTGTTATTAAAAAAAATGGTAGGATGCCTACTTTTGTATTCGCTCATTTTTAATACTGCCATTAAATGATGATGTTAATATTATATGGTGGAATATGATCTTATTGCTAATTGTGACGGGAATTTGATGATGATAATGATGATGTGAGTCTTACGATGGTGATATATGATTATATGATGGCGAGACCAGGACGAGACCATGCGGATCAACACACAACGAGGCTGCAACAATGATTAAAATAACAAACTCTTATTTTGATGAATTTACTCGCATTATTCCTGAAAAACACTGGTTAGTCTCGGCTGAAAGTGCAATAGATGAACTCGTATTATCGAAGAGAAGTATTTCGACTCGTTCATTTATTGCTTACTTTGCAGCCTCTACAACAATGTACAATATAACGATGATAAAAATATATATCGGAATTGCACTTTTTGTCTTTTTCTGTTAAAATATATCATTTTCATTTGAACTTATTGACTAAAATTACGAATATTTTTTTTTTACAATATTTCAAAATTCCTAATTCAACTCAATTTATTGTCAATATCATGAACTTTCTAGTTATAAATGGATATTCAATCAATATAGAATCCAATTTATTCCAGAAAACATGGATAAAGTTGCAAATATTAAAGTGGCGAAAAAACAATGCCTACACAAAGAGAAGTGAGACAGATAAGACCGAAAAGGGGCTTTCCACAAGGAGGATGTTTATCACCACTGATGTGGTGCTTACTTCTAGACTCCTTAATCGAGAGGACAAATAAAGGAGTATAGGCGTATAGGCGTGCAAGCGTTCTCGGACGATGGAGTCATACTGGTACGAGGAGTGGCACTAGATGTGGTCAGAGACATAATGAGAAGAGGAGTGATGGAAATATTAGCATGGTGTAGGGATAGAGGATTGGATCTAAACCCTGATAAAACAAAACTGATATTATTTACCAATAAGAGGAAAATAGAGAAAATGAAGCCTATCAGTATTCAAGGCAAAGAACTGGAAGTAGTCAAGGAGCTCAAATATCTGGGAATAACGTTAGACAGTACTCTCAGATTCAAGACACACATAAGAGAACAATCGGCAAAGGCCATAAGAACGCTCTACCAGTGTAAGAGGGCGGTCGGAAGGAAATGGGGCCTGAAACCAGCTATGATACACTGGATTTACAAGGCGGTGATACTACCGAGAATACTATACGGTGCCATAGTATGGTGGCATAAGGCCAACATCAAAAAATACCATAAAAAACTATCAAAAGTACAAAGACTGGCATGTCTTATGATCACGGGGGCAATGAGAACAACGCCCACGCAGGCGATGGAGATCATGCTCGGTCTCAAGTCACTTAAAATAGAAGCGGAGCAGAAGGCCATGGAACAATGGTACAGAATGAAAGCATGTAAGGAATGGAGAGGAAGCTTGGTGAACAAGGGACACGCACTTATTCAGAGGGAAGCAGGCTCGAAGATGGGGATGCTTACCCAGAACAACGACCTCATAAAGAGACAGGAGATGTTCGATAAGAAATATAGGATACACATAGGAGAAAGGGACAACTGGAAAATAGAGGAATCCACGAAATTAGCAGGAGCCGGCATAGTGATACCGAAGCTGGATAAGAAGGTACACATACCTGCCTTTACGTATAATCTAATGTACCCTCGTTGCAGGTTGGTGACGACGCTGTACGACAACATTACCGGCCAGAAAATCGCCATCTTCGAGCCAGATGAAGGCGCCTTCGAGGAAGTAGTCACGCTCTGCACTCGCACCGTGTTCAACTACAACTTCGGGCTGTGCAGCATACAGCACTTTTAGAGCCTTAACGAGATCTATCTGCAGAAGGTCGCTGACATCGACAAGGTTCAGGCCCTGTTGGATAAGCTCTACGTGTTCTATGATGAAGGTTGGTGTTAACCATATTTTGTATCGATGTTCTTTCCGAGAAATGGTGAGGCGATGTCACCTAACAGCCCAGCAAAAGCGAGGCGATAAATGATTTGTGGATTTAGGAATGATCAAATTACAGAATCTCGTGATTTGCATTAAGTCTCTTCTTGATACAGAGCGTGTCTGTCAATAAACATTCGGGATGCCTTTTTAAAAAAATCTTATATATATATACTCTCCAAGAAGTGTTCGGCTGCAGCGACTACTTTCCTACAAATTATTCCGCTATGGAAACCCTGCAGCTTCGCAGCAGCCTGCTGCTTCTTGGTCTATATTTGTGTAGAATGTTTCAAGCATGTAGAGCCTGGTTTAGGTTGGATTGTCTGAAAATCACTGTTAATATTTTAATTAAGAGAATTATAATTAGATAAAGTATAAGCGCCTTCTTATTTTTAGGTACACCCCAACCCCTTACGGAATTCGAGCCGGATACTCTGTGTGCGGCGAAGTCGTCCGACGGCAACTGGTACCGCGCCACCGTCGTCAGCGCCACCGACACCGACGTCAAACTGCAGTTCCCCGACTACGGCAACATGGTGACCATCTCCAAAGACTTGGTCGGGGAGGTACGCTAGCGTATTTCAGGCAGAGGTATGCGGCATAATGAGATGTGCACAAATAATAGATGAATGTTCACAGGAAGTGGGATCTGTCGTTATATACACAGACAGCCAGGCTGCACTAAAAGCGTTAGACAAACAGACGGTAAGCTCGTCCTTGGTAAAGGAATGCAGAGAAGCCCTGAACAAACTTGGAGAATACACAAGGATTACGGTAGCATGGGTACCTGGACATCAGGGTGTGACAGGGAATGAAAGGGCAGATGAGATGGCAAGGCTAGGAGCAGAGAGGGAACTCATAGGACCCGAACCTGCACTGCCAATATCGGCAGAAGTTACGAAAGGAGTTATAGCTAGGCTAATGGAGGAAGAGGCCAATAGACAATAGGCAAGAGACAACGGACTGTCGACAATCGAAGATGATCCTAGGAGGCATCAACAGAAAAAGGACCAGGTATCTACTGGAACTAGGTAAGAAAACTCTCAGACTATTAACAGGCATAATCACGGGACACAACAGCCTTAACAGGCACCTACACATTATGGGTGTAGTAAGTGATCCATACTGCTCGCACTGTGGCCAGGAGGAGACGAGTAAGCATGTTATAGCAGAGTGTGGCATGTATGCGATAGTACGCTATAGCATCTTCAGAAAAGATAAACTAGAAGAGGAAGAGGAACAGGAGAACAAGAAGATTCGAGGAAGAAGGCTGTATGGGAGCGCCGCCGGGACAGTAACCGTTGGCTCCAATTGGGAATTGGGCTGGATGAACGCAGTCAAGCGATCGACAGCCCGCCTGTTTCCGGCCGGGCGTCCCTACACCAAATCATCATCATCATCATCATCATGCCTACACAAATCAGGTCTTTGTATATTCTTCTGACTTTATCTTGGACTATAAAATTTAAATTGCGAATGAAATACACTTATGAGTATGAATAGTATTTTGATGTGAATATCGGCTCCATAGCTCTCCATTAGTCCTACCGTGCGAAAGAAAGTCCGACCCCTGCTGATTACCTAAACTTGCCAAATATCAATCCGAATTTCCGTTGCCTGGTGTTCACACGATTTCTGTGAACTTTGCGTTTGTTGAAGTTTCAATCTTTGAAATAGGTATGTCATTATTTCAGCCAGAAACCGAGCAGACAGCGAACATGCCGCCTAAAAAGAAGCCGAGGCGCCGCGTCACCTTCAATGAGGAGGTGCTCGTTGCGGTCATAGGTAACAACATTATGTTTAAATATAAGTTTTTATATAAATTGTTGATGTGGCAACATTCTTTCTTCTCCTTCCGTGCGTCACCACGTATACACACCGTCCTTCTGCTTATCCAGTGTTTAATTATTTTTACCATCTTCCCCGACTCCGACACCTTGGAAATACACATAAGCCCTGCGCTCTTCAGTGGTCATCATGAACCCGGAGGACATCGACCCCACCAGTGAGTATTCTGCAGTATAGACACTATTGTGTCCAATGTATAGTGTCTAATTATGCCAATCACCCTTTGAAGAAGTTGAAGTTGCAGAGTGCTGATGATAGTAAGTGTACCTATTGCATTAAAAACGCTTTGGTGTTCAATAAGACCACTGATAGAATATAATACTCTTTATTGCACACCTTGGTTAAGTTAAGTTTGCACCTGGTATGTATAGCACTCCATACAAATGAGGTGCAAAGTTAACGCAACCAATCCCGTTTGTTGTATAAGAGCCCCCCTAAAATATTTATTTTATTTTATTTTTAGTATTTGTTATTATAGCGGCAAAAGAAATACATCATCTGTAAAAATTTCAACTATCTAGCTATCACCGTTCTTGAGATACAGCCTGGTGTCAACGGCAGCTATGAAAACTTCAAGAAAAGAAGCGGAAAACCATTGCTAGGCCCAGTAACACCCGGATCAAGCCACAAAAACGTGTGGACCGAAGCTAAGGAGATTTTGAGTTCAATGAATTTTACTAGTTATGATGGTAACAAAAACACTGTGTCATCTATCACAAATTGGCTACAAACAACTGAAAATATTCAATATATATTGAGTTCAATGAATTTTACTAGTAATGATGGTAACAAAAAAACTGTGCCATCACAAATTGGCTACAAACAACTGAAAATATTCAATATATAGTAGATTTTAAAAAAAAATAACTATGGTTTGACATCCCTCTGGCTTAGACATTTTAACCAGGACCCCTTGGAGAATTTTTTCGGCTGTATTCGAAGCCATGGATATAGAAATACGTCACCGTCATGTGCTGGCTTTGAAGCAGCCTTTGCATCTCTGCTCATTAATAATTTGAGCAGTGTGCATTCTCCGGGGTCCAATTGTGAAGCAGATTCCTGAAAAACATTATTTTTTGAGGAACCTCCGTTAGCGACTTGTTCGGTGGAAGTCGATTTTGATGATGTGGACAGTGACAACATCTTTGTGAAGTTAGAAGAAAAAATTTATGTCTTAAAATAAAAGCCCAAATAGACTACTTATGTCACGGGATATGTGCTTAGAAAATTAAAATTTAAAAAATGCCCTGATTGCCGACAATGCTTCTACACCAATGAAAATGCAAGCACAATCACAATAAGAAAGTTTAATAAGCAAAAAAAGAAGATGTCATATTGTCATATCCCTCGACAGCCCTCATGAAATGCTTCTCTAATATACAAGATATTGTCATTTTTATATTACATAATGACTCGAAAAATAATAATATCTGACAATATATAAAAACAATATTATCAGTTGTTATAGATTATAATTTTATTAAGTGTGAAATACACAAAAAATACATTATAACAAAAATGGAAGATGTGTCCATTAACTTATTTTTATATAATTGGTGCAAAGACATTAATAAATTATTAAATGGTATAAGAAACGATTATGATAAAAATGATAGAGTGCAATGTAACCCTTAATTTGACAATAAAAACGAAGGTCGCTAGTTCAAGCCTCGTTGAGGTTGAATAGAGCAAACAACTCTCGTTCGAAAAAAAATAGACAAAGATGGTCAAAGAGTGTGTTCATCCTGGCGAACATTGTATTGTATTGTGTTTAAAAAAAGACATAGAAAATAAACTGTACTCCAACTTATTGCGTTTTTTTTTGCTTTTTCCTTTCGCTTTTGCTGTGTACAGAGTGGTCCAACGAACTTTATAATGTCATTCACGCGCATATTGATTGTCCTTCTCTCCTTTCGCTTCTGAATTTCATTACTCGATATAAGGCACGAAACCCGTCTCACAAATTATTCAAGCTCCAAATTTACAAAAATAATACCTCCTTCTACAATCCCATTATACGAATGTGTCGATTATATAATGAAACTATAGTTAAACATCCTTCTTTGGATATATTTAATCATAAGCTACTTACATTTAAAAATATTGTTAAGAAACTATTTGTGTAACTCAAAATAGGATTTTAAGCCTAACACAACCATAGAAAAGTATAGATTAATAATGCCATAATATTAATTCCATACCCTGTTACTTACAAATGCAACATATAATACTCTCTGTCTAGCGATTAATTAGTAATATATGTTATTAAACTTTCTGTGCACACACTTTTTAGAATTATAGTCCAGACCTAGACGATAAGCAACAATTTGTATGTAATTGACTGTAATTTGTTGTGTGAGCCTAATAAATAAATAAATAAATTTGTATTCATTTTCCAGGCAGAGTGTATTCGAGAGCACTACCGCTGACCATCCTCGGTGTGCTAGGAGTGCTGGCGGGGATGACCTCGCTGTTCCTACCAGAGACGCTGCATCAGCCCCTGCCCCAGACCCTGGGGGATGGAGAACTCTTCGGTCGCAATTTTAAGATATTCAGCTGTGTCGAGCGTCCGACGAATAATTAATAGGCCTTATTCCTTTTAAAATGTATTATTATGACAAATAGATTGATAATTTCAACCAACTTTTCGAAGTGAATAATACTTTTCCCTGAGTTCTAGGTAGTAACATAGCTATTTCATGCTTTCATTTCGTGCAGTCTAAATAAGTTGAAAAACTAATTTTCCACGTGAGTTTTGGCGATTGTCACAATCTAATTTTTAATTTCGGTATAAGAGCCCTATTCTCGGAAATGGTTTCGGAATTAACAAAGAAAAAAACCGGCCAAGAGCATGTCGGGCCACGCTCAGTGTAGGGTTCCGTAGCTGCTCATCCTTCACAATAAACTGCTGTTTTAAGCCCGAAGTTTACGTTAAGAAAGATTTTAAGCTCTATAAAAAGGTCGTGAACGCCCTAGAAACTGTAATCACTTATTACCTTCTGGAAGTCAACTTACGACCTTTTAAAGAAAAAATATGAAAATTGGCGATAACTCAAAAACGGCTCGACCGATTTTGTTCAATATAGTTTTCATTGAAAGTACTTATAAGGCCTCATTAACATGAATTTTTCCGATTTTTTTTGACCCGTGGTTGAAAATTTAGAGGGGGGGGGACACTATTTTTTTTGTTTTTGGAGCGAATATTTACAAAACTGCTGTATTTATCAAAAAATAATGTTATAAGACCCCAATTATTTTTACAAGACCTATTCAACGACACCCCACACACCAGTATTGAAAAAAAAAAAAATCACCCCCACTTTAGGTGTTCGAAAGGTACCCGAAAAAAAAAATTTTAATTTTATTTTACCGTTCTGTCGGCGTTATACATACACATACTCATACCAAATTTCAGCTTTCTAGTACTAATGATCACGGAGCTAAGCCGCGGACGGACGGACGGACGGACGGACAGACGGACATGGCGAAACTATAAGGGTTCCTAGTTGACTACGGAACCCTAAAAAAATGGGTTTAGGTTACCTTTTTTTTGCGAGTGTCGCTGCGGCCAAAGAAATTATTTTCTAAGGTCCAAGTCTTAGGTATAAGATGTGATAGAAATAGATATCCTTAATATTATGGTCTATTGATATGACCATTAGATTTATTATACATGTCTACTTATAAGAGATTTGAAATATGTAATTAAGTAAATTTTGCACCTTAAATTTATAATTTTCTTAAGGGATATTATTAATGGCACAGCAAACAAATAATCGCCTATCAATTTATTTTCATCAATTATATACTTTTTACATCAAATTAATTATTGCACAGCAAATAAAATAAATGCCTAGCAAAAATTGTACTGCAGATAATTAGAAAATACACATCAGCACGACATTACTTTCATCTTTTTAAAGAACCCAGTAGGTTAGGTTAGGTTTGTTTCATAATTATTCTGAAAAATAAACAGTTTTTGAAATAAATGGCTTTCATACAAATTAAAATTTGACGAAACTTTACAGATGGGAAACAAAAATTAGTGTTTCAGATAGGTAACCATCTAATCCTGATCACCTTTCAGAGCAGATCCGACTCGGTCGGGTTAGATTAGGTTAGTTTTTTTTTTATATCCCTAAAAAACGCTCCATAATGTGCGGTAGTCATTATTAGCTATGGATTACTTAAATATATGCTTTACTTTTAAATAAATAGATGCACGCAACAAATATAAATTGTAGTATATTTAGTAAAATTTGAGTGCAATATTTGCTGTGCAATCAGTAATTTTGATATGAAAATTGATTATTTTTGCATAGAAAAAGGTTTTTTTTTATGTGCGTTTAAATACTACCCTTTTATTTATTATTTTAGGAGTAAGGGATATGCTTTAGCTTAAGTAAATATAATATTTATTTTCTATGATTATATTATTACGCTTTATGTGTCATAAATAAATCGTTATAGTATTATTTCTATTATATAGTTTTATTTCAGAGATATCGATTCCGTCCTTACAAAGTGACTTTTAAACTTATAAATTCGGGATTCGTAAAATGCGAGCAAAGTTCATTGAAGTGCTAGGGTCGTCACTAGGTGTCGACGTCATTTCAATCGATTTTGCTCATTTTGCGGTACGGCTTATTATGAAATTTTAAACTTAATATTACCACGGCTCCAATGCAAAACAACAACAAAAGTAACAAGAAATCATTATTAAAGAAACAAGGCTTAAATGGATATAAAGTTACAAAATTGCAAACAATTAATTAATTAATTTAAACTTTATTCCTCACTAGCGACCAAGGCTTCGCACGGGAGCAATGCTAATAAATTATGCATGTATTATACATAAATATAAACCTTTCCCCTGAATGACTATTTATAAAAAAAAACGCATCAAGATCTGTTGTGTAGTTTTAAAGATCCAAGCATACATAGCAACAGACAGACAGCAGGAAGCGACTTTGTTTTATACTATGTAGTGATTACAAATCTCTACCAGTCAACCATGAGAACCAATAGACAGGTGGGGTATTGGTAGTTAGGGCTGTGGTCAGGGGAAAGGAGATTGACAAGGTTTGGCCCAAATACTGCCCAGATGAAAATACGTCTAACGAGTTCCTTGCGTTACTTTCTATTAGAAAAAACACATATTTTCAAAATTCGTCCTAGAGAAAAAAAATAAACAAGAATTTTCGTTTTTAAGGTTCACAGACCACTTAATTTAAGGTTTCTTAGTGAGAAAACGCATTTGATTTCAATTCCTGCTCAATTCCTCGATACAATGATTATCGATGACTATGACGACAATTAGAAGTGTTTGTGTATACTATGACGAAAATTTAGTACCCAACAATTTTTTTTTTCATGACTCCTTGGATAGATATTAAAGCGCTTTAGTATACAGTCTAGTGTTAGCCTAAGGAACATGATGTACTATATGTTTAGTCTGGGCAGCACTTGGGCCAACTCCCATATAAAAGTGGTAAATTTCCTTTGAATTTATTAAGTGAATGCAAATTGTAGCAATACTATAGTATAGGTGCCAAGCAGCGTAAGTAACTGGAGTGGCGTAGTTGCATCTTGAGTGCATTTCCCCTTCATGAATCCGGCTTGTTCCATGTTGTCAGCTTGTAACCATGTACCAAAACACTATTTCTGGCATATAATTAAGCTTGATAGCCTTAAAACAACAAAATCCCACAAAATTTCAATAATTAATTATAGTTCAGAAAAATAAACTAATTCCCAACAGAAATTCTACCTACTTATTTAGTATATATATATTTAGTACCTTAATTGCTAGAGAGCAATGTTACCCGGTCAAAGTTGCAAGTCAGAATCCATTAATCCTACAAAGCCCCTCCGTATTTATACCTAACTCTCTAGACATTCGTCAATGCCGTCCTACTAGACTGCCCCGTCCTATTTGACTGCTCCGTCCTACTCGACTGCCCCGTCCTACTAGACTGCCCCGTCCTATTTGACTGCTCCGTCCTACTCGACTGCCCCGTCCTACTCGAATGCTCCGTCCTACTCGACTGCTCCGTCCTACTCGACTGCTTCAACAGCTTCGACTCTCTCGGGACATCCGACACGTCACGTGACCTTCGAGTCCCCGCCCACTAAACGCTGTACATGGAATTTTGATCCTTATTCAGTATAATTAAAGCTCAATTTTTCATTGGCAAATTTTGTGAATAAAAATTTGTTATTAAAAAAAATGGTAGGATTTTTGTATTCGCTCATTTTTAATACTGCCATTAAATGATGATGTTAATATTATATGGTGGAATATGATCTTATTGCTAATTGTGACGGGAATTTGATGATGATAATGATGATGTGAGTCTTACGATGGTGATATATGATTATATGATGGCGAGACCAGGACGAGACCATGCGGATCAACACACAACGAGGCTGCAACAATGATTAAAATAACAAACTCTTATTTTGATGAATTTACTCGCATTATTCCTGAAAAACACTGGTTAGTCTCGGCTGAAAGTGCAATAGATGAACTCGTATTATCGAAGAGAAGTATTTCGACTCGTTCATTTATTGCTTACTTTGCAGCCTCTACAACAATGTACAATATAACGATGATAAAAATATATATCGGAATTGCACTTTTTGTCTTTTTCTGTTAAAATATATCATTTTCATTTGAACTTATTGACTAAAATTACGAATATTTTTTTTTTACAATATTTCAAAATTCCTAATTCAACTCAATTTATTGTCAATATCATGAACTTTCTAGTTATAAATGGATATTCAATCAATATAGAATCCAATTTATTCCAGAAAACATGGATAAAGTTGCAAATATTAAAGTGGCGAAAAAACAATGCCTACACAAAGAGAAGTGAGACAGATAAGACCGAAAAGGGGCTTTCCACAAGGAGGATGTTTATCACCACTGATGTGGTGCTTACTTCTAGACTCCTTAATCGAGAGGACAAATAAAGGAGTATAGGCGTATAGGCGTGCAAGCGTTCTCGGACGATGGAGTCATACTGGTACGAGGAGTGGCACTAGATGTGGTCAGAGACATAATGAGAAGAGGAGTGATGGAAATATTAGCATGGTGTAGGGATAGAGGATTGGATCTAAACCCTGATAAAACAAAACTGATATTATTTACCAATAAGAGGAAAATAGAGAAAATGAAGCCTATCAGTATTCAAGGCAAAGAACTGGAAGTAGTCAAGGAGCTCAAATATCTGGGAATAACGTTAGACAGTACTCTCAGATTCAAGACACACATAAGAGAACAATCGGCAAAGGCCATAAGAACGCTCTACCAGTGTAAGAGGGCGGTCGGAAGGAAATGGGGCCTGAAACCAGCTATGATACACTGGATTTACAAGGCGGTGATACTACCGAGAATACTATACGGTGCCATAGTATGGTGGCATAAGGCCAACATCAAAAAATACCATAAAAAACTATCAAAAGTACAAAGACTGGCATGTCTTATGATCACGGGGGCAATGAGAACAACGCCCACGCAGGCGATGGAGATCATGCTCGGTCTCAAGTCACTTAAAATAGAAGCGGAGCAGAAGGCCATGGAACAATGGTACAGAATGAAAGCATGTAAGGAATGGAGAGGAAGCTTGGTGAACAAGGGACACGCACTTATTCAGAGGGAAGCAGGCTCGAAGATGGGGATGCTTACCCAGAACAACGACCTCATAAAGAGACAGGAGATGTTCGATAAGAAATATAGGATACACATAGGAGAAAGGGACAACTGGAAAATAGAGGAATCCACGAAATTAGCAGGAGCCGGCATAGTGATACCGAAGCTGGATAAGAAGGTACACATACCTGCCTTTACGTATAATCTAATGTACCCTCGTTGCAGGTTGGTGACGACGCTGTACGACAACATTACCGGCCAGAAAATCGCCATCTTCGAGCCAGATGAAGGCGCCTTCGAGGAAGTAGTCACGCTCTGCACTCGCACCGTGTTCAACTACAACTTCGGGCTGTGCAGCATACAGCACTTTTAGAGCCTTAACGAGATCTATCTGCAGAAGGTCGCTGACATCGACAAGGTTCAGGCCCTGTTGGATAAGCTCTACGTGTTCTATGATGAAGGTTGGTGTTAACCATATTTTGTATCGATGTTCTTTCCGAGAAATGGTGAGGCGATGTCACCTAACAGCCCAGCAAAAGCGAGGCGATAAATGATTTGTGGATTTAGGAATGATCAAATTACAGAATCTCGTGATTTGCATTAAGTCTCTTCTTGATACAGAGCGTGTCTGTCAATAAACATTCGGGATGCCTTTTTAAAAAAATCTTATATATATATACTCTCCAAGAAGTGTTCGGCTGCAGCGACTACTTTCCTACAAATTATTCCGCTATGGAAACCCTGCAGCTTCGCAGCAGCCTGCTGCTTCTTGGTCTATATTTGTGTAGAATGTTTCAAGCATGTAGAGCCTGGTTTAGGTTGGATTGTCTGAAAATCACTGTTAATATTTTAATTAAGAGAATTATAATTAGATAAAGTATAAGCGCCTTCTTATTTTTAGGTACACCCCAAGTGTGCGGCGAAGTCGTCCGACGGCAACTGGTACCGCGCCACCGTCGTCAGCGCCACCGACACCGACGTCAAACTGCAGTTCCCCGACAAATACAAATACAAATACAAATATCTTTATTTGCGTAAAATGTGGTATTAAAGATGGTACATTTCAAATAAATACAGACACACACATTTTGCCAGCAACTGGCATGCAAAACAAGAATTTTAAAATACGACACTAATATATAATAAAGCGTCTATAACTAATAATGCAATTATACCTTAATCCATAACAGAAGTCACATCTAAACATATTTATGACCATAAAATATTAAACAAATGTCAGTGCATACTAAATAATTCCTTATAAAACTATCTTAACCTAAAAAAATATATAATGTCATTTGATTGTTCAATTTATGGTGTCATTTACTTCTTATAATATTGGAAATATTCATCCACCGAATAAAAACATTTTTGCACTAGCCAGTTTTTAAGTTCCTTTCTAAATAAGTTAATTGGCAATTCTTTTATGTCATTGTGCAAACGATTGTAAATACTTACTGACATGCAGTAGGTGCTGTTGCCATACAGTTTTGTCTTTATTGCTGGAAAAACGAGACGATCTGGGTACCTTGTTAGAAATTTACAATTAGTTTTATTTGTTTTATACAATTCAGGATGCATTTTAACAAATTGACAAACTTCGTAGATATACATGCTTGGTACTGTTAACAAATTCAACTCCTGGAATAAGGGTCTACACGACGTCAGGATGTCAACATTTGATATGGCCCGGATGCACTGTTTTTGTGCTACCAGCACTCGCTTAGCGTGACAAGAGTTACCCCAAAGGAGAATGCCATATCTTATCAGGGAGCAAACATATCCATGATAAGCTTGTATTGCCGATTCTTTGGTGCTAACTTTAGTAAGCCTCCATAAGGCATACGCAAATGAGTTAATTTTACTGCATAATTGGTTAATATGCTCGTGCCAAGAGAATTTATCATCTAAGAGTATACCTAAAAACTTTGTCTCGCAAGATTCTGTCACTGTCTGATCTTCAAACGTAACAGTTAACGACTGCTTATTTGCATTCCGATTTATAAACTGAATATATGTCGTTTTGCTTATATTAACACTTAAATTATTTTTGCGCAGCCAGGTCACAATGCTACATAAAACATTATTTATATTATCATTGTATGTATCAATGTCATAACATGGCACAACCACGGATAAGTCATCTGCAAATAAAGTGCAATCATAATTTATCGCATTAGGTAAGTCATTTATGTACAGTAAAAATAGTAGGGGGCCCAAAATACTCCCCTGCGGTACACCAACCTTATTGATTTTAGTAGAAGACTTATGAGTAGATGCAGTATTCGCAGAATCGATTTGGGTTATTTCTACAAACTGGGTTCTCGCATATAGATAGTCCCTAAGCCATTTATTGACTACCCCTCTTAGGCCATAGAGCTCACATTTAGCCAGGAGTGTTTCATGGCAGACAAAGTCAAAGGCCCGGCTCATGTCGAAGAAGATTGCAGTTACAGGTAAGCTTTGATTCATGTAGCCTAGAATTAAATTTGACAAGTTAAAAGCAGCTAATGACGTCGATTTCCCTTTCTGAAAGCCAAACTGTTCAGGTTTAATAATCTTATACTTATTAATGAATGACGTTAAACGGTTTTGAAACGCCTTTTCAAATATCTTAGCGAGAACTGAAATAAGCGATATTGGTCGATAGCTCTCAACACATTCTTTATTTCCTTTTTTTTTGTAGAGAGGTTTGATTAGGGAAAGCTTTAGTGGCTCCGGAAAAGTACCGCTCGTGAAGGATAAGTTAACCAAGTAGCTTAAAACCGTTGCGATTTCGTTTTTAGATTCTTTTATAACCTTTGTTTGTATCTCGTCAAAACCGGCCGAGTTTGTAGGTTTTAGGGAACTAATTAATTTGCATATCTCGTTTGCATCTGTAGGCACTAGAAATAAACTAGCAGAATTATCCTGAACTAGTGAAGTGTCAGGTTTACCTATATTGTGAGAATTTGTGTCAGTTAAATTTATATAATAGTCATTAAAAGTATTTGCTATGTCAGAGGGATTTACTAATATGTCGTCATTCCTAATAATTTTATCTATCTGAGTATCAACATTTTTACATTCAGTCACATTCTTAATTACGTCCCATGTAGCCTTACATATATTTTTGGAGCGAGCAATGTATTTGACGTTGGATAATTTTTGAGCCTGATATATGCATCTCTTTAGAACTTTACTGTATGTGTTATATTTATTTTTACTGCTATTGTTTTTTGGATTTTTATAATAACAAAAACGTAGGCGTCTTTTTGTTATTACAGATTTTTTGACTCCACGCGTAAGCCAAGCAGTCGATTTTGTATTGACTTTAGTTTTAATTTTGATAATCGGGAAGCACAGCCTATAGAAAAGAATGAATGTGTCAAAAAATGTTCTGAACGCAATGTTTGTGTCCTGTTCACTATAAACATCAGACCACAATAAGCTACGGAGATAAGCGCAAAATTTTGCTATATTCTCTGGACTATAGTCTCTCTTATATATATACAGACATGAAACTGGTTTTTCCTTATTTTTTACAGCAAATGAGAGACATTGTGCAGTTTCGTGGTCTGATAAGCCTAGTTTAAGAATCTCACATCGAGTTTCCGGAATATTCGATAGTATCTGGTCCAAACACGATTCTCGACGCGTGGGACCAAGTACGTGCAGTTTGAAATTATTATTTATTGCGATTCGTGTGAGTTCCTTCGCTTGCACTGTGGTCTTAAGTAAGTCTATATTAAAATCTCCGACTATAACGACTTTATATTTTAATTTGTGCTTGAGTTTGTTAGCAACAAGTTCTAACTTTCTAAGAAAAAGTGACGAATAAGGTGTTGGTGTTCTGTAAATGCAAATAATAATACATTTTTGTGCCGGTATCTCTATACCACAGCATTCAAAAACGTAATCTTCACAATAGTTTTCTAAAATAGATAACACTTTTGTTTGGAGTTGGTTTGTACAAAATATGCAAACTCCACCTCTCTTTTGATGAGCCCGAGAATATGATGCCGCCAAACGATACCCAGATATACGTAAATTCCTTTCGTTACCAGCTTTTAAGAATGTCTCTGTAAAACATAAGACATCAAATTGCTTATTGTCTCGCTCTAACTCATCAAGTGTTATTTCCAGTAAATTTCTTTTGCTTACTAGTCCCGCTATATTTTGATGAAATATATTAAACAAATTACAATTAGGAGCGAAAAAACTGTTGATTTAACATACCTACGCCAGTCTCTTTCGGGAAATAATCGGTGATACGTTTTTGCTTCAACATTTGACTACTTTCTGGAATGTAATCGGTGATATATTTTTGCTTTAAAGTCTTATTTATTTTAATCTGCTTATTAGCTATTTTACATTTCAATTTATTATAAGTCAAATATTTGTTCTTATAGTCATAGGAATCAATTAGAAAATTTATTTTTGAACATAATTTATAATAATTATTCAAGTGAAATACATCCAAATATGCACAATTGTCAAAATTATTACATAACACCTTTACACAGTGGTTCAATTTATTTTCATTTAGGTGCAGACTATTTTTTACACCGGTAACAATAATGAAAGCTTCGGGGCGAGATTTTATAAATGCGCCGAGCTCCACAAGTAATTTTATAGGATTACTGTCATTTTCTCCAATACTTATGATGATAACATTTTTGGAGGTAGCATTTAAAGTTTCTGGTGAGTGAAGTATATCCTCACAACGTGCGCCGGGCTTGATGGTCGATGCTACTGCGTATTTTTCATAGACAGACTCCTGTCTTGACTTCAATAGTGCGGTCGCCAGTCCCTTACATTGTTCACCACCGATTATGTTTATTTTACCTGGCAAGTTTTCACAATTTTCAGTTAATTCTTGCCCGTGTTTGGCGCTAGATGTGAGAGCCGGATTTATATCTGGATAACCTTGTGAAGTTTGGACAGACTTTTCTATTCCAACATTTAGATGTTCACTGCTAAAACTGGTTTGCGTAGATTTTTGTTTATTCTCTCTGGTTTTCGCTGGTTTTATAACGTTTGATGTGGATTTACAAATCTCCTTCAGCTGCTGAATTTGCCGGTTGCAATCCAATAACTGCTTGCTCAGCTTATCGTTTTCGATCAGGAGTTTAGTACTGTAACTATCGGCGAACTTGAGTTTCTACGGCAACATGGTGACCATCTCCAAAGACTTGGTCGGGGAGGTACGCTAGCGTATTTCAGGCAGAGGTATGCGGCATAATGAGATGTGCACAAATAATAGATGAATGTTCACAGGAAGTGGGATCTGTCGTTATATACACAGACAGCCAGGCTGCACTAAAAGCGTTAGACAAACAGACGGTAAGCTCGTCCTTGGTAAAGGAATGCAGAGAAGCCCTGAACAAACTTGGAGAATACACAAGGATTACGGTAGCATGGGTACCTGGACATCAGGGTGTGACAGGGAATGAAAGGGCAGATGAGATGGCAAGGCTAGGAGCAGAGAGGGAACTCATAGGACCCGAACCTGCACTGCCAATATCGGCAGAAGTTACGAAAGGAGTTATAGCTAGGCTAATGGAGGAAGAGGCCAATAGACAATAGGCAAGAGACAACGGACTGTCGACAATCGAAGATGATCCTAGGAGGCATCAACAGAAAAAGGACCAGGTATCTACTGGAACTAGGTAAGAAAACTCTCAGACTATTAACAGGCATAATCACGGGACACAACAGCCTTAACAGGCACCTACACATTATGGGTGTAGTAAGTGATCCATACTGCTCGCACTGTGGCCAGGAGGAGACGAGTAAGCATGTTATAGCAGAGTGTGGCATGTATGCGATAGTACGCTATAGCATCTTCAGAAAAGATAAACTAGAAGAGGAAGAGGAACAGGAGAACAAGAAGATTCGAGGAAGAAGGCTGTATGGGAGCGCCGCCGGGACAGTAACCGTTGGCTCCAATTGGGAATTGGGCTGGATGAACGCAGTCAAGCGATCGACAGCCCGCCTGTTTCCGGCCGGGCGTCCCTACACCAAATCATCATCATCATCATCATCATGCCTACACAAATCAGGTCTTTGTATATTCTTCTGACTTTATCTTGGACTATAAAATTTAAATTGCGAATGAAATACACTTATGAGTATGAATAGTATTTTGATGTGAATATCGGCTCCATAGCTCTCCATTAGTCCTACCGTGCGAAAGAAAGTCCGACCCCTGCTGATTACCTAAACTTGCCAAATATCAATCCGAATTTCCGTTGCCTGGTGTTCACACGATTTCTGTGAACTTTGCGTTTGTTGAAGTTTCAATCTTTGAAATAGGTATGTCATTATTTCAGCCAGAAACCGAGCAGACAGCGAACATGCCGCCTAAAAAGAAGCCGAGGCGCCGCGTCACCTTCAATGAGGAGGTGCTCGTTGCGGTCATAGGTAACAACATTATGTTTAAATATAAGTTTTTATATAAATTGTTGATGTGGCAACATTCTTTCTTCTCCTTCCGTGCGTCACCACGTATACACACCGTCCTTCTGCTTATCCAGTGTTTAATTATTTTTACCATCTTCCCCGACTCCGACACCTTGGAAATACACATAAGCCCTGCGCTCTTCAGTGGTCATCATGAACCCGGAGGACATCGACCCCACCAGTGAGTATTCTGCAGTATAGACACTATTGTGTCCAATGTATAGTGTCTAATTATGCCAATCACCCTTTGAAGAAGTTGAAGTTGCAGAGTGCTGATGATAGTAAGTGTACCTATTGCATTAAAAACGCTTTGGTGTTCAATAAGACCACTGATAGAATATAATACTCTTTATTGCACACCTTGGTTAAGTTAAGTTTGCACCTGGTATGTATAGCACTCCATACAAATGAGGTGCAAAGTTAACGCAACCAATCCCGTTTGTTGTATAAGAGCCCCCCTAAAATATTTATTTTATTTTATTTTTAGTATTTGTTATTATAGCGGCAAAAGAAATACATCATCTGTAAAAATTTCAACTATCTAGCTATCACCGTTCTTGAGATACAGCCTGGTGTCAACGGCAGCTATGAAAACTTCAAGAAAAGAAGCGGAAAACCATTGCTAGGCCCAGTAACACCCGGATCAAGCCACAAAAACGTGTGGACCGAAGCTAAGGAGATTTTGAGTTCAATGAATTTTACTAGTTATGATGGTAACAAAAACACTGTGTCATCTATCACAAATTGGCTACAAACAACTGAAAATATTCAATATATATTGAGTTCAATGAAATTTACTAGTAATGATGGTAACAAAAAAACTGTGCCATCACAAATTGGCTACAAACAACTGAAAATATTCAATATATAGTAGATTTAAAAAAAAAATAACTATGGTTTGACATCCCTCTGGCTTAGACATTTTAACCAGGACCCCTTGGAGAATTTTTTCGGCTGTATTCGAAGCCATGGATATAGAAATACGTCACCGTCATGTGCTGGCTTTGAAGCAGCCTTTGCATCTCTGCTCATTAATAATTTGAGCAGTGTGCATTCTCCGGGGTCCAATTGTGAAGCAGATTCCTGCAAAACATTATTTTTTAAGGAACCTCCGTTAGCGACTTGTTCGGTGGAAGTCGATTTTGATGATGTGGACAGTGACAACATCTTTGTGAAGTTAGAAGAAAAAATTTATGTCTTAAAATAAAAGCCCAAATAGACTACTTATGTCACGGGATATGTGCTTAGAAAATTAAAATTTAAAAAATGCCCTGATTGCCGACAATGCTTCTACACCAATGAAAATGCAAGCACAATCACAATAAGAAAGTTTAATAAGCAAAAAAAGAAGATGTCATATTGTCATATCCCTCGACAGCCCTCATGAAATGCTTCTCTAATATACAAGATATTGTCATTTTTATATTACATAATGACTCGAAAAATAATAATATCTGACAATATATAAAAACAATATTATCAGTTGTTATAGATTATAATTTTATTAAGTGTGAAATACACAAAAAATACATTATAACAAAAATGGAAGATGTGTCCATTAACTTATTTTTATATAATTGGTGCAAAGACATTAATAAATTATTAAATGGTATAAGAAACGATTATGATAAAAATGATAGAGTGCAATGTAACCCTTAATTTGACAATAAAAACGAAGGTCGCTAGTTCAAGCCTCGTTGAGGTTGAATAGAGCAAACAACTCTCGTTCGAAAAAAAATAGACAAAGATGGTCAAAGAGTGTGTTCATCCTGGCGAACATTGTATTGTATTGTGTTTAAAAAAAGACATAGAAAATAAACTGTACTCCAACTTATTGCGTTTTTTTTTGCTTTTTCCTTTCGCTTTTGCTGTGTACAGAGTGGTCCAACGAACTTTATAATGTCATTCACGCGCATATTGATTGTCCTTCTCTCCTTTCGCTTCTGAATTTCATTACTCGATATAAGGCACGAAACCCGTCTCACAAATTATTCAAGCTCCAAATTTACAAAAATAATACCTCCTTCTACAATCCCATTATACGAATGTGTCGATTATATAATGAAACTATAGTTAAACATCCTTCTTTGGATATATTTAATCATAAGCTACTTACATTTAAAAATATTGTTAAGAAACTATTTGTGTAACTCAAAATAGGATTTTAAGCCTAACACAACCATAGAAAAGTATAGATTAATAATGCCATAATATTAATTCCATACCCTGTTACTTACAAATGCAACATATAATACTCTCTGTCTAGCGATTAATTAGTAATATATGTTATTAAACTTTCTGTGCACACACTTTTTAGAATTATAGTCCAGACCTAGACGATAAGCAACAATTTGTATGTAATTGACTGTAATTTGTTGTGTGAGCCTAATAAATAAATAAATAAATTTGTATTCATTTTCCAGGCAGAGTGTATTCGAGAGCACTACCGCTGACCATCCTCGGTGTGCTAGGAGTGCTGGCGGGGATGACCTCGCTGTTCCTACCAGAGACGCTGCATCAGCCCCTGCCCCAGACCCTGGGGGATGGAGAACTCTTCGGTCGCAATTTTAAGATATTCAGCTGTGTCGAGCGTCCGACGAATAATTAATAGGCCTTATTCCTTTTAAAATGTATTATTATGACAAATAGATTGATAATTTCAACCAACTTTTCGAAGTGAATAATACTTTTCCCTGAGTTCTAGGTAGTAACATAGCTATTTCATGCTTTCATTTCGTGCAGTCTAAATAAGTTGAAAAACTAATTTTCCACGTGAGTTTTGGCGATTGTCACAATCTAATTTTTAATTTCGGTATAAGAGCCCTATTCTCGGAAATGGTTTCGGAATTAACAAAGAAAAAAACCGGCCAAGAGCATGTCGGGCCACGCTCAGTGTAGGGTTCCGTAGCTGCTCATCCTTCACAATAAACTGCTGTTTTAAGCCCGAAGTTTACGTTAAGAAAGATTTTAAGCTCTATAAAAAGGTCGTGAACGCCCTAGAAACTGTAATCACTTATTACCTTCTGGAAGTCAACTTACGACCTTTTAAAGAAAAAATATGAAAATTGGCGATAACTCAAAAACGGCTCGACCGATTTTGTTCAATATAGTTTTCATTGAAAGTACTTATAAGGCCTCATTAACATGAATTTTTCCGATTTTTTTTGACCCGTGGTTGAAAATTTAGAGGGGGGGGGGACACTATTTTTTTTGTTTTTGGAGCGAATATTTACAAAACTGCTGTATTTATCAAAAAATAATGTTATAAGACCCCAATTATTTTTACAAGACCTATTCAACGACACCCCACACACCAGTATTGAAAAAAAAAAAAATCACCCCCACTTTAGGTGTTCGAAAGGTACCCGAAAAAAAAAATTTTAATTTTATTTTACCGTTCTGTCGGCGTTATACATACACATACTCATACCAAATTTCAGCTTTCTAGTACTAATGATCACGGAGCTAAGCCGCGGACGGACGGACGGACGGACGGACAGACGGACATGGCGAAACTATAAGGGTTCCTAGTTGACTACGGAACCCTAAAAAAATGGGTTTAGGTTACCTTTTTTTTGCGAGTGTCGCTGCGGCCAAAGAAATTATTTTCTAAGGTCCAAGTCTTAGGTATAAGATGTGATAGAAATAGATATCCTTAATATTATGGTCTATTGATATGACCATTAGATTTATTATACATGTCTACTTATAAGAGATTTGAAATATGTAATTAAGTAAATTTTGCACCTTAAATTGATAATTTTCTTAAGGGATATTATTAATGGCACAGCAAACAAATAATCGCCTATCAATTTATTTTCATCAATTATATACTTTTTACATCAAATTAATTATTGCACAGCAAATAAAATAAATGCCTAGCAAAAATTGTACTGCAGATAATTAGAAAATACACATCAGCACGACATTACTTTCATCTTTTTAAAGAACCCAGTAGGTTAGGTTAGGTTTGTTTCATAATTATTCTGAAAAATAAACAGTTTTTGAAATAAATGGCTTTCATACAAATTAAAATTTGACGAAACTTTACAGATGGGAAACAAAAATTAGTGTTTCAGATAGGTAACCATCTAATCCTGATCACCTTTCAGAGCAGATCCGACTCGGTCGGGTTAGATTAGGTTAGTTTTTTTTTTATATCCCTAAAAAACGCTCCATAATGTGCGGTAGTCATTATTAGCTATGGATTACTTAAATATATGCTTTACTTTTAAATAAATAGATGCACGCAACAAATATAAATTGTAGTATATTTAGTAAAATTTGAGTGCAATATTTGCTGTGCAATCAGTAATTTTGATATGAAAATTGATTATTTTTGCATAGAAAAAGGTTTTTTTTTATGTGCGTTTAAATACTACCCTTTTATTTATTATTTTAGGAGTAAGGGATATGCTTTAGCTTAAGTAAATATAATATTTATTTTCTATGATTATATTATTACGCTTTATGTGTCATAAATAAATCGTTATAGTATTATTTCTATTATATAGTTTTATTTCAGAGATATCGATTCCGTCCTTACAAAGTGACTTTTAAACTTATAAATTCGGGATTCGTAAAATGCGAGCAAAGTTCATTGAAGTGCTAGGGTCGTCACTAGGTGTCGACGTCATTTCAATCGATTTTGCTCATTTTGCGGTATGGCTTATTATGAAATTTTAAACTTAATATTACCACGGCTCCAATGCAAAACAACAACAAAAGTAACAAGAAATCATTATTAAAGAAACAAGGCTTAAATGGATATAAAGTTACAAAATTGCAAACAATTAATTAATTAATTTAAACTTTATTCCTCACTAGCGACCAAGGCTTCGCACGGGAGCAATGCTAATAAATTATGCATGTATTATACATAAATATAAACCTTTCCCCTGAATGACTATTTATAAAAAAAAACGCATCAAGATCTGTTGTGTAGTTTTAAAGATCCAAGCATACATAGCAACAGACAGACAGCAGGAAGCGACTTTGTTTTATACTATGTAGTGATTACAAATCTCTACCAGTCAACCATGAGAACCAATAGACAGGTGGGGTATTGGTAGTTAGGGCTGTGGTCAGGGGAAAGGAGATTGACAAGGTTTGGCCCAAATACTGCCCAGATGAAAATACGTCTAACGAGTTCCTTGCGTTACTTTCTATTAGAAAAAACACATATTTTCAAAATTCGTCCTAGAGAAAAAAAATAAACATGAATTTTCGTTTTTAAGGTTCACAGACCACTTAATTTAAGGTTTCTTAGTGAGAAAACGCATTTGATTTCAATTCCTGCTCAATTCCTCGATACAATGATTATCGATGACTATGACGACAATTAGAAGTGTTTGTGTATACTATGACGAAAATTTAGTACCCAACAATTTTTTTTTTCATGACTCCTTGGATAGATATTAAAGCGCTTTAGTATACAGTCTAGTGTTAGCCTAAGGAACATGATGTACTATATGTTTAGTCTGGGCAGCACTTGGGCCAACTCCCATATAAAAGTGGTAAATTTCCTTTGAATTTATTAAGTGAATGCAAATTGTAGCAATACTATAGTATAGGTGCCAAGCAGCGTAAGTAACTGGAGTGGCGTAGTTGCATCTTGAGTGCATTTCCCCTTCATGAATCCGGCTTGTTCCATGTTGTCAGCTTGTAACCATGTACCAAAACACTATTTCTGGCATATAATTAAGCTTGATAGCCTTAAAACAACAAAATCCCACAAAATTTCAATAATTAATTATAGTTCAGAAAAATAAACTAATTCCCAACAGAAATTCTACCTACTTATTTAGTATATATATATTTAGTACCTTAATTGCTAGAGAGCAATGTTACCCGGTCAAAGTTGCAAGTCAGAATCCATTAATCCTACAAAGCCCCTCCGTATTTATACCTAACTCTCTAGACATTCGTCAATGCCGTCCTACTAGACTGCCCCGTCCTATTTGACTGCTCCGTCCTACTCGACTGCCCCGTCCTACTAGACTGCCCCGTCCTATTTGACTGCTCCGTCCTACTCGACTGCCCCGTCCTACTCGAATGCTCCGTCCTACTCGACTGCTCCGTCCTACTCGACTGCTTCAACAGCTTCGACTCTCTCGGGACATCCGACACGTCACGTGACCTTCGAGTCCCCGCCCACTAAACGCTGTACATGGAATTTTGATCCTTATTCAGTATAATTAAAGCTCAATTTTTCATTGGCAAATTTTGTGAATAAAAATTTGTTATTAAAAAAAATGGTAGGATGCCTACTTTTGTATTCGCTCATTTTTAATACTTCCATTAAATTATGTGGTGGTGTGGTATTATATGGTGGAATATGATCTTATTGCTAATTGTGACGGGAATTTGATGATGATAATGATGATGTGAGTCTTACGATGGTGATATATGATTATATGATGGCGAGACCATGACGAGACCATGCGGATCAACACACAACGAGGCTGCAACAATGATTAAAATAACAAACTCTTATTTTGATGAATTTACTTGCATTATTCCTGAAAAACACTGGTTAGTCTCGGCTGAAAGTGCAATAGATGAACTCGTATTATCGAAGAGAAGTATTTCGACTCGTTCATTTATTGCTTACTTTGCAGCCTCTACAACAATGTACAATATAACGATGATAAAAATATATATCGGAATCAAGAATAAAACGAAAGGGAGAAGGAAAGGACCAAAGATCCCTTTGGTCCTTTCCTTCTCCCTTTCGTTTTACGTTACGCTCCTTTGTTGGCAAAGCATCGAACAATAACGATTTCGATTTTTTAATCTCGTCAACCGTAAAACACTTTTCACATATTCGCACTAACGTTGGTTCATCAATTAATGAAATTTTATTTTGAATATACGACAACATTTCGTCAATAATGATGTTACACGTATTACACTTTAAAGTATTCGATGCCATTTTTAAAGACGACACAAGTGCCGCTTCCCGAGTGCAGAGGTCGCTCACGGATGATCGCTCGCGCAAGACTGAAATTACGAATATTTTTTTTTTACAATATTTCAAAATTCCTAATTCAACTCAATTTATTGTCAATATCATGAACTTTCTAGTTATAAATGGATATTCAATCAATATAGAATCCAATTTATTCCAGAAAACATGGATAAAGTTGCAAATATTAAAGTGGCGAAAAAACAATGCCTACACAAAGAGAAGTGAGACAGATAAGACCGAAAAGGGGCTTTCCACAAGGAGGATGTTTATCACCACTGATGTGGTGCTTACTTCTAGACTCCTTAATCGAGAGGACAAATAAAGGAGTATAGGCGTATAGGCGTGCAAGCGTTCTCGGACGATGGAGTCATACTGGTACGAGGAGTGGCACTAGATGTGGTCAGAGACATAATGAGAAGAGGAGTGATGGAAATATTAGCATGGTGTAGGGATAGAGGATTGGATCTAAACCCTGATAAAACAAAACTGATATTATTTACCAATAAGAGGAAAATAGAGAAAATGAAGCCTATCAGTATTCAAGGCATAGAACTGGAAGTAGTCAAGGAGCTCAAATATCTGGGAATAACGTTAGACAGTACTCTCAGATTCAAGACACACATAAGAGAACAATCGGCAAAGGCCATAAGAACGCTCTACCAGTGTAAGAGGGCGGTCGGAAGGAAATGGGGCCTGAAACCAGCTATGATACACTGGATTTACAAGGCGGTGATACTACCGAGAATACTATACGGTGCCATAGTATGGTGGCATAAGGCCAACATCAAAAAATACCATAAAAAACTATCAAAAGTACAAAGACTGGCATGTCTTATGATCACGGGGGCAATGAGAACAACGCCCACGCAGGCGATGGAGATCATGCTCGGTCTCAAGTCACTTAAAATAGAAGCGGAGAAGAAGGCCATGGAACAATGGTACAGAATGAAAGCATGTAAGGAATGGAGAGGAAGCTTGGTGAACAAGGGACACGCACTTATTCAGAGGGAAGCAGGCTCGAAGATGGGGATGCTTACCCAGAACAACGACCTCATAAAGAGACAGGAGATGTTCGATAAGAAATATAGGATACACATAGGAGAAAGGGACAACTGGAAAATAGAGGAATCCACGAAATTAGCAGGAGCCGGCATAGTGATACCGAAGCTGGATAAGAAGGTACACATACCTGCCTTTACGTATAATCTAATGTACCCTCGTTGCAGGTTGGTGACGACGCTGTACGACAACATTACCGGCCAGAAAATCGCCATCTTCGAGCCAGATGAAGGCGCCTTCGAGGAAGTAGTCACGCTCTGCACTCGCACCGTGTTCAACTACAACTTCGGGCTGTGCAGCATACAGCACTTTTAGAGCCTCAACGAGATCTATCTGCAGAAGGTCGCTGACATCGACAAGGTTCAGGCCCTGTTGGATAAGCTCTACGTGTTCTATGATGAAGGTTGGTGTTAACCATATTTTGTATCGATGTTCTTTCCGAGAAATGGTGAGGCGATGTCACCTAACAGCCCAGCAAAAGCGAGGCGATAAATGATTTGTGGATTTAGGAATGATCAAATTACAGAATCTCGTGATTTGCATTAAGTCTCTTCTTGATACAGAGCGTGTCTGTCAATAAACATTCGGGATGCCTTTTTAAAAAAATCTTATATATATATACTCTCCAAGAAGTGTTCGGCTGCAGCGACTACTTTCCTACAAATTATTCCGCTATGGAAACCCTGCAGCTTCGCAGCAGCCTGCTGCTTCTTGGTCTATATTTGTGTAGAATGTTTCAAGCATGTAGAGCCTGGTTTAGGTTGGATTGTCTGAAAATCACTGTTAATATTTTAATTAAGAGAATTATAATTAGATAAAGTATAAGCGCCTTCTTATTTATAGGTACACCCCAACCCCTTACGGAATTCGAGCCGGATACTCTGTGTGCGGCGAAGTCGTCCGACGGCAACTGGTACCGCGCCACCGTCGTCAGCGCCACCGACACCGACGTCAAACTGCAGTTCCCCGACTACGGCAACATGGTGACCATCTCCAAAGACTTGGTCGGGGAGGTACGCTAGCGTATTTCAGGCAGAGGTATGCGGCATAATGAGATGTGCACAAATAATAGATGAATGTTCACAGGAAGTGGGATCTGTCGTTATATACACAGACAGCCAGGCTGCACTAAAAGCGTTAGACAAACAGACGGTAAGCTCGTCCTTGGTAAAGGAATGCAGAGAAGCCCTGAACAAACTTGGAGAATACACAAGGATTACGGTAGCATGGGTACCTGGACATCAGGGTGTGACAGGGAATGAAAGGGCAGATGAGATGGCAAGGCTAGGAGCAGAGAGGGAACTCATAGGACCCGAACCTGCACTGCCAATATCGGCAGAAGTTACGAAAGGAGTTATAGCTAGGCTAATGGAGGAAGAGGCCAATAGACAATAGGCAAGAGACAACGGACTGTCGACAATCGAAGATGATCCTAGGAGGCATCAACAGAAAAAGGACCAGGTATCTACTGGAACTAGGTAAGAAAACTCTCAGACTATTAACAGGCATAATCACGGGACACAACAGCCTTAACAGGCACCTACACATTATGGGTGTAGTAAGTGATCCATACTGCTCGCACTGTGGCCAGGAGAAGACGAGTAAGCATGTTATAGCAGAGTGTGGCATGTATGCGATAGTACGCTATAGCATCTTCAGAAAAGATAAACTAGAAGAGGAAGAGGAACAGGAGAACAAGAAGATTCGAGGAAGAAGGCTGTATGGGAGCGCCGCCGGGACAGTAACCGTTGGCTCCAATTGGGAATTGGGCTGAATGAACGCAGTCAAGCGATCGACAGCCCGCCTGTTTCCGGCCGGGCGTCCCTACACCAAATCATCATCATCATCATCATGCCTACACAAATCAGGTCTTTGTATATTCTTCTGACTTTATCTTGGACTATAAAATTTAAATTGCGAATGAAATACACTTATGAGTATGAATAGTATTTTGATGTGAATATCGGCTCCATAGCTCTCCATTAGTCCTACCGTGCGAAAGAAAGTCCGACCCCTGCTGATTACCTAAACTTGCCAAATATCAATCCGAATTTCCGTTGCCTGGTGTTCACACGATTTCTGTGAACTTTGCGTTTGTTGAAGTTTCAATCTTTGAAATAGGTATGTCATTATTTCAGCCAGAAACCGAGCAGACAGCGAACATGCCGCCTAAAAAGAAGCCGAGGCGCCGCGTCACCTTCAATGAGGAGGTGCTCGTTGCGGTCATAGGTAACAACATTATGTTTAAATATAAGTTTTTATATAAATTGTTGATATGGCAACATTCTTTCTTCTCCTTCCGTGCGTCACCACGTATACACACCGTCCTTCTGCTTATCCAGTGTTTAATTATTTTTACCATCTTCCCCGACTCCGACACCTTGGAAATACACATAAGCCCTGCGCTCTTCAGTGGTCATCATGAACCCGGAGGACATCGACCCCACCAGTGAGTATTCTGCAGTATAGACACTATTGTGTCCAATGTATAGTGTCTAATTATGCCAATCACCCTTTGAAGAAGTTGAAGTTGCAGAGTGCTGATGATAGTAAGTGTACCTATTGCATTAAAAACGCTTTGGTGTTCAATAAGACCACTGATAGAATATAATACTCTTTATTGCACACCTTGGTTAAGTTAAGTTTGCACCTGGTATGTATAGCACTCCATACAAATGAGGTGCAAAGTTAACGCAACCAATCCCGTTTGTTGTATAAGAGCCCCCCTAAAATATTTATTTTATTTTATTTTTAGTATTTGTTATTATAGCGGCAAAAGAAATACATCATCTGTAAAAATTTCAACTATCTAGCTATCACCGTTCTTGAGATACAGCCTGGTGTCAACGGCAGCTATGAAAACTTCAAGAAGAGAAGCGGAAAACCATTGCTAGGCCCAGTAACACCCGGATCAAGCCACAAAAACGTGTGGACCGAAGCTAAGGAGATTTTGAGTTCAATGAATTTTACTAGTTATGATGGTAACAAAAACACTGTGTCATCTATCACAAATTGGCTACAAACAACTGAAAATATTCAATATATATTGAGTTCAATGAATTTTACTAGTAATGATGGTAACAAAAAAACTGTGCCATCACAAATTGGCTACAAACAACTGAAAATATTCAATATATAGTAGATTTAAAAAAAAAATAACTATGGTTTGACATCCCTCTGGCTTAGACATTTTAACCAGGACCCCTTGGAGAATTTTTTCGGCTGTATTCGAAGCCATGGATATAGAAATACGTCACCGTCATGTGCTGGCTTTGAAGCAGCCTTTGCATCTCTGCTCATTAATAATTTGAGCAGTGTGCATTCTCCGGGGTCCAATTGTGAAGCAGATTCCTGCAAAACATTATTTTTTAAGGAACCTCCGTTAGCGACTTGTTCGGTGGAAGTCGATTTTGATGATGTGGACAGTGACAACATCTTTGTGAAGTTAGAAGAAAAAAATTAATGTCTTAAAATAAAAGCCCAAATAGACTACTTATGTCACGGGATATGTGCTTAGAAAATTAAAATTTAAAAAGTGCCCTGATTGCCGACCATGCTTCTACACCAATGAAAATGCAAGCACAATCACAATAAGAAAGCTTAATAAGCAAAAAAAAGAAGGTGTCATATTGTCATATCCCTCGACAGCCCTCATGAAATGCTTCTCTAATATACAAGATATTGTCATTTTTTTATTACATGATGACTCGAATAATAATAATATCTGACAATATATAAAAGCAATATTATAGTATCAGTTGTTATAGATTATAATATTATTAAGTGTGAAATACACAAAAAATACATTATAACAAAAATGGAAGATGTGTCCATTAACTTATTTTTATATAATTGGTGCAGAAATTAATAAATTATTAAATGGTATAAGAAACGATTATGATAAAAATGATAGAGTGCAATGTAACCCTTAATTTGACAATAAAAACGAAGGTCGCTAGTTCAAGCCTCGTTAAGGTTGAATAGAGCAAACAACTCTCGTTCGAAAAAAAATAGACAAAGATGGTCAAAGAGTGTGTTCATCCTGGCGAACATTGTATTGTATTGTGTTTAAAAAAAGACATAGAAAATAAACTGTACTCCAACTTATTGCGTTTTTCTTTTTGCTTTTTCCTTTCACTTTTGCTGTGTACAGAGTGGTCCAACGAACTTTATAATGTCATTCACGCGCATATTGATTGTCCTTCTCTCCTTTCGCTTCTGAATTTCATTACTCGATATAAGGCACGAAACCCGTCTCACAAATTATTCCAGCTCCAAATTTACAAAAATAACAACTCCTTCTACAATCCCATTATACGAATGTGTCAATTATATAATGAAACTATAGTTAAACATCCTTCTTTGGATATATTTAATCATAAGCTACTTACATTTAAAAATATTGTTAAGAAACTATTTGTGTAACTCAAAATAGGATTTTAAGCTTAACACAACCATAGAAAAGTATAGATTAATAATGCCATAATATTAATTCCATACCCTGTTACTTACAAATGCAACATATAATACTCTCTGTCTAGCGATTAATTAGTTACATATGTTATTAAACTTTCTGTGCACACACTGTTTAGAATTATAGTCCAGACCTAGACGATAAGCAACAATTTGTATGTAATTGACTGTAATTTGTTGTGTGAGCCTAATAAATAAATAAATAAATTTGTATTTATTTTCCAGGCAGAGTGTATTCGAGAGCACTACCGCTGACCATCCTCGGTGTGCTAGGAGTGCTGGTGGGGATGACCTCGCTGTTCCTACCAGAGACGCTGCATCAGCCCCTGCCCCAGACCCTGGGGGATGGAGAACTCTTCGGTCGCAATTTCAAGATATTCAGCTGTGTCGAGCGTCCGACGAATAATTAATAGGCCTTATTCCTTTTAAAATGTATTATTATGACAAATAAATTGATAATTTCAACCAACTTTTCGAAGTGAATAATACTTTTCCCTGAGTTCTAGGTAGTAACATAGCTATTTCATGCTTTCATTTCGTGCAGTCGAAATAAGTTGAAATAGTTATTTGTTATGCAAGGCTGCAAAGTTGTTATTTGGCGCGAGTGTTGAAATTGAAAGCTGAGCGTAGCGAGGCTTTCAAGACACGAGAAGCGAAATAATTTTGCAGCCATGCGGAACACACAGTTTTTCACCTCACTACAGCGAGGAAAATGCAAGATTCAAGAAAAACAATTAAAACATAAAAATAATCATATTTAATTTTGCCTTCTATTAAACACATCAAATTTAAAACATAACACACTCAAATCCAAACCAAATAAATACGAGAGAAGCACACATATTAAAAATTAAAAGTAATATGGCCGTAATTTGTATTATCGTCGTGTATATTTTATCGTTGACTTTTTCTTATGCACTGTTATATTATATTTGTATTTGAAACTACTTGACACATTCGTTGTGAATGTGGGAGAATGGCATTCTGGGAAGGATTAGTTGGCCACTCGGAAGTATTTTCCATAACACTTGCTTTGGAAGTTATTGGACGATGGGATCCGAACAAGATTATTTCGGCTTCATCTTCTTTAAAAACGCCAATAGTTTCGGTAAATTACTTATCGTCTCCAAATATTTATAACAAATCCTTTTTCGTTTTAATGCAGGCTTTTAGCATTGAATAAATACTTCAAATTGGCCTTAACTTTCTTGTTTTCGATATTTGTATAATGTAAGACAACAGTATGTATTCTCCACAGAACAAATTTACGTTGTTTACGGTGTTTACGTAAATGGTAAATGGTGAAGCGGATACACAGCTAGTAGTCCTTAAAGGAAAAATAAGGAGGACCGCTTACAAAAAGAAATGAGATCCCATCAAAAACATTACATGTAAAAAAATTGCAAGTCTCGCAACCTTCTACCGAAAAAAGTTGTGAGATACAATATAAAACCAAGTCGGTTAATTTATTCAGTACCTATCAAAGTGACCCTAAGGAAGATTACCTTCTAAGATTCGGTGACGCGAGTCTACACCTAAGGAAATCCATTGCGAATCCAACTATGAAACTCAACAACGAATACGTTCCATGGAATCAAATACAGGCACTAATGTCAAGCCGCCTTGTTGCTCTTGACAAATGCCCGTGTATTTGCTCTTGACAAATGCGTGAGGCCGATCGGCATTGGCGAATGCTTGCGCAGAATTTTGTCCAAATGCATGATTTTAGCTACCGGTTTAGAAGTAACAGAAGCATGTGGTCAATCACAACTCTGCAGTGGCCTTAGTAGCGGAATTGAGGGGGCAATACATGCAATGAACGACCTTTTTCAAAACAAATGCTATCCAGGATCAAACTGGGGAATGCTTCTTGTTGATGCAAACAATGCATTCAACACAATTAATAGACAATTGGCACTCTGGCAAGCGAGATTACACTGGCCACACTGCGCTCGTTTTCTATATAACACATACAACGGTCACGCAGAACTTGTCATTCGTGACTCCGACATGAGACTATACAGCAAAGAAGGAGTAACGCAGGGTGATCCGCTCGCTATGCCACTCTACGCTATCGCAACTCTACCCATCATAAACAAAATGAAAGAAGAAGAAAATATAACTCAATCATGGTATGCAGACGACTCCTCAGCTAAAGGCGACTTCAAACATCTCCGCAAATGGTGGGATAAAATAAATAACATCGATCCTCGCTTTGGATACTTTCCACAAGCCAAGAAAACAGTACTCATTGTATCTGAAACGGACAAAAAATCTGCTTACCAGATCTTCAAAGGCACCAACGTAACCATTGTTACCGGAGCTCGCTATCTGGAAAGCTACATTGGTGAAGGAAAAGAAGAATTCATTAAAAATAATGTAAAACAATTCATATCTACAGTAGAAAAAATATCACAGGTCTGCAAAGATTCTCCGCAAGCCGCCTACGCAGCCCTCACAAAAGCAGTACAATTTAAATGGTTCTTTTTACTTCGTGTTCAGAAAAATTCCAATGAATTCTTTGGTCCACTAACACATGCATTAAGAACAATCTTTCTGCCAACGCTGTTCGGTGGCGACGTATCTCCTATAGAAGCCGACCTAACTTCTCTACCAGTGCATAAAGGCGGATTAGCAATTTCCGACCCATCTAATTCCGCCAACCTAAACTACGAAATCTCTAAGAAAGGCTGTACAATACTAACCACCGCTCTAATAGAAAACAAGGATATCGACCTATCTCAACACAACACGTCTCTAAAAGAAGCACAGAGTGCAGGTCGTAAGGAGAAAGAAACCCTCGAAGATATATTCCTAGAAACCACACTCGCAAAATTCACCGCCAACAGGAGAAGAACTATAGAAAGATCGATCGCACTTAAAATGAAAACAAAATCATCTAACTGGTTGTCTGTGATACCCACAAAGAAAGATCATTTCGACCTGTCCCCAACAGAGTTCAGAGACGCTTTAGCAATACGCTACCACCGCATACCAATCTCCATGCCACAGTCATGCGACGGCTGTGGGAATGATAATTTTAATATCGATCATGCCCTCTGCTGTAAAACCGGCGGCTTAATCACTAGACGTCACAACGAAATAAGAGACCTTTTTTGCGAACTATGTCAACACGCATGGGGCAATGTCACGAAAGAACCCATTATTTCTGAAAATGACAACGGTCTACGAGCAGACTTATCCTGCCGCGGAGTATGGGATGCTCAGAGGGAGGCGTTATTTGACATCCGTGTTGTTGACACCGACGCTCCTTCTTACATCTCGCGACCCGTAATATCCATCCTAAAATCAGCTGAAGATGAAAAGAAAAGAAAATACTCAAACGCTTGCGAAATGCGCCACGCCACCTTCACCCCACTAGTAACGTCAGTTGATGGCGTCTTTGCCCCACAAATGTCTTCTTTCATGAAACACATGGCAGAAGCCATTTCAGACCGCTGGCACCGATCTCTAAGTACCGTGCTGGGCTGGCTTAGAGCACGGGTAAGCGTTGCCGTCATACGTGCAACTAGCATGTGCATTCGTGGCACACGTTACAGGTTCAAGCCATTAGTGAAATGGCTGGGATTCGACGACGGTGCTGCCCTCCCACACATCGACTGAATTTTATTTTTTATGACAATTTATTGTACCTACTTATTTGTATTGTATCCACTTTTTGAATAAATTAAATGCTTTTTGAGTAAAATCAAAGTGACCCTTCGCCTATATGACAACTTTGACATACATTTTCACCGGATTACATAACTAAAAACATATTACCATGACCGTGTTAGTACCCGCATTTTTTTTTTTTTTTTTTTAATAATAAAGTATTTATTGACTCCACCACAAAGTTTACATTTCGTGATCAACACAGTCGAATGCCTTGGTAAGATCACAAAACACTCCCCCACAGCAGCGTCCATCATTAAGAGCTTGCATAACTTCTATGACTAAATCAATCACAGTGTTAGTGGTGTTCTTCGATCTCCTGAAGCCATATTGGTACCGAGAGAAAAGATCATTTCTTTCGAGATGCCTCTCCAGCCTAGCATATAAGCACTTCTCCATGATTTTCGACAAAACAGAAAGTAGTGATATTGGCCGAAAGTTATTAATGTCTGATCTACATCCTTTCTTATGTACTGGAATAACTTTAGCTCTCTTAAATAAAGTGGGAAAGGTTCCCTCGAGGAAACAGTCATTGTAAATAATACATAAAGGAATGCAGAGTAAGTCAATGTTATTTTTTATGATTGATGTATTTATGTCATCAGGACCATAAGAGCTACTGTTTTTAAGATTTTTTGCTACGCGTATTACTTCTGGTTCAATGATAGGGTCGAGAAATATAGATTTTATGTTTTTATTTTTAATCGCAATTTTTAAAAATCTCATAAATTGTGTGTCGCTTTCATGACGTGCGCTTTTACCAACGTTAACAAAAAAATCATTGAAAGCATTCGCTACAGCCTGTCTATTTACAATCAAATTGTTTTTAATTTTCAATTTAATTTTGTGGTTTTTAGTAGAATTCCCTTTTCTGCCTGTAATTTCATTAACCATTTTCCATACAGCGCGTGATTTATTTTTTGCTGTTGCAATAGTCTTCCGTATATCCAATTTTTTTGCTGTTATTAATGTTGTTCGGAATATTTTTTTATATAGATTAAAATACACTTTTAGTCTATCATCTTTCGTACGTCTTGATAGTAAGTATAGCTTTCGCTTATTGATACTAGACGTTTTAATTCCTTTAGAGAGCCATGTTTTTCGGGTCAGTTTAAGTAATATTTTTTTTGTTGGAAAATGCTTATTTACTAAGTTTAAAAACACCTCATAAAATACATTAACTTTGATATTACAATCATAGTCAAGAAATATTCCACTCCAATCAATTTTTGCAAGGTCATCTCTGAAGCTATTAGTAGCTTGTTTGCTAAAAACCCTTTTATAAACATATTTCGAGATACCTTTCTTACATATATGAGATGTGATTGGAGTTATAATTGTCATAACTTGGGCATCATGGTCAGAAAATGTACAAGGAACGACCGCTACATCAGTATAATCCACAATATTGGTAACAAAGTTGTCTATGCTAGTTGAGGTAGAGTCCGTGATACGAGTTGATTCAGTAATTATATACTGCAAATTATGTTCAAGTAGTACCCGTTTTAGTGATTTGGTTCTACTGTCCTCCTTATCAGCAAAATCAACATTAAAATCGCCAGCAATCAGTACAGATCTGTTCTTTAGGTGATTAAGATATTGATCTAATTTATCGATAAAAATATTAAAGTTGGAATTCGGGCTTCTAATACGGTGAATAGAGACTAAAGTACTATGTGTGACCTTACAAACGGTCCGGTAGTTTTGAATATTTGACCCTAATAAAAATTATTGTGCCAGGTAATGAAATAGTTTTGTATTCATCTGGCTCAAGCCACGATTCAGTTATAAATATGATGATAGGTTTCTGAGGTAAGTCACATGCAATAAATGCTTCTAAGCTTAAAAGTTTATTTCTAAGTCTATTGATGTTTAAATGCATTAACATTAGCCCTTCACAGTTACTGAGATTATTTATAAAAAAGATAAACTATTGTAGAATTTGTTTTGAATGTATTTAAGTTTAGCGTTAATGGCAGTTGCTACTTTATATTTCCCCCTAGCGGTAAATTTGTACCCATCAGATTTGTAGTCAGGAATATCGATAAAACGATCAATATCACATAAATGTACAAACTCATAGCCCTCAAGACGTTTATATAGTTCTATGTTGAGCTTATTAATAAAATGATTGAAATACATTGAATTCTGATCAATACTTAAAGGCACGTTACAGACAATAACGTTAGTATGAGCTAAAATTTTGACACTTTTTTCAATAATATCGACTGTTTTAGTAGGCAAATAAAAATTAAAGTCACTACCGCCACACATTATAACTACACAATCCTTTTTTGTGAAGACCTTGGTTTTTTCTGTTATATTGCTGAGAACTCGATCTGAAGTCCCGGTGATTATAATATCCGACTCAAAGTTATAGTCTCGACGTCGTATTTGTGAAAGCATAGATATAATTTCAGTTCCGTGGAAGTCGGAGAGGAGTAAGAGTTTGGGTTTCGCATCAGCAGTGGTCTGTTGTGGAGTACAAAAAACATCGCTTACGCTATGTGCAGCAGTTTGATTACTTCCCTTTACTGTAATGTTTGGTTCTATGCTGATTATACTAGATTTTTCTTCAGATTTCAATATGTTATTTATGTTTTCTTGTAGTGCATTTACTTTCTTGTGCAGCGTTTTAATTGAGCATGCCTGGTTTACCTGCGCTTTGAATTTGTTGTTTAAGTTATTGTATTCTGTAAGTAACTTACTCAGTCTCTGTGTTAATTTTTTAACTTTTTTCTTATAAAGTGTGATTTCGTTTTTTAACTCTAAGTATGGCTTAGAGTTCTCTTTGATTTCCGTCATGCCAGTTCCATTTGATGTTATCAGATCGCAAAGTTGTTTATTTTCACCTTCTAGTTCTTCTATTCTTAATGCTAAATTAAAATTTTCTTTTTCACTCCTTTCTATTTTACTTTTAAGAGGTGTTAAAATTTCCGTGTCGTTCTCAAGGCTACCAATAATACTGTTATTTATATTTTTAGCAATAGTATCTTCTAACTTCAGGCAGTATTGCTCTTTTTCATGGAGTAATTGTTTCAGTAATTTATTTTCGTTTAAAATCTCTTCCGATTGAACTATTTTAATACTGCTATTATTTTTTTAAATTTCGTCCTTCAGTTTAGCGTTCTCTTTTCTGAGGTTATGGATTAATTTGTCGCTTTCGGAAATTTTTTGAAGTGCTTTTAAGTGCTTGCTTTGACCTTCATCATCGCTGTGCGGTGCATTATTATTGTCTAGATTCTTTTTCCTGGGCTCTTTTTTGGGTAGCGGTTGAGTGGCGGCAATTTTATTTTGGTCCATATTTATGAAGCTTTAGTAGCAGTTAGCAAAAGTGCATCAATGTACGCTAAAACAGCAATGTAAAGCATCCAATTCCGAAGCTGGCGATCAGCCGGCCGGTCGGGTCAGCGATAACCGACGATGACTCATGCGTTAGCGCAGCACGCGTTGCACTTAGACGACCGTTGAATAAATTTTTTAAAACTATTATTCTAATTACTCACAGATTACTGGTCGTATTGTTATGAGCCATATGTCGAAATGTAGCACGTATAATAAGCTATAGAATGGTATGCGTCACTTTAGTTATTCACTATTTTTTACATTGTTTTGGAATAAAAGTGTTGGAGAAGACTTATAACACTGTTGTTAGCGCGGTAGCGACGGATCGGAGCAATGTTTACGAACCGGGAGTGTTACGAAATGGTGCGGGTATTCGTGGTTTTTTTGTGGGGCGAAATAAAGCGAAGGGTGTATGTGGAAGAAGCCCAAAGCCTCGAACAATTAAAGTCAACCGAGCTTTTGACGAAGTGAAAAATAACGTTGTAGTGTTAAATAAATTAAAAAACAATGTACAAAAACGTGCAAGACTGTTTAGAGCAACACGGTTTGCATTTTTAGTAGAATTCCCTTTTCTGCCTGTAATTTCATTAACCATTTTCCATACAGCGCGTGATTTATTTTTTGCTGTTGCAATAGTCTTCCGTATATCCAATTTTTTTGCTGTTATTAATGTTGTTCGGAACATTTTTTTATATAGATTAAAATACACTTTTAGTCTATCATCTTTCGTACGTCTTGATAGTAAGTATAGCTTTCGCTTATTGATACTAGACGTTTTAATTCCTTTAGAGAGCCATGTTTTTCGGGTCGGTTTTAGTAATATTTTTTTTGTTGGAAAATGCTTATTTACTAAGTTTAAAAACACCTCATAAAATACATTAACTTTGATATTACAATCATAGTCAAGAAATATTCCACTCCAATAAATTTTTGCAAGGTCATCTCTGAAGCTATTAGTAGCTTGTTTGCTAAAAACCCTTTTATAAACATATTTCGAGATACCTTTCTTACATATATGAGATGTGATTGGAGTTATAATTGTCATAACTTGGGCATCATGGTCAGAAAATGTACAAGGAACGACCGCTACATCAGTATAATCCACAATATTGGTAACAAAGTTGTCTATGCTAGTTGAGGTAGAGTCCGTGATACGAGTTGATTCAGTAATTATATACTGCAAATTATGTTCAAGTAGTACCCGTTTTAGTGATTTGGTTCTACTGTCCTCCTTATCAGCAAAATCAACATTAAAATCGCCAGCAATCAGTACAGATCTGTTCTTTAGGTGATTAAGATATTGATCTAATTTATCGATAAAAATATTAAAGTTGGAATTCGGGCTTCTGTATAGCACTATAAAATGAATTGTTTTTGAATGGGTTATCTCGAAGTTTAAAGCACTGATCTCAAATACAGATTCACTGGAAAATTCATCAACATTTACCTCTTTAAACCTGTCGGCATAATCATCCCTAATAAAAATTATTGTGCCACCGCCTTTTGTGAATGCACGAGATGATTGAGTCGCTGTAATATACCCAGGTAATGAAATAGTTTTGTATTCATCTGGCTCAAGCCACGATTCAGTTATAAATATGATGATAGGTTTCTGAGGTAAGTCACATGCAATAAATGCTTCTAAGCTTAAAAGTTTATTTCTAAGTCTATTGATGTTTAAATGCATTAACATTAGCCCTTCACAGTTACTGAGATTATTTATAAAAAAGATAAACTATTGTAGAATTTGTTTTGAATGTATTTAAGTTTAGCGTTAATGGCAGTTGCTACTTTATATTTCCCCCTAGCGGTAAATTTGTACCCATCAGATTTGTAGTCAGGAATATCGATAAAACGATCAATATCACATAAATGTACAAACTCATAGCCCTCAAGACGTTTATATAGTTCTATGTTGAGCTTATTAATAAAATGATTGAAATACATTGAATTCTGATCAATACTTAAAGGCACGTTACAGACAATAACGTTAGTATGAGCTAAAATTTTGACACTTTTTTCAATAATATCGACTGTTTTAGTAGGCAAATAAAAATTAAAGTCACTACCGCCACACATTATAACTACACAATCCTTTTTTGTGAAGACCTTGGTTTTTTCTGTTATATTGCTGAGAACTCGATCTGAAGTCCCGGTGATTATAATATCCGACTCAAAGTTATAGTCTCGACGTCGTATTTGTGAAAGCATAGATATAATTTCAGTTCCGTGGAAGTCGGAGAGGAGTAAGAGTTTGGGTTTCGCATCAGCAGTGGTCTGTTGTGGAGTACAAAAAACATCGCTTACGCTATGTGCAGCAGTTTGATTACTTCCCTTTACTGTAATGTTTGGTTCTATGCTGATTATACTAGATTTTTCTTCAGATTTCAATATGTTATTTATGTTTTCTTGTAGTGCATTTACTTTCTTGTGCAGCGTTTTAATTGAGCATGCCTGGTTTACCTGCGCTTTGAATTTGTTGTTTAAGTTATTGTATTCTGTAAGTAACTTACTCAGTCTCTGTGTTAATTTTTTAACTTTTTTCTTATAAAGTGTGATTTCGTTTTTTAACTCTAAGTATGGCTTAGAGTTCTCTTTGATTTCCGTCATGCCAGTTCCATTTGATGTTATCAGATCGCAGAGTTGTTTATTTTCACCTTCTAGTTCTTCTATTCTTAATGCTAAATTAAAATTTTCTTTTTCACTCCTTTCTATTTTACTTTTAAGAGGTGTTAAAATTTCCGTGTCGTTCTCAAGGCTACCAATAATACTGTTATTTATATTTTTAGCAATAGTATCTTCTAACTTCAGGCAGTATTGCTCTTTTTCATGGAGTAATTGTTTCAGTAATTTATTTTCGTTTAAAATCTCTTCCGATTGAACTATTTTAATACTGCTATTATTTTTTTTAATTTCGTCCTTCAGTTTTGCGTTCTCTTTTCTGAGGTTATGGATTAATTTGTCGCTTTCGGAAATTTTTTGAAGTGCTTTTAAGTGCTTGCTTTGACCTTCATCATCGCTGTGCGGTGCATTATTATTGTCTAGATTCTTTTTCCTGGGCCTTAGTAGCGGTTGAGTGGCGGCAATTTTATTTTGGTCCATATTTATGAAGCTTTAGTAGCAGTTAGCAAAAGTGCATCAATGTACGCTAAAACAGCAATGTAAAGCATCGAATTCCGAAGCTGGCGATCAGCCGGCCGGTCGGGTCAGCGATAACCGACGATGACTCATGCGTTAGCGCAGCGCGCGTTGCACTTAGACGACCGTTGAATATTTTTTGTTAAAACTATTATTCTAAATACTCACAGATTACTGGTCGTATTGTTATGAGCCATATGTCGAAATGTAGCACGTATAATAAGCTATAGAATGGTATGCGTCACTTTAGTTATTCACTATTTTTTACATTGTTTTGGAATAAAAGTGTTGGAGAAGACTTATAACACTGTTGTTAGCGCGGTAGCGACGGATCGGAGCAATGTTTACGAACCGGGAGTGTTACGAAATGGTGCGGGTATTCGTGGTTTTTTTGTGGGGCGAAATAAAGCGAAGGGTGTATGTGGAAGAAGCCCAAAGCCTCGAACAATTAAAGTCAACCGAGCTTTTGACGAAGTGAAAAATAACGTTGTAGTGTTAAATAAATTAAAAAACAATGTACAAAAACGTGCAAGACTGTTTAGAGCAACACGGTTTGCATTTTGATCATTTGCTGAACAAGTAAAAGTGTAAACCTAATTTGATTACATGTGTAGGTGTACCTACTACCTATTAAGTTAAATGAGACTGCAATAAGTACATTTTGATTTCACAGTGATAAGGTAATTAAGTTGATTGAGACTGTTATGGTAAGAACTTTTTGATTGAACTAATTATTGTACGTAAGTTGATTCAAATTTTTAAATACGCCTAAATGCATAGAAGTTTCAGAACTGCAATCTTTAGAAATTACAGTCTAATAGCAAAATTTCATTTTGACGGTCCTAAGCCCGTGAAAGTATGAAGGAAAATTTGCAACTTGTGTTTTTTTTTACTAGTTTTCGTCAAAAATTGTTTTTTCGGCTCGTAAATTTATTACGTGGGGGCGGGGCGAGCGTTATTGCCGCTTTCCGCAGAGCGCGCTGACGCGGTGTCCACGAACGCATGGTTTTTTAGGATATCTTTCAGCTGTTTTATTTCAATATTTTAGTACTGAAAGATGCTGAAAGAAAATAACGTGTTTTAAAACAACGGTCGATATAATTGACCCATTGCCGCTCCAGGGTGTACGGCGTCTAGTTTCCCTGCCTCGATCTCCATGCTGCTCCTCCATGCTGTCTCCCTGCTGATGGTTGAGTCGGCGCCCTGCTACTCCAAGAGCACGACTGTTGGCAGTTTCTTGCATATCGCCCAAAACGTTGATGGTAGATGCAGAGATTCCTGCTCCGTTGCGGCTGGCTTCTTGCGCCACTCGACCAATTTGTTCTGCTGGCCTGCTGTTGCGAAGCTCTTTTTATGCTGTCTATCTCACCACAAAGCTGCTCAAATTTTTCAGTCATGTTGTCGAGCTTCACGGAAGTTGAGCAGCAGCAGCGAGTCCGCCGCGTCCACGCACACGCCATCACCGCGTGTCCTCCTGTAGTGTACTCACGTATGTCCCACAGATGCACGCCCTGGTTGGCCACGTTGAGCAGCAGCAGCGAGTCCGCCGCGTCCACGCACACGCCATCACCGCGTGTCCTCCTGTAGTGTACTCACGTATGTCCCACAGATGCACGCCCTGGTTGGCCACGTTGAGCAGCAGCAGCGAGTCCGCCGCGTCCACGCACACGCCATCACCGCGTGTCCTCCTGTAGTGTACTCACGTATGTCCCACAGATGCACGCCCTGGTTGGCCACGTTGAGCAGCAGCAGCGAGTCCGCCGCGTCCACGCACACGCCATCACCGCGTGTCCTCCTGTAGTGTACTCACGTATGTCCCACAGATGCACGCCCTGGTTGGCCACGTTGAGCAGCAGCAGCGAGTCCGCCGCGTCCACGCACAGCGCCATCACCACGTGCTCCTCCTGTAGTGTACTCACGTATGTCCCACAGATGCACGCCCTGGTTGGCCACGTTGAGCAGCAGCAGCGAGTCCGCCGCGTCCACGCACACGCCATCACCGCGTGTCCTCCTGTAGTGTACTCACGTATGTCCCACAGATGCACGCCCTGGTTGGCCACGTTGAGCAGCAGCAGCGAGTCCGCCGCGTCCACGCACACGCCATCACCGCGTGTCCTCCTGTAGTGTACTCACGTATGTCCCACAGATGCACGCCCTGGTTGGCCACGTTGAGCAGCAGCAGCGAGTCCGCCGCGTCCACGCACACGCCATCACCGCGTGTCCTCCTGTAGTGTACTCACGTATGTCCCACAGATGCACGCCCTGGTTGGCCACGTTGAGCAGCAGCAGCGAGTCCGCCGCGTCCACGCACAGCGCCATCACCACGTGCTCCTCCTGGATCCTGCCGACGGTGAAGGTTGTGCTTCACTGTTGGTGCTATATGGCCACCGACATAAAAATAAAGTCGTTTTTATATTTAGAATAAGACATGTGACGTCCGTCAATGAAATAAAATGTAGTAGTTAGTTATCGTCTGGCCTCTGGGCAATAAACATCTTATCATCGTACCTCTGCATTTAATTCCTCCTCTGTGGTTATCCCCCGGCAGTCGCCACACTTGGTGGAGGCTGCGAAGCTTATATTTAGAGTCACGCGAGTATTGAAAGTTCCCCCGCTCCCAATTAATTTTGTCCACAGATTCTTGGGCATCTGTTACAATTACGTCCTGAAAGCTTACGGTTTGCATGGGAACCGGACAGGAGCGAAGCGCACCATCTATACGCGCACGAAGCACAACGAAAAATAAATGCACATATTGCAATTACGAGCTGCCGATATACGATTGACGGTATAATATAAAGAATAAGCACACAAGAAGAAGAAGATTGTGGTATTGTATGTAAATACGGCACTGCCGTAAAGGAGCGGGTGAAATTTGACATTATTGAATCACCCATTATCATTTTTAATTTCGTGCGATTTTAATCTATTTGTGCATTTGATTTGTTTGGATTTCATACGAAAATGGAAACAAACACTTTTAATGGCTTATCAGACGTAGACGATTTTATTTTTCAATTCAAAATTTTGGCCCAAGTGAAAAAATATGAACCAGCACAATCACAAGCGGCGATCGCAGCGTATTTATCGGGACCTGCGTTACAATTTTATAAAGCTAACTATACAACTTTCACATCATTCGAAGATGTTTTGACAAAGTTAAAAAACGAATTCCCGTCGAGCCAGAATTATGTACAAGGATTTTATTATCGACGTCAGGAGACACATGAATCACCAATAATATTTTATTATGCTCTAGAAGCACTGGCATCGAAGGCCGGGAATATAGGAGAAGCAGATTTCATAACGCATTTTATCAAAAATTTACATGACAGCGCTAAATTTTTCTTTACAACAGCAGCGTTCAACACGAAGGCAGAGCTCAAAGCGGCTATTCATCGGTACAATGAGTATCATTCGCAAGAGCAAAAACCCTCAATTGTAATCCCTATTAACGAAACTCCATATCCAATGATCCAAAGCCAACAGGGTGAACAATCATTATCACCAATAAATATTTCATCTCCAAATGTATCTACGGCACCCCAATCAGCATTTTCGACACCAGTACCCGTTCATACGCCGGTACCAGCGTTTGCAACGCTGACCAACGATCAGGCGGTGAACACGCCTGTGAGCCGAAATTATCCTGCCTATAATTTCAGACAAAGAACACAGCAAAATTATCGTGGCAACTACCAGGGAAATGCACCTTCGAGATCAACATACAGAAATGAAGAGCAACGCCCAAACGCCGATGGACGACGCGGGACCGGAGCGGCGCGGCGTTAAACACACTACGCTCCGATATTATTACAGGCAATAATGCACCAATACATAATAGGTCATATATAAATGTAGAAATATCTAATGACAAGTATCTAGCTCTGATAGATAGTGGAGCAAGCGTATCTTGTATTAGTCTGTCTATTGTCAAAAGGTTGAACATTAAATTTAATGATGATGATAGGATTTCTTTGAAGATAATCGGTGGTAAATTTGTTTGTACTGAGGGTTCAGTACAATTAAATATAATTGTAAATAATGTAGTATATAATCACAAATTTAATATAATTGACATCAATTCTGACCAAATCATCATCGGTTATGACTTTTTGGTACAGAATGGTGCCAACATTGATTTTCAGGAGAATATAATATGCTTACGTGGAAGATTTACCACGACGTTGGTAAATAATATAAGGGAGGAACCGAGAAAACCAATGCCACTGCAAGAATCAATTAAACAAGGCATCCGATGTGAAACGATATATTTTGCAGAAGAGAATAAGGATAGTATACAAATTGGCAAGGAGTTGAATAATTCTCAGAAGCAGCAACTACTGATATTATTAAATAAATATGAAGATAGATTTGCCTACAATCCTTCAAATCTAGGGGCTTATAACGGATATAAAATAGACATCGAAACGACTGATGAAGTACCAGTACATAAACCGCCATATCGAATGTCCGAGAAACAGAAGCAAATTATTGAAGAACAAGTACAAGAAATGCTCAAGAATGACGTAATAGAACGTTGTCAAAGCCCGTACGCATCACCAGTTGTGATTGTAGAGAAAGCAGATGGGAAACCAAGGTTTTGTATAGATTTCAGAAGCTTAAACAAGAAAATTAGACCAGATGCATATCCAATTCCGCGCATTGAAGAAATATTGACATGCCTAGAAGGCGCACGTTTCTTTGCTGAACTGGATCTAAATTCAGGATATTGGCAACTAAGCCTAGGAAAAGGCAAGGAAAAAACCGCATTCATTTGTCAATCAGGACTATATGCTTTCAAAAAATTACCCATGGGACTAATAACGAGTATGGCACACTTTCAAAGAGCAATGGACACAGTATTAGCGGAAATAAAATTCAAAAATGTTCTGGTATACGTTGATAACATTATTGTGTATGCAAAGACATATAATGAGTTTTTAACAGCTTTGGAAAATGTTTTACGAAGATTTCAGAAGGCAAATTTAACTCTGAAGCCAACGAAGTGTAAAATTGGATTCACCAGCTTGACAGTATTAGGACATACTGTGTCAAAGGAGGGAATTGGCCCCGATATGGAGAAGGTAAAAGCAATGCAAAATGCAAAGCCGCCATCTAACTTAAAGGAACTAAGATCAGTACTAGGTCTATTTTCCTATTACAGAAAATTTATTGACGGTTTCGCTCAAATAACATTGCCTCTGACAGAATTGACGAAGAAAGGACGTAAATTTGTATGGTCAACAGAAGCGCAAAACGCCTTTAATATAATGAAAAACAAGATTTGTGAAGCTCCTATACTCAGATATTTCACGACAGACGAAGATGTGACAACAAGACTGTATGTAGACGCATCAGATCAATCTTTGGGAGCATGTATTATGCAAGGCAAATCAGATCTACGACCAGTAGCATTCGCTTCGAGGAAATTAAGCGACGCAGAAAAATGTTACACAATAACGGAAAAAGAATGTTTAGGTCTAATATGGGCATTATCATATTTTAAACAATATTTATGGGGCATGGAATTTGAAGTATTTACGGATCACAAGAGCCTGGTATGGTTAAGATCACGTAGAGATATGAATGGACGGTTGGCGAGATGGGCTTTAGCGATACAACCGTGGAATTTTAAAATAATCCATTGTAAGGGAAAGGATAATATTCATGCAGATTTCCTAAGCAGAAATCCCCTCTACAATGAAGATAAACCAGAAGAGAGTATCTCACCAAATCAGGATGATTTATGTTTGTATAGCTTTGAAAAAATAGATTTATTACAGAAACAACAAGCTGACGAGGAATACAAAAATATATTTGAAAGATTATCAAATATGAACCAATATAAAGGTTATCACACAAAACGGAATATTTTATGCAAGAAAGTATGGGTAGATAACCAGCTGAAAAGTGTCACAGTTTTACCAAAAACCTTATTTACAGAATGTATGGCAGAATTACATGATAACACATGGAGTGGAGGACATTTTGGCTTATTTAAAACTCTGAGAAAATTCAAGAATCGCTATTATATTCCGAATGCAGAAAAGAAAATAGAAAATTATATAAAATCTTGTACAAAGTGTCAGGAAAAGAATATTTTACACCAGAGGGCGCCACTGCAGAATGTGAAGATTCAGAACTTTGGTCATCGAGTAGCAATGGATGTGCTTGGCCCATTCTGCAAATCAAAGGACGGACATAGATATGTCATTGGGGCTATAGAATACATGAGCAAATTTGCCATTTGTAAAGCAGTACCTAGAGTCACATCAGAGATTATTGCACAGTTTCTTGTTGAAAACATATTCTGTACCTTCGGGAGCATCGAATCAATCATCACAGATCGAGGTACAGTCTTCACTTCAAAACTGGTACAAAATACAGTAGAAGAATTTGGAGGTCGACTTCTTCATACGACGGCATACCATCCACAGGCGAATGGCTTAATAGAAAAATTCTTCAAGACATTGACAACAGCTATGTCAAAATGTATACAAGAAGATCAGAGGGACTGGTCGTCAGCATTACCAAGAATTGTCTTCTCATACAATACTTCAGTTCAAGCATCTACGGGCGTCGCGCCATATCATATAGTTTTTGGACGGGAGCCGCATTTTAATCAAGATTTGAAGCTAAGAATTCAAGAGGAAGAACAAACTACGCTAAAGAAGAAAATAGATTACATACAAGATTTATCAGAGAAAGCAATGAAAAATATTGAAAAGGCTCAGCGTTCACAAAAACTACAATATGACAAGAAGACAAAATCAGTCCAATATGAACCTGATGATTTGGTCATGATTATAAAACCAAGACGGTTGACTGGAAGAAGTTTAAAACTTTGTAGATTATTTGTAGGACCATATAAGATAATCCACCGATTGTCTCCATTGAATTATGTGGTGCAAAAACTCACTCCCAGTGGTCGTGCCAAGAATGTAATAATTCATGTTAACAGATTAAAGAGATTCTTTAATCGTTAATCCTAATTAATATAAACAGTTCTATATTTCTAGGGTGTAAATAATAAAACTATTATTTTTCAGCAATTTTTAATTCAGGCTGACTGTACAAGGATGCAGTTGTGTTTGTTGCATTTGCAAGTGTCACTGTTGTAAATATAATTTAATTTCTTTCCACAATATATTAGCTGCATTTCTAAGATATTGCTATAGGAAATTCAATTTTTAATTACTTGCACTATAAATTTATTGCACTTTGAATTTATTGCATTTTGAATTTATTGCACTTTCCATACCTTTACTTAAAATAATTTTAACTTATTACTTTCACAGAATTCCAATAATTTATTATTATATTTTGTTTCCAGCATTATCCAGCATCAGTATTATAATGATTTTTCTTTTGCATGTATTCTGCCGCGGAGATCAAGGCTGCTCCAGCATGCTGGGGTTTCAGCAGTTGGTCGCCAGGATGCTGTCCGCATCCCTCGACCACGCGGAGGCCAAGGCTGCTCCAGCAACCTGGGATTTCAGCAGCTGGTCGCCGGGATGCTTCCTGCATCCCTCGACCAAGCGGAGGCAGGAGCCTTGGCGTCGAGCCAAGGACTTCACTGCACCAGGCCGAAGCGAAGAAAACATTTTTAGCTAGGATTTTATTTAATAAATAAAATTTATTTCATTTTAGCTTGGTATTTAGGTAAATTAAGGTACGGAATCTTGAAACATAGTTCATATGCTTCAGGATTCTAATGTAAAGGTAGTTATAGATAGGTGTCACTATTTGTTAGTCCTGTATGGATGTTTGAAACAAACGTCATAGACAATGTTTCAGGCATCTAATATAAGGGCAGTGACACATCATTGTACAATTGTTTGGAGCATGCGACGTGTGTCATACTCCAGGCAGTTAAGGTGCGAACATTCGAGACAATTTATTAGGGTAATTTATTTAGGCCAGTTTTACACCAGGCGATTAAATTGTTAAGATCTATCATTTGTGATATTGTATCGAATGGTCGATGTTTTTGTCTATTAAGTCTAGTGACAATTGGGGTAGTCAAGTTGGTGTCTTGCCTTTTTAGCGGGGTTTTTGTCAAGGCAAAGCCAATGTCAGACAACATGTCGGATTACGTAATATGCCATAGGCTAGTGTCCGCACATGTCCTGACCTTGGTTATCTCTTATCAAGAGACCATCTGGGTATGAATGTAAGGGTATCCCTGCATAGGTAGGGAACTATTATGTGTTAGGCAGGAGTAGTTCTGTCTAGTGTCTATATAGTAAGACGAATGTCCCTCGTTCACCCCGAGACGGCGGGAAATGTGAAGGTTGTGCTTCACTGTTGGTGCTATAGGGCCACCGACATAAAAATAAAGTCGTTTTTATATTTAGAATAAGACATGTGACGTCCGTCAATGAAATAAAATGTAGTAGTTAGTTATCGTCTGGCCTCTGGGCAATAAACATCTTATCATCGTACCTCTGCATTTAATTCCTCCTCTGAGGTTATCCCCCGGCAGTCGCCACATTACATACATTCAGTCGTTGATCACTTTAAACACCTGACAACGTCTACAGCAAAATTCTTCATTAAGCTGAACGGAGTTTGATCAAAACATTTGAATTTTAGGGGTAGAAATTATTAACAGATGGAGCGCGACCGCTTAATGGAACCGCCGTCCTTTTGGCTGAGAGGTTCGGTGTGTGCTAGGCAGGTTCCACGGCCTCCCATCCCACAGGACCCGCCGTCCCAGCTGTTCAGGAGCCCCTGTACTTTACAGTCAGCTCGCTGTACGTACAGGTTGCAGTCGGTGAGGTCGGTGAAGTCGTAGTGCCGCACGCGGTGGTGCGTGTCGGCGGCCAGCACGCCGCGCCCGTCGCCGCGCGTCGCCAGCGCGTTCACGCGCACGCCGTCCCAGCTGTTCAGTAACTGGCCCTAGACAATAATTTACACGTCAATAACATCGTTTCAGGTGAAAAAAGGACTTCTACCTTAATATGACCTTGCAAAAATTGATTGGAGTGGAATATTTCTTGACTATGATTGTAATATCAAAGTTAATGTATTTTATGAGGTGTTTTTAAACTTAGTAAATAAGCATTTTCCAACAAAAAAAATATTACTTAAACCGACCCGAAAAACACCGACCCAAAAGTCCCAGCACCCACGACGCCGCCACTCAGCAATGACACCACTACAACAATTATGCACCTAAACATCAACCGCCTTGAGAACAAAACGTATAAACTTGAATGCGAGCTGCAAGTGCTGCAACTGTCTGAAACTAAAACTGACATAATATGCCTGATTGAGCATTGGCTCCAGGCTGATCAAATATCTTCTGTGAACATCTTGGACTACAGCCTACGTGCCCATTACTGCAGGCCTACGCGTAAAGGAGGGGGTGCTTGTATTTACGTTAAATCCAACATTGTCACTATGGAGCGTCAGGAGATAAACAACTTATCAGTGGAAATGAATTTCGAAGTGTGTGCTATTGAATGTGTCAACCTGGACCTGGTAGTGGTGTGTATCTACAGGCCTCCGAGCGGTGACGTACCCTTGTTTTTGTCTAAATTAAAACAATTGCTTAGTATGAATGTATGTAAAACATCTAAAGTAGTTATAACTGGAGATGTAAACATTGATTCTCTTATAAAATGTAGCAATACAAAGAACTTGACATACCTTTTAAAACAATCTGGGTTCAAGCAAATTAATGAAAACCGACAAGTATAACTAACTTAAGTAAAACTTGTATTGATCATGTGTATTCAAATTTACAAAAATCACAAATAAATAATATTTCATATGTTAACTTAACATGCATCTATCAGACCATTTATGCTTAATTTTAACTTTTAAAAATGATAAAAATATTTTAGTAAGCAACTGCGTTGAAAAGCGACAATTTTCAAATAATAATATCAGAAATTTTATATTAAGCCTAGATTTCTATGACTGGGATGCACTGTTATGTAAAAGTACCTACTTGCCCTCGCACAGTTATGGAGTTAGTTTTAAATGTAATCAAACATTATTTTAACATACATTTTCCTGTTCGAAAATGCGTTGTAAAAAACAATATTAAAAATGTATGGGTTAGTGATGATATATATAAATTACGCCATGAAATTCATACTTGTAAACTAAAACTTTCGCACAGCCCGAAGAATGAGGAGTTATTTTCTAACTTATTGCATCTTGAAACCTCTTACTCAACCGCACTAACAAAAATGAGAAGCAATTACATAAACGATAAGATATCTGAGTGTACCGATAACATGAGCCGAAATATATGGCGCATTATTTCTTCTGAGCAGGGATCGGATACCGTTATTTTTGTATTACCGTTATTGGTCACGTGACGCTAAACCAAAATGAATATTGGTATTGGTTTCGTTTACCGGTATTATAACGTTATTCACATAATACCGTTATTTAGCAAATTCCGTTTCTGTTTAACAAAATTAACCGTTTAATTTGAGTTTGACAGAGATAGAATGAGTCGTTCTGTGTTGCGATTTTGATTTTACGTACGATTTTGTTTATATGTCACTCGCATTTGACTCGCGTCGCGGTAGACGCAGCGCAGCAGAGTGATTTGATTTGATTTTCCGCAGTTCATGTGGTTTGGTGTGCGTTTTTTTTTGTCTTGTAAGTTAAAAAAGGAGTAATGTATGTATATATCTAAGTATATAATATAAGTATTTATGTTTGTCCGCGATTATCTCGCGTTTGGCTGAACCGATTTTGATGCGGTTTTCAGAAAAGAATTTGTTACACTTAGGAGAAGATTAACGTAATTCGACTTAAAAAAAGAGGATCTCAGTTTGACCCATATGTTTGTCTGCATTCATGTGTATTAGATTGCATTTGAATCCTGTAGTCAGATTGTTTAATTATTTTTAAGGGTCCTCGCGATGCCCTTTCCGGTTCATCCGACACTAAACTCAAAATGCACCAGTACTCAATACGATCCAATGTCTAAAAGATCCATTCTCATTACGAATGGAACCCAAATTAACTTATTGCCAAAATGAACCGTTCTCGACTTGCACTCTTCTCAGTATGAACCAATTTCAAATTGATTGAAGCCCATTAAAACCGATACCCAAAAGGCTCCATTCCCAAAATACCCTTAATTTGTAATAGCAAAACACATTATTCCCATAATGATCGATTCACAAAAAGGTCTTTTCCCAAAATACACTAAATTCTCGATTGTCGTAGGAGAGTAAACTAAGGTTGACAACATGTCGCACCTGTATTAGAACAAAGACGTAAATGCAAGTTTTAACTTTTGCATTTACGTCGTTATCCTGATAGAGGTGTGATGTGATCTTAGGCTTTCTTTACTTCCCGAGGAGTAAATAATATTTTTCTGCTCGACGGACGCAGAAAGCGGCAACTTCGTTCAGCACAGCGGGTCAAAAGTTGACACTTTTCGCCCGGAGATCAGAAAATAAAATAGCTAAGAGACAGTTAACCATATTTATTGAGAAATACAGTAAATAAAAGAAAAAACACTTTTGTAACTTAAACTTAAACCATATCCTAAACTTAAACCATTCGTCTTCTTTTCAACCTTATACTGTTGACATGTCGTGACATTCATTAAGTGTTAATGTGTTTATTAATCCTCTCTCTATCAGTGCCTTATACTTCTAAGTTATTTCTCTCGTTTCCTGAGATAAATCATGTTTTTTAAAAAAGTATTTGCAGATATTAATCCCTCAGTGAGGTCCAATAATTGTTGCTGGTAATTGCGATCAAAAGCTATGTCGCATCGTCGCCTGGTCGCTCCACTGAACAGCGGATTTTTTATACGTGTATCTTGGAACTTCGCTTCTCTCCTTAATTTACACAGGAAGCGTACTAAGGTGGGCTTGTGTGGCATGCGAATATTGAGCCGTCGATGCCAGCCCTCGACCGGATTATTGGTGCGGTGTTTTTCTTGAGCGCAACTCAATCTATGGGATCCTAATGACAACCAAGTTTTTTCCATGTAATTCTTGAACAGAATAATTTCTTTGGTTACTGGAGCCTCACCAATCAGTGTCACCCAAAAATCGAATATCTCCGACATCGGCAACAACGGTATGACCGCACACATTTCAATGAATTCTCGGCCCTCACTGGTATTATCCACTTTCAAGGATGCTGCCTTCAACCAAACTGCGCGATTGTAGTGGTAATAGCATCCTGTTAACTTGCAGTTCGGGAACACTGATTCGCATGCATTTATTTGCGCTCGTTCGTAATCGCATTTAAACTTATGCATTATTACTCCCATTTCATCTCGCAGCAGAGTGAAAAGTCTGTTATAAGTGCACTCTCTTTTGTTCGGGAGCAACGCGAACAGTACCGGTACAATGTTAGTTTTAGTGCTGCTAGCATCTATGTTAGCATGAATGGTGTACAATTGGTAAAATGGTTTGGGCACCCTTTTAAAGGTGCCATCCCCGAAGTACTGTATTGCTTTTTCTGCTGATTTTCTTACATATTCCCTCCCAATCTGCGTGGAAAAAATTAAATTTTTTTCCGTGTCCCCATCTTCCAGTACCAGAAATTCGTCAGCTAATATATTGGGTACTTTGACATTTTCTAACAGAATAAACTCAGTATTGGTTTGCTGCAAGTACTTGTGTCTGGCTCTGTATAATTTGCTTCTTACTGAGTCAAAGGAGCACATACTGAAGCTGGGATCGGCGTCCTGCATCTCTGTCACTTTTTTTTCAAATATTTTTTTAATCGGTGTCATTTTCCTGCAAGCTTCTGCCTTACAGGCATCTATGGCAACGTTACGAATATTTTCGTTGTAGTGCTTCCTGCATACATGGCCACTGACCTTCAGCACGGTATCCTTATTTTCGTTTAAAGTCGCGGATGCGAAGCAGCCTGTAGTCCGATTTGCACATTTCCAATTGGTAGTATTTTTATTTTTGCGGCTAAAATTATATCGGTGCCCAGTATAAATTAGAGAGGGGCGTCCTTTCTGGTTTTCTATGAATAATATTTCACTGCTACCAGCCATTGCGAAGCGCAATAAATAATTAGATAATGACATTGATTCCTTTCATATCCATATTGACACTTCATTTTTAAGTGGCCGATGTTAAGATAGAATACGCAGTGGCAGTTATGTTTACACGAGGTTTTATTCTATTATAAAAGACTAAGAAGGTAATAATCGAGAATTTAGTGTATTTTGGGAAAAGACCTTTTTGTGAATCGATCATTATGGGAATAATGTGTTTTGCTATTACAAATTAAGGGTATTTTGGGAATGGAGCCTTTTGGGTATCGGTTTTAATGGGCTTCAATCAATTTGAAATTGGTTCATACTGAGAAGAGTGCAAGTCGAGAACGGTTCATTTTGGCAATAAGTTAATTTGGGTTCCATTCGTAATGAGAATGGATCTTTTAGGCATTGGATCGTATTGAGTACTGGTGCATTTTGAGTTTAGTGTCGGATGAACCGGAAAGGCGATGCCGATTACGAGAAAGAGACATCCATTTTGAAATCCAAGATGGCGGACATTATTTTTTCTTAAAAATCGATATGGGTGTCATTTCCAAGGTTCCTCGGGGTTCCGATTACGAAAATGACATCCATTTTGAAATCCAAGATGGCGGACATTTTTTCTTAAAAATCGATATGGGTGTCATCTCCGATGTTCCTCGGGGTTCCGATTACGAAAATGACATCCATTTTGAAATCCAAGATGGCGGACATTATTTTTTCTTAAAAATCGATATGGGTGTCATCTCCAAGGTTCCTCGGGGTTCCGATTACGAAAATGACATCCATTTTGAAATCCAAGATGGCGGACATTATTTTTTCTTAAAAATCGATATGGGTGTCATCTCCAAAGTTCCTCGGGGTTCCGATTACGAAAATGATATCCATTTTGAAATCCAAGATGGCGGACATTATTTTTTCTTAAAAATCGATATGGGTGTCATCACCAAGGTTCCTCGGGGTTCCGATTACGAAAATGACATCCATTTTGAAATCCAAGATGGCGGACATTATTTTTTCTTAAAAATCGATATGGGTGTCATCTCCAAGGTTCCTCGGGGTTCCGATTACGAATATGACATCCATTTTGAAATCCAAGATGGCGGACATTATTTTTTCTTAAAAATCGATATGGGTGTCATCTCCAAGGTTCCTCGGGGTTCCGATTACGAAAATGACATCCATTTTGAAATCCAAGATGGCGGACATTTTTTCTTAAAAATCGATATGGGTGTCATCTCCGATGTTCCTCGGGGTTCCGATTACGAAAATGACATCCATTTTGAAATCCAAGATGGCGGACATTATTTTTTCTTAAAAATCGATATGGGTGTCATCTCCAAGGTTCCTCGGGGTTCCGATTACGAAAATGAGATCCATTTTGAAATCCAAGATGGTGGACATTATTTTTTCTTAAAAATCGATATGGGTGTCATCTCCAAGGTTCCTCGGGGTTCCGATTACGAAAATGACATCCATTTTGAAATCCAAGATGGTGGACATTATTTTTCTTAAAAATCGATATGGGTGTCATCTCCAAGGTTCCTCGGGGTTCCGATTACGAATATGACATCCATTTTGAAATCCAAGATGGCGGACATTATTTTTTCTTAAAAATCGATATGGGTGTCATCTCCAAGGTTCCTCGGGGTTCCGATTACGAAAATGACATCCATTTTGAAATCCAAGATGGCGGACATTATTTTTTCTTAAGAATCGATATGGGTGTCATCACCAAGGTTCCTCGGGGTTCCGATTACGAAAATGACATCCATTTTGAAATCCAAGATGGCGGACATTATTTTTTCTTAAAAATCGATATGGGTGTCATCTCCAAGGTTCCTCGGGGTTCCGATTACGAAAATGACATCCATTTTGAAATCCAAGATGGTGGGCATTATTTTTTCTTAAAAATCGATATGGGTGTCATCTCCAAGGTTCCTCGGGGTTCCGATTACGAATATGACATCCATTTTGAAATCCAAGATGGCGGACATTATTTTTTCTTAAAAATCGATATGGGTGTCATCTCCAAGGTTCCTCGGGGTTCCGATTACGAAAATGACATCCATTTTGAAATCCAAGATGGCGGACATTTTTTCTTAAAAATCGATATGGGTGTCATCTCCGATGTTCCTCGGGGTTCCGATTACGAAAATGACATCCATTTTGAAATCCAAGATGGCGGACATTATTTTTTCTTAAAAATCGATATGGGTGTCATCTCCAAGGTTCCTCGGGGTTCCGATTACGAAAATGAGATCCATTTTGAAATCCAAGATGGTGGACATTATTTTTTCTTAAAAATCGATATGGGTGTCATCTCCAAGGTTCCTCGGGGTTCCGATTACGAAAATGACATCCATTTTGAAATCCAAGATGGTGGACATTATTTTTCTTAAAAATCGATATGGGTGTCATCTCCAAGGTTCCTCGGGGTTCCGATTACGAATATGACATCCATTTTGAAATCCAAGATGGCGGACATTATTTTTTCTTAAAAATCGATATGGGTGTCATCTCCAAGGTTCCTCGGGGTTCCGATTACGAAAATGACATCCATTTTGAAATCCAAGATGGCGGACATTTTTTCTTAAAAATCGATATGGGTGTCATCTCCGATGTTCCTCGGGGTTCCGATTACGAAAATGACATCCATTTTGAAATCCAAGATGGCGGACATTATTTTTTCTTAAAAATCGATGTGGGTGTCATCTCCGAGGTTCCTCGGGGTTCCGGATACGAAAATGACGTCCATTTTGTGATTTTGAAATCAAAGATGGTGGACATACATTTTTCTTAAAAATCGATATGGGTGTCATCGTCAAAGTTCCTTGGGGTTCCGATTACGAAAATGAGATCCATTTTGAAATCCAAGATGGCGGACATAAATTTTTCTTAAAAACCGATATTGGTGCCATTTCTCAAAAATATATCTCCGCCAGTTTTAAATCTAATTTTTTATTTTGAAATGTACACCCCCCGAAAAACCCAGAAAACGACATCCATGATGATTTAAAAAAAAAAATCACGTCCACCATCTTTACTTCCAAAATGAGTGCCATCTTTGAAATTTACACCCCCAGAAACCTAGAAAACGACACTGTCAAATTTTTCAAAAAAGTGACGTCCGCCATCTTTATTTCCAAAATGGATTCCATATGTAAAATTAGTACACATTGTATGTAGGATTAGTAAACTCAGGGCTTATGGGCTTGGCTTTTCGAGGGATCTGACAATTTTTTTTACAGCGAAAGCGTTATGAGCATGTGTCTTGGCCGCCACTTTTACACGAAATGTTTTTGGTGGGATCCTCATTTCCTTTTTTAAGGTAATTTTTAATTTATAGTTTTTTTTTATTTTTTTTGCGCTGAAGCGTTTCTAAGTAGTAATAATAATTGTGTATTTAAGAAATACTTACGTTTAGCCCCATATATGTACACTTTTATCCCCCATTATGGGAAGCCCATACAAACTTTCATCCCCTTATTTTAAGGGTGAGGGGTGAATTTCTAAAAATCCTAGAATGTGTATTTTATTTATAACTGAGTCCCAATAGGTATAAATTTTCAGACCTCTAGTATCAAAATTTGCGAGTCTCATACAAACTTTCATCCCCTAGTTTAAGGGGTTAGGGGGTAAAAGTTCCAAGTTTCAGAATTATTCTATTGTATGTGTACTAAAAATAACATACCTACCAAATTTCAGCTTTCTAGGTCATCGGGAAATACCCGAGAGGTTTTGATACGTCAGTGTATAAGTGTATATATGTGAGTGGCAAAATCGGCGTATTTTAGGTACCAATAAAACCTAAAGTATAAAAGCTAGATCAATGAAATTCAGTACATTTTATATGTTTCCTAACAGCATCTTAACCTGTGAATTTGGGCGCTCTGGTATTAACTGGGCCAAAGCTATGAGGGTTTGAAAATTAGACGAAACGGTTCGAGAAAAGGTAGGTAGTGCCCCGCTTCTTTTTTGCTCGTCTTGGCGGGGGCACTACCGTGCCCCCAGATGTTGCATCAAATTGCTATGAATAATATTTGCATGTCCGATTATGCATTCCGCAGAAATCTATATCTCATAGTATTTAGTTGACATAAAGCAGGATAAAATTTTACTGACTATTACTGGTAGCAGTTTGGTTCTAACCCATTAAACTACTTCACTGGTAGCATGGTATAAGAAAACAAGGTGTAAAAAGTAACAGTGGGCCGACGCCTTTGATGTTTGCGTAAGTGCCAACACCGCTCAAGGCCGCCGTACCTACCAAGGGTTGTCACAGACTTACGCAACTGCCCAAAAAAGGAGGGTAATGTTTTTAGGGTTCATGTATGTATGTGTACTAATTTTACATATGGAATCCATTTTGGAAATAAAGATGGCGGACGTCACTTTTTTGAAAAAGTTGACATGAGTGTCGTTTTCTAGGTTTCAGGGGGTGTAAATTTCAAAGATGGCATCCATTTTGGAAGTAAAGATAGTGGACGTAATTTTTTTTTAAATCGTCATGGATGTCGTTTTCTGGGTTTTTCGGGAGGTGTACGTTTCAAAATAAAAAATTATATTTAAAACTAGCGGAGATATAATTTTGAGAAATGGCACCAATATCAGTTTTTAAGAAAAAATTATATCCATCATCTTGGATTTCAAAATGGATGTCATTTTCGTAATCGTAACCCCGAGGAACCTTGGAGATGACACCCATAATTATCGATTTTTAAGAAAAAATAATGTCCACCATCTTGGATTTCAAAATGGATCTCATTTTCGTAATCGGAACCCCGAGGAACCTTGGAGATAACACCCACATCGATTTTTAAGAAAAAATAATGTCCGCCATCTTGGATTTCAAAATGGATGTCATTTTCGTAATTGGAACCCCTAGGAACCTTGGAGATGACACCCATATCGATTTTTAAGAAAAAATAATGTCCGCCATCTTGGATTTCAAAATGGATGTCATTTTCGTAATCGGAACCCCGAGGAACCTTGGAGATGACACCCATATCGATTTTTAAGAAAAAATAATGTCCGCCATCTTGGATTTCAAAATGGATGTCATTTTCGTAATCGGAACCCCGAGGAACCTTGGTGATGACACCCATATCGATTCTTAAGAAAAAATAATGTCCGCCATCTTGGATTTCAAAATGGATCTCATTTTCGTAATCGGAACCCCGAGGAACCTTGGAGATGACACCCATATCGATTTTTAAGAAAAAATAATGTCCGCCATCTTGGATTTCAAAATGGATGTCATTTTCGTAATCGGAACCCCGAGGAACCTTGGAGATGACACCCATATCGATTTTTAAGAAAAAATAATGTCCGCCATCTTGGATTTCAAAATGGATGTCATTTTCGTAATCGGAACCCCGAGGAACCTTGGAGATGACACCCATATCGATTTTTAAGAAAAATTTATGTCCACCATCTTTGATTTCAAAATCACAAAATGGACGTCATTTTCGTATCCGGAACCCCGAGGAACATCGGAGATGACACCCATATCGATTTTTAAGAAAAAATAATGTCCGCCATCTTGGATTTCTAAATGGATATCATTTCCGTAATCGGAACCCCGAGGAACTTTGGAGATGACACCCATATCGATTTTTAAGAAAAAATTATGTCCGCCATCTTGGATTTCAAAATGGATGTCATTTTCGTAATCGTAACCCCGAGGAACCTTGGAGATGACACCCATATCGATTTTTAAGAAAAAATCATGTCCGCCATCTTGGATTTCAAAATGGATGTCATTTTCGTAATCGGAACCCCGAGGAACCTTGGAGATGACACCCATATCGATTTTTAAGAAAAAATAATGTCCGCCATCTTGGATTTCAAAATGGATCTCATTTTCGTAATCGGAACCCCGAGGAACTTTGGAGATGACACCCATATCGATTTTTAAGAAAAATTTATGTCCGCCATCTTGGATTTCAAAATGGATATCATTTTCGTAATCGGAACCCCGAGGAACCTTGGAGATGACACCCATATCGATTTTTAAGAAAAAATTATGTCCGCCATTTTGGATTTCAAAATGGATGTTATTTTCGTAATCGGAACCCCGAGGAACCTTGGAAATGACACCCATATCGATTTTTAAGAAAAAATAATGTCCGCCATCTTGGATTTCAAAATGGATGTCTTTCTCGTAATCGGCATCCCGAGGATCCTTAAAAATAATTAAAAAATCTGACTACAGGATTCATATACAAACGGAAGCAAGGAACAATTTCTTGCTTTTTAAATAAAGTCTTAAACTACGTAACTCGTAATTTTTACTTAAAATAAGCTATGAAACATGTCCGACATTTTGAATTTAAAAATTCATGTGATATGTCAGATCATATATTTTTTGTTTACACAGAAACAAACAATTATATAATATAATAGCGATATTTTTGCGGTATTTGAATTTTACTGGCAGGCGTAACGCTTTTACATCCGCCATTTTGTTTACGTTAGCATGACATGGGAAAATTTAAAACTTAGGCGCTATAAAATTTCGCACAGCACATGTCGTATGCACTATTTTAATTGTGTATTGCAAGTTGTAAGACGCGTCAGCCCTCAAAGTCAGCACCCTCATTACTAACAATTTCGTCGTATGACACATGGGGTGCGCCCCTCCCGCCGCCGCCTCTGTCACCTCGCACGATTGCCCTGTCTAGACGCCTTCGTCGACCGACTGTATTGTTTCTTAAACTGTGGTATGGCACTGACAAACCCACCGAATTTATCTAGATAATTATAGATTGACACAAAAAAACACGTAAAAAAAGTCCATACCAACATTAAAAAAATATTACAAATAGAGGTAACTTTGTTTTTTTTTCGATCGTTCTAAGTTTTACTAGTCATGTTGTCGAAAGCGATTTTATAATTGCAAGATGCTTAAATATGACATATTTTTTTTTCATAATCTTTAACCACTGTTTAATATGTTTACGACTCATTAAAAAGTGAGCGAGTTCGGCGTCTACTGGGAAATAGCACCTTAAGTGATCGCGCCGGAATTATCGTAATGCAAAAGTCTCTACCACAATAACAATAAACAAACAATCCTTAAAGCCGGCCGGCACGAGTCAAACAGAGACAAATATACAAAATATCCTTATGCGTAAACAAGATAGCGATGCGTCGGCGCCTACAAAGGAAAACGCGCAGCGAAACTGAGTAATACCGGTTAATACTGTTCAACGTAACGTTATACATTCGTTTTTCTTGAATAACGATAATCGAAATTATTTTGTTACGTTTTTAAACGTTACTCTAAGGAAACGTTATTTCAACAAACGAAATTTTTAACAGTTATCGAACAATATTAACCAGTATTCGGATAACGGTATCGATCCCTGCCCGCAACACTGCAGCGCGGTGGTCTTATTCGCGACGGAGCCATTTTTTTTGGTGATTTTATAGCGCGACCGGCGGCGTCCTGCCGTGAGCGCGTGTGGCAACCGACTGGCTAAACGTGTCGGCCACGACAGGCGATGTGTAGGTATCGTTCTGGGTTCCCACGGTACAGATGGGGGGCACTGCTAAGGTGTCGAATTCCTGAGGGAGACCGGACAACAAAATCTCCGCAATCTCTGCATCCTCGATCACTTTACCAATGTCCGCTAATTGCTGTTGAAGTGTAAAAACTTTTTCTATATAAGCCGTCATGCTATCAGAATGGTTGTAATCAACACGATGTAGTTCCCGCAATAAGGTCACCCTTCTATACAATCCTTTGTCTTCAAACACAGCTTTTAGCTTGTCCCAAGCCTCTTTTGCAGAATTTAATCCATATAACAGCTGATAAAGGGAGGGTTTCAAACTGAGAGAGATACGCGCAAGCGCTTTTGATATCTTGGTGGTGTCTTCTTCGCTGCCATTCACGCAATCCCAAAGAGCTTCTAGTATTAGGGCGTTTTTCATAGCAAATTTCCACGAATTATAATTTGACACGCCGTCTAATTTTTCAATATTAACTCCTCCTCCAAATACATATGTAGAAGACGTACGAGCAGTAGTATTCTGTTCATCTCCGCCTACTGACATTGTGAACGTAAGGTTATGTTCAATTTTAGGTTATAAATGTCACAATGCAAATTCTATGCAATTTTCTGTAGGCAAGTCGACTTCTCAATTTTCTTATGTTAACCACATACCTCGATAACTGGGCGGATAACCTGATGTGATTGTGATTAGCAGAGCAGGCAAGTCCTCACGTGCGAGTGGAAACTGGTGAAGCAGCTGGTGGGTATGTGCGTTGTCGACAGGAATGAAACAAACGTCTTCAGGAGAGATTTACGTTATGTATTGTTCAAAATACACAGTAACATATAAATCCGGTCAGGGAATAATAAATTAACAATTATATATTATAACGCGTGACATCGTTGCAAGCGCGATCCAAGGAAGGAAGTAGAGACCACAGATAAGAGACATTAAGTATGTCGAGTCACAGATTACAAAAGTAGACATAAACAATATATAAGAATGGATTACACGTTCCAACAATTTTCAGGCTAAACATGTTTGAGAAAAGAATATAAGATATATTTTATTCAATAAATTTAGAGCTGAAGGCCTTTTATACCCAAATTCCAAATTCAAACTTTCGTGTCTTTCCTGTCATTGAAATAGTGTCTGACAGAAGAGTGAGGGAGATGCTATCTATACTCTCAAGTCTATAATATAAACCTAATTTTAGGGTTCCTTACCATAGTCGGTAAAAACGGAAGCCTTAAAAAATCAATTTGTTGTGTTAACAGCATAATTTGACAAATTTTATTTTGAATGAGAATAAGAATGATCAGCCAGACGTCATTAATTCAAATATGATTTATTCTTGAGCGAGTCGATTTTTTTGAAATTTGCATCATATGTAGGTTATTTCTACCATCAAGTTTCGCATACAACTCGTCCACAATGTCAGCTCGTCTATATTCCCATCTGGGTCACAATGCCAACTTGTCCACACACCCAACACGTTCACATTGCCAACTCTTTCATATACCCAACTTATCTGAATTGCCACCTCGTCTATATTACCAATTCGTCTCCATTGGCAACTCATCCATATTCCCAATTCGTCCACAATGCCAACTCGAACATATTGCTAACTCGTCCATATTCCCAACTCGTCCACAATTCCAACGCGTCCATATTGCTTACTCGTCCACAATGCCAACTCGTCACCACATAAAATTCGTCCACATTTCCAACTCGTTCATATTCCCAACTCGTACATATTCCCAACTCGTACACAATGCCAAATCGTCCACATTGCCCACTCGTCCATACACCCAACTCATCTACATTGCCAACTCGTTCATATTACCAACTCGTCTTTATTCCCAACTCATCCATATTCCCAACTCATCCACAATGCGAACTCATCTATATTGCTAACTCGTCCACATTTCCAACTCGTCCATACACCCAACTCGTCTACAATACCAACTCGTCCCTATTATTAACTCGTCTTTATTGCCAATCTCGCCCATATTATCAACTCGTCCGTATTACCAACTCATCTTCATTGCCAACTCGTTTATATTCCCAAATCATCCACAATGCCAACGCGTCCATATTACTTGCTCGTCCACAATGCCAACTCGTCCACAAATACAACTCGTTCACATTTCCAACTCGTCCATATTCCCACCTCGTCCACAATGCAAAGTCGTCCACATTACCAACTCGTCCATACACCAAACTCATCTACATTGCCAACTCGTTTTCATTTCCAATTCTTCAACAATGCCAACTCGGCCATATTGCTAACTCGTTCACAAATACAACTCGTCCACATTTCCAACTTGTCCATATGCCCAACTCGTCTACAATTCCAAGTCGTCCACATTGCCAACTCGTCCACAATTCCAAGTCGTCCACATTGCCAACTCATCCACATTTGTAACTCGTCCATATTCTCAACTCGACGATACACCCAACTCGTCTAGAATAACAGCTTGTCCTTATTATCAGCTCGCCTTTATTGCCAATTCTTCCATATCACCAACTCGTCCGTATTACCAAGTCGTCTTCATTGCCAACTCGTCCATATTCTCAACTCGTCCACATTGCCCACTCGTCCGTGTTCCCAACTTGTTCATTTTGCCAACTCATCCACATTCCCAACTCGTCCATATTCTCAACTCGTCCACATTGCCCACTCGTCCGTGTTCCCAACTTGTTCATTTTGCCAACTCATCCACATTCCCAACTCGTCCATATTCCCAACTCGTCCACATTGCCCACTCGTCCGTGTTCCCAACTTAGTCATTTTGCCGACTCATCCACATTCCCAACTCGTCCATATTCCCAACACGTCTACATTGACAACTCGTTCAATTAACATCTCGTCCAATTAACAACTCGCCCATATTAACAACTCGTCCATTTTCCCAACTCGTCTATATTACCAACTTGTCAATTTTACCAACTCATCCGCATTCCCAACTCTTCCATATTCCCAACTCGTCCACATTTCCAACTCATCCATTTTACCAACTCATCCATATTACCAATGTAGATACATTCCCAACTTAGGCACATTGTCATGTCGTCCATATTCTCAACTCGACCACATTTCCGATCCCGTCGACATGCAAGCGCAATTTTTTCTTGTAAAATACCATTTAATTTACCGTAACTCATGCCATTTTCCTTGGAATTATTTTTTTGATGGACTTATATAATCATATTTATTTATAATAATCTATCATAAATTTACTTATTTGAATGACGTGTAAATTAATTTTACTAATTTTTTTCTGCTTTGATTTATTGTAAAACTCGCCTATAAAAATAATCTATTCTTGAATGACGGTCAGTTTTCTAGTTTTTCGAGCACCAGTCCAATTCGCACTTAACCGGCTTTTTCTCCACATTTTTAACAGGTATGCGAAAAAAGTTTCCATACATTTCAACATTTTAAAAAGAAAAACAACCTGGCAATTTAGAGCATTGACATAATAGCCCCCAATAAAAAAGACATTAAAAGTTGTCAGAATATATATGGTTACTGTCATTCATTGTCAAGAAACTGTAAAATTATTTTTGCATATTCGTACATGATTTAAGTGTTGCGGATATTATGTTGCCGACTCAAGCATAATATTTCATCATGCTGAACAACTTACTACATGTTTGTGAGCAAATCATGCTTATTATTATTTGGTCATCTTATGTCAAAATAGGGATCACAGGTCACGTGGTCAAAGTCACGTGGTTAGCGCACAGTAGTTTTTTCAAATCCATTTTCAGTACCTTTTCAGGAAAAAATGAAAATTCCAAGAGTTTTATGCACCTCTCCAGCATGAGACGAATCTAATGACATATCATTTATCAAAATCGGACCATAACTGTAGATCTGATGGGATGTACAAAAATCGGCCTCGCGTAATATATATATAGATATATATACCCACCAAAAACATTTCATGTAAAAATGGCGGCCAAGACTCATATGGTCTGGCTGTAAAAAAGTTATCAGATCCCTCGAAAAGCCAAGCCCCTAAGCCCTGAGTTTACTAATCCTACACCTTGGCTTCAAAGGTATGGCTTGGCCGTTTCATAAAGTAACGTAAATAAGTCAAACGGACCGTCTGGCCCATACGATATCAAGAAGTTAAGTTTATATATCCATGATAATATATATAAACTTAATTCCTTACCATATAGGCCGGACAGTCCATTAGACTTATTTACGGTACTTTATGAAACGGCCAAGCCATACCTTTGAAGCCAAGGTGTAGGATTAGTAAACTCAGGGCTTAGGGGCTTGGCTTTTCGAGGGATCTGATAACTTTTTTACAGCCAGACCATATGAGTCTTGGCCGCCATTTTTACATGAAATGTTTTTGGTGGGATCTCATTTATTTTTGTAAGGTGCCCTAGTCTTTTTCATTTATTTGGGCCATAGCGTCTGTAAGTAAGTAGTAATAATAGCAAAAGCGTTATGAGCATGTGAGTCTTGGCCGCTAATTTTACATGAAATGTTTTTTTGGTGGGATCTCATTTATTTTTGTAAAGTAGTTTTTAATTTTTAGGTTTTTTTTTTTCGTGCCGTAGCGTTTCTAAGTAGTAATAATTGTGTATTTAAGAAATACTTACGTTTAGCCCCCATTATGGAAAACCCATACAAACTTTCATCCCCTTATTTAAAGGGTGGGGGGTGATTTTCTAAAAATCCTAGAATATATATTTTATTATTTATAACAAGGAGTCCCTAATAATTTTCAGACCTCTAGTATCAAAATTTGCAGAAGTCTCATACAAACATCCATCTAGAGCATGGATACCGGTATTCGATAATATCGAAAAACCGGAATATCGGACCAAAATTGCGATATTGAAATATCGATTTTGTTTTTTCCCAATATCGGTATTTCGATATTTTCGATATTAGAACGAGGATTTTTTTTTTATAACGGCATAACATAGTGGCTCCACTTCGCCTGATGGTAACGTGAAGAAGCATCTCTCGGGCCAGCATGGCAGTATCATCCCCTTGCTTACCAATGGTAAGCAAGGGGATGATACTGCCATGCTGGCGTTAAAAAAGTCCCAATTAAGTTATAAGAAGGAGGAAACACGTGAGCCGGCAAGGAGTTCCATATTTTAATAGTTCGGCAGATGAAGGAATTGCCAAACTTCTTGGTACGTGTGGGAATATTCTCCACAGTGAGGCGATGACATCGCAAACCGGCACGTGAGGTTCTATGACGGAAAGGGGAGGGTGGGATAAGAGGCAATAACTCTTCAGAACACTCGCCATGGTATAGGCGATAGAAAACGCTCAGCGATCCAATGTCCCTACGTAATTGAAGGGGCTCGAGGAATCTGGTACTTTTCTCGTCACCTATGATGCGGACCGCCCGACGCTCAATCTGTCAAGAGCATCGAGTAGATATTGGGTGGAACCATCCCAAAGAAGCGAGCAGTACTCAACGCACAACCGAACTTGAGTCTTATAAAGAACGCAAAGCTGGTCTGGCGTGAAGAACCGTCGCACCCTGTTCAGGATCCCCAGTTTTTTGGCAGTCAGTGACTCGATGTATTCGTTTTGATTAAGATTGCAGTGGATATCCATGCCTAGCATATTCAAACTATCACGCAAACCAAGAGGAGTGCTCTGGAGACTAGGGGTAGGAAGAAACGAAGACGTCTTGGTAGAGAATGCACACAACTGGGTTTTCTTGGCTTTGAACTCAACCAGGTTAACAGAACTCCATTTGCTAATGAGGTCAAGAACCTGGTCCAGTTCAACGACAAGATTCTAACGTATCGCGCCGATTTCCGCCCTACAAGCTCCCGGCCGACCAATATATCGACCATGGACCGTACTATCATCCGCATAGCAATGAATGTTCCCTAATGGTAGCATATCATTCATATGCAGAAGAAAGAGGGTGGGCGATAACACAGAGCCCTGTGGGACGCCAGCATTCACTGTCATGAACCGCGAAGCGCACCTTTCGACGAGGACGCGGATTCTACGCTCAGGCAGGAAGTCAGCAATCCATCTACATGGCTGGATGGGCAGACCGTACGCAGGAAGCTTGGAAAAGAAGTGCTTTATGCCAGACCCGATCGAAAGCTTTGGCAATGTCAAAGCTGAAAGCCAAAGCCTCGCCGTGTTTATCAATAGCCTCCCCCCAGAGGTGTGTCACGTACGCTAGAAGATCGCCCGTTGATCGTTTCGGTCTGAAGCCATACTGAAGATTATTGATTAGGGAGTGATCTTCAAGGTATCGGATCAGTTGGTCGTTGATGATCCGCTCCATAACTTTGCACAACACAGAGGTTGCGGCAATGGGACGGTAATTAGATGGGTGTCAGAACGGTGTTCCTTTTTGGGGACTCAAATAAATCTTATAATATTATATATAATAATATTCTTATAATAATAATAATAATAGTGGGGAGATAAATAATTCTTATAATTATGAAATTAGTTCCCTAAAATATGTTTGGCGGTGGGTTAGCAGGCAAGACGGTAGTAATAATCCGGACGGACCCTGCACGAGGCCCTACTACTCCAAAAATGTATAAGTCAAAATAACAACATTATTATTACAAATCGCTCCCCACGGCCTACGAGTGTAGAATCGGAACGAGCGTTTTCTTCTGTTTCCAACACCTGCAGCAAAATAAGATCGTCTTTTACAGACAACACTTAAGATTGGCTCTGTTTTTTGTGATCCCTGTTCCAGCAGGCTTGAGGTCGCTCGAATACTACCCACCCTAAGGCCGTTTGAATAATAGTTACTTGGCCAAAAAGTGAGCAGTTGGTTTTTCTTGCGAGTGCTGATTTTGAGTCCTGAGCAAGCGAAGGATTCTATGTTTGAATCAAGAGCGTAGCGAGTGATTCTTATTTAGAATCCTGTTGTAGCGAGGGACCCAACAGCATGAGATACAAACAACTTTGCTCTCGTGTGGCACACACAACTTTTTACCTCAACAGCGAGAACATAATCGACTTTTTGTACAAACCATTCCGGTATGTTTATAGTCTTATTCTAGACTTTCAACGTATTTAAACAAGTTTTCCTAGAAATTTTTGATTTTTTACATTAATATCGCAAAAATATCGATTTACCGGAAAACCGGTATTTGAGGTTTCAATATCGATGGGAATACCGGTATTAGAAATAGCTCCGATATTCCATGCTCTACATCCATCCCCTAGTTTAAGGGGTTTGGGGGGTAAAAGTTCCAAGTTTCAGAATTATTCTATTGTTTGTGTACTAAACCTAGCTTACATACCAAATTTCAGCTTTCTAGGTCATCGGGAAGTACCCCAGAGGTTTTGATACGTTAGTGAGTGAGTGGCAAAATCGGCGTATTTTAGGTACCAATAAAACCTAAAGTATAAAAGCTAGATCAATTAAATTAAGTACATTTCATATGTTCCCTAACTGCATCTTAACCTGTGAATTTGGGCGCTCTGGTGTTAACTGGGACGAAGCTATGAGGGTTTGAAAATTAGACGAAACGGTTCGAGAAAAGGTAGGTAGTGCCCCGCTTCTTTTTTGCTCGTCTTGGCGGGGGCACTACCGTGCCCCCAGATATTTAAAATACGAAGTCGAAGTGTAGATATGGAAGTAGTAATAATTGTGTATAAGAAATACTTACGTTTATCCCGATATATACTACTTTTATCGCCCATTATGGAAAACCCATAAAAACTTTCATCCCCTTATTTAAAGGGTGGGGGGTGATTTTTTTAAAATCCTAGAATATGTATTTTATTATTTATAAATAATAAAGGAGTCTCTATATCAATTTTCAGACCTCTAGTATCAAAATTTGCAGAAGTCTCATACAAACTTCCATCCCCTAGTTTAAGGGGTTGGGGGGTAAAAGTTCCAAGTTTCAGAATTATTCTATTGTTTGTGTACTAAACCTAGCTTACATACCAAATTTCAGCTTTCTAGGTCATCGGGAAGTACCCCAGAGGTTTTGATACATCAGTGAGTGAGTGGCAAAATCGGCGTATTTTAGGTACCAATAAAACCTAAAGTATAAAAGCTAGATCAATGAAATTTAGTACATTTCATATGTTCCCTAACTGCATCTTAACCTGTGAATTTGGGCGCTCTGGACGGGACTGGGACGAAACTATGAGGGTTTGAAAATGAGACGAAACGGTTCGAGAAAAGGTAGGTAGTGCCCCGCCTCTTTTTTTTCGTCTTGGCGGGGGCACTACCTTGCCCCCAGATAGATTATGGCATTACTGAGAAACAGTAAAAAACAAGTAAAAAAATATTTGGGTCAAGATTTGATAACTAAATGAGGAGTTTGAGGAAGGAAAACAATAAACATACTTTGAAATAAAACACACCGCTTTTATTAGCACAATAGCTTTATTAAGCCATTTTAATTACCTTGCCACTGGTTATTTTATTACTTACAGCAAGGCACCTAATAATTTTTCACTTGACAAAAGAACTTTTATGACCTTTTTTTTTTTTGAACGAGAATTCTTTGCTCTATTCAACCTTAACGAGACTTCAACTATCCACCTTCGTTTTTTTTTGTCAAGTTAAGAGGCCTTATTCCTTTTAAAATGCTGACTGTTTTAGACATTTTTCTCTATGATTTAACATGTTTTTTAACATATTATTGATGTTACTACCTAGAACAGGGCTATTGGGCTTTATTGGTATATAGTTGAAACCTACAGTTTGAATTTTTCATTGATAATTTTTGTTTCAAAAACTACTCGAAATTTACGAAATTCACGCGGAAAATTAGTTTTTACAACTTATTTTCGACTGCACGCAATGAAAGCATGAAATAGCCATGTTACTACCTAGAACTCGGGGAAATGTATTATTCACCTCAAAAAGTTGATTGAAATTTTCCATATATTTCATATGATGAAAAAAATAAATTTTAAAAGGAAGGCCTCTTAAGGGTATTTAAAGTGTAGGTTATAAATATAATTATTGGTACATGTCTCGCGTGTTTGACAGATACAAGGAGGGGCGCGTTATCCTGGAGCGCGCGCTCGTGACGGAGAGCGACGGCATCGAGGAAATACAAGTTAATGTTGCGTGAGCGGAGCTTAACTAATAAATAATAAAATAAAAAAGCCTTTTATTTCGAGTCCAAAGATGCATTACATGTCACTTAAGCTATAGTTGTTATGTTTAAATATCACATTTTCTTCTTATTGTATTTTGTTAATTATTGATTCATAAAAAATATATATTTATAAATTTGCATTGAATAGCATTTTTAATTTCTGCAGTATAACATAACTAATATTTTTAATTTATAGCGGACAAGAACCCCTTATCAGGTGAAGGCCTCCTCCAAGGACTTCCACTTTTTTCTATTTCTTGCTGTTATAGCCCAGCTTGGGCCAGCTACTCTTTTAACGTCATCCGACCAGCGACTTCTTGGTCTTCCTCTACTCCGTTTCCCTCCAGTGGGCCCAGGCCACGTCGTGGCTCGGGCGGCCCAGCGTGTGTCTGACATTCTGGCGACGTGTCCTGCCCATCTCCATTTAAGTAGCTTTGCGTGCTTTAAGGCGTCGATTATTTTCGTTATAGCTCTTATATTTATGTGAGGTATTTTTTGAATTTTTCTTATGTTTGTCAGGCTTCGCTCCATAGCTCTCTGGCATGTATTTATCTTATTTTTTACCTTATTTGTGAACACCCACGTTTGGCTAGCATATGTTAGTGACGGCAGGATGCATGAGTCCATCACTTTCTTTTTTAGTTTCATGTTTAGTTTGCTCTTTAGTATTTCTTTCAGCGACCAATATTTGTTCCAAGCGATCTTTATTCGTCTGTCAACTTCTTGCTCATTATTCTGGTGGTGAAATCTGAGACTTGTAAAAGCAGTCGGCGCGGAAACGGCGCGTTGGACGTGCTGGTGAGCCGGTCGGAGGGTGCCAGCGCCGGCGCGCGCGCCGCTGCCGCCGCCGAGCGGCTCAACCAGTACTATGTGACGGCCACCCGCAGCTGCGCGAAGCCGCGCATTGGTGACGCACTTGCCTATCTCGAACAGTATCTGGCTCCAGCACAATTAACATTCCATTTTTAGCTATTCACACTTAAATAAATAATAAAATCTCTCAAAGACATTAAAATTAAAGAATCGAAGGATGTGAACGATATGTCAACAAGAATCCTTTCTTATTTACCCCCAATCCTAGTTTCACTATTACTAAAACTATTTAATGAATGTGTTCTCACTGGTCAATTTCCCGATGCTCTTAAAATAATAAAAATACAACCTGTTTACAAAGGAAAAGGTGAAATGCACCTTCCGAAATTTTATCGTCCAATATCGTTAATTCCAATAATCTCAAAAGTATTCGAGCGTATGATCAGTGCTAAAATCTTAGAACATCTTGTCTCAAATAATGTCTTAAACGAACACCAATATGCATATCAGGCGGTGCGCTCGACCGTCACCGCGGCGCGCGAGGTAGTGGCGCGCGTGCTGGCGCACCTCGAGGGCGGGCGGCAGGTCGCAGCCATATTCTGCGACCTCTCGCGCGCCTTCGAGATGGTCGACCACGAGCTTCTCCTGGCAAAACTGTCGCGTTACGGTATTGAGGGCGAACTTTATAAAACAATAGCATCGTTTTTGAACAACCGGAAGCAGTGTACCTATGTCCTAAAAGCAAAGTCTAATCTAGAAACCATGGCCGAATCTGCGGTTCCCCAGGGGTCTACGATGGGAAATTATCTATTTCTTTTGCTCGTTAATGACATCACGGCGGCCTATGTCGGCCCAGAGTACGTAATGTTCGCTGACGACACATGCATCATAGTCAACGCAGATAATTTCCTTAACTTAAAATCGAAACTTAGCGAAGCTATGAATCAAATATCACACTGGTTCACCGTAAACGGTATGTGTCTGAATGTGGAAAAGACTAATATAATTCATTTTCAACTACGTAAAACTAATAGCAATAGTCTCAATGTAATGTCGAATAATGTACCCGTGCCACAAGTTAGCACGGTAAAATATTTAGGATTTGTTATTGATGCGGGATTAACATGGTCACAACATATTGATGAAACTTGCGATAAGCTGTCCTCAGCATCCTATGCATTGTCTAGATTAGCTCCCAGTCTATCTATTGAGAACATGAAAAAAGCGTACTATGGATACTTTCACTCTATTCTGACATACGGTGTAGATCTGTGGGCCACTGCGGCTGACCGTGATAAGATCTTTAAAATACAGGAACGTGCCATCCGTGTTATCGCTAGAAAACCTATTGATTACCCGGCTCAGGAACTATTTAAGGAGTACAAAATATTAACGTTACATAGCATTTTCATCCTTGAGGCTTGCAAGTGCGTCAGACTCAATGTAAGCTCGTACAAGACTCGCGCGCAGCAACTCGGCCGCGACGCGCGCCGCGGGCACCTGCTGCTCGCGCCGCGCGCGCGCACATCGAAGTATCGCAAATCAGTCGCCGTGTTAGGCATAAAAATTTATAACGCCCTTCCAACGGACTTCAAAAATTCACCGAGTGATGCAATCTTCCTTAATAAAGTGAGGAAATATTTATTAGACAATGCTTTTTATAGCACTGATGAATTCTTCCACAAAATATCATCTCATCACTAACCCAAACAAAACATTAACAAAAATGTTTGAACAATCAAATACCTAAATATATTCTATTGTAACATAATCTTTAGTTAAAATTATTATAATGACATATCCTACTTATGTATTACCTACTATTGTTGACATTGACTTGTAAAATGTTTATTTTTACCAATAAAGAATCTGAATCTGAATCTGAATACTAGACGTTTTAATTCCTTTAGAGAGCCATGTTTTTCGGGTCGGTTTAAGTAATATTTTTTTTGTTGGAAAATGCTTATTTACTAAGTTTAAAAACACCTCATAAAATACATTAACTTTGATATTACAATCATAGTCAAGAAATATTCCACCCAATCAATTTTTGCAAGGTCATATTAAGGTAGAAGTCCTTTTTTCACCTGAAACGATGTTATTGACGTGTAAATTATTGTCTAGGGCCAGTTACTGAACAGCTGGGACGGCGTGCGCGTGAACGCGCTGGCGACGCGCGAGTAGTATATATATGAGAACTTCAGACCATTATTCATTGTCAAAATTAACGACCCAGGTCATCTTCACTGCTACACTTCGTTCCGCTTCGCTTCACTACGTTTCGCGACGTTCCGATCCGACCTGGGGTCGTTAATTTTGCCAATGAATGGTGGTCTAAACTTCTCATCTATATATTCTCCGTTTATGAATGCGTTCAACGCTGATTTAAAACGCTCATTGGGTTTGTGAATTGATCTAGCTGTATTCTTAACTCCCAATCGCTTTTTGGGAACAGAACTTGAATATCGATTTCCGTTTGCGTTTGCGTTCTCGTTCCATTCGCGTTTCCGTTAGCGTTTCCGTTCGATCTCTTTTTGGGAACAGAACTTGAATATCGATTTCCGTTTGCGTTTGCGTTCTCGTTCCATTCGCGTTTCCGTTAGCGTTTCCGTTCGATCTCCGCTCGTATCGAGCTAGTCAAGATCAACGTTGTATGAAATGAATGTTGGTGTTACTGACCTAAACTAGAGATGGAATTATTCAATATATACTCTAAAGCTAATAAAATAAAATTATTTACAAAAAACCTTTCAAGTTTGGTGCACGTGTCTATTTATATCATGAAGTTTGTAAAACAGCCTCAGAGATTGCAGTTGGATGTCGTTTTTTCTTCGCACAATAAACGCGTTTTTCGACATGGTTTACTTTTACCTGATACTATTCGCTGTATAATGTGGACCGTCTAACTGTGGAAAAACAAATTTAATTGTTGGGTTGCTGCTACATGAACACGGTTTACGCTTCGAAAATGTTTATGTTTACTCTAAAACGTTATTTCAACCTATGTACCAATTTCTAGAACAAGTTTTGAACTCGGTTCCTACGGTTTCATTTCAAAAATATAGTGAAAATGAAGAAATACTAAGTCCTCACACCGCTAACATTAACTCAATCATAATATTTGATGATGTTGCATGTGAAAATCAAAATAATATACGGGATTACTTTGCCATGGGAAGACATAAAAATATAGATAGCTTCTATCTGAATCAGACATATAGTAAAATACCTAAACAATTGATAAGGGATAATGCCAATTTGATAATTCTTTTTAAACAAGATGATGTTAATTTACGGCATGTCTATGATGAACATGTAGGAAGCGATATGTCGTGGTCTCAGTTTCGTGAATTGTGCGGCCAAGTGTGGAACACGCCTTTCAATTACATAGTTATAAATAAAGATTGTAAAAAAAATTCTGGATGTTATAGAAAATGTTTTGATACATTTATCGAACTTGATTAACTGAATACATAAGGATTAGTATTTTCGCTTCAAACTTAATACTTAGAAGGGAATCGTTGGGATCGGACATGGACCTTGCTAAAATAAACGAGGAGAAATTGTTTAAAGAAAAATTACACCAATCTGCAGAAGCTGTAAAAAAAAAACTAAAGCTTATTCGAGATGTTAAATCTAACAACAATATGATGTTAGAAACAATGTTAAAACCAATCACAGATCCTCTTAATGAAATGGTAAAAAATAATAATAATGTAAACAATCTGAATATTAGTAACTCAGATTTTGATAACGATAAATTTAATTGGAATGTCGGTAAAAACATTAAAATATAGTCCTTCTGAAGATGAAAAGCTTTATTAACAAAACATTAGTAAAAAAAGTTAGCCCTGAAGATGAAAAGAATGAAAGTTTAAACAGAAAATCACCTGAATCCAATTCAAGTAATAGTGGAGACGAATTAAATGACAACTGTTCAAGTCAAGATGAATTGGTATCACATGGAAGTGATAATCTAAATGATTCTATTACTACAAATAATGCATCATTCAGAACTTCAGAATCGTATGCTTCTCCTCGCGAAGACCCCGCTTGGCTAAAACAATATGATAACATGAACATTCCTTTTGGTGTACGAAAGGAACATGGTAAACTAATGCTGGGATCTTATCCAATTTCTGTGAATAATGAAGAACTTAAAATAGGTGGAGTAAGGTATTGTTTAACGCCCGGTTTAAACGATTTATTGTTTAAGAAAGTACCTGATTTAGATGTGGTAACTGAAAACGATAGGCGATTATATAAAACCTTATTATTAAAAACAAATGCACATAGACGTGACTTTGAATCAAATAAGCCAATAAAAAGCAACAAGGGCATGAAATATTTGTATGTCATAAAACCTCTTTTCAAATTATCCAAACAACGATCAGTAAGTGAAGAAATATTCGCGTCTGGAGATGGTTTACCATCAATGAAAAAAGTAAAAAGAGACGTTTCTTATGTGTATTGGGATGACCCAAACGAATTAGTAGAGAGATTAAAACTGCTTATAGCAGCGCATGACGCTGGTAATACGGGGCTAGATAATGAAATCATATCCATCATTGAAGAGTTACGTGAAGCAGATTTAATTAATAATATATAAAGGACCTCACTTTTTTTTTCTAACAGTTAAGGTTTGACTATCAAGAACAAAAAATGAATATAGACAAATTCGGACACCATGTCCATAAACGTTTGCGTGCCATTGATATTTCTGAGCTCAAGTACAAGGCTCTACTTCGAACAGAAGCTGGACATTTCGATTTACAATCTTCTCAATTAAAAGGAGTTGCAAAACCTTTATCACCAGACGATGCAGTAAATAAACAGTACGTCGACAATTATATAAAAAATATGTACGAGAAGAAGTATTTGGACTCTTTGATCAAAAGTATAAATGACCAGATTCAACAAGTAGTATTTCAGTTAAATGAAAACTTTTATACAAAGAAGGAGATAGAACTTATTAAAAAAAAAAAAAAACATGACTAAAGAACAAGTAGTAAATGAGATCCATCGATCAGCGCGAAGGAACTTTAAACGACGTTCTGTTTTACTTAAAGGAATCGATGATTTATGGCAAGCTGATTTGATCGATTTACAAAAATTACATACTATGAACAGAGGATATAAATATGTATTAACGGTTATTGATACCTTTTCAAAGTATGCTTGGTGTACACCTATAAAATCTAAAACTAAAACAGAAGTAAGAAATGCATTCAACCAAATTATAAAATCAACCAATCGAAGACCTTAAAACTTACAAACAGACTTCGGAAAAGAATTCTACAATAATGAATTGGATTGTTACTTAAAATCAAAGAAGGTAAATCATTACTCAACCTACTCAACTAAGAAGGCATCTATTGTTGAAAGGCTGATAAAGACACTTAAGCTCAAACTCTACAAGTACTTTAGCTTCGCAGGCAACTATAAATGGGTTGGTAAACCACTAGATGACATAGTCACATCCTATAACCAAACCGTACATCGCACAACGAAATTTAAACCTAATGATGTAAGTAACTTTTGCTAATGAAATCGAGGTTAAAAAAAACATTGCAAAATCGCAATCTAATGTAAATTGTAAATTAAATAAATTCAAAATTGGAGATTGCGTACGTATAAGCAAGTATAAAAGTGTGTTTCGTAAGGGTTATACACCTAATTGGTCTACAGAACTTTTTACAATTAAAAGAGTGAATAATACTAGACCTGTAACGTATATCATCGAAGATCAACGGAAAAACACTATACTTGGTACGTTTTATAAAGAAGAACTTCAAAAGACTAAGTATCCTGATGTTTATCTCATAGAGAAGGTGATCAGAAAAAAGGGTAGAAAGCTGTATGTTAAATGGTTAGGGCTTAGTGATAGCGAAAACAGTTGGATTGATAGAAACGCAGTTATATAATTATAAAATAATATATTTGCTTTCTCTAAATTAAATATCTCATTATCATATGAGATATGAGAGGGAGAGGACTTTTAAACAGTGCAATTAATAATTTACCATTTGAATTACACTAACCTGGTTACAACTATTGCGGACCAGGTACAAATTTGCACAAAAGGTTACAAAGAGGTGATAAAGGAATTAACGCGTTAGATAATGCGTGTATGAAACACGGCATAGCTTATGATAGATATTCTGATTTGAACAATAGACACCGTGCTGATTTAGAACTTTATAAAATGGCTAAACAGAGAACAAAGTCAAAAGATGCTGGGAGAGGAGAAAAAATTGCTTCATGGTTAGTTAGTAAGGTGATGAAATCTAAAATAAAGGCTGGTGCAGGTATAAAATCATTCAAACGCTTTGTTTCTAAGATACGCAGTGAAATAAAAAAGTATCCTAAAATAAAAGGTTGTGATTTAGTGAATCGCGCACTTGTTGCTGCAAAAAAGTTTTTACTGTTAACAAAAAGATACAGATACCGCGTTTAATACCGATTCCAAAAACCGGAGGCATATTACCGCTGATACCTATTTTTGCTGGTCTTTCTGCGTTAGGATCATTAGCAGGAGGAGCTGCTGGAATTGCAAAGGCTGTAGGTGATTACAAAGCAGCAAGAAAGAACTTAGCTGAATCAGAACTTCATAACAAGATGATGGAATCTATTGCATTAGGAAAAGGGTTACATATTAAACCTTATAAAAATGGAAAAGGATTATGTATAAAAAAATCAAAAAAGTAAATAAAAGGTTACCCAGGCGCGCTCTTTCAAACATTGACATTTTAAAACACTCATCAGATATCCCACATTTTCGTGGAGTTTATATGAGAGACAGTTTACCAAAGCGACCTAAAAAAGAAGAATGTGGAATTTTGAACTTAGACAGTTCTGAAAACAATGGAAGCCACTGGGTAGCCTATTGTAAAGATAACAATTATTGTGAATATTTTAATAGTTATGGTGACCTTCAACCTCCGCTAGAATTAATGAAGTATTTAAATAATAACGATATTTACTATAATTATAACACGTACCAAAAATTTAATACCGTAAACTGTGGTCATTTGTGTCTCAAATACTTGAAAAATTTTTGGTGTAATCGATAAATACCTTTGTACAATAAACTGCTCATCATTTACACGATGTCTTTCACTTTGTCTATAACTGGAACATCGGCAACTCTAATAACAAACCATTCACCGGCTCTCCATCTGGATGGTGAATATGAATGTGGACTGTTGTATATATCAACTTTTAATTCGATACCCAATATAGACTACAGAAATAATAAATTTTACTATGGTAAAAACGAAGTAATTGAAATTCCTGAAGGTTCATATGAACTTCAAGATATTGAAGATTACCTTAAAGACCACCTTCAAGGATGTACACTTTCTTTGACTTGCAATAATAATACCTTAAAAACTTCGATTCTGTGCACTAAAAAGATTTATTTTAATAAAGAAAATTCTATAGGTGGTTTACTTGGTTTCGGAGCGGAATCTATTCATGCAAATATATTAAGCGAGTCGCCTTACCCTGTCTCCATTCTGTCTACAACTTTAGTCCGCATTGAATGTGACATAGTGAGCGGATCATTTGTTAACGGAAAACCTAGTCATATTATTCACGAGTTTGTGCCTAATGTGCCTCCTGGTTATCGGATTATAGAAACACCGAAAAACGTAATTTATTTCCCTGTAACTCAAAATTGTTTGAATTCAATTACAATAAGAATATTAGACGCTAACAATAATTTAGTAAATTTACGGGGTGAAGAGATACAGATATATTTACACCTTAGGAAAAAATTATAGACTTCAATAAAACTTCAGTCTCACTTAAAATAAACCCTAGTACTCATCAAGCGATCAAGAAAAGAAGACCTAAAGTTCAACTTACAAAACAAAATAAACAATTTCTCCAAAGCCTAGGTCTAACAAAATGAGTATATTGAACTTAACTGAATCTCTTACCTTTGACAACTCGATCGAGAGTTTTGAATATCATTCGTATAAGCCATACGTAACAAGTTTTAATTTCAAAGATGAAATACGTATACCTATTAACCAGCAAGATCTTTACGTACTCCCATCAGCAAGCACTTTATACATAGAGGGTACTATAACTGCATTCAATAGAGAATCGAAAGCACAGGTAAAAAGTGTTCTTTTTACAAATAACCCCATACTTCATCTATTTCAAGATATTCGGTACGAACTTAATGGAATCGAAATTGATAAAATAAAAAAACGCAGGGATTACAACCACAATGAAATCTCTTTTATCTATGAATGAGTTCGAAGCATCGATGTCTAAGTTATGGGGCTGGGATGTTGACGGTACAAAAAACACACATGGAACATTTTCTGTGTCTGTGCCTTTGAACAAAATTCTTGGGTTTGCTGAGGATTACACCAAAATTATTATTAATTGCAAGCATGAACTGATTCTGTTAAGATCCAATACAAATTTAAATAGCGTTAAACTAAATGCGAACGAATACATATACAATATTACGATATCTAAAATAGTATGGCGTATGCCTCATATTAAGGTATCTGATCGAGAAAGATTGAGCTTACTCAAATATTTGGAAAGAGATCGTGCTATTCAGCTAGCATTTAGGAACTGGGATTTGTACGAATATCCGCTCTTGCCTGAAACATCGAAACATTCTTGGGCTATCAAAACTTCATCTCAAATTGAAAAGCCGCGGTACATGATAATTGGGTTCAAAACAGGACGAAAAAATATAGCCGATAAAGACATAACACGTTTTGATCATTGTAATTTGCGAGATGTTAAGGTTTCTTAAATTCGAGCTACTTTCCGTATGAAAGTTTTGATGTTAGTTTTTCAGCTGAGAGGTATGCTATATTATATGAACAGTATGCTAAATTTCAACAGTCTTATTATAACCGTGTTCAAGCACCCTTGTTAAGCCCGCTAGATTTTAGAAATGAGGCACCTCTATTTGTTCTCGTCAAAACGAAACCTTGAAAACCGGTTCGGTGGATGTGCGTGTGGAGTTCGAATGCGAATCGGATTTTCCAAAGCAAACCAGCGCTTACTGTTTAATTTTAAATGACTGCATTTTCGAATATAAGCCATTAAGTAATATTACAACAAAGATATCATAATGGGTGACTTCATATTTGTAGATCTTCAAGGATTTAAAACAGACAAAAACGAATTTATTGTTAAAGAATTTGCATATGGCACTTTAGACTATACCCAACTTTTTTTAATTAAACCCCCCTTTCCATTTTCTATATTAACAGTAAGTGAAAAGAGACAGATAAGGTGGTTAGAAAAACATTTTGGTATTATGTGGCATGAGGGCTATGTTGATTACATAGAATTTAAAAGACTTATCGGTAACCACTTAAAATATAAGACGATCTATGTGAAGGGTACGGAAAAAATTCAATGGGTTAAAAGTTTTTGCTCAAACTGTACTGTTTTAGATTTAGGTGAAAAAGATGTACCTCATTTACAAGAGCTGAATAAAAACTATTGTTTTCCTGAGTGTAATTTTAATTGTGTATATCATAAAAAAAATTGTGCGTTAAAAAATGTTATATGTATTAAAAAATGGTATATAGAAAACATGGGCGTGGACGTCTGTGGCCGATAGATATATAGGTTTAGAAAAAATTTAAAGGGTGAAAGATTTATGTTCTGATTGTGTAATTATTGATTTAAGTGAAAAATGTGTACCTAATTTACTAAGAGCTATCTAAAAAATATTGTATGTTAGAGTGTATTTATAATTGTGTATATCATAAAAAATGAGCTCTAAAAAAGTTTTATGTATAAAAAATGGCATTTAGATAATAACAACATTAAATTCTGAATTATTATAAGTTTTCCTTGGCTAAATAAATGAAGAAAATCAAAAAACCTTTGTTTTTCATTAATATACCCAAATGAATAACATAAGCGAAACGTAAACAATTGAATACGCTATATCCTCTTCACACTTCAGGAATATAATACAAATCAAAAAGTAACAGAAAATGCACAGTTGAACACATGCTGAGAAGCATAATACTTTCATGACTCGAACATACAACGCTGTAAGTGTATATACTTAACATAGCACTTCCAACATTTTGTTTCTCAGATATGGAACGACTTACAATGTTTCGTCGATAAAGAATAGACAAGATGGTACAACACAGAATACATATAAAACAGAGTAGTTACTGCATAGTTATATATTATTAAAAGTATATTGGAGTAACCTCCGAGATATTTCTTTAATTTTAAATATGTTTTCTTGCTTAATACAATATCAGATATAATGTATAAATAATATCATAAAACAAGTATGTATTCATATATTAGATACGCGTTAGAATTTTGATCAAAAGCTTCATTAATATATTTCAATACATAGCATATTTTAGCCTAGGTACTTTTTAACACGCTTTTTTCATAGTAACAATACAAAATGGTACCCAACCGTTCAGAACTGGACAAGCCTGTCGGAATCGGGTTATATTAACGCTACGCCACTGATACACAATAGCTGTGATTTAAAAAACACTAATTACAATTTCATTATATTGCCATAAATATTGGAATATAAATATTTTATGTATCGCATCTGTTTGTGTTAGTCTGTACAAAGTATCTCAGGTCGGATTAAATTACATGTTTATTAAACAGAACAGTGAGAAATGAGCGCAACCAAATTTTCAGTAAAAACTGATGCACTATGGAAGTTGCGGTTTGAAATCAAACTCTCGGCTGTAGTTTTATTTTTTGTTTTGTTATCATTATCAGGTATTTTCTAAAGTTTCCCAAATATACTATTATTCATCAATTTGCAAAAGTCTTGTTCAAAAACGTTACCTCTTGACGCAGCCTTGTATTCATATCAATATATTGTTTTAAGTAAGGGGATCGTTTGAATGTAATTACAAACATATAATAGTTAATCATTTTAACATAGGTGGCTTGTTGCCATAACTTTTATTGTAGGCACTTAACATTTGTTCAATTATCATTAATTTTCAGCTATATAATTTAGCTAAACCCAGTCTTTAAAATAATCCTAAATTTAGAAAAAAGAAGCATGTCCCTAAGAAAGCGTATGAATATTGTCTTTTAATATAACTCGTTTGTCATCATCCAAAGATAGGGCTACTTTATTATCAGCTTGTGTAAAAATTGTATGTTTTATAGACTTAAATATCGAGTTCTTTTTTCGTACCAATTCTTTATTAAACAGTAAATTTTCATAATCACTAAATCGAATATCCCTGACCGCTTGTTTTATTTTTTGTGTCTTTTGCTTTCTTTATCTGATTTTCTTGTGTTTTGAAACAGTATAATTTCAGCCGAAGTCAACAAACTGAACGGTAAGTTCGCCTCCTAATTCATCTTTAAATAGCCCGGACACCTTTCAACTTACTTGAAAAACAAAAACATTATATTTACCTATATCGGAAACAAGATAGGTACAACCCAGCCGACGCTTATCAAACGATGCCGCCACCGGCCTTAGGCTGAACTCAGAGTACAAGCTATAATAATATTATAGCTGTACTATACTTTTTGTAACTAGAAATAATCTATTTTAATAACGAAATATATTCAATTTGAAAGTTATTAATCAATATTTAGTTTTACGTTTCCTTAAACTTATTTAATTATGTCATAGATACCTATATGATGCAATAAATAAAGGAATCGAACACGTTCAAACCTGAACTAAAATAAGTTTGTTTACAAGTATTGATGAAACAGCACAAAATGAGTACCTACTTACCTATAAAAAGATGCATTTATTAAAATAAAACTATATATCTGTTTGAGATTTCAAACAGGACGTATCTATTCAGTTTCAATAAATTTCTTGTTCAATTTGAAATCGAAATGGTGAGTAATCATTTTTACCCCCCGTCGTATATCTGTGTATATGGCAGTGGGATCGTAGATACTTGGTTTTGTTTAGTGAAAATCGGAGCACTCTACTGACTCCAAGATATTTAGCTTTTAGTGGAACAAGTGACAGAATCTTGGTCAATATTAAAGCTCGGAATTCCAAACCTGTTGTTATGTTTAGTAACATTTGACTTATTAAATGAGGATCTGATGATGACCAGCTACTTGTGTTTTAAATTTAGGTTACCGTAGGTATCTTATTATCGTCTTTAAGTGAAATGTAAATAACTGGAAATTATTTTACAGAGCTCACAACCCGTTAACTCCGTTGCTGAAATTAATGAAACCACTCCGTTTTATTCTCAACTTTGTGAAAAAATGAATGATCCGTTCAATTACTCGCAAGACATGAATTCTTATTTAAAATACCAAGAAGTGCTCCTAAATCCATCACAAGAGATTCCACTATCAGGAATACAGGCAATAAGTGAAAGGAAAATCGCTAAGAAAGGAAAGAGGAAGGCAAAGGAAATGGGTCTTAGTTCACATGTCATCAGAAAAGTAACAAAAGGAAAGCGTCTCATAAAAATCAGTATTTCGGATATAGAACATTCAAACATCGGAGCGAACAGTGTCATGGTACAATATGTGGTACAAGATGAATATGACGAGTTGTTAAATGCAACCGATGGTCTAGTGGAAAAAATTGTAAAAAAGTTGAGTGATTCGAGTAGTTATTAAGATCTAAATTTACGTATGTATTAATAATTAAAACGAATAAATTAGTTCAATGATAAATTCGTTGTTTTTTTTTATATGCCTATAATATACCTCTCATCTAATCATGCAAATGTGTTGCTATTTTGCCACTTGCCGTTTTGGTTTTGGAATGAACATAGTCTTCTTTACGAATTATTCATACTGAGCTCTTTGTAGTCGAAAACCAAGTTAAATGCATGTGACGAAGTAGTTATTTGTTGATCAGTATATTTTAAATGGAGACACATACACGCTCGAAGGACAGGTAAAGTGAATCAAATTTCAATAAACAATTATGTCGTGCAGTGTAAGCCGCGTTTTAAAATGCAATATGATTCAAATATTCTATTGTAATGTAAACCTTACATCTTTATCTTAGTTTTCGATTTTCAAAAACTAATCTGAGACAGTTAGCTTTATCGCGTATTTATAGTGAACAAAAAGCAAAATGATTTGCGGGATTAAACTTTAATATGCATCTTATGTTATTAATCATAAGTTCGTATTTGGTAATTAACGATTTTAGACTTTTCGTGTTTTTGTGAATAGTTGGTTCACAGATGACGTATGAGCACGTCATTCGCATTAGCCAATAAAATACCTAAGGCTACATCGCGCTTGCGAAGTTTTTAGTTCGCTTCATATAAATACATTTTATTGTGATAGAGTGGTCGGAGAAGTTGTGGCTATAACAACCACTAGTTCACAACGACTCCTACCACTTCATCATCTAAGAGCTTGGGCCCGGCTTTGCGATGGTGGCTTTGGTAACGCGGTAGCGTGTACTGGTGAAGAGTAGCTTAAATTGCGACCTCCCAGTATATGATACACACGTGGCGACGTATTGCCGGTTAGTAGCATAAATTGCGAACTCCGGTATGACGCACACTACAGTGGTTGGTAGTACCCCCTCATCATGTCAAAGGGTTGGGCCCGCTCTGCGACTTTGATGAGCATGAAATATCGAATGCTGCGAAAATTGAATATGAATATCGAATGTTGAATATCGAATGTTTGAATATCGAATGTTGAAAATGACCTTTTAGTCTAGTCAAACCGACTGTCTAGTACAGAACTGGCCATTCTGGAAAAATAGTTGGAATGATGGGACATTGGTCGACAAGTTGAATACACGGGTCTGGCCAGCTCGGAACATCTTGTTTGCTCACTTTAGACGCATACGGGTGCCAGGATGTGGAAAAAATTATTAGAAATAAAACCTGGCACCCGTAGGTCTTTTGCTGTTTTTTATCATCATTTCCTTTGATCGAGACCGACTGCAAAACAAGTTAGACAGCAGTGAGAGCGTTAACGCATTCAGACCACCATTCATTGACAAAATTAACGACCCAGGTCGGATCGGAACGCGCGAATGGAACGAGAACGCTAACACAAATTTCCGCAACGCGATGGACCAACGGGATTTCCCAAAACAGGTTTCCGTTGAACGCATTCATAAACGGAGAAAATATAGATGGGAAGTTCAGACCACCATTCATTGACAAAATTAACAACCCAGGTCGGTTCGGAACGTCGCGAAACGTAGTGAAGCGAAGCGGAACGAAGTGTAGCAGTGAAGATGACCTGGGTTGGTAATTTTGACAATGAATGGTGGTTTGAAATTCCCATTATTATACTACTCATCTACCATCAACGTTTTGGGCGATATGCAAGAAACTGCCAACAGCCGTGCTCTTGGCGTAGCAGGGCGCCGACTCAACCATCAGCAGGGAGACAGCATGGAGGAGCAGCATGGAGATCGAGGCAGGGAAACTAGACGCCGTACACCCTGGAGCGGCAATGGGTCAATTATATTGACCGTTCAAATTTTGACAGTAGATTCTTGGCAAAAAATAAAACATACGTGTTATTTTCTTTCAGCACCTTTCAGTACTAAAATATTGAAATAAAACAGCTGAAAGATATCCTAAAAAACCATGCGTTCGTGGACACCGCGTCAGCGCGCTCTGCGGAAAGCGGCAATAACGCTCGCCCCGTCCCCACGTAATAAATTTACGAGCCGAAAAAACAATTTTTGACGAAAACTAGTAAAAAAAACACAAGTTGCAAATTTTCCTTCATACTTTCACGGGCTTAGGACCCACAAAATGAAATTTTGCTATTAGACTGTAATTTCTAAAGATTGCAGTTATGAAACTTCTATGCATTTAGGCGTATTTAAAAATTTGAATCAACTTACGTACAATAATTAGTTCAATCAAAAAGTTCTTACCATAACAGTCTCAATCAACTTAATTACCTTATCACTGTGAAATCAAAATGTACTTATTGCAGTCTCATTTAACTTAATAGGTAGTAGGTACACCTACACATGTAATCAAATTAGGTTTACACTTTTACTTGTTCAGCAAATGATCAAAATGCAAACCGTGTTGCTCTAAACAGTCTTGCACGTTTTTGTACATTGTTTTTTAATTTATTTAACACTACAACGTTATTTTTCACTTCGTCAAAAGCTCGGTTGACTTTAATTGTTCGAGGCTTTGGGCTTCTTCCACATACACCCTTCGCTTTATTTCGCCCCACAAAAAACCACGAATACCCGCACCATTTCGTAACACTCCCGGTTCGTAAACATTGCTCCGATCCGTCGCTACCGCGCTAACAACAGTGTTATAAGTCTTCTCCAACACTTTTATTCCAAAACAATGTAAAAAATAGTGAATACCTAAAGTGACGCATACCATTCTATAGCTTATTATACGTGCTACATTTCGACATATAGCTCATAACAATACGACCAGTAATCTGTGAGTAATTAGAATAATAGTTTTAAAAAATTTATTCAACGGTCGTCTAAGTGCAATGCAACGCGCGCTGCGCTAACGCATGAGTCATCGTCGGTTATCGCTGACCCGACCGGCCGGCTGATCGCCAGCTTCGGAATTCGATGCTTTACATTGCTGTTTTAGCGTACATTGATGCACTTTTGCTAACTGCTACTAAAGCTTCATAAATATGGACCAAAATAAAATTGCCGCCACTCAACCGCTACTAAGGCCCAGGAAAAAGAATCTAGACAATAATAATGCACCGCACAGCGATGATGAAGGTCAAAGCAAGCACTTAAAAGCACTTCAAAAAATTTCCGAAAGCGACAAATTAATCCATAACCTCAGAAAAGAGAACGCTAAACTGAAGGACGAAATTAAAAAAAATAATAGCAGTATTAAAATAGTTCAATCGGAAGAGATTTTAAACGAAAATAAATTACTGAAACAATTACTCCATGAAAAAGAGCAATACTGCCTGAAGTTAGAAGATACTATTGCTAAAAATATAAATAACAGTATTATTGGTAGCCTTGAGAACGACACGGAAATTTTAACACCTCTTAAAAGTAAAATAGAAAGGAGTGAAAAAGAAAATTTTAATTTAGCATTAAGAATAGAAGAACTAGAAGGTGAAAATAAACAACTCTGCGATCTGATAACATCAAATGGAACTGGCATGACGGAAATCAAAGAGAACTCTAAGCCATACTTAGAGTTAAAAAACGAAATCACACTTTATAAGAAAAAAGTTAAAAAATTAACACAGAGACTGAGTAAGTTACTTACAGAATACAATAACTTAAACAACAAATTCAAAGCGCAGGTAAACCAGGCATGCTCAATTAAAACGCTGCACAAGAAAGTAAATGCACTACAAGAAAACATAAATAACATATTGAAATCTGAAGAAAAATCTAGTATAATCAGCATAGAACCAAACATTACAGTAAAGGGAAGTAATCAAACTGCTGCACATAGCGTAAGCGATGTTTTTTGTACTCCACAACAGACCACTGCTGATGCGAAACCCAAACTCTTACTCCTCTCCGACTTCCACGGAACTGAAATTATATCTATGCTTTCACAAATACGACGTCGAGACTATAACTTTGAGTCGGATATTATAATCACCGGGACTTCAGATCGAGTTCTCAGCAATATAACAGAAAAAACCAAGGTCTTCACAAAAAAGGATTGTGTAGTTATAATGTGTGGCGGTAGTGACTTTAATTTTTATTTGCCTACTAAAACAGTCGATATTATTGAAAAAAGTGTCAAAATTTTAGCTCATACTAACGTTATTGTCTGTAACGTGCCTTTAAGTATTGATCAGAATTCAATGTATTTCAATCATTTTATTAATAAGCTCAACATAGAACTATATAAACGTCTTGAGGGCTATGAGTTTGTACATTTATGTGATATTGATCGTTTTATCGATATTCCTGACTACAAATCTGATGGGTACAAATTTACCGCTAGGGGGAAATATAAAGTAGCAACTGCCATTAACGCTAAACTTAAATACATTCAAAACAAATTCTACAATAGTTTATCTTTTTTATAAATAATCTCAGTAACTGTGAAGGGCTAATGTTAATGCATTTAAACATCAATAGACTTAGAAATAAACTTTTAAGCTTAGAAGCATTTATTGCATGTGACTTACCTCAGAAACCTATCATCATATTTATAACTGAATCGTGGCTTGAGCCAGATGAATACAAAACTATTTCATTACCTGGGTATATTACAGCGACTCAATCATCTCGTGCATTCACAAAAGGCGGTGGCACAATAATTTTTATTAGGGATGATTATGCCGACAGGTTTAAAGAGGTAAATGTTGATGAATTTTCCAGTGAATCTGTATTTGAGATCAGTGCTTTAAACTTCGAGATAACCCATTCAAAAACAATTCATTTTATAGTGCTATACAGAAGCCCGAATTCCAACTTTAATATTTTTTATTGTTGTTAATGATAGGAATGTAAGGAATTGGGAGTCACAACATTTTCAAGATAGTTAATGTGCTCGGTAAAAACTTACGATAGTGATCAGCGGGGTATGAAATATCAAGGTATAATAAAAAAGTCATACATGACACAATGTCATAGGGTATCTCAAGTAATTATACAATCAGGTCAATAAATCTTTCAACCAAAGACAGAATAAGAAAGCTGAAAAACTGAATCAAAACAACTGAAGGAAAAACTTTGATCTAAGAATTCATTGAATGAGGAGGTCCGTTTAGATTCCCGTTGACTCCACGGAAGCTCAAAATACGTATTTTTGACAGTGGGATGACTGATAACAAGCGACTTGTGTGGTACTGTGCAGATCACCAAGAGATGGACTAAGACATTGCTAAGCAAGCTTTAGTAGGAATGAGAACAAAGAAACAGACATAAATATAAGGCATTTGTGTATTAAATGAATTGTACCTTTACCCCGACACCGATGGAGAATAACGCAATACAACCGTCTACATATATTATTGATCCCGCCGTCCTGCGAATACTTTGAAAAATGGTTATCATGTAAGATAAGATATCCAGACATTTCATAGACTATTTAGGGGTAATCTCTTGACAATAGAAAACCTCTAATCATCAATAGTACATCGATTTCCGCCTTCAATAGTAAAAAAAATACTCGTTTTTTGTATTTTTGTATGTTTAGTCAATTCCGGAACCAGTTCTGGAATTCCGGAATTGAGTTCCAATCTCGAAGTCAATTCCGGAATTGGAAAACCATCCGATATTGCAAGCCCTACATACCCCGCATACTTTGGAGGATCTGACTAATTTTAATGTGGTTTTCACTCACATACAATTGTTGGGTACGACTCGAAATGTTTCGAACTGGCATGGAGCGGTAATTCGGTAACCGCGCGACTACGGATAGCGGCCCCTGGTGAAGAACTGCATACGAGTTCGAAACATGTCGGACTGTTTCTGTCAATTTCACGCGAGTGTACACCGTGTATTAAAATTACAAGTTTTCAGTATGATTATGTATGGAGAAAGTGAATTAATAAATAAATATCAGACAACCTCACACAAATCGATCTAGTCCCAAATTAAGCTCAAGCACGCTTGTGTTATGGGTACTAGACGACGATATACATACTTATAAGTAGATAAATATATACTTAAATACATACAACAACCATGACCCAAACCCAAGCACAAATATTCGAGTTCATCACACAAATATTTGCCCTGGCCGGGATTCGAACCCGGGACCGCCAGCTCAGTAGGTAGGGCTCTACAAACCGAGCCAACTGCGTCGTCAAAATGACTGAAATGAATGATTGATATAAGACAAACATTTTCTGTTTTTCAATTGAATAGCTACTTGAAAAACAGAAAATACTGAACTATTAAAAAGTATATTTGTTGTTAATAGTTTTGGTACTGTAATCTGGGGTGTTTCACAACACACCCCAAAAATGGATTTGAACCAGATAAGTATTATTTTTCATCATTACAATTCACAAGTTGCCATGAAAAGTTGTAATTACAGAGACCCAATTGTTTTTCCGCAAGTGTCGTAAGACACCCCATAAGTGTATGTAGATATTACAGTACCTATTGTTATGTAAAAAATACATGATAGATGTGAGAAAGATACTGCACTGAATGAGAGATGCCTGCCAGGATAAGGGAATATTCTTAAAAAAGTTGATTATGATGATGCTGATAAGGTTTTGCAGACTTGCCCTTTGCTGTTAAAGTGTTTTGATGTGCGCTGTCAACCACAAAGAGTGGAAATATTTAACAAACATTGGTTTGAATTTATGCAACAAAACCATAGTATTGCTCACCAGTGAGAGTTTGGAAGCAGGAGAGCTTGAATGTGTCTGCAGTGAGAGACTCAATCCCCGAGCACTTGGGCACCGGGCTGAGCTGGCTGGCCAGCGCAAACAGGGGGTAGAACATGCTGGCAAGTACAATCTTTTCATTGGTTGTTGCCCGTTGCCGCCCAAATTTCAGGCTCAGTGGGTAATTTTCCTAGAAGCACAAGAATTATTGAAACAGTGGTCTAGCTAGCAGAAGACTAGGTGGTGCCTTGCTTAGGGACCCCAAGCTCATAGAGGCCTTTGGGCCTTCTCTGCAAGGCTTGAGCAGACTTTGAGCCTTAATCTTCTTGTTTGCACTGGGGTCCTCGATTATGTAGCTATTTCAGCCGTTCATTATAACTACACTTTCACTATAAGGTAGTTATGCCATTGCATTAAAAAGTTATTTTAAAGCCATTCATTATAAGGTATCCCTATAGCCCTGTGGCCATATACTGTTATGAATCATTGAAAAATCATTAATCAGATATTGTCAATTCTGAAATGGCAAATGCCAGTTTAAACATTCACTGCCAGGAGGATGGCCTAGGAACAAACTTGTATGACGGTAAATGTATATTATTTTGTCCGTTGGTGGCAGTGAATGCGTTAATTTAATCAGGTCATTGTTTATTATTGGGTATTTTTTTGAAAATCACAAAGGTATCACGTAGAGGACATTGTCAAGAAATGTGGTCAGATAACGGTACCAACTTTGTTGGTGCTGCTAAGGAGTTAAATATATTGTTTGGAGCTGAAAAATCTAAAATCCTCAAGGAGATTGCAAACGAGTTGGCTAATAATGGTACTACTTGGCATTTTATACCGCCACATGCACCTAATTTTGGAGGTATGTGGGAGGCTGATGTAAAATCTGTCAAATACCATTTGAAGAGGGTTATCGGTAATAGTACATTAACTTTTGAAGAAATGTCGACAGTATTAACGCAGATTGAAGCATGCCTTAACTCAAGACCGTTATCTAGACTAAACTCGGATCCCAATAATATAGACATTTTGACTCCAGGGCATTTCTTAGTTGGAGAGCCACTAGTAACCGTACCAGACCATGAGTATATAGATAAAAATATAAACTCTTTGCGTAGGTGGCAACTTACACAAAGAATGGTACAAGAATTTTGGAAGAAGTGGTCTCAAGAATACTTAAATAATTTTTTACAAAGATATAAATGGACTGAACGCAATCCGGAACCATCAGTTGGCGATATCGTTCTGGTAAAGGAGGATGATTTGCCGCCAAGTCGGTGGTTACTTGGTAGAGTTATAGAAAAACACCCCGGTCAAGACGGAATTACACGGGTAGTCACGTTAAAGGTAAAGGATAGTTCTATCAAAAGACCCACATTTAAGTTAAGTGTTCTCCCAGTTACTGAATAACTTTGTTATGATATTTGCGCGTTGAATTGATATTTTTATTTATCTCTATGTTAAATGAAGTGGTGAGTTTCTTGTTTTAATGCCTTTTCTTATTTATTTAGAGAATTATATACACTTTTCATGGTGGGCGGTGTACCGAAGGACAAAAACTATTTGTCCTTGGTGGGCGGAATGTTAAACCTCTAATTTTAAGTTGTTATTTATTTTCACCATGTTACGAGCATAATTGTTGTTTAAGTTTATATTTAGTTTATTACTGTAAAAATAGATGTCTCCGGAGGTACGGGTTTTTACTAAACTTTAATATTGAGATTTGTTCTAGATGGAGTTAGTAGTACTCATTTTAACTGTTATTTTACTTATGAAATTATAGTATTCCAATGACATGATAGATGGCACTGTTAGCTACGCAAACTAGCTAACGGTTGTTTCCCTAAAAATGTTTAAGTATTTTGAGATTTTATGGGTTGTCAATTACAAAATGTAACCAATAACAAGTGTGATTAAAGAATAATAAACCTTAAAGAAACACAGTGAAGTTTCAGTTTAACACAACCTTTACCGTCAACGGAACGTAAAACGTCATCTTTATGTCTAACATGACACCACTTCACCATTTGTAAACAAATTTTATATAGTTTTAGTAGCCATTTTTTTTACATAATTTTTTTTTGTAATTTCATAAATAATGACTGACAGGCCGCCGAGTAAGCGGTCCCGTACGCTGTCGCCGCCGTCCAACAGCAACGGTTGCGCTCGCAACGCAACGGCGCCCCGCCCGCGCCGGGTCCCAGCCGTCCCAGGAGATGGTGCGCCTCATAGAGATGGGGAAAAGCGTTACTTTTTGATATCAGTGACTGGCGATCCCGTTCCAAAAATGTCACAGTGAAAAGTCATCGTGACTTTGTCACGCCTGTTACTCGTTTCACTGTATGATATTTATGACCGGTAACGGTCAGTCACGGTGCTGTTATCAACGTTATTTTTTCACACTGTTATTTCAACGTGACTATGTCGCGCCTGTTACTCATATCACTTTATGATATTGTCGCGGTGCTCTAGCTGGTTTTTAACCCCCGACGAAAAAAGAGGGGTGTTATAAGTTTAACATGTGTATCTGTGTATCTGTGTATCTGTGTATCTGTGTGTCTGTCTGTGGCATCGTAGCGCCCAAGCGGATGGACCAATTTAAGTGCGGTTTTTTTTAATCGAAAGACTTTTCCGTCGAGATGGTTCTTACTTCTTAGCTATGTTTGGTGGAAATAGGACCAGTAGTTTCCAAGATATTCAGCTTTAATTCGAACAAGTGACGAGATCTCAGCCAATAATAGTCAATAATTCGAAATATTGGCTAAATGTTAAGTTTTAATAGCATTTTCTATATGACTCACTAATTGAGGGTCTCATGATGACCAGGTAGTTGCTAATGGATCTCAGCCAATATTGAAGGTAAGGATTCCAAATTTTGGTTAAATGTTAAGTTGTATTAGCATTTTCTATATCACTCAATAAATGAAGGTCTCATGATGACCAGCTAAATGTTAATGGATCTCAGCCAATATTGAAGCCATGAATTCAAAATTTTGGATAAATGATAAGTTTTATTAGCATTTTCTATATCACTCAATAAATGAAGGTCTCATGATAACCAGCTAGTTGTTAATGGATCTCAGCCCATATTGAAACTAAGGATTCCAATTTTTAGTTAAATGTTAAGTATTATTAGCATTTTCTATATCACTCAATAAATGAAGGTCTCATGATGACCAGCTAGTTGTTAATGGATCTCAGCCAATATTGAAGCCATGAATTCTAAATTTTGGATAAATGATAAGTTTTATTAGCATTTTCTATGTCACTCAATAAATGAAGGTCTCATGATGACCAGCTAGTTGTTAATGGATCTCAGCCCATATTGAAACTAAGGATTCCAAATTTTAGTTAAATGTTAAGTATTATTAGCATTTTCTATATCACTCAATAAATGAAGGTCTCATGATGACCAGCTAGTTGTTAATGGATTTCAGCCAATATTGAAGCCAAGGATTCCAAAGTTTTGGTTAAATGTTAAGTATTATTAGCATTTTCTATATCACTCAATAAATTAAGGTCTCATGATGACCAGCTAGTTGTGACAGGATCTAAGCCAAGAATGTCTAATGTTGGTTAAATGTAAAGTTTTATTAGCGTAATCAACAGATTAATAAATTTTTGACAGTACAATAATTTGGTACCTTGGAGCTGAAGATGGCCGTAGGAACTCCTAAACAAAACAAGATAAATCTATGGTTTTTGGGCTGGTCTGATTGTTCTTGATGAGCAATTAACATTTGTGTAAGAAAGTACAGCCAATAATAAAACCGAGTCTCAAAAAAACTTTTTTGACCAAAAAAACTCATTATAATTTCTGTCACAGTTTCGGAATTCTGCTAAAGCTGAATTGTTATTAGGACTATTGAACAGGTTCTTTTGATTGAGGTCACAAATAGCAACACCCTGCAAGATTTTAACGCGACTAAATGACACGTAAGCTTTAGCAAAAGTACTCTGGCCTAAGTGAATAACAGCTTTTTAGGATTTTGTAGTTTGTGTCAGTCTGTCCACAGCTTAGCTCAGGGACATAGTGGTTGAATACATTTTTAAAAACATTTTTTGTGTACCTTTCCTACACGTAACAAAAGTAAGGATGTTTATCCCATGGTGTGGGGTATCGATGATTAGGTCTCTCAAAACTAAGTCAAGTTACCTAGCACCAACTGCAATTTTTATGGAGCTAAGTAAGCCACCCGTAACTACTATTTGGATCCTGTGGAATAGAAACCTGGTTCTGTTTTTAGGCCATAAGTAGCAGGTCCTTGCGACTCATGCAGTGTATTTAAAGTATATATTTTGATTGTCTTGGCTTATAACTTCGCCATTTCGCCATTATAAGCATTAACTAGTCTGACTTTAACGATTTTTTTCCAGAATGTTGCTTAAGGCTATTGAAATCAAAATATATCCTAACTTCAATCTTAGAGAAGACGGCATTCATTACCACTGGCTTGGATCCTGTTGTTATCTACATATAGTCAAGGATCAAGCTCGACGAAAGATTGGAAACCCTGGACCTTAAACGTTGTAAAACAAAAATAGTGTCAAAAGAAGAAAATTCCAGGACGAAACTTCTGTTTGTTTAAAAAATATGAAATAAAAATAAAATTAAAAATTCAAAAAACCCCCGACATGACCACCAATAAAAAGAAAGAAATAAAATCTACGAAATGTGCCTATACAATGAACAGTAGAAAAAGAATCCAAGCTTTGTTGCGTCGGGGGACCGCTAAGTAAATGAAATGCAATGTACTGAAAATCGTAGTGGGAAGCCCAAATGCATACATGCAATTTTGCGTTGAAAAATATATTTCATTTCATTTAGGTACTTAGCGGTCCCCCGATCGCAACGAAGCTTGGATTCTTTTTCTACTGTTCATTGTATAGGCACATTTCGTAGATTTTATTTCTTTCTTTTTATTGGTGGTCATGTCGGGGGTTTTTTAAATTTTTAATTTTATTTTTATTAACTAAGTATAAGAAATGAGGTAGAGATCAGCTAGAGTACATTCTGTTTTTTTTAGTCAATACGTATGCTTTGGCTAATTATTAATATCAAACATCCCGTACCGAAAACCCCTATCAATTTATTTTGTACACTAACTTATATTTACACCAATATTATTTACAAAAACGACACAAATTTCGCCACAATTATCACAACAAAGGTCCAAAATTGCAAACGTATTGCACCGAACGAAAGTGAATAATTAGTGAAGGTCAAAAAATGTAAACAAAGTTCGTAACTATTCGTTTCGGAGCGGCCAAGGTCAGCCCTTGTCTATTATTATTGATAGACTTTAAGAACAGATACGCCACTAAGTGCAGTTTAGTACCTACCTACATGATGAAATAACCCAAGTAATTTAATAAATTTAAAATAATTATGCCTACACAAAAACTATAATATTATTATATTTTTTTATTATAATAAAATAGAAAATTTACGTATGAGTAATTATTACTTGAACAAGGAAATACGGCTTTAATGAAATAAATTCGATATCTCGAATGAGAGACGCAGGTCATTTATCTATCTATCTATTCATATAAAAATCAATTGCTCTTCACACGGCTAGTCACCAATATTAGAAAATAGGATGATTTTCGATGGTTTCGAGCAAAGCAACAGGTAGTTAATACTAGAAATTTCTCAACTTATACTTAAATTATGCAATACATACTTACACCAAAACCAACCATTATTCACAGCATCTATAATTAAGAAGTGTTACAATCAAATTCTAAAATTACGTACTGAGAAAATTAAAATGAGATCATACGGGTATGTGGCATAACTATACTTAATTTCATTAGCAACTCTTTGGTACGGGTGAGTGTTGAGTGAGAAAGCATTGATACCTTTTACGCTATTTCACTCGCTCTCAGGCAGCAGGCATCGCGTCAGCCGATTTTCGCTACTTCCGAACTCTCCCGACTGAGCCCGATTAGAGCCGAGTTGAGTCACAGTACTCCCGCGCCAGGCGCGCCACGGCACGCTCACGGCGTTTGTCATGATCGTGATTTGAGTAACAGACTGCGCTAGGAACGGTGGGAACGTATGTGATTTTGTAACGTTGTTACTTTGTGAAAAGTCACAGTGACAACTTTTGACGGCGACTCACTGTGACTTTGTCACCGTGACGTTATTTATTCCCCATGTCTAGCGCCTCATCGGACAGCAGACCTTAGACCTTCTCTCTATTGGCCTCGAGTAAGTACCCGGCTCTCAAGTCCTCAACTTAGACTAAGATATAGTCTCGCAACTTACAACCGTTGATTCAAATATCTAATATACATACTTATCAAGTTTATATTATACATCAAAACAGACTAGTTCAACTGCTCGTCACTAATTCCACGATGACTTGTATTCATTTGCACCGGAATTTATATTGCATTGCATCGCACAGCTTGGCATTTTAAAGTCTGTCTTATAACACTTTTCTTACTGTAACTTAGTCTTACAATCTTGTTTTCAAAACGAAATGTCGCAACACGTAAACACATCGGTAATTAAATTAAAATGGGTAGATTTTATGTCCTGGTAGTAATTAATATGTTACCTTACCACTGTTGTTTTCTTTACCCTTTTGTCGTTGCCCTGTTCATCATGGAGAGCAACAATAGCATCACCGACGGCGACTCACAGCAGGTTTGCCGCCCGTGACGATGTCTTCAACGTCACCGTCGTGCTCGAGGCCATTTGTCGTTTGTGTCGACAGTGAGCTCTTAACGTTACCAATTACCAACAGCACGCGACTGCTGACGACGTGATTTCTTAACACCTACGCAGCATGAGAACGCTAACGTGGTTTCCTAACATTACCACCCGCATTCGGGTGCTAGAACCGGGATTTCTTGAAATCATCATTAGCACGCGAGTGCTAATGCATCTTATGTTATTAATCATAAGTTCGTATTTGGTAATTGCCGATTTTAGACTTGTCGTGTTTTTGTGAATAGTTGGTTCACAGATGACGTATGAGCACGTCATTCGCATTAGCCAATAAAATACCTAAGGCTACATCGCGCTTGCGAAGTTTTTAGTTCGCTTCATATAAATACATTTTATTGTGATAGAGTGGTCGGAGAAGTTGTGGCTATAACAACCACTAGTTCACAACGACTCCTACCACTTCATCATCTAAGAGCTTGGGCCCGGCTTTGCGATGGTGGCTTTGGTAACGCGGTAGCGTGTACTGGTGAAGAGTAGCTTAAATTGCGACCTCCCAGTATATGATACACACGTGGCGACGTATTGCCGGTTAGTAGCATAAATTGCGAACTCCGGTATGACGCACACTACAGTGGTTGGTAGTACCCCCTCATCATGTCAAAGGGTTGGGCCCGCTCTGCGACTTTGATGAGCATGAAATATCGAATGCTGCGAAAATTGAATATGAATATCGAATGTTGAATATCGAATGTTTGAATATCGAATGTTGAAAATGACCTTTTAGTCTAGTCAAACCGACTGTCTAGTACAGAACTGGCCATTCTGGAAAAATAGTTGGAATGATGGGACATTGGTCGACAAGTTGAATACACGGGTCTGGCCAGCTCGGAACATCTTGTTTGCTCACTTTAGACGCATACGGGTGCCAGGATGTGGAAAAAATTATTAGAAATAAAACCTGGCACCCGTAGGTCTTTTGCTGTTTTTTATCATCATTTCCTTTGATCGAGACCGACTGCAAAACAAGTTAGACAGCAGTGAGAGCGTTAACGCATTCAGACCACCATTCATTGACAAAATTAACGACCCAGGTCGGATCGGAACGCGCGAATGGAACGAGAACGCTAACGCAAAATTTCCGCAACGCGATGGACCAACGGGATTTCCCAAAACAGGTTTCCGTTGAACGCATTCATAAACGGAGAAAATATAGATGGGAAGTTCAGACCACCGGTGGTTTGAAATTCCCATTATTATACTACTCATCTACCATCAACGTTTTGGGCGATATGCAAGAAACTGCCAACAGCCGTGCTCTTGGCGTAGCAGGGCGCCGACTCAACCATCAGCAGGGAGACAGCATGGAGATCGAGGCAGGGAAACTAGACGCCGTACACCCTGGAGCGGCAATGGGTCAATTATATTGACCGTTCAAATTTTGACAGTAGATTCTTGGCAAAAAATAAAACATACGTGTTATTTTCTTTCAGCATCTTTCAGTACTAAAATATTGAAATAAAACAGCTGAAAGATATCCTAAAAAACCATGCGTTCGTGGACACCGCGTCAGCGCGCTCTGCGGAAAGCGGCAATAACGCTCGCCCCGCCCCCACGTAATAAATTTACGAGCCGAAAAAACAATTTTTGACGAAAACTAGTAAAAAAAACACAAGTTGCAAATTTTCCTTCATACTTTCACGGGCTTAGGACCGTCAAAATGAAATTTTGCTATTAGACTGTAATTTCTAAAGATTGCAGTTATGAAACTTCTATGCATTTAGGCGTATTTAAAAATTTGAATCAACTTACGTACAATAATTAGTTCAATCAAAAAGTTCTTACCATAACAGTCTCAATCAACTTAATTACCTTATCACTGTGAAATCAAAATGTACTTATTGCAGTCTCATTTAACTTAATAGGTAGTAGGTACACCTACACATGTAATCAAATTAGGTTTACACTTTTACTTGTTCAGCAAATGATCAAAATGCAAACCGTGTTGCTCTAAACAGTCTTGCACGTTTTTGTACATTGTTTTTTAATTTATTTAACACTACAACGTTATTTTTCACTTCGTCAAAAGCTCGGTTGACTTTAATTGTTCGAGGCTTTGGGCTTCTTCCACATACACCCTTCGCTTTATTTCGCCCCACAAAAAACCACGAATACCCGCACCATTTCGTAACACTCCCGGTTCGTAAACATTGCTCCGATCCGTCGCTACCGCGCTAACAACAGTGTTATAAGTCTTCTCCAACACTTTTATTCCAAAACAATGTAAAAAATAGTGAATACCTAAAGTGACGCATACCATTCTATAGCTTATTATACGTGCTACATTTCGACATATAGCTCATAACAATACGACCAGTAATCTGTGAGTAATTAGAATAATAGTTTTAAAAAATTTATTCAACGGTCGTCTAAGTGCAACGCGTGCTGCGCTAACGCATGAGTCATCGTCGGTTATCGCTGACCCGACCGGCCGGCTGATCGCCAGCTTCGGAATTGGATGCTTTACATTGCTGTTTTAGCGTACATTGATGCACTTTTGCTAACTGCTACTAAAGCTTCATAAATATGGACCAAAATAAAATTGCCGCCACTCAACCGCTACTAAGGCCCAGGAAAAAGAATCTAGACAATAATAATGCACCGCACAGCGATGATGAAGGTCAAAGCAAGCACTTAAAAGCACTTCAAAAAATTTCCGAAAGCGACAAATTAATCCATAACCTCAGAAAAGAGAACGCTAAACTGAAGGACGAAATTAAAAAAAATAATAGCAGTATTAAAATAGTTCAATCGGAAGAGATTTTAAACGAAAATAAATTACTGAAACAATTACTCCATGAAAAAGAGCAATACTGCCTGAAGTTAGAAGATACTATTGCTAAAAATATAAATAACAGTATTATTGGTAGCCTTGAGAACGACACGGAAATTTTAACACCTCTTAAAAGTAAAATAGAAAGGAGTGAAAAAGAAAATTTTAATTTAGCATTAAGAATAGAAGAACTAGAAGGTGAAAATAAACAACTCTGCGATCTGATAACATCAAATGGAACTGGCATGACGGAAATCAAAGAGAACTCTAAGCCATACTTAGAGTTAAAAAACGAAATCGCACTATAAGAAAAAAGTTAAAAAATTAACACAGAGACTGAGTAAGTTACTTACAGAATACAATAACTTAAACAACAAATTCAAAGCGCAGGTAAACCAGGCATGCTCAATTAAAACGCTGCACAAGAAAGTAAATGCACTACAAGTAAACATAAATAACATATTGAAATCTGAAGAAAAATCTAGTATAATCAGCATAGAACCAAACATTACAGTAAAGGGAAGTAATCAAACTGCTGCACATAGCGTAAGCGATGTTTTTTGTACTCCACAACAGACCACTGCTGATGCGAAACCCAAACTCTTACTCCTCTCCGACTTCCACGGAACTGAAATTATATCTATGCTTTCACAAATACGACGTCGAGACTATAACTTTGAGTCGGATATTATAATCACCGGGACTTCAGATCGAGTTCTCAGCAATATAACAGAAAAAACCAAGATCTTCACAAAAAAGGATTGTGTAGTTATAATGTGTGGCGGTAGTGACTTTAATTTTTATTTGCCTACTAAAACAGTCGATATTATTGAAAAAAGTGTCAAAATTTTAGCTCATACTAACGTTATTGTCTGTAATGTGCCTTTAAGTATTGATCAGAATTCAATGTATTTCAATCATTTTATTAATAAGCTCAACATAGAACTATATAAACGTCTTGAGGGCTATGAGTTTGTACATTTATGTGATATTGATCGTTTTATCGATATTCCTGACTACAAATCTGATGGGTACAAATTTACCGCTAGGGGGAAATATAAAGTAGCAACTGCCATTAACGCTAAACTTAAATACATTCAAAACAAATTCTACAATAGTTTATCTTTTTTATAAATAATCTCAGTAACTGTGAAGGGCTAATGTTAATGCATTTAAACATCAATAGACTTAGAAATAAACTTTTAAGCTTAGAAGCATTTATTGCATGTGACTTACCTCAGAAACCTATCATCATATTTATAACTGAATCGTGGCTTGAGCCAGATGAATACAAAACTATTTCATTACCTGGGTATATTACAGCGACTCAATCATCTCGTGCATTCACAAAAGGCGGTGGCACAATAATTTTTATTAGGGATGATTATGCCGACAGGTTTAAAGAGGTAAATGTTGATGAATTTTCCAGTGAATCTGTATTTGAGATCAGTGCTTTAAACTTCGAGATAACCCATTCAAAAACAATTCATTTTATAGTGCTATACAGAAGCCCGAATTCCAACTTTAATATTTTTATCGATAAATTAGATCAATATCTTAATCACCTAAAGAACAGATCCGTACTGATTGCTGGCGATTTTAATGTTGATTTTGCTGATAAGGAGGACAGTAGAACCAAATCACTAAAACGGGTACTACTTGAACATAATTTGCAGTATATAATTACTGAATCAACTCGTATCACGGACTCTACCTCAACTAGCATAGACAACTTTGTTACCAATATTGTGGATTATACTGATGTAGCGGTCGTTCCTTGTACATTTTCTGACCATGATGCCCAAGTTATGACAATTATAACTCCAATCACATCTCATATATGTAAGAAAGGTATCTCGAAATATGTTTATAAAAGGGTTTTTAGCAAACAAGCTACTAATAGCTTCAGAGATGACCTTGCAAAAATTGATTGGAGTGGAATATTTCTTGACTATGATTGTAATATCAAAGTTAATGTATTTTATGAGGTGTTTTTAAACTTAGTAAATAAGCATTTTCCAACAAAAAAAATATTACTAAAACCGACCCGAAAAACATGGCTCTCTAAAGGAATTAAAACGTCTAGTATCAATAAGCGAAAGCTATACTTACTATCAAGACGTACGAAAGATGATAGACTAAAAGTGTATTTTAATCTATATAAAAAAATATTCCGAACAACATTAATAACAGCAAAAAAATTGGATATACGGAAGACTATTGCAACAGCAAAAAATAAATCACGCGCTGTATGGAAAATGGTTAATGAAATTACAGGCAGAAAAGGGAATTCTACTAAAAACCACAAAATTAAATTAAAAATTAAAAACAATTTGATTGAAAATAGACAGGCTGTAGCGAATGCTTTCAATGATTTTTTTGTTAACGTTGGTAAAAGCGCACGTCATGAAAGCAACACACAATTTATGAGATTTTTAAAAATTGCGATTAAAAATAAAAACATAAAATCTATATTTCTCGACCCTTTCATTGAACCAGAAGTAATACGCGTAGCAAAAAATCTTAAAAACAGTAGCTCTTATGGTCCTGATGACATAAATACATCAATAATAAAAAATAACATTGACTTACTCTGCATTCCTTTATGTATTATTTACAATGACTGTTTCCTCGAGGGAACCTTTCCCACTTTATTTAAGAGAGCTAAAGTTATTCCAGTACATAAGAAAGGATGTAGATCAGACATTAATAACTTTCGGCCAATATCACTACTTTCTGTTTTGTCGAAAATCATGGAGAAGTGCTTATATGCTAGGCTGGAGAGGCATCTCGAAAGAAATGATCTTTTCTCTCGGTACCAATATGGCTTCAGGAGTTCGAAGAACACCACTAACACTGTGATTGATTTAGTCATAGAAGTTATGCAAGCTCTTAATGATGGACGCTGCTGTGGGGGAGTGTTTTGTGATCTTACCAAGGCATTCGACTGTGTTGATCACGAAATACTCCTCACTAAATTGGAGTACTACGGTATACGCGGAACAGCTTGGAATCTCCTGAAGTCATACCTTACTATGCGTACTCAATATGTCGAGATTAGGGGCGATAACAGTGAATGTCCGGTTAAATCGATAGAAAGGACCATAAGATACGGTGTTCCGCAAGGATCTGTGCTGGGTCCTCTTCTTTTCATCATATTTATTAATGATCTACCACTAAATATTACTTGCGGAACCCCGTATCTTTATGCCGATAACACGAGTGTCGTACTGAAATGTAAAACTGAAGCTGATTTAGACACGCATATGCAGGAGTGTTGGTCACAATTGTCTACCTGGTTTAACTCAAACGGGCTAAAAGTTAATTGTACGAAAAGTTTTTACATGGTTTTCCGCCGTGGAGTTAATAGTCCCGATACTGTCTGTAGTATTCCCATTGAAAAGTCGAACTGCGTGCGATTTTTTGGCGTTGAGTTACATCCCTTTTTAAGATGGCACCAACAGATTGACCAATTAACAAATAAATTAGCTACGGCTTGCTACGCCCTAAAAAGTCTAGCGAGTACAGCAGACAGATCCACACTAAAAACTGTTTATTATGCATACTTTGAAAGTGTAATGAGGTACTGCATTGAGGTTTGGGGAAACTGCACAAACATTGGTACGGTGCTCTTAAAACAAAAAAAAGCCCTCCGATTTCTTACGGGGTGTCCACATGTACCTGTTACTCACAGATCCATGTTTGTAGAACACAAAATTATGACTGTTGTGTCCTTATATTTGTACTGTGTCTGCTTGTATGTATTTAAAAATAAAGACCAACTAAAAGTCTCTAGACAAAACACATACAAACTCCTTAGAAATAAAAATGAATTTTCAGTACCCAAGAGTAATTTTAAATATTTTGACAAAACTTTAAACAGTACTGCAATTAGAGCTTATAATAAATTGGACATTAGTATTAAGGAATGTAGTAGCTAGCTACAGAATATTTGAACGAAAATTAAGAGATTATTTTACAAGTAGACCTTTCTATTAAATTAAGGAATTTTATGCTAGAGCGCTAGATTAATTTTAAATAAGTATTCAATATTATTATTTTAATTTATATTTAATTTTCATTCAAATACGACATGTTTATAATTAAATTTATTTTGTTATCAATAATGATTTGATTTTACTTGACATTTTATTTACTTTAATTGAGCATTTTGTTACTTTTACTTCTTTTATACTTGTATTTGCACGCATTTGAGTATGTTTTATCGCAAATAAATGATTGATTGATTGTGCACGGCAGATCGATCGCGCGTCGTTTCGGAACCCGGAAGTGCACGACCGGCCATGCGGAGATGCGCGTGCGACTAATTGCAATTTGTTTTGGTCCAGATAAGATAGGTGAGCGCGCCCCTCCCCCCGCACCGCTTACCCCCAGCGTAACTCAAACGAATATCCACGCGTTACTAATTATTTATTCGGACAGCACATTATATTATCAAAATTTTACCTATGTTTTTTTTCTCAGAAATGGCATCTTTTATTGATACCTTATGCCTGGGAAAAATTTGAACGGTCATTAAAATGTCACCCTGTATTTGTCACAATATGAAAAAAAAAAACAATTTTTAAAAGGAATAAGGCCTCTTAAGAATATGAAATGTTGTCAATTGACATGACATGACATTGTAGCCCTGTTGAATATCTGTTAACATATGCTATAATTTGATTTCAGAAAATAGAAATTAACAAGAAGAAACACCAGGTCAAACCGCTCGATCCCCTGGGTAAGTGATATAAGATATAAGAACTTATACTATAATATTCATATTATATACGTGTGGGATTGATGCTAATAGAATATAAGGAGCTGGCTGATAGACGATTAATACTAGTTTGAATATAATGAAATAAGGAATGTGTTAGATTTGACGTATGACGGAGAGTGTCAGACGATAGAAGGATTTAGTGGACAGATGAAGATTTGTATATAAAGATGTATATATTGTAAATAAAAGAAGTTAAGACCATCTTATGCGGTTTTCCCTGCCCCAATCCCACAATTTTGGAGGCTCGTCCGGGATGGGGTCAGGATGAAACGTAGAACGCAAACGACGAAGGAAAATATTAAAGACGTAACCGAAACGAAACGAAACGAAGGAATAAGGCCTCTTAAGAATATGAAATGTTGTCAATTGACATGACATGACATTGTAGCCCTGTTGAATATCTGTTAACATATGCTATAATTTGATTTGAGGCGTTGACAAAACGAAATACGCGCCGCAACGGACGGATCACCACATTGTCCTGGAGGGTAAGTAATATAAGCAAACGTCGGACTATAGGGGGCAGTTTGAGGGCAAGGTAAGGTTTACAAAAAAAATCTTAACTTAAGAGTATTATAATGTACCTAGTATAGATTTTTGTTTCTTTTTGATTGATTATATTATATTTGTCACAATATGAAAAAAAATCAATTTTTAAAAGGAATAAGGCCTCTTAAGAATATGAAATGTTGTCAATTGACATGACATGACATTGTAGCCTGTTGCATATCTGTTAACATATGCTATAATTTGATTTCAGAAATTGACGAAGCTTAATACGGCGCACAACAGGCAGATCTCAGGCAGATCTCATGACGGCAGTGATGTTATGAAGGTAACTGATGAGAAGTGAACAGAACAGAGAAGTGGTCAAATTTTAACTGCCGACTAAACAGAGGGGTGTTATAAGGCATCGGACTTCTGGGTAGGACGTTAGAGTAACAAACCGGTCAAGTTCGAGTCGGACTCGCGCACCGAGGGTTCCGTACAAACAGTCCATCCTTAAGTGGTTAAGTTAAGTTGGCACCTGGTATGTATGGGAGCGTTCAAGTATTACGTAACGCAATTTTTGAAGAGATTTGGCCTTCCCTCCCCCCTTGTAACGCGCCGTACCGTTTTTCTGTACCCCCCCTCCCGCTCTCTAAACGTTACGTAACACCATAAGTGACACAAAAAGTGACCATTTTTACCCAAAAGTCACGAAAGATGATAATATGTTAAAATGATTAAAATGACGACCAGACCAATGCAATTGAGGGATTCCCCGTAAAATAAACGACAAGGGTTGCCAACATGGGCGTTTTAAATCCCAATCTTTTTATAAAAAAAAGAAACAATATTACGTAACGTGTTGTAAGAAAGACCCTCTCCCGCCCCTGTAACGCATCGTAACGTTTTATGAGACCCTCCCTCCCCCCTAAATTGCGTTAAGTACGTAATATCAAAGTGTTGTCATCTAGCTTAATGACACACCTAGAGGCGAACGACCTGTTAACACCAAATCAGTTTGCATATCGGCGGAACATGTCTACGACAACTGCAGCGCACAAGATTTTTGATTGTATCCTTACAGGTCTTGATGACAGACACAAGATGGCCGGCATTATGTGCGACTTATCGAAAGCTTTTGATATAATAAGTCACAAACTGCTCTTGAACAAATTGCGTCATTATGGTGTAGGGGACCCAGCCCATCGGTTGTTTACGTCATTTTTGTCGGGCCGTAGACAAGTGGTAAAACTGTCCACAAATGGCGAAAAATTCGAGTCTGACGTTGGCCATATCACATCAGGAATCCCCCAAGGATCAGCCCTGGGAAATACGTTGTTTCTGACCTTCGTTAACGATCTCCCGTCCGCCATAACAACTGGTTTGTCCGTGCTGTTCGCAGATGACACGACGGTCATAGTTAGTGCGCGAACGTACGAGCAGCTCGGCGATGGCATAAGCGAGGTGTGTAGACAGTTACAACGGTGGTTTTCCGCAAATGGGTTGCTCCTAAATGTAACAAAATCGAACATAATGGTTTTTTCGGGACGGCATATCTCATTGCCTCCTTGTTTATCTGATCTCCCGATGCCGTTATGCAACGAAACCAGGTTTCTAGGTTTTATGTTAGACTCTAATCTTAACTGGAAGTGCCATGTCGATTCGCTGTGCGACAGACTGAGTGGTGCGGCTTTTGCGTTGCGGAAACTAAAACCCCTAATATCGGTAGTTTCATTAAGATCGGTTTATTTTGCTCACTTCCACTCCTTAATGTCATATGGTATACTCCTTTGGGGAAACTCTACGGATGCCAATCGAGTATTTATCATACAGAAGCGAGCATTACGTACTCTTGCCGGTGTGCAACCACGACATCCATGCAGGGACCTTTTCGTAACGCATCGAATTATGACGCACTACTCAGTATACATGTTTGAAGTGTTGCTGTTCGTAAGAAACAATCTGCCAATGTTTAAGCGTGTCGAGGTTTGTGGTAAGCAGATTCGATCGACGGGGAGACTTCGAACCGTCCCGCGACGAATGGCACTTGCAGGTAAGAACCCGCGAGTCATCGGTCCGACCTACTATGAACGCTTACCCGCCGATCTTCGGAATGAACCATCTGACATGGTATTCAAGTGTAAATTGAGAAACCTTTTATTGGAAAATCCTTTGTACTCAATTAAAGATTATCTTGACATATTTAGATAAAATGTTTTGTATTTTAGTGTAGGCGACGATCCTTTGTGGTGACTGTTGACATTTAATTTGTATATTAAGTGAATTTATTGACATATTTATTCGACATTATTTAAATTTTTATATTGTTTGAAATTTGTGACATTGCTTTTTCTTAATTATCTAATGAATTATGACTTGCTGAATTTGTTTAATTTGTTTATTATGTTGACGATCACCGTGTAGATTCGTGTAAATTGACTATGTGTAATTTATAATGTATCCCTATATGTGTGAAATAAATATAATCTAATCTAATCTAATACTTGAACGCCCCCTATAGCACTCCATACAAATGAGGTGCAAAGTTAACGCAACCAATCCCGTTTGTTGTATAAGAGCCCCCCTTAAATATTTATTTTATTTTATTTTTAGTATTTGTTGTTATAGCGGCAATAGAAATACATCATCTGTGAAAATTTCAAATATCTAGCTATCACCGTTCTTGAGATACAGCCTGGTGACAGTAGGACGGACGGACGGACGGACGGACGGACGGACAGCGAAGTCGAAGTCTCAGTAATAGGGTCCCATTTTTACCCTTTGGGTACGGAACCCTAAAAACAGGCAAAATTTCAATAGTTTTTTTTACTTTCATAAGAGATAACTCTGACCGCGAACGTGGCAGAAGCGTTGGAAGACCGCAAGCCAGATGGTCCGACGATATTTAAAAGACGGCAGGGCCGACCTGGAGTTGGATCGCCGCGTCAAGATCAGCTTGGAAATTCATTCAAGAGGCATATGTCCAACAGTGGACGCATATGTTGGCGACTGGCGGAGATGCCACCTCTTTTTATGTATATTTTACATGTCAGTTTTTAAATTATTATGACTGATCCCAACCAGCAAAATCAGGTCGTATAAACATCATGACAACGTATCTGCGTGACCTGTTAGTCGTGGCATATAGTCGTATAACAGTCGAGTCCTAGTTAATACGACGGGGTTTGGGCACAATTATAGTGCAATTAAGTCGAGTAAAAGTCAACCGAAACAGGGCTTATAGAACAGGTATGTTGTGTAGAAGTGGTATAACAGTCGCGCTATTTCTGATTTTGCATCATAGTGGTCTCTTTCACGACGATTACTCGACTTAATAGCCGGCTTACTGTTATTAGAATATATCACTAAGCGATTATTTGGTTCTATAGCGGAGTTGGGGCAGCATTTATACGACTTTTTCAATTTCTTGAACTCATAAAGAAGAAAGCTTAAAGAATTTATCAAAAAAATATAATGTCGAGGAAACTAAAGTGTAGTTTTCCTAAGACTTGTTAAATATTCGACATTTGTGCCATGGTGTGTGTATAGAAATAGTACTGGGTAGTTCCCTGCCAATTTATTTTAGTGACAAATCATATACTAATTGGTATATAAATTTTTAATGCCCCTTCGTGATTTTGAGTTTTAAATGATAATTTATGTAATTATTTTTTTTCCGACCAAATAAATTGATCAACAAGCGCCATTAAGCACCCTCGTTTCACTTACACAACCAGTATGCGACATACAGTCTTGTTCGGATAACAACTTACTTATATTACTCGACTAGTTACCGCCATGATGCAAGTTTTAGGGTTCTTACCAAAAAAGACAAAAGCACTCTAATTTGTTTTGTGTTGAGTATGTAGGATTGTAGATGTGCATATCATTATTTCATAAGTCAATATTTATTAATTTAAGTAGGTCTATGATGACCGCCAAGACTGCTGTCTAAAAGTCACAATAATATTATTTTAAGAGTTATAGTCAAGTAAAAGTAATAAGTTAACATTTTAATAAAGCGTATAGTTTAATACAAGAGCTATAAACTACTTTTACACGACATAATAAATAATGAGTCGCATAGTTATCGCTAAAACAGGCTTCGCTGAATATTTACTGTTTTGGCGTCGTATAAGCAACTTCTACATCATTATTTGTTCTATAGAGATCATTATAACATTCATTACTCGATATTCTAATAATCGTAAGATAAAGTGCATTTACACAACTTTTTGTAGTGTAAAAGTCATTTAAGTCCCTTTTATACCAGAGTATTTTGTATAATCATTGTAATTGCGCTGACAATATGACTAGTCGTATAATGGCATTATCAAAAACGTTTACACTACTTCTAGTTGCGAAGGAGACATATAATAAACAGCTACAGCATCAATTAGCTGTATAAAAGTAATCTCGTGATTGCTAGAGTGCAGTATCATAATTATCGCATTACGAGGTCGTGTAAACGTTTATTTGACATGACTACTTGACTAAATTGCTGTATAAGCCATATTGTAATATAATCAGCTTCTATACGACATGTCGTCACGACGACTACTGTAACATTACCTTTTCCCGACTAAATAGACATATAAGGCCTAGCTTATATGACATTTTTGCTGGTTGGGATATTTGCTTGTCAGTTCTGTGTGTGTCTGTTTGCCTTGTAAATAGTTGTTTTTGCTATCCTTTTAAGTAATTAAATTTATTATATCTTTACTACAGTGTTTCTATCATTCTCGCCAATAATAACATCATACAGTCCATTGCTCATCAACATTTTTGGTATATGCTGAGAAGAAGAGATATAACTCTTAATTGTTATTTATAAACAAGCCTTACTTAACGTTCTGTCACACATATTAAGAGGCTTTATCCTTTTTAAAATTTATTTTTTTCATATTATTTTAAATATATATTGATAACTAGCTGTGCCCCGCGGTGTTACCCTCTCATCCCACGGGAACACTAAATTTATTCGGGATGAAAGTATCCTATGTCCTTTCCCGGGTCTCAAACTATCTCCATATACCAAATTTCATCTAAGTCGGTTCAGCGGTTTTAGCGTGAAGAGGTAACAGACAGACGGACAGACAGACACACTTTCGCATTTATAATATTAGTATGGATTAGTATGTAGGTAATAGGATTTAATTAGGATTTCAACCAACTTTTTGAAGTGAATAATACTTTTCCCCTAGTTCTAGGTAGTGACAAAGCTATTTCATGCTTTTATTGCGTGCAGTCGAAAATAAGTTGAAAAAACTAATATTCTGCGTGAATTTTGTCAATTTCGAGTCGTTTTTGAAACAAAAATTATCAATGAAAAGTTCAAACTGTAGCTATGTAGGTATCAAATATATACCAATAAATCCCAATAGCCCTGTTCTAAGTAGTAACATCAATAATATGTTAAGAAACATGTTTGGTCATAGAAAAAATGCCTAAAACAATCAGCTTTTAAAAGGAATAAGGCCTCTTAATTTGATGGATAGAATCGGAAAGCAACTGCGCAACACAGCGTAAACCGCTGTGTTAATTTTGACACAGTAAACAATAAAATTACTCAACAATCTTCTATAACCAAATGAACCTAACCTTGAAATCATCATAATCATCATCAGCCAAAAGACGTCGACTGCGGGACCTAGGCCTCCCCCAGAGAACGCCACCATGACCGGTCCTGTGCCGCCCGCTTCCAGCAGACTCCAGCGACCTTCGCCAGGTCATCAGTCCACCTTGTGGGGGGGCCTACGTTCTACGACCGATGTGCCCTGTCCATTGCTACTTAAGTTTTGCTATCCTTCGGGCTATGTCGGTTACCTATACATATTTGAAGACAATAAGTAATTAACCGAAACTATTGGCGTTTATAAAGAAGATAAAGCCGAAATAATCTTGTTCGGATCCCATCGTCCAATAACTTCCAAAGCAAGTGTTATGGAAAATACTTCTAGAAAATACTTGAGTGGCCAACTAATCCTTCCCAGAATGCCATTCTCCCACATTCACAACGAATGTGTCAATTAGTTTCAAATACAAATATTAATATAACAGTGCTTAAGAAAAACTCAACGATAAAATGTACGCAACGATAATACAAATTACGGCCATATTAATTTTAATTTTTAATATGTGTGCTTCTCTCGTATTTATTTGGTTTGGATTTGAGTGTGTTATGTTTTAAATTTGATGTGTTAAGTAGAAGGCAAAATTAAATATGATTATTTTTTTGTTTTAATTGTTTTTCTTGAATCTTGCATTTTCCTCGCTGTAGTGAGGTGAAAAGTTGTGTGTTCCACATGGCTGCAAAATTATTTAGCTTCTCGTGTCTTGAAAGCCTCGCTACGCTCAGCTTTCAATTTCAACACTCACGCCAAATAACAACTTTGCAGCCTTGCATAACAAATAACTATTAATACTAGCCCAACCAGCAAAATCGCACTAACAACAGTCTAAAGACTACAAATTTTCGCTCTTATATTGATCCTATATCATCGTATAAGCCTGGATTTGGGCGCAAATTATAAGTGTATTTACTTTATATCGTCCTAATATCAGTCTGATTGAATACTGATTGCATTTACAGTAATCTTGAAAAAACTAATTTAAGCTGCCTTAGGCTAATATCGCTCTCACGTAAGTGTTTTGTAAGCCCACATAGACGCATATTGGTCCAACGTTAGAATCTTGTGAGCCTAAACAAGCTTATTTTGTATGTCTTGAGTGAAACTGCAGCGTGACAATAAAAAATAAATATTATTGTCACAACTGTTTATGAATTACCTAATAGTGATGGTAACGTAATAAAATAACGTGTTTGTGAAAATCTTGGTGTGTGTTTATGTTGCGTTGGGCGGTAAGTTTTTACGTTGGAAAATATTATTTAATGTAAAGTGGACCCTGTTTTACACTTCAAATTTCATGCGCCTACTCAAATATTCAATTTAAATATCCTCTTATAATTTTTTATTTCTTTATTTGTGGTGATAACGGTGCCATTTTGATAGTTGCATTTTTCCAGCGCACTATTAGACTACTGTAAGATCATTTACGCTAATATTAGCATTCTGAATACAAGTGGTACGGCCATATTGAATTAATTTAGGGTTTCTTGCTTAACCTACATAAAAACTAAATTTTTTAACATTAATTTTTGGAATGCTTTTTCCAATCTCTGTAATCCATGCCTATTACACAAAATTTAAAATCACAGCACTCTCTTTTTCACAAAACAATATGGCTAACTAAACGTTATTCTTACAATTGTGTTCCCAAAATCGATTTAAGATCAAACCATCTTATATTGATCTTATAATAGATTTATGAAGACCAAAAAGTATGCACTTATAGTGCTTTTATGTTATGCTGATATTAGTCTGACCTTCTTATAAGAACATTTATCAAGACCATTATAAAATCAAATCAACTTAGAGAATGTGGCTATAAGAACAGATATTCTCAAGTACAATGAGTCTTCGTAAATGTTGTTGTAGGAGTAAGAGGCTTATAATAGTATTATAAAATGCGCTTATATACATATATGAGACTAGGTAATAAGACTGAGAGTTCTTGAGCCCGTACCATCTTATCTAAAGCTAATATAAGAGCTGCAGCATCAGCAAAACAATTATAAGAGCGCTATAAGCCCACCACTCTTATAAAGTGCGCAATCTAAGACTTTCTTGCTAGTTGGGAGATTATTTACAAGTGTTCATGCAAGCAAGCATGTAAGCATTTTGACGCTCCGCTATACGTGGTCATAATACAAACCTAACCTAACCTACAGTTTTCGGTTTTTGAGCCATGTTCCATTTTGTCGCAGTCTCCTTATAAAATATAGGATTGTGGAGTTTATGAGTACAAACCAGTCTGCTTAAAAAAATTATGACAGTGAAAAACAGGATCAAAACCAGTTATGATGAATAAGTGTATGAAAATAAAAAGTCGTATTAGAGATATTTATGAGAATTGACAATATGATTTTTAATGGTTCGGAGTTATGATCGGTAGTATTAGTGACTAAGTATAAATAGTGACTATTATGATAAAAAATTGTACGAGTAACATTTTCGGAGTTCCAATAATCGGGGTTGAAAAATTATGTGAACTTTGGCGCACCCCATACAGAGATTTAGGTTCAAGTCTCTGCTGTGGACATTTGCGAAATTAAGGATTCTAGGGCCTAATTTTCTGATTAAATGCCTGTGAGAATAAAGACCGTTCCCTCGTCTATAATCCGATGTAATAGCAATATAACCTGGATTTACAAGCTCCTAACTTTTGACCACAGGAGGGACGACTTTTGTTTTTTGAACTCTGTATGACCCTCTAATAATTCAAAAGACATATGAAAAACCTGTCAAACACTTCGCTACCGTAGCTCCAGGTAGACCTGAAGAATTTTTCAAAATTCGTCCCCTAAGGGGGTCCAATTGGGGTTGAAAGTTTTTATGGAAATCGTGTAATTTTTGAGTAGGTAAGAGATTTTTGAGTTAGAACTTTGTTTACAGATTCTCCATCAATGTGAAAGTATATATGTGAGGTAATATTTTCGGGAACGAACTCTGCTCTGCATTTATTTTTGGAAATTAATCTTCTAAAAGGGTTAACCCGTCAAGTGTCAGAGCTCCCTAGAACAAAACACCGCGAAATGTCCCATACAAACAAGAAACGGCTGAATTTCCGCTAAAGATGGGAATTTTACCTACCCCGAGAATAATTATATGAGATGTGTTATATATTGTTAGAGAGCTAGATAAATTTGGAATTCGGCACAATATGTTAAAATAGCCGCACTTACTTGTAGTGAGATGTATATTTATTTATATTCCAAGATGTTCGCTTTCCGTCACATCATTCACAATTTACACTCAATTTAAAACCACATATCACATTTTACATACACTAAAATGATACTGGCTAGTTTATGCGTCAATTTTACGTAAATTCACTACTCAACACCTAATAATTACTTCACAACAAATATTTCGCACCCTTGGTAAAATAATGCAACATGTGACTTTGCGTCAAAAGTGGTTTTATTACGGAAATATCCTTAGAATTATGCGTTCTACACGGTAGATTTTTTTTATAATTTTAACTTTTGTCGTTTCTGAGATATTTTAAGCGGAAAACGACGCAAGTGAAGAGGCGACGTAAAATAATGCTACAAATGCGTATGCGTCCTTTTTTGACGTCGTTCCTGTGAGCGCATATCGGCGCGCGCGTTGTCGTAAAGTCAGATGCGTCGGTGTTACCGGACTGTGATCATGCGTTGCGTTTTGGATCTAAATCGGCGAGAATGGATGCGGAAAACGAAACCGGTAATGAAAAGTACTTTTTACAGGTCAAGAAAATGATCTTGTAATAAACAATCATATGTGCACATACGACTATTTGAGTTCTAATTCTTGAGATTAAATAGCCAGTCGCATGATCACATTCGACGTTATTTATCGATTTTTAACTAATTAATATTTTTTTTAACAAACATGTTAGGCAATATTGCCATAATGTTATAAGAAGAGTTTAAGGTAATTTAATTGATTTTTTTAAATTATGGTCGTATATTCATTTGCGTCGTTGTTGTACACACTATTCATAGTCGCATCGTAACATGTTGCGTTATTTTAGGACGTAGTTTAAGATGCGTCGTTATCAAAAAGTTTGAAGGTATAAAAAAACATGTTATTGTAAAAACAATCTAACGTTTTATTAATATGTAATAACTAAATGCCTTACCTGTAATTCCAACCATTTTAAACCATTAAATTTATCGTATTTTTATTTTTATTACCTATATGAACTGTACGAACTTTACCTACTAATAAAATCTACTTATTTGTAGATCTTAACATATTTATCATATTGTATTTATTTCTATGATGCCGTTTTTAGAGAAGTGATTACTCTTTTCGTTATTTGAAGTTTCTAAAGGAATCTCGAAATGTTGGGACACGAGGAAATCTTCGACAAAGCGAACTTGGAAGAATCTGCTCTACCCGACCCTATCAGTGAAAAAATAACCTGTTACTACTTACTACTGCATTCATCATGCTAGCATATAATGTGCTTGTAACAGTAAAAGCAAAAAAAGATAAGAAGGATGCCCTGCTCTCGACAGATGTCCACCAAAACTTTTAAACCTAGTTAAATCTTTCCACGCACGATGCTGTTGTTCATGACAGCCGGACTTCTGCTTTGTTCGACATGCGGAGGGACTGCGGCCGAGTATTGCCACCGATACTTTTCGACATATTTTTCCCTGCGTCTGAAGGTTGCATTTGGGAACTTTAGTTTAGGGGATACACTTTACACACAAGAGCAGAAGGGAAACTTTTTGATTTATTCGTCGTAAACGTATACATAGATTCACTGTTATTTTCCGATGATGCCGCATGCGTTGCCAAAAATTTCCCAAGAGTTACAGATTCTTTTCGATAAGTTCGCACACCCTTGTTCTCTCTCTTCCATGTCCATTAATGCTAAGAAGACAATTGTTCTGGCGCAAGGTTTTCACCAGCCAACTATGTTGTTGGATAGTGTCGTGTCCCTTGATGTTGTTGATCAGTTCCCTTATCTAGCAATCCGACTTGTCAAGCAATCTGTCACTGAATGTGGATATCGGGAACCGGCTTGGTAAAGCAGTTACAATGTTTGGGAAGCTCAGTGCAGGAGTCTAGACTAGTCTACTATCTGACAATCAAGAACAAAGTGTTTGTGTATCAAACTTGTGTTCTGAGTATAGTTTTGTGTGGAACTGAAACCAGTACGTCGTAATCCAAGCAAGAAATAAGGCTGAATATTTTCCACTTGCGGTGCCTTCGTAGCAGTCTAAACATCACTTGGCGAGACAGGGTCACGAATGAGTGTTGTAAGTCGCGCAGTTTTCCAGGATTTCTGCAATGCTTAAACAGCGTAGATTGTGGTGGCTGGGCAAGCATGTGCACCGTATGGATCCCATTCGCTTACTGTGTAACCTGAAATGTGGGGAGGCCCATGTAGCGTTTCAAGGACTGCACTAAGCGAGCAATGCCGGCATTTGGCATCAGCCCAGCAGACTAGGAAACTCTAGCCGACGAGCATAACAAGTGGAGAAAGTCTTTAGCCGAAGACTGTAAGACTGAGAAATCAAAGCTTGTTTCAGGTTTTAGCCGCAAAACGCGAGAGGAGACGCCATAATGAGAGGAGAGTTGTTTCACCAGCTCGATCATCTAACGACCCTTTATTGAAATGTCAATCTTCATCACTGTCACTCCCACATCGGATTTTATAGTCATTCTTAATCCTAACACTGCCACAAAAACGCTGCATAGTAAAATAATCATCTGATACAAATTTTAAGGCCTGTGATGAAAACAGTTTATGACTTATACAATTATTAGGTCTTAAAACACTCGTGTGTTTCCTAAAACTAAGCTCAGGTGAATGCTCATGTTTAAAGGCTTATCATTAAGTAACAGTTGTATATATTACTATCAAAAAGTTTAATATTCTTATCTATTCGTTTATTAAGTTTTATAATACAAGTACGGGTATTTTATAAATAAAATTTATATAGTGTTTAGTATGAACGAGTTGTTACTTACTAGTTTCAGTTTTTAACGCTTATTTTTTTTTCTTAATTAATAACATTGTTTTATCTTCTTGCACTTACTGTGTTCTAGTAGCAAACCACAGTATTTTTACTCAATGCTGCCTAGTTATTTAAGTAAATAGTTTGGTAAAATAAGTTCACTTGAAATAATATTCATTTACAGATACCTAAATCTTTCAGATTCTATAGAAATATAATATTTTACACATATACGACCTCATAATTTCAAGGGTTATTCATAAAACAAAGACGTATGTGCACATGCGTCACGTAGATTTTTGTAAAATAATGACGGATCTGCTGATACGTCGGCTGATGCTTGGTAATAAATAGCCGTATGTGCACATCCGTTACATTATTTTGAAAAATAATGCGTTTAATTAAATGGGACATAACACATTTAATTGATTACATTAATATAAACCTATATGCAAAAGTACATGACAATTCGACGAAACGCAAAAATTTTATCAGCAAAAATCACTTGCAGAATTTTTAAACTGCTCTCCTGTAAAGTACACATTTTGCAGATGTGGCTTTGTTTTACCAAGGGTGCGATTTATTTACGAGAACGTGCGCGCACGGCACAATCTTGCGCTGCCGCAATCGCAACTGTCATGGCGGATTTGCCGCGAAATTGAGCACTGTTTGAACAAAATCATAAATCTATCAAAATTCCCAAGACCTTACACCAATCTAATATATGAAATGAAATCCTGAGAAAGTGCGTTATAAAACTATTATTTGTTCGTAAGGTTTTGAACAATTGAAAATTAGGAAACAAATGAATTACGACGGCCATCATTGCAAAATTATTGCGTCATTCAAACTTGAGGACTTTTTTCACTAGGAAACAATGTCGTGCGGCTAAATTTAACATTAAAAACGAAAACCTTATTTAATTGCCAGTAATTTGATATATAATACATAATACAAACACTTTCCGTTTAAAAGATTTGGACATATTTATCACACGGCACGACACCTCAAATGCAAGTGATTTTCGAAATGGCGGACGAATTCCGCCAATGTAGAGAAAAAAAAAATTACACGTCACTACTGAGGATTCTGATTGGTTAAAAATCAAATTTGTGTGCTCTGATAGCTGTTGTTGGATGGTAAAATATCTATCAAGCTGCCACCATAACGAATCGATGCAGAGAAATTGATCCAATGAGCGGTTTGGGCTGTAGACTAGCGTGTGTCTACTGGACGCTACCGGCACAAAATTGCTGTAGACTAACGTTAGTCTACTGGACGCTTGACGGGTTAAATTTAAGGCGATTAGATGGTAAAACTTTGTATGAAAAACGTTAGATCCTCTACATTAGAGCATTATTGTCTCAGTAAGTAATATAATTGTAATTAATTGAGAATACTGATTTAAACGGTATCCGGAATTCCTATCCTTATAGGATTAAACGGAAAGCCAAGGTTTGTATGAGAAATGTATTATTTTTTGAGTAAGACTCGAGTAACAACGCAAATTTCAACGTCTTTAAAAATAAGAAAACTCGTGTTATTATAAGTTTTGTTAACTTTCCATGAGGTCCGACGACGAACTATGACGAACAAGTGTTAGGTATCTTGCGATCACAACGCACCTAGATTAGTGTCTTTAAATTAGAGTCGCCATTAGATACTACGATTGTCAATAAAGTAGGACGATTCAACGTTTTATTTAGGTAATACGACGAAGACAGAAAAATTAAGAACATTTTGATGGGAACAAGGTATGAGTATAGGTTTTAAGAAACAATAAAACGGTAGGAAGTTACACAGACACGTTTCCAGACCTGTGCGAGAGAAGCCGCGGGCAAAAGCTAGGAACTAATAAATATTCTACACAAAACTATCCAGAACAATACATTCAATAAGGAACTTTTTATGAGTCGCAAAATTTGACACTCGTGCGATTCAGTTTCGTCTCAAGTGACACATCGTGGTACGAAAAGTACTTGAAATGAAATGAGAGAATGAAATAGTTGAGACGCTCTTACTGAACTGCATCTGAACTGAGTCGTAAATACAATGGCATGGTATGAAATAGCGATATGTACAGTTCAGTTTAGGGCCTAAAGTGAGTCGCGTTAAGAGATCGTGGTAAGGCTCCTTATCAATAACAGTCATAAATATCATTTCCGGTGAAGGGCAATTAAATAAGTCATTGACAACAATTTCACTTGCTATCACGAAGAAGCCGACACCAAAATTGTTTTCCACATTTGTCAGTTGAACAGTAATTATCGCGTGCAGGTACATTGTACGGATTCTGATATACCTGTAATATTGTATATTGGATAGCAGGCCGTTTATTATGCAAACTAAATAAAAAAAAAAAAACCCGTCATTACAAAGTTCAAAGATGTCGTCGGTACGAGAGAAATTCAAAGTTCCGTTCCGTTCAAAGAAACGGTTCAGAGAGACTGGCGGAATACGGCGACGGCCAGGAAGTGGACGTAAACCAGGTTCAGTGAACAAGAATTAGAGAAGAAAATTCTAGTAGCTTTGCAGAAAAAACCTACCCTTTCGGTACGAGATTTGGCAAAAAAATCCAAAACGTCTAAATCTACAGTGCAACGAGTAAAAAAACAAAATTCTATAAAAAAATTCAAACAAACGAAAGTACCTCTAGAAAACTTTATTTAAAAATGGTCAAGAAAAATTATTGCATTGTTATGGATGATGAAACTAGAAAACTTTATTTAAAAATGGTCAAGAAAAATTATTGCATTGTTATGGATGATGAAACTTACTACAAACTAGACTTTAAATCACTTCCAGGACACCATTTTTATTATGGGACTGATAGAAAGACTGTTAGTGATGAGTATAAGGTCATCAAAACGGATAAATTTGCAAAAAAGTTCTCGTATGGCAGGCATTCTGTTCATGTGGCAAACGTAGTACACCACATTTTGCAAAAGGAACGATAGACGGTGATATATATCTGAATGAGCGCCTTAAAAAACGATTATTGCCATTCATCAAGAGGCATACTACACCTGTCCTATTTGGGCCTGATTTGGCCACGTGTCACTACACAAAGAAAGCAATAAAGTGGTACAAAGAGATGAATGACGATTTTGTTGAAAAACAGCACAATCCGCCCAATTGGCCTGAGTTGCGACCCATTGAAAAATATTGGGCCCGCGTGAAACAGAAGTTGTTAAAACATAAAAGCAATGCCACTTCAGTTGAAAACTTCAAGCGGAAGTGGAACGAAGCTTCCAAATTAATCACTGATGATGATGTACAAAACTTAATGGCAGGGGTCAAGGGAAAACTAAGAAGATTCTGGATGAATAAATCTTAAGCTGATCATCATATGTAAATAAATATTATTTTTAGAGTTATCATTAAATGTCTATTGAAAAAATTGGTGAATTATATTATTAGATAAATATTTTTTACAAATTTATTTGCGACATATTTTTCTTTGAGAATGTGCACAGAGGAAAAACTTGGGCGTCTCGTCGAACCGAACGAACTCACGAAAATTCAGCCTGTTATTAATCACTGAAAAAAAAACAGGCGGTGGCTGCTGGACTATTTGTTGTTTGTAAATATCTTGAGGTTAGTTACAATGGAATATTAAAATCCTTTACATGACAACATGTTTTTCATTTGAGTGTACATTTTTTGCCGTAAAACGATTCTGTCCAATCAAGATTCTGCCGAAAACAGATTCTGCCGTACACCGCTGGGCTGGAGGCCACTGAAGCGGAGCGGAGACTTGCGGATTCGACAAAGCTCTTTTGTGACTGGTTGATACCGCACGTCTCCACTCTAAGACTGCCGGTATGCCTGCCTGCCAATACCAATCACACGTCTAGGGCTTGCAATCCGGATATCCGGATATTGGTTTTATCCGCATATCCGCGAATTTTTAAAGCCGGATAATTTTCTATACACTATTCGGATAATACGGATATTTCGGATAATTAAAATAAAATAATAACTATAACATAATTAATATACCAAGCCGGAAAAAGTATCATAATAAAGATTAAATACCTGAACAAGCTGGCTTTTTCAAAGGAAAAGGCAATAGAGAACAAATTGTAACCATCGAACAACTGATTCCTGAAGAAATCCTTCGAATTTAACACCCCCTTGATCTTGTGTTTTATAGACTACTTGGTCTGTCGATCAACAAATCTTTAGCAAAATTCATGGTTATAGATCGAACAAAGCCGCTAGAGCTCAGTGAGACGCTCGATCTCCAATATGAGAGCAGCTTTGTATACCTGGTAGAGACCAGAACGATGGCTCATGCGAATCAGATGTACGAAAGCGGATTAGCATGGCAAAAAGCGCGATGACAAGACTAAACAGGATCTGGACAGATATATCAATCTTACTAAAAACCTAGAGGGCTCTGGTGTTTTCGATCTTCACCTACGGTGCGAAAACCTGGACCCTCAAAAAGGCAGATAGATCTCGCATTGACGCATTTGAAATGTGGTGCAGGAGCGGAATGTTACCAGTTCCTTGGACAGCCCACCGCACAAATATGTAAATTCTTCCAGAAGTGGGAGTCACCGTTAGGCTGTCGACAATCTGTCTCCGCAGGATCTTCGATCACCTAGCTAGGAACAAAAATGACATCCTCGAAGTGCTCCTGATGACAGGGAAAGTACAGGGAAGGCAACCATGAGGAAGAAGCTCTATGCGCTGGACAGACAGAATCAAAATCAAACAAAATACGAATAAAAACTAAATTAAACTGATTAAAGTATAGAAGCCGATTGAATATAATTTTAAATATTGCAGAAGACAATAAAATACGTAAGGATCATACGTTTTTTATTGTCTTCTGCATTTTTTTTCATGAACCACTACTCTGCTCCGAGATAACTGGTATATTGGAGATTTTATCTTAATGTTCAGTAGGTATATGTTATCTTCTCGCTGTAAAGTTTAAATTGTGATTGCAAATGTGATTCGATTTTTAATATTATGATAAAATAAAAACTACTCGTATTTTCCATTTACTTTTAACCTTTACCGCATACGAAGCCATATATGGCAGATATGAACTTGGACCTTATTGGCACAGGTCAAAGTTCAAATTCAAACAACTATTTTTTTTCTACATGCGGTAAAGGGTTGAATTTTAATTGGCTAAAATCATTTGGTCAATTTCTTACTGTTAAATTGTATATTTTATCTATTAGTATATGATATACAACCATACAACACTCATTTATTCGGCAGCAAAAATACGAAAATACCTATGTATAAACTGAAATTAAACAACAACGAAACAAGTACCTATACGTCACACTTACAATTAAAAAAGAGTAAAGCGGCACTAAAACTAAAATAAATCACTACCTAGCGGCATGGTATATTAGTACTATCATCGAAATGTTAACCATATTTCGTGTTTTATTAAAAATAATATGAATATCCGTATTATCCGCTGCATCCGGATATCCGGATAGTAAATAATTTTAGTACTTATTCGAAATATCCGGATACGAAACATGGACGGATATTGCAAGCCCTATTTCCAACCCTCTTGTTTATTAGACCGAAGAATTAGTTTTGTCTGAGCTGAAATCCTACTAAGCTCAATAAAGTTAGCCAACGTCAGATTACGATGATATTCAACTTCGGCCTTTTTTCGTTCTCTTATTGCATCAGTGCACTGTGAGTCCCACCACGGAGGAGACAGAAGTTTGCCAGATGCAGCGTTTTTAAGGGGAAAAACCGACTCCGCACATTGATAATTAGCATCCGAGAAGGCTAAGGCACACTCATCAATATTATCAGAAGAAATTTCCAACAGTAAAGGAGAAAGAAGATTAAGCTTTTGTTTGAATTCATTCCAGTTAGCATTAAAAAGGATAAATTTGAGTAGGGGCTTGGGGGGCTACATATATATTTAGAAAAGAGGGGAAAATCAATTGCAATAGGGAAATGTTCGCTTCCAAAAGACGAATTTAAAACCAGCCATGATAATTGTGAAGCTAGAGGCCAGGGGAACATAAAGAAAGGTCTATTGCACTGTTCACCTCGTTCGGACGAGATCTTCTGGCGGCGGAACCAGTATTTAAAATGCATAAATTACATCTGTCTAATATCTCGAGAAGCTAAAGTCCTGAATCATCAGTTTTGCCACTGCCCCACATTTGATGATGACAGTTAAAATCACCCAGTATTAAAACCGGAGTGGGGAGAGATGATAACATTGACAGTAGATCGTTTAAAATATTTTTTGAAGGATGAGGGATATAAATGGATACAAAGGTATTAGCATTCGTTTGAATAGAAACTGCATGAAACCCGCCTTTGATAGCCGTTGTAATAATCTTATAAGACAAGGTATTTTTAACAAGAATTGCACTGCCAGCATATCCGTCAGGTCTCACGTCACAGATGCAGGTAAAACCTGGGATACTGAAATTGGAGTCCGGCTTGAGCCAATTTCAGATAGAGCAAATATCATGGGATTATTTTTATTAGGGTCGTTCTCGCGAGTCGTTCAAATCACTGTTCCAGGCGGCAAATAGGTATAAATAACATTCTGATTTAGAATTGTTGTATGCAGTAAGTTTTGTCTCAAAAAGTACTAGAGGAGTATTTTGACTCATATGCCTGCACCTATTAACAAACACATGAGATCAAAAAAATACTGCAAAATCTCATTACCCTCTCGTTCCAAATTACAAACTAAAACATTGGTTGATGTATATAAACACTTCTATAAAATAATCTTCAAATTTTTAACAGCGATGTGATTAAGTAGCAATTTAGGCATAAAACTTCCGTGAAGCTAAAACTTTAAATTGTGAATAGGTCCTTCATTGAGTGTTGGCAGTAAGGGCATTATTCCAGCGCCGCACCTCCTCAGTATACCTACGTATCTGGTAGAGTGACGCCGTGCGCACCATTTACGAGAAATTTAAAATTTACGTTCACGAAACATAGTTTGTCACTGTGCTCATTACCTTCGGCCGTTTTATACAGTAAATACTAATTATAATTTTCTGTTTTATGTCTCATTTAATTGCTTCTTTGTAGAGAATTTAATAATATAAATATCACATTTTCAATTACGCTTGGTATTTAAATTTACCTAGACAAACCGTCAAAATCTCTCATCTCCATATCATTACCTTCCTTACCCTCCAATTTTTTGCCGAAAGGTAAAGATCGTGTTTGGATGGTAGTGATTTAAAAAAGTTTTTAGTAGTTAAGAATAGCATAATTCATGATTTTTACTAAATGCTTTTACTAAACTGCACAAAAATGCATTTTACCCAGTAGTTTTGTGCCATAAGCACATGCTTACTTTGTCTCTTCTTTATACCCCGGGAAATAAATGGTGTTGGCAAACTAATTGATACTAAGTTTCTCCTTCATATACATATTATGACTATAGGGTATTGTAATAATGACATTTGTAAAATTTTAAAACCCTGTTTTTGGGATTGATTAAAAGCAGTACTTAATTACCTATTTTACGATAAAAAAAAGAAGCCAATAGGGGAAGAATAATTAGACATCGCAATAAACAAGAATACTTAAGTATAAAAAATATCTCATATAATATAAAAATAAAAGAAGGTTTCTCTTAAGAAAGAAAGAAAATACAATTTATAAAAAAGGAGAACGACAAATTCAAAGCCTTTTTGTTTGAAATCTCGCCTCCAGTCCAATGACACGACCTGTTAGTGAAATACGAAGGCAATAAATCTTGGGGCACCAGCACCTGTTATATCAATCCTTTAGCTATAAATAATACAAAAACTCTTGGTGGCATGCGCAAATTACTCAGAATAAATCGGGATCAATACATGAAATTAATCAATTGTATCAGTGCTTTGCAGAAATCGCATTAAATGAATGAAAAAATACGCCAATATGTATAAAGAGTTAGCACTAATTGACTGGCACGTTGTTATATGGCGGATTAGCAAAGCAATATTATATTATTATTTTTATTTAAATAACCAAAAATGTTAAGGTTAATCAGCAAATTGCATAAAGAGAAAACTGCGTTTAGAAAGCGAAGAAAAACATTAGAGGAGCAAGAAAAGCAGGTAAGTACAAAAAACAATTGAAGCTAGCGTGGAAAAAAGAACGATTTACTAAAAGATATACCGAAAGAAAAATATCATTGAGCTATTATTTAATGAAAGTATTAGTAAAGGATTAAGTCAGAAATATGAATCCATGGACAAACATGATACTCTAGCTAGATTGAAAAAAATTTTTTTGTTGATCTATGTATATTAAATTTTTTTTTTTTAAATGCTTAGTGCTAGATTGATCTTTTACGTTTTAATAAATATATTTTTTGGAAGAATGTTTAATGCTAAGAAGCATTTTATCTTTTGGTGACCTCTTATGTTTTAATAAAGATATTATTCTTAGAATGTTTAATGCCAAGATTATTTTATCTTTTGTGGATATCATAATGTATTTTCGCATAAAAAAAAATTGAATGTTTCATGCTAAGCATCCTATTTTTGCTGAATATTTTAAATTATGAATCCTGAAAATTTCTAAAACATGTTTTATTTTATAAAAACATTACCTACTTCAAACCATAATCAGTAATTTTAGATATGTTTTATCACCCTAATATTAGTCAAATTATACAAAACTTATGAAAATCACATTACCTTCCATACGCACTCATTACCATCTTGCCATATTTCATTACCATCCAAGCACTCATTATTTTCCATGTAAGGTGCTTTGGGGTATATTCGACATATTTTTAGGCGAGTGTAGAGTATGTTAGGGTTTGGGCTCGTAAGTAAGAATATAAGAAGTATTCCTTCCAGTAATGAGATCTTTACGAAATTGGATATATTCGTGCACTCACGACTAGCGACACGAAGTGAACTGAAGCGGGGAGCAGATAAACATGGCGTCTTGACAAGCGTTGCAAGCGTAGTAGGTAATTGTTCCCGGTTTAGTAGATATGTGTGATTTTCGAGTTATCCCCATTTTCGACTTTACCCCAAAGCACCTTATAATAAAACCGTACATTGCACAAGGGTGCCTTTTGTTTTATATTATTCTATGAGAGTAGGTATATGAACCATATTAAACAATTCAAATAAAAAACGGCATTTCTAAAAAAAGTCAAAATTTACAAAATCTGAACGACTCGCGAGAATGACCCATTAATTAAATAATTTTTTATTAAGAACACTACGACTGTTCCATTGGAGCACCACCTGGTCCATTATCGAAGGATGAAATAAGTGAGGAGATCAGAGGGGCAACGTGGGACATCGTATTAATGGAAGAAGATGGATTGACTTTTGAAATGACAGTAAGCAACTGGATGAAAATTGCGATTATACTGTGATCAGTCATCGAATTCATTGTTTTTATATAAAATAATGTTTCTTTTATATGTTTAATAATCTAGAAATTTCCATTTAGAGAAATCAGAACTCATTTATGAAGAAAACATTAGTCTAACTCTGATAATGGACTGGAAAACCTAGTTTGGGATTATTTCGAAAGTACATTTTTTCGAATTTCACCCGTGGGATAAATTCGATTGCTTTTTTTAAACTACAGATGGACCGTTATGCTGTACTCATTATTACGACAAAAATGACAATGTAACGTAAAAACAAACGAACAATGATTTAACTTAGCAGGTTCCCGAGTTATGTGGTATGGGGTAATTTCAAAACTCCTCATAAGGCACTAAATCGCACTTATTTTATTTAATCGACCGCAACACACGTACGCTCACGACTAGCGACACGAAGTGAACTGAAGCGGGGAGCAGATAAACATTATGGCGTCTTGACAAGCGTTGCAAGCGTAGTAATTGTTCCCGGTTTAGTAGATATGTGTGATTTTCGAGTTATCCCCATTTTCGACTTTACCCCAAAGCACCTTATAATAAAACCGTACATTGCACAAGGGTGCCTTTTGTTTTATATTATTCTATGAGAGTATATGAACCATATTAAACAATTCAAATAAAAAACGGCATTTCTAAAAAAGTCAAAATTTACAAAATCTGAACGACTCGCGAGAACGACCCATTAATTAAATAAATTTTTATTAAGAACACTACGACTGTTCCATTGGAGCACCACCTGGTCCATTATCGAAGGATGAAATAAGTGAGGAGATCAGAGGGGCAACGTGGGACATCGTATTAATGGAAGAAGATGGATTGACTTTTGAAATGACAGTAAGCAACTGGAAGAAAATTGCGATTATACGTTTAATTGAAGAGGTTGCATGAGGATTATTTAATGCAGCACCAATAGGCGGACGAGCGAGATCTTCATTTAGAAGCTTCATGTGATGTTTTGGCTATGACGTGCTTCAAATTCTTCAATAATTTTTGTTTTAAGCTCGTCGGGCTTCGGAAGAGTGTCTCGCGATTCTATAGCGACTCTGAAGTTCTCATATTCAGGGGAAAGACTGTATAGCATCATTATTGTTAACAGATCCTCGTTGATAGCCACGTCCATATCTGCCAGCTTGTCCACTATATCCAGGAACTTGTTGAGGTGACCTCGTACATCGTTTCCTTCTAGCTTAGTCAGTATAAGCTGTTTCAAAAGGGATGCTTTACGTGCAGTTCCTTTACTGGCATAAGTTAAGTTTTAATTTGTCCCATAACTCTTTGGCGGTGCTGCAGTGTTTAATTTGTTTCAGCTCAGACGGTGCGATATAATAAGAATTAGTTGCGATTTCGCAAGTTTATCATTTTGTATCTCGTCTGTAGTTGAGGCAGGAGTCAAGGGAGTCTCAACGTATTTCCATAGTTTATGGCGAACTAGCACGGTTTCAGCTTGGATTATGTCGTAATTGTCTCTTATGAGAGGTTCAATTTTTGCAGTCGACATTTTTGATTTGGGTACTCACTTTTTTAAATATTTCTTCGTAACTTCAATTTAATATGTATAAATGGTGAAAACTATGCTAATCGTTTTATTTAATTATATAGAAAAATACGCTAGACAGAATTTGATATGTTTTGTGACAACACATTAAAACGTCTTCTTCTTTTTTTTATTCAAGTTCGTCGCTGGGCTTCCAATCATTGACATATTGGTGGCCAGTGCATACTTCACAGTTTCTTTACCTCGAGTTTTTTTTCAGCAGTGTAACCATCTCTAAACCACAGATCCTGCCTAACTTTGCTTAAAAACCTGCCAAATCCTGCCAAATCCAGTAGTAAAAATGCCTAAATGCTGCCAACTTCATTTACTATTGTTATAAACCATGTAAAGTAAAAATACACATATGTTTATATGCTACATTACATTTTATTAAACTAAACATTTGCTTCGTATTCTTCTATTTCGTCGAAAGTAAAGGATCTTGCTCCCACTCCGCTCTATATGCTCTTTTCATACACTCTTTCATATACACACACACACACACACGCACGCACGCACGCACGCACGCACGCACGCACGCACGCACGCACGCACACACACAAAGATAATTGATAGTACACTAGTACACGCACATAATAGACTGGTAGAAAAATCCAAATATCGGCTTCCTTTACCTTCCTAACGGCATTTTGTGAGCCATTTTGGCAACATGACTTTTCCGATGTAAAAAAGCCTGCTGAATTCGATTCTGGATGTTGCCAAGCCGAATTTTGCCCCCCTCCCCCCATTTCCCCCCTTTTCACCTCAAAATATGTCCCTAATCACGGTTTTTACGGTTTTATACAAAAAGTATTACAGCTAGAAAAAAAGTGTCAAAGACAAGAATGATCTCTATAAAATTTCCTATAACATGATATATAAACTTTTTTAGTAGGCCTTATGGTTTGTGAGCAATATCTTCCCGAACTTCATAGACTGGTAGAAAATTCTAAATATCGCACTATGGCCCAAAAGCCCGATCTAGCTGGACAAAATTATTTTACACTCTTAATCAGTTCTAAGGGGTGCGTTTATTCATGGTATGTCTAAATAAAACAAAATAAATAAATAAATTCTTTTATTTGCCATAATTAACGGGAAAGTACAAAAATAAGTTGACCTTTGTATAAGAAGAATGACTATGGCTGAAGAGGTCAGTTAAAATTTGTGTTTAAATTTTAACAGAAACGAAGCATTATGGCAAATGACACTTTAAAAAACATAAAAAAAAAACAAGATATAATCATACTGCTCTGCAATTTTATTTAAAATAGCTTGAACTTTTACTTCTACTCGAGTTTCGCTGATAGAAATATACTCTTCAGGGAGATAACATGTAAGACGTAAAAAGGATAACAATAAGGATAAATAAAATAACAAGCAAGAAGGATACACGTTGTGACTGTGCTTTTAATGCCCATTTTCGAGACTGTTGGTTGGTATCTGTGGCGGGTACATTGGTTTTAAATGTACCCTTGGCGGCTGGATCCTGTGCGATACCAATAATCCCAAAATAAGTGTATTTCACTGCCTCGACCATGTTTATCATTTTTTTTTTAAATAATGAAGTTCGGGAAGATATTGCTCACAAACCATAAGGCCTACTAAAAAAGTTTATACATCATGTTATAGTAAATTTTATAGAGATCATTCTTTTCTTTGACACTTTTGTTCTAGCTGTACTACTTTTTGTATAAACCCGTAAAAATCGTGATTAGGGACATATTTTGAGGTCAAAAAGGGGGGAAATGGGGGGAGGGGGGCAAAATTCGGCTTGGCAACATTCAGAACCGAATTCAGCAGGCTATTTTACTTCGAAAAAGTCATGTTGCCAAAATGGCTCACAAAATGCCGTTAGACTTGAAATTTTTTATTTGAACTACCAGTCTATAACGGGTCTAACGCGATATTTCTTATAGGATGCTATAGGCTAAAATAAGATGTCAATCCTGCCAAAATGGCAGGAACCTGCCACATATGGTCACACTGTTATTCAGCCAGTGCAGAATAAAGAGGTTTGATTTATTAAAATGTAAATAGTTTATAATTAGTAAACGATTACATTTAAGTTTTTAATAATATAGGATAGTGTTTGTAGTTAATAATATTGTAGATTTAGTTTAATGAGTAGTTATTAAGGCTTAATTAATTATTTGTAACGCTAAATCGTTGCAGATGTTAGCCTTATAGTCTATGGTGTTGTCTATGCCGCTAGAAATCCTAGTACTTAACAAATTTGACATAAACTTCACTCTCCCCACTTCATACCTTTCCCCTCCTATCTGTCATTTCCATTGGCGCCATTCATTTCATTGTTTAATTTGTTAATTTGAATTTTACGCTTACTGTTTTGTACGTGATCGATTGAAGTGTCGTTGATTCCTATCCGCGCTTATCCTCTCCGTTTAAAACAGTAATAATTGTGGTACTGAAGTTATTCTTGATAACTACAATGTATTACCAGTGTTGTGTAGACAACTGTGCAAGTAAACGACAGGACGTTAAATTGCATCAGCAGTTTCCCGCATCGGAGACAGGGCTCCAAAAGTGGTTACAGTGATCGGCTTCGCAGCTTTACTATAGAGCAACTTCGAAAAGTGTTTGTATGCCACAAGCACTTTGAGCTTCGATTTGTCACCGAAACATCGCGTATAGGGTTTGGCGGATACCCCACTTTGTTCTCTGAAGCAGAGATCAGAAATGGTGTACCAAGTATTCCACACCGAGCTAGTTTAGTTGGTAAGTACGAAGTTTCACTATCGTGTTAATTTACTTATTCTATTCCTGCCGATTAATAATTGACACGTAATTACAATAAAACACAGTCAGTAGAGAAAAATATAAACCAAAAACAATAACACGCAGAACTAGCGTCTCTATACCATATACTTCTTCTTGCTGATAAGTTAAGCATGCTATTATTAATATTATGAAATTTGTGAAAATAAACCTTGACTTTAACATGTGGTGATTATGAAAATCGAGGCAAGTACTTAGTTTAGAATAGAAGTGATGTTTTTTTTTTGGCAAGGCATACAGTGTAAAATATTGCTTTTGACTGCTACACGAGGTATAGAGCCCTGATTTATTTGCTAACAACAAGTAGAGACCCGCCTCAGCCTCACTTACATTCACATATAATCCATTACACTGAATATACCTTTGTGAAGAGCAGATCTTGGCATATCATAAATTATATAATATAGTTTATATTGTACTAAAAATTATTATCACTACGTTGTACAAACAAATTTAATTCGGGTTTTTGGTAACGCAACACGGATGGAGCGGAGCGGGCCATTCAGTATAAAAACCACTTACAGTGCGTTAGCATTTAGATATGGCTTTGGGTTATGATTTGAATTAGCAATGATTTTTGTTCAATTTTATGCTGTAAATAGTATGCAAGATTCAAATCTCCCAAGTGTCCAATTTACTTTTTATGTTTACTAATTAAAAGATACATTATATTTAACATTATTGTTTTATTTTTCAGAGAATGTGGCCTTTGACCATGACTATGACAGACATTGCCGGCAGCATGTAGATCACACATACGCTAAACCCAGTACATCAAGGGATGTGGAGCTGCGCTTGCTGGAATCTGAAGGTAACTTATTTTTAGATAATATGTCTGTATGTCTGTACTGCCATATAAAATTTGGTATTATGAATTATGACTAGGGATAGGAATTTTGGTTGCATACCATGAGTCATAAAATCCATAAAGTGGCTGTCTATGTCTGTTAAAATATTTATGTCATCCAATAATAAAATTTATGTTTTCAAATGAAAAAGGTACAGTTGCCATCAGACATATCGCAGCATATAAGGCGTTCATAAATATATGAACATGTACTGTAACGCCCAGTCAATAAGAGTTGTGTTCACATATTTATGAACGCCTTATATGATATGTTGCGATATATCTGATGGCGACTGTACAAGAGTTATTATGACTATTTATGACAAAAACAAAGTACATACAAACTTGCTTAGTCTTAAGCAAATAAAATACTAGATTTGTGAAAATCAGTTTTCTATGGAACTTTAGCCAAAACTTAATAGCGTGATGCAGGTTCATCTTTTGTTTTATATGGGCGGGCGGCGTTGTTAACTCATGTATAATTAAAAAAAAATGCCATTGATTGGCCAATAAAGTTTGCTTGATTTGTCTGCAATTGTTTGACTAACAGATCACCTTCAACTCAACAGTTTAAATTTTGTTTTAGGTTGATCACTGGAACCACCCCTAGACCTGGGGACGCAAAACCTGCGACTGTGTCCTGCTACAGGTGATTTAATTTATATGTTATAATATAATTGTTTGATACCCAAATGCTTAGGGCCAGTTGTATCAAACCATGAGTTCGTAAGTAGCAGTCCGTTACCCCGTCTCCACACTATCCCGAAGTTGACCGAGGCGATGTTAGCCGAAGTAAGTTTCTGCAGGGAAGTGTCTCCACCACAGACCACCCCCACTAGACGGAGTATGTAAGGCACATGTAAGGCGACCCGCGCGCACCAACGATATGGTACGGCAAAACATTAAAGTACCAACACGGTGGCCACCGTTTAGTTGCGTCCATGTTTATGAGGTCTCTCTACACCACTTAACACTATGTTATTTATTTAATTTCTTTTTTCGTTGACGTATGCATGGATCATAAACAAGGACGCAACTAAACGGTGGCCGCCGTGTTCATACTTTAATGTTCTGCCGTACCATATCGTTGGTGCGCGCGGGTCGCCTTACATGCTCCGTCTAGTGGGGGTTGTCTGTGGTCTCCACACTATCATATTCGCTCAACCTCGGTCACCTTCGCGTGTTGTGTAGGCTATAGGGTTAAATACCTACTTGGTATTTTACGTGGTATAGACGTTTTTCTATGGGATGACTGGCGCTGTCATATAATTAGAAATTAAACGAACTTACCTGAAGTGAAGTTCTATTTTAATTGTATGAGCTGCACAGTCGCGAAATGATAATTAACTCAGTAGTATACGCAGTTATACAACCTTTTGACCACTATATTCAGAGCACGGGAGTTTTAGCTTTAGAATGAAAAAATCGCCAATTTCCGAACGCAGCCTATAGCTCCCGCGCTCTATAACGCCACTGTCATGTCATTTAGTTTAGAGTAGATGTTAACTTTGGTAGCTGACAGCAACTTCACCATCCCAGCGTGACGCTTGAGGAACTGGAAAAAACTTTGAACTGGGTATAGGGCGGGGGGGATTATCATTTCGCGACTGTGCAGCTCATACAATTAAAATAGAACTTCACTTCAGGTAAGTTCGTTTAATTTCTAATTGTATTTCGCTGCACAGTCGCTTCAATGATAATTAACTCAGTAGATGTTCAGAGTCAAATCAAAGTTTATTTCAATGTTACTTATACCAATATTCAATAATTATCTTATTTATTGTATATTAGAGCTCTTGCGAACTCTTCAGACGGCACTAGAGGCCTGTTATAAAATTGAGCAAACATTTTTGAAGTTGCACTCCAACCTGCTGTCTTCCTTATGACATCAATATTCACCCCGAGCCGATTCGCGGCAGAGACCGAGGCGTGACGAGTCGAGTGGGCAGTGAATATGGATGTGTCAACCCCGCTCTTCTTCAATGTTACCTTAATCCATCTGCTAAGAGTTTGAGAAGATATCTCCTTATGAGGTCTTTTAAAAGAAATAAATAGTTGATCACAATTATCTTCCCGTATATCCTTTGTCTTATTTATGTATGACAGCAGGGCTTTCCCTGGACAAATTTCAGGTTTATCAGCAAAAAACGGCAGCGCGAGTAGCGGCTGGTCCGAACCCTGCCTAGATGTTTTAATCAAGTCCGGAATTTTAATCAAAACCTTATCAGGATATTGGTGAATATTTGATAATTTAATAACCGACAGTGTTTGTACTCTGTGGGCAGTAGTAATAGCTAGTAAGGTAACTAATTTCTTACTTAGATCTTCTAAGGAGAGCCTACTATTTGGAGACAAGGATGACAAGTAGTTTAGTACTAATTGTGGGTCCCAAGTCGCATTATATTTAGGTTGAGGTGGATTTAGTCTAAAAACACCCTTCATGAACCGTTTAATTCGGTCATCAGCCGAAATCCTCTTCCCTAGCAAAAGAGAAAGAGCAGATTTGCAACAGTTGACACTCCCATATCCAGCTCCCTCTTTACAAATATTAGTTAAAAAAATTAATACTTGAGGGACCGATGCCTCTAAATAATTGATGTTCTGATATACACAGAAGTAATACCAGCGTTTCAGGTACGTGTCATACTGCTTGGCGGTATTGCGCGAGAGCGATGCCAGCATTATGTCCGCTGCGGCTAACGACACTCCTCTAAGTGATAGCGCTTCCCGCACAGCACCGCTGCAACCAGGATAAGGCGTTCCTGGAACTGCTGGTAGCTAGAATAAGATTTAAACAAATCTGAGTCAGGACCAATACTTATACATCTAGAGCACACTAGCTTTAAAAAAACAGGATACCACGCTTGCGCGGGCCAACTCGGTACCACAACAATACCTTCAGATTGCTCTAAACTAATTTTTTGCAACATTTTTGGTATCAATGCAAAAGGTGGAAAAGCATAAAAGTGATATGGTTTCCATGAAAATGTGAAGGCGTCTATTTGGAATGCGTCAGGGTCACTTTTCCATGATACGTATCGCTCACATTTTTTGTTTGCGCGACTTGCAAATAAATCTATGTTTGGCCTGCCAAATTGCCTAGATATCATTTTGAAATATTTGTCATTTAGTTCACATTCAATTTCAGAATGAGTTTTTCTAGATTCTCTATCAGCAATAATGTTGTGTTCCGATTTAATATATGAAGCAAAAAGGGTAATATTTCTCTTTTCGCACCACTGCCAGATTTGTCTTGCAATTGAGTTGAGATGTGTAAACTGAACTCCGCCCATGCGGTTAATGTATGAGATAGCTGTCGTATTATCAATCCTCAAAAGGATCTCACAATCCTTTAAGTTAGAACAAAAAAAATTAAGACTTAAAAAAGCTGCTGAGAGTTCAAGGTAGTTAATGTGTTGTTTTCTTTCCAATTCATTCCATAATCCCGCAGCTGTCTCATCCCCGCGTGAACTACCCCAGCCTGTTAATGAACTGTCACTGTAAATCTCTCTGTAAAAATTATTACATTTAATTTTGCATTTAGCTTTATCTATTTGATTTAACCACCAAATCAACTCATTTTTGACAGTTAATGAAACTGGCATAGATTTATCATAATCATTATTATATTTCTTTAGGTAGATGTATTTATGCCTTTCCAGCTCCTTCGTATACAACCAGCCGTATTCAGTGGCTGGACAGACGGACACAAGCAAGCCAGTTAAATGTGCAAAATGTCTGATTTGACATGTTGATAGTTGTATGAAAGAGTCAATTTCTTTTTTAATTTTAGTTCTCTTCTTGTCCGGCAAGGAGAGTTGATAATTCTCTGAGTCTAAAATGAATCCTAAAAATTGGACCTTGGTCTTTGGTAAGAGAGAACTCTTCTCATAATTTACAATGAAACCTAAGCTCTCTAGCAAATGTAGTTACTTGAATACTGTTAAGGCATTCGTTATATGTACTTCCTACCACAAAGATGTCATCTAAATAGCTGCTTAATATGTGGCCTCTACATCTCAAAAACTGCATAACGGGTCTAAGTAATTTTGTGTAAACATAAGGTGACACATTAAGACCAAAAGGTAAAACCTGAAATTGAAAAATTTCAGATTTCCATAAAAATCGCAAATATTTTCTATAATGCGAATGTATATTTATCAAGAAATAGGCATCTTTTAAATCTATAGTTCCCATATAGCATTTGGGAGTCATAAGTCTAATTGCTGTCCTAACATCTTCCAACTTAAAGTGTTCCGTTGCCACATATTTATTCAAGTCCTTTAAATTTAAAATAAATCTATTCTCTCCATTAGATTTTGGAATAGAAAATATTTTAGACAAATATTGACCACTACAAGGTGGGCATTTTATAATAGCTCCTTTAGATTGCAAATCAATTACTAATTTGTCCAATTTACGAGTATCTGAATCCGAAAAATTATCATTCTTTGGAATTATTGCTTGCTGCGGTACTGACGAAAAAGGAATTTTAAAACCTGCTATCCAAGAGAGTATTCGTGGGTCTTTAGTGATACCTTGCCATTGTACTATAAAGTACTTAAGACGGCCACAGTAAAAGTTACACACCTGATCGCTTAACGACGGTTGCTGTACCGCTGAGAGCGAGGAGCCTTCTGCTGGTAGGGCTTCGCTGAGGTGTTTCCTTGTTTCCGGTTCTGCTGATATGGTTTCTGCCCCTGGACTCTGGGTTTGAAGGTATTGGTTGTGGGGCCCTTGGAGTTTAAATTACCGGTGGTGTCAGATTTCTTAGACTTGTTGGTAGGTCCTTTTAGATCTCTACTGGATCTTTCGATTGCCTTTGATGCCTTCAGTTTTTCTGCCAAATCCTCACCAAATAACCATTGATCCGATTCTGTATCCTTCATTGCTTCTCGAGCCTTCTTAGTATCCAGTCCGGTAAGTATGAAACGCTTCCTAACTGCAGATTCACAGTGCAGATAATCACACAAGAGGCGAGCACTATCACCAAGAAAAGTGATTATATCTTGATTGTCCGGTGATCTACATAGCTTATTCAGAGCTAGCCCCAAGGCTGATAAAGCACAAGACACAACCCTCTGTTTTCCTTCAATGGCTTTGTCCTTTTTTGCATTTATTTCACCTACCGCTGCTTGGGCCTCCGGGTTCAATTTTGGAGCATCCACTATTTTGCAGTTTCCTGGGGCTGGATACTTTTTTATAAGTTTATCCTTTTCTTCCTTCGGTAATCCTTTTTTAATTATTAATGCCCATCGAGAACTAATCTGGTTCAACAGATCTGGGCCCAGTGTTTCAGCTTCTGGAGCTTCGCCCAGTAAGGCCAGGATATCCTCGCTGATGTGTTCATCGGCTGGAATGAGAACAAGCACTTATAAAGCACCTTCTCAAGAAGGAATAAGCCTGGCGTAAACCCCTCGAGCAGACTGTTATGTGTGTATGTATGGCACAAACAGTAGCATGTGAGCCCAAAAAATCAAGGTGCACCACAATGCTGAACATCAGCAACAAAAACACACTGGGTTGCTTCACATAAATGACAATGAGTGAACCCAACCTAGTACATCACACTGCTCGCCAGAGCCAGCAGAGAATGGACCCAGATAATATTTAGTTACACCACATTGCCTAAGTTAATGAGCAAAGAGCGAAACCCAGGTATTGCACCACACTGCTTTTGGTAAGCAAAGAGTGAAACCACCTAGCTCGCCACAATGCTTTAAATTCGAGCGAGCAAACAAAAATAAAACATAAAATGCGCCCGCCACCAATCAGTCATGCTTGACGTTAAGGTTATGTACCTACATCGCGGCATTCTGGAAACAGGCAAGGTAACAACCCAAACATGTTATTTGAACACATCCTATTGAAATCTTACCTTGTTTGTTTGGATCGTCAGGCGCAACGTTCTCTTTAATTTCTTTTTCAGTCGCCTCCGGCGCGCCATGTGGCTGAGCCTCCTCGCCACCAGATTCCTTGTCAGGCTCTTGCTCAATGACAATAATCGGCGATCGGGAACGTGAGCGAGCTGACGAATGAGCCGATGTCGCTCTTGAATCCCATGAGGGGCTCCGGCTCGCAGACCGAGGGCGCCGGAGCGACCTGGACCTCGTCATCAACCTCTCCAAACGACGGAATTCCTGCCGCAATTTTTCAATCGAGCTGCTGCGATGTCTCGACATCGTTCTATTACAACAATTTCAACTTATCACAGCAAAAGGATCTTATTATATTAATACAAAAAATTCGTAGCGTGATCACAAGGCGGCACAAAAACGAATATGACATGACAGTGGCGTTATAGAGCGCGGGAGCTATAGGCTGCGTTCGGAAATTGGCGATTTTTTCATTCTAAAGCTAAAACTCCCGTGCTCTGAATATAGTGGTCAAAAGGTTGTATAACTGCGTATACTACTGAGTTAATTATCATTGAAGCGACTGTGCAGCGAAATACAAATCACGTTAACACGTTAATTAATGACGTTAATGGAATCTTAATGTGATATGTAATACAGATGAATATTTCTATTGTATAATGTTTACAAGAAGAATATTAAGTATGAAAGGGTTGTAAGAAGAAAGACAGGTACGCCAAACAGTTTTGATATGAAATGCAGAGAACCGAGAGTGATAATAGCGATAGACATGTAGAAAAAGATATGATGCACTGACAGACAGCATGCGGCTTAAATATATGTTCAGATATTGAAATATTTACTTCGTCTCATCACTACACCCTACATTATGCAATTAATAGGTATAATAACACTTAAAAAGATTGCCGGAATGTATATTTTTTTGGTTTACATTTATATAAATGCCTTATTTTGGTATTATAAAAGAAGCTTCTCGCCGCATTTTGACGACGCGGTTGGCACAGTTTGTAGTGCACCTGCCTACTGAGCCGGCGGTCCTGGGTTCGAATCCCGGCCTGGGCAAATATTTGTGTTATGAACTCGAATATTTGTTCCTGGGGTCATTGGTTTTATAGATAACGATATGTATTTATATATTATGTATATCGTCGTCTAGTATACCCATAGTACAAGCTTTGCTTAGTTTGGGACTTGGTACTATGTCGATTTGTGTAAGACTGTCCCTTAATATTTATTTATTTTATTTGTTTAAATTTTAAGATGATTGTATGAATAATAATAATCGAATTAATTTCAGGTTCAATGTTAGAGGAACCACCGGTAGAGGAATCTCCAAAACCATCAGAACTGCCTACTGTTTCAGGTAATTTTACTGGATTAAAAAGCAAGCCCTAGTAATGCACAATTGCACATTATGCGAATTTAAAGGATTTACCTATTACGCTTGAAAAGATACAGCTCGGCGATTGTGACGGATAGATAGACAACGGAGGCTTAATAATTTAACGTGCGTGTTTTATTTCAGGACCTCCGGCACTGGAGCAAACGGTTCTGCAGGAAATAGGTACAAAACTTGCCACAAATCCCTTTTTCTGGTAATTTAGTTTGCTTTATTTATATCTAGGTATTATTTGAACTATTTGAATAGCAGAGACAAAGTCCAGTCCAGTCACTAAGCAAAATTATGTATGTATATATAAATAATTATTGGACAACTTAACGCCGGCGGACTTGTGGTATTTGGCAAGTCCAAGCAATTTTCCTGTTATTGCCCAGTCGACTACAAAAAGATGCAATCATTTTATGTTACTCCTAAGTAAAATTCGAGCTTCGATCTCATTTACATATTAGTGTAATAATAATCACTATCAAATATTAGTTAAATTAGCCCATCGCTCATCTGGGTAGTCTCAGGTTTTACCATTTAACTGCCGGCTACGTAATATGCAAATCCTGAATAGCTATAAAAATATCAAATAAAAAAATATACATAAAATTATGAACTTCATGTTGATTTTATTTCAGGTTCATCAAAGAGACAGCAACGAAAGGTTCCTCGAGCGCCTCAAATGGCCATTGCAGGTAATTATATTTAAAGTATTGTATCGGTGGTGGCACTTCGTAGGTACCTAGGGGGAAGTCCCGTAACGCCGGACGGCACCTAACGCCGGACACTCGAACTATCTCGGCAACCAGCAACGCGAGCGAATCAAGGACAAGTGGAAGTTGCCGAGTTGCCGTTGCCGAGCTTCCAGTTGCCGAGCTTCCAGTTGCCGAGCTTTCAGTTGCCGAGCTTCCACTTGCCGAGTTGCCGTTGCCGAGCTTCCAGTTGCCGAGCTTCCAGTTGCCGAGCTTTCAGTTGCCGAGCTTCCACTTGCCGAGTTGCCGCTGCCGAGCTTCCAGTTGCCGAGCTTTCAGTTGCCGAGCTTCCACTTGCCGAGTTGCCGCTGCCGAGCTTCCAGTTGCCGAGCTTCCAGTTGCCGAGTTGCCGTTGCCGAGCTTCCAGTTGCCGAGTTGCCGTTGCCGAGCTTCCAGTTGCCGAGATAGTTCGAGTGTCCGGCGTTAGGTGCCGTCCGGCGTTAGGGGACTTCCCCATGCATTGCTCGGCAGAGGTCCGTTAATCGTTAAAATTCATGAAGTTAACATTCGAGTAACAGATTTACTTTAAAAGTCGTTTATGGACATGTTTTCTTGTGTTAAGTTCCCTTTAATGTGATTTTGTTTAAAAACGAATCATGACTGTTTTAAATAGTTTTTTAGGGTTCCATACATCAAAGGAAACAAAACGATACCCTTATGATAAAAACGATCGTGTGTATGTCTGACCATCCGTCTGTCACAGACAATTTTCTCTGAAACTACTACACCGATTTACCTTCATAGTTAAAATTTGATATACTTATGTAAGGGTAAGTAATATAAGATATAAGAACTTATACTATAATATTCATATTATATACGCTCATATTGGATAAGCTTGTTTTGCATACCGTTCAAGGTGTATAACGAACGTTAGATATAACATCAAAATATCTATTTTTATTAAGTATAACCAAGGAAGATAAAAGGTAAGGAAGTATGATGTTCATAGTAAGGAGCGTACGCCGATAAAGATTTTATCGTCGGGGAACTAGATGCCGTCGTATGTATCAAAATGAATTAAAACGGCGTTTCAGTAGCGACATAAACGACATAGAACGGTGTTAATATTTGTCAACTTTTGCAGAGTTTTGTAAGTATCTTAATGTTATACCTTGTTGACAATAGATGGCGTTTCCACGTTGTGCTTATACAATTTTTGATATGTTGAGAAGTTTTTTCACTGAAGGTAATTTTTCGCTTTTAAGGCTTTTATGGTTGATTAAGTATTTATTATGGACGAACTATTTCAAGTCAAGCCTATGAAGTAAGCCTGGCCATGTACTGGCCATAGTGCTATAGGTAAGTGTGCTATACTGTCAAATGTTGTTTTGTCTCTTTCAGTTTGAATGTAACGTCATGAAAATGTCATTAGTTTTTGATTGATGCATTGCAATATAGTTTTGCTATTTTCGATTTACATTACGCTTAAAGGAGGTTTATTATCAAAATTTATGACTGGTTAATAAATAGTTTTCAAATGACAATCCTAAACCTTCATTGTAAGAGCATTATTTTATTCTGACAAGGTTAGCATCACAAGATTGCTTAGTTTAAACAGTTTAAGAAAAGGCTTAAATAGCGTGCTGCCATGCTACTTTGATAGGTTCTATATTTTTAGGTAATGACATTTTATGCCAAAGCAATTACTAATTTTAGAAAGTATTGAAGTTTTGCATCTAAAGCGCTGAATCTTATGATTAAATTATGGGCGTAATGCGAATTTGAATTTTCAGTTGAAATCGTCTGTAATGCAATGAACCAGAATTAAAATCTCACTATGTATGGTATGGTAGTAGAGGCATAACGCCAAAAGAAAGACGGAAGCGAAAGCTTTTAGAAATATATGCTGAAGAAAAAATGGATTTAAAGAAGACTCTATTCCTAGAGAAAACTCTATACTTGGCGTGCTTAAAGTGTTAATTAAAGATTCCTAAAGTGTTTCAGTTCGGAACATGAGGGGCATTTTACGGTACAGAAGATTGAAATTGACAAGTCGTATTATGGCTACCTATACGAGGGGCACACCGAAATGATCGGGAATAGAGTACTTTAAACTGAGTTACATTAAATCCTTTTTTGTCACATGCATACTGGCTTACAATCACGATGCCGTTTTTACAATTTAAAAAAAGAACGATATATTTTTTTAATTCCATTTTTAAATTGACAACTCGATGAACAAAATGGAGCTGACGCGTGAAAATTTTCGTGCAATTATTTACCATAACTTTCGTCGTGGCTTATCTCCAGATGAATGTCGCAATGAGCTTGTTACTATATACGACATTGAAGCACCTAGTCAGACGACAATATATCGGTGGTATGCTGAGTTTCGACGGGGTCGTGCCTCTCTTGGCACCGTACCTTCATCAGGTCGGCCGAAAACGGCGGTTTCGCCTGAAAACATCGCGGCTGTGGAAAAACTACTAAAAGAAGATAGACATGTGACATACGAGCAGATTCGGGCAACCATAGGCATTGGAATGACTGCAATTCACACTATTTTGCATGGTGAATTGGGTGTCAGAAAATTGATTTCCCGATGGGTACCCCATAATTTGTCTGAAGAGCAAAAGGCGGCTCGTGTTGATTGGTGCCGATCTATTCTGAAATGCTACAATGGAGGAAAGTCAAAAGTCGTTTATAATATGGTCTCGGGTGACGAATCCTGGATTTATTCTTATGAGCCTGAAAGAAAGCACCAGTCGGCAGTATGGGTCTTCGATGACGAGGTCAAACCAACGAAAGTTGTGCGTTCTCGAAGCGTGTCGAAGAAGATGGTGGCTTCGTTCGTCTCAAAAAAGGGGCATGTTGCCACAATTCCTCTAGAAGAACAAAGAACCGTTACCGCTGATTGGTATATCACAGTTTGTTTGCCGGAGGTGCTGGCCGAACTTCGCCAAGGGAACCCGAGACGCCGCGTCATCTTACACCACGACAATGCGAGCTCCCACACCGCCCACAAAACAACTAAATTTTTGAACGACGAAAACGTTGAGTTGATGTCCCATCCTCCATACAGCCCTGACCTGAGTCCAAATGATTTTTTTACGTTCCCTAGAATTAAAGATTTATTGCGTGGTCAGCGGTTTGAGAACCCAGAAGCCGCTGTGGAAGCCTATAAATCGGCCATTTTGGCAATGCCTACTTCAAACTGGAATTATTGTTTTAATGACTGGTTTAAAAGAATGCAAAAGTGCATTGAATGTAACGGAGAATACTTCGAAAAACAATAAAATATAATTTATGTATATAGTGCACATAGTTTTTTAAATTCCCGATCATTTCGGTTTGCCCCTCGTATAAGTATGGCTTACGTCAAATTAAAGCAGAAATAATCGCGATTCAGCGATTTTTGTATATGATGAAATGAGATATTTTGACCAAAGACCAATTTTATTGGAATAAAATGGGCTTAACTAGTATTTATAATTACTTCTTCATATTGAACTTTATAGTGTGCCGTATGTTGTTAAAGTGTGTTAAAATGTTGGTTGTGTTGATCATTGTTCATAATAAAGATATACAATAAAAATAAGTAGCAGAATGTATTATTTACTGTTTAAGCCAGTATTAGTACTCGTAGTATTAATATACTCGGGTACTTATGTATCCTTACCTACCTACTTAGAATAGTTTAATGCAAAGGGTAATAATTATAAATATAGGTATGCCTAATCTCTCGTACAAATTAGTCGTGTCAAACTCATTGCATAGTAGTCATTACTGCGCAATGAGTTTGCCATCTCTCTTTTTCCGTGAGATCAGTTTAAACTTTTGATTACCTACTTATTTCAATGTAATAAAACGAACATAAATGGCCACGAATTTCTGAACGGGTTGTCGTATAGGTAGTTCTGGCTAATGCATGATATAGATATGATATCATTGGAGCGCTAGGAAAGTACGGACGTACGTTTATGACTTATGACGTTGGCTGTACCTATTCATTACCCAGTCTCCTTGATTATTCGTGATAAAGAAATCAACACGAGTAGTTTCAGCGCCATCTAGTTAAGAACTATACAGATACCACGCTGTCTCTTTTTGGTATAACGCTCAGCGACAATGACATCTATTATGTGTTTTAATAAAACATTGCGTATCTACGTCTTATAATCAGCGCCATCTAGAAATAAGACGATATTTGAGCTTTTTTCCGGAGTACGTTTTTTTGTATGAGGTTGTCAATCCTTATGTATGATCCTTGGTATAACGTTATTTAAGTATAATATCATTATATATAACGATCATAACGTATAACGTTCATAATATCTCAAATTTATAATGTATATTACTCAATACATCTAACATCAAAATGCATAATGCTCGTATAGTATAACCGCCTGCACATCAATTGTGTACGTATACTTATGCAATAGTTCGCTGTTAATTTCAATATACCTACCTCCATGCAAGCAAGCTATTTGACGCTCCGCTCGCTTCGCTCGCTCCGCTATCCATGGTCATAAAACAAACCTAACCTAACCTACAGTTTTCGGTTTTTGACCCATATTCCATTTTGTCGCAGTTCTTCCAAACGGTATACTCTAACTTGTCAGTATTTCATCTGCCATTATCAATTGTGAACATACTTATGCAATAATTCGCTGTTAAATTTTAATATACCTCCATGCAAGCAAGAATTTTGACGCTCCGCTATCCATGGTCATAAAACAAACCTAACCTAACCTACAGTTTTCGGTTTTTGACCCATATTCCATTTTAGGGGCATACGGGTAGCAGTTATAACCTATTTAGTATATCATACGCTATTATATTTTCTAATCATTATACTAAAAGAAAGTATATACTATGATCGATATACGTTATGTATGTTATATCAACTGAATTTAGAGTATTTGACTGTTATATAAAAAATCATTCTACAACATGAGTATTATGCTAATTGACCGTTATTCCTAATAAAAATATTGATTTTGATGTTATAGCAAAAGTTCATTATATCTTGTGAACGTTATTAATATGAAATTATATATTATGTAGTTATATCTCGTGGGACGCACCCCTTATGTAAATCGCTGACCCAAAGACGGACATTTACACGTCCGTAAGTTACTTACGTAACGTAAATATATATGTGAATACAAACATAGGGGTCCCTATTGGGGGCTAAATTAGAACAAAATTCTTAAAAACTGTATATAAATTTGACATTTTCAAAATACAAGTACATAGTCAAGGTTTAAAACAAAACGTAATTGATTCCATGTATGAGCAACTTTCGTAACACAAAAGAAGCGATCGTGATTTTGTTTTTATTAAGCCTTTAAGTTTAACTATGTAGTTACAAGTATTTTGAAAATGACTCATATAAGTAGTTTTGTACTTATTTAAGAAATTAGGCGAAAATTGACTATCCCCATCCTTACCTCCGAAACAAAATGCCCTTGAAAAATAAATATGCAGAATAGTGCAGGAATTTAATAAAGACAACGAAATCACGAGAAACCAAGGAACCGTCATTTTATTTGTATGCTTGGCTGAAATATGGAAGGTACTTGAATTCGAATTTGCCATCGTTCAAGACTACTACGCAGGTTGGTTTTATATCTAATACAAAATCTTATTGTTGCAGGCACGGCCACAGAACCTGGGTGTTGTCAAGCTATTTATATAGAGTATAAAAAGTCTGTCAAACAATTGAACTTCTTGAGAAGGGCTAAAAGGGCTGTTAAATTTTCAAAAAGCGAATCTTCTGAAAAACTAACACAAAAAGTTAATCCATTGGCAAAAAAGATAATGTGGATGCAAATAACTCAGAATGAAAGAAAAACAAAAGGCAGACGATTTTCTATCGATGAAAAAATGATTGCCTTGTCGATATTAAAACAAAGCCCAAAAGCATACAGATTTCTAAAAAAAAAATATTTATCTTGCCATCAAGAAACACGTTGAACAAAATGGTATCGTCATTGAGCGTGCAACCCGGCATCAATGATCAGATTTTTAACGCTACTAAAAATCGGGTAAGTACTTTACATATGCTTTAAAGTGTTTTCAAATAGCCTTGTGGGTTAAGAACACTTAATGCGTAATCGCGCCGCCGGTGCTTTTTAGGGTTCCGTACCCAAAGGGTAAAAACGGGACCCTATTACTGAGACTTCGCTGTCCGTCCGTCCGTCTGTCTGTCACCAGGCTGTATCTCAAGAACGGTGATAGCTAGACAGTTGAAATTTTCACAGATGATGTATTTCTATTGCCGCTATAACAACAAATACTAAAAATAAAATAAAATAAATATTTAAGGGGGGCTCCCATACAACAAACGGGATCGGTTGCGTTATTTTTGCACCTCATTTGTATGGGGCGCTATACATACCAGGTGCAAACTTAACCACTTAAGGATGTAAAGTGTTTGTACGGAACCCTCGGTGCGCGAGTCCGACTCGCACTTGACCGGTTTTTTCTCCACTGAGCAGCGTATACCAACACGACGCGTTGTCTATAGGGGCGTTAGCCGCGATTCGCGATACAAACGCATGCCGAAGACGCATTTGTAAAACGCAGCATTTTCATGCAATACATGATAGGTACATGAATTTTGTCGCATAACTTCAAACTCGGATACATCCGATAATTAATAATTTGCTACTCAGAATATTTTTTTTAAATTTTTCAGACTTTTTAGTTCAAAAGTAATTAAATTAGCAACTATGTATTTTCAAATTCACCTAAAAATATTTGTCAGGTACTTCCACTCTATACCTACATGTATTAATAGATTTATTTATTTCAGGTTGAAAACTGGCAAGAAAATAAAAAATACTGCTCCATTATTTTTGACGAGATGTCGCTGGAGCCCGGATTGGACTACGACAAATCCAAGGACCATATAAACGGCTTCGTCCATTTTAATAAGAAAACAAACCAGTTTGCATACCACGCCCTAGCTTTAATGGTTAGAGGCGCAATACATAAGTGGCAACAACCCATTGCATACTACTTCTGCGAAGGTGCCACTAGAAATGAGGACCTTAAAATCATTTAAAAAAAAGTCATCAATGCCGTTATTGACACGGGCTTGCTACCAGTAGCAGTCATCTCAAACCAGGGGCAATATTTTCAGTCTACTTTGAAGAGCCTTGTTGAAGACACCCACAGGGACCAGATTAATACCGAAAGACCTACTGGTAAATAAAGCTTTTTTGATTGTATCGGACTTTAAACAAAATTTGAATGTTGCATCAACTGTAACTGTTGATCATTAAAACAAATATATTTCAATATCTTATGTACACAGTAGGACAATACCAAGTACATAAAATATATATATAATTTTGATTCTTGAGTCAAAATGATATTGTTCCCAGGGGCTATTTTGTCTATCTATCCATATTCGTGATAAATTGAATAAAACCGGTCAAGTGCGAGTCGGACTCGCGCACCGAGGGTTCCGTACAAACACTCCATCCTTAAGTGGTTAAGTTTGCACCTGGTATGTATAGCGCTCCATACAAATGAGGTGCAAAGTTAACGCAATCAATCCCGTTTGTTGTATGGGAGCCCCCCTTGAATATTTATTTTATTTTATTTTTAGTATTAGTTGTTATAGCGGCAATAGAAATACATCATCTGTGAAAATTTCAACTGTCTAGCTATCACCGTTCTTGAGATACAGCCTGGTGACAGACGGACGGACGGACGGACAGCGAAGTCTCAGTAATAGGGTCCGTTTTTACCCTTTGGGTACGGAACCCTAAAAACTACCTACCGAACGGATATTCATAAGATAAAATGTTGTATCGGTACAGGTAGCCAATTCCAATTAGGTTTTCTTGGTTCCAATTGGGTGATACACAGATTCATTTTTATTCTAACGAGAGCCAAATACGCTAATATTAACATTCTTATCGTGTTATTTTATTATGTATCATATGCGTAATTATGTTTTTTTTTTTTTTTTTCAGATGATGTTATAACCATTAACGGGCATAATTTGAGTGTCGTCTTTAATCCTCCTCACTTGATCAAAGGGATACGAAACAATTTTTTGACCAAACATTTAAAATTTGATGGGAAAATTTGCAAATGGAGCGATACTGTAGATGTATACAAATACGACTGCGAGCTCACTATGAATCGTACCAGGCATAAATTAAATAACACACATGTAATTCCTGATAAAATTCACAAAATGATGGTAATTTTTAACGTAATTTATGTACCATATGTAAAAGTAGCAACTGGACTTATCAACACAGTCCCACCCTTGATGCCTTCTTCGAAATTATAATAATTGCATTTCTTTTTGATTATTTATTTATTTATACTTTATTGCACAATACAAATGGGGTACTAAATGCCTAATGGCATTCTCTACCAGTCAATTGGGCTAAACAGAAACGTAGGTATGGTGCAGGCAATTTACATAGATAAGATAAAAATAAATAAGATAAAAATAGATATGATAAATTATACAAAAACTTAACTCTGAGAACATATTTTTAGGTCAAGAATTTTACACAAGTTCTGAGCAGGACAGTGGCAGCGGCATTACAGTTCGCAGCCATGTATCGTAAGTATTCTGGATTAATAATTTTAAATGAGGTGATACGAGACTGTCAGATTCCTATATCAAAGATAACAAAACAAGAAACCAATTCTTAGAAGGTACTTTATACTTCAAATCTAAAAAATAGGTGATTTCTTTAGTATGGAAGCTCTGAAACGCTATTTTTCCAGACACAAACTGCTAAAATTAAATTCCTTTGGTTATTATATCTACTATATCAGGCTATACTATATAACTATTATATCAGGCAGGTATTTCTCGCCGATTTACCAACAAACAGCGTTTTAAAGACTCATTACCGCATTTTTACCAAATTTTTACTCTCACCCATTTACTGTACAGTCGCCATCAGACATATCGCTGCATATAAGGCGTTCATAAATATGTATATGAACATGTACTGTAACGCCCAGTCAGTAAAAGATGTTCACATATTTATGAACGCCTGTTGCGATATATCTGATGGCGACTGTACAAGTATAAGACATTCGTTATTTTATTTGCCGACCAATAATATATAATGAACAATTATTTGGTTCCACAGCAACCTACCCGGATGGAAAACCGAAAAGCGAAACCTTAAAAAACACGTCCGAAGCTATATCGTTCCTGGATGAGTTGTTTGACTCCACAAACGGCGCCTCGTTGTTGAAAAAAGAAACTCGAGGCAAGAGGTTACGAAGAGCGGTAACGAATACTTCGGCACATCACGAATTCTGGCGAGACGCACTAAAAAAAATTGAAAAATGAAATATGTTGACGGAAGACGTTGTGAAGTATCTGTGCCATCACTCAAAAATTATATAGTGACTTAAAAGTTTCATAAGGTTGTGGCAATTTTTTAAAACAAAGGATATCAAAGTTATGCGCCCGAGATATTTTAACTCGGATCCTATCGAAAACTTTTTTGGGCAGGTACGGGCGTATAACTTTAGGAATAACGATCCGTCCTGCCACACCTTTAAAAGCACCTTTAAATCGTTGTTAATAACAAGGTTTATAAAATTTCATTCAGAGGGTTTTAATTGTGAGGAGGATGCTAGTGCACAATTAATGAATATTAAAAAAATATTTGAAGCTTCTGCGACAGATGGACAAGCCGAGACAAGCACACCTCCTCACAATCCAACAGAAACCTTGGACTATGAAAATATTCAAACTGAAGCTGGCCGTGAACGGCTAAATATTCATGCTCAGGCATATACTGCGGGGTGGTTGGTCAGAAAAATTAATAAAAGACTGAAATGTGACAACTGTTTGGCTGATCTGACAACGACAGAGTCTTCTACGCACAGTTGGATCAGCCAAAGAGAGTACAATTTGATAACACAAAGGAGACTGACCTACCCTTCAGAACATGCCAGTAATTAAGGAAACAAACAAATATTTGGAGAGGCAGCCACATTTAAATAACATTACTAAACAAATCAAACGCCATATCCTCTCTAAATATTTGTTTGATTTCTTTAACTGTGAGAGCCACAAGAACGATGCACATGAATATTTTCTAGTCGTAAGTATTAAATTTGCAATGTTTAATTGGTGCAATTCAATAAATAAAATTTTAAGAGGCACAGATATTTCCCGATTAGGCGCCACACTTCCATTAATGCAGAAGAAGGTGTTAATTAAATATAGAAAAAAATTGAGGAATAAAAAGAAATAATTTTAATGTGTCGTGCTTATTGTTTATACACATAAAAGTATAACCAGAAATATTTAAACCACGCTCGGCATAGTACAGAGCCGGGTGGGTATAATACATTTCTGGTAATGCTTGAAAACCCTAATTCCCATTATTTTACCAAGCAACGGTAGCAGCTCACTGAAAAGCTGTTTGCCGTTATCTCCTTTGCCTTAACATCTGACAAAATTAAAAAAAAACTGTCAAATGTGACTCCAGGAAATCTCCACAGACTAATATGTCCAAACGTCGTCATTGGCGAAATACCTCTTGCTGAGAGCAAGAAGTGAAAGCCACAAGGAAAAAAAAAAAACGCTGTATGAGAGTTGTGCGTCTGATCTGATACGTAGTATCTCTTATTAGTTAGTCTGTGGTCCGTCAGATTACATTGCCGTGCCGCCAAATCAGTCTGTTTTTGTGATTTTTCAAAACATTTCGTTTTATATAGACATAAGCTTTAAAAATGGGTTACACAAAACTTAGCAGTGATGAAGTGCCGGCGAAATTCGCTGACTGGCTTTTGACTATGGGATGCCCCCCTGAAAAAGTACCAACAGTGGACAAAATCTCACAGTATGTTTTTGATAAATTTTCTCTTTTTTATTTAAGCATGTTTTTGTCCTTGCTGTCTATAATAAAATTTGACTGAAAACTTCTTTACTTTTGATCAATCATTGTCTTATTTAAAAATTGCTTGTAATTATATGTTTTTCGATGTTCTTTGTTGGTGTCTCAGGTTTTATATTTTTATTTGTAGAATGTGCCGCGGAACTTATTATTTGGTCTGGCGTAGCTTAATGGAACAAGTTGAATCAAAAGAGATAATTAAACAGAAGAGATTGCAAGTTTTTGCTGATGATGTGCGCAGATGTAAGAAGAAAAATCTATTCACTGAGGTAAATGTAGTAAAGGAAGTATTTTTGTAACTAATAATTTTAAAAGCTTGGTTGTTGAACGATTATTCCGCTCCATGCATTCTTTGATGTTTATTGCAATTTACTTACTTAACACGGTCTTTATAAATTAAAAGTATTATAATTAATAATATACAAACTACTGATGAATCTATTGTTGCAGTGCTATCTTATTAGTTTTTTAAATGTCTAGTAACAGTTGGGACCACTTAGTTATATTCTATTCTAAGCAGGTCATTGGTCTTATAATATAATGGTTTTGTATTAACCCTTCCAAAATACTGGACAAAATCAATGACCCTCTATTTGTATTTTCTCTGAACCACACTTGTTAGAACTATGTATGAACTCAAATATTTGTGCTTGGCTCATGGTTGTTCTATGTATTTAAGTATCGTCGTCTAGTACCCATTAAGGTGGGTACGCATTTGAGCGGCTCGGCCTGAGGCACGCTCACCCCGAGCGGCGAGCTGCTCGCGAGCAAAACCTTAGCACATTCTATGCTCGGGTGAGGCTACGCGCTCGAGGTGAGCCAACTTTGCGCGTCGCACAAAATGGCGTCGGACGCAATAACAGCTGTTGCTGCGTTTATAGTAATTCATAGAATTATTAATAAAAAGAAGAATAAAATGTCCTCTGTGGTGGATGAAACAGTTATATAAAAATCGTGATTCGTGTGGTATACATTTACTTAAACAAATTACATTTGAAAATCAAGCTCAAGACAGAATCAACTTTCATCGCATGTCAAGCACGGATTTTAAACCTTCATCCCTACTGGTATGGGCGAAAAAGTAACAAACATCGTAGAATACTATTTAACAAGCTATAACATTTGCACTCCTAAGACACCTACTTTGATCCATTACCGTGCTGAGCTATCACCAACACTTCCGGATCGTATTTTGACATCAAATATTCATAACATAGAAAAAGTTACCACTATTTCGGCACTTTCCTCTAATCATTTACCTATTTTGTTTTTCGTATAGTTGTATTAACAGAATACACTTTTCATTATTAAAAGAAGACGTATTAATTGTAAATTATAAGTAAATACCAGCAAACCTAGGCGCCGTACGCAATGACAATTGACAAGTCAAAACGTGTTCGCGCGGGCACGCTCGGATACATACACGTCTACATTACACGAGGCACGCACACTGAGGCGCCTTTGAGCACGGTCAAAAGACCGCCGCCGGCCGGCTCGCCGCGAGCTGCTCGCTCGCTGCCCGCGCGCGGCGCGTGAGGCGCGTACGCATTTGAGCAAATGGGCGAGCCGTGCGTGCCTCAACCCGAGGCTGCCTCAAATGCGTACCCACCTTAACACAAGCCTTCTTGAGCTTAATTTGGGACTAGATCGATTTGTGTGAGGTTGTCCGATATTTATTTATTTATTTTCTTTATTTATGGAACCTTGATGAGGCTCGAATTATGGAAGATGCAGTTACATAATTCGAGCCTCATCAAAGTTATTTTCCAAAGTAAGGGCTAATTATCAGTCATTGCCTGCCCCTGCCCTGAATGCATGTAACTACTTTTGAAACATTTCACACAACCCTTTTTCAGCAAGACACCAATGTTCTGATACCACCAGAGCTGACACTGTGGCGGCAACAGACAGAAACCAGAAGAAAAGTCCTGGAAGCGGAGACTCGCACAGCCGAGGCCAGGAGAGACCTCAATGAGATCATGGATAAAGTGTCTTGCAAAAGTAAGCAAAGAGTTAGGCATTTTCTACGGGCCAAACACCAGCTTCCGGGTCATAGATACTTTCTACACATTTTAGGTTTATACAATTATATCTATGTAAAATTGTAAATACATTGTTGTCTAGTACCCCTAAAACAACCCTACCAGAGCTGACTTGACTAGGTTGATTTGTGTGAGGTAGTCCAATGTTAATTTATCATTATCACACTAACATTGTAAAGGCGAAAGTTTGTAAGTGTGTTTATGTGTATGTTTGTTACTTCTTCACGCTGGACGAATTTTGATAAATTTTGGTATGAATGTAGCTGACTTTAACGGTCTCATGGGATGAGCTGTGTTACCCAACGCGGTGCCGCTAGTTTATAATAATCTATCTCTTATCATTACCACAGTGTCCCAACGGAACTTGGCGCGTCAGAGAGCGCAAGACCTGCGGAGAGGCTGGCTGCTGCAGCTGCTGGCTGAAGACCTGCAGCGGAGAGGCTGGCTGCTGCTGCTGCTGGCTGAAGACCTGCTGCGGAGAGGCTGGCTGCTGCTGCTGCTGGCTGAAGACCTGCTGCGGAGAGGCTGGCTGCTGCTGCTGCTGGCTGAAGACCTGCTGCGGAGAGGCTGGCTGCTGCTGCTGCTGGCTGAAGACCTGCTGCGGAGAGGCTGGCTGCTGCTGCTGCTGGCTGAAGACCTGCTGCGGAGAGGCTGGCTGCTGCTGCTGCTGGCTGAAGACCTGCGCTCCAAGAAGCAGAGCCTCATCGAGACCCAGAGTATTGCTGAAGACACGTGCCAGGTCCAGGAGCATACTGATGTACAGGTATTGTACCTAGATTTGTATTTGTCATGTAAATTTATATGTAAATACAAAGGATAAATAAGATATGTATAAATAGGACATGTGGTATCACCACAACAAATAGAATCACCATTGATTCTGTTCAATATCTAAATTTATATCAATAGATAGTATAAACAAAGTTCTTTCCTTCTGTCTGTCCCTATGTATGCTTAGATCTTTAAAACTACGCAACGGATTTTGATGCGGTGATTCAGAAGGTTTATATGTATAATGCATATTATAGCATTGCACCCGCGCGAAGCCGAGATGGGCCGTTAGTTATGAATAAATCATGATTATTTCTGATTATGATTATGAAATCACGATTTGATAATCATAATCCTATAACACAAGCCTTCTTGAGCTTAATTTGGGACTAGGTTGATTTGTGTGAAGTTGTCTGATATTTATTTATTATTAAACAGTGTGATTAGTGTCTATGATAATCCCTTATATTTCAGCCAAAGCTGGACAAATATCTGTCATCGCTGCGCCGCCCGCAGCCGGCCGTGGCTTCCTCTACGATGATAGGCAACAACAGCACTGCAACAGGCCACGGTGAGGCTGACGGTAAGATCGCGAAATAAACGCACCTTATCTAAATAATTCATAAAGCTTCGAGAAGGACTTAGATAGACTAGCGCCATCTAGTGTCGAGTAGATATTACAATCTTTGTCAATCGCTGCGTCGCCCGCCACTAGTTGTCGCGTGTTCTACAATACAACAGCACTTCTACTTGCAACGACGTGGTTAATGGTATGTATGAAAAAAAAAAACAGTTTTCTAAAGCTTTGGTAATGTAGAGTAGCGCCCTCCATTGCTCGGTAGGAGTAAGTGAAATGTTCCTACTACCCCATACTAGATGTCGCTAGTTTCGTCACAACATGAATGAATTATTCAAGAAGACTGCCAATGCCTATGTAACAGTCTCGTTCCATCGACCTATTACTTATTATTTATTTATTTTTGTGGCAACGCACTTGTGACTCCTCTGGTGTGGCAGGTGTCTATGGGCGACGGTGATCGCGCACCACCAGGCGATTCGTTTGCTCCTATGACTTATTTTATATTTATTTTTCACACAGAAGAGCATCTGGCACAGCTGATGCAATGCCGCGGCGATGCTCTCTGGTCGGAGTTGTATGCGCGCCGCAGCCTTAGTGACGTCACTCAGCAGCAAAGGAGAACCTACTCTCGATAATAACAGGTATGTACAATGCGTGTTTACATACATTTCTAACAATAAATTTCAAACAAAAATTGGTTGTCAGTAAAGTTTACGGACGATAATTTAACGTAATAACGCAATGATGAACAATTGCATACTTTTATGAATTGAATGCCGGCCGATGGAGTGGAAGGGAGATTAGATGTGTCACAAGCCGAACGCTTAGGCCGATCGTGCCTCTCTATCGCTTGTTCCGCGCTCTCGCTTACACGCTCAGCTCAGGTGGAACGTGACAAGGAGTCATGCTTTTTCGTGCGAGGTTAACGCGCTGGACCGGCAACCCAGAGGTACCGGGTTCGATTCCCGGTCTCTTCCACCATGTAACTCATTACAAATTTTCTGTAACCTTTAATCTTTATGTATCAATGGTTTAATATTACACATAGTGTTTATTTTTTCTGCAACACGTTATTGAATATCTTAGGCCGAGCTTCCAGACTGTCCTGAGCCACAGCGGCACTGCAGTGTACGTTGGCACTAGAAGCACTGCAGTGTACGTTGGCACTAGAAGCACTGCAGTGTACGTTGGCACTAGAAGCACTGCAGTGTACGTTGGCACTAGAAGCACTGCAGTGTACGTTGGCACTAGAAGCACTGCAGTGTACGTTGGCACTAAGGTGGAAGTGCCGTGAAATGACCCGTTTGGCGCAGCAACGTTTAGCACTAGCTGTCGATGCTTTAAACGTGAATACATAATATACATATCTTTGACGTCGCAGTTGGCGCAGTTAATGAAATAATGAACTTTATTCTGCAAGTAGGCCACAAGGGCACTTACATGTCTACTGGCATTTCACAAGAGGAAACCACTGTTGAAAAGAAACGCCGAAAGAAACTCAACAGCGAGTCATTTTCTCAAAAAACTCACTCAACTATTACAGTAATATGAACTTAATTTGTACCTTTCTTAACAATTTAGGCGTACCTATATGTAGTCCTCGAAGAAAACGTATTAAATGTGTATTTTAAGATACAAATTTAAGAATAAAATGGAGCCTACAAGAAAGTATGACGGTTTGTCCCAATTTATGTACGTTTTATATGCTTTCTTATTAGAAGTAGGGACACCTAAAAGTGGCCAGGTAAAATCTAACCCGAATTGAGGAGTCAGTTTGTAGTGCGCCCGCCTACAAGCCGGCACAAATATTCGAGTTCATCACACAAATATTTGCCCTTGCCGGGATTCGAACCCAAGACCGTTGGCTCAGTAGCCAGTTGCTTAACCACTGCGCCAACCGCGTCGTGCATAAACTATTATTTTATGTCGCCGATTGACAACCAAAATTCACTAAGTAAGAAATACGTACTCGTAATTGTCAACATAAAAATCTAAATAAAAGAACGACAAAAAATCCAAATAAAATAAATAGTAAAATAATATAGAATCAACATAAATTTATGTCACATGTGTAAAAGCACTAAGAAATATTGAAATGTTCTAGCGGAAGAGACCGGAAGTGGAACCCTCTAGATTACCGTTCCAACGTGTCAACCTCTCCACCACCCCAACTGTAAAATACAATTTAACACGAGTCCACTAGCCTATAGTGTAACATATAATCAATAAAATGTTATTATATATGCAGGAAGCCAAGAAAGACGAGACCAAGAGCGTGGTCTCATCCCTAGCGGTGACGGAGCGGAGAATACAGAACGTCAGAGAGCGCCTGGCCGCCATCTTTAGCGCGTGCCGTAGCGATCAACAGTAGAGGTAATGGTGGAAATGGGTCCATCAACTATTTACTACCACTCGTTGCCATGGTGATGTCCCCTGTGCCACTTTTTAAAACTACGATTTTCCGTGGTTACTTTTACCAAAAACTTTGTAAATGCAGCAGTTATGAGCCCAATCTTATGTAAATTATTAACACTTTCCTAAGAAGTTTAACTTTAAGGCGACGGGTAATGCGAAACTAGCGCCACTTTCGATTTTTTTCTTATACCTTCATAATCTGATATTTTTAGAAATACCTGACGTCTAGGAGCTAACAAAACACCTTTAATATTGATTAAATCCCTATACACAATTTGTTCACTGTAGTTCACCCACAAATCTTGTTCACGTCAAAAGCGGCCACAATAGTTTTGGGCAAGTTTTTAGAGACAACTAAAGAACAAGAAATTGTGTATTTATAATGATTTAATAAACACTAAAGGTGTTTTTCCTGCTCCTAATATCTTGCAATTACTGAAAATGGATCTGGTTTGGAAGATATAAGAAAAATTCGTAAGTGGCGCTAGTTTCGCAATACCCGTCCCCTTAATTACTAGGTATTGTCCCCTGGTTCATGGGATAGAATAACAACAGGGAAAAGTTAATCCACCCAAAATGCAGGATGGAAAGATGAAACAATCTATCCATACTATTATAAAATTGTATGGAATATAAGAAAGTCACCCTAGACCGATAGAGCCCTGCCCCCTACGATTTTGTGGCCAATCACTGAAAGGAAAAAAACGCGGCTGCCACCTGACTTTCGCGTGACGCTATCTGCAGCCGCTGTAATATTCTTACACTCGACATGGAAAAGTACATTGTTGTAGAGGCTGTAAAGTAAGCAATAGATGAACGAGTAAATTTTGAAGGCCGACCCGCAGGGGAGGCCTTCGATAATACGAGTTCATCTATTGTACTTTCAGCCGAGACTGAACAGAGTGCTTTTCACGACTACTGCGAGGAAATACATTAAAATACGAGTATTTTATATACTACACTCGGGTGCAAAGAAATCGGACCACCCCAGCATTTTTAACAATTTTCCAATTTCTGTAAAAACTGTAAGGGTGACCATAACATATTATATACCATATGAATGGTAAGCTTTTCCTCTATAAATTCATCTGATTTCCGAAGGTGTGCGGCCAATACGTTCAGATTTTCAGGGCTTAGAACGTTACCGCCCTAAAAATGCGTACTGGAGTAAAACTTTTGCCTAAGGGGAAAACTGTGGTTCTAAGGAAATGGAGGCAAAATTAAAACAAATTTCAGCAATTTAATATCGTGTATTGCCTCCTCTAGCCCTACGACAGGCAGTCATACGGTTTTTCATCGACCTTATTAATTTTCTTACGGTATCTTGAGGGATGCCCGCCCATTCTTCTTCGATCGCATACCTAAGCTCCAATAAAGTTTCAGGGGCGGGATCTCTGGCTCAGATTCTTCTTTTCAGCTCGTCCCAAATGTGCTCGATCGGGTTCAGGTCAGAACTTCGTGCTGGCCACTCCATAACGCTGATGCCCACCTCCTCCAGGTAGTCCGTAGTGGTCTGGGCTGTATGCGGCCGTGCGTTATCTTGCATGAGGATGAAGTCATCGCCGATAAAACCCTTAAATGGAACCACATGATCAGCCAGGATTTCCTCTACGTATCGAGGAGCAGTCAAACCGCCCGCATTTCGCCTTGTACCTGGCCCTGTGATGAACACAATGTCCGTCTTCGCTTCCAGAGAAATGCCAGCCCAGATCATGATTGACCCGCCACCATAGGCAACACGTTCCTCGATGCACCATTGAGAAAACCGCTCCCCAGGCCTCCGGTAAACTCGTGCTCGTCCATCATTACCGAACAAAGTTATCCTGCACTCGTCGGAGAAAAGTACGGACCTCCATTGCTGAAGGGTCCAATCTTCATGTTCGCGAGCGAAGACACGTCGTGCACCGCGGTGTCCTGGGGTAAGTTTTGGGCCATTGGCAGCCCTGTGAGCTGTCAATTCCTTCTCCTTCAGTCTTCTTCTGACAGTCCATCGGCTGATAGACACATTCCGGGTCTCTCGGAGCTTCTGCTGAAGCTGAACAGCATTCAATCTACGATTTCGTAGCGAGGAAACAGCGATAAAACGGTCATCTCTCTCTGAAGTACTGCGAGTTCTGCCTGTTCCGGGTCTTCTGGAGAACGTCTGATCTTTGCGGAACCTCTGGTACACACGTTGAACTGATGACTTCGATAGGTTCAGTTGTCGAGCCACTTCACGTTGACTAAGCCCACTCTGCAACAGGGCAACTGCTTGGGCGGCTTCATTTGGGGTAGTATCCATGTTTCTTCAGTTTTTCAGGGTCGAGTCGATGAGAGCAGTGTTCAGGAAGACGTATCAATTACAAATGATGCATAAACAATGATAATTACTGGTTTTATGCCTAATGGTACGTGGCCAATTAGTGCATGCGTTAACGAGGCAGTTGGAGGGGGGTGATTTCCACGCCCACATTTTGCACAATATCCATTCCCGCCCTTGAATATTGGTGTCATTTGATAGGGCAGAAAATTATCTATCACGTGGTATTTAAATTGTTACGGTCGAGCTTACAGTTTTAATAGAAAATGGAAAACTGCTAAAAATGCTGGGTGGTCCGATTTCTTTGCACCCGAGTGTACTATGTAAACTAGGCGCCTTGTTGCAGCCTCATTTTTGTAAAAATTAGGGCTATTTTATACGTAAAGCTGATTGTGCCCCCGGATTCAAACGACGCAACGACGATTTTAAACCCATTTATTAAGAAATAACAAAAATATTAAAACTTACCTCACTTTCAACAAAATTTAAACATTTAGTCTAGGTTACACTTGGTTACACTCAGCTAAACAACTCAACTATACATTCTACACTGAAAGATCATTGTAGCGTTAGGCGTCAATATTAATATACGTTCCTAATATTATTTATTTCGCGAGTCAAAGAGAACATTATTAAATTAAGCACATCACAAAACCAATATTTAATATTTACTAAACAATACATTTGCTTTTTTTAAATATGGCGGCTGCCTTGTAGCGCATGCGCGCATCGTAATGGAGTCATGGCTTTTAAGCCGAATTAAAAAATATTATGAACTCAATATATAATTATAAAATTTTATGTGTTTATTTGTTAAAAACTGTTAATTTGTTGAAAAATAAGTAATTGCAGTAATTAGGAAATTGTTTTACGCCCCATTACTAATTTTAAAATATAAATGTTCATGATTTTCGGGGTAAAACCTTTTTAACGAAAACGTTTTAAAAAGTAAACCTGAGGAGTATTATCTTACTTAAGAAAATAAACTCCTTTGCGGGTATTTATAAGTTTAAGAGAAAAATACACCTCATAAATGACGCATTCTCATTGGTCAATTTAATTTGACATGCAGCAGATGATTAAGCTTTGATTGGTTAAATTGTCGTTTGAGCCGGCCGAGAAAATAACTCCGAAATATTTTCTAAAAAGTCGTATCTTACTATGAAATTCATGTGTAGATACGAACTGTGACCCTAAGGTGCTACATTGTTGTCGTGTTGGGAGCTAACATAGATATACAGTTTACAAATGAACATATAAGAGCTGTTTTGTGTACTGGATTCAGGTATTCTATAACCACATTTTCGAGCAGTGTCGTGAAAAATATTATTCTGGTAGGTATTCATAGTTATTATACTGGAGTTTGTCGTGAATATTTAATATTGTTATTATATTGATTACCTTCAAATATTTTAATTATGATATGAAGGGTTCAAATTGTGTCTTTAACTTCGGCATGTATTTAACGCGGCGACAACTAAATCAGATTTAGGGATTTATAAAAAATTAAAGGGGATAGCAAAAATAATAAGTTGGCGACTAATTGCGGAGACTATTAAAGTAAAAAGTAGCAGCTAAGTAATCCATTTTGCGGCTTTGTTTCAATATTAAACTAGCATCGAGTTATTGTTTTGGCGACTGAATTAACTAATTAAGCGGAAACATGACAGCGGATAAAAAGTTGAAAATGGCCTACTCTAATTGTTCAATGGAGATTACATATAAAATAAATCAAGGTCATAAAAAAAATACTTTGTGCGACAATTTAAGAGCTTTAATCAAAGTTGAAAATTGCATGTATAAATAATAATTTTGGTCTATAGTTTTATTTAGTGGCTCTGATTTTGGTCAATTTTTCGTCAGGTGTGATGTCATATTGACACCTATTTTTTATGATTCTATCGTATAGAATACGTTAAAATAAACGTGTTTTGTATGGACAACTTTTTTCTAAGCTTAATAATTACCGAGATATGGACTCCTAAAACCGACAATATTTTTTTGGATATTGTGTCAGACTCTGCCTTAGCTCCGGCTTTTTATATACACTCTAGGGGTAGGGCAGACAAGACCACGTGGAATCGGGGTTGACAGCTTCGGTTCTGAGGCAAGTCTTATGATAATGCAATGCTTATTTTAGCGTAGCGTGTTTTAGCTAGATTCGGACTAAAATAAGCGTGTTTTGTATGGGCAAAACATTTTTACCTAAATTTATCGCCGTTTTCATTAAATTATGGTTTCGAAAACTAAAAAAATAACTCCCCATTACTTTTATATAGTACCCATTTTAATATTTAAGCTGCCAGCAAATCAAAGCCCAAAATGCTTTTTTAGATGGAGACCTGTAGTTGCCACTAATATAAAGTTTGTTATCCTTCTGCTAATATTAGTCGCCAAGTCATTATTTATAGTACCTCACCTATGATTTCAGTAATCTTGTTTATTATTTCTGCTACCTTAAAGTAGCTGCCATTATTTGAATTTTAAAATATCCTTAGTTTAAAGCTCATTTAATATAAATGATTGCCAAAATATTTAATCGCTGACAAGTTATTATTTTAGTTGCAAATAGTTTGCTGCTCTTTAATTTTTCTGTCGCCGCGAAAATAATAAGCCTTTAACTTCATATCGTAATGTTTACGACATGCGCCAGTAGATGGCGCGTGTGGTCATTTAAATCGCGCTAACGTTTGTCTTTCACAAATTACATAGTACATACTTGATATACATATGACAGTATTACTAAATACCCAACACTTTTTTATATTTAATTTTTGAGCGTCCACGCCCGCAAATACCAGCGGACGTGGTTAAACACCTTAAGTAGTATGTACAACTACCCGTGAAAGCAGTGTTGCTAGATGTGAAATTCTTTAGAGTACAGAGTACTTTACAGTGTTGCCAGATGACATTTATGAAAATCCGTAGGGTGAGACAAAAAAGTCTGTAGAATTCCGTAGATTGTCGCTTGAAAAATCCGTAGTTCTACAGACTTTTTTTCCAATGCTTCATTTGACTATACTGAAGCTTAAAATATTATTAAAAGTTAGTAACTTTTGCAAACAAGTAGGTGGAAAAACAAAAATCTAATATTTTTGAACATTTGTCTATAGCTTATTCATCGTTTAGAAAATTAAATTTAATAAACGGACCACCGAGTGAAAGTGCATGATTAGTCTGCGGGTATTTCAGGCAGGATTACAATTAATTCTCGCAGAAAAAGTACATTCCGTTTCGTTTATGTCATGTTTCTGTGATAAATAACAGTAGTCTGAAATTCCGTAGATTAACCAATCGTTTCCGTAGGTCTGGGCACACAGCCTAAATTCCGTAGATCTACGGATTTTTCCGTAGTTCTGGCAACACTGGTACTTTATTTATACTGAAATAGAGAACAATCTCTGGGCCTCAGATCGGTAACAGCATAACTAACGCCATCTATAAATAATCTCTAGTTGGAACTATTGCTGATGTATGGGTGACGATAGCTGCGAGCTACAGAATCTACAGATATAGCGCATAATGGTATGCCATATTTTGTTTCGGAAAAGCTCGTTTTTATATTTTTATCTTAACTTTCTCCCCGAAAGTTTTTCAAAACGATTTTTTCCGACAAAATATGATGCAAAACATTATTACACTATATCTGTAATAGTATTCATTTATTAAACATTAGGTACAAGCCATGTTTATTACAGAGGATGTTAATTATTATAGTATTGTATACCGTTTCCACCTTAGGGCATTAGACCAACTGGTTTGTTTTTTGTTGGCTAAATGCTCTAAGGTTTCCAACAGCCATGACATTCACGCAGCTGACCAGCATCAGGCAACTGGAAATAGGGACATATATTAAAAATAGAAAAAAATTGATATACAGTAAGTCGAAAAAATCTGTAGAATTCCGTTGATCGTCGCTTGAAAAATATACCGTAGTTCTATAGACTTTTTTTAAATGCTTCATTTGACTATACTGAAGCATAAAAATCTTATTAAAAGTTAGTAACTTCTGCAAAAACATAGGTGGAAGAGCAATAAAAATCGAATATTTTTGGACACCTAGTCCGTAGTCTGTTCATCGTTTTGAGCTTGTAAGAGAATGAAATTAATTACAATTTATTATTCGCAGAAAAAGTAGATACATTCCATTTCGTTCACGTCATAATATTGGTGATAACTAAAATTAGTCTGAAGTTATTTCCGTAGGTCTGTGCACTAGGCCTTAAATCCATAGATCTACGGATTTTTCCGTAGCTCTGGCAACGCTGCTTCTAAGAAACCATGGTACAGTCGCCATCAGATATATCGTAGCATATAAGGCGTTCATAAATATCTGAACACGACTCTTATTTACTGGGCGTTACAGTACATGTTCAGATATTTATGGACGCCTTATATGCTACGATATATCTGATGGCGACTGTACAAGAAAATAAGGTGTATGACTTTCTACGTCACTGAATAGTTGCCACTCTTTGATGACAAAATAATTATAGCAAATAAAATGTTTGGCGCCAATCGCACAAAAAATAAACATTATGTTGTGAGGTGAGGCCCTATTCCTATGTTTTTTTTTTCATATTGATGATTTCAACTTTCAACCAACTTTTTGAAGTGAATAATACTTTCCCCGAGTTCTAGGTAGTAACAGCTATTTCATGTTTTCATTGCGTGCTGTCGAAAATAAGTTGAAAAAACCAGGTTTGGTCAATTTCAAGTAGATTTTGAAACGTACACATTATTTCACATATGAATGCAAAATAAAGCGATTGTTTTTAATAAAATACGTCCGGGGGAAAAATTAGTTTTACGCCAAATGCAAAATGTCCGGCTTAAAAATACCTAGCTTAGATTAAATAAATAAATGTCGGACAACTTCACACAAATCGATCTAGTCCCCCAGTGAGCTCTAGTAGGCTTGTGTTATGGAATGACCGAGGCACAAATATTCGAGTTCATCTCGCAAATATTTGCCCCATGCCGGGACTCGAACACAGGTCCGCCGGCTCAGTGGGCAGCTGCTTTACCACTTCGCCAACCGCGTCCTCAATAGATTGTTTGTTGATAGAAGTTATATAAATAAAATTGTAACTAATTCCAATCTAGTGCCACTTCCTTTTTTAGGGTTCCGTACCCAAAGGGTAAAAACGGGACCCTATTACTGAGACTTCGCTGTCCGTCCGTCCGTCCAGGCTGTATCTCAATAACGGTGATAGCTAGACAGTTGAAATTTTAACAGATGATGTATTTCTATTGCCGCTATAACAACAAATACTAAAAAATTAAATAAATATTAAAGGGGGCTCCCATACAACAAACAGGATTGGCTGCGTTAACATTGCACCTCATTTATATGGAGCGCTATACATACCAGGTGCAAACTTAACTTAACCACTTAAGGATGGAAAGTGTTTGTACGGAACCCTCGGTCCCGGACTCGCACTTGACCGGTTTATATTTATATTTTCTAAATCAGATAAATTTTCTGTAATTGCAATAAGCACTGAAACACGTTTAATATTTATTAATCCTACAATCTTTCAATCGGTGGTTGTCTACAAAGCCTTGAACAAGACTAAAGTGCTTTTGTCGTTGACAAGTTGATAGGTTTGAAACGTAATAAATCAAAGGAATAAACGCGTTATATCAAACGTTACAGTAGGTCAAAGGACGTTATATCAAATATCGGGCGCCCCTCGTTGTATCGTAGTTTCCGATGTGATTGTATTCCTCTCATTCGACAGGCCTTCAACTAGAGCTGCCCGCGGTATCGATATGGTCGCTGCGTCAGTTCTACGAGCAGCGCCGAGAGCGGCGCAAAATGGAATTAAGCATGGAGTTCGACGTTTCTGAGAATTCCTTCGACGACCTCTCAGGTATGTGAGTTTTACCTAAATCAAAGGGAAAAAATTGTCTGAACCTTACAGTAAGTAAAATTCAATAGAGTACGTGTAACTTAGTAGAAACCTACGACTGTATTCCTATCCCTGTAAAGTACGTCAAGTTTCCCGCAAGAAAAAACGAGACGACAGTATATTTGGACGTCGCCTTCAAGGACGCACCTAGCCCGTGTGTCAAATTTTAGTTGTTAGTGATACCCGAATAGATTTATCGATATCGATACGATACATCTAAAATAATTAAAACCATATTTTCAAATTCAACCAGCCATCTTCTACTTTTATGAACTGAAAAATATTATTATAATGAAATAAAAATAAATATTAGTTTAATCAAGGATCATACATAGCGATTAACAATCTCATACAAAAAAACGTACTCCTGAAAAAAGCTCAAATACCGTCTTATTTCTAGATGGCGCTGATTATAAGACGTAGATACGCAATGTTTTATTAAAACACATAATAGATGTCATTGTCGCCGAGCGTTATACCAAAAAGAGACAGCGTGGTATCTGGTGGTGGTATAGACTGGTTATTGAATAGGTACAGCCAACGTCATAAGTCATAAACGTACGTCCGTACTTTCCTATCGCTCCAATGATATCATATCTATATCATACTCGTACATTAGCCAGAACTACTTATACGACAACCCGTTCAGAAATTCGTGGCCATTTATGTTCGTCTTATTACATTGAAATAAGTAGGTAATCAAAATTTTACCTGATCTCACGGAAAAAGAGATGGCAAACTCATTGCGCAGTAATGACTACTATGCAATGAGTTTGACACGACTAATTTGTACGAGAGATTAGGTATACCTATATTTATAATTATTACCCTTTGCATTAAACTATTCTAAGTAGGTAGGTAAGGATACATAAGTACTCGAGTATATTAATACTACGAGTACTAATACTGGCTTAAATAGTAAATAATACATTCTGCTAGTTATTTGAATTGTATATCTTTATTATGAACAATGATCAACGAAAGCACACCAACACATCCAACATTTTAACACAATTTAACAACATACGGCACACTATAAAGTTCAATATGAAGTTATTATAAATACTAGTTAAGCCCATTTTATTCCAATTGGTCTTTGGTCAAAATATCTCACTTCATCATATACAAAAAATCGCGATTATTTCTGCTTTAATTTGACGTAAGCCATACTTATTCATCATTACCACAGTGTCCCAACGGAACTTGGCGCGTCAGAGAGTGCAAGACCTGCAGCGGAGAGGCTGGCTGCTGCAGCTGCTGGCTGAAGACCTGCGCTCCAAGAAGCAGAGCCTCATCGAGACCCAGAGTATTGCTGAAGACACGTGCAAGGTCCAGGAGCATACTGATGTACAGGTATTGTACCTAGATTTGTATTTGTCATGTAAATTTATATGTAAATACAAAGGATAAATAAGAATCACCATTGATTCTGTTCAATATCTAAATTTATATCAATAGATAGTATAAACAAAGTTCTTTCCTTCTGTCTGTCCCTATGTATGCTTAGATCTTTAAAACTACGCAACGGATTTTGATGCGGTGATTCAGAAGGTTTATATGTATAATGCATAATATAGCATTGCACCCGCGCGAAGCCGAGGTGGGCCGTTAGTTATGAATAAATCATGATTATTTATGATTATGATTATGAAATCACGATTTGATAATCATAATCCTATAACCCAAGCCTTCTTGAGCTTAATTTGGGACTAGGTTGATTTGTGTGAAGTTGTCTGATATTTATTTATTATTAAAAAGTGTGATTAGTGTCTATGATAATCCCTTATATTTCAGCCAAAGCTGGACAAATATCTGTCATCGCTGCGCCGCCCGCAACCGGCCGTGGCTTCCTCTACGATGATAGGCAACAACAGCACTTCTACAGGCCACGGTGAGGCTGACGGTAAGATCGCGAAATAAACGCACCTTATCTAAATAATTCATAAATAAGGTAGACTAGCGCCATCTAGTGTCGAGTAGATATTACAGTCTTTGTCAATATCGCTGCGTCGCCCGCCACTAGTTGTCGCGTGTTCTACAATACAACAGCACTTCTACTTGCAACGACGTGGTTAATGGTATGTATGAAAAAAAAAACAGTTTTCTAAAGCTTTGGTAATGTAGAGTAGCGCCCTCTATTGCTCGGTAGGAGTAAGTGAAATGTTCCTACTACCCCATACTAGATGTCGCTAGTTTCGTCACAACATGAATGAATTATTCAAGAAGACTGCCAATGCCTATGTAACAGTCTCGTTCCATCGACCTATTACTTATTATTTATTTATTTTTGTGGCAACGCACTTGTGACTCCTCTGGTGTGGCAGGTGTCTATGGGCGACGGTGATCGCGCACCATCAGGCGATTCGTTTGCTCCTATGACTTATTTTTTATTTATTTTTCACACAGAAGAGCCCCTGGCACAGCTGATGCAATGCCGCGGCGATGCTCTCTGGTCGGAGTTGTATGCGCGCCGCAGCCTTAGTGACGTCACTCAGCAGCAAAGGAGAACCTACTGTCGATATATGAAGGTCGGCCAAAAGACATTATAAGACGATCGCAGGGAATAGGCATGTGGACAATTTTTTTTGAGGATGAGGATTATATTTTTTATTGGGATCAAATGTCTATATGAGACTACCTACACTTAAACTGCTCTAAAAGTCAGAAATTACCGTCAAAGTTCAACATTCCTACAGGGGACTAAAAACGCTCCATACAAATGGCCTACTACCGGTAACCAATCCACATACTAATGTGGATTGGTTACCGGTATTTGTATGGAGAAAATAAGTAATTTACCATTTTCACCGTGAAAAAGTGCGTTAAAGTTCATGGTTCAATTTTTGTTTTGTTAAATTATGAGGATTCTAAAAACCCAGCGAACGAATAAAACATAGAACACGAGCTTCATACAGAATTACAATCAAAAACTGGCCCAACAGTCGAAATGCGCATGCTCACCGGTGTACCAATCACAGCCACTCAAATGTTTTCAATTACGCATAACAAATAAATGTGATTCGTCAATTTCCGAATGGCCAGCTGTGATTCGACAAAACGCATGACATTTGTCTATGGTAATATGGCGGTGACAGTGAAAACTCATAATTGGTGAATCTTTAATGCAATAAAGAGCCATTTTTGTTTCCTTCATTATAAATCTTGAATGTGAAGGTTATTGCTTACCTACGAATTTCAAAAAAAAAATTACATCTTTTAAGGAATCCTTGTTTGTTCCTTGTTGTTACTAATACTTTGAATGATTATTATTAATGCGTGCTGTAACTGCTGTATATATTATTATTTCTCCTTCTTTGTAATAACTAATATTTTACATGTAAAGTCGATACAATCTTTGTAGTGAAAAATATCAAACATAATTAGGAACTTATACGTTTTCCTACCGGACTGACGGATAACGCATAGCCTTTTAGGGACGGTCTTATACAAGCACAAAAGCCCGGCTTGCCCTAGTAATATTAACAAACGATAAAAAATTATTTACTTGAACAATATAAAATTGCGCGCCGTGACGTGTTTCATAATTTCAAATTTTGTCGATGCCGCGTGGTTAAAAATTTGTCCGCGCACCGACCGCTCCGCGCTATGGCTCGTCGCCGTTCTATGTCACCGCTAGTCATCTCCCTCGCACGCGTTGGCTTGCAATCGGGCTTCATACCGCCTATTCTAACACATGGAAGTAACCTATGTATCAACATAACTATACGTTGCTTCAAGTGAAGTGAAGTTAGATACGGATCGGCCACTTGCAAATTTCGCGTTAAACAGGAGTGATTTAACTTCACGTTGTTTAGAAATATTTAGTTAGTGTAGTTTGTTTGAGCGTAGTAATAAGTAGAAGTAGGTAATATTATAGATAGTGGTCGTGTTTTGATTTTGTTTGTTGTTGTGATTACTGTGGCTTTAAACAATGGAAGGAGTTGTTCCGTGCGATTGTGATGAGTTAAAGTGTGCAGGTCTTTTAATAGGCGAAGGAAAGGTAGGCACTCTAAACTTTCGCTCAGAAAAAACAGCTCATATTTTCCCCAAAACCCACGCCCAACCTGTGTATTATTGAAATTGTACTTTGAACAGTAATGCGGCAATAAAATGGATTTACCCATAAGCCTAGGCACGCCACGATTGCATTACTTTTTTCAAACATCGTATATAAATTAGTCATATGGCATAACACCATCCCTATACAAAATCTGTTCCGTAAAATAAATTAAATTAATATGTGTACGGCTTTATTTACGTATGAAAACTGATACCATCTTTTTTTTTGTGTTTTCCTGAGTGATTAATACACCATTTCACTGAACATTATGGCATATTTTGTTACTTTGAGACTTCATATATGTCACGTAATGCAACTGTTCGGCTGCGACGCCATTTGCAAACTAGGCAGCCGTTTGACACAAAATTTACGCCCCGCCTTAACTGACACAAAATCCGTGGGGCCATTTTCCGACGCTAGTTAGGCTTCTATGTTTTATTCGTTCGCTGTAAAAACCATTTCAAAATTTCTTTCGGATAAAAAAATAAATCATAATAAATCTTTGTATCATGACATATTTAGCTAATTTTATTCATATAAGACACTGTGTTGTATAATTTAACATCAGTCGCATCCCCTATTGTTTAAATTCAAAATAACAGAAGACACTGCATGGCCATGCCAGGATAAGCTAAGTGACCCCAACGAGTTTTGGCTTGTATTTTTTTATATATTGATGTGTCTTTCTCTTAGTAACAAGTATGCAAAATTTCAGCCCATAAATTTCATAGTTTTTTTTTTGGAAAAAAAAAGCGCAATATGATACGTACAAAAAAAAACACAATTAGTTTTCAATTATTTTTTTAAAGTACCTACTCGATTACTCTTATCGACACCTCCAAGTTTTTCACCAAAACTAGTCCTTTTAATAAGCTACAAAATGAATGTATTTACTTAACTTTATCTGTGATAGAACGAGGGGTATTTTTTATTATCTTTATTAATTAGAAAGGGGTTTTTTGATTTTTTGATACATACTATTGGCGGGAGTGAGATCAATGGGTTCTTCGTCCTCTGCTGTGCGACGAAGCCGCAGCGATGTCGCCAGCGCCAAACATCCGTTCATGAGAAGGAGTATGTGTAGCTTCATGGCTGAAAAAAAATCGAAAAAAAGAAAAAAAAACAAATTTGAATAGGCTAGTTGACTCATGTCAAATTGTATTAAACTAATTATTATTTTGTATAATATTTAGCATAGGAAACCTAAATATATATTTTTCAGTTCATAAACAGTTTTTAAACAGTATTCATCTTTCTAAGCAGAATTCAGCAAAGTAATAAAATAGTCTTAAAAATATGAAATGTTGTCAATTTGATACTGTATGGTGCTGTAGTACTGTTATGATAATTACATCCTGATTAATTTTGGTCGCAGCCAGTAGGTCTTTACCTATAGTATCTGAATTTCTTATAGTGTAGCATAGCAAGAGAAAATAAATAAATATTTGAACACCATACAACAAATTACGGTTCTCAAGGTGAAGAATATGTTATATGTAACATACTCGTCGACTTGAGAACCTCCTATTTATCGAAATCGGCGATTATCCTCTTTTAAACTACCTAGCTTATAAATAGGTAATGTAGTATAACTCAATGGATAGGTCAATTTAATACCTGTTTATAAACACTCACGGCGACACAGATTTACACTTTATCCTATTAAATATTTAGTTATAATGACTTTAAAAGTATAAGCATTCAATTTTAGACCATTATGAAATGTTCTTATATGTTCTTCTATGAATAAAATCTGTCATTTTATTTAAAAACGGTCTAAACTCATGGATTTGATAATCTACACGTCTACTGTGACTCAATTTAAACACACAACTAAACTAAACGAGTTTTACTTTTCAAGATGACCGCAAAACTGTCACCTCTATAATAAGGTCCTATCACACATTCTTAAGTAAGCTAATCAGAGCCTTAAACAACTGACGTTGAGTCGCTTATTCGTTTACACAGTAATGGATTTGTCATCTTTTTGCTCACCAGTCACAACAGGAAAACAAAAACATTTGCAGTTCCAAAACGCATTAATTTATAAACGATGTTATTGAGGTAACGGTAAAAACAAATTTGTAATACCATCATAATCATGCAGTAGTTGTGAATTGTTTTTAATTGTAATAGGGTTTAATTTCAATTGAAAAATTGTTTAAGTATATTGTTGCTTTAAGTTCACGGAACTGAATATGAGTCACATTAAGATACTGGTAATAAACAGAGATTCAGGTTCAATTTAATCGAAACATAATATACGAAGAAACTTGTAATTAAATCTTAACTAATTTAGGTGTACGATTGTTTTCCGTGGCATATTTATGATATTTATAAAAAACCGGCCAAGTGCGAGTCGGACTCGCGCACCGAGGGTTCCGTACAAACACTCCCCATTAAGTTTGTACCTGGTAGGTATGTATAGCGTCGCATACGAATGAATCAAAGTTAACGCAACCGATCACGTTTGTTGTATGGGAGACCCTTTAAATATTTATTTTATTCTGTTTATAGTCTTTGTTGTTATAGGTAGCAGCAACGGAAATAGATCAACTGTGAAAATTTCAACTTTCTAGCTATCACAGTTCATGAGATATAGCCTGGTGACAGACAGACAGACACACAAATAGGCAGACGGATAGCGGAGTACATTAATAGGGTTTTTTACCCTTTTGGGTACGGAACCCTAAAAAGATGTCTAATATTTTCCTTATTCAAAAAATATGAGATTCACAAATATTCATGTTTATTTTTTTACGTTGTTAAGAGGTAATACCACCACTTATTTTTTCATACAAATCGAGGTTATGTTTTTGTCTTTTTCCTCGTCGAAAACCCAACCCCAAGCTTTTTGAAATTTGAGGACCTGAATGGAAAAGAAAACTTTCTGAGTCGGACTGTTTCAATTTCTGCGCTATTATAAAATATATTTTAAAATATATTCTATGTATTATAAAACTGTATAGTTGGCGTCTGTTTTTGGCCGAAATTCCACCGCAAACGGACGCCTAGTAGGTACATAAATTCTATAATAATTTGCGCAAAAATAAAAACTTTACGACAAAGAACATTTCTTTATATAACTACTGATATAGTTGGGTCATTATCCGAGCGTTTCAACCGCCTCACTTTCGTGGACATATTTTGGAAGAATTAGGCGTAGATTTTGATGCCATTTTCGGATATTTGTTAGATGTCCGGTAAACTTAGATACCTAACCAGAAACGAAATCGAAATATGCAGCCACTTTTACAAAAATGTGAACACGAAAGTGATTCGGAACAAAGCTCGAATAGTGACTCAGTTATAGCCTAGCAAGAGTCGGTGTGACCCAGGGATGGTGGCCATACTGGCCATACAAACAGCTTTCATATGGCAATAATGTGTATAATGTGTGTATACGTCTTATACTTGCTTTATTTACATCAAAAGCTACGTATTTGTCATTATCTAAATTCAAAACATTGTTTGCCGGAATGGTGCTCAATCCTTCGTTTTTCTTGCGAAATAAATACTGAATCCTATCGAAAAAAATCTTAACTTCCATCACTGTAAATAGTTTTGGCTTTGTTATGAAAAAATTACTTGAAATTTGCGGAATATTAAGTCCTGTTTCCTCTTTGTGTACATCAGTGACATTCACCGACTTTCACCGTCAGTTACCAAAAATTTGCCATTTCCTGTAAAATAAAATAGTACACCACTGAAAATCCGCAATATGGTGTGGGTTTTAAACCCCTTGTCGGGTATAAACTAGTTGAGGTATATTTTTTTCAGTGTATGTTGAATATAAAAGAACCCATCTTTTTCAGGAATCGTGGTGGGCATGCTTTTTGCTGCGGGCATGTGTCTGCTGGCACTCTTTGCCTACGCTGTTCGCGACTGGTTCTACTTTTCTCTGCTCACTAGTCTCCCGTTCGTGGTATTGTACGGGTAAGTTATTCTTTCCGCAAAAAAAAACGAAATTTGTCAAACATTAATAATAGCGCCATCTCTGTCGCCGCCTTAACACTGGGGAAGGAATAGGGGGGGGGGGGTGTCGTGTGCGAATGAATGAATGAGAACATTTATTTCAGGCAACTATGGTTCTCATACCTTGATACTAACATTTGTACATATCAAATACAAAATAAGTTTACCGTTAATTTTATATTTATTTTAACACGCTGGACCGGTAATCCGGATGTACCGGATTCGACTCCCGGTCTCTTCCGCCAGGTTACAAAAAATGAGACATTATGTGTTGCATAAATTTATAAAATAACAGCGCCCTCTCTTGCTCGTTCACTGCTGTAAAGTGGTGCGGTCAGATGTGGATATTGACGTAGTCACATAGAGGTCGCTAAGGTGTAAAAAACCTTTTAAATAAACAATGCAAAGATCGACACACAAAGCATAAGGAAAAATTCGTGTGGTAACTTAGAATTAGGGTAGCGAAGTGGTTAACGCGCTGGACCGGTAATCCAGAGGTACCAGGTTCGATTCCCGGTCTCTTCCACCAAGTAACTCCTTTTTTTTTAATCTTTGTATCAAAGGTTTACCGTTGTTGTAAAGACAAACGTTTCATCGAATTTTCATTTCCTAGAAATTCCATTTCATCAAAAGCATTTTTTTCTGAAACCGTAAAATATTTTGGAACGTGATAACACAAACCTAACCTAACTTAATCTATAGGTTGAAATTTTTAAGATTTCTAAAAAATGAATGATTTCTGAGGAAAAATTTGTCTTTGTAATGAAGCATTCGGTGAAGTGCTTTTCTATAAAAGAGGATCCCATAATAAAAACAGAAGAAACTAAACTATAGGTACCCCGCGCGGCGAACGATGATTCTTATGACACCTGTCATCGCACTACATTTTATAACCTGTAATCGGAAAAATGTACTGAGATGACAGGCGTCATAGGTGTCATTTTTTAACAGCGATGTGTTACGTGAGTTTGTTGTGTCAGGTAGCCGACCACGGAAACGCCGGAACGACCTTTGTGAAGTTCGTTAAATGGTCTGTCGAAACTAGTGTAGGTATGCCGTTTCCGAAAATTTCCTCATTTGTGTGCCGTTTCTGAAGTTTCCGGAAATCTTCAGAAACGGCACATCTCTACTCGGAACTCTCAGCATAAGATATGTTTCAGGTTCTTTTGGATAACCCCGGAGTCTCCGCGATGGCTGGTGAGTCGAGGGCGCATCGCCGAAGCGGAGAAGGTCCTCATCAACCTGGCCAAGAGTAACGGCATTACGCTACCCAGGGGATTCCTCTTGGAGCTGCATGTGAGTAGTTAAAATTAACCAATCATTTATTACGACCATACGTTGGACTATAGGGGGCAGTTTGAGGGCAAGGTAAGGTTTACAAAAAAAAATTTTACTTACGAATATTATAATGTACCTAGTATTTGTAACTTAGTTAATTAAATTAGTTACCCGTTATCATTTATTCATCTTTAATATGTAAATACTCTTTGAAGTGATGACTGATAGCCTGAAATGGATATTTACAAGCCGACGAAGAACCTTGACTGCCAAGAATTTGGAAAAAATATTAATAATATATTCTCATAATATACCTACAAATGTACCATGATCCATGAATGTAAATTAAATCAAATATAACACAGACTATTCAATCTTATTTTTATTTATAATTTAAAGGATATAAAAGAATAAACACCTAACTAACGTAGGTACAGCCTTAGAGCCGTGTTCATAGTACTTGACATGCCCACTTAACTCATTTGTGTTTTGTTCCTTTCTCACAGCTGCAATTGTTTGAGTGACGGATAAAGCCAAACGAACTTTTTCGCCATTTTGACTTATGTGTAGTCCCAGTACGTTTATAAATAACGCAGTTAGTTGCTATGATATTTGGAATTTCACATTATAAATACTAGGTACAAAATACTAAGTACAAATACTCGAAAGTGAATTGATTGATTTGCGAACCTTACCTATCATTCTGATATGCCACAAAAGTGCCTGCTAGAGTCCGACGTTTGATTACGACATATTCATTAAGGCTTTTGTTGATTGCCCCATTGAAGTGCCCTTGTGGCCTATTTGCAGAATAAAGTTCATTATTTCATTGAGGTGTGTGGTCACTGAGTATTTAGCCTATGGTAATACCAAACACGGGTGAACCCCTGTTAATACGGTGAATAGAGACTAAAGTACTATGTGTGACCTTACAAACGGTCCGGTAGTTTTGAATTTTTGATATGTTGTCTAGAATGGTTAGTCAGTGTTTAAAATGCAAAATGCACAATTCCCCCCCCTCCGCGCCCGCCGCCATATTGAAAACACCGGCACTTTCTTCATATTTTTGCTCATATCTTCCTTTAGGAGCATTTTAACTAGAAGAAAGCTTCGACAATGTTATAGAGAGTTAAATTTACTACATTCTCCGTTTTATATTTTTTTTCTAGGACAGATAGTTACGGAGATATCCACATTTAAAAAAACGTAAAGATCGCATTTTCCTACTGAAAAACAAACTTTTGGATTATATCTTCGTTTAGGAGCATTTTAGCCACAACAAAGCTTGGGCAATGTTGTGGAGAATTAAATTTACTATAATTTACACTTCAAATTTTGTTTCAAGGACGGTTAGTTACGGAGATATGCACATTTAAGAAACAGGAAAAGTCGAATTTTCCGAAAATTTCTCAAAATTCTTGGTTTAGAACGCTGTCATTCAGTGACGGACTAGTCTAGGACAAATTAAAACATGTAGGAAATATAATTGCTTATAAAACTCATGTCCATTTTTACATACATTTTCGGAAAATGTGATTTTATTTTTTACATATCTCCGTAATTATCTGTCCTAGAAACAAAATTTGAAATGTAAATTATAGTAAATTTAATTCTCTACAAAATTGCCCAAGCACTGTTCTAGCTAAAATGCTCCTAAACGAAGATATAATGCAGAAGTTTGTTTTTGAGTTGGAAATTGCAATTTCTTAAGTTTATTTAAATGTGCATATCTCCGTAACTATCTGTCCTAGAAACAAAATATAAATGTAAAATGTAGTAAATTTAACTCTCTATAACATTGTCGAAGCTTTCTTCTAGCTAAAATGCTCCTAAAGGAAGATATGAGCAAAAATATGAAGAAAGTGCCGGTTTTTTCAATATGGCGGTGGGCGCGGAGGGGGGGGGGAATTGTGCATTTTGCATTTTAAACACTGACTAACCATCCTAGACAACATATCAAAAATTCAAAACTACCGGACCGTTTGTAAGGTCAAAATCCTTTATTCACTTAATTATGTGCCAAAGTACATTGGTCAACTAACTTGGTCATAAAGCGTTATATGTGTATGTGTCTTTCTTATATCGCAACAGCTGACTTTGTAACTGTGAGAGTGTGTGCATTCATAGTTTGGTGGTGCGTGATTACCCCGCTTCCCGCTAAGATTGGCGACAGAGTATGTTCGAAGAGTGTACTTCATTGAAATTTAAAACAGTTAAATGTCATCAAAGTGTTATGCCTCCTTTGGGCTAAATACTCAAAGTGGGTTTAGTACTTTTGCAACTGAACTGAATAAGAATAAGGACACAGGAAACTGAATGTTTAGGTTGAATGTTTATCTGCTTTGCCCGAAGATTGACTAGTAGACAATGCCTCATGACATTAAGTCCGCCTTTTGTACGATGAGTTTTCTTTTGTGCAATAAAGATTAAATAAATAAATGTTGAATAACAGCAATATCGATTCCAAAAGGCTACTCCTCTGGAAACATGTGTCTTTTTAGATAGCTAATCTTGACATACTAATACTGAAACCCAACCCAAACAAAATACCGGGAGTGACCCGAAACAGGAGCAAAAAATTTAAACATAGATTTCACTCGTCAAACTAAGCAACATTTGTTTCACCAACTTTAAAAAAAAGTCTAGATGTTCATTATTTTTTAACAAATTAAATGCTGTATGTTTCAGAGGAAAATAAAAGAACAAGAAGATGTAGAAGCCACAATCCTATCCAATGCCAATGGACACATAATCGGCTTTCCTTTACTCACAAGTAAAGAAGAAATTGTAGACAGACGAATAAGCAATATGCTAACGTTTAAACCCAGTCCAAAACCTACAGAAGAGACACCTATGTCAGACAAAATAGAACGTATTATAGCCTTAGAAGTTGCTGAGATAGTGAATAGAAGAACAAGACTTAAAAATACAGAAACTAGCGAAGTCACAATAGAAGATACTCCAACAAACGATGAAGAAGAACCTTTAAATGGAGAAGAAGCACGACAAAAAGGAACACAAACCGAATTTCACAAAGGTTCACCTTTAACTATAAGAAAGAAATCTGTACATCTTGTAAATAGAATGTTCAAAGAAAGTCCAGAGAGTGCAGAAAATAGGAGAATAGATGAACAAAATTCTGAGGGAGATTGCAAAGCGTCACCTTTAGATATATTTAGATATCCTAACATCAGAAAGAAGTTCTTTATTGTTACTTTTAACTGGGTGTCACTGGGTGTTGTATATAATAGTCTAAGTTATAATACGCCTAATTTAGGAGTGAATGATTACCTAGCATTTTTCATTGGTAAGTATTACGATTTTTATAATAATCTTTATTTTAGAACAATAGTTAATTCTTATTTATTTAAAATAAATACGATTTAAAGGGTGCAAATGTAAAAATAGAAGAAAGTAGCAAAACCTCTGAAATGTACGGAAACTTTATTTAAAAAAAAATTGAGGAATTGCCAAGATTTTCTCAAGTAGACAGTTATGCAATTTTTGGAAATTTTCCTTTAGCACATGGCTAAATCCAGGGGTATAGTAAACTAATATCAATCGTGTAGATTTTAGTAAAAAATAATCAAAATTGAACGATTGTGCAAAAAATAATGCGGAGATCATAGTTAAAAAAGTATAGACGTTGTTTTAAAATCTATCCCCGTTTTTCTTTCGACAGTTGAACATCCATCTCCGGTCCTAGTTCTAGTTTTTTTAGCTTCGTTAAATATACTACTATATTCCTCACTATTGGTACAGGTGGTGCAGTGGAGGTGCCTTCGTACTTCCTCGCGTGGCGCTGCATTGAGCGCTTCGGTCGGCGGTGGGTGCTCTGCATCTTCAGCTGTGTCGGCGGCCTGGCCTGCTTGTGTTGTGTGTTTGTTTCAGAAGGTAAATTAATGTACCATATTATATATCATCATCATCATCATCATCATCATCATCATCATCATCATCATCATCATCATCATATCAAAGACCACTCACGACGTTAAAGTCTGCAAAACACATTTAATTCCAATGTGAACATTCATCATGAGCGGGTACAGATTCGATATCACAAACTAACCAACTTATAAAATGTACTCATGGAAGTAAAAATCCCATAGAAAATCGAGCGATGTTGGTTTATGTATGTTCCCTGATTACTCAAAGACGACTGGACCGATTCAGAAAATCCTTTTTTTCTGTTTGAAAGACTATAGTCCCATTGTCACGAGATTAGGATCTGATTATGGAATTGAGGGATAATTTTTAGAGATTATAGACACTTTATCGTGATTTGTGCATTTTCTTTAGTAACTCGAGCAGTTGTTTTCAGAAATTAAAATTTCGCTTTGTTGACGTCCGTTATTTTTAACCCCCTATGAAAAAATAGGGGTGTTATAAGTTTAACATGTGTGTCTGTGTATTTGTGTAACTGTGTATCTTTGTATCAGTATAGTAAGGTATAAAATAGTACATCTTGAGTATACTTTTTTTGGTATAGTTGTTTAACAATTGTGTACACCCACCATTCTGACTCACTCAAAAATCTTATTGATCACATGTGTGATTAAGAGGCCTCATTATTTAAAAAAAAAAACATATTATGACAAAAATATTGATAATTTCAACCAACTTTTTGAAGTGAATAATACTATTCCCCGAGTTCTTATAGTTATTTCATGCTTTCATTGCGTGCAGCCGAAAATAAGTGGAAAACCCCAGCGTGAATTTTGACAATTTCGAGTAGTTTTGAAACAAAAATTCTCAATGAAATACAAACTGTAGGTTTCAAATATATACCAATAAATCCTAATAGCCCTGTTCTAGGCAGTAACATCAATAATATGTTGAGAAATATGTTTGATCATAGAGCAAAATATCTAAAACAATCAGCATTTTAAAAGGAATAAGGCCTCTTAAGTCACAATTTAAATTCACCAGACTGGCCCTGGATCACCGTGGCACTGGCGATGATCGGGCGTCTATGCATCGCCTCCTCCTTCGCCGTGTTCTACGTCCAGATCGGCGAGCTGCTGCCGACAGTTCTGCGTGCTCAGGCCATGGGTGCCGCCAGCTTTATAGCTGGTCTGGGTCTCCTGGCCTGTCCATATATCGTGCACTTGGTAAGTTAATAACTTTTAAACACCACACCATGCTGAGTCAGAGCCACATTGCTGGGCTCATTGATGACAACTTTACTTACTCCATATACGATCCAGTACCAGTCTGTGTGTGTTTTCATGGAATTTACGTTTTTCTTTCTTTTTTTTTTAATCTCGACCTCAAGACCTCGTGTGTGGGTTGGATTCGAATTTCTTCACACTAATATTATAAAGGCGAAAGTTTGTGTGTGTGTTTGTTTGTTACTTTTACACGCTCAAACGGCTGGACCAATTTTGATTAATTTTGGGACGAAGGTAGCTGACACCCTGGATTAACACATAAGCTAATTTTTATCCCGACAAATGTAGTGTTCCCGTGGGCTGAGCGGGTAACACCGCGTGGCGTAGCTAGTATAAAATGAACTCCATTAAACCATCGGTATATAAGATATTTCATAAATATAATAAACTGTTTAAACTCACGTAAAAATTGTCTGGTACAGCGCGATATGTTTCGAACTCAAGCTCTACATCAGCGGACCGTTTGTTAAACAACATAATAGTGTGGAAAAAAGTCCTTAAGTTAGCTTATTTTGTTAAAGGAAACATTGTTTCTTGAGGTTTTAATTTAATGAGGTTTTTACAGTTTCCGACCTGGACCCATAATTTTTTCCATACTGTATATTGTCACATTATGGTTTACTCTTGTTTTATAAACAAACTAGCTTTTGCCCGCGGCTTCGCACGCGTTAAAAAAAATACGTTCGCTTGGCATAACTTGGCATTTGGCATTGGCTTGGCATAACTCAAGCCCTTCATATTTTTTGTTTACTGTATCTTTGGAATATTTGAATGCTTTTATGGACATGATTCCTTGTTCATTTTAGATTCAATTTCTACTTTCTTGTTTCCGTTTTACAACGTTGTGTTTTCTCAATGCGAGGCTTCCGACATTTTTGTGCACTGTCTCAATTGGTTACTTAAATAAAGTCATGTTCTCTTCTTTCCGTTGTGGTATATTGTCTTACTTTGTGCCCCCGCTTTTTTGGTCATCATCTTAGAATACTTAATCGTTTGTTCAGAATTGCTTTACTGTTACCGTTGTAAGGTTTATGTATTCTCAATGTGAGCACTACCGCATTTTTGTTATCTATCTCTTCAGATTACTTGAAAGTTACACCAGTCTTGCTTTTTTCTTGCCGTTTGTTATATTGTTTTTTCTTCGCGCCTCCCGTCTGGTTTGGTCACCATCCCCATTTAGAGTCCTTTAAAGTTTGATCAGAATTGCTTTCTTGATTCCGTTTTAAGGATTTGTGTTTTCTTAATGTGGGCACTATGCAACTTTAGTTCACTATCTTTTCAGGTTACTTAAAAGTTTCATCAGACTTGTTTTCTAGTTAGCGTTTTAAGGTTTTGTGTTTTATTTCTTTTCTTTCTTGATCACCACATCTACAGGTCACTTAGCCTTTCATCAGATTTACTTGTAATTTTCAGTGCTGCACTGCCCCCCGAGCCCCCCGTCTTTTCAATGCCATCTCTTCGTGTTACTTAAAAGTTTCATCAGTCGTGCTTACTTCTTTTCGTTGTGCAATATTGTTTTTTCTTTGTGCCTCCCTTTTGGTTTGGTCACCACCTCTTCTCCTTCTTCGAATTCTTTAAAGTTTGATCAGACTTGCTTTGTTGATTCCGTTTTAAGGTTTTGTGTATTATAATGCGAGCACTACGCCATTTTAGTTCAATATATTTTCAGGTTACTTTTATGTTTGATCAGACTTGTTCTCTTTTTAGCGTTTTAAGCATGTTTTAAGGTTTTACGTTTTCTTCATCACCATATTTACAAGTCTCTTAGCCTTTTATCAGATTTAATTAAATTTGTCAATTTTAGCACTTTTAGCTGATGACATTTTCTGAGTGCGGGGGGCTCTGCCCCCCGAGCCCCGCGTATTTTTTAATACCATCTCTTCGTGCTGCTTAAAAGTTTCATCAGTCTTGCTTTTTTCTTTCCGTATTGCGATATAATTAACTTAGTGCCTTCCGTCTCTGTTAGTCACCATCGCTTTAGAATACCTAAAAGTTTAGTCAAACCTGCTTTCTTGTTTCCGTTTTCTTAATGCGAGTACTATGTCATTATCGTTCACTATCTTTTCGGGTTACTCAAAAGGTTGTGAAGACTTGCTTTCTCATCACCATATCTACACGTTACTTAGCCTGTCATCAGATTTACTTTAATTTTCCTGTTTTAGCATGTTACACATATTTTTTTTCAATAACATCTTTTCGTGTTATTTAAAAGTTTCATAAGTCGTGCTTTCTTCTTTCCGTTGTGAGATATTGTTTTTTCTTTGTGCTTCCCGTCTGGTTTGGTCGCCATCTCTTTAGAATCCTTTAAAGTTTGATCAGACTTGCGTTCTCGATTCCGTTTTAAGGTTTTGTGTATTCTTAATGCGAGCACTATGCCATTTTAGTTCACTATCTTTTCAGGTTACTTAAAAGTTTGATGAGATTGCTTGCTTTCTTGTTAGCCTTTTGGTGTTTTGTTTTTTTTTTGTTGATCACCATATATCTTCAGGTAACTTAGCATTTCATCAAAGCTTGAATTTTTCAGTTTTAGCATGCAGTAATTTCTTAGAGCGGGGGGCCCCGCCCCCCGAGCCCCCCGTTTTTTTCGATACCATCTCTTCGTATTGCTTAAGTTTCATCGGGTGATGAAACTTGCTTTCTTTTTGCCGTTGTAAGATATTGTTTTTTTCTTATTGCCTCCCGTCTCTGTTAATCACCATCTCTTTAGAAATACTTGTAATAACATTTAAATGTATCACTCATTAACTTCAAATTTGTGTAAGAGATCGTAGTAATATAGTAAACGTACGTTTTAACGCGAGCGCAGCGGGGAAAAGCTAGTAAAACAATACACAAATTACAGACCAATCCACTCACTTCGCCATTGCGAAACCTCTGCTGCGGAGGGCACCTCGGGGAAAACTACTGTTTAAAGCTCACAGATGGCGCTACTGGTAGCACCTATGCGCGTATCACATTTCATTAACTTTCCGTAAATACATATTTATACGTCAAAGGATAAAATTGATTTTAAATAATTTTATTTTGATTATTATCTCTGAAGAAAGCAAAAAGCAACTTATTTATTCATTTCAAATTTTCTCCGCATCTCAGTACGTTTATGAAAAGAGGGTCAATATTTATAAACTACTGAGTAAATACATGAATTTTAAATGCAATAATAGAGTGGTAGTTCTCATTGTTGCATCGCGAAATTAATAATAACAAAATTGTGTTCAGTTTTGTTTCATAAAATGATAATTTCGTGTACCACTAACGCCATCTACTGCCCCGGTGTCCGTAACTCGGCGACTCGTCCAACCTCAGAGCTATTGTCCCCCGGTGGGTAGCGCAGGCCAGCCCCCGCGGGGTACGCGTGGTTCTAAATTCAAATTCACGACGCTGATGGATGACGCTATGAGATGCACACGACTTCATTCGCGTATTTTTTCTTTACCGTAGACGGAAAAAAAGTATCCTACAACCATCTCCGGATGTCCAGCTATCCCTGTACCAAAAGTGGTTAAAATCCGTCCAGCCATTTCGGCGTGATTGGAGGACAAAGGATTTTATGAAAACAGATGGCGCCAGGTTGGCACGGCGACGCGTGTCCATACAAAACAACTATCAAGCTGCATCACGCTATCAATATTTTTCCTGAAATCATGACCTCCCTCTATAGAAAATTTATTTTCAATACAAATTTAGGATTTTATAAAAGTATAGATATCGTTTTATTAATAAAGCACCTTGAAAAATAATTAGCTAAAAGTCCTACCTGAATATATATTAACGACATCTATTAAGATGACAATAAATTATTTTCATCTACAGTCGCCATCAGATATATCGCAGCATATAAGGCGTTCATAAATATCTGAACACGACTCTTATTGACTGGGCGTTACAGTACATGTTCAGATATTTATGAACGCTTTATATGCTGTGATATATCTGATGGCGACTGTACAATGTTACTAATAATATGACCTGTCATAATAATTTCCTAAGTAACGCCATAAGATTCAGGTGCCAACTTAACTCCATCGAGCGTACGTCACGTCAATAATGGCGACAGCACCACTGAACGGATACATGATGGCCTCACTGTTTTGTTATTCGTGGTATTATAAATACCTAAGGAAGCAAAGGAAAATGCATGACATGACACTGTTATTATTACAGTAGTTTCTTAGTGGTTCCGGGTTCAAATCCCGGCTAGGTGAAATCCTTAACACATTGTAATGTAATGTTTTGTCTTGTCTCGAATCATGGTTGTTTTTAATACAAAATGCATACATTGTCGAGCAGCAACTCTCAATACCTGATACACTGCTGCTTACATTAGGTATGCGATCAATATTCAACAACTTCGTTACTAATTCTCGAAGTCCGGGTTAACCATCACAGCTACACCCTAGCTTGTGCCGCATCGTGGTCACAGGCACGCAACGACGTGCATCGACTCTCGGGTATCGTGTCGAGGGACGCATCAATGGCTCCTGTAGTGTACATGTATGGAGCTGGTGTTATTAACTCAGGAAAAATCTTAACAGCGCGATGCAGCCGATAGTATGGAGATTTGTCAAAGTAACAACGTCATCTAGCGGAAAATTGGGTCGTTGAGAACAAAATCTCAACACACCGTTAAAAATAAAGAATGACTGATATTTATTACTTTGAATAGATTTTATATATAAAAAAACTACATAGATGCAAAATTGTGGCTAAATACATCGTATATTTATCGTTTATTATACATTTCGCTACCTTATTAGTAAGTTAGGCCTAACACAAACAATGCCAAAATTTGCGCCTAATGTTCTAAATGTTGTTTGGTAAAACATATTTTAAAATGTATTTAATGTACTTAAATTGATTCGAAATATTTTTATTTCAATTACCTACACTCGATAAAATAGCAATTAAAAATCTGTTTTATTCATGGCTTTTTTATGGTCAATACTTACAAACTACAGAAGAATATAATTGCATATTCAATAAAAGAGCAATTAGTTCCTATTGTCGCAAATTGTGTTTTTAAAGAAATGTACCTAAGTTTTTTTTAGCATGAGCCAATTTACAACGAACATTGCACTCATATTTTCGTCTGTGTTGGTCGATAATTGGCGCCATCTTTTTTATCTAACACGGTTTCCGTACTCAACGCCTCAAACAACCTTAACCTTATTGTTAATGCCGGTGGGCCGCGCGGAGGTATTATGTCAAATTCATACTTTTTAGTTTTTGTACACGTAAGAGCCACGCGGGGGTCGCGTCGTTCTAAATTCAAAATCACAAACGCTGTCATTATAAGGTTTACACATTGTAAGGAAAATATTTCATGTAATTTATGTTTTCAGAGATAAATATTAACCAATTTAATCATAATAAAAAGTATCCTATAACCATCTTTGGATGTTCAGCTATTCCTGTACCAAAATTAGTAACTTTTTATCCAGCCGTTTCGGCTACATTAGAGGACAAAGGTTTTTTTGAAAACAGATGGCGGCAGGTTGGCACGGCGACGCGTGTCCATACAAAACAACTATCCGGCTGCATCACGCTATCGAGATTTTTCCTGAAATCATGACCTCCCTCCATAGAAAATTTATTTTCAATACAAATTTAGGATTTTATAATAGTATAGATAATAGTATAGATGTTTCATTGAATTTTAATGTCATAGAAATTTCATCTCATCGAAAGTATTCGTCTTCTGAAACTATACAATATTTTACCAACCTAACCTAATCAATAGGCTGGCATTTTCAAGATTTCTGAAGAAAATTTGACTTCCGGGAAAAAATGTGTATGAAATGAAAATTCTATGAAATGAAGGATTCAGGGAAATAAAAGAAAAGGATTCCGACACATTATAGATTTCATATCACGTACATACGTCACAAGCTGTATCCATTGTTCTTTGTTTAATTGAGCAAAACGTAATCACACACATTTGTATTTATTTTCCAGGCAGTGTATTCGAGAGCACTACCGCTGACCATCCTCGGTGTGCTAGGAGTGCTGGCGGGGATGACCTCGCTGTTCCTCCCAGAGACGCTGCATCAGCCCCTGCCCCAGACCCTGGGGGATGGAGAACTCTTCGGTCGCAATTTCAAGATATTCAGCTGTGTCGAGCGTCCGACGAATAATTAAGAGGCCTTATTCCTTTTAAAATGTATTATTATGACAAATAAATTGATAATTTCAACCAACTTTTCGAAGTGAATAATACTTTTCCCTGAGTTCTAGGTAGTAACATAGCTATTTCATGCTTTCATTGCATGCAGTCGAAAATAAGTTGAAAAAACTAATTTTCCACGTGAATTTTGTCGATTGTCACAATCTAATTGTTAATTTCGGTATAAAAGCCCTATTCTCGGAAATGGTTTCGGAATTAACAAAGAAGAAAAAATGGATTTAGGTATACCTTTTTTTTTGCGAGTGTCGCTGCGGCTAAAGAAATTCTTTTCTATGATCCAAGTCTTAGGTATAAGATGTGATAGAAATAGATATCCTTAATATTATGGTCTATTAATATGACCAATAGATTTATTATACATGTCTACTTATAAGAGATTTGAAATTTTGCACCTTAAATTGATAATTTTATTAATTATTTTAGGAGTAGGGGATATGCTTTAGCTTAAGTAAATATAATATTTATTTTCTATGATCATATTATTACGCTTTATGTGTCATAAATAAATCGTTATAGTATTATTTCTATTATGTAGTTTTATTTCAGAGATATCAATTCCGTCCTTACAAAGTGACTTTTAAACTTATAAATTCGGGATTCGTAAAATGCGAGCAAAGTTCATTGGTCGTCACTAGGTGTCGACGTCATTTCAATCGATTTTGCTCATTTTACGGTATCTGCTTATTTTGAAATTTTAACTTAATAATACCACAGACGGGCGCGACAGCGGCCTATCGGTGTAAGTTGTAACTCGGGCGTCGGTGACCTTGTAATGCAGAATCCTTCGACAAGGCATTCACGTGAATGCCTTTCCCCACCTCGCGCTTCCCGCGCTCGCCCCCGCTCGCCCCTCGACACGCACACAATGCAAAACAACAACAAAAGTAACAAGAAGTCATTATTAAAAGGACAAAACTTAAATAGAAATAAAGTTACAAAATTGCAAACAGTTAATTAATTAATTTAAACTTTATTCCCTACTAGCGACCAAGGCTTCGCACGGGAGCAATGCTGATAAATTATGCATGTATTATACATAAATATAAACCTTTCCCCTGAATGACTATTTATAAAAAAAAACGCATCTAGATCCGTTGTGTAGTTTTAAAGATCCAAGCATACATAGGGACAGACAGACAGCAGGAAGCGACTTTGTTTTATACTATGTAGTGATTACAAATCTCTACCAGTCAACCATGAGAACCAATAGAGACAGGTGGGGTATTGGTAGTTAGGGCTGTGGTCAGGGGAAAGGAGATTGACAAGGTTTGGCCAAAATACTGCCCAGATGAAAATACGTCTAACGAGTTCCTTGCGTTACTTTCTATCGAAAAAACATATATTTTCAAAATTCGTCCTAGAGAAAAAAAATAAACATGAATTTTTGTTTTTAAGGTTCACAGACCACTTATTTAAGGTTTCTTAGTGAGAAAACGCATATGATTTCAATTCCTGCTCAATTCCTCGATACAATGATTATCGATGACTATGACGACAATTAGAAGTGTATGTGTATACAATGACGAAAATTTTAGTTCCCAACCATTTTTTTTTTCATGACTCCTGGGATAGATATTAAAGCGCTTTAGTATACAGTCTAGTGTTAGCCTAAGGAACATGATGTACCTACTATATGCTTAGTCTGGGCAGCACTTGGGCCAACTCCCATACAAAAGTGGTAAATTTCCTTTGAATTCATTAAGTGAATGCAAATTGTTATAGGTGCCAAGCAGCGTAAGTAACTGGAGTGGCGTAGTCGCATCTCGAGTGCCCTTCCCCTTCATGAATCCGATCTTGTTCCATGTTGTCGGCTTGTAACCATGTACCAAAACACTATTTCTGGCATGTAATTAAGCTTGATAGCCTTAAAACAACAAAATCCCACAAAATTTCAATAATTAATTATAGTTCAGAAAAATAAACTAATTCCCAACAGAAATTCCCCTTATAATTAGTACCTTAATTGCTAGAGAACAATGTTACCCGGTCAAAGTTGCAAGTCAGAATCCATCAATCCTACTAAGCCCCTCCGTCATCAAATCATCATCACCTACTAGACTGCCCCGTCCCGTCCTATTTGACTGCCCCGTCCTACTCGAATGCTCCGTCCTACTCAACTGCCCCGTCCTACTCGAATGCTCCGTCCTACTCGACTGCCCCGTCCTACTCGAATGCTCCGTCCTACTCAACTGCTCCGTCCTACTCGACTGCTTCAACAGCTTCGACTCTCTCGGGCGGGACATCCGACACGTCACGTGACCTTCGAGTCCCCGCCCACTAAACGCTGTATATGGAATTTTGATCCTTATTCAGTATAATTAAAGCTCAATTTTTCATTGGCAAATTTTGTGAATAAAAATTTGTTATAAAAAAAAATGGTAGGATGCCTACTTTTGTATTCGCTCATTTTTAATACTTCCATTAAATGATGATGTTAATATTATATGGTGGAATATGATCTTATTGCTAATTGTGACGGGAATTTGATGATGATAATGATGATGTGAGTCTTACGATGGTGATATATGATTATATGATGGCGAGACCATGACGAGACCATGCGGATCAACACACAACGAGGCTGCAACAATGATTAAAATAACAAACTCTTATTTTAATGAATTTACTCGCATTATTCCTGAAAAATACTGGTTAGTCTCGGCTGAAAGTGCAATAGATGAACTCGTATTATCGAAGAGAAGTATTTCGACTCGTTCATTTATTGCTTACTTTGCAGCCTCTACAACAATGTACAATATAACGATGATAAAAATATATATCGGAATTGCACTTTTTGTGTCTTTTTCTGTTAAAATATATCATTTTCATTTGAACTTATTGACTAAAATTACGAAATTTTTTTTTACAATATTTCAAAATTCCTAATTTAACTCAATTTATTGTCAATATCATGAACTTTCTAGTTATAAATGGATATTCAATCAATATAGAATCCAATTTACTCCAGAAAACATGGATAAAGTTGCAAATATTAAAGTGGCGAAAAAACAATGCCTACACAAAGAGAAGTGAAACAGATAAGACCGAAAAGGGGCTTTCCACAAGGAGGATGTTTATCACCACTGATGTGGTGCTTACTTCTAGACTCCCTAATCGAGAAGACAAATAAAGGAGGCCTATACGTGCAAGTGTACTCGGACGATGGAGTCATACTGGTACGAGGAGTGGCACTAGATGTGGTCAGAGACATAATGAGAACAGGAGTGATGGAAATATTAGCATGGTGTAGGGATAGAGGACTGGATCTAAACCCTGATAAAACAAAACTGGAATTATTTACCAATAAGAGGAAAATAGAGAAAATGAAGCCTATCAGCATTCAAGGCAAAGAACTGGAAGTAGTCAAGGAGCTCAAATATCTGGGAATAACGTTAGACAGTACTCTCAGATTCAAGACACACATAAGAGAACAATCGGCAAAGGCCATAAGAACGCTCTACCAGTGTAAGAGGGCGGTCGGAAGGAAATGGGGCCTGAAACCAGCTATGATACACTGGATTTAGAAGGCGGTGATACTACCGAGAGTACTATACGGTGCCATAGTATGGTGGCATAAGGCCAACATCGATTATCGAAGAGAAGTATTTCGACTCGTTCATTTATTGCTTACTTTGCAGCCTCTACAACAATGTACAATATAACGATGATAAAAATATATATCGGAATTGCACTTTTTGTGTCTTTTTCTGTTAAAATATATCATTTTCATTTGAACTTATTGACTAAAATTACGAAATTTTTTTTTACAATATTTCAAAATTCCTAATTTAACTCAATTTATTGTCAATATCATGAACTTTCTAGTTATAAATGGATATTCAATCAATATAGAATCCAATTTACTCCAGAAAACATGGATAAAGTTGCAAATATTAAAGTGGCGAAAAAACAATGCCTACACAAAGAGAAGTGAGACAGATAAGACCGAAAAGGGGCTTTCCACAAGGAGGATGTTTATCACCACTGATGTGGTGCTTACTTCTAGACTCCCTAATCGAGAAGACAAATAAAGGAGGCCTATAGTGCAAGCGTACTCGGACGATGGAGTCATACTGGTACGAGGAGACGCACTAGATGTGGTCAGAGACATAATGAGAACAGGAGTGATGGAAATATTAGCATGGTGTAGGGATAGAGGACTGGATCTAAACCCTGATAAAACAAAACTGAAATTATTTACCAATAAGAGGAAAATAGAGAAAATGAAGCCTATCAGCATTCAAGGCAAAGAACTGGAAGTAGTCAAGGAGCTCAAATATCTGGGAATAACGTTAGACAGTACTCTCAGATTCAAGACACACATAAGCGAACAATCGGCAAAGGCCATAAGAACGCTCTACCAGTGTAAGAGGGCGGTCGGAAGGAAATGGGGCCTGAAACCAGCTATGATACACTGGATTTACAAGGCGGTGATACTACCGAGAGTACTATACGGTGCCATAGTATGGTGGCATAAGGCCAACATCAAAGAATACCATAAAGAACTATCAAAAGTACAAAGACTGGCATGTCTTATGATCACGGGGGCAATGAGAACAACGCCCACGCAGGCGATGGAGATCATGCTCGGTCTCAAGTCACTTAAAATAGAAGCGGAGAAGAAGGCCATGGAACAATGGTACAGAATGAAAGCATGTAAGGAATGGAGAGGAAGCTTGGTGGACAAGGGACACGCACTTATTCAGATGGAAGCAGGCTCAAAGATGGGGATGCTTACCCAAAACAACGACTTCATAAAGAGACAGGAGATGTTTGATAAGAAATATAGGATACACATAGGAGAAAGGGACAACTGGAAAAAAGAGGTTGAACACCCCGTGACTATCTGCTTTACGGATGGTTCTCGGCGGGAATCCACGAAACTAGCAGGAGCCGGCATAGTGATACCGAAGCTGGATAAGAAGGTACACATACCTCTGGGGAGGTACGCTAGCGTATTTCAGGCAGAGGTATGCGGCATAATGAGATGTGCACAAATAATAGATGAATGTTCAGAGGAAGTGGGATCTGTCGTTATATACACAGACAGCCAGGCTGCACGGCCGACGGCGTGCTGTACCGCGCCGTCGTCGTCTCCGTCCAACCCTTCTCCAAGTTCATCGTGCAGTATGTCGACTTCGGGAACAAGCAGCTGGTGGACGCCAAGGATATCTGGCAACTAGACAGGTATGAATGAACAATAATAACGAGTTATGCTACCGAATGTCAAGCGACAAATATTATAATTTCAACACAGCGTTAGACAAACAGACGGTAAGCTCGTCCTTGGTAAAGGAATGCAGAGAAGCCCTGAACAAACTTGGAGAATACACAAGGATTACGGTAGCCTGGGTACCTGGACATCAGGGTGTGACAGGGAATGAAAGGGCAGATGAGATGGCAAGGCTAGGAGCAGAGAGCGAACTCATAGGACCCGAACCTGCACTGCCAATATCGGCAGAAGTTACGAAAGGAGTTATAGCTAGGCTAATGGAGGAAGAGGCCAATAGACAATGGCAAGAGACAACGGACTGTCGACAATCGAAGATGATCCTAGGAGGCATCAACAGAAAAAGGACCAGGTATCTACTGGAACTAGGTAAGAAAACTCTCAGATTATTAACAGGCATAATCACGGGACACAACAGCCTTAACAGGCACCTACACATTATGGGTGTAGTAAGTGATCCATACTGCTCGCACTGTGGCCAGGAGGAGACGAGTAAGCATCTTATAGCAGAGTGTGGCATGTATGCGATAGTACGCTATAGCATCTTCAGAAAAGATAAACTAGAAGAGGAAGACCTGAGGGATTAGCCTTAAAGATGTCCTTTCCTTCTGCAGGAGAACAAGAAGATTCGAGGAAGAAGGCTGTATGGGAGCGCCGCCGGGACAGTAACCGTTGGCTCCAATTGGGAATTGGGCTGAATGAACGCAGTCAAGCGATCGACAGCCCGCCTGTTTCCGGCCGGGCGTCCCTACACCAAATCATCAACATCATCATGCCTACACAAATCAGGTCTTTGTATATTCTTCTGACTTTATCTTGGACTATAAAATTTAAATTGCGAATGAAATACACTTAGGAGTATGAATAGTATTTTAATGTGAATATCGGCTCCATAGCTCTCCATTAGTCCTACCGTGCGAAAGAAAGTCCGACCCCTGCTGATTACCTAAACTTGCCAAATATCAATCCGAATTTCCGTTGCCTGGTGATCACACGATTTCTGTGAACTTTGCTTTTGTTGAAGTTTCAATCTTTGAAATAAGTATGTCATTATTTCAGACAGAAACCGACGAGACGGCAGCCAGGCAGGACATGCCGCCTACTGGGAGGCCGAGGCGGCATGTCCGCTTTAAGGAGGAAGTCCTAGTGGCGGTCATAGGTAACAACATTATGTTTAAATATAAGTTTTTATATTTCAGACAGAAACCTACCGGACTGCTACCGGACAGGACATGCCGCCTACTGGGAAGCCGAGGTGGCATGTCCGCTTTAGGGAGGAGGTGCTCGTGGCGGAGATAGGTAACAACATTATGTTTAAATATAAGTTTTTATATTTCAGACAGAAACCTACCGGACTGCTACCGGGCAGGACATGCCGCCTACTAGGAAGCCGAGGTGGCATGTCCGCTTTAGGGAGGAGGTGCTCGTGGCGGAGATAGGTAACAACATTATGTTTAAATATAAGTTTTTATATTTCAGACAGAAACCCACGAGACGGCAGCCGGGCAGGACATGCCGCCTACTGGGAGGCCGAGGCGGCATGTCCGCTTTAGGGAGGAAGTCCTAGTGGCGGTCATAGGTAACAACATTATGTTTAAATATAAGTTTTTATATTTAAATTGTTGATGTAGCAACATTCTTTCTTCTCCTTCCGTGCGTCACCACGTATACACGCCGTACTTCTGCTTATCCAGTGTTTAATTATTTTTACCATCTCCGGCTTTTTTGGCAACATGACTTTTCAGATGTAAAAAAGCCTGCTGAATTCGGTTCTGGATGTTGCCAAGCCGAATTTAGCCCCCCTCCCCCCATGGGACATATGGGGGGAGGGGGGCTAAATTAATATTATTAGAGATCATTTTTGTCTTTGACACTTTTTTTCTAGCTTTAATACTTTTTGTATAAAACCGTAAAAATCGTGATTAGGGACATATTTTGAGGTCAAAAGGGGGGATATGGGGGGAGGGGGGCAAAAATCGGCTTCAGAATCGAATTCAGCAGGCTTTTTTACGTCGGAAAAGTCATGTTGCCAAAATGGCTCACAAAATGCCGTTAGGACGTTAAAGGAAGCCGATATTTAGAATTTTCTACCATTCTATGAAGTTCGGGAAGATATTGCTCACAAACCATAAGGTCTACTAAAAAAGTTTATACACCATGTTATAGCAAATTTTATAGAGATCAGTCTTGTCTTTGATACTTTTTTTCTAGCTGTAATTTTTTTTGGCTTTTTTACATCGGAAAAGTCATGTTGCCAAAATGGCTCACAAAATGCCGTTAGGACGGTAAAGGAAGCCGATATTTAGATTTTTATACCAGTCTATAAGGAGATTTTGAGTTCAATGAATTTTACTAGTTATGATGGTAACAAAAACACTGTGTCATCTATCACAAATTGGCTACAAACAACTGAAAATATTCAATATACCCATATTGAGTTCAATGAATTTTACTAGTAATGATGGTAACAAAAAACTGTGCCATCACAAATTGGCTACAAACAACTGAAAATATTCAATATATAGTAGAATTTTTTCGGCTGTATTCGAAGCCATGGATATAGAAATACGTCACCGTCATGTGCTGGCTTTGAAGCAGCCTTTGCATCTCTGCTCATTAATAATTTGAGCAGTGAGCATTCTCCGGGGTCCAATTGTGAACAGATTCCTGCAAAACTTTAAAGTCTTTAAAAACATTCTTTTTAAGGAACCTCCGTTAGCGACTTGTTCGGTGGAAGTCGATTTTGATGATGTGGACAGTGACAACATCTTTGTGAAGTTAGAAGAAAAAATTTAATGTCTTAAAATAAAAGCCCAAATAGACTACTTATGTCACGGCATATGTGCTTAGAAAATTAAAATTTAAAAAATGCCCTGATTGCCGACTATGCTTCTACACCAATGAAAATGCAAGCACAATAACAATAAGAAAGCTTAATAAGCAAAAAAAAGAAGATGTCATATTGTCATATCCCTCGACAGCCCTAATGAAATGCTTTTCTAATATACAAGATATTGTCATTTTTATATTACATAATGACTCGAAAAATAATAATATCTGACAATATATAAAAACAATATTATCAGTTGTTATAGATTATAATTTTATTAAGTGTGAAATACACAAAAAATACATTATAACAAAAATGGAAGATGTGTCCATTAACTTATTTTTATATAATTGGTGCAGACATTAATAAATTATTAAATGGTATAAGAAACGATTATGATAAAAATTATAGAGTGCAATGTAACCCTTAATTTGACAATAAACACGAAGGTCGCTAGTTCAAGCCTCGTTAAGGTTGAATAGAGCAAACAACTCTCGTTCGAAAAAGAATAGACAAAGATGGTCAAAGAGTGTGTTCATCCTGGCGAACATTGTATTGTATTGTGTTTAAAAAAAGACATAGAAAATAAACTGTACTCCAACTTATTGCGTTTTTTTTTGCTTTTTCCTTTCGCTTTTGCTGTGTACAGAGTGGTCCAACGAACTCGGGTTGCCTTCATGGGTTCCCATGCTAGCTCCTGGCTCCTGGTTCGTTGCTCCACTCTGTACGCAGCACACAAAAATATATAATATTGAAATATGTGTACAGGGAAACCGTCGTTAAGTTGACTCGCACAGATTTACAGATGGCGCTAGTAATGCAATACGATACGACGAGTGATGACTCTATACCCTATATACAAAGGTACTCTGTGCTTGGGCCTCTGTGTAATATTTGCGTTGTTTTCTGTCAATGCTTTATTGACAGAAGAATTTTACAACTCGATCAAAGTTGACACGGTGTTCAACCACATATCTGGGGACACGGCAGTGCCCCCGCCAAGTCGAGCAAACGCGCTTGCCGGCACGCCGTAATACTACACAGTACTAATAGAACAACGCAAATATTACACAGAGGCCCAAGCACAGAGTACCTTTGTATATAGGGTATAGAGTCATCACTCGTCGTATCGTATTGCATTACTAGCGCCATCTGTAAATCTGTGCGACACAATCTGTGCGCCGTAACATCCTTTTCTCGAAGCCATTCAGACCATTTTCAAACTCCCAGTATTTCATTACGGACAAAGCTAGAAGCCTAAATTTTTAATGACCAGGAGAGCATGATATAACCTAGGCATATTCCAAATTGCATTCAATTTGAACCAGTAGTTTAGAAATTATTGCCAGTCAAAGTTCCTTAATTTTGTCACTCACTGACTCACTTATGATCATACGAATTCTAAGTTACTTCTAGCAGACACACAAGCTTGAAATTTCGTGCTCTATTACGGTTTGGTGTACAAATCATTAAAAAACCTAAACATTACAAAATTTCCGTGTAGTTTTCCAGTTATGCGAGCTGCATAGATAAATTTGTATTTCCTTATGAACCCTATAAAAAATACACGATTACAAAGTTAACTTTGCGGTTCATACACCTTCGGTTTAGATACTAAGACCTCAGGCACAGAATACTTATTACCTAATACATACAGAATGGACACGCTCATCGCCGTACCGAATTGAGTTACCTCACCCCGCAGGGGCAGTGAGTTGGAATCGTGATGGTAGCGATGATGATGTTGATGATGGTGGTGGTAACTGGTGGCGGTGGTGGTGATGGGGGTGCTGATGATGATGATGATGAAGCTGGGGACTGGTGTTGGTAATGAGGGTGTTGGATTGTTCAGATGATGATGGTGACTGGTGGTGGCGATGGGCGTGTTGGTGATGATAATTATGATGGTGGTGGTGGTGACTGATTCTGATGAAGGTGGTATTGGTGATGATGATGATTATGATGACGACGATGGTGGTGACTGTTGGTGATGATGATGATGGTGGAGTGGATGTGACCGGTGGTGATGATGGGGGTATTGATGGTAATGAAGATGGTGGTGACTGGTGGTGGTGAGGGAGGTGTTGGTAATAATGATGATGATGATGGTGGTGATTGGTGATGATGATAATTATGATGACGACGATGGTGGTGACTGTTGGTGATGATGGTGGAGTGGAGGTGACCGGTGGTGATGATGGGGGTATTGATGGTAATGAAGATGGTGGTGACTAGTGGTGGTGAGGGAGGTGTTGGTAATGATGATGATGATGATTATGATGGTGGTGATTGTTGATGATGATGATGATGGTGTTGTTGTAGATGATTAATGATGATAATGATGATGAAGATGACGATGACGATGATGATGCCGATGATGGTGATTAGGTATGATGATGGGGGTGTTGATTCAGATGGTGATGGTCATAGTGGTGATGGATGATGACGATTGTGATGGTAATGCTTGTGTTGATAGTGATGACGATGGTTATAAAATCAACATCCTCACCACATTACCACCACGACCATTACGACAACCACATCCCCAACACAATAACCACTACCATTACCACTACCACCATCATCGCCGCCATCATCACCACCCTCATCATCACCATCGTCATGAGAGGAATCATGAGAAGGATCATTATCTATAATGAGAGGGGTCATTATGGATCATGAGAGGGAGTGACAAGTCTGTGTGGTTTACATTTAGTTAATGTCAACTTCGGTAGTGTTAAAGTGCAAAACTCCGCAATTTCAGAGTATAATAGACTAAGAAGTAGCTAATTACCGTCCTGGCTTGTCAAAAATCGCTTCATCAAAACTTTCGAGAAAAGCCCACAGAGACAGAGAGTGGGCTTTAAGAAAGACAGTTGCGGATACACAGCTAGTAGTCCTTAAAGGAAAAATAAGGAGGACCACTTACAAAAAGAAATGAGATCCCATCAAAAACATTACATGTAAAAAAATTGCAAGTCTCGCAACCTTCTACCGAAAAAAGTTGTGAGATACAATATAAAACCAAGTCGGTTAATTTATTCAGTACCTATCAAAGTGACCCTTCGCCTATATGACAACTTTGACATACATTTTCACCGGATTACATAACTAAAAACATATTACCATGACCGTGTTAGTACCCGCATTAATATTAAACATATTTATCTTTATCATAAATGTAATGACTTGGCCATTGTACTATGGGTACTGGACGACGATATACATAATATATAAATACATATGTGGGGAACCCAATAATTTAATATAATTATTAATTAAATAAACTATGATAGTGACGGACGATGCGACAATGCCGGACGCAAACTAATTCGGTTTAGTGGAGACAAACCGCGCGGCGTTATCTAACTACTGTCGCTAACCGGCTGCGCAGACGCAGCGAAGGCGAGTCCCGCGCCCCGCGCGGCCAGTCGATGCTTTCGCTTGACACTAGCTGCACGCCGCTTTGCGCTGTCATACATAGTTTACGTTGCTTTACGCTGTGCTTGCCTTTCTTATACTTCTACTTGTTTTACGTTCCGTTCGCCTTCTGTTGTTGTGGACTATCTTGTTATTCTGTGTGTTAGTAAATAAACTGTGCTATGTACTACTTGTTTGTATTCTAAGTGCCTACGGACGAACCTTACACAATACACAAGTAAGTGCCCACACTGGTGACCCCTGTGAACGCGAGAACATTGTTTTGTAAATAATAGTGAAACAAGTGAACAATCGTGAAATGTCGAACAATAAAGGTAACCAAGCGCCGAACGCGGCGAACGCCAGCGGGTCACGTGACGAAAATGCAGTGCGCGTTTCCAATGACCCATCCGATATTTGCCGTGTCAGTATCCGAGTTCCACCGTTTTGGCCTGAGGAACCAGAAATATGGTTCGCTCAAATAGAAGGACAGTTTGCTATTTCAAATATCACTCAAGATGCGACGAAATTTAATTACGTCATCGGACAACTAGACCAGCAATACTCGAAAGAAGTCAAAGATCTTATAATTTTTCCTCCGGCCACGGATAAGTATGAGACGTTAAAGGTTGAGCTAATTAAGCGGCTGACAGCGTCGAAGGAGAAAAAGCAACTTCAAATGGTAATGCACGAGGAACTCGGAGATCGAAAGCCCTCACAATTCCTACGGCATCTGCGTAGTCTTGGCGGACCAACACTCCCGGAAGATTTTCTAAAGACGATCTGGGCCACCCGTCTGCCGATGAATATCCAGACTTTTATCGCGACTCAGCCCGACGCTAAACTGGAAGCTCTCGCCGATCACGCGGACCGAATCCAAGATATAGCGGCAACGCCACAAGTCGCTTCCACATCCGCAGCCGGGCCTGGTTCTAATATGGAATCATTAGCCAATGAAATCGCAGAGCTCAGAAAAGAAATGCAGGCTATGCACATGAAATTAGAGAGAAAATCGCGCTCTCCACGTCGCTCTCAACCTGACCAGCGGCGCCGTAGCCAGTCTGGTCGTCGTTCAACCTCCAGCTACCGCAAGTTTCCTGTTTGCTGGTTCCACGCCAAATACGGACGGAGAGCAACCAAGTGCATTAAGCCGTGCGATTTTGTTCCGGAAAACTTCACAGGCAATCAATAATGGCGACTAATGATTGCCCTGGCGTTTCAGGTCGCCTGTTTGTAACAGATCGAAAATTAAAAACACAGTTTCTCATCGACACTGGCAGTGACCTCTGTGTTTTTCCATACTCTGCACTTAAACAGCGGCGTCCTAGAACCAATTTCCACCTAAGCGCAGCGAATGGTTCTACTATATATACTTATGGGTATGCCCATCTCACCCTAGATCTGGGACTCAGACGAGATTATCCTTGGCGTTTCATCGTTGCCGACGTTACCAAAGCCATCATCGGTGCCGACTTCCTGAGATATTATAACCTCTTGGTCGACATTAGACATCAGCGCTTGGTCGACGGCACGACTTCATTGGCAGTCATGGGGATTTCGCCACAGTCAGCAGTTAGTCTATTCTCTGTGAAAATAATAACTGGGAACAGCAAATATCATGACATATTAAAACAATACACTGAAATCACTCATCCGGCAGGCATCCAAAGAGAAGCAAAGCATAACACAGTACATTACATTAAAACTACTCCCGGTCCTCCAGTTTCTGCACCTCCGCGACGATTAGCACCGGATAAGCTCCAAATTGCTAAAAAGGAATTCGAAGGGATGCTAAGAGATGGCACTGCACGACCATCGCAGAGTCCGTGGTCGTCCCCACTACACCTGGCGCCAAAAAAGGAGAACGGATGGAGACCCTGCGGAGACTACCGGATGCTGAATGCTCGAACCATACCTGACAGGTATCCAATACGTCACATACATGATTTCGCACATAACATCGCTGGATGCACCGTATTCTCGAAGCTAGACCTAGTAAAGGCGTATAACCAAATACCTGTCAGTCAGGAGGATATACCCAAAACCGCAATTACGACTCCATTCGGTCTATACGAGTTTCCTTTTATGAATTTTGGCTTACGTAACGCAGGTCAAACTTTTCAAAGGTTCGTGGACGAAATCACGCGAGGTATAGATAACTGTTACGCCTACCTCGACGATTTTCTAATTTTCTCAAAAGACGAAGATGAGCACGAAAAGCACCTGCACCAAATTTTCACTCGACTGAATAGCTACGGCATGGTAATAAATACATCGAAATGTATATTTGGCGTGTCAGAAATAAACTTTTTAGGCTACTCTATTACATCAAAAGGAACTAAGCCTTTGAAAGATAAGGTAGAAGCTATAACCAACTTCCCGGTGCCGAAGAACATCAGAGAATTAAGAAGATTTTTGGGAATGCTTAATTTTTACAGACGGTTTATTTCCAAAGCTGCCCAAGTCCAAGCGCCACTCAATTTGTTCTTGGCGGGCTCGGTGAAGGGATCACATCCAATCGATATCTCAGGAGAAGCCTTAAAAGCTTTCAACGAATGCAAAGAGAGCCTCTGCCAGGCGGCACTGCTAGCACATCCAGACTGCAACGCAAAACTCGGATTAGCGTGTGACGCTTCCGACACATCTTTAGGAGCAGTTCTACAGCAGTACAAAGAGAACTCTTGGCAACCGCTGGCCTTTTTCTCCAGAAAGCTCAGCCCAACTCAACAAAAATACTCTCCGTACGATAGGGAGCTCTTGGCCATTTACGAAGCTGTGAAATATTTCAGGCACATGGTCGAAGCCAGGAGCTTCGCTATATATACCGACCATAAACCACTGACATTTGCGTTTCACAACCGCAAGGAGAAATGTCCGCCACGTCAATATCGACACCTTGACTATATTTACAATTTACGACAGATATACGTCATATCGCTGGAGCAGAAAATATCGTTGCAGATACCTTGTCTCGTATCGAGGAAGTCACGGCATCCATCAACTTCACCCAGTTAGCCAAAGAGCAGGCACAAGACCCTGAATTGGCTCAATTATTAGAAGGGTCCACATCGCTCCAACTAAAAAAAATTAAAGTCCCTGGTATATCGACAGAACTTTTTTGCGATACAAGCACGCCCACGCCAAGGCCGTATGTCACAAAAATGATGAGAAAGCAAGTATTCGACAGTCTCCATAGTTTAAGTCACCCTGGCGCAAACGCCTCAGTAAAATTAGTGGCAGAGCGCTTTGTTTGGCCAAGTATGAGAAAAGACTGCCGAGAATGGGCACGAGCGTGCTTGCCCTGTCAACGTTCTAAGATATCGCGGCACGTGTCCGCTCCCTTAGGAACGTTTCAACTACCCCGTGCTAGATTTAAACAGATTCATATCGACCTGGTGGGCCCGCTCCCACCCTCGGACGGATACCGTTACTGCCTTACTGCTGTCGATAGATTCACCAGGTGGCCAGGAGCAATTCCGATCGTGGACGCAACAGCAGAAACGGTCGCCAAGGCATTACTCTCCTCCTGGATCGCAAGATTCGGCTGCCCAGAAGATATAGTAATGGACCGTGGTCGCCAGTTCGAATCCTCTTTGTTCAAACATCTGGCTATTATATCAGGATTTCAACATAAGAGGACCACAGCGTACCACCCAGCCTGCAACGGTCTCGTTGAGAGGTTCCACAGGGAACTTAAATCAGCTATCTCCTGTCATTCTGGAGATAAATGGACAGAATCATTACCGTTGATTTTGCTGGGCATCAGAAGCGCATACAAGGACGACCTACAAGCGTCGTCGGCAGAAATCGTGTACGGGGAAACCTTAAGACTACCGGGCGAATTTTTTGAGCAACATACTCCAGGAACCACAGACGTTACTGATTATATGGCACGACTTCGCCTGTTTACTAAAAATCTCCAACCAAGGCCAGCTTCGCGCCATTCGAATAAATCATTTTTTATATTCAAAGACCTTTCCACATGCAGAAACGTCTTTTTGAGAGAAGATGCCCTGCGTGGGGTTTTACAACCAGCATTCACCGGACCCCACCAAGTACTGCAAAGAGATAGCAAGGTTTTCGTAATAATGGTTAAAGGTAAACGAGTTTCATTTACAATAGATCGATTGAAACCAGCCTACATAATGGACACTGAACCGACCGATAAGGACCCTGTCGTGACCGAGGACCCCACAGTTAGTGCAGTCATTGAAGCATTATGGCTCCGATTTTTTTTACGGTGAACCGAATTGCATACAATTTTGGAATTAGGTTCATCTTACCCTTAACTTCAAAAGTGAAAATGATTTGAAATCCGCAACCACCCTGGGGGTGGTTGTCACCCCTTCTCGGGGGTGAATTATTTTTTTTTCAAAATAACCTCGAATATCGATAGAAGGCCTAATTTTAAGCAAAAAATCATTTATAAAGTTTTTCAAAAAATCTAATACTTTTCAAGTTATTGGCAATTGAAAATCCGCAATTTTTTCACATTTTTCATGGGTTTTTTGCAAATATCTCCAAAAATATACGTTTTATCGAAAATTTTATAAGTAACAAAATTGTAGCAGGTAAAACAATGAACAATTTGGTTTTTTATAAAGTATTCGAAGTGCAATATTAAGCTAGATATTAAAGATCAAAGCCGTTTTTTATTTTGTCTGAAATTTAATCGATGTGGTTAATGCCATCTAGCGGCGAGCAGATGCATTTTATGCATTCCAATACAAAAGGGTTTTGTAGTGCTTGAAATAAACTTTAAAACGAGCACTATTAAAAGTCTTTTTCACGTAAAATAAGTGAGCTGTATTGCAAATAAGGGGAGAATCTAATGTTTTTTCTTTTAAATCAATGGGTTTCATAAGTGCCATTTCCACCAAAATTAAAATTAATCGTATTCCGCCTAGAATTAACTTTATTATAAAGAGTTTGATAGGTAGTATCAGTTTGGCTGCTCCAGGACACATATTTTTCAAAAAAGTCACGATTGAAAAAAAAAAACAAAATTTCAAATTTTTAAAAAACCCACTTTTTTTTCATAATATCTCAAAAATGACGACAGATACCTATAAAAGTGTTCGAATTAAAAATTTAGGTATTTTTCTTACAAACAATCTGGTTTTTTTTTTTCTGTCAAACAAAAATTGACGGAGATATCATTGTTTAAAGAGCGCGTGGCAGCGCAATCACAGCCTCTCTTAAGCCCTTTAACCCTTCACCGTTCTAGAAAAAGGTTTTTTACTATATATTGCGATAAAGGATTGAAATGACTCGGGTTCTTGACGGAAAGGTAAATGAAGAGTTGTCCACGTTTATGCAAAAAATAAAAATGTAAAAACAAAATAAATGTATAAAATTACAATTATGAGAAACTTAACCTAGGTGAAATATATATATATTTTTTTTTTTTAACTTATACTAAATTTGGAAACACGGAAATATAAAATTTACAACACACTAAATACTTAGGATTAACCACGAATATGATTCAAGACACCTCACAAGCTAAAAGTGAGAATTCAAATTACAGAATAAATAAATAAAAATAAAATAAAAACAACGCTTACTAAACGAAAGAAAAGTACACATAAATCAAAGAATAACAAACCAAAACAAAATAAAGCAAAAAAAAACGCAAAAAGATTCGCGGGCTCGAACCCTCGACCAACACGGCGATAACATAGTATTTCAAGCAGACATTCCCAAGTTGAGCTATCGAAGCGCTGAGTGACCGGCCGAATAATACAGTCACTACATGCGACGGTCCGGAGTTCGTGTCGTATTGTTTATTATTCTCCCAATGCTGGCCTTAAGTATTGCCTCAATATTGCCCGTATACAAAAGGCGTGTCCTTAGGCTGCAGACAACCAATTAAAAATCATGAGCACTCAATAACAATAACATTCACCCAAACGACACGTTAATAAATGTACACAAAACACTCACCCGTGTCCCGCTAACACTTGCACACAATTATTATAAAACACTCTGCTAATTCGAATGCCATTTAGGCCAGAGAATGAACGAAAAGTATAATTTTCGAGAATAATTGTACGGACACAGTGAGATTCACTTGACCGTTTCTGATTTTCTCGCGCCACCCTCACTTAATTTTAAATAGGCGCAAGCGCAACCCGCTTACGTCGCTTTCGTATACCAGTAGCGACATCTATGAGTGGTTTCAGTAACTGACCATTACAATATCCTCTCTCCCCAGGAGAATCCGACCCGGATTCATACCATTCGTTTTAAATCTGAAGAGTGCCACTTCCCCAAATCCTTGCCTCTCAAACTAACCAGTCTATAGACATCGGTGGAAACTTTTTCAGCAATCACGGCTTTTTCAAATTTTGGGGACAGTTTTGACATGATGCCTTTGGCCGCATTTGACAATATCTTCGTTCGCTTCCAGACTAAATCACCTTCTCGATACTCACAGGTTCTATGGCGTTTGTTATAATACTTGGAGTTCTGTTCGTGTGCTCTTGTAAGCCGGTCTCTTATGTCGCTATAGATGTCGTTTCTGGCTTTTAAGTGAGTTTCGTAGCGTTCTCTACTAAAACAGAGTGGTGCTTCTTTTTCGAACGTCCCGCATTTGTTTCTTTGCACCGAAGTTTCTCGTCCGAAGAAAAGGTAGGATGGCGTATTTCCTGTAACTTCATGAACCGCTGTTCTAATGGCGTGACCAATGTGATGAATGTGCTTGTCCCATTCTTTGTGATTATCATACACGTAGCATGCTATGGCTGTCCCGATAACCTTATTGACTCTCTCTGTGGGGTTAGACTGGGGGTGATAATAAGGAGTGTACCATAGGTCTATTTCGTAATTTTCTGCCATTTCTTTGAACTGGTTAGCAATAAATTGTTTTCCGTTATCACAGATAATCACCCCTGGCGGGCCGTAAACCAGAATAACTTGTTCTTCTAGTATCTTTACTATATTGGACGTCTTTCCATTGCGTAAGGGGAAAAGCAGGGTAAATTTGCTGAACCAGCAAGAAACCACTAATAACATCGTGTTGCCCTGTTTTGATCGTGGAAAAGGTCCCATCAGATCCATTGAAACGATCTGAAAAGGTTCAGTTACCTCTCTTTGCCGCCCCATCATGCCGCTAGGTGGTAACTGCGAGGGTTTATGGCTAGCGCACGTCTCACAGTGCCTAACATATTCCTTAACGTCGGCAATAAGGGAAGGCCAGTAGTAGTGCTGTCTGACCCTGTTAATTGTCTTTTTAATTCCAAAGTGGCTCGCTGAGGGATCATCATGACACTCTTTCATTACGTGGATACGTAAGCTATCAGGTACGACTAATTTCCAACTGTGCTTTTCGTCCGGAAACTGCTTTAATTTGAGATACTTCCACAATCGGTTTTGACTAATCTGCCAATCATTCGTATGAGTCCCATCTATCACCTTTCCTTCTTGTGATTTGTACCAATCATCCTTATCTTCTGGTTCAATTTGTAACGCACTTACGTCTTCTGTATTTAGCGCCCTCGATAGAGCGTCTGGTACTACGTTATGCTTACCTTTCCGAAAAACGATCTCATAGTCAAATTGCTGCAGGCGCATAGCCCATCTGGCTAACCGCCCGTGGGGATCTTTGTTTTTATGAAGCCACTGCAAAGCGCTATGATCCGAAATGACTTTAAAATGGCTGCCTTCAATATATGGCCTAAATTGTTCCACTGCGTGAAGCACGCTCAGTAATTCCCTTTCAGAGGCCGAATATCTACTTTCACGATCGGTGAGCTTACGACTGGTAAAGGCAATAGGCCGCTCTGCTCCTTCCAGTGTCTGAAACAAAACTGCTCCTGTTCCTTTATTAGAAGCATCACACTGCACAGAAAATTCGTGGCGAAAATCTGGAACGCTCAAAACAGGAGCTGAAGTAAGAGCTGTTTTCAAGTTAATGAAGGCGTTCTCTGCCTCTTCGTTCCAAACAATATGTTTGCCCTTTTTTCTCCCCTTGGTGAGATCATGCAAGGGAGCGGCTACCATCGCAAAGTTCTCAACAAAACGCCTGTACCAGCTGGCCATACCAATAAACCTTTTCAGTTCCGTGAACGTCGCTGGCCGCGGATAGTTTATTATGGCGCTTATCTTGTCCGGGTCTGTCCTCAACCCTTCTTTGTCCACTAGATACCCCAGGTATTTAAGCGATGCACGAGCAAATTCACACTTGTCGGTATTTACCGTTAATCCGGCCATTTCGAGCTGATTCACTACAGATTTCAATGAGGATAAGTGTTCTTCAAAGTTGTTATTACAAACTACTATGTCATCAAGGTAGGTGAAAACCTTACCCTCGTATTCTGGAGGAAATAAACGGTCCATTAGGCGTTGTTGAGTCTGTGAGGCATTGCTTAAGCCGAACGGCATTACTTTAAAATTATATAAACCCTTACCCGGCAGACCAAAGGCTGTTTTTTCTTTGCTTGACTCATTCAAGGGAATTTGCCAAAACGCCGAGCGAAGGTCTATAGTTGATAGGTAACGGGCATCCTTCAAGCTGTCTAAAATAGCTGAAACTCTGGGTAGGGGGTAAGAATCCTTCTTAGTAACTTTGTTCAGCTGTCTGCTATCTAAGCACAGTCTGTTCTGACCTGATGCTTTTTTCACTAGAAGAACTGGTGAACGCCACGCACTATGAGAAGGTTCAATAATGTCATTTGCTAACATGTTCTCTATCTCTTCCTCTAATTCCTTCATTATTGGTGGTGCAAAGGGATATTGTCTCTGACACACTGGCAAATGGTTTCCAGTGTCGATGTCATGTTCAATCAAGTGAGTCCTGCCAATACCTGTACCTAGCTTCTCACTCATTTCCTGAATCAAGGAGTCCAAGGCGGCCTTTTGAGAATCTGAGAGCTCATCCCTAGATACCACCGGACTACATGCATTAACTTCTGTCCTAACTTCCTTGCTAAATATTTCCTTATTATCGAAGTTATTACTTATTTCCAACCCGAACTGTTCGAAGAAATTCATGCCCAAAATGATTTGGTGATTTAGCCGATCCATGACATAAAACTTAATGACTTTGTACTTCTCCATGAATTTAATGGGCAAATAAACAACCAAACTTATTCTGTGACAAGTGCCGTCCGCAGTAGATAGAAACTGTTCCGGTGTGTGTTGTGCTTCTATTCCTAATGACGACAGGCTCATAAAACATTGTTTCGAGATGACTGACGACGTTGCTCCGGAATCTAAAAGGCCAGAAAATGATTTCTCTAAAATCTTAAAAGACGCGTAATACCTTTTATCATCTGCCCTCAAATCTATTTTGCAAACTTCCCCTGTCTTGAAATACTGGTTGATTACTCTTAACCAATCCTGCCAACTATCATCGCGATTTACTTCGGAAGTCCTTCGGCAGGCCTGTCTCCCGAATTGGCGTTTCCCGAAAAGCTGCACGGGCATTTCTTTACCGTTGAGCCAAAACGCCCACACTTATAACAAAACAATCTTTGTTTCTCCGACGGGCAGTCCCTAAAACTATGCCCAGGTACTCGGCAATTCCAACATTTCCTGGGGCTTGCGTCTTGATCCCTTTGAGTAAATTGAACACCGGCAATCGCGTTAACCTGCCTACCATGATACGCCAAATCTGGCTCTATCAAGGCACGACTCTGACCTGGCTCCTGAAAGTTTTCGCAGTTGATCTTAGTCTGCTCAATAATTCTCAAAACTTCCAACAACTCTGAAACAGTGCTAAAATGATCTCTGCAAACTGCTCTTTGAAAATCTGGCTGTATATTTCTCCGCAAGATGTCTAATTTCTGCCGTTCTGACAATTTAGAGGGCAAGCGCTTAAACATGTTTTGCATCACCGAGGTATAAATCAAGACACTTTCATGTTTTCCTTGGGTACGTTTCCTTATTTCGTCTAGCAACTCCTCTTCATAAAATGGTCTTTGAAATGACTTTATCAAGAGGCTCACCAGCTCATCCCAACACGAAACGCAGTCCCTATTTGCGCGGTACCAAATGAGGGCATCATCCTCAAAAAGGTCAATCGCATAACGATATAGATCATCATCTGTTGCATTTCGCGCATCCTTTAATTCCTCAACACGTTCCAAAAATCCATTAATACTTAATGTACCTTTACCATTGAATTTTATCCCCCAGTCCTTGATCGGCACCAGTTTTCTTTTATGAATGTCAATATCAAGAGTAGATGTTCGTTGTAATTGCGAACGACGATTATCAGGACCACCAGAACGCGATGACCATCCTGTATTATCTTCCTTCTTAACTTGGTCTAACCCAGAGGAAAGGTCCCTTTTAGTTTCCGATACTGTCTTAACAGATTTTCCCCGTACAGAGCTACCTCCCTGGTCTAATTTATCTAAAATGCCTAAGGCTTCAGTTCCCAACGACTTCTGTAACGTTTCTCTAATGTGATCAGAAATTTCCTCTTCATCTTCTTCCTCTACGTTGTCCACTGTTTCCAACAAGGTAATGGCCTCCTGAATGTCTTTTAAAATTGACAGATGTTTATCAATATAGGTCGGCTCAGTAGGAATAATCAATTTTACACGACCTAATAAGTGAGAAAGGCGCGTAAAAATCCGCCTCAAGTTAGAACTATCAGTGCCGTCCGTAATTTCACCGAGGCCAACCGACAATGCCTTAAATTTTGTCTCGCAAGTATTAAGTTCGGACACGGGGTCATCAATACAACTGCTGGGAACCTTAAATGTTATTGAGGACTCTCCACTCGCTTCTCTATTTAAAATCTCCCTGAGAACCTTACGCATAGGGGCAACTTTTTCCACATCATAAACACCCCTACAAGCCAACTCAAACTTTAACTCGTCCTTCAGCAAGTAATTAACCTCCATTATATTTCCCTTTTTTTTTTTTAAATAAGCCCTAAAATTATACAGAATTATAGTATCACCAGTATTACTAAGTAAGGAAAACACTGCCCAATCCAAATAAATCTATATCAGTATTCAACTCTCCATATACCGTACCCTGTGGGCGCCACTGAAATGACTCGGGTTCTTGACGGAAAGGTAAATGAAGAGTTGTCCACGTTTATGCAAAAAATAAAAATGTAATCAACAAAATAAATGTATAAAATTACAATTATGAGAAACTTAACCTAGGTGAAATATATATATATTTTTTTTTTTAACTTATACTAAATTTGGAAACACGGAAATATAAAATTTACAACACACTAAATACTTAGGATTAACCACGAATATGATTCAAGACACCTCACAAGCTAAAAGTGAGAATTCAAATTACAGAATAAATAAATAAAAATAAAATAAAAACAACGCTTACTAAACGAAAGAAAAGTACACATAAATCAAAGAATAACAAACCAAAACAAAATAAAGCAAAAAAAAACGCAAAAAGATTCGCGGGCTCGAACCCTCGACCAACACGGCGATAACATAGTATTTCAAGCAGACATTCCCAAGTTGAGCTATCGAAGCGCTGAGTGACCGGCCGAATAATACAGTCACTACATGCGACGGTCCGGAGTTCGTGTCGTATTGTTTATTATTCTCCCAATGCTGGCCTTAAGTATTGCCTCAATATTGCCCGTATACAAAAGGCGTGTCCTTAGGCTGCAGACAACCAATTAAAAATCATGAGCACACAATAACAATAACATTCACCCAAACGACACGTTAATAAATGTACACAAAACACTCACCCGTGTCCCGCTAACACTTGCACACAATTATTATAAAACACTCTGCTAATTCGAATGCCATTTAGGCCAGAGAATGAACGAAAAGTATAATTTTCGAGAATAATTGTACGGACACAGTGAGATTCACTTGACCGTTTCTGATTTTCTCGCGCCACCCTCACTTAATTTTAAATAGGCGCAAGCGCAACCCGCTTACGTCGCTTTCGTATACCAGTAGCGACATCTATGAGTGGTTTCAGTAACTGACCATTACAGGATGTTGTAGCTCTCTTAATTACCTTTACAATGGTTTTTTATAAATTGTGATAGCATGAAAATTGAAGGAGTTATGGTCCAAAAACTTATCATTTTTTTTCTACTTAGTAACTGAAAATTTCGGAGTGTGAATATTTGGAGCAATGTGAAAGTACGCAGTATAATAGAGACCCACAACTATTGTAATGTGTATATATATACATAATATGGCTCATTTATTTTGGAAACGTAGGCATGAATACATACCAACGTTCTTACATGTATATATAACACCAAGCCATGTGATCAGCTGTGCGTGCTCCGTTTATTCGTTATAATGTGACCAGTATATTTCCGTCTGCAAAGGAATGAGCAATTTAGGGGTAGTTTTAAGGGTAGAAAAGCTTAAGAATATGATAATCATTTTCGAGAGTGTGGAATAATATTTAAATCCTTTTCATTTCATCAAAAAAAAAAAAAAAAACAATTTTTTATCAAGGGGTAGTTTTCAAGGGTTGAAAGGGGGTTAAAAATTTGATAATTATTATAGAGAATATAAAATATTACTTACTCTATACTTACATCTTTTTATGTCATACCAAAGTATTTTTTTGTGATTTTTCAATTTAGGGGTTGTTTGCAAGGGTTGTAAGATTTTCAAGGGGTTGAAAATGATTTTAATATGAGGTAATTATGTTAGAAAATACTTTACGATTTCACCACTTACTATTAGACATGTTTTCTAGCGATAAAATGGCTCAATGTCAATTTTTCCATTAAGGGGTTGTTTACACCCCTTAAAAATAATAGGCAGAGTTCAGATCATTTTCACTTTTGAAGTTAAGGGTAAGATGAGCCTAATTCCAAAATTTCATGCAAATCGGTTCACCGTAAAAAAATTCGGAGGTAAGACCGTATTTTTCGCTTCAATGACTGCACTAAACGCGATCAGGCCGCGTAGTAAGGCTGCCCTGCTATTATCGCCCGTAGTGACGGTCTCAGGAGGGGAGTAGTGTGGGGAACCCAATAATTTAATATAATTATTAATTAAATAAACTATGATAGTGACGGACGATGCGACAATGCCGGACGCAAACTAATTCGGTTTAGTGGAGACAAACCGCGCGGCGTTATCTAACTACTGTCGCTAACCGGCTGCGCAGACGCAGCGAAGGCGAGTCCCGCGCCCCGCGCGGCCAGTCGATGCTTTCGCTTGACACTAGCTGCACGCCGCTTTGCGCTGTCATACATAGTTTACGTTGCTTTACGCTGTGCTTGCCTTTCTTATACTTCTACTTGTTTTACGTTCCTTTCGCCTTCTGTTGTTGTGGACTATCTTGTTATTCTGTGTGTTAGTAAATAAACTGTGCTATGTACTACTTGTTTGTATTCTAAGTGCCTACGGACGAACCTTACACAATACACAAGTAAGTGCCCACACATATATAGATAACATCCATGACCCAAGAACAAATATTTTGCACAAATATTTGCCCCGGCCGGGATTCGAACCCGGGACCGCCGACTCAATAGGCAGGTGTCTATGTCTACCAACCGAGCCAAACGCGTCGTCGCGTATAGCTACAGTGTTATAGTAATGGAACATAGACTTGAACATCCAGCCCGACCGCAACTCGCATCATGGTCCTGCCCCAGACGCAAAAAGAATCTAATATCCTTAAAAAGATTGAAAAGTGAGTAAGTAATTCATGATGACATTGATGAACCTGTCGGAAATGTAATGATTAGACCAAAAGCACAATTGCTCTTACATTTGCTTAGGCGCCTTAAATAATCCCTTTTATTAATTAAGGTGATAGGTGGATATCTATCGTGGTGTACGAGGTTGCTTCCAAGATATATTAGACTGTGTTCTGTCTGCTTATAATCTGGATTGGGCTATCTATGTGTATTTTTCGTGTTCCGAAAAGCTTGGTAGACATTAGCAGCTTCTGTGTACCGTCTGCCGCGTCCACGCACAGCGCCATCACCGCGTGCTCCTCCTGGATCCTGCCGACGTTACATACATTCAGTCGTTGATCACTTTAAACACCTGACAACGTCTACAGCAAAATTCTTCATTAAGCTGAACGGAGTTTGATCAAAACATTTGAATTTTAGGGGTAGAAATTATTAACAGATGGAGCGCGACCGCTTAATGGAACCGCTGTCCTTTTGGCTGAGAGGTTCGGTGTGTGCTAGGCAGGTTCCACGGCCTCCCATCCCACAGGACCCGCCGTCCCAGCTGTTCAGGAGCCCCTGTACTTTACAGTCAGCTCGCTGTACGTACAGGTTGCAGTCGGTGAGGTCGGTGAAGTCGTAGTGCCGCACGCGGTGGTGCGTGTCGGATCGGCGTGAAGTTAGCAGCCTAAAGTTAGCAGCCTAAGATAATACGACCAAATTAAGAAGTCAAGGTATTTAATATCAAAATATCAAGTAAAACAGCGATTAAAACGTGTCTTAAAAGGTTTAAACAGGAGTAGATGATTTTCATGACAAACCAAAGATATATTTTATTTAAAAATATTAAAAGAACCGCAATAATATGTAGGGCAGCTAACTTCACAAGCTGGCAGCCAAAAAAAAGTTAAGTTTATAAATTATTATTCATTTCCACATAAAATAGTGTAGATTACAGTATGTGTGTAGTATCATTCGAATCAGCATACTAACAACTTTAAACGGTAAAAGTTTCATCAAGATTGAAAGGGGATGGCTACCCCAAAACTACTGAAAATACCTAGCTGCCTAAATGAAATATAAAATATTATTGATTTTCCACATGAAGCTGTCCAGAAGACACCTTGTGTGTGGTATAATTAGAATCGTCATAGCAACACCTTTATACGGTAAAAGTTTCATCAAGATTGAAAGGGGATGACTACCCCAAAATTACTGAAAATACCTAGCTGCCTAAATGAAATATATCATTTTATTGATTTTCCACATGAAGCTGTCCAGAAGACACTTTGTGTGTGAAATCCTTAGAATCGTCAAAGCAACACCTTTATACGGTAAAAGTTTTATCAAGATTGAAAGGGGATGACTACCCCAAAATTACTGAAAATACCTAGCTGCCTAAATGAAATATAAAATATTATTGATTTTCCACATGAAGCTGTCCAGAAGACACTTTGTGTGTGGTATCATTAGAATCGTCATAGCAACACCTTTATACGGTAAAAGTTTCATCAAGATTGAAAGGGGATGACTACCCCAAAATTACTGAAAATACCTAGCTGCCTAAATGAAATATAAAATATTATTGATTTTCCACATGAAGCTGTCCAGAAGACACTTTGCGTGTGGTATCATTAGAATCGTCATAGCAACACCTTTATACGGTAAAAGTTTCATCAACATTGAAAGGGGATGACTACCCCAAAATTACTGAAAATACCTAGCTGCCTAAATGAAATATAAATTTTTATTGATTTTCCACATGAAGCTGTCCAGAAGACACCTTGTGTGTGGTATCATTAGAATCATGATAGCAACATACACTTTGTGTATGAAATCATTAGAATCCTCTTAGCAACACTTTTATACCATGAAAGTTTCATCAAGATTGAAAGGGGATGACTACCCCGACATTACTGGAAATACCTAGTTGCCTAAATGAAATATAAAATATTATTGATTTTCCACATGAAGCTGTCCAGAAGACACTTTGTGTGTGGTATCATTAGAATTGTCATAGCAACACCTTTATACGGTAAAAGTTTCATCAAGATTGAAAGGGGATGACTACCCCAAAAGTACTGAAAATACCTAGCTGCCTAAATGAAATATAAAATTGTATTGATTTTCCACATGAAGCTGTCCAGAAGACACTTTGTGTGTGGTATCATTAGAATTGTCATAGCAACACCTTTATACGGTAAAAGTTTCATCAAGATTGAAAGGGGATGACTACCCCAAAATTACTGAAAATACCTAGCTGCCTAAATGAAATATAAAATTTTATTGATTTTCCACATGAAGCTGTCCAGAAGACACTTTGTGTGTGGTATCATTAGAATTGTCATAGCAACACCTTTATACGGTAAAAGTTTCATCAAGATTGAAAGGGGATGACTACCCCAAAATTACTGAAAATACCTAGCTGCCTAAATGAAATATAAATTTTTATTGATTTTCCACATGAAGCTGTCCAGAAGACACCTTGTGTGTGGTATCATTAGAATCATGATAGCAACATACACCTTTATACGGTAAAATTTTCATCAAGATTGAAAGGGGATGACTACCCCAAAATTACTGAAAATACCTAGCTGCCTAAATGAAATATAAATTTTTATTGATTTTCCACATGAAGCTGTCCAGAAGACACCTTGTGTGTGGTATCATTAGAATCATGATAGCAACATACACTTTGTGTATGAAATCATTAGAATCCTCTTAGCAACACTTTTATACCATGAAAGTTTCATCAAGATTGAAAGGGGATGACTACCCCGAAATTACTGGAAATACCTAGTTGCCTAAATGAAATATAAAATATTATTGATTTTCCACATGAAGCTGTCCAGAAGACACCTTGTGTGTGGTATCATTAGAATCGTCATAGCAACACCTTTATACGGTAAAAGTTTCATCAAGATTGAAAGAGGATGACTACCCCAAAATTACTGAAAATACCTAGCTGCCTAAATGAAATATAAATTTTTATTGATTTTCCACATGAAGCTGTCCAGAAGACACCTTGTGTGTGGTATCATTAGAATCATGATAGCAACATACACTTTGTGTATGAAATCATTAGAATCCTCTTAGCAACACTTTTATACCATGAAAGTTTCATCAAGATTGAAAGGGGATGACTACCCCAAAATTACTGGAAATACCTAGCTGCCTAAATGAAATATAACATTTTATTGATTTTCCACATGAAGCTGTCCAGAAGACACTTTGTGTGTGGTATCATTAGAATCGTCATAGCAACACCTTTATACTGCAAAAGTTTCATCAAGATTGAAAGGGGACGACTACCCCAAAATTACTGAAAATACCTAGCTGCCTAAATGAAATATAAAATTTTATTGATTTTCCACATGAAGCTGTCCAGAAGACACCTTGTGTGTGGTATCATTAGAATCGTCATAGCAACACCTTTATACTGCAAAAGTTTCATCAAGATTGAAAGGGGATGACTACCCCAAAATTACTGAAAATACCTAGCTGCCTAAATGAAATATAAAATTTTATTGATTTTCCACATGAAGCTGTCCAGAAGACACTTTGTGTGTGGTATTATTAGAATCGTCATAGCAACACCTTTATACTGCAAAAGTTTCATCAAGATTGAAAGGGGATGACTACCCCAAAATTACTGAAAATACCTAGCTGCCTAAATGAAATATAACATTTTATTGATTTTCCACATGAAGCGGTCCAGAAGACACTTTGTGTGTGAAATCCTTAGAATCGGCAAAGCAACACCTTTATACGTTAAAAGTTTTATCAAGATTGAAAGGAGATGACTACCCCAAAACTACTGAAAATACCTAGCTGCCTAAATGAAATATAACATTTTATTGATTTTCCACATGAAGCTGTCCATAAGACACTTTGTGTGTGGTATCATTAGAATCGTCATAGCAACACCTTTATATGGTAAAAGTTTCATCAAGATTGAAAGGGGATGACTACCCCAAAATTACTGAAAATACCTAGCTGCCTAAATGAAATATAAAATATTATTGATTTTCCACATGAAGCTGTCCAGAAGACACTTTGTGTGTAGTATCATTAAAATCGTCATAGCAACACCTTTATACGGTAAAAGTTTCATCAAGATTGAAAGGGGATGACTACCCTAAAATTACTGAAAATACCTAGCTGCCTAAATGAAATATAAAATTTTATTGATTTTCCACATGAAGCTGTCCAGAAGACACCTTGTGTGTGGTATCATTAGAATCGTCATAGCAACACCTTTATACGATAAAAGTTTCATCAAGATTGAAAGGGGATGACTACCCCAAAATTACTGAAAATACCTAGCTGCCTAAATGAAATATAACATTTTATTGATTTTCCACATGAAGCTGTCCAGAAGACACTTTGTGTGTGGTATAATTAGAATTGTCATAGCAACACCTTTATACGGCAAAAGTTTCATCAAGATTGAAAGGGGATGACTACCCAAAAATTACTGGAAATACCTAGCTGCCTAAATGAAATATAACATTTTATTGATTTTCCACATGAAGCTGTCCAGAAGACACTTTGTGTGTAGTATCATTAAAATCGTCATAGCAACACCTTTATACGGTAAAAGTTTCATCAAGATTGAAAGGGGATGACTACCCTAAAATTACTGAAAATACCTAGCTGCCTAAATGAAATATAAAATTTTATTGATTTTCCACATGAAGCTGTCCAGAAGACACCTTGTGTGTGGTATCATTAGAATCATCATAGCAACACCTTTATATGGTAAAAGTTTCATCAAGATTGAAAGGGGATGACTACCCCAAAATTACTAAAAATACCTAGCTGCCTAAATGAAATATAACATTTTATTGATTTTCCACATGAAGCTGTCCATAAGACACTTTGTGTGTGGTATCATTAGAATCGTCATAGCAACACCTTTATATGGTAAAAGTTTCATCAAGATTGAAAGGGGATGACTACCCCAAAATTACTGAAAATACCTAGCTGCCTAAATGAAATATAAAATATTATTGATTTTCCACATGAAGCTGTCCAGAAGACACTTTGTGTGTAGTATCATTAAAATCGTCATAGCAACACCTTTATACGGTAAAAGTTTCATCAAGATTGAAAGGGGATGACTACCCTAAAATTACTGAAAATACCTAGCTGCCTAAATGAAATATAAAATTTTATTGATTTTCCACATGAAGCTGTCCAGAAGACACCTTGTTTGTGGTATCATTAGAATCGTCATAGCAACACCTTTATACGATAAAAGTTTCATCAAGATTGAAAGGGGATGACTACCCCAAAATTACTGAAAATACCTAGCTGCCTAAATGAAATATAACATTTTATTGATTTTCCACATGAAGCTGTCCAGAAGACACTTTGTGTGTGGTATAATTAGAATTGTCATAGCAACACCTTTATACGGCAAAAGTTTCATCAAGATTGAAAGGGGATGACTACCCAAAAATTACTGGAAATACCTAGCTGCCTAAATGAAATATAACATTTTATTGATTTTCCACATGAAGCTGTCCAGAAGACACTTTGTGTGTAGTATCATTAAAATCGTCATAGCAACACCTTTATACGGTAAAAGTTTCATCAAGATTGAAAGGGGATGACTACCCTAAAATTACTGAAAATACCTAGCTGCCTAAATGAAATATAAAATTTTATTGATTTTCCACATGAAGCTGTCCAGAAGACACCTTGTGTGTGGTATCATTAGAATCATCATAGCAACACCTTTATACGGTAAAAGTTTCATCAAGATTGAAAGGGGATGACTACCCCAAAATTACTGAAAATACCTAGCTGCCTAAATGAAATATAAAATATTATTATTGTCTAGGGCCAGTTACTGAACAGCTGGGACGGCGTGCGCGTGAACGCGCTGGCGATGCGCGGCGACGGGCGCGGCGTGCTGGCCGCCGACACGCACCACCGCGTGCGGCACTACGACTTCACCGACCTCACCGACTGCAACCTGTACGTACAGCGAGCTGACTGTAAAGTACAGGGGCTCCTGAACAGCTGGGACGGCGGGTCCTGTGGGATGGGAGGCCGTGGAACCTGCCTAGCACACACCGAACCTCTCAGCCAAAAGGACGGCGGTTCCATTAAGCGGTCGCGCTCCATCTGTTAATAATTTCTACCCCTAAAATTCAAATGTTTTGATCAAACTCCGTTCAGCTTAATGAAGAATTTTGCTGTAGACGTTGTCAGGTGTTTAAAGTGATCAACGACTGAATGTATGTAACGTCGGCAGGATCCAGGAGGAGCACGCGGTGATGGCGCTGTGCGTGGACGCGGCGGACTCGCTGCTGCTGCTCAACGTGGCCAACCAGGGCCCTGTTTCATATACGTGACAAGTCGACAATTTGTCGGTTTTTGACAAAATTGTCGAATTGTAGCTACAAATTCTGTTTCATAAACGTGACAAATATGTCCGATTGTGACAGGTAAATAGTTGACAAAATTGTCAGTGTCAATCGCGTTTCATAAACGTCTACAATTGCCAGTTTTAAAATGTCAGTATTTAAGAAAATTGTCAAGACTTTTTTGTCATGGTAATCGACATAATTGTCGTAAATTGCGACAAATATGTCACAGCATACATTTTTGTTAAAATAATATAGCAGTATGAGAGCAGATAAAAATGGTTGTCTTAGATTATAATTTTGACTAGCATTCTAGGATTTGTTCGGTAACTTGCAACAAGTAAGATGGACACGAAAATAATAATTTTGGGCCTTATACAATACAACCGAGAAATATGTATTGTTTGGCCAATTTAATGAACATTTCACGCACGAAAAAAAAATGGATGGAAATCGCAGAGCAATTGAAGGGAATTGGGTATATTTAGCAAATATTGGCCCTGTTAAATCGTTGAATTCGTTTGTAATACGCATAAAATTTGCTGAGTGGGAGTTAGTGCGAAATTTCTCGTTGTTGAGTGTTGTAATTCTTGTCCTATTCTAGTTATTAAGTATTCGACGGTAGTTTTACAAACTCGTTTTGGAGTAGTAGGGCCTCGTGCAGGGTCCGTCCGGATTTTTACTACCGTCTTGCATACTAACCCACCGCCAAACAGCAATGTTCGCATTGTTGTGTTCCGGTGTGGGGGCCTAAATGAAATATAAAATACTAGCTTTTGCCCGCGACTGCGTCCGCGTGGAACTTGGAAGTATGGAAGCAACCTCGTACAACACGATAGATATCCACCTAATCACCTTAATTAATAAAAGGGATTATTTAAAGCGCCTAAGCAAATGTAAGAGCAATTGTGCTTTTGGTCTAATCATTACATTTCCGACAGGGTCATCAATGTCATCATGAATTACTTACTCACTTTCCAATCTTCCAATTTCCAGGATGAAAACTATCCTATGTCCTTCCTCGGATCTTAAACTATCTCCATGCCAAATTTCATCAAAATCGATTCAGCGGTTTAAGCGTGAAGAGGTAACAGACAGACAGACAGACAGACAGACAGACAGACACACTTTCGCATTTATAATATTAATATATATAATATATATGCTTTTGCCCGCGACTACGTACGCGTGAAACTTGATAAAAGGGATTATTAAAAGTGCCTAAGCAAATGTAAGAGCAATTGTGCTTTTGGTCGAATAATTACTTTTCTTACAGGGTCACCGCATCCCAACAGAAATGTTCACTGACTTTTCAATCTTTTTAGGTATAATTTCCAGGATGAAAACTATCCTATGTCCTTCCTCGGATCTTAAACTATCTCCATGCCAAATTTCATCAAAATCGGTTCAGCGGTTTAGGCGTGAAGAGGTAACAGACAGACAGACCGACAGACAGACAGACACACTTTCGCATTTATAATATTAGTATGGATTATTGATTATCCACATGAAGCTGTCCAGAAGACACCTTGTGTGTGGTATCATAAGAATCATCATAGCAACACCTTTATACGGTAAAAGTTTCATCAAGATTGAAAGGGGATGACTACCCCAAAATTACTGAAAATACCTAGCTGCCTAAATGAAATACAACATTTTATTGATTTTCCACATGAAGCGGTCCAGAAGACACTTTGTGTGTGAAATCCTTAGAATCGTCAAAGCAACACCTTTATACGGTAAAAGTTTTATCAAGATTGAAAGGAGATGACTACCCCAAAACTACTGAAAATACCTAGCTGCCTAAATGAAATATAAAATATTATTGATTATCCACATGAAGCTGTCCAGAAGACACTTTGTGTGTGGTATCATTAGAATCATCATAGCAACACCTTTATACGGTAAAAGTATCATCAAGATTGAAAGGGGATGACTACCCCAAAATTACTGAAAATACCTAGCTGCCTAAATGAAATATAACATTTTATTGATTTTCCACATGAAGCTGTCCAGAAGACACTTTGTGTGTGGTATCATTAGAATCATCATAGCAACACCTTTATATGGTAAAAGTTTCATCAAGATTGAAAGGGGATGACTACCCCAAAATTACTGAAAATACCTAGCTGCCTACATGAAATATAAAATATTATTGATTTTCCACATGAAGCTGTCCAGAAGACACTTTGTGTGTAGTATCATTAAAATCGTCATAGCAACACCTTTATACGGTAAAAGTTTCATCAAGATTGAAAGGGGATGACTACCCCAAAATTACTGAAAATACCTAGCTGCCTAAATGAAATATAAAATATTATTGATTTTCCACATGAAGCTGTCCAGAAGACACTTTGTGTGTGGTATCATTAGAATCGTCATAGCAACACCTTTATATGGTACAAGTTTCATCAAGATTGAAAGGGGATGACTACCCCAAAATTACTGAAAATACCTAGCTGCCTAAATGAAATATAAAATATTATTGATTATCCACATGAAGCTGTCCAGAAGACACTTTGTGTGTGGTATCATTAGAATCGTCATAGCAACACCTTTATACGGTAAAAGTTTCATCAAGATTGAAAGGGGATGACTACCCCAAAATTACTGAAAATACCTAGCTGCCTAAATGAAATATAACATTTTATTGATTTTCCACATGAAGCTGTCCAGAAGACACTTTGTGTGTGGTATAATTAGAATTGTCATAGCAACACCTTTATACGGTAAAAGTATCATCAAGATTGAAAGGGGATGACTACCCCAAAATTACTGAAAATACCTAGCTGCCTAAATGAAATATAACATTTTATTGATTTTCCACATGAAGCTGTCCAGAAGACACTTTGTGTGTGGTATCATTAGAATCGTCATAGCAACACCTTTATACGGCAAAAGTTTCATCAAGATTGAAAGAGGATGACTACCCAAAAATTACTGGAAATACCTAGCTGCCTAAATGAAATATAATATATTATTGATTTTCCACATGAAGCTGTCCAGAAGACACTTTGTGTGTAAAATCCTTAGAATCGTCAAAGCAACACCTTTATACGGTAAAAGTTTCATCAAGATTGAAAGGGGATGACTACCCCAAAATTACTGAAAATACCTAGCTGCCTAAATGAAATATAAAATATTATTATTGTCTAGGGCCAGTTACTGAACAGCTGGGACGGCGTGCGCGTGAACGCGCTGGCGATGCGCGGCGACGGGCGCGGCGTGCTGGCCGCCGACACGCACCACCGCGTGCGGCACTACGACTTCACCGACCTCACCGACTGCAACCTGTACGTACAGCGAGCTGACTGTAAAGTACAGGGGCTCCTGAACAGCTGGGACGGGGGGTCCTGTGGGATGGGAGGCCGTGGAACCTGCCTAGCACACACCGAACCTCTCAGCCAAAAGGACGGCGGTTCCATTAAGCGGTCGCGCTCCATCTGTTAATAATTTCTACCCCTAAAATTCAAATGTTTTGATCAAACTCCGTTCAGCTTAATGAAGAATTTTGCTGTAGACGTTGTCAGGTGTTTAAAGTGATCAACGACTGAATGTATGTAACGTCGGCAGGATCCAGGAGGAGCACGCGGTGATGGCGCTGTGCGTGGACGCGGCGGACTCGCTGCTGCTGCTCAACGTGGCCAACCAGGGCGTGCATCTGTGGGACATACGTGAGTAGGTACACTACAGGAGAACACGCGGTGATGGCGTGTGCGTGGACGCGGCGGACTCGCTGCTGCTGCTCAACGTGGCCAACCAGGGCGTGCATCTGTGGGACATACGTGAGTACACTACAGGAGGACACGCGGTGATGGCGTGTGCGTGGACGCGGCGGACTCGCTGCTGCTGCTCAACGTGGCCAACCAGGGCGTGCATGTGTGGGACATACGTGAGTACACTACAGGAGGACACGCGGTGATGGCGTGTGCGTGGACGCGGCGGACTCGCTGCTGCTGCTCAACGTGGCCAACCAGGGCGTGCATCTGTGGGACATACGTGAGTAGGTACACTACAGGAGGACACGCGGTGATGGCGTGTGCGTGGACGCGGCGGACTCGCTGCTGCTGCTCAACGTGGCCAACCAGGGCGTGCATCTGTGGGACATACGTGAGTACACTACAGGAGGACACGCGGTGATGGCGTGTGCGTGGACGCGGCGGACTCGCTGCTGCTGCTCAACGTGGCCAACCAGGGCGTGCATCTGTGGGACATACGTGAGTAGGTACACTACAGGAGGACACGCGGTGATGGCGTGTGCGTGGACGCGGCGGACTCGCTGCTGCTGCTCAACGTGACCAACCAGGGCGTGCATCTGTGGGACATACGTGAGTACACTACAGGAGGACACGCGGTGATGGCGTGTGCGTGGACGCGGCGGACTCGCTGCTGCTGCTCAACGTGGCCAACCAGGGCGTGCATGTGTGGGACATACGTGAGTACACTACAGGAGGACACGCGGTGATGGCGTGTGCGTGGACGCGGCGGACTCGCTGCTGCTGCTCAACGTGGCCAACCAGGGCGTGCATGTGTGGGACATACGTGAGTACACTACAGGAGGACACGCGGTGATGGCGTGTGCGTGGACGCGGCGGACTCGCTGCTGCTGCTCAACGTGGCCAACCAGGGCGTGCATGTGTGGGACATACGTGAGTACACTACAGGAGGACACGCGGTGATGGCGTGTGCGTGGACGCGGCGGACTCGCTGCTGCTGCTCAACGTGGGCAACCAGGGCGTGCATCTGTGGGACATACGTGAGTAGGTACACTACAGGAGGACACGCGGTGATGGCGTGTGCGTGGACGCGGCGGACTCGCTGCTGCTGCTCAACGTGGCCAACCAGGGCGTGCATCTGTGGGACATACGTGAGTACACTACAGGAGGACACGCGGTGATGGCGTGTGCGTGGACGCGGCGGACTCGCTGCTGCTGCTCAACGTGGCCAACCAGGGCGTGCATCTGTGGGACATACGTGAGTAGGTACACTACAGGAGGACACGCGGTGATGGCGTGTGCGTGGACGCGGCGGACTCGCTGCTGCTGCTCAACGTGACCAACCAGGGCGTGCATCTGTGGGACATACGTGAGTACACTACAGGAGGACACGCGGTGATGGCGTGTGCGTGGACGCGGCGGACTCGCTGCTGCTGCTCAACGTGGCCAACCAGGGCGTGCATGTGTGGGACATACGTGAGTACACTACAGGAGGACACGCGGTGATGGCGTGTGCATGGACGCGGCGGACTCGCTGCTGCTGCTCAACGTGGCCAACCAGGGCGTGCATGTGTGGGACATACGTGAGTACACTACAGGAGGACACGCGGTGATGGCGTATGCGTGGACGCGGCGGACTCGCTGCTGCTACTCAACGTGGCCAACCAGGGCGTGCATGTGTGGGACATACGTGAGTAGGTACATTACAGGAGGACACGCGGTGATGGCGTGTGCGTGGACGCGGCGGACTCGCTGCTGCTGCTCAACGTGGCCAACCAGGGCGTGCATCTGTGGGACATACGTGAGTACACTACAGGAGGACACGCGGTGATGGCGTGTGCGTGGACGCGGCGGACTCGCTGCTGCTGCTCAACGTGGCCAACCAGGGCGTGCATGTGTGGGACATACGTGAGTACACTACAGGAGGACACGCGGTGATGGCGTGTGCGTGGACGCGGCGGACTCGCTGCTGCTGCTCAACGTGGCCAACCAGGGCGTGCATGTGTGGGACATACGTGAGTACACTACAGGAGGACACGCGGTGATGGCGTGTGCGTGGACGCGGCGGACTCGCTGCCGCTGCTCAACGTGGCCAACCAGGGCGTGCATCTGTGGGACATACGTGAGTAGGTACACTACAGGAGGACACGCGGTGATGGCGTGTGCGTGGACGCGGCGGACTCGCTGCTGCTGCTCAACGTGACCAACCAGGGCGTGCATCTGTGGGACATACGTGAGTACACTACAGGAGGACACGCGGTGATGGCGTGTGCGTGGACGCGGCGGACTCGCTGCTGCTGCTCAACGTGGCCAACCAGGGCGTGCATGTGTGGGACATACGTGAGTACACTACAGGAGGACACGCGGTGATGGCGTGTGCGTGGACGCGGCAGACTCGCTGCTGCTGCTCAACGTGGCCAACCACATGCAAAATCACTCGTTAATACATAGTTTACCGCATTCTGTGCAAACAAAAAGACTATATTATTACCCAAACGGCTTATTTCGAGTTTCAATAGTATCTCGGTGACATGGATGTGTTTCAAAAGACTAAACACGTGTTACTGGATATTGTAGGAGCCCGCGCGCTGGTGCGGCGCTTCCGCGGGCTGTCGCAGGGCCGCTTCGCCATCCACGCGTGCTTCGGGGGCGCGCGACAGGACTTCGTGGCCTCCGGCAGCGAGGACAACAAGGTGAGCCTCGTGTCATCGCGCCACAACTCGAGGAGCACGTGATGCCTTAAGAGGCCTTATTCCTTTTAAAAAATGTTTTTTTCATATTATAACAAATATGTTGATTATTTCAACTAACTTATTGTAGTGAATACTACTTTTCCTCGAGTTCTAGGTAGTAACATAGCTATTTCATGCTTTCTTTGTGTGCAGTCGAAAAAAAGTTGAAAAAACTAATTTTCCGTGTGAATTTTGTCAATTGACAACATTTCATATTTTTAAGACTATCATTTTATTACTTTTCTGAATTCAGCTTAAAAAGATGAAGTAATCTCTGTTTTTATTTATTTTCTGAGATGATTATTTATTTTATTATTAATTTATAAAAACATACTCATTTTAAAATGTGGCAACACCAAAACCAGAACTTAATGGAACGGTTACTTTAGTCGGTTTTCTTATTAAAAAAAAACTTAATAAAACTCGGTATGCATCTGTCATCTGTCAAGGTCAAATAAAAGAAATATATATTTTTTCGCTCTTTGGTTTAGTGAACAACCCTATTCAGCACGTATTGTCTTAGATTGCAGTTGTTTGATGTATTTTCTTATATTTCTTTAAATACAGAAGAATAAATTCAAAGATTTTTTTTTAAGGTACACGACATAAAGCCCTGTCGATCTCTATATTAATTTCCACCTGTTATAAATATGAAATGTTGTCAATTTCGAGTAGTTTTTGAAACAAAAATCATCAATGAAAAATTCAAACTAGGGGTAGGTTTGAAATATATACCAATAAATCCCGATAGCCCTGTTCTAGGTAGTAACATCAATAATATATTAAGAAACATGTTTGATTATAGAGAAAAATGTCTAAAACAATCAACATTTTAAAAGGAATAAGGCCTCTTAAGACGATGTAATAATGTTGTGGGAAGTCTGATATATAAAAACCACTGTAAGAATCAGTGATCACAGATCAGTCAAAATGTATCATCTAAAGGAACCTTATAATGTTTTTAGAATGTTAGGACTGGTTGTCAGAAGCTTTCTTTCGGTGGTACTGTAGTTGGATCCATTGTTGAGGAAAGAGATATGGTAACTTTTTATCAGATCAAGTGATCACCATTTGCATAATGAATCAGATCGTATAAAAACGCAGTCGATGCAGGTTAATACGAGTGTTAAGAAACCACTTTAAGGATGAGTGATCGGACAAATGTAGCAGTCAACCGTTTTTAAATAACACTGCCAATGTTTGATAAATGTTAGTATTTCTTATTTATGAAGCGGCGTTACTCGTTTCTTGTCCGCTAAAAATAACGAGTTCAACGGACGTGTATGGTTTGCACCATACACCGTTTAATCATAGTTTGAGAGTTTGATATTCAAAGAGTTTGATAATTTGCACATAATATTTATTGTCACAAACTAACACTAAAATGAGTCGCGATGATAATGAACGACGGTTGAATGCGAACTGACGCGGAGCGCGTTTACCTATAATATGGAAATGAACGGGAATGCTGAGTGTGCGCTTTGGCAATAAGTATGTTCGGTTTGAGACCGTACAGGACGAATCAATAAAATTTAAACCGGAAAGTGTTATTCCAGAAGCACAAAACGTCAACAACAGTCACTTTAATACGGTGAATAGAGACTAAAGTACTATGTGTGACCTTACAAACGGTCCGGTAGTTCTGAATTTTTGATATGTTGTCTAGGATGGTTAGTCAGTGCTTAAAATGCAAAATGCACAATTCCTCCCCCTCCGCGCCCGCCGCCATTTTGAAAAAACCGGCACTCTCTTCATATTTTTGCTCATATCTTCCTTTAGGAGCATTTTAGCTAGAAGAAAGCTTGTTATAGAGAGTTAAATTTACTACATTCTCCATTTTATATTTTTTTTCTAGGACAGATAGTTACGGAGATATCCACATTTAAAAAAACGTAAAAAATCGCAATTTCCTACTGAAAAACAAATTTCTGGATTATATCTTCGTTTAGGAGCATTTTAGCTACAACAAAGCTTGGGCAATGTTGTAGAGAATTAAATTTACTATAATTTACACTTCAAATTTTGTTTCAAGGACGGTTAGTTACGGAGATATGCACATTTAAAAAACAGGAAAAGTCGAATTTTCCGAAAATTTCTCAAAATTCTTGGTTTAGAACGCTGTCATTCAGTTATGGACTAGTCTAGGACAGATTAAAACATGTAGGAAATATAATTGCTTATAAAACTCATGTCCATTTTTACATACATTTTCGGAAAACGTGACTTTATTTTTTACATATCTCCGTAATTATCTGTCCTAGAAACAAAATTTGAAATGTAAATTATAGTAAATTTAATTCTCTACAAAATTGCCCAAGCACTGTTCTAGCTAAAATGCTCATAAACGAAGATATAATCCAGAAGTTTGTTTTTGAGTTGGAAATTGCAATTTCTTAAGTTTTATTCAATGTGCATATCTCCGTAACTATCTGTCCTAGAAACAAAATATAAAATGGAAAATGTAGTAAATTTAACTCTCTATAATATTGTCGAAGCTTTCTTTTAGCTAAAATGCTCCTACAGGAAGATATGAGCAAAAATATGAAGAGAGTGCCGGTTTTTTCAATATGGCGGCGGGCGCGGAGGGGGGGAATTGTGCATTTTGCATTTTAAGCACTGACTAACCATCCTAGACAACATATCAAAAATTCAAAACTACCGGACCGTTTGTAAGGTCAAAATCCTTTATTCACTGAATTACTTACTGACTAAATGAAAAGAATAGTACATTACTGCAGACGCCGGGAAATAAGGGCTTGCCGGCTGAGTAGGTATAGACGGCCGACCGTAAGGGAGGCCGTCTAGTGATACGAAGCCGGCAAGCCCTTTTCACGGCTAAGGCATGTATAGTGCTTTTCTCAAACATATGCAATGAAATAAAAAAATATACCAATCAAAAAAACATAATTCAGCTGTTCAGCCTGTTCATGAACACAGACGCCATGTTTAAAAAAAGTATTTTTAATTTTCCCTCCAATCCCTCTATATTTTTTTTCTTTAATAAGTCCACGTGTGTAGTGTGCGAATATTAGGGCCATTATACACAACCTGATAATAAGAATCTTAGTTTCTATAATAAGTACAATAAAGGCAGAGGATTTTTAATATTGTCTATGGTCTCTGGTGACAGTGGTGGCTTACGTATAGACGGTATTTTCAGTTCGTGTGTACTAGGCATTAACACGGATATTGTTGGTCCGATGGCTGAATGGGTAGCTACTAGAAAAAAAAATTATATATCAGCTGTTCATACACACAGACGCCATGTTTACATTAAAATTAAAAACAAATTACTTCCCGGCTTAGGCCTTAAATTTTGTATGAAATTCCTTTACAGTTCTCTCGAATTGTTCCGCCCGAAACTTGACACTTCGAAGCCTGTTCTAACGCACGTTACGACGATATTTCATTGCATGTTTGAGAAAAATACTTTTCTCAAATATGTTATCAAATATTGACATTTCATATAATATAGGCTTGGAGAAGAGCATGTGATGATAATTCAACCAACTTCAGGCGCTTCGACTGAAAAGCAATCTTATTGTGTTTCAATATCTATTTTTGACACACCATCGTAGCGTTCAACCATTTAAAAAATATGCGTTGTAGCACTCGACCATTACGCGCAGTTTTAATTCCATAAATATTGATCAAAAAATGCAGTCTTACTATTAATACCCAAAAACAACAAAACATTTGGATAACAAAAAGCATTTGGTGTTGAAATCCATATCCATACTAATATCCATCCATATCCATACTATATACTATATACTATAATATTATAAATGCGAAAGTGTGTCTGTCTGTCTGTCTGTCTGTCTGTTACCTCTTCACGCTTAAACCGCTGAACCGACTTAGATGAAATTTGGTATGGAGATAATTTGAGACCCGGGAAAGGACATAGGATACTTTTCATCCCGAATAAATTTAGTGTTCCCGTGGGATGAGCGCGTAACACCGCGGGGCACAGCTAGTTGTAAATATTTTCACGTAGTGTTTTTTTTTTTTGTTTTTTGATTTTTTTTACCATATTTGAGAGGCTATCCCTATTCCCTGGCCTCTTTAGTAATGTAATGTATTATTGTTTCTAATGCAAAAATAATTGCAAGTATTTCAGGTTTTTTTATTTCCTCGCACTATGCTTAGTAAAACGTTGTATGATACAAGTTTCGTGATAGTCGTCTAAAATCACTAACTATTTTAGAATTTTATGATCGCAAAGATAATAAACTTGATAATAATAGTAGTCCGTTTCGAAAATGTGGGTGTTTTTGATATGTATTGTCTTGTTAGTGAAATATTCGTGTGCGCAGGTGTACATCTGGCATATCTCTAGCGAAGAGCCCGTGGCCGTGGTGGAGGGGCACTCGCGCTGCGTGAACGCGGTGGCGTGGAACCCGGTCCACCACGACGTGCTGGTCTCCGCGTCCGACGACTACTCGCTGCGGCTGTGGGGGCCGCGCTGCTAGTGAGTGTGTGTAGTGTGTGGCGGTGCCGGCGGCCACTCGCGCTGCTTGAACGCGGTGGCGTGGAACCCGGTGCACCACGACGTGCTGGTCTCCGCCTCCGACGACTACTCGCTGCGGCTGTGGGGGCCGCGCTGCTAGTGAGTGTGTGTAGTGTGTGGCGGTGCCGGCGGCCACTCGCGCTGCGTGAACGCGGTGGCGTGGAACCCGGTCCACCACGACGTGCTGGTCTCCGCCTCCGACGACTACTCGCTGCGGCTGTGGGGGCCGCGCTGCTAGTGAGTGTGTGTAGTGTGTGGCGGTGCCGGCGGCCACTCGCGCTGCGTGAACGCGGTGGCGTGGAACCCGGTGCACCACGACGTGCTGGTCTCCGCCCCCGACGACTACTCGCTGCGGCTGTGGGGGCCGCGCTGCTAGTGAGTGTGTGTAGTGTGTGGCGGTGCCGGCGGCCACTCGCGCTGCGTGAACGCGGTGGCGTGGAACCCGGTCCACCACGACGTGCTGGTCCCCGCCTCCGACGACTACTCGCTGCGGCTGTGGGGGCCGCGCTGCTAGTGAGTGTGTGTAGTGTGTGGCGGTGCCGGCGGCCACTCGCGCTGCGTGAACGCGGTGGCGTGGAACCCGGTCCACCACGACGTGCTGGTCCCCGCCTCCGACGACTACTCGCTGCGGCTGTGGGGGCCGCGCTGCTAGTGAGTGTGTGTAGTGTGTGGCGGTGCCGGCGGCCACTCGCGCTGCGTGAACGCGGTGGCATGGAACCCGGTGCACCACGACGTGCTGGTCTCCGCCTCCGACGACTACTCGCTGCGGCTGTGGGGGCCGCGCTGCTAGTGAGTGCGTGTAGTGTGTGGCGGTGCCGGCGGCCACTCGCGCTGCGTGAACGCGGTGGCGTGGAACCCGGTCCACCACGGCGTGCTGGTCTCCGCCTCCGACGACTACTCGCTGCGGCTGTGGGGGCCGCGCTGCTAGTGAGTGTGTGTAGTGTGTGGCGGTGCCGGCGGCCACTCGCGCTGCGTGAACGCGGTGGCGTGGAACCCGGTGCACCACGACGTGCTGGTCTCCGCCTCCGACGACTACTCGCTGCGGCTGTGGGGGCCGCGCTGCTAGTGAGTGTGTGTAGTGTGTGGCGGTGCCGGCGGCCACTCGCGCTGCGTGAACGCGGTGGCGTGGAACCCGGTGCACCACGACGTGCTGGTCTCCGCCTCCGACGACTACTCGCTGCGGCTGTGGGGGCCGCGCTGCTAGTGAGTGTGTGTAGTGTGTGGCGGTGCCGGCGGCCACTCGCGCTGCGTGAACGCGGTGGCGTGGAACCCGGTGCACCACGACGTGCTGGTCTCCGCCTCCGACGACTACTCGCTGCGGCTGTGGGGGCCGCGCTGCTAGTGAGTGTGTGTAGTGTGTGGCGGTGCCGGCGGCCACTCGCGCTGCGTGAACGCGGTGGCGTGGAACCCGGTGCACCACGACGTGCTGGTCTCCGCCTCCGACGACTACTCGCTGCGGCTGTGGGGGCCGCGCTGCTAGTGAGTGTGTGTAGTGTGTGGCGGTGCCGGCGGCCACTCGCGCTGCGTGAACGCGGTGGCGTGGAACCCGGTCCACCACGACGTGCTGGTCTCCGCCTCCGACGACTACTCGCTGCGGCTGTGGGGGCCGCGCTGCTAGTGAGTGTGTGTAGTGTGTGGCGGTGCCGGCGGCCACTCGCGCTGCGTGAACGCGGTGGCGTGGAACCCGGTGCACCACGACGTGCTGGTCTCCGCCTCCGACGACTACTCGCTGCGGCTGTGGGGGCCGCGCTGCTAGTGAGTGCGGTGAGTGTGTGGCGGTGCCGGCGGCCACTCGCGCTGCGTGAACGCGGTGGCATGGAACCACTCTGTCCAGCCGGTTAAGGTAAGCCAGAGGTGGACGCCCTGACCCGTCACCCCCGTCAGGACCCCCAGCAGCACTCAGGTACGTGGGGTCGCTGCCCCCCGACAGCTCGCCATGAGTTGCCCTGCGTGACTGACTGCGCTAGTAAACCCAGCGGGCGATGGGGTCGTCACATCCCTACGCCTTACCGGGCGCAGGTACCTGTCCGGCGGGCAGCGGACTCGCGGCGGCCGGTTATTTAACCGGTTCTAAAAAGAAGCGCCCGGGGCGCCGCCATAGCTAAACTAATCTTAAAATGGTTTTAATTTTCTCGCAGTCGAACTGCAAAGCAATTTTTAACACGTATCTAAAAGCGATTGTGATATTTGTGATATGAAGTAATTATTTGGACGAACGAACGAAAACAAATATATTCCAAATGTCACAATGGCTTATTTTAGCCCCTTCTCAAACGATCTACTACTTTAACTATAGTACTTACTTGAAAAAAAATACAGTAACCTGTGTATGTATAAAATATATTCCACGAAAAAAAACTACTCTTAAAAAGACTTTTAACCCTTACAAAAGCTAACCTTCAAGCTAAAATCCTATCCTTTCTTTAAAACTTCGACCTGATTAATATCATTAGCTCTTCAAAGCCTTCATCAATTTCAACTCTAAACAATCCAAACAAACATCAATCTCAACGCGCGCACTGGGCAGTGCAAATCCGGTTTACAGCACAGCGAAACCGGTTCATGTCGACAAACCGGTTCAGCACTCCGTGGCGGCGGCCCGACTCCGCGGCTCTAATCGATAATCAGTCGTTTGGTTCCTACGGCTACGTCCCTTATTACAAACATGCTCACATACTCGACCCTATCCAAACGAGGACCTTGCCTATACACTATCATAATAGCTTGCTGTATCAAATCGTGGTGAAATAAGGTATTTGCCGTATGAACACGTTCGCGGACGCGGATGCTATAGCAGTCGCGTAGTTTATTGTTTTCTTTGGGCCATGACACATGACGTGTCTTACCGTTCGCGAACGTGTTATTATCTCAAGCTTTTATCTGTAGATTGTATTTAATTTTGGACATATCATCTTACATGTAACTTATTCGGCAGGCGGTCCCCGTGCTAACCCTAGTTATCCTACAGCAGCGACCTCCTAATCTCGGCTCCCGCCCAGCTCGCGAGAGCCGCTCACATCACACACGAGTAGACATGTGCCGTTTCCGAGAATATCCGGAAACGAAGAACGTTCTCACAAATCGGGAAACGTCCTCAAGAACAACACATCTCTACGTATATAATACGACACACGTCCGAAACTAGCAGAACTGAGTTGTAGGGAGCGTTCAACTTCACCCCCGGTATAGCTTAGATAGAATACTTATTTGTGCAAAAACATCATTGTTGTATGTCCATGCTTCAACAGAAAACAGTTGCAAAACTCAACCCTCGCGCTGTTGTTACACAATATTTGAATACGACACAATATGTTATTGGCCAACCACCGACGTGGCAAAAGGGATTCGTAAACGCCTGATTGAAACAGAAGTACTTAAATACAACTTATTAATGATGAATAATAAATGTCTAATTAAAACAGAACCGAGCGGGATACGAGGATTTTGATGAGTGATTAGATTACTGTCCATTTCCGCAATCAGCATTTAGTTTGTGTGAAGTATAGTAATTAGTCAATAAAGTGTTTATTAATTTACTGTTACAATGCATATTCGCTTTTCTTTAAATGTGCACGTCTATGAAATCAAAGAAATCAAGTTTATCTCAAGAAATCGTATTTCGTGTTCTAAACTAATATCAAGATATCATTTAAGCAAATGTCAGAGTTAGCATATACTCTAACATAATTGGTCGTTCGAACCTGATAAAATCCACCCCAAGTGCGTTTCTTGTACGACAAGGGGTGAGTTTTCATCCTTGAATATTCCTCCCTTTATAATGTTGCATAGATCTCACCGCCCAATAATATGTCGACCGAGTTGCTGGCGTAATATTTGAAGTCTATCAACGGTAGAGTATACATTCCCATGTTGATTTGGGAAAGGTAATATTGGGCAAGTTTCTTGTTGTAGTCTTCATAATGAACGCCTTTTCGCCCGATGATAAACAATTTAAATGCAGCGTCCCTTTACAGAGCTGTCGTTAACGCCCACTCCTGTGACCATGTCGTCGTGGTACCTAACCCTAGTTAGGGTTTTAGTCCGTAGGCTAGTGGAGGTGGTACCCATGTGTAACATAGTGGGTACCATCTCCAATAAAGTCGGGCATACTGCCAGGACCGGCTTGGCAAAAACCCGCTTCTGAAATTAAACACATCAAGAAACCTGGATCCAAGAAGGCGCGCATGGTACCGGGTATTCCATCCCCAGGATCTTGATCATAGCTGCAGCTAGAAGGATATTCGGTTCTTGTTTGCTGTCTTCACGTTGCAGCGCCACGTGTGGCTCATTTCCTTGTCGAGTTTGACTTACGGAGGTTTTTATCGACGCTGCATTTTGATTGTGACATACTTACGTCGTGCAGAAGTGTATTATGATATCCACTGCATTCTTAACGCCTTTTTGTAGAATGGCATGGTTTGCTATTGTGATTGTATAAACAATGACTACAAATATCAAGTTTTGTAATTGTTTAATGGATTTGACCAAACTTTTATTCCAAGAATAAAGCTTACTCTCGGATATTTATGTTAAAACTCCAACATTAGTTTGTCATTACTATCCAAGGGTAAATCGTTAAAAAGGTGTAGTTAAATCCAGCTTAAATTGTTTTATTTAAATGCGCGACAGTCGCGGAAACAGAACAAAATATTTTTAATTGTTTTTGGTGAAGTCCCGGCGTCATACTTTTGAACTTTCGGCAGGAGTTTAAGCCATGATCTTGCTGGCAACCCGAGTATTTCCGCTGGTATTCGTTGGGGCCTTTGCCGGCAGTAGCTTTGTTACTCGAAAAGTACTGTTTGCAACGACTTGGATTGTTCCAGCGGCTTGGCTTATTCCGCGAGCGCGGGAGTTGGAGAGGTTGAATTTTAAATATTTTCTCTTGTTTCTACGTATACACTACACGTCATCATAATGCTTGTTGAAATTAGTCTTCATTCTTGAAATTAGTCTTCATTTGTTTGATTAAACTTTGTAATTGAATCTGACTTTGATACTAATCTTCCATATTACAACTTCTTGAGCACAAAAGATCGTGTTCGAAGGACCATTAATGTCAGAGGCAACTCAGACATTTGCTAGGTGTCTGAAATCTTGACAGTAGTTTGGAACACGAAAGACCATTTCTTGAGACAAACTTAATTTATTTAACTTATAAGGTGTGCACACTTGTAGAATAGCGAACATGGATAATAACCGTGAATGAATAAGCACTTTGTTGATTAATTACAAAACTTTATACAAACTAAATGCTGACGGTGAAAATGTATATTATGACGCAAGCGCACTTGTACGGTAATAAATTTTTATTGAGTTTCGAATGTCAATGTCAATTTGTCAATAGACGATATCTCCTGGTGCCTGATGCCACACATGATTTTTATCTGACTATAACTTTCATTAGTTTCTTTAAACAAAGTCGTGGGGTACTGTATAATGATTGATCGCTCCCTAAGCAACTGACTAGTTATTTTCGCCGAACGCTTTAACCAATTCTACTACCAAAATGGCACGCGTATTGCAAAAAAACGTTGTAAATCCTTTTTTATTACCATGACCACTGATGGACGTTAGTTTCGATATCAAGAAATTATATTTTGTCACATCCCTTTATTTCACCAGTTTATCAGAAGAAATTGCCGCATCTCGTTGAGGGGAAAAATGAGCCTCACATTTCATGTTAGTACATCCCTTCACACTATTAAAGATTTATAATAAAAAAAAACTCTGGACTATCGTTCTTACAACTCGACATTCGTAATGCATTCAACGAATTACCTCATAGTTCATACACATACATTGCAATCGATAAAATTATATTAGACTTTAGGACAAGGTACGCGATATTAATATTTGGCAGCGGCTCCGTGACCCCGGGGCGCTCAGGGGGCGTCTCCACTAAAGCGAAGGTGCGGAGTCGAACAATCAACAGATGTTTGGTCGATTCCGCACGTCTGCGCGCCGCTCCAGTGGGGACGCACCCTAACGGAGTCGTGCAGCTCCCGAGAACTTTCGAGAACGCTCTCACATAAACCGAGCGTTCTCGAGAACTTGAGAACACAACTCGTTTAACAAATAAGTACAAGTACTTATTTTACGATTACAACTCACCGTTTACGGGTATATTTGTCTTATTCATTTGTCAATTGTCGTTAATTGTTGTGTCAGGTTGCGAAGACAACGAATAGTGTTGAACTTTGTGACAATATAAAAATAAGTATTTAATATCGCTCCATATTGAAGTAAAAAGGGGCTTCATCTTTGGTCTGTATGGGGCATATTCGAGTAATATTGACGGTTTTACAATAGTTTCACTCTTTTGTGTATATAACAAAATATATACTCTCTCAAGGCTAAAATAATTTAAAAGTACAGTTGGAGAAAATGCGTTGAGCTCATGATATCGTTACCTAACTCGTAATTAGGAGTCGGAGCGGTGCGCGCCCGTGTAGCGGGCCTGCGGGATTCGTCGGCCGGCGGAGTGAGCGGTCGGCGGACAACTGGAAATAAAGACACTATTACTACGTTTTCGTACATATTAAGGCTCATGACAATCCTTTTTTTGTCATCTTCTTAACATTGTCATATGGTCCACTGTTCCGTCAACATTATTATCCTATTTGGTTCACAGTGCTAACTCGTCTACATTCCTAACACGTCTGATAAATGTGGACAATGGAATTTTAGATAAGTAACATTGATAGGAATGTATACAAAACGGGATATTAACGATATAAGAAATATTGATGAGCTGGAAGGTGACGATTTAGTTATTGTGTGCTGACGACATGGCTTTGTAGACGATTTAAGAAGGTGACGAAATAGCATTGTAGACGAGGTCGCCCTGAGCCGTTATAAATCGATGGGATTTGTTATTGGTTAATATTGATAGATGTAATAAATAAATAGTAGTAAATTTTAAACAAATAATTGTTTTTAAAGATTCACACTTATATATTTAAATTTAAAGTTCTATTTAGAGTTGAAATTGATGAAGGCTTTGAAGAGCTAGTGATATTAATCAGGTCGAAGTTTTAAAGAAAGGATAGGATTTTAGCTTGAAGGTTAGCTTTTGTAAGGGTTAAAAGTCTTTTTAAGAGTAGTTTTTTTTCGTGGAATATATTTTATACATATACAGGTTACTGTATTTTTTTTCAAGTAAGTACTATAGTTGAAGTAGTAGATCGTTTGAGAAGGGGCTAAAATAAGCCATTGTGACATTTGGAATATATTTGTTTTCGTTCGTTCGTCCAAATAATTACTTCATATCACAAATATCACAATCGCTTTTAGATACGTGTTAAAAATTGCTTTGCAGTTCGACTGCGAGAAAATTAAAACCATTTTAAGATTAGTTTAGCTATGGCGGCGCCCCGGGCGCTTCATTTTAGAACCGGTTAAATAACCGGCCGCCGCGAGTCCGCTGCCCGCCGGACAGGTACCTGCGCCCGGTAAGGCGTAGGGATGTGACGACCCCATCGCCCGCTGGGTTTACTAGCGCAGTCAGTCACGCAGGGCAACTCATGGCGAGCTGTCGGGGGGCAGCGACCCCACGTACCTGAGTGCTGCTGGGGGTCCTGACGGGGGTGACGGGTCAGGGCGTCCACCTCTGGCTTACCTTAACCGGCTGGACAGAGTGGTTCCATGCCACCGCGTTCACGCAGCGCGAGTGGCCGCCGGCACCGCCACACACTACACACACTCACTAGCAGCGCGGCCCCCACAGCCGCAGCGAGTAGTCGTCGGAGGCGGAGAGCAGCACGTCGTGGTGCACCGGGTTCCACGCCACCGCGTTCACGCAGCGCGAGTGGCCGCCGGCACCGCCACACACTACACACACTCACTAGCAGCGCGGCCCCCACAGCCGCAGCGAGTAGTCGTCGGAGGCGGAGACCAGCACGTCGTGGTGCACCGGGTTCCACGCCACCGCGTTCACGCAGCGCGAGTGGCCGCCGGCACCGCCACACACTACACACACTCACTAGCAGCGCGGCCCCCACAGCCGCAGCGAGTAGTCGTCGGAGGCGGAGACCAGCACGTCGTGGTGGACCGGGTTCCACGCCACCGCGTTCACGCAGCGCGAGTGGCCGCCGGCACCGCCACACACTACACACACTCACTAGCAGCGCGGCCCCCACAGCCGCAGCGAGTAGTCGTCGGAGGCGGAGACCAGCACGTCGTGGTGCACCGGGTTCCATGCCACCGCGTTCACGCAGCGCGAGTGGCCGCCGGCACCGCCACACACTACACACACTCACTAGCAGCGCGGCCCCCACAGCCGCAGCGAGTAGTCGTCGGAGGCGGAGACCAGCACGTCGTGGTGCACCGGGTTCCACGCCACCGCGTTCACGCAGCGCGAGTGGCCGCCGGCACCGCCACACACTACACACACTCACTAGCAGCGCGGCCCCCACAGCCGCAGCGAGTAGTCGTCGGAGGCGGAGACCAGCACGTCGTGGTGGACCGGGTTCCACGCCACCGCGTTCACGCAGCGCGAGTGGCCGCCGGCACCGCCACACACTACACACACTCACTAGCAGCGCGGCCCCCACAGCCACAGCGAGTAGTCGTCGGAGGCGGAGACCAGCACGTCGTGGTGCACCGGGTTCCATGCCACCGCGTTCACGCAGCGCGAGTGGCCGCCGGCACCGCCACACACTACACACACTCACTAGCAGCGCGGCCCCCACAGCCGCAGCGAGTAGTCGTCGGAGGCGGAGACCAGCACGTCGTGGTGCACCGGGTTCCACGCCACCGCGTTCACGCAGCGCGAGTGGCCGCCGGCACCGCCACACACTATACACACTCACTAGCAGCGCGGCCCCCACAGCCGCAGCGAGTAGTCGTCGGAGGCGGAGACCAGCACGTCGTGGTGGACCGGGTTCCACGCCACCGCGTTCACGCAGCGCGAGTGGCCGCCGGCACCGCCACACACTACACACACTCACTAGCAGCGCGGCCCCCACAGCCGCAGCGAGTAGTCGTCGGAGGCGGAGACCAGCACGTCGTGGTGCACCGGGTTCCACGCCACCGCGTTCACGCAGCGCGAGTGGCCGCCGGCACCGCCACACACTACACACACTCACTAGCAGCGCGGCCCCCACAGCCGCAGCGAGTAGTCGTCGGAGGCGGAGACCAGCACGTCGTGGTGGACCGGGTTCCACGCCACCGCGTTCACGCAGCGCGAGTGGCCGCCGGCACCGCCACACACTACACACACTCACTAGCAGCGCGGCCCCCACAGCCGCAGCGAGTAGTCGTCGGAGGCGGACACCAGCACGTCGTGGTGGACCGGGTTCCACGCCACCGCGTTCACGCAGCGCGAGTGCCCCTCCACCACGGCCACGGGCTCTTCGCTAGAGATATGCCAGATGTACACCTGCGCACACGAATATTTCACTAACAAGACAATACATATCAAAAACACCCACATTTTCGAAACGGACTACTATTATTATCAAGTTTATTATCTTTGCGATCATAAAATTCTAAAATAGTTAGTGATTTTAGACGACTATCACGAAACTTGTATCATACAACGTTTTACTAAGCATAGTGCGAGGAAATAAAAAAACCTGAAATACTTGCAATTATTTTTGCATTAGAAACAATAATACATTACATTACTAAAGAGGCCAGGAAATAGGGATAGCCTCTCAAATATGGTAAAAAAAATCAAAAAACAAAAAAAAAAAACACTACGTGACAATATTTACAACTAGCTGTGCCCCGCGGTGTTACCCGCTCATCCCACGGGAACACTAAATTTTTTCGGGATGAAAAGTATCCTATGTCCTTTCCCGGGTCTCAAATTATCTCCATACCAAATTTCATCTAAGTCGGTTCAGCGGTTTAAGCGTGAAGAGGTAACAGACAGACAGACAGACAGACAGACACACTTTCGCATTTATAATATTATAGTATATAGTATATAGTATGGATATGGATGGATATTAGTATGGATATGGATTTCAACACCAAATGCTTTTTGTTATCCAAATGTTTTGTTGTTTTTGGGTATTAATAGTAAGACTGCATTTTTTGATCAATATTTATGGAATTAAAACTGCGCGTAATGGTCGAGTGCTACAACGCATATTTTTTAAATGGTTGAACGCTACGATGGTGTGTCAAAAATAGATATTGAAACACAATAAGATTGCTTTTCAGTCGAAGCGCCTGAAGTTGGTTGAATTATCATCACATGCTCTTCTCCAAGCCTATATTATATGAAATGTCAATATTTGATAACATATTTGAGAAAAGTATTTTTCTCAAACATGCAATGAAATATCGTCGTAACGTGCGTTAGAACAGGCTTCGAAGTGTCAAGTTTCGGGCGGAACAATTCGAGAGAACTGTAAAGGAATTTCATACAAAATTTAAGGCCTAAGCCGGGAAGTAATTTGTTTTTAATTTTAATGTAAACATGGCGTCTGTGTGTATGAACAGCTGATATATAATTTTTTTTTCTAGTAGCTACCCATTCAGCCATCGGACCAACAATATCCGTGTTAATGCCTAGTACACACGAACTGAAAATACCGTCTATACGTAAGCCACCACTGTCACCAGAGACCATAGACAATATTAAAAATCCTCTGCCTTTATTGTACTTATTATAGAAACTAAGATTCTTATTATCAGGTTGTGTATAATGGCCCTAATATTCGCACACTACACACGTGGACTTATTAAAGAAAAAAAATATAGAGGGATTGGAGGGAAAATTAAAAATACTTTTTTTAAACATGGCGTCTGTGTTCATGAACAGGCTGAACAGCTGAATTATGTTTTTTTGATTGGTATATTTTTTTATTTCATTGCATATGTTTGAGAAAAGCACTATACATGCCTTAGCCGTGAAAAGGGCTTGCCGGCTTCGTATCACTAGACGGCCTCCCTTACGGTCGGCCGTCTATACCTACTCAGCCGGCAAGCCCTTATTTCCCGGCGTCTGCAGTAATGTACTATTCTTTTCATTTAGTCAGTAAGTAATTCAGTGAATAAAGGATTTTGACCTTACAAACGGTCCGGTAGTTTTGAATTTTTGATATGTTGTCTAGGATGGTTAGTCAGTGCTTAAAATGCAAAATGCACAATTCCCCCCCTCCGCGCCCGCCGCCATATTGAAAAAACCGGCACTCTCTTCATATTTTTGCTCATATCTTCCTGTAGGAGCATTTTAGCTAAAAGAAAGCTTCGACAATATTATAGAGAGTTAAATTTACTACATTTTCCATTTTATATTTTGTTTCTAGGACAGATAGTTACGGAGATATGCACATTGAATAAAACTTAAGAAATTGCAATTTCCAACTCAAAAACAAACTTCTGGATTATATCTTCGTTTATGAGCATTTTAGCTAGAACAGTGCTTGGGCAATTTTGTAGAGAATTAAATTTACTATAATTTACATTTCAAATTTTGTTTCTAGGACAGATAATTACGGAGATATGTAAAAAATAAAGTCACGTTTTCCGAAAATGTATGTAAAAATGGACATGAGTTTTATAAGCAATTATATTTCCTACATGTTTTAATCTGTCCTAGACTAGTCCATAACTGAATGACAGCGTTCTAAACCAAGAATTTTGAGAAATTTTCGGAAAATTCGACTTTTCCTGTTTTTTAAATGTGCATATCTCCGTAACTAACCGTCCTTGAAACAAAATTTGAAGTGTAAATTATAGTAAATTTAATTCTCTACAACATTGCCCAAGCTTTGTTGTAGCTAAAATGCTCCTAAACGAAGATATAATCCAGAAATTTGTTTTTCAGTAGGAAATTGCGATTTTTTACGTTTTTTTAAATGTGGATATCTCCGTAACTATCTGTCCTAGAAAAAAAATATAAAATGGAGAATGTAGTAAATTTAACTCTCTATAACAAGCTTTCTTCTAGCTAAAATGCTCCTAAAGGAAGATATGAGCAAAAATATGAAGAGAGTGCCGGTTTTTTCAAAATGGCGGCGGGCGCGGAGGGGGAGGAATTGTGCATTTTGCATTTTAAGCACTGACTAACCATCCTAGACAACATATCAAAAATTCAGAACTACCGGACCGTTTGTAAGGTCACACATAGTACTTTAGTCTCTATTCACCGTATTAAAGTGACTGTTGTTGACGTTTTGTGCTTCTGGAATAACACTTTCCGGTTTAAATTTTATTGATTCGTCCTGTACGGTCTCAAACCGAACATACTTATTGCCAAAGCGCACACTCAGCATTCCCGTTCATTTCCATATTATAGGTAAACGCGCTCCGCGTCAGTTCGCATTCAACCGTCGTTCATTATCATCGCGACTCATTTTAGTGTTAGTTTGTGACAGTAAATATTATGTGCAAATTATCAAACTCTTTGAATATCAAACTCTCAAACTATGATTAAACGGTGTATGGTGCAAACCATACACGTCCGTTGAACTCGTTATTTTTAGCGGACAAGAAACGAGTAACGCCGCTTCATAAATAAGAAATACTAACATTTATCAAACATTGGCAGTGTTATTTAAAAACGGTTGACTGCTACATTTGTCCGATCACTCATCCTTAAAGTGGTTTCTTAACACTCGTATTCACCTGCATCGACTGCGTTTTTATACGATCTGATTCATTATGCAAATGGTGATCACTTGATCTGATAAAAAGTTACCATATCTCTTTCCTCAACAATGGATCCAACTACAGTACCACCGAAAGAAAGCTTCTGACAACCAGTCCTAACATTCTAAAAACATTATAAGGTTCCTTTAGATGATACATTTTGACTGATCTGTGATCACTGATTCTTACAGTGGTATTTATATATCAGACTTCCCACAACATTATTACATCGTCTTAAGAGGCCTTATTCCTTTTAAAATGTTAATTGTTTTAGACATTTTTCTCTATAATCAAACATGTTTCTTAATATATTATTGATGTTACTACCTAGAACAGGGCTATCGGGATTTATTGGTATATATTTCAAACCTACCCCTAGTTTGAATTTTTCATTGATGATTTTTGTTTCAAAAACTACTCGAAATTGACAACATTTCATATTTATAACAGGTGGAAATTAATATAGAGATCGACAGGGCTTTATGTCGTGTACCTTAAAAAAAAATCTTTGAATTTATTCTTCTGTATTTAAAGAAATATAAGAAAATACATCAAACAACTGCAATCTAAGACAATACGGGCTGAATAGGGTTGTTGTCTAAACCAAAGAGCGAAAAAATATATATTTCTTTTATTTGACCTTGACAGATGACAGATGCATACCGAGTTTTATTAAGTTTTTTTTTAATAAGAAAACTGACTAAAGTAACCGTTCCATTAAGTTCTGGTTTTGGTGTTGCCACATTTTAAAATGAGTATGTTTTACTTTTCATGGTGGGCGGAATGTTAAACCTCTAATTTTAAGTTGTTATTTATTTTCACCATGTTACGAGCATAATTGTTGTTTAAGTTTATATTTAGTTTATTACTGTAAAAATAGATGTCTCCGGAGGTACGGGTTTTTACTAAACTTTAATATTGAGATTTGTTCTAGATGGAGTTAGTAGTACTCATTTTAACTGTTATTTTACTTATGAAATTATAGTATTCCAATGACATGATAGATGGCACTGTTAGCTACGCAAACTAGCTAACGGTTGTTTCCCTAAAAATGTTTAAGTATTTTGAGATTTTATGGGTTGTCAATTACAAAATGTAACCAATAACAACCGACAGGCCGGCCGCCGAGTAAGCGGTCCCGTACGCTGTCGCCGCCGTCCAACAGCAACGGTTGCGCTCGCAACGGCGCCCCGCTAGACATGGGGAAAAGCGTTACTTTTTGATATCAGTGACTGGCGATCCCGTTCCAAAAATGTCACAGTGAAAAGTCATCGTGACTTTGTCACGCCTGTTACTCGTTTCACTGTATGATATTTATGACCATATATATCGTTATCGCGGGAGCAAATACGATTTGACAGTACTAAAAGATTATGAAAAACAGTCAAAAACAGAAATGACATACGTATAGAGAAACTTTTATACCTACGACTTTAAAATGTATAATTATTTTATTGAATTTACCTTATTTACCTTATCTTACCTCCGTACTTGATTAGTACTTAAAAAGATTATCTATTAGGTACGCAACCTCATCAGTCACTTTAGACATTTGTCATTCTTGATTGATTTGTATCAAATTTGTATTTGTAACACCATAATTAAATAGAAGTAGTGCTTTTTAAAATACCTCGAAGGAAAATAGGATGTGATGAATTTGTGGAGTTGTTCATACAGGATTATCCCGAGTTAGAGGCTCGCGATACAAAACTATTTTGCTCGAAGTGCAATGTTAGTTTTTGTAAAACAAAATCTTCCGTGAAACGCCATTTTAACTCAGAAAGACACACTTCTCTCAAAAAAGATTTTAGGTTGGAACTGACCAAATTTCTAGTAAGCTGTAACATACCGTGGTCTCAGATAGAGAATCCTGTATTTAAAAATTTTATTGAAGATTGCGTATCTGGAAAATTTGAAAAAACTGCTGAGGTCCCTTCAGAATGTTTGTTGAGGCAGACTTACGTAAATGAATTATACAACGAAGAGATGGAAAAAATTAGAGACGAATTAAAAGACGAGTATATATATGTAAGTGTTGATGAAACCACAGATGCTAGAGGTCACCAAATCGCTAATGTGATAGTAGGTGCAATGCTTGAAGATGATGTTGGAACTCCACACGTGCTGTCAAGCAAAGCTTTGAAAGAAACAAACAATATCAGTATAACTAACACTGTAAAATGTGCTCTGGATGATTTGTGGGGCCCTGGCCACAATAAGCATGATAAGGTGTTGTTGTTATTGACTGATGGTGTGGGGTATATGTTAAAAGTTGGAAGAAATTTGAAAGCAATTTTTCCAAACATTGTCCATGTTACATGTTTAGCCCATGCTATTAACAGAGTTGCTGATCGAGTTCGTGTTCTTTTTCCAGAAGTTAACCGATTAATTTAAAATGTAAAGAAAGTATTTCGCAAATCTCCGAAAAGAGTAAGAGCATTAAGAGAAATGTTTAAAGGAATTCCTTTGCCTCCAAACCCAACAATTATTCGTTGGGGAACATGGATCGAGGCTGCCACTTACTATAACAAGTATTTTCATGAAATAAAAAGCGTTATAGACACATTTCGTAATTCAGACGCACAGTGTATCGTCAAAGCAAAAAAATCTTTACTCAGTCCAAAAGTTCGAAACGACTTAAATTTTATAGCACAGTATCTTCAAGTAATTCCAGATGCTATAAATAAACTGCAGTGCCAAAATCTATCTCTTGGTGAAAGTTTGACCATAGTAGAAAATACATACAAACATATATCTAAATTAAATTTGAATGAAGATGGAAAACAGATTTTTAAAAAGCTAAAAGTGGTTTTGCAGAAAAATGCCGGATATGAAATTATGAAAAAAATTCGTGAACTGATATCGGGAAGGAGATAGTACTAGATTCAACGATATATCGTTCTACATTTGATTACTTCCGTCGTTTTAAATATGCACCAATTACAACAGTTGCAGTCGAAAGATCTTTTAGCCAGTTAAAGTGGATATTTACTGCACGACGCCGCAGATTAATAGTAGAAAACTTAGAGAAAATTTTTGTCGTCTATTACGAAAATCACTTAAGATCAACACAAAACTAAATAAAGTTATAAATTAAAACGGATATTTATTTAAGTTGATATGTCGATCCCAGGTTAATATTTACTAACAGAGTGTAAAGCAAGATTAATTAACCTTATGTAGCAAAAACTACGTTCTAGTTACAATGCACTTCTTGGAGGCTTATAATGTGTAGGCAGAAAAGTCTGTTTTTTACTAAATGGACATTCTGTTTTACTACCTCTTTGACAAATATATATTTGCTCCCGCGATAACGATATATGTATGACTGGTCACGGTCAGTCACGGTGCTGTAATTCACGTTATTTTTTTCACACTGTTATTTCAACGTGACTATGTCACGCCTGTTACTCATATCACCTTATGATATTGTCGCGGTGCTCTAGCTGGTTTTTAACTATAAGAAATGAGGTTGGAATCAGTTAGAGGACATTCTATTTTTTAGTCAATAGGTACGTACACTTTGGCTAATTAATATCAAACATTCCCGTACCGAAAACCCCGAGGTATGAATACTTATTACATTTATGACCGTGTTTTTGTCACACTGTTATCACTATCATACAAGTAATTGATCCAAAATAACCTTCACACTTTTTTTACATGCCTGTCGACATTTTGGACTGTCGCACATTATAAGTAAAAAGATGTACTTATGGGAACATTATTTAGGAATATGCGGCGTGTTATTATTTTGGATCAAGTTTATACAACGATTTGTATGTACATTATTAACATGGAACCTATTTACACATTGATACCTTTCACGCTATTTCACTCGCTCTCAGGCAGCAGGCGTCATCCGATTTTCGCTACTTCCGAACACTCCCGACTGAGCCCGATTAGAGCCGAGTTGAGTCACAGTCACAGTACTCCCGCGCCACGCCACGCTCACGGCGTTTGTCGTGATCGTGATTTGAGTAACAGACTGCGCTAGGAACAGTAGGAACGTATGTGATTTTGTCACGTTGTTACTTTGTGAAAAGTCACAGTGACAACTTTTGACGGCGACTCACTGTGACTTTGTCATCGTGACGTTATTTTTCCCCCATCTCTACGCCCCGCCCGCGCCGGGTCCCAGCCGTCCCAGGCTGGGCCAGAGAGACCAGGAGATGGTGCGCCTCATCGGACAGCACCTTCTCTCTATTGGCCTCGAGTGAGTACCCGGCTCTCAAGTCCTCAACTTAGACTAAGATATAGTCTCGCAACTTACAACCGTTGATTCAAATATCTAATATGTTAAAATTTGCATAATCATATTGTATGATTTATAATACCGTTAAACTTTGTTTTAATGGTGCATCACTAAAACATTGCCCCAACGGCCATCTTGAATTATTAAAGCTAGTGAAGGCACTAGCTTTAATAATTCAAGATGTCCGCTCTCTTCTATCTTCTATCTTAGGCCTTGTCATGTGTGGTTGTCAATTGTAATGTCTTTGACTAAGTAAATGCATTTTAAACTTTAATATGATTTTACTCATTTAACTCTATACAACAAATAACCTCGCCGACCCTGGAGCCATCGTCGTCGTGTCGCAAAGCTGATGCGTAAGTTTGCTGTGTAAGTTCTGATCAACCACTGCCGATCCACGTTGACCTCTTGATAGGTTATCGGTCCCAGTCCAGAAGGCCAGACTACGAAGTCAACTGTGAGCAACTTCAGAAGATTAAGCAAACAGGTACGTACTCATATAATACAGAAATTTGTGTGCACCGTTGAAAAATGGCGACTAACGGTACTTCTGGGGACGGCGACGGCCACGTGGTTGCTGGCGCTCCTGCTGGTGGATCTGTCACCAATCCACCTGAGCCTGGAGGCGGCTCTGCTGCGTCATCGACTACGTTTAGCGCTGGCGGAGCTGGCGTCAACATAGAGAAATTGGAAGGCGTCAGTAATTACAACACATGGAAGTTTACAATGAGAATGATATTAACACTAGAAAACCTTTATGGCTGTGTGCTTGGGCAAGACACTGATGTCCAGCGCGATCAGCGTGCTCTCGCGAGGATTTGTTTAGCATTGAAGACGTCCTGTTACCAGTACGTGCGTGACTCCAAGACTGCAAAGGAGGCTTGGACAAGCTTGGCCAAGGTTTTTGAGGACAAGGGTCTGTACCGGAGAGTGCTGCTGCTGCGGCGACTTTATCGCATGGAATTCAGCGAATACTCGACAATGTGTGAGTACATAGAAGCCTTTATGACATTAGTCCAACAACTGGCTGATGTTGGAAAGCACATTGAAGACAGCGAGGTTGCAGAGTTGCTGTTGAGCGGCTTGCCAGCCGAGTATGATGCTTTGGTCTCTAACCTGGAAACGGCCTGCATGACCGGCACCTTGTCGAGTGAGTTGGTGCGCTCCAGGATCCTTCAGGAAGAATTCAGGAAACAGGATGGTACTAACACTGTGGGGGCAAATGCTGCTTTTTTTGTCAAGAAAAAGAAACAAGTCACTTGCAATTACTGTCGGAAAGTTGGACATGTGCGTGCAAAGTGCTATAAATTAAAGCGTGATAAAAAAGTAGTGAGTACTAGTGATAGTAATAACATTTTTTTAGTTACTGCCCTCATGGTGAAACATAAAGCTACGGATTTTTATGTAGATTCTGGGTGTTCAGTCCACCTAACTAATAATAAGGAATATCTTTCTAATTTCAAATCTTGTAATAACAAATTTATAACTATTGCAAATGGCAAAGAGTTACAATGTTTAGGTACAGGTGACATCAATGTTCTAGATAACAATGTACTAAATAATTTAAAAGATATTCTATATGTTCCTGAATTAGCTACAAATCTTTTGTCTGTTAGTAAATTAACTGAGAGTGGTTTTCAAGTTATATTTGACAACTCGCAATGTTCTATTGTAGATAAGGCCACTGGCAATTGTACAGGCACTGCTTCTAACTATAATGGTTTATACAAGCTTAATGTTAAAAATGTAGGTGTGTGTCAGTCTGTTGTAGCCTCGCAAGAAGTGTACTCTTCCATGTTCCTGTGCCCTAGACAGGAATCACAGAGTACTAATGTCGCTGCTCTGTCTGTGCCAGCTGAGGTTTGGCATCGACGGCTTGGTCACCTGAGTCTGCCAGGTATGTGTTCATTAAAGGATGGTGCGGCTTCCGGTGTTCTGTTTCAGTGTAAACAGCCCTTGGAGAACTGCGTGGCTTGTCTCGAGGGAAAGTTAAAAGCTCAACCGTTCCCTGTCGGGAAAGCGACACGTGCCTGCCAACCTTTGGAACTGATACATAGTGACGTGATGGGGCCAATGCAAGAAAGCAGCTTTGGTGGTGCGAGGTACCTGGTTACGTTTACGGATGACTGCACAAGAAAATCCTTCGGGTACCTACTCAAGAATAAATCGGAGGTAATGTCCAGTTTTATTAAATTTAAATCGCTTGTAGAGAAGCAGTTAGGTTTGCCAGTTAAAGTTTTACGTTCCGATGGGGGTGGAGAATATTGCAACTCTAAATTTGCTGAATACTTGGCAAAAGAGGGCATAATTCACCAAACAACCATACCATACACCCCGCAACAAAATGGTGTGTCAGAACGCCTGAATGCTATTTTATTAAACAAAGCTAGATGTATGTTACAAAATGCCAATTTAAGTAAAAAATTCTGGGCTGAAGCAGTAATGTGTTCAATTTATTTGAAAAATAGGAGTCCGACTTCTGCCTTGTCAGGCATGACTCCAGAAGGTGCCTGGACAGGTTCGAAACCGAACCTCAGTCATTTAAGGGTGTTTGGATGCATTGCATATTCTCTGGTACCTGCACAAAAACGTCAAAAATTAGATGCTAAAAGTAAAAAAAATATATTTTTGTTGGCTATTGTGAAAATTCAAAAGGGTACAGGGTTGATTGACCCCTCCAATCCAACTAAAGTGATTTTTTCCCGGAACGTAGCTTTTCTAGAAGAGAAATTTTATGAACCAAAGAAAAATAATAATGAATGTGATAAACTTTATGATGAATTGTATTTTTATGAATGGTGTGACAATGACAATAGTCACCTTAATGATAGTAATTCTTCTAATATTGATAAGGAAAAAAGTTCTAGTCAGAAAAATGAAGTGGTCATTAGTAATAATAAAAATATTTTAAGTTTATCGAATTCTAGTCATTCTATAATTTTAAATGATAGTGATATTAGTAAAAATAATTTATCCAATGAAAATAATTTTGATGAAAATAACCTTGATTCATCTGTGATTTCAGAGCTGGAGTACTGCATGAGCAGTGAGAGTGAGACTTTCTCTGCTGACTCGCCGCGTGATGACGCGGATGTTGACGTGTCATCGTACGAGGCGTCAGCTGGAGGGGAGGACATCGAGCATCCCGTGACGCCTGTACTCAGTGAACGCCCTCTGCGTAGTACTCGCTCAAAACTTCCATCAAGGTATGATGATTTTGAAACTGATTTTTCTCTCATGGCTCATTCATCTATAGATGAGCCTCAGACATACGAGGAAGCAGTATCTGGTGTAGACAATCACAATTGGCAAGCCGCCATGGAGCAGGAGTATAATTCATTGCTCGCTAACAAGGTGTGGTAGCTCGTGGATCGCCCGGTGGGAGAGCAGGTGATAAAGTGCAAATGGGTCTATAAGAAAAAATGTCATACTGCTGGTAAGTTTGATAAGCATAAAGCCCGTTTAGTTGCCAGGGGCTTCACGCAAATACATGGTGTAAATTATACTGACACCCGTTCGACATTCCAGTATGCGAATATTGTTTTCATTAGCGAACAAATTAGACCTAAATATAGACCACATTGATGTCACTACTGCATTTCTTAATGGGGATTTACAGGAAATCATTTATATGGAACAGCCCCCTGGTTTCAGTAATGGGGATAAAAATAAAGTCTGTTTATTGTTAAAAGGTATATATGGATTGAAGCAGGCAAGCAGAATTTGGAATAAAAAAAGTTCATGACTTGTTTTCTTCAAATTCATTTGTACAAAGTAAATGTGAACCCTGTGTCTATACTAAAAGGTCACAGAATGATCTGGTTATAGTAGCCTTATATGTAGACGATTTTTATATGTTTTACAGTAGAGACAGCAGCAATTACAAGAAACTATTACATGTTTTTGGAAATTAATTTTAATATTAAGAATCTTGGTCCTCTCAAGAGCTGCTTAGGAATGAATGTAACTCGTGATAGGTCCAAAGGTATTTTAATCTTAGATCAATCTGAATATGTCAGAAAATTACTAATAAAATATAACATGCAAAATTGTAAACCTGTCTCGACTCCCATGTTGCCTAATAGTAAGCTGATAATGCCTAAAATAGGATTTGATGATAGTGTATATAACTTTAGACAACTTATGGGTTCCCTTATGTACTTGTGTGTATGTACAAGAGCTGATATTGCATTTTTCCTGTAGCCATTTATGTCAGTTTAACAATTGTTTTGATCAGACTCACTGGCAAGCAGCGAAACGTATATTAAGGTATTTGTCTGGGACAATTAATTATGGCTTGGTATTTACAAGACATAATAATTGGACTTTGAATGCCTTCGCAGATGCAGATTGGGGAAATAATTGTATTGATAGAAAGTCTTACACAGGTTTTGTAATCAAACTGCAATGATAGCATAAATTGGGAATCCAGGAAACAACGATGTGTAGCACTTTCTAGTACCGAGGCAGAATATTTAGCAATGAGTGATACTTGTAAAACATAATAGATTTGTACAGGCTTGTAATGTAAAATTATTTTAGTGCTTGCATATAAATATACATATACATGTCTAAGACTGCCGGTATGCCTGCCTGCCAATACCAATCACATGTCTAGGGCTTGCAATCCGGATATCCGGATATTCGTTTTATCCGGATACCCGCGAATTTTTTTATCCGGTTAATTTTCTATACACTATTCGGATAATACGGATATTTCGGATAATTAAAATAAATTAATAACTATAATATATACTGCTCAAAGGTTAACTGGAAGAGATCCCTTATAGGGATAAGTTCGCCTTTGTACCTATATGTTAATTGTAATAGATGTATTTTTTAACTGTTTTTGTGTACAATAAAGCGTTTACTTACTTACTTAAATATAATTAATATACCAAGCCGTAGAAAGTATCATAATAAAGATTAAATACCTGAACAAGCTGGCTTTTTCAAAGGAAAAGGCACTAGAGAACAAATTGTAACCATCGAACAACTGATTCCTGAAGAAATCCTTCGAATTTAACACCCCCTTGATCTTGTGTTTTATAGACTACTTGGTCTGTCGATCAACAAATCTTTAGCAAAATTCATGGTTATAGATCGAACAAAGCCGCTAGAGCTCAGTGAGACGCTCGATCTCCAATATGAGAGCAGCTTTGTATACCTGGGCTCTACCAGAACGATGGCTCATGCGAATCAGATGTACGAAAGCGGATTAGCATGGCAAAAAGCGCGATGACAAGAGTAAACAGGATCTGGACAGATATATCAATCTTACTAAAAACCTAGAGGGCTCTGGTGTTTTCGATCTTCACCTACGGTGCGAAAACCTGGACCCTCAAAAAGGCAGATAGATCTCGCATTGACGCATTTGAAATGTGGTGCAGGAGCGGAATGTTACCAGTTCCTTGGACAGCCCACCGCACAAATATGTAAATTCTTCCAGAAGTGGGAGTCACCGTTAGGCTGACGGCAATCTGTCTCCGCAGGATCTTCGATCACCTAGCTAGGAACAAAAATGACACCCTCGAAGTGCTCCTGATGACAGGGAAAGTACAGGGAAGGCAACCATGAGGAAGAAGCTCTATGCGCTGGACAGACAGAATCAAAATCAAACAAAATACGACTAAAAACTAAATTAAACTGATTAAAGTATAGAAGCAGATAGAATATAATTTTAAATATTGCAGAAGACAATAAAATACGTAAGCATCACACGTTTTTTATTGTCTTCTGCATTTTTTTTTTCATGAACCACTACTCTGCTCCGAGATAACTGGTATATTGGAGATTTTATCTTAATGTTCAGTAGGTATATGTTATCTTCTCGCTGTAAAGTTTAAATTGTGATTGCAAATGTGATTAGATTTTTAATATTATGATAAAATAAAAACTACTCGTATTTTCCATTTACTTTTAAACCTTTACCGCATACGAAGCCATATATGGCAGATATGAACTTGGACCTTATTGGCACAGGTCAAAGTTCAAATTCAAACAATTTTTTTTTTCTATATGCGGTAAAGGGTTAAGAACTTGTCTTTTCACCATTGTTTTTTCTTTTTGAATATTAATTGGCTAAAATCATTTGGTCAATTTCTTACTGTTAAATTGTATATTTTATCTATTAGTATATGATATAAAACCATACTACACTCATTTATTCGGCAGCAAAAATACGAAAATACCTATGTATAAACTGAAATTAAACAACAACGAAACAAGTACCTATACGTCACACTTACAATTAAAAAAGAGTACAGCGGCACTAAAACTAAAATAAATCACTACCTAGCGGCATGGTACATTAGTATCATCGAAATGTTAACCATATTTCGTGTTTTATTAAAAATAATATGAATATCCGTATTATCCGCTGTATCCGGATATCCGGATAGTAAATAATTTTAGTATTCGAAATATCCGGATACGAAAAATGGACGGGTATTGCAAGCCCTATTTCCAACCCTCTTGTTTTTTAGACCGAAGAATTAGTTTTGTCTGAGCTGAAATCCTAACTAAGCTCAATAAAGTTAGCCAACGTCAGATTACGATGATATTCAACTTCGGCCTTTTTTCGTTCCCTTATTGCATCAGTGCACTGTGAGTCCCACCACGGAGACGGAAGTTTGCCAGATGCAGCATTTTTAAAGGGAAAAACCGACTCCGCACATTGATAATAGCATCCGAGAAGGCTAAGGCACACTCATCAATATTATCAGAAGAAATTTCCAACAGTAAAAGGAGAAAGAAGATTAAGCTTTTGTTTGAATTCATTCCAGTTAGCATTAAAAAGGATAAATTTGAGTAGGGGCTCGGGGGGGCTACATATATATTTAGAAAAGAGGGGAAAATCAATTGCAATAGGGAAATGGTCGCTTTCATTTCAAAAGACGAATTTAAAACCTGCCATGATAATTGTGAAGCTAGGCCAGGGGAACATAAAGAAAGGTCTAATTGCACTGTTCACCTCGTTCTGACGAGATCTTCTGGCGGCGGAACCAGTATTTAAAATGCATAATATCTGTCTAATATCTCGAGAAGCTGAAGTCCTGAATCATCAGTTTGCCACTGCCCCACATTTGATGATGCCAGTTAAAATGACCCAGTATTAAAACCGGAGTGGGGAGAGATGATAACATTGACAGTAGATCGTTTAAAATATTTTTTGAAGGATGAGGGATATAAATGGATACAAAGGTAGCATTCGTTTGAATAGAAACTGCATGAAACCCTCCTTTATTAGCCGTTGTAATAATCTTATAAGACAAGGTATTTTTAACAAGAATTGCACTGCCAGCATATCCGTCAGGTTTCACGTCACGGATGCAGGTAAAACCTGGGATACTGAAATTGGAGTCCGGCTTGAGCCAATTTCAGATAGAGCAAATATCATGGGATTATATTTATTAGGGTCGTTCTCGCGAGTCGTTCAAATCACTGTTCCAGGCGGCAAATAGGTATAAATAACATTCTGATTTAGAATTGTTGTATGCAGTAAGTTTTGTCTCAAAAAGTACTAGAGGAGTATTTTGACTCATATGCCTGCACCTATTAATAAACACATGAGATCAAAAAAATACTGCAAAATCTCATTACCCTCTCGTTCCAAATTACAAACTAAAACATTGGTTGATGTATATAAACACTTCTATAAAATAATCTTCAAATTTTTAACAGCGATGTGATTAAGTAGCAATTTAGGCATAAAACTTCCGTGAAGCTAAAACTTTAAATTGTGAATAGGTCCTTCATTGAGTGGTGGCAGTAAGGGCATTATTCCAGCGCCGCACCTCCTCAGTATACCTACGTATCTGGTAGAGTGACGCCGTGCGCACCATTTACGAGAAATTTAAAATTTACGTTCACGAAACATAGTTTGTCACTGTGCTCATTACCTTCGGCCATTTTATACAGTAAATACTAATTATAATTTTCTGTTTTATGTCTCATTTAATTGCTTCTTTGTAGAGAATTTAATAATATAAATATCACATTTTCAATTACGCTTGGTATTTAAATTTACCAAGACAAACCGTCAAAATCTTTCATCTCCATATCATTACCTTCCTTACCCTCCAATTTTTTGCCGAAAGGTAAAGATCGTGTTTGGATGGTAGTGATTTAAAAAAGTTTTTAGTAGTTAAGAATAGCATAATTCATGATTTTTACTAAACAGCACAAGAATGCTTTTACTAAACTGCACAAAAATGCATTTTACCCAGTAGTTTTGTGCCATAAGCACATGCTTACTTTGTCTCTTCTTTATACCCCGGGAAATAAATGGTGTTGGCAAACTAATTGATACTAAGTTTCTCCTTCATATAGGTACATATTATGACTATGGGGTATTGTAATAATGACATTGGTAAAATTTTAAAACCCTGTTTTTGGGATTGATTAAAAGCAGTACTTAATTATTTTACGATAAAAAAAGAAGCCAATAGGGGAAGAATAATTAGACATCGCAATAAACAAGAATAGTTAAGTATAAAAAATATCTCATATAATATAAAAATAAAAGAAGGTTTCTCTTAAGAAAGAAAGAAAATACAATTTATAAAAAAGGAGAACGACAAATTCAAAGCCTTTTTGTTTGAAATCTCGCCTCCAGTCCAATGACACGACCTGTTAGTGAAATACGAAGGCAATAAATCTGGGGGCACCAGCACCTGTTATATCAATCCTTTAGCTATAAATAATACAAAAACTCTTGGTGGCATGCGCAAATTACTCAGAATAAATCGGGATCAATACATGAAATTAATCAATTGTATCAGTGCTTTGCGAAATCGCATTAAATGAATGAAAAAATACGCCAGTATGTATAAAGAGTTAGCACTAATTGACTGGCACGTTGTTATATGGCGGATTAGCAAAGCAATATTATATTATTATTTTTATTTAAATAACCAAAAATGTTAAGGTTAATCAGCAAATTGCATAAAGAGAAAACTGCGTTTAGAAAGCGAAGAAAAACATTAGAGGAGCAAGAAAAGCAGGTAAGTACAAAAAACAATTGAAGCTAGCGTGGAAAAAAGAACGATTTACTAAAAGATATACCGAAAGAAAAATATCATTGAGCTATTATTTAATGAAAGTATTAGTAAAGGATTAAGTCAGAAATATGAATCGCTGGACAAACATGATACTCTAGCTAGACTGAAAAAATTTTTTTTGTTGATCTATGTATATTATAAAAAAAATTTTTTTAAATGCTTAGTGCTAGATTGATCTTTTACGTTTTAATAAATATATTTTTTGGAAGAATGTTTAATGCTAAGAAGTATTTTATCTTTTGGTGACCTCTTATGTTTTAATAAAGATATTATTCTTAGAATGTTTAATGCCAAGATTATTTTATCTTTTGTGGATAACATAATGTATTTTCGCATAAAAAAAAATTGAATGTTTCATGCTAAGCATCCTATTTTTGCTGAATATTTTAAATTATGAATCCTGAAAATTTCTAAAACATGTTTTATTTTATAAAAACATTACCTACTTCAAACCATAATCAGTAATTTTAGATATGTTTTATCACCCTAATATTAGTCAAATTATACAAAACTTATGAAAATCACATTACCTTCCATACGCACTCATTACCATCTTGCCATATTTCATTACCATCCAAGCTCTCATTATTTTCCATGTAAGGTGCTTTGGGGTATATTCGACATATTTTTAGGCGAGTGTAGAGTATGTTAGGGTTTGGGCTCGTAAGTAAGAATATAAGAAGTATTCCTTCCAGTAATGAGATCTTTACGAAATTGGATATATTCATCAACGCTTTGTGAAAATAGCGTTGTAATATGTTGCTTGAATTTGGGAATAAATGTAAATAAAAAAAAAATATTTTGAATACCATTTCTTAAGGAGTCGCTAATTTCGAAGGTTTGTAGAAATGGTTTTTATGCAATATGAGTTTAAGAATCATATTTCTGTTTAGTTCTAATTTACCCCCTCAAAAAATCCCGCTGATTCACGGTAAAGAACTTTTTTTTTGTATAACTCACAAATTATTTTCGAATTTCCCCCGCACGAATTCATTGTTTTTTATAAAATAATGTTTCTTTTATATGTTTAATAATCTAGAAATTTGCATTTAGAGAATTCATAACTCATTTATGAAGAAAATATTAGTCTAACTCTGATAATGGACTGGAAAACCTAGTTTGGGGTTATTTCGAAAGTACATTTTTTCGAATTTCACCCGTGGGATAAATTCGATAGCTTTTTTTAATCTACAGATAGACCGTTATGCTGTACTCATTATTACGACAAAAATGACAATGTAACGTAAAAACAAACGAACAATGATTTAACTTAGCAGGTTCCCGAGTTATGTGGTATGGGGTAATTTCAAAACTCCTCATAAGGCACTAAATCGCACTTTTTTTATTTAATCGACCGCAACACACGTGCGCTCACGACTAGCGACACGAAGTGAACTGAAGCGGGGAGCAGATAAACATGGCGTCTTGACAAGCGTTGCAAGCGTAGTAATTGTTCCCGGTTTAGTAGATATGTGTGATTTTCGAGTTATCCCCATTTTCGACTTTACCCCAAAGCACCTTATAATAAAACCGTACATTGCACAAGGGTGCCTTTTGTTTTATATTATTCTATGAGAGTATATGAACCATATTAAACAATTCAAATAAAAAACGGCATTTCTAAAAAAAGTCAAAATTTACAAAATCTGAACGACTCGCGAGAACGACCCATTAATTAAATAAAATTTTATTAAGAACACTACGACACGACTGTTCCATTGGATTGGAGCACCACCTGGTCCATTATCGAAGGATGAAATAAGTGAGGAGATCAGAGGGGCAACGTGGGACATCGTATTAATGGAAGAAGATGGATTGACTTTTGAAATGACAGTAAGCAACTGGATGAAAATTGCGATTATACGTTCAATTGAAGAGGAGGATTATTTGATGCAGCACCAATAGGCGGAGGAGCGAGATCTTCATTTAGAAGCTTCATGTGAGCTGCTTTATCATAACCTTTACGGGCGAGATTTTATTGAAACCGTTTTTTTATACGATGTTGAAGCTGAAAGAGGAGCAGCCGATTTTTTGATGTTACATTGTCAGATGAATTCGGGACAGGATTTGGATGCTTTACATTGCTGTTTTAGCGTACATTGATGCACTTTTGCTAACTGCTACTAAAGCTTCATAAATATGGACCAAAATAAAATTGCCGCCACTCAACCGCTACTAAGGCCCAGGAAAAAGAATCTAGACAATAATAATGCACCGCACAGCGATGATGAAGGTCAAAGCAAGCACTTAAAAGCACTTCAAAAAATTTCCGAAAGCGACAAATTAATCCATAACCTCAGAAAAGAGAACGCTAAACTGAAGGACGCAATTAAAAAAAATAATAGCAGTATTAAAATAGTTCAATCGGAAGAGATTTTAAACGAAAATAAATTACTGAAACAATTACTCCATGAAAAAGAGCAATACTGCCTGAAGTTAGAAGATACTATTGCTAAAAATATAAATAACAGTATTATTGGTAGCCTTGAGAACGACACGGAAATTTTAACACCTCTTAAAAGTAAAATAGAAAGGAGTGAAAAAGAAAATTTTAATTTAGCATTAAGAATAGAAGAACTAGAAGGTGAAAATAAACAACTCTGCGATCTGATAACATCAAATGGAACTGGCATGACGGAAATCAAAGAGAACTCTAAGCCATACTTAGAGTTAAAAAACGAAATCACACTTTATAAGAAAAAAGTTAAAAAATTAACACAGAGACTGAGTAAGTTACTTACAGAATACAATAACTTAAACAACAAATTCAAAGCGCAGGTAAACCAGGCATGCTCAATTAAAACGCTGCACAAGAAAGTAAATGCACTACAAGAAAACATAAATAACATATTGAAATCTGAAGAAAAATCTAGTATAATCAGCATAGAACCAAACATTACAGTAAAGGGAAGTAATCAAACTGCTGCACATAGCGTAAGCGATGTTTTTTGTACTCCACAACAGACCACTGCTGATGCGAAACCCAAACTCTTACTCCTCTCCGACTTCCACGGAACTGAAATTATATCTATGCTTTCACAAATACGACGTCGAGACTATAACTTTGAGTCGGATATTATAATCACCGGGACTTCAGATCGAGTTCTCAGCAATATAACAGAAAAAACCAAGGTCTTCACAAAAAAGGATTGTGTAGTTATAATGTGTGGCGGTAGTGACTAATTTTTATTTGCCTACTAAACAGTCGATATTATTGAAAAAAGTGTCAAAATTTTAGCTCATACTAACGTTATTGTCTGTAACGTGCCTTTAAGTATTGATCAGAATTCAATGTATTTCAATCATTTTATTAATAAGCTCAACATAGAACTATATAAACGTCTTGAGGGCTATGAGTTTGTACATTTATGTGATATTGATCGTTTTATCGATATTCCTGACTACAAATCTGATGGGTACAAATTTACCGCTAGGGGGAAATATAAAGTAGCAACTGCCATTAACGCTAAACTTAAATACATTCAAAACAAATTCTACAATAGTTTATCTTTTTAGGGTTCCGTACCTCAAAAGGAAAAAACAGAACCCTTATAGGATCACTTTGTTGTCCGTCTGTCCGTCCGTCTGTCAAGACCCTTTTTCTCAGGAACGCGTGGACGTATGAAGCTGAAATTTATATCAATTACTCAGGTCTACTGTCCCTTGAAGCTGTGAAAAAATCAAACTTCTAAGCCAACGCAATCAAAAGATACAGCCATTTATGCCGCAAATTTTCGACACTTGCAAGGGAATCAAAACCTACAGGGTGCTTCCCGTGAACTCAGAATCTTGAAATTTGGTACGAAGCAACGTCTTATAGCATAGATAAAGGAATAATTACGAAAACCATAAATTTTTTTTTTAATACCTAACTTTGCACCTAATTTGCATATTTTCGACACTTGCAAGGGAATCAAAACCTACAGGGTGCTTCCCGTGAACTCAGAATCTTGGTACGAAGCAACGTCTTATAGCATAGATAAAGGAATAATTACGAAAACCATAAAAAAAAAATTTAATACCTAACTTTGCACCTAATTTATATGGGGCGCTATACATACCAGGTGCAAACTTAACTTAACCACTTAGGGATGGAAAGTGTTTGTACGGAACCCTCGGTGCGCGAGTCCGACTCGCACTTGGCCGGTTTTTTTTATAAATAATCTCAGTAACTGTGAAGGGCTAATGTTAATGCATTTAAACATCAATAGACTTAGAAATAAACTTTTAAGCTTAGAAGCATTTATTGCATGTGACTTACCTCAGAAACCTATCATCATATTTATAACTGAATCGTGGCTTGAGCCAGATGAATACAAAACTATTTCATTACCTGGGTATATTACAGCGACTCAATCATCTCGTGCATTCACAAAAGGCGGTGGCACAATAATTTTTATTAGGGATGATTATGCCGACAGGTTTAAAGAGGTAAATGTTGATGAATTTTCCAGTGAATCTGTATTTGAGATCAGTGCTTTAAACTTCGAGATAACCCATTCAAAAACAATTCATTTTATAGTGCTATTCCCGAGAGAAGCCCGAATTCCAACTTTAATATTTTTATCGATAAATTAGATCAATATCTTAATCACCTAAAGAACAGATCTGTACTGATTGCTGGCGATTTTAATGTTGATTTTGCTGATAAGGAGGACAGTAGAACCAAATCACTAAAACGGGTACTACTTGAACATAATTTGCAGTATATAATTACTGAATCAACTCGTATCACGGACTCTACCTCAACTAGCATAGACAACTTTGTTACCAATATTGTGGATTATACTGATGTAGCGGTCGTTCCTTGTACATTTTCTGACCATGATGCCCAAGTTATGACAATTATAACTCCAATCACATCTCATATATGTAAGAAAGGTATCTCGAAATATGTTTATAAAAGGGTTTTTAGCAAACAAGCTACTAATAGCTTCAGAGATGACCTTGCAAAAATTGATTGGAGTGGAATATTTCTTGACTATGATTGTAATATCAAAGTTAATGTATTTTATGAGGTGTTTTTAAACTTAGTAAATAAGCATTTTCCAACAAAAAAAATATTACTTAAACCGACCCGAAAAACATGGCTCTCTAAAGGAATTAAAACGTCTAGTATCAATAAGCGAAAGCTATACTTACTATCAAGACGTACGAAAGATGATAGACTAAAAGTGTATTTTAATCTATATAAAAAAATATTCCGAACAACATTAATAACAGCAAAAAAATTGGATATACGGAAGACTATTGCAACAGCAAAAAATAAATCACGCGCTGTATGGAAAATGGTTAATGAAATTACAGGCAGAAAAGGGAATTCTACTAAAAACCACAAAATTAAATTAAAAATTAAAAACAATTTGATTGAAAATAGACAGGCTGTAGCGAATGCTTTCAATGATTTTTTTGTTAACGTTGGTAAAAGCGCACGTCATGAAAGCAACACACAATTTATGAGATTTTTAAAAATTGCGATTAAAAATAAAAACATAAAATCTATATTTCTCGACCCTATCATTGAACCAGAAGTAATACGCGTAGCAAAAAATCTTAAAAACAGTAGCACTTATGGTCCTGATGACATAAATACATCAATAATAAAAAATAACATTGACTTACTCTGCATTCCTTTATGTATTATTTACAATGACTGTTTCCTCGAGGGAACCTTTCCCACTTTATTTAAGAGAGCTAAAGTTATTCCAGTACATAAGAAAGGATGTAGATCAGACATTAATAACTTTCGGCCAATATCACTACTTTCTGTTTTGTCGAAAATCATGGAGAAGTGCTTATATGCTAGGCTGGAGAGGCATCTCGAAAGAAATGATCTTTTCTCTCGGTACCAATATGGCTTCAGGAGTTCGAAGAACACCACTAACACTGATTGATTTAGTCATAGAAGTTATGCAAGCTCTTAATGATGGACGCTGCTGTGGGGGAGTGTTTTGTGATCTTACCAAGGCATTCGACTGTGTTGATCACGAAATACTCCTCACTAAATTGGAGTACTACGGTATACGCGGAACAGCTTGGAATCTCCTGAAGTCATACCTTACTATGCGTACTCAATATGTCGAGATTAGGGGCGATAACAGTGAATGTCCGGTTAAATCGATAGAAAGGACCATAAGATACGGTGTTCCGCAAGGATCTGTGCTGGGTCCTCTTCTTTTCATCATATTTATTAATGATCTACCACTAAATATTACTTGCGGAACCCCGTATCTTTATGCCGATAACACGAGTGTCGTACTGAAATGTAAAACTGAAGCTGATTTAGACACGCATATGCAGGCGTGTTGGTCACAATTGTCTACCTGGTTTAACTCAAACGGGCTAAAAGTTAATGGTACGGAAAGTTTTTACATGGTTTTCCGCCGTGGAGTTAATAGTCCCGATACTGTCTGTAGTATTCCCATTGAAAAGTCGAACTGCGTGCGATTTTTTGGCGTTGAGTTACATCCCTTTTTAAGATGGCACCAACAGATTGACCAATTAACAAATAAATTAGCTACGGCTTGCTACGCCCTAAAAAGTCTAGCGAGTACAGCAGACAGATCCACACTAAAAACTGTTTATTATGCATACTTGGAAAGTGTAATGAGGTACTGCATTGAGGTTTGGGGAAACTGCACAAACATTGGTACGGTGCTCTTAAAACAAAAAAAAGCCCTCCGATTTCTTACGGGGTGTCCACATGTACCTGTTACTCACAGATCCATGTTTGTAGAACACAAAATTATGACTGTTGTGTCCTTATATTTGTACTGTGTCTGCTTGTATGTATTTAAAAATAAAGACCAACTAAAAGTCTCTAGACAAAACACATACAAACTCCTTAGAAATAAAAATGAATTTTCAGTACCCAAGAGTAATTTTAAATATTTTGACAAAACTTTAAACAGTACTGCAATTAGAGCTTATAATAAATTGGACATTAGTATTAAGGAATGTAGTAGCTAGCTACAGAATATTTGAACGAAAATTAAGAGATTATTTTACAAGTAGACCTTTCTATTCAATTAAGGAATTTTATGCTAGAGCGCTAGATTAATTTTTAAATAAGTATTCAATATTATTATTTTAATTTATATTTAATTTTCATTAAAATACGACATGTTTATAATTAAATTTATTTTGTTATCAATAATGATTTGATTTTACTTGACATTTTATTTATTTTAATTGAGCATTTTGTTACTTTTACTTCTTTTATACTTGTATTTGCACGCATTTGAGTATGTTTTATCGCAAATAAATGATTGATTGATTGTGCACGGCAGATCGATCGCGCGTCGTTTCGGAACCCGGAAGTGCACGACCGGCCATGCGGAGATGCGCGTGCGACTAATTGCAATTTGTTTTGGTCCAGATAAGATAGGTGAGCGCGCCCCTCCCCCCGCACCGCTTACCCCCAGCGTAACTCAAACGAATATCCACGCGTTACTAATTATTTATTCGGACAGCACATTATATTATCAAAATTTTACCTATGTTTTTTTTCTCAGAAATGGCATCTTTTATTGATACCTTATGCCTCGGAAAAATTTGAACGGTCATTAAAATGTCACCCTGTATTTGTCACAATATGAAAAAAAAACAATTTTTAAAAGGAATAAGGCCTCTTAAGAATATGAAATGTTGTCAATTGACATGACATGACATTGTAGCCCTGTTGAATATCTGTTAACATATGCTATAATTTGATTTCAGAAATTAACAAGAAGAAACACCAGGTCAAACCGCTCGATCCCCTGGGTAAGTGATATAAGATATAAGAACTTATACTATAATATTCATATTATATACGTGTGGGATTGATGCTAACAGAATATAAGGAGCTAGCTGATAGACGATTAATACTAGTTTGAATATAATGAAATAAGGAATGTGTTAGATTTGACGTATGACGGAGAGTGTCAGACGATAGAATGATTTAGTGGACAGATGAAGATTTGTATATAAAGATGTATATATTGTAAATAAAAGAAGTTAAGACCATCTTATGCGGTTTTCCCTGCCCCAATCCCACAATTTTGGAGGCTCGTCCGGGATGGGGTCAGGATGAAACGTAGAACGCAAACGACGAAGGAAAATATTAAAGACGTAACCGAAACGAAACGAAACGAAGGAATAAGGCCTCTTAAGAATATGAAATGTTGTCAATTGACATGACATGACATTGTAGCCCTGTTGAATATCTGTTAACATATGCTATAATTTGATTTGAGGCGTTGACAAAACGAAATACGCGCCGCAACGGACGGATCACCACATTGTCCTGGAGGGTAAGTAATATAAGCAAACGTCGGACTATAGGGGGCAGTTTGAGGGCAAGGTAAGGTTTACAAAAAAAATCTTAACTTAAGAGTATTATAATGTACCTAGTATAGATTTTTGTTTCTTTTTGATTGATTATATTATATTTGTCACAATATGAAAAAAAACAATTTTTAAAAGGAATAAGGCCTCTTAAGAATATGAAATGTTGTCAATTGACATGACATGACTTTGTAGCCCTGTTGCATATCTGTTAACATATGCTATAATTTGATTTGAGAAATTGACTAAGCTTAATACGGCGCACAACAGGCAGATCTCAGGCAGATCTCATGACGGCAGTGATGTTATGAAGGTAACTGATGAGAAGTGAACAGAACAGAGAAGTGGTCAAATTTTAACTGCCGACTAAACAGAGGGGTGTTATAAGGCATCGGACTTCTGGGTAGGACGTTAGAGTAACAAACCGGTCAAGTTCGAGTCGGACTCGCGCACCGAGGGTTCCGCACAAACAGTCCATCCTTAAGTGGTTAAGTTAAGTTGGCACCTGGTATGTATGGGAGCGTTCAAGTATTACGTAACGCAATTTTTGAAGAGATTTGGCCTTCCCTCCCCCCTTGTAACGCGCCGTACCGTTTTTCTGTACCCCCCCTCCCGCTCTCTAAACGTTACGTAACACCATAAGTGACACAAAAAGTGACCATTTTTACCCAAAAGTCACGAAAGATGATAATATGTTAAAATGATTAAAATGACGACCAGACCAATACAATTGAGGGATTCCCCGTAAAATAAACGACAAGGGTTGCCAACATGGGCGTTTTAAATCACAATCTTTTTATAAAAAAAAGAAACAATATTACGTAACGTGTTGTAAGTAAGACCCTCTCCCGCCCCTGTAACGCATCGTAACGTTTTATGAGACCCTCCCTCCCCCCTAAATTGCGTTAAGTACGTAATACTTGAACGCCCCCTATAGCACTCCATACAAATGAGGTGCAAAGTTAACGCAACCAATCCCGTTTGTTGTATAAGAGCCCCCCTTAAATATTTATTTTATTTTATTTTTAGTATTTGTTGTTATAGCGGCAATAGAAATACATCATCTGTGAAAATTTCAAATATCTAGCTATCACCGTTCTTGAGATACAGCCTGGTGACAGTAGGACGGACGGACAGCGAAGTCGAAGTCTCAGTAATAGGGTCCCATTTTTAGGGTTCCGTAGCCAAATGGCAAAAAACGGAACCCTTATAGATTCGTCATGTCTGTCTGTCTGTCCGTCTGTCCGTCCGTATGTCACAGCCATTTTATTCCGAAACTATAAGAGCTATACTGTTGAAACTTGGTAGGTAGATGTATTATGTGAACCGCAATAAGACATTGATGCAAAAATAAAAAAATAATAATAAATATTGGGGGCTCCCCATACTTAGAACTGAAACTCTTAATTTTTTTTTTCATCAAACACATACGTGTGGGGTATCTATGGATAGGTCTTCAAAAATGATATCGAGGTTTATAAAATATTTTTTTTCTAAACCGAATAGTTTGCGTGACAGACGCTTCCAAAGTTGAAAAAAGTTGCCCCCCCCCCCCTCTAACTTCTAAAATAAGAAAATGAAAAATCTAAAAAAAACATATGATGTACAGTACTATAAAAACTACCAACGAAAATTGTTTTGAACGAGATCTAGTATGTAGTTTTTTTTTTATAATTTAATACCTAACTTTGCACCTAATTTATATGGGGCGCTATACATACCAGGTGCAAACTTAACTTAACCACTTAGGGATGGAAAGTGTTTGTACGGAACCCTCGGTGCGCGAGTCCGACTCGCACTTGGCCGGTTTTTTTACCCTTTGGGTACGGAACCCTAAAAACAGGCAAAATTTCAATAGTTTTTTTTACTTTCATAAGAGATAACTCTGACCGCGAACGTGGCAGAAGCGTTGGAAGACCGCAAGCCAGATGGTCCGACGACATTAAAAAGACGGCAGGGCCGACCTGGAGTTGGATCGCCGCGTCAAGATCAGCTTGGAAATTCATTCAAGAGGCATATGTCCAACAGTGGACGTAGTGATTATATGCTCTTTGAGTGGACGCATATGTTGGCGACTGGCTGAGATGCCACCTCTCTTTATGTATATTTTACATGTCAGTTTTTAAATTATTATGTTATAATTGCCTAAAAAGCAAGGCACAAAATAATTGAAATACAACCTTTACCGTCAACGGAACGTAAAACGTCATCTTGATGTCTAACATGACACCACTTCACCATTTGTAAACAAATTTTATATTTTAGTAGCCATTTTTTTTTTAAATATTTTTTTTTTGTAATTTTAAATATTTTAACATATTTATTCATTTATTACATATGACTGACAACAGGCCGCCGAGTAAGCGGGCCCGTACGGTGTCGCCGCCGTCTAACGGTTGCGCTCGCAACGGCGCCCCCGCCCGCGCCGGGTCCCAGCCGTCCCAGGCTGACTGAGAGAGACGAGGAGATGGTGCGCCTCATCGGCCAGCACCTTCGGTCTATTGGCCTCGAGTGAGTACCCGGCTCTCAAGTCCTCAACTTAGACTAAGATATAGTCTCGCAACTTACAACCGTTGATTCAAATATCTAATATACATACTTATCAAGTTTATATTATACATCAAAACAGACTAGTTCAACTGCTCGTCACTAATTCCACGATGACTTGTATTCATTTGCACCGGAATTTATATTGCATTGCATCGCACAGCTTGGCATTTTAAAGTCTGTCTTATATGACTGATATTTGCTTATCAGTTCTGTGTGTGTCTGTTTGCCTTGTAAATAGTTGTTTTTGCTATCCTTTTAAGTAATTAAATTTATTATATCTTTACTACAGTGTTTCTATCATTCTCGCCAATAATAACATCATACAGTCCATTGCTCATCAACATTTTTGGTATATGCTGAGAAGAAGAGATATAACTCTTAATTGTTATTTATAAACAAGCCTTACTTAACGTTCTGTCACACATATTAAGAGGCTTTATCCTTTTTAAAATTTATTTTTTTCATATTATTTCAAATATATATTGATAACTAGCTGTGCCCCGCGGTGTTACCCTCTCATCCCACGGGAACACTAAATTTATTCGGGATGAAAGTATCCTATGTCCTTTCCCGGGTCTCAAACTATCTCCATATACCAAATTTCATCTAAGTCGGTTCAGCGGTTTTAGCGTGAAGAGGTAACAGACAGACAGACAGACAGACACACTTTCGCATTTATAATATTAGTATGGATTAGTATGTAGGTAATAGGATTTAATTAGGATTTCAACCAACTTTTTGAAGTGAATAATACTTTTCCCCTAGTTCTAGGTAGTGACAAAGCTATTTCATGCTTTTATTGCGTGCAGTCGAAAATAAGTTGAAAAAACTAATATTCTGCGTGAATTTTGTCAATTTCGAGTCGTTTTTGAAACAAAAATTATCAATGAAAAGTTCAAACTGTAGCTATGTAGGTATCAAATATATACCAATAAATCCCAATAGCCCTGTTCTAAGTAGTAACATCAATAATATGTTAAGAAACATGTTTGGTCATAGAAAAAATGCCTAAAACAATCAGCTTTTAAAAGGAATAAGGCCTCTTAATTTGATGGATAGAATCGGAAAGCAACTGCGCAACACAGCGTAAACCGCTGTGTTAATTTTGACACAGTAAACAATAAAATTACTCAACAATCTTCTATAACCAAATGAACCTAACCTTGAAATCATCATAATCATCATCAGCCAAAAGACGTCGACTGCGGGACCTAGGCCTCCCCCAGAGAACGCCACCATGACCGGTCCTGTGCCGCCCGCTTCCAGCAGACTCCAGCGACCTTCGCCAGGTCATCAGTCCACCTTGTGGGGGGGCCTACGTTCTACGACCGATGTGCCCTGTCCATTGCTACTTAAGTTTTGCTATCCTTCGGGCTATGTCGGTTACCTATACATATTTGAAGACAATAAGTAATTAACCGAAACTATTGGCGTTTATAAAGAAGATAAAGCCGAAATAATCTTGTTCGGATCCCATCGTCCAATAACTTCCAAAGCAAGTGTTATGGAAAATACTTCCGAGTGGCCAACTAATCCTTCCCAGAATGCCATTCTCCCACATTCACATCGAATGTGTCAAGTAGTTTCAAATACAAATATTAATATAACAGTGCTTAAGAAAAACTCAACGATAAAATGTACACAACGATAATACAAATTACGGCCATATTAATTTTAATTTTTAATATGTGTGCTTCTCTCGTATTTATTTGGTTTGGATTTGAGTGTGTTATGTTTTAAATTTGATGTGTTAAGTAGAAGGCAAAATTAAATATGATTATTTTTTTGTTTTAATTGTTTTTCTTGAATCTTGCATTTTCCTCGCTGTAGTGAGGTGAAAAGTTGTGTGTTCCACATGGCTGCAAAATTATTTAGCTTCTCGTGTCTTGAAAGCCTCGCTACGCTCAGCTTTCAATTTCAACACTCACGCCAAATAACAACTTTGCAGCCTTGCATAACAAATAACTATTAATACTAGATTATTTACAAGTGTTCATGCAAGCAAGCATGTAAGCATTTTGACGCTCCGCTATACGTGGTCATAATACAAACCTAACCTAACCTACAGTTTTCGGTTTTTGAGCCATGTTCCATTTTGTCGCAGTCTCCTTATAAAATATAGGATTGTGGAGTTTATGAGTACAAACCAGTCTGCTTAAAAAAATTATGACAGTGAAAAATAGGATCAAAACCAGTTATGATGAATAAGTGTATGAAAATAAAAAGTAGTATTAGAGATATTTATGAGAATTGACAATATGATTTTTAATGGTTCGGAGTTATGATCGGTAGTATTAGTGACTAAGTATAAATAGTGACTATTATGATAAAAAATTGTATGAGTAACATTTTCGGAGTTCCAATAATCGGGGTTGAAAAATTATGTGAACTTTGGCGCACCCCATACAGAGATTTAGGTTCAAGTCTCTGCTGTGGACATTTGCGAAATTAAGGATTCTAGGGCCTAATTTTCTGATTAAATGCCTGTGAGAATAAAGACCGTTCCCTCGTCTATAATCCGATGTAATAGCAATATAACCTGGATTTACAAGCTCCTAACTTTTGACCACAGGAGGGACGACTTTTGTTTTTTGAACTCTGTATGACCCTCTAATAATTCAAAAGACATATGAAAAACCTGTCAAACACTTCGCTACCGTAGCTCCAGGTAGACCTGAAGAATTTTTCAAAATTCGTCCCCTAAGGGGGTCCAATTGGGGTTGAAAGTTTTTATGGAAATCGTGTAATTTTTGAGTAGGTAAGAGATTTTTGAGTTAGAACTTTGTTTACAGATTCTCTATCAATGTGAAAGTATATGTGAGGTAATATTTTCGGGAACGAACTCTGCTCTGCATTTATTTTTGGAAATTAATCTTCTAAAAGGGTTAAATTTAAGGCGATTAGATGGTAAAACTTTGTATGAAAAACGTTAGATCCTCTACATTAGAGCATTATTGTCTCAATTAGTAATATAATTGTAATTAATTGAGAATACTGATTTAAACGGTATCCGGAATTCCTATCCTTAGAGGATTAAACGGAAAGCCAAGGTTTGTATGAGAAATGTATTATTTTTTGAGTAAGACTCGAGTAACAACGCAAATTTCAACGTCTTTAAAAATAAGAAAACTCGTGTTATTATAAGTTTTGTTAACTTTCCATGAGGTCCGACGACGAACTATGACGAACAAGTGTTAGGTATCTTGCGATCACAACGCACCTAGATTAGTGTCTTTAAATTAGAGTCGCCATTAGATACTACGATTGTCAATAAAGTAGGACGATTCAAAGTTTTATTTAGGTAATACGACGAAGACAGAAAAATTAAGAACATTTTGATGGGAACAAGGTATGAGTATAGGTTTTAAGAAACAATAAAACGGTAGGAAGTTACACAGACACGTTTCCAGACCTGTGCGAGAGAAGCCGCGGGCAAAAGCTAGGAACTAATAAATATTCTACACAAAACTATCCAGAACAATACATTCAATAAGGAACTTTTTATGAGTCGCAAAATTTGACACTCGTGCGATTCAGTTTCGTCTCAAGTGACACATCGTGGTACGAAAAGTACTTTAAATGAAATGAGAGAATGAAATAGTTGAGACGCTCTTACTGAACTGCATCTGAACTGAGTCGTAAATACAATGTCATGGTATGAAATAGCGATATGTACAGTTCAGTTTAGGGCCTAAAGTGAGTCGCGTTAAGAGATCGTGGTAAGGCTCCTTATCAATCACAGTCATAAATATCATTTCCGGTGAAGGGCAATTAAATAAGTCATTGACAACAATTTCACTTGCTATCACGAAGAAGCCGACACCAAAATTGTTTTCCACATTTGTCAGTTGAACAGTAATTATCGCGTGCAGGTACATTGTACGGATTCTGATATACCTGTAATATTGTATATTGGATAGCAGGCCGTTTATTATGCAAATTAAATAAAAAAAAATAAACCCGTCATTACAAAGTTCAAAGATGTCGTCGGTACGAGAGAAATTACATGAATAAAAATTGTACAATTATGTTCATTACGGAGGTATTTCAGCAAAAAAAGTGGCATCAGAGCTGAATGTATCTGTAAGAACCGTTCAAAGAAACGGTTCAGAGAGACTGGCGGAATACGGCGACGGCCAGGAAGTGGACGTAAACCAGGTTTTGTGAACAAGAATTAGAGAAGAAAATTCTAGTAGCTTTGCAGAAAAAACCTACCCTTTCGGTATGAGATTTGGCAAAAAAATCCAAAACGTCTAAATCTACAGTGCAACGAGTAAAAAAACAAAATTCTATAAAAAAATTCAAACAAACGAAAGTACCTCTAGAAAACTTTATTTAAAAATGGTCAAGAAAAATTAATTGCATTGTTATGGATGATGAAACTAGAAAACTTTATTTAAAAATGGTCAAGAAAAATTATTGCATTGTTATGGATGATGAAACTTACTACAAACTAGACTTTAAATCACTTCCAGGACACCATTTTTATTCTGGGACTGATAGAAAGACTGTGTGATGAGTATAAGGTCATCAAAACGGATAAATTTGCAAAAAAGTTCTCGTATGGCAGGCATTCTGTTCATGTGGCAAACGTAGTACACCACATTTTGCAAAAGGAACGATAGACGGTGATATATATCTGAATGAGCGCCTTAAAAAACGATTATTGCCATTCATCAAGACACATACTACACCTGTCCTATTTTGGCCTGATTTGGCCACGTGTCACTACACAAAGAAAGCAATAAAGTGGTACAAAGAGATGAATGACGATTTTGTTGAAAAACAGCACAATCCGCCCAATTGGCCTGAGTTGCGACCCATTGAAAAATATTGGGCCCGCGTGAAACAGAAGTTGTTAAAACATAAAAGCAATGCCACTTCAGTTGAAAACTTCAAGCGGAAGTGGAACGAAGCTTCCAAATTAATCACTGATGATGATGTACAAAACTTAATGGCAGGGGTCAAGGGAAAACTAAGAAGATTCTGGATGAATAAATCTTAAACTGATCATCATATGTAAATAAATATTATTTTTAGAGTTATCATTAAATGTCTATTGAAAAAATTGGTGAATTATATTATTAGATAAATATTTTTTACAAATTTATTTGCGACATATTTTTCTTTGAGAATGTGCACAGAGGAAAAACTTGGGCGTCTCGTCGAACCGAACGAACTCACGAAAATTCAGCCTGTTATTAATCACTGAAAAAAAAACAGGCGGTGGCTGCTGGACTATTTGTTGTTTGTAAATATCTTGAGGTTAGTTACAATGGAATATTAAAATCCTTTAAATGACAACATGTTTTTCATTTGAGTGTACATTTTTTGCCGTAAAACGATTCTGTCTAAAGCAGATTCTGTCCAATCAAGATTCTGCCGAAAACAGATTCTGCCGTACAGCGCTGGGCTGGAGGCCACTGAAGCGGAGCGGACACTTGCGGATTCGACAAAGCTCTTTTGTGACTGGTTGATACCGCACGTCTCCACTCTAAGACTGCCGGTATGCCTGCCTGCCAATACCAATCACATGTCTAGGGCTTGCAATCCGGATATCCGGATATTCGTTTTATCCGGATACCCGCGAATTTTTTTATCCGGTTAATTTTCTATACACTATTCGGATAATACGGATATTTCGGATAATTAAAATAAATTAATAACTATAATATATACTGCTCAAAGGTTAACTGGAAGAGATCCCTTATAGGGATAAGTTCGCCTTTGTACCTATATGTTAATTGTAATAGATGTATTTTTTAACTGTTTTTGTGTACAATAAAGCGTTTACTTACTTACTTAAATATAATTAATATACCAAGCCGTAGAAAGTATCATAATAAAGATTAAATACCTGAACAAGCTGGCTTTTTCAAAGGAAAAGGCACTAGAGAACAAATTGTAACCATCGAACAACTGATTCCTGAAGAAATCCTTCGAATTTAACACCCCCTTGATCTTGTGTTTTATAGACTACTTGGTCTGTCGATCAACAAATCTTTAGCAAAATTCATGGTTATAGATCGAACAAAGCCGCTAGAGCTCAGTGAGACGCTCGATCTCCAATATGAGAGCAGCTTTGTATACCTGGGCTCTACCAGAACGATGGCTCATGCGAATCAGATGTACGAAAGCGGATTAGCATGGCAAAAAGCGCGATGACAAGAGTAAACAGGATCTGGACAGATATATCAATCTTACTAAAAACCTAGAGGGCTCTGGTGTTTTCGATCTTCACCTACGGTGCGAAAACCTGGACCCTCAAAAAGGCAGATAGATCTCGCATTGACGCATTTGAAATGTGGTGCAGGAGCGGAATGTTACCAGTTCCTTGGACAGCCCACCGCACAAATATGTAAATTCTTCCAGAAGTGGGAGTCACCGTTAGGCTGACGACAATCTGTCTCCGCAGGATCTTCGATCACCTAGCTAGGAACAAAAATGACACCCTCGAAGTGCTCCTGATGACAGGGAAAGTACAGGGAAGGCAACCATGAGGAAGAAGCTCTATGCGCTGGACAGACAGAATCAAAATCAAACAAAATACGACTAAAAACTAAATTAAACTGATTAAAGTATAGAAGCAGATAGAATATAATTTTAAATATTGCAGAAGACAATAAAATACGTAAGCATCACACGTTTTTTATTGTCTTCTGCATTTTTTTTTCATGAACCACTACTCTGCTCCGAGATAACTGGTATATTGGAGATTTTATCTTAATGTTCAGTAGGTATATGTTATCTTCTCGCTGTAAAGTTTAAATTGTGATTGCAAATGTGATTAGATTTTTAATATTATGATAAAATAAAAACTACTCGTATTTTCCATTTACTTTTAAACCTTTACCGCATACGAAGCCATATATGGCAGATATGAACTTGGACCTTATTGGCACAGGTCAAAGTTCAAATTCAAACAATTTTTTTTTCTATATGCGGTAAAGGGTTAAGAACTTGTCTTTTCACTATTGTTTTTTCTTTTTGAATATTAATTGGCTAAAATCATTTGGTCAATTTCTTACTGTTAAATTGTATATTTTATCTATTAGTATATGATATAAAACCATACTACACTCATTTATTCGGCAGCAAAAATACGAAAATACCTATGTATAAACTGAAATTAAACAACAACGAAACAAGTACCTATACGTCACACTTACAATTAAAAAAGAGTAAAGCGGCACTAAAACTAAAATAAATCACTACCTAGCGGCATGGTACATTAGTATCATCGAAATGTTAACCATATTTCGTGTTTTATTAAAAATAATATGAATATCCGTATTATCCGCTGTATCCGGATATCCGGATAGTAAATAATTTTAGTATTCGAAATATCCGGATACGAAAAATGGACGGGTATTGCAAGCCCTATTTCCAACCCTCTTGTTTTTTAGACCGAAGAATTAGTTTTGTCTGAGCTGAAATCCTAACTAAGCTCAATAAAGTTAGCCAACGTCAGATTACGATGATATTCAACTTCGGCCTTTTTTCGTTCCCTTATTGCATCAGTGCACTGTGAGTCCCACCACGGAGACGGAAGTTTGCCAGATGCAGCATTTTTAAAGGGAAAAACCGACTCCGCACATTGATAATAGCATCCGAGAAGGCTAAGGCACACTCATCAATATTATCAGAAGAAATTTCCAACAGTAAAAGGAGAAAGAAGATTAAGCTTTTGTTTGAATTCATTCCAGTTAGCATTAAAAAGGATAAATTTGAGTAGGGGCTCGGGGGGGCTACATATATATTTAGAAAAGAGGGGAAAATCAATTGCAATAGGGAAATGGTCGCTTTCATTTCAAAAGACGAATTTAAAACCTGCCATGATAATTGTGAAGCTAGGCCAGGGGAACATAAAGAAAGGTCTAATTGCACTGTTCACCTCGTTCGGACGAGATCTTCTGGCGGCGGAACCAGTATTTAAAATGCATAATATCTGTCTAATATCTCGAGAAGCTGAAGTCCTGAATCATCAGTTTTGCCACTGCCCCACATTTGATGATGCCAGTTAAAATGACCCAGTATTAAAACCGGAGTGGGGAGAGATGATAACATTGACAGTAGATCGTTTAAAATATTTTTTGAAGGATGAGGGATATAAATGGATACAAAGGTAGCATTCGTTTGATTTGAATAGAAACTGCATGAAACCCTCCTTTATTAGCCGTTGTAATAATCTTATAAGACAAGGTATTTTTAACAAGAATTGCACTGCCAGCATATCCGTCAGGTTTCACGTCACGGATGCAGGTAAAACCTGGGATACTGAAATTGGAGTCCGGCTTGAGCCAATTTCAGATAGAGCAAATATCATGGGATTATATTTATTAGGGTCGTTCTCGCGAGTCGTTCAAAACACTGTTCCAGGCGGCAAATAGGTATAAATAACATTCTGATTTAGAATTGTTGTATGCAGTAAGTTTTGTCTCAAAAAGTACTAGAGGAGTATTTTGACTCATATGCCTGCACCTATTAATAAACACATGAGATCAAAAAAATACTGCAAAATCTCATTACCCTCTCGTTCCAAATTACAAACTAAAACATTGGTTGATGTATATAAACACTTCTATAAAATAATCTTCAAATTTTTAACAGCGATGTGATTAAGTAGCAATTTAGGCATAAAACTTCCGTGAAGTATATAAATGAAAATTGTGAATAGGTCCTTCATTGAGTGGTGGCAGTAAGGGCATTATTCCAGCGCCGCACCTCCTCAGTATACCTACGTATCTGGTAGAGTGACGCCGTGCGCACCATTTACGAGAAATTTAAAATTTACGTTCACGAAACATAGTTTGTCACTGTGCTCATTACCTTCGGCCGTTTTATACAGTAAATACTAATTATAATTTTCTGTTTTATGTCTCATTTAATTGCTTCTTTGTAGAGAATTTAATAATATAAATATCACATTTTCAATTACGCTTGGTATTTAAATTTACCTAGACAAACCGTCAAAATCTTTCATCTCCATATCATTACCTTCCTTACCCTCCAATTTTTTGCCGAGTGATTTAAAAAAGTTTTTAGTAGTTAAGAATAGCATAATTCATGATTTTTACTAAACAGCACAAGAATGCTTTTACTAAACTGCACAAAAATGCATTTTACCCAGTAGGTTTGTGCCATAAGTACATGCTTACTTTGTCTCTTCTTTATACCCCGGGAAATAAATGGTGTTGGCAAACTACACTCGGGTGCAAAGAAATCGGACCACCCAGCATTTTTAGCAGTTTTCCATTTTCTATTAAAACTGTAAGCTCGACCGTAACAATTTAAATACCACGTGATAGATAATTTTCTGCCCTATCAAATGACACCAATATTCAAGGGCGGGAATGGATATTGTGCAAAATGTGGGCGTGGAAATCACCCCCCTCCAACTGCCTCGTTAACGCATGCACTAATTGGCCACGTACCATTAGGCATAAAACCAGTAATTATCATTGTTTATGCATCATTTGTAATTGATACGTCTTCCTGAACACTGCTCTCATCGACTCGACCCTGAAAAACTGAAGAAACATGGATACTACCCCAAATGAAGCCGCCCAAGCAGTTGCCCTGTTGCAGAGTGGGCTTAGTCAACGTGAAGTGGCTCGACAACTGAACCTATCGAAGTCATCAGTTCAACGTGTGTACCAGAGGTTCCGCAAAGATCAGACGTTCTCCAGAAGACCCGGAACAGGCAGAACTCGCAGTACTTCAGAGAGAGATGACCGTTTTATCGCTGTTTCCTCGCTACGAAATCGTAGATTGAATGCTGTTCAGCTTCAGCAGAAGCTCCGAGAGACCCGGAATGTGTCTATCAGCCGATGGACTGTCAGAAGAAGACTGAAGGAGAAGGAATTGACCGCTCACAGGGCTGCCAATGGCCCAAAACTTACCCCAGGACACCGCGGTGCACGACGTGTCTTCGCTCGCGAACATGAAGATTGGACCCTTCAGCAATGGAGGTCCGTACTTTTCTCCGACGAGTGCAGGATAACTTTGTTCGGTAATGATGGACGAGCACGAGTTTACCGGAGGCCTGGGGAGCGGTTTTCTCAATGGTGCATCGAGGAACGTGTTGCCTATGGTGGCGGGTCAATCATGATCTGGGCTGGCATTTCTCTGGAAGCGAAGACGGACATTGTGTTCATCACAGGGCCAGGTACAAGGCGAAATGCGGGCGGTTTGACTGCTCCTCGATACGTAGAGGAAATCCTGGCTGATCATGTGGTTCCATTTAAGGGTTTTATCGGCGATGACTTCATCCTCATGCAAGATAACGCACGGCCGCATACAGCCCAGACCACTACGGACTACCTGGAGGAGGTGGGCATCAGCGTTATGGAGTGGCCAGCACGAAGTTCTGACCTGAACCCGATCGAGCACATTTGGGACGAGCTGAAAAGAAGAATCTGAGCCAGAGATCCCGCCCCTGAAACTTTATTGGAGCTTAGGTATGCGATCGAAGAAGAATGGGCGGGCATCCCTCAAGATACCGTAAGAAAATTAATAAGGTCGATGAAAAACCGTATGACTGCCTGTCGTAGGGCTAGAGGAGGCAATACACGATATTAAATTGCTGAAATTTGTTTTAATTTTGCCTCCATTTCCTTAGAACCACAGTTTTCCCCTTAGGCAAAAGTTTTACTCCAGTACGCATTTTTAGGGCGGTAACGTTCTAAGCCCTGAAAATCTGAACGTATTGGCCGCACACCTTCGGAAATCAGATGAATTTATAGAGGAAAAGCTTACCATTCATATGGTATATAATATGTTATGGTCACCCTTACAGTTTTTACAGAAATTGGAAAATTGTTAAAAATGCTGGGGTGGTCCGATTTCTTTGCACCCGAGTGTAATTGATACTAAGTTTCTCCTTCATATACATATTATGACTATGGGGTATTGTAATAATGACATTGGTAAAATTTTAAAACCCTGTTTTTGGGATTGATTAAAAGCAGTACTTAATTATTTTACGATAAAAAAAAGAAGCCAATAGGGGAAGAATAATTAGACATCGCAATAAACAAGAATACTTAAGTATAAAAAATATCTCATATAATATAAAAATAAAAGAAGGTTTCTCTTAAGAAAGAAAGAAAATACAATTTATAAAAAAGGAGAACGACAAATTCAAAGCCTTTTTGTTTGAAATCTCGCCTCCAGTCCAATGACACGACCTGTTAGTGAAATACGAAGGCAATAAATCTGGGGGCACCAGCACCTGTTATATCAATCCTTTAGCTATAAATGATACAAAAACTCTTGGTGGCATGCGCAAATTACTCAGAATAAATCGGGATCAATACATGAAATTAATCAATTGTATCAGTGCTTTGCAGAAATCGCATTAAATGAATGAAAAAATACGCCAGTATGTATAAAGAGTTAGCACTAATTGACTGGCACGTTGTTATATGGCGGATTAGCAAAGCAATATTATATTATTATTTTTATTTAAATAACCAAAAATGTTAAGGTTAATCAGCAAATTGCATAAAGAGAAAACTGCGTTTAGAAAGCGAAGAAAAACATTAGAGGAGCAAGAAAAGCAGGTAAGTACAAAAAACAATTGAAGCTAGCGTGGAAAAAAGAACGATTTACTAAAAGATATACCGAAAGAATAAATATCATTGAGCTATTATTTAATGAAAGTATTAGTAAAGGATTAAGTCAGAAATATGAATCGCTGGACAAACATGATACTCTAGCTAGACTGAAAAAAAATTTTTTGTTGATCTATGTATATTATAAATTTTTTTTTTTTTTTTAATGCTTAGTGCTAGATTGATCTTTTACGTTTTAATAAATATATTTTTTGGAAGAATGTTTAATGCTAAGAAGCATTTTATCTTTTGGTGACCTCTTATGTTTTAATAAAGATATTATTCTTAGAATGTTTAATGCCAAGATTATTTTATCTTTTGTGGATATCATAATGTATTTTCGCATAAAAAAAAATTGAATGTTTCATGCTAAGCATCCTATTTTTGCTGAATATTTTAAATTATGAATCCTGAAAATTTCTAAAACATGTTTTATTTTATAAAAACATTACCTACTTCAAACCATAATCAGTAATTTTAGATATGTTTTATCACCCTAATATTAGTCAAATTATACAAAACTTATGAAAATCACATTACCTTCCATACGCACTCATTACCATCTTGCCATATTTCATTACCATCCAAGCACTCATTATTTTCCATGTAAGGTGCTTTGGGGTATATTCGACATATTTTTAGGCGAGTGTAGAGTATGTTAGGGTTTGGGCTCGTAAGTAAGAATATAAGAAGTATTCCTTCCAGTAATGAGATCTTTACGAAATTGGATATATTCATCAACGCTTTGTGAAAATAGCGTTGTAATATGTTGCTTGAATTTGGGAATAAATGTAAATAAAAAAAAAATATTTTGAATACCATTTCTTAAGGAGTCGCTAATTTCGAAGGTTTGTAGAAATGGTTTTTATGCAATATGAGTTTAAGAATCATATTTCTGTTTAGTTCTAATTTACCCCCTCAAAAAATCCCGCTGATTCACGGTAAAGAACTTTTTTTTTGTATAACTCACAAATTATTTTCGAATTTCCCCCGCACGAATTCATTGTTTTTTATAAAATAATGTTTCTTTTATATGTTTAATAATCTAGAAATTTGCATTTAGAGAATTCATAACTCATTTATGAAGAAAATATTAGTCTAACTCTGATAATTAAACAATATTAAACAATTCAAATAAAAAACGGCATTTCTAAAAAAAGTCAAAATTTACAAAATCTGAACGACTCGCGAGAACGACCCATTAATTAAATAAATTTTTATTAAGAACACTACGACACGACTGTTCCATTGGATTGGAGCACCACCTGGTCCATTATCGAAGGATGAAATAAGTGAGGAGATCAGAGGGGCAACGTGGGACATCGTATTAATGGAAGAAGATGGATTGACTTTTGAAATGACAGTAAGCAACTGGATGAAAATTGCGATTATACTGTGATCAGTCATCGAATTCATTGTTTTTTTATAAAATAATGTTTCTTTTATATGTTTAATAATCTAGAAATTTGCATTTAGAGAAATCATAACTCATTTATGAAGAAAACATTAGTCTAACTCTGATAATGGACTGGAAAACCTAGTTTGGGATTATTTCGAAAGTACATTTTTTCGAATTTCACCCGTGGGATAAATTCGATTGCTTTTTTAAACTACAGATGGACCGTTAAACCGTTATGCTGTACTCATTATTACGACAAAAATGACAATGTAACGTAAAAACAAACGAACAATGATTTAACTTAGCAGATTCCCGAGTTATGTGGTATGGGGTAATTTCAAAACTCCTCATAAGGCACTAAATCGCACTTATTTTATTTAATCGACCGCAACACACGTGCGCTCACGACTAGCGACACGAAGTGAACTGAAGCGGGGAGCAGATAAACATGGCGTCTTGACAAGCGTTGCAAGCGTAGTAATTGTTCCCGGTTTAGAAGATATGTGTGATTTTCGAGTTATCCCCATTTTCGATTTTACCCCAAAGCACCTTATAATAAAACCGTACATTGCACAAGGGTGCCTTTTGTTTTATATTATTCTATGAGAGTATATGAACCATATTAAACAATTCAAATAAAAAACGGCATTTCTAAAAAAAGTCAAAATTTACAAAATCTGAACGACTCGCGAGAACGACCCATTAATTAAATAATTTTTTATTAAGAACACTACGACTGTTCCATTGGAGCACCACCTGGTCCATTATCGAAGGATGAAATAAGTGAGGAGATCAGAGGGGCAACGTGGGACATCGTATTAATGGAAGAAGATGGATTGACTTTTGAAATGACAGTAAGCAACTGGATGAAAATTGCGATTATACTGTGATCAGTCATCGAATTCATTGTTTTTTTTATAAAATAATGTTTCTTTTATATGTTTAATAATCTAGAAATTTGCATTTAGAGAAATCATAACTCATTTATGAAGAAAACATTAGTCTAACTCTGATAATGGACTGGAAAACCTAGTTTGGGATTATTTCGAAAGTACATTTTTTCGAATTTCACCTGTGGGATAAATTCGATTGCTTTTTTTAAACTACAGATGGACCGTTATGCTATACTCATTATTACGACAAAAATGACAATGTAACGTAAAAACAAACGAACAATGATTTAACTTAGCAGGTTCCCGAGTTATGTGGTATGGGGTAATTTCAAAACTCCTCATAAGGCACTAAATCGCACTTTTTTTATTTAATCGACCGCAACACACGTGCGCTCACGACTAGCGACACGAAGTGAACTGAAGCGGGGAGCAGATAAACATGGCGTCTTGACAAGCGTTGCAAGCGTAGTAATTGTTCCCGGTTTAGTAGATATGTGTGATTTTCGAGTTATCCCCATTTTCGACTTTACCCCAAAGCACCTTATAATAAAACCGTACATTGCACAAGGGTGCCTTTTGTTTTATATTATTCTATGAGAGTATATGAACCATATTAAACAATTCAAATAAAAAACGGCATTTCTAAAAAAAGTCAAAATTTACAAAATCTGAACGACTCGCGAGAACGACCCATTAATTAAATAAATTTTTATTAAGAACACTACGACACGACTGTTCCATTGGATTGGAGCACCACCTGGTCCATTATCGAAGGATGAAATAAGTGAGGAGATCAGAGGGGCAACGTGGGACATCGTATTAATGGAAGAAGATGGATTGACTTTTGAAATGACAGTAAGCAACTGGATGAAAATTGCGATTATACGTTCAATTGAAGAGGAGGATTATTTGATGCAGCACCAATAGGCGGAGGAGCGAGATCTTAATTTAGAAGCTTCATGTGAGCTGCTTTATCATAACCTTTACGGGCGAGATTTTATTGAAACCGTTTTTTTATACGATGTTGAAGCTGAAAGAGGAGCAGCCGATTTTTTGATGTTACATTGTCAGATGAATTCGGGACAGGATTTGGATGCTTTACATTGCTGTTTTAGCGTACATTGATGCACTTTTGCTAACTGCTACTAAAGCTTCATAAATATGGACCAAAATAAAATTGCCGCCACTCAACCGCTACTAAGGCCCAGGAAAAAGAATCTAGACAATAATAATGCACCGCACAGCGATGATGAAGGTCAAAGCAAGCACTTAAAAGCACTTCAAAAAATTTCCGAAAGCGACAAATTAATCCATAACCTCAGAAAAGAGAACGCTAAACTGAAGGACGAAATTAAAAAAAATAATAGCAGTATTAAAATAGTTCAATCGGAAGAGATTTTAAACGAAAATAAATTACTGAAACAATTACTCCATGAAAAAGAGCAATACTGCCTGAAGTTAGAAGATACTATTGCTAAAAATATAAATAACAGTATTATTGGTAGCCTTGAGAACGACACGGAAATTTTAACACCTCTTAAAAGTAAAATAGAAAGGAGTGAAAAAGAAAATTTTAATTTAGCATTAAGAATAGAAGAACTAGAAGGTGAAAATAAACAACTCTGCGATCTGATAACATCAAATGGAACTGGCATGACGGAAATCAAAGAGAACTCTAAGCCATACTTAGAGTTAAAAAACGAAATCACACTTTATAAGAAAAAAGTTAAAAAATTAACACAGAGACTGAGTAAGTTACTTACAGAATACAATAACTTAAACAACAAATTCAAAGCGCAGGTAAACCAGGCATGCTCAATTAAAACGCTGCACAAGAAAGTAAATGCACTACAAGAAAACATAAATAACATATTGAAATCTGAAGAAAAATCTAGTATAATCAGCATAGAACCAAACATTACAGTAAAGGGAAGTAATCAAACTGCTGCACATAGCGTAAGCGATGTTTTTTGTACTCCACAACAGACCACTGCTGATGCGAAACCCAAACTCTTACTCCTCTCCGACTTCCACGGAACTGAAATTATATCTATGCTTTCACAAATACGACGTCGAGACTATAACTTTGAGTCGGATATTATAATCACCGGGACTTCAGATCGAGTTCTCAGCAATATAACAGAAAAAACCAAGGTCTTCACAAAAAAGGATTGTGTAGTTATAATGTGTGGCGGTAGTGACTAATTTTTATTTGCCTACTAAAACAGTCGATATTATTGAAAAAAGTGTCAAAATTTTAGCTCATACTAACGTTATTGTCTGTAACGTGCCTTTAAGTATTGATCAGAATTCAATGTATTTCAATCATTTTATTAATAAGCTCAACATAGAACTATATAAACGTCTTGAGGGCTATGAGTTTGTACATTTATGTGATATTGATCGTTTTATCGATATTCCTGACTACAAATCTGATGGGTACAAATTTACCGCTAGGGGGAAATATAAAGTAGCAACTGCCATTAACGCTAAACTTAAATACATTCAAAACAAATTCTACAATAGTTTATCTTTTTTATAAATAATCTCAGTAACTGTGAAGGGCTAATGTTAATGCATTTAAACATCAATAGACTTAGAAATAAACTTTTAAGCTTAGAAGCATTTATTGCATGTGTTTTACCTCAGAAACCTATCATCATATTTATAACTGAATCGTGGCTTGAGCCAGATGAATACAAAACTATTTCATTACCTGGGTATATTACAGCGACTCAATCATCTCGTGCATTCACAAAAGGCGGTGGCACAATAATTTTTATTAGGGATGATTATGCCGACAGGTTTAAAGAGGTAAATGTTGATGAATTTTCCAGTGAATCTGTATTTGAGATCAGTGCTTTAAACTTCGAGATAACCCATTCGAAAACAATTCATTTTATAGTGCTATACAGAAGCCCGAATTCCAACTTTAATATTTTTATCGATAAATTAGATCAATATCTTAATCACCTAAAGAACAGATCTGTACTGATTGCTGGCGATTTTAATGTTGATTTTGCTGATAAGGAGGACAGTAGAACCAAATCACTAAAACGGGTACTACTTGAACATAATTTGCAGTATATAATTACTGAATCAACTCGTATCACGGACTCTACCTCAACTAGCATAGACAACTTTGTTACCAATATTGTGGATTATACTGATGTAGCGGTCGTTCCTTGTACATTTTCTGACCATGATGCCCATAGACTGGTAGTTCAAATCAAAATTTTGAAGTCTAACGGCATTTTGTGAGCCATTTTGGCAACATGACTTTTCTGATGTAAAAAAGCCTGCTGAATTCGATTCTGGATGTTGCCAAGCCGAATTTTGCCCCCCTCCCCCCATTTCCCCCCTTTTTACCTCAAAATATGCCCCAAATCACGGTTTTTACGGTTTTATACAAAAAGTATTACAGCTAGAAAAAAAGTGTCAAAGACAAGAATGATCTCTATAAAATTTCCTATAACATGGTGTATAATTTTTTTTAGTAGGCCTTATGGTTTGTGAGCAATATCTTCCCGAACTTCATAGACTGGTAGAAAATTCTAAATATCGGCTTCCTTTACCGTGCTAACGGCATTTTGGGATCCATTTTGGCAACATGACTTTTCCGATGTAAAAAAGCCTGCTGAATTCGGTTCTGAATGTTGCCAAGCCGAATTTTGCCCCCCTCCCCCCTTTTCCCCCCTTTTTGACCTCAAAATATGTCCCTAATCACGATTTTTACGGTTTTATACGACAAGTTTTACAGCTAGAAAAAAGGTGTCAAAGACAAGAATGATCTCTATAAAATTTCCTATAACATGGTGTATAATTTTTTTTAGTAGGCCTTATGGTTTGTGAGCAATATGTTCCCGAACTTCATTATTTTTTTAAAAATTGATAAACTTGGTCGAGGCAGTGAAATGCACTTATTTTAGGATAATTGGTATCGCACAGGATCCAGCCGCTCTGCAGCGCTTGACGCTGACATCCAGTTTGCATGCTGCTTATTATCTGTCAAGACTCACGAGACTTTCAGTCATAAGCAGTCGTCAGATTTACACGCAGAACCGTACCCAAGTCGGGCTAAAAGAGCCGTAGAAAATAAAAATGCTTTGCTTCTGAACATGAAATCCTTCGAAATGCTCAGTTCTACGCCAGATTCTCCAGAAATGTGCCTTAGAAATGCAGTTACCCGGGATCTTGCAACAGAAAAAAATAAAGTGCCAATTCACACTGCTAAGCAGCTTGGCTCACTCTAAGTAAAGAAGTTTGTTTCCGAAAGGCTCACCAACAGCAGCCCGTCTAGCACAACTATGCTTTGCGACTTTTGTCGCGCGACATAGCGCTACCCGTGACCCTCTTACATTACTGCACAGAAAGAGACAGGCAATTATCTAGCGCCAGAAATGGCCGTTTGCGACAGTTGTGCTAGGGGTGCAGGTCTACAAGCTACAACGCAAAGTTCAAAATGAACTAAGGTCCGACCTTCAAGACCTGTACAAGGCAGGTCGTTCAAAATCTACCATATTTGCGTCTGATGTGGGGGGCAAACGCTCAGGCGCTGGAGTGGTGCCAAACAAAGCATAGCCTGCATCGTCACATACTCGACTTGTACAGCAGGGACAGGAACTTCTCAGCCTTTCGCTCATGGGGTGTATGTCTATCTCATTGAGTAGTTCACAGTGCTTTTGATATCGGAAAACGGAATACTTTTAATCAAAGGAGTGTCTAGGTAAATGTTTTAGAAACGCAAATGATCAATTTAATTATTTTGTTACCTGCAATAAAGCCGTTCGAATCGCCAGTGCCTGAGTAAAACGCCAGAATATTTTAACGTTCTAAAGCAGTCCCATAATTTTGTCATGATGAATTGATGATGAATGATAAGCAACAACAACACTAATAACCTGTCTTCTGGGTGGGCTATGCACAGTGTGGAGCACATGTCGAGTGTCGGTTTCCTCGTGAATAGCACGTATGTTGAGGTATCGACCTCAGTTGGTGACGCTTGAACCTTAGTCTCGTCTGCAAATCCTCGCACTACGACGACATTAGTCCCGCTCGCGCGTTCGCGGGATAAAAACTGCGAGCCCAACCTAGTTTGAAGGTATTGAGTCATTTTTAAGGAGCTGCTTGGCAGTGAGAAGTGACACTTTATTGTTTTCTGCTGCAAGATCCTGGGTAACTGCATTTCTAAGGCCCGTTTCTGGAGAATCTGGCGTATAACTGAGCATTTCGAAGGATTTCATGTTCAGAAGCAAAGCATTTTTATTTTCTACGGCCCTTTTAGCCCGACTTGGGTACGGTTCTGCGTGTAAATCTGACGACTGCTTATGACTGAAGGTCTCGTGAGTCTTGACAGATAATAAGCAGCACGCCAACTGGATGTCAGCGTCAAGCGCTGCAGCGCGGCTGGATCCTGTGCGATACCAATTATCCTAAAATAAGTGCATTTCACTGCCTCGACCAAGTTTATCAATTTTTAAAAAAATAATGATGTTCGGTAAGATATTGCTCACAAACCATAAGGCCTACTAAAAAAAAATATACACCATGTTATAGGAAATTTTATAGAGATCATTCTTGTCTTTGACACTTTTTTTCTAGCTGTAAAACTTTTTGTATAAAACCGTAAAAATCGTGATTAGGGACATATTTTGAGGTCAAAAAGGGGGGAAAAGGGGGGAGGGGGGCAAAATTCGGCTTGGCAACATTCAGAACCGAATTCAGCAGGCTTTTTTACATCGGAAAAGTCATGTTGCCAAAATGGATCCCAAAATGCCGTTAGCACGGTAAAGGAAGCCGATATTTAGAATTTTCTACCAGTCTATGAAGTTCGGGAAGATATTGCTCACAAACCATAAGGCCTACTAAAAAAAATTATACACCATGTTATAGGAAATTTTATAGAGATCATTCTTGTCTTTGACACTTTTTTTCTAGCTGTAATACTTTTTGTATAAAACCGTAAAAACCGTGATTTGGGGCATATTTTGAGGTAAAAAGGGGGGAAATGGGGGGAGGGGGGCAAAATTCGGCTTGGCAACATCCAGAATCGAATTCAGCAGGCTTTTTTACATCAGAAAAGTCATGTTGCCAAAATGGCTTACAAAATGCCGTTAGGACGGTAAAGGAAGCCGATATTTGGATTTTTCTACCAGTCTACCAAGTTATGACAATTATAACTCCAATCACATCTCATATATGTAAGAAAGGTATCTCGAAATATGTTTATAAAAGGGTTTTTAGCAAACAAGCTACTAATAGCTTCAGAGATGACCTTGCAAAAATTGATTGGAGTGGAATATTTCTTGACTATGATTGTAATATCAAAGTTAATGTATTTTATGAGGTGTTTTTAAACTTAGTAAATAAGCATTTTCCAACAAAAAAAATATTACTTAAACCGACCCGAAAAACATGGCTCTCTAAAGGAATTAAAACGTCTAGTATCAATAAGCGAAAGCTATACTTACTATCAAGACGTACGAAAGATGATAGACTAAAAGTGTATTTTAATCTATATAAAAAAATATTCCGAACAACATTAATAACAGCAAAAAAATTGGATATACGGAAGACTATTGCAACAGCAGAAAATAAATCACGCGCTGTATGGAAAATGGTTAATGAAATTACAGGCAGAAAAGGGAATTCTACTAAAAACCACAAAATTAAATTAAAAATTAAAAACAATTTGATTGAAAATAGACAGGCTGTAGCGAATGCTTTCAATGATTTTTTTGTTAACGTTGGTAAAAGCGCACGTCATGAAAGCAACACACAATTTATGAGATTTTTAAAAATTGCGATTAAAAATAAAAACATAAAATCTATATTTCTCGACCCTATCATTGAACCAGAAGTAATACGCGTAGCAAAAAATCTTAAAAACAGTAGCTCTTATGGTCCTGATGACATAAATACATCAATAATAAAAAATAACATTGACTTACTCTGCATTCCTTTATGTATTATTTACAATGACTGTTTCCTCGAGGGAACCTTTCCCACTTTATTTAAGAGAGCTAAAGTTATTCCAGTACATAAGAAAGGATGTAGATCAGACATTAATAACTTTCGGCCAATATCACTACTTTCTGTTTTGTCGAAAATCATGGAGAAGTGCTTATATGCTAGGCTGGAGAGGCATCTCGAAAGAAATGATCTTTTCTCTCGGTACCAATATGGCTTCAGGAGTTCGAAGAACACCACTAACACTGTGATTGATTTAGTCATAGAAGTTATGCAAGCTCTTAATGATGGACGCTGCTGTGGGGGAGTGTTTTGTGATCTTACCAAGGCATTCGACTGTGTTGATCACGAAATACTCCTCACTAAATTGGAGTACTACGGTATACGCGGAACAGCTTGGAATCTCCTGAAGTCATACCTTACTATGCGTACTCAATATGTCGAGATTAGGGGCGATAACAGTGAATGTCCGGTTAAATCGATAGAAAGGACCATAAGATACGGTGTTCCGCAAGGATCTGTGCTGGGTCCTCTTCTTTTCATCATATTTATTAATGATCTACCACTAAATATTACTTGCGGAACCCCGTATCTTTATGCCGATAACACGAGTGTCGTACTGAAATGTAAAACTGAAGCTGATTTAGACACGCATATGCAGGAGTGTTGGTCACAATTGTCTACCTGGTTTAACTCAAACGGGCTAAAAGTTAATTGTACGAAAAGTTTTTACATGGTTTTCCGCCGTGGAGTTAATAGTCCCGATACTGTCTGTAGTATTTCCATTGAAAAGTCGAACTGCGTGCGATTTTTTGGCGTTGAGTTACATCCCTTTTTAAGATGGCACCAACAGATTGACCAATTAACAAATAAATTAGCTACGGCTTGCTACGCCCTAAAAAGTCTAGCGAGTACAGCAGACAGATCCACACTAAAAACTGTTTATTATGCATACTTTGAAAGTGTAATGAGGTACTGCATTGAGGTTTGGGGAAACTGCACAAACATTGGTACGGTGCTCTTAAAACAAAAAAAAGCCCTCCGATTTCTTACGGGGTGTCCACATGTACCTGTTACTCACAGATCCATGTTTGTAGAACACAAAATTATGACTGTTGTGTCCTTATATTTGTACTGTGTCTGCTTGTATGTATTTAAAAATAAAGACCAACTAAAAGTCTCTAGACAAAACACATACAAACTCCTTAGAAATAAAAATGAATTTTCAGTACCCAAGAGTAATTTTAAATATTTTGACAAAACTTTAAACAGTACTGCAATTAGAGCTTATAATAAATTGGACATTAGTATTAAGGAATGTAGTAGCTAGCTACAGAATATTTGAACGAAAATTAAGAGATTATTTTACAAGTAGACCTTTCTATTCAATTAAGGAATTTTATGCTAGAGCGCTAGATTAATTTTAAATAAGTATTCAATATTATTATTTTAATTTATCCTCGTCCTGCCACGTGTTCTCAATAAAGAACACATTGGACTTAGTGGGTCCTGCCCAAAGTTTTTTATTTATACTTCAGGATTCTGCCCAACGTTCTCAATTAATCACATATTCAAATTTGGCGCCTGGAGTCTAAAATTTTCGTGATTTGCGGTTTTATTTGCTTGTTTCTGATTGGTAAGAGTATTGGCCAATACTTGGTCAAGGCCTTGAATCAAAGTTATTTGAACTCCACGATCAGTGTCACGCCAAGCGTCCAGGATGCCACATCTTCGCTAAAGAGGTAAGTTTGATCCATACTTATCTTAGTAATCGTGCATGTTTTTCAATAAATACCAGATTAATTTAAGCCCGAATAGTTCTAATTTATAATTAATAGTTTATTTTTGTAATTTAGGTTATTTTCGATTTTTCAAGTTCATTTTTCGAAATGTGTGATTTATTGAGAACATTGGGCAGAACTGACTACTGTTTTTTGTTATAGCACTGATTGATCGAGTCGAGGGATTGAAGGTGTGTTAAGTCAGATAATCAGAAATGTTATGCCAATAGCAATTAAAGATGATGAAGATCACTAACGACGGCGAAGAAGATACACATTATACGCCGCCGCGTCGTTCCCCGATAAACCCTAGTGAGATCAGTACAGATACAGCAGCTGAGACTGATGAAGTACCTATACCATTTTCGCTGAGGTCAATCGATGAAGCAGGTAGATGTGGCAGTGGTGGACGCGGTCGCAGACGTGGTGGTCAACGTGGAGATACGTAGTGGACAAAGTGGTGGCAGATGCAGTGAAGGCAGAGGACGCCAAGCTCAAGTAACCCGTGCGTCGTTAAGTTTTTAAGTTTTGTTGTTAAAATAGGGACTTTATATGATGTTTTGTTAGAAATTATGCCCATTAGATGCCATTAACAAGTCGTCAGTTGTTATTTTCATTGATCTCAACCCTTTTTTTACTATTAAAATACTATAAAATGTAAATCTGCTTTATTTATAATCTCGCAAGTGCTAATTAAAGAGTACGTTATAATCAAGATTTTTATGCCCAATGTTCTTAATAAACGACAAAAAATAATATACTATGTAGGCAATTCTGCCCAATGTTCTTAAAAAAGAACAAAAGATATAGACTCCTAAACAGGCTCAGTCTATCAAATACATACCCATTATAACCTAAAAAATAATAAAAAAAATCTGGCTTACCTTTAACACAACAATTTCAATAAAAAAGGTGTTGGGCAGAACCCATATAAATTAGAATGTACTTAATTTAGAACATTGGGCAGAAACAGGATGACTATCGAAAAATGCTTGGGCAGGACGAGGTTATATTTAATTTTCATTCAAATACGACATGTTTATAATTAAATTTATTTTGTTATCAATAATGATTTGATTATACTTGACATTTTATTTATTTTAATTGAGCATTTTGTTACTTTTACTTCTTTTATACTTGTATTTGCACGCATTTGAGTATGTTTTATCGCAAATAAATGATTGATTGATTGTGCACGGCAGATCGATCGCGCGTCGTTTCGGAACCCGGAAGTGCACGACCGGCCATGCGGAGATGCGCGTGCGACTAATTGCAATTTGTTTTGGTCCAGATAAGATAGGTGAGCGCGCCCCTCCCCCCGCACCGCTTACCCCCAGCGTAACTCAAACGAATATCCACGCGTTACTAATTATTTATTCGGACAGCACATTATATTATCAAAATTTTACCTATGTTTTTTTTCTCAGAAATGGCATCTTTTATTGATACCTTATGCCTGGGAAAAATTTGAACGGTCATTAAAATGTCACCCTGTATTTGTCACAATATGAAAAAAAAAAACAATTTTTAAAAGGAATAAGGCCTCTTAAGTATATGAAATGTTGTCAATTGACATGACATGAAATTGTAGCCCTGTTGAATATCTGTTAACATATGCTATAATTTGATTTCAGAAATTAACAAGAAGAAACACCAGGTCAAACCGCTCGATCCCCTGGGTAAGTGATATAAGATATAAGAACTTATACTATAATATTCATATTATATACGTGTGGGATTGATGCTAATAGAATATAAGGAGCTGGCTGATAGACGATTAATACTAGTTTGAATATAATGAAATAAGGAATGTGTTAGATTTGACGTATGACGGAGAGTGTCAGACGATATGAGAGACGAATGATTTAGTGGACAGATGAAGATTTGTATATAAAGATGTATATATTGTAAATAAAAGAAGTTAAGACCATCTTATGCGGTTTTCCCTGCCCCAATCCCACAATTTTGGAGGCTCGTCCGGGATGGGGTCAGGATGAAACGTAGAACGCAAACGACGAAGGAAAATATTAAAGACGTAACCGAAACGAAACGAAACGAAGGAATAAGGCCTCTTAAGAATATGAAATGTTGTCAATTGACATGACATGACATTGTAGCCCTGTTGAATATCTGTTAACATATGCTATAATTTGATTTGAGGCGTTGACAAAACGAAATACGCGCCGCAACGGACGGATCACCACATTGTCCTGGAGGGTAAGTAATATAAGCAAACGTCGGACTATAGGGGGCAGTTTGAGGGCAAGGTAAGGTTTACAAAAAAAATCTTAACTTAAGAGTATTATATTATAATGTACCTAGTATAGATTTTTGTTTCTTTTTGATTGATTATATTATATTTGTCACAATATGAAAAAAAAACAATTTTTAAAAGGAATAAGGCCTCTTAAGAATATGAAATGTTGTCAATTGACATGACATGACTTTGTAGCCCTGTTGCATATCTGTTAACATATGCTATAATTTGATTTGAGAAATTGACTAAGCTTAATACGGCGCACAACAGGCAGATCTCAGGCAGATCTCATGACGGCAGTGATGTTATGAAGGTAACTGATGAGAAGTGAACAGAACAGAGAAGTGGTCAAATTTTAACTGCCGACTAAACAGAGGGGTGTTATAAGGCATCGGACTTCTGGGTAGGACGTTAGAGTAACAAACCGGTCAAGTTCGAGTCGGACTCGCGCACCGAGGGTTCCGTACAAACAGTCCATCCTTAAGTGGTTAAGTTAAGTTGGCACCTGGTATGTATGGGAGCGTTCAAGTATTACGTAACGCAATTTTTGAAGAGATTTGGCCTTCCCTCCCCCCTTGTAACGCGCCGTACCGTTTTTCTGTACCCCCCCTCCCGCTCTCTAAACGTTACGTAACACCATAAGTGACACAAAAAGTGACCATTTTTACCCAAAAGTCACGAAAGATGATAATATGTTAAAATGATTAAAATGACGACCAGACCAATACAATTGAGCAGTGGCGTGCACAGAGTTTTACGACAGGGTAGACACAAAATTTTGAGAACCTAATAACTTATACATGATATGCAATAAATATTTGAAATTGAAAAAAAAAAAACTTCCAGAAATACTGCGGGACAGTTTTTTTTCTTCGTCGTCTCAAATATCAAGCAAATCGACCATCTCTACATAATTTCCTCTATTAACGGACGACCGCAAACAATAAACACCACCACAATTATCACAATTAAAATTATCCATATTCAGACAACTTTTAAGAATATACTAAAAACTTTTATTCGCTTATTTACTAGTCACCACTATCACACGTAATAATCAAAACAAACAATAATGGCGGTAACAAAAATACGACAAACTTAAATAGGTAGTACTTTTTTTGCGCTAATTAAAGTTACAAAAAGCGCCTTTTTAAATTCGTTACATAGTCAACATCGGAAGTTCGAATCTACAAATAATAGCTAAGGAGAGAGCGAGACAGGCTACCCGTTCAGAATTGTTCGCTTAACATCGGGCGTCGCGGTATTCGCGCCTCGCTCACATGAGTCGAGTCGCGGGTCGGAAACAACCTACTTCCGTAAGGACGTAAAAGACATGAGACAATGTCTTACTTCTGTATTTGTGTGCGTGAGTTTTGTTATTGTGTGCAATATTTTTATAAGAACGCACACACACGCGGTCCATGTTACCACGAGGCACACAAATATAAATTTAGACAGAAAATCGCCTGTCTTTGCCGTTACGGCGCGCAGCGGCGCTAGTGCCGCGGAATGGTTCAAGTCAACCTCCACGGAATCGACATCGACCAATACGTACGTAATTTTGGCGCACCGACTCGATAGATGGCGCGGATCGCAAATTGATTATTTTTGTACATTTGTTTTATATAATTTTATAAAAAGGTAATGTTTGTAACAATAAATAATATATTTCGTTTCTGTAATCAACTTAGGGTAGGCAGTGTCTTTTTGTCTTTATAAGGTGCACGCCACTGCAATTGAGGGATTCCCCGTAAAATAAACGACAAGGGTTGCCAACATGGGCGTTTTAAATCACAATCTTTTTATAAAAAAAAGAAACAATATTACGTAACGTGTTGTAAGAAAGACCCTCTCCCGCCCCTGTAACGCATCGTAACGTTTTATGAGACCCTCCCTCCCCCCTAAATTGCGTTAAGTACGTAATACTTGAACGCCCCCTATAGCACTCCATACAAATGAGGTGCAAAGTTAACGCAACCAATCCCGTTTGTTGTATAAGAGCCCCCCTTAAATATTTATTTTATTTTATTTTTAGTATTTGTTGTTATAGCGGCAATAGAAATACATCATCTGTGAAAATTTCAAATATCTAGCTATCACCGTTCTTGAGATACAGCCTGGTGACAGTAGGACGGACGGACAGCGAAGTCGAAGTCTCAGTAATAGGGTCCCATTTTTAGGGTTCCGTAGCCAAATGGCAAAAAACGGAACCCTTATAGATTCGTCATGTCTGTCTGTCTGTCCGTCTGTCCGTCCGTATGTCACAGCCATTTTATTCCGAAACTATAAGAGCTATACTGTTGAAACTTGGTAGGTAGATGTATTATGTGAACCGCAATAAGACATTGATGCAAAAATAAAAAAATAATAATAAATATTGGGGGCTCCCCATACTTAGAACTGAAACTCATAATTTTTTTTTTCATCAAACACATACGTGTGGGGTATCTATGGATAGGTCTTCAAAAATGATATCGAGGTTTCTAAAATATTTTTTTTCTAAACCGAATAGTTTGCGTGACAGACGCTTCCAAAGTTGAAAAAAGTTGCCCCCCCCCCCCCTCTAACTTCTAAAATAAGAAAATGAAAAATCTAAAAAAAACATATGATGTACAGTACTATAAAAACTACCAACGAAAATTGTTTTGAACGAGATCTAGTATGTAGTTTTTTTTTTATAATTTAATACCTAACTTTGCACCTAATTTATATGGGGCGCTATACATACCAGGTGCAAACTTAACTTAACCACTTAGGGATGGAAAGTGTTTGTACGGAACCCTCGGTGCGCGAGTCCGACTCGCACTTGGCCGGTTTTTTTACCCTTTGGGTACGGAACCCTAAAAACAGGCAAAATTTCAATAGTTTTTTTTACTTTCATAAGAGATAACTCTGACCGCGAACGTGGCAGAAGCGTTGGAAGACCGCAAGCCAGATGGTCCGACGATATTAAAAAGACGGCAGGGCCGACCTGGAGTTGGATCGCCGCGTCAAGATCAGCTTGGAAATTCATTCAAGAGGCATATGTCCAACAGTGGACGTAGTGATTATATGCTCTTTGAGTGGACGCATATGTTGGCGACTGGCTGAGATGCCACCTCTTTTTATGTATATTTTACATGTCAGTTTTTAAATTATTATGTTATAATTGCCTAAAAAGCAAGGCACAAAATAATTGAAATACAACCTTTACCGTCAACGGAACGTAAAACGTCATCTTGATGTCTAACATGACACCACTTCACCATTTGTAAACAAATTTTATATTTTAGTAGCCATTTTTTTTTTAAATAATTTTTTTTGTAATTTTAAATATTTTAACATATTTATTCATTTATTACATATGACTGACAACATGGCCGCCGAGTAAGCGGGCCCGTACGGTGTCGCCGCCGTCTAACGGTTGCGCTCGCAACGGCGCCCCGCCCGCGCCGGGTCCCAGCCGTCCCAGGCTGACTGAGAGAGACGAGGAGATGGTGCGCCTCATCGGCCAGCACCTTCGGTCTATTGGCCTCGAGTGAGTACCCGGCTCTCAAGTCCTCAACTTAGACTAAGATATAGTCTCGCAACTTACAACCGTTGATTCAAATATCTAATATACATACTTATCAAGTTTATATTATACATCAAAACAGACTAGTTCAACTGCTCGTCACTAATTCCACGATGACTTGTATTCATTTGCACCGGAATTTATATTGCATTGCATCGCACAGCTTGGCATTTTAAAGTCTGTCTTATATGACTGATATTTGCTTATCAGTTCTGTGTGTGTCTGTTTGCCTTGTAAATAGTTGTTTTTGCTATCCTTTTAAGTAATTAAATTTATTATATCTTTACTACAGTGTTTCTATCATTCTCGCCAATAATAACATCATACAGTCCATTGCTCATCAACATTTTTGGTATATGCTGAGAAGAAGAGATATAACTCTTAATTGTTATTTATAAACAAGCCTTACTTAACGTTCTGTCACACATATTAAGAGGCTTTATCCTTTTTAAAATTTATTTTTTTCATATTATTTCAAATATATATTGATAACTAGCTGTGCCCCGCGGTGTTACCCTCTCATCCCACGGGAACACTAAATTTATTCGGGATGAAAGTATCCTATGTCCTTTCCCGGGTCTCAAACTATCTCCATATACCAAATTTCATCTAAGTCGGTTCAGCGGTTTTAGCGTGAAGAGGTAACAGACAGACAGACAGACAGACACACTTTCGCATTTATAATATTAGTATGGATTAGTATGTAGGTAATAGGATTTAATTAGGATTTCAACCAACTTTTTGAAGTGAATAATACTTTTCCCCTAGTTCTAGGTAGTGACAAAGCTATTTCATGCTTTTATTGCGTGCAGTCGAAAATAAGTTGAAAAAACTAATATTCTGCGTGAATTTTGTCAATTTCGAGTCGTTTTTGAAACAAAAATTATCAATGAAAAGTTCAAACTGTAGCTATGTAGGTATCAAATATATACCAATAAATCCCAATAGCCCTGTTCTAAGTAGTAACATCAATAATATGTTAAGAAACATGTTTGGTCATAGAAAAAATGCCTAAAACAATCAGCTTTTAAAAGGAATAAGGCCTCTTAATTTGATGGATAGAATCGGAAAGCAACTGCGCAACACAGCGTAAACCGCTGTGTTAATTTTGACACAGTAAACAATAAAATTACTCAACAATCTTCTATAACCAAATGAACCTAACCTTGAAATCATCATAATCATCATCAGCCAAAAGACGTCGACTGCGGGACCTAGGCCTCCCCCAGAGAACGCCACCATGACCGGTCCTGTGCCGCCCGCTTCCAGCAGACTCCAGCGACCTTCGCCAGGTCATCAGTCCACCTTGTGGGGGGGCCTACGTTCTACGACCGATGTGCCCTGTCCATTGCTACTTAAGTTTTGCTATCCTTCGGGCTATGTCGGTTACCTATACATATTTGAAGACAATAAGTAATTAACCGAAACTATTGGCGTTTATAAAGAAGATAAAGCCGAAATAATCTTGTTCGGATCCCATCGTCCAATAACTTCCAAAGCAAGTGTTATGGAAAATACTTCCGAGTGGCCAACTAATCCTTCCCAGAATGCCATTCTCCCACATTCACATCGAATGTGTCAAGTAGTTTCAAATACAAATATTAATATAACAGTGCTTAAGAAAAACTCAACGATAAAATGTACACAACGATAATACAAATTACGGCCATATTAATTTTAATTTTTAATATGTGTGCTTCTCTCGTATTTATTTGGTTTGGATTTGAGTGTGTTATGTTTTAAATTTGATGTGTTAAGTAGAAGGCAAAATTAAATATGATTATTTTTTTGTTTTAATTGTTTTTCTTGAATCTTGCATTTTCCTCGCTGTAGTGAGGTGAAAAGTTGTGTGTTCCACATGGCTGCAAAATTATTTAGCTTCTCGTGTCTTGAAAGCCTCGCTACGCTCAGCTTTCAATTTCAACACTCACGCCAAATAACAACTTTGCAGCCTTGCATAACAAATAACTATTAATACTAGATTATTTACAAGTGTTCATGCAAGCAAGCATGTAAGCATTTTGACGCTCCGCTATACGTGGTCATAATACAAACCTAACCTAACCTACAGTTTTCGGTTTTTGAGCCATGTTCCATTTTGTCGCAGTCTCCTTATAAAATATAGGATTGTGGAGTTTATGAGTACAAACCAGTCTGCTTAAAAAAATTATGACAGTGAAAAATAGGATCAAAACCAGTTATGATGAATAAGTGTATGAAAATAAAAAGTAGTATTAGAGATATTTATGAGAATTGACAATATGATTTTTAATGGTTCGGAGTTATGATCGGTAGTATTAGTGACTAAGTATAAATAGTGACTATTATGATAAAAAATTGTATGAGTAACATTTTCGGAGTTCCAATAATCGGGGTTGAAAAATTATGTGAACTTTGGCGCACCCCATACAGAGATTTAGGTTCAAGTCTCTGCTGTGGACATTTGCGAAATTAAGGATTCTAGGGCCTAATTTTCTGATTAAATGCCTGTGAGAATAAAGACCGTTCCCTCGTCTATAATCCGATGTAATAGCAATATAACCTGGATTTACAAGCTCCTAACTTTTGACCACAGGAGGGACGACTTTTGTTTTTTGAACTCTGTATGACCCTCTAATAATTCAAAAGACATATGAAAAACCTGTCAAACACTTCGCTACCGTAGCTCCAGGTAGACCTGAAGAATTTTTCAAAATTCGTCCCCTAAGGGGGTCCAATTGGGGTTGAAAGTTTTTATGGAAATCGTGTAATTTTTGAGTAGGTAAGAGATTTTTGAGTTAGAACTTTGTTTACAGATTCTCTATCAATGTGAAAGTATATGTGAGGTAATATTTTCGGGAACGAACTCTGCTCTGCATTTATTTTTGGAAATTAATCTTCTAAAAGGGTTAAATTTAAGGCGATTAGATGGTAAAACTTTGTATGAAAAACGTTAGATCCTCTACATTAGAGCATTATTGTCTCAATTAGTAATATAATTGTAATTAATTGAGAATACTGATTTAAACGGTATCCGGAATTCCTATCCTTAGAGGATTAAACGGAAAGCCAAGGTTTGTATGAGAAATGTATTATTTTTTGAGTAAGACTCGAGTAACAACGCAAATTTCAACGTCTTTAAAAATAAGAAAACTCGTGTTATTATAAGTTTTGTTAACTTTCCATGAGGTCCGACGACGAACTATGACGAACAAGTGTTAGGTATCTTGCGATCACAACGCACCTAGATTAGTGTCTTTAAATTAGAGTCGCCATTAGATACTACGATTGTCAATAAAGTAGGACGATTCAAAGTTTTATTTAGGTAATACGACGAAGACAGAAAAATTAAGAACATTTTGATGGGAACAAGGTATGAGTATAGGTTTTAAGAAACAATAAAACGGTAGGAAGTTACACAGACACGTTTCCAGACCTGTGCGAGAGAAGCCGCGGGCAAAAGCTAGGAACTAATAAATATTCTACACAAAACTATCCAGAACAATACATTCAATAAGGAACTTTTTATGAGTCGCAAAATTTGACACTCGTGCGATTCAGTTTCGTCTCAAGTGACACATCGTGGTACGAAAAGTACTTTAAATGAAATGAGAGAATGAAATAGTTGAGACGCTCTTACTGAACTGCATCTGAACTGAGTCGTAAATACAATGTCATGGTATGAAATAGCGATATGTACAGTTCAGTTTAGGGCCTAAAGTGAGTCGCGTTAAGAGATCGTGGTAAGGCTCCTTATCAATCACAGTCATAAATATCATTTCCGGTGAAGGGCAATTAAATAAGTCATTGACAACAATTTCACTTGCTATCACGAAGAAGCCGACACCAAAATTGTTTTCCACATTTGTCAGTTGAACAGTAATTATCGCGTGCAGGTACATTGTACGGATTCTGATATACCTGTAATATTGTATATTGGATAGCAGGCCGTTTATTATGCAAATTAAATAAAAAAAAATAAACCCGTCATTACAAAGTTCAAAGATGTCGTCGGTACGAGAGAAATTACATGAATAAAAATTGTACAATTATGTTCATTACGGAGGTATTTCAGCAAAAAAAGTGGCATCAGAGCTGAATGTATCTGTAAGAACCGTTCAAAGAAACGGTTCAGAGAGACTGGCGGAATACGGCGACGGCCAGGAAGTGGACGTAAACCAGGTTTTGTGAACAAGAATTAGAGAAGAAAATTCTAGTAGCTTTGCAGAAAAAACCTACCCTTTCGGTATGAGATTTGGCAAAAAAATCCAAAACGTCTAAATCTACAGTGCAACGAGTAAAAAAACAAAATTCTATAAAAAAATTCAAACAAACGAAAGTACCTCTAGAAAACTTTATTTAAAAATGGTCAAGAAAAATTAATTGCATTGTTATGGATGATGAAACTAGAAAACTTTATTTAAAAATGGTCAAGAAAAATTATTGCATTGTTATGGATGATGAAACTTACTACAAACTAGACTTTAAATCACTTCCAGGACACCATTTTTATTCTGGGACTGATAGAAAGACTGTGTGATGAGTATAAGGTCATCAAAACGGATAAATTTGCAAAAAAGTTCTCGTATGGCAGGCATTCTGTTCATGTGGCAAACGTAGTACACCACATTTTGCAAAAGGAACGATAGACGGTGATATATATCTGAATGAGCGCCTTAAAAAACGATTATTGCCATTCATCAAGACACATACTACACCTGTCCTATTTTGGCCTGATTTGGCCACGTGTCACTACACAAAGAAAGCAATAAAGTGGTACAAAGAGATGAATGACGATTTTGTTGAAAAACAGCACAATCCGCCCAATTGGCCTGAGTTGCGACCCATTGAAAAATATTGGGCCCGCGTGAAACAGAAGTTGTTAAAACATAAAAGCAATGCCACTTCAGTTGAAAACTTCAAGCGGAAGTGGAACGAAGCTTCCAAATTAATCACTGATGATGATGTACAAAACTTAATGGCAGGGGTCAAGGGAAAACTAAGAAGATTCTGGATGAATAAATCTTAAACTGATCATCATATGTAAATAAATATTATTTTTAGAGTTATCATTAAATGTCTATTGAAAAAATTGGTGAATTATATTATTAGATAAATATTTTTTACAAATTTATTTGCGACATATTTTTCTTTGAGAATGTGCACAGAGGAAAAACTTGGGCGTCTCGTCGAACCGAACGAACTCACGAAAATTCAGCCTGTTATTAATCACTGAAAAAAAAACAGGCGGTGGCTGCTGGACTATTTGTTGTTTGTAAATATCTTGAGGTTAGTTACAATGGAATATTAAAATCCTTTAAATGACAACATGTTTTTCATTTGAGTGTACATTTTTTGCCGTAAAACGATTCTGTCTAAAGCAGATTCTGTCCAATCAAGATTCTGCCGAAAACAGATTCTGCCGTACAGCGCTGGGCTGGAGGCCACTGAAGCGGAGCGGACACTTGCGGATTCGACAAAGCTCTTTTGTGACTGGTTGATACCGCACGTCTCCACTCTAAGACTGCCGGTATGCCTGCCTGCCAATACCAATCACATGTCTAGGGCTTGCAATCCGGATATCCGGATATTCGTTTTATCCGGATACCCGCGAATTTTTTTATCCGGTTAATTTTCTATACACTATTCGGATAATACGGATATTTCGGATAATTAAAATAAATTAATAACTATAATATATACTGCTCAAAGGTTAACTGGAAGAGATCCCTTATAGGGATAAGTTCGCCTTTGTACCTATATGTTAATTGTAATAGATGTATTTTTTAACTGTTTTTGTGTACAATAAAGCGTTTACTTACTTACTTAAATATAATTAATATACCAAGCCGTAGAAAGTATCATAATAAAGATTAAATACCTGAACAAGCTGGCTTTTTCAAAGGAAAAGGCACTAGAGAACAAATTGTAACCATCGAACAACTGATTCCTGAAGAAATCCTTCGAATTTAACACCCCCTTGATCTTGTGTTTTATAGACTACTTGGTCTGTCGATCAACAAATCTTTAGCAAAATTCATGGTTATAGATCGAACAAAGCCGCTAGAGCTCAGTGAGACGCTCGATCTCCAATATGAGAGCAGCTTTGTATACCTGGGCTCTACCAGAACGATGGCTCATGCGAATCAGATGTACGAAAGCGGATTAGCATGGCAAAAAGCGCGATGACAAGAGTAAACAGGATCTGGACAGATATATCAATCTTACTAAAAACCTAGAGGGCTCTGGTGTTTTCGATCTTCACCTACGGTGCGAAAACCTGGACCCTCAAAAAGGCAGATAGATCTCGCATTGACGCATTTGAAATGTGGTGCAGGAGCGGAATGTTACCAGTTCCTTGGACAGCCCACCGCACAAATATGTAAATTCTTCCAGAAGTGGGAGTCACCGTTAGGCTGACGACAATCTGTCTCCGCAGGATCTTCGATCACCTAGCTAGGAACAAAAATGACACCCTCGAAGTGCTCCTGATGACAGGGAAAGTACAGGGAAGGCAACCATGAGGAAGAAGCTCTATGCGCTGGACAGACAGAATCAAAATCAAACAAAATACGACTAAAAACTAAATTAAACTGATTAAAGTATAGAAGCAGATAGAATATAATTTTAAATATTGCAGAAGACAATAAAATACGTAAGCATCACACGTTTTTTATTGTCTTCTGCATTTTTTTTTCATGAACCACTACTCTGCTCCGAGATAACTGGTATATTGGAGATTTTATCTTAATGTTCAGTAGGTATATGTTATCTTCTCGCTGTAAAGTTTAAATTGTGATTGCAAATGTGATTAGATTTTTAATATTATGATAAAATAAAAACTACTCGTATTTTCCATTTACTTTTAAACCTTTACCGCATACGAAGCCATATATGGCAGATATGAACTTGGACCTTATTGGCACAGGTCAAAGTTCAAATTCAAACAATTTTTTTTTCTATATGCGGTAAAGGGTTAAGAACTTGTCTTTTCACTATTGTTTTTTCTTTTTGAATATTAATTGGCTAAAATCATTTGGTCAATTTCTTACTGTTAAATTGTATATTTTATCTATTAGTATATGATATAAAACCATACTACACTCATTTATTCGGCAGCAAAAATACGAAAATACCTATGTATAAACTGAAATTAAACAACAACGAAACAAGTACCTATACGTCACACTTACAATTAAAAAAGAGTAAAGCGGCACTAAAACTAAAATAAATCACTACCTAGCGGCATGGTACATTAGTATCATCGAAATGTTAACCATATTTCGTGTTTTATTAAAAATAATATGAATATCCGTATTATCCGCTGTATCCGGATATCCGGATAGTAAATAATTTTAGTATTCGAAATATCCGGATACGAAAAATGGACGGGTATTGCAAGCCCTATTTCCAACCCTCTTGTTTTTTAGACCGAAGAATTAGTTTTGTCTGAGCTGAAATCCTAACTAAGCTCAATAAAGTTAGCCAACGTCAGATTACGATGATATTCAACTTCGGCCTTTTTTCGTTCCCTTATTGCATCAGTGCACTGTGAGTCCCACCACGGAGACGGAAGTTTGCCAGATGCAGCATTTTTAAAGGGAAAAACCGACTCCGCACATTGATAATAGCATCCGAGAAGGCTAAGGCACACTCATCAATATTATCAGAAGAAATTTCCAACAGTAAAAGGAGAAAGAAGATTAAGCTTTTGTTTGAATTCATTCCAGTTAGCATTAAAAAGGATAAATTTGAGTAGGGGCTCGGGGGGGCTACATATATATTTAGAAAAGAGGGGAAAATCAATTGCAATAGGGAAATGGTCGCTTTCATTTCAAAAGACGAATTTAAAACCTGCCATGATAATTGTGAAGCTAGGCCAGGGGAACATAAAGAAAGGTCTAATTGCACTGTTCACCTCGTTCGGACGAGATCTTCTGGCGGCGGAACCAGTATTTAAAATGCATAATATCTGTCTAATATCTCGAGAAGCTGAAGTCCTGAATCATCAGTTTTGCCACTGCCCCACATTTGATGATGCCAGTTAAAATGACCCAGTATTAAAACCGGAGTGGGGAGAGATGATAACATTGACAGTAGATCGTTTAAAATATTTTTTGAAGGATGAGGGATATAAATGGATACAAAGGTAGCATTCGTTTGATTTGAATAGAAACTGCATGAAACCCTCCTTTATTAGCCGTTGTAATAATCTTATAAGACAAGGTATTTTTAACAAGAATTGCACTGCCAGCATATCCGTCAGGTTTCACGTCACGGATGCAGGTAAAACCTGGGATACTGAAATTGGAGTCCGGCTTGAGCCAATTTCAGATAGAGCAAATATCATGGGATTATATTTATTAGGGTCGTTCTCGCGAGTCGTTCAAAACACTGTTCCAGGCGGCAAATAGGTATAAATAACATTCTGATTTAGAATTGTTGTATGCAGTAAGTTTTGTCTCAAAAAGTACTAGAGGAGTATTTTGACTCATATGCCTGCACCTATTAATAAACACATGAGATCAAAAAAATACTGCAAAATCTCATTACCCTCTCGTTCCAAATTACAAACTAAAACATTGGTTGATGTATATAAACACTTCTATAAAATAATCTTCAAATTTTTAACAGCGATGTGATTAAGTAGCAATTTAGGCATAAAACTTCCGTGAAGTATATAAATGAAAATTGTGAATAGGTCCTTCATTGAGTGGTGGCAGTAAGGGCATTATTCCAGCGCCGCACCTCCTCAGTATACCTACGTATCTGGTAGAGTGACGCCGTGCGCACCATTTACGAGAAATTTAAAATTTACGTTCACGAAACATAGTTTGTCACTGTGCTCATTACCTTCGGCCGTTTTATACAGTAAATACTAATTATAATTTTCTGTTTTATGTCTCATTTAATTGCTTCTTTGTAGAGAATTTAATAATATAAATATCACATTTTCAATTACGCTTGGTATTTAAATTTACCTAGACAAACCGTCAAAATCTTTCATCTCCATATCATTACCTTCCTTACCCTCCAATTTTTTGCCGAGTGATTTAAAAAAGTTTTTAGTAGTTAAGAATAGCATAATTCATGATTTTTACTAAACAGCACAAGAATGCTTTTACTAAACTGCACAAAAATGCATTTTACCCAGTAGGTTTGTGCCATAAGTACATGCTTACTTTGTCTCTTCTTTATACCCCGGGAAATAAATGGTGTTGGCAAACTACACTCGGGTGCAAAGAAATCGGACCACCCAGCATTTTTAGCAGTTTTCCATTTTCTATTAAAACTGTAAGCTCGACCGTAACAATTTAAATACCACGTGATAGATAATTTTCTGCCCTATCAAATGACACCAATATTCAAGGGCGGGAATGGATATTGTGCAAAATGTGGGCGTGGAAATCACCCCCCTCCAACTGCCTCGTTAACGCATGCACTAATTGGCCACGTACCATTAGGCATAAAACCAGTAATTATCATTGTTTATGCATCATTTGTAATTGATACGTCTTCCTGAACACTGCTCTCATCGACTCGACCCTGAAAAACTGAAGAAACATGGATACTACCCCAAATGAAGCCGCCCAAGCAGTTGCCCTGTTGCAGAGTGGGCTTAGTCAACGTGAAGTGGCTCGACAACTGAACCTATCGAAGTCATCAGTTCAACGTGTGTACCAGAGGTTCCGCAAAGATCAGACGTTCTCCAGAAGACCCGGAACAGGCAGAACTCGCAGTACTTCAGAGAGAGATGACCGTTTTATCGCTGTTTCCTCGCTACGAAATCGTAGATTGAATGCTGTTCAGCTTCAGCAGAAGCTCCGAGAGACCCGGAATGTGTCTATCAGCCGATGGACTGTCAGAAGAAGACTGAAGGAGAAGGAATTGACCGCTCACAGGGCTGCCAATGGCCCAAAACTTACCCCAGGACACCGCGGTGCACGACGTGTCTTCGCTCGCGAACATGAAGATTGGACCCTTCAGCAATGGAGGTCCGTACTTTTCTCCGACGAGTGCAGGATAACTTTGTTCGGTAATGATGGACGAGCACGAGTTTACCGGAGGCCTGGGGAGCGGTTTTCTCAATGGTGCATCGAGGAACGTGTTGCCTATGGTGGCGGGTCAATCATGATCTGGGCTGGCATTTCTCTGGAAGCGAAGACGGACATTGTGTTCATCACAGGGCCAGGTACAAGGCGAAATGCGGGCGGTTTGACTGCTCCTCGATACGTAGAGGAAATCCTGGCTGATCATGTGGTTCCATTTAAGGGTTTTATCGGCGATGACTTCATCCTCATGCAAGATAACGCACGGCCGCATACAGCCCAGACCACTACGGACTACCTGGAGGAGGTGGGCATCAGCGTTATGGAGTGGCCAGCACGAAGTTCTGACCTGAACCCGATCGAGCACATTTGGGACGAGCTGAAAAGAAGAATCTGAGCCAGAGATCCCGCCCCTGAAACTTTATTGGAGCTTAGGTATGCGATCGAAGAAGAATGGGCGGGCATCCCTCAAGATACCGTAAGAAAATTAATAAGGTCGATGAAAAACCGTATGACTGCCTGTCGTAGGGCTAGAGGAGGCAATACACGATATTAAATTGCTGAAATTTGTTTTAATTTTGCCTCCATTTCCTTAGAACCACAGTTTTCCCCTTAGGCAAAAGTTTTACTCCAGTACGCATTTTTAGGGCGGTAACGTTCTAAGCCCTGAAAATCTGAACGTATTGGCCGCACACCTTCGGAAATCAGATGAATTTATAGAGGAAAAGCTTACCATTCATATGGTATATAATATGTTATGGTCACCCTTACAGTTTTTACAGAAATTGGAAAATTGTTAAAAATGCTGGGGTGGTCCGATTTCTTTGCACCCGAGTGTAATTGATACTAAGTTTCTCCTTCATATACATATTATGACTATGGGGTATTGTAATAATGACATTGGTAAAATTTTAAAACCCTGTTTTTGGGATTGATTAAAAGCAGTACTTAATTATTTTACGATAAAAAAAAGAAGCCAATAGGGGAAGAATAATTAGACATCGCAATAAACAAGAATACTTAAGTATAAAAAATATCTCATATAATATAAAAATAAAAGAAGGTTTCTCTTAAGAAAGAAAGAAAATACAATTTATAAAAAAGGAGAACGACAAATTCAAAGCCTTTTTGTTTGAAATCTCGCCTCCAGTCCAATGACACGACCTGTTAGTGAAATACGAAGGCAATAAATCTGGGGGCACCAGCACCTGTTATATCAATCCTTTAGCTATAAATGATACAAAAACTCTTGGTGGCATGCGCAAATTACTCAGAATAAATCGGGATCAATACATGAAATTAATCAATTGTATCAGTGCTTTGCAGAAATCGCATTAAATGAATGAAAAAATACGCCAGTATGTATAAAGAGTTAGCACTAATTGACTAGCACGTTGTTATATGGCGGATTAGCAAAGCAATATTATATTATTATTTTTATTTAAATAACCAAAAATGTTAAGGTTAATCAGCAAATTGCATAAAGAGAAAACTGCGTTTAGAAAGCGAAGAAAAACATTAGAGGAGCAAGAAAAGCAGGTAAGTACAAAAAACAATTGAAGCTAGCGTGGAAAAAAGAACGATTTACTAAAAGATATACCGAAAGAATAAATATCATTGAGCTATTATTTAATGAAAGTATTAGTAAAGGATTAAGTCAGAAATATGAATCGCTGGACAAACATGATACTCTAGCTAGACTGAAAAAAAATTTTTTGTTGATCTATGTATATTATAAATTTTTTTTTTTTTTTTAATGCTTAGTGCTAGATTGATCTTTTACGTTTTAATAAATATATTTTTTGGAAGAATGTTTAATGCTAAGAAGCATTTTATCTTTTGGTGACCTCTTATGTTTTAATAAAGATATTATTCTTAGAATGTTTAATGCCAAGATTATTTTATCTTTTGTGGATATCATAATGTATTTTCGCATAAAAAAAAATTGAATGTTTCATGCTAAGCATCCTATTTTTGCTGAATATTTTAAATTATGAATCCTGAAAATTTCTAAAGCATGTTTTATTTTATAAAAACATTACCTACTTCAAACCATAATCAGTAATTTTAGATATGTTTTATCACCCTAATATTAGTCAAATTATACAAAACTTATGAAAATCACATTACCTTCCATACGCACTCATTACCATCTTGCCATATTTCATTACCATCCAAGCACTCATTATTTTCCATGTAAGGTGCTTTGGGGTATATTCGACATATTTTTAGGCGAGTGTAGAGTATGTTAGGGTTTGGGCTCGTAAGTAAGAATATAAGAAGTATTCCTTCCAGTAATGAGATCTTTACGAAATTGGATATATTCATCAACGCTTTGTGAAAATAGCGTTGTAATATGTTGCTTGAATTTGGGAATAAATGTAAATAAAAAAAAAATATTTTGAATACCATTTCTTAAGGAGTCGCTAATTTCGAAGGTTTGTAGAAATGGTTTTTATGCAATATGAGTTTAAGAATCATATTTCTGTTTAGTTCTAATTTACCCCCTCAAAAAATCCCGCTGATTCACGGTAAAGAACTTTTTTTTTGTATAACTCACAAATTATTTTCGAATTTCCCCCGCACGAATTCATTGTTTTTTATAAAATAATGTTTCTTTTATATGTTTAATAATCTAGAAATTTGCATTTAGAGAATTCATAACTCATTTATGAAGAAAATATTAGTCTAACTCTGATAATTAAACAATATTAAACAATTCAAATAAAAAACGGCATTTCTAAAAAAAGTCAAAATTTACAAAATCTGAACGACTCGCGAGAACGACCCATTAATTAAATAAATTTTTATTAAGAACACTACGAGAATAGAATTAATTAGCGTAGAATTGTTAACTTTATATCTTATTAATTGGTATTGGTAGTTAAAAGTTATTGAAATATGAATATTCCCTTTGCATTGAAAAACAGGGGCATATTCAATAGGAAATGTGTTTTTTCAGGTTTCTATGGAGTTTTCTCGATTTTATTTTTATCTTCAAAACTATACTAGGTAAAACCGTCAGTGTTTGACTGAAGGCTATAACTTGACGAGACGCATACATTGGAAAAATAAACGGTGGTGATCGAATTTGAGGACAAATCCCACACTGTGCACAGGTAGCGTCCCAATCTCCATGGAATCAAAGACATCCCATCCGGTCTCTTGCCATCGTCTCTGGCGATGCCGGTTGGTTCCAGCAAAGCCGGGACATTAACGCTGGCAAGAGAACGGCGGATGATGTCGTTAAGCGCGGCGTGTCTAGAGAAACGGCCGGCGCTTTTTTGACAAGACAGCCCGTGGTGGCCCAGAGGGTCGACATCGTTGCCGCAAGGGCATCTATGGGGTGTACATATCTTTATCCCCAGCCGCAGGCACGTTGCCACACGTAGTGTGTCGGGCTCTAGGAAGGTGCCGGTATTTGGCGAGGGGTAGGCGTGAAGCCAACCGCCGGCTTCCTTGGTGCCCGACGCTAGCAGCCGGGCTCTATCAGGACCTGTGCTGCGGCTAAGGAGAGAATCAACGGAAATTTTACATAAGGTGTCATCCCAACTCCTCTGGGACATGGGGTGGTCAGGGAAATCCTTTCCCGGACAAGCAATTGACCAAGCATTTTTAGCTTCTGCCAAGTCAGTAATCTCATAGTTTGCGGGCAGAACCCTTAGGATTTTACCTACAAGATTAACTGAGCTATGGACAGAAGACAAAAATGCCGGTAAGGAAACACTACTAATTTTGCGTATTCCCATCCCACCGTAACGAATGGGAAGGGATGCCTGAGTCCAGGATCGTTCGCTGAGTTGTATGTTTAAAATTGTTTCTAAATTTGTTTTAATAAGATCATCCAGAGGTAACAAGAGATTTGGAAATTTCCACAAGGGGCAGCAGCGAAGTACATATGTTAATTTTGGAACAAAAAGGCAAAATTTAAGGATTGATATTGCGTAGTGAGGGCTTATTAGGACAAGGCGGTCTGCACAGTTTTGGAATTTTGAAACATAACTTAGTATATAGTCGGAAAAAGAATCTTCAAAGATCGGTGAGCCAAGGAGGCAAAGCGAACTCTTGGTGACTATTTTAATGTCAGGTGTCACTTTATCGAATTTCTCTTTTACATCGGTATCACTTAACAAACTTTGGTTATAGAGTTCACATTTATTAAAATTTAACTCTAAGCCAATGTTTTTAAACTTTGTTTGGATGGTAATTAAATCGGAAAGAACAGTGTCCATGTCGCCTCCAAGAGTCCCGTCGTCTAAATACCAGACGTTAAATTTTGATTTTAAATTTTGAATAATGGGGTTGATAGCCAAACTAAAAATTGCTGGTCCGAGAGGGTCACCCTGCTGACAGCCGACTTCTGAAGATAAAACATTTGAGCGGTATAATAATTTTGTTGGATCTGCGTAACAATGTAGTAGGTAATTATAAATTTCTGGAATACTGTGTTTGATTTCTGTTAGCAGAGTGTCCCTGTTTACCGAATTAAATGCATTCTTTACGTCAATTTTGATCAACACTTCGCACGACGGTGACGAGAGGAATGAGCGCAGGGAGTGGACTGCTGCCTCACAGCCTCCTTTTGTACCAAAGCCCAACTGTACGGGTTCAAACTGAGGTTGCAGTTTGGATACGATGTGACGAACTGCAATTTTGGATGCTAGTCGGCGAAGTGTTGAACCAACGGCAATTGGTCTCACCCCTCCGTCTTTTTTGGTGAGGGCGATCAGGTTTGCGCCGTATAAAATGGGGATTATTTGGGGGTTGATATTGCCCGAATACATGTAATTAATTAATTTCGTTAAAGAATTTACTAGTTTTTCGCCTGCATCACCTGTGGAGTGAGATGTTAAATCTTTTAAGTGTTGGGGTGAGATACCATCCAGGCCTGCAGCAGAACCGGTTTTGAAAGTAAAAATCGCTTGAATGATGTCCTTGTCATGGATTTGTAGGCAGGCCTGGGGAGCCGTTGGTGGATCTAAAAAATAGGGTGTTGGAGGAGCTGGGGGGTGTTTTGTTTGTAGGGCCAAAAGGGTGTCCGGGTTGTCTGGTGAGAGCACGTCGCTTGAAAAAAGAAGGCGAGCGGCACCTTTTAAATCACCGTCGCTAACTTTTGACTCAATGCTCTTGATGCGGTTGTATGGCCTGTCATATTGTTTTGGCGGTGCAGGCAGTGAAGCTGATGGTGAAGACTGACTGATACAATTATTTTTTATTTTTTGGGTGAGAGATGTGTGTGTTTTGTCATTATGGGCATGAAGGGTGCGGTATGAAAATAAAAGTAGATTTTGCCAATCTTCGATACTGTTGCTAGTTAAACATTTTTCTATTACTTTTGAAAGATGCGAGGCGACGGTAATTCTGGCCCCACGAGGTATTCTTTTTACTATTGAAATGTTATTTTTTAAACTACTGATGTGAAGATGAAATGGGACAGCTGATTGACTAGTGCTTGCAGATGAAAAAGGCGGGATATGAGAACTACTGCTTTGGGGTACTGGATTCTGACTAATGCAATTCCTATGTGTCTTTGAAAAATGTATGTTCAGGCCTTTAGTGGTAGTGAAAGATCTGTTGCAGAGGCTACATGTATGAGGCGACGTGCTTACACCAGGTTGACTTGCGGGTTGCATTAACACTAAGCTTACTTAAACACTCTACTTAAAAATAATAATAAACTAGTTACAAAATAAACACTATACACTTGAAACAAAATTAACACTTGAAAGAATAGATCACTGTATTAAGGTGCACTGGAAATCCACGACCGGAAAACTGGAAATATCGCTGGATTGTGAATTGAAGAATAATCAGGATAAACGTAAACTGGAAACATTGTTGTATGATAAAAATTCAGGACAATAAGTAATATTTTGATCTTTTTGTTTATTTTGTTCTGTCGTTGACATCTGTCAAGCAGGCCGCGGCGCCGCGGCGCAATATTCAGGCCCGCGCGGCGGTCCCCGGCCGACGAAAACGTTCACAGCGTGTTGTCTATGTATGAGATTCAATAAAAATATAATATCAATAGAAAAATGTTGTTTAAAGTATTAATTTTTCAAAAAGACACAGCCCGGTAAAAAATGTGTGTTATCGGTTGCTAGGTTAAATATATTATTATTATTCCCTTTATTCGTTTTTATACTTAGGCTAGGTTTTTTTACAATAAATTTATATAAAAAGTAAAATATATTATTATTATTATTATTATTATTATATGTGCCGGTTATAAAAAAGTAAGTATTTACGATCTTGGTTCAAATGAAGATTCTGTCACTGTCAGGTGAGCATTATAAAATATGAAATAGGTATGTGTGATTCCTCTGCAAGCTGCCACTAAACAAACAACTATATAATTATTAATTTATGAAACATGTAATGTCTCATTTTTTTAATGTGGGTAGGTACACCACAATTTTTATTTAAACCATGGATACAGTTACGTATTGAAAGACATGCGGTGGATTACAACTGTTTATTCGGCGGTAGGTACATATAAATGTAACATGAATGACAGTATTTATTCTACTACCCAACACCTCCTTACTTAAATAACAAAGTTTCGATATGATATTCTTTTAACTAATCGTGCCCGCCCGAAGTATCTATCCAAACTTGTGTGTATGCAAGCCTTCTTACTTAGAAATACATAAGTGTGATAAACTACAATTAATGGGATATGATCTACGGGTTAGATGGCACGGAAACTACAATACAATAAGCTTGTGCATAGCTTAAGGATAACTTATTTACTAAGATATAGCTAGCATATATTTCTTTTGTTGACCTATACTAATAACTCACAGACCATAAATCTTAACACTTTACTTTTAATCCTACATTCTGTTACATGTCAAATAACATACTCGAATATACATGTTTAACCATCCTAGGCAAATTTCTACACTTGCCTCTGACGCGGGCGCAAGTTAATCCGCCGTGGTGGTGGCGGAGGAGTCGACGACGCCAGCTCGAACCCTTCCGCATTCTCGGCAGGATCCGGGCTGTTGACATCTATGTTACGAGTAGCTTCGTCTATGTCACTTGCGGCGGCCGTCGCCGGGCTCTCCTCTGCCCCGCCACTTACAGTTGGTTTATTACCGGTATCGGAACAAGGCTCGCTTCCCTCCACCAACGACACAGAGTATCTCTTTGCACAGGGACCCTTCGGTGTTAATATTTGATCGATATGTCGTCTCGTCGTACCGGAAGGTAAGGTGACGTTAAACGACGCCGGCCCTACCTGTTCCTTTATAACCCCCTCGGTCCACCTATCTTTATTTCGGGAATAGTCCCGTATCAGAACGCGATCCCCCGGTTCGGCTGTGCGCGGCAGGCCGCCGGCGCGGTGCTCCTGGCGCTGCTGCCGCGCGAGCACCCGCGCCGCCACGTCGGGCGCGACGTCCGGGCCGGGCCGCAGCGCGTCCAGCCGGCCCCGGAGCCGCCGCCCCAGCAGAGCCACCGCCGGCTCCACGCCCGTAGTGGCGTGAGGGCAATTCCTATATTGAAAAAGCATCTTACTAATCGCTCGCTCTACGTCTGTCCCTTCGTAACAAGCCTTTTTAATACAATGCTTCACCGTCTTGACTGCGTTTTTCGCGGCTCCGTTACCTTTCGGTCTATACGGGCTGGTGAGACTGTGAATTATACCGTTCCGATTGAAATACTCTTCCAGCTCGCGAGAAGCGAAAGGAGGACCGTTATCCGTAACGATCTGTAAAGGTAAACCGAATCTCGCAAATACTTCTCTTAACTTTGCTATAACAAACTTAGCGGCCGTACTGTTCATTTGGAATGCCTCGATCCACTTACTATGCGCATCTATAATTATTAAATAATGCTTAGAATTATATTCCGCAAAATCGGCATGAAGACGCAACCAAGGACGCAAAGGGAACTCCCAACTGGTAAGCGGCGCGTGCGGCGGCGCGGCGCGCTGCTGGCGGCACGCGGCGCACGCGCGGCACAGCTCCTCGAGCGCGGCATCGAGTCCCGGCCAGTACACATAATTTCGTGCGATGCTTTTCATTTTTACGACGCCTAAGTGTCCCTCGTGAAGTTCGCGCAGTATGTACTCGCGATACTTCGGGGGTACTACGACTCGATAATTGTACACTATACAACCCCGTTCGATATATAAATTATCTTTTCGATGAAAATACGGTAATTCTTGCGTTACCTGACAACTGGCGGGCCAACCGCTCATGACGTAGTCATAGATCTTACGTAAGATGGGATCTACTTTGGTGTCCTCCGCGATATGTCTATAACTTATCGGAAACTCATTTTCCATGTAGTGGAAATAACTGCATTGTTCTAACGTACTATCCGTTATGGCGGTTGGCGAGCCAAGCGGCAGGCGTGACAAGCAGTCAGCGGGCGCATTAGCCGCCGAAGCGACCCACTCCACGGTGAAGTCGTAGGCCGCGAGCCGCGCCGCGTACCTCTGCAGGCGGCTGGCTGCCGTCTGAGGAATGCCAATTTTGTCTCCGAATATATGCGAAAGAGGGCGGTGATCGGTACGAATAATAAATTTCCGCCCGAATAAATATTGGTGATTTTTAGTAACGCCAAAGAAAATTGCTAACGCCTCTTTATCTAATTGGCTATACGATTTCTCAGCCTCGGATAGTGTACGTGAAATGCAACAAATAGGTCTTTCCGAACCGTCAGGGTACCTGTGCGCCAAGACGCCCCCTACTCCGTACGCGCTGCTGTCCACACTTAGGACCAGAGGCAAGTTCGGATTGTAATGAGCTAAAACATTGTCACTGGTCAGCATCTGCTTGATAGTTATAAATGCCTTTCTGCATTCAGAATTCCAGTGCCATGCCGTGTTTTTCTTTAGTAGTACATGCAAGGGTTGTAAAATCGTGCTTAGCTTAGGTACAAACCTACCATAATAATTGACAAGCCCCAAAAAGGCTCTAAGTTGCTGTACGTCTTGTGGATGAGGAGCATCCAACAGTGCTTTCACTTTTCTGTCATCTGGGTGAAGGCCATTTTTATCTATGATGTGCCCTAAGTAGCATACTCTGGGCTTAAAGAACTCGCACTTAGCTAATTTAATTCTAAGTCCAACAGCTTGTAATCTACGAAAAACTTCGCGTAAATTTTTAATATGGTCGTCCCTAGACACCCCGGAAACGCAGATATCGTCTAAAAATACTACTGTGCTCGGAATGCCTCTGACTACCTCCTCCATAAGCTTCTGAAATTTTTCGGGTATGCAATTTAACCCATAAGGGGTCCGAAGGTACTCGAAGGAGCCCATGTGCGTGCTGATTGTAGTACATGCTCTAGAATTTTCCTCCAGAAGGACCTGCTCATAAGCGTGAGCCAAGTCAATTTTCGAAAATATTTGGCCTCCACTCAGAGTAGCGTAAAGTTCCTCAATACGGGGCAACGGATATGGCTCTCGTTTTAAAATGGGATTAATAGTAATTTTATAATCTCCGCATATGCGTATGCTTCCACATTTCTTAATAACGGGAACAATGGGAGTGCCATATTCGGAGTGTTCGACTTTCCTAAGTGTCCCTTCATTCACAAGACGCTCCAGTTCTTTCTCGACGGGTTCGCGCAAGGCTAGCGGTAAATTACGTGCCTTATAGAAAATTGGTTCATGCTCCTTTAGTTTTAAGACGAATTTTTCCGTGCAAGTCCCCAGACCCTCCGCGAACACGTCGGAAAACTCATTACTCAAATGTTTAACAACGTTTTCGGTTTTATCTGTCGTCTCTAATTGTTTCAAATGGTGAAGCTTAATGTGTATGTTATTAAGCTGTAGGGCGCGCAACCACGTCCGACCGAGGAGAGGCGGGCCCCCGCCGGGGATGACGTACAGCGGCAGGCCGTGCGCCTCGTGCGCCGGACCCGCCGCCGCCGGTGGGTCGCAGTAACGCGCGGACACGCTAATTACGCCGAGAGGCTTAATACTATCGCCGGTATACGATCTTAATTTTAAATCACACTTAACAATGTTATAGTTTTTAAAATATTTGTAATAAAAGGCCTCGTTTATTGCGGCTATTTTGCTGCCGGTGTCCACTTCAAACGCAATCGGTACATCGCCCACGATTAATTTTACGACATAAGGTTTATCACTAGATCCGTCAACGTACATATTAAAGAAATCACTGACCTCGCTCTCGGAGTCCGTGTCCATAAAGAATTGATTTCTCCTGCGTACCTTAGACGATCCGCTACCACTCTTACACATGGCCCTAAGATGGCCTCTCGCACCGCACTCGTCACAATTAAAATTCTTGTATCTGCATCGGTCAGCCGCGTGCTGCTTCCCGCACCGCCAGCACGGGCGCCCGCTAGCCTGCCGCGGCGTGCCCGCCTGCTGCGCCGTCGTCTGCGCCGCCGTCGACATGGCGCGCGCGCCGATGCGGTGCATCCGGGCTGCGCCGACGAGCTCGGCGCCGTGCGCGCCCGCGCTCGTCGCGCCGGCCGGTGCCGCCGCCGTTATGCCGCTGGCCTCGGCGTGCCGGTCCGCCGCCTCGAGAGCCAACGCCAACTCCACCGCCCGCTTGTATGTCAAGTCCTGTTCGGCGAACAGACGACTACGCATCTCGTCACTCGCGAGCCCCGACACAAACTGGTCTCTCAAATTTTCTTCGAGCTTGTCACTGAAATTGCACGTACTCGCGAGATGCTTAAGATGCTGCAAATAAGAGCTGAGCTCTTCTCCCGGTCGCTGTCGTCGTTGTCGGTACGCGTGACGTTCCGCGATATCCGAACGCCTGGGTTCGAGGTGGTTTTTAACGATATTCACGAGCTGATCGAACGTTTTACTCTCCGGAGTCGCGGGCGCACAAAGGTCACACATTAGGTCGTAGGTCGGTTCACCCACAACAGTTATTAACGTAGCCACTTCTAACTCCGGTTTGATTTCATTTAAAACTATGAACTGTTTCACACGATTTATGTACATAGACCATTTTCGCGAACACAAATCAAAACTTTCTATTTTACCGTACGGCATGTTTAGCAATGAATCAAAATAGTTCGTTTTTTGGTGTAAATAGTTAGTAAAAACCACTTATTTTAATTATTTCGTCGCCAGTTACGTATTGAAAGACATGCGGTGGATTACAACTGTTTATTCGGCGGTAGGTACATATAAATGTAACATGAATGACAACAGTATTTATTCTACTACCCAACAGATACAAAGATCAAAGCTCCAGGTAGCTCCTTTTTCAATTTTTCTTTAAGCTTTGATCTTTGTATTCATGGTTTAAATAAAAATTGTGGTGTACCCACATTAAAAAAATGAGACATTACATGTTTCATAAATTTATAAAACTAACAGCGCCCTCTCTCGCTTGCTCGTTCACCGCTGTAAAGTGGTGCTGTAAGATGTGAATATTAACGTATTCACATAGAGGTCGCTAAGGTGTAAAAACTTTTCAAATAAACAATACAAAGATCGACACACAAAGCATAAGGAAAAATTCGTCAGGTCTACGTGTCGCGAGGGTAGCGAAGTGGCTAACGCGCTGGACCGGTAATCCAGAGGTACCGGGTTCGATTCCCGGTCCCTTCCACCAGGTAGCTCCTTTTTCAATTTTTCTTTAAGCTTTGATCTTTGTATTCATGGTTTAACTATAATTATTGTATTTCAGTCATGAATATATTCCAATTGAACAAGTTATGTGTTTCCCTGAGCCTCCACCCCCACATATGGTGGAGGTGCGCATACTTTTATTCGAACACATTACCGCAATAAGACATATAGGTACCTAAATACTGTGAAAGAAACAGATGACTACATTGCAAATTCAACTTGCATGGAAACTACTCGCTGTGGTAATTTCTTATTAGGTAAATACCAACTTTATCTATACTGTGAATGGCGTCAGAGAAGAGGCACGGCTTGGGTCAGGCCCAGCTTAGTGCGACATCATCGTAGGTATATCGTACACATACACACGACGAATAACACAATTCGAAGGTCGTCCACGTGACAGAAGAAGCAGTTGTAGGGCGCAGAGTAGGGTGGTACCTGCATAGCATAGATACAGAGCGGGTACCGACAGCTGACCACTGCTACACAGACTAGACTTCAACAACTTTCCTGCGGATATACCAGCAGCAGCACGTTGGCAGTTACGTGTCATGTCAGATAGCAGTGAGAACAAGAAATGAGCACGCAGTAGGCGAATAAACCAACAGTTTAAGTGAATTACGTGGAAAGAGAACATCTCAGTCATCACTACGAACGGTACTGGCTGAAGACCGGCTGCGTCACAGAATATGCAGAGACACAGAGCGGCTACTGGTAACCAGCCGCCGATGCCTCGCGCGAACCAGATACCAAGAATACACATGGCCACACCGGATACAAAGCACGTGATACCTAGGAGCGGCTGTGAAAAGTAAGAAATTTAATTAAAGCCTTAGTGAAAGCAGAAACGTTTGAGAGCGTCATCTAAAGTTGAAAATTGTATGTGTCAGAATGTGAGCCCACGATCCAACACTTTTCTTCCAGCAGCTGATCATTACCAGCTAGGCTATCGAAAGTGATTGCTTAAACCACGAATTTTCACCCAGTTGTTATGATTAGAAGAGAGGAAAGCCACGTAACCAGAAAAGCGTTCATGAACGTGGACGGATATAGAAGAAGAAGAAGACCGAGGAAAAGATGGACGGATTGTGTAAAAGATGATATAAATAAGAAGGAAGTAAACGACGAGATGACGAGTAATAGGGAAAAATGAATTGAATGTGGAAATTTCCTGATGTCTTAGGTAGCGTTTCGCCGCTAATTTAAATACATGGTGGCTGTTTATTAAGGCCTCACCTTTCTTCCAGTCCGTTCCACCAACGACGAAGCCGTCACAGAACCAAACAACTGTACCGCGCCCAGAACGGCCGCCTGCTGGTTTGCCGAAAGCATCCAGCCGTCTCCATCTCCACCATTGTTCGCTTCGCTGAAGATCTGGGAGGCGAAGTGGAGCACAGCTAGGCATCCACACAGTTCCCTGGCCAGGGTTATGGTCAGGACGATGCGGAACGCCCGGAAGGTACTGCGGTCTGAAGCTGCGAGCAAACATTTAAAGAACAATACAATTATTCTGTTGCACAACTCATAAAACATACAGGAGAAATACAATGCAAAGAGCAATCTCTTCCATACGACCTTTGGGTATTGGAGAACTTGAGCATTTGTGTTATTAGGCGCTACAAAGTCATAAGATACCATCTTCAATTTAAGAACCTTGTCGGTGAAGCATTCGCCAGCCGTTATTATTTATTTATTTATTTATTCAAATTAGTTACACAGCATTATAGTAATTAAACCAAGGCACTGTGGACTACAAAATTATACAGAAAATAAAAATAAAAACTTAAATCTAGTTTGATTTAGGCGACGTAACAGCGTGGCTCCGTTGCGTCGTCTGATCTGGCGCAGGATAAGAAAGATGCGCAGGATGGTTATAAGATAGGTCTTACCTAACTTTAAATTTTGTAAATATATATGCCTTCGTAGCGCCGTTTGTCATAAAGATTCTGACTTTGTGAACGGCACCATCGTCTCAAGTTACGTATGTAGTACAGTCTGACAAAAAAGAGTAGAAATTAAAAAGTGGTAATACTGTAGTGTCGTCCCTTTCTAATCAATCTAAGAGAACGGGGACAACACTACAGTATTGCCACTTTTTAATTTCTACTCTTTTTGGTCGCGCTCCAAATTAGTAAGTAGGTATAGATATATTTTTTGAAACCTAAATAGTTTAAAGGGCCCGGCCATGCATTTTTTATATACTTTTATAGTGTGAAAAACTTGCGGGACACCCAGGCTGTTACAATATATATATATGTTAGCGTGTAAATAATTTATTAATAAATAGATATTATTATTTTATAGGCACACTTTTGATATGTTTTCTTCGAGGACTAATAAAATAAGTAGTACCACGTAGTACGCCTAAATTCGTAAGATAAGGTTAAGTTCATATTACTGTAATAGTAATAGTTAGTTATTTTTCTGAAAAAAATACTGGCTCGAGTTTCTATCGGCGTTTCTTCTCAACAGTGGTCTCCTCTTGGCACGTGAAGTGCCCTTGGCCTACTAGCAGAATAAAGTTCATTATTTCATTAAGACATGGCTAGAACTGTATGAAGGCTGGATAAAACTCTAAGTAGATGATGTGTACGGTACGATTGCCTGAATGGGATATATGATTTATTTCTCGTCAAAGCAAAATTGCTCTTGGGGTAATCCTAACCTACTAACATTCCCTATTATATTTCAATCCAACTTCTCACTAACATAACCATTTAGTAGGTAATATTATATGGGTATTACAAGATATTGCACAAATATATTTATTGTAAATAAGTATTAGTACTTATGTCCAGACGGAAAGGTAACAAGTTACATGTAAACATCATTAGGCTTTGGGTATGGGAATCTTGTGTTTGGAAGTCACTTGGCGGTCGAACTGTCAACAAAGATAGCCGACACGTGCTTTTTGGATGGTGACATGTCAATTATTTGGTGATTGAGTATTTTGGCCACACGTGATCGTCGCGTGTTCTTGTTTGACTATTAGCTTTAATGGTATACTAGTAACCGCGGCCTAATCCGCGTAAAAGTTTTTTTTTTTAAAGTACCTATCCTTTAACCATCTTTTGATGTCCAGGGACCTAATTCGAGATTGACATTTGAGTGATCGCCAAACGTCAAATCTTTATTAGATAACAGTTATATCGCCATTGAACTGTCATTTAAATGCGATGAGCTTAAAAGTGACATATCTCATCTCAATTTTGGAAATACGAAGGCGATAATGATTGTCAAAAATGGTATTCATGTATTATAAATTTCTGTTTTGAACGAAACGTAACGGACCAATTTCACGTACTACGCGGTTAATTTAAAGTATGCGCCTGTTATTTATGCCGTCACATACAAAGGAAACGAAAATTTTGAGCGTCCGAATTGATGAAGTTGCGATGTTCTGGGGATATCGCCACCACGGTCTTATAACTTAGAACAAATTAACAGATTCTTATGCTACTCATTTAGGTGGTCGGTCTAAAATCTGAAATAGCATGAATTTTAAGTGATATTCAATTTAGTCGAGTTACATTGGAAAAGTTTACCGGTTCTTAGCGAGAGATGTCACTGTTATCGTCTAAATTAACAGAAGAATTTTAGACGCTAAATCTTATTACCATATTTTGTTAAATAGTTAATTTATATTATTATTACACCGGAAGTCAGGTCAACATACTCAATTTTGAACTCGCCGAGCTTCTCAACCTAAAAGCGGAACCATCGTTCGTCGCGCTAAAGGGATTTTATGGCGATAGCATCCAGAGTAAAGGTGAAGTAGAGTTCAGGTTACAACTAGACGGCCTAGACTTACTCTGCAAGGCACATTTAACCGATGTCAACATGGATGGGATAAACTTACTAATTGGCCAGCCAGTTATAAATAGTGAAGGTGTGTCTCTAATAGTCCAAAACGGCACTGCCACTCTCACAACTAACGAAGAAAACTTCATTGCCACAATGAATGCGGCCGATGAGAACCAGCGCTTCAAGGTCGTCACCGCGAGTAAAGAGTGCTTGCCGCCAGGAGCCTCCATTATCAAGATTCACATTCTCGGAAATCGACCAGAAAATGATGTTGTTACGCCGGCGCGACATTTCGACATGCACGGAGTCACCTACTCGATACCGGCTACTCTTCTTCGTGGCAACGCGGGCTACTTGAAGGTCGTCAACACTGGCAGCGAGAACGTGGAGTGGAGTGAGGGAACCATTCTGCTACGTGCCGAAAGCTGCGAAGAAGCCCAGGTCAGTCCAACTGCCAATTCTTTGTCCGGTCCATGTCCTCAAACCCAAAATATTGCATGCATTAGCCCAGCCCCAGCCAAGCCAACCGATAAGCAGGAAATAGGAGGCGTAAAAATAATAGATTTGAATGTAGGTCCATTAAGTGACGCCGAACATAAAGATCTTCTTTGCTTACTATCTGAATATAGCGACTGTTTTGCCCGTGATACGAAGGACTTAGGATGTTCCGATTTGGTTCAAATGCAAATTAAGTTAAAAAATGACGTCCCCATTTATTGCAGACCCTATAGACTCTCTCATAGCGAGCAAGCAATTCTCAAGTCCAAAATCTCTGATTTACTAGGTGCAGGCATTATAAAAGAGTCTGAATCCAGCTACGCGTCCCCTGTGATCTTAGTCCGAAAGAAAAATGGAGATTATCGTCTTTGTATCGACTATCGTGCGTTAAATGCTGTTACCATACGCGATCGGTACCCTATACCTAACATAGACGACGAATTATCTAAATTGGCAGGCAAAAATTACTTTACCAGCTTAGATATGGCTCAAGGTTACCATCAAGTAAAAATTTGTCCCGAGGATACTCATAAGACAGGATTCGTAACGCCGCATTCTCATTATGAATATGTTCGGGTACCGTACGGCCTGGCCAATGCCCCTAGCGTGTTTATGCGTATGATAAATAAAATAATAGAATCTGTAGGCAGCCATGAGATTGTAGCATTCCTTGACGATATACTTTTACCATCCGTTGACGTAAAATCGGGCATCGAATTATTAGAAAAAGTGTTGATTAAACTTAGAGCTGAAAACTTAAAACAAAACATGAGTAAATGTTCCTTCATGCTGAAAGAAATAACATATTTGGGTCATAAAATCGCCCCTAATTGCATACAGCCGGGTGAACTTAAGTTGGCAGCGGTATCTCAATTCCCAATGCCGCGTAATGTGCACGAAGTAAGACAATTTATAGGACTATGTAGTTATTTTCGCAAATTTATATTCAATTTTGCAACCATAGCACAGCCACTCACTTCATTAACAAAGAAAAACACGCACTGGACTTGGGGTGAAAAGCAGACACAAAGTTTTAATGAACTCAAGCAAAAGCTATGCGAGAAACCCGTATTAGCTATTTACGACCCCTCGCTGCCAACACAGGTTCACACGGATGCTAGTAAATTGGGCATATCTGGTATATTATTGCAGGAACAAACTGACGGTACATTGCGCCCTGTCATGTATTTTAGCCGCGTCACTAGTAGGGAGGAGAGCGTTTACCATAGCTACGAGCTTGAAACACTCGCCGTAGTCGAGTCTTTGCGTAGGTTTCGCGTTTACGTATTTGGAAAAAAAGTGAGGGTAGTCACAGATTGTACAGCGGTTAGTGCCACATTAACAAAACGCGACCTTATTCCACGAATTGCACGCTGGTGGCTTTTGATACAAGACTATGACATTGACATTGACTATAGACCGGGTGAACGAATGAAACACGTCGACGCACTCAGTCGAAATCCCGTGGATTTAAAATCTGTCATAGAACAGTCTAAAACGGAACGCGTATCCGAACGGCCCGCGCCGGCCATAGACAGTGTCATGGACAGTGTCAATGTCAACCGTCTCGAAGTGACAGATTGGTTTTATACAGTTCAACAGCAAGACGATAAGTTAAATAAAGTGATCGAACTAATAAATAGTGGCTGTACGGATTTGGACATAGTCAATAATTATGCTCTGATAGATAATAGGTTGTATCGCAAAACTCTTAACGGCAACCGCCTTGTAGTACCAAGTTTCGCGCGATGGAAAATTATGCAGATGCACCACGACGACATCGGGCATGTAGGGCAAAAAAGATGCGCTGAACTCATTAAATCCAATTACTGGTTCCCGAAAATGTCGCGATTCATTCGGAAATACGTATCGTCTTGTCTTCACTGCGCGTATGGAAAGGGCGAATATGGGAAGAAAGCAGGTAAATTACATCCCATTCCCAAACCAACGGAACCTATGAAAATGATCCATATTGACCACCTAGGCCCTTTTTGTAAAACGAAAAAAGGTTATCAGTATATGTTCGTACTTACAGACTCGTTCTCTAAGTTTGTTATTGTTGAACCCACACGCACAGTAAATTCTGTTGAGACTATTCGAGCTTTAAGAAAGATTTTTAGTTTGTTTGGAATCCCCCAACGCGTTGTGTCTGATCATGGGAAGGCGTTTACCAGTAGGTACTTTAAAAAGTTTGCAACTGAGAAACAATTCAGGCATACTTTGTGTACAGTTGCTTGTCCAAGGGCTAACGGGCAGGTTGAACGAACAAATCGCACAATATTAGATGCATTAAGGGCAACTAATCCCAGTGAAGCAAGCAACAATTGGGACAATAGTCTGCCTGACATTGTTTGGGGTATCAACAACACATCTAATGCCTCTACTGGCTACAAACCATATGATTTGATGTTTGCTCAAACTGGTAGATCTGTATGTGACGTTGTGATTCCAGAACAGGCTACGGAATCGGTTCAAACTAGGCGTGGTAGGGCATCAATTCAAAACAAGGTTGCCAGTGCTAGGATGAAACAACAATATGACAAAAAGCGGAAAAACAGTATTTTGTACAGAAAGGGAGACTTTGTTCTGTGGAAGCAGGCCCCAGTTAACAGTGCTAGCAAAGTAAACACCAAGCTGGACGATATTTATTCAGGCCCTTATGTAATTGTGAAGGTTTTAGGCAAGGATAGGTACAAGGTTAGGAGTATAAAAGGGATACGAGGATATAAAAAGTTTACCGGGCTAGTGTCCGCTGATGCTATCAGACCATATAAGAGCGTAGCATCCATGACTGAAAGTGAGAGTAGCGCAGATGAACAATTAGAGACAGAAGACCTTATTGACCTTTTAGAAAGCTAGGTTACATCCACATAACAATGCCGTTTCTTTGATTTAGTACTAATATGCCTTTTCTCCCATTGCGGGAGCAATTGTTGCAGGACGGCCGAGTGTAAAGCCAGTGTTGTCAGCCCAGCAGCCAGCCGATGCCACGTCATCACCCCTCCAGCCCTGCCAAGCCGCTCAGCCGAGTATTGAAGTGGGGGTGACGACGAGCCAGCCATGATCCGTTATATAAGCCGTTGCAACCGTCATTTCGATTGATTTTTATTATTGAAATTGTAAGGGGTAACTCTGCCCGAATAAAAAGCTGATTTCTACTTAAACATTTATTTATTTAATATCTTTCAATTCACATTAGTCAGTGTTTAAAATGCAAAATGCACAATCCCCCCCCCCTCCGCGACCCCCGCCATATTGAAAAAACCGGCACTTTCTTCATGTTTTTGCTCATATCTTCCTTTAGGAGCATTTTAGCTAGAAGAAAGCTTCGACAATGTTATAGAGAGTTAAATTTACTACATTTTCCATTTTATATTTTGTTTCTAGGACAGATAGTTACGGAGATATGCACATTTAAAAAAACTTAAGAAATTGCAATTTCCAACTCAAAAACAAACTTCTGGATTATATCTTCGTTTAGGAGCATTTTAGCTAGAACAGTCCTTGGGCAATGTTGTAGAGAATTAAATTTACTATAATTTACATTTCAAATTTTGTTTCTAGGACAGATGATTACGGAGATATGTAAAAAATAAAGTCACATTTTCCGAAAATATATGTAAAAGTGGACATGAGTTTTATAAGCAATTATATTTCCTACATTTTTTAATTTGTCCTAGACTAGTCCGTAACTGAATGACAGCGTTCTAAACCAAGAATTTTGAGAAATTTCCGGAAAATTCGACTTTTTCTGTTTTTTTAATGTGCATATCTCCGTAATTATCTGTCTTAGAAACAAAATTTGAAATGTAAATTATAGTAAATTGAATTCTCTACAACATTGCCCGAGCACTGTTCTAAAGGAAGATATGAGCAAAAATATGAAGAAAGTGCCGGTTTTTTCAATATGGCGGCGGGCGCAGATGGGGGGGAATTGTGCATTTTGCATTTTAAACACTGACTAACCATCCTAGACAACATATCAAAAATTCAAAACTACCGGACCGTTTGTAAGGTCAAAATCCTTTATTCACTGAATTATTAAGTTTCGTGGTTCGTTATTTATTCATTTTCGTTGTTCAATGTGTAGTATTGATAGCGTATTGTGCAGTGATATAACGTAGGAGTGAATAGCTAATGAAGAATTCAACTTGAAGCGTTCATAGCCCTTCCTGGGTCAAGGCCCGATAGTCCGCGTGGTTTTTTGTAAATCGCTATCACTTTACAAAAAGCAAAACCTCACCGAACAACGGCATGCTCTACGAGCAAACTTGAAATTGGCGAAATCATCATTAACTATGATGGAAGCCATATTTTAAAATTAGAATTAGTATTATATCTCTAAAATTGGTCGAATACCCCCCCTAGTTATGCAAATTGTGAATTTATTTGTTTATTAAGTATAGAATTTAACCGCACCTCTGTGCGTTATGTTTTTTCAATAAATGTATTTGTATTGTATTGTACGAATGAGATTTCAAAAAAAAAAATGCAATTTCTATTGAATCCAAGAAGGACGCCATGGTTCCTAAGAACAGATTTCCCTATCACTTATAGTTTTCGTTTCTCTCTACTGACCCATTTGGATTGATCACACATAATGTATACCTACTACTGGCCTTGGTGTGACGTCATTTGAGTAAGGCCAGTTACAAATGTACAGATATTGTCTGATAAGTAATAACCCATCGCACCCCAAACTACTCAGCTATTTACCGTGGGCGTCAAGTCAAGCCCTGTCACATAACGAAGCCTTGACCTCGATCAAACACTGACCTAAACCCGAATAAGTCACGTTTCGAGGATTCCCTCATTTCTCTCTGCAAACAAAAAGCTTACAAAATAATTTTTCTCAAACATGCAATGAAATATCGTTATAACGTGCGTCAAAACAGGATGAAACAGGCTTCGAAGTGTCAAGTTTCGGGCGGAACAATCCGAGACAACTGTAAAGGAATTTCATACAAAATTGAAGGCCTAAGCCGGGAAGTAATTTTTTTTTAATTTTAATGTAAACATGGCGTCTGTGTTTATGAACAGCTGATATAAATTTTTTTTCTAGTGGCTACCCATTCAGCCACCGGACCAACAATATCCGCGTTAATGCCTAGTACACACGAACTGATATTATGAATACAAATCTGTATAATTCAATGTGTTGATGAATAAATTTAAAATACTGTCTATACGTAAGTCACCAGAGCCCATAGACAATATTTAAAATCCTCTGCATTTATTTTATTTATTATAGAAATTTAATTTTTATTATGAGGTTGTGTATAATAACGGCCCTTATAGGGTCTATTGGAACACTACACACGCGAAATACGGACAACTTCCATAAAAAAAAAACATTATGGGGGATTGGAGGGAAAATAAAAAAAAACTTTTGTCATGTATTTTTATATTTGTTGTTGATATTTATAAATATAATTTCAAAATGAGTTTTGATGATAACAGCGACAAAGAAATTAATTGTACTCCACCAGAATTGAGGGCGGAGGTAGAATTAGCAATTAATAACCTGTTGCCAACAAAGTCGAACGGAGACATACATGAATGTAAAAAAAATTATGCTCAGTCTTATAGCATTTATTTATTTCAACTTTATTGCACAAAAGACAGAAGTAAAAGTACAAATGGCAGACTTAATCTTTCTAAACTACAAGAAAAGAAAATGTACAAGACAAGTAATTGGACGCCACACAATTCTATTTATGCCTAAGCAAATAGCAACATTTTAAAAACTAGATTGTCCCGACCTCTATACTGGATATTGTTTCCGCTGTATTTCAGCTACACTCCTTGCCAATCTTCTGATGGTCAAAAGGCATGGGGGTTGGAAATCTGATAAAGTTGCAGAAGGCGACAAATCCTCACGCAGCCAACTCTCAAAATGATGTACCCAACCATCATCAATTTACATAAATCCACGGCCAGGCTGTTCCCGGTTCCCGTGATCCTCCTGTTTACATTAAGGATCATAGTCCACCGCCAAAATCTCCTAGCACATATATTGCCAGCTGATTATTTTTATTTTTCATTTTGATTTCATTTTCATTTTCACAGCCAAATTCATGATCATGATCCACAGTCACCACGCGGTAGATCAGATCCTCAGCCTCCTTTGCCATCTCAGCAGAATCAACAGTCAGCTACATTATCACAGCCAAGACCAGTTTCGGAAGTACAGCTAACTAATATCAGTGTACCTGGAAAAACAATAAAAATTTCGATAAGCAATTGCCCCCATGTGTCGAATGCGTCATTTAATCATCCTCCTAGCCTTTGTCCCATATTTTGAGAATGAATTCTAAATCGGGGTCGGCTACCTGAATGCGTCATTTAATATCAGTTAAATTTGTCAAAAACTTTGTTAATAATCTGTTTTAAAAATAATAGTTACGTACCTTTAAAAAGTTCTGTGCACTAAGCATGTACAAATCCATGGTGATATTAATAGTATGTATGTAGAATACAGCTGCCTATCTATATCTATAGGTAATGCTAGGTTGTTCTCTTGTTTCCTTGTAGAACGTAATATGCAATGTATATGTTAGATCGGCAGATCTATGTGATAATTTGATAAATTGTTCAAATTGTTGTAACTATTCCTATATAAATGAAAGAAAGGTTATAATGTGAGTCAGATGTCACAGACAATTGACAAAATGTCTGTCCTAAAGTTTCGTTCAAAAACGTGTTTTATCTTATGAACGATCCGCTATACTAACTTCAATTGGAATGAATCTTATTTTAATTTCAACCCAAGTTATAAATGTAACGAAAAAGTAGTATAAATAAATATGTATATAGTTTAGCAAGCCTAAATTGTCAGTAAAAAACGGCGGCAATTTTAAAAAATCACGGATTTATTGTCTTCGGTTACCGCGATATTAAACTTGTTTTTTGAGTGATGTATTTTTTTATTTCATTGCATATGTTTGAGAAAAGCACTATACATGCCTTAGCCGTGAAAAGGGCTTGCCGGCTTCGTATCACTAGACGGCCTCCCTTCCGGTCGGCCGTCTATACCTACTCAGCCGGCAAGCCCTTATTTCCCGGCGTCTGCAGTAATGTACTATAACTGGAATGATTTTGGGTTTAATTCTTTGTCGGCGTGTCTAAAATGAAGTGAAATAATTTATTCAGTAAGTGAGCCACAAGGGCACTTTTACAAGTCAGATTGTGAATCTACCGGCATTTCCCAAAAGGACACCGCTGTTGAGAAGAAAGCCGAAAGAAACTCAACAGTAAGTCGTTTCGTAAATAATACTTAGAACAATCAATCACATGTCTAATTCCCTCAGTCACAGACACAGAATTTTGTATTTTGCCAACTATTATAAATAAATAAACAATACTTCACAATAAGGTTGTCAGGTTCTCGGATCGCCCTTAGCGACATGACCGCATGTTGTCTACCGTTATTTGATGTTGTTTTGTGTTTCTTTTATACTATACCTACTTTATCACATCATCATCATCTATCAGCCACAGACGTACACTGCTGAACACAGGCCTCCTCCATGACTCGCCACAAAGTGGTGAGAATTACGTTTTTGTGTTACCAAGTCAGTATCCCTGGGAACTTAGTATGTCCGAAGACACGCCAGCGAAATATGATCTGCGTATTTTTAGATTTCCTCTTATGGCTACGGACGGGCGAATAAATTCCTTTTGAGCGCCCTTCATCATGATTAAGGATTAAACCACGATTAATCCTTAATTGACAGGAAAGTTATAGTCTGAACTGAAGGGACGTGACGTGATTTTGTTCAATGGAAAGTCAGCTAATTGTTGACCACTATCAAGCGCATAGGTTAGTCTATGCATCCATGGTATATAATGTGTTCACTAAACGGGCCAACAAAGGCGCTATCTGTCATCTAGTCCTAAATCATACCCTAGCTTTACACTACTCGCGAAGTGGACCGAGGCGAAGTGGACCGAGGCGAAGTTGGCCGAGGCGAAGTTGACCGAAGTATGGGTTTTCCGCAGCAAAGTCCCCCTCCACGCTACTATTCGCCCAACCTCGGTCAACTTCGCGGTAAGTGTGGAGCCGCAAATAGACTTACCAAGAGTCTTAATGGCATGCTTGAACTGTCCACTCTTGTTCTGCTCCAATTCTATCAGCAGCAATTTAAGCTCGCTATCCACTGCCGGTTCGGAGACCTGGCGACATCGCAGCCATGCCAAGGCGTCTCTAGCTTCCTACCGATAAAAAAAGATATCATTATCACGGTTACCTACCTGAAGCACTCATTTTTGTTTCCCATCTGTAGTTTCGCCAAATTTTCATTTGTCCGAAAGCCATTTTTTTCAGAACTGTTAGTTTTTCAGAATAATTCTAAAACAAACCTTCCATAAGCCAATGGGTTCTTTAAAACGATGTTTATGAAATCCTGAAAATATTACGGCTTTTAGGAACAAAATGACTTTCGGAAAAATGAAAGTTTGGCGAAATTTTAATACGGATGGGAAACAATGTTCGGAGTTGAGATATGTTACCCATTATCATACTTCTATACATAGAATCGCCAGTACTGCGAAGAAAGAGATGGGTAATATTTCTCGCGTGAGAAAGGGTCGCATGTCATAGTTGTGCTAGAGTGCAGAAGTACGTTTTAGTTGGTGGGGAATCGCTACCCAAATCAGGATTTAAGTATTAGGTACGGTTGGTGCAGAGATAGTACAACCGGGTGCGTAACGATGGCTATAACAACTTTTGATATAATTTCAGTCGGTATAACGCTCATTTGATATAATGATTGAATGATATAACAACACTTAATTTGATATAATTATTGTTTCATATACCTACTGATCATTTTATCGAATAACATTTAATATAACATTCTTTTAGTATAATGCATATTTCGTCTAATGAATTTATGGTATAACGTTTATTTTATCTAACGTTCAAATGGCATAATATAGGGTATAGAGAAATAGGGGGGCGGGGGGCGGAGCCCCCACAGGGGGGCTCGGAGGGCGAAGCCCCCCGCATTAAAAAAAAACTTAAACCCAAAGTTCAAGAGAAACGTAGGTTAGGTTAGGTTAGGATAGAAAAAAAAAGGAAAAAAGAGGGAAAAAAAGGAAAAAAGTGGCAAAATATATATATATATATATATATATATATATAAATTTATAATATATATATATATATATATATATATATGGGATATAATACGTTTAAAGGCTCAATACCCGCTCAAACTGCTCAAACATGAAAGTTAAATTGTAATAGAGTCATGGTTAGGTACGACGACGAGCGAAATTATAGCAAATGTTGTTATACCAAATGTTGCTATACCATATGAAATTATACCAAATGTTGTTATACCAAATGTTGTTATACCAAATGTTGTTATACCAAATGTTGTTATACCAAATGTTGTTATACCAAATGTTGTTATACCATATGATGGTTATAGGAAATAAGTTTTATACCAAATTATAAGTATACGAAATAAAAATAGATATTTTGAAATTATACCAAACGTTTATTATATCAAATGAGTCATTATACCAAATGTTGTTATACCAAATGTTGTTATATCAAACATACTTATACCATTTATTTTTATATCGATCATTACACACCCAGTACAACCTACTGAGCCAGCGGTCCTGGGTTCGAATCCCGGCAAGAACAAATGTATTTGCGTGATGAACTCGAATGTTTGTTTGTATTTGTATGTTTTCTATGTATATGTATACACGATGATTCTTAATCGGTGATCAGGAGTAGAAAAATATTAATCATCATCATCATCATCATCATCATTTCAGCCTATTGCAGTCCACTGCTGGACGTAAGCCTCCCCCAGGGTTCGCCACATGGCCCGATCTCCCGTTTTCGCCATCCAGTCACCACCAGCCACTTTTTTCAGGTCGTCGGTCCATCTGGCCGGAGGGCGTCCTACACTACGCTTGCCGAGTCGTGGTCTCCACTCGAGAACCCGTCTACTCCACCGATCATCGGTTCTGCGACAGATGTGACCAGCCCACTGCCACTTCAGTCTGCTACACTTCTGAACTACGTCAGTGACTGGTTTTTTGTCGGATAATCTCGTTCCGGACTTTGTCCCTTAACGAGATTCCGAGCATACCCCTTTCCATAGCTCGCTGTGTGACGTGTAGTCGGTGGGCTAGTTTCACTGTCAGGTTCCACGTCTCGGCGCCGTATGTCATGACCGGCAGGACGCACTGATTGAATACCTTGGTCTTCAGGCATTGTGGCAAGGGTGACTCGAAGATGTGACGCAGCTTTCCAAATGCTGCCCAGCCAAGCTGCACTCTTCTGGTGATTTCACTCTCGAAGTTGTCTCTACCCAGCTGTAACTTTTGTCCTAGGTAGACGTACTCCTGGACAACTTCAATGGCTACACCTTCGACGGAAACGGGCACAGGGACGATGTGCTCGTTGAACATGACCTTAGTCTTGTCCAAGTTCATCCCTAGCCCAACGCGTCTCGAGGCAGCATTAAGACCGGACAGCATTTCCTGCAGGTCTTGCAGCGATTCTGCCATTATAACTATGTCGTCAGCAAAGCGGAGGTGTGTGTGTGTGTGTGTGTCTGTGAAAAAGAAAAATATTAATATCCAGCTAAAATTAAACTTAAAAGGCGAAGTCTCGCGCAATTACCTCACGTTTTAATTAATTAAAAGTTAAAACAATTAAAACTAATAACGACTACAGTGCAACATAAAAGAGTAGAAAATAAATGAGGGCGCCACTTCCTTCGCAACTGCCACATTTTTGACGTAAAGTGCTTGAATATGGTAACAATTTTGTATGAAAAATTGTAGTTCCTTTATCATCCGTTTTCTACTCTTTTGTGTCGCACTGTAGATACTATGGTCATCCTACATAAATTATTGAAGTGCGATACCTACGTCAAGCGCCATCGCTTTGGCGGGAAATTTAACGAAATGTTTTACGACTTTGTTTATATAAAACAGTTATCATATCAACATTTTTATAATTTTACTATTTAACCACAAGGATCCATCCCGCCTTGCAACATACCTGGCTCAAAGGTCCCCATAATACCAGCAGCGTTGCCCCGCTGAATGGCTATGAGACCCGCTGAACCAGATAGGAGCCAGAGCGGGGATCGCAGCCCCTGTCCCTTAGGTTAGTTAGTTTAGGTTAGTCTTTATAATACTTGTATATTTTTAGGACCAAAGTTATATTTGTATTGTTTCGTTTAGTGTTAAGTTGATGTATTTAGGTTTTATATTTAATTATTTTGAACTCACCTCCACCTTCCCACACTTCAACAAATACGAAGGCGTCTCCGGCATCGTTGCAAATACCAGCAAATGCACCAGCGGAACCGCCAGGCAGATCCACAGCACAGCATGGTAGCTCAAGTACTCCCCCATGATATACACCAGCAGGTTCCCCAAGTTCTGGCTGAGGACCACTAGGCTTCCGAGCGTTCCTCTGATGGAGTCCTCGCTTATTTCCTTGATGTATAATGGAGTGACGACGTAGGAGCCGCTGACGCCGAGGCCGATGATGGCGCGGGCTGTGATGAGGGCCCATGTGGAGGTGTAGTAGAGTTTGAGGCCCCAACAGAGCTGGAACAAGATGGGAATATAAGACATACCTACGCAGCGTTTCTCTTTTCAGCTCTTTGCAGCAGTTATGTAGTATCTATGTGCTACAAAAAAAATTTAACAAAAAATAGAACCGACTTCAGTAAAACTAAACAGCCAAAAATAACCCGTTCAAGTACAGATTACATTTGACTCACTCTTTGAAGTCGGGGCCAAACCTCACGTAAACTATAATATATAAATATAATAACTGAGTGGTTTGGGATCGACTTCAAAGAGTGAGTTTTTTGTTAAAATTTTTTTTTTTTGCTTTTTAGTGATTCATATAAAATACTTATGGCAGGGTGATCAGGGAGGTCTTGAAGGCATGCATCTCGTTTGAATTATCTCCATACTCCTAACCGTTGAGGAGTTGTTACCTTCCATCATCAGCTCAGCATTGGAAGATGATGACTACCATATGCAAATACTTAAATAGTTTTATAAAATATATGAAAAATATTATAAGTGCCTATAAAATTTCAGGAATTCCTTCGATTCCTCATGGATCTCGTCATCCGATCTTCACCAAAATTTTATGGGACCAACCTTGAAATGTCTATTCATGAACCTAAAAAGAATTTTTCACCTCACTAGCTCGGAAAGGCCAGTTTGTTGGTTTGATATCTATTGAGAAAATCGCTTTTTATCCACATGTGGAGAAAGAGTTTTGACGTTTCAACGCAGCTAAAGTAAAATTTGACATGAGCTTATTTTCTGAAAAATCCCGTTTAAAATACCTACATGAAAGCTAATTAGACCTTAGTTTTAATAAATGGCAAATTGGTTGATTATTGCAGATATTTTTCAAAGATATAGTATAAACCCTTATTCTTTTTTCCTCGCTGTAGTGAGGTGAAAAGTTTTGTGTTATACACGGGCGAAAAGTTATTTTACGTCTCGTGTATTGAAACACTCGCTACGCTCAGGATTCTATTTTGAACCACTCGCTTCGCTCGTGGTCAATCATAGGATCCTTTCGCTAGCTCGTGTTTCAAATAAACACTCGCGGGTAAAATACAACTTTCCCCCCTTGTATAACAAATAACTATTCCAAATCGACTTATAAATGACGGAGTTCTGAGGTAACAAACATTAAAAAAAAAAAAAAAAAACATACAACCGAACTGAGAACCCCCTCCTTTTTTTGAAGTCGGTTAAAAATTTGACTCTGTTATTATTAGTTACATATATACTTACATATACCCTTTCCACTTTAAAACGTTAAGTGAGTTTGTTTAGAAACATAGATCTTTAACGTTGGTTTCCAACCGGCCCGATCATGGGCCCTTCGCTGGGATATTAAGGTTAGTTTGCGCCTTTGTACCTATATGGACTGTGCGACACTTGGGCAGGCCCATGAGCGACAGCCAGGTCACAGTCACAGTCACAGCTCTTCCGTAGGTTATAGGAGAATACTAAGCAGCACTGCTACTACAGAAAAAATACTACAGCTTACAGAAGAAGATAGAGGAAAATAGAAGAAGATCGAGGTTGTGACTTCGTTGAAGTAGGTACTTAAGTAACTAAAAAGGCAGTTGACACGACCATTTTTTTTTCTACTTTTTACATTTGCTCTTCTCTTTTCCCCATAGATTCTGGTGCTATCGTTGATATCCTCGTTCCGTGATTCTCTTACAGGGAGATTCCATTGGTTAATTAAGCTCCCTCCATTTTCTGCCACTTTGCCTACGGAACCCTAAAATTTAAACTCACCGCCATCGAGAAGGACGTGAGCATCAGTGCCCTCTTTCGCCCGTAGTTGTCGACAATGTACCCAAAGAGGAACACGGCCGGCGTCCCTACCAGGTACACCACGGAAGCCATCCATGAGACCACCTCAGTGGACACGTCCGCTGCAAGGGTCTTGTCGTCGATGAGACGTGGTCCCATGGGAGACAGCCAGCCCACGGCTGTTCCGTAAGAGAATACTGGCAGGACCACTGGATAACAGAAAGAAAACATCACTTAAATTGACCGTTTCTCTCTCTCTCTCTCTCTCTCTCTTACGGTCAACCGGGACAGGTGCAAGGTTAAATATTGGGACAATTTTTCTAACCCCCGATGAAAAAAGAGGGGTGTTATAAGTTTAACATTTGTATTATCAAACCGCGTTTCATATGGTAAATAAACCTCGTTAAATTACTACCCTCTACGGCGGCCCTTTGATGTCAACAGAACGCTTGTCTGTCCCTTTAAAGGTAATAAAAACATGAATATACATAGTACTTATACTTAGTCTTAATGGACTTGGTCGCACCCGCAAGTATGACAATGTAAATATAAATATAAATATCGGACAACCTCACACAAATCGATCTAGTCCCAAATTAAGCTCAAGAAGGCTTGTGTTATGGGCACTAGACGACGATATACATACTTATATATATAAATATATACTTAAATACATAGAACAAACATGACCCAAGTACAAATATTCGAGTTCATCACACAAATATTTGCCCTGGCCGGGATTCGAACCCGGGACCGCCGCTCAGTAGGCAGGTGTCTACAAACCGAGCCTAACGCGTCGTCAAATGTGGTTCAGTGAGAAAAGGGACGGCCTGAAAACCAGCGCTGCGCAGACGCCTGGCTGTCGCAGCACATGCTGAGTCCGCTCCTTTTGTCACTCGGAATAATTGATGAACAATGTAAGTACCTAATATTAACACGATGAATGGGGGACAATGTACTGACACTGCTGTTTCATGCTTATTCCATGTACCTATTTTATTTTTTGGTGTGGCAATAAATGTCTCTTTCTTTATTTCTTTCATAATTAGTACAGCATATACCGAAACGGAGCCTTGAAGAATTTTTCCTAATTTGTTTACAAACAAACCGACATATTCATGTCAGTAAACAATTACATAGGTATGTGTATATTTATTGCCCAGAAGCCAATTGGCCGCCCTCATGAAACCACTCGCCAGCGGTCATCGGGCACAAACAATATAATTAAATCTCGGCGGGAACAAATTCCACTCACGCGCATTGTCAGGTTCATAATCAAACGAGGATGCATCTCAAACCTACCACCCAATCTACCTACCTACCTATCAATCAACCTACTCTAAGCTTTGCAGCCCTAGATCTAGATCTAGGGCTGCAAAGCTTAGAGTAGGTTTCAAACTTCTATACTCTTGAAAAACTCTAGAATTCAATTAAAAACCGATTTTGTGTAGGGAGTGATCATGATTTCTGGATTGTTCTTTATTACAGCAACACCTCGCGGTCGAAGTAGGTATCTTTGTGCATTCATCACGCCATAACGGCTGGATGGGTTAATTAAACCATTGATACAAAGATCAGATCTGGATGGAGATGTCTCCCAATTTTGGAACGGTATAAAAGTTGGGTTACGCCTTTGGGCCCCCAATATCACGTGGGTTGGTCCCAACGACTCCCGAAAAACATATTAGAGGACGTTTTTTTGGCCCTTAAAGACAATATTATGTACTCATTCTCTTTATATTATTTTTTCTACTCCAGTACTTTTTTCTGTCATTTATATAGTTACTAACTCTAATATAAAGACATAAATGATGAAAGTCTGTAATAGTAGATTGTTCAACAAGGGACTAAAACAAGCCATAATGACACGAGATGTTTTAGCCACCCGAGCTAAGCGAGGGTGGCTAATAGTTCGAGTGTCATTATGGTTGTTTAGTCTCGCGTTAAACACTCTACTTTTCACTTTGAATGCGAGGAAAATAAACGAATTTCAATATAAAATTACGATATTTATTATAACAAAGTTTCTTATAATTACGTAGTACAGCCGTTAATCTAACCTCAGAAAAATTTAAAGGGCAATTTGTACAATTCTTCACATTTAAATGTATGGTTTTCCCCTGTAAACTAAGCTGGGTCGGCGTGGATGTTCAATATTTTCACTCGAAGTCGAAGTAAAAGTTGGAGAGAATGGAGAGTAGGAATAGTAGAGACGTAGACCTTTTCTCAAAAAGGTTGCCGATGTTCATTTCATTAGGCTCATTCTCAACCCGCGATGTTGATGGGCGTGGGTCAATTAATGTTGGTTGTGATTTTTGCTTTGAGGATACTTTATTTCCTTCAATATAGTATAGCCTTCGATAGATATTGTGTTTATTTTGGATTGACTCCTCTATATAGCCTTCAGTTTTATTCTTCTTCATTGGAATATGATGATTACATATTTTGTCCGTAGTTTATAAAGTGACACAGTTAATTGGTCTAATTGGTGATTACAAGTCAAGCTTAATATAAGTAATGGACATCTACTCATTCCATTCAAAATTCTAATAGAAAAAAAAAATTATCCGTGGTTTTTTCTTTTTTTTGGAAAGTGACGCTTTAAATGCTTGCATATTTAGCCAACAGATTCAAACTTGAAAACTATTTTATTTAAGACTAATATGGACTTATGGACCATGCATGATAAAATTACATTCGTATTCGTAATAATTAATCGTGTTTCATTAAATAGTCTTGAATTTTTGAGCGGTTTTAATTTTGAGGTTATTTTCACGCACCAAAAAGTTTGTATACCTATCACTGAAAATGGCTATAAACCTCCATTAACAAGCGTCGTGATTGGCTGTTTAGGGGTTTATCAAAGTAAATTAAAAAAAAAATACTTTTTTTGAGCAGTTGTAATTTTGAGGTTATTTTCACGCACCAAAAAGTTTGTATACCTATCACTGAAAATGGCTATAAACCTCCATTCACAAACGTCGTGATTGGCTGTTTAGGGGTTTTTCAAAGTAAATTAAAACAATTTTACTTTAGTCCCTAGAGATTAATAAGGAGCTTTAGTCCCGATATGCAGAGACTAAAGTAACATTTTAAGAGCATGAGAAGTGAAAAAGTTTCTATTGCCCAAAAAAACACTGCTAAACGATGTTATAATGTCGCCAAAAAGGCATCACTTAGTACCACAGATTACAAGATAAACAGCTGCATTCACACAATTTGCAATTAAAAAAAAAGCTTATTGTACAAAGGCATTACTGCCAACTTAAAAAAAAAGTTTTATATTCAGTGCATGGATATTTAGTATAGTGAACGTATACCTTTATGTATAAGTTCATATTTTTTTGACAGATCGGACGTCAATAAAAAAAAGTTTATCAGAGACTATTTTTTATTTTATTTTGTTGATTCCGAGCGGGAACATGTAATTATTTTCTTTGTTGTTTATTTGCATTTTATTTATGAAATTTTGAGTCGTAGAAAAAGTATTGTATGCAACGTTGTATAAGTATGTCAAAAAACGCTCGTGGCAACCCATGCCACTCACATTTTTGCCCATTATACAATGGTTGCATAAAATACTATTATGATAGGGTCGTTCCTTAAAATACTGTAAAATAATATTCAGCCTCAAAAAACTAAACTCTTTCTAATTCTTTCTTTAAAAAAACATAGATTGAGGTGATTGAAACGCCCGCCATTATGGCGCGTTTGCCGTGACTTCACAGTCTATTCTAACACATCAGTCACACGGCTTAAGAAAAAAAGTCTCGAATATCCGTATAATATTCAGGTGCTAACAACACCAGCCACCGGTGGGCGCACGCGTCTAGACTGTGACGTCAACGACACACTCGGCTACGTCGCGTTTCAGCTGCTTTTAATTATCCACATTATTTTGCACTTTTCAATAATTATTTTCACATCGAAAAAAAAACATTAGAAAAAATTTATAGAAATATGACGCTGAACCAAAATAGTTTCCGGAAAAAAACAATTGGTTACCCTTTTCAGTTTCAAGCGCATAATTCTCTAGAATACAAGTGTTACCTTTTCAACCCTATCTCCTATGCAACAATACCACGTTGCAACTTATTAATGCCCACATCACCCCTATGTCCCGCAGCTCATTAAGGAACTAACGAAGCAGGGGTCAGTTTATACTGGTTTCTCAATAACCAGATCAATTGGGTAGTGCAGATATGGCAACCAAGTTATTTCTGCGGTTGACCAACAACTGATGTCTTTTATTTTTGTTTGGGGTGTTGTTTAGCGAGCTGTATTGTTATTTTTCAGGCCGTATTCTCGATGGTTCGAAAGCGTTGAAGCAAGATGTTTCTAGATGGTCCAGAGTCAACGCCTCTTTTAGTGGCTTCTATAATCATTTTATTAGTGCCTCTGTGAGCTGTACCCTTACCATGACTTTACAGTGAGCGTACTCGGTAACGACTGCGTAAACAATTTGTATGGAGAATTGTAGTTCTACAAAGTAACCGGTAGGGGCGCTGTACTAGTCTCTATAATATAATAATTCATTTATTTCAGGCATCAAAGGCCCATAGATGCCTGATACCAAATACCTTACAATCTAACATACCTACATATTTTATGCAACCGTTGTATAAGAGGGGGCAAAAAACGCGAGTGGCATGGGTTACGATGTGAGCGTAGCTACTAACATCGTAAGAAAGATGCCACGAGCGTTTTTTGACCTACTTATACGACGTTGCATACAATACTTTTTCTACGACTCGACATTTCATAAATAAAATGCAAATAAACAAGAAAGAAAATAATTACATGTTCCTGCTCGGAATCAACAAATATAAAAAATAGTCTGATAAACTTTTTTTTTTATTGACGTCCATCTGTCAAAAAAATGTGAACTTATACATAAAGGTATACGTTCACTATAATACTAAACATCCATGCACTGAAGATAAAACTTTTTTTTAAGTTGGCAGCAATTCCTTAGTACAATAAGCTTTTATTTCAAATTGCAAATTGTGTGAATGCAGCTGTTTATCTTGTAATCTGTGGTACTAACTACCAAGTGATGCTTTTTTGGCGACATTATAACATCGTTTAGCAGTGCTTTTTTGGGCAATAGAGTATAGACTTTTACAGACTTTCATAATTTATGTCTTTATATTAGAGTTAGTAACTATATAAATAACAGAAAAAAGTACTGGAGTAGGAAAAAATATTATTAAAACACTAAACAACTAGGTCACGATGTGTTGCGTAAGTCCGTGGTGTTAGGTAGCCGACCGCGGAAACGCCGGAATAACACCTTCCTTCATGAAGGTCGCTAGCTGGTCAGTCGGAACTCTCAACACATAAGAATTAAAATTCACTTTGTGGCGAGACTCCAACTTCACGACCCTCAGGATAATTCCGGTCTTCACACGTACATGCTCCACGGTCTCCTCGACCTTCGTAGAGTAATGTAGACGGGACACATACAATTGCGTCGTCGGCAGAGCGGGACGCAGCAGGTGTTTGGGCCCAGTCTCCAAAGGCTTTCTTTCGCTTTTTTTTACAACCTCACACAAATCAATCTAGTCCCACAGTAAGCTCTGGTAGGCTTGTGTTATGGACACTAGACGACGATAAACATACTTATATAAATAAATACATACATAAATACAAACAACATCCATGACCCAGGCACAAATATTCGAGTTCATTACACAAATATTTGCCCTTGCCGGGATTCGAACCCAGGACCGTCGGCTCAGTAGGCAGTTGCTTAATCACTGCGCCAACCGTTCGTCAACATTTGGTTTACACTAGCAGACGTTTCTTATTTAACAAAATTAATTAGTTTGGGTGTAGCACAACGTTACTATCGATTCTCAACATAATTTGAGACCTTGCTTATGAATATATCCATGTTCAGGAAGGCTCAAATATGCTCTCCAACAATCTGTATGAATAATGGAGCCTTCCTGAACATGCTTTTTGATAAGTGGCACCAATATTTCCGCTGACCTTTCGTTTTCGGGACACACCTCCAGCCTCAGGTCGTCGCTTCCATCCTCAATCATACCGAGGACCCAATGGCCCTCGATTTGCCGACCTCTATTATACTTTCTTTTTCCAAATTTAGATTCATCTATTTGCACCACTTTGTTTGGGCCCCCTATCTTCCCTTGGGCCCGTTGGTGGTCTGCCTCATAGTGTCCCACAGCTTGCCGACAATAGTTGAACCAGTCGTCAATACTGCGGGACGACACCACCTTGCTATGTTCTGTCGCCAACTCCTTCTTTGTTTGGTCATAAGTGAGGCCTTCACAAAAAGCATACATAATGTGAAACACTTGAATTATAGTGAGACGCGCATCTTCAAACCAGGTCCCATTGGCACGGGACACAGATGAGGTGCGGCAATTGCTTTTCCTGCACCTAAATTTGCCCACCTGGCCTGCCTCCAACGTCAGCGTCATCGATTTCCGGTGGTAAGAGCACATTTTTTCAGTTGGCAAAAGGCCCCTCTCCTCCGCGAACTGGATGCACTGGTTGTGTGTGCCGAGGACGATACTTATTCTATGTTAGTAGTATAATTTAAACAAGGAATTAAAGAAATTAAATGTTTACATGCAGGGACGTCCAGCGGGCAAACATTGGACAGTCCCATCGGTCAGCAATCACGCTCAAAATGCGGTTGGGGCTGTCGCGTAACCTAGAAAGAAGTGAGGCACATCTCTTTCTCATTACAGCCGCAAAACCATCCGTTCGGGCCTCGGCGAACATGCCTGAGGCACTGCAACGCCGCGGCAGCAATACGGCTCAAGCCGGTGAATACATCGATCATCATGGCATTGCATCATTCAGTCAGTCAGCAGTCGGACGAATCCACGGGGGGCAACTATCCCTTGGCTGGATCTAAGTCGAACACAAGTAACATTACGCCCCTCTAATGACACACAAAAACACTGCGGGTCTTATCTATCTATATATATATTACGCGAGGCCGATTTTTGTACATCCCATCAGATCTACAGTTATGGTCCGATTTTGATAAATATATATTACGCGAGGCCGATTTTTGTACATCCCATCAGATCTACAGTTATGGTCCGATTTTGATAAATGATATGTCATTAGATTCGTCTCATGCCGGAGAGGTGCATAAAACTCTTGGAATTTTAATTTTTTCCTGAAAAGGTACTGAAACATGGATTTGAAAAAACTACTGTGCGCTAACCACGTGACCTGTGATCCCTATTTTGACATAAGATGACCAAATAATAATAAGCATGATTACCTCACAAACCTGTAGTTAGTTGTTCAGCATGATGAAATATTATTTTTGAGTCGGCAACATAATATCCGCAAACACTTAAAACATGTACGAATATGCAAAAACAATTCTACAGTTTGTTGACAATGAATGACAGTAACCATATTCTGACAACTTTTAATGTCTTTTTTATTGGGGGCTATTATGTCAATGCTCTAAATTGCCAGGTTGTTTACCTTTTTAAAATGTTGATATGGAAACTTTTTTCGCATACCTAGCTGTTAAAAATGTGGAGAAAAAAGCCGGTTAAGTGCGAGTTGGACTGGTGCTCAAAAGACTAGAAAAACTGACCGTCATTCAAGAATAGATTATTTCTATAGGCGAGTTTTACTAAATCTAAATCAAAGCAGATAAAAATTTGTAAAACTAATTTAAACGTCATTCAAATAAGTAAATTTATGGTAGATTATTATAAATATGATTATCAGTGATCGGGGATTTCTCTGCCACTTGGGGTTAATGACCTCAATCATTATGCTAGTATGGATATGCCGCGGGATTCCGGGATTCGTGTGCGATATAGGAGAGTGTTACGGCATGTTACTGTTAATCAATTATTCATGCATTGCATATATTATTATTATTAATAATTGAAAATTTGATTACAGATCAATTGAATATATCAATAAAATCACTAAGCTCGCGTTACCTTATCAGTTTCGCATTGCCTTTCATCGGCCGAGTCGAGACGCATGTTGCTGGTAGTAAACGCGTAAAAATAAATGTCAGTGTAACGATACATTGGTTACGCGTTGGTCTTCTTTTAATAAAAAACGTGACATACATACATAGAGTTGGCAAAATGAACAAGTTGGGAATACGGACGAGTGGGCAATGAAGACGACTTGGTGATACGGACGAGTTGTCAACGTGGACAAGTTGAGAATATGGACGAGTTGGAAACGTGGATGAGTTGGCAAAATTAACAAGTTGGGAATATGGACGAGTTGGCAATAAAGACGAGCTGATAATAAGGACGAGTTTGTATTGTAGACGAGTTGGGTGTATCGTCGAGTTGGGAATATGGACGAGTTAGAAATGTGGATGAGTTGGCAATGTAGACGACTTGGAATTGTGGACGAGTTGGGCATATGGACAAGTTGGAAATGTGGACGAGTTGTATTTGTGGACGAGTTAGCAATATGGACGAGTTGGCATTGCTGATGAGTTGGAAATGAAGACGAGTTGGCAATGTAGATGAGTTTGGTGTATGGACGAGTTGGTAATGTGGATGACTTGGCATTGTGGACGAGGTAGGAATATGGACGAGTTGGAAATGTGGATGAGTCGTATTTATGGACGAGTTAGCATTGTGGACGAGCAAGTAATATGGACGCGTTGGCATTGTGGATGAGTAGGGAATATAAACGAGTTGGCAATGAAGACGAGTTGGTAATACGGACGAGTTGATAATATGGACGAGTTGATAATATGGACGAGATTGGCAATAAAGACAAGTTAATAATAAGGACGAGTTGGTATTGTAGACGAGTTGGGTGTATGGACGAGTTGGAAATGTGGACGAGTTAGCAATATGGATGAGTTGGCATTGTGGACGAACTGGGAATATGGATGAGTTGGCAATAAAGACAAGTTGGTAATATGAACGAGATGGCAATGTAGATGAGTTGGGTGTATGGACGAGTGGGCAATGTGTACAAGTTGGGAATTTGGACGAGTTGGAAATGTGGCGAGTTGTATTTGTGGACGAGTTGGCATTGTGGACGAGTAAGCAATATGGACGCGTTGGAATTGTGGACGAGTTGGTAATATGGACGAGGTGGCATTGTGGACGTGTTGGGAATATGGACGAGTTGCCAATGGAGACGAATTGATATCTATAAACGTTTTTAGGGTTCCGTACCCAAAGGGTAAAAACGGGACCCTATTACTGAGACTTCGCTGTCCGTCCGTCCGTCCGTCTGTCACCAGGCTGTATCTCAAGAACGGTGATAGCTAGACAGTTGAAATTTTCACAGATGATGTATTTCTATTGCCGCTATAACAACAAATACAAAATAAAATAAAATAAATATTTAAGGGGGGCTCCAATACAACAAACAGAATTGGTTGCGTTAACTTTGCACCTCATTTGTATGGGGCGATGTACATACCAGGTGCAAACTTAACTTAACCACTTAAGGATGGAAAGAGTTTGCACGGAACCCTCGGTGCGCGAGTCTGACTCGCACTTGACCGGTTTTTTAAAACATCATTTTAATGTGTTTTTTTACAGTATTAATTTATTCTTCGTTCCCCAAAAACTTCTTATCGATAAAGTAGTTATTTTCTGTAACACTACCGGATTTCCATATTCTAGCGGCGGTTCGACGCGTTAAACAACTAAATTAAAGTGAAATAATCTATATATATATTACGCGAGGCCGATTTTTGTACATCGCATCAGATCTACAGTTATGGTCCGATTTTGATAAATGATATGTCATTACATTCGTCTCATGCTGGAGAGGTGCATAAAACTCTTGGAATTTTATTTTTTTCCTGAAAAGGTACTGAAAAATGGATTTGAAAAAACTACTGTGCGCTAACCACGTGACCTGTGATCCCTATTTTGACATAAGATGACCAAATAATAATAAGCATGATTTGCTCACAAACCTGTAGTAAGCTGTTCAGCATGATGAAATATTATTTTTGAGTCGGCAACATAATATCCGCAACACTTAAAACATGTACGAATATGCAAAAATAGTTTTACAGTTTGTTGACAATGAATGACAGTAACCATATTCTGACAACTTTTAATGTCTTTTTTATTGGGGACTATTATGTCAATGCTCTAAATTGCCAGGTTGTTTTTCTTTTTAAAATGTTGATATGGAAACTTTTTTCGCATACCTGTTAAAAATGTGGAGAAAAAAGCCGGTAAAGTGCGAGTTGGACTGGTGCTCGAAAGACTAGAAAAACTGACCGTCATTCAAGAATAGATTATTTTTATAGGCGAGTTTTACAAAGCGAAAAAAAAAAGTAAAACTAATTTAAACGTCATTCAAATAAGTAAATTTATGATAGACAATTATAAATATGATTAAATAAGTCCTTCAAAAAAATAATTTCAAGGAAAATGGCATGAGTTTTAAATGGTATTGTAAATTAAATGGTATTTTACAAGAAAAAACTTAGTCCTTCCGCTTGCATGTCGACGGGAAGGGAAATGTGGTCGAGTTGAGAATATGGACGACTTGACAATGTAGCTAAGTTGGGAATGTATCTACATTGGTAATATGGATGAGTTGATAAAGTGGCCGATGGAAATGTGGACGAATTGGGAATATGGACGAGTTGGGAATGTGGATGAGTTGGTAAAATTGCCAAGTTGGTAATATAGACGAGTTGGGAATATGGACGCGTTGTTAATATGGGCGAGTTGTTAATTGGACGAATTGTCAATGTAGACGTGTTGGGAATATGGACGAGTTGGGAATGTGGATGAGTTGGCAAAATGAACAAGTTGGGAACACGGACGAGTGGGCAATGTGGACGAGTTGAGAATACGGACGAGTTGGTGATATAGAAGATTTGGCAATAAAGACACAACAAAGGACAAGTTGGTATTGTAGACGAGTTGGGTGTATCTTCGAGTTGGGAATATGGACGAGTTGGAAATGCGGATGAGTTGGCAATCTGGATGAGTTGGTACAATTGACAAGTTGAGAACATGGACAAGTGGGCAATATGGACGAGTTCGCATTATGGACGAGTTGGCAGTGAAGACGAGTTGGTAATACGGACAAGTTGGCAATGAAGACGACTTGGTGATATGGAAGATTTGGCAATAAAGACGAGCTGATAATAAGGATAAGTTGGTATTGTAGACGAGTTGGGTGTATCGTCGAGTTGGGAATATGGACGAGTTGGAAATGTGAATGAGTTGGCTATGTAAATGAGTTGGTAAAATTGACAAGTTGGGAACATCGAAAATTGGGCAATGTGGACGAGTTCGTATTATGGACGAGTTGGCAATGAAGTCGAGTTGGTAATAAGGACAAGTTGGTAATATGGACGAGTTGTCAATGTGGACGAGTTGGGAATATAGACGAGTTGGGAATGTGGACGAGTTGGCAAAATGAACAAGCTGATAATAAGGACGAGTTTGTATTGTAGACGAGTTGGGTGTATCGTCGAGTTGGGAATATGGACGAGTTAGAAATGTGGATGAGTTGGCAATGTGGACGACTTGGAATTGTGGACGAGTTGGGCATATGGACAAGTTGGAAATGTGGACGAGTTGTATTTGTGGACGAGTTAGCAATATGGACGAGTTGGCATTGTTGATGAGTTGGAAAGAAAAACGAGTTGGCAATGTAGATGAGTTTGGTGTATGGACGAGTTGGTAATGTGGACGACTTGGCATTGTGGACGAGGTGGGAATATGGACGAGTTGGAAATGTAGACGAGTTTAATTTGTGGACGAGTTGGCATTGTGGACGAGCAAGTAATATGGACGCGTTGGCATTGTGGATGAGTCTGGAATATAAACGAGTTGGCAATGAAGACGAGTTGGTAATACGGACGAGTTGATAATATGGACGAGATTGGCAATAAAGACGAGTTAATAATAAGGACGAGTTGGTATTGTAGACGAGTTGGTTGTATCGTCGAGTTGGGAATATGAACGAGTTTAAAATATGGATGAGTTGGCAATGTGGATGAGTTTGTAAAATTGACAAGTTGGGAACATGTACAAATGGGCAATATGGCCGAGTTCACATTATGGACGAGTTGGCAGTGTAGACGAGTTGGTAATACGGACAAGTTGGCAATGAAGACGACTTGGTAATACGGACGAGTTGGTGATATGGAAGATTTGGCAATAAAGACGAGCTGATAATAAGGACAAGTTGGTATTGTAGACGAGTTGGGTGTATCGTCGAGTTGGGAATATGGCCGAGTTGGAAATGTGGATCAGTTGGCAATGTGAAATTATGGACGAGTTGGCAATGAAGACGAGTTGGTAATACGGACAAGTTGGTAATATGGACGAGCTGTCAATGTGGACGAGTTGGGAATATGGACGAGTTGGGAATGTGGATGAGTTGGCAAAATGAACAAGTTGGGAACACGGACGAGTGGGCAATGAAGACGACTTGGTAATACGGACGAGTTGTCAACGTGGACGAGTTGAGAATATGGACGAGTTCGAAATGTGGACGAGTTGGCACTGTGGACGAGCAAGTAATATGGACGCGTTGGCATTGTGGATGAGTTGGGAATATAAACGAGTTGGCAATGAAGACGAGTTGGTAATACGGACGAGTTGATAATATGGACGAGATTGGCAATAAAGACGAGTTGGTATTGTAGACGAGTTGGGTGTATGGACGAGTAGGAAATGTGGACGAGTTAGCAATATGGATGAGTTGGCATTGTGGACGAGTTGAGAATATGGATGAGCTGGCAATAAAGACGAGTTAGTAATATGGACGAGTTGGCATTGTAGATGAGTTGGGTTTATGGACGAGTGGGCAATGTGGACGATTTGGAAATATGGACGAGTTGGAATTATGGACGAGTTGGAAATGTAGACGAGTTGTATTAGTGAACGTGTTGGCATTGTGGACGAGTAAGCAATATGGACGAGTTGCCAATGGAGACGAATTGGTAATATAGACGAGTTGGCGATGCAGATGAGTTGGGCGTATGAACGAGTTGGCAATGTGGACGTGTTGGGTGTGTGGACAAGTTGGCATTGTGACCCAGATGGGAATATAGACGAGCTGACATTGTGGACGAGTTGGCAATGTGGAATAATTAACATGTTAGGTACCCCAACATGCGAAACTTGATGGTAGAAATAACCTACATATGATGCAACTTTCAAAAAATCGACGAACTCAAGAATAAATCATATTTGAATTAATGACGTCTGGCTGATCTTTCTTATTCTCATTCAAAATAAAATTTGACAAATTCTGCTGTCAACAAAACAAATTGATTTTATAAGGCTTCCGTTTTTACCGACTATGGTAAGGAACCCTAAAATTAGGTATAATATTAACAGGAATGGAACTCTCTTCCTGCGTACCTGTTTCCTGAAAAATATAACTTGGATCTCTTCAAGTCGAGAGTGAATAGGCATCTTCTAGCCAAGCATGCTCCATCTTAGGCCTTATTGTCACTTAACATCAGGTGCAATCGAGGTTAAATGTATGGCTATTTTAAATAAAAAAAAAAAAAAAAAAAATTAGGTTTATATCATAGACTTGATAGTATAGATAGCATCTCCCTCACTCTTCTGTCAGACACTATTTCAATGAGAGGAAAGACGAAAGTTTGAATTTGGAATTCGTATTAGGCCTTCAGCTCTAAATTTAATGAAAAAAATATGTCTTCATATTCTTTTTTCAAACATTTTTAGCTGTTTTATGTATTGGATTTTATTTATTACACATATTTGACACATTCTTTTTTATGGTGGAGTATCTATTGTTGGTCAGTTATTTATTTAGATTAGTAAATAGGGTTTGATTAAGTATACCTAGCGTAAGAATTTCAAACACAATGTGTAATTGTTATTGAATAAATGATTGATGATGATGACATGGCAGCACTCATATTAAGAAAATTTGCACGATCTATTGAATTTCATTAAAAAAACAAACATTGATAATAGTGGTTTTTCGTGTATTTATAAACGTTTTAAACTCTATTTCATACAATTGAGTTTATGTAACATTTTTTATTATCACTATTTTTAAGTATTTACGATTATAAATTAATACATAAACAGTTACGCACTACATGATTTCCTTTTTAAAACCTGCGTAGTGAGTGCCCAAATCTGTCGTTTCGATTCATGTGCTATTTCTAGAAAAAGATAGAAATCAATCAAGATATGGGATTATTTTTATGAATTTAATTTTTCCATAAATCGAATAATATGCATTTTATTTGTAAAACAGATCAGCAGATCACATGTCAATTAATGCACAAGTTATTTTTACAAAAAAGTTTAAAAGGTGTCACGATGAAGCTGGCAGTTGGCTATCAGGCCTGGCTCTAGCCTGGCATGTTTTAACGTTTTTAAAACATCATTTGAACGTGTTTTTTTACAGTATTTGGGTCAATTTCAACAAGACGCATTTTTTGTATCATTTCGGTGTGATTCTTTATTTTTGATTATTTTTGAGTTTTTTAAATATGAAGAGATACTTTAGACTATATTATTAAACATATGTAAAAGGGACCCTGAAATCTGAAATAGTTTTCGAGATATTCGAGATCGAATATGAAACACACCACGGAATGATAAAGGTACACCAGGATGATAAAATAAGTGCACCGCAATGAAATTTCATACACCGAAATGAAAGAAAAGTGGCATATTATGACAGCAATTTTACGTTTTATATTCGTAATATATATTATATTGCCATTACATAATAATATAAACATATATCTTAGTCTGGCATTAAAAAAAAAATAAAAAAAATATTATTATTTGAACAATATCTATGAAAAGTGAAGCTACTTTTGATGTCATTCCGGTGTTTTCCTCATTTTGGTGGGGTATAAAGTCATTTTACTACACCGGAAACACCGGAATGAGAATGGTGGAATGAGAAACACGACATATTTTTATTTCTTAAAAAAAAAGTAAGCACTATATTCTAAAACTAATTCAACTCTTGAAATCACGAGTATACTTTACCTGATATATATAAATTCCAAACCACGCAGTTAAAAAATAAGGAAGCTATAACAAACTCCGGAATGACAATTTTTTTGTCCCCAGTCCACCGCGATGAAATATTCACGTTTATACAAGCCAACGTATTGCCACTATACACAACCGGCCTCGTCGAGCGCTGCAGCTAGACTAATTCTTTGAAGTGCGTGGGGGACGGGGGGCATACTTGATCAAATTTGGGAAATAAATCGTTTCGAAACATTGTCGGCGGTAATGAGAAGTTTTCTCGGGACAAATGTATATGCACTTATTCAAGGGTATACAAAGGAGATATAAAACGGGTATTGTGCTTTTTTCGTTACCTATTTATATGGTAATAAAATAATGGTAACAGATTTTCTTTGTCATGCATAGTATTTGACTTACCCGGCATTTTACAAACAAAACTGGCTTGGGGACAACCCACCTTGATGAGAAATTCGGTCTAAATATATATTTTTAAATTATTATATATACTAATATTTTAATTTTAGCTGTTGCCCGAGGTAGACAATGGCGGGCTGTTTCCGAAAAAAAATGGTACTTTATTATTCAACCTTTCTGCACCTACGTTTTCAGTCTTGCCATCAAAAAATACTGCTTGGGAAATTGACCCATTTATTCTTCGTTCGCCAAAAACTTCTTATCGATAAAGTAGTTATTTTCTGTAACACTACCGGATCAAAGAGTATGTAATCACTACGTTTTAAGAGACGGGAGTGCCATACAAAAAGCGTGAACTCGCATTAGTATGAAACGGGGGCGAAACATACTGCCAATATGAAGCCGCAAACAATATCAGTGTCAGTGTCAACTCATGACATAATGCCAACATCAAGAACAAAATAGGGATGTCACATGTTACACAAATTATCGAATTATCGATATCGGTATTTAAAAAAATGGTTCAGGCGGGGTTCGCATTCGCACCCGCGTCTCCAACGGCTTTCCGGTAATTTAAATCATTAAATATTTCGCTTCAATGTAAACATTTGGTTTACTTTAGGTTACTGACTTCATAAAAAAAAACAATAGTGTGTAAATAATTTTATTTCGTTCAAACTTTGCTTGGCTTGCTGATAGACGAAAAAAGCCGTTTCATCACTCCAGTCTGTGCTCCAAGTTGGAAGTTCTGCAACACAAATAATACAGGGTAAACAGAAAATTACAGAGTAAAAATGAATCTGTTTGTCCAGATGAAACCGTACCATTCATAGTCCATTGAAGATTTTTCGTAAAATATTTCTGTGACCATAATCTAACTTAAACTGGCATAAAAAGTAGTGATAATAATGTCTTATCCTCTCATCTGAGACGGCTTTAACAGCTGTATTCAAGTGCACACTTTTGTATAAGTACACATACCAATAGGCTTTTGCTTGAAGAAAGATATTCCGTGTTTACCCAGGTATTTTTCACTTCAAATGAAAATTATCGATAAAACTTACATACAGCACTATTGTTTACATACGTATAAGGGTATGTATTATTTTACCCGAAATACCAAGTTTTCAATGAAACTTACGATTAACATGGTTATAACACGCAGTAATTAAGTATATTTTTTACTTACCGATCTTCGAACGGTGGAAATCTTGCCATGAATAGTCTTTTTTGACCGTCCATTCGACACGTTTTCATTCTGCAGATTTCGCACTTTTACCTTTTCAATCCACTCATTTTTGCAATTGTGATTGTCTTGTGTACCTTCTAGACGACCACTACACCCAAAGAATGCAAATTATTAGATTATTTGTGAAATTTGAATTATTTGAAAAGATCGCAGAACCTTGACAGAAGCCGACTACACAACAAAATAGAAACGTCATCTAACATGGCATGGCGGACAAAAATGGCAGCTGAAGTACAACCCGCCTAAATTCGATTGTCGCCAATTATCTAATGCTTTGTAGGTTTCAACGTTCTTTCAAACTTAGATAGGTAAAAAATTCACCCCCGTTTCATACAACCGTTGTCGATCGTTTTTTACCTTGAGAGTTGCGCGAGGCTGTACCGGATTTCCATATTCTAGCGGCGGTTCGACGCCGCAACGGGCCTCTAGTAATATTATAATTGCCTAAAAGCAAGGCACAAAATAATTGAAATACAACCTTTACCGTGAAAAAGGGCGGGAAACTTCGTAAGAGGCGGACGCGGTTTTCTGAATTCTTTTTAAAATTAATTGAAAGGATTGGTTTTTAAGTATTCTTTGTATATATTTTTCATATTTACTTTATTATTTGTAGTTAACAGTGTATATAATAGGTAAGTGTCTTAAAATTTAAACTTATATCATCACTATGGGGGATCGCCCCCGTGACCCTGGGGGAACAGTTCCTCCAGGGCCACAAAATAATGAAACCCCCCCATCAGGAATAGATATATTAGTTTCCGCTTTGGAGTCATCTATGGACACAGATGCATCGACTCATAATGTAGTAGAGCCGAAGTTAAAACGAAAATTGCTCCCCCGCGTTTGTTCTCACTGCAACAAAAGAAAGAGGAAACAGGGTCAGGAAGGCAGACAGACTGATTGTAAATGCGAAACAAATACCACTATGAAAGCACAGCCCATTACTCAACCACAGGCAGGCTTGGGTGCGACCCCTGTTAATAGTAGTCAACATCAACACAGTAATACCGCTAATATGGATGCGCCTCGTGTGCCTGTTGGTCGCTCCTGCTATCAACAGTCGGACTTAGCGCCCTATGTAGTTCATGTCCAAAAGGAAACTGACAGCAACGACACTACTCTACACCCTGTTACTTTTGGTCGCTTTTTGAAATTTAACAACATAAAAGGAATTGTAAATGGTAGTCTAAAGCGAGTAGGTAGAAACCGGATCAGCCTAGCATTCTCGTCACATGATGAAGCCAACTGGTTTCTAGGCCATGATAACTTAAAAAAAGAAAAATATAAAGCCTTCATCCCGACATTTAATGTTACCCGTATGGGAGTAGTCAAGGGAGTCCCAAATGAGTGGACCGAGGAAGATGTTCAAAATAGCATAAATGTTCCCATCGGCTGCGGACCTATTCTTAAAGTAAGACGCCTTAAAAGGAAAGTTTTTATGAATGAGACAACCCAATATGTAAACACAGGTACAGTTATAATAACTTTTGATGGTCAAGTTCTTCCATCCCGTGTTTATATGTACTATACAGCTTTACCAGTGGAGCTGTATATATATCCTACCATCCAGTGTTACAACTGCTGCAGGTTTGGGCATGTAAAGAGTCAGTGTAGATCGGTACCAAAATGTTATAAGTGTGGCCAAGGCCACTCTGGTGACTCGTGTGATGTTGAGGAGGAAGGCTATTTTTGTTGTTTATGTAAAGGAGCTCATCAGGCTACCAGTAAGAAATGCCTCGAATACAGTAGACAAAAGGACATCAAAGAAACTATGAGTAAAAGCTGCATATCTTACATGGAGGCAACTAAATTGCACCCACCTGTCTCGAAAATATCATATGCTGAGGCATTGATTTCACAGTCACCATCCTTCTCAGCTCACAGTATGGGACCGCAAAACAATATACCATCATCAACACCAAATATGGGTTCACACAAAAAGACTATCTTTTTAAAACCAAGGACTCCTCCCAAATCAGCTAAGGGATATGACTACATTTCCCATGCAGATATTGTTAGAACACCAACATTACCTAAAGAAAAACCAATTTTTAACAATGATAATAATAAGGACTTAAATATAACAGATATCATTAGTTTACTTATTCAATTGTTATCACAATCAAATACAATTTCACCGTCCAACGTTGCAGCAGTTATTAACGCTTTACTTAAAATTTCAAACAACAATGGATCACAAAGCCAGAGCAATTCAGTGGAATTGTCTTAGTGCCACCATTAGGAAACCAGCTTTAATACATCTTATTAACAAACATAAACCTTTTCTTGTCTGTCTCCAAGAGACATGGCTAAAAAAGGAATTGTTATTTAAAATTCCCGGATATGTCTGTCTTAGAGAAGACAGAGTTGATGGGTATGGTGGAGTAGCCATACTCATAAAAAATTCACTTACTTACTCGACTATTACTCTTCCTGCACACAGCAATAACTTATCTGTAGTTGCTGTTAATATAAACAATATATGTTACATATCACTCTATTTGCCAAAGCCCAATGAAGATCTTTTTAATGAAATTCATCAACTTTTAAAGTTTTTACCAAAGCCATTTGTATGTTTAGGTGATTTTAATTCTCACCATCAAGTGTGGGGCTGTGAGAACACAAACTATCATGGGGAACAACTGTTGAAGATAATTAACTCCAATAATTTGTGCATTTTAAATACTGGATCACCAACACGACTTGCTCGCACCCCTAGTGCGATAGATCTTGCCATTTGTACCCCTGATCTTGCTCCTTCGCTTACCTGGACACGTGCAGACTCCACACATGGTAGTGACCATTTCCCTCTATTTATCAGTTTCCCATTTCCAAAGCCCCAGGACTGTGTAAGACAACCACGCATAAAACACAAACTCACAGAAGATAAGTGGAGTCTATACAAACAAATAGTTGAAAAAAAAGTTAATAATTTACCAGATACAACTAAAATTAATGTAACGGATTGCTCTCAACTGCTAGCTACTGCAATGATTGAAGCTGCAAATGAAACCTTTCCCTTAAAAAGTTGTGGTCCCAATAACATTCCATCCCCTCCATGGTGGGATTCTGAATGCACTGCTGCAGTTAAACAGAGAAAGGAAGCTGAAAAACAATACTGTAACAACATGACCGAGGATAATTTTAACCATTATTTATTAATTGCTAATTCCACTAAGGACCTCCTTAAGAACAAAAAACTAGAAGGTTGGCACAGATTTTGTAAATCTCTAAATCCTAATGTTCCACCGTCAATTGTATGGCAAAACATCAGAAGGTTCAGATCAGCATTTAAAGATTCTACTCAAGACAAAATCTCCCCAGACTTAGCAGAGAAAGTTATGGATCGGTTAGCTCCTCCTTTTGTCTCTGAACAAATAAGCATTGAAACTCAAGTGTTCAGTGCTCCACCCATTAGTAGTCACAATAGTAATATAAACCTGAATGCCCCCTTTACATTTGACGAGTTGAAAGGTATTCTTTCGTCTGTTAAAGATTCTGCTCCCGGAGAAGACGGGATCACTTATTCTTTCCTTTCAAATCTAGATGACAATAGCCTCAACTACTACCTTTCTCTGATTAACAGCATTATGATTACAGGTACCGTCCCTCAATCCTGGAGAACTCAAACATTAATCCTTATACAAAAGCCCAATAAACCAAGTTCCGACCCAGCATCATATAGGCCTATAGCATTATCATCCGTCTTAGCCAAAACTGCAGAACATCTTGTTAAGATTCGACTGGAATGGTTTTTGGAGTCTAACAAGTTATTATCAGATAGTCAGTTTGGATTTAGAAAAGGCAAATGTACTTTTGACAGCTTGAGTATTTTTACCACAGATATACGTTTAAGTTTTTCCAATAATGACTCGTTGATAGCTGCCTTTTTAGACATAAATGCTGCTTACGATAACGTAAACATATCAGTCCTAAAACATAAATTATTGAAATTAAATATTCCAACCCGTCTCACTAATTTTATAGTAAATATGTTGGGTCAACGATTTATTAAGTATTCTGTGGATCAAAACCAAGTTATCACTAGAACCGTATGGAAAGGGTTACCACAAGGCTCAGTCTTAAGTCCGATACTATATAATATATATACATACGACTTGGAAGTTTCTGTGAAAAGACATGCTAATATACTTCAATACGCGGACGATCTACTACTCTACGTCTCTGGCCCATCAATTAATGATATTAGTCGATTGTTATCACTTGCGTTAACGGATTTAAAGTTTTGGTTGGATAACAATAGCCTAGATTTATCACCATCAAAAAGCTCTGTTGTACTATTTTCGAGAAGAAGAATATTGCCACCTATTCATATTATATATAATAACATACCTCTCCCAATCAAAGATCAAACAAAATTTTTAGGGCTTATATTAGACTCTAAACTTACCGGTGTACCTCACCTTGAATATGTACGTTTAAGGTGCGAACGTAATCTAAATATATTGAGATGTCTCTCGGGTGTCTGGTGGGGCGCCCATCCCTTTACAATGAGACTCCTTTATAATGCTTTGATAAGGAGCGTAATAGACTATGGTACTTTCTTATTGCACCCGGCTAATGTAAGTGCGTATAAAAAGTTAGACGCTATCCAGGCTAGTGGCTTGAGGCTTATTACTGGCGCGATGAAAACTAGCCCAATAAACTGTTTGCAATTAGAATGTTGTGATCCCCCATTAAAGTTAAGAAGACAGTTTCTTTGTGACAAATTCTTTTTCCGTATGCTTCAAGTAAATTCACATCAATTGCTACCCAAACTTAAAGACCTTTCAAATAAAATTGACAACTTCAGTTACTGGGCTCATAGGGAACCACCATGTTTGGTCAATAGTTATAAAAGATATCTAAACCTTGAAGCCCCTACCAGTCGTAGTCCTGTTCTTCCCCTTTATCAATGCAACTACGGAAGCCTCGTATTAAAACCAGACATAAAATTGGATATAGGAATATCGAAAGATGACCCTAATGCAAACGTGGCATTCCGTAATTTCATTGATGATGAATGGTCAGATTGGCACTGTATTTTTACGGATGCTTCAAAGCATGCAGACAGAAGTTGCGTCGGCGTAGGGGTATACCATTCGCAATTCCAAATTGTACAAAAAATTAAATTACCACCGGAAACATCTGTCTTTACCGGTGAATGTTTTGGTCTATTAAAGGCTTTGGAATATGTCCTACTCCTAAAGCTGCCAAAAGTAATGATCTTTACTGACTCACGTAGTTCCTTAGAAGCTATCGCTAGGTTTTCGTTTAAGTCTCACAAACAGGTTCCGACTGTTTTTCAGATTAAGGAACTCTTATTACAATGTTCTCAAAAGAGTAGTGGCGTGGTATTGGTTTGGGTCCCATCACATAAAGGTATTTTAGGAAATGAAAAAGCTGACCAACTGGCAAATGAGGCCATACATAGCGGAGATGTCTTTCCATATACAAATTATTGTCATGATCTGGTTAACTTAGCAAAATTAGAATTATATGAAAAATGGAATGATCTATGGACTTACACAACAACTAAAGGAAAACATTACCGATCTATACAGGCGTCGATCCCAAGCAAGCCTTGGTTTAGTAAATTAACATTCCCAAAAGCAATTACTTCTATACTGTGCAGAATGCGCCTGGGACATGTTAGTACCCCGGCTCATTTGCACAAACTGAATATCGTCCCTAGCCCTCTATGCCCCTGTGGCGAATACGGAGACCTAAACCATGTTGTTTTCTCATGCTCGCTGTACGATCGGTCTAACTTCCTACTACAACTCCAAAGTATTAATATTCCTTTTCCAACATCCATAACCTGCTTATTGTATTTAAAATCATATGACGTATATAAAATAATATCATTATATTTAGAAAAAAATGATATCAAAATTTAGAAAATTATATATTTGTATTAAATATAACATGTATGACTGTAATCCCGAATCCCAATCCTTTCTTTTCCAAATTTCCGTTCCTTTGTTTATTATAATTTGATAAGTTTCCCTATCTTTCTACTTCAACACTTGACATTGGCTAATCACTGTAAAGCCAGAAAAAAAAAAAAAAAAAAAAAAAAAAAACCTTTACCGTCAACGGAACGTAAAACGTCATCTTGATGTCTAACATGACACCACTATAACATTAGACACAAACATTACACGTACCTACCTAAACAAATTCTATAACATATTTTTTTTAAATAAGTTTTGTCTTCATTTCAGGAACAATGAGCGGAAGGTCGCGCAAGCGGGCGCGTACGCTGTCGCCGCCCGTTCGCCCAAACAACCCCGCGCCAGTTCCCGGACCCAGCCGTCCCAGGATGAGCCGAAGGGATGAGGAGATAGTGCGCCTCATCTGGCAGCACCTTATCTGTTGAGGTTGCATTACCACTAGACTGGAAAACTATTTTATAAGTGGTTGCTATGATACTAAAATTGATGTGAAAAATAACAGTTGTGTCGTGAGTGTCATGATATGTCGTGTGTGTAAAATAAAATAAACTTAAATATAAAAACTAAATAACAATAATCTAAATCTGTGACTGTGACTTCCGATTCCACTGCAGCTCTGTGAGTATTAACTCTATTAGGTTATGGGCCCAACCGGAAGGATCGCAATGGATTTTTCAACAAAAATTGAAATCGGCAAGTTAGCTGGCAAGGAAAATTGGGCTACATGGAAGTATAAAATGACCATAATGCTTGAAGGTACAGAAGGTGCCATGGAGGCAGTTGAGGGGAAACTCAACAAGCCAGTCCTTGCTGCAGGAGCAAGTGACGCTGAAACCAGCGCCTATAATACTGCTATGGTGAAATATAGGCGGACTGAAACTGGCGCTCTACTCATGCTGACGACTAACATGACCGAGGAGACACTTAAGAAGGTTATGAGGTTTAGAACAGCACACGATGTTTGGCAAGAGCTACATAGGCTATTTGATGGACAATCAGACGACAGAGCGTATAATCTATGCTTGGAATTTTTCGGGTTTCGTCAGAGGAAGGAAGATGATGTTCCTACTCATATGTCGCACCTTAAGAATCTCTGGAATGATTTGAAGGCGGAGATTGCTAAAATCGACGCTATCGCTAAGCTCCCTGAGTTGTTCCTGATTTGTAAAGTCTTAGATACACTCGACGACCGTTATTTCAACTTTAAGTCAAGTTGGCTAATGCTGAAACAGTCAGAAAGGACTATTGACAGTTTGACGACACATCTCTGTACGTTCGAGAGAGAGTTAGGTAGTCAAGAGAACTCACGGCAAGAGGCACTAGTGACTACGCCTAGTGAACGTCAAAATAAAAAGAACCCGGACGAGCAGCTGATATGCAATTACTGTTCTGGAAAAGGACATAGAGTTCGCAAGTGTAAGAAGTGGATTAAGGATGGGAGGCCACCTAAGCCAACTTCGGGCACATCAGCGTCTAGCTCAAAGTCCAAGCAAGTTCAACAGATTTCCCTGATGGTAAATGCTTGTTCAATAAATCAAGTACAGGATCGCGAGAACTGGTACGTTGATAATGGAGCAACTGTGCACATTGCAGTAAGGAGGAATTTCTTCACGGAGTTTCAAGAATTCGATTCGGATCACACCGTAACTACGGCAGACGGAACTACCATATCTGCTTCTGGAATGGGTTCTGTAGTGGTAGAATCCAATGTTAATGGAAACAAGGAGAAGATAACCCTTAATGATGTGTGGCTAGTACCATCCTTAACGAAGAACTTGTTTTCGATGCTTGCGGCGCAAGATAAGATGCAAAATAGCCTCTTCACTTCTACGACTAGAGAGTGCAAGTTAGATATTGAAGGCACAACTAGAGTTGTTGGAAGCAGACTCCGTAATGGCGGATTATATAAGTTGGATTTGAAGACGGTCAGTCCAACACAACATTCGACTATTGAGGTCAATGTTTTAACTGGCTCAAACATGCTACAGCTATATCATGAGCGGCTAGTACACCAGGACAAAAGACACGTCATTCGCGTGGTAAAACGTGAGTTAGGCATACAGCTTAGTCCAGATAAAGTGACATGTGAAGGCTGCGTTTACGGAAAGTCTCATCGAAAGCCGTTCGGGACCAGAGAGAGAGCTAAAGCAGTTGGAGAGCTGATTCACACAGATGTTTGTGGACCCTTTGCAAAAAGCATATCGAAGTACCAATACTACGTACTATTCAAGGACGATTATTCGAGCTATCGCATGGTATACTTCATGAGGCTGAAGTCAGAAGTAAAGGATAAACTTCTTCAGATGCTTCAAGAAGTAAAGAACGCTGGGCATACTGTCAAAACATTATTGAGTGACAACGGTGGCGAGTTTGATAACGAAGCGGTTCGTAGCATATTGCAAAGTCATGGTATTCAGCATCGGCTAACTATGCCTTACACGCCTGAGCAAAACGGCTGTAGTGAGCGAGAAAATCGTACTTTAGTAGAAGCTGCGAGGTCGATTATGCATGGAAGAGGAGAGATGCCACAAATATTATGGGCTGAATTGATTAATACAGTAGCATATGTACTAAATAGGACAGGTCCCACGAGAGTGGACAGTAAAGTACCATATGAACTGTGGCATGGGAAAAAGCCGAAGATATCCCATCTAAAAATAATTGGAAGTGTGTGTTATGCGCATATTCCAAAACAAAAGCGTAAAAAGATGAGTAAGAAAGCTGTTAAAGGCATACTCATAGGCTACGAGAATGATGACGGCTATCGAATCTGGGATGGAGTCAAAACGTTAAAGTCGCGGGACATTACGTTTGAGTCTGACGTGGAATACAAGACTACCATCAGCATTCCTATTGCTGCAGAGGGAGTAGCAGATGGCGAACATATTCTCGAGCAAGAGCCACCCGAAGATCTTGATCATGTTCCTGAGGGAGATGGAACTATTGTCAGAGAAGACCAAGATCAAGAAGACGAACCTAACGAACACCAGAACTTTCATGAAGGAGATGAACATTTTGTCGATGCTGATCAAGGGCAACTGGAAATAGTAGAGCCACTACCAGAACCTGTAGCTTTAGGTGAGCCCGTGGTTGAAGCACAGCCCCGTTATAGGCTGCGAGACAGAGGAACCATGAAACGTCCTGAAAAGTTCGATGATTATGTGTGTTTCGTAGGCACGGAAAAATTCCCTGAAACCTATAACGAAGCTCTCTCTAGAGAAGATAAAGCTGAGTGGCAAAAGGCCATGGCAAATGAGCTCAAGTCTCTAGAAGAAAACCAAGTCTGGACGCTATGTGATTTGCCGCCAAGCAGAAAAGCGCTTCCGTGTAAATGGGTTTTCACAATTAAACGCCAACCAGATGGCACAATTGACAGATATAAGGCGAGGCTCGTAGCCAAAGGATTTAGGCAACAAAAGGGAATCGACTATGGTCAAACTTTTAGTCCGGTGGCCCGGATGGCTACGATAAGAGCCTTATTAAGTGTCAGCGCTAAAGAAAACTTGCATCTGATGCAATTTGACGTGTCGACCGCGTTCCTGAATGGCAAGATCGAAGAAGAGATCTACATGAAACAGCCTGACGGATTCAACGATGGCACATCAAAAGTCTGTAAACTAAGGAGAAGCTTATACGGACTTAAACAGGCACCACGTTGCTGGAATTCTTGTTTTGAGGAGATCCTGTTAGCGAAAGGTTTCGTACAGAGTACTGCTGACAGCTGCCTATTCACGAAGAATGTCAACAACAAGAAAATCCTGATAACACTTTATGTGGACGATGGGCTTGTGGCGGCTACAGATGAAGCTTTAGCACACCAATTCCTGGAGGAATTAGGTTATAACATAAAAATCACAACAAAACCGGCATCATACTACCTTGGGTTGGAAATTCAGAGAACTAAAGACGGTTGTATAGGTATTAAGCAAGAAGCTTATACAAAGAAAATCCTAAACCGCTTTGGAATGTCCGATTGTAATCCGGTTTCGACGCCTATCGAGAAAACGTCGACTACTGAAACAGGGAAAGTTACAAACGGAAAGTCTGAGAATAAATTCCCTTACCGAGAGGCAGTCGGTGCACTAGCGTACCTGATGACAGGCACACGCCCTGACATAGCGTATGCTGTTGGAGTCGTATCTAGGAAACTAGAAAATCCTACTGAAGATGACTGGCTAAGAGTCAAAAGGATATTCAGATACCTGAAAGGAACTATTTCCTACGGCATTATGTACAATGCAAATTGTACTAGAGCCATCGTCGAAGGCTATAGTGACGCAGATCACGCTGGTGATGATATGACTGGACGTTCAACGACAGGAGTCACTTGTCTATTTGCCGAAGGAGTTGTTTCCTGGCTAAGCCAGCGACAACCATCAGTTGCGATCTCAACGACTGAAGCTGAGATAGTAGCAGCGAGCGAAGGTGCACGCGAGCTTGTCTGGCTTCAAAGGATCTTTTGTCAGCTAACAAAGTTGGACGGGATACCAACATTAAGAGTTGACAATGAGGCAGCCATACGTCTTGCCCATAATCCCGAATTTCACAAACGGACGAAACACATTCGAGTGAGGCATTTTTTCGTTCGTGAGACCGTGCAAGAAGGTCTTGTTGATGTCAGGAAGACATGCTCTGCTGAGCAGTTGGCTGATCTTCTTACCAAGGCTGTCCCAAAGCCGAGGCTACTTCAACTTAGAGCCGACTTGGGACTACAGGACTTTTCCTGCTAGTGAGGGAAAGTGTTGAGGTTGCATTACCACTAGACTGGAAAACTATTTTATAAGTGGTTGCTATGATACTAAAATTGATGTGAAAAATAACAGTTGTGTCGTGAGTGTCATGATATGTCGTGTGTGTAAAATAAAATAAACTTAAATATAAAAACTAAATAACAATAATCTAAATCTGTGACTGTGACTTCCGATTCCACTGCAGCTCTGTGAGTATTAACTCTATTATTATCTCCATTGGCCTCGAGTGAGTACCCGGCTCTCAAGTCCTCAACTTTATTTCATTGCATATCTACATTTTGCATAGGTATTCAAACGGGTCTTTAAATGCTAAAATGAGCATATTCACTTTTTCATAACTCACAAGTCGTACAACCATAAACATACTGAAGTAGGTATCAGTTAAACCATAATAAACACAACTTACTAATTCACAGTAAATTCAAATAAAACAAGTTAACTTAGCTTGCATACTATACAACCACACGTTATAATATAACTAGGTCTACCATGAGTGGTCAAACTATAACTTGTGAAAATAATCAAATGACTTTCCAAATGCATGACAACTCAGTTTTTGTAAACAGCCATAAGAAGTGATATTTTCCCATATTAACCCATTTTCATTAATTTCTTTTTTTTATCCGTTGGGCTGGTAATCATTTCATGACATTTCCATATAAAAATGTACTGCAAGTAACACTATTGACTGTAAAATCAACACAATACCGTAATTGGTTTCATATCAGGCGCTCACTTTTCAAACATCATGTTGATCATGTCATGATCAATAATCCATGTGAAACATAGGATCTTAATGGAAATCATAATAAAACTTTGGCAAAACTTAATAGGCTCAACTCGCTCTGTTGCCAAATACTGTATGGTTCACTTTACTATTCAAGTATGTACTTATTTGGAATCAGTACTAAACAAATTCTAAGCATTTAACAAACTCACATACAAAACACAAGTTTCATCACTTGCACCCAATATTCCAATGCCCAATTGCAATAGATATTGTAAATAATGTGTGAACAAATGTCTTATAGTTGACGTTTTCTTTGTCCCAAATTAAACTGAGTATTTCACATACAGACACACACACATCACAAGCTACATTTCATTTGTTATATCATTAGTGCATTTTGATCACATTCTCACACACTTACAATAGGTATAAATGTAAACTGTTACAAAACTCACCATGGTCACAATGTCATACTGACAATATTTACCCAACATAATATTAGTTCTTACCAGTTGTTATTTATTATAACCTTAGCTGAACACCAGTTGAAGAAACTGTTAATCATCCCATTGCCACTATATCTCCAATAGCAAACCACATTTTTGTCATTTTTGTCTGGACACCTTCGGTGACAATTCTCATCATCTTATTTCCTGGATCTGTTCACATTGAATATCTGTATTCTAACACCAATTTAGGAAATTAGGTAACCATCTGAAATCATAATATATGATTAAAATCACTATTTATTTCCATAAAATATGCTTGCTTGCATAGTTAAACGGAGGGTGTTCTGATTGCTGACAGCACACCTTACTCTTGTTGATATCCAACTTATCATAATAATCACCTGACATCCTGTTTATCTGTACAACTTTAGCATACCAACACAATAGAAGCAATATATTATAATACTGTTAGTCAAATAGGTATTTTTTATATAACTCTTGTTTCGACTTTGAACCACTTTTCATCAATCGTGATATGTTTCCAAATTCCTCTGTACAGTTTAAATATCCATGTACATTACTCCTAGTGTAATCAATCAATGTTGTCATTTTACATTATATCTTGATAATATACCACCAGGTTTACTATAGGTACTTAATCCCATTTGTACGCAATACCATATTAACAATAATGGTTTTTATATAATATATTAGTTACTTGGGTAAGCAATATTAAATAAATGAATACTCATACCTGGATTTATCCACCATTTGCTTATTTACAATACAATGCAACTATTTACATCTGTGATACTTACTACAGATTTTCATTGACAAACATCCTGTCCAGGTTTCAAATAAAATATAATATTATATTCACCTGTGAAACTTAGAAGCAAAACCACACACCATACCAAGATAATGTTAGAAAATGCATACAAATTATGAAAACTTGCTGTGAAGCCCACATTAAACAGGTAATTAACAAACCCTGTCATAATAAAATCAATATGTCATATCATAGAACACTTAAGATGCAATTAGTACACCGCCAGGTTCTATGGCTTTAATTTTAATGTCACACTCAAAGACACAAAGTGATATTTCGGTAAGCCACATAAATGTACAGCTTATATTCATCGTAGAATCGGGTAGGTACCTTTCATCTAGAATAGTAGCGATGCACCCACAATATCCAAACAACTGTAAAATACCTTACCGATTTACAAGTACAATGATTGTTTGCGATTTTGAAGGACTTACCGCGTCATCGCCATCATTTTAGTACTTACACCACGTCTTAATTAAAGACTATCAAATAAATAACGTAAGCACCCGTTACATGTTGGTTATTCAACTTTACTTTACTCGTTATTTAATAAAACTATCCAATAAGTAGGGTCAAGGCAAGAACTATTATATTAATCTGTGTCAAGGCGGCAACAGTGGGTCACTTTTTTTGCAGATGTAATTTGATTTGGGTGAGTGTTGGAAAGATGTGAAAGGATCCGTGTTATAGTGTAATATTGATTATTCCAATCGATTTAGCTCGACAAGATAATATTTTGAAATTAAAAAAAACTACTTACTAGATCTCGTTCAAAACAATTTTCGTTGGTAGTTTTTATAGTAATGTACATCATATGTTTTTTTTAGATTTTTCATTTTCTTATTTTAGAAGTTAGAGGGGGGGGGACCAACTTTTTTCCACTTTGGAAGCGTCTGTCACGCAAACTATTCGGTTTAGAAAAAAAATATTTTAGAAACCTCGATATCATCTTTGAAGACCTATCCATAGATACCCCACACGTATGTGTCAGATGAAAAAAAAAATTTTGAGTTTCAGTTCTAAGTATGGGGAGCCCCCAATATTTATTATTATTTTTTTATTTTTGCGCCAAAATCTTAATGCGGTTCACAGAATACATCTACCTACCAAGTTTCAACACTATAGCTCTTATAGTTTCGGAAAAAAATGGCTGTGACATACGGACGGACAGACGGACAGACAGACAGACAGACAGACAGACAGACAGACATGACGAATCTATAAGGGTTCCGTTTTTTGCCATTTGGCTACGGAACCCTAAAAAACACTCGCAAAACGGGTTTGTTACATGGCTGACGCAGAGAAACTGGATGTGACCTGTATATATCGGGAGGGCTTCCGAAGAGTAAGAGAGACGGAAAGCTACCTATGATACTTTTGGAACAACGGCCATTGCGCCACTGTTGTCGCTATAGCCACTGTTGCCGCCTTAACCCTAGTGCCTTTATACAAATACGAAGTAAAACAAGAAGCAAAGCGTCATTCTTTTGTTTTACGAGACAATCAGGATTTCATATGAGAATCAATTTAGTTGACCGAACCAATATATTTTAGTATTGAACAATCATTGATCTTATCAAGAATCCGTGACGCTACGCAGCCAGTACGCGGTAATCTATCTGTCAGTGCGCTGGGTTGCCAGCTCCCTCAAGTACGTTCAGAAATACGGCTAACACTACGTAACAGATACCCCACTTGTTTGGACGGCAGGCGTTGCCACCGCTATCGATGCCCCCTCCCGCGGATGACGCAACGTCATTGGAATGTGCGCTAGGGTTGCCTCCGTTATGTAAACGCTAGCTTTTTCTCGTGCCTTCGCTCGTTTGGTCAACCAGTCTAGTCAGCAGAGGCGTGGCGTCCAGACAACCCGGTTCCCACTGGGTTGCCCACTTCAGGACGATTGAACACCATTCTCTACGTTCGGTTACCTTTGCATCCGACCGTTCCCTCTTTCCGCTTCTCTGCTTTCCGTTCTCCGCACGCCGCTCTCCGCTCACCGCACGCCGCTCTCCGCTCTCCGCAAGCCATTCTCTGTTTTCCGCACGCCGCTCTCCGCTCTTCGCACGCCGCCCTCCGCTCTCCGCACGCCGCACTCCACTCTCCGCTCTCCGCACGCGTTTCTCCGCTCTCCGATCGCCGCTCTCCGCCCTCCGCTCTTCCCTCTCCGCTCTTCCCTCTCCGCTCTTCCCTCTTCCCTCTTGTTACAGTAATACAAGATGGTTTTTTATAGTGCGGTACTCTAAGATGTTCTAGGCAGGGACTTAGACTTACAAAAAGTCTTATCTTATTTTTCCTAATATTAATGGAGAGAAAGTTAATCGAATTACCTAATTAATTGATTAAAAATTTATTCGCTAAAAATTAATCGACCATTAACTTAATCTTTCGAGATTAAATCAATCGGAACTCGTACGATTAGATTAACTAATCGTCAATTTTAATCGTTAATCGAGATTAAAAAAGTTAATCTTAATCGTTAATCGATTAACTTTTGCCCATCTCTGCTGGTAGCGCGGAAATCATGTTATTTCGGTTTAATTATTAAAATAATACAGATTTTGAAAATGTAAGATGTATACATTATAGTTAACATCTCGTTATGTTATTATTAAAAAAACTGATAACTTTCCCTGCAGTATTTATGACATACTAAGGGTTTATGTTGCTTTTTAGGGTTCCGTACCTCAAAAGGAAAAAACGGAACCCTTATAGGATCACTTTGTTGTCCGTCTGTCCGTCTGTCAAGACCCTTTTTCTCAGGAACGCGTGGACGTATGAAGCTGAAATTTATATCAATTACTCAGGTCTACTGTCCCTTGAAGCCGTGAAAAAATCAAACTTCTAAGCCAACGCAATCAAAAGATACAGCCGTTTATGCCGCAAATTTTCGACACTTGCAAGGGAATCAAAACCTACAGGGTGCTTCCCGTGAACTCAGAATCTTGAAATTTGGTACGAAGCAACGTCTTATAGCATAGATAAAGGAATAATTACGAAAACCATAAATTTTTTTTTTAATACCTAACTTTGCACCTAATTTATATGGGGCGCTATACATACCAGGTGCAAACTTAACTTAACCACTTAGGGATGGAAAGTGTTTGTACGGAACCCTCGGTGCGCGAGTCCGACTCGCACTTGGCCGGTTTTTTTGAGGTAACTTTTAAAAAAAAAACTATCGAGGAAACTACAAGTAATCGTGTTTCTAAAACATAAGGAATAATAGAGTGAATCTTTAAATATTTTACTTATTGATTGTATAACTAAACATTCAGTAATAACAACACAGCATGGAATCAAACCAACACAATTAATTCGAAAAAAAACTAGGCGCCCCCATAAAGATTTTTAGAGAAATACCCAGACTTTAATAGTTACGCGTTAATAGTGCCCCAGTAAACGTTAATTCTTAAACAATATCTTTTATTCCGGAGAGTTTAATGTGTTCTGGAACAAATGAAATCATTTTCAATCGTCTTTGTAGCCGCAAAAACAATATGCCCGACTTTTATTTTTCTACATCGTACAGCACAGGTTGCGCGGGAAACGTTAACTGTATGTACTGTACGCCGTCCGCTCGCCGCGAGGCGTGGCAGGCTGGCAGCCCACTGAAGTTTTGTCACGCGGGGTAGCCACTTAGAGATCGGAATGTTTCGCGCGGTCGAAACGCGTGGGGATAGCCTAACAGGGTGTAAATAAGGGTATTTCTTGAAAATATAATTTCATCTTTTTGATGTACAATCGCTATAATAAGTAGTTGAATGCTTGTAATAAAAAACCGGCCAAGTGTGAGTCTGACTCGCGCACCGAGGGTTCCGTACAAACTTTCACTTAACCTATCTTAACTACCCTGTTAGGTTAAGTTTGCTGTTTTTTAGTATTTGTTCAGAAATACCTACATCATCAGTGAAAATATCAACTGTCTAGCTTTCACGCTTTATGAGATACAGCCTGGTGACAGACGGACAGTGTAGGCTTAGTAATAGGGTCCCGTTTTTGGGTACGGAACTCTAAAAATAACATAACACAATACGTTGAACAAACTTTTAGTTAATTTTGCAGTTCGCTGTTCAGCTTGCTATCGGTACGAAAAAATAAACAGTAAATATGTAACAAACAGTAGTGTGTGTTACGTATACCTCAGCATCTCTAGCACAACTGTGACCTCTTGAGTAATATATTCTTTGACTGTGACACGCAACTCTTTCTCGCGCGAGATACATTAGCTATCTCTCTCTGTGCAGTACTGTTAGAGAGTGACGGGTGACGCTATGTCGCGCAACAAGAGTCGCAACGCATAGTTATGCTAGACGGCAGTGTATGCATTATATTATGAGAAATGAAAAACAAAGTTAATGACAAAGAAATTCATTAAAACTTAGTTTAATTTAAGCTTCTTTGTAGAAATTGTTATATTTTCAGTTAAATATCAATACTATTATTTATGGTATAGCAGTATAGTGCTGCCATCTGTTAATCTGTTGCGTGTTGTATCGTATCTGTGTCCTTTTCGAATAAAGTCAGTACGTTTCTTGTCACCGTATCTGCTGTTTTATTAAAAGGTTATGTGCTCCAGCATATTAAGAATCGCGAGGTTTTCGAGTGTTTTAGCAAGAATTTCGGACTTAGTAATAGTAACGAGTGTTAAAAAGACTATTTCGAAACGCGATTGAACTGTGGTGACGGATTGTCATATTTATTCGCGTAGAAAAGTTGAAGTGTAAGACTGTTACAATGGCGGCCAATTACCTTATCAACGTACCTAAGTTAAAAGGACGCGAAAATTATAGCGAATGGTGTTTTGCGGCAGAGAATTTCCTAATCCTCGAAGGCATGGAACATTGTGTGAAGCCAGAACCGACGGTTGCAGTAGGAGCTGCTGATGATGCAAAAACAAAAGCTAAATTGATCATGACAATCGACTCGTCTTTGTTCGTACATATAAAGACAGTACAATCTTCGAAGGAATTGTGGGACAAATTGAAACAATTGTTCGACGACAACGGTTTTTCACGAAGAATAAGTCTACTTCGCAATTTGATTTCGATTCGCCGTGAAAATTGCAGCTCGATGACGTGTTATGTGACACAAATTATCGATACGGCACAAAAACTAAGCGGAACGGGCTTCGAAATTAACGATCAGTGGACAGGATCGTTGCTGTTGGCGGGATTGCCGGATCGTTTTTCACCTATGATCATGGCCATCGAGCATTCCGGGATTCCAATAACGGCTGATTCAATCAAAACAAAGTTATTAGACATGGAGGAGTCTTCAACGGAAGAAGATATGAACGAAGTTAGCGGCGCATTTGCCATTCGTTCAAAATTCAATGGAAAGAAAAATATGAATTTGTCTATGGCACGAAAGAATGTTGGCAGCAATGATCAGTCAAAGTCAAACGTCAAATCAGTGAAATGTTACCGATGTAAACAATTTGGCCATTACCGAAACCAATGTCCAAATACCGAAGCGATTTCGTCGAATTCTAACAATAAAACTCGAATGCAGTCTAATGCGTTTAGCGCAGTGTTCCTGAGTGGTAATTTTAACCGAAATGAATGGTACATCGACTCCGGCGCAAGCACACATTTAACAGCAAATGAGAGTTGGGTCAGGAATGCTTTAATGACAATCAGGGTGCGCTCAAGTTATCAGTTAATAATGTTTTTCACAAGCGCACAAAACATATAGATATCCGCTATCATTTCTGTCGAGAATGTGTAAGCAATAAGATTGTTGATTTTAAATATGTAGAGACAACAGAGATGCTTGCAGATATCTTAACTAAGAGCCTAAGCAGCAATAAACATCACTATTTGATGCAAAAATTAAGCATAGTTAATGTAAATAACTAGTTATGTAAATTTTTTAAGTATTGATATTAGTGGGGGTGTTATATTTTCAGTTAAATATCAATACTATTATTTATGGTATAGCAGTATAGTGCTGCCATCTGTTAATCTGTTGCGTGTTGTATCGTATCTGTGTCCTTTTCGAATAAAGTCAGTACGTTTCTTGTCACCGTATCTGCTGTTTTATTAAAAGAAATACTCACACACTGAGTTTCCAACAAAAACAATTAAATATCTTTATACATTGCCAACGAACTGCGATTTAGCTAACGTCCCGTCTCTCTGGTTAGACGCAGCGCCGCGCTCGTGATGGAGGAGTCGGGGCTGCACATGCACCCGGCGGCGGCCACGTTCAGCGCGCACGTGATGGAGGAGTCGGGGCTGCACATGCACCCGGCGGCGGCCACGTTCAGCGCGCACGTGATGGAGGAGTCGGGGCTGCACATGCACCCGGCGGCGGCCACGTTCAGCGCGCACGTGATGGAGGAGTCGGGGCTGCACATGCACCCGGCGGCGGCCACGTTCAGCGCGCACGTGATGGAGGAGTCGGGGCTGCACATACACCCGGCGGCGGCCACGTTCAGCGCGCACGTGATGGAGGAGTCGGGGCTGCACATGCACCCGGCGGCGGCCACGTTCAGCGCGCACGTGATGGAGGAGTCGGGGCTGCACATGCACCCGGCGGCGGCCACGTTCAGCGCGCACGTGATGGAGGAGTCGGGGCTGCACATGCACCCGGCGGCGGCCACGTTCAGCGCGCACGTGATGGAGGAGTCGGGGCTGCACATGCACCCGCCGGCGGCCACGTTCAGCGCGCACGTGATGGAGGAGTCGGGGCTGCACATGCACCCGGCGGCGGCCACGTTCAGCGCGCACGTGATGGAGGAGTCGGGGCTGCACATGCACCCGGCGGCGGCCACGTTCAGCGCGCACGTGATGGAGGAGTCGGGGCTGCACATGCACCCGGCGGCGGCCACGTTCAGCGCGCACGTGATGGAGGAGTCGGGGCTGCACATGCACCCGGCGGCGGCCACGTTCAGCGCGCACGTGATGGAGGAGTCGGGGCTGCACATGCACCCGGCGGCGGCCACGTTCAGCGCGCACGTGATGGAGGAGTCGGGGCTGCACATGCACCCGGCGGCGGCCACGTTCAGCGCGCACGTGATGGAGGAGTCGGGGCTGCACATGCACCCGGCGGCGGCCACGTTCAGCGCGCACGTGATGGAGGAGTCGGGGCTGCACATGCACCCGGCGGCGGCCACGTTCAGCGCGCACGTGATGGAGGAGTCGGGGCTGCACATGCACCCGGCGGCGGCCACGTTCAGCGCGCACGTGATGGAGGAGTCGGGGCTGCACATGCACCCGGCGGCGGCCACGTTCAGCGCGCACGTGATGGAGGAGTCGGGGCTGCACATGCACCCGGCGGCGGCCACGTTCAGCGCGCACGTGATGGAGGAGTCGGGGCTGCACATGCACCCGGCGGCGGCCACGTTCAGCGCGCACGTGATGGAGGAGTCGGGGCTGCACATGCACCCGGCGGCGGCCACGTTCAGCGCGCACGTGATGGAGGAGTCGGGGCTGCACATGCACCCGGCGGCGGCCACGTTCAGCGCGCACGTGATGGAGGAGTCGGGGCTGCACATGCACCCGGCGGCGGCCACGTTCAGCGCGCACGTGATGGAGGAGTCGGGGCTGCACATGCACCCGGCGGCGGCCACGTTCAGCGCGCACGTGATGGAGGAGTCGGGGCTGCACATGCACCCGGCGGCGGCCACGTTCAGCGCGCACGTGATGGCCGGCGACTGGGTCGAGGCCGACCACGAGCTGCACGCGCTGCACGCGCTGCTGCAGGGCGACCAGCTCGCGCCGCACTCGCTCGCGGTCAGTCCTCCTGTCCCCTCCTGTCCCCTCCCCTCCCGTCCCGTGAGCGGTCACGGTGCTCTCCTAAATCTGCCACTTATAAAAATGTTTAAGTATTTTGAGATTTTTATGGGTTGTCAATTACAAAATGTAACCAATAACAAAGTCTAACATGACACCACTTTACCATTTGTAAACAAATTTTATATAGTTTTAGTAGCCATTTTTTTTTACATAATTTTTTTTGTAATTTCATAAATAATGACTGACAGGCCGCCGAGTAAGCGGTCCCGTACGCTGTCGCCGCCGTCCAACAGCAACGGTTGCGCTCGCAACGGCGCCCCGCCCGCGCCGGGTCCCAGCCGTCCCAGGCTGGGCCAGAGAGACCAGGAGATGGTGCGCCTTGTGGCGACCGCCTTATGAAGAGAGGTGGCAGCACCGCTGAATGAGTGCTTGTCAAATTAGACAGATTGTTTATGATACACAAAATAACTTGTTAGTACTTAAGACCAGATGGTAATTGTTGTGTTGTATGTCTATCAGAAGATTAAAGCCGACTGTTACATGTACACGTTTGTTTTCCTGACGTCCACGTATCGTCCCTGCATCATCACACCAAAGTGGTGACCCCCGACTCTTTGAATAGGAGTCGTCCGACCGTCCTGCGCGTGCGGCTACAAATAAGCGCACCTAATTTATATGGGGCGCTATACATACCAGGTGCAAACTTAACTTAACCACTTAGGGATGGAAAGTGTTTGTACGGAACCCTCGGTGCGCGAGTCCGACTCGCACTTGGCCGGTTTTTTTACCCCTTGGGTACGGAACCCTAAAAACAGGCAAAATTTCAATAGTTTTTTTTACTTTCATAAGAGATAACTCTGACCGCGAACGTGGCAGAAGCGTTGGAAGACCGCAAGCCAGATGGTCCGACGATATTAAAAAGACGGCAGGGCCGACCTGGAGTTGGATCGCCGCGTCAAGATCAGCTTGGAAATTCATTCAAGAGGCATATGTCCAACAGTGGACGTAGTGATTATATGCTCTTTGAGTGGACGCATATGTTGGCGACTGGCTGAGATGCCACCTCTTTTTATGTATATTTTACATGTCAGTTTTTAAATTATTATGACTGATATTTGCTTATCAGTTCTGTGTGTGTCTGTTTGCCTTGTAAATAGTTGTTTTTGCTATCCTTTTAAGTAATTAAATTTATTATATCTTTACTACAGTGTTTCTATCATTCTCGCCAATAATAACATCATACAGTCCATTGCTCATCAACATTTTTGGTATATGCTGAGAAGAAGAGATATAACTCTTAATTGTTATTTATAAACAAGCCTTACTTAACGTTCTGTCACACATATTAAGAGGCTTTATCCTTTTTAAAATTTATTTTTTTCATATTATTTCAAATATATATTGATAACTAGCTGTGCCCCGCGGTGTTACCCTCTCATCCCACGGGAACACTAAATTTATTCGGGATGAAAGTATCCTATGTCCTTTCCCGGGTCTCAAACTATCTCCATATACCAAATTTCATCTAAGTCGGTTCAGCGGTTTTAGCGTGAAGAGGTAACAGACAGACAGACAGACAGACACACTTTCGCATTTATAATATTAGTATGGATTAGTATGTAGGTAATAGGATTTAATTAGGATTTCAACCAACTTTTTGAAGTGAATAATACTTTTCCCCTAGTTCTAGGTAGTGACAAAGCTATTTCATGCTTTTATTGCGTGCAGTCGAAAATAAGTTGAAAAAACTAATATTCTGCGTGAATTTTGTCAATTTCGAGTCGTTTTTGAAACAAAAATTATCAATGAAAAGTTCAAACTGTAGCTATGTAGGTATCAAATATATACCAATAAATCCCAATAGCCCTGTTCTAAGTAGTAACATCAATAATATGTTAAGAAACATGTTTGGTCATAGAAAAAATGCCTAAAACAATCAGCTTTTAAAAGGAATAAGGCCTCTTAATTTGATGGATAGAATCGGAAAGCAACTGCGCAACACAGCGTAAACCGCTGTGTTAATTTTGACACAGTAAACAATAAAATTACTCAACAATCTTCTATAACCAAATGAACCTAACCTTGAAATCATCATAATCATCATCAGCCAAAAGACGTCGACTGCGGGACCTAGGCCTCCCCCAGAGAACGCCACCATGACCGGTCCTGTGCCGCCCGCTTCCAGCAGACTCCAGCGACCTTCGCCAGGTCATCAGTCCACCTTGTGGGGGGGCCTACGTTCTACGACCGATGTGCCCTGTCCATTGCTACTTAAGTTTTGCTATCCTTCGGGCTATGTCGGTTACCTATACATATTTGAAGACAATAAGTAATAAACCGAAACTATTGGCGTTTATAAAGAAGATAAAGCCGAAATAATCTTGTTCGGATCCCATCGTCCAATAACTTCCAAAGCAAGTGTTATGGAAAATACTTCCGAGTGGCCAACTAATCCTTCCCAGAATGCCATTCTCCCACATTCACATCGAATGTGTCAAGTAGTTTCAAATACAAATATTAATATAACAGTGCTTAAGAAAAACTCAACGATAAAATGTACACAACGATAATACAAATTACGGCCATATTAATTTTAATTTTTAATATGTGTGCTTCTCTCGTATTTATTTGGTTTGGATTTGAGTGTGTTATGTTTTAAATTTGATGTGTTAAGTAGAAGGCAAAATTAAATATGATTATTTTTTTGTTTTAATTGTTTTTCTTGAATCTTGCATTTTCCTCGCTGTAGTGAGGTGAAAAGTTGTGTGTTCCACATGGCTGCAAAATTATTTAGCTTCTCGTGTCTTGAAAGCCTCGCTACGCTCAGCTTTCAATTTCAACACTCACGCCAAATAACAACTTTGCAGCCTTGCATAACAAATAACTATTAATACTAGATTATTTACAAGTGTTCATGCAAGCAAGCATGTAAGCATTTTGACGCTCCGCTATACGTGGTCATAATACAAACCTAACCTAACCTACAGTTTTCGGTTTTTGAGCCATGTTCCATTTTGTCGCAGTCTCCTTATAAAATATAGGATTGTGGAGTTTATGAGTACAAACCAGTCTGCTTAAAAAAATTATGACAGTGAAAAATAGGATCAAAACCAGTTATGATGAATAAGTGTATGAAAATAAAAAGTAGTATTAGAGATATTTATGAGAATTGACAATATGATTTTTAATGGTTCGGAGTTATGATCGGTAGTATTAGTGACTAAGTATAAATAGTGACTATTATGATAAAAAATTGTATGAGTAACATTTTCGGAGTTCCAATAATCGGGGTTGAAAAATTATGTGAACTTTGGCGCACCCCATACAGAGATTTAGGTTCAAGTCTCTGCTGTGGACATTTGCGAAATTAAGGATTCTAGGGCCTAATTTTCTGATTAAATGCCTGTGAGAATAAAGACCGTTCCCTCGTCTATAATCCGATGTAATAGCAATATAACCTGGATTTACAAGCTCCTAACTTTTGACCACAGGAGGGACGACTTTTGTTTTTTGAACTCTGTATGACCCTCTAATAATTCAAAAGACATATGAAAAACCTGTCAAACACTTCGCTACCGTAGCTCCAGGTAGACCTGAAGAATTTTTCAAAATTCGTCCCCTAAGGGGGTCCAATTGGGGTTGAAAGTTTTTATGGAAATCGTGTAATTTTTGAGTAGGTAAGAGATTTTTGAGTTAGAACTTTGTTTACAGATTCTCTATCAATGTGAAAGTATATGTGAGGTAATATTTTCGGGAACGAACTCTGCTCTGCATTTATTTTTGGAAATTAATCTTCTAAAAGGGTTAAATTTAAGGCGATTAGATGGTAAAACTTTGTATGAAAAACGTTAGATCCTCTACCTTAGAGCATTATTGTCTCAATTAGTAATATAATTGTAATTAATTGAGAATACTGATTTAAACGGTATCCGGAATTCCTATCCTTAGAGGATTAAACGGAAAGCCAAGGTTTGTATGAGAAATGTATTATTTTTTGAGTAAGACTCGAGTAACAACGCAAATTTCAACGTCTTTAAAAATAAGAAAACTCGTGTTATTATAAGTTTTGTTAACTTTCCATGAGGTCCGACGACGAACTATGACGAACAAGTGTTAGGTATCTTGCGATCACAACGCACCTAGATTAGTGTCTTTAAATTAGAGTCGCCATTAGATACTACGATTGTCAATAAAGTAGGACGATTCAAAGTTTTATTTAGGTAATACGACGAAGACAGAAAAATTAAGAACATTTTGATGGGAACAAGGTATGAGTATAGGTTTTAAGAAACAATAAAACGGTAGGAAGTTACACAGACACGTTTCCAGACCTGTGCGAGAGAAGCCGCGGGCAAAAGCTAGGAACTAATAAATATTCTACACAAAACTATCCAGAACAATACATTCAATAAGGAACTTTTTATGAGTCGCAAAATTTGACACTCGTGCGATTCAGTTTCGTCTCAAGTGACACATCGTGGTACGAAAAGTACTTTAAATGAAATGAGAGAATGAAATAGTTGAGACGCTCTTACTGAACTGCATCTGAACTGAGTCGTAAATACAATGTCATGGTATGAAATAGCGATATGTACAGTTCAGTTTAGGGCCTAAAGTGAGTCGCGTTAAGAGATCGTGGTAAGGCTCCTTATCAATCACAGTCATAAATATCATTTCCGGTGAAGGGCAATTAAATAAGTCATTGACAACAATTTCACTTGCTATCACGAAGAAGCCGACACCAAAATTGTTTTCCACATTTGTCAGTTGAACAGTAATTATCGCGTGCAGGTACATTGTACGGATTCTGATATACCTGTAATATTGTATATTGGATAGCAGGCCGTTTATTATGCAAATTAAATAAAAAAAAATAAACCCGTCATTACAAAGTTCAAAGATGTCGTCGGTACGAGAGAAATTACATGAATAAAAATTGTACAATTATGTTCATTACGGAGGTATTTCAGCAAAAAAAGTGGCATCAGAGCTGAATGTATCTGTAAGAACCGTTCAAAGAAACGGTTCAGAGAGACTGGCGGAATACGGCGACGGCCAGGAAGTGGACGTAAACCAGGTTTTGTGAACAAGAATTAGAGAAGAAAATTCTAGTAGCTTTGCAGAAAAAACCTACCCTTTCGGTACGAGATTTGGCAAAAAAATCCAAAACGTCTAAATCTACAGTGCAACGAGTAAAAAAACAAAATTCTATAAAAAAATTCAAACAAACGAAAGTACCTCTAGAAAACTTTATTTAAAAATGGTCAAGAAAAATTAATTGCATTGTTATGGATGATGAAACTAGAAAACTTTATTTAAAAATGGTCAAGAAAAATTATTGCATTGTTATGGATGATGAAACTTACTACAAACTAGACTTTAAATCACTTCCAGGACACCATTTTTATTCTGGGACTGATAGAAAGACTGTGTGATGAGTATAAGGTCATCAAAACGGATAAATTTGCAAAAAAGTTCTCGTATGGCAGGCATTCTGTTCATGTGGCAAACGTAGTACACCACATTTTGCAAAAGGAACGATAGACGGTGATATATATCTGAATGAGCGCCTTAAAAAACGATTATTGCCATTCATCAAGACACATACTACACCTGTCCTATTTTGGCCTGATTTGGCCACGTGTCACTACACAAAGAAAGCAATAAAGTGGTACAAAGAGATGAATGACGATTTTGTTGAAAAACAGCACAATCCGCCCAATTGGCCTGAGTTGCGACCCATTGAAAAATATTGGGCCCGCGTGAAACAGAAGTTGTTAAAACATAAAAGCAATGCCACTTCAGTTGAAAACTTCAAGCGGAAGTGGAACGAAGCTTCCAAATTAATCACTGATGATGATGTACAAAACTTAATGGCAGGGGTCAAGGTTAAAACTAAGAAGATTCTGGATGAATAAATCTTAAACTGATCATCATATGTAAATAAATATTATTTTTAGAGTTATCATTAAATGTCTATTGAAAAAATTGGTGAATTATATTATTAGATAAATATTTTTTACAAATTTATTTGCGACATATTTTTCTTTGAGAATGTGCACAGAGGAAAAACTTGGGCGTCTCGTCGAACCGAACGAACTCACGAAAATTCAGCCTGTTATTAATCACTGAAAAAAAAACAGGCGGTGGCTGCTGGACTATTTGTTGTTTGTAAATATCTTGAGGTTAGTTACAATGGAATATTAAAATCCTTTAAATGACAACATGTTTTTCATTTGAGTGTACATTTTTTGCCGTAAAACGATTCTGTCTAAAGCAGATTCTGTCCAATCAAGATTCTGCCGAAAACAGATTCTGCCGTACAGCGCTGGGCTGGAGGCCACTGAAGCGGAGCGGACACTTGCGGATTCGACAAAGCTCTTTTGTGACTGGTTGATACCGCACGTCTCCACTCTAAGACTGCCGGTATGCCTGCCTGCCAATACCAATCACATGTCTAGGGCTTGCAATCCGGATATCCGGATATTCGTTTTATCCGGATACCCGCGAATTTTTTTATCCGGTTAATTTTCTATACACTATTCGGATAATACGGATATTTCGGATAATTAAAATAAATTAATAACTATAATATATACTGCTCAAAGGTTAACTGGAAGAGATCCCTTATAGGGATAAGTTCGCCTTTGTACCTATATGTTAATTGTAATAGATGTATTTTTTAACTGTTTTTGTGTACAATAAAGCGTTTACTTACTTACTTAAATATAATTAATATACCAAGCCGTAGAAAGTATCATAATAAAGATTAAATACCTGAACAAGCTGGCTTTTTCAAAGGAAAAGGCACTAGAGAACAAATTGTAACCATCGAACAACTGATTCCTGAAGAAATCCTTCGAATTTAACACCCCCTTGATCTTGTGTTTTATAGACTACTTGGTCTGTCGATCAACAAATCTTTAGCAAAATTCATGGTTATAGATCGAACAAAGCCGCTAGAGCTCAGTGAGACGCTCGATCTCCAATATGAGAGCAGCTTTGTATACCTGGGCTCTACCAGAACGATGGCTCATGCGAATCAGATGTACGAAAGCGGATTAGCATGGCAAAAAGCGCGATGACAAGAGTAAACAGGATCTGGACAGATATATCAATCTTACTAAAAACCTAGAGGGCTCTGGTGTTTTCGATCTTCACCTACGGTGCGAAAACCTGGACCCTCAAAAAGGCAGATAGATCTCGCATTGACGCATTTGAAATGTGGTGCAGGAGCGGAATGTTACCAGTTCCTTGGACAGCCCACCGCACAAATATGTAAATTCTTCCAGAAGTGGGAGTCACCGTTAGGCTGACGACAATCTGTCTCCGCAGGATCTTCGATCACCTAGCTAGGAACAAAAATGACACCCTCGAAGTGCTCCTGATGACAGGGAAAGTACAGGGAAGGCAACCATGAGGAAGAAGCTCTATGCGCTGGACAGACAGAATCAAAATCAAACAAAATACGACTAAAAACTAAATTAAACTGATTAAAGTATAGAAGCAGATAGAATATAATTTTAAATATTGCAGAAGACAATAAAATACGTAAGCATCACACGTTTTTTATTGTCTTCTGCATTTTTTTTTCATGAACCACTACTCTGCTCCGAGATAACTGGTATATTGGAGATTTTATCTTAATGTTCAGTAGGTATATGTTATCTTCTCGCTGTAAAGTTTAAATTGTGATTGCAAATGTGATTAGATTTTTAATATTATGATAAAATAAAAACTACTCGTATTTTCCATTTACTTTTAAACCTTTACCGCATACGAAGCCATATATGGCAGATATGAACTTGGACCTTATTGGCACAGGTCAAAGTTCAAATTCAAACAATTTTTTTTTCTATATGCGGTAAAGGGTTGAGAACTTGTCTTTTCACTATTGTTTTTTCTTTTTGAATATTAATTGGCTAAAATCATTTGGTCAATTTCTTACTGTTAAATTGTATATTTTATCTATTAGTATATGATATAAAACCATACTACACTCATTTATTCGGCAGCAAAAATACGAAAATACCTATGTATAAACTGAAATTAAACAACAACGAAACAAGTACCTATACGTCACACTTACAATTAAAAAAGAGTACAGCGGCACTAAAACTAAAATAAATCACTACCTAGCGGCATGGTACATTAGTATCATCGAAATGTTAACCATATTTCGTGTTTTATTAAAAATAATATGAATATCCGTATTATCCGCTGTATCCGGATATCCGGATAGTAAATAATTTTAGTATTCGAAATATCCGGATACGAAAAATGGACGGGTATCGCAAGCCCTATTTCCAACCCTCTTGTTTTTTAGACCGAAGAATTAGTTTTGTCTGAGCTGAAATCCTAACTAAGCTCAATAAAGTTAGCCAACGTCAGATTACGATGATATTCAACTTCGGCCTTTTTTCGTTCCCTTATTGCATCAGTGCACTGTGAGTCCCACCACGGAGACGGAAGTTTGCCAGATGCAGCATTAAAGGGAAAAACCGACTCCGCACATTGATAATAGCATCCGAGAAGGCTAAGGCACACTCATCAATATTATCAGAAGAAATTTCCAACAGTAAAAGGAGAAAGAAGATTAAGCTTTTGTTTGAATTCATTCCAGTTAGCATTAAAAAGGATAAATTTGAGTAGGGGCTCGGGGGGGCTACATATATATTTAGAAAAGAGGGGAAAATCAATTGCAATAGGGAAATGGTCGCTTTCATTTCAAAAGACGAATTTAAAACCTGCCATGATAATTGTGAAGCTAGGCCAGGGGAACATAAAGAAAGGTCTAATTGCACTGTTCACCTCGTTCGGACGAGATCTTCTGGCGGCGGAACCAGTATTTAAAATGCATAATATCTGTCTAATATCTCGAGAAGCTGAAGTCCTGAATCATCAGTTTTGCCACTGCCCCACATTTGATGATGCCAGTTAAAATGACCCAGTATTAAAACCGGAGTGGGGAGAGATGATAACATTGACAGTAGATCGTTTAAAATATTTTTTGAAGGATGAGGGATATAAATGGATACAAAGGTAGCATTCGTTTGATTTGAATAGAAACTGCATGAAACCCTCCTTTATTAGCCGTTGTAATAATCTTATAAGACAAGGTATTTTTAACAAGAATTGCACTGCCAGCATATCCGTCAGGTTTCACGTCACGGATGCAGGTAAAACCTGGGATACTGAAATTGGAGTCCGGCTTGAGCCAATTTCAGATAGAGCAAATATCATGGGATTATATTTATTAGGGTCGTTCTCGCGAGTCGTTCAAATCACTGTTCCAGGCGGCAAATAGGTATAAATAACATTCTGATTTAGAATTGTTGTATGCAGTAAGTTTTGTCTCAAAAAGTACTAGAGGAGTATTTTGACTCATATGCCTGCACCTATTAATAAACACATGAGATCAAAAAAATACTGCAAAATCTCATTACCCTCTCGTTCCAAATTACAAACTAAAACATTGGTTGATGTATATAAACACTTCTATAAAATAATCTTCAAATTTTTAACAGCGATGTGATTAAGTAGCAATTTAGGCATAAAACTTCCGTGAAGCTAAAACTTTAAATTGTGAATAGGTCCTTCATTGAGTGGTGGCAGTAAGGGCATTATTCCAGCGCCGCACCTCCTCAGTATACCTACGTATCTGGTAGAGTGACGCCGTGCGCACCATTTACGAGAAATTTAAAATTTACGTTCACGAAACATAGTTTGTCACTGTGCTCATTACCTTCGGCCGTTTTATACAGTAAATACTAATTATAATTTTCTGTTTTATGTCTCATTTAATTGCTTCTTTGTAGAGAATTTAATAATATAAATATCACATTTTCAATTACGCTTGGTATTTAAATTTACCTAGACAAACCGTCAAAATCTTTCATCTCCATATCATTACCTTCCTTACCCTCCAATTTTTTGCCGAGTGATTTAAAAAAGTTTTTAGTAGTTAAGAATAGCATAATTCATGATTTTTACTAAACAGCACAAGAATGCTTTTACTAAACTGCACAAAAATGCATTTTACCCAGTAGGTTTGTGCCATAAGTACATGCTTACTTTGTCTCTTCTTTATACCCCGGGAAATAAATGGTGTTGGCAAACTAATTGATACTAAGTTTCTCCTTCATATACATATTATGACTATGGGGTATTGTAATAATGACATTGGTAAAATTTTAAAACCCTGTTTTTGGGATTGATTAAAAGCAGTACTTAATTATTTTACGATAAAAAAAAGAAGCCAATAGGGGAAGAATAATTAGACATCGCAATAAACAAGAATACTTAAGTATAAAAAATATCTCATATAATATAAAAATAAAAGAAGGTTTCTCTTAAGAAAGAAAGAAAATACAATTTATAAAAAAGGAGAACGACAAATTCAAAGCCTTTTTGTTTGAAATCTCGCCTCCAGTCCAATGACACGACCTGTTAGTGAAATACGAAGGCAATAAATCTGGGGGCACCAGCACCTGTTATATCAATCCTTTAGCTATAAATAATACAAAAACTCTTGGTGGCATGCGCAAATTACTCAGAATAAATCGGGATCAATACATGAAATTAATCAATTGTATCAGTGCTTTGCAGAAATCGCATTAAATGAATGAAAAAATACGCCAGTATGTATAAAGAGTTAGCACTAATTGACTGGCACGTTGTTATATGGCGGATTAGCAAAGCAATATTATATTATTATTTTTATTTAAATAACCAAAAATGTTAAGGTTAATCAGCAAATTGCATAAAGAGAAAACTGCGTTTAGAAAGCGAAGAAAAACATTAGAGGAGCAAGAAAAGCTGGTAAGTACAAAAAACAATTGATGCTAGCGTGGAAAAAAGAACGATTTACTAAAAGATATACCGAAAGAAAAATATCATTGAGCTATTATTTAATGAAAGTATTAGTAAAGGATTAAGTCAGAAATATGAATCGCTGGACAAACATGATACTCTAGCTAGACTGAAAAAAATTTTTTTGTTCTATGTATATTATAAAAAAAAAAAATTTTAAATGCTTAGTGCTAGATTGATCTTTTACGTTTTAATAAATATATTTTTTGGAAGAATGTTTAATGCTAAGAAGCATTTTATCTTTTGGTGACCTCTTATGTTTTAATAAAGATATTATTCTTAGAATGTTTAATGCCAAGATTATTTTATCTTTTGTGGATATCATAATGTATTTTCGCATAAAAAAAAATTGAATGTTTCATGCTAAGCATCCTATTTTTGCTGAATATTTTAAATTATGAATCCTGAAAATTTCTAAAACATGTTTTATTTTATAAAAACATTACCTACTTCAAACCATAATCAGTAATTTTAGATATGTTTTATCACCCTAATATTAGTCAAATTATACAAAACTTATGAAAATCACATTACCTTCCATACGCACTCATTACCATCTTGCCATATTTCATTACCATCCAAGCACTCATTATTTTCCATGTAAGGTGCTTTGGGGTATATTCGACATATTTTTAGGCGAGTGTAGAGTATGTTAGGGTTTGGGCTCGTAAGTAAGAATATAAGAAGTATTCCTTCCAGTAATGAGATCTTTACGAAATTGGATATATTCATCAACGCTTTGTGAAAATAGCGTTGTAATATGTTGCTTGAATTTGGGAATAAATGTAAATAAAAAAAAAATATTTTGAATACCATTTCTTAAGGAGTCGCTAATTTCGAAGGTTTGTAGAAATGGTTTTTATGCAATATGAGTTTAAGAATCATATTTCTGTTTAGTTCTAATTTACCCCCTCAAAAAATCCCGCTGATTCACGGTAAAGAACTTTTTTTTTGTATAACTCACAAATTATTTTCGAATTTCCCCCGCACGAATTCATTGTTTTTTATAAAATAATGTTTCTTTTATATGTTTAATAATCTAGAAATTTGCATTTAGAGAATTCATAACTCATTTATGAAGAAAATATTAGTCTAACTCTGATAATTAAACAATATTAAACAATTCAAATAAAAAACGGCATTTCTAAAAAAAGTCAAAATTTACAAAATCTGAACGACTCGCGAGAACGACCCATTAATTAAATAATTTTTTATTAAGAACACTACGACACGACTGTTCCATTGGATTGGAGCACCACCTGGTCCATTATCGAAGGATGAAATAAGTGAGGAGATCAGAGGGGCAACGTGGGACATCGTATTAATGGAAGAAGATGGATTGACTTTTGAAATGACAGTAAGCAACTGGATGAAAATTGCGATTATACTGTGATCAGTCATCGAATTCATTGTTTTTTTATAAAATAATGTTTCTTTTATATGTTTAATAATCTAGAAATTTGCATTTAGAGAAATCATAACTCATTTATGAAGAAAACATTAGTCTAACTCTGATAATGGACTGGAAAACCTAGTTTGGGATTATTTCGAAAGTACATTTTTTCGAATTTCACCCGTGGGATGAATTCGATTGCTTTTTTAAACTACAGATGGACCGTTAAACCGTTATGCTGTACTCATTATTACGACAAAAATGACAATGTAACGTAAAAACAAACGAACAATGATTTAACTTAGCAGGTTCCCGAGTTATGTGGTATGGGGTAATTTCAAAACTCCTCATAAGGCACTAAATCGCACTTATTTTATTTAATCGACCGCAACACACGTGCGCTCACGACTAGCGACACGAAGTGAACTGAAGCGGGGAGCAGATAAACATGGCGTCTTGACAAGCGTTGCAAGCGTAGTAATTGTTCCCGGTTTAGAAGATATGTGTGATTTTCGAGTTATCCCCATTTTCGACTTTACCCCAAAGCACCTTATAATAAAACCGTACATTGCACAAGGGTGCCTTTTGTTTTATATTATTCTATGAGAGTATATGAACCATATTAAACAATTCAAATAAAAAACGGCATTTCTAAAAAAAGTCAAAATTTACAAAATCTGAACGACTCGCGAGAACGACCCATTAATTAAATAAATTTTTATTAAGAACACTACGACTGTTCCATTGGAGCACCACCTGGTCCATTATCGAAGGATGAAATAAGTGAGGAGATCAGAGGGGCAACGTGGGACATCGTATTAATGGAAGAAGATGGATTGACTTTTGAAATGACAGTAAGCAACTGGATGAAAATTGCGATTATACTGTGATCAGTCATCGAATTCATTGTTTTTTTATAAAATAATGTTTCTTTTATATGTTTAATAATCTAGAAATTTGCATTTAGAGAAATCATAACTCATTTATGAAGAAAACATTAGTCTAACTCTGATAATGGACTGGAAAACCTAGTTTGGGATTATTTCGAAAGTACATTTTTTCGAATTTCACCTGTGGGATAAATTCGATTGCTTTTTTTAAACTACAGATGGACCGTTATGCTATACTCATTATTACGACAAAAATGACAATGTAACGTAAAAACAAACGAACAATGATTTAACTTAGCAGGTTCCCGAGTTATGTGGTATGGGGTAATTTCAAAACTCCTCATAAGGCACTAAATCGCACTTTTTTTATTTAATCGACCGCAACACACGTGCGCTCACGACTAGCGACACGAAGTGAACTGAAGCGGGGAGCAGATAAACATGGCGTCTTGACAAGCGTTGCAAGCGTAGTAATTGTTCCCGGTTTAGTAGATATGTGTGATTTTCGAGTTATCCCCATTTTCGACTTTACCCCAAAGCACCTTATAATAAAACCGTACATTGCACAAGGGTGCCTTTTGTTTTATATTATTCTATGAGAGTATATGAACCATATTAAACAATTCAAATAAAAAACGGCATTTCTAAAAAAAGTCAAAATTTACAAAATCTGAACGACTCGCGAGAACGACCCATTAATTAAATAAATTTTTATTAAGAACACTACGACACGACTGTTCCATTGGATTGGAGCACCACCTGGTCCATTATCGAAGGATGAAATAAGTGAGGAGATCAGAGGGGCAACGTGGGACATCGTATTAATGGAAGAAGATGGATTGACTTTTGAAATGACAGTAAGCAACTGGATGAAAATTGCGATTATACGTTCAATTGAAGAGGAGGATTATTTGATGCAGCACCAATAGGCGGAGGAGCGAGATCTTCATTTAGAAGCTTCATGTGAGCTGCTTTATCATAACCTTTACGGGCGAGATTTTATTGAAACCGTTTTTTTATACGATGTTGAAGCTGAAAGAGGAGCAGCCGATTTTTTGATGTTACATTGTCAGATGAATTCGGGACAGGATTTGGATGCTTTACATTGCTGTTTTAGCGTACATTGATGCACTTTTGCTAACTGCTACTAAAGCTTCATAAATATGGACCAAAATAAAATTGCCGCCACTCAACCGCTACTAAGGCCCAGGAAAAAGAATCTAGACAATAATAATGCACCGCACAGCGATGATGAAGGTCAAAGCAAGCACTTAAAAGCACTTCAAAAAATTTCCGAAAGCGACAAATTAATCCATAACCTCAGAAAAGAGAACGCTAAACTGAAGGACGAAATTAAAAAAAATAATAGCAGTATTAAAATAGTTCAATCGGAAGAGATTTTAAACGAAAATAAATTACTGAAACAATTACTCCATGAAAAAGAGCAATACTGCCTGAAGTTAGAAGATACTATTGCTAAAAATATAAATAACAGTATTATTGGTAGCCTTGAGAACGACACGGAAATTTTAACACCTCTTAAAAGTAAAATAGAAAGGAGTGAAAAAGAAAATTTTAATTTAGCATTAAGAATAGAAGAACTAGAAGGTGAAAATAAACAACTCTGCGATCTGATAACATCAAATGGAACTGGCATGACGGAAATCAAAGAGAACTCTAAGCCATACTTAGAGTTAAAAAACGAAATCACACTTTATAAGAAAAAAGTTAAAAAATTAACACAGAGACTGAGTAAGTTACTTACAGAATACAATAACTTAAACAACAAATTCAAAGCGCAGGTAAACCAGGCATGCTCAATTAAAACGCTGCACAAGAAAGTAAATGCACTACAAGAAAACATAAATAACATATTGAAATCTGAAGAAAAATCTAGTATAATCAGCATAGAACCAAACATTACAGTAAAGGGAAGTAATCAAACTGCTGCACATAGCGTAAGCGATGTTTTTTGTACTCCACAACAGACCACTGCTGATGCGAAACCCAAACTCTTACTCCTCTCCGACTTCCACGGAACTGAAATTATATCTATGCTTTCACAAATACGACGTCGAGACTATAACTTTGAGTCGGATATTATAATCACCGGGACTTCAGATCGAGTTCTCAGCAATATAACAGAAAAAACCAAGGTCTTCACAAAAAAGGATTGTGTAGTTATAATGTGTGGCGGTAGTGACTAATTTTTATTTGCCTACTAAAACAGTCGATATTATTGAAAAAAGTGTCAAAATTTTAGCTCATACTAACGTTATTGTCTGTAACGTGCCTTTAAGTATTGATCAGAATTCAATGTATTTCAACATTGACTAATAAATAATACCTCAATGTATTTCAATCATTTTATTAATAAGCTCAACATAGAACTATATAAACGTCTTGAGGGCTATGAGTTTGTACATTTATGTGATATTGATCGTTTTATCGATATTCCTGACTACAAATCTGATGGGTACAAATTTACCGCTAGGGGGAAATATAAAGTAGCAACTGCCATTAACGCTAAATAGTTTATCTTTTTTATAAATAATCTCAGTAACTGTGAAGGGCTAATGTTAATGCATTTAAACATCAATAGACTTAGAAATAAACTTTTAAGCTTAGAAGCATTTATTGCATGTGTTTTACCTCAGAAACCTATCATCATATTTATAACTGAATCGTGGCTTGAGCCAGATGAATACAAAACTATTTCATTACCTGGGTATATTACAGCGACTCAATCATCTCGTGCATTCACAAAAGGCGGTGGCACAATAATTTTTATTAGGGATGATTATGCCGACAGGTTTAAAGAGGTAAATGTTGATGAATTTTCCAGTGAATCTGTATTTGAGATCAGTGCTTTAAACTTCGAGATAACCCATTCAAAAACTATTCATTTTATAGTGCTATACAGAAGCCCGAATTCCAACTTTAATATTTTTATCGATAAATTAGATCAATATCTTAATCACCTAAAGAACAGATCTGTACTGATTGCTGGCGATTTTAATGTTGATTTTGCTGATAAGGAGGACAGTAGAACCAAATCACTAAAACGGGTACTACTTGAACATAATTTGCAGTATATAATTACTGAATCAACTCGTATCACGGACTCTACCTCAACTAGCATAGACAACTTTGTTACCAATATTGTGGATTATACTGATGTAGCGGTCGTTCCTTGTACATTTTCTGACCATGATGCCCAAGTTATGACAATTATAACTCCAATCACATCTCATATATGTAAGAAAGGTATCTCGAAATATGTTTATAAAAGGGTTTTTAGCAAACAAGCTACTAATAGCTTCAGAGATGACCTTGCAAAAATTGATTGGAGTGGAATATTTCTTGACTATGATTGTAATATCAAAGTTAATGTATTTTATGAGGTGTTTTTAAACTTAGTAAATAAGCATTTTCCAACAAAAAAAATATTACTTAAACCGACCCGAAAAACATGGCTCTCTAAAGGAATTAAAACGTCTAGTATCAATAAGCGAAAGCTATACTTACTATCAAGACGTACGAAAGATGATAGACTAAAAGTGTATTTTAATCTATATAAAAAAATATTCCGAACAACATTAATAACAGCAAAAAAATTGGATATACGGAAGACTATTGCAACAGCAAAAAATAAATCACGCGCTGTATGGAAAATGGTTAATGAAATTACAGGCAGAAAAGGGAATTCTACTAAAAACCACAAAATTAAATTAAAAATTAAAAACAATTTGATTGAAAATAGACAGGCTGTAGCGAATGCTTTCAATGATTTTTTTGTTAACGTTGGTAAAAGCGCACGTCATGAAAGCAACACACAATTTATGAGATTTTTAAAAATTGCGATTAAAAATAAAAACATAAAATCTATATTTCTCGACCCTATCATTGAACCAGAAGTAATACGCGTAGCAAAAAATCTTAAAAACAGTAGCTCTTATGGTCCTGATGACATAAATACATCAATAATAAAAAATAACATTGACTTACTCTGCATTCCTTTATGTATTATTTACAATGACTGTTTCCTCGAGGGAACCTTTCCCACTTTATTTAAGAGAGCTAAAGTTATTCCAGTACATAAGAAAGGATGTAGATCAGACATTAATAACTTTCGGCCAATATCACTACTTTCTGTTTTGTCGAAAATCATGGAGAAGTGCTTATATGCTAGGCTGGAGAGGCATCTCGAAAGAAATGATCTTTTCTCTCGGTACCAATATGGCTTCAGGAGTTCGAAGAACACCACTAACACTGTGATTGATTTAGTCATAGAAGTTATGCAAGCTCTTAATGATGGACGCTGCTGTGGGGGAGTGTTTTGTGATCTTACCAAGGCATTCGACTGTGTTGATCACGAAATACTCCTCACTAAATTGGAGTACTACGGTATACGCGGAACAGCTTGGAATCTCCTGAAGTCATACCTTACTATGCGTACTCAATATGTCGAGATTAGGGGCGATAACAGTGAATGTCCGGTTAAATCGATAGAAAGGACCATAAGATACGGTGTTCCGCAAGGATCTGTGCTGGGTCCTCTTCTTTTCATCATATTTATTAATGATCTACCACTAAATATTACTTGCGGAACCCCGTATCTTTATGCCGATAACACGAGTGTCGTACTGAAATGTAAAACTGAAGCTGATTTAGACACGCATATGCAGGAGTGTTGGTCACAATTGTCTACCTGGTTTAACTCAAACGGGCTAAAAGTTAATTGTACGAAAAGTTTTTACATGGTTTTCCGCCGTGGAGTTAATAGTCCCGATACTGTCTGTAGTATTCCCATTGAAAAGTCGAACTGCGTGCGATTTTTTGGCGTTGAGTTACATCCCTTTTTAAGATGGCACCAACAGATTGACCAATTAACAAATAAATTAGCTACGGCTTGCTACGCCCTAAAAAGTCTAGCGAGTACAGCAGACAGATCCACACTAAAACTGTTTATTATGCATACTTTGAAAGTGTAATGAGGTACTGCATTGAGGTTTGGGGAAACTGCACAAACATTGGTACGGTGCTCTTAAAACAAAAAAAAGCCCTCCGATTTCTTACGGGGTGTCCACATGTACCTGTTACTCACAGATCCATGTTTGTAGAACACAAAATTATGACTGTTGTGTCCTTATATTTGTACTGTGTCTGCTTGTATGTATTTAAAAATAAAGACCAACTAAAAGTCTCTAGACAAAACACATACAAACTCCTTAGAAATAAAAATGAATTTTCAGTACCCAAGAGTAATTTTAAATATTTTGACAAATCTTTAAACAGTACTGCAATTAGAGCTTATAATAAATTGGACATTAGTATTAAGGAATGTAGTAGCTAGCTACAGAATATTTGAACGAAAATTAAGAGATTATTTTACAAGTAGACCTTTCTATTCAATTAAGGAATTTTATGCTAGAGCGCTAGATTAATTTTAAATAAGTATTCAATATTATTATTTTAATTTATCCTCGTCCTGCCCAGTGTTCTCAATAAAGAACACATTGGACTTAGTGGGTCCTGCCCAAAGTTTTTTATTTATACTTCAGGATTCTGCCCAACGTTCTCAATTAATCACATATTCAAATTTGGCGCCTGGAGTCTAAAATTTTCGTGATTTGCGGTTTTATTTGCTTGTTTCTGATTGGTAAGAGTATTGGCCAATACTTGGTCAAGGCCTTGCATCAAAGTTATTTGAACTCCACGATCAGTGTCACGCCAAGCGTCCAGGATGCCACATCTTCGCTAAAGAGGTAAGTTTGATCCATACTTATCTTAGTAATCGTGCATGTTTTTCAATAAATACCAGATTAATTTAAGCCCGAATAGTTCTAATTTATAATTAATAGTTTATTTTTGTAATTTAGGTTATTTTCGATTTTTCAAGTTCATTTTTCGAAATGTGTGATTTATTGAGAACATTGGGCAGAACTGACTACTGTTTTTTGTTATAGCACTGATTGATCGAGTCGAGGGATTGAAGGTGTGTTAAGTCAGATAATCAGAAATGTTATGCCAATAGCAATTAAAGATGATGAAGATCACTAACGACGGCGAATAAGATACACATTATACGCCGCCGCGTCGTTCCCCGATAAACCCTAGTGAGATCAGTACAGATACAGCAGCTGAGACTGATGAAGTACCTATACCATTTTCGCTGAGGTCAATCGATGAAGCAGGTAGATGTGGCAGTGGTGGACGCGGTCGCAGACGTGGTGGTCAACGTGGAGATACGTAGTGGACAAAGTGGTGGCAGATGCAGTGAAGGCAGAGGACGCCAAGCTCAAGTAACCCGTGCGTCGTTAAGTTTTTAAGTTTTGTTGTTAAAATAGGGACTTTATATGATGTTTTGTTAGAAATTATGCCCATTAGATGCCATTAACAAGTCGTCAGTTGTTATTTTCATTGATCTCAACCCTTTTTTTACTATTAAAATACTATAAAATGTAAATCTGCTTTATTTATAATCTCGCAAGTGCTAATTAAAGAGTACGTTATAATCAAGATTTTTATGCCCAATGTTCTTAATAAATGACAAAAAATAATATACTATGTAGGCAATTCTGCCCAATGTTCTTAAAAAAGAACAAAAGATATAGACTCCTAAACAGGCTCAGTCTATCAAATACATACCCATTATAACCTAAAAAATAATAAAAAAAATCTGGCTTACCTTTAACACAACAATTTCAATAAAAAAGGTGTTGGGCAGAACCCATATAAATTAGAATGTACTTAATTTAGAACATTGGGCAGAAACGGGATGACTATCGAAAAATGCTTGGGCAGGACGAGGTTATATTTAATTTTCATTCAAATACGACATGTTTATAATTAAATTTATTTTGTTATCAATAATGATTTGATTTTACTTGACATTTTATTTATTTTAATTGAGCATTTTGTTACTTTTACTTCTTTTATACTTGTATTTGCACGCATTTGAGTATGTTTTATCGCAAATAAATGATTGATTGATTGTGCACGGCAGATCGATCGCGCGTCGTTTCGGAACCCGGAAGTGCACGACCGGCCATGCGGAGATGCGCGTGCGACTAATTGCAATTTGTTTTGGTCCAGATAAGATAGGTGAGCGCGCCCCTCCCCCCGCACCGCTTACCCCCAGCGTAACTCAAACGAATATCCACGCGTTACTAATTATTTATTCGGACAGCACATTATATTATCAAAATTTTACCTATGTTTCTTTTCTCAGAAATGGCATCTTTTATTGATACCTTATGCCTGGGAAAAATTTGAACGGTCATTAAAATGTCACCCTGTATTTGTCACAATATGAAAAAAAAAAAACAATTTTTAAAAGGAATAAGGCCTCTTAAGTATATGAAATGTTGTCAATTGACATGACATGACATTGTAGCCCTGTTGAATATCTGTTAACATATGCTATAATTTGATTTCAGAAATTAACAAGAAGAAACACCAGGTCAAACCGCTCGATCCCCTGGGTAAGTGATATAAGATATAAGAACTTATACTATAATATTCATATTATATACGTGTGGGATTGATGCTAATAGAATATAAGGAGCTGGCTGACAGACGATTAATACTAGTTTGAATATAATGAAATAAGGAATGTGTTAGATTTGACGTATGACGGAGAGTGTCAGACGATAGAATGATTTAGTGGACAGATGAAGATTTGTATATAAAGATGTATATATTGTAAATAAAAGAAGTTAAGACCATCTTATGCGGTTTTCCCTGCCCCAATCCCACAATTTTGGAGGCTCGTCCGGGATGGGGTCAGGATGAAACGTAGAACGCAAACGACGAAGGAAAATATTAAAGACGTAACCGAAACGAAACGAAACGAAGGAATAAGGCCTCTTAAGAATATGAAATGTTGTCAATTGACATGACATGAAATTGTAGCCCTGTTGAATATCTGTTAACATATGCTATAATTTGATTTGAGGCGTTGACAAAACGAAATACGCGCCGCAACGGACGGATCACCACATTGTCCTGGAGGGTAAGTAATATAAGCAAACGTCGGACTATAGGGGGCAGTTTGAGGGCAAGGTAAGGTTTACAAAAAAAATCTTAACTTAAGAGTATTATATTATAATGTACCTAGTATAGATTTTTGTTTCTTTTTGATTGATTATATTATATTTGTCACAATATGAAAAAAAAACAATTTTTAAAAGGAATAAGGCCTCTTAAGAATATGAAATGTTGTCAATTGACATGACATGACTTTGTAGCCCTGTTGCATATCTGTTAACATATGCTATAATTTGATTTGAGAAATTGACTAAGCTTAATACGGCGCACAACAGGCAGATCTCAGGCAGATCTCATGACGGCAGTGATGTTATGAAGGTAACTGATGAGAAGTGAACAGAACAGAGAAGTGGTCAAATTTTAACTGCCGACTAAACAGAGGGGTGTTATAAGGCATCGGACTTCTGGGTAGGACGTTAGAGTAACAAACCGGCCAAGTTCGAGTGGGACTCGCGCACCGAGGGTTCCGTACAAACAGTCCATCCTTAAGTGGTTAAGTTAAGTTGGCACCTGGTATGTATGGGAGCGTTCAAGTATTACGTAACGCAATTTTTGAAGAGATTTGGCCTTCCCTCCCCCCTTGTAACGCGCCGTACCGTTTTTCTGTACCCCCCCTCCCGCTCTCTAAACGTTACGTAACACCATAAGTGACACAAAAAGTGACCATTTTTACCCAAAAGTCACGAAAGATGATAATATGTTAAAATGATTAAAATGACGACCAGACCAATACAATTGAGGGATTCCCCGTAAAATAAACGACAAGGGTTGCCAACATGGGCGTTTTAAATCACAATCTTTTTATAAAAAAAAGAAACAATATTACGTAACGTGTTGTAAGAAAGACCCTCTCCCGCCCCTGTAACGCATCGTAACGTTTTATGAGACCCTCCCTCCCCCCTAAATTGCGTTAAGTACGTAATACTTGAACGCCCCCTATAGCACTCCATACAAATGAGGTGCAAAGTTAACGCAACCAATCCCGTTTGTTGTATAAGAGCCCCCCTTAAATATTTATTTTATTTTATTTTTAGTATTTGTTGTTATAGCGGCAATAGAAATACATCATCTGTGAAAATTTCAAATATCTAGCTATCACCGTTCTTGAGATACAGCCTGGTGACAGTAGGACGGACGGACAGCGAAGTCGAAGTCTCAGTAATAGGGTCCCATTTTTAGGGTTCCGTAGCCAAATGGCAAAAAACGGAACCCTTATAGATTCGTCATGTCTGTCTGTCTGTCCGTCTGTCCGTCCGTATGTCACAGCCATTTTATTCCGAAACTATAAGAGCTATACTGTTGAAACTTGGTAGGTAGATGTATTATGTGAACCGCAATAAGACATTGATGCAAAAATAAAAAAATAATAATAAATATTGGGGGCTCCCCATACTTAGAACTGAAACTCATAATTTTTTTTTTCATCAAACACATACGTGTGGGGTATCTATGGATAGGTCTTCAAAAATGATATCGAGGTTTCTAAAATATTTTTTTTCTAAACCGAATAGTTTGCGTGACAGACGCTTCCAAAGTTGAAAAAAGTTGGTCCCCCCCCCTCTAACTTCTAAAATAAGAAAATGAAAAATCTAAAAAAAACATATGATGTACAGTACTATAAAAACTACCAACGAAAATTGTTTTGAACGAGATCTAGTAAGTAGTTTTTTTTTTATAATTTAATACCTAACTTTGCACCTAATTTATATGGGGCGCTATACATACCAGGTGCAAACTTAACTTAACCACTTAGGGATGGAAAGTGTTTGTACGGAACCCTCGGTGCGCGAGTCCGACTCGCACTTGGCCGGTTTTTTTACCCTTTGGGTACGGAACCCTAAAAACAGGCAAAATTTCAATAGTTTTTTTTACTTTCATAAGAGATAACTCTGACCGCGAACGTGGCAGAAGCGTTGGAAGACCGCAAGCCAGATGGTCCGACGATATTAAAAAGACGGCAGGGCCGACCTGGAGTTGGATCGCCGCGTCAAGATCAGCTTGGAAATTCATTCAAGAGGCATATGTCCAACAGTGGACGTAGTGATTATATGCTCTTTGAGTGGACGCATATGTTGGCGACTGGCTGAGATGCCACCTCTTTTTATGTATATTTTACATGTCAGTTTTTAAATTATTATGTTATAATTGCCTAAAAAGCAAGGCACAAAATAATTGAAATACAACCTTTACCGTCAACGGAACGTAAAACGTCATCTTGATGTCTAACATGACACCACTTCACCATTTGTAAACAAATTTTATATTTTAGTAGCCATTTTTTTTTTAAATAATTTTTTTTTGTAATTTTAAATATTTTAACATATTTATTCATTTATTACATATGACTGACAACAGGCCGCCGAGTAAGCGGGCCCGTACGGTGTCGCCGCCGTCTAACGGTTGCGCTCGCAACGGCGCCCCGCCCGCGCCGGGTCCCAGCCGTCCCAGGCTGACTGAGAGAGACGAGGAGATGGTGCGCCTCATCGGCCAGCACCTTCGGTCTATTGGCCTCGAGTGAGTACCCGGCTCTCAAGTCCTCAACTTAGACTAAGATATAGTCTCGCAACTTACAACCGTTGATTCAAATATCTAATATACATACTTATCAAGTTTATATTATACATCAAAACAGACTAGTTCAACTGCTCGTCACTAATTCCACGATGACTTGTATTCATTTGCACCGGAATTTATATTGCATTGCATCGCACAGCTTGGCATTTTAAAGTCTGTCTTATATGACTGATATTTGCTTATCAGTTCTGTGTGTGTCTGTTTGCCTTGTAAATAGTTGTTTTTGCTATCCTTTTAAGTAATTAAATTTATTATATCTTTACTACAGTGTTTCTATCATTCTCGCCAATAATAACATCATACAGTCCATTGCTCATCAACATTTTTGGTATATGCTGAGAAGAAGAGATATAACTCTTAATTGTTATTTATAAACAAGCCTTACTTAACGTTCTGTCACACATATTAAGAGGCTTTATCCTTTTTAAAATTTATTTTTTTCATATTATTTCAAATATATATTGATAACTAGCTGTGCCCCGCGGTGTTACCCTCTCATCCCACGGGAACACTAAATTTATTCGGGATGAAAGTATCCTATGTCCTTTCCCGGGTCTCAAACTATCTCCATATACCAAATTTCATCTAAGTCGGTTCAGCGGTTTTAGCGTGAAGAGGTAACAGACAGACAGACAGACAGACACACTTTCGCATTTATAATATTAGTATGGATTAGTATGTAGGTAATAGGATTTAATTAGGATTTCAACCAACTTTTTGAAGTGAATAATACTTTTCCCCTAGTTCTAGGTAGTGACAAAGCTATTTCATGCTTTTATTGCGTGCAGTCGAAAATAAGTTGAAAAAACTAATATTCTGCGTGAATTTTGTCAATTTCGAGTCGTTTTTGAAACAAAAATTATCAATGAAAAGTTCAAACTGTAGCTATGTAGGTATCAAATATATACCAATAAATCCCAATAGCCCTGTTCTAAGTAGTAACATCAATAATATGTTAAGAAACATGTTTGGTCATAGAAAAAATGCCTAAAACAATCAGCTTTTAAAAGGAATAAGGCCTCTTAATTTGATGGATAGAATCGGAAAGCAACTGCGCAACACAGCGTAAACCGCTGTGTTAATTTTGACACAGTAAACAATAAAATTACTCAACAATCTTCTATAACCAAATGAACCTAACCTTGAAATCATCATAATCATCATCAGCCAAAAGACGTCGACTGCGGGACCTAGGCCTCCCCCAGAGAACGCCACCATGACCGGTCCTGTGCCGCCCGCTTCCAGCAGACTCCAGCGACCTTCGCCAGGTCATCAGTCCACCTTGTGGGGGGGCCTACGTTCTACGACCGATGTGCCCTGTCCATTGCTACTTAAGTTTTGCTATCCTTCGGGCTATGTCGGTTACCTATACATATTTGAAGACAATAAGTAATTAACCGAAACTATTGGCGTTTATAAAGAAGATAAAGCCGAAATAATCTTGTTCGGATCCCATCGTCCAATAACTTCCAAAGCAAGTGTTATGGAAAATACTTCCGAGTGGCCAACTAATCCTTCCCAGAATGCCATTCTCCCACATTCACATCGAATGTGTCAAGTAGTTTCAAATACAAATATTAATATAACAGTGCTTAAGAAAAACTCAACGATAAAATGTACACAACGATAATACAAATTACGGCCATATTAATTTTAATTTTTAATATGTGTGCTTCTCTCGTATTTATTTGGTTTGGATTTGAGTGTGTTATGTTTTAAATTTGATGTGTTAAGTAGAAGGCAAAATTAAATATGATTATTTTTTTGTTTTAATTGTTTTTCTTGAATCTTGCATTTTCCTCGCTGTAGTGAGGTGAAAAGTTGTGTGTTCCACATGGCTGCAAAATTATTTAGCTTCTCGTGTCTTGAAAGCCTCGCTACGCCCAGCTTTCAATTTCAACACTCACGCCAAATAACAACTTTGCAGCCTTGCATAACAAATAACTATTAATACTAGATTATTTACAAGTGTTCATGCAAGCAAGCATGTAAGCATTTTGACGCTCCGCTATACGTGGTCATAATACAAACCTAACCTAACCTACAGTTTTCGGTTTTTGAGCCATGTTCCATTTTGTCGCAGTCTCCTTATAAAATATAGGATTGTGGAGTTTATGAGTACAAACCAGTCTGCTTAAAAAAATTATGACAGTGAAAAATAGGATCAAAACCAGTTATGATGAATAAGTGTATGAAAATAAAAAGTAGTATTAGAGATATTTATGAGAATTGACAATATGATTTTTAATGGTTCGGAGTTATGATCGGTAGTATTAGTGACTAAGTATAAATAGTGACTATTATGATAAAAAATTGTATGAGTAACATTTTCGGAGTTCCAATAATCGGGGTTGAAAAATTATGTGAACTTTGGCGCACCCCATACAGAGATTTAGGTTCAAGTCTCTGCTGTGGACATTTGCGAAATTAAGGATTCTAGGGCCTAATTTTCTGATTAAATGCCTGTGAGAATAAAGACCGTTCCCTCGTCTATAATCCGATGTAATAGCAATATAACCTGGATTTACAAGCTCCTAACTTTTGACCACAGGAGGGACGACTTTTGTTTTTTGAACTCTGTATGACCCTCTAATAATTCAAAAGACATATGAAAAACCTGTCAAACACTTCGCTACCGTAGCTCCAGGTAGACCTGAAGAATTTTTCAAAATTCGTCCCCTAAGGGGGTCCAATTGGGGTTGAAAGTTTTTATGGAAATCGTGTAATTTTTGAGTAGGTAAGAGATTTTTGAGTTAGAACTTTGTTTACAGATTCTCTATCAATGTGAAAGTATATGTGAGGTAATATTTTCGGGAACGAACTCTGCTCTGCATTTATTTTTGGAAATTAATCTTCTAAAAGGGTTAAATTTAAGGCGATTAGATGGTAAAACTTTGTATGAAAAACGTTAGATCCTCTACATTAGAGCATTATTGTCTCAATTAGTAATATAATTGTAATTAATTGAGAATACTGATTTAAACGGTATCCGGAATTCCTATCCTTAGAGGATTAAACGGAAAGCCAAGGTTTGTATGAGAAATGTATTATTTTTTGAGTAAGACTCGAGTAACAACGCAAATTTCAACGTCTTTAAAAATAAGAAAACTCGTGTTATTATAAGTTTTGTTAACTTTCCATGAGGTCCGACGACGAACTATGACGAACAAGTGTTAGGTATCTTGCGATCACAACGCACCTAGATTAGTGTCTTTAAATTAGAGTCGCCATTAGATACTACGATTGTCAATAAAGTAGGACGATTCAAAGTTTTATTTAGGTAATACGACGAAGACAGAAAAATTAAGAACATTTTGATGGGAACAAGGTATGAGTATAGGTTTTAAGAAACAATAAAACGGTAGGAAGTTACACAGACACGTTTCCAGACCTGTGCGAGAGAAGCCGCGGGCAAAAGCTAGGAACTAATAAATATTCTACACAAAACTATCCAGAACAATACATTCAATAAGGAACTTTTTATGAGTCGCAAAATTTGACACTCGTGCGATTCAGTTTCGTCTCAAGTGACACATCGTGGTACGAAAAGTACTTTAAATGAAATGAGAGAATGAAATAGTTGAGACGCTCTTACTGAACTGCATCTGAACTGAGTCGTACATACAATGTCATGGTATGAAATAGCGATATGTACAGTTCAGTTTAGGGCCTAAAGTGAGTCGCGTTAAGAGATCGTGGTAAGGCTCCTTATCAATCACAGTCATAAATATCATTTCCGGTGAAGGGCAATTAAATAAGTCATTGACAACAATTTCACTTGCTATCACGAAGAAGCCGACACCAAAATTGTTTTCCACATTTGTCAGTTGAACAGTAATTATCGCGTGCAGGTACATTGTACGGATTCTGATATACCTGTAATATTGTATATTGGATAGCAGGCCGTTTATTATGCAAATTAAATAAAAAAAAATAAACCCGTCATTACAAAGTTCAAAGATGTCGTCGGTACGAGAGAAATTACATGAATAAAAATTGTACAATTATGTTCATTACGGAGGTATTTCAGCAAAAAAAGTGGCATCAGAGCTGAATGTATCTGTAAGAACCGTTCAAAGAAACGGTTCAGAGAGACTGGCGGAATACGGCGACGGCCAGGAAGTGGACGTAAACCAGGTTTTGTGAACAAGAATTAGAGAAGAAAATTCTAGTAGCTTTGCAGAAAAAACCTACCCTTTCGGTACGAGATTTGGCAAAAAAATCCAAAACGTCTAAATCTACAGTGCAACGAGTAAAAAAACAAAATTCTATAAAAAAATTCAAACAAACGAAAGTACCTCTAGAAAACTTTATTTAAAAATGGTCAAGAAAAATTATTGCATTGTTATGGATGATGAAACTTACTACAAACTAGACTTTAAATCACTTCCAGGACACCATTTTTATTCTGGGACTGATAGAAAGACTGTGTGATGAGTATAAGGTCATCAAAACGGATAAATTTGCAAAAAAGTTCTCGTATGGCAGGCATTCTGTTCATGTGGCAAACGTAGTACACCACATTTTGCAAAAGGAACGATAGACGGTGATATATATCTGAATGAGCGCCTTAAAAAACGATTATTGCCATTCATCAAGACACATACTACACCTGTCCTATTTTGGCCTGATTTGGCCACGTGTCACTACACAAAGAAAGCAATAAAGTGGTACAAAGAGATGAATGACGATTTTGTTGAAAAACAGCACAATCCGCCCAATTGGCCTGAGTTGCGACCCATTGAAAAATATTGGGCCCGCGTGAAACAGAAGTTGTTAAAACATAAAAGCAATGCCACTTCAGTTGAAAACTTCAAGCGGAAGTGGAACGAAGCTTCCAAATTAATCACTGATGATGATGTACAAAACTTAATGGCAGGGGTCAAGGGAAAACTAAGAAGATTCTGGATGTATAAATCTTAAACTGATCATCATATGTAAATAAATATTATTTTTAGAGTTATCATTAAATGTCTATTGAAAAAATTGGTGAATTATATTATTAGATAAATATTTTTTACAAATATATTTGCGACATATTTTTCTTTGAGAATGTGCACAGAGGAAAAACTTGGGCGTCTCGTCGAACCGAACGAACTCACGAAAATTCAGCCTGTTATTAATCACTGAAAAAAAAACAGGCGGTGGCTGCTGGACTATTTGTTGTTTGTAAATATCTTGAGGTTAGTTACAATGGAATATTAAAATCCTTTAAATGACAACATGTTTTTCATTTGAGTGTACATTTTTTGCCGTAAAACGATTCTGTCTAAAGCAGATTCTGTCCAATCAAGATTCTGCCGAAAACAGATTCTGCCGTACAGCGCTGGGCTGGAGGCCACTGAAGCGGAGCGGACACTTGCGGATTCGACAAAGCTCTTTTGTGACTGGTTGATACCGCACGTCTCCACTCTAAGACTGCCGGTATGCCTGCCTGCCAATACCAATCACATGTCTAGGGCTTGCAATCCGGATATCCGGATATTCGTTTTATCCGGATACCCGCGAATTTTTTTATTCGGTTAATTTTCTATACACTATTCGGATAATACGGATATTTCGGATAATTAAAATAAATTAATAACTATAATATATACTGCTCAAAGGTTAACTGGAAGAGATCCCTTATAGGGATAAGTTCGCCTTTGTACCTATATGTTAATTGTAATAGATGTATTTTTTAACTGTTTTTGTGTACAATAAAGCGTTTACTTACTTACTTAAATATAATTAATATACCAAGCCGTAGAAAGTATCATAATAAAGATTAAATACCTGAACAAGCTGGCTTTTTCAAAGGAAAAGGCACTAGAGAACAAATTGTAACCATCGAACAACTGATTCCTGAAGAAATCCTTCGAATTTAACACCCCCTTGATCTTGTGTTTTATAGACTACTTGGTCTGTCGATCAACAAATCTTTAGCAAAATTCATGGTTATAGATCGAACAAAGCCGCTAGAGCTCAGTGAGACGCTCGATCTCCAATATGAGAGCAGCTTTGTATACCTGGGCTCTACCAGAACGATGGATCATGCGAATCAGATGTACGAAAGCGGATTAGCATGGCAAAAAGCGCGATGACAAGAGTAAACAGGATCTGGACAGATATATCAATCTTACTAAAAACCTAGAGGGCTCTGGTGTTTTCGATCTTCACCTACGGTGCGAAAACCTGGACCTTCAAAAAGGCAGATAGATCTCGCATTGACGCATTTGAAATGTGGTGCAGGAGCGGAATGTTACCAGTTCCTTGGACAGCCCACCGCACAAATATGTAAATTCTTCCAGAAGTGGGAGTCACCGTTAGGCTGACGACAATCTGTCTCCGCAGGATCTTCGATCACCTAGCTAGGAACAAAAATGACACCCTCGAAGTGCTCCTGATGACAGGGAAAGTACAGGGAAGGCAACCATGAGGAAGAAGCTCTATGCGCTGGACAGACAGAATCAAAATCAAACAAAATACGACTAAAAACTAAATTAAACTGATTAAAGTATAGAAGCAGATAGAATATAATTTTAAATATTGCAGAAGACAATAAAATACGTAAGCATCACACGTTTTTTATTGTCTTCTGCATTTTTTTTTCATGAACCACTACCAGAGTTGGGCATTCAATAACGAATCGTCATTTTAAATGACGTGCCGCAAGAATAAATCAACTGACCGTCATTCAAGAATAGGTTATTTGAATGGCGAGTTTTACAATAAATCAAAGCAGAAAAAATTGAGTGAAACTAATTTAATCGTCATTCAATAAAATCAATCTGTGATTGGATTATTGGAATTAAAATTGTTTGATTATAATATGTTTTTAACCTTCTTCAAAAAGAGGAAGTTCTCAATTGAACTGTACGATTTTTACATCTTTGTCTTTTATAAACCGATACGGAAACTTTTTTTTTTTAATTCTAAATAGCCATGCATTTAACCTTGATTGCACCTGATGTTAAGTGACAATAAGGCCTAAGATGGAGCTCTTTTTTATTAGGTATTCATCTTTCCAAACCACTCCACTGCCAACCTTGCGATGGTTTAATTTCGACTTTTCAATTACTAAAGTAACATGCATATAATACTTATACCAAACAATCACTCTTAATCAACATAACCGCCATTCAAATAAAACGTCATTTTAAATGAACCTGTAACAAACTAATTCAATCAACGCGTTAGAGGTAATCAGAATGACAGATTCTTGATTTATTGTATTTGACGCCATTCATAATGACGCGCTCTTGAATAAATCATATTTAAAAAAAAAATTGAATGTGAATGACGTCTGGCCGTTCATTCTTATTCTCATTCAAAATGAAATTTGCCCAACTCTGACCACTACTCTGCTCCGAGATAACTGGTATATTGGAGATTTTATCTTAATGTTCAGTAGGTATATGTTATCTTCTCGCTGTAAAGTTTAAATTGTGATTGCAAATGTGATTAGATTTTTAATATTATGATAAAATAAAAACTACTCGTATTTTCCATTTACTTTTAAACCTTTACCGCATACGAAGCCATATATGGCAGATATGAACTTGGACCTTATTGGCACAGGTCAAAGTTCAAATTCAAACAATTTTTTTTTCTATATGCGGTCAAGGGTTAAGAACTTGTCTTTTCACTATTGTTTTTTCTTTTTGAATATTAATTGGCTAAAATCATATGGTCAATTTCTTACTGTTAAATTGTATATTTTATCTATTAGTATATGATATAAAACCATACTACACTCATTTATTCGGCAGCAAAAATACGAAAATACCTATGTATAAACTGAAATTAAACAACAACGAAACAAGTACCTATACGTCACACTTACAATTAAAAAAGAGTAAAGCGGCACTAAAACTAAAATAAATCACTACCTAGCGGCATGGTACATTAGTATCATCGAAATGTTAACCATATTTCGTGTTTTATTAAAAATAATATGAATATCCGTATTATCCGCTGTATCCGGATATCCGGATAGTAAATAATTTTAGTATTCGAAATATCCGGATACGAAAAATTGACGGGTATTGCAAGCCCTATTTCCAACCCTCTTGTTTTTTAGACCGAAGAATTAGTTTTGTCTGAGCTGAAATCCTAACTAAGCTCAATAAAGTTAGCCAACGTCAGATTACGATGATATTCAACTTCGGCCTTTTTTCGTTCCCTTATTGCATCAGTGCACTGTGAGTCCCACCACGGAGACGGAAGTTTGCCAGATGCAGAATTTTTAAAGGGAAAAACCGACTCCGCACATTGATAATAGCATCCGAGAAGGCTAAGGCACACTCATCAATATTATCAGAAGAAATTTCCAACAGTAAAAGGAGAAAGAAGATTAAGCTTTTGTTTGAATTCATTCCAGTTAGCATTAAAAAGGATAAATTTGAGTAGGGGCTCGGGGGGGCTACATATATATTTAGAAAAGAGGGGAAAATCAATTGCAATAGGGAAATGGTCGCTTTCATTTCAAAAGACGAATTTAAAACCTGCCATGATAATTGTGAAGCTAGGCCAGGGGAACATAAAGAAAGGTCTAATTGCACTGTTCACCTCGTTCGGACGAGATCTTCTGGCGGCGGAACCAGTATTTAAAATGCATAATATCTGTCTAATATCTCGAGAAGCTGAAGTCCTGAATCATCAGTTTTGCCACTGCCCCACATTTGATGATGCCAGTTAAAATGACCCAGTATTAAAACCGGAGTGGGGAGAGATGATAACATTGACAGTAGATCGTTTAAAATATTTTTTGAAGGATGAGGGATATAAATGGATACAAAGGTAGCATTCGTTTGATTTGAATAGAAACTGCATGAAACCCTCCTTTATTAGCCGTTGTAATAATCTTATAAGACAAGGTATTTTTAACAAGAATTGCACTGCCAGCATATCCGTCAGGTTTCACGTCACGGATGCAGGTAAAACCTGGGATACTGAAATTGGAGTCCGGCTTGAGCCAATTTCAGATAGAGCAAATATCATGGGATTATATTTATTAGGGTCGTTCTCGCGAGTCGTTCAAAACACTGTTCCAGGCGGCAAATAGGTATAAATAACATTCTGATTTAGAATTGTTGTATGCAGTAAGTTTTGTCTCAAAAAGTACTAGAGGAGTATTTTGACTCATATGCCATACTCATACCTATTAATAAACACATGAGATCAAAAAAATACTGCAAAATCTCATTACCCTCTCGTTCCAAATTACAAACTAAAACATTGGTTGATGTATATAAACACTTCTATAAAATAATCTTCAAATTTTTAACAGCGATGTGATTAAGTAGCAATTTAGGCATAAAACTTCCGTGAAGCTAAAACTTTAAATTGTGAATAGGTCCTTCATTGAGTGGTGGCAGTAAGGGCATTATTCCAGCGCCGCACCTCCTCAGTATACCTACGTATCTGGTAGAGTGACGCCGTGCGCACCATTTACGAGAAATTTAAAATTTACGTTCACGAAACATAGTTTGTCACTGTGCTCATTACCTTCGGCCGTTTTATACAGTAAATACTAATTATAATTTTCTGTTTTATGTCTCATTTAATTGCTTCTTTGTAGAGAATTTAATAATATAAATATCACATTTTCAATTACGCTTGGTATTTAAATTTACCTAGACAAACCGTCAAAATCTTTCATCTCCATATCATTCATTACCTTCCTTACCCTCCAATTTTTTGCCGAGTGATTTAAAAAAGTTTTTAGTAGTTAAGAATAGCATAATTCATGATTTTTACTAAACAGCACAAGAATGCTTTTACTAAACTGCACAAAAATGCATTTTACCCAGTAGTTTTGTGCCATAAGTACATGCTTACTTTGTCTCTTCTTTATACCCCGGGAAATAAATGGTGTTGGCAAACTAATTGATACTAAGTTTCTCCTTCATATACATATTATGACTATGGGGTATTGTAATAATGACATTGGTAAAATTTTAAAACCCTGTTTTTGGGATTGATTAAAAGCAGTACTTAATTATTTTACTATAAAAAAAAGAAGCCAATAGGGGAAGAATAATTAGACATCGCAATAAACAAGAATACTTAAGTATAAAAAATATCTCATATAATATAAAAATAAAAGAAGGTTTCTCTTAAGAAAGAAAGAAAATACAATTTATAAAAAAGGAGAACGACAAATTCAAAGCCTTTTTGTTTGAAATCTCGCCTCCAGTCCAATGACACGACCTGTTAGTGAAATACGAAGGCAATAAATCTGGGGGCACCAGCACCTGTTATATCAATCCTTTAGCTATAAATAATACAAAAACTCTTGGTGGCATGCGCAAATTACTCAGAATAAATCGGGATCAATACATGAAATTAATCAATTGTATCAGTGCTTTGCAGAAATCGCATTAAATGAATGAAAAAATACGCCAGTATGTATAAAGAGTTAGCACTAATTGACTGGCACGTTGTTATATGGCGGATTAGCAAAGCAATATTATATTATTATTTTTATTTAAATAACCAAAAATGTTAAGGTTAATCAGCAAATTGCATAAAGAGAAAACTGCGTTTAGAAAGCGAAGAAAAACATTAGAGGAGCAAGAAAAGCAGGTAAGTACAAAAAACAATTGAAGCTAGCGTGGAAAAAAGAACGATTTACTAAAAGATATACCGAAAGAAAAAATTTTTTTGTTGATCTATGTATATTATAAAATTTTTTTTTTTTAAATGCTTAGTGCTTGATTGATCTTTTACGTTTTAATAAATATATTTTTTGGAAGAATGTTTAATGCTAAGAAGCATTTTATCTTTTGGTGACCTCTTATGTTTTAATAAAGATATTATTCTTAGAATGTTTAATGCCAAGATTATTTTATCTTTTGTGGATATCATAATGTATTTTCGCATAAAAAAAAATTGAATGTTTCATGCTAAGCATCCTATTTTTGCTGAATATTTTAAATTATGAATCCTGAAAATTTCTAAAACATGTTTTATTTTATAAAAACATTACCTACTTCAAACCATAATCAGTAATTTTAGATATGTTTTATCACCCTAATATTAGTCAAATTATACAAAACTTATGAAAATCACATTACCTTCCATACGCACTCATTACCATCTTGCCATATTTCATTACCATCCAAGCACTCATTATTTTCCATGTAAGGTGCTTTGGGGTATATTCGACATATTTTTAGGCGAGTGTAGAGTATGTTAGGGTTTGGGCTCGTAAGTAAGAATATAAGAAGTATTCCTTCCAGTAATGAGATCTTTACGAAATTGGATATATTCATCAACGCTTTGTGAAAATAGCGTTGTAATATGTTGCTTGAATTTGGGAATAAATGTAAATAAAAAAAAAATATTTTGAATACCATTTCTTAAGGAGTCGCTAATTTCGAAGGTTTGTAGAAATGGTTTTTATGCAATATGAGTTTAAGAATCATATTTCTGTTTAGTTCTAATTTACCCCCTCAAAAAATCCCGCTGATTCACGGTAAAGAACTTTTTTTTTGTATAACTCACAAATTATTTTCGAATTTCCCCCGCACGAATTCATTGTTTTTTATAAAATAATGTTTCTTTTATATGTTTAATAATCTAGAAATTTGCATTTAGAGAATTCATAACTCATTTATGAAGAAAATATTAGTCTAACTCTGATAATTAAACAATATTAAACAATTCAAATAAAAAACGGCATTTCTAAAAAAAGTCAAAATTTACAAAATCTGAACGACTCGCGAGAACGACCCATTAATTAAATAAATTTTTATTAAGAACACTACGACACGACTGTTCCATTGGATTGGAGCACCACCTGGTCCATTATCGAAGGATGAAATAAGTGAGGAGATCAGAGGGGCAACGTGGGACATCGTATTAATGGAAGAAGATGGATTGACTTTTGAAATGACAGTAAGCAACTGGATGAAAATTGCGATTATACTGTGATCAGTCATCGAATTCATTGTTTTTTTATAAAATAATGTTTCTTTTATATGTTTAATAATCTAGAAATATGCATTTAGAGAAATCATAACTCATTTATGAAGAAAACATTAGTCTAACTCTGATAATGGACTGGAAAACCTAGTTTGGGATTATTTCGAAAGTACATTTTTTCGAATTTCACCCGTGGGATAAATTCGATTGCTTTTTTAAACTACAGATGGACCGTTAAACCGTTATGCTGTACTCATTATTACGACAAAAATGACAATGTTACGTAAAAACAAACGAACAATGATTTAACTTAGCAGGTTCCCGAGTTATGTGGTATGGGGTAATTTCAAAACTCCTCATAAGGCACTAAATCGCACTTATTTTATTTAATCGACCGCAACACACGTGCGCTCACGACTAGCGACACGAAGTGAACTGAAGCGGGGAGCAGATAAACATGGCGTCTTGACAAGCGTTGCAAGCGTAGTAATTGTTCCCGGTTTAGAAGATATGTGTGATTTTCGAGTTATCCCCATTTTCGACTTTACCCCAAAGCACCTTATAATAAAACCGTACATTGCACAAGGGTGCCTTTTGTTTTATATTATTCTATGAGAGTATATGAACCATATTAAACAATTCAAATAAAAAACGGCATTTCTAAAAAAAGTCAAAATTTACAAAATCTGAACGACTCGCGAGAACGACCCATTAATTAAATAAATTTTTATTAAGAACACTACGACTGTTCCATTGGAGCACCACCTGGTCCATTATCGAAGGATGAAATAAGTGAGGAGATCAGAGGGGCAACGTGGGACATCGTATTAATGGAAGAAGATGGATTGACTTTTGAAATGACAGTAAGCAACTGGATGAAAATTGCGATTATACTGTGATCAGTCATCGAATTCATTGTTTTTTTATAAAATAATGTTTCTTTTATATGTTTAATAATCTAGAAATTTGCATTTAGAGAAATCATAACTCATTTATGAAGAAAACATTAGTCTAACTCTGATAATGGACTGGAAAACCTAGTTTGGGATTATTTCGAAAGTACATTTTTTCGAATTTCACCTGTGGGATAAATTCGATTGCTTTTTTTAAACTACAGATGGACCGTTATGCTATACTCATTATTACGACAAAAATGACAATGTAACGTAAAAACAAACGAACAATGATTTAACTTAGCAGGTTCCCGAGTTATGTGGTATGGGGTAATTTCAAAACTCCTCATAAGGCACTAAATCGCACTTTTTTTATTTAATCGACCGCAACACACGTGCGCTCACGACTAGCGACACGAAGTGAACTGAAGCGGGGAGCAGATAAACATGGCGTCTTGACAAGCGTTGCAAGCGTAGTAATTGTTCCCGGTTTAGTAGATATGTGTGATTTTCGAGTTATCCCCATTTTCGACTTTACCCCAAAGCACCTTATAATAAAACCGTACATTGCACAAGGGTGCCTTTTGTTTTATATTATTCTATGAGAGTATATGAACCATATTAAACAATTCAAATAAAAAACGGCATTTCTAAAAAAAGTCAAAATTTACAAAATCTGAACGACTCGCGAGAACGACCCATTAATTAAATAAATTTTTATTAAGAACACTACGACACGACTGTTCCATTGGATTGGAGCACCACCTGGTCCATTATCGAATGATGAAATAAGTGAGGAGATCAGAGGGGCAACGTGGGACATCGTATTAATGGAAGAAGATGGATTGACTTTTGAAATGACAGTAAGCAACTGGATGAAAATTGCGATTATACGTTCAATTGAAGAGGAGGATTATTTGATGCAGCACCAATAGGCGGAGGAGCGAGATCTTCATTTAGAAGCTTCATGTGAGCTGCTTTATCATAACCTTTACGGGCGAGATTTTATTGAAACCGTTTTTTTATACGATGTTGAAGCTGAAAGAGGAGCAGCCGATTTTTTGATGTTACATTGTCAGATGAATTCGGGACAGGATTTGGATGCTTTACATTGCTGTTTTAGCGTACATTGATGCACTTTTGCTAACTGCTACTAAAGCTTCATAAATATGGACCAAAATAAAATTGCCGCCACTCAACCGCTACTAAGGCCCAGGAAAAAGAATCTAGACAATAATAATGCACCGCACAGCGATGATGAAGGTCAAAGCAAGCACTTAAAAGCACTTCAAAAAATTTCCGAAAGCGACAAATTAATCCATAACCTCAGAAAAGAGAACGCTAAACTGAAGGACGAAATTAAAAAAAATAATAGCAGTATTAAAATAGTTCAATCGGAAGAGATTTTAAACGAAAATAAATTACTGAAACAATTACTCCATGAAAAAGAGCAATACTGCCTGAAGTTAGAAGATACTATTGCTAAAAATATAAATAACAGTATTATTGGTAGCCTTGAGAACGACACGGAAATTTTAACACCTCTTAAAAGTAAAATAGAAAGGAGTGAAAAAGAAAATTTTAATTTAGCATTAAGAATAGAAGAACTAGAAGGTGAAAATAAACAACTCTGCGATCTGATAACATCAAATGGAACTGGCATGACGGAAATCAAAGAGAACTCTAAGCCATACTTAGAGTTAAAAAACGAAATCACACTTTATAAGAAAAAAGTTAAAAAATTAACACAGAGACTGAGTAAGTTACTTACAGAATACAATAACTTAAACAACAAATTCAAAGCGCAGGTAAACCAGGCATGCTCAATTAAAACGCTGCACAAGAAAGTAAATGCACTACAAGAAAACATAAATAACATATTGAAATCTGAAGAAAAATCTAGTATAATCAGCATAGAACCAAACATGTAAAGGGAAGTAATCAAACTGCTGCACATAGCGTAAGCGATGTTTTTTGTACTCCACAACAGACCACTGCTGATGCGAAACCCAAACTCTTACTCCTCTCCGACTTCCACGGAACTGAAATTATATCTATGCTTTCACAAATACGACGTCGAGACTATAACTTTGAGTCGGATATTATAATCACCGGGACTTCAGATCGAGTTCTCAGCAATATAACAGAAAAAACCAAGGTCTTCACAAAAAAGGATTGTGTAGTTATAATGTGTGGCGGTAGTGAATAATTTTTATTTGCCTACTAAAACAGTCGATGTTATTGAAAAAAGTGTCAAAATTTTAGCTCATACTAACGTTATTGTCTGTAACGTGCCTTTAAGTATTGATCAGAATTCAATGTATTTCAATCATTTTATTAATAAGCTCAACATAGAACTATATAAACGTCTTGAGGGCTATGAGTTTGTACATTTATGTGATATTGATCGTTTTATCGATATTCCTGACTATAAATCTGATGGGTACAAATTTACCGCTAGGGGGAAATATAAAGTAGCAACTGCCATTAACGCTAAACTTAAATACATTCAAAACAAATTCTACAATAGTTTATCTTTTTTATAAATAATCTCAGTAACTGTGAAGGGCTAATGTTAATGCATTTAAACATCAATAGACTTAGAAATAAACTTTTAAGCTTAGAAGCATTTATTGCATGTGTTTTACCTCAGAAACCTATCATCATATTTATAACTGAATCGTGGCTTGAGCCAGATGAATACAAAACTATTTCATTACCTGGGTATATTACAGCGACTCAATCATCTCGTGCATTCACAAAAGGCGGTGGCACCAACCCGGTTCCCACTGGGTTGCCCACTTCAGGACGATTGAACACCATTCTCTACGTTCGGTTACCTTTGCATCCGACCGTTCCCTCTTTCCGCTTCTCTGCTTTCCGTTCTCCGCACGCCGCTCTCCGCTCACCGCACGCCGCTCTCCGCTCTCCGCAAGCCATTCTCTGTTTTCCGCACGCCGCTCTCCGCTCTTCGCACGCCGCCCTCCGCTCTCCGCACGCCGCTCTCCACTTTCCGCACGCCACTCTCCGCTCTCCGCACGCCGCTCTCCGCTCACCGCACGCCGCTCTCCGCTCTCCGCAAGCCATTCTCTGTTTTCCGCACGCCGCTCTCCGCTCTCCGCACGCCGCTCTCCACTTTCCGCACGCCACTCTCCGCTCTCCGCACGCCGCTCTCCGCTCACCGCACGCCGCTCTCCGCTCTCCGCAAGCCATTCTCTGTTTTCCGCACGCCGCTCTCCGCTCTTCGCACGCCGCCCTCCGCTCTCCGCACGCCGCACTCCACTCTCCGCTCTCCGCACGCGTTTCTCCGCTCTCCGATCGCCGCTCTCCGCCCTCCGCTCTTCCCTCTCCGCTCGTCCCTCTCCGCTCTTCCCTCTCCGCTCTTCCCTCTTCCCTCTTGTTACAGTAATACAAGATGGTTTTTTATAGTGCGGTACTCTAAGATGTTCTAGGCAGGGACTTAGACTTACAAAAAGTCTTATCTTATTTTTCCTAATATTAATGGAGAGAAAGTTAATCGAATTAATTAATTGATTAAAAATTTATTCGCTAAAAATTATTCGACCATTAACTTAATCTTTCGAGATTAAATCAATCGGAACTCGTACGATTAGATTAACTAATCGTCAATTTTAATCGTTAATCGAGATTAAAAAAGTTAATCTTAATCGTTAATCGATTAACTTTTGCCCATCTCTGCTGGTAGCGCGGAAATCATGTTATTTCGGTTTAATAATTAAAATAATACAGATTTTGAAAATGTAAGATGTATACATTATAGTTAACATCTCGTTATGTTATTATTAAAAAAACTGATAACTTTCCCTGCAGTATTTATGACATACTAAGGGTTTATGTTGCTTTTTTGAGGTAACTTTAAAAAAAAAAACTATCGAGGAAACTACAAGTAATCGTGTTTCTAAAACATAAGGAATAATAGAGTGAATCTTTAAATATTTTACTTATTGATTGTATAACTAAACATTCAGTAATAACAACACAGCATGGAATCAAACCAACACAATTAATTCGAAAAAAAACTAGGCGCCCCCATAAAGATTTTTAGAGAAATACCCAGACTTTAATAGTTACGCGTTAATAGTGCCCCAGTAAACGTTAATTCTTAAACAATATCTTTTATTCCGGAGAGTTTAATGTGTTCTGGAACAAATGAAATCATTTTCAATCGTCTTTGTAGCCGCAAAAACAATATGCCCGACTTTTATTTTTCTACATCGTACAGCACAGGTTGCGCGGGAAACGTTAACTGTATGTACTGTACGCCGTCCGCTCGCCGCGAGGCGTGGCAGGCTGGCAGCCCACTGAAGTTTTGTCACGCGGGGTAGCCACTTAGAGATCGGAATGTTTCGCGCGGTCGAAACGCGTGGGGATAGCCTAACAGGGTGTAAATAAGGGTATTTCTTGAAAATATAATTTCATCTTTTTGATGTACAATCGCTATAATAAGTAGTTGAATGCTTGTAATAAAAAACCGGCCAAGTGTGAGTCTGACTCGCGCACCGAGGGTTCCGTACAAACTTTCACTTAACCTATCTTAACTACCCTGTTAGGTTAAGTTTGCTGTTTTTTAGTATTTGTTCAGAAATACCTACATCATCAGTGAAAATATCAACTGTCTAGCTTTCACGCTTTATGAGATACAGCCTGGTGACAGACGGACAGTGTAGGCTTAGTAATAGGGTCCCGTTTTTGGGTACGGAACTCTAAAAATAACATAACACAATACGTTGAACAAACTTTTAGTTAATTTTGCAGTTCGCTGTTCAGCTTGCTATCGGTACGAAAAAATAAACAGTAAATATGTAACAAACAGTAGTGTGTGTTACGTATACCTCAGCATCTCTAGCACAACTGTGACCTCTTGAGTAATATATTCTTTGACTGTGACACGCAACTCTTTCTCGCGCGAGATACATTAGCTATCTCTCTCTGTGCAGTACTGTTAGAGAGTGACGGGTGACGCTATGTCGCGCAACAAGAGTCGCAACGCATAGTTATGCTAGACGGCAGTGTATGCATTATATTATGAGAAATGAAAAACAAAGTTAATGACAAAGAAATTCATTAAAACTTAGTTTAATTTAAGCTTCTTTGTAGAAATTGTTATATTTTCAGTTAAATATCAATACTATTATTTATGGTATAGCAGTATAGTGCTGCCATCTGTTAATCTGTTGCGTGTTGTATCGTATCTGTGTCCTTTTCGAATAAAGTCAGTACGTTTCTTGTCACCGTATCTGCTGTTTTATTAAAAGGTTATGTGCTCCAGCATATTAAGAATCGCGAGGTTTTCGAGTGTTTTAGCAAGAATTTCGGACTTAGTAATAGTAACGAGTGTTAAAAAGACTATTTCGAAACGCGATTGAACTGTGGTGACGGATTGTCATATTTATTCGCGTAGAAAAGTTGAAGTGTAAGACTGTTACAATGGCGGCCAATTACCTTATCAACGTACCTAAGTTAAAAGGACGCGAAAATTATAGCGAATGGTGTTTTGCGGCAGAGAATTTCCTAATCCTCGAAGGCATGGAACATTGTGTGAAGCCAGAACCGACGGTTGCAGTAGGAGCTGCTGATGATGCAAAAACAAAAGCTAAATTGATCATGACAATCGACTCGTCTTTGTTCGTACATATAAAGACAGTACAATCTTCGAAGGAATTGTGGGACAAATTGAAACAATTGTTCGACGACAACGGTTTTTCACGAAGAATAAGTCTACTTCGCAATTTGATTTCGATTCGCCGTGAAAATTGCAGCTCGATGACGTGTTATGTGACACAAATTATCGATACGGCACAAAAACTAAGCGGAACGGGCTTCGAAATTAACGATCAGTGGACAGGATCGTTGCTGTTGGCGGGATTGCCGGATCGTTTTTCACCTATGATCATGGCCATCGAGCATTCCGGGATTCCAATAACGGCTGATTCAATCAAAACAAAGTTATTAGACATGGAGGAGTCTTCAACGGAAGAAGATATGAACGAAGTTAGCGGCGCATTTGCCATTCGTTCAAAATTCAATGGAAAGAAAAATATGAATTTGTCTATGGCACGAAAGAATGTTGGCAGCAATGATCAGTCAAAGTCAAACGTCAAATCAGTGAAATGTTACCGATGTAAACAATTTGGCCATTACCGAAACCAATGTCCAAATACCGAAGCGATTTCGTCGAATTCTAACAATAAAACTCGAATGCAGTCTAATGCGTTTAGCGCAGTGTTCCTGAGTGGTAATTTTAACCGAAATGAATGGTACATCGACTCCGGCGCAAGCACACATTTAACAGCAAATGAGAGTTGGGTCAGGAATGCTTTAATGACAATCAGGGTGCGCTCAAGTTATCAGTTAATAATGTTTTTCACAAGCGCACAAAACATATAGATATCCGCTATCATTTCTGTCGAGAATGTGTAAGCAATAAGATTGTTGATTTTAAATATGTAGAGACAACAGAGATGCTTGCAGATATCTTAACTAAGAGCCTAAGCAGCAATAAACATCACTATTTGATGCAAAAATTAAGCATAGTTAATGTAAATAACTAGTTATGTAAATTTTTTAAGTATTGATATTAGTGGGGGTGTTATATTTTCAGTTAAATATCAATACTATTATTTATGGTATAGCAGTATAGTGCTGCCATCTGTTAATCTGTTGCGTGTTGTATCGTATCTGTGTCCTTTTCGAATAAAGTCAGTACGTTTCTTGTCACCGTATCTGCTGTTTTATTAAAAGAAATACTCACACACTGAGTTTCCAACAAAAACAATTAAATATCTTTATACATTGCCAACGAACTGCGATTTAGCTAACGTCCCGTCTCTCTGGTTAGACGCAGCGCCGCGCTCGTGATGGAGGAGTCGGGGCTGCACATGCACCCGGCGGCGGCCACGTTCAGCGCGCACGTGATGGAGGAGTCGGGGCTGCACATGCACCCGGCGGCGGCCACGTTCAGCGCGCACGTGATGGAGGAGTCGGGGCTGCACATGCACCCGGCGGCGGCCACGTTCAGCGCGCACGTGATGGAGGAGTCGGGGCTGCACATGCACCCGGCGGCGGCCACGTTCAGCGCGCACGTGATGGAGGAGTCGGGGCTGCACATGCACCCGGCGGCGGCCACGTTCAGCGCGCACGTGATGGAGGAGTCGGGGCTGCACATGCACCCGGCGGCGGCCACGTTCAGCGCGCACGTGATGGAGGAGTCGGGGCTGCACATGCACCCGGCGGCGGCCACGTTCAGCGCGCACGTGATGGAGGAGTCGGGGCTGCACATGCACCCGGCGGCGGCCACGTTCAGCGCGCACGTGATGGAGGAGTCGGGGCTGCACATGCACCCGGCGGCGGCCACGTTCAGCGCGCACGTGATGGAGGAGTCGGGGCTGCACATGCACCCGGCGGCGGCCACGTTCAGCGCGCACGTGATGGAGGAGTCGGGGCTGCACATGCACCCGGCGGCGGCCACGTTCAGCGCGCACGTGATGGAGGAGTCGGGGCTGCACATACACCCGGCGGCGGCCACGTTCAGCGCGCACGTGATGGAGGAGTCGGGGCTGCACATGCACCCGGCGGCGGCCACGTTCAGCGCGCACGTGATGGAGGAGTCGGGGCTGCACATGCACCCGGCGGCGGCCACGTTCAGCGCGCACGTGATGGAGGAGTCGGGGCTGCACATGCACCCGGCGGCGGCCACGTTCAGCGCGCACGTGATGGAGGAGTCGGGGCTGCACATACACCCGGCGGCGGCCACGTTCAGCGCGCACGTGATGGAGGAGTCGGGGCTGCACATACACCCGGCGGCGGCCACGTTCAGCGCGCACGTGATGGAGGAGTCGGGGCTGCACATGCACCCGGCGGCGGCCACGTTCAGCGCGCACGTGATGGAGGAGTCGGGGCTGCACATGCACCCGGCGGCGGCCACGTTCAGCGCGCACGTGATGGAGGAGTCGGGGCTGCACATGCACCCGGCGGCGGCCACGTTCAGCGCGCACGTGATGGAGGAGTCGGGGCTGCACATGCACCCGGCGGCGGCCACGTTCAGCGCGCACGTGATGGAGGAGTCGGGGCTGCACATACACCCGGCGGCGGCCACGTTCAGCGCGCACGTGATGGAGGAGTCGGGGCTGCACATGCACCCGGCGGCGGCCACGTTCAGCGCGCACGTGATGGAGGAGTCGGGGCTGCACATGCACCCGGCGGCGGCCACGTTCAGCGCGCACGTGATGGAGGAGTCGGGGCTGCACATGCACCCGGCGGCGGCCACGTTCAGCGCGCACGTGATGGAGGAGTCGGGGCTGCACATGCACCCGGCGGCGGCCACGTTCAGCGCGCACGTGATGGAGGAGTCGGGGCTGCACATGCACCCGGCGGCGGCCACGTTCAGCGCGCACGTGATGGAGGAGTCGGGGCTGCACATGCACCCGGCGGCGGCCACGTTCAGCGCGCACGTGATGGAGGAGTCGGGGCTGCACATGCACCCGGCGGCGGCCACGTTCAGCGCGCACGTGATGGAGGAGTCGGGGCTGCACATGCACCCGGCGGCGGCCACGTTCAGCGCGCACGTGATGGAGGAGTCGGGGCTGCACATACACCCGGCGGCGGCCACGTTCAGCGCGCACGTGATGGAGGAGTCGGGGCTGCACATGCACCCGGCGGCGGCCACGTTCAGCGCGCACGTGATGGAGGAGTCGGGGCTGCACATGCACCCGGCGGCGGCCACGTTCAGCGCGCACGTGATGGAGGAGTCGGGGCTGCACATGCACCCGGCGGCGGCCACGTTCAGCGCGCACGTGATGGAGGAGTCGGGGCTGCACATGCACCCGGCGGCGGCCACGTTCAGCGCGCACGTGATGGAGGAGTCGGGGCTGCACATGCACCCGGCGGCGGCCACGTTCAGCGCGCACGTGATGGAGGAGTCGGGGCTGCACATGCACCCGGCGGCGGCCACGTTCAGCGCGCACGTGATGGCCGGCGACTGGGTCGAGGCCGACCACGAGCTGCACGCGCTGCACGCGCTGCTGCAGGGCGACCAGCTCGCGCCGCACTCGCTCGCGGTCAGTCCTCCTGTCCCCTCCTGTCCCCTCCCCTCCCGTCCCGTGAGCGGTCACGGTGCTCTCCTAAATCTGCCACTTATAAAAATGTTTAAGTATTTTGAGATTTTTATGGGTTGTCAATTACAAAATGTAACCAATAACAAAGTCTAACATGACACCACTTTACCATTTGTAAACAAATTTTATATAGTTTTAGTAGCCATTTTTTTTTACATATTTTTTTTTGTAATTTCATAAATAATGACTGACAGGCCGCCGAGTAAGCGGTCCCGTACGCTGTCGCCGCCGTCCAACAGCAACGGTTGCGCTCGCAACGGCGCCCCGCCCGCGCCGGGTCCCAGCCGTCCCAGGCTGGGCCAGAGAGACCAGGAGATGGTGCGCCTTGTGGCGACCGCCTTATGAAGAGAGGTGGCAGCACCGCTGAATGAGTGCTTGTCAAATTAGACAGATTGTTTATGATACACAAAATAACTTGTTAGTACTTAAGACCAGATGGTAATTGTTGTGTTGTATGTCTATCAGAAGATTAAAGCCGACTGTTACATGTACACGTTTGTTTTCCTGACGTCCACGTATCGTCCCTGCATCATCACACCAAAGTGGTGACCCCCGACTCTTTGAATAGGAGTCGTCCGACCGTCCTGCGCGTGCGGCTACAAATAAGCGCACCTAATTTATATGGGGCGCTATACATACCAGGTGCAAACTTAACTTAACCACTTAGGGATGGAAAGTGTTTGTACGGAACCCTCGGTGCGCGAGTCCGACTCGCACTTGGCCGGTTTTTTTACCCCTTGGGTACGGAACCCTAAAAACAGGCAAAATTTCAATAGTTTTTTTTACTTTCATAAGAGATAACTCTGACCGCGAACGTGGCAGAAGCGTTGGAAGACCGCAAGCCAGATGGTCCGACGATATTAAAAAGACGGCAGGGCCGACCTGGAGTTGGATCGCCGCGTCAAGATCAGCTTGGAAATTCATTCAAGAGGCATATGTCCAACAGTGGACGTAGTGATTATATGCTCTTTGAGTGGACGCATATGTTGGCGACTGGCTGAGATGCCACCTCTTTTTATGTATATTTTACATGTCAGTTTTTAAATTATTATGACTGATATTTGCTTATCAGTTCTGTGTGTGTCTGTTTGCCTTGTAAATAGTTGTTTTTGCTATCCTTTTAAGTAATTAAATTTATTATATCTTTACTACAGTGTTTCTATCATTCTCGCCAATAATAACATCATACAGTCCATTGCTCATCAACATTTTTGGTATATGCTGAGAAGAAGAGATATAACTCTTAATTGTTATTTATAAACAAGCCTTACTTAACGTTCTGTCACACATATTAAGAGGCTTTATCCTTTTTAAAATTTATTTTTTTCATATTATTTCAAATATATATTGATAACTAGCTGTGCCCCGCGGTGTTACCCTCTCATCCCACGGGAACACTAAATTTATTCGGGATGAAAGTATCCTATGTCCTTTCCCGGGTCTCAAACTATCTCCATATACCAAATTTCATCTAAGTCGGTTCAGCGGTTTTAGCGTGAAGAGGTAACAGACAGACAGACAGACAGACACACTTTCGCATTTATAATATTAGTATGGATTAGTATGTAGGTAATAGGATTTAATTAGGATTTCAACCAACTTTTTGAAGTGAATAATACTTTTCCCCTAGTTCTAGGTAGTGACAAAGCTATTTCATGCTTTTATTGCGTGCAGTCGAAAATAAGTTGAAAAAACTAATATTCTGCGTGAATTTTGTCAATTTCGAGTCGTTTTTGAAACAAAAATTATCAATGAAAAGTTCAAACTGTAGCTATGTAGGTATCAAATATATACCAATAAATCCCAATAGCCCTGTTCTAAGTAGTAACATCAATAATATGTTAAGAAACATGTTTGGTCATAGAAAAAATGCCTAAAACAATCAGCTTTTAAAAGGAATAAGGCCTCTTAATTTGATGGATAGAATCGGAAAGCAACTGCGCAACACAGCGTAAACCGCTGTGTTAATTTTGACACAGTAAACAATAAAATTACTCAACAATCTTCTATAACCAAATGAACCTAACCTTGAAATCATCATAATCATCATCAGCCAAAAGACGTCGACTGCGGGACCTAGGCCTCCCCCAGAGAACGCCACCATGACCGGTCCTGTGCCGCCCGCTTCCAGCAGACTCCAGCGACCTTCGCCAGGTCATCAGTCCACCTTGTGGGGGGGCCTACGTTCTACGACCGATGTGCCCTGTCCATTGCTACTTAAGTTTTGCTATCCTTCGGGCTATGTCGGTTACCTATACATATTTGAAGACAATAAGTAATAAACCGAAACTATTGGCGTTTATAAAGAAGATAAAGCCGAAATAATCTTGTTCGGATCCCATCGTCCAATAACTTCCAAAGCAAGTGTTATGGAAAATACTTCCGAGTGGCCAACTAATCCTTCCCAGAATGCCATTCTCCCACATTCACATCGAATGTGTCAAGTAGTTTCAAATACAAATATTAATATAACAGTGCTTAAGAAAAACTCAACGATAAAATGTACACAACGATAATACAAATTACGGCCATATTAATTTTAATTTTTAATATGTGTGCTTCTCTCGTATTTATTTGGTTTGGATTTGAGTGTGTTATGTTTTAAATTTGATGTGTTAAGTAGAAGGCAAAATTAAATATGATTATTTTTTTGTTTTAATTGTTTTTCTTGAATCTTGCATTTTCCTCGCTGTAGTGAGGTGAAAAGTTGTGTGTTCCACATGGCTGCAAAATTATTTAGCTTCTCGTGTCTTGAAAGCCTCGCTACGCTCAGCTTTCAATTTCAACACTCACGCCAAATAACAACTTTGCAGCCTTGCATAACAAATAACTATTAATACTAGATTATTTACAAGTGTTCATGCAAGCAAGCATGTAAGCATTTTGACGCTCCGCTATACGTGGTCATAATACAAACCTAACCTAACCTACAGTTTTCGGTTTTTGAGCCATGTTCCATTTTGTCGCAGTCTCCTTATAAAATATAGGATTGTGGAGTTTATGAGTACAAACCAGTCTGCTTAAAAAAATTATGACAGTGAAAAATAGGATCAAAACCAGTTATGATGAATAAGTGTATGAAAATAAAAAGTAGTATTAGAGATATTTATGAGAATTGACAATATGATTTTTAATGGTTCGGAGTTATGATCGGTAGTATTAGTGACTAAGTATAAATAGTGACTATTATGATAAAAAATTGTATGAGTAACATTTTCGGAGTTCCAATAATCGGGGTTGAAAAATTATGTGAACTTTGGCGCACCCCATACAGAGATTTAGGTTCAAGTCTCTGCTGTGGACATTTGCGAAATTAAGGATTCTAGGGCCTAATTTTCTGATTAAATGCCTGTGAGAATAAAGACCGTTCCCTAGTCTATAATCCGATGTAATAGCAATATAACCTGGATTTACAAGCTCCTAACTTTTGACCACAGGAGGGACGACTTTTGTTTTTTGAACTCTGTATGACCCTCTAATAATTCAAAAGACATATGAAAAACCTGTCAAACACTTCGCTACCGTAGCTCCAGGTAGACCTGAAGAATTTTTCAAAATTCGTCCCCTAAGGGGGTCCAATTGGGGTTGAAAGTTTTTATGGAAATCGTGTAATTTTTGAGTAGGTAAGAGATTTTTGAGTTAGAACTTTGTTTACAGATTCTCTATCAATGTGAAAGTATATGTGAGGTAATATTTTCGGGAACGAACTCTGCTCTGCATTTATTTTTGGAAATTAATCTTCTAAAAGGGTTAAATTTAAGGCGATTAGATGGTAAAACTTTGTATGAAAAACGTTAGATCCTCTACCTTAGAGCATTATTGTCTCAATTAGTAATATAATTGTAATTAATTGAGAATACTGATTTAAACGGTATCCGGAATTCCTATCCTTAGAGGATTAAACGGAAAGCCAAGGTTTGTATGAGAAATGTATTATTTTTTGAGTAAGACTCGAGTAACAACGCAAATTTCAACGTCTTTAAAAATAAGAAAACTCGTGTTATTATAAGTTTTGTTAACTTTCCATGAGGTCCGACGACGAACTATGACGAACAAGTGTTAGGTATCTTGCGATCACAACGCACCTAGATTAGTGTCTTTAAATTAGAGTCGCCATTAGATACTACGATTGTCAATAAAGTAGGACGATTCAAAGTTTTATTTAGGTAATACGACGAAGACAGAAAAATTAAGAACATTTTGATGGGAACAAGGTATGAGTATAGGTTTTAAGAAACAATAAAACGGTAGGAAGTTACACAGACACGTTTCCAGACCTGTGCGAGAGAAGCCGCGGGCAAAAGCTAGGAACTAATAAATATTCTACACAAAACTATCCAGAACAATACATTCAATAAGGAACTTTTTATGAGTCGCAAAATTTGACACTCGTGCGATTCAGTTTCGTCTCAAGTGACACATCGTGGTACGAAAAGTACTTTAAATGAAATGAGAGAATGAAATAGTTGAGACGCTCTTACTGAACTGCATCTGAACTGAGTCGTAAATACAATGTCATGGTATGAAATAGCGATATGTACAGTTCAGTTTAGGGCCTAAAGTGAGTCGCGTTAAGAGATCGTGGTAAGGCTCCTTATCAATCACAGTCATAAATATCATTTCCGGTGAAGGGCAATTAAATAAGTCATTGACAACAATTTCACTTGCTATCACGAAGAAGCCGACACCAAAATTGTTTTCCACATTTGTCAGTTGAACAGTAATTATCGCGTGCAGGTACATTGTACGGATTCTGATATACCTGTAATATTGTATATTGGATAGCAGGCCGTTTATTATGCAAATTAAATAAAAAAAAATAAACCCGTCATTACAAAGTTCAAAGATGTCGTCGGTACGAGAGAAATTACATGAATAAAAATTGTACAATTATGTTCATTACGGAGGTATTTCAGCAAAAAAAGTGGCATCAGAGCTGAATGTATCTGTAAGAACCGTTCAAAGAAACGGTTCAGAGAGACTGGCGGAATACGGCGACGGCCAGGAAGTGGACGTAAACCAGGTTTTGTGAACAAGAATTAGAGAAGAAAATTCTAGTAGCTTTGCAGAAAAAACCTACCCTTTCGGTACGAGATTTGGCAAAAAAATCCAAAACGTCTAAATCTACAGTGCAACGAGTAAAAAAACAAAATTCTATAAAAAAATTCAAACAAACGAAAGTACCTCTAGAAAACTTTATTTAAAAATGGTCAAGAAAAATTAATTGCATTGTTATGGATGATGAAACTAGAAAACTTTATTTAAAAATGGTCAAGAAAAATTATTGCATTGTTATGGATGATGAAACTTACTACAAACTAGACTTTAAATCACTTCCAGGACACCATTTTTATTCTGGGACTGATAGAAAGACTGTGTGATGAGTATAAGGTCATCAAAACGGATAAATTTGCAAAAAAGTTCTCGTATGGCAGGCATTCTGTTCATGTGGCAAACGTAGTACACCACATTTTGCAAAAGGAACGATAGACGGTGATATATATCTGAATGAGCGCCTTAAAAAACGATTATTGCCATTCATCAAGACACATACTACACCTGTCCTATTTTGGCCTGATTTGGCCACGTGTCACTACACAAAGAAAGCAATAAAGTGGTACAAAGAGATGAATGACGATTTTGTTGAAAAACAGCACAATCCGCCCAATTGGCCTGAGTTGCGACCCATTGAAAAATATTAGGCCCGCGTGAAACAGAAGTTGTTAAAACATAAAAGCAATGCCACTTCAGTTGAAAACTTCAAGCGGAAGTGGAACGAAGCTTCCAAATTAATCACTGATGATGATGTACAAAACTTAATGGCAGGGGTCAAGGTTAAAACTAAGAAGATTCTGGATGAATAAATCTTAAACTGATCATCATATGTAAATAAATATTATTTTTAGAGTTATCATTAAATGTCTATTGAAAAAATTGGTGAATTATATTATTAGATAAATATTTTTTACAAATTTATTTGCGACATATTTTTCTTTGAGAATGTGCACAGAGGAAAAACTTGGGCGTCTCGTCGAACCGAACGAACTCACGAAAATTCAGCCTGTTATTAATCACTGAAAAAAAAACAGGCGGTGGCTGCTGGACTATTTGTTGTTTGTAAATATCTTGAGGTTAGTTACAATGGAATATTAAAATCCTTTAAATGACAACATGTTTTTCATTTGAGTGTACATTTTTTGCCGTAAAACGATTCTGTCTAAAGCAGATTCTGTCCAATCAAGATTCTGCCGAAAACAGATTCTGCCGTACAGCGCTGGGCTGGAGGCCACTGAAGCGGAGCGGACACTTGCGGATTCGACAAAGCTCTTTTGTGACTGGTTGATACCGCACGTCTCCACTCTAAGACTGCCGGTATGCCTGCCTGCCAATACCAATCACATGTCTAGGGCTTGCAATCCGGATATCCGGATATTCGTTTTATCCGGATACCCGCGAATTTTTTTATCCGGTTAATTTTCTATACACTATTCGGATAATACGGATATTTCGGATAATTAAAATAAATTAATAACTATAATATATACTGCTCAAAGGTTAACTGGAAGAGATCCCTTATAGGGATAAGTTCGCCTTTGTACCTATATGTTAATTGTAATAGATGTATTTTTTAACTGTTTTTGTGTACAATAAAGCGTTTACTTACTTACTTAAATATAATTAATATACCAAGCCGTAGAAAGTATCATAATAAAGATTAAATACCTGAACAAGCTGGCTTTTTCAAAGGAAAAGGCACTAGAGAACAAATTGTAACCATCGAACAACTGATTCCTGAAGAAATCCTTCGAATTTAACACCCCCTTGATCTTGTGTTTTATAGACTACTTGGTCTGTCGATCAACAAATCTTTAGCAAAATTCATGGTTATAGATCGAACAAAGCCGCTAGAGCTCAGTGAGACGCTCGATCTCCAATATGAGAGCAGCTTTGTATACCTGGGCTCTACCAGAACGATGGCTCATGCGAATCAGATGTACGAAAGCGGATTAGCATGGCAAAAAGCGCGATGACAAGAGTAAACAGGATCTGGACAGATATATCAATCTTACTAAAAACCTAGAGGGCTCTGGTGTTTTCGATCTTCACCTACGGTGCGAAAACCTGGACCCTCAAAAAGGCAGATAGATCTCGCATTGACGCATTTGAAATGTGGTGCAGGAGCGGAATGTTACCAGTTCCTTGGACAGCCCACCGCACAAATATGTAAATTCTTCCAGAAGTGGGAGTCACCGTTAGGCTGACGACAATCTGTCTCCGCAGGATCTTCGATCACCTAGCTAGGAACAAAAATGACACCCTCGAAGTGCTCCTGATGACAGGGAAAGTACAGGGAAGGCAACCATGAGGAAGAAGCTCTATGCGCTGGACAGACAGAATCAAAATCAAACAAAATACGACTAAAAACTAAATTAAACTGATTAAAGTATAGAAGCAGATAGAATATAATTTTAAATATTGCAGAAGACAATAAAATACGTAAGCATCACACGTTTTTTATTGTCTTCTGCATTTTTTTTTCATGAACCACTACTCTGCTCCGAGATAACTGGTATATTGGAGATTTTATCTTAATGTTCAGTAGGTATATGTTATCTTCTCGCTGTAAAGTTTAAATTGTGATTGCAAATGTGATTAGATTTTTAATATTATGATAAAATAAAAACTACTCGTATTTTCCATTTACTTTTAAACCTTTACCGCATACGAAGCCATATATGGCAGATATGAACTTGGACCTTATTGGCACAGGTCAAAGTTCAAATTCAAACAATTTTTTTTTCTATATGCGGTAAAGGGTTGAGAACTTGTCTTTTCACTATTGTTTTTTCTTTTTGAATATTAATTGGCTAAAATCATTTGGTCAATTTCTTACTGTTAAATTGTATATTTTATCTATTAGTATATGATATAAAACCATACTACACTCATTTATTCGGCAGCAAAAATACGAAAATACCTATGTATAAACTGAAATTAAACAACAACGAAACAAGTACCTATACGTCACACTTACAATTAAAAAAGAGTACAGCGGCACTAAAACTAAAATAAATCACTACCTAGCGGCATGGTACATTAGTATCATCGAAATGTTAACCATATTTCGTGTTTTATTAAAAATAATATGAATATCCGTATTATCCGCTGTATCCGGATATCCGGATAGTAAATAATTTTAGTATTCGAAATATCCGGATACGAAAAATGGACGGGTATCGCAAGCCCTATTTCCAACCCTCTTGTTTTTTAGACCGAAGAATTAGTTTTGTCTGAGCTGAAATCCTAACTAAGCTCAATAAAGTTAGCCAACGTCAGATTACGATGATATTCAACTTCGGCCTTTTTTCGTTCCCTTATTGCATCAGTGCACTGTGAGTCCCACCACGGAGACGGAAGTTTGCCAGATGCAGCATTAAAGGGAAAAACCGACTCCGCACATTGATAATAGCATCCGAGAAGGCTAAGGCACACTCATCAATATTATCAGAAGAAATTTCCAACAGTAAAAGGAGAAAGAAGATTAAGCTTTTGTTTGAATTCATTCCAGTTAGCATTAAAAAGGATAAATTTGAGTAGGGGCTCGGGGGGGCTACATATATATTTAGAAAAGAGGGGAAAATCAATTGCAATAGGGAAATGGTCGCTTTCATTTCAAAAGACGAATTTAAAACCTGCCATGATAATTGTGAAGCTAGGCCAGGGGAACATAAAGAAAGGTCTAATTGCACTGTTCACCTCGTTCGGACGAGATCTTCTGGCGGCGGAACCAGTATTTAAAATGCATAATATCTGTCTAATATCTCGAGAAGCTGAAGTCCTGAATCATCAGTTTTGCCACTGCCCCACATTTGATGATGCCAGTTAAAATGACCCAGTATTAAAACCGGAGTGGGGAGAGATGATAACATTGACAGTAGATCGTTTAAAATATTTTTTGAAGGATGAGGGATATAAATGGATACAAAGGTAGCATTCGTTTGATTTGAATAGAAACTGCATGAAACCCTCCTTTATTAGCCGTTGTAATAATCTTATAAGACAAGGTATTTTTAACAAGAATTGCACTGCCAGCATATCTGTCAGGTTTCACGTCACGGATGCAGGTAAAACCTGGGATACTGAAATTGGAGTCCGGCTTGAGCCAATTTCAGATAGAGCAAATATCATGGGATTATATTTATTAGGGTCGTTCTCGCGAGTCGTTCAAATCACTGTTCCAGGCGGCAAATAGGTATAAATAACATTCTGATTTAGAATTGTTGTATGCAGTAAGTTTTGTCTCAAAAAGTACTAGAGGAGTATTTTGACTCATATGCCTGCACCTATTAATAAACACATGAGATCAAAAAAATACTGCAAAATCTCATTACCCTCTCGTTCCAAATTACAAACTAAAACATTGGTTGATGTATATAAACACTTCTATAAAATAATCTTCAAATTTTTAACAGCGATGTGATTAAGTAGCAATTTAGGCATAAAACTTCCGTGAAGCTAAAACTTTAAATTGTGAATAGGTCCTTCATTGAGTGGTGGCAGTAAGGGCATTATTCCAGCGCCGCACCTCCTCAGTATACCTACGTATCTGGTAGAGTGACGCCGTGCGCACCATTTACGAGAAATTTAAAATTTACGTTCACGAAACATAGTTTGTCACTGTGCTCATTACCTTCGGCCGTTTTATACAGTAAATACTAATTATAATTTTCTGTTTTATGTCTCATTTAATTGCTTCTTTGTAGAGAATTTAATAATATAAATATCACATTTTCAATTACGCTTGGTATTTAAATTTACCTAGACAAACCGTCAAAATCTTTCATCTCCATATCATTACCTTCCTTACCCTCCAATTTTTTGCCGAGTGATTTAAAAAAGTTTTTAGTAGTTAAGAATAGCATAATTCATGATTTTTACTAAACAGCACAAGAATGCTTTTACTAAACTGCACAAAAATGCATTTTACCCAGTAGGTTTGTGCCATAAGTACATGCTTACTTTGTCTCTTCTTTATACCCCGGGAAATAAATGGTGTTGGCAAACTAATTGATACTAAGTTTCTCCTTCATATACATATTATGACTATGGGGTATTGTAATAATGACATTGGTAAAATTTTAAAACCCTGTTTTTGGGATTGATTAAAAGCAGTACTTAATTATTTTACGATAAAAAAAAGAAGCCAATAGGGGAAGAATAATTAGACATCGCAATAAACAAGAATACTTAAGTATAAAAAATATCTCATATAATATAAAAATAAAAGAAGGTTTCTCTTAAGAAAGAAAGAAAATACAATTTATAAAAAAGGAGAACGACAAATTCAAAGCCTTTTTGTTTGAAATCTCGCCTCCAGTCCAATGACACGACCTGTTAGTGAAATACGAAGGCAATAAATCTGGGGGCACCAGCACCTGTTATATCAATCCTTTAGCTATAAATAATACAAAAACTCTTGGTGGCATGCGCAAATTACTCAGAATAAATCGGGATCAATACATGAAATTAATCAATTGTATCAGTGCTTTGCAGAAATCGCATTAAATGAATGAAAAAATACGCCAGTATGTATAAAGAGTTAGCACTAATTGACTGGCACGTTGTTATATGGCGGATTAGCAAAGCAATATTATATTATTATTTTTATTTAAATAACCAAAAATGTTAAGGTTAATCAGCAAATTGCATAAAGAGAAAACTGCGTTTAGAAAGCGAAGAAAAACATTAGAGGAGCAAGAAAAGCAGGTAAGTACAAAAAACAATTGAAGCTAGCGTGGAAAAAAGAACGATTTACTAAAAGATATACCGAAAGAAAAATATCATTGAGCTATTATTTAATGAAAGTATTAGTAAAGGATTAAGTCAGAAATATGAATCGCTGGACAAACATGATACTCTAGCTAGACTGAAAAAAATTTTTTTGTTCTATGTATATTATAAAAAAAAAATTTTTTAAATGCTTAGTGCTAGATTGATCTTTTACGTTTTAATAAATATATTTTTTGGAAGAATGTTTAATGCTAAGAAGCATTTTATCTTTTGGTGACCTCTTATGTTTTAATAAAGATATTATTCTTAGAATGTTTAATGCCAAGATTATTTTATCTTTTGTGGATATCATAATGTATTTTCGCATAAAAAAAAATTGAATGTTTCATGCTAAGCATCCTATTTTTGCTGAATATTTTAAATTATGAATCCTGAAAATTTCTAAAACATGTTTTATTTTATAAAAACATTACCTACTTCAAACCATAATCAGTAATTTTAGATATGTTTTATCACCCTAATATAAGTCAAATTATACAAAACTTATGAAAATCACATTACCTTCCATACGCACTCATTACCATCTTGCCATATTTCATTACCATCCAAGCACTCATTATTTTCCATGTAAGGTGCTTTGGGGTATATTCGACATATTTTTAGGCGAGTGTAGAGTATGTTAGGGTTTGGGCTCGTAAGTAAGAATATAAGAAGTATTCCTTCCAGTAATGAGATCTTTACGAAATTGGATATATTCATCAACGCTTTGTGAAAATAGCGTTGTAATATGTTGCTTGAATTTGGGAATAAATGTAAATAAAAAAAAAATATTTTGAATACCATTTCTTAAGGAGTCGCTAATTTCGAAGGTTTGTAGAAATGGTTTTTATGCAATATGAGTTTAAGAATCATATTTCTGTTTAGTTCTAATTTACCCCCTCAAAAAATCCCGCTGATTCACGGTAAAGAACTTTTTTTTTGTATAACTCACAAATTATTTTCGAATTTCCCCCGCACGAATTCATTGTTTTTTATAAAATAATGTTTCTTTTATATGTTTAATAATCTAGAAATTTGCATTTAGAGAATTCATAACTCATTTATGAAGAAAATATTAGTCTAACTCTGATAATTAAACAATATTAAACAATTCAAATAAAAAACGGCATTTCTAAAAAAAGTCAAAATTTACAAAATCTGAACGACTCGCGAGAACGACCCATTAATTAAATAAATTTTTATTAAGAACACTACGACACGACTGTTCCATTGGATTGGAGCACCACCTGGTCCATTATCGAAGGATGAAATAAGTGAGGAGATCAGAGGGGCAACGTGGGACATCGTATTAATGGAAGAAGATGGATTGACTTTTGAAATGACAGTAAGCAACTGGATGAAAATTGCGATTATACTGTGATCAGTCATCGAATTCATTGTTTTTTTATAAAATAATGTTTCTTTTATATGTTTAATAATCTAGAAATTTGCATTTAGAGAAATCATAACTCATTTATGAAGAAAACATTAGTCTAACTCTGATAATGGACTGGAAAACCTAGTTTGGGATTATTTCGAAAGTACATTTTTTCGAATTTCACCCGTGGGATGAATTCGATTGCTTTTTTAAACTACAGATGGACCGTTAAACCGTTATGCTGTACTCATTATTACGACAAAAATGACAATGTAACGTAAAAACAAACGAACAATGATTTAACTTAGCAGGTTCCCGAGTTATGTGGTATGGGGTAATTTCAAAACTCCTCATAAGGCACTAAATCGCACTTATTTTATTTAATCGACCGCAACACACGTGCGCTCACGACTAGCGACACGAAGTGAACTGAAGCGGGGAGCAGATAAACATGGCGTCTTGACAAGCGTTGCAAGCGTAGTAATTGTTCCCGGTTTAGAAGATATGTGTGATTTTCGAGTTATCCCCATTTTCGACTTTACCCCAAAGCACCTTATAATAAAACCGTACATTGCACAAGGGTGCCTTTTGTTTTATATTATTCTATGAGAGTATATGAACCATATTAAACAATTCAAATAAAAAACGGCATTTCTAAAAAAAGTCAAAATTTACAAAATCTGAACGACTCGCGAGAACGACCCATTAATTAAATAAATTTTTATTAAGAACACTACGACTGTTCCATTGGAGCACCACCTGGTCCATTATCGAAGGATGAAATAAGTGAGGAGATCAGAGGGGCAACGTGGGACATCGTATTAATGGAAGAAGATGGATTGACTTTTGAAATGACAGTAAGCAACTGGATGAAAATTGCGATTATACTGTGATCAGTCATCGAATTCATTGTTTTTTTATAAAATAATGTTTCTTTTATATGTTTAATAATCTAGAAATTTGCATTTAGAGAAATCATAACTCATTTATGAAGAAAACATTAGTCTAACTCTGATAATGGACTGGAAAACCTAGTTTGGGATTATTTCGAAAGTACATTTTTTCGAATTTCACCTGTGGGATAAATTCGATTGCTTTTTTTAAACTACAGATGGACCGTTATGCTATACTCATTATTACGACAAAAATGACAATGTAACGTAAAAACAAACGAACAATGATTTAACTTAGCAGGTTCCCGAGTTATGTGGTATGGGGTAATTTCAAAACTCCTCATAAGGCACTAAATCGCACTTTTTTTATTTAATCGACCGCAACACACGTGCGCTCACGACTAGCGACACGAAGTGAACTGAAGCGGGGAGCAGATAAACATGGCGTCTTGACAAGCGTTGCAAGCGTAGTAATTGTTCCCGGTTTAGTAGATATGTGTGATTTTCGAGTTATCCCCATTTTCGACTTTACCCCAAAGCACCTTATAATAAAACCGTACATTGCACAAGGGTGCCTTTTGTTTTATATTATTCTATGAGAGTATATGAACCATATTAAACAATTCAAATAAAAAACGGCATTTCTAAAAAAAGTCAAAATTTACAAAATCTGAACGACTCGCGAGAACGACCCATTAATTAAATAAATTTTTATTAAGAACACTACGACACGACTGTTCCATTGGATTGGAGCACCACCTGGTCCATTATCGAAGGATGAAATAAGTGAGGAGATCAGAGGGGCAACGTGGGACATCGTATTAATGGAAGAAGATGGATTGACTTTTGAAATGACAGTAAGCAACTGGATGAAAATTGCGATTATACGTTCAATTGAAGAGGAGGATTATTTGATGCAGCACCAATAGGCGGAGGAGCGAGATCTTCATTTAGAAGCTTCATGTGAGCTGCTTTATCATAACCTTTACGGGCGAGATTTTATTGAAACCGTTTTTTTATACGATGTTGAAGCTGAAAGAGGAGCAGCCGATTTTTTGATGTTACATTGTCAGATGAATTCGGGACAGGATTTGGATGCTTTACATTGCTGTTTTAGCGTACATTGATGCACTTTTGCTAACTGCTACTAAAGCTTCATAAATATGGACCAAAATAAAATTGCCGCCACTCAACCGCTACTAAGGCCCAGGAAAAAGAATCTAGACAATAATAATGCACCGCACAGCGATGATGAAGGTCAAAGCAAGCACTTAAAAGCACTTCAAAAAATTTCCGAAAGCGACAAATTAATCCATAACCTCAGAAAAGAGAACGCTAAACTGAAGGACGAAATTAAAAAAAATAATAGCAGTATTAAAATAGTTCAATCGGAAGAGATTTTAAACGAAAATAAATTACTGAAACAATTACTCCATGAAAAAGAGCAATACTGCCTGAAGTTAGAAGATACTATTGCTAAAAATATAAATAACAGTATTATTGGTAGCCTTGAGAACGACACGGAAATTTTAACACCTCTTAAAAGTAAAATAGAAAGGAGTGAAAAAGAAAATTTTAATTTAGCATTAAGAATAGAAGAACTAGAAGGTGAAAATAAACAACTCTGCGATCTGATAACATCAAATGGAACTGGCATGACGGAAATCAAAGAGAACTCTAAGCCATACTTAGAGTTAAAAAACGAAATCACACTTTATAAGAAAAAAGTTAAAAAATTAACACAGAGACTGAGTAAGTTACTTACAGAATACAATAACTTAAACAACAAATTCAAAGCGCAGGTAAACCAGGCATGCTCAATTAAAACGCTGCACAAGAAAGTAAATGCACTACAAGAAAACATAAATAACATATTGAAATCTGAAGAAAAATCTAGTATAATCAGCATAGAACCAAACATTACAGTAAAGGGAAGTAATCAAACTGCTGCACATAGCGTAAGCGATGTTTTTTGTACTCCACAACAGACCACTGCTGATGCGAAACCCAAACTCTTACTCCTCTCCGACTTCCACGGAACTGAAATTATATCTATGCTTTCACAAATACGACGTCGAGACTATAACTTTGAGTCGGATATTATAATCACCGGGACTTCAGATCGAGTTCTCAGCAATATAACAGAAAAAACCAAGGTCTTCACAAAAAAGGATTGTGTAGTTATAATGTGTGGCGGTAGTGACTAATTTTTATTTGCCTACTAAAACAGTCGATATTATTGAAAAAAGTGTCAAAATTTTAGCTCATACTAACGTTATTGTCTGTAACGTGCCTTTAAGTATTGATCAGAATTCAATGTATTTCAACATTGACTAATAAATAATACCTCAATGTATTTCAATCATTTTATTAATAAGCTCAACATAGAACTATATAAACGTCTTGAGGGCTATGAGTTTGTACATTTATGTGATATTGATCGTTTTATCGATATTCCTGACTACAAATCTGATGGGTACAAATTTACCGCTAGGGGGAAATATAAAGTAGCAACTGCCATTAACGCTAAATAGTTTATCTTTTTTATAAATAATCTCAGTAACTGTGAAGGGCTAATGTTAATGCATTTAAACATCAATAGACTTAGAAATAAACTTTTAAGCTTAGAAGCATTTATTGCATGTGTTTTACCTCAGAAACCTATCATCATATTTATAACTGAATCGTGGCTTGAGCCAGATGAATACAAAACTATTTCATTACCTGGGTATATTACAGCGACTCAATCATCTCGTGCATTCACAAAAGGCGGTGGCACAATAATTTTTATTAGGGATGATTATGCCGACAGGTTTAAAGAGGTAAATGTTGATGAATTTTCCAGTGAATCTGTATTTGAGATCAGTGCTTTAAACTTCGAGATAACCCATTCAAAAACTATTCATTTTATAGTGCTATACAGAAGCCCGAATTCCAACTTTAATATTTTTATCGATAAATTAGATCAATATCTTAATCACCTAAAGAACAGATCTGTACTGATTGCTGGCGATTTTAATGTTGATTTTGCTGATAAGGAGGACAGTAGAACCAAATCACTAAAACGGGTACTACTTGAACATAATTTGCAGTATATAATTACTGAATCAACTCGTATCACGGACTCTACCTCAACTAGCATAGACAACTTTGTTACCAATATTGTGGATTATACTGATGTAGCGGTCGTTCCTTGTACATTTTCTGACCATGATGCCCAAGTTATGACAATTATAACTCCAATCACATCTCATATATGTAAGAAAGGTATCTCGAAATATGTTTATAAAAGGGTTTTTAGCAAACAAGCTACTAATAGCTTCAGAGATGACCTTGCAAAAATTGATTGGAGTGGAATATTTCTTGACTATGATTGTAATATCAAAGTTAATGTATTTTATGAGGTGTTTTTAAACTTAGTAAATAAGCATTTTCCAACAAAAAAAATATTACTTAAACCGACCCGAAAAACATGGCTCTCTAAAGGAATTAAAACGTCTAGTATCAATAAGCGAAAGCTATACTTACTATCAAGACGTACGAAAGATGATAGACTAAAAGTGTATTTTAATCTATATAAAAAAATATTCCGAACAACATTAATAACAGCAAAAAAATTGGATATACGGAAGACTATTGCAACAGCAAAAAATAAATCACGCGCTGTATGGAAAATGGTTAATGAAATTACAGGCAGAAAAGGGAATTCTACTAAAAACCACAAAATTAAATTAAAAATTAAAAACAATTTGATTGAAAATAGACAGGCTGTAGCGAATGCTTTCAATGATTTTTTTGTTAACGTTGGTAAAAGCGCACGTCATGAAAGCAACACACAATTTATGAGATTTTTAAAAATTGCGATTAAAAATAAAAACATAAAATCTATATTTCTCGACCCTATCATTGAACCAGAAGTAATACGCGTAGCAAAAAATCTTAAAAACAGTAGCTCTTATGGTCCTGATGACATAAATACATCAATAATAAAAAATAACATTGACTTACTCTGCATTCCTTTATGTATTATTTACAATGACTGTTTCCTCGAGGGAACCTTTCCCACTTTATTTAAGAGAGCTAAAGTTATTCCAGTACATAAGAAAGGATGTAGATCAGACATTAATAACTTTCGGCCAATATCACTACTTTCTGTTTTGTCGAAAATCATGGAGAAGTGCTTATATGCTAGGCTGGAGAGGCATCTCGAAAGAAATGATCTTTTCTCTCGGTACCAATATGGCTTCAGGAGTTCGAAGAACACCACTAACACTGTGATTGATTTAGTCATAGAAGTTATGCAAGCTCTTAATGATGGACGCTGCTGTGGGGGAGTGTTTTGTGATCTTACCAAGGCATTCGACTGTGTTGATCACGAAATACTCCTCACTAAATTGGAGTACTACGGTATACGCGGAACAGCTTGGAATCTCCTGAAGTCATACCTTACTATGCGTACTCAATATGTCGAGATTAGGGGCGATAACAGTGAATGTCCGGTTAAATCGATAGAAAGGACCATAAGATACGGTGTTCCGCAAGGATCTGTGCTGGGTCCTCTTCTTTTCATCATATTTATTAATGATCTACCACTAAATATTACTTGCGGAACCCCGTATCTTTATGCCGATAACACGAGTGTCGTACTGAAATGTAAAACTGAAGCTGATTTAGACACGCATATGCAGGAGTGTTGGTCACAATTGTCTACCTGGTTTAACTCAAACGGGCTAAAAGTTAATTGTACGAAAAGTTTTTACATGGTTTTCCGCCGTGGAGTTAATAGTCCCGATACTGTCTGTAGTATTTCCATTGAAAAGTCGAACTGCGTGCGATTTTTTGGCGTTGAGTTACATCCCTTTTTAAGATGGCACCAACAGATTGACCAATTAACAAATAAATTAGCTACGGCTTGCTACGCCCTAAAAAGTCTAGCGAGTACAGCAGACAGATCCACACTAAAAACTGTTTATTATGCATACTTGGAAAGTGTAATGAGGTACTGCATTGAGGTTGGACAAAATTATGACTGTTGTGTCCTTATATTTGTACTGTGTCTGCTTGTATGTATTTAAAAATAAAGACCAACTAAAAGTCTCTAGACAAAACACATACAAACTCCTTAGAAATAAAAATGAATTTTCAGTACCCAAGAGTAATTTTAAATATTTTGACAAAACTTTAAACAGTACTGCGATTAGAGCTTATAATAAATTGGACATTAGTATTAAGGAATGTAGTAGCTAGCTACAGAATATTTGAACGAAAATTAAGAGATTATTTTACAAGTAGACCTTTCTATTCAATTAAGGAATTTTATGCTAGAGCGCTAGATTAATTTTAAATAAGTATTCAATATTATTATTTTAATTTATCCTCGTCCTGCCCAGTGTTCTCAATAAAGAACACATTGGACTTAGTGGGTCCTGCCCAAAGTTTTTTATTTATACTTCAGGATTCTGCCCAACGTTCTCAATTAATCACATATTCAAATTTGGCGCCTGGAGTCTAAAATTTTCGTGATTTGCGGTTTTATTTGCTTGTTTCTGATTGGTAAGAGTATTGGCCAATACTTGGTCAAGGCCTTGAATCAAAGTTATTTGAACTCCACGATCAGTGTCACGCCAAGCGTCCAGGATGCCACATCTTCGCTAAAGAGGTAAGTTTGATCCATACTTATCTTAGTAATCGTGCATGTTTTTCAATAAATACCAGATTAATTTAAGCCCGAATAGTTCTAATTTATAATTAATAGTTTATTTTTGTAATTTAGGTTATTTTCGATTTTTCAAGTTCATTTTTCGAAATGTGTGATTTATTGAGAACATTGGGCAGAACTGACTACTGTTTTTTGTTATAGCACTGATTGATCGAGTCGAGGGATTGAAGGTGTGTTAAGTCAGATAATCAGAAATGTTATGCCAATAGCAATTAAAGATGATGAAGATCACTAACGACGGCGAATAAGATACACATTATACGCCGCCGCGTCGTTCCCCGATAAACCCTAGTGAGATCAGTACAGATACAGCAGCTGAGACTGATGAAGTACCTATACCATTTTCGCTGAGGTCAATCGATGAAGCAGGTAGATGTGGCAGTGGTGGACGCGGTCGCAGACGTGGTGGTCAACGTGGAGATACGTAGTGGACAAAGTGGTGGCAGATGCAGTGAAGGCAGAGGACGCCAAGCTCAAGTAACCCGTGCGTCGTTAAGTTTTTAAGTTTTGTTGTTAAAATAGGGACTTTATATGATGTTTTGTTAGAAATTATGCCCATTAGATGCCATTAACAAGTCGTCAGTTGTTATTTTCATTGATCTCAACCCTTTTTTTACTATTAAAATACTATAAAATGTAAATCTGCTTTATTTATAATCTCGCAAGTGCTAATTAAAGAGTACGTTATAATCAAGATTTTTATGCCCAATGTTCTTAATAAACGACAAAAAATAATATACTATGTAGGCAATTCTGCCCAATGTTCTTAAAAAAGAACAAAAGATATAGACTCCTAAACAGGCTCAGTCTATCAAATACATACCCATTATAACCTAAAAAATAATAAAAAAAATCTGGCTTACCTTTAACACAACAATTTCAATAAAAAAGGTGTTGGGCAGAACCCATATAAATTAGAATGTACTTAATTTAGAACATTGGGCAGAAACAGGATGACTATCGAAAAATGCTTGGGCAGGACGAGGTTATATTTAATTTTCATTCAAATACGACATGTTTATAATTAAATTTATTTTGTTATCAATAATGATTTGATTATACTTGACATTTTATTTATTTTAATTGAGCATTTTGTTACTTTTACTTCTTTTATACTTGTATTTGCACGCATTTGAGTATGTTTTATCGCAAATAAATGATTGATTGATTGTGCACGGCAGATCGATCGCGCGTCGTTTCGGAACCCGGAAGTGCACGACCGGCCATGCGGAGATGCGCGTGCGACTAATTGCAATTTGTTTTGGTCCAGATAAGATAGGTGAGCGCGCCCCTCCCCCCGCACCGCTTACCCCCAGCGTAACTCAAACGAATATCCACACGTTACTAATTATTTATTCGGACAGCACATTATATTATCAAAATTTTACCTATGTTTTTTTTCTCAGAAATGGCATCTTTTATTGATACCTTATGCCTGGGAAAAATTTGAACGGTCATTAAAATGTCACCCTGTATTTGTCACAATATGAAAAAAAAAAACAATTTTTAAAAGGAATAAGGCCTCTTAAGTATATGAAATGTTGTCAATTGACATGACATGAAATTGTAGCCCTGTTGAATATCTGTTAACATATGCTATAATTTGATTTCAGAAATTAACAAGAAGAAACACCAGGTCAAACCGCTCGATCCCCTGGGTAAGTGATATAAGATATAAGAACTTATACTATAATATTCATATTATATACGTGTGGGATTGATGCTAATAGAATATAAGGAGCTGGCTGATAGACGATTAATACTAGTTTGAATATAATGAAATAAGGAATGTGTTAGATTTGACGTATGACGGAGAGTGTCAGACGATAGAATGATTTAGTGGACAGATGAAGATTTGTATATAAAGATGTATATATTGTAAATAAAAGAAGTTAAGACCATCTTATGCGGTTTTCCCTGCCCCAATCCCACAATTTTGGAGGCTCGTCCGGGATGGGGTCAGGATGAAACGTAGAACGCAAACGACGAAGGAAAATATTAAAGACGTAACCGAAACGAAACGAAACGAAGGAATAAGGCCTCTTAAGAATATGAAATGTTGTCAATTGACATGACATGACATTGTAGCCCTGTTGAATATCTGTTAACATATGCTATAATTTGATTTGAGGCGTTGACAAAACGAAATACGCGCCGCAACGGACGGATCACCACATTGTCCTGGAGGGTAAGTAATATAAGCAAACGTCGGACTATAGGGGGCAGTTTGAGGGCAAGGTAAGGTTTACAAAAAAAATCTTAACTTAAGAGTATTATATTATAATGTACCTAGTATAGATTTTTGTTTCTTTTTGATTGATTATATTATATTTGTCACAATATGAAAAAAAAACAATTTTTAAAAGGAATAAGGCCTCTTAAGAATATGAAATGTTGTCAATTGACATGACATGACTTTGTAGCCCTGTTGCATATCTGTTAACATATGCTATAATTTGATTTGAGAAATTGACTAAGCTTAATACGGCGCACAACAGGCAGATCTCAGGCAGATCTCATGACGGCAGTGATGTTATGAAGGTAACTGATGAGAAGTGAACAGAACAGAGAAGTGGTCAAATTTTAACTGCCGACTAAACAGAGGGGTGTTATAAGGCATCGGACTTCTGGGTAGGACGTTAGAGTAACAAACCGGTCAAGTTCGAGTCGGACTCGCGCACCGAGGGTTCCGTACAAACAGTCCATCCTTAAGTGGTTAAGTTAAGTTGGCACCTGGTATGTATGGGAGCGTTCAAGTATTACGTAACGCAATTTTTGAAGAGATTTGGCCTTCCCTCCCCCCTTGTAACGCGCCGTACCGTTTTTCTGTACCCCCCCTCCCGCTCTCTAAACGTTACGTAACACCATAAGTGACACAAAAAGTGACCATTTTTACCCAAAAGTCACGAAAGATGATAATATGTTAAAATGATTAAAATGACGACCAGACCAATGCAATTGAGGGATTCCCCGTAAAATAAACGACAAGGGTTGCCAACATGGGCGTTTTAAATCCCAATCTTTTTATAAAAAAAAGAAACAATATTACGTAACGTGTTGTAAGAAAGACCCTCTCCCGCCCCTGTAACGCATCGTAACGTTTTATGAGACCCTCCCTCCCCCCTAAATTGCGTTAAGTACGTAATATCAAAGTGTTGTCATCTAGCTTAATGACACACCTAGAGGCGAACGACCTGTTAACACCAAATCAGTTTGCATATCGGCGGAACATGTCTACGACAACTGCAGCGCACAAGATTTTTGATTGTATCCTTACAGGTCTTGATGACAGACACAAGATGGCCGGCATTATGTGCGACTTATCGAAAGCTTTTGATATAATAAGTCACAAACTGCTCTTGAACAAATTGCGTCATTATGGTGTAGGGGACCCAGCCCATCGGTTGTTTACGTCATTTTTGTCGGGCCGTAGACAAGTGGTAAAACTGTCCACAAATGGCGAAAAATTCGAGTCTGACGTTGGCCATATCACATCAGGAATCCCCCAAGGATCAGCCCTGGGAAATACGTTGTTTCTGACCTTCGTTAACGATCTCCCGTCCGCCATAACAACTGGTTTGTCCGTGCTGTTCGCAGATGACACGACGGTCATAGTTAGTGCGCGAACGTACGAGCAGCTCGGCGATGGCATAAGCGAGGTGTGTAGACAGTTACAACGGTGGTTTTCCGCAAATGGGTTGCTCCTAAATGTAACAAAATCCAACATAATGGTTTTTTCGGGACGGCATATCTCATTGCCTCCTTGTTTATCTGATCTCCCGATGCCGTTATGCAACGAAACCAGGTTTCTAGGTTTTATGTTAGACTCTAATCTTAACTGGAAGTGCCATGTCGATTCGCTGTGCGACAGACTGAGTGGTGCGGCTTTTGCGTTGCGGAAACTAAAACCCCTAATATCGGTAGTTTCATTAAGATCGGTTTATTTTGCTCACTTCCACTCCTTAATGTCATATGGTATACTCCTTTGGGGAAACTCTACGGATGCCAATCGAGTATTTATCATACAGAAGCGAGCATTACGTACTCTTGCCGGTGTGCAACCACGACATCCATGCAGGGACCTTTTCGTAACGCATCGAATTATGACGCACTACTCAGTATACATGTTTGAAGTGTTGCTGTTCGTAAGAAACAATCTGCCAATGTTTAAGCGTGTCGAGGTTTGTGGTAAGCAGATTCGATCGACGGGGAGACTTCGAACCGTCCCGCGACGAATGGCACTTGCAGGTAAGAACCCGCGAGTCATCGGTCCGACCTACTATGAACGCTTACCCGCCGATCTTCGGAATGAACCATCTGACATGGTATTCAAGTGTAAATTGAGAAACCTTTTATTGGAAAATCCTTTGTACTCAATTAAAGATTATCTTGACATATTTAGATAAAATGTTTTGTATTTTAGTGTAGGCGACGATCCTTTGTGGTGACTGTTGACATTTAATTTGTATATTAAGTGAATTTATTGACATATTTATTCGACATTATTTAAATTTTTATATTGTTTGAAATTTGTGACATTGCTTTTTCTTAATTATCTAATGAATTATGACTTGCTGAATTTGTTTAATTTGTTTATTATGTTGACGATCACCGTGTAGATTCGTGTAAATTGACTATGTGTAATTTATAATGTATCCCTATATGTGTGAAATAAATATAATCTAATCTAATCTAATACTTGAACGCCCCCTATAGCACTCCATACAAATGAGGTGCAAAGTTAACGCAACCAATCCCGTTTGTTGTATAAGAGCCCCCCTTAAATATTTATTTTATTTTATTTTTAGTATTTGTTGTTATAGCGGCAATAGAAATACATCATCTGTGAAAATTTCAAATATCTAGCTATCACCGTTCTTGAGATACAGCCTGGTGACAGTAGGACGGACGGACGGACGGACGGACGGACGGACAGCGAAGTCGAAGTCTCAGTAATAGGGTCCCATTTTTACCCTTTGGGTACGGAACCCTAAAAACAGGCAAAATTTCAATAGTTTTTTTTACTTTCATAAGAGATAACTCTGACCGCGAACGTGGCAGAAGCGTTGGAAGACCGCAAGCCAGATGGTCCGACGATATTTAAAAGACGGCAGGGCCGACCTGGAGTTGGATCGCCGCGTCAAGATCAGCTTGGAAATTCATTCAAGAGGCATATGTCCAACAGTGGACGCATATGTTGGCGACTGGCGGAGATGCCACCTCTTTTTATGTATATTTTACATGTCAGTTTTTAAATTATTATGACTGATCCCAACCAGCAAAATCAGGTCGTATAAACATCATGACAACGTATCTGCGTGACCTGTTAGTCGTGGCATATAACAGTCGAGTCCTAGTTAATACGACGGGGTTTGGGCACAATTATAGTGCAATTAAGTCGAGTAAAAGTCAACCGAAACAGGGCTTATAGAACAGGTATGTTGTGTAGAAGTGGTATAACAGTCGCGCTATTTCTGATTTTGCATCATAGTGGTCTCTTTCACGACGATTACTCGACTTAATAGCCGGCTTACTGTTATTAGAATATATCACTAAGCGATTATTTGGTTCTATAGCGGAGTTGGGGCAGCATTTATACGACTTTTTCAATTTCTTGAACTCATAAAGAAGAAAGCTTAAAGAATTTATCAAAAAAATATAATGTCGAGGAAACTAAAGTGTAGTTTTCCTAAGACTTGTTAAATATTCGACATTTGTGCCATGGTGTGTGTATAGAAATAGTACTGGGTAGTTCCCTGCCAATTTATTTTAGTGACAAATCATATACTAATTGGTATATAAATTTTTAATGCCCCTTCGTGATTTTGAGTTTTAAATGATAATTTATGTAATTATTTTTTTTCCGACCAAATAAATTGATCAACAAGCGCCATTAAGCACCCTCGTTTCACTTACACAACCAGTATGCGACATACAGTCTTGTTCGGATAACAACTTACTTATATTACTCGACTAGTTACCGCCATGATGCAAGTTTTAGGGTTCTTACCAAAAAAGACAAAAGCACTCTAATTTGTTTTGTGTTAAGTATGTAGGATTGTAGATGTGCATATCATTATTTCATAAGTCAATATTTATTAATTTAAGTAGGTCTATGATGACCGCCAAGACTGCTGTCTAAAAGTCACAATAATATTATTTTAAGAGTTATAGTCAAGTAAAAGTAATAAGTTAACATTTTAATAAAGCGTATAGTTTAATACAAGAGCTATAAACTACTTTTACACGACATAATAAATAATGAGTCGCATAGTTATCGCTAAAACAGGCTTCGCTGAATATTTACTGTTTTGGCGTCGTATAAGCAACTTCTACATCATTATTTGTTCTATAGAGATCATTATAACATTCATTACTCGATATTCTAATAATCGTAAGATAAAGTGCATTTACACAACTTTTTGTAGTGTAAAAGTCATTTAAGTCCCTTTTATACCAGAGTATTTTGTATAATCATTGTAATTGCGCTGACAATATGACTAGTCGTATAATGGCATTATCAAAAACGTTTACACTACTTCTAGTTGCGAAGGAGACATATAATAAACAGCTACAGCATCAATTAGCTGTATAAAAGTAATCTCGTGATTGCTAGAGTGCAGTATCATAATTATCGCATTACGAGGTCGTGTAAACGTTTATTTGACATGACTACTTGACTAAATTGCTGTATAAGCCATATTGTAATATAATCAGCTTCTATACGACATGTCGTCACGACGACTACTGTAACATTACCTTTTCCCGACTAAATAGACATATAAGGCCTAGCTTATATGACATTTTTGCTGGTTGGGATATTTGCTTGTCAGTTCTGTGTGTGTCTGTTTGCCTTGTAAATAGTTGTTTTTGCTATCCTTTTAAGTAATTAAATTTATTATATCTTTACTACAGTGTTTCTATCATTCTCGCCAATAATAACATCATACAGTCCATTGCTCATCAACATTTTTGGTATATGCTGAGAAGAAGAGATATAACTCTTAATTGTTATTTATAAACAAGCCTTACTTAACGTTCTGTCACACATATTAAGAGGCTTTATCCTTTTTAAAATTTATTTTTTTCATATTATTTTAAATATATATTGATAACTAGCTGTGCCCCGCGGTGTTACCCTCTCATCCCACGGGAACACTAAATTTATTCGGGATGAAAGTATCCTATGTCCTTTCCCGGGTCTCAAACTATCTCCATATACCAAATTTCATCTAAGTCGGTTCAGCGGTTTTAGCGTGAAGAGGTAACAGACAGACGGACAGACAGACACACTTTCGCATTTATAATATTAGTATGGATTAGTATGTAGGTAATAGGATTTAATTAGGATTTCAACCAACTTTTTGAAGTGAATAATACTTTTCCCCTAGTTCTAGGTAGTGACAAAGCTATTTCATGCTTTTATTGCGTGCAGTCGAAAATAAGTTGAAAAAACTAATATTCTGCGTGAATTTTGTCAATTTCGAGTCGTTTTTGAAACAAAAATTATCAATGAAAAGTTCAAACTGTAGCTATGTAGGTATCAAATATATACCAATAAATCCCAATAGCCCTGTTCTAAGTAGTAACATCAATAATATGTTAAGAAACATGTTTGGTCATAGAAAAAATGCCTAAAACAATCAGCTTTTAAAAGGAATAAGGCCTCTTAATTTGATGGATAGAATCGGAAAGCAACTGCGCAACACAGCGTAAACCGCTGTGTTAATTTTGACACAGTAAACAATAAAATTACTCAACAATCTTCTATAACCAAATGAACCTAACCTTGAAATCATCATAATCATCATCAGCCAAAAGACGTCGACTGCGGGACCTAGGCCTCCCCCAGAGAACGCCACCATGACCGGTCCTGTGCCGCCCGCTTCCAGCAGACTCCAGCGACCTTCGCCAGGTCATCAGTCCACCTTGTGGGGGGGCCTACGTTCTACGACCGATGTGCCCTGTCCATTGCTACTTAAGTTTTGCTATCCTTCGGGCTATGTCGGTTACCTATACATATTTGAAGACAATAAGTAATTAACCGAAACTATTGGCGTTTATAAAGAAGATAAAGCCGAAATAATCTTGTTCGGATCCCATCGTCCAATAACTTCCAAAGCAAGTGTTATGGAAAATACTTCTAGAAAATACTTGAGTGGCCAACTAATCCTTCCCAGAATGCCATTCTCCCACATTCACAACGAATGTGTCAATTAGTTTCAAATACAAATATTAATATAACAGTGCTTAAGAAAAACTCAACGATAAAATGTACGCAACGATAATACAAATTACGGCCATATTAATTTTAATTTTTAATATGTGTGCTTCTCTCGTATTTATTTGGTTTGGATTTGAGTGTGTTATGTTTTAAATTTGATGTGTTAAGTAGAAGGCAAAATTAAATATGATTATTTTTTTGTTTTAATTGTTTTTCTTGAATCTTGCATTTTCCTCGCTGTAGTGAGGTGAAAAGTTGTGTGTTCCACATGGCTGCAAAATTATTTAGCTTCTCGTGTCTTGAAAGCCTCGCTACGCTCAGCTTTCAATTTCAACACTCACGCCAAATAACAACTTTGCAGCCTTGCATAACAAATAACTATTAATACTAGATTATTTACAAGTGTTCATGCAAGCAAGCATGTAAGCATTTTGACGCTCCGCTATACGTGGTCATAATACAAACCTAACCTAACCTACAGTTTTCGGTTTTTGAGCCATGTTCCATTTTGTCGCAGTCTCCTTATAAAATATAGGATTGTGGAGTTTATGAGTACAAACCAGTCTGCTTAAAAAAATTATGACAGTGAAAAACAGGATCAAAACCAGTTATGATGAATAAGTGTATGAAAATAAAAAGTCGTATTAGAGATATTTATGAGAATTGACAATATGATTTTTAATGGTTCGGAGTTATGATCGGTAGTATTAGTGACTAAGTATAAATAGTGACTATTATGATAAAAAATTGTACGAGTAACATTTTCGGAGTTCCAATAATCGGGGTTGAAAAATTATGTGAACTTTGGCGCACCCCATACAGAGATTTAGGTTCAAGTCTCTGCTGTGGACATTTGCGAAATTAAGGATTCTAGGGCCTAATTTTCTGATTAAATGCCTGTGAGAATAAAGACCGTTCCCTCGTCTATAATCCGATGTAATAGCAATATAACCTGGATTTACAAGCTCCTAACTTTTGACCACAGGAGGGACGACTTTTGTTTTTTGAACTCTGTATGACCCTCTAATAATTCAAAAGACATATGAAAAACCTGTCAAACACTTCGCTACCGTAGCTCCAGGTAGACCTGAAGAATTTTTCAAAATTCGTCCCCTAAGGGGGTCCAATTGGGGTTGAAAGTTTTTATGGAAATCGTGTAATTTTTGAGTAGGTAAGAGATTTTTGAGTTAGAACTTTGTTTACAGATTCTCCATCAATGTGAAAGTATATATGTGAGGTAATATTTTCGGGAACGAACTCTGCTCTGCATTTATTTTTGGAAATTAATCTTCTAAAAGGGTTAACCCGTCAAGTGTCAGAGCTCCCTAGAACAAAACACCGCGAAATGTCCCATACAAACAAGAAACGGCTGAATTTCCGCTAAAGATGGGAATTTTACCTACCCCGAGAATAATTATATGAGATGTGTTATATATTGTTAGAGAGCTAGATAAATTTGGAATTCGGCACAATATGTTAAAATAGCCGCACTTACTTGTAGTGAGATGTATATTTATTTATATTCCAAGATGTTCGCTTTCCGTCACATCATTCACAATTTACACTCAATTTAAAACCACATATCACATTTTACATACACTAAAATGATACTGGCTAGTTTATGCGTCAATTTTACGTAAATTCACTACTCAACACCTAATAATTACTTCACAACAAATATTTCGCACCCTTGGTAAAATAATGCAACATGTGACTTTGCGTCAAAAGTGGTTTTATTACGGAAATATCCTTAGAATTATGCGTTCTACACGGTAGATTTTTTTTATAATTTTAACTTTTGTCGTTTCTGAGATATTTTAAGCGGAAAACGACGCAAGTGAAGAGGCGACGTAAAATAATGCTACAAATGCGTATGCGTCCTTTTTTGACGTCGTTCCTGTGAGCGCATATCGGCGCGCGCGTTGTCGTAAAGTCAGATGCGTCGGTGTTACCGGACTGTGATCATGCGTTGCGTTTTGGATCTAAATCGGCGAGAATGGATGCGGAAAACGAAACCGGTAATGAAAAGTACTTTTTACAGGTCAAGAAAATGATCTTGTAATAAACAATCATATGTGCACATACGACTATTTGAGTTCTAATTCTTGAGATTAAATAGCCAGTCGCATGATCACATTCGACGTTATTTATCGATTTTTTATTAATATGTAATAACTAAATGCCTTACCTGTAATTCCAACCATTTTAAACCATTAAATTTATCGTATTTTTATTTTTATTACCTATATGAACTGTACGAACTTTACCTACTAATAAAATCTACTTATTTGTAGATCTTAACATATTTATCATATTGTATTTATTTCTATGATGCCGTTTTTAGAGAAGTGATTACTCTTTTCGTTATTTGAAGTTTCTAAAGGAATCTCGAAATGTTGGGACACGAGGAAATCTTCGACAAAGCGAACTTGGAAGAATCTGCTCTACCCGACCCTATCAGTGAAAAAATAACCTGTTACTACTTACTACTGCATTCATCATGCTAGCATATAATGTGCTTGTAACAGTAAAAGCAAAAAAAGATAAGAAGGATGCCCTGCTCTCGACAGATGTCCACCAAAACTTTTAAACCTAGTTAAATCTTTCCACGCACGATGCTGTTGTTCATGACAGCCGGACTTCTGCTTTGTTCGACATGCGGAGGGACTGCGGCCGAGTATTGCCACCGATACTTTTCGACATATTTTTCCCTGCGTCTGAAGGTTGCATTTGGGAACTTTAGTTTAGGGGATACACTTTACACACAAGAGCAGAAGGGAAACTTTTTGATTTATTCGTCGTAAACGTATACATAGATTCACTGTTATTTTCCGATGATGCCGCATGCGTTGCCAAAAATTTCCCAAGAGTTACAGATTCTTTTCGATAAGTTCGCACACCCTTGTTCTCTCTCTTCCATGTCCATTAATGCTAAGAAGACAATTGTTCTGGCGCAAGGTTTTCACCAGCCAACTATGTTGTTGGATAGTGTCGTGTCCCTTGATGTTGTTGATCAGTTCCCTTATCTAGCAATCCGACTTGTCAAGCAATCTGTCACTGAATGTGGATATCGGGAACCGGCTTGGTAAAGCAGTTACAATGTTTGGGAAGCTCAGTGCAGGAGTCTAGACTAGTCTACTATCTGACAATCAAGAACAAAGTGTTTGTGTATCAAACTTGTGTTCTGAGTATAGTTTTGTGTGGAACTGAAACCAGTACGTCGTAATCCAAGCAAGAAATAAGGCTGAATATTTTCCACTTGCGGTGCCTTCGTAGCAGTCTAAACATCACTTGGCGAGACAGGGTCACGAATGAGTGTTGTAAGTCGCGCAGTTTTCCAGGATTTCTGCAATGCTTAAACAGCGTAGATTGTGGTGGCTGGGCAAGCATGTGCACCGTATGGATCCCATTCGCTTACTGTGTAACCTGAAATGTGGGGAGGCCCATGTAGCGTTTCAAGGACTGCACTAAGCGAGCAATGCCGGCATTTGGCATCAGCCCAGCAGACTAGGAAACTCTAGCCGACGAGCATAACAAGTGGAGAAAGTCTTTAGCCGAAGACTGTAAGACTGAGAAATCAAAGCTTGTTTCAGGTTTTAGCCGCAAAACGCGAGAGGAGACGCCATAATGAGAGGAGAGTTGTTTCACCAGCTCGATCATCTAACGACCCTTTATTGAAATGTCAATCTTCATCACTGTCACTCCCACATCGGATTTTATAGTCATTCTTAATCCTAACACTGCCACAAAAACGCTGCATAGTAAAATAATCATCTGATACAAATTTTAAGGCCTGTGATGAAAACAGTTTATGACTTATACAATTATTAGGTCTTAAAACACTCGTGTGTTTCCTAAAACTAAGCTCAGGTGAATGCTCATGTTTAAAGGCTTATCATTAAGTAACAGTTGTATATATTACTATCAAAAAGTTTAATATTCTTATCTATTCGTTTATTAAGTTTTATAATACAAGTACGGGTATTTTATAAATAAAATTTATATAGTGTTTAGTATGAACGAGTTGTTACTTACTAGTTTCAGTTTTTAACGCTTATTTTTTTTTCTTAATTAATAACATTGTTTTATCTTCTTGCACTTACTGTGTTCTAGTAGCAAACCACAGTATTTTTACTCAATGCTGCCTAGTTATTTAAGTAAATAGTTTGGTAAAATAAGTTCACTTGAAATAATATTCATTTACAGATACCTAAATCTTTCAGATTCTATAGAAATATAATATTTTACACATATACGACCTCATAATTTCAAGGGTTATTCATAAAACAAAGACGTATGTGCACATGCGTCACGTAGATTTTTGTAAAATAATGACGGATCTGCTGATACGTCGGCTGATGCTTGGTAATAAATAGCCGTATGTGCACATCCGTTACATTATTTTGAAAAATAATGCGTTTAATTAAATGGGACATAACACATTTAATTGATTACATTAATATAAACCTATATGCAAAAGTACATGACAATTCGACGAAACGCAAAAATTTTATCAGCAAAAATCACTTGCAGAATTTTTAAACTGCTCTCCTGTAAAGTACACATTTTGCAGATGTGGCTTTGTTTTACCAAGGGTGCGATTTATTTACGAGAACGTGCGCGCACGGCACAATCTTGCGCTGCCGCAATCGCAACTGTCATGGCGGATTTGCCGCGAAATTGAGCACTGTTTGAACAAAATCATAAATCTATCAAAATTCCCAAGACCTTACACCAATCTAATATATGAAATGAAATCCTGAGAAAGTGCGTTATAAAATTATTATTTGTTCGTAAGGTTTTGAACAATTGAAAATTAGGAAACAAATGAATTACGACGGCCATCATTGCAAAATTATTGCGTCATTCAAACTTGAGGACTTTTTTCACTAGGAAACAATGTCGTGCGGCTAAATTTAACATTAAAAACGAAAACCTTATTTAATTGCCAGTAATTTGATATATAATACATAATACAAACACTTTCCGTTTAAAAGATTTGGACATATTTATCACACGGCACGACACCTCAAATGCAAGTGATTTTCGAAATGGCGGACGAATTCCGCCAATGTAGAGAAAAAAAAAATTACACGTCACTACTGAGGATTCTGATTGGTTAAAAATCAAATTTGTGTGCTCTGATAGCTGTTGTTGGATGGTAAAATATCTATCAAGCTGCCACCATAACGAATCGATGCAGAGAAATTGATCCAATGAGCGGTTTGGGCTGTAGACTAGCGTGTGTCTACTGGACGCTACCGGCACAAAATTGCTGTAGACTAACGTTAGTCTACTGGACGCTTGACGGGTTAAATTTAAGGCGATTAGATGGTAAAACTTTGTATGAAAAACGTTAGATCCTCTACATTAGAGCATTATTGTCTCAGTAAGTAATATAATTGTAATTAATTGAGAATACTGATTTAAACGGTATCCGGAATTCCTATCCTTATAGGATTAAACGGAAAGCCAAGGTTTGTATGAGAAATGTATTATTTTTTGAGTAAGACTCGAGTAACAACGCAAATTTCAACGTCTTTAAAAATAAGAAAACTCGTGTTATTATAAGTTTTGTTAACTTTCCATGAGGTCCGACGACGAACTATGACGAACAAGTGTTAGGTATCTTGCGATCACAACGCACCTAGATTAGTGTCTTTAAATTAGAGTCGCCATTAGATACTACGATTGTCAATAAAGTAGGACGATTCAACGTTTTATTTAGGTAATACGACGAAGACAGAAAAATTAAGAACATTTTGATGGGAACAAGGTATGAGTATAGGTTTTAAGAAACAATAAAACGGTAGGAAGTTACACAGACACGTTTCCAGACCTGTGCGAGAGAAGCCGCGGGCAAAAGCTAGGAACTAATAAATATTCTACACAAAACTATCCAGAACAATACATTCAATAAGGAACTTTTTATGAGTCGCAAAATTTGACACTCGTGCGATTCAGTTTCGTCTCAAGTGACACATCGTGGTACGAAAAGTACTTGAAATGAAATGAGAGAATGAAATAGTTGAGACGCTCTTACTGAACTGCATCTGAACTGAGTCGTAAATACAATGGCATGGTATGAAATAGCGATATGTACAGTTCAGTTTAGGGCCTAAAGTGAGTCGCGTTAAGAGATCGTGGTAAGGCTCCTTATCAATAACAGTCATAAATATCATTTCCGGTGAAGGGCAATTAAATAAGTCATTGACAACAATTTCACTTGCTATCACGAAGAAGCCGACACCAAAATTGTTTTCCACATTTGTCAGTTGAACAGTAATTATCGCGTGCAGGTACATTGTACGGATTCTGATATACCTGTAATATTGTATATTGGATAGCAGGCCGTTTATTATGCAAACTAAATAAAAAAAAAAAAACCCGTCATTACAAAGTTCAAAGATGTCGTCGGTACGAGAGAAATTCAAAGTTCCGTTCCGTTCAAAGAAACGGTTCAGAGAGACTGGCGGAATACGGCGACGGCCAGGAAGTGGACGTAAACCAGGTTCAGTGAACAAGAATTAGAGAAGAAAATTCTAGTAGCTTTGCAGAAAAAACCTACCCTTTCGGTACGAGATTTGGCAAAAAAATCCAAAACGTCTAAATCTACAGTGCAACGAGTAAAAAAACAAAATTCTATAAAAAAATTCAAACAAACGAAAGTACCTCTAGAAAACTTTATTTAAAAATGGTCAAGAAAAATTATTGCATTGTTATGGATGATGAAACTAGAAAACTTTATTTAAAAATGGTCAAGAAAAATTATTGCATTGTTATGGATGATGAAACTTACTACAAACTAGACTTTAAATCACTTCCAGGACACCATTTTTATTATGGGACTGATAGAAAGACTGTTAGTGATGAGTATAAGGTCATCAAAACGGATAAATTTGCAAAAAAGTTCTCGTATGGCAGGCATTCTGTTCATGTGGCAAACGTAGTACACCACATTTTGCAAAAGGAACGATAGACGGTGATATATATCTGAATGAGCGCCTTAAAAAACGATTATTGCCATTCATCAAGAGGCATACTACACCTGTCCTATTTGGGCCTGATTTGGCCACGTGTCACTACACAAAGAAAGCAATAAAGTGGTACAAAGAGATGAATGACGATTTTGTTGAAAAACAGCACAATCCGCCCAATTGGCCTGAGTTGCGACCCATTGAAAAATATTGGGCCCGCGTGAAACAGAAGTTGTTAAAACATAAAAGCAATGCCACTTCAGTTGAAAACTTCAAGCGGAAGTGGAACGAAGCTTCCAAATTAATCACTGATGATGATGTACAAAACTTAATGGCAGGGGTCAAGGGAAAACTAAGAAGATTCTGGATGAATAAATCTTAAGCTGATCATCATATGTAAATAAATATTATTTTTAGAGTTATCATTAAATGTCTATTGAAAAAATTGGTGAATTATATTATTAGATAAATATTTTTTACAAATTTATTTGCGACATATTTTTCTTTGAGAATGTGCACAGAGGAAAAACTTGGGCGTCTCGTCGAACCGAACGAACTCACGAAAATTCAGCCTGTTATTAATCACTGAAAAAAAAACAGGCGGTGGCTGCTGGACTATTTGTTGTTTGTAAATATCTTGAGGTTAGTTACAATGGAATATTAAAATCCTTTACATGACAACATGTTTTTCATTTGAGTGTACATTTTTTGCCGTAAAACGATTCTGTCCAATCAAGATTCTGCCGAAAACAGATTCTGCCGTACACCGCTGGGCTGGAGGCCACTGAAGCGGAGCGGAGACTTGCGGATTCGACAAAGCTCTTTTGTGACTGGTTGATACCGCACGTCTCCACTCTAAGACTGCCGGTATGCCTGCCTGCCAATACCAATCACACGTCTAGGGCTTGCAATCCGGATATCCGGATATTGGTTTTATCCGCATATCCGCGAATTTTTAAAGCCGGATAATTTTCTATACACTATTCGGATAATACGGATATTTCGGATAATTAAAATAAAATAATAACTATAACATAATTAATATACCAAGCCGGAAAAAGTATCATAATAAAGATTAAATACCTGAACAAGCTGGCTTTTTCAAAGGAAAAGGCAATAGAGAACAAATTGTAACCATCGAACAACTGATTCCTGAAGAAATCCTTCGAATTTAACACCCCCTTGATCTTGTGTTTTATAGACTACTTGGTCTGTCGATCAACAAATCTTTAGCAAAATTCATGGTTATAGATCGAACAAAGCCGCTAGAGCTCAGTGAGACGCTCGATCTCCAATATGAGAGCAGCTTTGTATACCTGGTAGAGACCAGAACGATGGCTCATGCGAATCAGATGTACGAAAGCGGATTAGCATGGCAAAAAGCGCGATGACAAGACTAAACAGGATCTGGACAGATATATCAATCTTACTAAAAACCTAGAGGGCTCTGGTGTTTTCGATCTTCACCTACGGTGCGAAAACCTGGACCCTCAAAAAGGCAGATAGATCTCGCATTGACGCATTTGAAATGTGGTGCAGGAGCGGAATGTTACCAGTTCCTTGGACAGCCCACCGCACAAATATGTAAATTCTTCCAGAAGTGGGAGTCACCGTTAGGCTGTCGACAATCTGTCTCCGCAGGATCTTCGATCACCTAGCTAGGAACAAAAATGACATCCTCGAAGTGCTCCTGATGACAGGGAAAGTACAGGGAAGGCAACCATGAGGAAGAAGCTCTATGCGCTGGACAGACAGAATCAAAATCAAACAAAATACGAATAAAAACTAAATTAAACTGATTAAAGTATAGAAGCCGATTGAATATAATTTTAAATATTGCAGAAGACAATAAAATACGTAAGGATCATACGTTTTTTATTGTCTTCTGCATTTTTTTTCATGAACCACTACTCTGCTCCGAGATAACTGGTATATTGGAGATTTTATCTTAATGTTCAGTAGGTATATGTTATCTTCTCGCTGTAAAGTTTAAATTGTGATTGCAAATGTGATTCGATTTTTAATATTATGATAAAATAAAAACTACTCGTATTTTCCATTTACTTTTAACCTTTACCGCATACGAAGCCATATATGGCAGATATGAACTTGGACCTTATTGGCACAGGTCAAAGTTCAAATTCAAACAACTATTTTTTTTCTACATGCGGTAAAGGGTTGAATTTTAATTGGCTAAAATCATTTGGTCAATTTCTTACTGTTAAATTGTATATTTTATCTATTAGTATATGATATACAACCATACAACACTCATTTATTCGGCAGCAAAAATACGAAAATACCTATGTATAAACTGAAATTAAACAACAACGAAACAAGTACCTATACGTCACACTTACAATTAAAAAAGAGTAAAGCGGCACTAAAACTAAAATAAATCACTACCTAGCGGCATGGTATATTAGTACTATCATCGAAATGTTAACCATATTTCGTGTTTTATTAAAAATAATATGAATATCCGTATTATCCGCTGCATCCGGATATCCGGATAGTAAATAATTTTAGTACTTATTCGAAATATCCGGATACGAAACATGGACGGATATTGCAAGCCCTATTTCCAACCCTCTTGTTTATTAGACCGAAGAATTAGTTTTGTCTGAGCTGAAATCCTACTAAGCTCAATAAAGTTAGCCAACGTCAGATTACGATGATATTCAACTTCGGCCTTTTTTCGTTCTCTTATTGCATCAGTGCACTGTGAGTCCCACCACGGAGGAGACAGAAGTTTGCCAGATGCAGCGTTTTTAAGGGGAAAAACCGACTCCGCACATTGATAATTAGCATCCGAGAAGGCTAAGGCACACTCATCAATATTATCAGAAGAAATTTCCAACAGTAAAGGAGAAAGAAGATTAAGCTTTTGTTTGAATTCATTCCAGTTAGCATTAAAAAGGATAAATTTGAGTAGGGGCTTGGGGGGCTACATATATATTTAGAAAAGAGGGGAAAATCAATTGCAATAGGGAAATGTTCGCTTCCAAAAGACGAATTTAAAACCAGCCATGATAATTGTGAAGCTAGAGGCCAGGGGAACATAAAGAAAGGTCTATTGCACTGTTCACCTCGTTCGGACGAGATCTTCTGGCGGCGGAACCAGTATTTAAAATGCATAAATTACATCTGTCTAATATCTCGAGAAGCTAAAGTCCTGAATCATCAGTTTTGCCACTGCCCCACATTTGATGATGACAGTTAAAATCACCCAGTATTAAAACCGGAGTGGGGAGAGATGATAACATTGACAGTAGATCGTTTAAAATATTTTTTGAAGGATGAGGGATATAAATGGATACAAAGGTATTAGCATTCGTTTGAATAGAAACTGCATGAAACCCGCCTTTGATAGCCGTTGTAATAATCTTATAAGACAAGGTATTTTTAACAAGAATTGCACTGCCAGCATATCCGTCAGGTCTCACGTCACAGATGCAGGTAAAACCTGGGATACTGAAATTGGAGTCCGGCTTGAGCCAATTTCAGATAGAGCAAATATCATGGGATTATTTTTATTAGGGTCGTTCTCGCGAGTCGTTCAAATCACTGTTCCAGGCGGCAAATAGGTATAAATAACATTCTGATTTAGAATTGTTGTATGCAGTAAGTTTTGTCTCAAAAAGTACTAGAGGAGTATTTTGACTCATATGCCTGCACCTATTAACAAACACATGAGATCAAAAAAATACTGCAAAATCTCATTACCCTCTCGTTCCAAATTACAAACTAAAACATTGGTTGATGTATATAAACACTTCTATAAAATAATCTTCAAATTTTTAACAGCGATGTGATTAAGTAGCAATTTAGGCATAAAACTTCCGTGAAGCTAAAACTTTAAATTGTGAATAGGTCCTTCATTGAGTGTTGGCAGTAAGGGCATTATTCCAGCGCCGCACCTCCTCAGTATACCTACGTATCTGGTAGAGTGACGCCGTGCGCACCATTTACGAGAAATTTAAAATTTACGTTCACGAAACATAGTTTGTCACTGTGCTCATTACCTTCGGCCGTTTTATACAGTAAATACTAATTATAATTTTCTGTTTTATGTCTCATTTAATTGCTTCTTTGTAGAGAATTTAATAATATAAATATCACATTTTCAATTACGCTTGGTATTTAAATTTACCTAGACAAACCGTCAAAATCTCTCATCTCCATATCATTACCTTCCTTACCCTCCAATTTTTTGCCGAAAGGTAAAGATCGTGTTTGGATGGTAGTGATTTAAAAAAGTTTTTAGTAGTTAAGAATAGCATAATTCATGATTTTTACTAAATGCTTTTACTAAACTGCACAAAAATGCATTTTACCCAGTAGTTTTGTGCCATAAGCACATGCTTACTTTGTCTCTTCTTTATACCCCGGGAAATAAATGGTGTTGGCAAACTAATTGATACTAAGTTTCTCCTTCATATACATATTATGACTATAGGGTATTGTAATAATGACATTTGTAAAATTTTAAAACCCTGTTTTTGGGATTGATTAAAAGCAGTACTTAATTACCTATTTTACGATAAAAAAAAGAAGCCAATAGGGGAAGAATAATTAGACATCGCAATAAACAAGAATACTTAAGTATAAAAAATATCTCATATAATATAAAAATAAAAGAAGGTTTCTCTTAAGAAAGAAAGAAAATACAATTTATAAAAAAGGAGAACGACAAATTCAAAGCCTTTTTGTTTGAAATCTCGCCTCCAGTCCAATGACACGACCTGTTAGTGAAATACGAAGGCAATAAATCTTGGGGCACCAGCACCTGTTATATCAATCCTTTAGCTATAAATAATACAAAAACTCTTGGTGGCATGCGCAAATTACTCAGAATAAATCGGGATCAATACATGAAATTAATCAATTGTATCAGTGCTTTGCAGAAATCGCATTAAATGAATGAAAAAATACGCCAATATGTATAAAGAGTTAGCACTAATTGACTGGCACGTTGTTATATGGCGGATTAGCAAAGCAATATTATATTATTATTTTTATTTAAATAACCAAAAATGTTAAGGTTAATCAGCAAATTGCATAAAGAGAAAACTGCGTTTAGAAAGCGAAGAAAAACATTAGAGGAGCAAGAAAAGCAGGTAAGTACAAAAAACAATTGAAGCTAGCGTGGAAAAAAGAACGATTTACTAAAAGATATACCGAAAGAAAAATATCATTGAGCTATTATTTAATGAAAGTATTAGTAAAGGATTAAGTCAGAAATATGAATCCATGGACAAACATGATACTCTAGCTAGATTGAAAAAAATTTTTTTGTTGATCTATGTATATTAAATTTTTTTTTTTTTTAAATGCTTAGTGCTAGATTGATCTTTTACGTTTTAATAAATATATTTTTTGGAAGAATGTTTAATGCTAAGAAGCATTTTATCTTTTGGTGACCTCTTATGTTTTAATAAAGATATTATTCTTAGAATGTTTAATGCCAAGATTATTTTATCTTTTGTGGATATCATAATGTATTTTCGCATAAAAAAAAATTGAATGTTTCATGCTAAGCATCCTATTTTTGCTGAATATTTTAAATTATGAATCCTGAAAATTTCTAAAACATGTTTTATTTTATAAAAACATTACCTACTTCAAACCATAATCAGTAATTTTAGATATGTTTTATCACCCTAATATTAGTCAAATTATACAAAACTTATGAAAATCACATTACCTTCCATACGCACTCATTACCATCTTGCCATATTTCATTACCATCCAAGCACTCATTATTTTCCATGTAAGGTGCTTTGGGGTATATTCGACATATTTTTAGGCGAGTGTAGAGTATGTTAGGGTTTGGGCTCGTAAGTAAGAATATAAGAAGTATTCCTTCCAGTAATGAGATCTTTACGAAATTGGATATATTCGTGCACTCACGACTAGCGACACGAAGTGAACTGAAGCGGGGAGCAGATAAACATGGCGTCTTGACAAGCGTTGCAAGCGTAGTAGGTAATTGTTCCCGGTTTAGTAGATATGTGTGATTTTCGAGTTATCCCCATTTTCGACTTTACCCCAAAGCACCTTATAATAAAACCGTACATTGCACAAGGGTGCCTTTTGTTTTATATTATTCTATGAGAGTAGGTATATGAACCATATTAAACAATTCAAATAAAAAACGGCATTTCTAAAAAAAGTCAAAATTTACAAAATCTGAACGACTCGCGAGAATGACCCATTAATTAAATAATTTTTTATTAAGAACACTACGACTGTTCCATTGGAGCACCACCTGGTCCATTATCGAAGGATGAAATAAGTGAGGAGATCAGAGGGGCAACGTGGGACATCGTATTAATGGAAGAAGATGGATTGACTTTTGAAATGACAGTAAGCAACTGGATGAAAATTGCGATTATACTGTGATCAGTCATCGAATTCATTGTTTTTATATAAAATAATGTTTCTTTTATATGTTTAATAATCTAGAAATTTCCATTTAGAGAAATCAGAACTCATTTATGAAGAAAACATTAGTCTAACTCTGATAATGGACTGGAAAACCTAGTTTGGGATTATTTCGAAAGTACATTTTTTCGAATTTCACCCGTGGGATAAATTCGATTGCTTTTTTTAAACTACAGATGGACCGTTATGCTGTACTCATTATTACGACAAAAATGACAATGTAACGTAAAAACAAACGAACAATGATTTAACTTAGCAGGTTCCCGAGTTATGTGGTATGGGGTAATTTCAAAACTCCTCATAAGGCACTAAATCGCACTTATTTTATTTAATCGACCGCAACACACGTACGCTCACGACTAGCGACACGAAGTGAACTGAAGCGGGGAGCAGATAAACATTATGGCGTCTTGACAAGCGTTGCAAGCGTAGTAATTGTTCCCGGTTTAGTAGATATGTGTGATTTTCGAGTTATCCCCATTTTCGACTTTACCCCAAAGCACCTTATAATAAAACCGTACATTGCACAAGGGTGCCTTTTGTTTTATATTATTCTATGAGAGTATATGAACCATATTAAACAATTCAAATAAAAAACGGCATTTCTAAAAAAGTCAAAATTTACAAAATCTGAACGACTCGCGAGAACGACCCATTAATTAAATAAATTTTTATTAAGAACACTACGACTGTTCCATTGGAGCACCACCTGGTCCATTATCGAAGGATGAAATAAGTGAGGAGATCAGAGGGGCAACGTGGGACATCGTATTAATGGAAGAAGATGGATTGACTTTTGAAATGACAGTAAGCAACTGGAAGAAAATTGCGATTATACGTTTAATTGAAGAGGTTGCATGAGGATTATTTAATGCAGCACCAATAGGCGGACGAGCGAGATCTTCATTTAGAAGCTTCATGTGATGTTTTGGCTATGACGTGCTTCAAATTCTTCAATAATTTTTGTTTTAAGCTCGTCGGGCTTCGGAAGAGTGTCTCGCGATTCTATAGCGACTCTGAAGTTCTCATATTCAGGGGAAAGACTGTATAGCATCATTATTGTTAACAGATCCTCGTTGATAGCCACGTCCATATCTGCCAGCTTGTCCACTATATCCAGGAACTTGTTGAGGTGACCTCGTACATCGTTTCCTTCTAGCTTAGTCAGTATAAGCTGTTTCAAAAGGGATGCTTTACGTGCAGTTCCTTTACTGGCATAAGTTAAGTTTTAATTTGTCCCATAACTCTTTGGCGGTGCTGCAGTGTTTAATTTGTTTCAGCTCAGACGGTGCGATATAATAAGAATTAGTTGCGATTTCGCAAGTTTATCATTTTGTATCTCGTCTGTAGTTGAGGCAGGAGTCAAGGGAGTCTCAACGTATTTCCATAGTTTATGGCGAACTAGCACGGTTTCAGCTTGGATTATGTCGTAATTGTCTCTTATGAGAGGTTCAATTTTTGCAGTCGACATTTTTGATTTGGGTACTCACTTTTTTAAATATTTCTTCGTAACTTCAATTTAATATGTATAAATGGTGAAAACTATGCTAATCGTTTTATTTAATTATATAGAAAAATACGCTAGACAGAATTTGATATGTTTTGTGACAACACATTAAAACGTCTTCTTCTTTTTTTTATTCAAGTTCGTCGCTGGGCTTCCAATCATTGACATATTGGTGGCCAGTGCATACTTCACAGTTTCTTTACCTCGAGTTTTTTTTCAGCAGTGTAACCATCTCTAAACCACAGATCCTGCCTAACTTTGCTTAAAAACCTGCCAAATCCTGCCAAATCCAGTAGTAAAAATGCCTAAATGCTGCCAACTTCATTTACTATTGTTATAAACCATGTAAAGTAAAAATACACATATGTTTATATGCTACATTACATTTTATTAAACTAAACATTTGCTTCGTATTCTTCTATTTCGTCGAAAGTAAAGGATCTTGCTCCCACTCCGCTCTATATGCTCTTTTCATACACTCTTTCATATACACACACACACACACACGCACGCACGCACGCACGCACGCACGCACGCACGCACGCACGCACGCACGCACGCACGCACGCACGCACGCACGCACGCACGCACGCACGCACGCACGCACGCACGCACGCACACACACAAAGATAATTGATAGTACACTAGTACACGCACATAATAGACTGGTAGAAAAATCCAAATATCGGCTTCCTTTACCTTCCTAACGGCATTTTGTGAGCCATTTTGGCAACATGACTTTTCCGATGTAAAAAAGCCTGCTGAATTCGATTCTGGATGTTGCCAAGCCGAATTTTGCCCCCCTCCCCCCATTTCCCCCCTTTTCACCTCAAAATATGTCCCTAATCACGGTTTTTACGGTTTTATACAAAAAGTATTACAGCTAGAAAAAAAGTGTCAAAGACAAGAATGATCTCTATAAAATTTCCTATAACATGATATATAAACTTTTTTAGTAGGCCTTATGGTTTGTGAGCAATATCTTCCCGAACTTCATAGACTGGTAGAAAATTCTAAATATCGCACTATGGCCCAAAAGCCCGATCTAGCTGGACAAAATTATTTTACACTCTTAATCAGTTCTAAGGGGTGCGTTTATTCATGGTATGTCTAAATAAAACAAAATAAATAAATAAATTCTTTTATTTGCCATAATTAACGGGAAAGTACAAAAATAAGTTGACCTTTGTATAAGAAGAATGACTATGGCTGAAGAGGTCAGTTAAAATTTGTGTTTAAATTTTAACAGAAACGAAGCATTATGGCAAATGACACTTTAAAAAACATAAAAAAAAAACAAGATATAATCATACTGCTCTGCAATTTTATTTAAAATAGCTTGAACTTTTACTTCTACTCGAGTTTCGCTGATAGAAATATACTCTTCAGGGAGATAACATGTAAGACGTAAAAAGGATAACAATAAGGATAAATAAAATAACAAGCAAGAAGGATACACGTTGTGACTGTGCTTTTAATGCCCATTTTCGAGACTGTTGGTTGGTATCTGTGGCGGGTACATTGGTTTTAAATGTACCCTTGGCGGCTGGATCCTGTGCGATACCAATAATCCCAAAATAAGTGTATTTCACTGCCTCGACCATGTTTATCATTTTTTTTTTAAATAATGAAGTTCGGGAAGATATTGCTCACAAACCATAAGGCCTACTAAAAAAGTTTATACATCATGTTATAGTAAATTTTATAGAGATCATTCTTTTCTTTGACACTTTTGTTCTAGCTGTACTACTTTTTGTATAAACCCGTAAAAATCGTGATTAGGGACATATTTTGAGGTCAAAAAGGAGGGAAATGGGGGGAGGGGGGCAAAATTCGGCTTGGCAACATTCAGAACCGAATTCAGCAGGCTATTTTACTTCGAAAAAGTCATGTTGCCAAAATGGCTCACAAAATGCCGTTAGACTTGAAATTTTTTATTTGAACTACCAGTCTATAACGGGTCTAACGCGATATTTCTTATAGGATGCTATAGGCTAAAATAAGATGTCAATCCTGCCAAAATGGCAGGAACCTGCCACATATGGTCACACTGTTATTCAGCCAGTGCAGAATAAAGAGGTTTGATTTATTAAAATGTAAATAGTTTATAATTAGTAAACGATTACATTTAAGTTTTTAATAATATAGGATAGTGTTTGTAGTTAATAATATTGTAGATTTAGTTTAATGAGTAGTTATTAAGGCTTAATTAATTATTTGTAACGCTAAATCGTTGCAGATGTTAGCCTTATAGTCTATGGTGTTGTCTATGCCGCTAGAAATCCTAGTACTTAACAAATTTGACATAAACTTCACTCTCCCCACTTCATACCTTTCCCCTCCTATCTGTCATTTCCATTGGCGCCATTCATTTCATTGTTTAATTTGTTAATTTGAATTTTACGCTTACTGTTTTGTACGTGATCGATTGAAGTGTCGTTGATTCCTATCCGCGCTTATCCTCTCCGTTTAAAACAGTAATAATTGTGGTACTGAAGTTATTCTTGATAACTACAATGTATTACCAGTGTTGTGTAGACAACTGTGCAAGTAAACGACAGGACGTTAAATTGCATCAGCAGTTTCCCGCATCGGAGACAGGGCTCCAAAAGTGGTTACAGTGATCGGCTTCGCAGCTTTACTATAGAGCAACTTCGAAAAGTGTTTGTATGCCACAAGCACTTTGAGCTTCGATTTGTCACCGAAACATCGCGTATAGGGTTTGGCGGATACCCCACTTTGTTCTCTGAAGCAGAGATCAGAAATGGTGTACCAAGTATTCCACACCGAGCTAGTTTAGTTGGTAAGTACGAAGTTTCACTATCGTGTTAATTTACTTATTCTATTCCTGCCGATTAATAATTGACACGCTTAGAATAATAACGCCTAGAAACCCAGTTCACGCGCAACGGTGAGGCCACTAAAACTTAGCCAGAAATGGCTAAAAGCGCCGATCGGCTTGTCAGTTGCAAGGACGCGTAAAAAGTGTAAAGAGCTCCCACATTTTCAATTATTATGGCGGTTTGTGCAAGGATAGGGTGTCACAATGCATCTGATAAAAAGGATAAACATGCTAAGACAACATTTCACTCGTAAATATTATTCTTTAACTCGTATTTTTACGTAAAACAGTAATCAAAACTTCATATTTTCTATAAGCGGCATGACAACGTAGTGTTTCCAGTGAAAGGGTTTTTTTTTACCCATAATTCTGTCCTGATGACTTATTTTTTGGGAGTCTATAATTAAAAATACAAATATGAAAAATTAAGAAGATAAATCATTTTTTTTATCAAGTTTTTATTTGACTTGCCGTGTATGTTTGAGTATGTCTGGGTAAAATATTGTAAATCAAATTTGAATCGAGTTTAAATTTTGTACACCTGTTTAAATCAAGAGACAATGCATTACAGTGTTTCAAGTCAACAACGGGTCTATTATTCAATTAAAATTTAGAATGTCACCAATCACCACTGGCAAGAGTATACCCCAAATTTCAGGGGAATGTGATTGCGCAGCAACATTATTGCTGTGTTTGTGTGCGTATCGCCGCGTGTAAATACGAGTTGTTCACAACTACATGAATCCATTTTATGCCTCACGTGCGGCGCCTCGGCCGTAAGAAACTATCCTTCTAGGCGTTATTATTCTAAGTTGACACGTAATTACAATAAAACACAGTCAGTAGAGAAAAATATAAACCAAAAACAATAACACGCAGAACTAGCGTCTCTATACCATATACTTCTTCTTGCTGATAAGTTAAGCATGCTATTATTAATATTATGAAATTTGTGAAAATAAACCTTGACTTTAACATGTGGTGATTATGAAAATCGAGGCAAGTACTTAGTTTAGAATAGAAGTGATGTTTTTTTTTTGGCAAGGCATACAGTGTAAAATATTGCTTTTGACTGCTACACGAGGTATAGAGCCCTGATTTATTTGCTAACAACAAGTAGAGACCCGCCTCAGCCTCACTTACATTCACATATAATCCATTACACTGAATATACCTTTGTGAAGAGCAGATCTTGGCATATCATAAATTATATAATATAGTTTATATTGTACTAAAAATTATTATCACTACGTTGTACAAACAAATTTAATTCGGGTTTTTGGTAACGCAACACGGATGGAGCGGAGCGGGCCATTCAGTATAAAAACCACTTACAGTGCGTTAGCATTTAGATATGGCTTTGGGTTATGATTTGAATTAGCAATGATTTTTGTTCAATTTTATGCTGTAAATAGTATGCAAGATTCAAATCTCCCAAGTGTCCAATTTACTTTTTATGTTTACTAATTAAAAGATACATTATATTTAACATTATTGTTTTATTTTTCAGAGAATGTGGCCTTTGACCATGACTATGACAGACATTGCCGGCAGCATGTAGATCACACATACGCTAAACCCAGTACATCAAGGGATGTGGAGCTGCGCTTGCTGGAATCTGAAGGTAACTTATTTTTAGATAATATGTCTGTATGTCTGTACTGCCATATAAAATTTGGTATTATGAATTATGACTAGGGATAGGAATTTTGGTTGCATACCATGAGTCATAAAATCCATAAAGTGGCTGTCTATGTCTGTTAAAATATTTATGTCATCCAATAATAAAATTTATGTTTTCAAATGAAAAAGGTACAGTTGCCATCAGACATATCGCAGCATATAAGGCGTTCATAAATATATGAACATGTACTGTAACGCCCAGTCAATAAGAGTTGTGTTCACATATTTATGAACGCCTTATATGATATGTTGCGATATATCTGATGGCGACTGTACAAGAGTTATTATGACTATTTATGACAAAAACAAAGTACATACAAACTTGCTTAGTCTTAAGCAAATAAAATACTAGATTTGTGAAAATCAGTTTTCTATGGAACTTTAGCCAAAACTTAATAGCGTGATGCAGGTTCATCTTTTGTTTTATATGGGCGGGCGGCGTTGTTAACTCATGTATAATTAAAAAAAAATGCCATTGATTGGCCAATAAAGTTTGCTTGATTTGTCTGCAATTGTTTGACTAACAGATCACCTTCAACTCAACAGTTTAAATTTTGTTTTAGGTTGATCACTGGAACCACCCCTAGACCTGGGGACGCAAAACCTGCGACTGTGTCCTGCTACAGGTGATTTAATTTATATGTTATAATATAATTGTTTGATACCCAAATGCTTAGGGCCAGTTGTATCAAACCATGAGTTCGTAAGTAGCAGTCCGTTACCCCGTCTCCACACTATCCCGAAGTTGACCGAGGCGATGTTAGCCGAAGTAAGTTTCTGCAGGGAAGTGTCTCCACCACAGACCACCCCCACTAGACGGAGTATGTAAGGCACATGTAAGGCGACCCGCGCGCACCAACGATATGGTACGGCAAAACATTAAAGTACCAACACGGTGGCCACCGTTTAGTTGCGTCCATGTTTATGAGGTCTCTCTACACCACTTAACACTATGTTATTTATTTAATTTCTTTTTTCGTTGACGTATGCATGGATCATAAACAAGGACGCAACTAAACGGTGGCCGCCGTGTTCATACTTTAATGTTCTGCCGTACCATATCGTTGGTGCGCGCGGGTCGCCTTACATGCTCCGTCTAGTGGGGGTTGTCTGTGGTCTCCACACTATCATATTCGCTCAACCTCGGTCACCTTCGCGTGTTGTGTAGGCTATAGGGTTAAATACCTACTTGGTATTTTACGTGGTATAGACGTTTTTCTATGGGATGACTGGCGCTGTCATATAATTAGAAATTAAACGAACTTACCTGAAGTGAAGTTCTATTTTAATTGTATGAGCTGCACAGTCGCGAAATGATAATTAACTCAGTAGTATACGCAGTTATACAACCTTTTGACCACTATATTCAGAGCACGGGAGTTTTAGCTTTAGAATGAAAAAATCGCCAATTTCCGAACGCAGCCTATAGCTCCCGCGCTCTATAACGCCACTGTCATGTCATTTAGTTTAGAGTAGATGTTAACTTTGGTAGCTGACAGCAACTTCACCATCCCAGCGTGACGCTTGAGGAACTGGAAAAAACTTTGAACTGGGTATAGGGCGGGGGGGATTATCATTTCGCGACTGTGCAGCTCATACAATTAAAATAGAACTTCACTTCAGGTAAGTTCGTTTAATTTCTAATTGTATTTCGCTGCACAGTCGCTTCAATGATAATTAACTCAGTAGATGTTCAGAGTCAAATCAAAGTTTATTTCAATGTTACTTATACCAATATTCAATAATTATCTTATTTATTGTATATTAGAGCTCTTGCGAACTCTTCAGACGGCACTAGAGGCCTGTTATAAAATTGAGCAAACATTTTTGAAGTTGCACTCCAACCTGCTGTCTTCCTTATGACATCAATATTCACCCCGAGCCGATTCGCGGCAGAGACCGAGGCGTGACGAGTCGAGTGGGCAGTGAATATGGATGTGTCAACCCCGCTCTTCTTCAATGTTACCTTAATCCATCTGCTAAGAGTTTGAGAAGATATCTCCTTATGAGGTCTTTTAAAAGAAATAAATAGTTGATCACAATTATCTTCCCGTATATCCTTTGTCTTATTTATGTATGACAGCAGGGCTTTCCCTGGACAAATTTCAGGTTTATCAGCAAAAAACGGCAGCGCGAGTAGCGGCTGGTCCGAACCCTGCCTAGATGTTTTAATCAAGTCCGGAATTTTAATCAAAACCTTATCAGGATATTGGTGAATATTTGATAATTTAATAACCGACAGTGTTTGTACTCTGTGGGCAGTAGTAATAGCTAGTAAGGTAACTAATTTCTTACTTAGATCTTCTAAGGAGAGCCTACTATTTGGAGACAAGGATGACAAGTAGTTTAGTACTAATTGTGGGTCCCAAGTCGCATTATATTTAGGTTGAGGTGGATTTAGTCTAAAAACACCCTTCATGAACCGTTTAATTCGGTCATCAGCCGAAATCCTCTTCCCTAGCAAAAGAGAAAGAGCAGATTTGCAACAGTTGACACTCCCATATCCAGCTGGGTGGATTCGCCTTTTTTATTATTTGATATTTTTTTTGGTCATTTTTTTTTTAATTGTTGGGAATGCTTGCTAAGTGGTGTAAATCTAAAGATATAATAAAGAGCAACAAAAAACAGCAGTTGGCACCAATGTAGACTTATAAAAATAGAAGTTATTGGCTTTAAAAGTTACGTCATGAAAATGGTAATGACGCTAGGCATATGGAATGACTTTTTTAAAAATGGTAATGATACCAAGTAGATGGTAATGACGAATATAAAGTAAATTATTAGAGTTTGTAAATGACACACGCCCAATGCCAGGAAAAATGTAATTTACGACATTGATACATATCAACCAATAACAATACAAGTTCAATTTAAGGTAAGAGATCTGAGGCAACTTTTTTTTTGTTTATGAACATATTTTTTTACTTAAACGAGGCAAGTGTCATCAGTGTAAAAGGGCGGTAGGAAGAAAATGGGGCCTGAAACCATCCATGATACACTGGATTTACAAGGCAGTGATACTACCCAGGATACTATACGGGGCCCTAGTATGGTGGCATAAGGCCAACAACAAAGAATACCACAAAGAACTATCAAAAGTACAAAGACTGGCATGTCTTATGATCACGGGGGCAATGAGGACAACGCCCACGCAAGCAATGGAAATCATGCTCGGTCTCAAGTCACTTAAAATAGAAGCGGAGAAGAGGGCCATGGAACAATGGTATAGAATGAAAGCATGTAAGGAATGGAGAGGAAACTGTGTGGACAAGGGACATGCACTCATTCAGAGGGAAGCATGTTCGAAGATGGGGATGCTCACCCAAAACAACGACCTCATAAAGAGACAAGAAATGTTCGATAAGAAATATAGGATACATATAGGAGACAGGGACAACTGGAAAATAGAGGTAGAGCACCCCGTAACTATCTGTTTTACGGATGGTTCTCGGCGGGAATCGACGAAACTGGCAGGAGCCGGTTTAGTGATACCAAAGCTGGGGAAGAAGGTACACATACATCTGGGGAGGTATGCTAGCGTATTTCAGGCAGAGGTATGCGGCATAATGAGATGTGTGCAAATAATAGATGAATGTTCGCAGAAAGAGGGATCTGTTGTAATATACACAGATAGCCAGGCTGCGCTAAAAGCGTTAGACAAGCCGATGGTAAGCTCAGCCTTGGTAAAGGAATGTAGGGAAGCCCTAAACAAACTTAGAGAGCACACAAAGATTATGGTAGCATGGGTACCTGGGACATGGGACATGGGACATCAGGGTGTGACAGGGAATGAAAGAGCAGACGAGATGGCGAGACTAGGGGCAGAAAGGGAACTCATAGGACCCGAACCTGCACTGCCAATATCGGCAGAAGTCACGAAAGGAGTTATAGCCAGGCTAATGGAGGAAGAGGCTAACAGACAATGGCGTGATACAACGGACTGTCGACATTCGAAGGTGATCCTAGGAGGCATAAACAGGAAAAGGACCAGGTATCTCCTGGAACTAGGTAAGAAAAATCTCAGATTATCAACAGGCATAATCACGGGACACAATTAACAGGCACCTAAACATTATGGATGTAGTAAGTAATCCATACTGTTCGCACAAGAGGAGACAAGTAAGCACGTCATAGCGGAGTGTGCAATGTATGCAGCAGCACGCTATAGCATCTTCAGAAAAGACAAACTAGAAGAAGAAGAGCTGAGGGACATTAATCTTAAAGATGTCCTTTCCTTCGAGGAGATTTGAGGAAGAAGGCTCAATTGGGAGCGCCGCCGGGACAGTAATTGTTGGCTCCAATTGGGAATTGGGCTGAATGAACGCATCCACGCGATCGACAGCCCGCCTGTCTCCGGCCGGGCGTCCCTACACCAAATCATCATATACATTATACATTGTTAAATTTGGTAATCAGCAGCCTTGATTAGAAAAAGTAAAGCAATTGAAGTAACACGGTAATTAACATAAAAAATAGGCCCTCCGTCGCACAATGACCTAATTTACGAACGCAAAATGTCCATAATCCCAGCAGCCATTGTAAGAGTAACATTTATCTTAGGTATATAATATCAAACTTACATATACTAGTAGGTGTCTTAATATCCTAATTTTTAAATTTTTTATTATCACCTTATTAGATAAAATCCGTATATTTCCCACAGTACTAAATGTTGTAGTTGCGGTGTTTGTAATATTGGTCAGGACTCCATATTGCTTTTTTGTGGCTATGAGAGGAACCACTGGTGTTTCGGAAGTGGAACCCTGTCCATATCCGATGTTTCCCATGGTTACATATAGCTCCACAGACACACTCAAAGCAACTAGCATTACGAAATGTTAAATTTTGGGTTTCTTTCTTCCATAATACTTGATGCACAGCAAGGGTGCCTCTGAATATTTGTAATTTAGTTGGGACTCTCTTTTCTTTTTCTTTTTTATATATAATATCGTGAATACCTAGTAAGCAGGCGGGTTTCGTGAAGGGACGAGGAACAATTGAACAAATTGTTAATATGAGGAAAATAATATAAAAAAGTCGGGTGTTCAATACCCCTATCCTCATGTGCTTCATCGACTACTCGAAAGCGTTTGACCGCGTAAGGTGGGATTGCATGTGGTCCATATTACTGGAGATGGGCGTACCTAAATACCTTGTAATGTTGATTGCAAGTCTTTATCAAGATGGAAAGTCCGTGGTGAGGGTTAACGACGTAGTTTCTGGAACTTTCAAGACAAAGAAAGGGGTAAAGGCAAGGATGTATTCTCTCTCCCATCCTGTTTAACATTTATGGTGAATATATAATGAGAAAAGCCTTAGAGGGATGGGATGGACGCATCTCTGTCGGTGGCGTAAAGATTAGCAATCTGAGATACGCAGACGACACCACACTTTTTGCTACATCGCAGAAGGAACTGGCAGAGATATTCCATAGAGTGGAGGTTGAGAGTGGGCTGGTTGGGCTAACCATCAACAAAACAAAGACAAAAGTCATGAAAGTTGACAGGTCCGGCCAGCTCGCTCGGACAGGAGAAATCTCGGAATTGGAAGTCGTCAGCGAGTTTGTCTACCTCGGATCCCTACTAACTGATCAGGGTGGAAGTGAGCGAGAGATCAAAAGGAGGACTCAGATGGTCAAAGCTGCAATGAGCAAGATGACACAGATATGGCAAGCCAGAAATATCTCCAATGTCACCAAGTTGAGACTAGTCCGAACTTTGATCTTCTCAATCTTTCTCTACGGGTCAGAGTCGTGGACAATCTGCGCCATAGACCGAAAGTAAATAGATGCCTTTGAGATGTGGTGTTGGCGGAGGATGCTCAGGATACCATGGACAGCCATGAGGACCAACAAATCCATCCTAACACAACTGAGGGTGAAAACCAGACTGTCGACCATGTGCTACCAAAGGATACTTGGATATTTTAGTCATGTTGCTCGCCTGAATACCGACAGCCTTGACAGGCTAGTGATAATGGGCAAAGTGGAAGGAAGAAGACCCCGCGATAGATCCCCGCGTCGATGGTGTGACCAAGTGACCGAAATCACTGGTCTTCCAGTTTCCTTTGCCCTGAAGGAAGCCGAAAACCGAACAAACTGGAAACAGCTAGTACACAATACAACGAAAAGCTTTCAGGGACACGACCTTCAGCTATGAAGTATACGACCAAGAAGATCGTAAATATAGTTTTCTTTTAGTTTTTTCCTTAAAATGCGCCGAAGTAAAAGTATCAGTTCGTCATTACCAGTCAAACAAAAACATTACCATTTACACAACAAAATGGTAATGATGTTTATGGTGATGACGAAAACAGATAAATATCGTCAAAACTCAAAACGACAGATTAAACCAGAGGACTCCGTCATTTTGAGAAATTGCACCGTACACCTCTTACACAACGTGGTTGAATAAAAGTAATATTTTTATCTAAACCTGATTTATTATGTTGTTGGTGATGACGCTGAAATGTGACCACACAATTTCCAATGGTATATTTAAGCCGAAAAATTTAACTTCCCGTGCAGCAAGCTCGCGTGCACTCTAGTCCGCTTTGTAATAGTGACTGAAGAGCGGGTAGGTGATGTTGTTTCGGGTATTCAGCCATTCGGAAATAAAATAAAAATACTTTGACGCGACCGCAATGGCGATGACGAAATTCTGTGCCAAAATTTGTTTTATTTTTTATCCTTAGATAGTATTCATGAAACGCTTCGAGATTTCTTTACGAACATTGACAGGATATACTTTTACTAAATATAATAAAAAAACGGGTTGCGTGCGGTGGATTTTTAAGAAATATGTCCCGAACTTTCATAACTCATTTTTTTTTGCTAATGGTGATGATGTTTAGTCAGTGTTAATTCGATTTATAAATTATATAAAATAAATAGACAAATTTGAATTCCGGCCTATTGTTGCGAAACACGTCCTGTATTGTTCTACATATTAATACATAACGATAATGTATTGTTTCATTTTCAAAACACCGGGAACATGTTTTTGTGCAGTTTTCGCGAATCCACCCCTTTACAAATATTAGTTAAAAAAATTAATACTTGAGGGACCGATGCCTCTAAATAATTGATGTTCTGATATACACAGAAGTAATACCAGCGTTTCAGGTACGTGTCATACTGCTTGGCGGTATTGCGCGAGAGCGATGCCAGCATTATGTCCGCTGCGGCTAACGACACTCCTCTAAGTGATAGCGCTTCCCGCACAGCACCGCTGCAACCAGGATAAGGCGTTCCTGGAACTGCTGGTAGCTAGAATAAGATTTAAACAAATCTGAGTCAGGACCAATACTTATACATCTAGAGCACACTAGCTTTAAAAAAACAGGATACCACGCTTGCGCGGGCCAACTCGGTACCACAACAATACCTTCAGATTGCTCTAAACTAATTTTTTGCAACATTTTTGGTATCAATGCAAAAGGTGGAAAAGCATAAAAGTGATATGGTTTCCATGAAAATGTGAAGGCGTCTATTTGGAATGCGTCAGGGTCACTTTTCCATGATACGTATCGCTCACATTTTTTGTTTGCGCGACTTGCAAATAAATCTATGTTTGGCCTGCCAAATTGCCTAGATATCATTTTGAAATATTTGTCATTTAGTTCACATTCAATTTCAGAATGAGTTTTTCTAGATTCTCTATCAGCAATAATGTTGTGTTCCGATTTAATATATGAAGCAAAAAGGGTAATATTTCTCTTTTCGCACCACTGCCAGATTTGTCTTGCAATTGAGTTGAGATGTGTAAACTGAACTCCGCCCATGCGGTTAATGTATGAGATAGCTGTCGTATTATCAATCCTCAAAAGGATCTCACAATCCTTTAAGTTAGAACAAAAAAAATTAAGACTTAAAAAAGCTGCTGAGAGTTCAAGGTAGTTAATGTGTTGTTTTCTTTCCAATTCATTCCATAATCCCGCAGCTGTCTCATCCCCGCGTGAACTACCCCAGCCTGTTAATGAACTGTCACTGTAAATCTCTCTGTAAAAATTATTACATTTAATTTTGCATTTAGCTTTATCTATTTGATTTAACCACCAAATCAACTCATTTTTGACAGTTAATGAAACTGGCATAGATTTATCATAATCATTATTATATTTCTTTAGGTAGATGTATTTATGCCTTTCCAGCTCCTTCGTATACAACCAGCCGTATTCAGTGGCTGGACAGACGGACACAAGCAAGCCAGTTAAATGTGCAAAATGTCTGATTTGACATGTTGATAGTTGTATGAAAGAGTCAATTTCTTTTTTAATTTTAGTTCTCTTCTTGTCCGGCAAGGAGAGTTGATAATTCTCTGAGTCTAAAATGAATCCTAAAAATTGGACCTTGGTCTTTGGTAAGAGAGAACTCTTCTCATAATTTACAATGAAACCTAAGCTCTCTAGCAAATGTAGTTACTTGAATACTGTTAAGGCATTCGTTATATGTACTTCCTACCACAAAGATGTCATCTAAATAGCTGCTTAATATGTGGCCTCTACATCTCAAAAACTGCATAACGGGTCTAAGTAATTTTGTGTAAACATAAGGTGACACATTAAGACCAAAAGGTAAAACCTGAAATTGAAAAATTTCAGATTTCCATAAAAATCGCAAATATTTTCTATAATGCGAATGTATATTTATCAAGAAATAGGCATCTTTTAAATCTATAGTTCCCATATAGCATTTGGGAGTCATAAGTCTAATTGCTGTCCTAACATCTTCCAACTTAAAGTGTTCCGTTGCCACATATTTATTCAAGTCCTTTAAATTTAAAATAAATCTATTCTCTCCATTAGATTTTGGAATAGAAAATATTTTAGACAAATATTGACCACTACAAGGTGGGCATTTTATAATAGCTCCTTTAGATTGCAAATCAATTACTAATTTGTCCAATTTACGAGTATCTGAATCCGAAAAATTATCATTCTTTGGAATTATTGCTTGCTGCGGTACTGACGAAAAAGGAATTTTAAAACCTGCTATCCAAGAGAGTATTCGTGGGTCTTTAGTGATACCTTGCCATTGTACTATAAAGTACTTAAGACGGCCACAGTAAAAGTTACACACCTGATCGCTTAACGACGGTTGCTGTACCGCTGAGAGCGAGGAGCCTTCTGCTGGTAGGGCTTCGCTGAGGTGTTTCCTTGTTTCCGGTTCTGCTGATATGGTTTCTGCCCCTGGACTCTGGGTTTGAAGGTATTGGTTGTGGGGCCCTTGGAGTTTAAATTACCGGTGGTGTCAGATTTCTTAGGCTTGTTGGTAGGTCCTTTTAGATCTCTACTGGATCTTTCGATTGCCTTTGATGCCTTCAGTTTTTCTGCCAAATCCTCACCAAATAACCATTGATCCGATTCTGTATCCTTCATTGCTTCTCGAGCCTTCTTAGTATCCAGTCCGGTAAGTATGAAACGCTTCCTAACTGCAGATTCACAGTGCAGATAATCACACAAGAGGCGAGCACTATCACCAAGAAAAGTGATTATATCTTGATTGTCCGGTGATCTACATAGCTTATTCAGAGCTAGCCCCAAGGCTGATAAAGCACAAGACACAACCCTCTGTTTTCCTTCAATGGCTTTGTCCTTTTTTGCATTTATTTCACCTACCGCTGCTTGGGCCTCCGGGTTCAATTTTGGAGCATCCACTATTTTGCAGTTTCCTGGGGCTGGATACTTTTTTATAAGTTTATCCTTTTCTTCCTTCGGTAATCCTTTTTTAATTATTAATGCCCATCGAGAACTAATCTGGTTCAACAGATCTGGGCCCAGTGTTTCAGCTTCTGGAGCTTCGCCCAGTAAGGCCAGGATATCCTCGCTGATGTGTTCATCGGCTGGAATGAGAACAAGCACTTATAAAGCACCTTCTCAAGAAGGAATAAGCCTGGCGTAAACCCCTCGAGCAGACTGTTATGTGTGTATGTATGGCACAAACAGTAGCATGTGAGCCCAAAAAATCAAGGTGCACCACAATGCTGAACATCAGCAACAAAAACACACTGGGTTGCTTCACATAAATGACAATGAGTGAACCCAACCTAGTACATCACACTGCTCGCCAGAGCCAGCAGAGAATGGACCCAGATAATATTTAGTTACACCACATTGCCTAAGTTAATGAGCAAAGAGCGAAACCCAGGTATTGCACCACACTGCTTTTGGTAAGCAAAGAGTGAAACCACCTAGCTCGCCACAATGCTTTAAATTCGAGCGAGCAAACAAAAATAAAACATAAAATGCGCCCGCCACCAATCAGTCATGCTTGACGTTAAGGTTATGTACCTACATCGCGGCATTCTGGAAACAGGCAAGGTAACAACCCAAACATGTTATTTGAACACATCCTATTGAAATCTTACCTTGTTTGTTTGGATCGTCAGGCGCAACGTTCTCTTTAATTTCTTTTTCAGTCGCCTCCGGCGCGCCATGTGGCTGAGCCTCCTCGCCACCAGATTCCTTGTCAGGCTCTTGCTCAATGACAATAATCGGCGATCGGGAACGTGAGCGAGCTGACGAATGAGCCGATGTCGCTCTTGAATCCCATGAGGGGCTCCGGCTCGCAGACCGAGGGCGCCGGAGCGACCTGGACCTCGTCATCAACCTCTCCAAACGACGGAATTCCTGCCGCAATTTTTCAATCGAGCTGCTGCGATGTCTCGACATCGTTCTATTACAACAATTTCAACTTATCACAGCAAAAGGATCTTATTATATTAATACAAAAAATTCGTAGCGTGATCACAAGGCGGCACAAAAACGAATATGACATGACAGTGGCGTTATAGAGCGCGGGAGCTATAGGCTGCGTTCGGAAATTGGCGATTTTTTCATTCTAAAGCTAAAACTCCCGTGCTCTGAATATAGTGGTCAAAAGGTTGTATAACTGCGTATACTACTGAGTTAATTATCATTGAAGCGACTGTGCAGCGAAATACAAATCACGTTAACACGTTAATTAATGACGTTAATGGAATCTTAATGTGATATGTAATACAGATGAATATTTCTATTGTATAATGTTTACAAGAAGAATATTAAGTATGAAAGGGTTGTAAGAAGAAAGACAGGTACGCCAAACAGTTTTGATATGAAATGCAGAGAACCGAGAGTGATAATAGCGATAGACATGTAGAAAAAGATATGATGCACTGACAGACAGCATGCGGCTTAAATATATGTTCAGATATTGAAATATTTACTTCGTCTCATCACTACACCCTACATTATGCAATTAATAGGTATAATAACACTTAAAAAGATTGCCGGAATGTATATTTTTTTGGTTTACATTTATATAAATGCCTTATTTTGGTATTATAAAAGAAGCTTCTCGCCGCATTTTGACGACGCGGTTGGCACAGTTTGTAGTGCACCTGCCTACTGAGCCGGCGGTCCTGGGTTCGAATCCCGGCCTGGGCAAATATTTGTGTTATGAACTCGAATATTTGTTCCTGGGGTCATTGGTTTTATAGATAACGATATGTATTTATATATTATGTATATCGTCGTCTAGTATACCCATAGTACAAGCTTTGCTTAGTTTGGGACTTGGTACTATGTCGATTTGTGTAAGACTGTCCCTTAATATTTATTTATTTTATTTGTTTAAATTTTAAGATGATTGTATGAATAATAATAATCGAATTAATTTCAGGTTCAATGTTAGAGGAACCACCGGTAGAGGAATCTCCAAAACCATCAGAACTGCCTACTGTTTCAGGTAATTTTACTGGATTAAAAAGCAAGCCCTAGTAATGCACAATTGCACATTATGCGAATTTAAAGGATTTACCTATTACGCTTGAAAAGATACAGCTCGGCGATTGTGACGGATAGATAGACAACGGAGGCTTAATAATTTAACGTGCGTGTTTTATTTCAGGACCTCCGGCACTGGAGCAATCAGTTCTGCAGGAAATACAAAACTTACCACAAATCCCTTTTTCTGGTAATTTAGTTTGCTTTATTTATATCTAGGTATTATTTAAACTATTTGAATAGCCGAGACAAAGTCCAGTCCAGTCACTGACCAAAATTATGTATGTATATATAAATAACTAGCTTTTGCCCGCGACTACGTCCGCGTGGAACTTGGAAGTATGCAAGCAACCTCGTACAACACGATAGATATCCACCTAATCACCTTAATTAATAAAAGGGATTATTAAAAGCGCCTAAGCAAATGTAAGAGCAATTGTGCTTTTGGTCTCTAATCATTACATTTCCTACAGGGTCATCAATGTCATCAATTACTTACTCACTTTTCAATCTTTTTAGGGATAATTTCCAGGCTGAAAACTATCCTATGCTCTTCCTCGGATCTTAAACTATCTCCATGCCAAATTTCATCAAAATCTATTCAGCGGTTTAAGCGTGAAGAGGTAACAGACAGACAGACACACTTTCGCATTTATAATATTAGTATGGATTATTGGACAACTTAATGCCGGCGGACTTAGTGGTATTTGGCAAGTCCAAGCAATTTTCCTATTATTGTACAGTCGACTACAAAAAGATGAAAGCACTTTGTTACTCCAAGTAAAATTCGAGCTTCGATCTCATTTACAAATTAGTGTAATAATATGACTATTAGATATGTATTAGTTAAATTTGCCCATCGCTCATCTGGGTAGTCTCTCAGGTTTTACTTTTTAACTGCCGGCTACGTAATATGCAAATCCTAAATAGGTATAAAAATATCAAATAAAAAAATATATATAAAATTACGAACTTCATATTGATTTTATTTCAGGTTCATCAAAGAAAACGGCAACGAAAGGTTCCTCGAGCGCCTCAAATGGCCATTGCAGGTAATTATATTTAAAATATTGTATCGGTGGTCGCACTTCGTAGGTACCTAGGGGGAAGTCCCCTAACGCCGGACGGCACCTAACGCCGGACACTCGAACTATCTCGGCAACTAGCAACGCGAGCGAATCAAGGACAAGTGGAAGGGGCCCGGGGGTCCCCCCTTCCACTTGCCGAGTTGCCGTTGCCGAGCTTCCAGTTGCCGAGTTGCCGTTGCGAGCTTCCAGTTGCCGAGTTGCCGCTGCCGAGCTACCAGTTGCCGTTGCCGAGCTTCCAGTTGCCGAGTTGCCGTTGCCGAGCTTCCAGTTGCCGAATTGCCGTTGCCGAGCTTCCAGTTGCCGAGCTTCCAGTTGCCGAGCTTCCAGTTGCCGAGTTGCCGTTGCCGAGCTTCCAGTTGCCGAGTTGCCGTTGCCGAGCTTCCAGTTGCCGTTGCCGAGCTTCCAGTTGCCGAGTTGCCGTTGCCGAGCTTCCAGTTGCCGAGTTGCCGTTGCCGAGCTTCCAGTTGCCGAGTTGTCGTTGCCGAGCTTCCAGTTGCCGAGTTGCCGATGCCGAGCTTCCAGTTGCCGTTGCCGAGCTTCCAGTTGCCGAGTTGCCGTTGCCGAGCTTCCAGTTGCCGTTGCCGAGCTTCCAGTTGCCGTTGCCGAGCTTCCAGTTGCCGAGTTGCCGTTGCCGAGCTTCCAGTTGCCGAGTTGCCGTTGCCGAGCTTCCAGTTGCCGAGTTGCCGTTACCGAGCTTCCAGTTGCCGAGTTGCCGTTGCCGAGCTTCCAGTTGCCGTTGCCGAGCTTCCAGTTGCCGAGTTGCCGTTGCCGAGCTTCCAGTTGCCGAGTTGCCGTTACCGAGCTTCCAGTTGCCGAGTGGCCGTTACCGAGCTTCCAGTTGCCGAGTTGCCGTTGCCGAGCTTCCAGTTGCCGAGTTGCCGTTACCGAGCTTCCAGTTGCCGAGTTGCCGTTACCAAGCTTCCAGTTGCCGAGTTGCCGTTGCCGAGCTTCCAGTTGCCGAGCTTCCACTTGCCGAGTTGCCGCTGCCGAGCTTCCAGTTGCCGAGCTTCCAGTTGCCGAGTTGCCGTTGCCGAGCTTCCAGTTGCCGAGTTGCCGTTGCCGAGCTTCCAGTTGCCGAGTTGCCGTTGCCGAGCTTCCAGTTGCCGAGATAGTTCGAGTGTCCGGCGTTAGGTGCCGTCCGGCGTTAGGGGACTTCCCCATGCATTGCTCGGCAGAGGTCCGTTTATCGTTAAAATTCATGAAGTTAACATTCGAGTAACGGATTAACTTTAATTTAACTTTAAAAGTCGTTAATTGACATGTTTTCTTGTGTTAAGTTCCCTTTAATGTGATTTTGTTTAAAAACGAATCATGACTGTTTAAAATAGTTTTTTAGTGTTCCATACATCAAAGGAAAAAAACGATACCCCAGGAACACTCGTGTGTATGTCTGACCATCCGTCTGTCACAGACAATTTTCTCTGAAACTACTACACCGATCTACCTTCATAGTTAAAATTTGATATACTTATGTAAATCGCTGACCCAAAGACGGACGTTTACACGTCCGTAAGTTACTTACGTTACGTAACGTAAATATATATATGAACTAGCTGTGCCCCGCGGTGTTACCCGCTCATCCCACGGGAACACTAAATTTATTCGGGATGAAAAGTATCGTATGTCCTTCCCCGGGACTGAAACTATCTATATACCAAATTTCATCTAAATCGGTTCAGCGGTTTAAGCGTGAAGAGGTAACAGACAGACAGACAGACAGACAGACAGACACACTTTCGCATTTATAATATTAGTATGGATACAAACATAGGGGTCCCTATTGGGAGCTAAATTAGAACAAAATTCTTAAAATCTGTATATAAATTTGACATTTTCAAAATACATGTACATAGTTGTTACGTATGTACGTATATCTATGTGTGCGTGGCTGCGCCCACCACAATCTGTATACGTGAATAAACAGTGCATCGCTAGCTATCGGCCGTTTCACTTGTGCCCCTTGTCCGCCGATCTAACAGTGGCGACGACTACCCTCGAGTGGAAAAAATAAACATGTCAGCTGGACTTTTCGGCATTTTAACCAGCTTTGACCACAATGTTCAGGATTGGAGGACATATAAAAGTCGGTTAACGCAGTGGTTTGTGGCAAACGATATAACCGCAACATCGGATGCGAGTGGAACAAAGAGACGAGCCATATTGCTAAGCGCACTCACGGAAGGTACCTACAGGCTCGCCGCGGACTTGGCCTTGCCGAAGGATTTACAAGCGGTGCCCTACGACGATATAATCCAGACGCTCGACAACCATTTCAGCCCTAAACGCGTTGGATTTAGTGAACGACACAGATTTTACGCAGCGGTACAGCGAAACGATGAATCTCATTCACAGTGGGCCGCGAGACTTCGCGGTCTGACATCGCTCTGCGGATTTCAACACGTCGAAGAAACCCTACGGGACCGGTTCATTATGGGAATGATATCTTGTCCCGAAAAGGAGAAACTGTACGGGCAAGACTTGGCGGGCTTGACACTCGCTAAAGCTGTGGAATATGCGGAAAACATTCGCAGCGCGCGAATTTGCCAACAGTTATACACAGTCGAACAATTGCAAGCTAAATTTCCAAAATTATTTTCAGATTCATTAGGATGTTTCAATAAATATAAGGTAAAACTGAGACTCAAAGACGATGCTAAACCCGTTTTCTTTAAGTCGCGACCGGTCGCGTTTGCTTTACGCGATAAGGTAAACAAAGAAGTAGACAGGCTGGAGCAACTAGGTATTCTTAAGCCGGTAGATCACTCGGAATATGCTTCACCGATTGTTCCGGTGTTGAAAAAAAAATGGTGATGTCCGGTTGTGTGCTGACTATTCCGTAAGCATAAATAAGCAACTGATAGTCGATCAATATCCCTTACCAACAGCAAAAGAATTATTCGCAAGATTGCATGGCGGCCAAAAATTCACAAAGCTCGATTTATCTATGGCTTATAACCAATTTGTCTTAGATGATGAGTCACAGCGGTGTACGTGCATTAATACACCTCGTGGGTTGTATATCTATACACGTTTAATATTTGGTATCGCGAGTGGACCATCTGTATGCCAGCGCGCCATGGAAAGTGTGCTAGCTGGCATGGACGGCGTGTTGTGCCTGCTCGACGACGTGCTCGTCACGGGGCGAGACGACGCCGAGCACGCCGAGCGGTTAAACGCGGTGCTCGAAAGGCTGCAGGACTCAGGGTTGACGCTGCAACGGGAAAAATGCGATTTTTACAAAAACAAAGTGAGTTACTTAGGCTACGTCGTAGATAAAGACGGGTTGCATAAATCTCCAGAAAAAGTCGAGGCGATTGTAAAAGCCCCCTGTACCCAATAATATAAGTGAACTGCAGTCGTTCCTCGGATTAATAAACTATTACAGGAATTTTGTACCCAATGCATCGTCAATCTTGTGTCCGTTGTATGACCTTTTAAAAAAAGGGTCAAAATGGCAATGGAAGACGGAGCATCAACATGCATACGATGAAATAAAAAAATGTTTGACATCGGAGCAAGTGTTGGCTCACTTTGATCCTGAAGCCAAAATAATATTAACCGTTGACGCTGGGCCCCGGGGTTTAGGGGCCATTATTTCACAGGTGGGACCCGACCAGCGCGAGAGGCCAATTTCTTTTGCGTCACGAACGTTAACGGCCGCTGAATCGCGCTACTCGCAGATACAAAAGGAAGCCACAGCGATTATATTTGGGGTGCGTCGTTTCCACCAGTATTTGTACGGTAGGTCGAAACCGTTCATCTTGCGGAGCGATCACAAACCTCTTATTTCGATCTTTGGACCTCATAAAGGAATCCCGGAGGTATCGGCCAATCGTCTCCAAAGATACGCAATATTTTTAAGCGCCTACAATTATTCGATTGAATATGTACGTAGTGCTGATAACAGCGCAGATTTTTTATCTCGCGCCAGCCTACCGGCGGGCCCGAGCGGCGCGGGCGCGGGCGCCGGGGAGCCGCCGAAATGTGCTGACCGGCAAGAAACGTGCGACCGTGCTGCTTATGTTTATTTTGTTTTGAGCGGAAGTTTGCCAGTCACCTACTCGGAGGTTTGCAGAGAAACTAGTAATGATGTTACTTTGGCTACCGTAGGTAATTACATCATGAATGGATGGCCTGCTAAGGTCAATGATGTACAAATCAAACCATACCATTTATGCCGAACGCAATTAGCGTATGAAAATGGATGTATAATGAGGGGGCATAAAGTCGTTATTCCCCAAGCTTTACGTGGAAAAGTCCTATCTGAAGTTCATAAATCACATCTAGGCATTGTAAAGACTAAAGCCGAGGTCCGGTCTAGATTTTGGTTCCCCGGAGTAGACGAGGCCGTGGAGCGAATGATAGGGTCTTGCGATGTGTGTATACAGATGCGGCCGGCGCCGGCCCGAGTCAAACCCGTGCCGTGGGCGCGGCCTAAGGAAGCGTTTAGCCGTGTCCATGTCGATTTTCTAGGCCCAGTTAACGGTCGAATGTACTTAGTTTTGGTAGATGCCTATTCTAAGTGGCCCGAAGTTTTCGATATGGCTAGTACGACCACATCAACTGCGACCATAGAGAAAATGTATGAATTTATGTCTAGGTTCGGTATACCGGTAACTTTAGTAAGTGACAATGGCACAGCTTTCTGTTCCCAGGAATTTAAATCATTTTGTGAGTTAAATGGTATAACACACGTTACGTCACCGCCGTATCACCCGGCAAGCAACGGTCAGGCGGAGTCGTATGTCAAGGTCGTGAAAAAGGGAATACGGTCTAGTCTTGTAGCAAGCAGCAATGCCAAACAGACTAAATTAAATTTGTTGAAATATTTATTTGATTATCGAAATTCGAAACATACTACTACGGGGTGCTCCCCTGCACAATTAGTGTATGGACGCAAGTTGAGGTCTCGTTTGGATCTTCTGTCTCCCTCGGCGCCGCCCTCGTCTCCGGCTCCTTCTGATGATAAGTGTTATGTACAGTGCTCACATCGTAACAAAGAAGAAACCGAGAAACAATTCGAACCTGGCACGCCTGTGCTGTATACAAAATATGTTAATAATAAAATGATGTGGGGTAAAGGGACCGTTGTAAAACGGATAGGAAAAGTTTTGTATCTAATTAGAGACTTGCATTCACAAGTGTGTTTACGTAAACATATAAATCAGTTAGCTGTATTTAAAGGTAGTGATAAAAATTACAATACATGGGACTGTGACGCTTACACTAATAATGCATACTCACCGCCGCCGCCAACGTCATCACCGCCGCCACCGCCGCTGACGTCATCGCCGCCGCCACCGCTGCCGTCATCCTCGCTGCCGTCGCCCTCGCCTGCGCTTCCGCGGTCGTCGACGCCGCCGCCGCCGCCGCCACCGCCACCGTTACCACTGTCACCGCTATGGCTGGCTGTGCGGCCGCCGGTGTCATCACAGAGAGCTGCAGAGCCCGTAGATGCGTCATCGCCTACTCACCCCGAGGAGGAAGAGGAGTTTCACGAGGCGGAGAATGAGAACGAGAACTTGCCGACGACAGTCGAGCCACGAAGGGTGATGCGTCCCCGTCCCAAAATTAACTTCAAACAGTTCTTTTAGTAACTAGTTAGTGTTTGTAATTTAGGATAGATAATTATAAAAGGGGATTGTAATTTTACTATATTACTTTAAATAGGTGGAGGGATTGTTACGTATGTACGTATATCTATGTGTGCGTGGCTGCGCCCACCACAATCTGTATACGTGAATAAACAGTGCATCGCTAGCTATCGGCCGTTTCACTTGTGCCCCTTGTCCGCCGATCTAACAATAGTCAAGGTTTAAAACAAAACGTAATTGATTCCATGTATGAGTAACTTTCGTTACACAAAAGAAGCGATCGTGATTTTGTTTTTATTAAGCCTTAAAGTTTAAAGTCAAAGTCAAAGTCAAAGTCAAAATATTCTTTATTCAAGTAGGCCTAGCTACAAGCACTTTCGAATCGTCAGTTACAGAGTAGAGCAATTTATTCATAAACTTATACTAAAAATAAAATAAAAAAACATAAAAAACAACATTATAGAAATAAAAGAAAAATCCTAAAAAGGATCGTCAACACATAAAAAAATTATATAAATAAAAAACTAGAGTCTAGAATATATCTAGAATAAAATTCTAAATGTCAAAAATTATATTAAAAATTGTTAAAATTAAAATATCAGTACCCTGATGGGTACCTACTCGTTACAATAATTACACATAACATTTTCACTAATCCCACGACACGTTATCATTCATGTAGTCTTGAGTGCTATAATAAGCTTTAGAAATAAGTTTACGTTTTACATAGTTCTTGAATTTACCAACAGACAAGTCAGTTACGCTTCTAGGAAGTTTATTATAAAATCTTACACAGTTACCCATGAATGATTTTCTTATTTTATGGAGCCTAGTGGCAGGCACTGCGAGCTTATGCTTATTTCTAGTATTAATATTATGTATATCACAGTTCTTCTTAAAATTGGCAATGTTCTTATGTACATACATAAGATTCTCATAAATATATTGACAATGCACTGTCATTATATTAATGTCCTTAAACTTATCTCTAAGCGAGTATCTATGGTGCATTTTATATATCGCACGAATAGCCCGTTTCTGGAGAACAAAAATTATATTAATATCTGACGCACTGCCCCAAAGTAATATGCAATACGACATAATGCTATGGAAATAACTAAAATATACTAATCGAGCTGTTTTCACGTCTGTTAATTGACGAATCTTACTAACTGCAAAAGCTGCAGAACTCAGTCTATTCGAGAGATTAGCAATATGGGGACCCCATTGGAGCTTAGAATCTAATGTAATACCGAGAAAAACTGTGCTATCAACTAGTTCCAGTTCCTCATCTTTAACAATAACACTTGGTTGCTCGTGTATAACGTTACTCGTGACAAAAATTAACACATTTAGTCTTTTTCTCATTTAACAATAAATTATTTACATTAAACCAATTCACTACTTTACATATAGCATTGTTTACGTCATTATAAGATTGTTGGTTTCGTGCGACTTTGAAAATAAGTGAAGTATCATCCGCAAACAAAACTATATCATGGTGGGTCTTTATGAGCTGTGGCAAGTCGTTAATGTAGATAAGGAACAAGAAGGGTCCCAATATTGATCCTTGCGGCACACCCATAGAGACTAATGACCCCGGTGATCGCTTTCCATTCACGTCAACCCTCTGTATTCTACCATTTAAATAAGATTCTAACAATTTCAGTGCCGATCCTCTAACTCCATAGTGGTGTAGTTTCCAGATCAGTGTCTCATGATTAACGCAGTCGAAGGCCTTAGATAAATCACAGAAGATACCTAAAGCATCTCGTGATTCCTCCCAGGCATCGAAAATACATTTTACTAGCTCGACTCCAGCGTCGGATGTCGAGCGACCCCGCGTAAAACCAAATTGCTTGTTATGCATTAAATTGTTCAAATTAAAGTGTCTTAATAATTGAGACAAAATTAACTTTTCAAAAATTTTACTAAATGTTGGTAGTACAGATATTGGTCTAAAGTTATTGGGGTCAGAAGTACTACCTGATTTAAATAAAGGAGTTATTTTACTATGTTTCATCAGATCAGGAAACTCACCGCAATCTACACTGTTATTGAATATAACTACTAAGTCAGGCGCTATGATATCTATGAGGGATTTGACAGCATGGACGGAGACCCCCCAGAGGTCACTAGTTTTTTTGACATTAATCGATTTAAACGCCTTTACTACATCTGAGGTACTGATATGTTCAAAATTAAGGTCTCTACTACATTCTGGGACGTTATCTTTTAACAAAGTAACGGCTGATGAGGGTGATGAGTTTAAAAACTTTGTAGTGGACACTGGTATATCGGTGAAAAAGTTTTCAAATTCTGTTGCTACATCTAAACTAGAATCTATAATTTTACCATCAATATTTAATTTAGGATCACTAATAGCATGCCTCGATTTACCAGTTTCCATATTAATTACCTTCCAGGTGGTTTTGATAATATCAGAACTAGTCTTGATTTTCTGGGATAAATAATTGCGTTTAGCAATATGACAATCAATTTTGAATTGCTTCGAATACTGTTTCACGTGTTCTTTAAATTCATCACTCGTATTAAACCGCCGCTCCTCGTACAAGGCGTACAGTGCTTGTCTGCGATTGTGTAAGTCCGCAGTAGCCCATTCACTAAATACTGGTGCACCGCCAGCCACGACCGATTTGGAAGTAAATATTGCATTATAATATGTCATAAAAGTTGCAAAGAATAAGTTATACATGTCGTTAGGACCCATGTCGGAAGACAAAAAGGGTAGCGCCTGAACTAGATTTTGTTTCATTCTTTCCACACGGTCCGTGGTTACCGGTACAAAAGTAATTTGATTTTTCACGATATTTTTCCTTAATATCTCAAACACAATCAATTGGCCTAAATGATCTGATTCCAGTTTACTAATTACACTATGCGTAGAAGGAAGAATATCAGTGAAAATATTATCAATACAGGTGGCGCTAGTAGCGGTCACTCTAGTAGGCTCCATAAATACGTGGTGGAGATGAAAAGATTTGAAAATATTCAACAATCTAATACTTATTGTTGAATTTTCCAAAATATTTACATTAAAGTCGCCGCATATAAGCAATTTCTTTCCAGAAAGAGATATCTTGAATAGAGCATACTCTATAATAATTTGAAAAACATCAAAATTACTTAAGGGCGGCCTATATACACAAACAACAATAAATTGCTCTAATTCTACTGCACTTAATTCTATGGTCCGTTCAACAGACAAGGATACAATGTCCTTACGTTCCTTAAATTTTAATTGATTATTTAAAATTATTAACGACCCACCATGTATGGAACTAAGTCTGGTGAACGAACTACCCACCTGGTGATTATTGAATTGGGGCATTATTTCATTACTAGTAAGCCAGTGTTCAGATATACATAGAATGTCAACATTACAACCATTTAAAAATAATTCTATCTGTAAATCTTTCCCTCTAATACATTGAATGTTTTGATGAACCAGGTGGATGTAATTTTTATTGCCAGAAAAGGAGTTCTCCTTTGTCTTAAAACTTAGTTTAAATCATTACACAATACTACATCTGACTGCTCAATAGAAGCAGAGTGATGTACCAAATTCTTGGTAGAAATGTCAAGTAAATAGGATAGTGACAAAACTATTTGTCGTTTAAAATAATTGGAAAGGTAAAACTTACCTTTTGTCGAAAAATACAAATTGCTAACATATTTGTTAGTGTCAATTATTCTAAACTTATCACTATATGTACACAGGTTATATAAGGCTAAATTTAAAATATATCTACTGTCATTTTCAGATTGTGGCAGTTGCTCACAGTAAGGAAAAGTGAACATAATAATTTCTTTCACTGTGAGTGTGTTTAATGTTTCATAAAATTTAATTAAATTATTTTTGTTCACTTTTCCTCTGTTTCCAATAAGAATAAGCAGTGTTGTCTGTAAATTAACATTACTGTCGTTTATAATTTGTTTTGAAATATTTTCAAGGCTACTATAGGGCAGACAATTGCTGATTACACTATGTCCCTTTAAATGTGAATTTAACAGCGGCCCCATGTTGGTTCCTGTCTCATCACAATACATGATAACACTTGGTTTTTTTTTTTTTTTTTTTTTCCCTCTGTGGCTTTCACTTCTTGCTGGGTTAGCAAGATGTATTTCGCCAATGTCGACGTGAAGGCATATCACACGATAGGAGAATGGTCGGTATTTATAATTTCGTGTTTTTGTGGGAGGATAGGTGTGGAACCTAAAACAAACAACATTTTATTTATGTTATGGACGGCACAGACAACACAAGACGTTTGTACAGTTATTAAGAAAAAGAGCGGGAAGATGGTGACAGTAAGTAAGGCATGCCAACATAGGAAAATTAGGAAAGATCATCAAAGTAAATATCTAATTAAATTAAAGAAAATTGTACTTCTACATCCTGATGTTATGGACAAGTAAATATTTGATAAGAATAGCAGTGAGAGGAGCATCCATAAAAGTTAACAAAGAAGGAAAATTGATAGGACGAGGGATATTTCGCGGTAATACATCGTACAGAGAATATGGGAACCTAGTGCAATTGAAAAAAATGTGATCCAGAGTTCCTTCATCAATACCGCATTCGCACAGTGAGTTATCCCTCACCCTTATTTTAGCAAGAAATACCGGAGAACAAACATGGCCTAGACGAAGCCGGCAAATAGTCGACGTGACCCATTTATTAGCAGAGCGGAACTTAAAAAACCATGGCTTACGGGGGATACTGGGTTGGATGTTACCGTAGTGTCTACCTTTCACTAGTCTAGAAGAATCCCATAGATCTTGCCAAGTATCTGACAAATTGGAGCGAGCAAGCATCATTAGGTCTGATGAGATTATACTATTGTGGCTGTGGGCCGAACCGACTGTGGTGGCATTTTTTGCCCAAATGTCTGCTTGCTCGTTACCTTCAATCCCGCAGTGACCTGGAATCCAAGCGATGGAAATTTCAGGCCCTTATTAGCACATCTATTTAAAATTTGCTTAATTTTTAGTATTACAGGGGATTTGATTTTCATTTGAAATTGATTGCCTGAAATTGCTTGCAGACAACTCTTGGAGTCCGAAAAAATAATGACTTTGGATATGTTGTGGGTTTCTACATAAGAAGCTGCCTCAAGGATTGCGATAGACTCTCCAGTGAATACAGAAGATTGTGGAGGACACCTGTGCGACAAAAGGATGGAGAATTTTGGAATCCACACCGCTATTCCCACACAGCCACCAGTCTCCAGCTTAGAAGCATCAGTATAAATTGGAAGGTAGTCTTGCCATTGAATTAGGAATTTATTAAATTTAGAATTCGCTGCCGGGTCATCCTTGCCTATACCAATATCCAATAAAACTGGTGGTTTATATAAAATTGTCTCAAACTCTACTTCAAATAGAGGATTTGTATTAGAAGTGTAGACTTGGGAGGGGAGATCTTTAACTTTTTGAAGACTATTCAAAATTCTTGGTGGATCCCTATGTGACCAATATGCATTTTCAGCTACCTCTTGCGATAGAGCCTCCAGGCGAGGCCTGAGGGGATGATTGGCGAAGCTGCAAGCTTTGAACATATAGCGGTCTGCCAAGAACTGCCTGCGGAGGGCAAGCGGAGGATCCACACACTCAACCTGCAAGGCATTCTTCGGTGAGGATTTCATAGCACCAGCTATAAGTCGCAGACACTTAGCCTGGATAAGGTCAAGTTTTTTAAGTGCTGTTTTGTTGCAGGGCTCCAGGACCAAAGATCCGTAGTCCATGTGGCTGCGTACTATGGCGTTATAAACTAGTTTCTGGCAGAATGGATGAGCACCCCACCAGACTCCGGAAAGGGCACGAAGGATGTTGATGCCTCTCTCGCATTTCCCTACTACATATTCCAGGTGTGGAACACCGGTCATTTTGGAATCAAGGATCACTCCAAGAAACTTAACAGTAGGTTTACTGGGGATAACCTCCCCTTCGCAGTCAAAATCTACAGGAGGGACTGTACGGCTTCTGGTGAAGGTGACTGAGCAACTTTTAGATGGTGAAAGAGATAGCCCATGTTCATCGAGCCAGTCTTGGAGATAACTGAGGCCCTCACTGAGATTGAGCTTTGCCATGTCAATTGTCTGGGCAGAGGAATATAGGACCAAGTCATCTGCATACTGTAGGACATTGCAAAATGGAGAGACTGTTTGTTCTAGATCAAATGTGTAGAGATTATAAAGAAGAGGGCTGAGGACTGAACCTTGGGGGAGACCCTGCCATACAGTTACAGGAGAGTGGTGGAAATTGCCAAATCGGATTTTGATGGAGCGCCCCATGAACAGCCTACATATAATGTGTACTAACCTCGCAGGAATGCTCAGCTGAAGCATTTTTGCTCTGAGCAGTGGGAGTTGTACATTGTCGTATGCTGCGGAAATATCGAGAAAGCAGCCGACGAGGTGGTTCTTTTTTGAAAGGGCAAGCCTAATATCTGTAGTCAGAATGCTTATGCTATCCATGGTGCATTTTCCTTTTCGAAATCCGAACTGAGAGTCGGCGATCAAACCCCTACTTTCTGCAAACCATTCCAACCTGTTTTTAATTAAATGCTCGAAAATTTTGGTTATAGTTGCAGAAAGAGCGATTGGACGGTACGACGTTGCTTCATGGGGATTCTTGCCGGGCTTGAGAATGGGGATGACAACGTGGGTCTTCCATTCATCAGGAACTTCCCCAGACATAAACGATGAATTCAGTAAGCCTAGAAGAAGTTCTTTGGAGTAATTGTTTAATTTAGTCATGAAGCAGTACGGGATACCGTCTTCGCCAGGGGAGCTATTACGCAGTCCATCCAAAACAAGTTGCAGTTCAGTTAATGTGTATGGTTCATCGAGTGGGCCTAACGGGACAGGTGGGAAAGGAGGGTTCACGCAAGATTCTGTTGGAACCGAAGGAGGGGCAATTTTGTTTATGAATTCCTCCATCCAGGTGGAGGGATCTGGAGAGGAAGGGCTGTCAGACTTAAAAGAACCTCTGAATTTCTTAATATTATTCCAAACTAGAGATGGAGGGGTCCTGGGATTCAGACTCTTGCAAAAGTCCTTCCACCCTTGTTTTTTTGTTTTATTGAGAAGACGCTTGGTGCGGGCTGATATTTTCTTAAAAGTTATAAAGTCCTCAGAGAGCCCGGACGAGTTGTAAGTTCGTTCTGCGATCTTTCTCTCTTTGACCGCTGCCGTGCACTCAGGAGTCCACCAAGGAGGAGATGGGATATTGCAGTTACGAGAGTTTTTTTTGGGGATATGTTCATCTGCAGCCTCCAAAAGGGACAATTTAAAATAGGAAGATTTTTGTTGAACATTTAACAAATGAAAATCTAGTTCCCTCAGTTTTTGTTCCACGGAAAGTAAAAAGTTAGGCCAATCAGCTTTATCAATTTTGTATTTAAGGAGGGGGGCGGGGGCAGGTAAAGGGAGCACGGAAGATGGGTTATAGATAATTATTGGGAAATGATCACTGCCGAAAGACTGATTCAGAACCTGGAGGGAGAGCGAACAAGACAAGTCGGGCGAGCATGCGACTAAGTCGAGAACTGATTGGGGATCCTGCCCGGGGTACACTCGGTGAGTGGGCGTGCCATCATTGATGACCGAGGTGTTAATATCATCAAACAAGTCCACGAGGAACCCGGAGAATAAGTCGCTATGTGAGGATCCCCAGGAGATATTATGGCAGTTAAAGTCGCCTAAGATAAGAAGAGGGGGGGGGACAGAGAAAAAAATAGTAGACAGATCAGGAATTAGGTTCAAATTTGGGTGAGGGATATAAATGGCTATAAAATTTATTCCCATGATAGACGCAGCTACAGCGTTAATTTGATCTGTATGGGGGGGAAGAGTAATTTGGGAATAAGAATATTTTTTGCTAATCAATAATGCACAACCAGCGAAGCCGTCGTCACGGTCGTCCCGGAGACAGGCAAAACCCGGAATCCTAAAGCGGGATTCCGGACTCAGCCACGTCTCCACGACGGCCGCCACGGAAATAGAGTGGTTATTGATTAGATATATAAGGTCACTTTTTTTAGAGTTAATACTGCGGCTATTCCATAGGAGATAATTGGCCTGGGGAGCCATTGGCGAAGGAAAGTTTTTTAGCAAGGGTCAACATAAGAGGGGCAACGTCGGGCGGTAAGCAGTCGCTCCACTTGGCGACTATGTTTGTCAGTAATTTGAAGAGCAGTTCCATCATATCGTCGTTCGGGGTCTCAGCGTCCAAGCGCTGGGACAGAGCGAAACCGTTCGGAATTTGGGAAGATGGCGGGGCTACGATGTTTTGGTGGGCTTGACGATCAAAGCCGGGAGACAAAGGGGTTCTACTCCTTGGATGACGAGCTACCGATTGACGGTATGATCTCGTGAAATTGTGTTGAGGGGGCGAAGGTGGGCATGAGGAAGGAGACTGCCATGGAGCTTGTGGCGAAGTATCGAACATGACCTTTGCCACGTCGGCATAGGGTCTTCTGACAGCAGGGTGACAGGAAGCAGCCTCTTGGTAGGAGATGTTTTGCTCGGACATGGTTTTTTTTATTAATTTTTGGCGGCAGAATTCTGGGCAGCGCTGGTCCGTGGCAAAATGTCTGCCTGTACAGTATATACAGGTGACATGCTCCGGAGCAACGTTACAGCCGTCACCAGGATGGTTGTGAGCGCACTTGTAGCAGCGAGCATCTGACCGGCATTGGGTTTGGATATGGCCAAACCGAAGACACTTTCGGCACTGAATGGTTGGGAGCACATACACCTCTACCATCAAGGAAGTATAGTATGCATACAATCTCTCCGGTAATGACTGACCCTCAAAAGTGGCCACTACAGATTGGGTTGGGACCCACGTAGGGGGACCACCCTCTCTCAGAACCTTCCGTTGGAGGCGGCGAGCTTTTAGAATCCTACCGTTGCCTTCTTTCAGCTCGGTAGCGGCGACAAATTCGTCCATTGACCATTCCGTAGGGACTCCACGAACGAGCCCCATGCGAGAGACCTGGTATGTGGGAATGTTAGCCGTAAGTTTGTTCCTAGATAAACATGGGTTAGAGAGGATATCATTTGCTGCCTCTGCCGAACTGAATTCAACCGAGACGCGGTTCCTGCCAATTGACTTTATACCGTTTTTTTTAATGCCCTTAATGTTATCGCGATTGAAAATTAGTCCAACCTTTATTGGCTGTAATGAGATTCCCGAATTAGCAGATTCCATCTCACGAGCTATGTGCACAATAAAGGGGGCTCTGTCGTCTAAACTGTATTTGCGAGCCTCGTCTAGATCCGGGTGCTTGTACATAAGAGGGTTAGCCGAGTTTACTTCGGTATCCTGCATAACCCTTTTTTCTTTGGGTTCTATTACCGTGTCGGACGGCGACCGCTCCAGAGACTTAATGTTTCGTTTCCGACTCCAATGTTCTACTACTGAGCCCGAATCGACTTTGAAGGAGTCGCCGCCCGGATCGGGGGGCTTCTCCTTCTCATTGCCCTCCATGTGAATCTCTTAATTAACTACACCTTAGACCTACTTATTTATACACCTAATGTAAGTAATATATATTAATAAACCACCACCAATTGGTAAAACTACAAGGATTTGTTATTTAAAAAGGGATATAACCTAAAAATTGACCCAGACTCACTAAACGCGCTTCTGCCAATCTGTCGTCGCGTCCATAACACTTGGTTGTGAGTTAGGTGTGCTTGACATGTTGTCGAAGGAACTGTCATTGTTGGATTTTTGTGGTAAACTGGCACACAGGCTCGGTTCTAGTACACTAGTGGACAAATTATCACTCGCTTGTTTACATAAGCAGGACTGATTATTTGTCAGTGACTCAAACCGCTCTGAATTATAATTAATTTGTGATATCAAATCATCCATGGCCAATGAATATTCATGTATAATTTTTTTCGAATTGTCATTAATTATGTGTAATGACTTAATTGAATCCTCTAAACTTTGAATTTTGAGTTTTAATGTCTGTGTGTCAGTTTCATATTTTAACCTACTATTTTCTAACTGAGCACAATACATATCTACCTTATCCACTAGATTTACATTTAGTTTGCAGGATCTCAGTTTCTTAAAAAACAATTTGTTTTGTTTTGACAACTTTTGCACTTTCTTTATATACCTATTGATCCTTATATACTTTTTTAGTTTTTTACCGCTACAATTTACTAACCTTGTTGTAGTGGAAGTATCACAATCAATGGCAGTCACAGGGTGTTCTATTGGAGCGGTAACCAACTGCGGGACCGGTCCAACAAGTTCTTCAAATAAGCTCTGGGTGTGAGCCGCTGCACTCTCGTGTTGGGCCTCCTGAAGCTCGATGATTTGCTCGTTGGCATCATGCAGCGCTCTCTCCAGTGTGTTGATCTGCTTTAGGGCCTGCTCGTACTCAGCGCTACACTCAGTGAACCTATCAACCGTCTCCTGAAGCTTGGCCCACTCACATTTTAAATTATCATACTCACATTCTAACGTACATAGTTCCTTTTTTAACTTATCTCTACTCTCAAGTACCAATAACAGTTCCTTCTCACTATCCTCTCTCTCACTCAGCAATTGTGCACACAACTCCTTGGAATTTTTTAATTCTAGTAATGTTATTTGAAGTTTATCAAGCTCCTGTTGTTGGCGAGCTGCGGCTGCTCTTCGGGTAAGCATTATAGATATGTATTAATAAAGAAAAGGAGAACAGAACAAGAAGATACTTAACAGGGAGTTGCTTACACAAGCTAAGTGATTGAGGTACTTACATGAAATAGTAACGCAAATATGTGCACATACTGTGTTTTAATCTTATTATTTGATAATATAAACACAAAAACAAGTAGATATTATTGCAAAACGAACACAGATTTCGAATTTATAACCTATAACGGTCAAAAATCCGAAGTATTGCGAGACACTTGTAAACGTCACTAAAACACTTCACTTGTTATGTATATATTAAGATTACGACTAAAACTATTGAATGCACACCTAACGAGCTAAATATTACACGATATACTATTAAATTAGCAATAAATAAGTGGGACCTAGCGAAATCAGCTGCTTATTCTTTGCCAGCCAGTGTTCTGCGTTTAACTGTGTAGTTACAAGTATTTTGAAAATGACTCATATAGTTAAGTAGTGTAGAACTTATTTAAGAAATTAGGCGAAAATTGACTATCCCCATCCTTACCTCCGAAACAAAATGCCCTTGAAAAATAAATATGCAGAATAGTGCAAGAATTTAATAAAGACAACGAAATCACGAGAAACCAAGGAACCGTCATTTTATTTGTATGCTTGGCTGAAATATGGAAGGTACTTGAATTCGAATTTGCCATCGTTCAAGACTACTACGCAGGTTGGTTTTATATCTAATACAAAATCTTATTGTTGCAGGCACGGCCACAGAACCTGGGTGTTGTCAAGCTATTTATATAGAGTATAAAAAGTCTGTCAAACAATTGAACTTCTTGAGAAGGGCTAAAAGGGCTGTTAAATTTTCAAAAAGCGAATCTTCTGAAAAACTAACACAAAAAGTTCATCCATTGGCAAAAAAGATAATGTGGATGCAAATAACTCAGAATGAAAGAAAAACAAAAGGCAGACGATTTTCTATCGATGAAAAAATGATTGCCTTGTCGATATTAAAACAAAGCCCAAAAGCATACAGATTTCTAAAAAAAAAATATTTATCTTGCCATCAAGAAACACGTTGAACAAAATGGTATCGTCATTGAGCGTGCAACCCGGCATCAATGATCAGATTTTTAACGCTACTAAAAATCAGGTAAGTACTTTACATATGCTTTAAAGTGTTTTCAAATAGCCTTGTGGGTTAAGAACACTTAATGCGTAATCGCGCCGCCGGTGCTTTTTAGGGTTCCGTACCCAAAGGGTAAAAACGGGACCCTATTACTGAGACTTCGCTGTCCGTCCGTCCGTCTGTCTGTCACCAGGCTGTATCTCAAGAACGGTGATAGCTAGATAGTTGAAATTTTCACAGATGATGTATTTCTATTGCCGCTATAACAACAAATACTAAAAATAAAATAAAATAAATATTTAAGGGGGGCTCCCATACAACAAACGGGATTGGTTGCGTTATTTTTGCACCTCATTTGTATGGGGCGCTATACATACCAGGTGCAAACTTAACCACTTAAGGATGTAAAGTGTTTGTACGGAACCCTCGGTGCGCGAGTCCGACTCGCACTTGACCGGTTTTTTCTGTCCACTGAGCAGCGTATACCAACACGACGCGTTGTCTATTGGCCGGGTGCATGACGTTAGCGCCACCTAGCGTTCACAACTTTGGAGGGGGTCTGTCAAAAGTGTTAAATAATGGACGCAATAAAATGAAGGTAAAAAATTGAAAATATTGATTGTAGAGCACCTAACAAGTGCAAAATCTGTTTGTTTTTAATGTGAAACACATTTGGTTCTTAGCTTTATTGAAGAAAGTAATTATTATATATGTGTTTAATATTATTATGTCAATTTACTTCTTTGTTGTTTCCTTACAAATTAAAGGAAAAAAATAATGTTTTATTATGTTTATTTTCAGATAATTGAAGAATTACTACTATTTTCAAAACTGGCTTCCAAAGCATCGGTCAGAACATAAGGTTTCAGCCTCAAACCGAGAGTAAAGGGAAGCTGTTAGTTTTGGCACATTAATAAACAAACAATAAGTAACATTTACAAATTATAAGTAATTTTACATTTCATATTTTTGTAACATTGTAATAATTCTATCATAATAATATTATTGCACTAAATAGATAAAAATATGTTCAGTTTAATACACTTACTTTATTTTTCTAGCAACAGCGATCCAATTCATTTTCTGATCTTGTTTCCAACTCGGTGTAGGAAAGCATAACATTTGCAATTGCTATTTCGTCCTGTATTATTGCAGTTTACCACACAATTACACCTATCGTGACCCATTTTACTTATTTCAGTTTCTTATTTTATAGTACAAAACGTAAGCATTATAACTGAAAAGTATGACGTTTGACAGAAACAGAGAGGCCATAGTTACCACTTTTAGCCACATAAAGCGCTGCGATCATTTTCGCTTTCCCTACGCGACCTCTGCACCCGGCCAATAGGGGCGTTAGCCGCGATTCGCGACACAAACGCATGCCGAAGACGCATTTGTAAAACGCAGCATTTTCATGCAATACATGATACATGAATTTTGTCGCATAACTTCAAACTCGGATACATCCGATAATTAATAATTTGCTACTCAGAATATTTTTTTTAAATTTTTCAGACTTTTTAGTTCAAAAGTAATTAAATTAGCAACTTTGTATTTTCAAATTCACCTAAAAATATTTGTCAGGTACTTCCACTCTATACCTACATGTATTAATAGATTTATTTATTTCAGGTTGAAAACTGGCAAGAAAATAAAAAATACTGCTCCATTATTTTTGACGAGATGTCGCTGGAGCCCGGATTGGACTACGACAAATCCAAGGACCATATAAACGGCTTCGTCCATTTAAATAAGAACACAAACCAGTTTTCAGACCACGCTCTAGCCTTTATGGTTAGAGGCGCAGTACATAAGTGGCAACAACTTGCATACTACTTCTGCGAAGGTGCCACTAGAAATGAGGACCTTAAAATAATTTTACAAAAAGTCATCACTGCTGTTATTAACACGGGCTTGCTACCAGTAGCAGTCATCTCAGAGCAGGGGCAATATTTTCAGTCTACTATGAAGAGCCTTGTTGAAGACACCCACAGGGACCAGATTAATACCGAAAGACCTACTGGTAAATAAAGCTTTTTTAATTGTATCTGACCCTAAACATAATTTGAATGTTGCATCGACTGTAACTGTTGATCATTAAAACAAAATATATTTCAATATCTTATGCACACAGTAGGAACAATACCAAGTACATAAAATATATATAATTCTGATTCTTGAGTCAAAATGATATTGTTCCCAGGGGCTATTTTGTCTATCTATGCATATACGTGATAAATTGAATAAAACCGGTCAAGTGCGAGTCGGACTCGCGCATCGATGGTTCCTTACAAACACTTTTCATCCTTAAGTGGTTAAGTTACGTTTGCACCTGGTATGTATAGCGCCCCATACAAATGAGGTGCAAAGTTAACGCAACCAATCCCGTTTGTTGTATGGGAGCCCTCTTGCAATAGAAATACATCATCTGTGAAAATTTCAACTTTATTAAACAAAGTTCTTTCCTTCTGTCTGTCCCTATGTATGCTTAGATCTTTAAAACTACGCAACGGATTTTGATGCGGTGATTCAGAAGGTTTATATGTATAATGCATAATATAGCATTGCACCCGCGCGAAGCCGAGGTGGGCCGTTAGTTATGAATAAATCATGATTATTTATGATTATGATTATGAAATCACGATTTGATAATCATAATCCTATAACACAAGCTTTCTTGAGCTTAATTTGGGACTAGGTTGATTTGTGTGAAGTTGTCTGATATTTATTTATTATTAAAAAGTGTGATTAGTGTCTATGATGATCCCTTATATTTCAGCCAAAGCTGGACAAATATCTGTCATCGCTGCGCCGCCCGCAACCGGCCGTGGCTTCCTCTACGATGATAGGCAACAACAGCACTTCTACAGGCCACGGTGAGGCTGACGGTAAGATCGCGAAATAAACGCACCTTATCTAAATAATTCATAAATAAGGTAGACTAGCGCCATCTAGTGTCGAGTAGATATTACAATCTTTGTCAATCGCTGCGTCGCCCGCCACTAGTTGTCGCGTGTTCTACAATACAACAGCACTTCTAGTTGCAACGACGTGGTTAATGGTATGTATGAAAAAAAAACTCTTCTAAAGCTTTGGTAATGTAGAGTAGCGCCCTCTATTGCTCGGTAGGAGTAAGTGAAATGTTCCTACTACCCCATACTAGATGTCGCTAGTTTCGTCACAACATGAATGAATTATTCAAGAAGACTGCCAATGCCTATGTAACAGTCTCGTTCCATCGACCTATTACTTATTATTTATTTATTTTTGTGGCAACGCACTTGACTCCTCTGGTGTGGCAGGTGTCTATGGGCGACGGTGATCGCGCACCATCAGGCGATTCGTTTGCTCCTATGACTTATTTTATATTTATTTTTCACACAGAAGAGCATCTGGCACAGCTGATGCAATGCCGCGGCGATGCTCTCTGGTCGGAGTTGTATGCGCGCCGCAGCCTTAGTGACGTCACTCAGCAGCAAAGGAGAACCTACTCTCGATAATAACAGGTATGTACAATGCGTGTTTACATACATTTCTAACAATAAATTTCAAACAAAAATTGGTTGTCAGTAAAGTTTACGGACGATAATTTAACGTAATAACGCAATGATGAACAATTGCATACTTTTATGAATTGAATGCCGGCCGATGGAGTGGAAGGGAGATTAGATGTGTCACAAGCCGAACGCTTAGGCCGATCGTGCCTCTCTATCGCTTGTTCCGCGCTCTCGCTTACACGCTCAGCTCAGGTGGAACGTGACAAGGAGTCATGCTTTTTCGTGCGAGGTTAACGCGCTGGACCGGCAACCCAGAGGTACCGGGTTCGATTCCCGGTCTCTTCCACCATGTAACTCATTACAAATTTTCTGTAACCTTTAATCTTTATGTATCAATGGTTTAATATTACACATAGTGTTTATTTTTTCTGCAACACGTTATTGAATATCTTAGGCCGAGCTTCCAGACTGTCCTGAGCCACAGCGGCACTGCAGTGTACGTTGGCACTAGAAGCACTGCAGTGTACGTTGGCACTAGAAGCACTGCAGTGTACGTTGGCACTAGAAGCACTGCAGTGTACGTTGGCACTAGAAGCACTGCAGTGTACGTTGGCACTAGAAGCACTGCAGTGTACGTTGGCACTAGAAGCACTGCAGTGTACGTTGGCACTAGAAGCACTGCAGTGTACGTTGGCACTAAGGTGGAAGTGCCGTGAAATGACCCGTTTGGCGCAGCAACGTTTAGCACTAGCTGTCGATGCTTTAAACGTGAATACATAATATACATATCTTTGACGTCGCAGTTGGCGCAGTTAATGAAATAATGAACTTTATTCTGCAAGTAGGCCACAAGGGCACTTACATGTCTACTGGCATTTCACAAGAGGAAACCACTGTTGAAAAGAAACGCCGAAAGAAACTCAACAGCGAGTCATTTTCTCAAAAAACTCACTCAACTATTACAGTAATATGAACTTAATTTGTACCTTTCTTAACAATTTAGGCGTACCTATATGTAGTCCTCGAAGAAAACGTATTAAATGTGTATTTTAAGATACAAATTTAAGAATAAAATGGAGCCTACAAGAAAGTATGACGGTTTGTCCCAATTTATGTACGTTTTATATGCTTTCTTATTAGAAGTAGGGACACCTAAAAGTGGCCAGGTAAAATCTAACCCGAATTGAGGAGTCAGTTTGTAGTGCGCCCGCCTACAAGCCGGCACAAATATTCGAGTTCATCACACAAATATTTGCCCTTGCCGGGATTCGAACCCAAGACCGTTGGCTCAGTAGCCAGTTGCTTAACCACTGCGCCAACCGCGTCGTGCATAAACTATTATTTTATGTCGCCGATTGACAACCAAAATTCACTAAGTAAGAAATACGTACTCGTAATTGTCAACATAAAAATCTAAATAAAAGAACGACAAAAAATCCAAATAAAATAAATAGTAAAATAATATAGAATCAACATAAATTTATGTCACATGTGTAAAAGCACTAAGAAATATTGAAATGTTCTAGCGGAAGAGACCGGAAGTGGAACCCTCTAGATTACCGTTCCAACGTGTCAACCTCTCCACCACCCCAACTGTAAAATACAATTTAACACGAGTCCACTAGCCTATAGTGTAACATATAATCAATAAAATGTTATTATATATGCAGGAAGCCAAGAAAGACGAGACCAAGAGCGTGGTCTCATCCCTAGCGGTGACGGAGCGGAGAATACAGAACGTCAGAGAGCGCCTGGCCGCCATCTTTAGCGCGTGCCGTAGCGATCAACAGTAGAGGTAATGGTGGAAATGGGTCCATCAACTATTTACTACCACTCGTTGCCATGGTGATGTCCCCTGTGCCACTTTTTAAAACTACGATTTTCCGTGGTTACTTTTACCAAAAACTTTGTAAATGCAGCAGTTATGAGCCCAATCTTATGTAAATTATTAACACTTTCCTAAGAAGTTTAACTTTAAGGCGACGGGTAATGCGAAACTAGCGCCACTTTCGATTTTTTTCTTATACCTTCATAATCTGATATTTTTAGAAATACCTGACGTCTAGGAGCTAACAAAACACCTTTAATATTGATTAAATCCCTATACACAATTTGTTCACTGTAGTTCACCCACAAATCTTGTTCACGTCAAAAGCGGCCACAATAGTTTTGGGCAAGTTTTTAGAGACAACTAAAGAACAAGAAATTGTGTATTTATAATGATTTAATAAACACTAAAGGTGTTTTTCCTGCTCCTAATATCTTGCAATTACTGAAAATGGATCTGGTTTGGAAGATATAATAAAAATTCGTAAGTGGCGCTAGTTTCGCAATACCCGTCCCCTTAATTACTAGGTATTGTCCCCTGGTTCATGGGATAGAATAACAACAGGGAAAAGTTAATCCACCCAAAATGCAGGATGGAAAGATGAAACAATCTATCCATACTATTATAAAATTGTATGGAATATAAGAAAGTCACCCTAGACCGATAGAGCCGTGCCCCCTACGATTTTGTGGCCAATCACTGAAAGGAAAAAAACGCGGCTGCCACCTGACTTTCGCGTGACGCTATCTGCAGCCGCTGTAATATTCTTACACTCGACATGGAAAAGTACATTGTTGTAGAGGCTGTAAAGTAAGCAATAGATGAACGAGTAAATTTTGAAGGCCGACCCGCAGGGGAGGCCTTCGATAATACGAGTTCATCTATTGTACTTTCAGCCGAGACTGAACAGAGTGCTTTTCACGACTACTGCGAGGAAATACATTAAAATACGAGTATTTTATATACTACACTCGGGTGCAAAGAAATCGGACCACCCCAGCATTTTTAACAATTTTCCAATTTCTGTAAAAACTGTAAGGGTGACCATAACATATTATATACCATATGAATGGTAAGCTTTTCCTCTATAAATTCATCTGATTTCCGAAGGTGTGCGGCCAATACGTTCAGATTTTCAGGGCTTAGAACGTTACCGCCCTAAAAATGCGTACTGGAGTAAAACTTTTGCCTAAGGGGAAAACTGTGGTTCTAAGGAAATGGAGGCAAAATTAAAACAAATTTCAGCAATTTAATATCGTGTATTGCCTCCTCTAGCCCTACGACAGGCAGTCATACGGTTTTTCATCGACCTTATTAATTTTCTTACGGTATCTTGAGGGATGCCCGCCCATTCTTCTTCGATCGCATACCTAAGCTCCAATAAAGTTTCAGGGGCGGGATCTCTGGCTCAGATTCTTCTTTTCAGCTCGTCCCAAATGTGCTCGATCGGGTTCAGGTCAGAACTTCGTGCTGGCCACTCCATAACGCTGATGCCCACCTCCTCCAGGTAGTCCGTAGTGGTCTGGGCTGTATGCGGCCGTGCGTTATCTTGCATGAGGATGAAGTCATCGCCGATAAAACCCTTAAATGGAACCACATGATCAGCCAGGATTTCCTCTACGTATCGAGGAGCAGTCAAACCGCCCGCATTTCGCCTTGTACCTGGCCCTGTGATGAACACAATGTCCGTCTTCGCTTCCAGAGAAATGCCAGCCCAGATCATGATTGACCCGCCACCATAGGCAACACGTTCCTCGATGCACCATTGAGAAAACCGCTCCCCAGGCCTCCGGTAAACTCGTGCTCGTCCATCATTACCGAACAAAGTTATCCTGCACTCGTCGGAGAAAAGTACGGACCTCCATTGCTGAAGGGTCCAATCTTCATGTTCGCGAGCGAAGACACGTCGTGCACCGCGGTGTCCTGGGGTAAGTTTTGGGCCATTGGCAGCCCTGTGAGCTGTCAATTCCTTCTCCTTCAGTCTTCTTCTGACAGTCCATCGGCTGATAGACACATTCCGGGTCTCTCGGAGCTTCTGCTGAAGCTGAACAGCATTCAATCTACGATTTCGTAGCGAGGAAACAGCGATAAAACGGTCATCTCTCTCTGAAGTACTGCGAGTTCTGCCTGTTCCGGGTCTTCTGGAGAACGTCTGATCTTTGCGGAACCTCTGGTACACACGTTGAACTGATGACTTCGATAGGTTCAGTTGTCGAGCCACTTCACGTTGACTAAGCCCACTCTGCAACAGGGCAACTGCTTGGGCGGCTTCATTTGGGGTAGTATCCATGTTTCTTCAGTTTTTCAGGGTCGAGTCGATGAGAGCAGTGTTCAGGAAGACGTATCAATTACAAATGATGCATAAACAATGATAATTACTGGTTTTATGCCTAATGGTACGTGGCCAATTAGTGCATGCGTTAACGAGGCAGTTGGAGGGGGGTGATTTCCACGCCCACATTTTGCACAATATCCATTCCCGCCCTTGAATATTGGTGTCATTTGATAGGGCAGAAAATTATCTATCACGTGGTATTTAAATTGTTACGGTCGAGCTTACAGTTTTAATAGAAAATGGAAAACTGCTAAAAATGCTGGGTGGTCCGATTTCTTTGCACCCGAGTGTACTATGTAAACTAGGCGCCTTGTTGCAGCCTCATTTTTGTAAAAATTAGGGCTATTTTATACGTAAAGCTGATTGTGCCCCCGGATTCAAACGACGCAACGACGATTTTAAACCCATTTATTAAGAAATAACAAAAATATTAAAACTTACCTCACTTTCAACAAAATTTAAACATTTAGTCTAGGTTACACTTGGTTACACTCAGCTAAACAACTCAACTATACATTCTACACTGAAAGATCATTGTAGCGTTAGGCGTCAATATTAATATACGTTCCTAATATTATTTATTTCGCGAGTCAAAGAGAACATTATTAAATTAAGCACATCACAAAACCAATATTTAATATTTACTAAACAATACATTTGCTTTTTTTAAATATGGCGGCTGCCTTGTAGCGCATGCGCGCATCGTAATGGAGTCATGGCTTTTAAGCCGAATTAAAAAATATTATGAACTCAATATATAATTATAAAATTTTATGTGTTTATTTGTTAAAAACTGTTAATTTGTTGAAAAATAAGTAATTGCAGTAATTAGGAAATTGTTTTACGCCCCATTACTAATTTTAAAATATAAATGTTCATGATTTTCGGGGTAAAACCTTTTTAACGAAAACGTTTTAAAAAGTAAACCTGAGGAGTATTATCTTACTTAAGAAAATAAACTCCTTTGCGGGTATTTATAAGTTTAAGAGAAAAATACACCTCATAAATGACGCATTCTCATTGGTCAATTTAATTTGACATGCAGCAGATGATTAAGCTTTGATTGGTTAAATTGTCGTTTGAGCCGGCCGAGAAAATAACTCCGAAATATTTTCTAAAAAGTCGTATCTTACTATGAAATTCATGTGTAGATACGAACTGTGACCCTAAGGTGCTACATTGTTGTCGTGTTGGGAGCTAACATAGATATACAGTTTACAAATGAACATATAAGAGCTGTTTTGTGTACTGGATTCAGGTATTCTATAACCACATTTTCGAGCAGTGTCGTGAAAAATATTATTCTGGTAGGTATTCATAGTTATTATACTGGAGTTTGTCGTGAATATTTAATATTGTTATTATATTGATTACCTTCAAATATTTTAATTATGATATGAAGGGTTCAAATTGTGTCTTTAACTTCGGCATGTATTTAACGCGGCGACAACTAAATCAGATTTAGGGATTTATAAAAAATTAAAGGGGATAGCAAAAATAATAAGTTGGCGACTAATTGCGGAGACTATTAAAGTAAAAAGTAGCAGCTAAGTAATCCATTTTGCGGCTTTGTTTCAATATTAAACTAGCATCGAGTTATTGTTTTGGCGACTGAATTAACTAATTAAGCGGAAACATGACAGCGGATAAAAAGTTGAAAATGGCCTACTCTAATTGTTCAATGGAGATTACATATAAAATAAATCAAGGTCATAAAAAAAATACTTTGTGCGACAATTTAAGAGCTTTAATCAAAGTTGAAAATTGCATGTATAAATAATAATTTTGGTCTATAGTTTTATTTAGTGGCTCTGATTTTGGTCAATTTTTCGTCAGGTGTGATGTCATATTGACACCTATTTTTTATGATTCTATCGTATAGAATACGTTAAAATAAACGTGTTTTGTATGGACAACTTTTTTCTAAGCTTAATAATTACCGAGATATGGACTCCTAAAACCGACAATATTTTTTTGGATATTGTGTCAGACTCTGCCTTAGCTCCGGCTTTTTATATACACTCTAGGGGTAGGGCAGACAAGACCACGTGGAATCGGGGTTGACAGCTTCGGTTCTGAGGCAAGTCTTATGATAATGCAATGCTTATTTTAGCGTAGCGTGTTTTAGCTAGATTCGGACTAAAATAAGCGTGTTTTGTATGGGCAAAACATTTTTACCTAAATTTATCGCCGTTTTCATTAAATTATGGTTTCGAAAACTAAAAAAATAACTCCCCATTACTTTTATATAGTACCCATTTTAATATTTAAGCTGCCAGCAAATCAAAGCCCAAAATGCTTTTTTAGATGGAGACCTGTAGTTGCCACTAATATAAAGTTTGTTATCCTTCTGCTAATATTAGTCGCCAAGTCATTATTTATAGTACCTCACCTATGATTTCAGTAATCTTGTTTATTATTTCTGCTACCTTAAAGTAGCTGCCATTATTTGAATTTTAAAATATCCTTAGTTTAAAGCTCATTTAATATAAATGATTGCCAAAATATTTAATCGCTGACAAGTTATTATTTTAGTTGCAAATAGTTTGCTGCTCTTTAATTTTTCTGTCGCCGCGAAAATAATAAGCCTTTAACTTCATATCGTAATGTTTACGACATGCGCCAGTAGATGGCGCGTGTGGTCATTTAAATCGCGCTAACGTTTGTCTTTCACAAATTACATAGTACATACTTGATATACATATGACAGTATTACTAAATACCCAACACTTTTTTATATTTAATTTTTGAGCGTCCACGCCCGCAAATACCAGCGGACGTGGTTAAACACCTTAAGTAGTATGTACAACTACCCGTGAAAGCAGTGTTGCTAGATGTGAAATTCTTTAGAGTACAGAGTACTTTACAGTGTTGCCAGATGACATTTATGAAAATCCGTAGGGTGAGACAAAAAAGTCTGTAGAATTCCGTAGATTGTCGCTTGAAAAATCCGTAGTTCTACAGACTTTTTTTCCAATGCTTCATTTGACTATACTGAAGCTTAAAATATTATTAAAAGTTAGTAACTTTTGCAAACAAGTAGGTGGAAAAACAAAAATCTAATATTTTTGAACATTTGTCTATAGCTTATTCATCGTTTAGAAAATTAAATTTAATAAACGGACCACCGAGTGAAAGTGCATGATTAGTCTGCGGGTATTTCAGGCAGGATTACAATTAATTCTCGCAGAAAAAGTACATTCCGTTTCGTTTATGTCATGTTTCTGTGATAAATAACAGTAGTCTGAAATTCCGTAGATTCACCAATCGTTTCCGTAGGTCTGGGCACACAGCCTAAATTCCGTAGATCTACGGATTTTTCCGTAGTTCTGGCAACACTGGTACTTTATTTATACTGAAATAGAGAACAATCTCTGGGCCTCAGATCGGTAACAGCATAACTAACGCCATCTATAAATAATCTCTAGTTGGAACTATTGCTGATGTATGGGTGACGATAGCTGCGAGCTACAGAATCTACAGATATAGCGCATAATGGTATGCCATATTTTGTTTCGGAAAAGCTCGTTTTTATATTTTTATCTTAACTTTCTCCCCGAAAGTTTTTCAAAACGATTTTTTCCGACAAAATATGATGCAAAACATTATTACACTATATCTGTAATAGTATTCATTTATTAAACATTAGGTACAAGCCATGTTTATTACAGAGGATGTTAATTATTATAGTATTGTATACCGTTTCCACCTTAGGGCATTAGACCAACTGGTTTGTTTTTTGTTGGCTAAATGCTCTAAGGTTTCCAACAGCCATGACATTCACGCAGCTGACCAGCATCAGGCAACTGGAAATAGGGACATATATTAAAAATAGAAAAAAATTGATATACAGTAAGTCGAAAAAATCTGTAGAATTCCGTTGATCGTCGCTTGAAAAATATACCGTAGTTCTATAGACTTTTTTTAAATGCTTCATTTGACTATACTGAAGCATAAAAATCTTATTAAAAGTTAGTAACTTCTGCAAAAACATAGGTGGAAGAGCAATAAAAATCGAATATTTTTGGACACCTAGTCCGTAGTCTGTTCATCGTTTTGAGCTTGTAAGAGAATGAAATTAATTACAATTTATTATTCGCAGAAAAAGTAGATACATTCCATTTCGTTCACGTCATAATATTGGTGATAACTAAAATTAGTCTGAAGTTATTTCCGTAGGTCTGTGCACTAGGCCTTAAATCCATAGATCTACGGATTTTTCCGTAGCTCTGGCAACGCTGCTTCTAAGAAACCATGGTACAGTCGCCATCAGATATATCGTAGCATATAAGGCGTTCATAAATATCTGAACACGACTCTTATTTACTGGGCGTTACAGTACATGTTCAGATATTTATGGACGCCTTATATGCTACGATATATCTGATGGCGACTGTACAAGAAAATAAGGTGTATGACTTTCTACGTCACTGAATAGTTGCCACTCTTTGATGACAAAATAATTATAGCAAATAAAATGTTTGGCGCCAATCGCACAAAAAATAAACATTATGTTGTGAGGTGAGGCCCTATTCCTATGTTTTTTTTTTTCATATTGATGATTTCAACTTTCAACCAACTTTTTGAAGTGAATAATACTTTCCCCGAGTTCTAGGTAGTAACAGCTATTTCATGTTTTCATTGCGTGCTGTCGAAAATAAGTTGAAAAAACCAGGTTTGGTCAATTTCAAGTAGATTTTGAAACGTACACATTATTTCACATATGAATGCAAAATAAAGCGATTGTTTTTAATAAAATACGTCCGGGGGAAAAATTAGTTTTACGCCAAATGCAAAATGTCCGGCTTAAAAATACCTAGCTTAGATTAAATAAATAAATGTCGGACAACTTCACACAAATCGATCTAGTCCCCCAGTGAGCTCTAGTAGGCTTGTGTTATGGAATGACCGAGGCACAAATATTCGAGTTCATCTCGCAAATATTTGCCCCATGCCGGGACTCGAACACAGGTCCGCCGGCTCAGTGGGCAGCTGCTTTACCACTTCGCCAACCGCGTCCTCAATAGATTGTTTGTTGATAGAAGTTATATAAATAAAATTGTAACTAATTCCAATCTAGTGCCACTTCCTTTTTTAGGGTTCCGTACCCAAAGGGTAAAAACGGGACCCTATTACTGAGACTTCGCTGTCCGTCCGTCCGTCCAGGCTGTATCTCAATAACGGTGATAGCTAGACAGTTGAAATTTTAACAGATGATGTATTTCTATTGCCGCTATAACAACAAATACTAAAAAATTAAATAAATATTAAAGGGGGCTCCCATACAACAAACAGGATTGGCTGCGTTAACATTGCACCTCATTTATATGGAGCGCTATACATACCAGGTGCAAACTTAACTTAACCACTTAAGGATGGAAAGTGTTTGTACGGAACCCTCGGTCCCGGACTCGCACTTGACCGGTTTATATTTATATTTTCTAAATCAGATAAATTTTCTGTAATTGCAATAAGCACTGAAACACGTTTAATATTTATTAATCCTACAATCTTTCAATCGGTGGTTGTCTACAAAGCCTTGAACAAGACTAAAGTGCTTTTGTCGTTGACAAGTTGATAGGTTTGAAACGTAATAAATCAAAGGAATAAACGCGTTATATCAAACGTTACAGTAGGTCAAAGGACGTTATATCAAATATCGGGCGCCCCTCGTTGTATCGTAGTTTCCGATGTGATTGTATTCCTCTCATTCGACAGGCCTTCAACTAGAGCTGCCCGCGGTATCGATATGGTCGCTGCGTCAGTTCTACGAGCAGCGCCGAGAGCGGCGCAAAATGGAATTAAGCATGGAGTTCGACGTTTCTGAGAATTCCTTCGACGACCTCTCAGGTATGTGAGTTTTACCTAAATCAAAGGGAAAAAATTGTCTGAACCTTACAGTAAGTAAAATTCAATAGAGTACGTGTAACTTAGTAGAAACCTACGACTGTATTCCTATCCCTGTAAAGTACGTCAAGTTTCCCGCAAGAAAAAACGAGACGACAGTATATTTGGACGTCGCCTTCAAGGACGCACCTAGCCCGTGTGTCAAATTTTAGTTGTTAGTGATACCCGAATAGATTTATCGATATCGATACGATACATCTAAAATAATTAAAACCATATTTTCAAATTCAACCAGCCATCTTCTACTTTTATGAACTGAAAAATATTATTATAATGAAATAAAAATAAATATTAGTTTAATCAAGGATCATACATAGCGATTAACAATCTCATACAAAAAAACGTACTCCTGAAAAAAGCTCAAATACCGTCTTATTTCTAGATGGCGCTGATTATAAGACGTAGATACGCAATGTTTTATTAAAACACATAATAGATGTCATTGTCGCCGAGCGTTATACCAAAAAGAGACAGCGTGGTATCTGGTGGTGGTATAGACTGGTTATTGAATAGGTACAGCCAACGTCATAAGTCATAAACGTACGTCCGTACTTTCCTATCGCTCCAATGATATCATATCTATATCATACTCGTACATTAGCCAGAACTACTTATACGACAACCCGTTCAGAAATTCGTGGCCATTTATGTTCGTCTTATTACATTGAAATAAGTAGGTAATCAAAATTTTACCTGATCTCACGGAAAAAGAGATGGCAAACTCATTGCGCAGTAATGACTACTATGCAATGAGTTTGACACGACTAATTTGTACGAGAGATTAGGTATACCTATATTTATAATTATTACCCTTTGCATTAAACTATTCTAAGTAGGTAGGTAAGGATACATAAGTACTCGAGTATATTAATACTACGAGTACTAATACTGGCTTAAATAGTAAATAATACATTCTGCTAGTTATTTGAATTGTATATCTTTATTATGAACAATGATCAACGAAAGCACACCAACACATCCAACATTTTAACACAATTTAACAACATACGGCACACTATAAAGTTCAATATGAAGTTATTATAAATACTAGTTAAGCCCATTTTATTCCAATTGGTCTTTGGTCAAAATATCTCACTTCATCATATACAAAAAATCGCGATTATTTCTGCTTTAATTTGACGTAAGCCATACTTATTCATCATTACCACAGTGTCCCAACGGAACTTGGCGCGTCAGAGAGTGCAAGACCTGCAGCGGAGAGGCTGGCTGCTGCAGCTGCTGGCTGAAGACCTGCGCTCCAAGAAGCAGAGCCTCATCGAGACCCAGAGTATTGCTGAAGACACGTGCAAGGTCCAGGAGCATACTGATGTACAGGTATTGTACCTAGATTTGTATTTGTCATGTAAATTTATATGTAAATACAAAGGATAAATAAGAATCACCATTGATTCTGTTCAATATCTAAATTTATATCAATAGATAGTATAAACAAAGTTCTTTCCTTCTGTCTGTCCCTATGTATGCTTAGATCTTTAAAACTACGCAACGGATTTTGATGCGGTGATTCAGAAGGTTTATATGTATAATGCATAATATAGCATTGCACCCGCGCGAAGCCGAGGTGGGCCGTTAGTTATGAATAAATCATGATTATTTATGATTATGATTATGAAATCACGATTTGATAATCATAATCCTATAACCCAAGCCTTCTTGAGCTTAATTTGGGACTAGGTTGATTTGTGTGAAGTTGTCTGATATTTATTTATTATTAAAAAGTGTGATTAGTGTCTATGATAATCCCTTATATTTCAGCCAAAGCTGGACAAATATCTGTCATCGCTGCGCCGCCCGCAACCGGCCGTGGCTTCCTCTACGATGATAGGCAACAACAGCACTTCTACAGGCCACGGTGAGGCTGACGGTAAGATCGCGAAATAAACGCACCTTATCTAAATAATTCATAAATAAGGTAGACTAGCGCCATCTAGTGTCGAGTAGATATTACAGTCTTTGTCAATATCGCTGCGTCGCCCGCCACTAGTTGTCGCGTGTTCTACAATACAACAGCACTTCTACTTGCAACGACGTGGTTAATGGTATGTATGAAAAAAAAAACAGTTTTCTAAAGCTTTGGTAATGTAGAGTAGCGCCCTCTATTGCTCGGTAGGAGTAAGTGAAATGTTCCTACTACCCCATACTAGATGTCGCTAGTTTCGTCACAACATGAATGAATTATTCAAGAAGACTGCCAATGCCTATGTAACAGTCTCGTTCCATCGACCTATTACTTATTATTTATTTATTTTTGTGGCAACGCACTTGTGACTCCTCTGGTGTGGCAGGTGTCTATGGGCGACGGTGATCGCGCACCATCAGGCGATTCGTTTGCTCCTATGACTTATTTTTTATTTATTTTTCACACAGAAGAGCCCCTGGCACAGCTGATGCAATGCCGCGGCGATGCTCTCTGGTCGGAGTTGTATGCGCGCCGCAGCCTTAGTGACGTCACTCAGCAGCAAAGGAGAACCTACTGTCGATATATGAAGGTCGGCCAAAAGACATTATAAGACGATCGCAGGGAATAGGCATGTGGACAATTTTTTTTGAGGATGAGGATTATATTTTTTATTGGGATCAAATGTCTATATGAGACTACCTACACTTAAACTGCTCTAAAAGTCAGAAATTACCGTCAAAGTTCAACATTCCTACAGGGGACTAAAAACGCTCCATACAAATGGCCTACTACCGGTAACCAATCCACATACTAATGTGGATTGGTTACCGGTATTTGTATGGAGAAAATAAGTAATTTACCATTTTCACCGTGAAAAAGTGCGTTAAAGTTCATGGTTCAATTTTTGTTTTGTTAAATTATGAGGATTCTAAAAACCCAGCGAACGAATAAAACATAGAACACGAGCTTCATACAGAATTACAATCAAAAACTGGCCCAACAGTCGAAATGCGCATGCTCACCGGTGTACCAATCACAGCCACTCAAATGTTTTCAATTACGCATAACAAATAAATGTGATTCGTCAATTTCCGAATGGCCAGCTGTGATTCGACAAAACGCATGACATTTGTCTATGGTAATATGGCGGTGACAGTGAAAACTCATAATTGGTGAATCTTTAATGCAATAAAGAGCCATTTTTGTTTCCTTCATTATAAATCTTGAATGTGAAGGTTATTGCTTACCTACGAATTTCAAAAAAAAAATTACATCTTTTAAGGAATCCTTGTTTGTTCCTTGTTGTTACTAATACTTTGAATGATTATTATTAATGCGTGCTGTAACTGCTGTATATATTATTATTTCTCCTTCTTTGTAATAACTAATATTTTACATGTAAAGTCGATACAATCTTTGTAGTGAAAAATATCAAACATAATTAGGAACTTATACGTTTTCCTACCGGACTGACGGATAACGCATAGCCTTTTAGGGACGGTCTTATACAAGCACAAAAGCCCGGCTTGCCCTAGTAATATTAACAAACGATAAAAAATTATTTACTTGAACAATATAAAATTGCGCGCCGTGACGTGTTTCATAATTTCAAATTTTGTCGATGCCGCGTGGTTAAAAATTTGTCCGCGCACCGACCGCTCCGCGCTATGGCTCGTCGCCGTTCTATGTCACCGCTAGTCATCTCCCTCGCACGCGTTGGCTTGCAATCGGGCTTCATACCGCCTATTCTAACACATGGAAGTAACCTATGTATCAACATAACTATACGTTGCTTCAAGTGAAGTGAAGTTAGATACGGATCGGCCACTTGCAAATTTCGCGTTAAACAGGAGTGATTTAACTTCACGTTGTTTAGAAATATTTAGTTAGTGTAGTTTGTTTGAGCGTAGTAATAAGTAGAAGTAGGTAATATTATAGATAGTGGTCGTGTTTTGATTTTGTTTGTTGTTGTGATTACTGTGGCTTTAAACAATGGAAGGAGTTGTTCCGTGCGATTGTGATGAGTTAAAGTGTGCAGGTCTTTTAATAGGCGAAGGAAAGGTAGGCACTCTAAACTTTCGCTCAGAAAAAACAGCTCATATTTTCCCCAAAACCCACGCCCAACCTGTGTATTATTGAAATTGTACTTTGAACAGTAATGCGGCAATAAAATGGATTTACCCATAAGCCTAGGCACGCCACGATTGCATTACTTTTTTCAAACATCGTATATAAATTAGTCATATGGCATAACACCATCCCTATACAAAATCTGTTCCGTAAAATAAATTAAATTAATATGTGTACGGCTTTATTTACGTATGAAAACTGATACCATCTTTTTTTTTGTGTTTTCCTGAGTGATTAATACACCATTTCACTGAACATTATGGCATATTTTGTTACTTTGAGACTTCATATATGTCACGTAATGCAACTGTTCGGCTGCGACGCCATTTGCAAACTAGGCAGCCGTTTGACACAAAATTTACGCCCCGCCTTAACTGACACAAAATCCGTGGGGCCATTTTCCGACGCTAGTTAGGCTTCTATGTTTTATTCGTTCGCTGTAAAAACCATTTCAAAATTTCTTTCGGATAAAAAAATAAATCATAATAAATCTTTGTATCATGACATATTTAGCTAATTTTATTCATATAAGACACTGTGTTGTATAATTTAACATCAGTCGCATCCCCTATTGTTTAAATTCAAAATAACAGAAGACACTGCATGGCCATGCCAGGATAAGCTAAGTGACCCCAACGAGTTTTGGCTTGTATTTTTTTATATATTGATGTGTCTTTCTCTTAGTAACAAGTATGCAAAATTTCAGCCCATAAATTTCATAGTTTTTTTTTGGAAAAAAAAAGCGCAATATGATACGTACAAAAAAAAACACAATTAGTTTTCAATTATTTTTTTAAAGTACCTACTCGATTACTCTTATCGACACCTCCAAGTTTTTCACCAAAACTAGTCCTTTTAATAAGCTACAAAATGAATGTATTTACTTAACTTTATCTGTGATAGAACGAGGGGTATTTTTTATTATCTTTATTAATTAGAAAGGGGTTTTTTGATTTTTTGATACATACTATTGGCGGGAGTGAGATCAATGGGTTCTTCGTCCTCTGCTGTGCGACGAAGCCGCAGCGATGTCGCCAGCGCCAAACATCCGTTCATGAGAAGGAGTATGTGTAGCTTCATGGCTGAAAAAAAATCGAAAAAAAGAAAAAAAAACAAATTTGAATAGGCTAATTTAAATAAAACAATTTAAACGGATTATATCGCGTATATTAATTATTTGAGCCTCCCTGACGTTTCAGTACCTTTACAGATACCGTTGTCAAAGGTTGACTGAGAAAAACCCATTTTTTCTCTGTCAAAGTTACATTTGTGCAAACTACCCATTTTGTAAATATTAATTTAAAATAAAGGTGTTCATACATGCCAGATGGGCCTAATGTGTAAAGACAGTTACACATGTGCCAGAAGGGCATTTATTATTTATTTAAAATATCTACCAGCGGTTCACTAAAGGCTTACTGAGGAGAAAGAACCGCCAAAGAAAACTCCCAGATTGCCTTATTTATTACTATAAAATACTTTTAAACAAAAACTCTACATATACTACTTTTAACACTAATTTGTTTTACACCGTTCGAGGCCCAAGGCATCCAGTCTTGTGTCTTGCTTGATCCTTGATAAGATGTACAACAGGATCCCAAGCCGGTGGTAATGACAAACCATCTTCTCTATTGAAATTGGGATATTTTTTGATTTCAATAGCCTCGCGCAACATTCTGGGAAAATATCGTTTCTCTCTGGCAAGGATTGAAGTGTTATCAAACTTAATTGAATGGTTTGGTTTGTCCATGACATGCTCGCAGACTGCAGACCTGTTGCAACGACGGTGCTTGACATCGGCTACATGCTCCTTAACCCGTGTAGCTATACTACGTTTCGTTTGGCCAATGTATGACAGACCACACTAAACGTAGTATAGCTACACGGGTTAAGGAGCATGTAGCCGATGTCAAGCACCGTCGTTGCAACAGGTCTGCAGTCTGCGAGCATGTCATGGACAAACCAAACCATTCAATTAAGTTTGATAACACTTCAATCCTTGCCAGAGAGAAACGATATTTTCCCAGAATGTTGCGCGAGGCTATTGAAATCAAAAAATATCCCAATTTCAATAGAGAAGATGGTTTGTCATTACCACCGGCTTGGGATCCTGTTGTACATCTTATCAAGGATCAAGCAAGACACAAGACTGGATGCCTTGGGCCTCGAACGGTGTAAAACAAATTAGTGTTAAAAGTAGTATATGTAGAGTTTTTGTTTAAAAGTATTTTATAGTAATAAATAAGGCAATCTGGGAGTTTTCTTTGGCGGTTCTTTCTCCTCAGTAAGCCTTTAGTGAACCGCTGGTAGATATTTTAAATAAATAATAAATGCCCTTCTGGCACATGTGTAACTGTCTTTACACATTAGGCCCATCTGGCATGTATGAACACCTTTATTTTAAATTAATATTTACAAAATGGGTAGTTTGCACAAATGTAACTTTGACAGAGAAAAATTGTGTTTTTCTCAGTCAACCTTTGACAACGGTATCTGTAAAGGTACTGAAACGTCAGGGAGGCTCAAATAATTAATATACGCGATATAATCCGTTTAAATTGTTTTATTTAAATGTGTGACAGTCGCGGAAACCGAAGAAAATATTTGAATAGGCTAGTTGACTCATGTCAAATTGTATTAAACTAATTATTATTTTGTATAATATTTAGCATAGGAAACCTAAATATATATTTTTCAGTTCATAAACAGTTTTTAAACAGTATTCATCTTTCTAAGCAGAATTCAGCAAAGTAATAAAATAGTCTTAAAAATATGAAATGTTGTCAATTTGATACTGTATGGTGCTGTAGTACTGTTATGATAATTACATCCTGATTAATTTTGGTCGCAGCCAGTAGGTCTTTACCTATAGTATCTGAATTTCTTATAGTGTAGCATAGCAAGAGAAAATAAATAAATATTTGAACACCATACAACAAATTACGGTTCTCAAGGTGAAGAATATGTTATATGTAACATACTCGTCGACTTGAGAACCTCCTATTTATCGAAATCGGCGATTATCCTCTTTTAAACTACCTAGCTTATAAATAGGTAATGTAGTATAACTCAATGGATAGGTCAATTTAATACCTGTTTATAAACACTCACGGCGACACAGATTTACACTTTATCCTATTAAATATTTAGTTATAATGACTTTAAAAGTATAAGCATTCAATTTTAGACCATTATGAAATGTTCTTATATGTTCTTCTATGAATAAAATCTGTCATTTTATTTAAAAACGGTCTAAACTCATGGATTTGATAATCTACACGTCTACTGTGACTCAATTTAAACACACAACTAAACTAAACGAGTTTTACTTTTCAAGATGACCGCAAAACTGTCACCTCTATAATAAGGTCCTATCACACATTCTTAAGTAAGCTAATCAGAGCCTTAAACAACTGACGTTGAGTCGCTTATTCGTTTACACAGTAATGGATTTGTCATCTTTTTGCTCACCAGTCACAACAGGAAAACAAAAACATTTGCAGTTCCAAAACGCATTAATTTATAAACGATGTTATTGAGGTAACGGTAAAAACAAATTTGTAATACCATCATAATCATGCAGTAGTTGTGAATTGTTTTTAATTGTAATAGGGTTTAATTTCAATTGAAAAATTGTTTAAGTATATTGTTGCTTTAAGTTCACGGAACTGAATATGAGTCACATTAAGATACTGGTAATAAACAGAGATTCAGGTTCAATTTAATCGAAACATAATATACGAAGAAACTTGTAATTAAATCTTAACTAATTTTGGTGTACGATTGTTTTCCGTGGCATATTTATGATATTTATAAAAAACCGGCCAAGTGCGAGTCGGACTCGCGCACCGAGGGTTCCGTACAAACACTCCCCATTAAGTTTGTACCTGGTAGGTATGTATAGCGTCGCATACGAATGAATCAAAGTTAACGCAACCGATCACGTTTGTTGTATGGGAGACCCTTTAAATATTTATTTTATTCTGTTTATAGTCTTTGTTGTTATAGGTAGCAGCAACGGAAATAGATCAACTGTGAAAATTTCAACTTTCTAGCTATCACAGTTCATGAGATATAGCCTGGTGACAGACAGACAGACACACAAATAGGCAGACGGATAGCGGAGTACATTAATAGGGTTTTTTACCCTTTTGGGTACGGAACCCTAAAAAGATGTCTAATATTTTCCTTATTCAAAAAATATGAGATTCACAAATATTCATGTTTATTTTTTTACGTTGTTAAGAGGTAATACCACCACTTATTTTTTCATACAAATCGAGGTTATGTTTTTGTCTTTTTCCTCGTCGAAAACCCAACCCCAAGCTTTTTGAAATTTGAGGACCTGAATGGAAAAGAAAACTTTCTGAGTCGGACTGTTTCAATTTCTGCGCTATTATAAAATATATTTTAAAATATATTCTATGTATTATAAAACTGTATAGTTGGCGTCTGTTTTTGGCCGAAATTCCACCGCAAACGGACGCCTAGTAGGTACATAAATTCTATAATAATTTGCGCAAAAATAAAAACTTTACGACAAAGAACATTTCTTTATATAACTACTGATATAGTTGGGTCATTATCCGAGCGTTTCAACCGCCTCACTTTCGTGGACATATTTTGGAAGAATTAGGCGTAGATTTTGATGCCATTTTCGGATATTTGTTAGATGTCCGGTAAACTTAGATACCTAACCAGAAACGAAATCGGAATATGCAGCCACTTTTACAAAAATGTGAACACGAAAGTGATTCGGAACAAAGCTCGAATAGTGACTCAGTTATAGCCTAGCAAGAGTCGGTGTGACCCAGGGATGGTGGCCATACTGGCCATACAAACAGCTTTCATATGGCAATAATGTGTATAATGTGTGTATACGTCTTATACTTGCTTTATTTACATCAAAAGCTACGTATTTGTCATTATCTAAATTCAAAACATTGTTTGCCGGAATGGTGCTCAATCCTTCGTTTTTCTTGCGAAATAAATACTGAATCCTATCGAAAAAAATCTTAACTTCCATCACTGTAAATAGTTTTGGCTTTGTTATGAAAAAATTACTTGAAATTTGCGGAATATTAAGTCCTGTTTCCTCTTTGTGTACATCAGTGACATTCACCGACTTTCACCGTCAGTTACCAAAAATTTGCCATTTCCTGTAAAATAAAATAGTACACCACTGAAAATCCGCAATATGGTGTGGGTTTTAAACCCCTTGTCGGGTATAAACTAGTTGAGGTATATTTTTTTCAGTGTATGTTGAATATAAAAGAACCCATCTTTTTCAGGAATCGTGGTGGGCATGCTTTTTGCTGCGGGCATGTGTCTGCTGGCACTCTTTGCCTACGCTGTTCGCGACTGGTTCTACTTTTCTCTGCTCACTAGTCTCCCGTTCGTGGTATTGTACGGGTAAGTTATTCTTTCCGCAAAAAAAAACGAAATTTGTCAAACATTAATAATAGCGCCATCTCTGTCGCCGCCTTAACACTGGGGAAGGAATAGGGGGGGGGGGTGTCGTGTGCGAATGAATGAATGAGAACATTTATTTCAGGCAACTATGGTTCTCATACCTTGATACTAACATTTGTACATATCAAATACAAAATAAGTTTACCGTTAATTTTATATTTATTTTAACACGCTGGACCGGTAATCCGGATGTACCGGATTCGACTCCCGGTCTCTTCCGCCAGGTTACAAAAAATGAGACATTATGTGTTGCATAAATTTATAAAATAACAGCGCCCTCTCTTGCTCGTTCACTGCTGTAAAGTGGTGCGGTCAGATGTGGATATTGACGTAGTCACATAGAGGTCGCTAAGGTGTAAAAAACCTTTTAAATAAACAATGCAAAGATCGACACACAAAGCATAAGGAAAAATTCGTGTGGTAACTTAGAATTAGGGTAGCGAAGTGGTTAACGCGCTGGACCGGTAATCCAGAGGTACCAGGTTCGATTCCCGGTCTCTTCCACCAAGTAACTCCTTTTTTTTTAATCTTTGTATCAAAGGTTTACCGTTGTTGTAAAGACAAACGTTTCATCGAATTTTCATTTCCTAGAAATTCCATTTCATCAAAAGCATTTTTTTCTGAAACCGTAAAATATTTTGGAACGTGATAACACAAACCTAACCTAACTTAATCTATAGGTTGAAATTTTTAAGATTTCTAAAAAATGAATGATTTCTGAGGAAAAATTTGTCTTTGTAATGAAGCATTCGGTGAAGTGCTTTTCTATAAAAGAGGATCCCATAATAAAAGCAGAAGAAACTAAACTATACCCCGCGCGGCGAACGATGATTCTTATGACACCTGTCATCGCACTACATTTTATAACCTGTAATCGGAAAAATGTACTGAGATGACAGGCGTCATAGGTGTCATTTTTTAACAGCGATGTGTTACGTGAGTTTGTTGTGTCAGGTAGCCGACCACGGAAACGCCGGAACGACCTTTGTGAAGTTCGTTAAATGGTCTGTCGAAACTAGTGTAGGTATGCCGTTTCCGAAAATTTCCTCATTTGTGTGCCGTTTCTGAAGTTTCCGGAAATCTTCAGAAACGGCACATCTCTACTCGGAACTCTCAGCATAAGATATGTTTCAGGTTCTTTTGGATAACCCCGGAGTCTCCGCGATGGCTGGTGAGTCGAGGGCGCATCGCCGAAGCGGAGAAGGTCCTCATCAACCTGGCCAAGAGTAACGGCATTACGCTACCCAGGGGATTCCTCTTGGAGCTGCATGTGAGTAGTTAAAATTAACCAATCATTTATTACGACCATACGTTGGACTATAGGGGGCAGTTTGAGGGCAAGGTAAGGTTTACAAAAAAAAATTTTACTTACGAATATTATAATGTACCTAGTATTTGTAACTTAGTTAATTAAATTAGTTACCCGTTATCATTTATTCATCTTTAATATGTAAATACTCTTTGAAGTGATGACTGATAGCCTGAAATGGATATTTACAAGCCGACGAAGAACCTTGACTGCCAAGAATTTGGAAAAAATATTAATAATATATTCTCATAATATACCTACAAATGTACCATGATCCATGAATGTAAATTAAATCAAATATAACACAGACTATTCAATCTTATTTTTATTTATAATTTAAAGGATATAAAAGAATAAACACCTAACTAACGTAGGTACAGCCTTAGAGCCGTGTTCATAGTACTTGACATGCCCACTTAACTCATTTGTGTTTTGTTCCTTTCTCACAGCTGCAATTGTTTGAGTGACGGATAAAGCCAAACGAACTTTTTCGCCATTTTGACTTATGTGTAGTCCCAGTACGTTTATAAATAACGCAGTTAGTTGCTATGATATTTGGAATTTCACATTATAAATACTAGGTACAAAATACTAAGTACAAATACTCGAAAGTGAATTGATTGATTTGCGAACCTTACCTATCATTCTGATATGCCACAAAAGTGCCTGCTAGAGTCCGACGTTTGATTACGACATATTCATTAAGGCTTTTGTTGATTGCCCCATTGAAGTGCCCTTGTGGCCTATTTGCAGAATAAAGTTCATTATTTCATTGAGGTGTGTGGTCACTGAGTATTTAGCCTATGGTAATACCAAACACGGGTGAACCCCTGTTAATACGGTGAATAGAGACTAAAGTACTATGTGTGACCTTACAAACGGTCCGGTAGTTTTGAATTTTTGATATGTTGTCTAGAATGGTTAGTCAGTGTTTAAAATGCAAAATGCACAATTCCCCCCCCTCCGCGCCCGCCGCCATATTGAAAACACCGGCACTTTCTTCATATTTTTGCTCATATCTTCCTTTAGGAGCATTTTAGCTAGAAGAAAGCTTCGACAATGTTATAGAGAGTTAAATTTACTACATTCTCCGTTTTATATTTTTTTTCTAGGACAGATAGTTACGGAGATATCCACATTTAAAAAAACGTAAAGATCGCATTTTCCTACTGAAAAACAAACTTTTGGATTATATCTTCGTTTAGGAGCATTTTAGCCACAACAAAGCTTGGGCAATGTTGTAGAGAATTAAATTTACTATAATTTACACTTCAAATTTTGTTTCAAGGACGGTTAGTTACGGAGATATGCACATTTAAGAAACAGGAAAAGTCGAATTTTCCGAAAATTTCTCAAAATTCTTGGTTTAGAACGCTGTCATTCAGTGACGGACTAGTCTAGGACAAATTAAAACATGTAGGAAATATAATTGCTTATAAAACTCATGTCCATTTTTACATACATTTTCGGAAAATGTGATTTTATTTTTTACATATCTCCGTAATTATCTGTCCTAGAAACAAAATTTGAAATGTAAATTATAGTAAATTTAATTCTCTACAAAATTGCCCAAGCACTGTTCTAGCTAAAATGCTCCTAAACGAAGATATAATGCAGAAGTTTGTTTTTGAGTTGGAAATTGCAATTTCTTAAGTTTATTTAAATGTGCATATCTCCGTAACTATCTGTCCTAGAAACAAAATATAAATGTAAAATGTAGTAAATTTAACTCTCTATAACATTGTCGAAGCTTTCTTCTAGCTAAAATGCTCCTAAAGGAAGATATGAGCAAAAATATGAAGAAAGTGCCGGTTTTTTCAATATGGCGGTGGGCGCGGAGGGGGGGGGAATTGTGCATTTTGCATTTTAAACACTGACTAACCATCCTAGACAACATATCAAAAATTCAAAACTACCGGACCGTTTGTAAGGTCAAAATCCTTTATTCACTTAATTATGTGCCAAAGTACATTGGTCAACTAACTTGGTCATAAAGCGTTATATGTGTATGTGTCTTTCTTATATCGCAACAGCTGACTTTGTAACTGTGAGAGTGTGTGCATTCATAGTTTGGTGGTGCGTGATTACCCCGCTTCCCGCTAAGATTGGCGACAGAGTATGTTCGAAGAGTGTACTTCATTGAAATTTAAAACAGTTAAATGTCATCAAAGTGTTATGCCTCCTTTGGGCTAAATACTCAAAGTGGGTTTAGTACTTTTGCAACTGAACTGAATAAGAATAAGGACACAGGAAACTGAATGTTTAGGTTGAATGTTTATCTGCTTTGCCCGAAGATTGACTAGTAGACAATGCCTCATGACATTAAGTCCGCCTTTTGTACGATGAGTTTTCTTTTGTGCAATAAAGATTAAATAAATAAATGTTGAATAACAGCAATATCGATTCCAAAAGGCTACTCCTCTGGAAACATGTGTCTTTTTAGATAGCTAATCTTGACATACTAATACTGAAACCCAACCCAAACAAAATACCGGGAGTGACCCGAAACAGGAGCAAAAAATTTAAACATAGATTTCACTCGTCAAACTAAGCAACATTTGTTTCACCAACTTTAAAAAAAAGTCTAGATGTTCATTATTTTTTAACAAATTAAATGCTGTATGTTTCAGAGGAAAATAAAAGAACAAGAAGATGTAGAAGCCACAATCCTATCCAATGCCAATGGACACATAATCGGCTTTCCTTTACTCACAAGTAAAGAAGAAATTGTAGACAGACGAATAAGCAATATGCTAACGTTTAAACCCAGTCCAAAACCTACAGAAGAGACACCTATGTCAGACAAAATAGAACGTATTATAGCCTTAGAAGTTGCTGAGATAGTGAATAGAAGAACAAGACTTAAAAATACAGAAACTAGCGAAGTCACAATAGAAGATACTCCAACAAACGATGAAGAAGAACCTTTAAATGGAGAAGAAGCACGACAAAAAGGAACACAAACCGAATTTCACAAAGGTTCACCTTTAACTATAAGAAAGAAATCTGTACATCTTGTAAATAGAATGTTCAAAGAAAGTCCAGAGAGTGCAGAAAATAGGAGAATAGATGAACAAAATTCTGAGGGAGATTGCAAAGCGTCACCTTTAGATATATTTAGATATCCTAACATCAGAAAGAAGTTCTTTATTGTTACTTTTAACTGGGTGTCACTGGGTGTTGTATATAATAGTCTAAGTTATAATACGCCTAATTTAGGAGTGAATGATTACCTAGCATTTTTCATTGGTAAGTATTACGATTTTTATAATAATCTTTATTTTAGAACAATAGTTAATTCTTATTTATTTAAAATAAATACGATTTAAAGGGTGCAAATGTAAAAATAGAAGAAAGTAGCAAAACCTCTGAAATGTACGGAAACTTTATTTAAAAAAAAATTGAGGAATTGCCAAGATTTTCTCAAGTAGACAGTTATGCAATTTTTGGAAATTTTCCTTTAGCACATGGCTAAATCCAGGGGTATAGTAAACTAATATCAATCGTGTAGATTTTAGTAAAAAATAATCAAAATTGAACGATTGTGCAAAAAATAATGCGGAGATCATAGTTAAAAAAGTATAGACGTTGTTTTAAAATCTATCCCCGTTTTTCTTTCGACAGTTGAACATCCATCTCCGGTCCTAGTTCTAGTTTTTTTAGCTTCGTTAAATATACTACTATATTCCTCACTATTGGTACAGGTGGTGCAGTGGAGGTGCCTTCGTACTTCCTCGCGTGGCGCTGCATTGAGCGCTTCGGTCGGCGGTGGGTGCTCTGCATCTTCAGCTGTGTCGGCGGCCTGGCCTGCTTGTGTTGTGTGTTTGTTTCAGAAGGTAAATTAATGTACCATATTATATATCATCATCATCATCATCATCATCATCATCATCATCATCATCATCATATCAAAGACCACTCACGACGTTAAAGTCTGCAAAACACATTTAATTCCAATGTGAACTTTCATCATGAGCGGGTACAGATTCGATATCACAAACTAACCAACTTATAAAATGTACTCATGGAAGTAAAAATCCCATAGAAAATCGAGCGATGTTGGTTTATGTATGTTCCCTGATTACTCAAAGACGACTGGACCGATTCAGAAAATCCTTTTTTTTTGTTTGAAAGACTATAGTCCCATTGTCACGAGATTAGGATCTGATTATGGAATTGAGGGATAATTTTTAGAGATTATAGACACTTTATCGTGATTTGTGCATTTTCTTTAGTAACTCGAGCAGTTGTTTTCAGAAATTAAAATTTCGCTTTGTTGACGTCCGTTATTTTTAACCCCCTATGAAAAAATAGGGGTGTTATAAGTTTAACATGTGTGTCTGTGTATTTGTGTAACTGTGTATCTTTGTATCAGTATAGTAAGGTATAAAATAGTACATCTTGAGTATACTTTTTTTGGTATAGTTGTTTAACAATTGTGTACACCCACCATTCTGACTCACTCAAAAATCTTATTGATCACATGTGTGATTAAGAGGCCTCATTATTTAAAAAAAAAACATATTATGACAAAAATATTGATAATTTCAACCAACTTTTTGAAGTGAATAATACTATTCCCCGAGTTCTTATAGTTATTTCATGCTTTCATTGCGTGCAGCCGAAAATAAGTGGAAAACCCCAGCGTGAATTTTGACAATTTCGAGTAGTTTTGAAACAAAAATTCTCAATGAAATACAAACTGTAGGTTTCAAATATATACCAATAAATCCTAATAGCCCTGTTCTAGGCAGTAACATCAATAATATGTTGAGAAATATGTTTGATCATAGAGCAAAATATCTAAAACAATCAGCATTTTAAAAGGAATAAGGCCTCTTAAGTCACAATTTAAATTCACCAGACTGGCCCTGGATCACCGTGGCACTGGCGATGATCGGGCGTCTATGCATCGCCGCCTCCTTCGCCGTGTTCTACGTCCAGATCGGCGAGCTGCTGCCGACAGTTCTGCGTGCTCAGGCCATGGGTGCCGCCAGCTTTATAGCTGGTCTGGGTCTCCTGGCCTGTCCATATATCGTGCACTTGGTAAGTTAATAACTTTTAAACACCACACCATGCTGAGTCAGAGCCACATTGCTGGGCTCATTGATGACAACTTTACTTACTCCATATACGATCCAGTACCAGTCTGTGTGTGTTTTCATGGAATTTACGTTTTTCTTTCTTTTTTTTTTAATCTCGACCTCAAGACCTCGTGTGTGGGTTGGATTCGAATTTCTTCACACTAATATTATAAAGGCGAAAGTTTGTGTGTGTGTTTGTTTGTTACTTTTACACGCTCAAACGGCTGGACCAATTTTGATTAATTTTGGTACGAAGGTAGCTGACACCCTGGATTAACACATAAGCTAATTTTTATCCCGACAAATGTAGTGTTCCCGTGGGCTGAGCGGGTAACACCGCGTGGCGTAGCTAGTATAAAATGAACTCCATTAAACCATCGGTATATAAGATATTTCATAAATATAATAAACTGTTTAAACTCACGTAAAAATTGTCTGGTACAGCGCGATATGTTTCGAACTCAAGCTCTACATCAGCGGACCGTTTGTTAAACAACATAATAGTGTGGAAAAAAGTCCTTAAGTTAGCTTATTTTGTTAAAGGAAACATTGTTTCTTGAGGTTTTAATTTAATGAGGTTTTTACAGTTTCCGACCTGGACCCATAATTTTTTCCATACTGTATATTGTCACATTATGGTTTACTCTTGTTTTATAAACAAACTAGCTTTTGCCCGCGGCTTCGCACGCGTTAAAAAAAATACGTTCGCTTGGCATAACTTGGCATTTGGCATTGGCTTGGCATAACTCAAGCCCTTCATATTTTTTGTTTACTGTATCTTTGGAATATTTGAATGCTTTTATGGACATGATTCCTTGTTCATTTTAGATTCAATTTCTACTTTCTTGTTTCCGTTTTACAACGTTGTGTTTTCTCAATGCGAGGCTTCCGACATTTTTGTGCACTGTCTCAATTGGTTACTTAAATAAAGTCATGTTCTCTTCTTTCCGTTGTGGTATATTGTCTTACTTTGTGCCCCCGCTTTTTTGGTCATCATCTTAGAATACTTAATCGTTTGTTCAGAATTGCTTTACTGTTACCGTTGTAAGGTTTATGTATTCTCAATGTGAGCACTACCGCATTTTTGTTATCTATCTCTTCAGATTACTTGAAAGTTACACCAGTCTTGCTTTTTTCTTGCCGTTTGTTATATTGTTTTTTCTTCGCGCCTCCCGTCTGGTTTGGTCACCATCCCCATTTAGAGTCCTTTAAAGTTTGATCAGAATTGCTTTCTTGATTCCGTTTTAAGGATTTGTGTTTTCTTAATGTGGGCACTATGCAACTTTAGTTCACTATCTTTTCAGGTTACTTAAAAGTTTCATCAGACTTGTTTTCTAGTTAGCGTTTTAAGGTTTTGTGTTTTATTTCTTTTCTTTCTTGATCACCACATCTACAGGTCACTTAGCCTTTCATCAGATTTACTTGTAATTTTCAGTGCTGCACTGCCCCCCGAGCCCCCCGTCTTTTCAATGCCATCTCTTCGTGTTACTTAAAAGTTTCATCAGTCGTGCTTACTTCTTTTCGTTGTGCAATATTGTTTTTTCTTTGTGCCTCCCTTTTGGTTTGGTCACCACCTCTTCTCCTTCTTCGAATTCTTTAAAGTTTGATCAGACTTGCTTTGTTGATTCCGTTTTAAGGTTTTGTGTATTATAATGCGAGCACTACGCCATTTTAGTTCAATATATTTTCAGGTTACTTTTATGTTTGATCAGACTTGTTCTCTTTTTAGCGTTTTAAGCATGTTTTAAGGTTTTACGTTTTCTTCATCACCATATTTACAAGTCTCTTAGCCTTTTATCAGATTTAATTAAATTTGTCAATTTTAGCACTTTTAGCTGATGACATTTTCTGAGTGCGGGGGGCTCTGCCCCCCGAGCCCCGCGTATTTTTTAATACCATCTCTTCGTGCTGCTTAAAAGTTTCATCAGTCTTGCTTTTTTCTTTCCGTATTGCGATATAATTAACTTAGTGCCTTCCGTCTCTGTTAGTCACCATCGCTTTAGAATACCTAAAAGTTTAGTCAAACCTGCTTTCTTGTTTCCGTTTTCTTAATGCGAGTACTATGTCATTATCGTTCACTATCTTTTCGGGTTACTCAAAAGGTTGTGCAGACTTGCTTTCTCATCACCATATCTACACGTTACTTAGCCTGTCATCAGATTTACTTTAATTTTCCTGTTTTAGCATGTTACACATATTTTTTTTCAATAACATCTTTTCGTGTTATTTAAAAGTTTCATAAGTCGTGCTTTCTTCTTTCCGTTGTGAGATATTGTTTTTTCTTTGTGCTTCCCGTCTGGTTTGGTCGCCATCTCTTTAGAATCCTTTAAAGTTTGATCAGACTTGCGTTCTCGATTCCGTTTTAAGGTTTTGTGTATTCTTAATGCGAGCACTATGCCATTTTAGTTCACTATCTTTTCAGGTTACTTAAAAGTTTGATGAGATTGCTTGCTTTCTTGTTAGCCTTTTGGTGTTTTGTTTTTTTTTTGTTGATCACCATATATCTTCAGGTAACTTAGCATTTCATCAAAGCTTGAATTTTTCAGTTTTAGCATGCAGTAATTTCTTAGAGCGGGGGGCCCCGCCCCCCGAGCCCCCCGTTTTTTTCGATACCATCTCTTCGTATTGCTTAAGTTTCATCGGGTGATGAAACTTGCTTTCTTTTTGCCGTTGTAAGATATTGTTTTTTTCTTATTGCCTCCCGTCTCTGTTAATCACCATCTCTTTAGAAATACTTGTAATAACATTTAAATGTATCACTCATTAACTTCAAATTTGTGTAAGAGATCGTAGTAATATAGTAAACGTACGTTTTAACGCGAGCGCAGCGGGGAAAAGCTAGTAAAACAATACACAAATTACAGACCAATCCACTCACTTCGCCATTGCGAAACCTCTGCTGCGGAGGGCACCTCGGGGAAAACTACTGTTTAAAGCTCACAGATGGCGCTACTGGTAGCACCTATGCGCGTATCACATTTCATTAACTTTCCGTAAATACATATTTATACGTCAAAGGATAAAATTGATTTTAAATAATTTTATTTTGATTATTATCTCTGAAGAAAGCAAAAAGCAACTTATTTATTCATTTCAAATTTTCTCCGCATCTCAGTACGTTTATGAAAAGAGGGTCAATATTTATAAACTACTGAGTAAATACATGAATTTTAAATGCAATAATAGAGTGGTAGTTCTCATTGTTGCATCGCGAAATTAATAATAACAAAATTGTGTTCAGTTTTGTTTCATAAAATGATAATTTCGTGTACCACTAACGCCATCTACTGCCCCGGTGTCCGTAACTCGGCGACTCGTCCAACCTCAGAGCTATTGTCCCCCGGTGGGTAGCGCAGGCCGGCCCCCCGCGGGGTACGCGTGGTTCTAAATTCAAATTCACGACGCTGATGGATGACGCTATGAGATGCACACGACTTCATTCGCGTATTTTTTCTTTACCGTAGACGGAAAAAAAGTATCCTACAACCATCTCCGGATGTCCAGCTATCCCTGTACCAAAAGTGGTTAAAATCCGTCCAGCCATTTCGGCGTGATTGGAGGACAAAGGATTTTATGAAAACAGATGGCGCCAGGTTGGCACGGCGACGCGTGTCCATACAAAACAACTATCAAGCTGCATCACGCTATCAATATTTTTCCTGAAATCATGACCTCCCTCTATAGAAAATTTATTTTCAATACAAATTTAGGATTTTATAAAAGTATAGATATCGTTTTATTAATAAAGCACCTTGAAAAATAATTAGCTAAAAGTCCTACCTGAACATATATTAACGACATCTATTAAGATGACAATAAATTATTTTCATCTACAGTCGCCATCAGATATATCGCAGCATATAAGGCGTTCATAAATATCTGAACACGACTCTTATTGACTGGGCGTTACAGTACATGTTCAGATATTTATGAACACTTTATATGCTGTGATATATCTGATGGCGACTGTACAATGTTACTAATAATATGACCTGTCATAATAATTTCCTAAGTAACGCCATAAGATTCAGGTGCCAACTTAACTCCATCGAGCGTACGTCACGTCAATAATGGCGACAGCACCACTGAACGGATACATGATGGCCTCACTGTTTTGTTATTCGTGGTATTATAAATACCTAAGGAAGCAAAGGAAAATGCATGACATGACACTGTTATTATTACAGTAGTTTCTTAGTGGTTCCGGGTTCAAATCCCGGCTAGGTGAAATCCTTAACACATTGTAATGTAATGTTTTGTCTTGTCTCGAATCATGGTTGTTTTTAATACAAAATGCATACATTGTCGAGCAGCAACTCTCAATACCTGATACACTGCTGCTTACATTAGGTATGCGATCAATATTCAACAACTTCGTTACTAATTCTCGAAGTCCGGGTTAACCATCACAGCTACACCCTAGCTTGTGCCGCATCGTGGTCACAGGCACGCAACGACGTGCATCGACTCTCGGGTATCGTGTCGAGGGACGCATCAATGGCTCCTGTAGTGTACATGTATGGAGCTGGTGTTATTAACTCAGGAAAAATCTTAACAGCGCGATGCAGCCGATAGTATGGAGATTTGTCAAAGTAACAACGTCATCTAGCGGAAAATTGGGTCGTTGAGAACAAAATCTCAACACACCGTTAAAAATAAAGAATGACTGATATTTATTACTTTGAATAGATTTTATATATAAAAAAACTACATAGATGCAAAATTGTGGCTAAATACATCGTATATTTATCGTTTATTATACATTTCGCTACCTTATTAGTAAGTTAGGCCTAACACAAACAATGCCAAAATTTGCGCCTAATGTTCTAAATGTTGTTTGGTAAAACATATTTTAAAATGTATTTAATGTACTTAAATTGATTCGAAATATTTTTATTTCAATTACCTACACTCGATAAAATAGCAATTAAAAATCTGTTTTATTCATGGCTTTTTTATGGTCAATACTTACAAACTACAGAAGAATATAATTGCATATTCAATAAAAGAGCAATTAGTTCCTATTGTCGCAAATTGTGTTTTTAAAGAAATGTACCTAAGTTTTTTTTAGCATGAGCCAATTTACAACGAACATTGCACTCATATTTTCGTCTGTGTTGGTCGATAATTGGCGCCATCTTTTTTATCTAACACGGTTTCCGTACTCAACGCCTCAAACAACCTTAACCTTATTGTTAATGCCGGTGGGCCGCGCGGAGGTATTATGTCAAATTCATACTTTTTAGTTTTTGTACACGTAAGAGCCACGCGGGGGTCGCGTCGTTCTAAATTCAAAATCACAAACGCTGTCATTATAAGGTTTACACATTGTAAGGAAAATATTTCATGTAATTTATGTTTTCAGAGATAAATATTAATCAATTTAATCATAATAAAAAGTATCCTATAACCATCTTTGGATGTTCAGCTATTCCTGTACCAAAATTAGTAACTTTTTATCCAGCCGTTTCGGCTACATTAGAGGACAAAGGTTTTTTTGAAAACAGATGGCGGCAGGTTGGCACGGCGACGCGTGTCCATACAAAACAACTATCCGGCTGCATCACGCTATCGAGATTTTTCCTGAAATCATGACCTCCCTCCATAGAAAATTTATTTTCAATACAAATTTAGGATTTTATAATAGTATAGATAATAGTATAGATGTTTCATTGAATTTTAATGTCATAGAAATTTCATCTCATCGAAAGTATTCGTCTTCTGAAACTATACAATATTTTACCAACCTAACCTAATCAATAGGCTGGCATTTTCAAGATTTCTGAAGAAAATTTGACTTCCGGGAAAAAATGTGTATGAAATGAAAATTCTATGAAATGAAGGATTCAGGGAAATAAAAGAAAAGGATTCCGACACATTATAGATTTCATATCACGTACATACGTCACAAGCTGTATCCATTGTTCTTTGTTTAATTGAGCAAAACGTAATCACACACATTTGTATTTATTTTCCAGGCAGTGTATTCGAGAGCACTACCGCTGACCATCCTCGGTGTGCTAGGAGTGCTGGCGGGGATGACCTCGCTGTTCCTCCCAGAGACGCTGCATCAGCCCCTGCCCCAGACCCTGGGGGATGGAGAACTCTTCGGTCGCAATTTCAAGATATTCAGCTGTGTCGAGCGTCCGACGAATAATTAAGAGGCCTTATTCCTTTTAAAATGTATTATTATGACAAATAAATTGATAATTTCAACCAACTTTTCGAAGTGAATAATACTTTTCCCTGAGTTCTAGGTAGTAACATAGCTATTTCATGCTTTCATTGCATGCAGTCGAAAATAAGTTGAAAAAACTAATTTTCCACGTGAATTTTGTCGATTGTCACAATCTAATTGTTAATTTCGGTATAAAAGCCCTATTCTCGGAAATGGTTTCGGAATTAACAAAGAAGAAAAAATGGATTTAGGTATACCTTTTTTTTTGCGAGTGTCGCTGCGGCTAAAGAAATTCTTTTCTATGATCCAAGTCTTAGGTATAAGATGTGATAGAAATAGATATCCTTAATATTATGGTCTATTAATATGACCAATAGATTTATTATACATGTCTACTTATAAGAGATTTGAAATTTTGCACCTTAAATTGATAATTTTATTAATTATTTTAGGAGTAGGGGATATGCTTTAGCTTAAGTAAATATAATATTTATTTTCTATGATCATATTATTACGCTTTATGTGTCATAAATAAATCGTTATAGTATTATTTCTATTATGTAGTTTTATTTCAGAGATATCAATTCCGTCCTTACAAAGTGACTTTTAAACTTATAAATTCGGGATTCGTAAAATGCGAGCAAAGTTCATTGGTCGTCACTAGGTGTCGACGTCATTTCAATCGATTTTGCTCATTTTACGGTATCTGCTTATTTTGAAATTTTAACTTAATAATACCACAGACGGGCGCGACAGCGGCCTATCGGTGTAAGTTGTAACTCGGGCGTCGGTGACCTTGTAATGCAGAATCCTTCGACAAGGCATTCACGTGAATGCCTTTCCCCACCTCGCGCTTCCCGCGCTCGCCCCCGCTCGCCCCTCGACACGCACACAATGCAAAACAACAACAAAAGTAACAAGAAGTCATTATTAAAAGGACAAAACTTAAATAGAAATAAAGTTACAAAATTGCAAACAGTTAATTAATTAATTTAAACTTTATTCCCTACTAGCGACCAAGGCTTCGCACGGGAGCAATGCTGATAAATTATGCATGTATTATACATAAATATAAACCTTTCCCCTGAATGACTATTTATAAAAAAAAACGCATCTAGATCCGTTGTGTAGTTTTAAAGATCCAAGCATACATAGGGACAGACAGACAGCAGGAAGCGACTTTGTTTTATACTATGTAGTGATTACAAATCTCTACCAGTCAACCATGAGAACCAATAGAGACAGGTGGGGTATTGGTAGTTAGGGCTGTGGTCAGGGGAAAGGAGATTGACAAGGTTTGGCCAAAATACTGCCCAGATGAAAATACGTCTAACGAGTTCCTTGCGTTACTTTCTATCGAAAAAACATATATTTTCAAAATTCGTCCTAGAGAAAAAAAATAAACATGAATTTTTGTTTTTAAGGTTCACAGACCACTTATTTAAGGTTTCTTAGTGAGAAAACGCATATGATTTCAATTCCTGCTCAATTCCTCGATACAATGATTATCGATGACTATGACGACAATTAGAAGTGTATGTGTATACAATGACGAAAATTTTAGTTCCCAACCATTTTTTTTTTCATGACTCCTGGGATAGATATTAAAGCGCTTTAGTATACAGTCTAGTGTTAGCCTAAGGAACATGATGTACCTACTATATGCTTAGTCTGGGCAGCACTTGGGCCAACTCCCATACAAAAGTGGTAAATTTCCTTTGAATTCATTAAGTGAATGCAAATTGTTATAGGTGCCAAGCAGCGTAAGTAACTGGAGTGGCGTAGTCGCATCTCGAGTGCCCTTCCCCTTCATGAATCCGATCTTGTTCCATGTTGTCGGCTTGTAACCATGTACCAAAACACTATTTCTGGCATGTAATTAAGCTTGATAGCCTTAAAACAACAAAATCCCACAAAATTTCAATAATTAATTATAGTTCAGAAAAATAAACTAATTCCCAACAGAAATTCCCCTTATAATTAGTACCTTAATTGCTAGAGAACAATGTTACCCGGTCAAAGTTGCAAGTCAGAATCCATCAATCCTACTAAGCCCCTCCGTCATCAAATCATCATCACCTACTAGACTGCCCCGTCCCGTCCTATTTGACTGCCCCGTCCTACTCGAATGCTCCGTCCTACTCAACTGCCCCGTCCTACTCGAATGCTCCGTCCTACTCGACTGCCCCGTCCTACTCGAATGCTCCGTCCTACTCAACTGCTCCGTCCTACTCGACTGCTTCAACAGCTTCGACTCTCTCGGGACTAGGGTTGCCAACTTTTTTTGGGGAAGTTATAGTATTTTCCAAAAAAAAATTTAAAAAATATAGTACTCAGTAACAAAATATAGTACTTTAAGACAACTCTTTATTTTGGGGTTAAACTATGCTCAATTAACTGTGAACTCCTTTTACATAAGACTACTTTTGACTTGAACATCTTTCAGGTTATTTATTTAGAACTTTACATCTTCATCAGCATGCGTGATGTGATTGGTGTGATCACTCACTTATCACCTCGACCACCACCATTAATTGGAGCGGAGCGAGCGAAGCTCCCATGGATCAACTCGAATGGACTTTGTAACAATGCGCAGATCTCAGCGAGTTCTCAACCGATTTTAGAAATTTTGTTTTAAAATGCACAAATTAAATTTCGCTAGGTCGTGACGAAGAGAAAATTTCGAAAAAAAAAAAACTCCGCTCCAATCTATGGTGCAAGCTTAGCCGGTGGCTGACTCTGCATCGACCTAGTTATGAAAGAAATTACATTAAACGATAAGTAATGAAAGCAGACTTAACAATCATACAGTACTCTTTATCGTTTAAATTTATATATTTTTTTGGCTCTGTGCAGTTGTGCACTTTTTAACATTTTTTTATTAGACACTGTGTAAAAGATTCAGTACACTCAATATCTAAATTAATATAGACTAATATAAGTAGCTCACTTTTACTCAAGTTTATATCAGCCCTGTTCCTGTCCTCCCTTTATTTCAGTTTCATTATTGAGAAAACTGTGAATGCAGAGGAAGCTGGTACAGACAAAAGAGTCGAACAATTTTTAATAAATAATTTCCAGATTTTTTTAAAAATGTACTGCCACTTTTTATCTGTACTCATGTCACTAAACCGCCGCTGACTGACACTGACAACTCTGACAAGACAAGAGTGACATGTATTTAACAACTTAACACTGACAGTGACAGTTCACGTTCAGAAACACGCAACGCTACGCAACTGTCGCAAGACTCGCAAGGTGTGCAGGACCGTGTTATTGATTATTGACGATATTAGTGGACGGGAAATGTTGCTATTTCATAAAATTCACTTGGAACGTGTGTAATTTTAAGTACTTTGTAAAAGCCCTCGAAATATAGTATTTTTGCGTACTATATATTTTTTCAACAGTATATAGTACAGAGAGTGAAAATATAGTACAATACTATATAATATAGTACGGTTGGCAACCCTACTCGGGACATCCGACACGTCACGTGACCTTCGAGTCCCCGCCCACTAAACGCTGTATATGGAATTTTGATCCTTATTCAGTATAATTAAAGCTCAATTTTTCATTGGCAAATTTTGTGAATAAAAATTTGTTATAAAAAAAAATGGTAGGATGCCTACTTTTGTATTCGCTCATTTTTAATACTTCCATTAAATGATGATGTTAATATTATATGGTGGAATATGATCTTATTGCTAATTGTGACGGGAATTTGATGATGATAATGATGATGTGAGTCTTACGATGGTGATATATGATTATATGATGGCGAGACCATGACGAGACCATGCGGATCAACACACAACGAGGCTGCAACAATGATTAAAATAACAAACTCTTATTTTAATGAATTTACTCGCATTATTCCTGAAAAATACTGGTTAGTCTCGGCTGAAAGTGCAATAGATGAACTCGTATTATCGAAGAGAAGTATTTCGACTCGTTCATTTATTGCTTACTTTGCAGCCTCTACAACAATGTACAATATAACGATGATAAAAATATATATCGGAATTGCACTTTTTGTGTCTTTTTCTGTTAAAATATATCATTTTCATTTGAACTTATTGACTAAAATTACGAAATTTTTTTTTACAATATTTCAAAATTCCTAATTTAACTCAATTTATTGTCAATATCATGAACTTTCTAGTTATAAATGGATATTCAATCAATATAGAATCCAATTTACTCCAGAAAACATGGATAAAGTTGCAAATATTAAAGTGGCGAAAAAACAATGCCTACACAAAGAGAAGTGAAACAGATAAGACCGAAAAGGGGCTTTCCACAAGGAGGATGTTTATCACCACTGATGTGGTGCTTACTTCTAGACTCCCTAATCGAGAAGACAAATAAAGGAGGCCTATACGTGCAAGTGTACTCGGACGATGGAGTCATACTGGTACGAGGAGTGGCACTAGATGTGGTCAGAGACATAATGAGAACAGGAGTGATGGAAATATTAGCATGGTGTAGGGATAGAGGACTGGATCTAAACCCTGATAAAACAAAACTGGAATTATTTACCAATAAGAGGAAAATAGAGAAAATGAAGCCTATCAGCATTCAAGGCAAAGAACTGGAAGTAGTCAAGGAGCTCAAATATCTGGGAATAACGTTAGACAGTACTCTCAGATTCAAGACACACATAAGCGAACAATCGGCAAAGGCCATAAGAACGCTCTACCAGTGTAAGAGGGCGGTCGGAAGGAAATGGGGCCTGAAACCAGCTATGATACACTGGATTTACAAGGCGGTGATACTACCGAGAGTACTATACGGTGCCATAGTATGGTGGCATAAGGCCAACATCGATTATCGAAGAGAAGTATTTCGACTCGTTCATTTATTGCTTACTTTGCAGCCTCTACAACAATGTACAATATAACGATGATAAAAATATATATCGGAATTGCACTTTTTGTGTCTTTTTCTGTTAAAATATATCATTTTCATTTGAACTTATTGACTAAAATTACGAAATTTTTTTTTACAATATTTCAAAATTCCTAATTTAACTCAATTTATTGTCAATATCATGAACTTTCTAGTTATAAATGGATATTCAATCAATATAGAATCCAATTTACTCCAGAAAACATGGATAAAGTTGCAAATATTAAAGTGGCGAAAAAACAATGCCTACACAAAGAGAAGTGAGACAGATAAGACCGAAAAGGGGCTTTCCACAAGGAGGATGTTTATCACCACTGATGTGGTGCTTACTTCTAGACTCCCTAATCGAGAAGACAAATAAAGGAGGCCTATAGTGCAAGCGTACTCGGACGATGGAGTCATACTGGTACGAGGAGACGCACTAGATGTGGTCAGAGACATAATGAGAACAGGAGTGATGGAAATATTAGCATGGTGTAGGGATAGAGGACTGGATCTAAACCCTGATAAAACAAAACTGAAATTATTTACCAATAAGAGGAAAATAGAGAAAATGAAGCCTATCAGCATTCAAGGCAAAGAACTGGAAGTAGTCAAGGAGCTCAAATATCTGGGAATAACGTTAGACAGTACTCTCAGATTCAAGACACACATAAGCGAACAATCGGCAAAGGCCATAAGAACGCTCTACCAGTGTAAGAGGGCGGTCGGAAGGAAATGGGGCCTGAAACCAGCTATGATACACTGGATTTACAAGGCGGTGATACTACCGAGAGTACTATACGGTGCCATAGTATGGTGGCATAAGGCCAACATCAAAGAATACCATAAAGAACTATCAAAAGTACAAAGACTGGCATGTCTTATGATCACGGGGGCAATGAGAACAACGCCCACGCAGGCGATGGAGATCATGCTCGGTCTCAAGTCACTTAAAATAGAAGCGGAGAAGAAGGCCATGGAACAATGGTACAGAATGAAAGCATGTAAGGAATGGAGAGGAAGCTTGGTGGACAAGGGACACGCACTTATTCAGATGGAAGCAGGCTCAAAGATGGGGATGCTTACCCAAAACAACGACTTCATAAAGAGACAGGAGATGTTTGATAAGAAATATAGGATACACATAGGAGAAAGGGACAACTGGAAAAAAGAGGTTGAACACCCCGTGACTATCTGCTTTACGGATGGTTCTCGGCGGGAATCCACGAAACTAGCAGGAGCCGGCATAGTGATACCGAAGCTGGATAAGAAGGTACACATACCTCTGGGGAGGTACGCTAGCGTATTTCAGGCAGAGGTATGCGGCATAATGAGATGTGCACAAATAATAGATGAATGTTCAGAGGAAGTGGGATCTGTCGTTATATACACAGACAGCCAGGCTGCACGGCCGACGGCGTGCTGTACCGCGCCGTCGTCGTCTCCGTCCAACCCTTCTCCAAGTTCATCGTGCAGTATGTCGACTTCGGGAACAAGCAGCTGGTGGACGCCAAGGATATCTGGCAACTAGACAGGTATGAATGAACAATAATAACGAGTTATGCTACCGAATGTCAAGCGACAAATATTATAATTTCAACACAGCGTTAGACAAACAGACGGTAAGCTCGTCCTTGGTAAAGGAATGCAGAGAAGCCCTGAACAAACTTGGAGAATACACAAGGATTACGGTAGCCTGGGTACCTGGACATCAGGGTGTGACAGGGAATGAAAGGGCAGATGAGATGGCAAGGCTAGGAGCAGAGAGCGAACTCATAGGACCCGAACCTGCACTGCCAATATCGGCAGAAGTTACGAAAGGAGTTATAGCTAGGCTAATGGAGGAAGAGGCCAATAGACAATGGCAAGAGACAACGGACTGTCGACAATCGAAGATGATCCTAGGAGGCATCAACAGAAAAAGGACCAGGTATCTACTGGAACTAGGTAAGAAAACTCTCAGATTATTAACAGGCATAATCACGGGACACAACAGCCTTAACAGGCACCTACACATTATGGGTGTAGTAAGTGATCCATACTGCTCGCACTGTGGCCAGGAGGAGACGAGTAAGCATCTTATAGCAGAGTGTGGCATGTATGCGATAGTACGCTATAGCATCTTCAGAAAAGATAAACTAGAAGAGGAAGACCTGAGGGATTAGCCTTAAAGATGTCCTTTCCTTCTGCAGGAGAACAAGAAGATTCGAGGAAGAAGGCTGTATGGGAGCGCCGCCGGGACAGTAACCGTTGGCTCCAATTGGGAATTGGGCTGAATGAACGCAGTCAAGCGATCGACAGCCCGCCTGTTTCCGGCCGGGCGTCCCTACACCAAATCATCAACATCATCATGCCTACACAAATCAGGTCTTTGTATATTCTTCTGACTTTATCTTGGACTATAAAATTTAAATTGCGAATGAAATACACTTAGGAGTATGAATAGTATTTTAATGTGAATATCGGCTCCATAGCTCTCCATTAGTCCTACCGTGCGAAAGAAAGTCCGACCCCTGCTGATTACCTAAACTTGCCAAATATCAATCCGAATTTCCGTTGCCTGGTGATCACACGATTTCTGTGAACTTTGCTTTTGTTGAAGTTTCAATCTTTGAAATAAGTATGTCATTATTTCAGACAGAAACCGACGAGACGGCAGCCAGGCAGGACATGCCGCCTACTGGGAGGCCGAGGCGGCATGTCCGCTTTAAGGAGGAAGTCCTAGTGGCGGTCATAGGTAACAACATTATGTTTAAATATAAGTTTTTATATTTCAGACAGAAACCTACCGGACTGCTACCGGACAGGACATGCCGCCTACTGGGAAGCCGAGGTGGCATGTCCGCTTTAGGGAGGAGGTGCTCGTGGCGGAGATAGGTAACAACATTATGTTTAAATATAAGTTTTTATATTTCAGACAGAAACCTACCGGACTGCTACCGGGCAGGACATGCCGCCTACTAGGAAGCCGAGGTGGCATGTCCGCTTTAGGGAGGAGGTGCTCGTGGCGGAGATAGGTAACAACATTATGTTTAAATATAAGTTTTTATATTTCAGACAGAAACCCACGAGACGGCAGCCGGGCAGGACATGCCGCCTACTGGGAGGCCGAGGCGGCATGTCCGCTTTAGGGAGGAAGTCCTAGTGGCGGTCATAGGTAACAACATTATGTTTAAATATAAGTTTTTATATTTAAATTGTTGATGTAGCAACATTCTTTCTTCTCCTTCCGTGCGTCACCACGTATACACGCCGTACTTCTGCTTATCCAGTGTTTAATTATTTTTACCATCTCCGGCTTTTTTGGCAACATGACTTTTCAGATGTAAAAAAGCCTGCTGAATTCGGTTCTGGATGTTGCCAAGCCGAATTTAGCCCCCCTCCCCCCATGGGACATATGGGGGGAGGGGGGCTAAATTAATATTATTAGAGATCATTTTTGTCTTTGACACTTTTTTTCTAGCTTTAATACTTTTTGTATAAAACCGTAAAAATCGTGATTAGGGACATATTTTGAGGTCAAAAGGGGGGATATGGGGGGAGGGGGGCAAAAATCGGCTTCAGAATCGAATTCAGCAGGCTTTTTTACGTCGGAAAAGTCATGTTGCCAAAATGGCTCACAAAATGCCGTTAGGACGTTAAAGGAAGCCGATATTTAGAATTTTCTACCATTCTATGAAGTTCGGGAAGATATTGCTCACAAACCATAAGGTCTACTAAAAAAGTTTATACACCATGTTATAGCAAATTTTATAGAGATCAGTCTTGTCTTTGATACTTTTTTTCTAGCTGTAATTTTTTTTGGCTTTTTTACATCGGAAAAGTCATGTTGCCAAAATGGCTCACAAAATGCCGTTAGGACGGTAAAGGAAGCCGATATTTAGATTTTTATACCAGTCTATAAGGAGATTTTGAGTTCAATGAATTTTACTAGTTATGATGGTAACAAAAACACTGTGTCATCTATCACAAATTGGCTACAAACAACTGAAAATATTCAATATACCCATATTGAGTTCAATGAATTTTACTAGTAATGATGGTAACAAAAAACTGTGCCATCACAAATTACCATTTACCATTACATTTGCCATTACAAACAACTGAAAATATTCAATATATAGTAGAATTTTTTCGGCTGTATTCGAAGCCATGGATATAGAAATACGTCACCGTCATGTGCTGGCTTTGAAGCAGCCTTTGCATCTCTGCTCATTAATAATTTGAGCAGTGAGCATTCTCCGGGGTCCAATTGTGAACAGATTCCTGCAAAACTTTAAAGTCTTTAAAAACATTCTTTTTAAGGAACCTCCGTTAGCGACTTGTTCGGTGGAAGTCGATTTTGATGATGTGGACAGTGACAACATCTTTGTGAAGTTAGAAGAAAAAATTTAATGTCTTAAAATAAAAGCCCAAATAGACTACTTATGTCACGGCATATGTGCTTAGAAAATTAAAATTTAAAAAATGCCCTGATTGCCGACTATGCTTCTACACCAATGAAAATGCAAGCACAATAACAATAAGAAAGCTTAATAAGCAAAAAAAAGAAGATGTCATATTGTCATATCCCTCGACAGCCCTAATGAAATGCTTTTCTAATATACAAGATATTGTCATTTTTATATTACATAATGACTCGAAAAATAATAATATCTGACAATATATAAAAACAATATTATCAGTTGTTATAGATTATAATTTTATTAAGTGTGAAATACACAAAAAATACATTATAACAAAAATGGAAGATGTGTCCATTAACTTATTTTTATATAATTGGTGCAGACATTAATAAATTATTAAATGGTATAAGAAACGATTATGATAAAAATTATAGAGTGCAATGTAACCCTTAATTTGACAATAAACACGAAGGTCGCTAGTTCAAGCCTCGTTAAGGTTGAATAGAGCAAACAACTCTCGTTCGAAAAAGAATAGACAAAGATGGTCAAAGAGTGTGTTCATCCTGGCGAACATTGTATTGTATTGTGTTTAAAAAAAGACATAGAAAATAAACTGTACTCCAACTTATTGCGTTTTTTTTTGCTTTTTCCTTTCGCTTTTGCTGTGTACAGAGTGGTCCAACGAACTCGGGTTGCCTTCATGGGTTCCCATGCTAGCTCCTGGCTCCTGGTTCGTTGCTCCACTCTGTACGCAGCACACAAAAATATATAATATTGAAATATGTGTACAGGGAAACCGTCGTTAAGTTGACTCGCACAGATTTACAGATGGCGCTAGTAATGCAATACGATACGACGAGTGATGACTCTATACCCTATATACAAAGGTACTCTGTGCTTGGGCCTCTGTGTAATATTTGCGTTGTTTTCTGTCAATGCTTTATTGACAGAAGAATTTTACAACTCGATCAAAGTTGACACGGTGTTCAACCACATATCTGGGGGCACGGCAGTGCCCCCGCCAAGTCGAGCAAACGCGCTTGCCGGCACGCCGTAATACTACACAGTACTAATAGAACAACGCAAATATTACACAGAGGCCCAAGCACAGAGTACCTTTGTATATAGGGTATAGAGTCATCACTCGTCGTATCGTATTGCATTACTAGCGCCATCTGTAAATCTGTGCGACACAATCTGTGCGCCGTAACATCCTTTTCTCGAAGCCATTCAGACCATTTTCAAACTCCCAGTATTTCATTACGGACAAAGCTAGAAGCCTAAATTTTTAATGACCAGGAGAGCATGATATAACCTAGGCATATTCCAAATTGCATTCAATTTGAACCAGTAGTTTAGAAATTATTGCCAGTCAAAGTTCCTTAATTTTGTCACTCACTGACTCACTTATGATCATACGAATTCTAAGTTACTTCTAGCAGACACACAAGCTTGAAATTTCGTGCTCTATTACGGTTTGGTGTACAAATCATTAAAAAACCTAAACATTACAAAATTTCCGTGTAGTTTTCCAGTTATGCGAGCTGCATAGATAAATTTGTATTTCCTTATGAACCCTATAAAAAATACACGATTACAAAGTTAACTTTGCGGTTCATACACCTTCGGTTTAGATACTAAGACCTCAGGCACAGAATACTTATTACCTAATACATACAGAATGGACACGCTCATCGCCGTACCGAATTGAGTTACCTCACCCCGCAGGGGCAGTGAGTTGGAATCGTGATGGTAGCGATGATGATGTTGATGATGGTGGTGGTAACTGGTGGCGGTGGTGGTGATGGGGGTGCTGATGATGATGATGATGAAGCTGGGGACTGGTGTTGGTAATGAGGGTGTTGGATTGTTCAGATGATGATGGTGACTGGTGGTGGCGATGGGCGTGTTGGTGATGATAATTATGATGGTGGTGGTGGTGACTGATTCTGATGAAGGTGGTATTGGTGATGATGATGATTATGATGACGACGATGGTGGTGACTGTTGGTGATGATGATGATGGTGGAGTGGATGTGACCGGTGGTGATGATGGGGGTATTGATGGTAATGAAGATGGTGGTGACTGGTGGTGGTGAGGGAGGTGTTGGTAATAATGATGATGATGATGGTGGTGATTGGTGATGATGATAATTATGATGACGACGATGGTGGTGACTGTTGGTGATGATGGTGGAGTGGAGGTGACCGGTGGTGATGATGGGGGTATTGATGGTAATGAAGATGGTGGTGACTAGTGGTGGTGAGGGAGGTGTTGGTAATGATGATGATGATGATTATGATGGTGGTGATTGTTGATGATGATGATGATGGTGTTGTTGTAGATGATTAATGATGATAATGATGATGAAGATGACGATGACGATGATGATGCCGATGATGGTGATTAGGTATGATGATGGGGGTGTTGATTCAGATGGTGATGGTCATAGTGGTGATGGATGATGACGATTGTGATGGTAATGCTTGTGTTGATAGTGATGACGATGGTTATAAAATCAACATCCTCACCACATTACCACCACGACCATTACGACAACCACATCCCCAACACAATAACCACTACCATTACCACTACCACCATCATCGCCGCCATCATCACCACCCTCATCATCACCATCGTCATGAGAGGAATCATGAGAAGGATCATTATCTATAATGAGAGGGGTCATTATGGATCATGAGAGGGAGTGACAAGTCTGTGTGGTTTACATTTAGTTAATGTCAACTTCGGTAGTGTTAAAGTGCAAAACTCCGCAATTTCAGAGTATAATAGACTAAGAAGTAGCTAATTACCGTCCTGGCTTGTCAAAAATCGCTTCATCAAAACTTTCGAGAAAAGCCCACAGAGACAGAGAGTGGGCTTTAAGAAAGACAGTTGCGGATACACAGCTAGTAGTCCTTAAAGGAAAAATAAGGAGGACCACTTACAAAAAGAAATGAGATCCCATCAAAAACATTACATGTAAAAAAATTGCAAGTCTCGCAACCTTCTACCGAAAAAAGTTGTGAGATACAATATAAAACCAAGTCGGTTAATTTATTCAGTACCTATCAAAGTGACCCTTCGCCTATATGACAACTTTGACATACATTTTCACCGGATTACATAACTAAAAACATATTACCATGACCGTGTTAGTACCCGCATTAATATTAAACATATTTATCTTTATCATAAATGTAATGACTTGGCCATTGTACTATGGGTACTGGACGACGATATACATAATATATAAATACATATGTGGGGAACCCAATAATTTAATATAATTATTAATTAAATAAACTATGATAGTGACGGACGATGCGACAATGCCGGACGCAAACTAATTCGGTTTAGTGGAGACAAACCGCGCGGCGTTATCTAACTACTGTCGCTAACCGGCTGCGCAGACGCAGCGAAGGCGAGTCCCGCGCCCCGCGCGGCCAGTCGATGCTTTCGCTTGACACTAGCTGCACGCCGCTTTGCGCTGTCATACATAGTTTACGTTGCTTTACGCTGTGCTTGCCTTTCTTATACTTCTACTTGTTTTACGTTCCGTTCGCCTTCTGTTGTTGTGGACTATCTTGTTATTCTGTGTGTTAGTAAATAAACTGTGCTATGTACTACTTGTTTGTATTCTAAGTGCCTACGGACGAACCTTACACAATACACAAGTAAGTGCCCACACTGGTGACCCCTGTGAACGCGAGAACATTGTTTTGTAAATAATAGTGAAACAAGTGAACAATCGTGAAATGTCGAACAATAAAGGTAACCAAGCGCCGAACGCGGCGAACGCCAGCGGGTCACGTGACGAAAATGCAGTGCGCGTTTCCAATGACCCATCCGATATTTGCCGTGTCAGTATCCGAGTTCCACCGTTTTGGCCTGAGGAACCAGAAATATGGTTCGCTCAAATAGAAGGACAGTTTGCTATTTCAAATATCACTCAAGATGCGACGAAATTTAATTACGTCATCGGACAACTAGACCAGCAATACTCGAAAGAAGTCAAAGATCTTATAATTTTTCCTCCGGCCACGGATAAGTATGAGACGTTAAAGGTTGAGCTAATTAAGCGGCTGACAGCGTCGAAGGAGAAAAAGCAACTTCAAATGGTAATGCACGAGGAACTCGGAGATCGAAAGCCCTCACAATTCCTACGGCATCTGCGTAGTCTTGGCGGACCAACACTCCCGGAAGATTTTCTAAAGACGATCTGGGCCACCCGTCTGCCGATGAATATCCAGACTTTTATCGCGACTCAGCCCGACGCTAAACTGGAAGCTCTCGCCGATCACGCGGACCGAATCCAAGATATAGCGGCAACGCCACAAGTCGCTTCCACATCCGCAGCCGGGCCTGGTTCTAATATGGAATCATTAGCCAATGAAATCGCAGAGCTCAGAAAAGAAATGCAGGCTATGCACATGAAATTAGAGAGAAAATCGCGCTCTCCACGTCGCTCTCAACCTGACCAGCGGCGCCGTAGCCAGTCTGGTCGTCGTTCAACCTCCAGCTACCGCAAGTTTCCTGTTTGCTGGTTCCACGCCAAATACGGACGGAGAGCAACCAAGTGCATTAAGCCGTGCGATTTTGTTCCGGAAAACTTCACAGGCAATCAATAATGGCGACTAATGATTGCCCTGGCGTTTCAGGTCGCCTGTTTGTAACAGATCGAAAATTAAAAACACAGTTTCTCATCGACACTGGCAGTGACCTCTGTGTTTTTCCATACTCTGCACTTAAACAGCGGCGTCCTAGAACCAATTTCCACCTAAGCGCAGCGAATGGTTCTACTATATATACTTATGGGTATGCCCATCTCACCCTAGATCTGGGACTCAGACGAGATTATCCTTGGCGTTTCATCGTTGCCGACGTTACCAAAGCCATCATCGGTGCCGACTTCCTGAGATATTATAACCTCTTGGTCGACATTAGACATCAGCGCTTGGTCGACGGCACGACTTCATTGGCAGTCATGGGGATTTCGCCACAGTCAGCAGTTAGTCTATTCTCTGTGAAAATAATAACTGGGAACAGCAAATATCATGACATATTAAAACAATACACTGAAATCACTCATCCGGCAGGCATCCAAAGAGAAGCAAAGCATAACACAGTACATTACATTAAAACTACTCCCGGTCCTCCAGTTTCTGCACCTCCGCGACGATTAGCACCGGATAAGCTCCAAATTGCTAAAAAGGAATTCGAAGGGATGCTAAGAGATGGCACTGCACGACCATCGCAGAGTCCGTGGTCGTCCCCACTACACCTGGCGCCAAAAAAGGAGAACGGATGGAGACCCTGCGGAGACTACCGGATGCTGAATGCTCGAACCATACCTGACAGGTATCCAATACGTCACATACATGATTTCGCACATAACATCGCTGGATGCACCGTATTCTCGAAGCTAGACCTAGTAAAGGCGTATAACCAAATACCTGTCAGTCAGGAGGATATACCCAAAACCGCAATTACGACTCCATTCGGTCTATACGAGTTTCCTTTTATGAATTTTGGCTTACGTAACGCAGGTCAAACTTTTCAAAGGTTCGTGGACGAAATCACGCGAGGTATAGATAACTGTTACGCCTACCTCGACGATTTTCTAATTTTCTCAAAAGACGAAGATGAGCACGAAAAGCACCTGCACCAAATTTTCACTCGACTGAATAGCTACGGCATGGTAATAAATACATCGAAATGTATATTTGGCGTGTCAGAAATAAACTTTTTAGGCTACTCTATTACATCAAAAGGAACTAAGCCTTTGAAAGATAAGGTAGAAGCTATAACCAACTTCCCGGTGCCGAAGAACATCAGAGAATTAAGAAGATTTTTGGGAATGCTTAATTTTTACAGACGGTTTATTTCCAAAGCTGCCCAAGTCCAAGCGCCACTCAATTTGTTCTTGGCGGGCTCGGTGAAGGGATCACATCCAATCGATATCTCAGGAGAAGCCTTAAAAGCTTTCAACGAATGCAAAGAGAGCCTCTGCCAGGCGGCACTGCTAGCACATCCAGACTGCAACGCAAAACTCGGATTAGCGTGTGACGCTTCCGACACATCTTTAGGAGCAGTTCTACAGCAGTACAAAGAGAACTCTTGGCAACCGCTGGCCTTTTTCTCCAGAAAGCTCAGCCCAACTCAACAAAAATACTCTCCGTACGATAGGGAGCTCTTGGCCATTTACGAAGCTGTGAAATATTTCAGGCACATGGTCGAAGCCAGGAGCTTCGCTATATATACCGACCATAAACCACTGACATTTGCGTTTCACAACCGCAAGGAGAAATGTCCGCCACGTCAATATCGACACCTTGACTATATTTACAATTTACGACAGATATACGTCATATCGCTGGAGCAGAAAATATCGTTGCAGATACCTTGTCTCGTATCGAGGAAGTCACGGCATCCATCAACTTCACCCAGTTAGCCAAAGAGCAGGCACAAGACCCTGAATTGGCTCAATTATTAGAAGGGTCCACATCGCTCCAACTAAAAAAAATTAAAGTCCCTGGTATATCGACAGAACTTTTTTGCGATACAAGCACGCCCACGCCAAGGCCGTATGTCACAAAAATGATGAGAAAGCAAGTATTCGACAGTCTCCATAGTTTAAGTCACCCTGGCGCAAACGCCTCAGTAAAATTAGTGGCAGAGCGCTTTGTTTGGCCAAGTATGAGAAAAGACTGCCGAGAATGGGCACGAGCGTGCTTGCCCTGTCAACGTTCTAAGATATCGCGGCACGTGTCCGCTCCCTTAGGAACGTTTCAACTACCCCGTGCTAGATTTAAACAGATTCATATCGACCTGGTGGGCCCGCTCCCACCCTCGGACGGATACCGTTACTGCCTTACTGCTGTCGATAGATTCACCAGGTGGCCAGGAGCAATTCCGATCGTGGACGCAACAGCAGAAACGGTCGCCAAGGCATTACTCTCCTCCTGGATCGCAAGATTCGGCTGCCCAGAAGATATAGTAATGGACCGTGGTCGCCAGTTCGAATCCTCTTTGTTCAAACATCTGGCTATTATATCAGGATTTCAACATAAGAGGACCACAGCGTACCACCCAGCCTGCAACGGTCTCGTTGAGAGGTTCCACAGGGAACTTAAATCAGCTATCTCCTGTCATTCTGGAGATAAATGGACAGAATCATTACCGTTGATTTTGCTGGGCATCAGAAGCGCATACAAGGACGACCTACAAGCGTCGTCGGCAGAAATCGTGTACGGGGAAACCTTAAGACTACCGGGCGAATTTTTTGAGCAACATACTCCAGGAACCACAGACGTTACTGATTATATGGCACGACTTCGCCTGTTTACTAAAAATCTCCAACCAAGGCCAGCTTCGCGCCATTCGAATAAATCATTTTTTATATTCAAAGACCTTTCCACATGCAGAAACGTCTTTTTGAGAGAAGATGCCCTGCGTGGGGTTTTACAACCAGCATTCACCGGACCCCACCAAGTACTGCAAAGAGATAGCAAGGTTTTCGTAATAATGGTTAAAGGTAAACGAGTTTCATTTACAATAGATCGATTGAAACCAGCCTACATAATGGACACTGAACCGACCGATAAGGACCCTGTCGTGACCGAGGACCCCACAGTTAGTGCAGTCATTGAAGCATTATGGCTCCGATTTTTTTTACGGTGAACCGAATTGCATACAATTTTGGAATTAGGTTCATCTTACCCTTAACTTCAAAAGTGAAAATGATTTGAAATCCGCAACCACCCTGGGGGTGGTTGTCACCCCTTCTCGGGGGTGAATTATTTTTTTTTCAAAATAACCTCGAATATCGATAGAAGGCCTAATTTTAAGCAAAAAATCATTTATAAAGTTTTTCAAAAAATCTAATACTTTTCAAGTTATTGGCAATTGAAAATCCGCAATTTTTTCACATTTTTCATGGGTTTTTTGCAAATATCTCCAAAAATATACGTTTTATCGAAAATTTTATAAGTAACAAAATTGTAGCAGGTAAAACAATGAACAATTTGGTTTTTTATAAAGTATTCGAAGTGCAATATTAAGCTAGATATTAAAGATCAAAGCCGTTTTTTATTTTGTCTGAAATTTAATCGATGTGGTTAATGCCATCTAGCGGCGAGCAGATGCATTTTATGCATTCCAATACAAAAGGGTTTTGTAGTGCTTGAAATAAACTTTAAAACGAGCACTATTAAAAGTCTTTTTCACGTAAAATAAGTGAGCTGTATTGCAAATAAGGGGAGAATCTAATGTTTTTTCTTTTAAATCAATGGGTTTCATAAGTGCCATTTCCACCAAAATTAAAATTAATCGTATTCCGCCTAGAATTAACTTTATTATAAAGAGTTTGATAGGTAGTATCAGTTTGGCTGCTCCAGGACACATATTTTTCAAAAAAGTCACGATTGAAAAAAAAAAACAAAATTTCAAATTTTTAAAAAACCCACTTTTTTTTCATAATATCTCAAAAATGACGACAGATACCTATAAAAGTGTTCGAATTAAAAATTTAGGTATTTTTCTTACAAACAATCTGGTTTTTTTTTTTCTGTCAAACAAAAATTGACGGAGATATCATTGTTTAAAGAGCGCGTGGCAGCGCAATCACAGCCTCTCTTAAGCCCTTTAACCCTTCACCGTTCTAGAAAAAGGTTTTTTACTATATATTGCGATAAAGGATTGAAATGACTCGGGTTCTTGACGGAAAGGTAAATGAAGAGTTGTCCACGTTTATGCAAAAAATAAAAATGTAAAAACAAAATAAATGTATAAAATTACAATTATGAGAAACTTAACCTAGGTGAAATATATATATATATATTTTTTTAACTTATACTAAATTTGGAAACACGGAAATATAAAATTTACAACACACTAAATACTTAGGATTAACCACGAATATGATTCAAGACACCTCACAAGCTAAAAGTGAGAATTCAAATTACAGAATAAATAAATAAAAATAAAATAAAAACAACGCTTACTAAACGAAAGAAAAGTACACATAAATCAAAGAATAACAAACCAAAACAAAATAAAGCAAAAAAAAACGCAAAAAGATTCGCGGGCTCGAACCCTCGACCAACACGGCGATAACATAGTATTTCAAGCAGACATTCCCAAGTTGAGCTATCGAAGCGCTGAGTGACCGGCCGAATAATACAGTCACTACATGCGACGGTCCGGAGTTCGTGTCGTATTGTTTATTATTCTCCCAATGCTGGCCTTAAGTATTGCCTCAATATTGCCCGTATACAAAAGGCGTGTCCTTAGGCTGCAGACAACCAATTAAAAATCATGAGCACTCAATAACAATAACATTCACCCAAACGACACGTTAATAAATGTACACAAAACACTCACCCGTGTCCCGCTAACACTTGCACACAATTATTATAAAACACTCTGCTAATTCGAATGCCATTTAGGCCAGAGAATGAACGAAAAGTATAATTTTCGAGAATAATTGTACGGACACAGTGAGATTCACTTGACCGTTTCTGATTTTCTCGCGCCACCCTCACTTAATTTTAAATAGGCGCAAGCGCAACCCGCTTACGTCGCTTTCGTATACCAGTAGCGACATCTATGAGTGGTTTCAGTAACTGACCATTACAATATCCTCTCTCCCCAGGAGAATCCGACCCGGATTCATACCATTCGTTTTAAATCTGAAGAGTGCCACTTCCCCAAATCCTTGCCTCTCAAACTAACCAGTCTATAGACATCGGTGGAAACTTTTTCAGCAATCACGGCTTTTTCAAATTTTGGGGACAGTTTTGACATGATGCCTTTGGCCGCATTTGACAATATCTTCGTTCGCTTCCAGACTAAATCACCTTCTCGATACTCACAGGTTCTATGGCGTTTGTTATAATACTTGGAGTTCTGTTCGTGTGCTCTTGTAAGCCGGTCTCTTATGTCGCTATAGATGTCGTTTCTGGCTTTTAAGTGAGTTTCGTAGCGTTCTCTACTAAAACAGAGTGGTGCTTCTTTTTCGAACGTCCCGCATTTGTTTCTTTGCACCGAAGTTTCTCGTCCGAAGAAAAGGTAGGATGGCGTCTTTCCTGTAACTTCATGAACCGCTGTTCTAATGGCGTGACCAATGTGATGAATGTGCTTGTCCCATTCTTTGTGATTATCATACACGTAGCATGCTATGGCTGTCCCGATAACCTTATTGACTCTCTCTGTGGGGTTAGACTGGGGGTGATAATAAGGAGTGTACCATAGGTCTATTTCGTAATTTTCTGCCATTTCTTTGAACTGGTTAGCAATAAATTGTTTTCCGTTATCACAGATAATCACCCCTGGCGGGCCGTAAACCAGAATAACTTGTTCTTCTAGTATCTTTACTATATTGGACGTCTTTCCATTGCGTAAGGGGAAAAGCAGGGTAAATTTGCTGAACCAGCAAGAAACCACTAATAACATCGTGTTGCCCTGTTTTGATCGTGGAAAAGGTCCCATCAGATCCATTGAAACGATCTGAAAAGGTTCAGTTACCTCTCTTTGCCGCCCCATCATGCCGCTAGGTGGTAACTGCGAGGGTTTATGGCTAGCGCACGTCTCACAGTGCCTAACATATTCCTTAACGTCGGCAATAAGGGAAGGCCAGTAGTAGTGCTGTCTGACCCTGTTAATTGTCTTTTTAATTCCAAAGTGGCTCGCTGAGGGATCATCATGACACTCTTTCATTACGTGGATACGTAAGCTATCAGGTACGACTAATTTCCAACTGTGCTTTTCGTCCGGAAACTGCTTTAATTTGAGATACTTCCACAATCGGTTTTGACTAATCTGCCAATCATTCGTATGAGTCCCATCTATCACCTTTCCTTCTTGTGATTTGTACCAATCATCCTTATCTTCTGGTTCAATTTGTAACGCACTTACGTCTTCTGTATTTAGCGCCCTCGATAGAGCGTCTGGTACTACGTTATGCTTACCTTTCCGAAAAACGATCTCATAGTCAAATTGCTGCAGGCGCATAGCCCATCTGGCTAACCGCCCGTGGGGATCTTTGTTTTTATGAAGCCACTGCAAAGCGCTATGATCCGAAATGACTTTAAAATGGCTGCCTTCAATATATGGCCTAAATTGTTCCACTGCGTGAAGCACGCTCAGTAATTCCCTTTCAGAGGCCGAATATCTACTTTCACGATCGGTGAGCTTACGACTGGTAAAGGCAATAGGCCGCTCTGCTCCTTCCAGTGTCTGAAACAAAACTGCTCCTGTTCCTTTATTAGAAGCATCACACTGCACAGAAAATTCGTGGCGAAAATCTGGAACGCTCAAAACAGGAGCTGAAGTAAGAGCTGTTTTCAAGTTAATGAAGGCGTTCTCTGCCTCTTCGTTCCAAACAATATGTTTGCCCTTTTTTCTCCCCTTGGTGAGATCATGCAAGGGAGCGGCTACCATCGCAAAGTTCTCAACAAAACGCCTGTACCAGCTGGCCATACCAATAAACCTTTTCAGTTCCGTGAACGTCGCTGGCCGCGGATAGTTTATTATGGCGCTTATCTTGTCCGGGTCTGTCCTCAACCCTTCTTTGTCCACTAGATACCCCAGGTATTTAAGCGATGCACGAGCAAATTCACACTTGTCGGTATTTACCGTTAATCCGGCCATTTCGAGCTGATTCACTACAGATTTCAATGAGGATAAGTGTTCTTCAAAGTTGTTATTACAAACTACTATGTCATCAAGGTAGGTGAAAACCTTACCCTCGTATTCTGGAGGAAATAAACGGTCCATTAGGCGTTGTTGAGTCTGTGAGGCATTGCTTAAGCCGAACGGCATTACTTTAAAATTATATAAACCCTTACCCGGCAGACCAAAGGCTGTTTTTTCTTTGCTTGACTCATTCAAGGGAATTTGCCAAAACGCCGAGCGAAGGTCTATAGTTGATAGGTAACGGGCATCCTTCAAGCTGTCTAAAATAGCTGAAACTCTGGGTAGGGGGTAAGAATCCTTCTTAGTAACTTTGTTCAGCTGTCTGCTATCTAAGCACAGTCTGTTCTGACCTGATGCTTTTTTCACTAGAAGAACTGGTGAACGCCACGCACTATGAGAAGGTTCAATAATGTCATTTGCTAACATGTTCTCTATCTCTTCCTCTAATTCCTTCATTATTGGTGGTGCAAAGGGATATTGTCTCTGACACACTGGCAAATGGTTTCCAGTGTCGATGTCATGTTCAATCAAGTGAGTCCTGCCAATACCTGTACCTAGCTTCTCACTCATTTCCTGAATCAAGGAGTCCAAGGCGGCCTTTTGAGAATCTGAGAGCTCATCCCTAGATACCACCGGACTACATGCATTAACTTCTGTCCTAACTTCCTTGCTAAATATTTCCTTATTATCGAAGTTATTACTTATTTCCAACCCGAACTGTTCGAAGAAATTCATGCCCAAAATGATTTGGTGATTTAGCCGATCCATGACATAAAACTTAATGACTTTGTACTTCTCCATGAATTTAATGGGCAAATAAACAACCAAACTTATTCTGTGACAAGTGCCGTCCGCAGTAGATAGAAACTGTTCCGGTGTGTGTTGTGCTTCTATTCCTAATGACGACAGGCTCATAAAACATTGTTTCGAGATGACTGACGACGTTGCTCCGGAATCTAAAAGGCCAGAAAATGATTTCTCTAAAATCTTAAAAGACGCGTAATACCTTTTATCATCTGCCCTCAAATCTATTTTGCAAACTTCCCCTGTCTTGAAATACTGGTTGATTACTCTTAACCAATCCTGCCAACTATCATCGCGATTTACTTCGGAAGTCCTTCGGCAGGCCTGTCTCCCGAATTGGCGTTTCCCGAAAAGCTGCACGGGCATTTCTTTACCGTTGAGCCAAAACGCCCACACTTATAACAAAACAATCTTTGTTTCTCCGACGGGCAGTCCCTAAAACTATGCCCAGGTACTCGGCAATTCCAACATTTCCTGGGGCTTGCGTCTTGATCCCTTTGAGTAAATTGAACACCGGCAATCGCGTTAACCTGCCTACCATGATACGCCAAATCTGGCTCTATCAAGGCACGACTCTGACCTGGCTCCTGAAAGTTTTCGCAGTTGATCTTAGTCTGCTCAATAATTCTCAAAACTTCCAACAACTCTGAAACAGTGCTAAAATGATCTCTGCAAACTGCTCTTTGAAAATCTGGCTGTATATTTCTCCGCAAGATGTCTAATTTCTGCCGTTCTGACAATTTAGAGGGCAAGCGCTTAAACATGTTTTGCATCACCGAGGTATAAATCAAGACACTTTCATGTTTTCCTTGGGTACGTTTCCTTATTTCGTCTAGCAACTCCTCTTCATAAAATGGTCTTTGAAATGACTTTATCAAGAGGCTCACCAGCTCATCCCAACACGAAACGCAGTCCCTATTTGCGCGGTACCAAATGAGGGCATCATCCTCAAAAAGGTCAATCGCATAACGATATAGATCATCATCTGTTGCATTTCGCGCATCCTTTAATTCCTCAACACGTTCCAAAAATCCATTAATACTTAATGTACCTTTACCATTGAATTTTATCCCCCAGTCCTTGATCGGCACCAGTTTTCTTTTATGAATGTCAATATCAAGAGTAGATGTTCGTTGTAATTGCGAACGACGATTATCAGGACCACCAGAACGCGATGACCATCCTGTATTATCTTCCTTCTTAACTTGGTCTAACCCAGAGGAAAGGTCCCTTTTAGTTTCCGATACTGTCTTAACAGATTTTCCCCGTACAGAGCTACCTCCCTGGTCTAATTTATCTAAAATGCCTAAGGCTTCAGTTCCCAACGACTTCTGTAACGTTTCTCTAATGTGATCAGAAATTTCCTCTTCATCTTCTTCCTCTACGTTGTCCACTGTTTCCAACAAGGTAATGGCCTCCTGAATGTCTTTTAAAATTGACAGATGTTTATCAATATAGGTCGGCTCAGTAGGAATAATCAATTTTACACGACCTAATAAGTGAGAAAGGCGCGTAAAAATCCGCCTCAAGTTAGAACTATCAGTGCCGTCCGTAATTTCACCGAGGCCAACCGACAATGCCTTAAATTTTGTCTCGCAAGTATTAAGTTCGGACACGGGGTCATCAATACAACTGCTGGGAACCTTAAATGTTATTGAGGACTCTCCACTCGCTTCTCTATTTAAAATCTCCCTGAGAACCTTACGCATAGGGGCAACTTTTTCCACATCATAAACACCCCTACAAGCCAACTCAAACTTTAACTCGTCCTTCAGCAAGTAATTAACCTCCATTATATTTCCCTTTTTTTTTTTTAAATAAGCCCTAAAATTATACAGAATTATAGTATCACCAGTATTACTAAGTAAGGAAAACACTGCCCAATCCAAATAAATCTATATCAGTATTCAACTCTCCATATACCGTACCCTGTGGGCGCCACTGAAATGACTCGGGTTCTTGACGGAAAGGTAAATGAAGAGTTGTCCACGTTTATGCAAAAAATAAAAATGTAATCAACAAAATAAATGTATAAAATTACAATTATGAGAAACTTAACCTAGGTGAAATATATATATATTTTTTTTTTTAACTTATACTAAATTTGGAAACACGGAAATATAAAATTTACAACACACTAAATACTTAGGATTAACCACGAATATGATTCAAGACACCTCACAAGCTAAAAGTGAGAATTCAAATTACAGAATAAATAAATAAAAATAAAATAAAAACAACGCTTACTAAACGAAAGAAAAGTACACATAAATCAAAGAATAACAAACCAAAACAAAATAAAGCAAAAAAAAACGCAAAAAGATTCGCGGGCTCGAACCCTCGACCAACACGGCGATAACATAGTATTTCAAGCAGACATTCCCAAGTTGAGCTATCGAAGCGCTGAGTGACCGGCCGAATAATACAGTCACTACATGCGACGGTCCGGAGTTCGTGTCGTATTGTTTATTATTCTCCCAATGCTGGCCTTAAGTATTGCCTCAATATTGCCCGTATACAAAAGGCGTGTCCTTAGGCTGCAGACAACCAATTAAAAATCATGAGCACACAATAACAATAACATTCACCCAAACGACACGTTAATAAATGTACACAAAACACTCACCCGTGTCCCGCTAACACTTGCACACAATTATTATAAAACACTCTGCTAATTCGAATGCCATTTAGGCCAGAGAATGAACGAAAAGTATAATTTTCGAGAATAATTGTACGGACACAGTGAGATTCACTTGACCGTTTCTGATTTTCTCGCGCCACCCTCACTTAATTTTAAATAGGCGCAAGCGCAACCCGCTTACGTCGCTTTCGTATACCAGTAGCGACATCTATGAGTGGTTTCAGTAACTGACCATTACAGGATGTTGTAGCTCTCTTAATTACCTTTACAATGGTTTTTTATAAATTGTGATAGCATGAAAATTGAAGGAGTTATGGTCCAAAAACTTATCATTTTTTTTCTACTTAGTAACTGAAAATTTCGGAGTGTGAATATTTGGAGCAATGTGAAAGTACGCAGTATAATAGAGACCCACAACTATTGTAATGTGTATATATATACATAATATGGCTCATTTATTTTGGAAACGTAGGCATGAATACATACCAACGTTCTTACATGTATATATAACACCAAGCCATGTGATCAGCTGTGCGTGCTCCGTTTATTCGTTATAATGTGACCAGTATATTTCCGTCTGCAAAGGAATGAGCAATTTAGGGGTAGTTTTAAGGGTAGAAAAGCTTAAGAATATGATAATCATTTTCGAGAGTGTGGAATAATATTTAAATCCTTTTCATTTCATCAAAAAAAAAAAAAAAAACAATTTTTTATCAAGGGGTAGTTTTCAAGGGTTGAAAGGGGGTTAAAAATTTGATAATTATTATAGAGAATATAAAATATTACTTACTCTATACTTACATCTTTTTATGTCATACCAAAGTATTTTTTTGTGATTTTTCAATTTAGGGGTTGTTTGCAAGGGTTGTAAGATTTTCAAGGGGTTGAAAATGATTTTAATATGAGGTAATTATGTTAGAAAATACTTTACGATTTCACCACTTACTATTAGACATGTTTTCTAGCGATAAAATGGCTCAATGTCAATTTTTCCATTAAGGGGTTGTTTACACCCCTTAAAAATAATAGGCAGAGTTCAGATCATTTTCACTTTTGAAGTTAAGGGTAAGATGAGCCTAATTCCAAAATTTCATGCAAATCGGTTCACCGTAAAAAAATTCGGAGGTAAGACCGTATTTTTCGCTTCAATGACTGCACTAAACGCGATCAGGCCGCGTAGTAAGGCTGCCCTGCTATTATCGCCCGTAGTGACGGTCTCAGGAGGGGAGTAGTGTGGGGAACCCAATAATTTAATATAATTATTAATTAAATAAACTATGATAGTGACGGACGATGCGACAATGCCGGACGCAAACTAATTCGGTTTAGTGGAGACAAACCGCGCGGCGTTATCTAACTACTGTCGCTAACCGGCTGCGCAGACGCAGCGAAGGCGAGTCCCGCGCCCCGCGCGGCCAGTCGATGCTTTCGCTTGACACTAGCTGCACGCCGCTTTGCGCTGTCATACATAGTTTACGTTGGTTTACGCTGTGCTTGCCTTTCTTATACTTCTACTTGTTTTACGTTCCTTTCGCCTTCTGTTGTTGTGGACTATCTTGTTATTCTGTGTGTTAGTAAATAAACTGTGCTATGTACTACTTGTTTGTATTCTAAGTGCCTACGGACGAACCTTACACAATACACAAGTAAGTGCCCACACATATATAGATAACATCCATGACCCAAGAACAAATATTTTGCACAAATATTTGCCCCGGCCGGGATTCGAACCCGGGACCGCCGACTCAATAGGCAGGTGTCTATGTCTACCAACCGAGCCAAACGCGTCGTCGCGTATAGCTACAGTGTTATAGTAATGGAACATAGACTTGAACATCCAGCCCGACCGCAACTCGCATCATGGTCCTGCCCCAGACGCAAAAAGAATCTAATATCCTTAAAAAGATTGAAAAGTGAGTAAGTAATTCATGATGACATTGATGAACCTGTCGGAAATGTAATGATTAGACCAAAAGCACAATTGCTCTTACATTTGCTTAGGCGCCTTAAATAATCCCTTTTATTAATTAAGGTGATAGGTGGATATCTATCGTGGTGTACGAGGTTGCTTCCAAGATATATTAGACTGTGTTCTGTCTGCTTATAATCTGGATTGGGCTATCTATGTGTATTTTTCGTGTTCCGAAAAGCTTGGTAGACATTAGCAGCTTCTGTGTACCGTCTGCCGCGTCCACGCACAGCGCCATCACCGCGTGCTCCTCCTGGATCCTGCCGACGTTACATACATTCAGTCGTTGATCACTTTAAACACCTGACAACGTCTACAGCAAAATTCTTCATTAAGCTGAACGGAGTTTGATCAAAACATTTGAATTTTAGGGGTAGAAATTATTAACAGATGGAGCGCGACCGCTTAATGGAACCGCTGTCCTTTTGGCTGAGAGGTTCGGTGTGTGCTAGGCAGGTTCCACGGCCTCCCATCCCACAGGACCCGCCGTCCCAGCTGTTCAGGAGCCCCTGTACTTTACAGTCAGCTCGCTGTACGTACAGGTTGCAGTCGGTGAGGTCGGTGAAGTCGTAGTGCCGCACGCGGTGGTGCGTGTCGGATCGGCGTGAAGTTAGCAGCCTAAAGTTAGCAGCCTAAGATAATACGACCAAATTAAGAAGTCAAGGTATTTAATATCAAAATATCAAGTAAAACAGCGATTAAAACGTGTCTTAAAAGGTTTAAACAGGAGTAGATGATTTTCATGACAAACCAAAGATATATTTTATTTAAAAATATTAAAAGAACCGCAATAATATGTAGGGCAGCTAACTTCACAAGCTGGCAGCCAAAAAAAAGTTAAGTTTATAAATTATTATTCATTTCCACATAAAATAGTGTAGATTACAGTATGTGTGTAGTATCATTCGAATCAGCATACTAACAACTTTAAACGGTAAAAGTTTCATCAAGATTGAAAGGGGATGGCTACCCCAAAACTACTGAAAATACCTAGCTGCCTAAATGAAATATAAAATATTATTGATTTTCCACATGAAGCTGTCCAGAAGACACCTTGTGTGTGGTATAATTAGAATCGTCATAGCAACACCTTTATACGGTAAAAGTTTCATCAAGATTGAAAGGGGATGACTACCCCAAAATTACTGAAAATACCTAGCTGCCTAAATGAAATATATCATTTTATTGATTTTCCACATGAAGCTGTCCAGAAGACACTTTGTGTGTGAAATCCTTAGAATCGTCAAAGCAACACCTTTATACGGTAAAAGTTTTATCAAGATTGAAAGGGGATGACTACCCCAAAATTACTGAAAATACCTAGCTGCCTAAATGAAATATAAAATATTATTGATTTTCCACATGAAGCTGTCCAGAAGACACTTTGTGTGTGGTATCATTAGAATCGTCATAGCAACACCTTTATACGGTAAAAGTTTCATCAAGATTGAAAGGGGATGACTACCCCAAAATTACTGAAAATACCTAGCTGCCTAAATGAAATATAAAATATTATTGATTTTCCACATGAAGCTGTCCAGAAGACACTTTGCGTGTGGTATCATTAGAATCGTCATAGCAACACCTTCATACGGTAAAAGTTTCATCAACATTGAAAGGGGATGACTACCCCAAAATTACTGAAAATACCTAGCTGCCTAAATGAAATATAAATTTTTATTGATTTTCCACATGAAGCTGTCCAGAAGACACCTTGTGTGTGGTATCATTAGAATCATGATAGCAACATACACTTTGTGTATGAAATCATAAGAATCCTCTTAGCAACACTTTTATACCATGAAAGTTTCATCAAGATTGAAAGGGGATGACTACCCCGACATTACTGGAAATACCTAGTTGCCTAAATGAAATATAAAATATTATTGATTTTCCACATGAAGCTGTCCAGAAGACACTTTGTGTGTGGTATCATTAGAATTGTCATAGCAACACCTTTATACGGTAAAAGTTTCATCAAGATTGAAAGGGGATGACTACCCCAAAAGTACTGAAAATACCTAGCTGCCTAAATGAAATATAAAATTGTATTGATTTTCCACATGAAGCTGTCCAGAAGACACTTTGTGTGTGGTATCATTAGAATTGTCATAGCAACACCTTTATACGGTAAAAGTTTCATCAAGATTGAAAGGGGATGACTACCCCAAAATTACTGAAAATACCTAGCTGCCTAAATGAAATATAAAATTTTATTGATTTTCCACATGAAGCTGTCCAGAAGACACTTTGTGTGTGGTATCATTAGAATTGTCATAGCAACACCTTTATACGGTAAAAGTTTCATCAAGATTGAAAGGGGATGACTACCCCAAAATTACTGAAAATACCTAGCTGCCTAAATGAAATATAAATTTTTATTGATTTTCCACATGAAGCTGTCCAGAAGACACCTTGTGTGTGGTATCATTAGAATCATGATAGCAACATACACCTTTATACGGTAAAATTTTCATCAAGATTGAAAGGGGATGACTACCCCAAAATTACTGAAAATACCTAGCTGCCTAAATGAAATATAAATTTTTATTGATTTTCCACATGAAGCTGTCCAGAAGACACCTTGTGTGTGGTATCATTAGAATCATGATAGCAACATACACTTTGTGTATGAAATCATTAGAATCCTCTTAGCAACACTTTTATACCATGAAAGTTTCATCAAGATTGAAAGGGGATGACTACCCCGAAATTACTGGAAATACCTAGTTGCCTAAATGAAATATAAAATATTATTGATTTTCCACATGAAGCTGTCCAGAAGACACCTTGTGTGTGGTATCATTAGAATCGTCATAGCAACACCTTTATACGGTAAAAGTTTCATCAAGATTGAAAGAGGATGACTACCCCAAAATTACTGAAAATACCTAGCTGCCTAAATGAAATATAAATTTTTATTGATTTTCCACATGAAGCTGTCCAGAAGACACCTTGTGTGTGGTATCATTAGAATCATGATAGCAACATACACTTGGTGTATGAAATCATTAGAATCCTCTTAGCAACACTTTTATACCATGAAAGTTTCATCAAGATTGAAAGGGGATGACTACCCCAAAATTACTGGAAATACCTAGCTGCCTAAATGAAATATAACATTTTATTGATTTTCCACATGAAGCTGTCCAGAAGACACTTTGTGTGTGGTATCATTAGAATCGTCATAGCAACACCTTTATACTGCAAAAGTTTCATCAAGATTGAAAGGGGACGACTACCCCAAAATTACTGAAAATACCTAGCTGCCTAAATGAAATATAAAATTTTATTGATTTTCCACATGAAGCTGTCCAGAAGACACCTTGTGTGTGGTATCATTAGAATCGTCATAGCAACACCTTTATACTGCAAAAGTTTCATCAAGATTGAAAGGGGATGACTACCCCAAAATTACTGAAAATACCTAGCTGCCTAAATGAAATATAAAATTTTATTGATTTTCCACATGAAGCTGTCCAGAAGACACTTTGTGTGTGGTATTATTAGAATCGTCATAGCAACACCTTTATACTGCAAAAGTTTCATCAAGATTGAAAGGGGATGACTACCCCAAAATTACTGAAAATACCTAGCTGCCTAAATGAAATATAACATTTTATTGATTTTCCACATGAAGCGGTCCAGAAGACACTTTGTGTGTGAAATCCTTAGAATCGGCAAAGCAACACCTTTATACGTTAAAAGTTTTATCAAGATTGAAAGGAGATGACTACCCCAAAACTACTGAAAATACCTAGCTGCCTAAATGAAATATAACATTTTATTGATTTTCCACATGAAGCTGTCCATAAGACACTTTGTGTGTGGTATCATTAGAATCGTCATAGCAACACCTTTATATGGTAAAAGTTTCATCAAGATTGAAAGGGGATGACTACCCCAAAATTACTGAAAATACCTAGCTGCCTAAATGAAATATAAAATATTATTGATTTTCCACATGAAGCTGTCCAGAAGACACTTTGTGTGTAGTATCATTAAAATCGTCATAGCAACACCTTTATACGGTAAAAGTTTCATCAAGATTGAAAGGGGATGACTACCCTAAAATTACTGAAAATACCTAGCTGCCTAAATGAAATATAAAATTTTATTGATTTTCCACATGAAGCTGTCCAGAAGACACCTTGTGTGTGGTATCATTAGAATCGTCATAGCAACACCTTTATACGATAAAAGTTTCATCAAGATTGAAAGGGGATGACTACCCCAAAATTACTGAAAATACCTAGCTGCCTAAATGAAATATAACATTTTATTGATTTTCCACATGAAGCTGTCCAGAAGACACTTTGTGTGTGGTATAATTAGAATTGTCATAGCAACACCTTTATACGGCAAAAGTTTCATCAAGATTGAAAGGGGATGACTACCCAAAAATTACTGGAAATACCTAGCTGCCTAAATGAAATATAACATTTTATTGATTTTCCACATGAAGCTGTCCAGAAGACACTTTGTGTGTAGTATCATTAAAATCGTCATAGCAACACCTTTATACGGTAAAAGTTTCATCAAGATTGAAAGGGGATGACTACCCTAAAATTACTGAAAATACCTAGCTGCCTAAATGAAATATAAAATTTTATTGATTTTCCACATGAAGCTGTCCAGAAGACACCTTGTGTGTGGTATCATTAGAATCATCATAGCAACACCTTTATACGGTAAAAGTTTCATCAAGATTGAAAGGGGATGACTACCCCAAAATTACTAAAAATACCTAGCTGCCTAAATGAAATATAACATTTTATTGATTTTCCACATGAAGCTGTCCATAAGACACTTTGTGTGTGGTATCATTAGAATCGTCATAGCAACACCTTTATATGGTAAAAGTTTCATCAAGATTGAAAGGGGATGACTACCCCAAAATTACTGAAAATACCTAGCTGCCTAAATGAAATATAAAATATTATTGATTTTCCACATGAAGCTGTCCAGAAGACACTTTGTGTGTAGTATCATTAAAATCGTCATAGCAACACCTTTATACGGTAAAAGTTTCATCAAGATTGAAAGGGGATGACTACCCTAAAATTACTGAAAATACCTAGCTGCCTAAATGAAATATAAAATTTTATTGATTTTCCACATGAAGCTGTCCAGAAGACACCTTGTTTGTGGTATCATTAGAATCGTCATAGCAACACCTTTATACGATAAAAGTTTCATCAAGATTGAAAGGGGATGACTACCCCAAAATTACTGAAAATACCTAGCTGCCTAAATGAAATATAACATTTTATTGATTTTCCACATGAAGCTGTCCAGAAGACACTTTGTGTGTGGTATAATTAGAATTGTCATAGCAACACCTTTATACGGCAAAAGTTTCATCAAGATTGAAAGGGGATGACTACCCAAAAATTACTGGAAATACCTAGCTGCCTAAATGAAATATAACATTTTATTGATTTTCCACATGAAGCTGTCCAGAAGACACTTTGTGTGTAGTATCATTAAAATCGTCATAGCAACACCTTTATACGGTAAAAGTTTCATCAAGATTGAAAGGGGATGACTACCCTAAAATTACTGAAAATACCTAGCTGCCTAAATGAAATATAAAATTTTATTGATTTTCCACATGAAGCTGTCCAGAAGACACCTTGTGTGTGGTATCATTAGAATCATCATAGCAACACCTTTATACGGTAAAAGTTTCATCAAGATTGAAAGGGGATGACTACCCCAAAATTACTGAAAATACCTAGCTGCCTAAATGAAATATAAAATATTATTATTGTCTAGGGCCAGTTACTGAACAGCTGGGACGGCGTGCGCGTGAACGCGCTGGCGATGCGCGGCGACGGGCGCGGCGTGCTGGCCGCCGACACGCACCACCGCGTGCGGCACTACGACTTCACCGACCTCACCGACTGCAACCTGTACGTACAGCGAGCTGACTGTAAAGTACAGGGGCTCCTGAACAGCTGGGACGGCGGGTCCTGTGGGATGGGAGGCCGTGGAACCTGCCTAGCACACACCGAACCTCTCAGCCAAAAGGACGGCGGTTCCATTAAGCGGTCGCGCTCCATCTGTTAATAATTTCTACCCCTAAAATTCAAATGTTTTGATCAAACTCCGTTCAGCTTAATGAAGAATTTTGCTGTAGACGTTGTCAGGTGTTTAAAGTGATCAACGACTGAATGTATGTAACGTCGGCAGGATCCAGGAGGAGCACGCGGTGATGGCGCTGTGCGTGGACGCGGCGGACTCGCTGCTGCTGCTCAACGTGGCCAACCAGGGCCCTGTTTCATATACGTGACAAGTCGACAATTTGTCGGTTTTTGACAAAATTGTCGAATTGTAGCTACAAATTCTGTTTCATAAACGTGACAAATATGTCCGATTGTGACAGGTAAATAGTTGACAAAATTGTCAGTGTCAATCGCGTTTCATAAACGTCTACAATTGCCAGTTTTAAAATGTCAGTATTTAAGAAAATTGTCAAGACTTTTTTGTCATGGTAATCGACATAATTGTCGTAAATTGCGACAAATATGTCACAGCATACATTTTTGTTAAAATAATATAGCAGTATGAGAGCAGATAAAAATGGTTGTCTTAGATTATAATTTTGACTAGCATTCTAGGATTTGTTCGGTAACTTGCAACAAGTAAGATGGACACGAAAATAATAATTTTGGGCCTTATACAATACAACCGAGAAATATGTATTGTTTGGCCAATTTAATGAACATTTCACGCACGAAAAAAAAATGGATGGAAATCGCAGAGCAATTGAAGGGAATTGGGTATATTTAGCAAATATTGGCCCTGTTAAATCGTTGAATTCGTTTGTAATACGCATAAAATTTGCTGAGTGGGAGTTAGTGCGAAATTTCTCGTTGTTGAGTGTTGTAATTCTTGTCCTATTCTAGTTATTAAGTATTCGACGGTAGTTTTACAAACTCGTTTTGGAGTAGTAGGGCCTCGTGCAGGGTCCGTCCGGATTTTTACTACCGTCTTGCATACTAACCCACCGCCAAACAGCAATGTTCGCATTGTTGTGTTCCGGTGTGGGGGCCTAAATGAAATATAAAATACTAGCTTTTGCCCGCGACTGCGTCCGCGTGGAACTTGGAAGTATGGAAGCAACCTCGTACAACACGATAGATATCCACCTAATCACCTTAATTAATAAAAGGGATTATTTAAAGCGCCTAAGCAAATGTAAGAGCAATTGTGCTTTTGGTCTAATCATTACATTTCCGACAGGGTCATCAATGTCATCATGAATTACTTACTCACTTTCCAATCTTCCAATTTCCAGGATGAAAACTATCCTATGTCCTTCCTCGGATCTTAAACTATCTCCATGCCAAATTTCATCAAAATCGATTCAGCGGTTTAAGCGTGAAGAGGTAACAGACAGACAGACAGACAGACAGACAGACAGACACACTTTCGCATTTATAATATTAATATATATAATATATATGCTTTTGCCCGCGACTACGTACGCGTGAAACTTGATAAAAGGGATTATTAAAAGTGCCTAAGCAAATGTAAGAGCAATTGTGCTTTTGGTCGAATAATTACTTTTCTTACAGGGTCACCGCATCCCAACAGAAATGTTCACTGACTTTTCAATCTTTTTAGGTATAATTTCCAGGATGAAAACTATCCTATGTCCTTCCTCGGATCTTAAACTATCTCCATGCCAAATTTCATCAAAATCGGTTCAGCGGTTTAGGCGTGAAGAGGTAACAGACAGACAGACCGACAGACAGACAGACACACTTTCGCATTTATAATATTAGTATGGATTATTGATTATCCACATGAAGCTGTCCAGAAGACACCTTGTGTGTGGTATCATAAGAATCATCATAGCAACACCTTTATACGGTAAAAGTTTCATCAAGATTGAAAGGGGATGACTACCCCAAAATTACTGAAAATACCTAGCTGCCTAAATGAAATACAACATTTTATTGATTTTCCACATGAAGCGGTCCAGAAGACACTTTGTGTGTGAAATCCTTAGAATCGTCAAAGCAACACCTTTATACGGTAAAAGTTTTATCAAGATTGAAAGGAGATGACTACCCCAAAACTACTGAAAATACCTAGCTGCCTAAATGAAATATAAAATATTATTGATTATCCACATGAAGCTGTCCAGAAGACACTTTGTGTGTGGTATCATTAGAATCATCATAGCAACACCTTTATACGGTAAAAGTATCATCAAGATTGAAAGGGGATGACTACCCCAAAATTACTGAAAATACCTAGCTGCCTAAATGAAATATAACATTTTATTGATTTTCCACATGAAGCTGTCCAGAAGACACTTTGTGTGTGGTATCATTAGAATCATCATAGCAACACCTTTATATGGTAAAAGTTTCATCAAGATTGAAAGGGGATGACTACCCCAAAATTACTGAAAATACCTAGCTGCCTACATGAAATATAAAATATTATTGATTTTCCACATGAAGCTGTCCAGAAGACACTTTGTGTGTAGTATCATTAAAATCGTCATAGCAACACCTTTATACGGTAAAAGTTTCATCAAGATTGAAAGGGGATGACTACCCCAAAATTACTGAAAATACCTAGCTGCCTAAATGAAATATAAAATATTATTGATTTTCCACATGAAGCTGTCCAGAAGACACTTTGTGTGTGGTATCATTAGAATCGTCATAGCAACACCTTTATATGGTACAAGTTTCATCAAGATTGAAAGGGGATGACTACCCCAAAATTACTGAAAATACCTAGCTGCCTAAATGAAATATAAAATATTATTGATTATCCACATGAAGCTGTCCAGAAGACACTTTGTGTGTGGTATCATTAGAATCGTCATAGCAACACCTTTATACGGTAAAAGTTTCATCAAGATTGAAAGGGGATGACTACCCCAAAATTACTGAAAATACCTAGCTGCCTAAATGAAATATAACATTTTATTGATTTTCCACATGAAGCTGTCCAGAAGACACTTTGTGTGTGGTATAATTAGAATTGTCATAGCAACACCTTTATACGGTAAAAGTATCATCAAGATTGAAAGGGGATGACTACCCCAAAATTACTGAAAATACCTAGCTGCCTAAATGAAATATAACATTTTATTGATTTTCCACATGAAGCTGTCCAGAAGACACTTTGTGTGTGGTATCATTAGAATCGTCATAGCAACACCTTTATACGGCAAAAGTTTCATCAAGATTGAAAGAGGATGACTACCCAAAAATTACTGGAAATACCTAGCTGCCTAAATGAAATATAATATATTATTGATTTTCCACATGAAGCTGTCCAGAAGACACTTTGTGTGTAAAATCCTTAGAATCGTCAAAGCAACACCTTTATACGGTAAAAGTTTCATCAAGATTGAAAGGGGATGACTACCCCAAAATTACTGAAAATACCTAGCTGCCTAAATGAAATATAAAATATTATTATTGTCTAGGGCCAGTTACTGAACAGCTGGGACGGCGTGCGCGTGAACGCGCTGGCGATGCGCGGCGACGGGCGCGGCGTGCTGGCCGCCGACACGCACCACCGCGTGCGGCACTACGACTTCACCGACCTCACCGACTGCAACCTGTACGTACAGCGAGCTGACTGTAAAGTACAGGGGCTCCTGAACAGCTGGGACGGGGGGTCCTGTGGGATGGGAGGCCGTGGAACCTGCCTAGCACACACCGAACCTCTCAGCCAAAAGGACGGCGGTTCCATTAAGCGGTCGCGCTCCATCTGTTAATAATTTCTACCCCTAAAATTCAAATGTTTTGATCAAACTCCGTTCAGCTTAATGAAGAATTTTGCTGTAGACGTTGTCAGGTGTTTAAAGTGATCAACGACTGAATGTATGTAACGTCGGCAGGATCCAGGAGGAGCACGCGGTGATGGCGCTGTGCGTGGACGCGGCGGACTCGCTGCTGCTGCTCAACGTGGCCAACCAGGGCGTGCATCTGTGGGACATACGTGAGTAGGTACACTACAGGAGAACACGCGGTGATGGCGTGTGCGTGGACGCGGCGGACTCGCTGCTGCTGCTCAACGTGGCCAACCAGGGCGTGCATCTGTGGGACATACGTGAGTACACTACAGGAGGACACGCGGTGATGGCGTGTGCGTGGACGCGGCGGACTCGCTGCTGCTGCTCAACGTGGCCAACCAGGGCGTGCATGTGTGGGACATACGTGAGTACACTACAGGAGGACACGCGGTGATGGCGTGTGCGTGGACGCGGCGGACTCGCTGCTGCTGCTCAACGTGGCCAACCAGGGCGTGCATCTGTGGGACATACGTGAGTAGGTACACTACAGGAGGACACGCGGTGATGGCGTGTGCGTGGACGCGGCGGACTCGCTGCTGCTGCTCAACGTGGCCAACCAGGGCGTGCATCTGTGGGACATACGTGAGTACACTACAGGAGGACACGCGGTGATGGCGTGTGCGTGGACGCGGCGGACTCGCTGCTGCTGCTCAACGTGGCCAACCAGGGCGTGCATCTGTGGGACATACGTGAGTAGGTACACTACAGGAGGACACGCGGTGATGGCGTGTGCGTGGACGCGGCGGACTCGCTGCTGCTGCTCAACGTGACCAACCAGGGCGTGCATCTGTGGGACATACGTGAGTACACTACAGGAGGACACGCGGTGATGGCGTGTGCGTGGACGCGGCGGACTCGCTGCTGCTGCTCAACGTGGCCAACCAGGGCGTGCATGTGTGGGACATACGTGAGTACACTACAGGAGGACACGCGGTGATGGCGTGTGCGTGGACGCGGCGGACTCGCTGCTGCTGCTCAACGTGGCCAACCAGGGCGTGCATGTGTGGGACATACGTGAGTACACTACAGGAGGACACGCGGTGATGGCGTGTGCGTGGACGCGGCGGACTCGCTGCTGCTGCTCAACGTGGCCAACCAGGGCGTGCATGTGTGGGACATACGTGAGTACACTACAGGAGGACACGCGGTGATGGCGTGTGCGTGGACGCGGCGGACTCGCTGCTGCTGCTCAACGTGGCCAACCAGGGCGTGCATCTGTGGGACATACGTGAGTAGGTACACTACAGGAGGACACGCGGTGATGGCGTGTGCGTGGACGCGGCGGACTCGCTGCTGCTGCTCAACGTGGCCAACCAGGGCGTGCATCTGTGGGACATACGTGAGTACACTACAGGAGGACACGCGGTGATGGCGTGTGCGTGGACGCGGCGGACTCGCTGCTGCTGCTCAACGTGGCCAACCAGGGCGTGCATCTGTGGGACATACGTGAGTAGGTACACTACAGGAGGACACGCGGTGATGGCGTGTGCGTGGACGCGGCGGACTCGCTGCTGCTGCTCAACGTGACCAACCAGGGCGTGCATCTGTGGGACATACGTGAGTACACTACAGGAGGACACGCGGTGATGGCGTGTGCGTGGACGCGGCGGACTCGCTGCTGCTGCTCAACGTGGCCAACCAGGGCGTGCATGTGTGGGACATACGTGAGTACACTACAGGAGGACACGCGGTGATGGCGTGTGCATGGACGCGGCGGACTCGCTGCTGCTGCTCAACGTGGCCAACCAGGGCGTGCATGTGTGGGACATACGTGAGTACACTACAGGAGGACACGCGGTGATGGCGTATGCGTGGACGCGGCGGACTCGCTGCTGCTACTCAACGTGGCCAACCAGGGCGTGCATGTGTGGGACATACGTGAGTAGGTACATTACAGGAGGACACGCGGTGATGGCGTGTGCGTGGACGCGGCGGACTCGCTGCTGCTGCTCAACGTGGCCAACCAGGGCGTGCATCTGTGGGACATACGTGAGTACACTACAGGAGGACACGCGGTGATGGCGTGTGCGTGGACGCGGCGGACTCGCTGCTGCTGCTCAACGTGGCCAACCAGGGCGTGCATGTGTGGGACATACGTGAGTACACTACAGGAGGACACGCGGTGATGGCGTGTGCGTGGACGCGGCGGACTCGCTGCTGCTGCTCAACGTGGCCAACCAGGGCGTGCATGTGTGGGACATACGTGAGTACACTACAGGAGGACACGCGGTGATGGCGTGTGCGTGGACGCGGCGGACTCGCTGCCGCTGCTCAACGTGGCCAACCAGGGCGTGCATCTGTGGGACATACGTGAGTAGGTACACTACAGGAGGACACGCGGTGATGGCGTGTGCGTGGACGCGGCGGACTCGCTGCTGCTGCTCAACGTGACCAACCAGGGCGTGCATCTGTGGGACATACGTGAGTACACTACAGGAGGACACGCGGTGATGGCGTGTGCGTGGACGCGGCGGACTCGCTGCTGCTGCTCAACGTGGCCAACCAGGGCGTGCATGTGTGGGACATACGTGAGTACACTACAGGAGGACACGCGGTGATGGCGTGTGCGTGGACGCGGCAGACTCGCTGCTGCTGCTCAACGTGGCCAACCACATGCAAAATCACTCGTTAATACATAGTTTACCGCATTCTGTGCAAACAAAAAGACTATATTATTACCCAAACGGCTTATTTCGAGTTTCAATAGTATCTCGGTGACATGGATGTGTTTCAAAAGACTAAACACGTGTTACTGGATATTGTAGGAGCCCGCGCGCTGGTGCGGCGCTTCCGCGGGCTGTCGCAGGGCCGCTTCGCCATCCACGCGTGCTTCGGGGGCGCGCGACAGGACTTCGTGGCCTCCGGCAGCGAGGACAACAAGGTGAGCCTCGTGTCATCGCGCCACAACTCGAGGAGCACGTGATGCCTTAAGAGGCCTTATTCCTTTTAAAAAATGTTTTTTTCATATTATAACAAATATGTTGATTATTTCAACTAACTTATTGTAGTGAATACTACTTTTCCTCGAGTTCTAGGTAGTAACATAGCTATTTCATGCTTTCTTTGTGTGCAGTCGAAAAAAAGTTGAAAAAACTAATTTTCCGTGTGAATTTTGTCAATTGACAACATTTCATATTTTTAAGACTATCATTTTATTACTTTTCTGAATTCAGCTTAAAAAGATGAAGTAATCTCTGTTTTTATTTATTTTCTGAGATGATTATTTATTTTATTATTAATTTATAAAAACATACTCATTTTAAAATGTGGCAACACCAAAACCAGAACTTAATGGAACGGTTACTTTAGTCGGTTTTCTTATTAAAAAAAAACTTAATAAAACTCGGTATGCATCTGTCATCTGTCAAGGTCAAATAAAAGAAATATATATTTTTTCGCTCTTTGGTTTAGTGAACAACCCTATTCAGCACGTATTGTCTTAGATTGCAGTTGTTTGATGTATTTTCTTATATTTCTTTAAATACAGAAGAATAAATTCAAAGATTTTTTTTTAAGGTACACGACATAAAGCCCTGTCGATCTCTATATTAATTTCCACCTGTTATAAATATGAAATGTTGTCAATTTCGAGTAGTTTTTGAAACAAAAATCATCAATGAAAAATTCAAACTAGGGGTAGGTTTGAAATATATACCAATAAATCCCGATAGCCCTGTTCTAGGTAGTAACATCAATAATATATTAAGAAACATGTTTGATTATAGAGAAAAATGTCTAAAACAATCAACATTTTAAAAGGAATAAGGCCTCTTAAGACGATGTAATAATGTTGTGGGAAGTCTGATATATAAAAACCACTGTAAGAATCAGTGATCACAGATCAGTCAAAATGTATCATCTAAAGGAACCTTATAATGTTTTTAGAATGTTAGGACTGGTTGTCAGAAGCTTTCTTTCGGTGGTACTGTAGTTGGATCCATTGTTGAGGAAAGAGATATGGTAACTTTTTATCAGATCAAGTGATCACCATTTGCATAATGAATCAGATCGTATAAAAACGCAGTCGATGCAGGTGAATACGAGTGTTAAGAAACCACTTTAAGGATGAGTGATCGGACAAATGTAGCAGTCAACCGTTTTTAAATAACACTGCCAATGTTTGATAAATGTTAGTATTTCTTATTTATGAAGCGGCGTTACTCGTTTCTTGTCCGCTAAAAATAACGAGTTCAACGGACGTGTATGGTTTGCACCATACACCGTTTAATCATAGTTTGAGAGTTTGATATTCAAAGAGTTTGATAATTTGCACATAATATTTATTGTCACAAACTAACACTAAAATGAGTCGCGATGATAATGAACGACGGTTGAATGCGAACTGACGCGGAGCGCGTTTACCTATAATATGGAAATGAACGGGAATGCTGAGTGTGCGCTTTGGCAATAAGTATGTTCGGTTTGAGACCGTACAGGACGAATCAATAAAATTTAAACCGGAAAGTGTTATTCCAGAAGCACAAAACGTCAACAACAGTCACTTTAATACGGTGAATAGAGACTAAAGTACTATGTGTGACCTTACAAACGGTCCGGTAGTTCTGAATTTTTGATATGTTGTCTAGGATGGTTAGTCAGTGCTTAAAATGCAAAATGCACAATTCCTCCCCCTCCGCGCCCGCCGCCATTTTGAAAAAACCGGCACTCTCTTCATATTTTTGCTCATATCTTCCTTTAGGAGCATTTTAGCTAGAAGAAAGCTTGTTATAGAGAGTTAAATTTACTACATTCTCCATTTTATATTTTTTTTCTAGGACAGATAGTTACGGAGATATCCACATTTAAAAAAACGTAAAAAATCGCAATTTCCTACTGAAAAACAAATTTCTGGATTATATCTTCGTTTAGGAGCATTTTAGCTACAACAAAGCTTGGGCAATGTTGTAGAGAATTAAATTTACTATAATTTACACTTCAAATTTTGTTTCAAGGACGGTTAGTTACGGAGATATGCACATTTAAAAAACAGGAAAAGTCGAATTTTCCGAAAATTTCTCAAAATTCTTGGTTTAGAACGCTGTCATTCAGTTATGGACTAGTCTAGGACAGATTAAAACATGTAGGAAATATAATTGCTTATAAAACTCATGTCCATTTTTACATACATTTTCGGAAAACGTGACTTTATTTTTTACATATCTCCGTAATTATCTGTCCTAGAAACAAAATTTGAAATGTAAATTATAGTAAATTTAATTCTCTACAAAATTGCCCAAGCACTGTTCTAGCTAAAATGCTCATAAACGAAGATATAATCCAGAAGTTTGTTTTTGAGTTGGAAATTGCAATTTCTTAAGTTTTATTCAATGTGCATATCTCCGTAACTATCTGTCCTAGAAACAAAATATAAAATGGAAAATGTAGTAAATTTAACTCTCTATAATATTGTCGAAGCTTTCTTTTAGCTAAAATGCTCCTACAGGAAGATATGAGCAAAAATATGAAGAGAGTGCCGGTTTTTTCAATATGGCGGCGGGCGCGGAGGGGGGGAATTGTGCATTTTGCATTTTAAGCACTGACTAACCATCCTAGACAACATATCAAAAATTCAAAACTACCGGACCGTTTGTAAGGTCAAAATCCTTTATTCACTGAATTACTTACTGACTAAATGAAAAGAATAGTACATTACTGCAGACGCCGGGAAATAAGGGCTTGCCGGCTGAGTAGGTATAGACGGCCGACCGTAAGGGAGGCCGTCTAGTGATACGAAGCCGGCAAGCCCTTTTCACGGCTAAGGCATGTATAGTGCTTTTCTCAAACATATGCAATGAAATAAAAAAATACACCAATCAAAAAAACATAATTCAGCTGTTCAGCCTGTTCATGAACACAGACGCCATGTTTAAAAAAAGTATTTTTAATTTTCCCTCCAATCCCTCTATATTTTTTTTCTTTAATAAGTCCACGTGTGTAGTGTGCGAATATTAGGGCCATTATACACAACCTGATAATAAGAATCTTAGTTTCTATAATAAGTACAATAAAGGCAGAGGATTTTTAATATTGTCTATGGTCTCTGGTGACAGTGGTGACTTACGTATAGACGGTATTTTCAGTTCGTGTGTACTAGGCATTAACACGGATATTGTTGGTCCGATGGCTGAATGGGTAGCTACTAGAAAAAAAAATTATATATCAGCTGTTCATACACACAGACGCCATGTTTACATTAAAATTAAAAACAAATTACTTCCCGGCTTAGGCCTTAAATTTTGTATGAAATTCCTTTACAGTTCTCTCGAATTGTTCCGCCCGAAACTTGACACTTCGAAGCCTGTTCTAACGCACGTTACGACGATATTTCATTGCATGTTTGAGAAAAATACTTTTCTCAAATATGTTATCAAATATTGACATTTCATATAATATAGGCTTGGAGAAGAGCATGTGATGATAATTCAACCAACTTCAGGCGCTTCGACTGAAAAGCAATCTTATTGTGTTTCAATATCTATTTTTGACACACCATCGTAGCGTTCAACCATTTAAAAAATATGCGTTGTAGCACTCGACCATTACGCGCAGTTTTAATTCCATAAATATTGATCAAAAAATGCAGTCTTACTAATTAATACCCAAAAACAACAAAACATTTGGATAACAAAAAGCATTTGGTGTTGAAATCCATATCCATACTAATATCCATCCATATCCATACTATATACTATATACTATAATATTATAAATGCGAAAGTGTGTCTGTCTGTCTGTCTGTCTGTCTGTTACCTCTTCACGCTTAAACCGCTGAACCGACTTAGATGAAATTTGGTATGGAGATAATTTGAGACCCGGGAAAGGACATAGGATACTTTTCATCCCGAATAAATTTAGTGTTCCCGTGGGATGAGCGCGTAACACCGCGGGGCACAGCTAGTTGTAAATATTTTCACGTAGTGTTTTTTTTTTTTGTTTTTTGATTTTTTTTACCATATTTGAGAGGCTATCCCTATTCCCTGGCCTCTTTAGTAATGTAATGTATTATTGTTTCTAATGCAAAAATAATTGCAAGTATTTCAGGTTTTTTTATTTCCTCGCACTATGCTTAGTAAAACGTTGTATGATACAAGTTTCGTGATAGTCGTCTAAAATCACTAACTATTTTAGAATTTTATGATCGCAAAGATAATAAACTTGATAATAATAGTAGTCCGTTTCGAAAATGTGGGTGTTTTTGATATGTATTGTCTTGTTAGTGAAATATTCGTGTGCGCAGGTGTACATCTGGCATATCTCTAGCGAAGAGCCCGTGGCCGTGGTGGAGGGGCACTCGCGCTGCGTGAACGCGGTGGCGTGGAACCCGGTCCACCACGACGTGCTGGTCTCCGCGTCCGACGACTACTCGCTGCGGCTGTGGGGGCCGCGCTGCTAGTGAGTGTGTGTAGTGTGTGGCGGTGCCGGCGGCCACTCGCGCTGCTTGAACGCGGTGGCGTGGAACCCGGTGCACCACGACGTGCTGGTCTCCGCCTCCGACGACTACTCGCTGCGGCTGTGGGGGCCGCGCTGCTAGTGAGTGTGTGTAGTGTGTGGCGGTGCCGGCGGCCACTCGCGCTGCGTGAACGCGGTGGCGTGGAACCCGGTCCACCACGACGTGCTGGTCTCCGCCTCCGACGACTACTCGCTGCGGCTGTGGGGGCCGCGCTGCTAGTGAGTGTGTGTAGTGTGTGGCGGTGCCGGCGGCCACTCGCGCTGCGTGAACGCGGTGGCGTGGAACCCGGTGCACCACGACGTGCTGGTCTCCGCCCCCGACGACTACTCGCTGCGGCTGTGGGGGCCGCGCTGCTAGTGAGTGTGTGTAGTGTGTGGCGGTGCCGGCGGCCACTCGCGCTGCGTGAACGCGGTGGCATGGAACCCGGTGCACCACGACGTGCTGGTCTCCGCCTCCGACGACTACTCGCTGCGGCTGTGGGGGCCGCGCTGCTAGTGAGTGCGTGTAGTGTGTGGCGGTGCCGGCGGCCACTCGCGCTGCGTGAACGCGGTGGCGTGGAACCCGGTCCACCACGACGTGCTGGTCTCCGCCTCCGACGACTACTCGCTGCGGCTGTGGGGGCCGCGCTGCTAGTGAGTGTGTGTAGTGTGTGGCGGTGCCGGCGGCCACTCGCGCTGCGTGAACGCGGTGGCGTGGAACCCGGTGCACCACGACGTGCTGGTCTCCGCCTCCGACGACTACTCGCTGCGGCTGTGGGGGCCGCGCTGCTAGTGAGTGTGTGTAGTGTGTGGCGGTGCCGGCGGCCACTCGCGCTGCGTGAACGCGGTGGCGTGGAACCCGGTGCACCACGACGTGCTGGTCTCCGCCTCCGACGACTACTCGCTGCGGCTGTGGGGGCCGCGCTGCTAGTGAGTGTGTGTAGTGTGTGGCGGTGCCGGCGGCCACTCGCGCTGCGTGAACGCGGTGGCGTGGAACCCGGTCCACCACGACGTGCTGGTCTCCGCCTCCGACGACTACTCGCTGCGGCTGTGGGGGCCGCGCTGCTAGTGAGTGTGTGTAGTGTGTGGCGGTGCCGGCGGCCACTCGCGCTGCGTGAACGCGGTGGCGTGGAACCCGGTGCACCACGACGTGCTGGTCTCCGCCCCCGACGACTACTCGCTGCGGCTGTGGGGGCCGCGCTGCTAGTGAGTGTGTGTAGTGTGTGGCGGTGCCGGCGGCCACTCGCGCTGCGTGAACGCGGTGGCGTGGAACCCGGTCCACCACGACGTGCTGGTCCCCGTCTCCGACGACTACTCGCTGCGGCTGTAGGGGCCGCGCTGCTAGTGAGTGTGTGTAGTGTGTGGCGGTGCCGGCGGCCACTCGCGCTGCGTGAACGCGGTGGCATGGAACCCGGTGCACCACGACGTGCTGGTCTCCGCCTCCGACGACTACTCGCTGCGGCTGTGGGGGCCGCGCTGCTAGTGAGTGTGTGTAGTGTGTGGCGGTGCCGGCGGCCACTCGCGCTGCGTGAACGCGGTGGCGTGGAACCCGGTGCACCACGACGTGCTGGTCTCCGCCTCCGACGACTACTCGCTGCGGCTGTGGGGGCCGCGCTGCTAGTGAGTGTGTGTAGTGTGTGGCGGTGCCGGCGGCCACTCGCGCTGCGTGGACGCGGTGGCGTGGAACCCGGTCCACCACGACGTGCTGGTCTCCGCCTCCGACGACTACTCGCTGCGGCTGTGGGGGCCGCGCTGCTAGTGAGTGTGTGTAGTGTGTGGCGGTGCCGGCGGCCACTCGCGCTGCGTGAACGCGGTGGCGTGGAACCCGGTGCACCACGACGTGCTGGTCTCCGCCTCCGACGACTACTCGCTGCGGCTGTGGGGGCCGCGCTGCTAGTGAGTGCGGTGAGTGTGTGGCGGTGCCGGCGGCCACTCGCGCTGCGTGAACGCGGTGGCATGGAACCACTCTGTCCAGCCGGTTAAGGTAAGCCAGAGGTGGACGCCCTGACCCGTCACCCCCGTCAGGACCCCCAGCAGCACTCAGGTACGTGGGGTCGCTGCCCCCCGACAGCTCGCCATGAGTTGCCCTGCGTGACTGACTGCGCTAGTAAACCCAGCGGGCGATGGGGTCGTCACATCCCTACGCCTTACCGGGCGCAGGTACCTGTCCGGCGGGCAGCGGACTCGCGGCGGCCGGTTATTTAACCGGTTCTAAAAAGAAGCGCCCGGGGCGCCGCCATAGCTAAACTAATCTTAAAATGGTTTTAATTTTCTCGCAGTCGAACTGCAAAGCAATTTTTAACACGTATCTAAAAGCGATTGTGATATTTGTGATATGAAGTAATTATTTGGACGAACGAACGAAAACAAATATATTCCAAATGTCACAATGGCTTATTTTAGCCCCTTCTCAAACGATCTACTACTTTAACTATAGTACTTACTTGAAAAAAAATACAGTAACCTGTGTATGTATAAAATATATTCCACGAAAAAAAACTACTCTTAAAAAGACTTTTAACCCTTACAAAAGCTAACCTTCAAGCTAAAATCCTATCCTTTCTTTAAAACTTCGACCTGATTAATATCATTAGCTCTTCAAAGCCTTCATCAATTTCAACTCTAAACAATCCAAACAAACATCAATCTCAACGCGCGCACTGGGCAGTGCAAATCCGGTTTACAGCACAGCGAAACCGGTTCATGTCGACAAACCGGTTCAGCACTCCGTGGCGGCGGCCCGACTCCGCGGCTCTAATCGATAATCAGTCGTTTGGTTCCTACGGCTACGTCCCTTATTACAAACATGCTCACATACTCGACCCTATCCAAACGAGGACCTTGCCTATACACTATCATAATAGCTTGATGTATCAAATCGTGGTGAAATAAGGTATTTGCCGTATGAACACGTTCGCGGACGCGGATGCTATAGCAGTCGCGTAGTTTATTGTTTTCTTTGGGCCATGACACATGACGTGTCTTACCGTTCGCGAACGTGTTATTATCTCAAGCTTTTATCTGTAGATTGTATTTAATTTTGGACATATCATCTTACATGTAACTTATTCGGCAGGCGGTCCCCGTGCTAACCCTAGTTATCCTACAGCAGCGACCTCCTAATCTCGGCTCCCGCCCAGCTCGCGAGAGCCGCTCACATCACACACGAGTAGACATGTGCCGTTTCCGAGAATATCCGGAAACGAAGAACGTTCTCACAAATCGGGAAACGTCCTCAAGAACAACACATCTCTACGTATATAATACGACACACGTCCGAAACTAGCAGAACTGAGTTGTAGGGAGCGTTCAACTTCACCCCCGGTATAGCTTAGATAGAATACTTATTTGTGCAAAAACATCATTGTTGTATGTCCATGCTTCAACAGAAAACAGTTGCAAAACTCAACCCTCGCGCTGTTGTTACACAATATTTGAATACGACACAATATGTTATTGGCCAACCACCGACGTGGCAAAAGGGATTCGTAAACGCCTGATTGAAACAGAAGTACTTAAATACAACTTATTAATGATGAATAATAAATGTCTAATTAAAACAGAACCGAGCGGGATACGAGGATTTTGATGAGTGATTAGATTACTGTCCATTTCCGCAATCAGCATTTAGTTTGTGTGAAGTATAGTAATTAGTCAATAAAGTGTTTATTAATTTACTGTTACAATGCATATTCGCTTTTCTTTAAATGTGCACGTCTATGAAATCAAAGAAATCAAGTTTATCTCAAGAAATCGTATTTCGTGTTCTAAACTAATATCAAGATATCATTTAAGCAAATGTCAGAGTTAGCATATACTCTAACATAATTGGTCGTTCGAACCTGATAAAATCCACCCCAAGTGCGTTTCTTGTACGACAAGGGGTGAGTTTTCATCCTTGAATATTCCTCCCTTTATAATGTTGCATAGATCTCACCGCCCAATAATATGTCGACCGAGTTGCTGGCGTAATATTTGAAGTCTATCAACGGTAGAGTATACATTCCCATGTTGATTTGGGAAAGGTAATATTGGGCAAGTTTCTTGTTGTAGTCTTCATAATGAACGCCTTTTCGCCCGATGATAAACAATTTAAATGCAGCGTCCCTTTACAGAGCTGTCGTTAACGCCCACTCCTGTGACCATGTCGTCGTGGTACCTAACCCTAGTTAGGGTTTTAGTCCGTAGGCTAGTGGAGGTGGTACCCATGTGTAACATAGTGGGTACCATCTCCAATAAAGTCGGGCATACTGCCAGGACCGGCTTGGCAAAAACCCGCTTCTGAAATTAAACACATCAAGAAACCTGGATCCAAGAAGGCGCGCATGGTACCGGGTATTCCATCCCCAGGATCTTGATCATAGCTGCAGCTAGAAGGATATTCGGTTCTTGTTTGCTGTCTTCACGTTGCAGCGCCACGTGTGGCTCATTTCCTTGTCGAGTTTGACTTACGGAGGTTTTTATCGACGCTGCATTTTGATTGTGACATACTTACGTCGTGCAGAAGTGTATTATGATATCCACTGCATTCTTAACGCCTTTTTGTAGAATGGCATGGTTTGCTATTGTGATTGTATAAACAATGACTACAAATATCAAGTTTTGTAATTGTTTAATGGATTTGACCAAACTTTTATTCCAAGAATAAAGCTTACTCTCGGATATTTATGTTAAAACTCCAACATTAGTTTGTCATTACTATCCAAGGGTAAATCGTTAAAAAGGTGTAGTTAAATCCAGCTTAAATTGTTTTATTTAAATGCGCGACAGTCGCGGAAACAGAACAAAATATTTTTAATTGTTTTTGGTGAAGTCCCGGCGTCATACTTTTGAACTTTCGGCAGGAGTTTAAGCCATGATCTTGCTGGCAACCCGAGTATTTCCGCTGGTATTCGTTGGGGCCTTTGCCGGCAGTAGCTTTGTTACTCGAAAAGTACTGTTTGCAACGACTTGGATTGTTCCAGCGGCTTGGCTTATTCCGCGAGCGCGGGAGTTGGAGAGGTTGAATTTTAAATATTTTCTCTTGTTTCTACGTATACACTACACGTCATCATAATGCTTGTTGAAATTAGTCTTCATTCTTGAAATTAGTCTTCATTTGTTTGATTAAACTTTGTAATTGAATCTGACTTTGATACTAATCTTCCATATTACAACTTCTTGAGCACAAAAGATCGTGTTCGAAGGACCATTAATGTCAGAGGCAACTCAGACATTTGCTAGGTGTCTGAAATCTTGACAGTAGTTTGGAACACGAAAGACCATTTCTTGAGACAAACTTAATTTATTTAACTTATAAGGTGTGCACACTTGTAGAATAGCGAACATGGATAATAACCGTGAATGAATAAGCACTTTGTTGATTAATTACAAAACTTTATACAAACTAAATGCTGACGGTGAAAATGTATATTATGACGCAAGCGCACTTGTACGGTAATAAATTTTTATTGAGTTTCGAATGTCAATGTCAATTTGTCAATAGACGATATCTCCTGGTGCCTGATGCCACACATGATTTTTATCTGACTATAACTTTCATTAGTTTCTTTAAACAAAGTCGTGGGGTACTGTATAATGATTGATCGCTCCCTAAGCAACTGACTAGTTATTTTCGCCGAACGCTTTAACCAATTCTACTACCAAAATGGCACGCGTATTGCAAAAAAACGTTGTAAATCCTTTTTTATTACCATGACCACTGATGGACGTTAGTTTCGATATCAAGAAATTATATTTTGTCACATCCCTTTATTTCACCAGTTTATCAGAAGAAATTGCCGCATCTCGTTGAGGGGAAAAATGAGCCTCACATTTCATGTTAGTACATCCCTTCACACTATTAAAGATTTATAATAAAAAAAAACTCTGGACTATCGTTCTTACAACTCGACATTCGTAATGCATTCAACGAATTACCTCATAGTTCATACACATACATTGCAATCGATAAAATTATATTAGACTTTAGGACAAGGTACGCGATATTAATATTTGGCAGCGGCTCCGTGACCCCGGGGCGCTCAGGGGGCGTCTCCACTAAAGCGAAGGTGCGGAGTCGAACAATCAACAGATGTTTGGTCGATTCCGCACGTCTGCGCGCCGCTCCAGTGGGGACGCACCCTAACGGAGTCGTGCAGCTCCCGAGAACTTTCGAGAACGCTCTCACATAAACCGAGCGTTCTCGAGAACTTGAGAACACAACTCGTTTAACAAATAAGTACAAGTACTTATTTTACGATTACAACTCACCGTTTACGGGTATATTTGTCTTATTCATTTGTCAATTGTCGTTAATTGTTGTGTCAGGTTGCGAAGACAACGAATAGTGTTGAACTTTGTGACAATATAAAAATAAGTATTTAATATCGCTCCATATTGAAGTAAAAAGGGGCTTCATCTTTGGTCTGTATGGGGCATATTCGAGTAATATTGACGGTTTTACAATAGTTTCACTCTTTTGTGTATATAACAAAATATATACTCTCTCAAGGCTAAAATAATTTAAAAGTACAGTTGGAGAAAATGCGTTGAGCTCATGATATCGTTACCTAACTCGTAATTAGGAGTCGGAGCGGTGCGCGCCCGTGTAGCGGGCCTGCGGGATTCGTCGGCCGGCGGAGTGAGCGGTCGGCGGACAACTGGAAATAAAGACACTATTACTACGTTTTCGTACATATTAAGGCTCATGACAATCCTTTTTTTGTCATCTTCTTAACATTGTCATATGGTCCACTGTTCCGTCAACATTATTATCCTATTTGGTTCACAGTGCTAACTCGTCTACATTCCTAACACGTCTGATAAATGTGGACAATGGAATTTTAGATAAGTAACATTGATAGGAATGTATACAAAACGGGATATTAACGATATAAGAAATATTGATGAGCTGGAAGGTGACGATTTAGTTATTGTGTGCTGACGACATGGCTTTGTAGACGATTTAAGAAGGTGACGAAATAGCATTGTAGACGAGGTCGCCCTGAGCCGTTATAAATCGATGGGATTTGTTATTGGTTAATATTGATAGATGTAATAAATAAATAGTAGTAAATTTTAAACAAATAATTGTTTTTAAAGATTCACACTTATATATTTAAATTTAAAGTTCTATTTAGAGTTGAAATTGATGAAGGCTTTGAAGAGCTAGTGATATTAATCAGGTCGAAGTTTTAAAGAAAGGATAGGATTTTAGCTTGAAGGTTAGCTTTTGTAAGGGTTAAAAGTCTTTTTAAGAGTAGTTTTTTTTCGTGGAATATATTTTATACATATACAGGTTACTGTATTTTTTTTCAAGTAAGTACTATAGTTGAAGTAGTAGATCGTTTGAGAAGGGGCTAAAATAAGCCATTGTGACATTTGGAATATATTTGTTTTCGTTCGTTCGTCCAAATAATTACTTCATATCACAAATATCACAATCGCTTTTAGATACGTGTTAAAAATTGCTTTGCAGTTCGACTGCGAGAAAATTAAAACCATTTTAAGATTAGTTTAGCTATGGCGGCGCCCCGGGCGCTTCATTTTAGAACCGGTTAAATAACCGGCCGCCGCGAGTCCGCTGCCCGCCGGACAGGTACCTGCGCCCGGTAAGGCGTAGGGATGTGACGACCCCATCGCCCGCTGGGTTTACTAGCGCAGTCAGTCACGCAGGGCAACTCATGGCGAGCTGTCGGGGGGCAGCGACCCCACGTACCTGAGTGCTGCTGGGGGTCCTGACGGGGGTGACGGGTCAGGGCGTCCACCTCTGGCTTACCTTAACCGGCTGGACAGAGTGGTTCCATGCCACCGCGTTCACGCAGCGCGAGTGGCCGCCGGCACCGCCACACACTACACACACTCACTAGCAGCGCGGCCCCCACAGCCGCAGCGAGTAGTCGTCGGAGGCGGAGAGCAGCACGTCGTGGTGCACCGGGTTCCACGCCACCGCGTTCACGCAGCGCGAGTGGCCGCCGGCACCGCCACACACTACACACACTCACTAGCAGCGCGGCCCCCACAGCCGCAGCGAGTAGTCGTCGGAGGCGGAGACCAGCACGTCGTGGTGCACCGGGTTCCACGCCACCGCGTTCACGCAGCGCGAGTGGCCGCCGGCACCGCCACACACTACACACACTCACTAGCAGCGCGGCCCCCACAGCCGCAGCGAGTAGTCGTCGGAGGCGGAGACCAGCACGTCGTGGTGGACCGGGTTCCACGCCACCGCGTTCACGCAGCGCGAGTGGCCGCCGGCACCGCCACACACTACACACACTCACTAGCAGCGCGGCCCCCACAGCCGCAGCGAGTAGTCGTCGGAGGCGGAGACCAGCACGTCGTGGTGCACCGGGTTCCATGCCACCGCGTTCACGCAGCGCGAGTGGCCGCCGGCACCGCCACACACTACACACACTCACTAGCAGCGCGGCCCCCACAGCCGCAGCGAGTAGTCGTCGGAGGCGGAGACCAGCACGTCGTGGTGCACCGGGTTCCACGCCACCGCGTTCACGCAGCGCGAGTGGCCGCCGGCACCGCCACACACTACACACACTCACTAGCAGCGCGGCCCCCACAGCCGCAGCGAGTAGTCGTCGGAGGCGGAGACCAGCACGTCGTGGTGGACCGGGTTCCACGCCACCGCGTTCACGCAGCGCGAGTGGCCGCCGGCACCGCCACACACTACACACACTCACTAGCAGCGCGGCCCCCACAGCCACAGCGAGTAGTCGTCGGAGGCGGAGACCAGCACGTCGTGGTGCACCGGGTTCCATGCCACCGCGTTCACGCAGCGCGAGTGGCCGCCGGCACCGCCACACACTACACACACTCACTAGCAGCGCGGCCCCCACAGCCGCAGCGAGTAGTCGTCGGAGGCGGAGACCAGCACGTCGTGGTGCACCGGGTTCCACGCCACCGCGTTCACGCAGCGCGAGTGGCCGCCGGCACCGCCACACACTATACACACTCACTAGCAGCGCGGCCCCCACAGCCGCAGCGAGTAGTCGTCGGAGGCGGAGACCAGCACGTCGTGGTGGACCGGGTTCCACGCCACCGCGTTCACGCAGCGCGAGTGGCCGCCGGCACCGCCACACACTACACACACTCACTAGCAGCGCGGCCCCCACAGCCGCAGCGAGTAGTCGTCGGAGGCGGAGACCAGCACGTCGTGGTGCACCGGGTTCCACGCCACCGCGTTCACGCAGCGCGAGTGGCCGCCGGCACCGCCACACACTACACACACTCACTAGCAGCGCGGCCCCCACAGCCGCAGCGAGTAGTCGTCGGAGGCGGAGACCAGCACGTCGTGGTGGACCGGGTTCCACGCCACCGCGTTCACGCAGCGCGAGTGGCCGCCGGCACCGCCACACACTACACACACTCACTAGCAGCGCGGCCCCCACAGCCGCAGCGAGTAGTCGTCGGAGGCGGACACCAGCACGTCGTGGTGGACCGGGTTCCACGCCACCGCGTTCACGCAGCGCGAGTGCCCCTCCACCACGGCCACGGGCTCTTCGCTAGAGATATGCCAGATGTACACCTGCGCACACGAATATTTCACTAACAAGACAATACATATCAAAAACACCCACATTTTCGAAACGGACTACTATTATTATCAAGTTTATTATCTTTGCGATCATAAAATTCTAAAATAGTTAGTGATTTTAGACGACTATCACGAAACTTGTATCATACAACGTTTTACTAAGCATAGTGCGAGGAAATAAAAAAACCTGAAATACTTGCAATTATTTTTGCATTAGAAACAATAATACATTACATTACTAAAGAGGCCAGGAAATAGGGATAGCCTCTCAAATATGGTAAAAAAAATCAAAAAACAAAAAAAAAAAACACTACGTGACAATATTTACAACTAGCTGTGCCCCGCGGTGTTACCCGCTCATCCCACGGGAACACTAAATTTTTTCGGGATGAAAAGTATCCTATGTCCTTTCCCGGGTCTCAAATTATCTCCATACCAAATTTCATCTAAGTCGGTTCAGCGGTTTAAGCGTGAAGAGGTAACAGACAGACAGACAGACAGACAGACACACTTTCGCATTTATAATATTATAGTATATAGTATATAGTATGGATATGGATGGATATTAGTATGGATATGGATTTCAACACCAAATGCTTTTTGTTATCCAAATGTTTTGTTGTTTTTGGGTATTAATAGTAAGACTGCATTTTTTGATCAATATTTATGGAATTAAAACTGCGCGTAATGGTCGAGTGCTACAACGCATATTTTTTAAATGGTTGAACGCTACGATGGTGTGTCAAAAATAGATATTGAAACACAATAAGATTGCTTTTCAGTCGAAGCGCCTGAAGTTGGTTGAATTATCATCACATGCTCTTCTCCAAGCCTATATTATATGAAATGTCAATATTTGATAACATATTTGAGAAAAGTATTTTTCTCAAACATGCAATGAAATATCGTCGTAACGTGCGTTAGAACAGGCTTCGAAGTGTCAAGTTTCGGGCGGAACAATTCGAGAGAACTGTAAAGGAATTTCATACAAAATTTAAGGCCTAAGCCGGGAAGTAATTTGTTTTTAATTTTAATGTAAACATGGCGTCTGTGTGTATGAACAGCTGATATATAATTTTTTTTTCTAGTAGCTACCCATTCAGCCATCGGACCAACAATATCCGTGTTAATGCCTAGTACACACGAACTGAAAATACCGTCTATACGTAAGCCACCACTGTCACCAGAGACCATAGACAATATTAAAAATCCTCTGCCTTTATTGTACTTATTATAGAAACTAAGATTCTTATTATCAGGTTGTGTATAATGGCCCTAATATTCGCACACTACACACGTGGACTTATTAAAGAAAAAAAATATAGAGGGATTGGAGGGAAAATTAAAAATACTTTTTTTAAACATGGCGTCTGTGTTCATGAACAGGCTGAACAGCTGAATTATGTTTTTTTGATTGGTATATTTTTTTATTTCATTGCATATGTTTGAGAAAAGCACTATACATGCCTTAGCCGTGAAAAGGGCTTGCCGGCTTCGTATCACTAGACGGCCTCCCTTACGGTCGGCCGTCTATACCTACTCAGCCGGCAAGCCCTTATTTCCCGGCGTCTGCAGTAATGTACTATTCTTTTCATTTAGTCAGTAAGTAATTCAGTGAATAAAGGATTTTGACCTTACAAACGGTCCGGTAGTTTTGAATTTTTGATATGTTGTCTAGGATGGTTAGTCAGTGCTTAAAATGCAAAATGCACAATTCCCCCCCTCCGCGCCCGCCGCCATATTGAAAAAACCGGCACTCTCTTCATATTTTTGCTCATATCTTCCTGTAGGAGCATTTTAGCTAAAAGAAAGCTTCGACAATATTATAGAGAGTTAAATTTACTACATTTTCCATTTTATATTTTGTTTCTAGGACAGATAGTTACGGAGATATGCACATTGAATAAAACTTAAGAAATTGCAATTTCCAACTCAAAAACAAACTTCTGGATTATATCTTCGTTTATGAGCATTTTAGCTAGAACAGTGCTTGGGCAATTTTGTAGAGAATTAAATTTACTATAATTTACATTTCAAATTTTGTTTCTAGGACAGATAATTACGGAGATATGTAAAAAATAAAGTCACGTTTTCCGAAAATGTATGTAAAAATGGACATGAGTTTTATAAGCAATTATATTTCCTACATGTTTTAATCTGTCCTAGACTAGTCCATAACTGAATGACAGCGTTCTAAACCAAGAATTTTGAGAAATTTTCGGAAAATTCGACTTTTCCTGTTTTTTAAATGTGCATATCTCCGTAACTAACCGTCCTTGAAACAAAATTTGAAGTGTAAATTATAGTAAATTTAATTCTCTACAACATTGCCCAAGCTTTGTTGTAGCTAAAATGCTCCTAAACGAAGATATAATCCAGAAATTTGTTTTTCAGTAGGAAATTGCGATTTTTTACGTTTTTTTAAATGTGGATATCTCCGTAACTATCTGTCCTAGAAAAAAAATATAAAATGGAGAATGTAGTAAATTTAACTCTCTATAACAAGCTTTCTTCTAGCTAAAATGCTCCTAAAGGAAGATATGAGCAAAAATATGAAGAGAGTGCCGGTTTTTTCAAAATGGCGGCGGGCGCGGAGGGGGAGGAATTGTGCATTTTGCATTTTAAGCACTGACTAACCATCCTAGACAACATATCAAAAATTCAGAACTACCGGACCGTTTGTAAGGTCACACATAGTACTTTAGTCTCTATTCACCGTATTAAAGTGACTGTTGTTGACGTTTTGTGCTTCTGGAATAACACTTTCCGGTTTAAATTTTATTGATTCGTCCTGTACGGTCTCAAACCGAACATACTTATTGCCAAAGCGCACACTCAGCATTCCCGTTCATTTCCATATTATAGGTAAACGCGCTCCGCGTCAGTTCGCATTCAACCGTCGTTCATTATCATCGCGACTCATTTTAGTGTTAGTTTGTGACAGTAAATATTATGTGCAAATTATCAAACTCTTTGAATATCAAACTCTCAAACTATGATTAAACGGTGTATGGTGCAAACCATACACGTCCGTTGAACTCGTTATTTTTAGCGGACAAGAAACGAGTAACGCCGCTTCATAAATAAGAAATACTAACATTTATCAAACATTGGCAGTGTTATTTAAAAACGGTTGACTGCTACATTTGTCCGATCACTCATCCTTAAAGTGGTTTCTTAACACTCGTATTCACCTGCATCGACTGCGTTTTTATACGATCTGATTCATTATGCAAATGGTGATCACTTGATCTGATAAAAAGTTACCATATCTCTTTCCTCAACAATGGATCCAACTACAGTACCACCGAAAGAAAGCTTCTGACAACCAGTCCTAACATTCTAAAAACATTATAAGGTTCCTTTAGATGATACATTTTGACTGATCTGTGATCACTGATTCTTACAGTGGTATTTATATATCAGACTTCCCACAACATTATTACATCGTCTTAAGAGGCCTTATTCCTTTTAAAATGTTAATTGTTTTAGACATTTTTCTCTATAATCAAACATGTTTCTTAATATATTATTGATGTTACTACCTAGAACAGGGCTATCGGGATTTATTGGTATATATTTCAAACCTACCCCTAGTTTGAATTTTTCATTGATGATTTTTGTTTCAAAAACTACTCGAAATTGACAACATTTCATATTTATAACAGGTGGAAATTAATATAGAGATCGACAGGGCTTTATGTCGTGTACCTTAAAAAAAAATCTTTGAATTTATTCTTCTGTATTTAAAGAAATATAAGAAAATACATCAAACAACTGCAATCTAAGACAATACGGGCTGAATAGGGTTGTTGTCTAAACCAAAGAGCGAAAAAATATATATTTCTTTTATTTGACCTTGACAGATGACAGATGCATACCGAGTTTTATTAAGTTTTTTTTTAATAAGAAAACTGACTAAAGTAACCGTTCCATTAAGTTCTGGTTTTGGTGTTGCCACATTTTAAAATGAGTATGTTTTACTTTTCATGGTGGGCGGAATGTTAAACCTCTAATTTTAAGTTGTTATTTATTTTCACCATGTTACGAGCATAATTGTTGTTTAAGTTTATATTTAGTTTATTACTGTAAAAATAGATGTCTCCGGAGGTACGGGTTTTTACTAAACTTTAATATTGAGATTTGTTCTAGATGGAGTTAGTAGTACTCATTTTAACTGTTATTTTACTTATGAAATTATAGTATTCCAATGACATGATAGATGGCACTGTTAGCTACGCAAACTAGCTAACGGTTGTTTCCCTAAAAATGTTTAAGTATTTTGAGATTTTATGGGTTGTCAATTACAAAATGTAACCAATAACAACCGACAGGCCGGCCGCCGAGTAAGCGGTCCCGTACGCTGTCGCCGCCGTCCAACAGCAACGGTTGCGCTCGCAACGGCGCCCCGCTAGACATGGGGAAAAGCGTTACTTTTTGATATCAGTGACTGGCGATCCCGTTCCAAAAATGTCACAGTGAAAAGTCATCGTGACTTTGTCACGCCTGTTACTCGTTTCACTGTATGATATTTATGACCATATATATCGTTATCGCGGGAGCAAATACGATTTGACAGTACTAAAAGATTATGAAAAACAGTCAAAAACAGAAATGACATACGTATAGAGAAACTTTTATACCTACGACTTTAAAATGTATAATTATTTTATTGAATTTACCTTATTTACCTTATCTTACCTCCGTACTTGATTAGTACTTAAAAAGATTATCTATTAGGTACGCAACCTCATCAGTCACTTTAGACATTTGTCATTCTTGATTGATTTGTATCAAATTTGTATTTGTAACACCATAATTAAATAGAAGTAGTGCTTTTTAAAATACCTCGAAGGAAAATAGGATGTGATGAATTTGTGGAGTTGTTCATACAGGATTATCCCGAGTTAGAGGCTCGCGATACAAAACTATTTTGCTCGAAGTGCAATGTTAGTTTTTGTAAAACAAAATCTTCCGTGAAACGCCATTTTAACTCAGAAAGACACACTTCTCTCAAAAAAGATTTTAGGTTGGAACTGACCAAATTTCTAGTAAGCTGTAACATACCGTGGTCTCAGATAGAGAATCCTGTATTTAAAAATTTTATTGAAGATTGCGTATCTGGAAAATTTGAAAAAACTGCTGAGGTCCCTTCAGAATGTTTGTTGAGGCAGACTTACGTAAATGAATTATACAACGAAGAGATGGAAAAAATTAGAGACGAATTAAAAGACGAGTATATATATGTAAGTGTTGATGAAACCACAGATGCTAGAGGTCACCAAATCGCTAATGTGATAGTAGGTGCAATGCTTGAAGATGATGTTGGAACTCCACACGTGCTGTCAAGCAAAGCTTTGAAAGAAACAAACAATATCAGTATAACTAACACTGTAAAATGTGCTCTGGATGATTTGTGGGGCCCTGGCCACAATAAGCATGATAAGGTGTTGTTGTTATTGACTGATGGTGTGGGGTATATGTTAAAAGTTGGAAGAAATTTGAAAGCAATTTTTCCAAACATTGTCCATGTTACATGTTTAGCCCATGCTATTAACAGAGTTGCTGATCGAGTTCGTGTTCTTTTTCCAGAAGTTAACCGATTAATTTAAAATGTAAAGAAAGTATTTCGCAAATCTCCGAAAAGAGTAAGAGCATTAAGAGAAATGTTTAAAGGAATTCCTTTGCCTCCAAACCCAACAATTATTCGTTGGGGAACATGGATCGAGGCTGCCACTTACTATAACAAGTATTTTCATGAAATAAAAAGCGTTATAGACACATTTCGTAATTCAGACGCACAGTGTATCGTCAAAGCAAAAAAATCTTTACTCAGTCCAAAAGTTCGAAACGACTTAAATTTTATAGCACAGTATCTTCAAGTAATTCCAGATGCTATAAATAAACTGCAGTGCCAAAATCTATCTCTTGGTGAAAGTTTGACCATAGTAGAAAATACATACAAACATATATCTAAATTAAATTTGAATGAAGATGGAAAACAGATTTTTAAAAAGCTAAAAGTGGTTTTGCAGAAAAATGCCGGATATGAAATTATGAAAAAAATTCGTGAACTGATATCGGGAAGGAGATAGTACTAGATTCAACGATATATCGTTCTACATTTGATTACTTCCGTCGTTTTAAATATGCACCAATTACAACAGTTGCAGTCGAAAGATCTTTTAGCCAGTTAAAGTGGATATTTACTGCACGACGCCGCAGATTAATAGTAGAAAACTTAGAGAAAATTTTTGTCGTCTATTACGAAAATCACTTAAGATCAACACAAAACTAAATAAAGTTATAAATTAAAACGGATATTTATTTAAGTTGATATGTCGATCCCAGGTTAATATTTACTAACAGAGTGTAAAGCAAGATTAATTAACCTTATGTAGCAAAAACTACGTTCTAGTTACAATGCACTTCTTGGAGGCTTATAATGTGTAGGCAGAAAAGTCTGTTTTTTACTAAATGGACATTCTGTTTTACTACCTCTTTGACAAATATATATTTGCTCCCGCGATAACGATATATGTATGACTGGTCACGGTCAGTCACGGTGCTGTAATTCACGTTATTTTTTTCACACTGTTATTTCAACGTGACTATGTCACGCCTGTTACTCATATCACCTTATGATATTGTCGCGGTGCTCTAGCTGGTTTTTAACTATAAGAAATGAGGTTGGAATCAGTTAGAGGACATTCTATTTTTTAGTCAATAGGTACGTACACTTTGGCTAATTAATATCAAACATTCCCGTACCGAAAACCCCGAGGTATGAATACTTATTACATTTATGACCGTGTTTTTGTCACACTGTTATCACTATCATACAAGTAATTGATCCAAAATAACCTTCACACTTTTTTTACATGCCTGTCGACATTTTGGACTGTCGCACATTATAAGTAAAAAGATGTACTTATGGGAACATTATTTAGGAATATGCGGCGTGTTATTATTTTGGATCAAGTTTATACAACGATTTGTATGTACATTATTAACATGGAACCTATTTACACATTGATACCTTTCACGCTATTTCACTCGCTCTCAGGCAGCAGGCGTCATCCGATTTTCGCTACTTCCGAACACTCCCGACTGAGCCCGATTAGAGCCGAGTTGAGTCACAGTCACAGTACTCCCGCGCCACGCCACGCTCACGGCGTTTGTCGTGATCGTGATTTGAGTAACAGACTGCGCTAGGAACAGTAGGAACGTATGTGATTTTGTCACGTTGTTACTTTGTGAAAAGTCACAGTGACAACTTTTGACGGCGACTCACTGTGACTTTGTCATCGTGACGTTATTTTTCCCCCATCTCTACGCCCCGCCCGCGCCGGGTCCCAGCCGTCCCAGGCTGGGCCAGAGAGACCAGGAGATGGTGCGCCTCATCGGACAGCACCTTCTCTCTATTGGCCTCGAGTGAGTACCCGGCTCTCAAGTCCTCAACTTAGACTAAGATATAGTCTCGCAACTTACAACCGTTGATTCAAATATCTAATATGTTAAAATTTGCATAATCATATTGTATGATTTATAATACCGTTAAACTTTGTTTTAATGGTGCATCACTAAAACATTGCCCCAACGGCCATCTTGAATTATTAAAGCTAGTGAAGGCACTAGCTTTAATAATTCAAGATGTCCGCTCTCTTCTATCTTCTATCTTAGGCCTTGTCATGTGTGGTTGTCAATTGTAATGTCTTTGACTAAGTAAATGCATTTTAAACTTTAATATGATTTTACTCATTTAACTCTATACAACAAATAACCTCGCCGACCCTGGAGCCATCGTCGTCGTGTCGCAAAGCTGATGCGTAAGTTTGCTGTGTAAGTTCTGATCAACCACTGCCGATCCACGTTGACCTCTTGATAGGTTATCGGTCCCAGTCCAGAAGGCCAGACTACGAAGTCAACTGTGAGCAACTTCAGAAGATTAAGCAAACAGGTACGTACTCATATAATACAGAAATTTGTGTGCACCGTTGAAAAATGGCGACTAACGGTACTTCTGGGGACGGCGACGGCCACGTGGTTGCTGGCGCTCCTGCTGGTGGATCTGTCACCAATCCACCTGAGCCTGGAGGCGGCTCTGCTGCGTCATCGACTACGTTTAGCGCTGGCGGAGCTGGCGTCAACATAGAGAAATTGGAAGGCGTCAGTAATTACAACACATGGAAGTTTACAATGAGAATGATATTAACACTAGAAAACCTTTATGGCTGTGTGCTTGGGCAAGACACTGATGTCCAGCGCGATCAGCGTGCTCTCGCGAGGATTTGTTTAGCATTGAAGACGTCCTGTTACCAGTACGTGCGTGACTCCAAGACTGCAAAGGAGGCTTGGACAAGCTTGGCCAAGGTTTTTGAGGACAAGGGTCTGTACCGGAGAGTGCTGCTGCTGCGGCGACTTTATCGCATGGAATTCAGCGAATACTCGACAATGTGTGAGTACATAGAAGCCTTTATGACATTAGTCCAACAACTGGCTGATGTTGGAAAGCACATTGAAGACAGCGAGGTTGCAGAGTTGCTGTTGAGCGGCTTGCCAGCCGAGTATGATGCTTTGGTCTCTAACCTGGAAACGGCCTGCATGACCGGCACCTTGTCGAGTGAGTTGGTGCGCTCCAGGATCCTTCAGGAAGAATTCAGGAAACAGGATGGTACTAACACTGTGGGGGCAAATGCTGCTTTTTTTGTCAAGAAAAAGAAACAAGTCACTTGCAATTACTGTCGGAAAGTTGGACATGTGCGTGCAAAGTGCTATAAATTAAAGCGTGATAAAAAAGTAGTGAGTACTAGTGATAGTAATAACATTTTTTTAGTTACTGCCCTCATGGTGAAACATAAAGCTACGGATTTTTATGTAGATTCTGGGTGTTCAGTCCACCTAACTAATAATAAGGAATATCTTTCTAATTTCAAATCTTGTAATAACAAATTTATAACTATTGCAAATGGCAAAGAGTTACAATGTTTAGGTACAGGTGACATCAATGTTCTAGATAACAATGTACTAAATAATTTAAAAGATATTCTATATGTTCCTGAATTAGCTACAAATCTTTTGTCTGTTAGTAAATTAACTGAGAGTGGTTTTCAAGTTATATTTGACAACTCGCAATGTTCTATTGTAGATAAGGCCACTGGCAATTGTACAGGCACTGCTTCTAACTATAATGGTTTATACAAGCTTAATGTTAAAAATGTAGGTGTGTGTCAGTCTGTTGTAGCCTCGCAAGAAGTGTACTCTTCCATGTTCCTGTGCCCTAGACAGGAATCACAGAGTACTAATGTCGCTGCTCTGTCTGTGCCAGCTGAGGTTTGGCATCGACGGCTTGGTCACCTGAGTCTGCCAGGTATGTGTTCATTAAAGGATGGTGCGGCTTCCGGTGTTCTGTTTCAGTGTAAACAGCCCTTGGAGAACTGCGTGGCTTGTCTCGAGGGAAAGTTAAAAGCTCAACCGTTCCCTGTCGGGAAAGCGACACGTGCCTGCCAACCTTTGGAACTGATACATAGTGACGTGATGGGGCCAATGCAAGAAAGCAGCTTTGGTGGTGCGAGGTACCTGGTTACGTTTACGGATGACTGCACAAGAAAATCCTTCGGGTACCTACTCAAGAATAAATCGGAGGTAATGTCCAGTTTTATTAAATTTAAATCGCTTGTAGAGAAGCAGTTAGGTTTGCCAGTTAAAGTTTTACGTTCCGATGGGGGTGGAGAATATTGCAACTCTAAATTTGCTGAATACTTGGCAAAAGAGGGCATAATTCACCAAACAACCATACCATACACCCCGCAACAAAATGGTGTGTCAGAACGCCTGAATGCTATTTTATTAAACAAAGCTAGATGTATGTTACAAAATGCCAATTTAAGTAAAAAATTCTGGGCTGAAGCAGTAATGTGTTCAATTTATTTGAAAAATAGGAGTCCGACTTCTGCCTTGTCAGGCATGACTCCAGAAGGTGCCTGGACAGGTTCGAAACCGAACCTCAGTCATTTAAGGGTGTTTGGATGCATTGCATATTCTCTGGTACCTGCACAAAAACGTCAAAAATTAGATGCTAAAAGTAAAAAAAATATATTTTTGTTGGCTATTGTGAAAATTCAAAAGGGTACAGGGTTGATTGACCCCTCCAATCCAACTAAAGTGATTTTTTCCCGGAACGTAGCTTTTCTAGAAGAGAAATTTTATGAACCAAAGAAAAATAATAATGAATGTGATAAACTTTATGATGAATTGTATTTTTATGAATGGTGTGACAATGACAATAGTCACCTTAATGATAGTAATTCTTCTAATATTGATAAGGAAAAAAGTTCTAGTCAGAAAAATGAAGTGGTCATTAGTAATAATAAAAATATTTTAAGTTTATCGAATTCTAGTCATTCTATAATTTTAAATGATAGTGATATTAGTAAAAATAATTTATCCAATGAAAATAATTTTGATGAAAATAACCTTGATTCATCTGTGATTTCAGAGCTGGAGTACTGCATGAGCAGTGAGAGTGAGACTTTCTCTGCTGACTCGCCGCGTGATGACGCGGATGTTGACGTGTCATCGTACGAGGCGTCAGCTGGAGGGGAGGACATCGAGCATCCCGTGACGCCTGTACTCAGTGAACGCCCTCTGCGTAGTACTCGCTCAAAACTTCCATCAAGGTATGATGATTTTGAAACTGATTTTTCTCTCATGGCTCATTCATCTATAGATGAGCCTCAGACATACGAGGAAGCAGTATCTGGTGTAGACAATCACAATTGGCAAGCCGCCATGGAGCAGGAGTATAATTCATTGCTCGCTAACAAGGTGTGGTAGCTCGTGGATCGCCCGGTGGGAGAGCAGGTGATAAAGTGCAAATGGGTCTATAAGAAAAAATGTCATACTGCTGGTAAGTTTGATAAGCATAAAGCCCGTTTAGTTGCCAGGGGCTTCACGCAAATACATGGTGTAAATTATACTGACACCCGTTCGACATTCCAGTATGCGAATATTGTTTTCATTAGCGAACAAATTAGACCTAAATATAGACCACATTGATGTCACTACTGCATTTCTTAATGGGGATTTACAGGAAATCATTTATATGGAACAGCCCCCTGGTTTCAGTAATGGGGATAAAAATAAAGTCTGTTTATTGTTAAAAGGTATATATGGATTGAAGCAGGCAAGCAGAATTTGGAATAAAAAAAGTTCATGACTTGTTTTCTTCAAATTCATTTGTACAAAGTAAATGTGAACCCTGTGTCTATACTAAAAGGTCACAGAATGATCTGGTTATAGTAGCCTTATATGTAGACGATTTTTATATGTTTTACAGTAGAGACAGCAGCAATTACAAGAAACTATTACATGTTTTTGGAAATTAATTTTAATATTAAGAATCTTGGTCCTCTCAAGAGCTGCTTAGGAATGAATGTAACTCGTGATAGGTCCAAAGGTATTTTAATCTTAGATCAATCTGAATATGTCAGAAAATTACTAATAAAATATAACATGCAAAATTGTAAACCTGTCTCGACTCCCATGTTGCCTAATAGTAAGCTGATAATGCCTAAAATAGGATTTGATGATAGTGTATATAACTTTAGACAACTTATGGGTTCCCTTATGTACTTGTGTGTATGTACAAGAGCTGATATTGCATTTTTCCTGTAGCCATTTATGTCAGTTTAACAATTGTTTTGATCAGACTCACTGGCAAGCAGCGAAACGTATATTAAGGTATTTGTCTGGGACAATTAATTATGGCTTGGTATTTACAAGACATAATAATTGGACTTTGAATGCCTTCGCAGATGCAGATTGGGGAAATAATTGTATTGATAGAAAGTCTTACACAGGTTTTGTAATCAAACTGCAATGATAGCATAAATTGGGAATCCAGGAAACAACGATGTGTAGCACTTTCTAGTACCGAGGCAGAATATTTAGCAATGAGTGATACTTGTAAAACATAATAGATTTGTACAGGCTTGTAATGTAAAATTATTTTAGTGCTTGCATATAAATATACATATACATGTCTAAGACTGCCGGTATGCCTGCCTGCCAATACCAATCACATGTCTAGGGCTTGCAATCCGGATATCCGGATATTCGTTTTATCCGGATACCCGCGAATTTTTTTATCCGGTTAATTTTCTATACACTATTCGGATAATACGGATATTTCGGATAATTAAAATAAATTAATAACTATAATATATACTGCTCAAAGGTTAACTGGAAGAGATCCCTTATAGGGATAAGTTCGCCTTTGTACCTATATGTTAATTGTAATAGATGTATTTTTTAACTGTTTTTGTGTACAATAAAGCGTTTACTTACTTACTTAAATATAATTAATATACCAAGCCGTAGAAAGTATCATAATAAAGATTAAATACCTGAACAAGCTGGCTTTTTCAAAGGAAAAGGCACTAGAGAACAAATTGTAACCATCGAACAACTGATTCCTGAAGAAATCCTTCGAATTTAACACCCCCTTGATCTTGTGTTTTATAGACTACTTGGTCTGTCGATCAACAAATCTTTAGCAAAATTCATGGTTATAGATCGAACAAAGCCGCTAGAGCTCAGTGAGACGCTCGATCTCCAATATGAGAGCAGCTTTGTATACCTGGGCTCTACCAGAACGATGGCTCATGCGAATCAGATGTACGAAAGCGGATTAGCATGGCAAAAAGCGCGATGACAAGAGTAAACAGGATCTGGACAGATATATCAATCTTACTAAAAACCTAGAGGGCTCTGGTGTTTTCGATCTTCACCTACGGTGCGAAAACCTGGACCCTCAAAAAGGCAGATAGATCTCGCATTGACGCATTTGAAATGTGGTGCAGGAGCGGAATGTTACCAGTTCCTTGGACAGCCCACCGCACAAATATGTAAATTCTTCCAGAAGTGGGAGTCACCGTTAGGCTGACGGCAATCTGTCTCCGCAGGATCTTCGATCACCTAGCTAGGAACAAAAATGACACCCTCGAAGTGCTCCTGATGACAGGGAAAGTACAGGGAAGGCAACCATGAGGAAGAAGCTCTATGCGCTGGACAGACAGAATCAAAATCAAACAAAATACGACTAAAAACTAAATTAAACTGATTAAAGTATAGAAGCAGATAGAATATAATTTTAAATATTGCAGAAGACAATAAAATACGTAAGCATCACACGTTTTTTATTGTCTTCTGCATTTTTTTTTTCATGAACCACTACTCTGCTCCGAGATAACTGGTATATTGGAGATTTTATCTTAATGTTCAGTAGGTATATGTTATCTTCTCGCTGTAAAGTTTAAATTGTGATTGCAAATGTGATTAGATTTTTAATATTATGATAAAATAAAAACTACTCGTATTTTCCATTTACTTTTAAACCTTTACCGCATACGAAGCCATATATGGCAGATATGAACTTGGACCTTATTGGCACAGGTCAAAGTTCAAATTCAAACAATTTTTTTTTTCTATATGCGGTAAAGGGTTAAGAACTTGTCTTTTCACCATTGTTTTTTCTTTTTGAATATTAATTGGCTAAAATCATTTGGTCAATTTCTTACTGTTAAATTGTATATTTTATCTATTAGTATATGATATAAAACCATACTACACTCATTTATTCGGCAGCAAAAATACGAAAATACCTATGTATAAACTGAAATTAAACAACAACGAAACAAGTACCTATACGTCACACTTACAATTAAAAAAGAGTACAGCGGCACTAAAACTAAAATAAATCACTACCTAGCGGCATGGTACATTAGTATCATCGAAATGTTAACCATATTTCGTGTTTTATTAAAAATAATATGAATATCCGTATTATCCGCTGTATCCGGATATCCGGATAGTAAATAATTTTAGTATTCGAAATATCCGGATACGAAAAATGGACGGGTATTGCAAGCCCTATTTCCAACCCTCTTGTTTTTTAGACCGAAGAATTAGTTTTGTCTGAGCTGAAATCCTAACTAAGCTCAATAAAGTTAGCCAACGTCAGATTACGATGATATTCAACTTCGGCCTTTTTTCGTTCCCTTATTGCATCAGTGCACTGTGAGTCCCACCACGGAGACGGAAGTTTGCCAGATGCAGCATTTTTAAAGGGAAAAACCGACTCCGCACATTGATAATAGCATCCGAGAAGGCTAAGGCACACTCATCAATATTATCAGAAGAAATTTCCAACAGTAAAAGGAGAAAGAAGATTAAGCTTTTGTTTGAATTCATTCCAGTTAGCATTAAAAAGGATAAATTTGAGTAGGGGCTCGGGGGGGCTACATATATATTTAGAAAAGAGGGGAAAATCAATTGCAATAGGGAAATGGTCGCTTTCATTTCAAAAGACGAATTTAAAACCTGCCATGATAATTGTGAAGCTAGGCCAGGGGAACATAAAGAAAGGTCTAATTGCACTGTTCACCTCGTTCTGACGAGATCTTCTGGCGGCGGAACCAGTATTTAAAATGCATAATATCTGTCTAATATCTCGAGAAGCTGAAGTCCTGAATCATCAGTTTGCCACTGCCCCACATTTGATGATGCCAGTTAAAATGACCCAGTATTAAAACCGGAGTGGGGAGAGATGATAACATTGACAGTAGATCGTTTAAAATATTTTTTGAAGGATGAGGGATATAAATGGATACAAAGGTAGCATTCGTTTGAATAGAAACTGCATGAAACCCTCCTTTATTAGCCGTTGTAATAATCTTATAAGACAAGGTATTTTTAACAAGAATTGCACTGCCAGCATATCCGTCAGGTTTCACGTCACGGATGCAGGTAAAACCTGGGATACTGAAATTGGAGTCCGGCTTGAGCCAATTTCAGATAGAGCAAATATCATGGGATTATATTTATTAGGGTCGTTCTCGCGAGTCGTTCAAATCACTGTTCCAGGCGGCAAATAGGTATAAATAACATTCTGATTTAGAATTGTTGTATGCAGTAAGTTTTGTCTCAAAAAGTACTAGAGGAGTATTTTGACTCATATGCCTGCACCTATTAATAAACACATGAGATCAAAAAAATACTGCAAAATCTCATTACCCTCTCGTTCCAAATTACAAACTAAAACATTGGTTGATGTATATAAACACTTCTATAAAATAATCTTCAAATTTTTAACAGCGATGTGATTAAGTAGCAATTTAGGCATAAAACTTCCGTGAAGCTAAAACTTTAAATTGTGAATAGGTCCTTCATTGAGTGGTGGCAGTAAGGGCATTATTCCAGCGCCGCACCTCCTCAGTATACCTACGTATCTGGTAGAGTGACGCCGTGCGCACCATTTACGAGAAATTTAAAATTTACGTTCACGAAACATAGTTTGTCACTGTGCTCATTACCTTCGGCCATTTTATACAGTAAATACTAATTATAATTTTCTGTTTTATGTCTCATTTAATTGCTTCTTTGTAGAGAATTTAATAATATAAATATCACATTTTCAATTACGCTTGGTATTTAAATTTACCAAGACAAACCGTCAAAATCTTTCATCTCCATATCATTACCTTCCTTACCCTCCAATTTTTTGCCGAAAGGTAAAGATCGTGTTTGGATGGTAGTGATTTAAAAAAGTTTTTAGTAGTTAAGAATAGCATAATTCATGATTTTTACTAAACAGCACAAGAATGCTTTTACTAAACTGCACAAAAATGCATTTTACCCAGTAGTTTTGTGCCATAAGCACATGCTTACTTTGTCTCTTCTTTATACCCCGGGAAATAAATGGTGTTGGCAAACTAATTGATACTAAGTTTCTCCTTCATATAGGTACATATTATGACTATGGGGTATTGTAATAATGACATTGGTAAAATTTTAAAACCCTGTTTTTGGGATTGATTAAAAGCAGTACTTAATTATTTTACGATAAAAAAAGAAGCCAATAGGGGAAGAATAATTAGACATCGCAATAAACAAGAATAGTTAAGTATAAAAAATATCTCATATAATATAAAAATAAAAGAAGGTTTCTCTTAAGAAAGAAAGAAAATACAATTTATAAAAAAGGAGAACGACAAATTCAAAGCCTTTTTGTTTGAAATCTCGCCTCCAGTCCAATGACACGACCTGTTAGTGAAATACGAAGGCAATAAATCTGGGGGCACCAGCACCTGTTATATCAATCCTTTAGCTATAAATAATACAAAAACTCTTGGTGGCATGCGCAAATTACTCAGAATAAATCGGGATCAATACATGAAATTAATCAATTGTATCAGTGCTTTGCGAAATCGCATTAAATGAATGAAAAAATACGCCAGTATGTATAAAGAGTTAGCACTAATTGACTGGCACGTTGTTATATGGCGGATTAGCAAAGCAATATTATATTATTATTTTTATTTAAATAACCAAAAATGTTAAGGTTAATCAGCAAATTGCATAAAGAGAAAACTGCGTTTAGAAAGCGAAGAAAAACATTAGAGGAGCAAGAAAAGCAGGTAAGTACAAAAAACAATTGAAGCTAGCGTGGAAAAAAGAACGATTTACTAAAAGATATACCGAAAGAAAAATATCATTGAGCTATTATTTAATGAAAGTATTAGTAAAGGATTAAGTCAGAAATATGAATCGCTGGACAAACATGATACTCTAGCTAGACTGAAAAAATTTTTTTTGTTGATCTATGTATATTATAAAAAAAATTTTTTTAAATGCTTAGTGCTAGATTGATCTTTTACGTTTTAATAAATATATTTTTTGGAAGAATGTTTAATGCTAAGAAGTATTTTATCTTTTGGTGACCTCTTATGTTTTAATAAAGATATTATTCTTAGAATGTTTAATGCCAAGATTATTTTATCTTTTGTGGATAACATAATGTATTTTCGCATAAAAAAAAATTGAATGTTTCATGCTAAGCATCCTATTTTTGCTGAATATTTTAAATTATGAATCCTGAAAATTTCTAAAACATGTTTTATTTTATAAAAACATTACCTACTTCAAACCATAATCAGTAATTTTAGATATGTTTTATCACCCTAATATTAGTCAAATTATACAAAACTTATGAAAATCACATTACCTTCCATACGCACTCATTACCATCTTGCCATATTTCATTACCATCCAAGCTCTCATTATTTTCCATGTAAGGTGCTTTGGGGTATATTCGACATATTTTTAGGCGAGTGTAGAGTATGTTAGGGTTTGGGCTCGTAAGTAAGAATATAAGAAGTATTCCTTCCAGTAATGAGATCTTTACGAAATTGGATATATTCATCAACGCTTTGTGAAAATAGCGTTGTAATATGTTGCTTGAATTTGGGAATAAATGTAAATAAAAAAAAAATATTTTGAATACCATTTCTTAAGGAGTCGCTAATTTCGAAGGTTTGTAGAAATGGTTTTTATGCAATATGAGTTTAAGAATCATATTTCTGTTTAGTTCTAATTTACCCCCTCAAAAAATCCCGCTGATTCACGGTAAAGAACTTTTTTTTTGTATAACTCACAAATTATTTTCGAATTTCCCCCGCACGAATTCATTGTTTTTTATAAAATAATGTTTCTTTTATATGTTTAATAATCTAGAAATTTGCATTTAGAGAATTCATAACTCATTTATGAAGAAAATATTAGTCTAACTCTGATAATGGACTGGAAAACCTAGTTTGGGGTTATTTCGAAAGTACATTTTTTCGAATTTCACCCGTGGGATAAATTCGATAGCTTTTTTTAATCTACAGATAGACCGTTATGCTGTACTCATTATTACGACAAAAATGACAATGTAACGTAAAAACAAACGAACAATGATTTAACTTAGCAGGTTCCCGAGTTATGTGGTATGGGGTAATTTCAAAACTCCTCATAAGGCACTAAATCGCACTTTTTTTATTTAATCGACCGCAACACACGTGCGCTCACGACTAGCGACACGAAGTGAACTGAAGCGGGGAGCAGATAAACATGGCGTCTTGACAAGCGTTGCAAGCGTAGTAATTGTTCCCGGTTTAGTAGATATGTGTGATTTTCGAGTTATCCCCATTTTCGACTTTACCCCAAAGCACCTTATAATAAAACCGTACATTGCACAAGGGTGCCTTTTGTTTTATATTATTCTATGAGAGTATATGAACCATATTAAACAATTCAAATAAAAAACGGCATTTCTAAAAAAAGTCAAAATTTACAAAATCTGAACGACTCGCGAGAACGACCCATTAATTAAATAAAATTTTATTAAGAACACTACGACACGACTGTTCCATTGGATTGGAGCACCACCTGGTCCATTATCGAAGGATGAAATAAGTGAGGAGATCAGAGGGGCAACGTGGGACATCGTATTAATGGAAGAAGATGGATTGACTTTTGAAATGACAGTAAGCAACTGGATGAAAATTGCGATTATACGTTCAATTGAAGAGGAGGATTATTTGATGCAGCACCAATAGGCGGAGGAGCGAGATCTTCATTTAGAAGCTTCATGTGAGCTGCTTTATCATAACCTTTACGGGCGAGATTTTATTGAAACCGTTTTTTTATACGATGTTGAAGCTGAAAGAGGAGCAGCCGATTTTTTGATGTTACATTGTCAGATGAATTCGGGACAGGATTTGGATGCTTTACATTGCTGTTTTAGCGTACATTGATGCACTTTTGCTAACTGCTACTAAAGCTTCATAAATATGGACCAAAATAAAATTGCCGCCACTCAACCGCTACTAAGGCCCAGGAAAAAGAATCTAGACAATAATAATGCACCGCACAGCGATGATGAAGGTCAAAGCAAGCACTTAAAAGCACTTCAAAAAAATTCCGAAAGCGACAAATTAATCCATAACCTCAGAAAAGAGAACGCTAAACTGAAGGACGCAATTAAAAAAAATAATAGCAGTATTAAAATAGTTCAATCGGAAGAGATTTTAAACGAAAATAAATTACTGAAACAATTACTCCATGAAAAAGAGCAATACTGCCTGAAGTTAGAAGATACTATTGCTAAAAATATAAATAACAGTATTATTGGTAGCCTTGAGAACGACACGGAAATTTTAACACCTCTTAAAAGTAAAATAGAAAGGAGTGAAAAAGAAAATTTTAATTTAGCATTAAGAATAGAAGAACTAGAAGGTGAAAATAAACAACTCTGCGATCTGATAACATCAAATGGAACTGGCATGACGGAAATCAAAGAGAACTCTAAGCCATACTTAGAGTTAAAAAACGAAATCACACTTTATAAGAAAAAAGTTAAAAAATTAACACAGAGACTGAGTAAGTTACTTACAGAATACAATAACTTAAACAACAAATTCAAAGCGCAGGTAAACCAGGCATGCTCAATTAAAACGCTGCACAAGAAAGTAAATGCACTACAAGAAAACATAAATAACATATTGAAATCTGAAGAAAAATCTAGTATAATCAGCATAGAACCAAACATTACAGTAAAGGGAAGTAATCAAACTGCTGCACATAGCGTAAGCGATGTTTTTTGTACTCCACAACAGACCACTGCTGATGCGAAACCCAAACTCTTACTCCTCTCCGACTTCCACGGAACTGAAATTATATCTATGCTTTCACAAATACGACGTCGAGACTATAACTTTGAGTCGGATATTATAATCACCGGGACTTCAGATCGAGTTCTCAGCAATATAACAGAAAAAACCAAGGTCTTCACAAAAAAGGATTGTGTAGTTATAATGTGTGGCGGTAGTGACTAATTTTTATTTGCCTACTAAACAGTCGATATTATTGAAAAAAGTGTCAAAATTTTAGCTCATACTAACGTTATTGTCTGTAACGTGCCTTTAAGTATTGATCAGAATTCAATGTATTTCAATCATTTTATTAATAAGCTCAACATAGAACTATATAAACGTCTTGAGGGCTATGAGTTTGTACATTTATGTGATATTGATCGTTTTATCGATATTCCTGACTACAAATCTGATGGGTACAAATTTACCGCTAGGGGGAAATATAAAGTAGCAACTGCCATTAACGCTAAACTTAAATACATTCAAAACAAATTCTACAATAGTTTATCTTTTTAGGGTTCCGTACCTCAAAAGGAAAAAACAGAACCCTTATAGGATCACTTTGTTGTCCGTCTGTCCGTCCGTCTGTCAAGACCCTTTTTCTCAGGAACGCGTGGACGTATGAAGCTGAAATTTATATCAATTACTCAGGTCTACTGTCCCTTGAAGCTGTGAAAAAATCAAACTTCTAAGCCAACGCAATCAAAAGATACAGCCATTTATGCCGCAAATTTTCGACACTTGCAAGGGAATCAAAACCTACAGGGTGCTTCCCGTGAACTCAGAATCTTGAAATTTGGTACGAAGCAACGTCTTATAGCATAGATAAAGGAATAATTACGAAAACCATAAATTTTTTTTTTAATACCTAACTTTGCACCTAATTTGCATATTTTCGACACTTGCAAGGGAATCAAAACCTACAGGGTGCTTCCCGTGAACTCAGAATCTTGGTACGAAGCAACGTCTTATAGCATAGATAAAGGAATAATTACGAAAACCATAAAAAAAAAATTTAATACCTAACTTTGCACCTAATTTATATGGGGCGCTATACATACCAGGTGCAAACTTAACTTAACCACTTAGGGATGGAAAGTGTTTGTACGGAACCCTCGGTGCGCGAGTCCGACTCGCACTTGGCCGGTTTTTTTTATAAATAATCTCAGTAACTGTGAAGGGCTAATGTTAATGCATTTAAACATCAATAGACTTAGAAATAAACTTTTAAGCTTAGAAGCATTTATTGCATGTGACTTACCTCAGAAACCTATCATCATATTTATAACTGAATCGTGGCTTGAGCCAGATGAATACAAAACTATTTCATTACCTGGGTATATTACAGCGACTCAATCATCTCGTGCATTCACAAAAGGCGGTGGCACAATAATTTTTATTAGGGATGATTATGCCGACAGGTTTAAAGAGGTAAATGTTGATGAATTTTCCAGTGAATCTGTATTTGAGATCAGTGCTTTAAACTTCGAGATAACCCATTCAAAAACAATTCATTTTATAGTGCTATTCCCGAGAGAAGCCCGAATTCCAACTTTAATATTTTTATCGATAAATTAGATCAATATCTTAATCACCTAAAGAACAGATCTGTACTGATTGCTGGCGATTTTAATGTTGATTTTGCTGATAAGGAGGACAGTAGAACCAAATCACTAAAACGGGTACTACTTGAACATAATTTGCAGTATATAATTACTGAATCAACTCGTATCACGGACTCTACCTCAACTAGCATAGACAACTTTGTTACCAATATTGTGGATTATACTGATGTAGCGGTCGTTCCTTGTACATTTTCTGACCATGATGCCCAAGTTATGACAATTATAACTCCAATCACATCTCATATATGTAAGAAAGGTATCTCGAAATATGTTTATAAAAGGGTTTTTAGCAAACAAGCTACTAATAGCTTCAGAGATGACCTTGCAAAAATTGATTGGAGTGGAATATTTCTTGACTATGATTGTAATATCAAAGTTAATGTATTTTATGAGGTGTTTTTAAACTTAGTAAATAAGCATTTTCCAACAAAAAAAATATTACTTAAACCGACCCGAAAAACATGGCTCTCTAAAGGAATTAAAACGTCTAGTATCAATAAGCGAAAGCTATACTTACTATCAAGACGTACGAAAGATGATAGACTAAAAGTGTATTTTAATCTATATAAAAAAATATTCCGAACAACATTAATAACAGCAAAAAAATTGGATATACGGAAGACTATTGCAACAGCAAAAAATAAATCACGCGCTGTATGGAAAATGGTTAATGAAATTACAGGCAGAAAAGGGAATTCTACTAAAAACCACAAAATTAAATTAAAAATTAAAAACAATTTGATTGAAAATAGACAGGCTGTAGCGAATGCTTTCAATGATTTTTTTGTTAACGTTGGTAAAAGCGCACGTCATGAAAGCAACACACAATTTATGAGATTTTTAAAAATTGCGATTAAAAATAAAAACATAAAATCTATATTTCTCGACCCTATCATTGAACCAGAAGTAATACGCGTAGCAAAAAATCTTAAAAACAGTAGCACTTATGGTCCTGATGACATAAATACATCAATAATAAAAAATAACATTGACTTACTCTGCATTCCTTTATGTATTATTTACAATGACTGTTTCCTCGAGGGAACCTTTCCCACTTTATTTAAGAGAGCTAAAGTTATTCCAGTACATAAGAAAGGATGTAGATCAGACATTAATAACTTTCGGCCAATATCACTACTTTCTGTTTTGTCGAAAATCATGGAGAAGTGCTTATATGCTAGGCTGGAGAGGCATCTCGAAAGAAATGATCTTTTCTCTCGGTACCAATATGGCTTCAGGAGTTCGAAGAACACCACTAACACTGATTGATTTAGTCATAGAAGTTATGCAAGCTCTTAATGATGGACGCTGCTGTGGGGGAGTGTTTTGTGATCTTACCAAGGCATTCGACTGTGTTGATCACGAAATACTCCTCACTAAATTGGAGTACTACGGTATACGCGGAACAGCTTGGAATCTCCTGAAGTCATACCTTACTATGCGTACTCAATATGTCGAGATTAGGGGCGATAACAGTGAATGTCCGGTTAAATCGATAGAAAGGACCATAAGATACGGTGTTCCGCAAGGATCTGTGCTGGGTCCTCTTCTTTTCATCATATTTATTAATGATCTACCACTAAATATTACTTGCGGAACCCCGTATCTTTATGCCGATAACACGAGTGTCGTACTGAAATGTAAAACTGAAGCTGATTTAGACACGCATATGCAGGCGTGTTGGTCACAATTGTCTACCTGGTTTAACTCAAACGGGCTAAAAGTTAATGGTACGGAAAGTTTTTACATGGTTTTCCGCCGTGGAGTTAATAGTCCCGATACTGTCTGTAGTATTCCCATTGAAAAGTCGAACTGCGTGCGATTTTTTGGCGTTGAGTTACATCCCTTTTTAAGATGGCACCAACAGATTGACCAATTAACAAATAAATTAGCTACGGCTTGCTACGCCCTAAAAAGTCTAGCGAGTACAGCAGACAGATCCACACTAAAAACTGTTTATTATGCATACTTGGAAAGTGTAATGAGGTACTGCATTGAGGTTTGGGGAAACTGCACAAACATTGGTACGGTGCTCTTAAAACAAAAAAAAGCCCTCCGATTTCTTACGGGGTGTCCACATGTACCTGTTACTCACAGATCCATGTTTGTAGAACACAAAATTATGACTGTTGTGTCCTTATATTTGTACTGTGTCTGCTTGTATGTATTTAAAAATAAAGACCAACTAAAAGTCTCTAGACAAAACACATACAAACTCCTTAGAAATAAAAATGAATTTTCAGTACCCAAGAGTAATTTTAAATATTTTGACAAAACTTTAAACAGTACTGCAATTAGAGCTTATAATAAATTGGACATTAGTATTAAGGAATGTAGTAGCTAGCTACAGAATATTTGAACGAAAATTAAGAGATTATTTTACAAGTAGACCTTTCTATTCAATTAAGGAATTTTATGCTAGAGCGCTAGATTAATTTTTAAATAAGTATTCAATATTATTATTTTAATTTATATTTAATTTTCATTAAAATACGACATGTTTATAATTAAATTTATTTTGTTATCAATAATGATTTGATTTTACTTGACATTTTATTTATTTTAATTGAGCATTTTGTTACTTTTACTTCTTTTATACTTGTATTTGCACGCATTTGAGTATGTTTTATCGCAAATAAATGATTGATTGATTGTGCACGGCAGATCGATCGCGCGTCGTTTCGGAACCCGGAAGTGCACGACCGGCCATGCGGAGATGCGCGTGCGACTAATTGCAATTTGTTTTGGTCCAGATAAGATAGGTGAGCGCGCCCCTCCCCCCGCACCGCTTACCCCCAGCGTAACTCAAACGAATATCCACGCGTTACTAATTATTTATTCGGACAGCACATTATATTATCAAAATTTTACCTATGTTTTTTTTCTCAGAAATGGCATCTTTTATTGATACCTTATGCCTCGGAAAAATTTGAACGGTCATTAAAATGTCACCCTGTATTTGTCACAATATGAAAAAAAAACAATTTTTAAAAGGAATAAGGCCTCTTAAGAATATGAAATGTTGTCAATTGACATGACATGACATTGTAGCCCTGTTGAATATCTGTTAACATATGCTATAATTTGATTTCAGAAATTAACAAGAAGAAACACCAGGTCAAACCGCTCGATCCCCTGGGTAAGTGATATAAGATATAAGAACTTATACTATAATATTCATATTATATACGTGTGGGATTGATGCTAACAGAATATAAGGAGCTAGCTGATAGACGATTAATACTAGTTTGAATATAATGAAATAAGGAATGTGTTAGATTTGACGTATGACGGAGAGTGTCAGACGATAGAATGATTTAGTGGACAGATGAAGATTTGTATATAAAGATGTATATATTGTAAATAAAAGAAGTTAAGACCATCTTATGCGGTTTTCCCTGCCCCAATCCCACAATTTTGGAGGCTCGTCCGGGATGGGGTCAGGATGAAACGTAGAACGCAAACGACGAAGGAAAATATTAAAGACGTAACCGAAACGAAACGAAACGAAGGAATAAGGCCTCTTAAGAATATGAAATGTTGTCAATTGACATGACATGACATTGTAGCCCTGTTGAATATCTGTTAACATATGCTATAATTTGATTTGAGGCGTTGACAAAACGAAATACGCGCCGCAACGGACGGATCACCACATTGTCCTGGAGGGTAAGTAATATAAGCAAACGTCGGACTATAGGGGGCAGTTTGAGGGCAAGGTAAGGTTTACAAAAAAAATCTTAACTTAAGAGTATTATAATGTACCTAGTATAGATTTTTGTTTCTTTTTGATTGATTATATTATATTTGTCACAATATGAAAAAAAACAATTTTTAAAAGGAATAAGGCCTCTTAAGAATATGAAATGTTGTCAATTGACATGACATGACTTTGTAGCCCTGTTGCATATCTGTTAACATATGCTATAATTTGATTTGAGAAATTGACTAAGCTTAATACGGCGCACAACAGGCAGATCTCAGGCAGATCTCATGACGGCAGTGATGTTATGAAGGTAACTGATGAGAAGTGAACAGAACAGAGAAGTGGTCAAATTTTAACTGCCGACTAAACAGAGGGGTGTTATAAGGCATCGGACTTCTGGGTAGGACGTTAGAGTAACAAACCGGTCAAGTTCGAGTCGGACTCGCGCACCGAGGGTTCCGTACAAACAGTCCATCCTTAAGTGGTTAAGTTAAGTTGGCACCTGGTATGTATGGGAGCGTTCAAGTATTACGTAACGCAATTTTTGAAGAGATTTGGCCTTCCCTCCCCCCTTGTAACGCGCCGTACCGTTTTTCTGTACCCCCCCTCCCGCTCTCTAAACGTTACGTAACACCATAAGTGACACAAAAAGTGACCATTTTTACCCAAAAGTCACGAAAGATGATAATATGTTAAAATGATTAAAATGACGACCAGACCAATACAATTGAGGGATTCCCCGTAAAATAAACGACAAGGGTTGCCAACATGGGCGTTTTAAATCACAATCTTTTTATAAAAAAAAGAAACAATATTACGTAACGTGTTGTAAGTAAGACCCTCTCCCGCCCCTGTAACGCATCGTAACGTTTTATGAGACCCTCCCTCCCCCCTAAATTGCGTTAAGTACGTAATACTTGAACGCCCCCTATAGCACTCCATACAAATGAGGTGCAAAGTTAACGCAACCAATCCCGTTTGTTGTATAAGAGCCCCCCTTAAATATTTATTTTATTTTATTTTTAGTATTTGTTGTTATAGCGGCAATAGAAATACATCATCTGTGAAAATTTCAAATATCTAGCTATCACCGTTCTTGAGATACAGCCTGGTGACAGTAGGACGGACGGACAGCGAAGTCGAAGTCTCAGTAATAGGGTCCCATTTTTAGGGTTCCGTAGCCAAATGGCAAAAAACGGAACCCTTATAGATTCGTCATGTCTGTCTGTCTGTCCGTCTGTCCGTCCGTATGTCACAGCCATTTTATTCCGAAACTATAAGAGCTATACTGTTGAAACTTGGTAGGTAGATGTATTATGTGAACCGCAATAAGACATTGATGCAAAAATAAAAAAATAATAATAAATATTGGGGGCTCCCCATACTTAGAACTGAAACTCTTAATTTTTTTTTTCATCAAACACATACGTGTGGGGTATCTATGGATAGGTCTTCAAAAATGATATCGAGGTTTCTAAAATATTTTTTTTCTAAACCGAATAGTTTGCGTGACAGACGCTTCCAAAGTTGAAAAAAGTTGCCCCCCCCCCCCTATAACTTCTAAAATAAGAAAATGAAAAATCTAAAAAAAACATATGATGTACAGTACTATAAAAACTACCAACGAAAATTGTTTTGAACGAGATCTAGTATGTAGTTTTTTTTTTATAATTTAATACCTAACTTTGCACCTAATTTATATGGGGCGCTATACATACCAGGTGCAAACTTAACTTAACCACTTAGGGATGGAAAGTGTTTGTACGGAACCCTCGGTGCGCGAGTCCGACTCGCACTTGGCCGGTTTTTTTACCCTTTGGGTACGGAACCCTAAAAACAGGCAAAATTTCAATAGTTTTTTTTACTTTCATAAGAGATAACTCTGACCGCGAACGTGGCAGAAGCGTTGGAAGACCGCAAGCCAGATGGTCCGACGACATTAAAAAGACGGCAGGGCCGACCTGGAGTTGGATCGCCGCGTCAAGATCAGCTTGGAAATTCATTCAAGAGGCATATGTCCAACAGTGGACGTAGTGATTATATGCTCTTTGAGTGGACGCATATGTTGGCGACTGGCTGAGATGCCACCTCTCTTTATGTATATTTTACATGTCAGTTTTTAAATTATTATGTTATAATTGCCTAAAAAGCAAGGCACAAAATAATTGAAATACAACCTTTACCGTCAACGGAACGTAAAACGTCATCTTGATGTCTAACATGACACCACTTCACCATTTGTAAACAAATTTTATATTTTAGTAGCCATTTTTTTTTTAAATAATTTTTTTTTGTAATTTTAAATATTTTAACATATTTATTCATTTATTACATATGACTGACAACAGGCCGCCGAGTAAGCGGGCCCGTACGGTGTCGCCGCCGTCTAACGGTTGCGCTCGCAACGGCGCCCCGCCCGCGCCGGGTCCCAGCCGTCCCAGGCTGACTGAGAGAGACGAGGAGATGGTGCGCCTCATCGGCCAGCACCTTCGGTCTATTGGCCTCGAGTGAGTACCCGGCTCTCAAGTCCTCAACTTAGACTAAGATATAGTCTCGCAACTTACAACCGTTGATTCAAATATCTAATATACATACTTATCAAGTTTATATTATACATCAAAACAGACTAGTTCAACTGCTCGTCACTAATTCCACGATGACTTGTATTCATTTGCACCGGAATTTATATTGCATTGCATCGCACAGCTTGGCATTTTAAAGTCTGTCTTATATGACTGATATTTGCTTATCAGTTCTGTGTGTGTCTGTTTGCCTTGTAAATAGTTGTTTTTGCTATCCTTTTAAGTAATTAAATTTATTATATCTTTACTACAGTGTTTCTATCATTCTCGCCAATAATAACATCATACAGTCCATTGCTCATCAACATTTTTGGTATATGCTGAGAAGAAGAGATATAACTCTTAATTGTTATTTATAAACAAGCCTTACTTAACGTTCTGTCACACATATTAAGAGGCTTTATCCTTTTTAAAATTTATTTTTTTCATATTATTTCAAATATATATTGATAACTAGCTGTGCCCCGCGGTGTTACCCTCTCATCCCACGGGAACACTAAATTTATTCGGGATGAAAGTATCCTATGTCCTTTCCCGGGTCTCAAACTATCTCCATATACCAAATTTCATCTAAGTCGGTTCAGCGGTTTTAGCGTGAAGAGGTAACAGACAGACAGACAGACAGACACACTTTCGCATTTATAATATTAGTATGGATTAGTATGTAGGTAATAGGATTTAATTAGGATTTCAACCAACTTTTTGAAGTGAATAATACTTTTCCCCTAGTTCTAGGTAGTGACAAAGCTATTTCATGCTTTTATTGCGTGCAGTCGAAAATAAGTTGAAAAAACTAATATTCTGCGTGAATTTTGTCAATTTCGAGTCGTTTTTGAAACAAAAATTATCAATGAAAAGTTCAAACTGTAGCTATGTAGGTATCAAATATATACCAATAAATCCCAATAGCCCTGTTCTAAGTAGTAACATCAATAATATGTTAAGAAACATGTTTGGTCATAGAAAAAATGCCTAAAACAATCAGCTTTTAAAAGGAATAAGGCCTCTTAATTTGATGGATAGAATCGGAAAGCAACTGCGCAACACAGCGTAAACCGCTGTGTTAATTTTGACACAGTAAACAATAAAATTACTCAACAATCTTCTATAACCAAATGAACCTAACCTTGAAATCATCATAATCATCATCAGCCAAAAGACGTCGACTGCGGGACCTAGGCCTCCCCCAGAGAACGCCACCATGACCGGTCCTGTGCCGCCCGCTTCCAGCAGACTCCAGCGACCTTCGCCAGGTCATCAGTCCACCTTGTGGGGGGGCCTACGTTCTACGACCGATGTGCCCTGTCCATTGCTACTTAAGTTTTGCTATCCTTCGGGCTATGTCGGTTACCTATACATATTTGAAGACAATAAGTAATTAACCGAAACTATTGGCGTTTATAAAGAAGATAAAGCCGAAATAATCTTGTTCGGATCCCATCGTCCAATAACTTCCAAAGCAAGTGTTATGGAAAATACTTCCGAGTGGCCAACTAATCCTTCCCAGAATGCCATTCTCCCACATTCACATCGAATGTGTCAAGTAGTTTCAAATACAAATATTAATATAACAGTGCTTAAGAAAAACTCAACGATAAAATGTACACAACGATAATACAAATTACGGCCATATTAATTTTAATTTTTAATATGTGTGCTTCTCTCGTATTTATTTGGTTTGGATTTGAGTGTGTTATGTTTTAAATTTGATGTGTTAAGTAGAAGGCAAAATTAAATATGATTATTTTTTTGTTTTAATTGTTTTTCTTGAATCTTGCATTTTCCTCGCTGTAGTGAGGTGAAAAGTTGTGTGTTCCACATGGCTGCAAAATTATTTAGCTTCTCGTGTCTTGAAAGCCTCGCTACGCTCAGCTTTCAATTTCAACACTCACGCCAAATAACAACTTTGCAGCCTTGCATAACAAATAACTATTAATACTAGATTATTTACAAGTGTTCATGCAAGCAAGCATGTAAGCATTTTGACGCTCCGCTATACGTGGTCATAATACAAACCTAACCTAACCTACAGTTTTCGGTTTTTGAGCCATGTTCCATTTTGTCGCAGTCTCCTTATAAAATATAGGATTGTGGAGTTTATGAGTACAAACCAGTCTGCTTAAAAAAATTATGACAGTGAAAAATAGGATCAAAACCAGTTATGATGAATAAGTGTATGAAAATAAAAAGTAGTATTAGAGATATTTATGAGAATTGACAATATGATTTTTAATGGTTCGGAGTTATGATCGGTAGTATTAGTGACTAAGTATAAATAGTGACTATTATGATAAAAAATTGTATGAGTAACATTTTCGGAGTTCCAATAATCGGGGTTGAAAAATTATGTGAACTTTGGCGCACCCCATACAGAGATTTAGGTTCAAGTCTCTGCTGTGGACATTTGCGAAATTAAGGATTCTAGGGCCTAATTTTCTGATTAAATGCCTGTGAGAATAAAGACCGTTCCCTCGTCTATAATCCGATGTAATAGCAATATAACCTGGATTTACAAGCTCCTAACTTTTGACCACAGGAGGGACGACTTTTGTTTTTTGAACTCTGTATGACCCTCTAATAATTCAAAAGACATATGAAAAACCTGTCAAACACTTCGCTACCGTAGCTCCAGGTAGACCTGAAGAATTTTTCAAAATTCGTCCCCTAAGGGGGTCCAATTGGGGTTGAAAGTTTTTATGGAAATCGTGTAATTTTTGAGTAGGTAAGAGATTTTTGAGTTAGAACTTTGTTTACAGATTCTCTATCAATGTGAAAGTATATGTGAGGTAATATTTTCGGGAACGAACTCTGCTCTGCATTTATTTTTGGAAATTAATCTTCTAAAAGGGTTAAATTTAAGGCGATTAGATGGTAAAACTTTGTATGAAAAACGTTAGATCCTCTACATTAGAGCATTATTGTCTCAATTAGTAATATAATTGTAATTAATTGAGAATACTGATTTAAACGGTATCCGGAATTCCTATCCTTAGAGGATTAAACGGAAAGCCAAGGTTTGTATGAGAAATGTATTATTTTTTGAGTAAGACTCGAGTAACAACGCAAATTTCAACGTCTTTAAAAATAAGAAAACTCGTGTTATTATAAGTTTTGTTAACTTTCCATGAGGTCCGACGACGAACTATGACGAACAAGTGTTAGGTATCTTGCGATCACAACGCACCTAGATTAGTGTCTTTAAATTAGAGTCGCCATTAGATACTACGATTGTCAATAAAGTAGGACGATTCAAAGTTTTATTTAGGTAATACGACGAAGACAGAAAAATTAAGAACATTTTGATGGGAACAAGGTATGAGTATAGGTTTTAAGAAACAATAAAACGGTAGGAAGTTACACAGACACGTTTCCAGACCTGTGCGAGAGAAGCCGCGGGCAAAAGCTAGGAACTAATAAATATTCTACACAAAACTATCCAGAACAATACATTCAATAAGGAACTTTTTATGAGTCGCAAAATTTGACACTCGTGCGATTCAGTTTCGTCTCAAGTGACACATCGTGGTACGAAAAGTACTTTAAATGAAATGAGAGAATGAAATAGTTGAGACGCTCTTACTGAACTGCATCTGAACTGAGTCGTAAATACAATGTCATGGTATGAAATAGCGATATGTACAGTTCAGTTTAGGGCCTAAAGTGAGTCGCGTTAAGAGATCGTGGTAAGGCTCCTTATCAATCACAGTCATAAATATCATTTCCGGTGAAGGGCAATTAAATAAGTCATTGACAACAATTTCACTTGCTATCACGAAGAAGCCGACACCAAAATTGTTTTCCACATTTGTCAGTTGAACAGTAATTATCGCGTGCAGGTACATTGTACGGATTCTGATATACCTGTAATATTGTATATTGGATAGCAGGCCGTTTATTATGCAAATTAAATAAAAAAAAATAAACCCGTCATTACAAAGTTCAAAGATGTCGTCGGTACGAGAGAAATTACATGAATAAAAATTGTACAATTATGTTCATTACGGAGGTATTTCAGCAAAAAAAGTGGCATCAGAGCTGAATGTATCTGTAAGAACCGTTCAAAGAAACGGTTCAGAGAGACTGGCGGAATACGGCGACGGCCAGGAAGTGGACGTAAACCAGGTTTTGTGAACAAGAATTAGAGAAGAAAATTCTAGTAGCTTTGCAGAAAAAACCTACCCTTTCGGTATGAGATTTGGCAAAAAAATCCAAAACGTCTAAATCTACAGTGCAACGAGTAAAAAAACAAAATTCTATAAAAAAATTCAAACAAACGAAAGTACCTCTAGAAAACTTTATTTAAAAATGGTCAAGAAAAATTAATTGCATTGTTATGGATGATGAAACTAGAAAACTTTATTTAAAAATGGTCAAGAAAAATTATTGCATTGTTATGGATGATGAAACTTACTACAAACTAGACTTTAAATCACTTCCAGGACACCATTTTTATTCTGGGACTGATAGAAAGACTGTGTGATGAGTATAAGGTCATCAAAACGGATAAATTTGCAAAAAAGTTCTCGTATGGCAGGCATTCTGTTCATGTGGCAAACGTAGTACACCACATTTTGCAAAAGGAACGATAGACGGTGATATATATCTGAATGAGCGCCTTAAAAAACGATTATTGCCATTCATCAAGACACATACTACACCTGTCCTATTTTGGCCTGATTTGGCCACGTGTCACTACACAAAGAAAGCAATAAAGTGGTACAAAGAGATGAATGACGATTTTGTTGAAAAACAGCACAATCCGCCCAATTGGCCTGAGTTGCGACCCATTGAAAAATATTGGGCCCGCGTGAAACAGAAGTTGTTAAAACATAAAAGCAATGCCACTTCAGTTGAAAACTTCAAGCGGAAGTGGAACGAAGCTTCCAAATTAATCACTGATGATGATGTACAAAACTTAATGGCAGGGGTCAAGGGAAAACTAAGAAGATTCTGGATGAATAAATCTTAAACTGATCATCATATGTAAATAAATATTATTTTTAGAGTTATCATTAAATGTCTATTGAAAAAATTGGTGAATTATATTATTAGATAAATATTTTTTACAAATTTATTTGCGACATATTTTTCTTTGAGAATGTGCACAGAGGAAAAACTTGGGCGTCTCGTCGAACCGAACGAACTCACGAAAATTCAGCCTGTTATTAATCACTGAAAAAAAAACAGGCGGTGGCTGCTGGACTATTTGTTGTTTGTAAATATCTTGAGGTTAGTTACAATGGAATATTAAAATCCTTTAAATGACAACATGTTTTTCATTTGAGTGTACATTTTTTGCCGTAAAACGATTCTGTCTAAAGCAGATTCTGTCCAATCAAGATTCTGCCGAAAACAGATTCTGCCGTACAGCGCTGGGCTGGAGGCCACTGAAGCGGAGCGGACACTTGCGGATTCGACAAAGCTCTTTTGTGACTGGTTGATACCGCACGTCTCCACTCTAAGACTGCCGGTATGCCTGCCTGCCAATACCAATCACATGTCTAGGGCTTGCAATCCGGATATCCGGATATTCGTTTTATCCGGATACCCGCGAATTTTTTTATCCGGTTAATTTTCTATACACTATTCGGATAATACGGATATTTCGGATAATTAAAATAAATTAATAACTATAATATATACTGCTCAAAGGTTAACTGGAAGAGATCCCTTATAGGGATAAGTTCGCCTTTGTACCTATATGTTAATTGTAATAGATGTATTTTTTAACTGTTTTTGTGTACAATAAAGCGTTTACTTACTTACTTAAATATAATTAATATACCAAGCCGTAGAAAGTATCATAATAAAGATTAAATACCTGAACAAGCTGGCTTTTTCAAAGGAAAAGGCACTAGAGAACAAATTGTAACCATCGAACAACTGATTCCTGAAGAAATCCTTCGAATTTAACACCCCCTTGATCTTGTGTTTTATAGACTACTTGGTCTGTCGATCAACAAATCTTTAGCAAAATTCATGGTTATAGATCGAACAAAGCCGCTAGAGCTCAGTGAGACGCTCGATCTCCAATATGAGAGCAGCTTTGTATACCTGGGCTCTACCAGAACGATGGCTCATGCGAATCAGATGTACGAAAGCGGATTAGCATGGCAAAAAGCGCGATGACAAGAGTAAACAGGATCTGGACAGATATATCAATCTTACTAAAAACCTAGAGGGCTCTGGTGTTTTCGATCTTCACCTACGGTGCGAAAACCTGGACCCTCAAAAAGGCAGATAGATCTCGCATTGACGCATTTGAAATGTGGTGCAGGAGCGGAATGTTACCAGTTCCTTGGACAGCCCACCGCACAAATATGTAAATTCTTCCAGAAGTGGGAGTCACCGTTAGGCTGACGACAATCTGTCTCCGCAGGATCTTCGATCACCTAGCTAGGAACAAAAATGACACCCTCGAAGTGCTCCTGATGACAGGGAAAGTACAGGGAAGGCAACCATGAGGAAGAAGCTCTATGCGCTGGACAGACAGAATCAAAATCAAACAAAATACGACTAAAAACTAAATTAAACTGATTAAAGTATAGAAGCAGATAGAATATAATTTTAAATATTGCAGAAGACAATAAAATACGTAAGCATCACACGTTTTTTATTGTCTTCTGCATTTTTTTTTCATGAACCACTACTCTGCTCCGAGATAACTGGTATATTGGAGATTTTATCTTAATGTTCAGTAGGTATATGTTATCTTCTCGCTGTAAAGTTTAAATTGTGATTGCAAATGTGATTAGATTTTTAATATTATGATAAAATAAAAACTACTCGTATTTTCCATTTACTTTTAAACCTTTACCGCATACGAAGCCATATATGGCAGATATGAACTTGGACCTTATTGGCACAGGTCAAAGTTCAAATTCAAACAATTTTTTTTTCTATATGCGGTAAAGGGTTAAGAACTTGTCTTTTCACTATTGTTTTTTCTTTTTGAATATTAATTGGCTAAAATCATTTGGTCAATTTCTTACTGTTAAATTGTATATTTTATCTATTAGTATATGATATAAAACCATACTACACTCATTTATTCGGCAGCAAAAATACGAAAATACCTATGTATAAACTGAAATTAAACAACAACGAAACAAGTACCTATACGTCACACTTACAATTAAAAAAGAGTAAAGCGGCACTAAAACTAAAATAAATCACTACCTAGCGGCATGGTACATTAGTATCATCGAAATGTTAACCATATTTCGTGTTTTATTAAAAATAATATGAATATCCGTATTATCCGCTGTATCCGGATATCCGGATAGTAAATAATTTTAGTATTCGAAATATCCGGATACGAAAAATGGACGGGTATTGCAAGCCCTATTTCCAACCCTCTTGTTTTTTAGACCGAAGAATTAGTTTTGTCTGAGCTGAAATCCTAACTAAGCTCAATAAAGTTAGCCAACGTCAGATTACGATGATATTCAACTTCGGCCTTTTTTCGTTCCCTTATTGCATCAGTGCACTGTGAGTCCCACCACGGAGACGGAAGTTTGCCAGATGCAGCATTTTTAAAGGGAAAAACCGACTCCGCACATTGATAATAGCATCCGAGAAGGCTAAGGCACACTCATCAATATTATCAGAAGAAATTTCCAACAGTAAAAGGAGAAAGAAGATTAAGCTTTTGTTTGAATTCATTCCAGTTAGCATTAAAAAGGATAAATTTGAGTAGGGGCTCGGGGGGGCTACATATATATTTAGAAAAGAGGGGAAAATCAATTGCAATAGGGAAATGGTCGCTTTCATTTCAAAAGACGAATTTAAAACCTGCCATGATAATTGTGAAGCTAGGCCAGGGGAACATAAAGAAAGGTCTAATTGCACTGTTCACCTCGTTCGGACGAGATCTTCTGGCGGCGGAACCAGTATTTAAAATGCATAATATCTGTCTAATATCTCGAGAAGCTGAAGTCCTGAATCATCAGTTTTGCCACTGCCCCACATTTGATGATGCCAGTTAAAATGACCCAGTATTAAAACCGGAGTGGGGAGAGATGATAACATTGACAGTAGATCGTTTAAAATATTTTTTGAAGGATGAGGGATATAAATGGATACAAAGGTAGCATTCGTTTGATTTGAATAGAAACTGCATGAAACCCTCCTTTATTAGCCGTTGTAATAATCTTATAAGACAAGGTATTTTTAACAAGAATTGCACTGCCAGCATATCCGTCAGGTTTCACGTCACGGATGCAGGTAAAACCTGGGATACTGAAATTGGAGTCCGGCTTGAGCCAATTTCAGATAGAGCAAATATCATGGGATTATATTTATTAGGGTCGTTCTCGCGAGTCGTTCAAAACACTGTTCCAGGCGGCAAATAGGTATAAATAACATTCTGATTTAGAATTGTTGTATGCAGTAAGTTTTGTCTCAAAAAGTACTAGAGGAGTATTTTGACTCATATGCCTGCACCTATTAATAAACACATGAGATCAAAAAAATACTGCAAAATCTCATTACCCTCTCGTTCCAAATTACAAACTAAAACATTGGTTGATGTATATAAACACTTCTATAAAATAATCTTCAAATTTTTAACAGCGATGTGATTAAGTAGCAATTTAGGCATAAAACTTCCGTGAAGTATATAAATGAAAATTGTGAATAGGTCCTTCATTGAGTGGTGGCAGTAAGGGCATTATTCCAGCGCCGCACCTCCTCAGTATACCTACGTATCTGGTAGAGTGACGCCGTGCGCACCATTTACGAGAAATTTAAAATTTACGTTCACGAAACATAGTTTGTCACTGTGCTCATTACCTTCGGCCGTTTTATACAGTAAATACTAATTATAATTTTCTGTTTTATGTCTCATTTAATTGCTTCTTTGTAGAGAATTTAATAATATAAATATCACATTTTCAATTACGCTTGGTATTTAAATTTACCTAGACAAACCGTCAAAATCTTTCATCTCCATATCATTACCTTCCTTACCCTCCAATTTTTTGCCGAGTGATTTAAAAAAGTTTTTAGTAGTTAAGAATAGCATAATTCATGATTTTTACTAAACAGCACAAGAATGCTTTTACTAAACTGCACAAAAATGCATTTTACCCAGTAGGTTTGTGCCATAAGTACATGCTTACTTTGTCTCTTCTTTATACCCCGGGAAATAAATGGTGTTGGCAAACTACACTCGGGTGCAAAGAAATCGGACCACCCAGCATTTTTAGCAGTTTTCCATTTTCTATTAAAACTGTAAGCTCGACCGTAACAATTTAAATACCACGTGATAGATAATTTTCTGCCCTATCAAATGACACCAATATTCAAGGGCGGGAATGGATATTGTGCAAAATGTGGGCGTGGAAATCACCCCCCTCCAACTGCCTCGTTAACGCATGCACTAATTGGCCACGTACCATTAGGCATAAAACCAGTAATTATCATTGTTTATGCATCATTTGTAATTGATACGTCTTCCTGAACACTGCTCTCATCGACTCGACCCTGAAAAACTGAAGAAACATGGATACTACCCCAAATGAAGCCGCCCAAGCAGTTGCCCTGTTGCAGAGTGGGCTTAGTCAACGTGAAGTGGCTCGACAACTGAACCTATCGAAGTCATCAGTTCAACGTGTGTACCAGAGGTTCCGCAAAGATCAGACGTTCTCCAGAAGACCCGGAACAGGCAGAACTCGCAGTACTTCAGAGAGAGATGACCGTTTTATCGCTGTTTCCTCGCTACGAAATCGTAGATTGAATGCTGTTCAGCTTCAGCAGAAGCTCCGAGAGACCCGGAATGTGTCTATCAGCCGATGGACTGTCAGAAGAAGACTGAAGGAGAAGGAATTGACCGCTCACAGGGCTGCCAATGGCCCAAAACTTACCCCAGGACACCGCGGTGCACGACGTGTCTTCGCTCGCGAACATGAAGATTGGACCCTTCAGCAATGGAGGTCCGTACTTTTCTCCGACGAGTGCAGGATAACTTTGTTCGGTAATGATGGACGAGCACGAGTTTACCGGAGGCCTGGGGAGCGGTTTTCTCAATGGTGCATCGAGGAACGTGTTGCCTATGGTGGCGGGTCAATCATGATCTGGGCTGGCATTTCTCTGGAAGCGAAGACGGACATTGTGTTCATCACAGGGCCAGGTACAAGGCGAAATGCGGGCGGTTTGACTGCTCCTCGATACGTAGAGGAAATCCTGGCTGATCATGTGGTTCCATTTAAGGGTTTTATCGGCGATGACTTCATCCTCATGCAAGATAACGCACGGCCGCATACAGCCCAGACCACTACGGACTACCTGGAGGAGGTGGGCATCAGCGTTATGGAGTGGCCAGCACGAAGTTCTGACCTGAACCCGATCGAGCACATTTGGGACGAGCTGAAAAGAAGAATCTGAGCCAGAGATCCCGCCCCTGAAACTTTATTGGAGCTTAGGTATGCGATCGAAGAAGAATGGGCGGGCATCCCTCAAGATACCGTAAGAAAATTAATAAGGTCGATGAAAAACCGTATGACTGCCTGTCGTAGGGCTAGAGGAGGCAATACACGATATTAAATTGCTGAAATTTGTTTTAATTTTGCCTCCATTTCCTTAGAACCACAGTTTTCCCCTTAGGCAAAAGTTTTACTCCAGTACGCATTTTTAGGGCGGTAACGTTCTAAGCCCTGAAAATCTGAACGTATTGGCCGCACACCTTCGGAAATCAGATGAATTTATAGAGGAAAAGCTTACCATTCATATGGTATATAATATGTTATGGTCACCCTTACAGTTTTTACAGAAATTGGAAAATTGTTAAAAATGCTGGGGTGGTCCGATTTCTTTGCACCCGAGTGTAATTGATACTAAGTTTCTCCTTCATATACATATTATGACTATGGGGTATTGTAATAATGACATTGGTAAAATTTTAAAACCCTGTTTTTGGGATTGATTAAAAGCAGTACTTAATTATTTTACGATAAAAAAAAGAAGCCAATAGGGGAAGAATAATTAGACATCGCAATAAACAAGAATACTTAAGTATAAAAAATATCTCATATAATATAAAAATAAAAGAAGGTTTCTCTTAAGAAAGAAAGAAAATACAATTTATAAAAAAGGAGAACGACAAATTCAAAGCCTTTTTGTTTGAAATCTCGCCTCCAGTCCAATGACACGACCTGTTAGTGAAATACGAAGGCAATAAATCTGGGGGCACCAGCACCTGTTATATCAATCCTTTAGCTATAAATGATACAAAAACTCTTGGTGGCATGCGCAAATTACTCAGAATAAATCGGGATCAATACATGAAATTAATCAATTGTATCAGTGCTTTGCAGAAATCGCATTAAATGAATGAAAAAATACGCCAGTATGTATAAAGAGTTAGCACTAATTGACTGGCACGTTGTTATATGGCGGATTAGCAAAGCAATATTATATTATTATTTTTATTTAAATAACCAAAAATGTTAAGGTTAATCAGCAAATTGCATAAAGAGAAAACTGCGTTTAGAAAGCGAAGAAAAACATTAGAGGAGCAAGAAAAGCAGGTAAGTACAAAAAACAATTGAAGCTAGCGTGGAAAAAAGAACGATTTACTAAAAGATATACCGAAAGAATAAATATCATTGAGCTATTATTTAATGAAAGTATTAGTAAAGGATTAAGTCAGAAATATGAATCGCTGGACAAACATGATACTCTAGCTAGACTGAAAAAAAATTTTTTGTTGATCTATGTATATTATAAATTTTTTTTTTTTTTTTAATGCTTAGTGCTAGATTGATCTTTTACGTTTTAATAAATATATTTTTTGGAAGAATGTTTAATGCTAAGAAGCATTTTATCTTTTGGTGACCTCTTATGTTTTAATAAAGATATTATTCTTAGAATGTTTAATGCCAAGATTATTTTATCTTTTGTGGATATCATAATGTATTTTCGCATAAAAAAAAATTGAATGTTTCATGCTAAGCATCCTATTTTTGCTGAATATTTTAAATTATGAATCCTGAAAATTTCTAAAACATGTTTTATTTTATAAAAACATTACCTACTTCAAACCATAATCAGTAATTTTAGATATGTTTTATCACCCTAATATTAGTCAAATTATACAAAACTTATGAAAATCACATTACCTTCCATACGCACTCATTACCATCTTGCCATATTTCATTACCATCCAAGCACTCATTATTTTCCATGTAAGGTGCTTTGGGGTATATTCGACATATTTTTAGGCGAGTGTAGAGTATGTTAGGGTTTGGGCTCGTAAGTAAGAATATAAGAAGTATTCCTTCCAGTAATGAGATCTTTACGAAATTGGATATATTCATCAACGCTTTGTGAAAATAGCGTTGTAATATGTTGCTTGAATTTGGGAATAAATGTAAATAAAAAAAAAATATTTTGAATACCATTTCTTAAGGAGTCGCTAATTTCGAAGGTTTGTAGAAATGGTTTTTATGCAATATGAGTTTAAGAATCATATTTCTGTTTAGTTCTAATTTACCCCCTCAAAAAATCCCGCTGATTCACGGTAAAGAACTTTTTTTTTGTATAACTCACAAATTATTTTCGAATTTCCCCCGCACGAATTCATTGTTTTTTATAAAATAATGTTTCTTTTATATGTTTAATAATCTAGAAATTTGCATTTAGAGAATTCATAACTCATTTATGAAGAAAATATTAGTCTAACTCTGATAATTAAACAATATTAAACAATTCAAATAAAAAACGGCATTTCTAAAAAAAGTCAAAATTTACAAAATCTGAACGACTCGCGAGAACGACCCATTAATTAAATAAATTTTTATTAAGAACACTACGAGAATAGAATTAATTAGCGTAGAATTGTTAACTTTATATCTTATTAATTGGTATTGGTAGTTAAAAGTTATTGAAATATGAATATTCCCTTTGCATTGAAAAACAGGGGCATATTCAATAGGAAATGTGTTTTTTCAGGTTTCTATGGAGTTTTCTCGATTTTATTTTTATCTTCAAAACTATACTAGGTAAAACCGTCAGTGTTTGACTGAAGGCTATAACTTGACGAGACGCATACATTGGAAAAATAAACGGTGGTGATCGAATTTGAGGACAAATCCCACACTGTGCACAGGTAGCGTCCCAATCTCCATGGAATCAAAGACATCCCATCCGGTCTCTTGCCATCGTCTCTGGCGATGCCGGTTGGTTCCAGCAAAGCCGGGACATTAACGCTGGCAAGAGAACGGCGGATGATGTCGTTAAGCGCGGCGTGTCTAGAGAAACGGCCGGCGCTTTTTTGACAAGACAGCCCGTGGTGGCCCAGAGGGTCGACATCGTTGCCGCAAGGGCATCTATGGGGTGTACATATCTTTATCCCCAGCCGCAGGCACGTTGCCACACGTAGTGTGTCGGGCTCTAGGAAGGTGCCGGTATTTGGCGAGGGGTAGGCGTGAAGCCAACCGCCGGCTTCCTTGGTGCCCGACGCTAGCAGCCGGGCTCTATCAGGACCTGTGCTGCGGCTAAGGAGAGAATCAACGGAAATTTTACATAAGGTGTCATCCCAACTCCTCTGGGACATGGGGTGGTCAGGGAAATCCTTTCCCGGACAAGCAATTGACCAAGCATTTTTAGCTTCTGCCAAGTCAGTAATCTCATAGTTTGCGGGCAGAACCCTTAGGATTTTACCTACAAGATTAACTGAGCTATGGACAGAAGACAAAAATGCCGGTAAGGAAACACTACTAATTTTGCGTATTCCCATCCCACCGTAACGAATGGGAAGGGATGCCTGAGTCCAGGATCGTTCGCTGAGTTGTATGTTTAAAATTGTTTCTAAATTTGTTTTAATAAGATCATCCAGAGGTAACAAGAGATTTGGAAATTTCCACAAGGGGCAGCAGCGAAGTACATATGTTAATTTTGGAACAAAAAGGCAAAATTTAAGGATTGATATTGCGTAGTGAGGGCTTATTAGGACAAGGCGGTCTGCACAGTTTTGGAATTTTGAAACATAACTTAGTATATAGTCGGAAAAAGAATCTTCAAAGATCGGTGAGCCAAGGAGGCAAAGCGAACTCTTGGTGACTATTTTAATGTCAGGTGTCACTTTATCGAATTTCTCTTTTACATCGGTATCACTTAACAAACTTTGGTTATAGAGTTCACATTTATTAAAATTTAACTCTAAGCCAATGTTTTTAAACTTTGTTTGGATGGTAATTAAATCGGAAAGAACAGTGTCCATGTCGCCTCCAAGAGTCCCGTCGTCTAAATACCAGACGTTAAATTTTGATTTTAAATTTTGAATAATGGGGTTGATAGCCAAACTAAAAATTGCTGGTCCGAGAGGGTCACCCTGCTGACAGCCGACTTCTGAAGATAAAACATTTGAGCGGTATAATAATTTTGTTGGATCTGCGTAACAATGTAGTAGGTAATTATAAATTTCTGGAATACTGTGTTTGATTTCTGTTAGCAGAGTGTCCCTGTTTACCGAATTAAATGCATTCTTTACGTCAATTTTGATCAACACTTCGCACGACGGTGACGAGAGGAATGAGCGCAGGGAGTGGACTGCTGCCTCACAGCCTCCTTTTGTACCAAAGCCCAACTGTACGGGTTCAAACTGAGGTTGCAGTTTGGATACGATGTGACGAACTGCAATTTTGGATGCTAGTCGGCGAAGTGTTGAACCAACGGCAATTGGTCTCACCCCTCCGTCTTTTTTGGTGAGGGCGATCAGGTTTGCGCCGTATAAAATGGGGATTATTTGGGGGTTGATATTGCCCGAATACATGTAATTAATTAATTTCGTTAAAGAATTTACTAGTTTTTCGCCTGCATCACCTGTGGAGTGAGATGTTAAATCTTTTAAGTGTTGGGGTGAGATACCATCCAGGCCTGCAGCAGAACCGGTTTTGAAAGTAAAAATCGCTTGAATGATGTCCTTGTCATGGATTTGTAGGCAGGCCTGGGGAGCCGTTGGTGGATCTAAAAAATAGGGTGTTGGAGGAGCTGGGGGGTGTTTTGTTTGTAGGGCCAAAAGGGTGTCCGGGTTGTCTGGTGAGAGCACGTCGCTTGAAAAAAGAAGGCGAGCGGCACCTTTTAAATCACCGTCGCTAACTTTTGACTCAATGCTCTTGATGCGGTTGTATGGCCTGTCATATTGTTTTGGCGGTGCAGGCAGTGAAGCTGATGGTGAAGACTGACTGATACAATTATTTTTTATTTTTTGGGTGAGAGATGTGTGTGTTTTGTCATTATGGGCATGAAGGGTGCGGTATGAAAATAAAAGTAGATTTTGCCAATCTTCGATACTGTTGCTAGTTAAACATTTTTCTATTACTTTTGAAAGATGCGAGGCGACGGTAATTCTGGCCCCACGAGGTATTCTTTTTACTATTGAAATGTTATTTTTTAAACTACTGATGTGAAGATGAAATGGGACAGCTGATTGACTAGTGCTTGCAGATGAAAAAGGCGGGATATGAGAACTACTGCTTTGGGGTACTGGATTCTGACTAATGCAATTCCTATGTGTCTTTGAAAAATGTATGTTCAGGCCTTTAGTGGTAGTGAAAGATCTGTTGCAGAGGCTACATGTATGAGGCGACGTGCTTACACCAGGTTGACTTGCGGGTTGCATTAACACTAAGCTTACTTAAACACTCTACTTAAAAATAATAATAAACTAGTTACAAAATAAACACTATACACTTGAAACAAAATTAACACTTGAAAGAATAGATCACTGTATTAAGGTGCACTGGAAATCCACGACCGGAAAACTGGAAATATCGCTGGATTGTGAATTGAAGAATAATCAGGATAAACGTAAACTGGAAACATTGTTGTATGATAAAAATTCAGGACAATAAGTAATATTTTGATCTTTTTGTTTATTTTGTTCTGTCGTTGACATCTGTCAAGCAGGCCGCGGCGCCGCGGCGCAATATTCAGGCCCGCGCGGCGGTCCCCGGCCGACGAAAACGTTCACAGCGTGTTGTCTATGTATGAGATTCAATAAAAATATAATATCAATAGAAAAATGTTGTTTAAAGTATTAATTTTTCAAAAAGACACAGCCCGGTAAAAAATGTGTGTTATCGGTTGCTAGGTTAAATATATTATTATTATTATTATTATTATATGTGCCGGTTATAAAAAAGTAAGTATTTACGATCTTGGTTCAAATGAAGATTCTGTCACTGTCAGGTGAGCATTATAAAATATGAAATAGGTATGTGTGATTCCTCTGCAAGCTGCCACTAAACAAACAACTATATAATTATTAATTTATGAAACATGTAATGTCTCATTTTTTTAATGTGGGTAGGTACACCACAATTTTTATTTAAACCATGGATACAGTTACGTATTGAAAGACATGCGGTGGATTACAACTGTTTATTCGGCGGTAGGTACATATAAATGTAACATGAATGACAGTATTTATTCTACTACCCAACACCTCCTTACTTAAATAACAAAGTTTCGATATGATATTCTTTTAACTAATCGTGCCCGCCCGAAGTATCTATCCAAACTTGTGTGTATGCAAGCCTTCTTACTTAGAAATACATAAGTGTGATAAACTACAATTAATGGGATATGATCTACGGGTTAGATGGCACGGAAACTACAATACAATAAGCTTGTGCATAGCTTAAGGATAACTTATTTACTAAGATATAGCTAGCATATATTTCTTTTGTTGACCTATACTAATAACTCACAGACCATAAATCTTAACACTTTACTTTTAATCCTACATTCTGTTACATGTCAAATAACATACTCGAATATACATGTTTAACCATCCTAGGCAAATTTCTACACTTGCCTCTGACGCGGGCGCAAGTTAATCCGCCGTGGTGGTGGCGGAGGAGTCGACGACGCCAGCTCGAACCCTTCCGCATTCTCGGCAGGATCCGGGCTGTTGACATCTATGTTACGAGTAGCTTCGTCTATGTCACTTGCGGCGGCCGTCGCCGGGCTCTCCTCTGCCCCGCCACTTACAGTTGGTTTATTACCGGTATCGGAACAAGGCTCGCTTCCCTCCACCAACGACACAGAGTATCTCTTTGCACAGGGACCCTTCGGTGTTAATATTTGATCGATATGTCGTCTCGTCGTACCGGAAGGTAAGGTGACGTTAAACGACGCCGGCCCTACCTGTTCCTTTATAACCCCCTCGGTCCACCTATCTTTATTTCGGGAATAGTCCCGTATCAGAACGCGATCCCCCGGTTCGGCTGTGCGCGGCAGGCCGCCGGCGCGGTGCTCCTGGCGCTGCTGCCGCGCGAGCACCCGCGCCGCCACGTCGGGCGCGACGTCCGGGCCGGGCCGCAGCGCGTCCAGCCGGCCCCGGAGCCGCCGCCCCAGCAGAGCCACCGCCGGCTCCACGCCCGTAGTGGCGTGAGGGCAATTCCTATATTGAAAAAGCATCTTACTAATCGCTCGCTCTACGTCTGTCCCTTCGTAACAAGCCTTTTTAATACAATGCTTCACCGTCTTGACTGCGTTTTTCGCGGCTCCGTTACCTTTCGGTCTATACGGGCTGGTGAGACTGTGAATTATACCGTTCCGATTGAAATACTCTTCCAGCTCGCGAGAAGCGAAAGGAGGACCGTTATCCGTAACGATCTGTAAAGGTAAACCGAATCTCGCAAATACTTCTCTTAACTTTGCTATAACAAACTTAGCGGCCGTACTGTTCATTTGGAATGCCTCGATCCACTTACTATGCGCATCTATAATTATTAAATAATGCTTAGAATTATATTCCGCAAAATCGGCATGAAGACGCAACCAAGGACGCAAAGGGAACTCCCAACTGGTAAGCGGCGCGTGCGGCGGCGCGGCGCGCTGCTGGCGGCACGCGGCGCACGCGCGGCACAGCTCCTCGAGCGCGGCATCGAGTCCCGGCCAGTACACATAATTTCGTGCGATGCTTTTCATTTTTACGACGCCTAAGTGTCCCTCGTGAAGTTCGCGCAGTATGTACTCGCGATACTTCGGGGGTACTACGACTCGATAATTGTACACTATACAACCCCGTTCGATATATAAATTATCTTTTCGATGAAAATACGGTAATTCTTGCGTTACCTGACAACTGGCGGGCCAACCGCTCATGACGTAGTCATAGATCTTACGTAAGATGGGATCTACTTTGGTGTCCTCCGCGATATGTCTATAACTTATCGGAAACTCATTTTCCATGTAGTGGAAATAACTGCATTGTTCTAACGTACTATCCGTTATGGCGGTTGGCGAGCCAAGCGGCAGGCGTGACAAGCAGTCAGCGGGCGCATTAGCCGCCGAAGCGACCCACTCCACGGTGAAGTCGTAGGCCGCGAGCCGCGCCGCGTACCTCTGCAGGCGGCTGGCTGCCGTCTGAGGAATGCCAATTTTGTCTCCGAATATATGCGAAAGAGGGCGGTGATCGGTACGAATAATAAATTTCCGCCCGAATAAATATTGGTGATTTTTAGTAACGCCAAAGAAAATTGCTAACGCCTCTTTATCTAATTGGCTATACGATTTCTCAGCCTCGGATAGTGTACGTGAAATGCAACAAATAGGTCTTTCCGAACCGTCAGGGTACCTGTGCGCCAAGACGCCCCCTACTCCGTACGCGCTGCTGTCCACACTTAGGACCAGAGGCAAGTTCGGATTGTAATGAGCTAAAACATTGTCACTGGTCAGCATCTGCTTGATAGTTATAAATGCCTTTCTGCATTCAGAATTCCAGTGCCATGCCGTGTTTTTCTTTAGTAGTACATGCAAGGGTTGTAAAATCGTGCTTAGCTTAGGTACAAACCTACCATAATAATTGACAAGCCCCAAAAAGGCTCTAAGTTGCTGTACGTCTTGTGGATGAGGAGCATCCAACAGTGCTTTCACTTTTCTGTCATCTGGGTGAAGGCCATTTTTATCTATGATGTGCCCTAAGTAGCATACTCTGGGCTTAAAGAACTCGCACTTAGCTAATTTAATTCTAAGTCCAACAGCTTGTAATCTACGAAAAACTTCGCGTAAATTTTTAATATGGTCGTCCCTAGACACCCCGGAAACGCAGATATCGTCTAAAAATACTACTGTGCTCGGAATGCCTCTGACTACCTCCTCCATAAGCTTCTGAAATTTTTCGGGTATGCAATTTAACCCATAAGGGGTCCGAAGGTACTCGAAGGAGCCCATGTGCGTGCTGATTGTAGTACATGCTCTAGAATTTTCCTCCAGAAGGACCTGCTCATAAGCGTGAGCCAAGTCAATTTTCGAAAATATTTGGCCTCCACTCAGAGTAGCGTAAAGTTCCTCAATACGGGGCAACGGATATGGCTCTCGTTTTAAAATGGGATTAATAGTAATTTTATAATCTCCGCATATGCGTATGCTTCCACATTTCTTAATAACGGGAACAATGGGAGTGCCATATTCGGAGTGTTCGACTTTCCTAAGTGTCCCTTCATTCACAAGACGCTCCAGTTCTTTCTCGACGGGTTCGCGCAAGGCTAGCGGTAAATTACGTGCCTTATAGAAAATTGGTTCATGCTCCTTTAGTTTTAAGACGAATTTTTCCGTGCAAGTCCCCAGACCCTCCGCGAACACGTCGGAAAACTCATTACTCAAATGTTTAACAACGTTTTCGGTTTTATCTGTCGTCTCTAATTGTTTCAAATGGTGAAGCTTAATGTGTATGTTATTAAGCTGTAGGGCGCGCAACCACGTCCGACCGAGGAGAGGCGGGCCCCCGCCGGGGATGACGTACAGCGGCAGGCCGTGCGCCTCGTGCGCCGGACCCGCCGCCGCCGGTGGGTCGCAGTAACGCGCGGACACGCTAATTACGCCGAGAGGCTTAATACTATCGCCGGTATACGATCTTAATTTTAAATCACACTTAACAATGTTATAGTTTTTAAAATATTTGTAATAAAAGGCCTCGTTTATTGCGGCTATTTTGCTGCCGGTGTCCACTTCAAACGCAATCGGTACATCGCCCACGATTAATTTTACGACATAAGGTTTATCACTAGATCCGTCAACGTACATATTAAAGAAATCACTGACCTCGCTCTCGGAGTCCGTGTCCATAAAGAATTGATTTCTCCTGCGTACCTTAGACGATCCGCTACCACTCTTACACATGGCCCTAAGATGGCCTCTCGCACCGCACTCGTCACAATTAAAATTCTTGTATCTGCATCGGTCAGCCGCGTGCTGCTTCCCGCACCGCCAGCACGGGCGCCCGCTAGCCTGCCGCGGCGTGCCCGCCTGCTGCGCCGTCGTCTGCGCCGCCGTCGACATGGCGCGCGCGCCGATGCGGTGCATCCGGGCTGCGCCGACGAGCTCGGCGCCGTGCGCGCCCGCGCTCGTCGCGCCGGCCGGTGCCGCCGCCGTTATGCCGCTGGCCTCGGCGTGCCGGTCCGCCGCCTCGAGAGCCAACGCCAACTCCACCGCCCGCTTGTATGTCAAGTCCTGTTCGGCGAACAGACGACTACGCATCTCGTCACTCGCGAGCCCCGACACAAACTGGTCTCTCAAATTTTCTTCGAGCTTGTCACTGAAATTGCACGTACTCGCGAGATGCTTAAGATGCTGCAAATAAGAGCTGAGCTCTTCTCCCGGTCGCTGTCGTCGTTGTCGGTACGCGTGACGTTCCGCGATATCCGAACGCCTGGGTTCGAGGTGGTTTTTAACGATATTCACGAGCTGATCGAACGTTTTACTCTCCGGAGTCGCGGGCGCACAAAGGTCACACATTAGGTCGTAGGTCGGTTCACCCACAACAGTTATTAACGTAGCCACTTCTAACTCCGGTTTGATTTCATTTAAAACTATGAACTGTTTCACACGATTTATGTACATAGACCATTTTCGCGAACACAAATCAAAACTTTCTATTTTACCGTACGGCATGTTTAGCAATGAATCAAAATAGTTCGTTTTTTGGTGTAAATAGTTAGTAAAAACCACTTATTTTAATTATTTCGTCGCCAGTTACGTATTGAAAGACATGCGGTGGATTACAACTGTTTATTCGGCGGTAGGTACATATAAATGTAACATGAATGACAACAGTATTTATTCTACTACCCAACAGATACAAAGATCAAAGCTCCAGGTAGCTCCTTTTTCAATTTTTCTTTAAGCTTTGATCTTTGTATTCATGGTTTAAATAAAAATTGTGGTGTACCCACATTAAAAAAATGAGACATTACATGTTTCATAAATTTATAAAACTAACAGCGCCCTCTCTCGCTTGCTCGTTCACCGCTGTAAAGTGGTGCTGTAAGATGTGAATATTAACGTATTCACATAGAGGTCGCTAAGGTGTAAAAACTTTTCAAATAAACAATACAAAGATCGACACACAAAGCATAAGGAAAAATTCGTCAGGTCTACGTGTCGCGAGGGTAGCGAAGTGGCTAACGCGCTGGACCGGTAATCCAGAGGTACCGGGTTCGATTCCCGGTCCCTTCCACCAGGTAGCTCCTTTTTCAATTTTTCTTTAAGCTTTGATCTTTGTATTCATGGTTTAACTATAATTATTGTATTTCAGTCATGAATATATTCCAATTGAACAAGTTATGTGTTTCCCTGAGCCTCCACCCCCACATATGGTGGAGGTGCGCATACTTTTATTCGAACACATTACCGCAATAAGACATATAGGTACCTAAATACTGTGAAAGAAACAGATGACTACATTGCAAATTCAACTTGCATGGAAACTACTCGCTGTGGTAATTTCTTATTAGGTAAATACCAACTTTATCTATACTGTGAATGGCGTCAGAGAAGAGGCACGGCTTGGGTCAGGCCCAGCTTAGTGCGACATCATCGTAGGTATATCGTACACATACACACGACGAATAACACAATTCGAAGGTCGTCCACGTGACAGAAGAAGCAGTTGTAGGGCGCAGAGTAGGGTGGTACCTGCATAGCATAGATACAGAGCGGGTACCGACAGCTGACCACTGCTACACAGACTAGACTTCAACAACTTTCCTGCGGATATACCAGCAGCAGCACGTTGGCAGTTACGTGTCATGTCAGATAGCAGTGAGAACAAGAAATGAGCACGCAGTAGGCGAATAAACCAACAGTTTAAGTGAATTACGTGGAAAGAGAACATCTCAGTCATCACTACGAACGGTACTGGCTGAAGACCGGCTGCGTCACAGAATATGCAGAGACACAGAGCGGCTACTGGTAACCAGCCGCCGATGCCTCGCGCGAACCAGATACCAAGAATACACATGGCCACACCGGATACAAAGCACGTGATACCTAGGAGCGGCTGTGAAAAGTAAGAAATTTAATTAAAGCCTTAGTGAAAGCAGAAACGTTTGAGAGCGTCATCTAAAGTTGAAAATTGTATGTGTCAGAATGTGAGCCCACGATCCAACACTTTTCTTCCAGCAGCTGATCATTACCAGCTAGGCTATCGAAAGTGATTGCTTAAACCACGAATTTTCACCCAGTTGTTATGATTAGAAGAGAGGAAAGCCACGTAACCAGAAAAGCGTTCATGAACGTGGACGGATATAGAAGAAGAAGAAGACCGAGGAAAAGATGGACGGATTGTGTAAAAGATGATATAAATAAGAAGGAAGTAAACGACGAGATGACGAGTAATAGGGAAAAATGAATTGAATGTGGAAATTTCCTGATGTCTTAGGTAGTGTTTCGCCGCTAATTTAAATACATGGTGGCTGTTTATTAAGGCCTCACCTTTCTTCCAGTCCGTTCCACCAACGACGAAGCCGTCACAGAACCAAACAACTGTACCGCGCCCAGAACGGCCGCCTGCTGGTTTGCCGAAAGCATCCAGCCGTCTCCATCTCCACCATTGTTCGCTTCGCTGAAGATCTGGGAGGCGAAGTGGAGCACAGCTAGGCATCCACACAGTTCCCTGGCCAGGGTTATGGTCAGGACGATGCGGAACGCCCGGAAGGTACTGCGGTCTGAAGCTGCGAGCAAACATTTAAAGAACAATACAATTATTCTGTTGCACAACTCATAAAACATACAGGAGAAATACAATGCAAAGAGCAATCTCTTCCATACGACCTTTGGGTATTGGAGAACTTGAGCATTTGTGTTATTAGGCGCTACAAAGTCATAAGATACCATCTTCAATTTAAGAACCTTGTCGGTGAAGCATTCGCCAGCCGTTATTATTTATTTATTTATTTATTCAAATTAGTTACACAGCATTATAGTAATTAAACCAAGGCACTGTGGACTACAAAATTATACAGAAAATAAAAATAAAAACTTAAATCTAGTTTGATTTAGGCGACGTAACAGCGTGGCTCCGTTGCGTCGTCTGATCTGGCGCAGGATAAGAAAGATGCGCAGGATGGTTATAAGATAGGTCTTACCTAACTTTAAATTTTGTAAATATATATGCCTTCGTAGCGCCGTTTGTCATAAAGATTCTGACTTTGTGAACGGCACCATCGTCTCAAGTTACGTATGTAGTACAGTCTGACAAAAAAGAGTAGAAATTAAAAAGTGGTAATACTGTAGTGTCGTCCCTTTCTAATCAATCTAAGAGAACGGGGACAACACTACAGTATTGCCACTTTTTAATTTCTACTCTTTTTGGTCGCGCTCCAAATTAGTAAGTAGGTATAGATATATTTTTTGAAACCTAAATAGTTTAAAGGGCCCGGCCATGCATTTTTTATATACTTTTATAGTGTGAAAAACTTGCGGGACACCCAGGCTGTTACAATATATATATATGTTAGCGTGTAAATAATTTATTAATAAATAGATATTATTATTTTATAGGCACACTTTTGATATGTTTTCTTCGAGGACTAATAAAATAAGTAGTACCACGTAGTACGCCTAAATTCGTAAGATAAGGTTAAGTTCATATTACTGTAATAGTAATAGTTAGTTATTTTTCTGAAAAAAATACTGGCTCGAGTTTCTATCGGCGTTTCTTCTCAACAGTGGTCTCCTCTTGGCACGTGAAGTGCCCTTGGCCTACTAGCAGAATAAAGTTCATTATTTCATTAAGACATGGCTAGAACTGTATGAAGGCTGGATAAAACTCTAAGTAGATGATGTGTACGGTACGATTGCCTGAATGGGATATATGATTTATTTCTCGTCAAAGCAAAATTGCTCTTGGGGTAATCCTAACCTACTAACATTCCCTATTATATTTCAATCCAACTTCTCACTAACATAACCATTTAGTAGGTAATATTATATGGGTATTACAAGATATTGCACAAATATATTTATTGTAAATAAGTATTAGTACTTATGTCCAGACGGAAAGGTAACAAGTTACATGTAAACATCATTAGGCTTTGGGTATGGGAATCTTGTGTTTGGAAGTCACTTGGCGGTCGAACTGTCAACAAAGATAGCCGACACGTGCTTTTTGGATGGTGACATGTCAATTATTTGGTGATTGAGTATTTTGGCCACACGTGATCGTCGCGTGTTCTTGTTTGAATATTAGCTTTAATGGTATACTAGTAACCGCGGCCTAATCCGCGTAAAAGTTTTTTTTTTTAAAGTACCTATCCTTTAACCATCTTTTGATGTCCAGGGACCTAATTCGAGATTGACATTTGAGTGATCGCCAAACGTCAAATCTTTATTAGATAACAGTTATATCGCCATTGAACTGTCATTTAAATGCGATGAGCTTAAAAGTGACATATCTCATCTCAATTTTGGAAATACGAAGGCGATAATGATTGTCAAAAATGGTATTCATGTATTATAAATTTCTGTTTTGAACGAAACGTAACGGACCAATTTCACGTACTACGCGGTTAATTTAAAGTATGCGCCTGTTATTTATGCCGTCACATACAAAGGAAACGAAAATTTTGAGCGTCCGAATTGATGAAGTTGCGATGTTCTGGGGATATCGCCACCACGGTCTTATAACTTAGAACAAATTAACAGATTCTTATGCTACTCATTTAGGTGGTCGGTCTAAAATCTGAAATAGCATGAATTTTAAGTGATATTCAATTTAGTCGAGTTACATTGGAAAAGTTTACCGGTTCTTAGCGAGAGATGTCACTGTTATCGTCTAAATTAACAGAAGAATTTTAGACGCTAAATCTTATTACCATATTTTGTTAAATAGTTAATTTATATTATTATTACACCGGAAGTCAGGTCAACATACTCAATTTTGAACTCGCCGAGCTTCTCAACCTAAAAGCGGAACCATCGTTCGTCGCGCTAAAGGGATTTTATGGCGATAGCATCCAGAGTAAAGGTGAAGTAGAGTTCAGGTTACAACTAGACGGCCTAGACTTACTCTGCAAGGCACATTTAACCGATGTCAACATGGATGGGATAAACTTACTAATTGGCCAGCCAGTTATAAATAGTGAAGGTGTGTCTCTAATAGTCCAAAACGGCACTGCCACTCTCACAACTAACGAAGAAAACTTCATTGCCACAATGAATGCGGCCGATGAGAACCAGCGCTTCAAGGTCGTCACCGCGAGTAAAGAGTGCTTGCCGCCAGGAGCCTCCATTATCAAGATTCACATTCTCGGAAATCGACCAGAAAATGATGTTGTTACGCCGGCGCGACATTTCGACATGCACGGAGTCACCTACTCGATACCGGCTACTCTTCTTCGTGGCAACGCGGGCTACTTGAAGGTCGTCAACACTGGCAGCGAGAACGTGGAGTGGAGTGAGGGAACCATTCTGCTACGTGCCGAAAGCTGCGAAGAAGCCCAGGTCAGTCCAACTGCCAATTCTTTGTCCGGTCCATGTCCTCAAACCCAAAATATTGCATGCATTAGCCCAGCCCCAGCCAAGCCAACCGATAAGCAGGAAATAGGAGGCGTAAAAATAATAGATTTGAATGTAGGTCCATTAAGTGACGCCGAACATAAAGATCTTCTTTGCTTACTATCTGAATATAGCGACTGTTTTGCCCGTGATACGAAGGACTTAGGATGTTCCGATTTGGTTCAAATGCAAATTAAGTTAAAAAATGACGTCCCCATTTATTGCAGACCCTATAGACTCTCTCATAGCGAGCAAGCAATTCTCAAGTCCAAAATCTCTGATTTACTAGGTGCAGGCATTATAAAAGAGTCTGAATCCAGCTACGCGTCCCCTGTGATCTTAGTCCGAAAGAAAAATGGAGATTATCGTCTTTGTATCGACTATCGTGCGTTAAATGCTGTTACCATACGCGATCGGTACCCTATACCTAACATAGACGACGAATTATCTAAATTGGCAGGCAAAAATTACTTTACCAGCTTAGATATGGCTCAAGGTTACCATCAAGTAAAAATTTGTCCCGAGGATACTCATAAGACAGGATTCGTAACGCCGCATTCTCATTATGAATATGTTCGGGTACCGTACGGCCTGGCCAATGCCCCTAGCGTGTTTATGCGTATGATAAATAAAATAATAGAATCTGTAGGCAGCCATGAGATTGTAGCATTCCTTGACGATATACTTTTACCATCCGTTGACGTAAAATCGGGCATCGAATTATTAGAAAAAGTGTTGATTAAACTTAGAGCTGAAAACTTAAAACAAAACATGAGTAAATGTTCCTTCATGCTGAAAGAAATAACATATTTGGGTCATAAAATCGCCCCTAATTGCATACAGCCGGGTGAACTTAAGTTGGCAGCGGTATCTCAATTCCCAATGCCGCGTAATGTGCACGAAGTAAGACAATTTATAGGACTATGTAGTTATTTTCGCAAATTTATATTCAATTTTGCAACCATAGCACAGCCACTCACTTCATTAACAAAGAAAAACACGCACTGGACTTGGGGTGAAAAGCAGACACAAAGTTTTAATGAACTCAAGCAAAAGCTATGCGAGAAACCCGTATTAGCTATTTACGACCCCTCGCTGCCAACACAGGTTCACACGGATGCTAGTAAATTGGGCATATCTGGTATATTATTGCAGGAACAAACTGACGGTACATTGCGCCCTGTCATGTATTTTAGCCGCGTCACTAGTAGGGAGGAGAGCGTTTACCATAGCTACGAGCTTGAAACACTCGCCGTAGTCGAGTCTTTGCGTAGGTTTCGCGTTTACGTATTTGGAAAAAAAGTGAGGGTAGTCACAGATTGTACAGCGGTTAGTGCCACATTAACAAAACGCGACCTTATTCCACGAATTGCACGCTGGTGGCTTTTGATACAAGACTATGACATTGACATTGACTATAGACCGGGTGAACGAATGAAACACGTCGACGCACTCAGTCGAAATCCCGTGGATTTAAAATCTGTCATAGAACAGTCTAAAACGGAACGCGTATCCGAACGGCCCGCGCCGGCCATAGACAGTGTCATGGACAGTGTCAATGTCAACCGTCTCGAAGTGACAGATTGGTTTTATACAGTTCAACAGCAAGACGATAAGTTAAATAAAGTGATCGAACTAATAAATAGTGGCTGTACGGATTTGGACATAGTCAATAATTATGCTCTGATAGATAATAGGTTGTATCGCAAAACTCTTAACGGCAACCGCCTTGTAGTACCAAGTTTCGCGCGATGGAAAATTATGCAGATGCACCACGACGACATCGGGCATGTAGGGCAAAAAAGATGCGCTGAACTCATTAAATCCAATTACTGGTTCCCGAAAATGTCGCGATTCATTCGGAAATACGTATCGTCTTGTCTTCACTGCGCGTATGGAAAGGGCGAATATGGGAAGAAAGCAGGTAAATTACATCCCATTCCCAAACCAACGGAACCTATGAAAATGATCCATATTGACCACCTAGGCCCTTTTTGTAAAACGAAAAAAGGTTATCAGTATATGTTCGTACTTACAGACTCGTTCTCTAAGTTTGTTATTGTTGAACCCACACGCACAGTAAATTCTGTTGAGACTATTCGAGCTTTAAGAAAGATTTTTAGTTTGTTTGGAATCCCCCAACGCGTTGTGTCTGATCATGGGAAGGCGTTTACCAGTAGGTACTTTAAAAAGTTTGCAACTGAGAAACAATTCAGGCATACTTTGTGTACAGTTGCTTGTCCAAGGGCTAACGGGCAGGTTGAACGAACAAATCGCACAATATTAGATGCATTAAGGGCAACTAATCCCAGTGAAGCAAGCAACAATTGGGACAATAGTCTGCCTGACATTGTTTGGGGTATCAACAACACATCTAATGCCTCTACTGGCTACAAACCATATGATTTGATGTTTGCTCAAACTGGTAGATCTGTATGTGACGTTGTGATTCCAGAACAGGCTACGGAATCGGTTCAAACTAGGCGTGGTAGGGCATCAATTCAAAACAAGGTTGCCAGTGCTAGGATGAAACAACAATATGACAAAAAGCGGAAAAACAGTATTTTGTACAGAAAGGGAGACTTTGTTCTGTGGAAGCAGGCCCCAGTTAACAGTGCTAGCAAAGTAAACACCAAGCTGGACGATATTTATTCAGGCCCTTATGTAATTGTGAAGGTTTTAGGCAAGGATAGGTACAAGGTTAGGAGTATAAAAGGGATACGAGGATATAAAAAGTTTACCGGGCTAGTGTCCGCTGATGCTATCAGACCATATAAGAGCGTAGCATCCATGACTGAAAGTGAGAGTAGCGCAGATGAACAATTAGAGACAGAAGACCTTATTGACCTTTTAGAAAGCTAGGTTACATCCACATAACAATGCCGTTTCTTTGATTTAGTACTAATATGCCTTTTCTCCCATTGCGGGAGCAATTGTTGCAGGACGGCCGAGTGTAAAGCCAGTGTTGTCAGCCCAGCAGCCAGCCGATGCCACGTCATCACCCCTCCAGCCCTGCCAAGCCGCTCAGCCGAGTATTGAAGTGGGGGTGACGACGAGCCAGCCATGATCCGTTATATAAGCCGTTGCAACCGTCATTTCGATTGATTTTTATTATTGAAATTGTAAGGGGTAACTCTGCCCGAATAAAAAGCTGATTTCTACTTAAACATTTATTTATTTAATATCTTTCAATTCACATTAGTCAGTGTTTAAAATGCAAAATGCACAATCCCCCCCCCCTCCGCGACCCCCGCCATATTGAAAAAACCGGCACTTTCTTCATGTTTTTGCTCATATCTTCCTTTAGGAGCATTTTAGCTAGAAGAAAGCTTCGACAATGTTATAGAGAGTTAAATTTACTACATTTTCCATTTTATATTTTGTTTCTAGGACAGATAGTTACGGAGATATGCACATTTAAAAAAACTTAAGAAATTGCAATTTCCAACTCAAAAACAAACTTCTGGATTATATCTTCGTTTAGGAGCATTTTAGCTAGAACAGTCCTTGGGCAATGTTGTAGAGAATTAAATTTACTATAATTTACATTTCAAATTTTGTTTCTAGGACAGATGATTACGGAGATATGTAAAAAATAAAGTCACATTTTCCGAAAATATATGTAAAAGTGGACATGAGTTTTATAAGCAATTATATTTCCTACATTTTTTAATTTGTCCTAGACTAGTCCGTAACTGAATGACAGCGTTCTAAACCAAGAATTTTGAGAAATTTCCGGAAAATTCGACTTTTTCTGTTTTTTTAATGTGCATATCTCCGTAATTATCTGTCTTAGAAACAAAATTTGAAATGTAAATTATAGTAAATTGAATTCTCTACAACATTGCCCGAGCACTGTTCTAAAGGAAGATATGAGCAAAAATATGAAGAAAGTGCCGGTTTTTTCAATATGGCGGCGGGCGCAGATGGGGGGGAATTGTGCATTTTGCATTTTAAACACTGACTAACCATCCTAGACAACATATCAAAAATTCAAAACTACCGGACCGTTTGTAAGGTCAAAATCCTTTATTCACTGAATTATTAAGTTTCGTGGTTCGTTATTTATTCATTTTCGTTGTTCAATGTGTAGTATTGATAGCGTATTGTGCAGTGATATAACGTAGGAGTGAATAGCTAATGAAGAATTCAACTTGAAGCGTTCATAGCCCTTCCTGGGTCAAGGCCCGATAGTCCGCGTGGTTTTTTGTAAATCGCTATCACTTTACAAAAAGCAAAACCTCACCGAACAACGGCATGCTCTACGAGCAAACTTGAAATTGGCGAAATCATCATTAACTATGATGGAAGCCATATTTTAAAATTAGAATTAGTATTATATCTCTAAAATTGGTCGAATACCCCCCCTAGTTATGCAAATTGTGAATTTATTTGTTTATTAAGTATAGAATTTAACCGCACCTCTGTGCGTTATGTTTTTTCAATAAATGTATTTGTATTGTATTGTACGAATGAGATTTCAAAAAAAAAAATGCAATTTCTATTGAATCCAAGAAGGACGCCATGGTTCCTAAGAACAGATTTCCCTATCACTTATAGTTTTCGTTTCTCTCTACTGACCCATTTGGATTGATCACACATAATGTATACCTACTACTGGCCTTGGTGTGACGTCATTTGAGTAAGGCCAGTTACAAATGTACAGATATTGTCTGATAAGTAATAACCCATCGCACCCCAAACTACTCAGCTATTTACCGTGGGCGTCAAGTCAAGCCCTGTCACATAACGAAGCCTTGACCTCGATCAAACACTGACCTAAACCCGAATAAGTCACGTTTCGAGGATTCCCTCATTTCTCTCTGCAAACAAAAAGCTTACAAAATAATTTTTCTCAAACATGCAATGAAATATCGTTATAACGTGCGTCAAAACAGGATGAAACAGGCTTCGAAGTGTCAAGTTTCGGGCGGAACAATCCGAGACAACTGTAAAGGAATTTCATACAAAATTGAAGGCCTAAGCCGGGAAGTAATTTTTTTTTAATTTTAATGTAAACATGGCGTCTGTGTTTATGAACAGCTGATATAATTTTTTTTTCTAGTGGCTACCCATTCAGCCACCGGACCAACAATATCCGCGTTAATGCCTAGTACACACGAACTGATATTATGAATACAAATCTGTATAATTCAATGTGTTGATGAATAAATTTAAAATACTGTCTATACGTAAGTCACCAGAGCCCATAGACAATATTTAAAATCCTCTGCATTTATTTTATTTATTATAGAAATTTAATTTTTATTATGAGGTTGTGTATAATAACGGCCCTTATAGGGTCTATTGGAACACTACACACGCGAAATACGGACAACTTCCATAAAAAAAAAACATTATGGGGGATTGGAGGGAAAATAAAAAAAAACTTTTGTCATGTATTTTTATATTTGTTGTTGATATTTATAAATATAATTTCAAAATGAGTTTTGATGATAACAGCGACAAAGAAATTAATTGTACTCCACCAGAATTGAGGGCGGAGGTAGAATTAGCAATTAATAACCTGTTGCCAACAAAGTCGAACGGAGACATACATGAATGTAAAAAAAATTATGCTCAGTCTTATAGCATTTATTTATTTCAACTTTATTGCACAAAAGACAGAAGTAAAAGTACAAATGGCAGACTTAATCTTTCTAAACTACAAGAAAAGAAAATGTACAAGACAAGTAATTGGACGCCACACAATTCTATTTATGCCTAAGCAAATAGCAACATTTTAAAAACTAGATTGTCCCGACCTCTATACTGGATATTGTTTCCGCTGTATTTCAGCTACACTCCTTGCCAATCTTCTGATGGTCAAAAGGCATGGGGGTTGGAAATCTGATAAAGTTGCAGAAGGCGACAAATCCTCACGCAGCCAACTCTCAAAATGATGTACCCAACCATCATCAATTTACATAAATCCACGGCCAGGCTGTTCCCGGTTCCCGTGATCCTCCTGTTTACATTAAGGATCATAGTCCACCGCCAAAATCTCCTAGCACATATATTGCCAGCTGATTATTTTTATTTTTCATTTTGATTTCATTTTCATTTTCACAGCCAAATTCATGATCATGATCCACAGTCACCACGCGGTAGATCAGATCCTCAGCCTCCTTTGCCATCTCAGCAGAATCAACAGTCAGCTACATTATCACAGCCAAGACCAGTTTCGGAAGTACAGCTAACTATACTCGGCGCGGCGAACCTTGATCCCTATGACAGCTGTCAGTTCAGTACAATATCTGTCAAATGGTAACATTTTTGACGGATATTGTACTGAACTGACAGCTGTCATAGGGATCAAGGTTCGCCGCGCCGAGTATAATATCAGTGTACCTGGAAAAACAATAAAAATTTCGATAAGCAATTGCCCCCATGTGTCGAATGCGTCATTTAATCATCCTCCTAGCCTTTGTCCCATATTTTGAGAATGAATTCTAAATCGGGGTCGGCTACCTGAATGCGTCATTTAATATCAGTTAAATTTGTCAAAAACTTTGTTAATAATCTGTTTTAAAAATAATAGTTACGTACCTTTAAAAAGTTCTGTGCACTAAGCATGTACAAATCCATGGTGATATTAATAGTATGTATGTAGAATACAGCTGCCTATCTATATCTATAGGTAATGCTAGGTTGTTCTCTTGTTTCCTTGTAGAACGTAATATGCAATGTATATGTTAGATCGGCAGATCTATGTGATAATTTGATAAATTGTTCAAATTGTTGTAACTATTCCTATATAAATGAAAGAAAGGTTATAATGTGAGTCAGATGTCACAGACAATTGACAAAATGTCTGTCCTAAAGTTTCGTTCAAAAACGTGTTTTATCTTATGAACGATCCGCTATACTAACTTCAATTGGAATGAATCTTATTTTAATTTCAACCCAAGTTATAAATGTAACGAAAAAGTAGTATAAATAAATATGTATATAGTTTAGCAAGCCTAAATTGTCAGTAAAAAACGGCGGCAATTTTAAAAAATCACGGATTTATTGTCTTCGGTTACCGCGATATTAAACTTGTTTTTTGAGTGATGTATTTTTTTATTTCATTGCATATGTTTGAGAAAAGCACTATACATGCCTTAGCCGTGAAAAGGGCTTGCCGGCTTCGTATCACTAGACGGCCTCCCTTCCGGTCGGCCGTCTATACCTACTCAGCCGGCAAGCCCTTATTTCCCGGCGTCTGCAGTAATGTACTATAACTGGAATGATTTTGGGTTTAATTCTTTGTCGGCGTGTCTAAAATGAAGTGAAATAATTTATTCAGTAAGTGAGCCACAAGGGCACTTTTACAAGTCAGATTGTGAATCTACCGGCATTTCCCAAAAGGACACCGCTGTTGAGAAGAAAGCCGAAAGAAACTCAACAGTAAGTCGTTTCGTAAATAATACTTAGAACAATCAATCACATGTCTAATTCCCTCAGTCACAGACACAGAATTTTGTATTTTGCCAACTATTATAAATAAATAAACAATACTTCACAATAAGGTTGTCAGGTTCTCGGATCGCCCTTAGCGACATGACCGCATGTTGTCTACCGTTATTTGATGTTGTTTTGTGTTTCTTTTATACTATACCTACTTTATCACATCATCATCATCTATCAGCCACAGACGTACACTGCTGAACACAGGCCTCCTCCATGACTCGCCACAAAGTGGTGAGAATTACGTTTTTGTGTTACCAAGTCAGTATCCCTGGGAACTTAGTATGTCCGAAGACACGCCAGCGAAATATGATCTGCGTATTTTTAGATTTCCTCTTATGGCTACGGACGGGCGAATAAATTCCTTTTGAGCGCCCTTCATCATGATTAAGGATTAAACCACGATTAATCCTTAATTGACAGGAAAGTTATAGTCTGAACTGAAGGGACGTGACGTGATTTTGTTCAATGGAAAGTCAGCTAATTGTTGACCACTATCAAGCGCATAGGTTAGTCTATGCATCCATGGTATATAATGTGTTCACTAAACGGGCCAACAAAGGCGCTATCTGTCATCTAGTCCTAAATCATACCCTAGCTTTACACTACTCGCGAAGTGGACCGAGGCGAAGTGGACCGAGGCGAAGTTGGCCGAGGCGAAGTTGACCGAAGTATGGGTTTTCCGCAGCAAAGTCCCCCTCCACGCTACTATTCGCCCAACCTCGGTCAACTTCGCGGTAAGTGTGGAGCCGCAAATAGACTTACCAAGAGTCTTAATGGCATGCTTGAACTGTCCACTCTTGTTCTGCTCCAATTCTATCAGCAGCAATTTAAGCTCGCTATCCACTGCCGGTTCGGAGACCTGGCGACATCGCAGCCATGCCAAGGCGTCTCTAGCTTCCTACCGATAAAAAAAGATATCATTATCACGGTTACCTACCTGAAGCACTCATTTTTGTTTCCCATCTGTAGTTTCGTCAAATTTTCATTTGTCCGAAAACCATTTTTTTCAGAACTGTTAGTTTTTCAGAATAATTCTAAAACAAACCTTCCATAAGCCAATGGGTTCTTTAAAACGATGTTTATGAAATCCTGAAAATATTACGGCTTTTAGGAACAAAATGACTTTCGGAAAAATGAAAGTTTGGCGAAATTTTAATACGGATGGGAAACAATGTTCGGAGTTGAGATATGTTACCCATTATCATACTTCTATACATAGAATCGCCAGTACTGCGAAGAAAGAGATGGGTAATATTTCTCGCGTGAGAAAGGGTCGCATGTCATAGTTGTGCTAGAGTGCAGAAGTACGTTTTAGTTGGTGGGGAATCGCTACCCAAATCAGGATTTAAGTATTAGGTACGGTTGGTGCAGAGATAGTACAACCGGGTGCGTAACGATGGCTATAACAACTTTTGATATAATTTCAGTCGGTATAACGCTCATTTGATATAATGATTGAATGATATAACAACACTTAATTTGATATAATTATTGTTTCATATACCTACTGATCATTTTATCGAATAACATTTAATATAACATTCTTTTAGTATAATGCATATTTCGTCTAATGAATTTATGGTATAACGTTTATTTTATCTAACGTTCAAATGGCATAATATAGGGTATAGAGAAATAGGGGGGCGGGGGGCGGAGCCCCCACAGGGGGGCTCGGAGGGCGAAGCCCCCCGCATTAAAAAAAAACTTAAACCCAAAGTTCAAGAGAAACGTAGGTTAGGTTAGGTTAGGATAGAAAAAAAAAGGAAAAAAGAGGGAAAAAAAGGAAAAAAGTGGCAAAATATATATATATATATATATATATATATATATATAAATTTATAATATATATATATATATATATATATATATATGGGATATAATACGTTTAAAGGCTCAATACCCGCTCAAACTGCTCAAACATGAAAGTTAAATTGTAATAGAGTCATGGTTAGGTACGACGACGAGCGAAATTATAGCAAATGTTGTTATACCAAATGTTGCTATACCATATGAAATTATACCAAATGTTGTTATACCAAATGTTGTTATACCAAATGTTGTTATACCAAATGTTGTTATACCAAATGTTGTTATACCATATGATGGTTATAGGAAATAAGTTTTATACCAAATTATAAGTATACGAAATAAAAATAGATATTTTGAAATTATACCAAACGTTTATTATATCAAATGAGTCATTATACCAAATGTTGTTATACCAAATGTTGTTATATCAAACATACTTATACCATTTATTTTTATATCGATCATTACACACCCAGTACAACCTACTGAGCCAGCGGTCCTGGGTTCGAATCCCGGCAAGAACAAATGTATTTGCGTGATGAACTCGAATGTTTGTTTGTATTTGTATGTTTTCTATGTATATGTATACACGATGATTCTTAATCGGTGATCAGGAGTAGAAAAATATTAATCATCATCATCATCATCATCATCATTTCAGCCTATTGCAGTCCACTGCTGGACGTAAGCCTCCCCCAGGGTTCGCCACATGGCCCGATCTCCCGTTTTCGCCATCCAGTCACCACCAGCCACTTTTTTCAGGTCGTCGGTCCATCTGGCCGGAGGGCGTCCTACACTACGCTTGCCGAGTCGTGGTCTCCACTCGAGAACCCGTCTACTCCACCGATCATCGGTTCTGCGACAGATGTGACCAGCCCACTGCCACTTCAGTCTGCTACACTTCTGAACTACGTCAGTGACTGGTTTTTTGTCGGATAATCTCGTTCCGGACTTTGTCCCTTAACGAGATTCCGAGCATACCCCTTTCCATAGCTCGCTGTGTGACGTGTAGTCGGTGGGCTAGTTTCACTGTCAGGTTCCACGTCTCGGCGCCGTATGTCATGACCGGCAGGACGCACTGATTGAATACCTTGGTCTTCAGGCATTGTGGCAAGGGTGACTCGAAGATGTGACGCAGCTTTCCAAATGCTGCCCAGCCAAGCTGCACTCTTCTGGTGATTTCACTCTCGAAGTTGTCTCTACCCAGCTGTAACTTTTGTCCTAGGTAGACGTACTCCTGGACAACTTCAATGGCTACACCTTCGACGGAAACGGGCACAGGGACGATGTGCTCGTTGAACATGACCTTAGTCTTGTCCAAGTTCATCCCTAGCCCAACGCGTCTCGAGGCAGCATTAAGACCGGACAGCATTTCCTGCAGGTCTTGCAGCGATTCTGCCATTATAACTATGTCGTCAGCAAAGCGGAGGTGTGTGTGTGTGTGTGTGTCTGTGAAAAAGAAAAATATTAATATCCAGCTAAAATTAAACTTAAAAGGCGAAGTCTCGCGCAATTACCTCACGTTTTAATTAATTAAAAGTTAAAACAATTAAAACTAATAACGACTACAGTGCAACATAAAAGAGTAGAAAATAAATGAGGGCGCCACTTCCTTCGCAACTGCCACATTTTTGACGTAAAGTGCTTGAATATGGTAACAATTTTGTATGAAAAATTGTAGTTCCTTTATCATCCGTTTTCTACTCTTTTGTGTCGCACTGTAGATACTATGGTCATCCTACATAAATTATTGAAGTGCGATACCTACGTCAAGCGCCATCGCTTTGGCGGGAAATTTAACGAAATGTTTTACGACTTTGTTTATATAAAACAGTTATCATATCAACATTTTTATAATTTTACTATTTAACCACAAGGATCCATCCCGCCTTGCAACATACCTGGCTCAAAGGTCCCCATAATACCAGCAGCGTTGCCCCGCTGAATGGCTATGAGACCCGCTGAACCAGATAGGAGCCAGAGCGGGGATCGCAGCCCCTGTCCCTTAGGTTAGTTAGTTTAGGTTAGTCTTTATAATACTTGTATATTTTTAGGACCAAAGTTATATTTGTATTGTTTCGTTTAGTGTTAAGTTGATGTATTTAGGTTTTATATTTAATTATTTTGAACTCACCTCCACCTTCCCACACTTCAACAAATACGAAGGCGTCTCCGGCATCGTTGCAAATACCAGCAAATGCACCAGCGGAACCGCCAGGCAGATCCACAGCACAGCATGGTAGCTCAAGTACTCCCCCATGATATACACCAGCAGGTTCCCCAAGTTCTGGCTGAGGACCACTAGGCTTCCGAGCGTTCCTCTGATGGAGTCCTCGCTTATTTCCTTGATGTATAATGGAGTGACGACGTAGGAGCCGCTGACGCCGAGGCCGATGATGGCGCGGGCTGTGATGAGGGCCCATGTGGAGGTGTAGTAGAGTTTGAGGCCCCAACAGAGCTGGAACAAGATGGGAATATAAGACATACCTACGCAGCGTTTCTCTTTTCAGCTCTTTGCAGCAGTTATGTAGTATCTATGTGCTACAAAAAAAATTTAACAAAAAATAGAACCGACTTCAGTAAAACTAAACAGCCAAAAATAACCCGTTCAAGTACAGATTACATTTGACTCACTCTTTGAAGTCGGGGCCAAACCTCACGTAAACTATAATATATAAATATAATAACTGAGTGGTTTGGGATCGACTTCAAAGAGTGAGTTTTTTGTTAAAATTTTTTTTTTTTGCTTTTTAGTGATTCATATAAAATACTTATGGCAGGGTGATCAGGGAGGTCTTGAAGGCATGCATCTCGTTTGAATTATCTCCATACTCCTAACCGTTGAGGAGTTGTTACCTTCCATCATCAGCTCAGCATTGGAAGATGATGACTACCATATGCAAATACTTAAATAGTTTTATAAAATATATGAAAAATATTATAAGTGCCTATAAAATTTCAGGAATTCCTTCGATTCCTCATGGATCTCGTCATCCGATCTTCACCAAAATTTTATGGGACCAACCTTGAAATGTCTATTCATGAACCTAAAAAGAATTTTTCACCTCACTAGCTCGGAAAGGCCAGTTTGTTGGTTTGATATCTATTGAGAAAATCGCTTTTTATCCACATGTGGAGAAAGAGTTTTGACGTTTCAACGCAGCTAAAGTAAAATTTGACATGAGCTTATTTTCTGAAAAATCCCGTTTAAAATACCTACATGAAAGCTAATTAGACCTTAGTTTTAATAAATGGCAAATTGGTTGATTATTGCAGATATTTTTCAAAGATATAGTATAAACCCTTATTCTTTTTTCCTCGCTGTAGTGAGGTGAAAAGTTTTGTGTTATACACGGGCGAAAAGTTATTTTACGTCTCGTGTATTGAAACACTCGCTACGCTCAGGATTCTATTTTGAACCACTCGCTTCGCTCGTGGTCAATCATAGGATCCTTTCGCTAGCTCGTGTTTCAAATAAACACTCGCGGGTAAAATACAACTTTCCCCCCTTGTATAACAAATAACTATTCCAAATCGACTTATAAATGACGGAGTTCTGAGGTAACAAACATTAAAAAAAAAAAAAAAAAACATACAACCGAACTGAGAACCCCCTCCTTTTTTTGAAGTCGGTTAAAAATTTGACTCTGTTATTATTAGTTACATATATACTTACATATACCCTTTCCACTTTAAAACGTTAAGTGAGTTTGTTTAGAAACATAGATCTTTAACGTTGGTTTCCAACCGGCCCGATCATGGGCCCTTCGCTGGGATATTAAGGTTAGTTTGCGCCTTTGTACCTATATGGACTGTGCGACACTTGGGCAGGCCCATGAGCGACAGCCAGGTCACAGTCACAGTCACAGCTCTTCCGTAGGTTATAGGAGAATACTAAGCAGCACTGCTACTACAGAAAAAATACTACAGCTTACAGAAGAAGATAGAGGAAAATAGAAGAAGATCGAGGTTGTGACTTCGTTGAAGTAGGTACTTAAGTAACTAAAAAGGCAGTTGACACGACCATTTTTTTTTCTACTTTTTACATTTGCTCTTCTCTTTTCCCCATAGATTCTGGTGCTATCGTTGATATCCTCGTTCCGTGATTCTCTTACAGGGAGATTCCATTGGTTAATTAAGCTCCCTCCATTTTCTGCCACTTTGCCTACGGAACCCTAAAATTTAAACTCACCGCCATCGAGAAGGACGTGAGCATCAGTGCCCTCTTTCGCCCGTAGTTGTCGACAATGTACCCAAAGAGGAACACGGCCGGCGTCCCTACCAGGTACACCACGGAAGCCATCCATGAGACCACCTCAGTGGACACGTCCGCTGCAAGGGTCTTGTCGTCGATGAGACGTGGTCCCATGGGAGACAGCCAGCCCACGGCTGTTCCGTAAGAGAATACTGGCAGGACCACTGGATAACAGAAAGAAAACATCACTTAAATTGACCGTTTCTCTCTCTCTCTCTCTCTCTCTCTTACGGTCAACCGGGACAGGTGCAAGGTTAAATATTGGGACAATTTTTCTAACCCCCGATGAAAAAAGAGGGGTGTTATAAGTTTAACATTTGTATTATCAAACCGCGTTTCATATGGTAAATAAACCTCGTTAAATTACTACCCTCTACGGCGGCCCTTTGATGTCAACAGAACGCTTGTCTGTCCCTTTAAAGGTAATAAAAACATGAATATACATAGTACTTATACTTAGTCTTAATGGACTTGGTCGCACCCGCAAGTATGACAATGTAAATATAAATATAAATATCGGACAACCTCACACAAATCGATCTAGTCCCAAATTAAGCTCAAGAAGGCTTGTGTTATGGGCACTAGACGACGATATACATACTTATATATATAAATATATACTTAAATACATAGAACAAACATGACCCAAGTACAAATATTCGAGTTCATCACACAAATATTTGCCCTGGCCGGGATTCGAACCCGGGACCGCCGCTCAGTAGGCAGGTGTCTACAAACCGAGCCTAACGCGTCGTCAAATGTGGTTCAGTGAGAAAAGGGACGGCCTGAAAACCAGCGCTGCGCAGACGCCTGGCTGTCGCAGCACATGCTGAGTCCGCTCCTTTTGTCACTCGGAATAATTGATGAACAATGTAAGTACCTAATATTAACACGATGAATGGGGGACAATGTACTGACACTGCTGTTTCATGCTTATTCCATGTACCTATTTTATTTTTTGGTGTGGCAATAAATGTCTCTTTCTTTATTTCTTTCATAATTAGTACAGCATATACCGAAACGGAGCCTTGAAGAATTTTTCCTAATTTGTTTACAAACAAACCGACATATTCATGTCAGTAAACAATTACATAGGTATGTGTATATTTATTGCCCAGAAGCCAATTGGCCGCCCTCATGAAACCACTCGCCAGCGGTCATCGGGCACAAACAATATAATTAAATCTCGGCGGGAACAAATTCCACTCACGCGCATTGTCAGGTTCATAATCAAACGAGGATGCATCTCAAACCTACCACCCAATCTACCTACCTACCTATCAATCAACCTACTCTAAGCTTTGCAGCCCTAGATCTAGATCTAGGGCTGCAAAGCTTAGAGTAGGTTTCAAACTTCTATACTCTTGAAAAACTCTAGAATTCAATTAAAAACCGATTTTGTGTAGGGAGTGATCATGATTTCTGGATTGTTCTTTATTACAGCAACACCTCGCGGTCGAAGTAGGTATCTTTGTGCATTCATCACGCCATAACGGCTGGATGGGTTAATTAAACCATTGATACAAAGATCAGATCTGGATGGAGATGTCTCCCAATTTTGGAACGGTATAAAAGTTGGGTTACGCCTTTGGGCCCCCAATATCACGTGGGTTGGTCCCAACGACTCCCGAAAAACATATTAGAGGACGTTTTTTTGGCCCTTAAAGACAATATTATGTACTCATTCTCTTTATATTATTTTTTCTACTCCAGTACTTTTTTCTGTCATTTATATAGTTACTAACTCTAATATAAAGACATAAATGATGAAAGTCTGTAATAGTAGATTGTTCAACAAGGGACTAAAACAAGCCATAATGACACGAGATGTTTTAGCCACCCGAGCTAAGCGAGGGTGGCTAATAGTTCGAGTGTCATTATGGTTGTTTAGTCTCGCGTTAAACACTCTACTTTTCACTTTGAATGCGAGGAAAATAAACGAATTTCAATATAAAATTACGATATTTATTATAACAAAGTTTCTTATAATTACGTAGTACAGCCGTTAATCTAACCTCAGAAAAATTTAAAGGGCAATTTGTACAATTCTTCACATTTAAATGTATGGTTTTCCCCTGTAAACTAAGCTGGGTCGGCGTGGATGTTCAATATTTTCACTCGAAGTCGAAGTAAAAGTTGGAGAGAATGGAGAGTAGGAATAGTAGAGACGTAGACCTTTTCTCAAAAAGGTTGCCGATGTTCATTTCATTAGGCTCATTCTCAACCCGCGATGTTGATGGGCGTGGGTCAATTAATGTTGGTTGTGATTTTTGCTTTGAGGATACTTTATTTCCTTCAATATAGTATAGCCTTCGATAGATATTGTGTTTATTTTGGATTGACTCCTCTATATAGCCTTCAGTTTTATTCTTCTTCATTGGAATATGATGATTACATATTTTGTCCGTAGTTTATAAAGTGACACAGTTAATTGGTCTAATTGGTGATTACAAGTCAAGCTTAATATAAGTAATGGACATCTACTCATTCCATTCAAAATTCTAATAGAAAAAAAAAATTATCCGTGGTTTTTTCTTTTTTTTGGAAAGTGACGCTTTAAATGCTTGCATATTTAGCCAACAGATTCAAACTTGAAAACTATTTTATTTAAGACTAATATGGACTTATGGACCATGCATGATAAAATTACATTCGTATTCGTAATAATTAATCGTGTTTCATTAAATAGTCTTGAATTTTTGAGCGGTTTTAATTTTGAGGTTATTTTCACGCACCAAAAAGTTTGTATACCTATCACTGAAAATGGCTATAAACCTCCATTAACAAGCGTCGTGATTGGCTGTTTAGGGGTTTATCAAAGTAAATTAAAAAAAAAATACTTTTTTTGAGCAGTTGTAATTTTGAGGTTATTTTCACGCACCAAAAAGTTTGTATACCTATCACTGAAAATGGCTATAAACCTCCATTCACAAACGTCGTGATTGGCTGTTTAGGGGTTTTTCAAAGTAAATTAAAACAATTTTACTTTAGTCCCTAGAGATTAATAAGGAGCTTTAGTCCCGATATGCAGAGACTAAAGTAACATTTTAAGAGCATGAGAAGTGAAAAAGTTTCTATTGCCCAAAAAAACACTGCTAAACGATGTTATAATGTCGCCAAAAAGGCATCACTTAGTACCACAGATTACAAGATAAACAGCTGCATTCACACAATTTGCAATTAAAAAAAAAGCTTATTGTACAAAGGCATTACTGCCAACTTAAAAAAAAAGTTTTATATTCAGTGCATGGATATTTAGTATAGTGAACGTATACCTTTATGTATAAGTTCATATTTTTTTGACAGATCGGACGTCAATAAAAAAAAGTTTATCAGAGACTATTTTTTATTTTATTTTGTTGATTCCGAGCGGGAACATGTAATTATTTTCTTTGTTGTTTATTTGCATTTTATTTATGAAATTTTGAGTCGTAGAAAAAGTATTGTATGCAACGTTGTATAAGTATGTCAAAAAACGCTCGTGGCAACCCATGCCACTCACATTTTTGCCCATTATACAATGGTTGCATAAAATACTATTATGATAGGGTCGTTCCTTAAAATACTGTAAAATAATATTCAGCCTCAAAAAACTAAACTCTTTCTAATTCTTTCTTTAAAAAAACATAGATTGAGGTGATTGAAACGCCCGCCATTATGGCGCGTTTGCCGTGACTTCACAGTCTATTCTAACACATCAGTCACACGGCTTAAGAAAAAAAGTCTCGAATATCCGTATAATATTCAGGTGCTAACAACACCAGCCACCGGTGGGCGCACGCGTCTAGACTGTGACGTCAACGACACACTCGGCTACGTCGCGTTTCAGCTGCTTTTAATTATCCACATTATTTTGCACTTTTCAATAATTATTTTCACATCGAAAAAAAAACATTAGAAAAAATTTATAGAAATATGACGCTGAACCAAAATAGTTTCCGGAAAAAAACAATTGGTTACCCTTTTCAGTTTCAAGCGCATAATTCTCTAGAATACAAGTGTTACCTTTTCAACCCTATCTCCTATGCAACAATACCACGTTGCAACTTATTAATGCCCACATCACCCCTATGTCCCGCAGCTCATTAAGGAACTAACGAAGCAGGGGTCAGTTTATACTGGTTTCTCAATAACCAGATCAATTGGGTAGTGCAGATATGGCAACCAAGTTATTTCTGCGGTTGACCAACAACTGATGTCTTTTATTTTTGTTTGGGGTGTTGTTTAGCGAGCTGTATTGTTATTTTTGTGGATGCAGGCCGTATTCTCGATGGTTCGAAAGCGTTGAAGCAAGATGTTTCTAGATGGTCCAGAGTCAACGCCTCTTTTAGTGGCTTCTATAATCATTTTATTAGTGCCTCTGTGAGCTGTACCCTTACCATGACTTTACAGTGAGCGTACTCGGTAACGACTGCGTAAACAATTTGTATGGAGAATTGTAGTTCTACGAAGTAACCGGTAGGGGCGCTGTACTAGTCTCTATAATATAATAATTCATTTATTTCAGGCATCAAAGGCCCATAGATGCCCGATACCAAATACCTTACAATCTAACATACATATTTTATGCAACCGTTGTATAAGAGGGGGCAAAAAACGCGAGTGGCATGGGTTACGATGTGAGCGTAGCTACTAACATCGTAAGAAAGATGCCACGAGCGTTTTTTGACCTACTTATACGACGTTGCATACAATACTTTTTCTACGACTCGACATTTCATAAATAAAATGCAAATAAACAAGAAAGAAAATAATTACATGTTCCTGCTCGGAATCAACAAATATAAAAAATAGTCTGATAAACTTTTTTTTTTATTGACGTCCATCTGTCAAAAAAATGTGAACTTATACATAAAGGTATACGTTCACTATAATACTAAACATCCATGCACTGAAGATAAAACTTTTTTTTAAGTTGGCAGCAATTCCTTAGTACAATAAGCTTTTATTTCAAATTGCAAATTGTGTGAATGCAGCTGTTTATCTTGTAATCTGTGGTACTAACTACCAAGTGATGCTTTTTTGGCGACATTATAACATCGTTTAGCAGTGCTTTTTTGGGCAATAGAGTATAGACTTTTACAGACTTTCATAATTTATGTCTTTATATTAGAGTTAGTAACTATATAAATAACAGAAAAAAGTACTGGAGTAGGAAAAAATATTATTAAAACACTAAACAACTAGGTCACGATGTGTTGCGTAAGTCCGTGGTGTTAGGTAGCCGACCGCGGAAACGCCGGAATAACACCTTCCTTCATGAAGGTCGCTAGCTGGTCAGTCGGAACTCTCAACACATAAGAATTAAAATTCACTTTGTGGCGAGACTCCAACTTCACGACCCTCAGGATAATTCCGGTCTTCACACGTACATGCTCCACGGTCTCCTCGACCTTCGTAGAGTAATGTAGACGGGACACATACAATTGCGTCGTCGGCAGAGCGGGACGCAGCAGGTGTTTGGGCCCAGTCTCCAAAGGCTTTCTTTCGCTTTTTTTTACAACCTCACACAAATCAATCTAGTCCCACAGTAAGCTCTGGTAGGCTTGTGTTATGGACACTAGACGACGATAAACATACTTATATAAATAAATACATACATAAATACAAACAACATCCATGACCCAGGCACAAATATTCGAGTTCATTACACAAATATTTGCCCTTGCCGGGATTCGAACCCAGGACCGTCGGCTCAGTAGGCAGTTGCTTAATCACTGCGCCAACCGTTCGTCAACATTTGGTTTACACTAGCAGACGTTTCTTATTTAACAAAATTAATTAGTTTGGGTGTAGCACAACGTTACTATCGATTCTCAACATAATTTGAGACCTTGCTTATGAATATATCCATGTTCAGGAAGGCTCAAATATGCTCTCCAACAATCTGTATGAATAATGGAGCCTTCCTGAACATGCTTTTTGATAAGTGGCACCAATATTTCCGCTGACCTTTCGTTTTCGGGACACACCTCCAGCCTCAGGTCGTCGCTTCCATCCTCAATCATACCGAGGACCCAATGGCCCTCGATTTGCCGACCTCTATTATACTTTCTTTTTCCAAATTTAGATTCATCTATTTGCACCACTTTGTTTGGGCCCCCTATCTTCCCTTGGGCCCGTTGGTGGTCTGCCTCATAGTGTCCCACAGCTTGCCGACAATAGTTGAACCAGTCGTCAATACTGCGGGACGACACCACCTTGCTATGTTCTGTCGCCAACTCCTTCTTTGTTTGGTCATAAGTGAGGCCTTCACAAAAAGCATACATAATGTGAAACACTTGAATTATAGTGAGACGCGCATCTTCAAACCAGGTCCCATTGGCACGGGACACAGATGAGGTGCGGCAATTGCTTTTCCTGCACCTAAATTTGCCCACCTGGCCTGCCTCCAACGTCAGCGTCATCGATTTCCGGTGGTAAGAGCACATTTTTTCAGTTGGCAAAAGGCCCCTCTCCTCCGCGAACTGGATGCACTGGTTGTGTGTGCCGAGGACGATACTTATTCTATGTTAGTAGTATAATTTAAACAAGGAATTAAAGAAATTAAATGTTTACATGCAGGGACGTCCAGCGGGCAAACATTGGACAGTCCCATCGGTCAGCAATCACGCTCAAAATGCGGTTGGGGCTGTCGCGTAACCTAGAAAGAAGTGAGGCACATCTCTTTCTCATTACAGCCGCAAAACCATCCGTTCGGGCCTCGGCGAACATGCCTGAGGCACTGCAACGCCGCGGCAGCAATACGGCTCAAGCCGGTGAATACATCGATCATCATGGCATTGCATCATTCAGTCAGTCAGCAGTCGGACGAATCCACGGGGGGCAACTATCCCTTGGCTGGATCTAAGTCGAACACAAGTAACATTACGCCCCTCTAATGACACACAAAAACACTGCGGGTCTTATCTATCTATATATATATTACGCGAGGCCGATTTTTGTACATCCCATCAGATCTACAGTTATGGTCCGATTTTGATAAATATATATTACGCGAGGCCGATTTTTGTACATCCCATCAGATCTACAGTTATGGTCCGATTTTGATAAATGATATGTCATTAGATTCGTCTCATGCCGGAGAGGTGCATAAAACTCTTGGAATTTTAATTTTTTCCTGAAAAGGTACTGAAACATGGATTTGAAAAAACTACTGTGCGCTAACCACGTGACCTGTGATCCCTATTTTGACATAAGATGACCAAATAATAATAAGCATGATTACCTCACAAACCTGTAGTTAGTTGTTCAGCATGATGAAATATTATTTTTGAGTCGGCAACATAATATCCGCAAACACTTAAAACATGTACGAATATGCAAAAACAATTCTACAGTTTGTTGACAATGAATGACAGTAACCATATTCTGACAACTTTTAATGTCTTTTTTATTGGGGGCTATTATGTCAATGCTCTAAATTGCCAGGTTGTTTACCTTTTTAAAATGTTGATATGGAAACTTTTTTCGCATACCTAGCTGTTAAAAATGTGGAGAAAAAAGCCGGTTAAGTGCGAGTTGGACTGGTGCTCAAAAGACTAGAAAAACTGACCGTCATTCAAGAATAGATTATTTCTATAGGCGAGTTTTACTAAATCTAAATCAAAGCAGATAAAAATTTGTAAAACTAATTTAAACGTCATTCAAATAAGTAAATTTATGGTAGATTATTATAAATATGATTATCAGTGATCGGGGATTTCTCTGCCACTTGGGGTTAATGACCTCAATCATTATGCTAGTATGGATATGCCGCGGGATTCCGGGATTCGTGTGCGATATAGGAGAGTGTTACGGCATGTTACTGTTAATCAATTATTCATGCATTGCATATATTATTATTATTAATAATTGAAAATTTGATTACAGATCAATTGAATATATCAATAAAATCACTAAGCTCGCGTTACCTTATCAGTTTCGCATTGCCTTTCATCGGCCGAGTCGAGACGCATGTTGCTGGTAGTAAACGCGTAAAAATAAATGTCAGTGTAACGATACATTGGTTACGCGTTGGTCTTCTTTTAATAAAAAACGTGACATACATACATAGAGTTGGCAAAATGAACAAGTTGGGAATACGGACGAGTGGGCAATGAAGACGACTTGGTGATACGGACGAGTTGTCAACGTGGACAAGTTGAGAATATGGACGAGTTGGAAACGTGGATGAGTTGGCAAAATTAACAAGTTGGGAATATGGACGAGTTGGCAATAAAGACGAGCTGATAATAAGGACGAGTTTGTATTGTAGACGAGTTGGGTGTATCGTCGAGTTGGGAATATGGACGAGTTAGAAATGTGGATGAGTTGGCAATGTAGACGACTTGGAATTGTGGACGAGTTGGGCATATGGACAAGTTGGAAATGTGGACGAGTTGTATTTGTGGACGAGTTAGCAATATGGACGAGTTGGCATTGCTGATGAGTTGGAAATGAAGACGAGTTGGCAATGTAGATGAGTTTGGTGTATGGACGAGTTGGTAATGTGGATGACTTGGCATTGTGGACGAGGTAGGAATATGGACGAGTTGGAAATGTGGATGAGTCGTATTTATGGACGAGTTAGCATTGTGGACGAGCAAGTAATATGGACGCGTTGGCATTGTGGATGAGTAGGGAATATAAACGAGTTGGCAATGAAGACGAGTTGGTAATACGGACGAGTTGATAATATGGACGAGTTGATAATATGGACGAGATTGGCAATAAAGACAAGTTAATAATAAGGACGAGTTGGTATTGTAGACGAGTTGGGTGTATGGACGAGTTGGAAATGTGGACGAGTTAGCAATATGGATGAGTTGGCATTGTGTACGAACTGGGAATATGGATGAGTTGGCAATAAAGACAAGTTGGTAATATGAACGAGATGGCAATGTAGATGAGTTGGGTGTATGGACGAGTGGGCAATGTGTACAAGTTGGGAATTTGGACGAGTTGGAAATGTGGCGAGTTGTATTTGTGGACGAGTTGGCATTGTGGACGAGTAAGCAATATGGACGCGTTGGAATTGTGGACGAGTTGGTAATATGGACGAGGTGGCATTGTGGACGTGTTGGGAATATGGACGAGTTGCCAATGGAGACGAATTGATATCTATAAACGTTTTTAGGGTTCCGTACCCAAAGGGTAAAAACGGGACCCTATTACTGAGACTTCGCTGTCCGTCCGTCCGTCCGTCTGTCACCAGGCTGTATCTCAAGAACGGTGATAGCTAGACAGTTGAAATTTTCACAGATGATGTATTTCTATTGCCGCTATAACAACAAATACAAAATAAAATAAAATAAATATTTAAGGGGGGCTCCAATACAACAAACAGAATTGGTTGCGTTAACTTTGCACCTCATTTGTATGGGGCGATGTACATACCAGGTGCAAACTTAACTTAACCACTTAAGGATGGAAAGAGTTTGCACGGAACCCTCGGTGCGCGAGTCTGACTCGCACTTGACCGGTTTTTTAAAACATCATTTTAATGTGTTTTTTTACAGTATTAATTTATTCTTCGTTCCCCAAAAACTTCTTATCGATAAAGTAGTTATTTTCTGTAACACTACCGGATTTCCATATTCTAGCGGCGGTTCGACGCCGCAACGGGTCTCTAGTGTTTTTAAATTGTGTGTGTTTTCGATTGCCGATGTTACTCACTAAGATATACTTGTTAAACAACTAAATTAAAGTGAAATAATCTATATATATATTACGCGAGGCCGATTTTTGTACATCGCATCAGATCTACAGTTATGGTCCGATTTTGATAAATGATATGTCATTACATTCGTCTCATGCTGGAGAGGTGCATAAAACTCTTGGAATTTTATTTTTTTCCTGAAAAGGTACTGAAAAATGGATTTGAAAAAACTACTGTGCGCTAACCACGTGACCTGTGATCCCTATTTTGACATAAGATGACCAAATAATAATAAGCATGATTTGCTCACAAACCTGTAGTAAGCTGTTCAGCATGATGAAATATTATTTTTGAGTCGGCAACATAATATCCGCAACACTTAAAACATGTACGAATATGCAAAAATAGTTTTACAGTTTGTTGACAATGAATGACAGTAACCATATTCTGACAACTTTTAATGTCTTTTTTATTGGGGACTATTATGTCAATGCTCTAAATTGCCAGGTTGTTTTTCTTTTTAAAATGTTGATATGGAAACTTTTTTCGCATACCTGTTAAAAATGTGGAGAAAAAAGCCGGTAAAGTGCGAGTTGGACTGGTGCTCGAAAGACTAGAAAAACTGACCGTCATTCAAGAATAGATTATTTTTATAGGCGAGTTTTACAAAGCGAAAAAAAAAAGTAAAACTAATTTAAACGTCATTCAAATAAGTAAATTTATGATAGACAATTATAAATATGATTAAATAAGTCCTTCAAAAAAATAATTTCAAGGAAAATGGCATGAGTTTTAAATGGTATTGTAAATTAAATGGTATTTTACAAGAAAAAACTTAGTCCTTCCGCTTGCATGTCGACGGGAAGGGAAATGTGGTCGAGTTGAGAATATGGACGACTTGACAATGTAGCTAAGTTGGGAATGTATCTACATTGGTAATATGGATGAGTTGATAAAGTGGCCGATGGAAATGTGGACGAATTGGGAATATGGACGAGTTGGGAATGTGGATGAGTTGGTAAAATTGCCAAGTTGGTAATATAGACGAGTTGGGAATATGGACGCGTTGTTAATATGGGCGAGTTGTTAATTGGACGAATTGTCAATGTAGACGTGTTGGGAATATGGACGAGTTGGGAATGTGGATGAGTTGGCAAAATGAACAAGTTGGGAACACGGACGAGTGGGCAATGTGGACGAGTTGAGAATACGGACGAGTTGGTGATATAGAAGATTTGGCAATAAAGACACAACAAAGGACAAGTTGGTATTGTAGACGAGTTGGGTGTATCTTCGAGTTGGGAATATGGACGAGTTGGAAATGCGGATGAGTTGGCAATCTGGATGAGTTGGTACAATTGACAAGTTGAGAACATGGACAAGTGGGCAATATGGACGAGTTCGCATTATGGACGAGTTGGCAGTGAAGACGAGTTGGTAATACGGACAAGTTGGCAATGAAGACGACTTGGTGATATGGAAGATTTGGCAATAAAGACGAGCTGATAATAAGGATAAGTTGGTATTGTAGACGAGTTGGGTGTATCGTCGAGTTGGGAATATGGACGAGTTGGAAATGTGAATGAGTTGGCTATGTAAATGAGTTGGTAAAATTGACAAGTTGGGAACATCGAAAATTGGGCAATGTGGACGAGTTCGTATTATGGACGAGTTGGCAATGAAGTCGAGTTGGTAATAAGGACAAGTTGGTAATATGGACGAGTTGTCAATGTGGACGAGTTGGGAATATAGACGAGTTGGGAATGTGGACGAGTTGGCAAAATGAACAAGCTGATAATAAGGACGAGTTTGTATTGTAGACGAGTTGGGTGTATCGTCGAGTTGGGAATATGGACGAGTTAGAAATGTGGATGAGTTGGCAATGTGGACGACTTGGAATTGTGGACGAGTTGGGCATATGGACAAGTTGGAAATGTGGACGAGTTGTATTTGTGGACGAGTTAGCAATATGGACGAGTTGGCATTGTTGATGAGTTGGAAAGAAAAACGAGTTGGCAATGTAGATGAGTTTGGTGTATGGACGAGTTGGTAATGTGGACGACTTGGCATTGTGGACGAGGTGGGAATATGGACGAGTTGGAAATGTAGACGAGTTTAATTTGTGGACGAGTTGGCATTGTGGACGAGCAAGTAATATGGACGCGTTGGCATTGTGGATGAGTCTGGAATATAAACGAGTTGGCAATGAAGACGAGTTGGTAATACGGACGAGTTGATAATATGGACGAGATTGGCAATAAAGACGAGTTAATAATAAGGACGAGTTGGTATTGTAGACGAGTTGGTTGTATCGTCGAGTTGGGAATATGAACGAGTTTAAAATATGGATGAGTTGGCAATGTGGATGAGTTTGTAAAATTGACAAGTTGGGAACATGTACAAATGGGCAATATGGCCGAGTTCACATTATGGACGAGTTGGCAGTGTAGACGAGTTGGTAATACGGACAAGTTGGCAATGAAGACGACTTGGTAATACGGACGAGTTGGTGATATGGAAGATTTGGCAATAAAGACGAGCTGATAATAAGGACAAGTTGGTATTGTAGACGAGTTGGGTGTATCGTCGAGTTGGGAATATGGCCGAGTTGGAAATGTGGATCAGTTGGCAATGTGAAATTATGGACGAGTTGGCAATGAAGACGAGTTGGTAATACGGACAAGTTGGTAATATGGACGAGCTGTCAATGTGGACGAGTTGGGAATATGGACGAGTTGGGAATGTGGATGAGTTGGCAAAATGAACAAGTTGGGAACACGGACGAGTGGGCAATGAAGACGACTTGGTAATACGGACGAGTTGTCAACGTGGACGAGTTGAGAATATGGACGAGTTCGAAATGTGGACGAGTTGGCACTGTGGACAAGCAAGTAATATGGACGCGTTGGCATTGTGGATGAGTTGGGAATATAAACGAGTTGGCAATGAAGACGAGTTGGTAATACGGACGAGTTGATAATATGGACGAGATTGGCAATAAAGACGAGTTGGTATTGTAGACGAGTTGGGTGTATGGACGAGTAGGAAATGTGGACGAGTTAGCAATATGGATGAGTTGGCATTGTGGACGAGTTGAGAATATGGATGAGCTGGCAATAAAGACGAGTTAGTAATATGGACGAGTTGGCATTGTAGATGAGTTGGGTTTATGGACGAGTGGGCAATGTGGACGATTTGGAAATATGGACGAGTTGGAATTATGGACGAGTTGGAAATGTAGACGAGTTGTATTAGTGAACGTGTTGGCATTGTGGACGAGTAAGCAATATGGACGAGTTGCCAATGGAGACGAATTGGTAATATAGACGAGTTGGCGATGCAGATGAGTTGGGCGTATGAACGAGTTGGCAATGTGGACGTGTTGGGTGTGTGGACAAGTTGGCATTGTGACCCAGATGGGAATATAGACGAGCTGACATTGTGGACGAGTTGGCAATGTGGAATAATTAACATGTTAGGTACCCCAACATGCGAAACTTGATGGTAGAAATAACCTACATATGATGCAACTTTCAAAAAATCGACGAACTCAAGAATAAATCATATTTGAATTAATGACGTCTGGCTGATCTTTCTTATTCTCATTCAAAATAAAATTTGACAAATTCTGCTGTCAACAAAACAAATTGATTTTATAAGGCTTCCGTTTTTACCGACTATGGTAAGGAACCCTAAAATTAGGTATAATATTAACAGGAATGGAACTCTCTTCCTGCGTACCTGTTTCCTGAAAAATATAACTTGGATCTCTTCAAGTCGAGAGTGAATAGGCATCTTCTAGCCAAGCATGCTCCATCTTAGGCCTTATTGTCACTTAACATCAGGTGCAATCGAGGTTAAATGTATGGCTATTTTAAATAAAAAAAAAAAAAAAAAAAATTAGGTTTATATCATAGACTTGATAGTATAGATAGCATCTCCCTCACTCTTCTGTCAGACACTATTTCAATGAGAGGAAAGACGAAAGTTTGAATTTGGAATTCGTATTAGGCCTTCAGCTCTAAATTTAATGAAAAAAATATGTCTTCATATTCTTTTTTCAAACATTTTTAGCTGTTTTATGTATTGGATTTTATTTATTACACATATTTGACACATTCTTTTTTATGGTGGAGTATCTATTGTTGGTCAGTTATTTATTTAGATTAGTAAATAGGGTTTGATTAAGTATACCTAGCGTAAGAATTTCAAACACAATGTGTAATTGTTATTGAATAAATGATTGATGATGATGACATGGCAGCACTCATATTAAGAAAATTTGCACGATCTATTGAATTTCATTAAAAAAACAAACATTGATAATAGTGGTTTTTCGTGTATTTATAAACGTTTTAAACTCTATTTCATACAATTGAGTTTATGTAACATTTTTTATTATCACTATTTTTAAGTATTTACGATTATAAATTAATACATAAACAGTTACGCACTACATGATTTCCTTTTTAAAACCTGCGTAGTGAGTGCCCAAATCTGTCGTTTCGATTCATGTGCTATTTCTAGAAAAAGATAGAAATCAATCAAGATATGGGATTATTTTTATGAATTTAATTTTTCCATAAATCGAATAATATGCATTTTATTTGTAAAACAGATCAGCAGATCACATGTCAATTAATGCACAAGTTATTTTTACAAAAAAGTTTAAAAGGTGTCACGATGAAGCTGGCAGTTGGCTATCAGGCCTGGCTCTAGCCTGGCATGTTTTAACGTTTTTAAAACATCATTTGAACGTGTTTTTTTACAGTATTTGGGTCAATTTCAACAAGACGCATTTTTTGTATCATTTCGGTGTGATTCTTTATTTTTGATTATTTTTGAGTTTTTTAAATATGAAGAGATACTTTAGACTATATTATTAAACATATGTAAAAGGGACCCTGAAATCTGAAATAGTTTTCGAGATATTCGAGATCGAATATGAAACACACCACGGAATGATAAAGGTACACCAGGATGATAAAATAAGTGCACCGCAATGAAATTTCATACACCGAAATGAAAGAAAAGTGGCATATTATGACAGCAATTTTACGTTTTATATTCGTAATATATATTATATTGCCATTACATAATAATATAAACATATATCTTAGTCTGGCATTAAAAAAAAAATAAAAAAAATATTATTATTTGAACAATATCTATGAAAAGTGAAGCTACTTTTGATGTCATTCCGGTGTTTTCCTCATTTTGGTGGGGTATAAAGTCATTTTACTACACCGGAAACACCGGAATGAGAATGGTGGAATGAGAAACACGACATATTTTTATTTCTTAAAAAAAAAGTAAGCACTATATTCTAAAACTAATTCAACTCTTGAAATCACGAGTATACTTTACCTGATATATATAAATTCCAAACCACGCAGTTAAAAAATAAGGAAGCTATAACAAACTCCGGAATGACAATTTTTTTGTCCCCAGTCCACCGCGATGAAATATTCACGTTTATACAAGCCAACGTATTGCCACTATACACAACCGGCCTCGTCGAGCGCTGCAGCTAGACTAATTCTTTGAAGTGCGTGGGGGACGGGGGGCATACTTGATCAAATTTGGGAAATAAATCGTTTCGAAACATTGTCGGCGGTAATGAGAAGTTTTCTCGGGACAAATGTATATGCACTTATTCAAGGGTATACAAAGGAGATATAAAACGGGTATTGTGCTTTTTTCGTTACCTATTTATATGGTAATAAAATAATGGTAACAGATTTTCTTTGTCATGCATAGTATTTGACTTACCCGGCATTTTACAAACAAAACTGGCTTGGGGACAACCCACCTTGATGAGAAATTCGGTCTAAATATATATTTTTAAATTATTATATATACTAATATTTTAATTTTAGCTGTTGCCCGAGGTAGACAATGGCGGGCTGTTTCCGAAAAAAAATGGTACTTTATTATTCAACCTTTCTGCACCTACGTTTTCAGTCTTGCCATCAAAAAATACTGCTTGGGAAATTGACCCATTTATTCTTCGTTCGCCAAAAACTTCTTATCGATAAAGTAGTTATTTTCTGTAACACTACCGGATCAAAGAGTATGTAATCACTACGTTTTAAGAGACGGGAGTGCCATACAAAAAGCGTGAACTCGCATTAGTATGAAACGGGGGCGAAACATACTGCCAATATGAAGCCGCAAACAATATCAGTGTCAGTGTCAACTCATGACATAATGCCAACATCAAGAACAAAATAGGGATGTCACATGTTACACAAATTATCGAATTATCGATATCGGTATTTAAAAAAATGGTTCAGGCGGGGTTCGCATTCGCACCCGCGTCTCCAACGGCTTTCCGGTAATTTAAATCATTAAATATTTCGCTTCAATGTAAACATTTGGTTTACTTTAGGTTACTGACTTCATAAAAAAAAACAATAGTGTGTAAATAATTTTATTTCGTTCAAACTTTGCTTGGCTTGCTGATAGACGAAAAAAGCCGTTTCATCACTCCAGTCTGTGCTCCAAGTTGGAAGTTCTGCAACACAAATAATACAGGGTAAACAGAAAATTACAGAGTAAAAATGAATCTGTTTGTCCAGATGAAACCGTACCATTCATAGTCCATTGAAGATTTTTCGTAAAATATTTCTGTGACCATAATCTAACTTAAACTGGCATAAAAAGTAGTGATAATAATGTCTTATCCTCTCATCTGAGACGGCTTTAACAGCTGTATTCAAGTGCACACTTTTGTATAAGTACACATACCAATAGGCTTTTGCTTGAAGAAAGATATTCCGTGTTTACCCAGGTATTTTTCACTTCAAATGAAAATTATCGATAAAACTTACATACAGCACTATTGTTTACATACGTATAAGGGTATGTATTATTTTACCCGAAATACCAAGTTTTCAATGAAACTTACGATTAACATGGTTATAACACGCAGTAATTAAGTATATTTTTTACTTACCGATCTTCGAACGGTGGAAATCTTGCCATGAATAGTCTTTTTTGACCGTCCATTCGACACGTTTTCATTCTGCAGATTTCGCACTTTTACCTTTTCAATCCACTCATTTTTGCAATTGTGATTGTCTTGTGTACCTTCTAGACGACCACTACACCCAAAGAATGCAAATTATTAGATTATTTGTGAAATTTGAATTATTTGAAAAGATCGCAGAACCTTGACAGAAGCCGACTACACAACAAAATAGAAACGTCATCTAACATGGCATGGCGGACAAAAATGGCAGCTGAAGTACAACCCGCCTAAATTCGATTGTCGCCAATTATCTAATGCTTTGTAGGTTTCAACGTTCTTTCAAACTTAGATAGGTAAAAAATTCACCCCCGTTTCATACAACCGTTGTCGATCGTTTTTTACCTTGAGAGTTGCGCGAGGCTGTACCGGATTTCCATATTCTAGCGGCGGTTCGACGCCGCAACGGGCCTCTAGTAATATTATAATTGCCTAAAAGCAAGGCACAAAATAATTGAAATACAACCTTTACCGTCAACGGAACGTAAAACGTCATCTTGATGTCTAACATGACACCACTATAACATTAGACACAAACATTACACGTACCTACCTAAACAAATTCTATAACATATTTTTTTTAAATAAGTTTTGTCTTCATTTCAGGAACAATGAGCGGAAGGTCGCGCAAGCGGGCGCGTACGCTGTCGCCGCCCGTTCGCCCAAACAACCCCGCGCCAGTTCCCGGACCCAGCCGTCCCAGGATGAGCCGAAGGGATGAGGAGATAGTGCGCCTCATCTGGCAGCACCTTATCTCCATTGGCCTCGAGTGAGTACCCGGCTCTCAAGTCCTCAACTTTATTTCATTGCATATCTACATTTTGCATAGGTATTCAAACGGGTCTTTAAATGCTAAAATGAGCATATTCACTTTTTCATAACTCACAAGTCGTACAACCATAAACATACTGAAGTAGGTATCAGTTAAACCATAATAAACACAACTTACTAATTCACAGTAAATTCAAATAAAACAAGTTAACTTAGCTTGCATACTATACAACCACACGTTATAATATAACTAGGTCTACCATGAGTGGTCAAACTATAACTTGTGAAAATAATCAAATGACTTTCCAAATGCATGACAACTCAGTTTTTGTAAACAGCCATAAGAAGTGATATTTTCCCATATTAACCCATTTTCATTAATTTCTTTTTTTTATCCGTTGGGCTGGTAATCATTTCATGACATTTCCATATAAAAATGTACTGCAAGTAACACTATTGACTGTAAAATCAACACAATACCGTAATTGGTTTCATATCAGGCGCTCACTTTTCAAACATCATGTTGATCATGTCATGATCAATAATCCATGTGAAACATAGGATCTTAATGGAAATCATAATAAAACTTTGGCAAAACTTAATAGGCTCAACTCGCTCTGTTGCCAAATACTGTATGGTTCACTTTACTATTCAAGTATGTACTTATTTGGAATCAGTACTAAACAAATTCTAAGCATTTAACAAACTCACATACAAAACACAAGTTTCATCACTTGCACCCAATATTCCAATGCCCAATTGCAATAGATATTGTAAATAATGTGTGAACAAATGTCTTATAGTTGACGTTTTCTTTGTCCCAAATTAAACTGAGTATTTCACATACAGACACACACACATCACAAGCTACATTTCATTTGTTATATCATTAGTGCATTTTGATCACATTCTCACACACTTACAATAGGTATAAATGTAAACTGTTACAAAACTCACCATGGTCACAATGTCATACTGACAATATTTACCCAACATAATATTAGTTCTTACCAGTTGTTATTTATTATAACCTTAGCTGAACACCAGTTGAAGAAACTGTTAATCATCCCATTGCCACTATATCTCCAATAGCAAACCACATTTTTGTCATTTTTGTCTGGACACCTTCGGTGACAATTCTCATCATCTTATTTCCTGGATCTGTTCACATTGAATATCTGTATTCTAACACCAATTTAGGAAATTAGGTAACCATCTGAAATCATAATATATGATTAAAATCACTATTTATTTCCATAAAATATGCTTGCTTGCATAGTTAAACGGAGGGTGTTCTGATTGCTGACAGCACACCTTACTCTTGTTGATATCCAACTTATCATAATAATCACCTGACATCCTGTTTATCTGTACAACTTTAGCATACCAACACAATAGAAGCAATATATTATAATACTGTTAGTCAAATAGGTATTTTTTATATAACTCTTGTTTCGACTTTGAACCACTTTTCATCAATCGTGATATGTTTCCAAATTCCTCTGTACAGTTTAAATATCCATGTACATTACTCCTAGTGTATTCAATCAATGTTGTCATTTTACATTATATCTTGATAATATACCACCAGGTTTACTATAGGTACTTAATCCCATTTGTACGCAATACCATATTAACAATAATGGTTTTTATATAATATATTAGTTACTTGGGTAAGCAATATTAAATAAATGAATACTCATACCTGGATTTATCCACCATTTGCTTATTTACAATACAATGCAACTATTTACATCTGTGATACTTACTACAGATTTTCATTGACAAACATCCTGTCCAGGTTTCAAATAAAATATAATATTATATTCACCTGTGAAACTTAGAAGCAAAACCACACACCATACCAAGATAATGTTAGAAAATGCATACAAATTATGAAAACTTGCTGTGAAGCCCACATTAAACAGGTAATTAACAAACCCTGTCATAATAAAATCAATATGTCATATCATAGAACACTTAAGATGCAATTAGTACACCGCCAGGTTCTATGGCTTTAATTTTAATGTCACACTCAAAGACACAAAGTGATATTTCGGTAAGCCACATAAATGTACAGCTTATATTCATCGTAGAATCGGGTAGGTACCTTTCATCTAGAATAGTAGCGATGCACCCACAATATCCAAACAACTGTAAAATACCTTACCGATTTACAAGTACAATGATTGTTTGCGATTTTGAAGGACTTACCGCGTCATCGCCATCATTTTAGTACTTACACCACGTCTTAATTAAAGACTATCAAATAAATAACGTAAGCACCCGTTACATGTTGGTTATTCAACTTTACTTTACTCGTTATTTAATAAAACTATCCAATAAGTAGGGTCAAGGCAAGAACTATTATATTAATCTGTGTCAAGGCGGCAACAGTGGGTCACTTTTTTTGCAGATGTAATTTGATTTGGGTGAGTGTTGGAAAGATGTGAAAGGATCCGTGTTATAGTGTAATATTGATTATTCCAATCGATTTAGCTCGACAAGATAATATTTTGAAATTAAAAAAAACTACTTACTAGATCTCGTTCAAAACAATTTTCGTTGGTAGTTTTTATAGTAATGTACATCATATGTTTTTTTTAGATTTTTCATTTTCTTATTTTAGAAGTTAGAGGGGGGGGGACCAACTTTTTTCCACTTTGGAAGCGTCTGTCACGCAAACTATTCGGTTTAGAAAAAAAATATTTTAGAAACCTCGATATCATCTTTGAAGACCTATCCATAGATACCCCACACGTATGTGTCAGATGAAAAAAAAATTTTTGAGTTTCAGTTCTAAGTATGGGGAGCCCCCAATATTTATTATTATTTTTTTATTTTTGCGCCAAAATCTTAATGCGGTTCACAGAATACATCTACCTACCAAGTTTCAACACTATAGCTCTTATAGTTTCGGAAAAAAATGGCTGTGACATACGGACGGACAGACGGACAGACAGACAGACAGACAGACAGACAGACAGACATGACGAATCTATAAGGGTTCCGTTTTTTGCCATTTGGCTACGGAACCCTAAAAAACACTCGCAAAACGGGTTTGTTACATGGCTGACGCAGAGAAACTGGATGTGACCTGTATATATCGGGAGGGCTTCCGAAGAGTAAGAGAGACGGAAAGCTACCTATGATACTTTTGGAACAACGGCCATTGCGCCACTGTTGTCGCTATAGCCACTGTTGCCGCCTTAACCCTAGTGCCTTTATACAAATACGAAGTAAAACAAGAAGCAAAGCGTCATTCTTTTGTTTTACGAGACAATCAGGATTTCATATGAGAATCAATTTAGTTGACCGAACCAATATATTTTAGTATTGAACAATCATTGATCTTATCAAGAATCCGTGACGCTACGCAGCCAGTACGCGGTAATCTATCTGTCAGTGCGCTGGGTTGCCAGCTCCCTCAAGTACGTTCAGAAATACGGCTAACACTACGTAACAGATACCCCACTTGTTTGGACGGCAGGCGTTGCCACCGCTATCGATGCCCCCTCCCGCGGATGACGCAACGTCATTGGAATGTGCGCTAGGGTTGCCTCCGTTATGTAAACGCTAGCTTTTTCTCGTGCCTTCGCTCGTTTGGTCAACCAGTCTAGTCAGCAGAGGCGTGGCGTCCAGACAACCCGGTTCCCACTGGGTTGCCCACTTCAGGACGATTGAACACCATTCTCTACGTTCGGTTACCTTTGCATCCGACCGTTCCCTCTTTCCGCTTCTCTGCTTTCCGTTCTCCGCACGCCGCTCTCCGCTCACCGCACGCCGCTCTCCGCTCTCCGCAAGCCATTCTCTGTTTTCCGCACGCCGCTCTCCGCTCTTCGCACGCCGCCCTCCGCTCTCCGCACGCCGCACTCCACTCTCCGCTCTCCGCACGCGTTTCTCCGCTCTCCGATCGCCGCTCTCCGCCCTCCGCTCTTCCCTCTCCGCTCTTCCCTCTCCGCTCTTCCCTCTTCCCTCTTGTTACAGTAATACAAGATGGTTTTTTATAGTGCGGTACTCTAAGATGTTCTAGGCAGGGACTTAGACTTACAAAAAGTCTTATCTTATTTTTCCTAATATTAATGGAGAGAAAGTTAATCGAATTACCTAATTAATTGATTAAAAATTTATTCGCTAAAAATTAATCGACCATTAACTTAATCTTTCGAGATTAAATCAATCGGAACTCGTACGATTAGATTAACTAATCGTCAATTTTAATCGTTAATCGAGATTAAAAAAGTTAATCTTAATCGTTAATCGATTAACTTTTGCCCATCTCTGCTGGTAGCGCGGAAATCATGTTATTTCGGTTTAATTATTAAAATAATACAGATTTTGAAAATGTAAGATGTATACATTATAGTTAACATCTCGTTATGTTATTATTAAAAAAACTGATAACTTTCCCTGCAGTATTTATGACATACTAAGGGTTTATGTTGCTTTTTAGGGTTCCGTACCTCAAAAGGAAAAAACGGAACCCTTATAGGATCACTTTGTTGTCCGTCTGTCCGTCTGTCAAGACCCTTTTTCTCAGGAACGCGTGGACGTATGAAGCTGAAATTTATATCAATTACTCAGGTCTACTGTCCCTTGAAGCCGTGAAAAAATCAAACTTCTAAGCCAACGCAATCAAAAGATACAGCCGTTTATGCCGCAAATTTTCGACACTTGCAAGGGAATCAAAACCTACAGGGTGCTTCCCGTGAACTCAGAATCTTGAAATTTGGTACGAAGCAACGTCTTATAGCATAGATAAAGGAATAATTACGAAAACCATAAATTTATTTTTTAATACCTAACTTTGCACCTAATTTATATGGGGCGCTATACATACCAGGTGCAAACTTAACTTAACCACTTAGGGATGGAAAGTGTTTGTACGGAACCCTCGGTGCGCGAGTCCGACTCGCACTTGGCCGGTTTTTTTGAGGTAACTTTTAAAAAAAAAACTATCGTGGAAACTACAAGTAATCGTGTTTCTAAAACATAAGGAATAATAGAGTGAATCTTTAAATATTTTACTTATTGATTGTATAACTAAACATTCAGTAATAACAACACAGCATGGAATCAAACCAACACAATTAATTCGAAAAAAAACTAGGCGCCCCCATAAAGATTTTTAGAGAAATACCCAGACTTTAATAGTTACGCGTTAATAGTGCCCCAGTAAACGTTAATTCTTAAACAATATCTTTTATTCCGGAGAGTTTAATGTGTTCTGGAACAAATGAAATCATTTTCAATCGTCTTTGTAGCCGCAAAAACAATATGCCCGACTTTTATTTTTCTACATCGTACCTACAGCACAGGTTGCGCGGGAAACGTTAACTGTATGTACTGTACGCCGTCCGCTCGCCGCGAGGCGTGGCAGGCTGGCAGCCCACTGAAGTTTTGTCACGCGGGGTAGCCACTTAGAGATCGGAATGTTTCGCGCGGTCGAAACGCGTGGGGATAGCCTAACAGGGTGTAAATAAGGGTATTTCTTGAAAATATAATTTCATCTTTTTGATGTAGAATCGCTATAATAAGTAGTTGAATGCTTGTAATAAAAAACCGGCCAAGTGTGAGTCTGACTCGCGCACCGAGGGTTCCGTACAAACTTTCACTTAACCTATCTTAACTACCCTGTTAGGTTAAGTTTGCTGTTTTTTAGTATTTGTTCAGAAATACCTACATCATCAGTGAAAATATCAACTGTCTAGCTTTCACGCTTTATGAGATACAGCCTGGTGACAGACGGACAGTGTAGGCTTAGTAATAGGGTCCCGTTTTTGGGTACGGAACTCTAAAAATAACATAACACAATACGTTGAACAAACTTTTAGTTAATTTTGCAGTTCGCTGTTCAGCTTGCTATCGGTACGAAAAAATAAACAGTAAATATGTAACAAACAGTAGTGTGTGTTACGTATACCTCAGCATCTCTAGCACAACTGTGACCTCTTGAGTAATATATTCTTTGACTGTGACACGCAACTCTTTCTCGCGCGAGATACATTAGCTATCTCTCTCTGTGCAGTACTGTTAGAGAGTGACGGGTGACGCTATGTCGCGCAACAAGAGTCGCAACGCATAGTTATGCTAGACGGCAGTGTATGCATTATATTATGAGAAATGAAAAACAAAGTTAATGACAAAGAAATTCATTAAAACTTAGTTTAATTTAAGCTTCTTTGTAGAAATTGTTATATTTTCAGTTAAATATCAATACTATTATTTATGGTATAGCAGTATAGTGCTGCCATCTGTTAATCTGTTGCGTGTTGTATCGTATCTGTGTCCTTTTCGAATAAAGTCAGTACGTTTCTTGTCACCGTATCTGCTGTTTTATTAAAAGGTTATGTGCTCCAGCATATTAAGAATCGCGAGGTTTTCGAGTGTTTTAGCAAGAATTTCGGACTTAGTAATAGTAACGAGTGTTAAAAAGACTATTTCGAAACGCGATTGAACTGTGGTGACGGATTGTCATATTTATTCGCGTAGAAAAGTTGAAGTGTAAGACTGTTACAATGGCGGCCAATTACCTTATCAACGTACCTAAGTTAAAAGGACGCGAAAATTATAGCGAATGGTGTTTTGCGGCAGAGAATTTCCTAATCCTCGAAGGCATGGAACATTGTGTGAAGCCAGAACCGACGGTTGCAGTAGGAGCTGCTGATGATGCAAAAACAAAAGCTAAATTGATCATGACAATCGACTCGTCTTTGTTCGTACATATAAAGACAGTACAATCTTCGAAGGAATTGTGGGACAAATTGAAACAATTGTTCGACGACAACGGTTTTTCACGAAGAATAAGTCTACTTCGCAATTTGATTTCGATTCGCCGTGAAAATTGCAGCTCGATGACGTGTTATGTGACACAAATTATCGATACGGCACAAAAACTAAGCGGAACGGGCTTCGAAATTAACGATCAGTGGACAGGATCGTTGCTGTTGGCGGGATTGCCGGATCGTTTTTCACCTATGATCATGGCCATCGAGCATTCCGGGATTCCAATAACGGCTGATTCAATCAAAACAAAGTTATTAGACATGGAGGAGTCTTCAACGGAAGAAGATATGAACGAAGTTAGCGGCGCATTTGCCATTCGTTCAAAATTCAATGGAAAGAAAAATATGAATTTGTCTATGGCACGAAAGAATGTTGGCAGCAATGATCAGTCAAAGTCAAACGTCAAATCAGTGAAATGTTACCGATGTAAACAATTTGGCCATTACCGAAACCAATGTCCAAATACCGAAGCGATTTCGTCGAATTCTAACAATAAAACTCGAATGCAGTCTAATGCGTTTAGCGCAGTGTTCCTGAGTGGTAATTTTAACCGAAATGAATGGTACATCGACTCCGGCGCAAGCACACATTTAACAGCAAATGAGAGTTGGGTCAGGAATGCTTTAATGACAATCAGGGTGCGCTCAAGTTATCAGTTAATAATGTTTTTCACAAGCGCACAAAACATATAGATATCCGCTATCATTTCTGTCGAGAATGTGTAAGCAATAAGATTGTTGATTTTAAATATGTAGAGACAACAGAGATGCTTGCAGATATCTTAACTAAGAGCCTAAGCAGCAATAAACATCACTATTTGATGCAAAAATTAAGCATAGTTAATGTAAATAACTAGTTATGTAAATTTTTTAAGTATTGATATTAGTGGGGGTGTTATATTTTCAGTTAAATATCAATACTATTATTTATGGTATAGCAGTATAGTGCTGCCATCTGTTAATCTGTTGCGTGTTGTATCGTATCTGTGTCCTTTTCGAATAAAGTCAGTACGTTTCTTGTCACCGTATCTGCTGTTTTATTAAAAGAAATACTCACACACTGAGTTTCCAACAAAAACAATTAAATATCTTTATACATTGCCAACGAACTGCGATTTAGCTAACGTCCCGTCTCTCTGGTTAGACGCAGCGCCGCGCTCGTGATGGAGGAGTCGGGGCTGCACATGCACCCGGCGGCGGCCACGTTCAGCGCGCACGTGATGGAGGAGTCGGGGCTGCACATGCACCCGGCGGCGGCCACGTTCAGCGCGCACGTGATGGAGGAGTCGGGGCTGCACATGCACCCGGCGGCGGCCACGTTCAGCGCGCACGTGATGGAGGAGTCGGGGCTGCACATGCACCCGGCGGCGGCCACGTTCAGCGCGCTCGTGATGGAGGAGTCGGGGCTGCACATGCACCCGGCGGCGGCCACGTTCAGCGCGCACGTGATGGAGGAGTCGGGGCTGCACATGCACCCGGCGGCGGCCACGTTCAGCGCGCACGTGATGGAGGAGTCGGGGCTGCACATGCACCCGGCGGCGGCCACGTTCAGCGCGCACGTGATGGAGGAGTCGGGGCTGCACATGCACCCGGCGGCGGCCACGTTCAGCGCGCACGTGATGGAGGAGTCGGGGCTGCACATGCACCCGGCGGCGGCCACGTTCAGCGCGCACGTGATGGAGGAGTCGGGGCTGCACATGCACCCGGCGGCGGCCACGTTCAGCGCGCACGTGATGGAGGAGTCGGGGCTGCACATGCACCCGGCGGCGGCCACGTTCAGCGCGCACGTGATGGAGGAGTCGGGGCTGCACATGCACCCGGCGGCGGCCACGTTCAGCGCGCACGTGATGGAGGAGTCGGGGCTGCACATGCACCCGGCGGCGGCCACGTTCAGCGCGCACGTGATGGAGGAGTCGGGGCTGCACATGCACCCGGCGGCGGCCACGTTCAGCGCGCACGTGATGGAGGAGTCGGGGCTGCACATGCACCCGGCGGCGGCCACGTTCAGCGCGCACGTGATGGAGGAGTCGGGGCTGCACATGCACCCGGCGGCGGCCACGTTCAGCGCGCACGTGATGGAGGAGTCGGGGCTGCACATGCACCCGGCGGCGGCCACGTTCAGCGCGCACGTGATGGAGGAGTCGGGGCTGCACATGCACCCGGCGGCGGCCACGTTCAGCGCGCACGTGATGGAGGAGTCGGGGCTGCACATGCACCCGGCGGCGGCCACGTTCAGCGCGCACGTGATGGCCGGCGACTGGGTCGAGGCCGACCACGAGCTGCACGCGCTGCACGCGCTGCTGCAGGGCGACCAGCTCGCGCCGCACTCGCTCGCGGTCAGTCCTCCTGTCCCCTCCTGTCCCCTCCCCTCCCGTCCCGTGAGCGGTCACGGTGCTCTCCTAAATCTGCCACTTATAAAAATGTTTAAGTATTTTGAGATTTTTATGGGTTGTCAATTACAAAATGTAACCAATAACAAAGTCTAACATGACACCACTTCACCATTTGTAAACAAATTTTATATAGTTTTAGTAGCCATTTTTTTTTACATAATTTTTTTTGTAATTTCATAAATAATGACTGACAGGCCGCCGAGTAAGCGGTCCCGTACGCTGTCGCCGCCGTCCAACAGCAACGGTTGCGCTCGCAACGGCGCCCCGCCCGCGCCGGGTCCCAGCCGTCCCAGGCTGGGCCAGAGAGACCAGGAGATGGTGCGCCTTGTGGCGACCGCCTTATGAAGAGAGGTGGCAGCACCGCTGAATGAGTGCTTGTCAAATTAGACAGATTGTTTATGATACACAAAATAACTTGTTAGTACTTAAGACCAGATGGTAATTGTTGTGTTGTATGTCTATCAGAAGATTAAAGCCGACTGTTACATGTACACGTTTGTTTTCCTGACGTCCACGTATCGTCCCTGCATCATCACACCAAAGTGGTGACCCCCGACTCTTTGAATAGGAGTCGTCCGACCGTCCTGCGCGTGCGGCTACAAATAAGCGCACCTAATTTATATGGGGCGCTATACATACCAGGTGCAAACTTAACTTAACCACTTAGGGATGGAAAGTGTTTGTACGGAACCCTCGGTGCGCGAGTCCGACTCGCACTTGGCCGGTTTTTTTACCCCTTGGGTACGGAACCCTAAAAACAGGCAAAATTTCAATAGTTTTTTTTACTTTCATAAGAGATAACTCTGACCGCGAACGTGGCAGAAGCGTTGGAAGACCGCAAGCCAGATGGTCCGACGATATTAAAAAGACGGCAGGGCCGACCTGGAGTTGGATCGCCGCGTCAAGATCAGCTTGGAAATTCATTCAAGAGGCATATGTCCAACAGTGGACGTAGTGATTATATGCTCTTTGAGTGGACGCATATGTTGGCGACTGGCTGAGATGCCACCTCTTTTTATGTATATTTTACATGTCAGTTTTTAAATTATTATGACTGATATTTGCTTATCAGTTCTGTGTGTGTCTGTTTGCCTTGTAAATAGTTGTTTTTGCTATCCTTTTAAGTAATTAAATTTATTATATCTTTACTACAGTGTTTCTATCATTCTCGCCAATAATAACATCATACAGTCCATTGCTCATCAACATTTTTGGTATATGCTGAGAAGAAGAGATATAACTCTTAATTGTTATTTATAAACAAGCCTTACTTAACGTTCTGTCACACATATTAAGAGGCTTTATCCTTTTTAAAATTTATTTTTTTCATATTATTTCAAATATATATTGATAACTAGCTGTGCCCCGCGGTGTTACCCTCTCATCCCACGGGAACACTAAATTTATTCGGGATGAAAGTATCCTATGTCCTTTCCCGGGTCTCAAACTATCTCCATATACCAAATTTCATCTAAGTCGGTTCAGCGGTTTTAGCGTGAAGAGGTAACAGACAGACAGACAGACAGACACACTTTCGCATTTATAATATTAGTATGGATTAGTATGTAGGTAATAGGATTTAATTAGGATTTCAACCAACTTTTTGAAGTGAATAATACTTTTCCCCTAGTTCTAGGTAGTGACAAAGCTATTTCATGCTTTTATTGCGTGCAGTCGAAAATAAGTTGAAAAAACTAATATTCTGCGTGAATTTTGTCAATTTCGAGTCGTTTTTGAAACAAAAATTATCAATGAAAAGTTCAAACTGTAGCTATGTAGGTATCAAATATATACCAATAAATCCCAATAGCCCTGTTCTAAGTAGTAACATCAATAATATGTTAAGAAACATGTTTGGTCATAGAAAAAATGCCTAAAACAATCAGCTTTTAAAAGGAATAAGGCCTCTTAATTTGATGGATAGAATCGGAAAGCAACTGCGCAACACAGCGTAAACCGCTGTGTTAATTTTGACACAGTAAACAATAAAATTACTCAACAATCTTCTATAACCAAATGAACCTAACCTTGAAATCATCATAATCATCATCAGCCAAAAGACGTCGACTGCGGGACCTAGGCCTCCCCCAGAGAACGCCACCATGACCGGTCCTGTGCCGCCCGCTTCCAGCAGACTCCAGCGACCTTCGCCAGGTCATCAGTCCACCTTGTGGGGGGGCCTACGTTCTACGACCGATGTGCCCTGTCCATTGCTACTTAAGTTTTGCTATCCTTCGGGCTATGTCGGTTACCTATACATATTTGAAGACAATAAGTAATAAACCGAAACTATTGGCGTTTATAAAGAAGATAAAGCCGAAATAATCTTGTTCGGATCCCATCGTCCAATAACTTCCAAAGCAAGTGTTATGGAAAATACTTCCGAGTGGCCAACTAATCCTTCCCAGAATGCCATTCTCCCACATTCACATCGAATGTGTCAAGTAGTTTCAAATACAAATATTAATATAACAGTGCTTAAGAAAAACTCAACGATAAAATGTACACAACGATAATACAAATTACGGCCATATTAATTTTAATTTTTAATATGTGTGCTTCTCTCGTATTTATTTGGTTTGGATTTGAGTGTGTTATGTTTTAAATTTGATGTGTTAAGTAGAAGGCAAAATTAAATATGATTATTTTTTTGTTTTAATTGTTTTTCTTGAATCTTGCATTTTCCTCGCTGTAGTGAGGTGAAAAGTTGTGTGTTCCACATGGCTGCAAAATTATTTAGCTTCTCGTGTCTTGAAAGCCTCGCTACGCTCAGCTTTCAATTTCAACACTCACGCCAAATAACAACTTTGCAGCCTTGCATAACAAATAACTATTAATACTAGATTATTTACAAGTGTTCATGCAAGCAAGCATGTAAGCATTTTGACGCTCCGCTATACGTGGTCATAATACAAACCTAACCTAACCTACAGTTTTCGGTTTTTGAGCCATGTTCCATTTTGTCGCAGTCTCCTTATAAAATATAGGATTGTGGAGTTTATGAGTACAAACCAGTCTGCTTAAAAAAATTATGACAGTGAAAAATAGGATCAAAACCAGTTATGATGAATAAGTGTATGAAAATAAAAAGTAGTATTAGAGATATTTATGAGAATTGACAATATGATTTTTAATGGTTCGGAGTTATGATCGGTAGTATTAGTGACTAAGTATAAATAGTGACTATTATGATAAAAAATTGTATGAGTAACATTTTCGGAGTTCCAATAATCGGGGTTGAAAAATTATGTGAACTTTGGCGCACCCCATACAGAGATTTAGGTTCAAGTCTCTGCTGTGGACATTTGCGAAATTAAGGATTCTAGGGCCTAATTTTCTGATTAAATGCCTGTGAGAATAAAGACCGTTCCCTAGTCTATAATCCGATGTAATAGCAATATAACCTGGATTTACAAGCTCCTAACTTTTGACCACAGGAGGGACGACTTTTGTTTTTTGAACTCTGTATGACCCTCTAATAATTCAAAAGACATATGAAAAACCTGTCAAACACTTCGCTACCGTAGCTCCAGGTAGACCTGAAGAATTTTTCAAAATTCGTCCCCTAAGGGGGTCCAATTGGGGTTGAAAGTTTTTATGGAAATCGTGTAATTTTTGAGTAGGTAAGAGATTTTTGAGTTAGAACTTTGTTTACAGATTCTCTATCAATGTGAAAGTATATGTGAGGTAATATTTTCGGGAACGAACTCTGCTCTGCATTTATTTTTGGAAATTAATCTTCTAAAAGGGTTAAATTTAAGGCGATTAGATGGTAAAACTTTGTATGAAAAACGTTAGATCCTCTACATTAGAGCATTATTGTCTCAATTAGTAATATAATTGTAATTAATTGAGAATACTGATTTAAACGGTATCCGGAATTCCTATCCTTAGAGGATTAAACGGAAAGCCAAGGTTTGTATGAGAAATGTATTATTTTTTGAGTAAGACTCGAGTAACAACGCAAATTTCAACGTCTTTAAAAATAAGAAAACTCGTGTTATTATAAGTTTTGTTAACTTTCCATGAGGTCCGACGACGAACTATGACGAACAAGTGTTAGGTATCTTGCGATCACAACGCACCTAGATTAGTGTCTTTAAATTAGAGTCGCCATTAGATACTACGATTGTCAATAAAGTAGGACGATTCAAAGTTTTATTTAGGTAATACGACGAAGACAGAAAAATTAAGAACATTTTGATGGGAACAAGGTATGAGTATAGGTTTTAAGAAACAATAAAACGGTAGGAAGTTACACAGACACGTTTCCAGACCTGTGCGAGAGAAGCCGCGGGCAAAAGCTAGGAACTAATAAATATTCTACACAAAACTATCCAGAACAATACATTCAATAAGGAACTTTTTATGAGTCGCAAAATTTGACACTCGTGCGATTCAGTTTCGTCTCAAGTGACACATCGTGGTACGAAAAGTACTTTAAATGAAATGAGAGAATGAAATAGTTGAGACGCTCTTACTGAACTGCATCTGAACTGAGTCGTAAATACAATGTCATGGTATGAAATAGCGATATGTACAGTTCAGTTTAGGGCCTAAAGTGAGTCGCGTTAAGAGATCGTGGTAAGGCTCCTTATCAATCACAGTCATAAATATCATTTCCGGTGAAGGGCAATTAAATAAGTCATTGACAACAATTTCACTTGCTATCACGAAGAAGCCGACACCAAAATTGTTTTCCACATTTGTCAGTTGAACAGTAATTATCGCGTGCAGGTACATTGTACGGATTCTGATATACCTGTAATATTGTATATTGGATAGCAGGCCGTTTATTATGCAAATTAAATAAAAAAAAATAAACCCGTCATTACAAAGTTCAAAGATGTCGTCGGTACGAGAGAAATTACATGAATAAAAATTGTACAATTATGTTCATTACGGAGGTATTTCAGCAAAAAAAGTGGCATCAGAGCTGAATGTATCTGTAAGAACCGTTCAAAGAAACGGTTCAGAGAGACTGGCGGAATACGGCGACGGCCAGGAAGTGGACGTAAACCAGGTTTTGTGAACAAGAATTAGAGAAGAAAATTCTAGTAGCTTTGCAGAAAAAACCTACCCTTTCGGTACGAGATTTGGCAAAAAAATCCAAAACGTCTAAATCTACAGTGCAACGAGTAAAAAAACAAAATTCTATAAAAAAATTCAAACAAACGAAAGTACCTCTAGAAAACTTTATTTAAAAATGGTCAAGAAAAATTAATTGCATTGTTATGGATGATGAAACTAGAAAACTTTATTTAAAAATGGTCAAGAAAAATTATTGCATTGTTATGGATGATGAAACTTACTACAAACTAGACTTTAAATCACTTCCAGGACACCATTTTTATTCTGGGACTGATAGAAAGACTGTGTGATGAGTATAAGGTCATCAAAACGGATAAATTTGCAAAAAAGTTCTCGTATGGCAGGCATTCTGTTCATGTGGCAAACGTAGTACACCACATTTTGCAAAAGGAACGATAGACGGTGATATATATCTGAATGAGCGCCTTAAAAAACGATTATTGCCATTCATCAAGACACATACTACACCTGTCCTATTTTGGCCTGATTTGGCCACGTGTCACTACACAAAGAAAGCAATAAAGTGGTACAAAGAGATGAATGACGATTTTGTTGAAAAACAGCACAATCCGCCCAATTGGCCTGAGTTGCGACCCATTGAAAAATATTGGGCCCGCGTGAAACAGAAGTTGTTAAAACATAAAAGCAATGCCACTTCAGTTGAAAACTTCAAGCGGAAGTGGAACGAAGCTTCCAAATTAATCACTGATGATGATGTACAAAACTTAATGGCAGGGGTCAAGGTTAAAACTAAGAAGATTCTGGATGAATAAATCTTAAACTGATCATCATATGTAAATAAATATTATTTTTAGAGTTATCATTAAATGTCTATTGAAAAAATTGGTGAATTATATTATTAGATAAATATTTTTTACAAATTTATTTGCGACATATTTTTCTTTGAGAATGTGCACAGAGGAAAAACTTGGGCGTCTCGTCGAACCGAACGAACTCACGAAAATTCAGCCTGTTATTAATCACTGAAAAAAAAACAGGCGGTGGCTGCTGGACTATTTGTTGTTTGTAAATATCTTGAGGTTAGTTACAATGGAATATTAAAATCCTTTAAATGACAACATGTTTTTCATTTGAGTGTACATTTTTTGCCGTAAAACGATTCTGTCTAAAGCAGATTCTGTCCAATCAAGATTCTGCCGAAAACAGATTCTGCCGTACAGCGCTGGGCTGGAGGCCACTGAAGCGGAGCGGACACTTGCGGATTCGACAAAGCTCTTTTGTGACTGGTTGATACCGCACGTCTCCACTCTAAGACTGCCGGTATGCCTGCCTGCCAATACCAATCACATGTCTAGGGCTTGCAATCCGGATATCCGGATATTCGTTTTATCCGGATACCCGCGAATTTTTTTATCCGGTTAATTTTCTATACACTATTCGGATAATACGGATATTTCGGATAATTAAAATAAATTAATAACTATAATATATACTGCTCAAAGGTTAACTGGAAGAGATCCCTTATAGGGATAAGTTCGCCTTTGTACCTATATGTTAATTGTAATAGATGTATTTTTTAACTGTTTTTGTGTACAATAAAGCGTTTACTTACTTACTTAAATATAATTAATATACCAAGCCGTAGAAAGTATCATAATAAAGATTAAATACCTGAACAAGCTGGCTTTTTCAAAGGAAAAGGCACTAGAGAACAAATTGTAACCATCGAACAACTGATTCCTGAAGAAATCCTTCGAATTTAACACCCCCTTGATCTTGTGTTTTATAGACTACTTGGTCTGTCGATCAACAAATCTTTAGCAAAATTCATGGTTATAGATCGAACAAAGCCGCTAGAGCTCAGTGAGACGCTCGATCTCCAATATGAGAGCAGCTTTGTATACCTGGGCTCTACCAGAACGATGGCTCATGCGAATCAGATGTACGAAAGCGGATTAGCATGGCAAAAAGCGCGATGACAAGAGTAAACAGGATCTGGACAGATATATCAATCTTACTAAAAACCTAGAGGGCTCTGGTGTTTTCGATCTTCACCTACGGTGCGAAAACCTGGACCCTCAAAAAGGCAGATAGATCTCGCATTGACGCATTTGAAATGTGGTGCAGGAGCGGAATGTTACCAGTTCCTTGGACAGCCCACCGCACAAATATGTAAATTCTTCCAGAAGTGGGAGTCACCGTTAGGCTGACGACAATCTGTCTCCGCAGGATCTTCGATCACCTAGCTAGGAACAAAAATGACACCCTCGAAGTGCTCCTGATGACAGGGAAAGTACAGGGAAGGCAACCATGAGGAAGAAGCTCTATGCGCTGGACAGACAGAATCAAAATCAAACAAAATACGACTAAAAACTAAATTAAACTGATTAAAGTATAGAAGCAGATAGAATATAATTTTAAATATTGCAGAAGACAATAAAATACGTAAGCATCACACGTTTTTTATTGTCTTCTGCATTTTTTTTTCATGAACCACTACTCTGCTCCGAGATAACTGGTATATTGGAGATTTTATCTTAATGTTCAGTAGGTATATGTTATCTTCTCGCTGTAAAGTTTAAATTGTGATTGCAAATGTGATTAGATTTTTAATATTATGATAAAATAAAAACTACTCGTATTTTCCATTTACTTTTAAACCTTTACCGCATACGAAGCCATATATGGCAGATATGAACTTGGACCTTATTGGCACAGGTCAAAGTTCAAATTCAAACAATTTTTTTTTCTATATGCGGTAAAGGGTTGAGAACTTGTCTTTTCACTATTGTTTTTTCTTTTTGAATATTAATTGGCTAAAATCATTTGGTCAATTTCTTACTGTTAAATTGTATATTTTATCTATTAGTATATGATATAAAACCATACTACACTCATTTATTCGGCAGCAAAAATACGAAAATACCTATGTATAAACTGAAATTAAACAACAACGAAACAAGTACCTATACGTCACACTTACAATTAAAAAAGAGTACAGCGGCACTAAAACTAAAATAAATCACTACCTAGCGGCATGGTACATTAGTATCATCGAAATGTTAACCATATTTCGTGTTTTATTAAAAATAATATGAATATCCGTATTATCCGCTGTATCCGGATATCCGGATAGTAAATAATTTTAGTATTCGAAATATCCGGATACGAAAAATGGACGGGTATCGCAAGCCCTATTTCCAACCCTCTTGTTTTTTAGACCGAAGAATTAGTTTTGTCTGAGCTGAAATCCTAACTAAGCTCAATAAAGTTAGCCAACGTCAGATTACGATGATATTCAACTTCGGCCTTTTTTCGTTCCCTTATTGCATCAGTGCACTGTGAGTCCCACCACGGAGACGGAAGTTTGCCAGATGCAGCATTAAAGGGAAAAACCGACTCCGCACATTGATAATAGCATCCGAGAAGGCTAAGGCACACTCATCAATATTATCAGAAGAAATTTCCAACAGTAAAAGGAGAAAGAAGATTAAGCTTTTGTTTGAATTCATTCCAGTTAGCATTAAAAAGGATAAATTTGAGTAGGGGCTCGGGGGGGCTACATATATATTTAGAAAAGAGGGGAAAATCAATTGCAATAGGGAAATGGTCGCTTTCATTTCAAAAGACGAATTTAAAACCTGCCATGATAATTGTGAAGCTAGGCCAGGGGAACATAAAGAAAGGTCTAATTGCACTGTTCACCTCGTTCGGACGAGATCTTCTGGCGGCGGAACCAGTATTTAAAATGCATAATATCTGTCTAATATCTCGAGAAGCTGAAGTCCTGAATCATCAGTTTTGCCACTGCCCCACATTTGATGATGCCAGTTAAAATGACCCAGTATTAAAACCGGAGTGGGGAGAGATGATAACATTGACAGTAGATCGTTTAAAATATTTTTTGAAGGATGAGGGATATAAATGGATACAAAGGTAGCATTCGTTTGATTTGAATAGAAACTGCATGAAACCCTCCTTTATTAGCCGTTGTAATAATCTTATAAGACAAGGTATTTTTAACAAGAATTGCACTGCCAGCATATCCGTCAGGTTTCACGTCACGGATGCAGGTAAAACCTGGGATACTGAAATTGGAGTCCGGCTTGAGCCAATTTCAGATAGAGCAAATATCATGGGATTATATTTATTAGGGTCGTTCTCGCGAGTCGTTCAAATCACTGTTCCAGGCGGCAAATAGGTATAAATAACATTCTGATTTAGAATTGTTGTATGCAGTAAGTTTTGTCTCAAAAAGTACTAGAGGAGTATTTTGACTCATATGCCTGCACCTATTAATAAACACATGAGATCAAAAAAATACTGCAAAATCTCATTACCCTCTCGTTCCAAATTACAAACTAAAACATTGGTTGATGTATATAAACACTTCTATAAAATAATCTTCAAATTTTTAACAGCGATGTGATTAAGTAGCAATTTAGGCATAAAACTTCCGTGAAGCTAAAACTTTAAATTGTGAATAGGTCCTTCATTGAGTGGTGGCAGTAAGGGCATTATTCCAGCGCCGCACCTCCTCAGTATACCTACGTATCTGGTAGAGTGACGCCGTGCGCACCATTTACGAGAAATTTAAAATTTACGTTCACGAAACATAGTTTGTCACTGTGCTCATTACCTTCGGCCGTTTTATACAGTAAATACTAATTATAATTTTCTGTTTTATGTCTCATTTAATTGCTTCTTTGTAGAGAATTTAATAATATAAATATCACATTTTCAATTACGCTTGGTATTTAAATTTACCTAGACAAACCGTCAAAATCTTTCATCTCCATATCATTACCTTCCTTACCCTCCAATTTTTTGCCGAGTGATTTAAAAAAGTTTTTAGTAGTTAAGAATAGCATAATTCATGATTTTTACTAAACAGCACAAGAATGCTTTTACTAAACTGCACAAAAATGCATTTTACCCAGTAGGTTTGTGCCATAAGTACATGCTTACTTTGTCTCTTCTTTATACCCCGGGAAATAAATGGTGTTGGCAAACTAATTGATACTAAGTTTCTCCTTCATATACATATTATGACTATGGGGTATTGTAATAATGACATTGGTAAAATTTTAAAACCCTGTTTTTGGGATTGATTAAAAGCAGTACTTAATTATTTTACGATAAAAAAAAGAAGCCAATAGGGGAAGAATAATTAGACATCGCAATAAACAAGAATACTTAAGTATAAAAAATATCTCATATAATATAAAAATAAAAGAAGGTTTCTCTTAAGAAAGAAAGAAAATACAATTTATAAAAAAGGAGAACGACAAATTCAAAGCCTTTTTGTTTGAAATCTCGCCTCCAGTCCAATGACACGACCTGTTAGTGAAATACGAAGGCAATAAATCTGGGGGCACCAGCACCTGTTATATCAATCCTTTAGCTATAAATAATACAAAAACTCTTGGTGGCATGCGCAAATTACTCAGAATAAATCGGGATCAATACATGAAATTAATCAATTGTATCAGTGCTTTGCAGAAATCGCATTAAATGAATGAAAAAATACGCCAGTATGTATAAAGAGTTAGCACTAATTGACTGGCACGTTGTTATATGGCGGATTAGCAAAGCAATATTATATTATTATTTTTATTTAAATAACCAAAAATGTTAAGGTTAATCAGCAAATTGCATAAAGAGAAAACTGCGTTTAGAAAGCGAAGAAAAACATTAGAGGAGCAAGAAAAGCAGGTAAGTACAAAAAACAATTGAAGCTAGCGTGGAAAAAAGAACGATTTACTAAAAGATATACCGAAAGAAAAATATCATTGAGCTATTATTTAATGAAAGTATTAGTAAAGGATTAAGTCAGAAATATGAATCGCTGGACAAACATGATACTCTAGCTAGACTGAAAAAAATTTTTTTGTTCTATGTATATTATAAAAAAAAAAATTTTTAAATGCTTAGTGCTAGATTGATCTTTTACGTTTTAATAAATATATTTTTTGGAAGAATGTTTAATGCTAAGAAGCATTTTATCTTTTGGTGACATCTTATGTTTTAATAAAGATATTATTCTTAGAATGTTTAATGCCAAGATTATTTTATCTTTTGTGGATATCATAATGTATTTTCGCATAAAAAAAAATTGAATGTTTCATGCTAAGCATCCTATTTTTGCTGAATATTTTAAATTATGAATCCTGAAAATTTCTAAAACATGTTTTATTTTATAAAAACATTACCTACTTCAAACCATAATCAGTAATTTTAGATATGTTTTATCACCCTAATATTAGTCAAATTATACAAAACTTATGAAAATCACATTACCATCCATACGCACTCATTACCATCTTGCCATATTTCATTACCATCCAAGCACTCATTATTTTCCATGTAAGGTGCTTTGGGGTATATTCGACATATTTTTAGGCGAGTGTAGAGTATGTTAGGGTTTGGGCTCGTAAGTAAGAATATAAGAAGTATTCCTTCCAGTAATGAGATCTTTACGAAATTGGATATATTCATCAACGCTTTGTGAAAATAGCGTTGTAATATGTTGCTTGAATTTGGGAATAAATGTAAATAAAAAAAAAATATTTTGAATACCATTTCTTAAGGAGTCGCTAATTTCGAAGGTTTGTAGAAATGGTTTTTATGCAATATGAGTTTAAGAATCATATTTCTGTTTAGTTCTAATTTACCCCCTCAAAAAATCCCGCTGATTCACGGTAAAGAACTTTTTTTTTGTATAACTCACAAATTATTTTCGAATTTCCCCCGCACGAATTCATTGTTTTTTATAAAATAATGTTTCTTTTATATGTTTAATAATCTAGAAATTTGCATTTAGAGAATTCATAACTCATTTATGAAGAAAATATTAGTCTAACTCTGATAATTAAACAATATTAAACAATTCAAATAAAAAACGGCATTTCTAAAAAAAGTCAAAATTTACAAAATCTGAACGACTCGCGAGAACGACCCATTAATTAAATAATTTTTTATTAAGAACACTACGACACGACTGTTCCATTGGATTGGAGCACCACCTGGTCCATTATCGAAGGATGAAATAAGTGAGGAGATCAGAGGGGCAACGTGGGACATCGTATTAATGGAAGAAGATGGATTGACTTTTGAAATGACAGTAAGCAACTGGATGAAAATTGCGATTATACTGTGATCAGTCATCGAATTCATTGTTTTTTTATAAAATAATGTTTCTTTTATATGTTTAATAATCTAGAAATTTGCATTTAGAGAAATCATAACTCATTTATGAAGAAAACATTAGTCTAACTCTGATAATGGACTGGAAAACCTAGTTTGGGATTATTTCGAAAGTACATTTTTTCGAATTTCACCCGTGGGATGAATTCGATTGCTTTTTTAAACTACAGATGGACCGTTAAACCGTTATGCTGTACTCATTATTACGACAAAAATGACAATGTAACGTAAAAACAAACGAACAATGATTTAACTTAGCAGGTTCCCGAGTTATGTGGTATGGGGTAATTTCAAAACTCCTCATAAGGCACTAAATCGCACTTATTTTATTTAATCGACCGCAACACACGTGCGCTCACGACTAGCGACACGAAGTGAACTGAAGCGGGGAGCAGATAAACATGGCGTCTTGACAAGCGTTGCAAGCGTAGTAATTGTTCCCGGTTTAGAAGATATGTGTGATTTTCGAGTTATCCCCATTTTCGACTTTACCCCAAAGCACCTTATAATAAAACCGTACATTGCACAAGGGTGCCTTTTGTTTTATATTATTCTATGAGAGTATATGAACCATATTAAACAATTCAAATAAAAAACGGCATTTCTAAAAAAAGTCAAAATTTACAAAATCTGAACGACTCGCGAGAACGACCCATTAATTAAATAAATTTTTATTAAGAACACTACGACTGTTCCATTGGAGCACCACCTGGTCCATTATCGAAGGATGAAATAAGTGAGGAGATCAGAGGGGCAACGTGGGACATCGTATTAATGGAAGAAGATGGATTGACTTTTGAAATGACAGTAAGCAACTGGATGAAAATTGCGATTATACTGTGATCAGTCATCGAATTCATTGTTTTTTTATAAAATAATGTTTCTTTTATATGTTTAATAATCTAGAAATTTGCATTTAGAGAAATCATAACTCATTTATGAAGAAAACATTAGTCTAACTCTGATAATGGACTGGAAAACCTAGTTTGGGATTATTTCGAAAGTACATTTTTTCGAATTTCACCTGTGGGATAAATTCGATTGCTTTTTTTAAACTACAGATGGACCGTTATGCTATACTCATTATTACGACAAAAATGACAATGTAACGTAAAAACAAACGAACAATGATTTAACTTAGCAGGTTCCCGAGTTATGTGGTATGGGGTAATTTCAAAACTCCTCATAAGGCACTAAATCGCACTTTTTTTATTTAATCGACCGCAACACACGTGCGCTCACGACTAGCGACACGAAGTGAACTGAAGCGGGGAGCAGATAAACATGGCGTCTTGACAAGCGTTGCAAGCGTAGTAATTGTTCCCGGTTTAGTAGATATGTGTGATTTTCGAGTTATCCCCATTTTCGACTTTACCCCAAAGCACCTTATAATAAAACCGTACATTGCACAAGGGTGCCTTTTGTTTTATATTATTCTATGAGAGTATATGAACCATATTAAACAATTCAAATAAAAAACGGCATTTCTAAAAAAAGTCAAAATTTACAAAATCTGAACGACTCGCGAGAACGACCCATTAATTAAATAAATTTTTATTAAGAACACTACGACTGTTCCATTGGAGCACCACCTGGTCCATTATCGAAGGATGAAATAAGTGAGGAGATCAGAGGGGCAACGTGGGACATCGTATTAATGGAAGAAGATGGATTGACTTTTGAAATGACAGTAAGCAACTGGATGAAAATTGCGATTATACTGTGATCAGTCATCGAATTCATTGTTTTTTTATAAAATAATGTTTCTTTTATATGTTTAATAATCTAGAAATTTGCATTTAGAGAAATCATAACTCATTTATGAAGAAAACATTAGTCTAACTCTGATAATGGACTGGAAAACCTAGTTTGGGATTATTTCGAAAGTACATTTTTTCGAATTTCACCTGTGGGATAAATTCGATTGCTTTTTTTAAACTACAGATGGACCGTTATGCTATACTCATTATTACGACAAAAATGACAATGTAACGTAAAAACAAACGAACAATGATTTAACTTAGCAGGTTCCCGAGTTATGTGGTATGGGGTAATTTCAAAACTCCTCATAAGGCACTAAATCGCACTTTTTTTATTTAATCGACCGCAACACACGTGCGCTCACGACTAGCGACACGAAGTGAACTGAAGCGGGGAGCAGATAAACATGGCGTCTTGACAAGCGTTGCAAGCGTAGTAATTGTTCCCGGTTTAGTAGATATGTGTGATTTTCGAGTTATCCCCATTTTCGACTTTACCCCAAAGCACCTTATAATAAAACCGTACATTGCACAAGGGTGCCTTTTGTTTTATATTATTCTATGAGAGTATATGAACCATATTAAACAATTCAAATAAAAAACGGCATTTCTAAAAAAAGTCAAAATTTACAAAATCTGAACGACTCGCGAGAACGACCCATTAATTAAATAAATTTTTATTAAGAACACTACGACACGACTGTTCCATTGGATTGGAGCACCACCTGGTCCATTATCGAAGGATGAAATAAGTGAGGAGATCAGAGGGGCAACGTGGGACATCGTATTAATGGAAGAAGATGGATTGACTTTTGAAATGACAGTAAGCAACTGGATGAAAATTGCGATTATACGTTCAATTGAAGAGGAGGATTATTTGATGCAGCACCAATAGGCGGAGGAGCGAGATCTTCATTTAGAAGCTTCATGTGAGCTGCTTTATCATAACCTTTACGGGCGAGATTTTATTGAAACCGTTTTTTTATACGATGTTGAAGCTGAAAGAGGAGCAGCCGATTTTTTGATGTTACATTGTCAGATGAATTCGGGACAGGATTTGGATGCTTTACATTGCTGTTTTAGCGTACATTGATGCACTTTTGCTAACTGCTACTAAAGCTTCATAAATATGGACCAAAATAAAATTGCCGCCACTCAACCGCTACTAAGGCCCAGGAAAAAGAATCTAGACAATAATAATGCACCGCACAGCGATGATGAAGGTCAAAGCAAGCACTTAAAAGCACTTCAAAAAATTTCCGAAAGCGACAAATTAATCCATAACCTCAGAAAAGAGAACGCTAAACTGAAGGACGAAATTAAAAAAAATAATAGCAGTATTAAAATAGTTCAATCGGAAGAGATTTTAAACGAAAATAAATTACTGAAACAATTACTCCATGAAAAAGAGCAATACTGCCTGAAGTTAGAAGATACTATTGCTAAAAATATAAATAACAGTATTATTGGTAGCCTTGAGAACGACACGGAAATTTTAACACCTCTTAAAAGTAAAATAGAAAGGAGTGAAAAAGAAAATTTTAATTTAGCATTAAGAATAGAAGAACTAGAAGGTGAAAATAAACAACTCTGCGATCTGATAACATCAAATGGAACTGGCATGACGGAAATCAAAGAGAACTCTAAGCCATACTTAGAGTTAAAAAACGAAATCACACTTTATAAGAAAAAAGTTAAAAAATTAACACAGAGACTGAGTAAGTTACTTACAGAATACAATAACTTAAACAACAAATTCAAAGCGCAGGTAAACCAGGCATGCTCAATTAAAACGCTGCACAAGAAAGTAAATGCACTACAAGAAAACATAAATAACATATTGAAATCTGAAGAAAAATCTAGTATAATCAGCATAGAACCAAACATTACAGTAAAGGGAAGTAATCAAACTGCTGCACATAGCGTAAGCGATGTTTTTTGTACTCCACAACAGACCACTGCTGATGCGAAACCCAAACTCTTACTCCTCTCCGACTTCCACGGAACTGAAATTATATCTATGCTTTCACAAATACGACGTCGAGACTATAACTTTGAGTCGGATATTATAATCACCGGGACTTCAGATCGAGTTCTCAGCAATATAACAGAAAAAACCAAGGTCTTCACAAAAAAGGATTGTGTAGTTATAATGTGTGGCGGTAGTGACTAATTTTTATTTGCCTACTAAAACAGTCGATATTATTGAAAAAAGTGTCAAAATTTTAGCTCATACTAACGTTATTGTCTGTAACGTGCCTTTAAGTATTGATCAGAATTCAATGTATTTCAACATTGACTAATAAATAATACCTCAATGTATTTCAATCATTTTATTAATAAGCTCAACATAGAACTATATAAACGTCTTGAGGGCTATGAGTTTGTACATTTATGTGATATTGATCGTTTTATCGATATTCCTGACTACAAATCTGATGGGTACAAATTTACCGCTAGGGGGAAATATAAAGTAGCAACTGCCATTAACGCTAAATAGTTTATCTTTTTTATAAATAATCTCAGTAACTGTGAAGGGCTAATGTTAATGCATTTAAACATCAATAGACTTAGAAATAAACTTTTAAGCTTAGAAGCATTTATTGCATGTGTTTTACCTCAGAAACCTATCATCATATTTATAACTGAATCGTGGCTTGAGCCAGATGAATACAAAACTATTTCATTACCTGGGTATATTACAGCGACTCAATCATCTCGTGCATTCACAAAAGGCGGTGGCACAATAATTTTTATTAGGGATGATTATGCCGACAGGTTTAAAGAGGTAAATGTTGATGAATTTTCCAGTGAATCTGTATTTGAGATCAGTGCTTTAAACTTCGAGATAACCCATTCAAAAACTATTCATTTTATAGTGCTATACAGAAGCCCGAATTCCAACTTTAATATTTTTATCGATAAATTAGATCAATATCTTAATCACCTAAAGAACAGATCTGTACTGATTGCTGGCGATTTTAATGTTGATTTTGCTGATAAGGAGGACAGTAGAACCAAATCACTAAAACGGGTACTACTTGAACATAATTTGCAGTATATAATTACTGAATCAACTCGTATCACGGACTCTACCTCAACTAGCATAGACAACTTTGTTACCAATATTGTGGATTATACTGATGTAGCGGTCGTTCCTTGTACATTTTCTGACCATGATGCCCAAGTTATGACAATTATAACTCCAATCACATCTCATATATGTAAGAAAGGTATCTCGAAATATGTTTATAAAAGGGTTTTTAGCAAACAAGCTACTAATAGCTTCAGAGATGACCTTGCAAAAATTGATTGGAGTGGAATATTTCTTGACTATGATTGTAATATCAAAGTTAATGTATTTTATGAGGTGTTTTTAAACTTAGTAAATAAGCATTTTCCAACAAAAAAAATATTACTTAAACCGACCCGAAAAACATGGCTCTCTAAAGGAATTAAAACATCTAGTATCAATAAGCGAAAGCTATACTTACTATCAAGACGTACGAAAGATGATAGACTAAAAGTGTATTTTAATCTATATAAAAAAATATTCCGAACAACATTAATAACAGCAAAAAAATTGGATATACGGAAGACTATTGCAACAGCAAAAAATAAATCACGCGCTGTATGGAAAATGGTTAATGAAATTACAGGCAGAAAAGGGAATTCTACTAAAAACCACAAAATTAAATTAAAAATTAAAAACAATTTGATTGAAAATAGACAGGCTGTAGCGAATGCTTTCAATGATTTTTTTGTTAACGTTGGTAAAAGCGCACGTCATGAAAGCAACACACAATTTATGAGATTTTTAAAAATTGCGATTAAAAATAAAAACATAAAATCTATATTTCTCGACCCTATCATTGAACCAGAAGTAATACGCGTAGCAAAAAATCTTAAAAACAGTAGCTCTTATGGTCCTGATGACATAAATACATCAATAATAAAAAATAACATTGACTTACTCTGCATTCCTTTATGTATTATTTACAATGACTGTTTCCTCGAGGGAACCTTTCCCACTTTATTTAAGAGAGCTAAAGTTATTCCAGTACATAAGAAAGGATGTAGATCAGACATTAATAACTTTCGGCCAATATCACTACTTTCTGTTTTGTCGAAAATCATGGAGAAGTGCTTATATGCTAGGCTGGAGAGGCATCTCGAAAGAAATGATCTTTTCTCTCGGTACCAATATGGCTTCAGGAGTTCGAAGAACACCACTAACACTGTGATTGATTTAGTCATAGAAGTTATGCAAGCTCTTAATGATGGACGCTGCTGTGGGGGAGTGTTTTGTGATCTTACCAAGGCATTCGACTGTGTTGATCACGAAATACTCCTCACTAAATTGGAGTACTACGGTATACGCGGAACAGCTTGGAATCTCCTGAAGTCATACCTTACTATGCGTACTCAATATGTCGAGATTAGGGGCGATAACAGTGAATGTCCGGTTAAATCGATAGAAAGGACCATAAGATACGGTGTTCCGCAAGGATCTGTGCTGGGTCCTCTTCTTTTCATCATATTTATTAATGATCTACCACTAAATATTACTTGCGGAACCCCGTATCTTTATGCCGATAACACGAGTGTCGTACTGAAATGTAAAACTGAAGCTGATTTAGACACGCATATGCAGGAGTGTTGGTCACAATTGTCTACCTGGTTTAACTCAAACGGGCTAAAAGTTAATTGTACGAAAAGTTTTTACATGGTTTTCCGCCGTGGAGTTAATAGTCCCGATACTGTCTGTAGTATTCCCATTGAAAAGTCGAACTGCGTGCGATTTTTTGGCGTTGAGTTACATCCCTTTTTAAGATGGCACCAACAGATTGACCAATTAACAAATAAATTAGCTACGGCTTGCTACGCCCTAAAAAGTCTAGCGAGTACAGCAGACAGATCCACACTAAAACTGTTTATTATGCATACTTTGAAAGTGTAATGAGGTACTGCATTGAGGTTTGGGGAAACTGCACAAACATTGGTACGGTGCTCTTAAAACAAAAAAAAGCCCTCCGATTTCTTACGGGGTGTCCACATGTACCTGTTACTCACAGATCCATGTTTGTAGAACACAAAATTATGACTGTTGTGTCCTTATATTTGTACTGTGTCTGCTTGTATGTATTTAAAAATAAAGACCAACTAAAAGTCTCTAGACAAAACACATACAAACTCCTTAGAAATAAAAATGAATTTTCAGTACCCAAGAGTAATTTTAAATATTTTGACAAATCTTTAAACAGTACTGCAATTAGAGCTTATAATAAATTGGACATTAGTATTAAGGAATGTAGTAGCTAGCTACAGAATATTTGAACGAAAATTAAGAGATTATTTTACAAGTAGACCTTTCTATTCAATTAAGGAATTTTATGCTAGAGCGCTAGATTAATTTTAAATAAGTATTCAATATTATTATTTTAATTTATCCTCGTCCTGCCCAGTGTTCTCAATAAAGAACACATTGGACTTAGTGGGTCCTGCCCAAAGTTTTTTATTTATACTTCAGGATTCTGCCCAACGTTCTCAATTAATCACATATTCAAATTTGGCGCCTGGAGTCTAAAATTTTCGTGATTTGCGGTTTTATTTGCTTGTTTCTGATTGGTAAGAGTATTGGCCAATACTTGGTCAAGGCCTTGCATCAAAGTTATTTGAACTCCACGATCAGTGTCACGCCAAGCGTCCAGGATGCCACATCTTCGCTAAAGAGGTAAGTTTGATCCATACTTATCTTAGTAATCGTGCATGTTTTTCAATAAATACCAGATTAATTTAAGCCCGAATAGTTCTAATTTATAATTAATAGTTTATTTTTGTAATTTAGGTTATTTTCGATTTTTCAAGTTCATTTTTCGAAATGTGTGATTTATTGAGAACATTGGGCAGAACTGACTACTGTTTTTTGTTATAGCACTGATTGATCGAGTCGAGGGATTGAAGGTGTGTTAAGTCAGATAATCAGAAATGTTATGCCAATAGCAATTAAAGATGATGAAGATCACTAACGACGGCGAAGAAGATACACATTATACGCCGCCGCGTCGTTCCCCGATAAACCCTAGTGAGATCAGTACAGATACAGCAGCTGAGACTGATGAAGTACCTATACCATTTTCGCTGAGGTCAATCGATGAAGCAGGTAGATGTGGCAGTGGTGGACGCGGTCGCAGACGTGGTGGTCAACGTGGAGATACGTAGTGGACAAAGTGGTGGCAGATGCAGTGAAGGCAGAGGACGCCAAGCTCAAGTAACCCGTGCGTCGTTAAGTTTTTAAGTTTTGTTGTTAAAATAGGGACTTTATATGATGTTTTGTTAGAAATTATGCCCATTAGATGCCATTAACAAGTCGTCAGTTGTTATTTTCATTGATCTCAACCCTTTTTTTACTATTAAAATACTATAAAATGTAAATCTGCTTTATTTATAATCTCGCAAGTGCTAATTAAAGAGTACGTTATAATCAAGATTTTTATGCCCAATGTTCTTAATAAATGACAAAAAATAATATACTATGTAGGCAATTCTGCCCAATGTTCTTAAAAAAGAACAAAAGATATAGACTCCTAAACAGGCTCAGTCTATCAAATACATACCCATTATAACCTAAAAAATAATAAAAAAAATCTGGCTTACCTTTAACACAACAATTTCAATAAAAAAGGTGTTGGGCAGAACCCATATAAATTAGAATGTACTTAATTTAGAACATTGGGCAGAAACGGGATGACTATCGAAAAATGCTTGGGCAGGACGAGGTTATATTTAATTTTCATTCAAATACGACATGTTTATAATTAAATTTATTTTGTTATCAATAATGATTTGATTTTACTTGACATTTTATTTATTTTAATTGAGCATTTTGTTACTTTTACTTCTTTTATACTTGTATTTGCACGCATTTGAGTATGTTTTATCGCAAATAAATGATTGATTGATTGTGCACGGCAGATCGATCGCGCGTCGTTTCGGAACCCGGAAGTGCACGACCGACCATGCGGAGATGCGCGTGCGACTAATTGCAATTTGTTTTGGTCCAGATAAGATAGGTGAGCGCGCCCCTCCCCCCGCACCGCTTACCCCCAGCGTAACTCAAACGAATATCCACGCGTTACTAATTATTTATTCGGACAGCACATTATATTATCAAAATTTTACCTATGTTTCTTTTCTCAGAAATGGCATCTTTTATTGATACCTTATGCCTGGGAAAAATTTGAACGGTCATTAAAATGTCACCCTGTATTTGTCACAATATGAAAAAAAAAAAACAATTTTTAAAAGGAATAAGGCCTCTTAAGTATATGAAATGTTGTCAATTGACATGACATGACATTGTAGCCCTGTTGAATATCTGTTAACATATGCTATAATTTGATTTCAGAAATTAACAAGAAGAAACACCAGGTCAAACCGCTCGATCCCCTGGGTAAGTGATATAAGATATAAGAACTTATACTATAATATTCATATTATATACGTGTGGGATTGATGCTAATAGAATATAAGGAGCTGGCTGACAGACGATTAATACTAGTTTGAATATAATGAAATAAGGAATGTGTTAGATTTGACGTATGACGGAGAGTGTCAGACGATAGAATGATTTAGTGGACAGATGAAGATTTGTATATAAAGATGTATATATTGTAAATAAAAGAAGTTAAGACCATCTTATGCGGTTTTCCCTGCCCCAATCCCACAATTTTGGAGGCTCGTCCGGGATGGGGTCAGGATGAAACGTAGAACGCAAACAACGAAGGAAAATATTAAAGACGTAACCGAAACGAAACGAAACGAAGGAATAAGGCCTCTTAAGAATATGAAATGTTGTCAATTGACATGACATGAAATTGTAGCCCTGTTGAATATCTGTTAACATATGCTATAATTTGATTTGAGGCGTTGACAAAACGAAATACGCGCCGCAACGGACGGATCACCACATTGTCCTGGAGGGTAAGTAATATAAGCAAACGTCGGACTATAGGGGGCAGTTTGAGGGCAAGGTAAGGTTTACAAAAAAAATCTTAACTTAAGAGTATTATATTATAATGTACCTAGTATAGATTTTTGTTTCTTTTTGATTGATTATATTATATTTGTCACAATATGAAAAAAAAACAATTTTTAAAAGGAATAAGGCCTCTTAAGAATATGAAATGTTGTCAATTGACATGACATGACTTTGTAGCCCTGTTGCATATCTGTTAACATATGCTATAATTTGATTTGAGAAATTGACTAAGCTTAATACGGCGCACAACAGGCAGATCTCAGGCAGATCTCATGACGGCAGTGATGTTATGAAGGTAACTGATGAGAAGTGAACAGAACAGAGAAGTGGTCAAATTTTAACTGCCGACTAAACAGAGGGGTGTTATAAGGCATCGGACTTCTGGGTAGGACGTTAGAGTAACAAACCGGTCAAGTTCGAGTGGGACTCGCGCACCGAGGGTTCCGTACAAACAGTCCATCCTTAAGTGGTTAAGTTAAGTTGGCACCTGGTATGTATGGGAGCGTTCAAGTATTACGTAACGCAATTTTTGAAGAGATTTGGCCTTCCCTCCCCCCTTGTAACGCGCCGTACCGTTTTTCTGTACCCCCCCTCCCGCTCTCTAAACGTTACGTAACACCATAAGTGACACAAAAAGTGACCATTTTTACCCAAAAGTCACGAAAGATGATAATATGTTAAAATGATTAAAATGACGACCAGACCAATACAATTGAGGGATTCCCCGTAAAATAAACGACAAGGGTTGCCAACATGGGCGTTTTAAATCACAATCTTTTTATAAAAAAAAGAAACAATATTACGTAACGTGTTGTAAGAAAGACCCTCTCCCGCCCCTGTAACGCATCGTAACGTTTTATGAGACCCTCCCTCCCCCCTAAATTGCGTTAAGTACGTAATACTTGAACGCCCCCTATAGCACTCCATACAAATGAGGTGCAAAGTTAACGCAACCAATCCCGTTTGTTGTATAAGAGCCCCCCTTAAATATTTATTTTATTTTATTTTTAGTATTTGTTGTTATAGCGGCAATAGAAATACATCATCTGTGAAAATTTCAAATATCTAGCTATCACCGTTCTTGAGATACAGCCTGGTGACAGTAGGACGGACGGACAGCGAAGTCGAAGTCTCAGTAATAGGGTCCCATTTTTAGGGTTCCGTAGCCAAATGGCAAAAAACGGAACCCTTATAGATTCGTCATGTCTGTCTGTCTGTCCGTCTGTCCGTCCGTATGTCACAGCCATTTTATTCCGAAACTATAAGAGCTATACTGTTGAAACTTGGTAGGTAGATGTATTATGTGAACCGCAATAAGACATTGATGCAAAAATAAAAAAATAATAATAAATATTGGGGGCTCCCCATACTTAGAACTGAAACTCTTAATTTTTTTTTTCATCAAACACATACGTGTGGGGTATCTATGGATAGGTCTTCAAAAATGATATCGAGGTTTCTAAAATATTTTTTTTCTAAACCGAATAGTTTGCGTGACAGACGCTTCCAAAGTTGAAAAAAGTTGCCCCCCCCCCCCTCTAACTTCTAAAATAAGAAAATGAAAAATCTAAAAAAAACATATGATGTACAGTACTATAAAAACTACCAACGAAAATTGTTTTGAACGAGATCTAGTATGTAGTTTTTTTTTTATAATTTAATACCTAACTTTGCACCTAATTTATATGGGGCGCTATACATACCAGGTGCAAACTTAACTTAACCACTTAGGGATGGAAAGTGTTTGTACGGAACCCTCGGTGCGCGAGTCCGACTCGCACTTGGCCGGTTTTTTTACCCTTTGGGTACGGAACCCTAAAAACAGGCAAAATTTCAATAGTTTTTTTTACTTTCATAAGAGATAACTCTGACCGCGAACGTGGCAGAAGCGTTGGAAGACCGCAAGCCAGATGGTCCGACGATATTAAAAAGACGGCAGGGCCGACCTGGAGTTGGATCGCCGCGTCAAGATCAGCTTGGAAATTCATTCAAGAGGCATATGTCCAACAGTGGACGTAGTGATTATATGCTCTTTGAGTGGACGCATATGTTGGCGACTGGCTGAGATGCCACCTCTTTTTATGTATATTTTACATGTCAGTTTTTAAATTATTATGTTATAATTGCCTAAAAAGCAAGGCACAAAATAATTGAAATACAACCTTTACCGTCAACGGAACGTAAAACGTCATCTTGATGTCTAACATGACACCACTTCACCATTTGTAAACAAATTTTATATTTTAGTAGCCATTTTTTTTTTAAATAATTTTTTTTTGTAATTTTAAATATTTTAACATATTTATTCATTTATTACATATGACTGACAACAGGCCGCCGAGTAAGCGGGCCCGTACGGTGTCGCCGCCGTCTAACGGTTGCGCTCGCAACGGCGCCCCGCCCGCGCCGGGTCCCAGCCGTCCCAGGCTGACTGAGAGAGACGAGGAGATGGTGCGCCTCATCGGCCAGCACCTTCGGTCTATTGGCCTCGAGTGAGTACCCGGCTCTCAAGTCCTCAACTTAGACTAAGATATAGTCTCGCAACTTACAACCGTTGATTCAAATATCTAATATACATACTTATCAAGTTTATATTATACATCAAAACAGACTAGTTCAACTGCTCGTCACTAATTCCACGATGACTTGTATTCATTTGCACCGGAATTTATATTGCATTGCATCGCACAGCTTGGCATTTTAAAGTCTGTCTTATATGACTGATATTTGCTTATCAGTTCTGTGTGTGTCTGTTTGCCTTGTAAATAGTTGTTTTTGCTATCCTTTTAAGTAATTAAATTTATTATATCTTTACTACAGTGTTTCTATCATTCTCGCCAATAATAACATCATACAGTCCATTGCTCATCAACATTTTTGGTATATGCTGAGAAGAAGAGATATAACTCTTAATTGTTATTTATAAACAAGCCTTACTTAACGTTCTGTCACACATATTAAGAGGCTTTATCCTTTTTAAAATTTATTTTTTTCATATTATTTCAAATATATATTGATAACTAGCTGTGCCCCGCGGTGTTACCCTCTCATCCCACGGGAACACTAAATTTATTCGGGATGAAAGTATCCTATGTCCTTTCCCGGGTCTCAAACTATCTCCATATACCAAATTTCATCTAAGTCGGTTCAGCGGTTTTAGCGTGAAGAGGTAACAGACAGACAGACAGACAGACACACTTTCGCATTTATAATATTAGTATGGATTAGTATGTAGGTAATAGGATTTAATTAGGATTTCAACCAACTTTTTGAAGTGAATAATACTTTTCCCCTAGTTCTAGGTAGTGACAAAGCTATTTCATGCTTTTATTGCGTGCAGTCGAAAATAAGTTGAAAAAACTAATATTCTGCGTGAATTTTGTCAATTTCGAGTCGTTTTTGAAACAAAAATTATCAATGAAAAGTTCAAACTGTAGCTATGTAGGTATCAAATATATACCAATAAATCCCAATAGCCCTGTTCTAAGTAGTAACATCAATAATATGTTAAGAAACATGTTTGGTCATAGAAAAAATGCCTAAAACAATCAGCTTTTAAAAGGAATAAGGCCTCTTAATTTGATGGATAGAATCGGAAAGCAACTGCGCAACACAGCGTAAACCGCTGTGTTAATTTTGACACAGTAAACAATAAAATTACTCAACAATCTTCTATAACCAAATGAACCTAACCTTGAAATCATCATAATCATCATCAGCCAAAAGACGTCGACTGCGGGACCTAGGCCTCCCCCAGAGAACGCCACCATGACCGGTCCTGTGCCGCCCGCTTCCAGCAGACTCCAGCGACCTTCGCCAGGTCATCAGTCCACCTTGTGGGGGGGCCTACGTTCTACGACCGATGTGCCCTGTCCATTGCTACTTAAGTTTTGCTATCCTTCGGGCTATGTCGGTTACCTATACATATTTGAAGACAATAAGTAATTAACCGAAACTATTGGCGTTTATAAAGAAGATAAAGCCGAAATAATCTTGTTCGGATCCCATCGTCCAATAACTTCCAAAGCAAGTGTTATGGAAAATACTTCCGAGTGGCCAACTAATCCTTCCCAGAATGCCATTCTCCCACATTCACATCGAATGTGTCAAGTAGTTTCAAATACAAATATTAATATAACAGTGCTTAAGAAAAACTCAACGATAAAATGTACACAACGATAATACAAATTACGGCCATATTAATTTTAATTTTTAATATGTGTGCTTCTCTCGTATTTATTTGGTTTGGATTTGAGTGTGTTATGTTTTAAATTTGATGTGTTAAGTAGAAGGCAAAATTAAATATGATTATTTTTTTGTTTTAATTGTTTTTCTTGAATCTTGCATTTTCCTCGCTGTAGTGAGGTGAAAAGTTGTGTGTTCCACATGGCTGCAAAATTATTTAGCTTCTCGTGTCTTGAAAGCCTCGCTACGCCCAGCTTTCAATTTCAACACTCACGCCAAATAACAACTTTGCAGCCTTGCATAACAAATAACTATTAATACTAGATTATTTACAAGTGTTCATGCAAGCAAGCATGTAAGCATTTTGACGCTCCGCTATACGTGGTCATAATACAAACCTAACCTAACCTACAGTTTTCGGTTTTTGAGCCATGTTCCATTTTGTCGCAGTCTCCTTATAAAATATAGGATTGTGGAGTTTATGAGTACAAACCAGTCTGCTTAAAAAAATTATGACAGTGAAAAATAGGATCAAAACCAGTTATGATGAATAAGTGTATGAAAATAAAAAGTAGTATTAGAGATATTTATGAGAATTGACAATATGATTTTTAATGGTTCGGAGTTATGATCGGTAGTATTAGTGACTAAGTATAAATAGTGACTATTATGATAAAAAAATTGTATGAGTAACATTTTCGGAGTTCCAATAATCGGGGTTGAAAAATTATGTGAACTTTGGCGCACCCCATACAGAGATTTAGGTTCAAGTCTCTGCTGTGGACATTTGCGAAATTAAGGATTCTAGGGCCTAATTTTCTGATTAAATGCCTGTGAGAATAAAGACCGTTCCCTCGTCTATAATCCGATGTAATAGCAATATAACCTGGATTTACAAGCTCCTAACTTTTGACCACAGGAGGGACGACTTTTGTTTTTTGAACTCTGTATGACCCTCTAATAATTCAAAAGACATATGAAAAACCTGTCAAACACTTCGCTACCGTAGCTCCAGGTAGACCTGAAGAATTTTTCAAAATTCGTCCCCTAAGGGGGTCCAATTGGGGTTGAAAGTTTTTATGGAAATCGTGTAATTTTTGAGTAGGTAAGAGATTTTTGAGTTAGAACTTTGTTTACAGATTCTCTATCAATGTGAAAGTATATGTGAGGTAATATTTTCGGGAACGAACTCTGCTCTGCATTTATTTTTGGAAATTAATCTTCTAAAAGGGTTAAATTTAAGGCGATTAGATGGTAAAACTTTGTATGAAAAACGTTAGATCCTCTACATTAGAGCATTATTGTCTCAATTAGTAATATAATTGTAATTAATTGAGAATACTGATTTAAACGGTATCCGGAATTCCTATCCTTAGAGGATTAAACGGAAAGCCAAGGTTTGTATGAGAAATGTATTATTTTTTGAGTAAGACTCGAGTAACAACGCAAATTTCAACGTCTTTAAAAATAAGAAAACTCGTGTTATTATAAGTTTTGTTAACTTTCCATGAGGTCCGACGACGAACTATGACGAACAAGTGTTAGGTATCTTGCGATCACAACGCACCTAGATTAGTGTCTTTAAATTAGAGTCGCCATTAGATACTACGATTGTCAATAAAGTAGGACGATTCAAAGTTTTATTTAGGTAATACGACGAAGACAGAAAAATTAAGAACATTTTGATGGGAACAAGGTATGAGTATAGGTTTTAAGAAACAATAAAACGGTAGGAAGTTACACAGACACGTTTCCAGACCTGTGCGAGAGAAGCCGCGGGCAAAAGCTAGGAACTAATAAATATTCTACACAAAACTATCCAGAACAATACATTCAATAAGGAACTTTTTATGAGTCGCAAAATTTGACACTCGTGCGATTCAGTTTCGTCTCAAGTGACACATCGTGGTACGAAAAGTACTTTAAATGAAATGAGAGAATGAAATAGTTGAGACGCTCTTACTGAACTGCATCTGAACTGAGTCGTACATACAATGTCATGGTATGAAATAGCGATATGTACAGTTCAGTTTAGGGCCTAAAGTGAGTCGCGTTAAGAGATCGTGGTAAGGCTCCTTATCAATCACAGTCATAAATATCATTTCCGGTGAAGGGCAATTAAATAAGTCATTGACAACAATTTCACTTGCTATCACGAAGAAGCCGACACCAAAATTGTTTTCCACATTTGTCAGTTGAACAGTAATTATCGCGTGCAGGTACATTGTACGGATTCTGATATACCTGTAATATTGTATATTGGATAGCAGGCCGTTTATTATGCAAATTAAATAAAAAAAAATAAACCCGTCATTACAAAGTTCAAAGATGTCGTCGGTACGAGAGAAATTACATGAATAAAAATTGTACAATTATGTTCATTACGGAGGTATTTCAGCAAAAAAAGTGGCATCAGAGCTGAATGTATCTGTAAGAACCGTTCAAAGAAACGGTTCAGAGAGACTGGCGGAATACGGCGACGGCCAGGAAGTGGACGTAAACCAGGTTTTGTGAACAAGAATTAGAGAAGAAAATTCTAGTAGCTTTGCAGAAAAAACCTACCCTTTCGGTACGAGATTTGGCAAAAAAATCCAAAACGTCTAAATCTACAGTGCAACGAGTAAAAAAACAAAATTCTATAAAAAAATTCAAACAAACGAAAGTACCTCTAGAAAACTTTATTTAAAAATGGTCAAGAAAAATTATTGCATTGTTATGGATGATGAAACTTACTACAAACTAGACTTTAAATCACTTCCAGGACACCATTTTTATTCTGGGACTGATAGAAAGACTGTGTGATGAGTATAAGGTCATCAAAACGGATAAATTTGCAAAAAAGTTCTCGTATGGCAGGCATTCTGTTCATGTGGCAAACGTAGTACACCACATTTTGCAAAAGGAACGATAGACGGTGATATATATCTGAATGAGCGCCTTAAAAAACGATTATTGCCATTCATCAAGACACATACTACACCTGTCCTATTTTGGCCTGATTTGGCCACGTGTCACTACACAAAGAAAGCAATAAAGTGGTACAAAGAGATGAATGACGATTTTGTTGAAAAACAGCACAATCCGCCCAATTGGCCTGAGTTGCGACCCATTGAAAAATATTGGGCCCGCGTGAAACAGAAGTTGTTAAAACATAAAAGCAATGCCACTTCAGTTGAAAACTTCAAGCGGAAGTGGAACGAAGCTTCCAAATTAATCACTGATGATGATGTACAAAACTTAATGGCAGGGGTCAAGGGAAAACTAAGAAGATTCTGGATGAATAAATCTTAAACTGATCATCATATGTAAATAAATATTATTTTTAGAGTTATCATTAAATGTCTATTGAAAAAATTGGTGAATTATATTATTAGATAAATATTTTTTACAAATATATTTGCGACATATTTTTCTTTGAGAATGTGCACAGAGGAAAAACTTGGGCGTCTCGTCGAACCGAACGAACTCACGAAAATTCAGCCTGTTATTAATCACTGAAAAAAAAACAGGCGGTGGCTGCTGGACTATTTGTTGTTTGTAAATATCTTGAGGTTAGTTACAATGGAATATTAAAATCCTTTAAATGACAACATGTTTTTCATTTGAGTGTACATTTTTTGCCGTAAAACGATTCTGTCTAAAGCAGATTCTGTCCAATCAAGATTCTGCCGAAAACAGATTCTGCCGTACAGCGCTGGGCTGGAGGCCACTGAAGCGGAGCGGACACTTGCGGATTCGACAAAGCTCTTTTGTGACTGGTTGATACCGCACGTCTCCACTCTAAGACTGCCGGTATGCCTGCCTGCCAATACCAATCACATGTCTAGGGCTTGCAATCCGGATATCCGGATATTCGTTTTATCCGGATACCCGCGAATTTTTTTATTCGGTTAATTTTCTATACACTATTCGGATAATACGGATATTTCGGATAATTAAAATAAATTAATAACTATAATATATACTGCTCAAAGGTTAACTGGAAGAGATCCCTTATAGGGATAAGTTCGCCTTTGTACCTATATGTTAATTGTAATAGATGTATTTTTTAACTGTTTTTGTGTACAATAAAGCGTTTACTTACTTACTTAAATATAATTAATATACCAAGCCGTAGAAAGTATCATAATAAAGATTAAATACCTGAACAAGCTGGCTTTTTCAAAGGAAAAGGCACTAGAGAACAAATTGTAACCATCGAACAACTGATTCCTGAAGAAATCCTTCGAATTTAACACCCCCTTGATCTTGTGTTTTATAGACTACTTGGTCTGTCGATCAACAAATCTTTAGCAAAATTCATGGTTATAGATCGAACAAAGCCGCTAGAGCTCAGTGAGACGCTCGATCTCCAATATGAGAGCAGCTTTGTATACCTGGGCTCTACCAGAACGATGGATCATGCGAATCAGATGTACGAAAGCGGATTAGCATGGCAAAAAGCGCGATGACAAGAGTAAACAGGATCTGGACAGATATATCAATCTTACTAAAAACCTAGAGGGCTCTGGTGTTTTCGATCTTCACCTACGGTGCGAAAACCTGGACCTTCAAAAAGGCAGATAGATCTCGCATTGACGCATTTGAAATGTGGTGCAGGAGCGGAATGTTACCAGTTCCTTGGACAGCCCACCGCACAAATATGTAAATTCTTCCAGAAGTGGGAGTCACCGTTAGGCTGACGACAATCTGTCTCCGCAGGATCTTCGATCACCTAGCTAGGAACAAAAATGACACCCTCGAAGTGCTCCTGATGACAGGGAAAGTACAGGGAAGGCAACCATGAGGAAGAAGCTCTATGCGCTGGACAGACAGAATCAAAATCAAACAAAATACGACTAAAAACTAAATTAAACTGATTAAAGTATAGAAGCAGATAGAATATAATTTTAAATATTGCAGAAGACAATAAAATACGTAAGCATCACACGTTTTTTATTGTCTTCTGCATTTTTTTTTCATGAACCACTACCAGAGTTGGGCATTCAATAACGAATCGTCATTTTAAATGACGTGCCGCAAGAATAAATCAACTGACCGTCATTCAAGAATAGGTTATTTGAATGGCGAGTTTTACAATAAATCAAAGCAGAAAAAATTGAGTGAAACTAATTTAATCGTCATTCAATAAAATCAATCTGTGATTGGATTATTGGAATTAAAATTGTTTGATTATAATATGTTTTTAACCTTCTTCAAAAAGAGGAAGTTCTCAATTGAACTGTACGATTTTTACATCTTTGTCTTTTATAAACCGATACGGAAACTTTTTTTTTTTAATTCTAAATAGCCATGCATTTAACCTTGATTGCACCTGATGTTAAGTGACAATAAGGCCTAAGATGGAGCTCTTTTTTATTAGGTATTCATCTTTCCAAACCACTCCACTGCCAACCTTGCGATGGTTTAATTTCGACTTTTCAATTACTAAAGTAACATGCATATAATACTTATACCAAACAATCACTCTTAATCAACATAACCGCCATTCAAATAAAACGTCATTTTAAATGAACCTGTAACAAACTAATTCAATCAACGCGTTAGAGGTAATCAGAATGACAGATTCTTGATTTATTGTATTTGACGCCATTCATAATGACGCGCTCTTGAATAAATCATATTTAAAAAAAAAATTGAATGTGAATGACGTCTGGCCGTTCATTCTTATTCTCATTCAAAATGAAATTTGCCCAACTCTGACCACTACTCTGCTCCGAGATAACTGGTATATTGGAGATTTTATCTTAATGTTCAGTAGGTATATGTTATCTTCTCGCTGTAAAGTTTAAATTGTGATTGCAAATGTGATTAGATTTTTAATATTATGATAAAATAAAAACTACTCGTATTTTCCATTTACTTTTAAACCTTTACCGCATACGAAGCCATATATGGCAGATATGAACTTGGACCTTATTGGCACAGGTCAAAGTTCAAATTCAAACAATTTTTTTTTCTATATGCGGTCAAGGGTTAAGAACTTGTCTTTTCACTATTGTTTTTTCTTTTTGAATATTAATTGGCTAAAATCATATGGTCAATTTCTTACTGTTAAATTGTATATTTTATCTATTAGTATATGATATAAAACCATACTACACTCATTTATTCGGCAGCAAAAATACGAAAATACCTATGTATAAACTGAAATTAAACAACAACGAAACAAGTACCTATACGTCACACTTACAATTAAAAAAGAGTAAAGCGGCACTAAAACTAAAATAAATCACTACCTAGCGGCATGGTACATTAGTATCATCGAAATGTTAACCATATTTCGTGTTTTATTAAAAATAATATGAATATCCGTATTATCCGCTGTATCCGGATATCCGGATAGTAAATAATTTTAGTATTCGAAATATCCGGATACGAAAAATTGACGGGTATTGCAAGCCCTATTTCCAACCCTCTTGTTTTTTAGACCGAAGAATTAGTTTTGTCTGAGCTGAAATCCTAACTAAGCTCAATAAAGTTAGCCAACGTCAGATTACGATGATATTCAACTTCGGCCTTTTTTCGTTCCCTTATTGCATCAGTGCACTGTGAGTCCCACCACGGAGACGGAAGTTTGCCAGATGCAGAATTTTTAAAGGGAAAAACCGACTCCGCACATTGATAATAGCATCCGAGAAGGCTAAGGCACACTCATCAATATTATCAGAAGAAATTTCCAACAGTAAAAGGAGAAAGAAGATTAAGCTTTTGTTTGAATTCATTCCAGTTAGCATTAAAAAGGATAAATTTGAGTAGGGGCTCGGGGGGGCTACATATATATTTAGAAAAGAGGGGAAAATCAATTGCAATAGGGAAATGGTCGCTTTCATTTCAAAAGACGAATTTAAAACCTGCCATGATAATTGTGAAGCTAGGCCAGGGGAACATAAAGAAAGGTCTAATTGCACTGTTCACCTCGTTCGGACGAGATCTTCTGGCGGCGGAACCAGTATTTAAAATGCATAATATCTGTCTAATATCTCGAGAAGCTGAAGTCCTGAATCATCAGTTTTGCCACTGCCCCACATTTGATGATGCCAGTTAAAATGACCCAGTATTAAAACCGGAGTGGGGAGAGATGATAACATTGACAGTAGATCGTTTAAAATATTTTTTGAAGGATGAGGGATATAAATGGATACAAAGGTAGCATTCGTTTGATTTGAATAGAAACTGCATGAAACCCTCCTTTATTAGCCGTTGTAATAATCTTATAAGACAAGGTATTTTTAACAAGAATTGCACTGCCAGCATATCCGTCAGGTTTCACGTCACGGATGCAGGTAAAACCTGGGATACTGAAATTGGAGTCCGGCTTGAGCCAATTTCAGATAGAGCAAATATCATGGGATTATATTTATTAGGGTCGTTCTCGCGAGTCGTTCAAAACACTGTTCCAGGCGGCAAATAGGTATAAATAACATTCTGATTTAGAATTGTTGTATGCAGTAAGTTTTGTCTCAAAAAGTACTAGAGGAGTATTTTGACTCATATGCCATACTCATACCTATTAATAAACACATGAGATCAAAAAAATACTGCAAAATCTCATTACCCTCTCGTTCCAAATTACAAACTAAAACATTGGTTGATGTATATAAACACTTCTATAAAATAATCTTCAAATTTTTAACAGCGATGTGATTAAGTAGCAATTTAGGCATAAAACTTCCGTGAAGCTAAAACTTTAAATTGTGAATAGGTCCTTCATTGAGTGGTGGCAGTAAGGGCATTATTCCAGCGCCGCACCTCCTCAGTATACCTACGTATCTGGTAGAGTGACGCCGTGCGCACCATTTACGAGAAATTTAAAATTTACGTTCACGAAACATAGTTTGTCACTGTGCTCATTACCTTCGGCCGTTTTATACAGTAAATACTAATTATAATTTTCTGTTTTATGTCTCATTTAATTGCTTCTTTGTAGAGAATTTAATAATATAAATATCACATTTTCAATTACGCTTGGTATTTAAATTTACCTAGACAAACCGTCAAAATCTTTCATCTCCATATCATTCATTACCTTCCTTACCCTCCAATTTTTTGCCGAGTGATTTAAAAAAGTTTTTAGTAGTTAAGAATAGCATAATTCATGATTTTTACTAAACAGCACAAGAATGCTTTTACTAAACTGCACAAAAATGCATTTTACCCAGTAGTTTTGTGCCATAAGTACATGCTTACTTTGTCTCTTCTTTATACCCCGGGAAATAAATGGTGTTGGCAAACTAATTGATACTAAGTTTCTCCTTCATATACATATTATGACTATGGGGTATTGTAATAATGACATTGGTAAAATTTTAAAACCCTGTTTTTGGGATTGATTAAAAGCAGTACTTAATTATTTTACTATAAAAAAAAGAAGCCAATAGGGGAAGAATAATTAGACATCGCAATAAACAAGAATACTTAAGTATAAAAAATATCTCATATAATATAAAAATAAAAGAAGGTTTCTCTTAAGAAAGAAAGAAAATACAATTTATAAAAAAGGAGAACGACAAATTCAAAGCCTTTTTGTTTGAAATCTCGCCTCCAGTCCAATGACACGACCTGTTAGTGAAATACGAAGGCAATAAATCTGGGGGCACCAGCACCTGTTATATCAATCCTTTAGCTATAAATAATACAAAAACTCTTGGTGGCATGCGCAAATTACTCAGAATAAATCGGGATCAATACATGAAATTAATCAATTGTATCAGTGCTTTGCAGAAATCGCATTAAATGAATGAAAAAATACGCCAGTATGTATAAAGAGTTAGCACTAATTGACTGGCACGTTGTTATATGGCGGATTAGCAAAGCAATATTATATTATTATTTTTATTTAAATAACCAAAAATGTTAAGGTTAATCAGCAAATTGCATAAAGAGAAAACTGCGTTTAGAAAGCGAAGAAAAACATTAGAGGAGCAAGAAAAGCAGGTAAGTACAAAAAACAATTGAAGCTAGCGTGGAAAAAAGAACGATTTACTAAAAGATATACCGAAAGAAAAAAATTTTTTGTTGATCTATGTATATTATAAAATTTTTTTTTTTTAAATGCTTAGTGCTTGATTGATCTTTTACGTTTTAATAAATATATTTTTTGGAAGAATGTTTAATGCTAAGAAGCATTTTATCTTTTGGTGACCTCTTATGTTTTAATAAAGATATTATTCTTAGAATGTTTAATGCCAAGATTATTTTATCTTTTGTGGATATCATAATGTATTTTCGCATAAAAAAAAATTGAATGTTTCATGCTAAGCATCCTATTTTTGCTGAATATTTTAAATTATGAATCCTGAAAATTTCTAAAACATGTTTTATTTTATAAAAACATTACCTACTTCAAACCATAATCAGTAATTTTAGATATGTTTTATCACCCTAATATTAGTCAAATTATACAAAACTTATGAAAATCACATTACCTTCCATACGCACTCATTACCATCTTGCCATATTTCATTACCATCCAAGCACTCATTATTTTCCATGTAAGGTGCTTTGGGGTATATTCGACATATTTTTAGGCGAGTGTAGAGTATGTTAGGGTTTGGGCTCGTAAGTAAGAATATAAGAAGTATTCCTTCCAGTAATGAGATCTTTACGAAATTGGATATATTCATCAACGCTTTGTGAAAATAGCGTTGTAATATGTTGCTTGAATTTGGGAATAAATGTAAATAAAAAAAAAAATATTTTGAATACCATTTCTTAAGGAGTCGCTAATTTCGAAGGTTTGTAGAAATGGTTTTTATGCAATATGAGTTTAAGAATCATATTTCTGTTTAGTTCTAATTTACCCCCTCAAAAAATCCCGCTGATTCACGGTAAAGAACTTTTTTTTTGTATAACTCACAAATTATTTTCGAATTTCCCCCGCACGAATTCATTGTTTTTTATAAAATAATGTTTCTTTTATATGTTTAATAATCTAGAAATTTGCATTTAGAGAATTCATAACTCATTTATGAAGAAAATATTAGTCTAACTCTGATAATTAAACAATATTAAACAATTCAAATAAAAAACGGCATTTCTAAAAAAAGTCAAAATTTACAAAATCTGAACGACTCGCGAGAACGACCCATTAATTAAATAAATTTTTATTAAGAACACTACGACACGACTGTTCCATTGGATTGGAGCACCACCTGGTCCATTATCGAAGGATGAAATAAGTGAGGAGATCAGAGGGGCAACGTGGGACATCGTATTAATGGAAGAAGATGGATTGACTTTTGAAATGACAGTAAGCAACTGGATGAAAATTGCGATTATACTGTGATCAGTCATCGAATTCATTGTTTTTTTATAAAATAATGTTTCTTTTATATGTTTAATAATCTAGAAATATGCATTTAGAGAAATCATAACTCATTTATGAAGAAAACATTAGTCTAACTCTGATAATGGACTGGAAAACCTAGTTTGGGATTATTTCGAAAGTACATTTTTTCGAATTTCACCCGTGGGATAAATTCGATTGCTTTTTTAAACTACAGATGGACCGTTAAACCGTTATGCTGTACTCATTATTACGACAAAAATGACAATGTTACGTAAAAACAAACGAACAATGATTTAACTTAGCAGGTTCCCGAGTTATGTGGTATGGGGTAATTTCAAAACTCCTCATAAGGCACTAAATCGCACTTATTTTATTTAATCGACCGCAACACACGTGCGCTCACGACTAGCGACACGAAGTGAACTGAAGCGGGGAGCAGATAAACATGGCGTCTTGACAAGCGTTGCAAGCGTAGTAATTGTTCCCGGTTTAGAAGATATGTGTGATTTTCGAGTTATCCCCATTTTCGACTTTACCCCAAAGCACCTTATAATAAAACCGTACATTGCACAAGGGTGCCTTTTGTTTTATATTATTCTATGAGAGTATATGAACCATATTAAACAATTCAAATAAAAAACGGCATTTCTAAAAAAAGTCAAAATTTACAAAATCTGAACGACTCGCGAGAACGACCCATTAATTAAATAAATTTTTATTAAGAACACTACGACTGTTCCATTGGAGCACCACCTGGTCCATTATCGAAGGATGAAATAAGTGAGGAGATCAGAGGGGCAACGTGGGACATCGTATTAATGGAAGAAGATGGATTGACTTTTGAAATGACAGTAAGCAACTGGATGAAAATTGCGATTATACTGTGATCAGTCATCGAATTCATTGTTTTTTTATAAAATAATGTTTCTTTTATATGTTTAATAATCTAGAAATTTGCATTTAGAGAAATCATAACTCATTTATGAAGAAAACATTAGTCTAACTCTGATAATGGACTGGAAAACCTAGTTTGGGATTATTTCGAAAGTACATTTTTTCGAATTTCACCTGTGGGATAAATTCGATTGCTTTTTTTAAACTACAGATGGACCGTTATGCTATACTCATTATTACGACAAAAATGACAATGTAACGTAAAAACAAACGAACAATGATTTAACTTAGCAGGTTCCCGAGTTATGTGGTATGGGGTAATTTCAAAACTCCTCATAAGGCACTAAATCGCACTTTTTTTATTTAATCGACCGCAACACACGTGCGCTCACGACTAGCGACACGAAGTGAACTGAAGCGGGGAGCAGATAAACATGGCGTCTTGACAAGCGTTGCAAGCGTAGTAATTGTTCCCGGTTTAGTAGATATGTGTGATTTTCGAGTTATCCCCATTTTCGACTTTACCCCAAAGCACCTTATAATAAAACCGTACATTGCACAAGGGTGCCTTTTGTTTTATATTATTCTATGAGAGTATATGAACCATATTAAACAATTCAAATAAAAAACGGCATTTCTAAAAAAAGTCAAAATTTACAAAATCTGAACGACTCGCGAGAACGACCCATTAATTAAATAAATTTTAATTAAGAACACTACGACACGACTGTTCCATTGGATTGGAGCACCACCTGGTCCATTATCGAAGGATGAAATAAGTGAGGAGATCAGAGGGGCAACGTGGGACATCGTATTAATGGAAGAAGATGGATTGACTTTTGAAATGACAGTAAGCAACTGGATGAAAATTGCGATTATACGTTCAATTGAAGAGGAGGATTATTTGATGCAGCACCAATAGGCGGAGGAGCGAGATCTTCATTTAGAAGCTTCATGTGAGCTGCTTTATCATAACCTTTACGGGCGAGATTTTATTGAAACCGTTTTTTTATACGATGTTGAAGCTGAAAGAGGAGCAGCCGATTTTTTGATGTTACATTGTCAGATGAATTCGGGACAGGATTTGGATGCTTTACATTGCTGTTTTAGCGTACATTGATGCACTTTTGCTAACTGCTACTAAAGCTTCATAAATATGGACCAAAATAAAATTGCCGCCACTCAACCGCTACTAAGGCCCAGGAAAAAGAATCTAGACAATAATAATGCACCGCACAGCGATGATGAAGGTCAAAGCAAGCACTTAAAAGCACTTCAAAAAATTTCCGAAAGCGACAAATTAATCCATAACCTCAGAAAAGAGAACGCTAAACTGAAGGACGAAATAAAAAAAAATAATAGCAGTATTAAAATAGTTCAATCGGAAGAGATTTTAAACGAAAATAAATTACTGAAACAATTACTCCATGAAAAAGAGCAATACTGCCTGAAGTTAGAAGATACTATTGCTAAAAATATAAATAACAGTATTATTGGTAGCCTTGAGAACGACACGGAAATTTTAACACCTCTTAAAAGTAAAATAGAAAGGAGTGAAAAAGAAAATTTTAATTTAGCATTAAGAATAGAAGAACTAGAAGGTGAAAATAAACAACTCTGCGATCTGATAACATCAAATGGAACTGGCATGACGGAAATCAAAGAGAACTCTAAGCCATACTTAGAGTTAAAAAACGAAATCACACTTTATAAGAAAAAAGTTAAAAAATTAACACAGAGACTGAGTAAGTTACTTACAGAATACAATAACTTAAACAACAAATTCAAAGCGCAGGTAAACCAGGCATGCTCAATTAAAACGCTGCACAAGAAAGTAAATGCACTACAAGAAAACATAAATAACATATTGAAATCTGAAGAAAAATCTAGTATAATCAGCATAGAACCAAACATTACAGTAAAGGGAAGTAATCAAACTGCTGCACATAGCGTAAGCGATGTTTTTTGTACTCCACAACAGACCACTGCTGATGCGAAACCCAAACTCTTACTCCTCTCCGACTTCCACGGAACTGAAATTATATCTATGCTTTCACAAATACGACGTCGAGACTATAACTTTGAGTCGGATATTATAATCACCGGGACTTCAGATCGAGTTCTCAGCAATATAACAGAAAAAACCAAGGTCTTCACAAAAAAGGATTGTGTAGTTATAATGTGTGGCGGTAGTGAATAATTTTTATTTGCCTACTAAAACAGTCGATGTTATTGAAAAAAGTGTCAAAATTTTAGCTCATACTAACGTTATTGTCTGTAACGTGCCTTTAAGTATTGATCAGAATTCAATGTATTTCAATCATTTTATTAATAAGCTCAACATAGAACTATATAAACGTCTTGAGGGCTATGAGTTTGTACATTTATGTGATATTGATCGTTTTATCGATATTCCTGACTACAAATCTGATGGGTACAAATTTACCGCTAGGGGGAAATATAAAGTAGCAACTGCCATTAACGCTAAACTTAAATACATTCAAAACAAATTCTACAATAGTTTATCTTTTTTATAAATAATCTCAGTAACTGTGAAGGGCTAATGTTAATGCATTTAAACATCAATAGACTTAGAAATAAACTTTTAAGCTTAGAAGCATTTATTGCATGTGTTTTACCTCAGAAACCTATCATCATATTTATAACTGAATCGTGGCTTGAGCCAGATGAATACAAAACTATTTCATTACCTGGGTATATTACAGCGACTCAATCATCTCGTGCATTCACAAAAGGCGGTGGCACCAACCCGGTTCCCACTGGGTTGCCCACTTCAGGACGATTGAACACCATTCTCTACGTTCGGTTACCTTTGCATCCGACCGTTCCCTCTTTCCGCTTCTCTGCTTTCCGTTCTCCGCACGCCGCTCTCCGCTCACCGCACGCCGCTCTCCGCTCTCCGCAAGCCATTCTCTGTTTTCCGCACGCCGCTCTCCGCTCTTCGCACGCCGCCCTCCGCTCTCCGCACGCCGCTCTCCACTTTCCGCACGCCACTCTCCGCTCTCCGCACGCCGCTCTCCGCTCACCGCACGCCGCTCTCCGCTCTCCGCAAGCCATTCTCTGTTTTCCGCACGCCGCTCTCCGCTCTCCGCACGCCGCTCTCCACTTTCCGCACGCCACTCTCCGCTCTCCGCACGCCGCTCTCCGCTCACCGCACGCCGCTCTCCGCTCTCCGCAAGCCATTCTCTGTTTTCCGCACGCCGCTCTCCGCTCTTCGCACGCCGCCCTCCGCTCTCCGCACGCCGCACTCCACTCTCCGCTCTCCGCACGCGTTTCTCCGCTCTCCGATCGCCGCTCTCCGCCCTCCGCTCTTCCCTCTCCGCTCGTCCCTCTCCGCTCTTCCCTCTCCGCTCTTCCCTCTTCCCTCTTGTTACAGTAATACAAGATGGTTTTTTATAGTGCGGTACTCTAAGATGTTCTAGGCAGGGACTTAGACTTACAAAAAGTCTTATCTTATTTTTCCTAATATTAATGGAGAGAAAGTTAATCGAATTAATTAATTGATTAAAAATTTATTCGCTAAAAATTATTCGACCATTAACTTAATCTTTCGAGATTAAATCAATCGGAACTCGTACGATTAGATTAACTAATCGTCAATTTTAATCGTTAATCGAGATTAAAAAAGTTAATCTTAATCGTTAATCGATTAACTTTTGCCCATCTCTGCTGGTAGCGCGGAAATCATGTTATTTCGGTTTAATTATTAAAATAATACAGATTTTGAAAATGTAAGATGTATACATTATAGTTAACATCTCGTTATGTTATTATTAAAAAAACTGATAACTTTCCCTGCAGTATTTATGACATACTAAGGGTTTATGTTGCTTTTTTGAGGTAACTTTAAAAAAAAAAACTATCGAGGAAACTACAAGTAATCGTGTTTCTAAAACATAAGGAATAATAGAGTGAATCTTTAAATATTTTACTTATTGATTGTATAACTAAACATTCAGTAATAACAACACAGCATGGAATCAAACCAACACAATTAATTCGAAAAAAAACTAGGCGCCCCCATAAAGATTTTTAGAGAAATACCCAGACTTTAATAGTTACGCGTTAATAGTGCCCCAGTAAACGTTAATTCTTAAACAATATCTTTTATTCCGGAGAGTTTAATGTGTTCTGGAACAAATGAAATCATTTTCAATCGTCTTTGTAGCCGCAAAAACAATATGCCCGACTTTTATTTTTCTACATCGTACAGCACAGGTTGCGCGGGAAACGTTAACTGTATGTACTGTACGCCGTCCGCTCGCCGCGAGGCGTGGCAGGCTGGCAGCCCACTGAAGTTTTGTCACGCGGGGTAGCCACTTAGAGATCGGAATGTTTCGCGCGGTCGAAACGCGTGGGGATAGCCTAACAGGGTGTAAATAAGGGTATTTCTTGAAAATATAATTTCATCTTTTTGATGTAGAATCGCTATAATAAGTAGTTGAATGCTTGTAATAAAAAACCGGCCAAGTGTGAGTCTGACTCGCGCACCGAGGGTTCCGTACAAACTTTCACTTAACCTATCTTAACTACCCTGTTAGGTTAAGTTTGCTGTTTTTTAGTATTTGTTCAGAAATACCTACATCATCAGTGAAAATATCAACTGTCTAGCTTTCACGCTTTATGAGATACAGCCTGGTGACAGACGGACAGTGTAGGCTTAGTAATAGGGTCCCGTTTTTGGGTACGGAACTCTAAAAATAACATAACACAATACGTTGAACAAACTTTTAGTTAATTTTGCAGTTCGCTGTTCAGCTTGCTATCGGTACGAAAAAATAAACAGTAAATATGTAACAAACAGTAGTGTGTGTTACGTATACCTCAGCATCTCTAGCACAACTGTGACCTCTTGAGTAATATATTCTTTGACTGTGACACGCAACTCTTTCTCGCGCGAGATACATTAGCTATCTCTCTCTGTGCAGTACTGTTAGAGAGTGACGGGTGACGCTATGTCGCGCAACAAGAGTCGCAACGCATAGTTATGCTAGACGGCAGTGTATGCATTATATTATGAGAAATGAAAAACAAAGTTAATGACAAAGAAATTCATTAAAACTTAGTTTAATTTAAGCTTCTTTGTAGAAATTGTTATATTTTCAGTTAAATATCAATACTATTATTTATGGTATAGCAGTATAGTGCTGCCATCTGTTAATCTGTTGCGTGTTGTATCGTATCTGTGTCCTTTTCGAATAAAGTCAGTACGTTTCTTGTCACCGTATCTGCTGTTTTATTAAAAGGTTATGTGCTCCAGCATATTAAGAATCGCGAGGTTTTCGAGTGTTTTATTATTATTGGAACTCCGAAAATGTTACTCATACAATTTTTTATCATAATAGTCACTATTTATACTTAGTCACTAATACTACCGATCATAACTCCGAACCATTAAAAATCATATTGTCAATTCTCATAAATATCTCTAATACTACTTTTTATTTTCATACACTTATTCATCATAACTGGTTTTGATCCTATTTTTCACTGTCATAATTTTTTTAAGCAGACTGGTTTGTACTCATAAACTCCACAATCCTATATTTTATAAGGAGACTGCGACAAAATGGAACATGGCTCAAAAACCGAAAACTGTAGGTTAGGTTAGGTTTGTATTATGACCACGTATAGCGGAGCGTCAAAATGCTTACATGCTTGCTTGCATGAACACTTGTAAATAATCTAGTATTAATAGTTATTTGTTATGCAAGGCTGCAAAGTTGTTATTTGGCGTGAGTGTTGAAATTGAAAGCTGAGCGTAGCGAGGCTTTCAAGACACGAGAAGCTAAATAATTTTGCAGCCATGTGGAACACACAACTTTTCACCTCACTACAGCGAGGAAAATGCAAGATTCAAGAAAAACAATTAAAACAAAAAAATAATCATATTTAATTTTGCCTTCTACTTAACACATCAAATTTAAAACATAACACACTCAAATCCAAACCAAATAAATACGAGAGAAGCACACATATTAAAAATTAAAATTAATATGGCCGTAATTTGTATTATCGTTGTGTACATTTTATCGTTGAGTTTTTCTTAAGCACTGTTATATTAATATTTGTATTTGAAACTACTTGACACATTCGATGTGAATGTGGGAGAATGGCATTCTGGGAAGGATTAGTTGGCCACTCGGAAGTATTTTCCATAACACTTGCTTTGGAAGTTATTGGACGATGGGATCCGAACAAGATTATTTCGGCTTTATCTTCTTTATAAACGCCAATAGTTTCGGTTTATTACTTATTGTCTTCAAATATGTATAGGTAACCGACATAGCCCGAAGGATAGCAAAACTTAAGTAGCAATGGACAGGGCACATCGGTCGTAGAACGTAGGCCCCCCCACAAGGTGGACTGATGACCTGGCGAAGGTCGCTGGAGTCTGCTGGAAGCGGGCGGCACAGGACCGGTCATGGTGGCGTTCTCTGGGGGAGGCCTAGGTCCCGCAGTCGACGTCTTTTGGCTGATGATGATTATGATGATTTCAAGGTTAGGTTCATTTGGTTATAGAAGATTGTTGAGTAATTTTATTGTTTACTGTGTCAAAATTAACACAGCGGTTTACGCTGTGTTGCGCAGTTGCTTTCCGATTCTATCCATCAAATTAAGAGGCCTTATTCCTTTTAAAAGCTGATTGTTTTAGGCATTTTTTCTATGACCAAACATGTTTCTTAACATATTATTGATGTTACTACTTAGAACAGGGCTATTGGGATTTATTGGTATATATTTGTTACCTACATAGCTACAGTTTGAACTTTTCATTGATAATTTTTGTTTCAAAAACGACTCGAAATTGACAAAATTCACGCAGAATATTAGTTTTTTCAACTTATTTTCGACTGCACGCAATAAAAGCATGAAATAGCTTTGTCACTACCTAGAACTAGGGGAAAAGTATTATTCACTTCAAAAAGTTGGTTGAAATCCTAATTAAATCCTATTACCTACATACTAATCCATACTAATATTATAAATGCGAAAGTGTGTCTGTCTGTCTGTCTGTCTGTTACCTCTTCACGCTAAAACCGCTGAACCGACTTAGATGAAATTTGGTATATGGAGATAGTTTGAGACCCGGGAAAGGACATAGGATACTTTCATCCCGAATAAATTTAGTGTTCCCGTGGGATGAGAGGGTAACACCGCGGGGCACAGCTAGTTATCAATATATATTTGAAATAATATGAAAAAAATAAATTTTAAAAAGGATAAAGCCTCTTAATATGTGTGACAGAACGTTAAGTAAGGCTTGTTTATAAATAACAATTAAGAGTTATATCTCTTCTTCTCAGCATATACCAAAAATGTTGATGAGCAATGGACTGTATGATGTTATTATTGGCGAGAATGATAGAAACACTGTAGTAAAGATATAATAAATTTAATTACTTAAAAGGATAGCAAAAACAACTATTTACAAGGCAAACAGACACACACAGAACTGATAAGCAAATATCAGTCATAATAATTTAAAAACTGACATGTAAAATATACATAAAAAGAGGTGGCATCTCAGCCAGTCGCCAACATATGCGTCCACTCAAAGAGCATATAATCACTACGTCCACTGTTGGACATATGCCTCTTGAATGAATTTCCAAGCTGATCTTGACGCGGCGATCCAACTCCAGGTCGGCCCTGCCGTCTTTTTAATATCGTCGGACCATCTGGCTTGCGGTCTTCCAACGCTTCTGCCACGTTCGCGGTCAGAGTTATCTCTTATGAAAGTAAAAAAAACTATTGAAATTTTGCCTGTTTTTAGGGTTCCGTACCCAAGGGGTAAAAAAACCGGCCAAGTGCGAGTCGGACTCGCGCACCGAGGGTTCCGTACAAACACTTTCCATCCCTAAGTGGTTAAGTTAAGTTTGCACCTGGTATGTATAGCGCCCCATATAAATTAGGTGCGCTTATTTGTAGCCGCACGCGCAGGACGGTCGGACGACTCCTATTCAAAGAGTCGGGGGTCACCACTTTGGTGTGATGATGCAGGGACGATACGTGGACGTCAGGAAAACAAACGTGTACATGTAACAGTCGGCTTTAATCTTCTGATAGACATACAACACAACAATTACCATCTGGTCTTAAGTACTAACAAGTTATTTTGTGTATCATAAACAATCTGTCTAATTTGACAAGCACTCATTCAGCGGTGCTGCCACCTCTCTTCATAAGGCGGTCGCCACAAGGCGCACCATCTCCTGGTCTCTCTGGCCCAGCCTGGGACGGCTGGGACCCGGCGCGGGCGGGGCGCCGTTGCGAGCGCAACCGTTGCTGTTGGACGGCGGCGACAGCGTACGGGACCGCTTACTCGGCGGCCTGTCAGTCATTATTTATGAAATTACAAAAAAAATTATGTAAAAAAAAATGGCTACTAAAACTATATAAAATTTGTTTACAAATGGTGAAGTGGTGTCATGTTAGACTTTGTTATTGGTTACATTTTGTAATTGACAACCCATAAAAATCTCAAAATACTTAAACATTTTTATAAGTGGCAGATTTAGGAGAGCACCGTGACCGCTCACGGGACGGGAGGGGAGGGGACAGGAGGGGACAGGAGGACTGACCGCGAGCGAGTGCGGCGCGAGCTGGTCGCCCTGCAGCAGCGCGTGCAGCGCGTGCAGCTCGTGGTCGGCCTCGACCCAGTCGCCGGCCATCACGTGCGCGCTGAACGTGGCCGCCGCCGGGTGCATGTGCAGCCCCGACTCCTCCATCACGTGCGCGCTGAACGTGGCCGCCGCCGGGGGCATGTGCAGCCCCGACTCCTCCATCACGTGCGCGCTGAACGTGGCCGCCGCCGGGTGCATGTGCAGCCCCGACTCCTCCATCACGTGCGCGCTGAACGTGGCCGCCGCCGGGTGCATGTGCAGCCCCGACTCCTCCATCACGTGCGCGCTGAACGTGGCCGCCGCCGGGTGCATGTGCAGCCCCGACTCCTCCATCACGTGCGCGCTGAACGTGGCCGCCGCCGGGTGCATGTGCAGCCCCGACTCCTCCATCACGTGCGCGCTGAACGTGGCCGCCGCCGGGTGCATGTGCAGCCCCGACTCCTCCATCACGTGCGCGCTGAACGTGGCCGCCGCCGGGTGCATGTGCAGCCCCGACTCCTCCATCACGTGCGCGCTGAACGTGGCCGCCGCCGGGTGCATGTGCAGCCCCGACTCCTCCATCACGTGCGCGCTGAACGTGGCCGCCGCCGGGTGCATGTGCAGCCCCGACTCCTCCATCACGTGCGCGCTGAACGTGGCCGCCGCCGGGTGCATGTGCAGCCCCGACTCCTCCATCACGTGCGCGCTGAACGTGGCCGCCGCCGGGTGCATGTGCAGCCCCGACTCCTCCATCACGAGCGCGGCGCTGCGTCTAACCAGAGAGACGGGACGTTAGCTAAATCGCAGTTCGTTGGCAATGTATAAAGATATTTAATTGTTTTTGTTGGAAACTCAGTGTGTGAGTATTTCTTTTAATAAAACAGCAGATACGGTGACAAGAAACGTACTGACTTTATTCGAAAAGGACACAGATACGATACAACACGCAACAGATTAACAGATGGCAGCACTATACTGCTATACCATAAATAATAGTATTGATATTTAACTGAAAATATAACACCCCCACTAATATCAATACTTAAAAAATTTACATAACTAGTTATTTACATTAACTATGCTTAATTTTTGCATCAAATAGTGATGTTTATTGCTGCTTAGGCTCTTAGTTAAGATATCTGCAAGCATCTCTGTTGTCTCTACATATTTAAAATCAACAATCTTATTGCTTACACATTCTCGACAGAAATGATAGCGGATATCTATATGTTTTGTGCGCTTGTGAAAAACATTATTAACTGATAACTTGAGCGCACCCTGATTGTCATTAAAGCATTCCTGACCCAACTCTCATTTGCTGTTAAATGTGTGCTTGCGCCGGAGTCGATGTACCATTCATTTCGGTTAAAATTACCACTCAGGAACACTGCGCTAAACGCATTAGACTGCATTCGAGTTTTATTGTTAGAATTCGACGAAATCGCTTCGGTATTTGGACATTGGTTTCGGTAATGGCCAAATTGTTTACATCGGTAACATTTCACTGATTTGACGTTTGACTTTGACTGATCATTGCTGCCAACATTCTTTCGTGCCATAGACAAATTCATATTTTTCTTTCCATTGAATTTTGAACGAATGGCAAATGCGCCGCTAACTTCGTTCATATCTTCTTCCGTTGAAGACTCCTCCATGTCTAATAACTTTGTTTTGATTGAATCAGCCGTTATTGGAATCCCGGAATGCTCGATGGCCATGATCATAGGTGAAAAACGATCCGGCAATCCCGCCAACAGCAACGATCCTGTCCACTGATCGTTAATTTCGAAGCCCGTTCCGCTTAGTTTTTGTGCCGTATCGATAATTTGTGTCACATAACACGTCATCGAGCTGCAATTTTCACGGCGAATCGAAATCAAATTGCGAAGTAGACTTATTCTTCGTGAAAAACCGTTGTCGTCGAACAATTGTTTCAATTTGTCCCACAATTCCTTCGAAGATTGTACTGTCTTTATATGTACGAACAAAGACGAGTCGATTGTCATGATCAATTTAGCTTTTGTTTTTGCATCATCAGCAGCTCCTACTGCAACCGTCGGTTCTGGCTTCACACAATGTTCCATGCCTTCGAGGATTAGGAAATTCTCTGCCGCAAAACACCATTCGCTATAATTTTCGAGTGTTTTAGCAAGAATTTCGGACTTAGTAATAGTAACGAGTGTTAAAAAGACTATTTCGAAACGCGATTGAACTGTGGTGACGGATTGTCATATTTATTCGCGTAGAAAAGTTGAAGTGTAAGACTGTTACAATGGCGGCCAATTACCTTATCAACGTACCTAAGTTAAAAGGACGCGAAAATTATAGCGAATGGTGTTTTGCGGCAGAGAATTTCCTAATCCTCGAAGGCATGGAACATTGTGTGAAGCCAGAACCGACGGTTGCAGTAGGAGCTGCTGATGATGCAAAAACAAAAGCTAAATTGATCATGACAATCGACTCGTCTTTGTTCGTACATATAAAGACAGTACAATCTTCGAAGGAATTGTGGGACAAATTGAAACAATTGTTCGACGACAACGGTTTTTCACGAAGAATAAGTCTACTTCGCAATTTGATTTCGATTCGCCGTGAAAATTGCAGCTCGATGACGTGTTATGTGACACAAATTATCGATACGGCACAAAAACTAAGCGGAACGGGCTTCGAAATTAACGATCAGTGGACAGGATCGTTGCTGTTGGCGGGATTGCCGGATCGTTTTTCACCTATGATCATGGCCATCGAGCATTCCGGGATTCCAATAACGGCTGATTCAATCAAAACAAAGTTATTAGACATGGAGGAGTCTTCAACGGAAGAAGATATGAACGAAGTTAGCGGCGCATTTGCCATTCGTTCAAAATTCAATGGAAAGAAAAATATGAATTTGTCTATGGCACGAAAGAATGTTGGCAGCAATGATCAGTCAAAGTCAAACGTCAAATCAGTGAAATGTTACCGATGTAAACAATTTGGCCATTACCGAAACCAATGTCCAAATACCGAAGCGATTTCGTCGAATTCTAACAATAAAACTCGAATGCAGTCTAATGCGTTTAGCGCAGTGTTCCTGAGTGGTAATTTTAACCGAAATGAATGGTACATCGACTCCGGCGCAAGCACACATTTAACAGCAAATGAGAGTTGGGTCAGGAATGCTTTAATGACAATCAGGGTGCGCTCAAGTTATCAGTTAATAATGTTTTTCACAAGCGCACAAAACATATAGATATCCGCTATCATTTCTGTCGAGAATGTGTAAGCAATAAGATTGTTGATTTTAAATATGTAGAGACAACAGAGATGCTTGCAGATATCTTAACTAAGAGCCTAAGCAGCAATAAACATCACTATTTGATGCAAAAATTAAGCATAGTTAATGTAAATAACTAGTTATGTAAATTTTTTAAGTATTGATATTAGTGGGGGTGTTATATTTTCAGTTAAATATCAATACTATTATTTATGGTATAGCAGTATAGTGCTGCCATCTGTTAATCTGTTGCGTGTTGTATCGTATCTGTGTCCTTTTCGAATAAAGTCAGTACGTTTCTTGTCACCGTATCTGCTGTTTTATTAAAAGAAATACTCACACACTGAGTTTCCAACAAAAACAATTAAATATCTTTATACATTGCCAACGAACTGCGATTTAGCTAACGTCCCGTCTCTCTGGTTAGACGCAGCGCCGCGCTCGTGATGGAGGAGTCGGGGCTGCACATGCACCCGGCGGCGGCCACGTTCAGCGCGCACGTGATGGAGGAGTCGGGGCTGCACATGCACCCGGCGGCGGCCACGTTCAGCGCGCACGTGATGGAGGAGTCGGGGCTGCACATGCACCCGGCGGCGGCCACGTTCAGCGCGCACGTGATGGAGGAGTCGGGGCTGCACATGCACCCGGCGGCGGCCACGTTCAGCGCGCACGTGATGGAGGAGTCGGGGCTGCACATGCACCCGGCGGCGGCCACGTTCAGCGCGCACGTGATGGAGGAGTCGGGGCTGCACATGCACCCGGCGGCGGCCACGTTCAGCGCGCACGTGATGGAGGAGTCGGGGCTGCACATGCACCCGGCGGCGGCCACGTTCAGCGCGCACGTGATGGAGGAGTCGGGGCTGCACATGCACCCGGCGGCGGCCACGTTCAGCGCGCACGTGATGGAGGAGTCGGGGCTGCACATGCACCCGGCGGCGGCCACGTTCAGCGCGCACGTGATGGAGGAGTCGGGGCTGCACATGCACCCGGCGGCGGCCACGTTCAGCGCGCACGTGATGGAGGAGTCGGGGCTGCACATGCACCCGGCGGCGGCCACGTTCAGCGCGCACGTGATGGAGGAGTCGGGGCTGCACATGCACCCGGCGGCGGCCACGTTCAGCGCGCACGTGATGGCCGGCGACTGGGTCGAGGCCGACCACGAGCTGCACGCGCTGCACGCGCTGCTGCAGGGCGACCAGCTCGCGCCGCACTCGCTCGCGGTCAGTCCTCCTGTCCCCTCCTGTCCCCTCCCCTCCCGTCCCGTGAGCGGTCACGGTGCTCTCCTAAATCTGCCACTTATAAAAATGTTTAAGTATTTTGAGATTTTTATGGGTTGTCAATTACAAAATGTAACCAATAACAAAGTCTAACATGACACCACTTCACCATTTGTAAACAAATTTTATATAGTTTTAGTAGCCATTTTTTTTTACATAATTTTTTTTGTAATTTCATAAATAATGACTGACAGGCCGCCGAGTAAGCGGTCCCGTACGCTGTCGCCGCCGTCCAACAGCAACGGTTGCGCTCGCAACGGCGCCCCGCCCGCGCCGGGTCCCAGCCGTACCAGGCTGGGCCAGAGAGACCAGGAGATGGTGCGCCTTGTGGCGACCGCCTTATGAAGAGAGGTGGCAGCACCGCTGAATGAGTGCTTGTCAAATTAGACAGATTGTTTATGATACACAAAATAACTTGTTAGTACTTAAGACCAGATGGTAATTGTTGTGTTGTATGTCTATCAGAAGATTAAAGCCGACTGTTACATGTACACGTTTGTTTTCCTGACGTCCACGTATCGTCCCTGCATCATCACACCAAAGTGGTGACCCCCGACTCTTTGAATAGGAGTCGTCCGACCGTCCTGCGCGTGCGGCTACAAATAAGCGCACCTAATTTATATGGGGCGCTATACATACCAGGTGCAAACTTAACTTAACCACTTAGGGATGGAAAGTGTTTGTACGGAACCCTCGGTGCGCGAGTCCGACTCGCACTTGGCCGGTTTTTTTACCCCTTGGGTACGGAACCCTAAAAACAGGCAAAATTTCAATAGTTTTTTTTACTTTCATAAGAGATAACTCTGACCGCGAACGTGGCAGAAGCGTTGGAAGACCGCAAGCCAGATGGTCCGACGATATTAAAAAGACGGCAGGGCCGACCTGGAGTTGGATCGCCGCGTCAAGATCAGCTTGGAAATTCATTCAAGAGGCATATGTCCAACAGTGGACGTAGTGATTATATGCTCTTTGAGTGGACGCATATGTTGGCGACTGGCTGAGATGCCACCTCTTTTTATGTATATTTTACATGTCAGTTTTTAAATTATTATGACTGATATTTGCTTATCAGTTCTGTGTGTGTCTGTTTGCCTTGTAAATAGTTGTTTTTGCTATCCTTTTAAGTAATTAAATTTATTATATCTTTACTACAGTGTTTCTATCATTCTCGCCAATAATAACATCATACAGTCCATTGCTCATCAACATTTTTGGTATATGCTGAGAAGAAGAGATATAACTCTTAATTGTTATTTATAAACAAGCCTTACTTAACGTTCTGTCACACATATTAAGAGGCTTTATCCTTTTTAAAATTTATTTTTTTCATATTATTTCAAATATATATTGATAACTAGCTGTGCCCCGCGGTGTTACCCTCTCATCCCACGGGAACACTAAATTTATTCGGGATGAAAGTATCCTATGTCCTTTCCCGGGTCTCAAACTATCTCCATATACCAAATTTCATCTAAGTCGGTTCAGCGGTTTTAGCGTGAAGAGGTAACAGACAGACAGACAGACAGACACACTTTCGCATTTATAATATTAGTATGGATTAGTATGTAGGTAATAGGATTTAATTAGGATTTCAACCAACTTTTTGAAGTGAATAATACTTTTCCCCTAGTTCTAGGTAGTGACAAAGCTATTTCATGCTTTTATTGCGTGCAGTCGAAAATAAGTTGAAAAAACTAATATTCTGCGTGAATTTTGTCAATTTCGAGTCGTTTTTGAAACAAAAATTATCAATGAAAAGTTCAAACTGTAGCTATGTAGGTATCAAATATATACCAATAAATCCCAATAGCCCTGTTCTAAGTAGTAACATCAATAATATGTTAAGAAACATGTTTGGTCATAGAAAAAATGCCTAAAACAATCAGCTTTTAAAAGGAATAAGGCCTCTTAATTTGATGGATAGAATCGGAAAGCAACTGCGCAACACAGCGTAAACCGCTGTGTTAATTTTGACACAGTAAACAATAAAATTACTCAACAATCTTCTATAACCAAATGAACCTAACCTTGAAATCATCATAATCATCATCAGCCAAAAGACGTCGACTGCGGGACCTAGGCCTCCCCCAGAGAACGCCACCATGACCGGTCCTGTGCCGCCCGCTTCCAGCAGACTCCAGCGACCTTCGCCAGGTCATCAGTCCACCTTGTGGGGGGGCCTACGTTCTACGACCGATGTGCCCTGTCCATTGCTACTTAAGTTTTGCTATCCTTCGGGCTATGTCGGTTACCTATACATATTTGAAGACAATAAGTAATAAACCGAAACTATTGGCGTTTATAAAGAAGATAAAGCCGAAATAATCTTGTTCGGATCCCATCGTCCAATAACTTCCAAAGCAAGTGTTATGGAAAATACTTCCGAGTGGCCAACTAATCCTTCCCAGAATGCCATTCTCCCACATTCACATCGAATGTGTCAAGTAGTTTCAAATACAAATATTAATATAACAGTGCTTAAGAAAAACTCAACGATAAAATGTACACAACGATAATACAAATTACGGCCATATTAATTTTAATTTTTAATATGTGTGCTTCTCTCGTATTTATTTGGTTTGGATTTGAGTGTGTTATGTTTTAAATTTGATGTGTTAAGTAGAAGGCAAAATTAAATATGATTATTTTTTTGTTTTAATTGTTTTTCTTGAATCTTGCATTTTCCTCGCTGTAGTGAGGTGAAAAGTTGTGTGTTCCACATGGCTGCAAAATTATTTAGCTTCTCGTGTCTTGAAAGCCTCGCTACGCTCAGCTTTCAATTTCAACACTCACGCCAAATAACAACTTTGCAGCCTTGCATAACAAATAACTATTAATACTAGATTATTTACAAGTGTTCATGCAAGCAAGCATGTAAGCATTTTGACGCTCCGCTATACGTGGTCATAATACAAACCTAACCTAACCTACAGTTTTCGGTTTTTGAGCCATGTTCCATTTTGTCGCAGTCTCCTTATAAAATATAGGATTGTGGAGTTTATGAGTACAAACCAGTCTGCTTAAAAAAATTATGACAGTGAAAAATAGGATCAAAACCAGTTATGATGAATAAGTGTATGAAAATAAAAAGTAGTATTAGAGATATTTATGAGAATTGACAATATGATTTTTAATGGTTCGGAGTTATGATCGGTAGTATTAGTGACTAAGTATAAATAGTGACTATTATGATAAAAAATTGTATGAGTAACATTTTCGGAGTTCCAATAATCGGGGTTGAAAAATTATGTGAACTTTGGCGCACCCCATACAGAGATTTAGGTTCAAGTCTCTGCTGTGGACATTTGCGAAATTAAGGATTCTAGGGCCTAATTTTCTGATTAAATGCCTGTGAGAATAAAGACCGTTCCCTAGTCTATAATCCGATGTAATAGCAATATAACCTGGATTTACAAGCTCCTAACTTTTGACCACAGGAGGGACGACTTTTGTTTTTTGAACTCTGTATGACCCTCTAATAATTCAAAAGACATATGAAAAACCTGTCAAACACTTCGCTACCGTAGCTCCAGGTAGACCTGAAGAATTTTTCAAAATTCGTCCCCTAAGGGGGTCCAATTGGGGTTGAAAGTTTTTATGGAAATCGTGTAATTTTTGAGTAGGTAAGAGATTTTTGAGTTAGAACTTTGTTTACAGATTCTCTATCAATGTGAAAGTATATGTGAGGTAATATTTTCGGGAACGAACTCTGCTCTGCATTTATTTTTGGAAATTAATCTTCTAAAAGGGTTAAATTTAAGGCGATTAGATGGTAAAACTTTGTATGAAAAACGTTAGATCCTCTACCTTAGAGCATTATTGTCTCAATTAGTAATATAATTGTAATTAATTGAGAATACTGATTTAAACGGTATCCGGAATTCCTATCCTTAGAGGATTAAACGGAAAGCCAAGGTTTGTATGAGAAATGTATTATTTTTTGAGTAAGACTCGAGTAACAACGCAAATTTCAACGTCTTTAAAAATAAGAAAACTCGTGTTATTATAAGTTTTGTTAACTTTCCATGAGGTCCGACGACGAACTATGACGAACAAGTGTTAGGTATCTTGCGATCACAACGCACCTAGATTAGTGTCTTTAAATTAGAGTCGCCATTAGATACTACGATTGTCAATAAAGTAGGACGATTCAAAGTTTTATTTAGGTAATACGACGAAGACAGAAAAATTAAGAACATTTTGATGGGAACAAGGTATGAGTATAGGTTTTAAGAAACAATAAAACGGTAGGAAGTTACACAGACACGTTTCCAGACCTGTGCGAGAGAAGCCGCGGGCAAAAGCTAGGAACTAATAAATATTCTACACAAAACTATCCAGAACAATACATTCAATAAGGAACTTTTTATGAGTCGCAAAATTTGACACTCGTGCGATTCAGTTTCGTCTCAAGTGACACATCGTGGTACGAAAAGTACTTTAAATGAAATGAGAGAATGAAATAGTTGAGACGCTCTTACTGAACTGCATCTGAACTGAGTCGTAAATACAATGTCATGGTATGAAATAGCGATATGTACAGTTCAGTTTAGGGCCTAAAGTGAGTCGCGTTAAGAGATCGTGGTAAGGCTCCTTATCAATCACAGTCATAAATATCATTTCCGGTGAAGGGCAATTAAATAAGTCATTGACAACAATTTCACTTGCTATCACGAAGAAGCCGACACCAAAATTGTTTTCCACATTTGTCAGTTGAACAGTAATTATCGCGTGCAGGTACATTGTACGGATTCTGATATACCTGTAATATTGTATATTGGATAGCAGGCCGTTTATTATGCAAATTAAATAAAAAAAAATAAACCCGTCATTACAAAGTTCAAAGATGTCGTCGGTACGAGAGAAATTACATGAATAAAAATTGTACAATTATGTTCATTACGGAGGTATTTCAGCAAAAAAAGTGGCATCAGAGCTGAATGTATCTGTAAGAACCGTTCAAAGAAACGGTTCAGAGAGACTGGCGGAATACGGCGACGGCCAGGAAGTGGACGTAAACCAGGTTTTGTGAACAAGAATTAGAGAAGAAAATTCTAGTAGCTTTGCAGAAAAAACCTACCCTTTCGGTACGAGATTTGGCAAAAAAATCCAAAACGTCTAAATCTACAGTGCAACGAGTAAAAAAACAAAATTCTATAAAAAAATTCAAACAAACGAAAGTACCTCTAGAAAACTTTATTTAAAAATGGTCAAGAAAAATTAATTGCATTGTTATGGATGATGAAACTAGAAAACTTTATTTAAAAATGGTCAAGAAAAATTATTGCATTGTTATGGATGATGAAACTTACTACAAACTAGACTTTAAATCACTTCCAGGACACCATTTTTATTCTGGGACTGATAGAAAGACTGTGTGATGAGTATAAGGTCATCAAAACGGATAAATTTGCAAAAAAGTTCTCGTATGGCAGGCATTCTGTTCATGTGGCAAACGTAGTACACCACATTTTGCAAAAGGAACGATAGACGGTGATATATATCTGAATGAGCGCCTTAAAAAACGATTATTGCCATTCATCAAGACACATACTACACCTGTCCTATTTTGGCCTGATTTGGCCACGTGTCACTACACAAAGAAAGCAATAAAGTGGTACAAAGAGATGAATGACGATTTTGTTGAAAAACAGCACAATCCGCCCAATTGGCCTGAGTTGCGACCCATTGAAAAATATTGGGCCCGCGTGAAACAGAAGTTGTTAAAACATAAAAGCAATGCCACTTCAGTTGAAAACTTCAAGCGGAAGTGGAACGAAGCTTCCAAATTAATCACTGATGATGATGTACAAAACTTAATGGCAGGGGTCAAGGTTAAAACTAAGAAGATTCTGGATGAATAAATCTTAAACTGATCATCATATGTAAATAAATATTATTTTTAGAGTTATCATTAAATGTCTATTGAAAAAATTGGTGAATTATATTATTAGATAAATATTTTTTACAAATTTATTTGCGACATATTTTTCTTTGAGAATGTGCACAGAGGAAAAACTTGGGCGTCTCGTCGAACCGAACGAACTCACGAAAATTCAGCCTGTTATTAATCACTGAAAAAAAAACAGGCGGTGGCTGCTGGACTATTTGTTGTTTGTAAATATCTTGAGGTTAGTTACAATGGAATATTAAAATCCTTTAAATGACAACATGTTTTTCATTTGAGTGTACATTTTTTGCCGTAAAACGATTCTGTCTAAAGCAGATTCTGTCCAATCAAGATTCTGCCGAAAACAGATTCTGCCGTACAGCGCTGGGCTGGAGGCCACTGAAGCGGAGCGGACACTTGCGGATTCGACAAAGCTCTTTTGTGACTGGTTGATACCGCACGTCTCCACTCTAAGACTGCCGGTATGCCTGCCTGCCAATACCAATCACATGTCTAGGGCTTGCAATCCGGATATCCGGATATTCGTTTTATCCGGATACCCGCGAATTTTTTTATCCGGTTAATTTTCTATACACTATTCGGATAATACGGATATTTCGGATAATTAAAATAAATTAATAACTATAATATATACTGCTCAAAGGTTAACTGGAAGAGATCCCTTATAGATCCCTTTGTACCTATATGTTAATTGTAATAGATGTATTTTTTAACTGTTTTTGTGTACAATAAAGCGTTTACTTACTTACTTAAATATAATTAATATACCAAGCCGTAGAAAGTATCATAATAAAGATTAAATACCTGAACAAGCTGGCTTTTTCAAAGGAAAAGGCACTAGAGAACAAATTGTAACCATCGAACAACTGATTCCTGAAGAAATCCTTCGAATTTAACACCCCCTTGATCTTGTGTTTTATAGACTACTTGGTCTGTCGATCAACAAATCTTTAGCAAAATTCATGGTTATAGATCGAACAAAGCCGCTAGAGCTCAGTGAGACGCTCGATCTCCAATATGAGAGCAGCTTTGTATACCTGGGCTCTACCAGAACGATGGCTCATGCGAATCAGATGTACGAAAGCGGATTAGCATGGCAAAAAGCGCGATGACAAGAGTAAACAGGATCTGGACAGATATATCAATCTTACTAAAAACCTAGAGGGCTCTGGTGTTTTCGATCTTCACCTACGGTGCGAAAACCTGGACCCTCAAAAAGGCAGATAGATCTCGCATTGACGCATTTGAAATGTGGTGCAGGAGCGGAATGTTACCAGTTCCTTGGACAGCCCACCGCACAAATATGTAAATTCTTCCAGAAGTGGGAGTCACCGTTAGGCTGACGACAATCTGTCTCCGCAGGATCTTCGATCACCTAGCTAGGAACAAAAATGACACCCTCGAAGTGCTCCTGATGACAGGGAAAGTACAGGGAAGGCAACCATGAGGAAGAAGCTCTATGCGCTGGACAGACAGAATCAAAATCAAACAAAATACGACTAAAAACTAAATTAAACTGATTAAAGTATAGAAGCAGATAGAATATAATTTTAAATATTGCAGAAGACAATAAAATACGTAAGCATCACACGTTTTTTATTGTCTTCTGCATTTTTTTTTCATGAACCACTACTCTGCTCCGAGATAACTGGTATATTGGAGATTTTATCTTAATGTTCAGTAGGTATATGTTATCTTCTCGCTGTAAAGTTTAAATTGTGATTGCAAATGTGATTAGATTTTTAATATTATGATAAAATAAAAACTACTCGTATTTTCCATTTACTTTTAAACCTTTACCGCATACGAAGCCATATATGGCAGATATGAACTTGGACCTTATTGGCACAGGTCAAAGTTCAAATTCAAACAATTTTTTTTTCTATATGCGGTAAAGGGTTGAGAACTTGTCTTTTCACTATTGTTTTTTCTTTTTGAATATTAATTGGCTAAAATCATTTGGTCAATTTCTTACTGTTAAATTGTATATTTTATCTATTAGTATATGATATAAAACCATACTACACTCATTTATTCGGCAGCAAAAATACGAAAATACCTATGTATAAACTGAAATTAAACAACAACGAAACAAGTACCTATACGTCACACTTACAATTAAAAAAGAGTACAGCGGCACTAAAACTAAAATAAATCACTACCTAGCGGCATGGTACATTAGTATCATCGAAATGTTAACCATATTTCGTGTTTTATTAAAAATAATATGAATATCCGTATTATCCGCTGTATCCGGATATCCGGATAGTAAATAATTTTAGTATTCGAAATATCCGGATACGAAAAATGGACGGGTATCGCAAGCCCTATTTCCAACCCTCTTGTTTTTTAGACCGAAGAATTAGTTTTGTCTGAGCTGAAATCCTAACTAAGCTCAATAAAGTTAGCCAACGTCAGATTACGATGATATTCAACTTCGGCCTTTTTTCGTTCCCTTATTGCATCAGTGCACTGTGAGTCCCACCACGGAGACGGAAGTTTGCCAGATGCAGCATTAAAGGGAAAAACCGACTCCGCACATTGATAATAGCATCCGAGAAGGCTAAGGCACACTCATCAATATTATCAGAAGAAATTTCCAACAGTAAAAGGAGAAAGAAGATTAAGCTTTTGTTTGAATTCATTCCAGTTAGCATTAAAAAGGATAAATTTGAGTAGGGGCTCGGGGGGGCTACATATATATTTAGAAAAGAGGGGAAAATCAATTGCAATAGGGAAATGGTCGCTTTCATTTCAAAAGACGAATTTAAAACCTGCCATGATAATTGTGAAGCTAGGCCAGGGGAACATAAAGAAAGGTCTAATTGCACTGTTCACCTCGTTCGGACGAGATCTTCTGGCGGCGGAACCAGTATTTAAAATGCATAATATCTGTCTAATATCTCGAGAAGCTGAAGTCCTGAATCATCAGTTTTGCCACTGCCCCACATTTGATGATGCCAGTTAAAATGACCCAGTATTAAAACCGGAGTGGGGAGAGATGATAACATTGACAGTAGATCGTTTAAAATATTTTTTGAAGGATGAGGGATATAAATGGATACAAAGGTAGCATTCGTTTGATTTGAATAGAAACTGCATGAAACCCTCCTTTATTAGCCGTTGTAATAATCTTATAAGACAAGGTATTTTTAACAAGAATTGCACTGCCAGCATATCCGTCAGGTTTCACGTCACGGATGCAGGTAAAACCTGGGATACTGAAATTGGAGTCCGGCTTGAGCCAATTTCAGATAGAGCAAATATCATGGGATTATATTTATTAGGGTCGTTCTCGCGAGTCGTTCAAATCACTGTTCCAGGCGGCAAATAGGTATAAATAACATTCTGATTTAGAATTGTTGTATGCAGTAAGTTTTGTCTCAAAAAGTACTAGAGGAGTATTTTGACTCATATGCCTGCACCTATTAATAAACACATGAGATCAAAAAAATACTGCAAAATCTCATTACCCTCTCGTTCCAAATTACAAACTAAAACATTGGTTGATGTATATAAACACTTCTATAAAATAATCTTCAAATTTTTAACAGCGATGTGATTAAGTAGCAATTTAGGCATAAAACTTCCGTGAAGCTAAAACTTTAAATTGTGAATAGGTCCTTCATTGAGTGGTGGCAGTAAGGGCATTATTCCAGCGCCGCACCTCCTCAGTATACCTACGTATCTGGTAGAGTGACGCCGTGCGCACCATTTACGAGAAATTTAAAATTTACGTTCACGAAACATAGTTTGTCACTGTGCTCATTACCTTCGGCCGTTTTATACAGTAAATACTAATTATAATTTTCTGTTTTATGTCTCATTTAATTGCTTCTTTGTAGAGAATTTAATAATATAAATATCACATTTTCAATTACGCTTGGTATTTAAATTTACCTAGACAAACCGTCAAAATCTTTCATCTCCATATCATTACCTTCCTTACCCTCCAATTTTTTGCCGAGTGATTTAAAAAAGTTTTTAGTAGTTAAGAATAGCATAATTCATGATTTTTACTAAACAGCACAAGAATGCTTTTACTAAACTGCACAAAAATGCATTTTACCCAGTAGGTTTGTGCCATAAGTACATGCTTACTTTGTCTCTTCTTTATACCCCGGGAAATAAATGGTGTTGGCAAACTAATTGATACTAAGTTTCTCCTTCATATACATATTATGACTATGGGGTATTGTAATAATGACATTGGTAAAATTTTAAAACCCTGTTTTTGGGATTGATTAAAAGCAGTACTTAATTATTTTACGATAAAAAAAAGAAGCCAATAGGGGAAGAATAATTAGACATCGCAATAAACAAGAATACTTAAGTATAAAAAATATCTCATATAATATAAAAATAAAAGAAGGTTTCTCTTAAGAAAGAAAGAAAATACAATTTATAAAAAAGGAGAACGACAAATTCAAAGCCTTTTTGTTTGAAATCTCGCCTCCAGTCCAATGACACGACCTGTTAGTGAAATACGAAGGCAATAAATCTGGGGGCACCAGCACCTGTTATATCAATCCTTTAGCTATAAATAATACAAAAACTCTTGGTGGCATGCGCAAATTACTCAGAATAAATCGGGATCAATACATGAAATTAATCAATTGTATCAGTGCTTTGCAGAAATCGCATTAAATGAATGAAAAAATACGCCAGTATGTATAAAGAGTTAGCACTAATTGACTGGCACGTTGTTATATGGCGGATTAGCAAAGCAATATTATATTATTATTTTTATTTAAATAACCAAAAATGTTAAGGTTAATCAGCAAATTGCATAAAGAGAAAACTGCGTTTAGAAAGCGAAGAAAAACATTAGAGGAGCAAGAAAAGCAGGTAAGTACAAAAAACAATTGAAGCTAGCGTGGAAAAAAGAACGATTTACTAAAAGATATACCGAAAGAAAAATATCATTGAGCTATTATTTAATGAAAGTATTAGTAAAGGATTAAGTCAGAAATATGAATCGCTGGACAAACATGATACTCTAGCTAGACTGAAAAAAATTTTTTTGTTCTATGTATATTATAAAAAAAAAAAATTTTAAATGCTTAGTGCTAGATTGATCTTTTACGTTTTAATAAATATATTTTTTGGAAGAATGTTTAATGCTAAGAAGCATTTTATCTTTTGGTGACATCTTATGTTTTAATAAAGATATTATTCTTAGAATGTTTAATGCCAAGATTATTTTATCTTTTGTGGATATCATAATGTATTTTCGCATAAAAAAAAATTGAATGTTTCATGCTAAGCATCCTATTTTTGCTGAATATTTTAAATTATGAATCCTGAAAATTTCTAAAACATGTTTTATTTTATAAAAACATTACCTACTTCAAACCATAATCAGTAATTTTAGATATGTTTTATCACCCTAATATTAGTCAAATTATACAAAACTTATGAAAATCACATTACCATCCATACGCACTCATTACCATCTTGCCATATTTCATTACCATCCAAGCACTCATTATTTTCCATGTAAGGTGCTTTGGGGTATATTCGACATATTTTTAGGCGAGTGTAGAGTATGTTAGGGTTTGGGCTCGTAAGTAAGAATATAAGAAGTATTCCTTCCAGTAATGAGATCTTTACGAAATTGGATATATTCATCAACGCTTTGTGAAAATAGCGTTGTAATATGTTGCTTGAATTTGGGAATAAATGTAAATAAAAAAAAAATATTTTGAATACCATTTCTTAAGGAGTCGCTAATTTCGAAGGTTTGTAGAAATGGTTTTTATGCAATATGAGTTTAAGAATCATATTTCTGTTTAGTTCTAATTTACCCCCTCAAAAAATCCCGCTGATTCACGGTAAAGAACTTTTTTTTTGTATAACTCACAAATTATTTTCGAATTTCCCCCGCACGAATTCATTGTTTTTTATAAAATAATGTTTCTTTTATATGTTTAATAATCTAGAAATTTGCATTTAGAGAATTCATAACTCATTTATGAAGAAAATATTAGTCTAACTCTGATAATTAAACAATATTAAACAATTCAAATAAAAAACGGCATTTCTAAAAAAAGTCAAAATTTACAAAATCTGAACGACTCGCGAGAACGACCCATTAATTAAATAATTTTTTATTAAGAACACTACGACACGACTGTTCCATTGGATTGGAGCACCACCTGGTCCATTATCGAAGGATGAAATAAGTGAGGAGATCAGAGGGGCAACGTGGGACATCGTATTAATGGAAGAAGATGGATTGACTTTTGAAATGACAGTAAGCAACTGGATGAAAATTGCGATTATACTGTGATCAGTCATCGAATTCATTGTTTTTTTATAAAATAATGTTTCTTTTATATGTTTAATAATCTAGAAATTTGCATTTAGAGAAATCATAACTCATTTATGAAGAAAACATTAGTCTAACTCTGATAATGGACTGGAAAACCTAGTTTGGGATTATTTCGAAAGTACATTTTTTCGAATTTCACCCGTGGGATGAATTCGATTGCTTTTTTAAACTACAGATGGACCGTTAAACCGTTATGCTGTACTCATTATTACGACAAAAATGACAATGTAACGTAAAAACAAACGAACAATGATTTAACTTAGCAGGTTCCCGAGTTATGTGGTATGGGGTAATTTCAAAACTCCTCATAAGGCACTAAATCGCACTTATTTTATTTAATCGACCGCAACACACGTGCGCTCACGACTAGCGACACGAAGTGAACTGAAGCGGGGAGCAGATAAACATGGCGTCTTGACAAGCGTTGCAAGCGTAGTAATTGTTCCCGGTTTAGAAGATATGTGTGATTTTCGAGTTATCCCCATTTTCGACTTTACCCCAAAGCACCTTATAATAAAACCGTACATTGCACAAGGGTGCCTTTTGTTTTATATTATTCTATGAGAGTATATGAACCATATTAAACAATTCAAATAAAAAACGGCATTTCTAAAAAAAGTCAAAATTTACAAAATCTGAACGACTCGCGAGAACGACCCATTAATTAAATAAATTTTTATTAAGAACACTACGACTGTTCCATTGGAGCACCACCTGGTCCATTATCGAAGGATGAAATAAGTGAGGAGATCAGAGGGGCAACGTGGGACATCGTATTAATGGAAGAAGATGGATTGACTTTTGAAATGACAGTAAGCAACTGGATGAAAATTGCGATTATACTGTGATCAGTCATCGAATTCATTGTTTTTTTATAAAATAATGTTTCTTTTATATGTTTAATAATCTAGAAATTTGCATTTAGAGAAATCATAACTCATTTATGAAGAAAACATTAGTCTAACTCTGATAATGGACTGGAAAACCTAGTTTGGGATTATTTCGAAAGTACATTTTTTCGAATTTCACCTGTGGGATAAATTCGATTGCTTTTTTTAAACTACAGATGGACCGTTATGCTATACTCATTATTACGACAAAAATGACAATGTAACGTAAAAACAAACGAACAATGATTTAACTTAGCAGGTTCCCGAGTTATGTGGTATGGGGTAATTTCAAAACTCCTCATAAGGCACTAAATCGCACTTTTTTTATTTAATCGACCGCAACACACGTGCGCTCACGACTAGCGACACGAAGTGAACTGAAGCGGGGAGCAGATAAACATGGCGTCTTGACAAGCGTTGCAAGCGTAGTAATTGTTCCCGGTTTAGTAGATATGTGTGATTTTCGAGTTATCCCCATTTTCGACTTTACCCCAAAGCACCTTATAATAAAACCGTACATTGCACAAGGGTGCCTTTTGTTTTATATTATTCTATGAGAGTATATGAACCATATTAAACAATTCAAATAAAAAACGGCATTTCTAAAAAAAGTCAAAATTTACAAAATCTGAACGACTCGCGAGAACGACCCATTAATTAAATAAATTTTAATTAAGAACACTACGACACGACTGTTCCATTGGATTGGAGCACCACCTGGTCCATTATCGAAGGATGAAATAAGTGAGGAGATCAGAGGGGCAACGTGGGACATCGTATTAATGGAAGAAGATGGATTGACTTTTGAAATGACAGTAAGCAACTGGATGAAAATTGCGATTATACGTTCAATTGAAGAGGAGGATTATTTGATGCAGCACCAATAGGCGGAGGAGCGAGATCTTCATTTAGAAGCTTCATGTGAGCTGCTTTATCATAACCTTTACGGGCGAGATTTTATTGAAACCGTTTTTTTATACGATGTTGAAGCTGAAAGAGGAGCAGCCGATTTTTTGATGTTACATTGTCAGATGAATTCGGGACAGGATTTGGATGCTTTACATTGCTGTTTTAGCGTACATTGATGCACTTTTGCTAACTGCTACTAAAGCTTCATAAATATGGACCAAAATAAAATTGCCGCCACTCAACCGCTACTAAGGCCCAGGAAAAAGAATCTAGACAATAATAATGCACCGCACAGCGATGATGAAGGTCAAAGCAAGCACTTAAAAGCACTTCAAAAAATTTCCGAAAGCGACAAATTAATCCATAACCTCAGAAAAGAGAACGCTAAACTGAAGGACGAAATTAAAAAAAATAATAGCAGTATTAAAATAGTTCAATCGGAAGAGATTTTAAACGAAAATAAATTACTGAAACAATTACTCCATGAAAAAGAGCAATACTGCCTGAAGTTAGAAGATACTATTGCTAAAAATATAAATAACAGTATTATTGGTAGCCTTGAGAACGACACGGAAATTTTAACACCTCTTAAAAGTAAAATAGAAAGGAGTGAAAAAGAAAATTTTAATTTAGCATTAAGAATAGAAGAACTAGAAGGTGAAAATAAACAACTCTGCGATCTGATAACATCAAATGGAACTGGCATGACGGAAATCAAAGAGAACTCTAAGCCATACTTAGAGTTAAAAAACGAAATCACACTTTATAAGAAAAAAGTTAAAAAATTAACACAGAGACTGAGTAAGTTACTTACAGAATACAATAACTTAAACAACAAATTCAAATCGCAGGTAAACCAGGCATGCTCAATTAAAACGCTGCACAAGAAAGTAAATGCACTACAAGAAAACATAAATAACATATTGAAATCTGAAGAAAAATCTAGTATAATCAGCATAGAACCAAACATTACAGTAAAGGGAAGTAATCAAACTGCTGCACATAGCGTAAGCGATGTTTTTTGTACTCCACAACAGACCACTGCTGATGCGAAACCCAAACTCTTACTCCTCTCCGACTTCCACGGAACTGAAATTATATCTATGCTTTCACAAATACGACGTCGAGACTATAACTTTGAGTCGGATATTATAATCACCGGGACTTCAGATCGAGTTCTCAGCAATATAACAGAAAAAACCAAGGTCTTCACAAAAAAGGATTGTGTAGTTATAATGTGTGGCGGTAGTGACTAATTTTTATTTGCCTACTAAAACAGTCGATATTATTGAAAAAAGTGTCAAAATTTTAGCTCATACTAACGTTATTGTCTGTAACGTGCCTTTAAGTATTGATCAGAATTCAATGTATTTCAACATTGACTAATAAATAATACCTCAATGTATTTCAATCATTTTATTAATAAGCTCAACATAGAACTATATAAACGTCTTGAGGGCTATGAGTTTGTACATTTATGTGATATTGATCGTTTTATCGATATTCCTGACTACAAATCTGATGGGTACAAATTTACCGCTAGGGGGAAATATAAAGTAGCAACTGCCATTAACGCTAAATAGTTTATCTTTTTTATAAATAATCTCAGTAACTGTGAAGGGCTAATGTTAATGCATTTAAACATCAATAGACTTAGAAATAAACTTTTAAGCTTAGAAGCATTTATTGCATGTGTTTTACCTCAGAAACCTATCATCATATTTATAACTGAATCGTGGCTTGAGCCAGATGAATACAAAACTATTTCATTACCTGGGTATATTACAGCGACTCAATCATCTCGTGCATTCACAAAAGGCGGTGGCACAATAATTTTTATTAGGGATGATTATGCCGACAGGTTTAAAGAGGTAAATGTTGATGAATTTTCCAGTGAATCTGTATTTGAGATCAGTGCTTTAAACTTCGAGATAACCCATTCAAAAACTATTCATTTTATAGTGCTATACAGAAGCCCGAATTCCAACTTTAATATTTTTATCGATAAATTAGATCAATATCTTAATCACCTAAAGAACAGATCTGTACTGATTGCTGGCGATTTTAATGTTGATTTTGCTGATAAGGAGGACAGTAGAACCAAATCACTAAAACGGGTACTACTTGAACATAATTTGCAGTATATAATTACTGAATCAACTCGTATCACGGACTCTACCTCAACTAGCATAGACAACTTTGTTACCAATATTGTGGATTATACTGATGTAGCGGTCGTTCCTTGTACATTTTCTGACCATGATGCCCAAGTTATGACAATTATAACTCCAATCACATCTCATATATGTAAGAAAGGTATCTCGAAATATGTTTATAAAAGGGTTTTTAGCAAACAAGCTACTAATAGCTTCAGAGATGACCTTGCAAAAATTGATTGGAGTGGAATATTTCTTGACTATGATTGTAATATCAAAGTTAATGTATTTTATGAGGTGTTTTTAAACTTAGTAAATAAGCATTTTCCAACAAAAAAAATATTACTTAAACCGACCCGAAAAACATGGCTCTCTAAAGGAATTAAAACGTCTAGTATCAATAAGCGAAAGCTATACTTACTATCAAGACGTACGAAAGATGATAGACTAAAAGTGTATTTTAATCTATATAAAAAAATATTCCGAACAACATTAATAACAGCAAAAAAATTGGATATACGGAAGACTATTGCAACAGCAAAAAATAAATCACGCGCTGTATGGAAAATGGTTAATGAAATTACAGGCAGAAAAGGGAATTCTACTAAAAACCACAAAATTAAATTAAAAATTAAAAACAATTTGATTGAAAATAGACAGGCTGTAGCGAATGCTTTCAATGATTTTTTTGTTAACGTTGGTAAAAGCGCACGTCATGAAAGCAACACACAATTTATGAGATTTTTAAAAATTGCGATTAAAAATAAAAACATAAAATCTATATTTCTCGACCCTATCATTGAACCAGAAGTAATACGCGTAGCAAAAAATCTTAAAAACAGTAGCTCTTATGGTCCTGATGACATAAATACATCAATAATAAAAAATAACATTGACTTACTCTGCATTCCTTTATGTATTATTTACAATGACTGTTTCCTCGAGGGAACCTTTCCCACTTTATTTAAGAGAGCTAAAGTTATTCCAGTACATAAGAAAGGATGTAGATCAGACATTAATAACTTTCGGCCAATATCACTACTTTCTGTTTTGTCGAAAATCATGGAGAAGTGCTTATATGCTAGGCTGGAGAGGCATCTCGAAAGAAATGATCTTTTCTCTCGGTACCAATATGGCTTCAGGAGTTCGAAGAACACCACTAACACTGTGATTGATTTAGTCATAGAAGTTATGCAAGCTCTTAATGATGGACGCTGCTGTGGGGGAGTGTTTTGTGATCTTACCAAGGCATTCGACTGTGTTGATCACGAAATACTCCTCACTAAATTGGAGTACTACGGTATACGCGGAACAGCTTGGAATCTCCTGAAGTCATACCTTACTATGCGTACTCAATATGTCGAGATTAGGGGCGATAACAGTGAATGTCCGGTTAAATCGATAGAAAGGACCATAAGATACGGTGTTCCGCAAGGATCTGTGCTGGGTCCTCTTCTTTTCATCATATTTATTAATGATCTACCACTAAATATTACTTGCGGAACCCCGTATCTTTATGCCGATAACACGAGTGTCGTACTGAAATGTAAAACTGAAGCTGATTTAGACACGCATATGCAGGAGTGTTGGTCACAATTGTCTACCTGGTTTAACTCAAACGGGCTAAAAGTTAATTGTACGAAAAGTTTTTACATGGTTTTCCGCCGTGGAGTTAATAGTCCCGATACTGTCTGTAGTATTTCCATTGAAAAGTCGAACTGCGTGCGATTTTTTGGCGTTGAGTTACATCCCTTTTTAAGATGGCACCAACAGATTGACCAATTAACAAATAAATTAGCTACGGCTTGCTACGCCCTAAAAAGTCTAGCGAGTACAGCAGACAGATCCACACTAAAAACTGTTTATTATGCATACTTGGAAAGTGTAATGAGGTACTGCATTGAGGTTGGACAAAATTATGACTGTTGTGTCCTTATATTTGTACTGTGTCTGCTTGTATGTATTTAAAAATAAAGACCAACTAAAAGTCTCTAGACAAAACACATACAAACTCCTTAGAAATAAAAATGAATTTTCAGTACCCAAGAGTAATTTTAAATATTTTGACAAAACTTTAAACAGTACTGCAATTAGAGCTTATAATAAATTGGACATTAGTATTAAGGAATGTAGTAGCTAGCTACAGAATATTTGAACGAAAATTAAGAGATTATTTTACAAGTAGACCTTTCTATTCAATTAAGGAATTTTATGCTAGAGCGCTAGATTAATTTTAAATAAGTATTCAATATTATTATTTTAATTTATCCTCGTCCTGCCCAGTGTTCTCAATAAAGAACACATTGGACTTAGTGGGTCCTGCCCAAAGTTTTTTATTTATACTTCAGGATTCTGCCCAACGTTCTCAATTAATCACATATTCAAATTTGGCGCCTGGAGTCTAAAATTTTCGTGATTTGCGGTTTTATTTGCTTGTTTCTGATTGGTAAGAGTATTGGCCAATACTTGGTCAAGGCCTTGAATCAAAGTTATTTGAACTCCACGATCAGTGTCACGCCAAGCGTCCAGGATGCCACATCTTCGCTAAAGAGGTAAGTTTGATCCATACTTATCTTAGTAATCGTGCATGTTTTTCAATAAATACCAGATTAATTTAAGCCCGAATAGTTCTAATTTATAATTAATAGTTTATTTTTGTAATTTAGGTTATTTTCGATTTTTCAAGTTCATTTTTCGAAATGTGTGATTTATTGAGAACATTGGGCAGAACTGACTACTGTTTTTTGTTATAGCACTGATTGATCGAGTCGAGGGATTGAAGGTGTGTTAAGTCAGATAATCAGAAATGTTATGCCAATAGCAATTAAAGATGATGAAGATCACTAACGACGGCGAATAAGATACACATTATACGCCGCCGCGTCGTTCCCCGATAAACCCTAGTGAGATCAGTACAGATACAGCAGCTGAGACTGATGAAGTACCTATACCATTTTCGCTGAGGTCAATCGATGAAGCAGGTAGATGTGGCAGTGGTGGACGCGGTCGCAGACGTGGTGGTCAACGTGGAGATACGTAGTGGACAAAGTGGTGGCAGATGCAGTGAAGGCAGAGGACGCCAAGCTCAAGTAACCCGTGCGTCGTTAAGTTTTTAAGTTTTGTTGTTAAAATAGGGACTTTATATGATGTTTTGTTAGAAATTATGCCCATTAGATGCCATTAACAAGTCGTCAGTTGTTATTTTCATTGATCTCAACCCTTTTTTTACTATTAAAATACTATAAAATGTAAATCTGCTTTATTTATAATCTCGCAAGTGCTAATTAAAGAGTACGTTATAATCAAGATTTTTATGCCCAATGTTCTTAATAAACGACAAAAAATAATATACTATGTAGGCAATTCTGCCCAATGTTCTTAAAAAAGAACAAAAGATATAGACTCCTAAACAGGCTCAGTCTATCAAATACATACCCATTATAACCTAAAAAATAATAAAAAAAATCTGGCTTACCTTTAACACAACAATTTCAATAAAAAAGGTGTTGGGCAGAACCCATATAAATTAGAATGTACTTAATTTAGAACATTGGGCAGAAACAGGATGACTATCGAAAAATGCTTGGGCAGGACGAGGTTATATTTAATTTTCATTCAAATACGACATGTTTATAATTAAATTTATTTTGTTATCAATAATGATTTGATTATACTTGACATTTTATTTATTTTAATTGAGCATTTTGTTACTTTTACTTCTTTTATACTTGTATTTGCACGCATTTGAGTATGTTTTATCGCAAATAAATGATTGATTGATTGTGCACGGCAGATCGATCGCGCGTCGTTTCGGAACCCGGAAGTGCACGACCGGCCATGCGGAGATGCGCGTGCGACTAATTGCAATTTGTTTTGGTCCAGATAAGATAGGTGAGCGCGCCCCTCCCCCCGCACCGCTTACCCCCAGCGTAACTCAAACGAATATCCACACGTTACTAATTATTTATTCGGACAGCACATTATATTATCAAAATTTTACCTATGTTTTTTTTCTCAGAAATGGCATCTTTTATTGATACCTTATGCCTGGGAAAAATTTGAACGGTCATTAAAATGTCACCCTGTATTTGTCACAATATGAAAAAAAAAAACAATTTTTAAAAGGAATAAGGCCTCTTAAGTATATGAAATGTTGTCAATTGACATGACATGAAATTGTAGCCCTGTTGAATATCTGTTAACATATGCTATAATTTGATTTCAGAAATTAACAAGAAGAAACACCAGGTCAAACCGCTCGATCCCCTGGGTAAGTGATATAAGATATAAGAACTTATACTATAATATTCATATTATATACGTGTGGGATTGATGCTAATAGAATATAAGGAGCTGGCTGATAGACGATTAATACTAGTTTGAATATAATGAAATAAGGAATGTGTTAGATTTGACGTATGACGGAGAGTGTCAGACGATAGAATGATTTAGTGGACAGATGAAGATTTGTATATAAAGATGTATATATTGTAAATAAAAGAAGTTAAGACCATCTTATGCGGTTTTCCCTGCCCCAATCCCACAATTTTGGAGGCTCGTCCGGGATGGGGTCAGGATGAAACGTAGAACGCAAACGACGAAGGAAAATATTAAAGACGTAACCGAAACGAAACGAAACGAAGGAATAAGGCCTCTTAAGAATATGAAATGTTGTCAATTGACATGACATGACATTGTAGCCCTGTTGAATATCTGTTAACATATGCTATAATTTGATTTGAGGCGTTGACAAAACGAAATACGCGCCGCAACGGACGGATCACCACATTGTCCTGGAGGGTAAGTAATATAAGCAAACGTCGGACTATAGGGGGCAGTTTGAGGGCAAGGTAAGGTTTACAAAAAAAATCTTAACTTAAGAGTATTATATTATAATGTACCTAGTATAGATTTTTGTTTCTTTTTGATTGATTATATTATATTTGTCACAATATGAAAAAAAAACAATTTTTAAAAGGAATAAGGCCTCTTAAGAATATGAAATGTTGTCAATTGACATGACATGACTTTGTAGCCCTGTTGCATATCTGTTAACATATGCTATAATTTGATTTGAGAAATTGACTAAGCTTAATACGGCGCACAACAGGCAGATCTCAGGCAGATCTCATGACGGCAGTGATGTTATGAAGGTAACTGATGAGAAGTGAACAGAACAGAGAAGTGGTCAAATTTTAACTGCCGACTAAACAGAGGGGTGTTATAAGGCATCGGACTTCTGGGTAGGACGTTAGAGTAACAAACCGGTCAAGTTCGAGTCGGACTCGCGCACCGAGGGTTCCGTACAAACAGTCCATCCTTAAGTGGTTAAGTTAAGTTGGCACCTGGTATGTATGGGAGCGTTCAAGTATTACGTAACGCAATTTTTGAAGAGATTTGGCCTTCCCTCCCCCCTTGTAACGCGCCGTACCGTTTTTCTGTACCCCCCCTCCCGCTCTCTAAACGTTACGTAACACCATAAGTGACACAAAAAGTGACCATTTTTACCCAAAAGTCACGAAAGATGATAATATGTTAAAATGATTAAAATGACGACCAGACCAATACAATTGAGGGATTCCCCGTAAAATAAACGACAAGGGTTGCCAACATGGGCGTTTTAAATCACAATCTTTTTATAAAAAAAAGAAACAATATTACGTAACGTGTTGTAAGAAAGACCCTCTCCCGCCCCTGTAACGCATCGTAACGTTTTATGAGACCCTCCCTCCCCCCTAAATTGCGTTAAGTACGTAATACTTGAACGCCCCCTATAGCACTCCATACAAATGAGGTGCAAAGTTAACGCAACCAATCCCGTTTGTTGTATAAGAGCCCCCCTTAAATATTTATTTTATTTTATTTTTAGTATTTGTTGTTATAGCGGCAATAGAAATACATCATCTGTGAAAATTTCAAATATCTAGCTATCACCGTTCTTGAGATACAGCCTGGTGACAGTAGGACGGACGGACAGCGAAGTCGAAGTCTCAGTAATAGGGTCCCATTTTTAGGGTTCCGTAGCCAAATGGCAAAAAACGGAACCCTTATAGATTCGTCATGTCTGTCTGTCTGTCCGTCTGTCCGTCCGTATGTCACAGCCATTTTATTCCGAAACTATAAGAGCTATACTGTTGAAACTTGGTAGGTAGATGTATTATGTGAACCGCAATAAGACATTGATGCAAAAATAAAAAAATAATAATAAATATTGGGGGCTCCCCATACTTAGAACTGAAACTCTTAATTTTTTTTTTCATCAAACACATACGTGTGGGGTATCTATGGATAGGTCTTCAAAAATGATATCGAGGTTTCTAAAATATTTTTTTTCTAAACCGAATAGTTTGCGTGACAGACGCTTCCAAAGTTGAAAAAAGTTGCCCCCCCCCCCCCTCTAACTTCTAAAATAAGAAAATGAAAAATCTAAAAAAAACATATGATGTACAGTACTATAAAAACTACCAACGAAAATTGTTTTGAACGAGATCTAGTATGTAGTTTTTTTTTTATAATTTAATACCTAACTTTGCACCTAATTTATATGGGGCGCTATACATACCAGGTGCAAACTTAACTTAACCACTTAGGGATGGAAAGTGTTTGTACGGAACCCTCGGTGCGCGAGTCCGACTCGCACTTGGCCGGTTTTTTTACCTTTTGGGTACGGAACCCTAAAAACAGGCAAAATTTCAATAGTTTTTTTTACTTTCATAAGAGATAACTCTGACCGCGAACGTGGCAGAAGCGTTGGAAGACCGCAAGCCAGATGGTCCGACGATATTAAAAAGACGGCAGGGCCGACCTGGAGTTGGATCGCCGCGTCAAGATCAGCTTGGAAATTCATTCAAGAGGCATATGTCCAACAGTGGACGTAGTGATTATATGCTCTTTGAGTGGACGCATATGTTGGCGACTGGCTGAGATGCCACCTCTTTTTATGTATATTTTACATGTCAGTTTTTAAATTATTATGTTATAATTGCCTAAAAAGCAAGGCACAAAATAATTGAAATACAACCTTTACCGTCAACGGAACGTAAAACGTCATCTTGATGTCTAACATGACACCACTTCACCATTTGTAAACAAATTTTATATGTTAGTAGCCATTTTTTTTTTAAATATTTTTTTTTTGTAATTTTAAATATTTTAACATATTTATTCATTTATTACATATGACTGACATCAGGCCGCCGAATAAGCGGGCCCGTACGGTGTCGCCGCCGTCTAACGGTTGCGCTCGCAACGGCGCCCCGCCCGCGCCGGGTCCCAGCCGTCTCAGGCTGACTGAGAGAGACGAGGAGATGGTGCGCCTCATCGGCCAGCACCTTCGGTCTATTGGCCTCGAGTGAGTACCCGGCTCTCAAGTCCTCAACTTAGACTAAGATATAGTCTCGCAACTTACAACCGTTGATTCAAATATCTAATATACATACTTATCAAGTTTATATTATACATCAAAACAGACTAGTTCAACTGCTCGTCACTAATTCCACGATGACTTGTATTCATTTGCACCGGAATTTATATTGCATTGCATCGCACAGCTTGGCATTTTAAAGTCTGTCTTATATGACTGATATTTGCTTATCAGTTCTGTGTGTGTCTGTTTGCCTTGTAAATAGTTGTTTTTGCTATCCTTTTAAGTAATTAAATTTATTATATCTTTACTACAGTGTTTCTATCATTCTCGCCAATAATAACATCATACAGTCCATTGCTCATCAACATTTTTGGTATATGCTGAGAAGAAGAGATATAACTCTTAATTGTTATTTATAAACAAGCCTTACTTAACGTTCTGTCACACATATTAAGAGGCTTTATCCTTTTTAAAATTTATTTTTTTCATAATATTTCAAATATATATTGATAACTAGCTGTGCCCCGCGGTGTTACCCTCTCATCCCACGGGAACACTAAATTTATTCGGGATGAAAGTATCCTATGTCCTTTCCCGGGTCTCAAACTATCTCCATATACCAAATTTCATCTAAGTCGGTTCAGCGGTTTTAGCGTGAAGAGGTAACAGACAGACAGACAGACAGACAGACACACTTTCGCATTTATAATATTAGTATGGATTAGTATGTAGGTAATAGGATTTAATTAGGATTTCAACCAACTTTTTGAAGTGAATAATACTTTTCCCCTAGTTCTAGGTAGTGACAAAGCTATTTCATGCTTTTATTGCGTGCAGTCGAAAATAAGTTGAAAAAACTAATATTCTGCGTGAATTTTGTCAATTTCGAGTCGTTTTTGAAACAAAAATTATCAATGAAAAGTTCAAACTGTAGCTATGTAGGTATCAAATATATACCAATAAATCCCAATAGCCCTGTTCTAAGTAGTAACATCAATAATATGTTAAGAAACATGTTTGGTCATAGAAAAAATGCCTAAAACAATCAGCTTTTAAAAGGAATAAGGCCTCTTAATTTGATGGATAGAATCGGAAAGCAACTGCGCAACACAGCGTAAACCGCTGTGTTAATTTTGACACAGTAAACAATAAAATTACTCAACAATCTTCTATAACCAAATGAACCTAACCTTGAAATCATCATAATCATCATCAGCCAAAAGACGTCGACTGCGGAACCTAGGCCTCCCCCAGAGAACGCCACCATGACCGGTCCTGTGCCGCCCGCTTCCAGCAGACTCCAGCGACCTTCGCCAGGTCATCAGTCCACCTTGTGGGGGGGCCTACGTTCTACGACCGATGTGCCCTGTCCATTGCTACTTAAGTTTTGCTATCCTTCGGGCTATGTCGGTTACCTATACATATTTGAAGACAATAAGTAATTAACCGAAACTATTGGCGTTTATAAAGAAGATAAAGCCGAAATAATCTTGTTCGGATCCCATCGTCCAATAACTTCCAAAGCAAGTGTTATGGAAAATACTTCCGAGTGGCCAACTAATCCTTCCCAGAATGCCATTCTCCCACATTCACATCGAATGTGTCAAGTAGTTTCAAATACAAATATTAATATAACAGTGCTTAAGAAAAACTCAACGATAAAATGTACACAACGATAATACAAATTACGGCCATATTAATTTTAATTTTTAATATGTGTGCTTCTCTCGTATTTATTTGGTTTGGATTTGAGTGTGTTATGTTTTAAATTTGATGTGTTAAGTAGAAGGCAAAATTAAATATGATTATTTTTTTGTTTTAATTGTTTTTCTTGAATCTTGCATTTTCCTCGCTGTAGTGAGGTGAAAAGTTGTGTGTTCCACATGGCTGCAAAATTATTTAGCTTCTCGTGTCTTGAAAGCCTCGCTACGCTCAGCTTTCAATTTCAACACTCACGCCAAATAACAACTTTGCAGCCTTGCATAACAAATAACTATTAATACTAGATTATTTACAAGTGTTCATGCAAGCAAGCATGTAAGCATTTTGACGCTCCGCTATACGTGGTCATAATACAAACCTAACCTAACCTACAGTTTTCGGTTTTTGAGCCATGTTCCATTTTGTCGCAGTCTCCTTATAAAATATAGGATTGTGGAGTTTATGAGTACAAACCAGTCTGCTTAAAAAAATTATGACAGTGAAAAATAGGATCAAAACCAGTTATGATGAATAAGTGTATGAAAATAAAAAGTAGTATTAGAGATATTTATGAGAATTGACAATATGATTTTTAATGGTTCGGAGTTATGATCGGTAGTATTAGTGACTAAGTATAAATAGTGACTATTATGATAAAAAATTGTATGAGTAACATTTTCGGAGTTCCAATAATCGGGGTTGAAAAATTATGTGAACTTTGGCGCACCCCATACAGAGATTTAGGTTCAAGTCTCTGCTGTGGACATTTGCGAAATTAAGGATTCTAGGGCCTAATTTTCTGATTAAATGCCTGTGAGAATAAAGACCGTTCCCTCGTCTATAATCCGATGTAATAGCAATATAACCTGGATTTACAAGCTCCTAACTATTGACCACAGGAGGGACGACTTTTGTTTTTTGAACTCTGTATGACCCTCTAATAATTCAAAAGACATATGAAAAACCTGTCAAACACTTCGCTACCGTAGCTCCAGGTAGACCTGAAGAATTTTTCAAAATTCGTCCCCTAAGGGGGTCCAATTGGGGTTGAAAGTTTTTATGGAAATCGTGTAATTTTTGAGTAGGTAAGAGATTTTTGAGTTAGAACTTTGTTTACAGATTCTCTATCAATGTGAAAGTATATGTGAGGTAATATTTTCGGGAACGAACTCTGCTCTGCATTTATTTTTGGAAATTAATCTTCTAAAAGGGTTAAATTTAAGGCGATTAGATGGTAAAACTTTGTATGAAAAACGTTAGATCCTCTACATTAGAGCATTATTGTCTCAATTAGTAATATAATTGTAATTAATTGAGAATACTGATTTAAACGGTATCCGGAATTCCTATCCTTAGAGGATTAAACGGAAAGCCAAGGTTTGTATGAGAAATGTATTATTTTTTGAGTAAGACTCGAGTAACAACGCAAATTTCAACGTCTTTAAAAATAAGAAAACTCGTGTTATTATAAGTTTTGTTAACTTTCCATGAGGTCCGACGACGAACTATGACGAACAAGTGTTAGGTATCTTGCGATCACAACGCACCTAGATTAGTGTCTTTAAATTAGAGTCGCCATTAGATACTACGATTGTCAATAAAGTAGGACGATTCAAAGTTTTATTTAGGTAATACGACGAAGACAGAAAAATTAAGAACATTTTGATGGGAACAAGGTATGAGTATAGGTTTTAAGAAACAATAAAACGGTAGGAAGTTACACAGACACGTTTCCAGACCTGTGCGAGAGAAGCCGCGGGCAAAAGCTAGGAACTAATAAATATTCTACACAAAACTATCCAGAACAATACATTCAATAAGGAACTTTTTATGAGTCGCAAAATTTGACACTCGTGCGATTCAGTTTCGTCTCAAGTGACACATCGTGGTACGAAAAGTACTTTAAATGAAATGAGAGAATGAAATAGTTGAGACGCTCTTACTGAACTGCATCTGAACTGAGTCGTAAATACAATGTCATGGTATGAAATAGCGATATGTACAGTTCAGTTTAGGGCCTAAAGTGAGTCGCGTTAAGAGATCGTGGTAAGGCTCCTTATCAATCACAGTCATAAATATCATTTCCGGTGAAGGGCAATTAAATAAGTCATTGACAACAATTTCACTTGCTATCACGAAGAAGCCGACACCAAAATTGTTTTCCACATTTGTCAGTTGAACAGTAATTATCGCGTGCAGGTACATTGTACGGATTCTGATATACCTGTAATATTGTATATTGGATAGCAGGCCGTTTATTATGCAAATTAAATAAAAAAAAATAAACCCGTCATTACAAAGTTCAAAGATGTCGTCGGTACGAGAGAAATTACATGAATAAAAATTGTACAATTATGTTCATTACGGAGGTATTTCAGCAAAAAAAGTGGCATCAGAGCTGAATGTATCTGTAAGAACCGTTCAAAGAAACGGTTCAGAGAGACTGGCGGAATACGGCGACGGCCAGGAAGTGGACGTAAACCAGGTTTTGTGAACAAGAATTAGAGAAGAAAATTCTAGTAGCTTTGCAGAAAAAACCTACCCTTTCGGTACGAGATTTAGCAAAAAAATCCAAAACGTCTAAATCTACAGTGCAACGAGTAAAAAAACAAAATTCTATAAAAAAATTCAAACAAACGAAAGTACCTCTAGAAAACTTTATTTAAAAATGGTCAAGAAAAATTAATTGCATTGTTATGGATGATGAAACTAGAAAACTTTATTTAAAAATGGTCAAGAAAAATTATTGCATTGTTATGGATGATGAAACTTACTACAAACTAGACTTTAAATCACTTCCAGGACACCATTTTTATTCTGGGACTGATAGAAAGACTGTGTGATGAGTATAAGGTCATCAAAACGGATAAATATGCAAAAAAGTTCTCGTATGGCAGGCATTCTGTTCATGTGGCAAACGTAGTACACCACATTTTGCAAAAGGAACGATAGACGGTGATATATATCTGAATGAGCGCCTTAAAAAACGATTATTGCCATTCATCAAGACACATACTACACCTGTCCTATTTTGGCCTGATTTGGCCACGTGTCACTACACAAAGAAAGCAATAAAGTGGTACAAAGAGATGAATGACGATTTTGTTGAAAAACAGCACAATCCGCCCAATTGGCCTGAGTTGCGACCCATTGAAAAATATTGGGCCCGCGTGAAACAGAAGTTGTTAAAACATAAAAGCAATGCCACTTCAGTTGAAAACTTCAAGCGGAAGTGGAACGAAGCTTCCAAATTAATCACTGATGATGATGTACAAAACTTAATGGCAGGGGTCAAGGGAAAACTAAGAAGATTCTGGATGAATAAATCTTAAACTGATCATCATATGTAAATAAATATTATTTTTAGAGTTATCATTAAATGTCTATTGAAAAAATTGGTGAATTATATTATTAGATAAATATTTTTACAAATTTATTTGCGACATATTTTTCTTTGAGAATGTGCACAGAGGAAAAACTTGGGCGTCTCGTCGAACCGAACGAACTCACGAAAATTCAGCCTGTTATTAATCACTGAAAAAAAAACAGGCGGTGGCTGCTGGACTATTTGTTGTTTGTAAATATCTTGAGGTTAGTTACAATGGAATATTAAAATCCTTTAAATGACAACATGTTTTTCATTTGAGTGTACATTTTTTGCCGTAAAACGATTCTGTCTAAAGCAGATTCTGTCCAATCAAGATTCTGCCGAAAACAGATTCTGCCGTACAGCGCTGGGCTGGAGGCCACTGAAGCGGAGCGGACACTTGCGGATTCGACAAAGCTCTTTTGTGACTGGTTGATACCGCACGTCTCCACTCTAAGACTGCCGGTATGCCTGCCTGCCAATACCAATCACATGTCTAGGGCTTGCAATCCGGATATCCGGATATTCGTTTTATCCGGATACCCGCGAATTTTTTTATCCGGTTAATTTTCTATACACTATTCGGATAATACGGATATTTCGGATAATTAAAATAAATTAATAACTATAATATATACTGCTCAAAGGTTAACTGGAAGAGATCCCTTATAGGGATAAGTTCGCCTTTGTACCTATATGTTAATTGTAATAGATGTATTTTTTAACTGTTTTTGTGTACAATAAAGCGTTTACTTACTTACTTAAATATAATTAATATACCAAGCCGTAGAAAGTATCATAATAAAGATTAAATACCTGAACAAGCTGGCTTTTTCAAAGGAAAAGGCACTAGAGAACAAATTGTAACCATCGAACAACTGATTCCTGAAGAAATCCTTCGAATTTAACACCCCCTTGATCTTGTGTTTTATAGACTACTTGGTCTGTCGATCAACAAATCTTTAGCAAAATTCATTTATTCGGTTATAGATCGAACAAAGCCGTTAGAGCTCAGTGAGACGCTCGATCTCCAATATGAGAGCAGCTTTGTATACCTGGGCTCTACCAGAACGATGGCTCATGCGAATCAGATGTACGAAAGCGGATTAGCATGGCAAAAAGCGCGATGACAAGAGTAAACAGGATCTGGACAGATATATCAATCTTACTAAAAACCTAGAGGGCTCTGGTGTTTTCGATCTTCACCTACGGTGCGAAAACCTGGACCCTCAAAAAGGCAGATAGATCTCGCATTGACGCATTTGAAATGTGGTGCAGGAGCGGAATGTTACCAGTTCCTTGGACAGCCCACCGCACAAATATGTAAATTCTTCCAGAAGTGGGAGTCACCGTTAGGCTGACGACAATCTGTCTCCGCAGGATCTTCGATCACCTAGCTAGGAACAAAAATGACACCCTCGAAGTGCTCCTGATGACAGGGAAAGTACAGGGAAGGCAACCATGAGGAAGAAGCTCTATGCGCTGGACAGACAGAATCAAAATCAAACAAAATACGACTAAAAACTAAATTAAACTGATTAAAGTATAGAAGCAGATAGAATATAATTTTAAATATTGCAGAAGACAATAAAATACGTAAGCATCACACGTTTTTTATTGTCTTCTGCATTTTTTTTTCATGAACCACTACTCTGCTCCGAGATAACTGGTATATTGGAGATTTTATCTTAATGTTCAGTAGGTATATGTTATCTTCTCGCTGTAAAGTTTAAATTGTGATTGCAAATGTGATTAGATTTTTAATATTATGATAAAATAAAAACTACTCGTATTTTCCATTTACTTTTAAACCTTTACCGCATACGAAGCCATATATGGCAGATATGAACTTGGACCTTATTGGCACAGGTCAAAGTTCAAATTCAAACAATTTTTTTTTCTATATGCGGTAAAGGGTTGAGAACTTGTCTTTTCACTATTGTTTTTTCTTTTTGAATATTAATTGGCTAAAATCATTTGGTCAATTTCTTACTGTTAAATTGTATATTTTATCTATTAGTATATGATATAAAACCATACTACACTCATTTATTCGGCAGCAAAAATACGAAAATACCTATGTATAAACTGAAATTAAACAACAACGAAACAAGTACCTATACGTCACACTTACAATTAAAAAAGAGTACAGCGGCACTAAAACTAAAATAAATCACTACCTAGCGGCATGGTACATTAGTATCATCGAAATGTTAACCATATTTCGTGTTTTATTAAAAATAATATGAATATCCGTATTATCCGCTGTATCCGGATATCCGGATAGTAAATAATTTTAGTATTCGAAATATCCGGATACGAAAAATGGACGGGTATCGCAAGCCCTATTTCCAACCCTCTTGTTTTTTAGACCGAAGAATTAGTTTTGTCTGAGCTGAAATCCTAACTAAGCTCAATAAAGTTAGCCAACGTCAGATTACGATGATATTCAACTTCGGCCTTTTTTCGTTCCCTTATTGCATCAGTGCACTGTGAGTCCCACCACGGAGACGGAAGTTTGCCAGATGCAGCATTAAAGGGAAAAACCGACTCCGCACATTGATAATAGCATCCGAGAAGGCTAAGGCACACTCATCAATATTATCAGAAGAAATTTCCAACAGTAAAAGGAGAAAGAAGATTAAGCTTTTGTTTGAATTCATTCCAGTTAGCATTAAAAAGGATAAATTTGAGTAGGGGCTCGGGGGGGCTACATATATATTTAGAAAAGAGGGGAAAATCAATTGCAATAGGGAAATGGTCGCTTTCATTTCAAAAGACGAATTTAAAACCTGCCATGATAATTGTGAAGCTAGGCCAGGGGAACATAAAGAAAGGTCTAATTGCACTGTTCACCTCGTTCGGACGAGATCTTCTGGCGGCGGAACCAGTATTTAAAATGCATAATATCTGTCTAATATCTCGAGAAGCTGAAGTCCTGAATCATCAGTTTTGCCACTGCCCCACATTTGATGATGCCAGTTAAAATGACCCAGTATTAAAACCGGAGTGGGGAGAGATGATAACATTGACAGTAGATCGTTTAAAATATTTTTTGAAGGATGAGGGATATAAATGGATACAAAGGTAGCATTCGTTTGATTTGAATAGAAACTGCATGAAACCCTCCTTTATTAGCCGTTGTAATAATCTTATAAGACAAGGTATTTTTAACAAGAATTGCACTGCCAGCATATCCGTCAGGTTTCACGTCACGGATGCAGGTAAAACCTGGGATACTGAAATTGGAGTCCGGCTTGAGCCAATTTCAGATAGAGCAAATATCATGGGATTATATTTATTAGGGTCGTTCTCGCGAGTCGTTCAAATCACTGTTCCAGGCGGCAAATAGGTATAAATAACATTCTGATTTAGAATTGTTGTATGCAGTAAGTTTTGTCTCAAAAAGTACTAGAGGAGTATTTTGACTCATATGCCTGCACCTATTAATAAACACATGAGATCAAAAAAATACTGCAAAATCTCATTACCCTCTCGTTCCAAATTACAAACTAAAACATTGGTTGATGTATATAAACACTTCTATAAAATAATCTTCAAATTTTTAACAGCGATGTGATTAAGTAGCAATTTAGGCATAAAACTTCCGTGAAGTATATAAATGAAAATTGTGAATAGGTCCTTCATTGAGTGGTGGCAGTAAGGGCATTATTCCAGCGCCGCACCTCCTCAGTATACCTACGTATCTGGTAGAGTGACGCCGTGCGCACCATTTACGAGAAATTTAAAATTTACGTTCACGAAACATAGTTTGTCACTGTGCTCATTACCTTCGGCCGTTTTATACAGTAAATACTAATTATAATTTTCTGTTTTATGTCTCATTTAATTGCTTCTTTGTAGAGAATTTAATAATATAAATATCACATTTTCAATTACGCTTGGTATTTAAATTTACCTAGACAAACCGTCAAAATCTTTCTTCTCCATATCATTACCTTCCTTACCCTCCAATTTTTTGCCGAAAGGTAAAGAAACAGCACAAGAATGCTTTTACTAAACTGCACAAAAATGCATTTTACCCAGTAGTTTTGTGCCATAAGCACATGCTTACTTTGTCTCTTCTTTATACCCCGGGAAATAAATGGTGTTGGCAAACTAATTGATACTAAGTTTCTCCTTCATATACATATTATGACTATGGGGTATTGTAATAATGACATTGGTAAAATTTTAAAACCCTGTTTTTGGGATTGATTAAAAGCAGTACTTAATTATTTTACGATAAAAAAAAGAAGCCAATAGGGGAAGAATAATTAGACATCGCAATAAACAAGAATACTTAAGTATAAAAAATATCTCATATAATATAAAAATAAAAGAAGGTTTCTCTTAAGAAAGAAAGAAAATACAATTTATAAAAAAGGAGAACGACAAATTCAAAGCCTTTTTGTTTGAAATCTCGCCTCCAGTCCAATGACACGACCTGTTAGTGAAATACGAAGGCAATAAATCTGGGGGCACCAGCACCTGTTATATCAATCCTTTAGCTATAAATAATACAAAAACTCTTGGTGGCATGCGCAAATTACTCAGAATAAATCGGGATCAATACATGAAATTAATCAATTGTATCAGTGCTTTGCAGAAATCGCATTAAATGAATGAAAAAATACGCCAGTATGTATAAAGAGTTAGCACTAATTGACTGGCACGTTGTTATATGGCGGATTAGCAAAGCAATATTATATTATTATTTTTATTTAAATAACCAAAAATGTTAAGGTTAATCAGCAAATTGCATAAAGAGAAAACTGCGTTTAGAAAGCGAAGAAAAACATTAGAGGAGCAAGAAAAGCAGGTAAGTACAAAAAACAATTGAAGCTAGCGTGGAAAAAAGAACGATTTACTAAAAGATATACCGAAAGAAAAATATCATTGAGCTATTATTTAATGAAAGTATTAGTAAAGGATTAAGTCAGAAATATGAATCGCTGGACAAACATGATACTCTAGCTAGACTGAAAAAAAATTTTTTGTTGATCTATGTATATTATAAATTTTTTTTTTTTTAAATGCTTAGTGCTAGATTGATCTTTTACGTTTTAATAAATATATTTTTTGGAAGAATGTTTAATGCTAAGAAGCATTTTATCTTTTGGTGACCTCTTATGTTTTAATAAAGATATTATTCTTAGAATGTTTAATGCCAAGATTATTTTATCTTTTGTGGATATCATAATGTATTTTCGCATAAAAAAAAATTTAATGTTTCATGCTAAGCATCCTATATTTTTGCTGAATATTTTAAATTATGAATCCTGAAAATTTCTAAAACATGTTTTATTTTATAAAAACATTACCTACTTCAAACCATAATCAGTAATTTTAGATATGTTTTATCACCCTAATATTAGTCAAATTATACAAAACTTATGAAAATCACATTACCTTCCATACGCACTCATTACCATCTTGCCATATTTCATTACCATCCAAGCACTCATTATTTTCCATGTAAGGTGCTTTGGGGTATATTCGACATATTTTTAGGCGAGTGTAGAGTATGTTAGGGTTTGGGCTCGTAAGTAAGAATATAAGAAGTATTCCTTCCAGTAATGAGATCTTTACGAAATTGGATATTGAAGAGCGCAGGGCTTACGTGTATTTCCAGGGTGTCGGAGCCGGGGAAGATGGTAAAAATAAATAAAGACTTGATGAACAGAAGGACGGCGTGTATTCGTGGTGACGCACGGATGGAGAAGAAGGAATGTTGCTACATCAATAATTAAATATAAAAACTTATATTTAAACATAATGTTGCTACTTATGTGTGCAACATACTGCGGCCTCACAATAACAAATATTTATCGGAATAAAACTATCTAATTGGGCCTTTTCTAAATTATTGCAAAAATGATTAACATAGCAAAACTATCTAAAACAATGTTTATTTACCATACTAATTTACTTTTGCTTGTTTAAAGATAGGAATAAAGTATATCATACATTGATACAGCATTATGTAACATCAAAGTATTCAAATAAGATTTTTACTAAATGGGTTAGACTAATGATTCAGCACATCTATGTATAGTAAAGATTAGCATGTATGTACCTATCCGTTAACATACAAAACAGTTATATGCTTAAATTGTACATATATTATTAAGAATTACTATTCTAGCACATTTTGATAGCACACACTAAGTGCTTATATTTATTTTGATGTTATATATAATAACGTAACTGAAGCATTATTCAGTTTTATAAAATAACATAACTAAACAAACGACATAGACATTAATTTCAGTCTTTATCTGAAACTAAAATACACAAACATTCATAAAAATAGAACATCTAGGGCTCTATAGGTAGTACACAGATTTTATGAATAGATCTTTTGTGAGTATGACCGCTTGCCGTTAGCACCTCAACTGCCCGTACTAAATTATCCTTACCGGGATATAAACTGGTGACCCTAGCCATGGGCCATTCGAGGGGAGGCGAATTATCATTCCGTAATATAACTAAACTACCAACAGCGAGATTTGGCATAACTGACTGCCATTTAGGTCGGTTTTGCAGTTGATTCAAATAGTGCCTGCTCCAATACTTCCAGAATATCTGCTTCATGCTGGTTAAAATTGACCAGAATTTGAGTAGATTAGTGTGCTTGCTACTTACATCTTGTTCTGGGTAAGTATTGAGCGGAGCACCAGTGAGGAAATGACCTGGCGAGAGGTACGACAGATCATTTGGATCAGTCGACAGAGCTGTGAGCGGACGTGAGTTTAGAACGCCCTCTATTTCCACCAGCACGGTGTTCAACTGCTCGTACGTTAGTAGAGCCCTCCCAACAACGCGTTTCAAATGATTTTTCATGCTTTTTACACCACTTTCCCACAACGAACCGAAAATCGGGCTATAACACGGTATGAAATGGAAATTGATACCCTTGTGGGCCCCGTATGATTGTACAGCGCGCTGGTGGTCTTGGCAGGCATGCAAGCGATAGAACTCATCTAATTGATTCCTTGCGCTTTTATACGTAGATGCATTGTCGCAGTACACGTCGCTGGGCAGGTTACGTCGCGCTATAAAGCGCTTGAAGCAGGCAAGAAAGCACTCTGTCGTTAAATCGCTGCAGAGCTCAAGATGAATCGCCTTCGTGGCAAAACATACGAACAAAGCTATATATCCTTTACTGATTACTGGTTTTCTGATGCGACTGTTTTTTACCGTCACCGGCCCAGCGAAGTCCACTCCTACCCTCTCGAAAGGGCGACAAGCAGTGACGCGCGCTGCCGGCAAGGAACCCATCAGCTGAGTCATCGCAGCAGCCTTCAATCTGAAACATATTACACATTTATGTATAACCTTTTTCACACTGCGCAAACCATCAGCTATCCAGAATCGTTGTCTTAAGGAACACAAAACTAGTCTTTGATCTGCATGTTGTAAGCAAATATGCTCATTTCTCACAATCAACTCTGTAATAAAGGATTTTTTCGGCAATATGGCCGGATGCTGTGCAGCATATGGAAGCGGCGCATTCTGCAGGCGACCACCAACTCTTAAAATGCCTTCACTATCCAGAAAGGGAGTCAATGACCTTAAATCACCTTTAGGTTGCTTGTGAGATTGCAGCAACTTAATGTCATCACTATAAAATTGAGCCTGCTCTTGCTTGACTATCAACATGAGCGACTTATCTAATTCCGAAGCAGTAAGAAACCCTTTTACATTTTGAGAAGTTGGTTTCACATTATTGCAAAATCTAAGAATGTATGCTAAAACTCGTGTCATTTTACCTATAGTAGAATACCTTTTCAGAATGTCAAAGACATCAGTATCATTACTGACTGTGCTTGTAAGACACAGCGTATGATCAGATTTCAATTCAGGGAGCTCTCCAGGAGTTAGTGCTTCATCTGGAAAGTTATATTGTTTATCATGTAAAAATGATGGGCCATGCCACCATAAGGTGTGAGCATGTATTTCTTGAGGTTGAAGACCCTTGCTGAGACAATCTGACGGATTGTCATTAGTATTTACATAGTGCCAATCACAACCTTGCGCCAGTTGCCCTATGGAACGTACTCTATTTGCTACGTATGTTTGGAGCTTTGTTGGATCAGTTTTCAACCACGCTAACACGATCTGTGAGTCAGAAAACAGGTGAGTTGCATGTATACTTATCTTTATAGAGAGTGCATTATGGACTTTCTTTACCAACCCTGATAACAGCAGTGCAGCGTTCAACTCGAGCCTCGGGGTGGTAAGCTTACTCTTACATGGATTAATGCGAGACTTAGAACATAGCAGCTCGACACGCACATTCCCATCGTCATCAATAGTGCGCAAGTATACACAGCAGCCGTAAGCTACTGACGAAGCGTCGGCAAACCCGATCAGCTGATTAAGTACAGTCTTCTCCGGCTTTACACAGCGCTGTATAACAACTGGTTGCATTTGCGAAAGATCCTTAGCAAAGTCAGTCCACATACTACGAATACTATCTGGAGGAGTGGAGTCCCAGGCCAGGTTTGCTATGTGCAGCTGTTGCATAATGACTTTTGCGCGGACGAAAATCGGCCCGATTTTCCACAATGGGTCAAAGAACTTGGTTATATAGCTTAAAATGTCGCGTTTTGAATCGTTTGCGCTAGTATATGGCTCAGGGCACGTGGTCTTGAGGACATCAGACTTGACGTCAAATTGAATGCCTAGCGTCTTCACAAACGCGTCATTTTTCTGAAGCTCCACTTCCCCAAAGTGTTGACTGTCTTTGGGCACGTTATCTAATATAGACTTACAGTTTGAAGCCCATTTGTGCAACTGAAAGCTTCCCATACTGAGCATTTGAGTTAACTGAGCTTGCGTTTGCAATAACTCTTGTTCCGTGCTACATGAGACCAGAATATCATCTACATAAGTATTGTTCTTTATAGACGATGATGCTAGAGGCATAGAACTCTCATGCCTTTCAGCAAGGTCCCTGAGACAGCGCGTGGCCAAGTAACTTGAACTCTTGAGACCGTATGTGATTGTGTTAAGTTGAATGCACTTGACATCCTGCTCCGGTGATTCTCTCCAGAGAATGTTTAGCAGCAATCGCTGAGCTGGATCTATCTCTATACAGCGGAACATCTTTTTAATGTCACAGATAAAAAAAAACCTGTCCATTCTGAACAACAGAAGGATATCAAAGAGGTCTCTTTGGACTACAGGACCATTGAGCAGCATATCATTAAGCGACACTTTTTTGTTAGTAAGCATACTACCATCGAATACAGTCCGGAGCCTGGTCGAGCGTGAACTCTCATTTATTACTGCATGGTGTGGCAGAAAGTAAGCAGGATCTTTACTTAAATCGAATGTACCAATATCACGATATTCACCATGGTTCAGCTCCAGATACTGATCTATAAACTTTTTATATTCGCTGAAAAGAGCTGGGTTTTTGTGCAGCTTCTTTTCTAAATTTACAAATCTATTGAGCGCTAAGTGAAATGACTCCCCTAACTCAGAGTTCATTTGCTCCAAAGGGACCTTGATGGGCATTGACACTTGGTACTTATTATTCTCAAGCTTAGTAGTTTCCCTAAAGAGATTTTCACAATACTCATGCTCTGGTAACTGCTCGGGGAAGATTTCAGGCACTTTTTCAGTTTCCCAAAATGCACTCAGTTGATTGCTAATACTATTGTCACATTCTCTACAAAATAAAGTTACAACCTGATTATTGGTCGCAGCAGGCGCCTGTGTGCGGCCAGCTACCACCAGGCCGAAGGATGTGTGGACTAGCGATGGGCTGCCAGGGTGTTTGTTGCTCGCTGTTGCAGATCTCTCGTTGCCGGCAGGTGTGAGGCGTTGGCTGCTCACCGGATCTCCACTACTCTGCGGTTACGGCAGGAGAATCTGAAAGAATATGTCAGCTCCAAGCAACAAATGCACATCACCAGGCTTATAGAAGTCCTCATCTGCTAGCTTGCAATTGGGAGGGAATATTATTTGTGACATATCAATCTGAGTCTGTGGCAATTTGGTTGTTATTGTCTTAACAACATGACAGTTGACATTTACTTTGAATGGATAAACTGCAGAGTGCACATCAAGGTTTATACATTTGTCAACTTTTTGTTCTGCATTTGTGATGCCGATTATAGTGGTGCTAGCTCCATGCATCGACTTTCCTAATATATCCACCACCTTCTGTGTGATGAAGGATGCCTGAGATGCACTGTCAAGGAGCGCCCGTGCATATAGAACCATTCCCGATTCTGCTACAAGTTTTACGCGTGCAGTTGGCAACAAGACATAATTCTGACAGTGGGTTGCAACAGACATACTTACAGAGGTGCTTGTATTTTGTGTGGGTACATCATGATGAAGCAAAGTATTGTGCTCAAGCTTACACACGGCACACCGAAAATGAAATTTGCATTTGCGCTTGTGTTGCGACAAACATATATTGCATAATTTGTTTGCCGAAGCGAACTCCAAGCGTTTATTTATTTGAGCCAATTGAAAACTTGGGCACTTAAATAATTTATGGTCAGACTTACAGTAGAGACATGCAGCGGCTGGTGGCAGGCTCTTTGCAGCAACAGGGTGGCTGACGAGTCGTTGCACCTTCTGCACGTTGCAGTCGGCGTTCTCGAAAGCCTGCGCACGCTTCTCTAGGTAATCTACAAACTCGTTCAGTGTTGCAGGAGTAGAGTTGTCTCGATCCAGCTGGAATTGCCGATATGTCACCATGTCTAGTTTCCTCGACAGGATGCAAATGATGATGGAGTCCCAGCTATCAACACTCTCTCCCAAGTTCCTTAATGCTGCGAGATTTTGTTTGACAACTGAAATAAATTGTCGTAAATTAGTCACACTTGATCACGTTATTGTGGGCAAGTCCAAAAGAGCGGTTATGTGTTCATGTATAATGATATTTTTATTATCATAACGTTTCTTTAGGAGTTTTAGTGCTTCTGGATAGCTGTCGTCTGTCAGAGGCAAATTATTTATTAAGGCTAACGGTTCACTCTCAAGAAAAGCTTTTAAGTAGTATAGTTTTTGCACAGCCGTAAACGATGTTGAACTGTGTATCATAGCAGTAAACATGCTCATGAACTCGATATAGTCTGTGTACTTACCGTTGAAGGTTGGAATTACTACGCTAGGTAACTTAATATTTCCCGGGCCTGAAGACATTGCACTTTCAGACGGCGAGGGGCTGCTCTTCTGACGATTCGCATTTATAATGGAGTCCAATAGCGCGAGTAGGCACATATAGTTGTCCTCCACTTCATCAGCGTCAGAGTCCTCCGGGGCTTCGGTGCCTAAGGCGTCGATTTTTACGGACAAGCGCTCATACTCCGTAAAAGATTCAATTAGCCTTTGGCGCTTAACCACCACTAGCTCTAGTGGGGCTTCCAGGAACTCCTCCTTGTTGAAAGAGTTCTTTAATCGCGTTATTGAACCTTTAGCTCGCGCCCTGGCGGCTTTGCACAATTTCAGCTCAGACATCTTACAACACTACTTTTTATAGCTATCTTAATGTCTCTGAATAAAAATAGCGACCACAACCTAAATATTTCAACTCAAACACGAAAAAATGTCACTTTAAGTTTGAAAACTCCGTTGAATCGAAGCTTGAACACAAAACGGCAAAAATGGCGTCTGTTTCAAACACGACGTGAAGTTGCTGACAGTTGCTGGCGTCTCTCGCTTGCTCCTTCGGCGATCCTATTCGTTGCAGCAGCGCAGTAGTACCAACCGCACGGCTTGCTTGGCGGCGCGGCGTTCCTATTTGCTGCGTCGCGCAGTAGGGCCACATGCATAGGCTAGTGTTGCGACAGTAAAAATACTTGTCGATTGCACAAATTGCATATAGAGTGCAATTTTGACTTATGACCTATGATGTTTGTCAAAGTGCTTTCCTTCCGGCGACTGAAGACGAAATAAAATGGCTGACCTTTTGTATGTCTTGTGATTTTTTCCTCGGGGCTCAAAATGGATTTTAGGACACAGGGCGTTTCTTTTTTCTTACTAACTCGAAGGACCAATGAAGAGCGCAGGGCTTAGGGTCGGGTTGCCAACAGTGGCTCGGTCGGGTACACTGACTCGCGGCTATATTTCCTAGATAGAGCAACAATATCTATCTGTCTCCTTCATTAGCCGAGAGCGTTCGACACCCAAATACGTACAAACCAGTTATTCGCCCGCTCCCGCGCAGTTTACATATGTAGGAAAGTGTTTCGTGTGGCCGAGGGTGCAAAATTACATTTTAAGGTAAGTTACACTTGTTTTATGTAGAGAAATTTGAGCATTAAGACAAGTATTGTTGTTTTGATGCAAAGTGACGTTATTATGCTAGGCAATGACATAGATTCGCATGTCCTTCGGCAAGCCACGTGATAGTTATGCGCCGGTGAATTCAAAATGGCTGCGGCGTGGTCAGTGGCTCAAATTTATGAAGTACACAGTGACTCGTGAGTCACTATGTACTTTCTTGAGCCACTGTGTAGCTACTTATATAATTTCTATTGGATAATGTTATGTTATGCTACTGTTCAATGCCAACTAATTAATAAAATAAAAAAAACATAAAAACAAAACTGTATTTTTTTTATAAGACTAAACCTATATGCATGAAACACTTTTGCACTCGAGTGTAACCTATCCTAGTGTAGAACCTACTTTTTGTTTGGTTATTTTTCTGGATTTTTTATCCTTTTAATGTATCTTGATAACTGTTATGTTATTTGCTTGGACTAAGAATAAAAATTAAACTCGTTTTTAATTTTTAGATCTCTAACGACAAAGAAACAAAGTCAGAAAAGAGGTTGATCTCAAATATCCTAAGAGATTTGATTTTATAATTTTTATGTGTCTGATATTGATAGATATAAGGCTTAGAGTATATTTCTACTCAAACAAATAAATGAAACTGAATGTAAATTATAGTTTTAGTTAAATATTATATACTTGAGCCACTGTTACTGTTAGAGTCTCTGTGTACTACAGGGGCGAGTCACAATAGCCCAGTACCCGTACACAGTGGCTCATTTCCCATTTTTTTCAAAACATTGTCTGACTACTTTATTGTTGCCTTGATTGAAAAACTGATAATTCTGGGAAAAAGTTTAATAACCAAAGCACGTTGAGTGTGAATTTCAGCCCGCTACCACGACTTTTTCTTCACAATTTGAGCGTTCGAAAAAATCCGAGCCACTGTTGGCAACCCGACCCTACGTGTATTTCCAGGGTGTCGGAGCCGGGGAAGATGGTAAAAACTTAGAATAATAACGCCTAGAAGGATAGTTTCTTACGGCCGAGGCGCTGCACGTGAGGCATAAAATGGATTCATGTAGTTGTGAACAACTCGTATTTACACGCGGCGGTACGCACACAAACACAGCAATAATGTTGCTAGCGCAATCACATTCCCCTGAAATTTGGGGTATACTCTTGCCAGTGGTGATTGGTTACATTCTAAATTTTAATTGAATAATAGACCCGTTGTTGACTTCAAACACTGTTAAATACATTAAACAAAGGTTTTTTATTATTTACTATTATGTATTATTAATTTGCAATGTCAGTTGAAAATAAATAAAATCGTTAATAGTAGGTATGGCCAAATCCTGAAACGGCCTGAAATGACTTTTCAGCCAGCTGTAAACGCTTCTAAAGCACTTTCGACGTTCGAAGTTTTTGATCTAATCCATCGGCGTAACACTTTTATTTGCACAGTCGTCAACTCATCATCAAGACATTTGTAACGAGCACGTCGTGTTTTTGTGTAATTTAGGAGCTACCTACTATGGCCTCCTTCCGTTCTCATCATCAGACCAGCTTGGTAGTACCATAAAAATGCATTGTCACTTGATTTAAACAGGTGTACAAAATTTAAACTTGATTCAAATTTGATTTGCAATATTTGACCCGGACATACTCAAACATACACGGCCAGTCAAATAAAAGCTTGATAAAAATCAAGTGATTTATCTTCTTAATTTTTCATATTTGTATTTTTAATTATAGACTCCCAAAAAATAAGTCAGTATATCGTCAGGACAGAATTATGAGTAAGAAGTTTAGGATAAGCAGAAAAAAGACGAGGAAACTTAATACAACAATGAACATTTGAGCACGGGCACAAATTAGTCAAGTCCAAACTAAGTCTCCTCTACAAACAGGTAACTGCAGTTTTAGGATCCCTACACAAGCCAGATAATACCTTTACCAGCTCAGCGGCGGAAGAAACAACCCTCGTACAGACTCACTTCTCGGGCTGTGAGTTATAATGGTTAACGAGCTGGGTGGATGAGGAGAATACTCCAACGGAGAGAGAATGGCGACAAAAATACAGAGGGCTATTAACTGCTTGACTCATACAAATCACCAGAACCGAACGGAATAGAAGGGAAGAGAGATAATTATCAAGATATTTACTATTGTTTTGGCTGCCTGCGTACTGCGTAGACAAGTCAAAGTAATTGTCATACAAAACCAAGTAGAAACCTTCTACTCAGGCGTTAGATTCTTCAGTGAAAATTAATCAGTTTTTTGCTTAAGCACTTGCAACAAAAAGTATTCTGCAAAATACTTGTAACATTATTGTCTATGCTTTATCGATTCTGTGATACCTATGTTTATGGTTTAGAAAAATAAATCACTTTCCGTCTGAACTCTGTGTCTCAATGGCCGTGTGCCGATTTAGAATTAATATTAAATAAGAAGACCACATCCCCACGCTCAACAACACATGGTGTCAGAAGCGGTAACTTGGCTGGACAAGAAATAAGCAAAAATGACTGAAGGAACGCTACAAAAAACACAACATCTATAAAAGAAAAATTGTTACAAAACGAGGACATCGTCGAGGTGAATAAAGCTGTTCACATTGCTAAAACATTGGAACTATCATGCCAGCGGTCAAGAAAATTGGCAGAAGAAAATCAATCTGAACGAGAAAGTCAAGTCCAGGCGATATCAAAAAAATATAATAAAAACGTCACACCAAGAAAACATAAGCCAAGAAACTCGTCAACAGTCAGAAACACTTATTACTCTCAAGAAAGAAATTCGTCGGAAGGTCGGTCCAGATCCAAGTCCCCATATAACAAGAAGTGCAAGAGATGTGGTCAAATTCATCGCACAAAGTGTCCGGCACAAGGAAAAACATGTCACGTCTGTAAAAAGCCTAATCATTTTGCCCAATTTTGTTTCTATAAGGACAAAAATGTAAGTTTAGTATCATATAAGTCTAGTCATTCTAATTCACAGAACAAGTCAATCTTGTCAGATGAAAATGGTCAAAATTGTTATGATTTTATAATAAATGCAGTCAATAATAAGTCTAGTCATAATAATTGGGAAATAAATTTAAAATGTTATAATGAAATACTAAAATGCAAAATTGATACTGGTGCAGACATAAATGTAATTTCAATTAATACGGTCAAAGAGTTGGAAAGTAAAATTGACATGCGATTACCTATAATGAATTCACATAATAAGATTTTTACATTTTCAGGACATTCAATAGAAAACCTAGGTAGTATTATGCTGACTTTGACTTTTGATAATGGAAAACAAGAAAACATCAAATTTTTTGTGGTCAATTGTGAATGTTCGTCTATACTGGGCTGGAAGACATGTGAAGACTGCAACATTGTGAAACGACTGTGTGAATTGTCAACAAAACAAGAACAAAGGTCAGTACAATCTTTATTAGACTCATACTCAGACACATTTGAAGGATTAGGTTGTTTACCTATTGAAGCTCACTTACATGTAGATGACAGTGTAATACCAAGAGTTTGTCCAGTAAGAAGAATACCCTATGCATTACATCCTAAACTTAAGTCAGAATTAGAGCGTATGGAAAAATTAAAAGTCATTGAAAAAGTAACTAAGCCTACGGATTGGGTAAATGCTATAGTACCTATTGAAAAACCTAATGGTCAACTTCGTATCTGTCTAGATCCTAGAAATCTTAACAAAGCAATGAAAAGACCTCATTTTCCTTATCCAACATTAGATGACATACGTTCTAAAGTGTCAGGCGCTGCTGTATTTTCGAAATTAGATGCCAACTCAGGATACTGGATGATAAAACTTGATTCAGAAAGTAGTGATCTATGTACTTTCAATACTCAATTTGGAAGATACAAATTTCTTAGACTTCCTTATGGGATAAATTCAAGTGGTGAAATTTTTCATAGAGCTATGTCAGAATTATTTGGTGAATTGCCAGGTGTCTTAATATTTGTGGATGATATTTTAGTGTATGGGTCAAACCAAACAGAGCACGATGAAAGATTAGAAAGTGTTCTTAAAAAAGCAAGAGACGTAAATTTAAAGTTTAATAAGTCAAAATGTATTTTCAACAAGTCAGAAGTCACATATGTAGGACATGTGTTTAATAAAAATGGAATTTCAGTCGATCCATCAAAAGTCGAAGCAATTGTCGATATGCCTAGACCCCAAAATGTCAAAGATTTACAACGATTCTTAGGTATGGTCAATTATCTTGGGTCATACATACCAAACTTAGCACATGAAACTAGTCTACTCAGAGATCTTCTTAAAAAACAAAACATATGGCAATGGACGCAAAATCATGAAAATCAATTAAATAGATTAAAAGAACTAATATGTAAATCACCTGTTTTAGTGCATTATGACGTAAATAAGCCTATTCGGTTGTCAGTAGATTCTTCAAAAAGCGCAGTAGGAGCAGTTATCTTTCATGGAAACAATCCAATAGCCTATTCATCGAAGTCCTTAACAAATTCACAAGTTCATTATGCCCAAATCGAAAAAGAATTGTATGCTATTCTTTTCGGTTGCAAGAAATTTCATCAATATATTTATGGCAAAACAATTCAGGTAGAGACTGATCATCAACCATTGGTCACTTTGTTCAAAAAGCCTCTGTCAGATGTGCCAGCACGGTTGCAAAGGATGATGATAGCGTTACAGTCATATGATCTAATAGTATCATATACCAAAGGTACAGAAATGTATATTTCTGATACTCTTTCAAGGGCACCGATAGAGACAATGAAACGCTCCCCCGAATTTTCCTCTCTAACTATCTAAATTATACTATAGAGCTATAACTATGTAAAGCTAATGGAAGATGGAAATGAAAATGGAAACTATTGGAAAATCTACTGAACTTTTCTGCCCTCCTGCCCTACTGACTGAAACTGCCTAACTGAATTAACCTAGCTAAAACTTGCCTAAGCTCTGAAATTAATATGAAATGAGAACTCTATTGTAAGGAAATGAAAACCCCAAGAAACTCATCCCATAACTATACTAGTAATTTCCTAAGTAGATAAGATTTTCCCTCTCCTACCATATTGAACTATTTACTTCTGAAATATTACCTAAAATAAATGGAAAACATTCTAAGAATTAAACTATATATATTGAGAATTAAATTGGCCATGGTCGTGATCGTTAGTGGTATATAGGAACCCTTTTACTCGTTGCGTCCGTAGAACCCAAATCCTTTTTAAGCTGCTTTGGAGTCTTATAGAGTCTTGTTATTAAATAGGAACTTACAAGATACCAGTACTAAACATAAAACAACTATATCCTAATGTAGGTATGAGAGCATAACTATTAATCTATTTTAATCTAGGAATAGACCTAATGGAACCTCTATAATATGATGCAAACTTGAGAACCCTACATAATGTCTGTACTAAACATGAAATATTAAAGCCTATAGTAAATGTAGAAAATATATCTAAGAAACTATTTTAATCTAGAATAAAGGATAAACCTAATGAAGCCTCTATAGTATGATGCAGATTCTATTATAGGATTATCTCCCAGTCACCCTATGAAGCTTAAGCTATACTAATAAGTCTAATATTTAATTCATGTAGAACTTTATGATATGTAAACTTTAAATTAAGAGAAACAAGTCAAACAGCTGAAGTTCCTCCTATAGGTTAGATGAAATAAGTCTTAATTAGTTGCCTATATGAATAATTAGGATTTCTACAATCTAAAATACTAGGAAACTTTAGATATGCTATAGTCAATACAGTTAAGAACTAGCACAGGCTAGATTATAGTAAAATGATGATGGTAACTTTAAGGTGTATAAAAAAAAAAAAATTTTTTTGTTAGAAAATCGCCAACCCTCCTAAGTGTGTGAAGGAGTAATACTGTATGCCTTAGCTATCTATCCTATTTGGCAAAATGAATTAAGACATACAGCACAGGGATGGACGGACCTTCACGCCTAGCTAATAACTGAGCAAACCACTGTGGGATCTCATCACATCTATGCATGACGTCCTACCTGAGGCAAAGTGTCAAGGATCCATCTTTTGGGGAAGCCTTTTGGCGCAGGCTTCATAAGTTAACTACACAAGGTCTACGCTAGGTTAAACTACCTGCCTAAACCTACAACTTGCTAAATATATAAAAGGTTGAAAAGATTATGACCTATCCGAATGCTGAAGTTATAATTAAAATTGTTATAAGCCTAGAATACTACTCTTTCCTGACTGGTACCCCTTCTAATGAATTAACTACAGTTTCTGTTGTATTAACTAATCCCCACCAATCCTATTTGGTCTCAACTTCAACTCGTGACTGAATAGTACTGTATAGTTTTTCTTTGATATCTGAACACCAGAGCAAAAGGATGCACCGTTTATTTGATGACTAACACCTTTAAGCCCGTGAGCACTCTAAGTGTTAGACTCGTTACAACCAACAGCACAAGCAGGCGGAATCAAAGCTTCGACGGCCTAGGAATCCCGAGAAGACAGCACTACTCAAGGTAACTTTACCTTGACATAATTTGTTTATTGAAGGATCTATTTATTGATCCATTAGTAAATTATAATAAATTCCCAGGGCAATATTCCCCTAAGTATGTAGATATCTGTAGATATGTAGTTGTATTACTATTAATAGCCCAATTAGAAGCTGTAGTACCCCAGAGGAGTATCAAATGTCAAATAGGAAGCTGTATAATATACAACAATTATTAGAACTGTGATGAATCAAGTATTCCTATTAGAGTATAATTGATGAAAAGTATAGCAGTCGAATATACAAGCAATTATTAGATCTTGTTTATTGAAGGATTCATTTATTAATCAACTAGCAGATATAATAAATTCCCAGGACAATGTTACCTCTAAATATGCAGATAACTATAATTATGTAGTTGTATTACTATTAGTAACCCAATTAGAAGCTGTAGTATCCCCGGTGGACATCAAATGTCAAGTAGGAAGTAGAATAATGTACAAGCATTTATTAGGACTGTGATGGATCAAGTATTTCTATTAGAGTATCATTGATGAGAAGTATAGCAGTCGAATATACAAACAATTATTAGATCTGTGATAAATCAGGTATTTCTATTAGAGCATAGTTGAAGAGAAGTATAGTAGTCGAAAACTGATAACTATAGAAATAGGGTCGTTCCAAAAAGAGAAAGTCGTGGTGATATAATGAGTAGTCAATGTTTAAGTGCAGGCATTCGTCGTGGTATTTTCCAGATAATAGAGCAGTCACAACCGTACTAGTCGCAGGCTGGACTTCAAGAAGTCCCTAGTAGGTTATACAAGCGCAATTTTAGCGTTGAATGAACTTTTGACATAACTTGTCATTGTTTACCATAAACTGGTCTGGTATAAACGGATTATTTTTTTTTATATATATATTTTTTTTTTATTAAAAGATATTTATTTAAAAGTGAAATGTCAGGTGTTGCCAGATTCTTCTTCATATTTCCCTATTACCCAAATAATCTACAAGTCCGGTATTATTAATCATGGAATATAAAATTCCAATACGCAAAACGCTTATCATATAATCCGTACCGTGAAACAAAATCACGAAACACATATTTTAAAACACGAATCATACACAATAAATAAATGTCACAGCAGAAGGGGCACATATCAAATAGAATAGCATATGAGCATAGTAAAACAGTATAAAAGCAACAGAATTATCAACTAGCACTCACCTGATTTAATCTGTTGGATTTAAACGGATTAATACACGCATGCACACCACATTAACCATAAAATAATATCAGTAATAATTCAAATACACATGTCATTCAACCGGCGTGTAGCTCCTAAAGATCCCTAAAAGGAAGGTAAATATCTATCGTGAGCTTCTGATATTAAGTTAAGACTTCCATGAAGACGCGGCCAGTGTCCTAGGAATCTACTTTAGTTTCATGAAGACGTTGACACCATCTTGCAGCTAACATCAGGTTCTAATATTAAAATATAGTTTACATGAAGACGCCGACACACAATATAATTCCACGACGTGATACCCTAAGGAATACATCATGCAACAGTATAATACACACCCACATCCTAATTCTACCCCAAAGAATACAGCTACACACGCAAGGTTCCTGTTAACTGTTCTAAATCCCTCAATAGTCCCAAAAGATACGGTTAGACACGTAGAGTCCCTATTATCTGTTCTAAAACCCTCAATAATCCTCCCCCCCGCTTCGACTACTGAGAATAATGCCTATACAACTGCAAAGATTTTAGGTTCAGTCTGATAGACACAAACCCTGAGGTCACACCACCAGCCAACTGAGGTTAAGTTGCCTTTTAAAAGCGAATTTCCTTCATTGTCACCGTTCGGTTTCAAAAATTCACTTCTAAAACCCCAAGTCTAGACTGGTAGGCATAAACCCCTGAGCTCCAATCCATCAACCACCCCAAAACCCTCGACAGTTTCCTAGCTATATATAAAACCCCAGTGATTATTTTAAGCACTCACCGATTAACGTTTTCAGCTCCTGCTTAGCTGGTCTCGAAGCCTCGTCGAGGTGGCTCCGGCTCCTGGCTCTGGCTGGTTCTCGCTGGTTCTTCGGTGGCTGCTTGAAGTCAAAGATCAAAAGATCCCGAATACTGGTCGCGCTACGCCTTTTATAGCCCCCTCATTCTCTGTCTACCTCACAATATTTTTTATACCCCAATGTTCCCCCGCTAATTCCGTTCTCCCTGCTCAAATTCCCACAAAACTGCCAAATCTCTCTCTTTATAATTTATTCCAACTATAAAATATTTTCCTTTTAAAATCTCTCAGTAATATATTTTTATATTTAATTATCCTCTCCTAATTTGTAAATATTTCACCAAATAATTACCCTAAAAGTGGGGAAAATTGAAAGATCTCCCCAATCTTGTTTAAGAAAGGTTTAAAATCATCAATCCAATAAGCTAGAATTTCGGCGTTTGCCAAGTTTTTTATCGTGTCTCGAATGTATTGTTCTCTATGATTTTATTGTTTTTTGACATCTTTCAAAGTCAAATTTGGCGCTTTTCCCATAGTTCCCAAATCATTCAGTACTAAAATTAAAAACTTCATTATATGCCTTATAAATTTGTACCAGTTTCAATTAATATTTTCAAGCCCTTCTCTGGTTTTTGAGGCCCCAAAATCAGGTCTGATTGGTCGATCACCCGTATTTTGACCCAAATATCTCAAAATCTAGATCTTTTCAGCTTTCAAAATATTCAAATTATTAGTCACCAAGACTAAAGATATACTTATGAACCAATAAATCGGCCCAAAATATGTTATTCTATGTGTTCACAATTGTGTTAAAACCACGTGCCCTTTGGACAAATGGAAACAAAAAATCCTTTTTTCCAGCCTAACTTTAGTATCTCAATATCGAAACCTAAATGGAACGGATGTATCTAAGACCTGTAAGTACTAATATTGCCCTTTTACTCCTACTCTTGGAAATTTTCCTTTGTTCTAGAACAAAATTCAATTTGCTACTGATTATCTTTTATAATTATCCCAATAAATTCTATTTACAATAGCATTCTTGTATTCTTGTGATGTCTAATCTTCCCTCCCTGTGTATTGTAGATGTTTTTTAATACTAATTCAATCAGTAAGTCTCTCAACAACTAAGTTTAACTAAAACCAATCCACCGAACCCCTTAGTAAAATTTCCTTACTAAACTAGACTTTTCCCATAATTTTCAGGCTTCTGTTCTTTGTGAATTGTCAAGAATGATGAACATGGTGATCAGGTATCCCCCTCTGAAGACTCTAAGTTGCATAAATTTCCCACCATATAATGTAAGTTATCTCTTTTAAACAATTAATTTTTTACTTATATACTCATTTACTCAAATTTTGGTTTAAACAGTACTCTTTGAGGCATTTGGGTAATTGTTATATGATATAACAATTAAAAATACACATTTAATTCCATTTATCATGATCCAGTTCTTATCCAAAGTCTAATCTTAATATTTGGTTCCTGCGGTTGAAATTGGCTTAGTCCCATACCAAGCAAAAACAGCTCCATGGCTCCTAATGGTAATAATTATAATATATACATTATAATACTTGATTAATATCCATATCCTTGAATCAATTATCCAAATCCATTCCCCAACTCCAGTTCTAGCTGGGATTCGAACCCAGGGCACTACCCCAAGCTGTACTTGCACTACTTATGCACAGGGTCTCCTAGAAAGTACTATTTCTCCTAAAAATAACTCAAAACCTCAAGACTTATGTATATTATCTAGACAAAATCCCCATTATGTTTCTAATATCCATTTTTCTATGCTTTCATATAGTTTATTATTGTTACTATAAGTCCCCTTATTTAGTTTAGCTAGCTAGTTATAATTTATTATTATCTGGATAACTCATAGATTTCCCTATTAGGATACCTAACTCCTATAGGTTTTCTTTGACCTGAAAATAATTCTAATATATTTGAAAAATCTCCTGACTTTATGAATATTTCCTTGCAAATATTTTAATTTTCTGTATCATTTCCTTTCCAGTGTGTCATGAAATAAATCCCTTCCAGTTGAGTGTTACCTGAGCTGTAAGCTGAAAAGCCTAAAGCATAGTACTGAAATTCATGAAGTAGAGGTAACTTTTATATTTTATTCTAATAGTGTTATCTTGATTGCTACAAGTCTGATTTCAAAACACTACCCTCAGCTGCACCAGTCCTATATTAAGTTCTAGGCCCCCTTGAAAGTACTATTTATTCTAAAAATAATTCAAAATCTCAAGACTTATGTATATTATCTAGACAAAATCCCCTATTATTTTTCTAATATTCATTTTCCTATGCTTTCATATAATTCATTATGGTCCCTGTAAGATTTTTTATAAATTAACTAGTTACTTCCAATATATTCCTATCTGGATATCCCATAGATTTCCCTGTTAGGGTACCTAACTCCTTATAGGTTTCCTTTAATCTGAAAAGAATTTCCCTAATATTTTTAGAATTTTCCCTGACTTTTCTTATGAATATTTCCTTACAAATATTTTAATTTTCTATATCATTCCCTTTTCAGTGTGTCATGAAAAATCCTTCCAGTTGAGTGTTACCTGGGTTGCAGACTGAAAAGCTTAAAGTACTGTACTGAAATTCATGAGGTAGAGGTATTATTTTTATTTTTATTCAAAAAATACTGTCTTGATCGTTACAGCTTCCGCCCTCGATTTTTTTCGTAATGGAAACCACATATGTGGTTGGAAAGGAAAAAAAAATCAAATATTTACTAAATCTACCCAAATCGCCAATATATGTCTCTAAATGTGTATGTGGTGTGGTTTTAAACCAAAGCTATGGTAACCAGTCAGGGCTGCAAATTACAAATCTCTAGCTTCCACCCATTGAAACATAAAGGCCCATCATCACAGAGCCCCCAATTCAACTAGCGACCTAGGTTGTGAGGCTAGGGACCCCTAATGGATCCAGTCTCGCACCTTCTACCCTGAATTCTGGCATTGTGACATACGAATCACTCCGTGTTGTTACGTTAACACATCCGATTCAGGCCATGACGTTCGGCCGCAGTGAGTATTAAATGCGATACCCTCGCGTCAATTTGAAGAGTCTGCTTGACGAATCCAGACATTTAAGGTCCATAGAGTGACAGTACGACTCATAAAGAACAGCCAAAACCTTCACCACCACCTTGGAGCATGTTATCGCAAAGATAAGTGAACCAGGCAACGACCACAATGCTGTCTTAAATAATGACATGCCGAAATAACCTGTTCCACCTATCCTACGAAGTGTTATAGCGACCCCAACTGAGAGCTGCCCTACCGGGTAGAGTATAATGCTGTTTAAGCTAGGTCGTTCAATGACAATCCTCTTTAACCTAACTCATACTAGCTTATGCAACATTCTTTTGTATTTCTTTTAATCCCCCCGTTTGTGATCCATGTATTGGCGACATGAGCGATCTCCCACAGCTGACCTCCGTGCGAGCCAATGAGCCCTCGTATACGTAATTGATATTCATCACTCTCATACATCATCACTTATCCATCACCAAGCTTAAATCCTCTTTCCGCGTTAAACCTTTCAAACTTCAACCTCCAAAACCCCTCTTCATGGTCTTTCACACCCCCATTCACCCGCTCAGAGTCGGTAGCCGGTGAGATCTCAATTACTATTCTAATTTAATTTTAAAAACTAGAGGGTGCTCTAAACTAATTATATCCCTAAAAAAAAACATTGCACTTACTTTGACTCGACTATCGCGTCCCAATTTTCGTTTAAATCTTAAATGTAAGGCACAACATTAATAGGACTAATACTTTACTATTTATATAGCTCTTGAAAACGACACTTTCACTAGTGTTTCCAATTACCACAACTTCAAAACTGGGAATTATTTAACAAACTACATCCTAACAAACAACTTTTAAACCTAAGTTACTGACACCTCACTTTTGACAGTTCTGACAGCCATAATTGCCAGCTTATTAATGCGTTCAAATTCCAAAATTAATTTACTGCACCGTTCCGTAACAGTTCACAGGTAACACTCAACTAAACAAGATTAATAAAATTAAACATATGTATTAAATATTGCATAAGAACACGATTCTAATTCCCCTGTACTGAACCACGATAACTCGATAATGAAGCTTATCTAATTTGAATTTCGCGCCTGCTAGATTTCGAATCAATATCCCTATCTATTTATTTTGAAAATAACTTCTACAAATACTATTATAATCTACGATTATTTTTAACTCCTTTGAGAAAAACATAGAACACTATTATACCCCGACTACACTGTATCGAACTATTCAAACCTGTACGAATATCACCCGCTATACACTATTCTCATCTCACGTAAAACCTAAAATAACTAAATAAAAATCGTCGATGTTTGTGAATCAAAACCCAACCTGAAAGGAACACGCGCACATAAAATTAAAACTTAAGAAAATTACATTCGAACCCGGAATGACACATTTTAAAATAGCGCATAAAAAATTTACAACTGCTAGTACCGCCACCTAGCAGTTTTTGTCGAAACTAAAGGACTCTGAAACCTATCTGTCACGTCTGTGGTAAGTTTAAGTCTCGCGCCAAATCTAATCGTAAACGTGAGTTGACCAACATAACAAACTTATCATTACACTCCGTCATATTGGTTATTCTGAAAGAGAATAATAATTAATACCGTAAGACTAGACCACTCCGAAACTATCTGTGGTAACTTCGAGCCTCGCGCCAAATCTATTCATAAGCGTGATTTGACCAACATAACAAACTTATTATTATATTTCGTTATATTGGTGAGTCTGAAAGTGAATAATTATTAATACCAAAGATTAAAACGCCTGACATTATTTCCGTTGTACAGATTAATAATATAATCCACCACGATTCCCTACAGTTCATAATTATTAAAACTAGTATTTATAGTCATTTAGTAACGAAATTGCAAATAATCGCAAGAAAAGGTTTCTACTAGGGAGGTGAATTGTACATAATGTCATACTATCTTTCTGTCTCACTCTTCACTACTAATACGACTGTGCACCTTTACTCCGAAAATTAAATAAATAAATACTACAAGATTCCCTTTAACACAAATACCTATTCCACAATATAAGTTTTATAAAATACCTATTTTAAGATACGGACCAACCATCTTCCAAGGGAATTGGTAACCACCGATTTTGGCACGTCACTATTTTTTTCTCTTCAAATGTCAATCTCAAATATGGCGCCTAAATTGCAGAGTGAAACTGTAACGTATCTCGTTGTCATGAATTTTTTTTTCTTAAATAATGGAGATCTCTTATACTTTATCGATCTATGAAAACGTATCTTAATGAAATACAAATTTACTTTTATTCTACTGCGTAAATAATGCGAATCTAGCTACGAAAACAAACTCAAAGTCTAAACAAAACCAGCCAACTTGTGGATTGAACTTGTGTATTAAAAGTGAAATATATTGTGTTTCCAATGTTTTGAAGCACGAAACTACGAGCGAATACTCCCAGCAATCATCAAAATAATGAAACTAAGACAGTTTTAGAGCTACGAGTTTATTGTTGGCGAAAAATATCGCGCCAAAGTGAGATAACCTACATGAATGAAGACAGAACTTACTCGCAAGAACTGAAAAGCGTAACTAACAAAGCATATATATCTCAATATCTTTCACGCTGGAAACTACAGGTAAGGAATTTCATTATTATTATTGAACTTTAAATGTAAATAGGTTAACAAAACGTATTTCCGAGTTTTACATAATTAATAAAACCAAGTCTACGACAAAGTCGAAGTAATTTCTATTACCACTCACGGTCAATTACCTTAGAATCTTTTTAGGGCAATTATGAAGATCACTACAAGAACGACAAATACTAATATGAAGCAAAAAGATCTATCTACCTATCTCATCACTACAAAGACAATGTATACTAATACATTATTTCCGTTTTCAGTGTGTCCTAACAAATATGTGAAAAGTGAAACATTGAAGAAGTCTCAGTTCTGATCAAAACCTTGAAGTCACATACTTGTTAAAACATAAGGAGTTGCAGGTAAGTTATAAAAGTTTTATAAGTACAATTAGAAGCATATGATGTTTATAACCAAAACTGTTTATGACCACTAGTCCATCCAGACTCACCAAACCTATTGTTCTAGTGTTGATTCTAAATTGTAAAAGAATTCCTAATGAATAAAATATGAACAATATATGTATATAGATATCTAATGAGTGTCCTTAAGCCTTATGCAATAGTTCACTGAAATAAATTATGTATACTAGCTATGTTAAAAAATTTTTTTTATGAACAGTTACAACTGGAGATAACAACTGTGAGGACAACTTCAAACCCGGAATATAATGACAGTGCGACCAGATAAAGCGGACTCCAAAATGACAAGATGGTGAAGTATACTGTAAAAATCCTAGTTCCAGAAAAGAAGGTAAGTGTATAAGTTTGCCCCTTTTGTATCTTGTTATTACTTTAATTGTTTTCTTTTTTTTCTTTTATATTTTAACATTTTATTTATAAATGCTACTTCTGGCTACACTAATTTTAATTGTTTAAAGGTTTGTAATTTACCATACTGCATTATGTAAAGACTAGTAATGCTATATACAACCTAGTAACATAAAACAAATAGGGCAACTCCCTCTATATGTATTGTTTTTATTTTATAATTGAATTTGCATTTGCAGTAAAAAATTAAAAGTGTATTGTTTCTCATTTCAGTACAATGATGACATCATTAAGCACCAGTGTTACCGCCCCCCAAACACATGAATACCAAATCTGAACTTCAATCAGACTATCAAGAAAGAAAATTAACCCTCGACATCACAACCAGCCATGATCCACTTCAGCATTGCGCACCAGGACCCAGAACACGACTCTACCCAGACACATAATTCAAGACCTATTATAGAGAATACACTCAATTCCATCCTGACTAAAACAAGAACAACTGGATTCATAAAATAAAACCCCATCTGCAGCCTCTGCTTCTAAAATTGTAAGTATGAAATAAATTACTTATAATAAAATTGGATAGCTAACACACCAGTATCAGACTGTACATCTCTAACAATATGGAATATAAATTCAACCTACTGTCTATCTAACTCGCTGTCTGTGACACTCTTGCTAAAATGACCGAACCAACTTGGACGAAATCCGGCCTAAAACAAATGAAATTTCAAATAGGACATTGAATTACTATCCTGAAATCTAAAATTTGCATGAGGTAACACTAAATCAATCTTGTCAAAACTTTGAAAAAAAAAAAAATAACATGGCGTTACTCTATCAATATCTAAACTTGATAAACCACACTTTTTGTCCTAAACATCTAAATAACCTACTCAAATCCTGCCTTAAATATTATTTCAACTCTGTTTTTCCAAATTCCAGGGACCTAGGATAGCGTCGAGGACCAGCGCGCCGACGCCTCCGCCACCATGCACTAGGGACACAACACCACCATGCTGCTCCACTATCCGACTAGCAAGTACTGCACAAATGCAAATATTATAGTTATGTATACAAATCTACATTACTTAAGTGAAAACAAAATAACTAGGGAAGGATCTTCTAACTCAGATTATAAACAAGCTGATATTAAATAAAATCACAAAATGATATTGGAAAATTTTAACACTACAAGGAAAATCTTACCAAGGTATTTATTTGGGCCCTGTGATATGAATAGCACTACATCTTTTAACGATAAGGGTTTATTTTGTAAGCCACTAGACTAAAATGACTGATTTTAATTAGTATTAATATGAAAAACTGCTGAATATTCAAAATCTGTTATAAGATACCTTTTTGCTAGTTTATGTTGGAGAGAAATAAGAAATTGTGTGGGACAACATTCATAATAATGAAATATATGTTCTAATCAAATAATAGTTAGGCTAGAACTATGCATTCAGTGAAAAGAAAAGACATACCTAAGTAAAAGCATGGATACAAGAAAAATAAATTTAACTTGAAAAGTAGTTATGGAAACAATGAAACGAATGGGTTATAGAACTTCCTAGACCTATTTATAAAATATATAGTGATAGTTTATGGTGAAAGTAAACTAATAACTAGCTTAATTTGAAAAATAAAGTTTAGACTTGCTTAAAGACCTATTGTTAAATGTATAACGATAATTCATGGTTATACTTAGACGAATAATTTGCTTAATTTGGAAAATAAGGAATTACAAAAATATATAACAATAATTCATAGTGATACTAATCAAATAATTAGCTTAATTGGAAAAATAAAGTTACTGAACCGTAGAAGACAATTTAAAATATATAATGATAGTTCATGATTGTGATAAACAAATAATGATTTAGTTAACAAAGCCTATTGTTTAATCTTTCAGTGAGAAACGGACAACCGGACCTACAACCACGACTTCCTACAGCTTGTACTGCGCCTCCCTACTCAACAGTGAAGACCAATATATATTAGCACCTGATTTCGACGAGGACAACAACAGCCAGAACTGGCGCAACCGCCCCCGCACCGTTCGCACAATGCACACCGCCGCCCTCCGCAACCATAACTGAATCCACCCTTCCTTTTAGTCTAGGCACCCTCAAGAGATGCTAAACACATCTAACAACTGCATCCTGACAGAGGAAACCAGCATTAAATCTTCCTACTCATAAGTCTATTATTAGATAAGCTATCACCGTAAATTATTGTATAAAAATCAATCAACAAGTGCATGTATTCAACCACAATGTTACCCACGACAACCTACCACAATGTTGTATCCTACGAAACTGCAAAGTTGTAAATATCATGTATGTACGACCGTACGCCGCGCCTTCACGCAGAAGCAACGAAAAACCCGCAATAGAATTGACTCGAAAGCAGAGAAAAATAGTTAAGCAAATGTCTAGTGTAGAAAAGTTTCCAAATAAGATAAAGTATGCTTCAGAATACCTACAGTATAATTTGTGAATGTACCAATTTAAACAATAAATGAAATTTAATATACTCGTTTCTTCGGGTGTTCCTAGTAAGCTACAGTTAAACTATTGTTGTTTTGAATCATGATTTTGAAAGTGTTTTTTGTTTCAATGAATCCCTATACTAACCTACATTTATTTCAATCAAATCAAACAAACCCTACACAATACAACATAATTCTACAATTCTCTATCGTATTTCAATAAAATAACACATTAGACCTTAATTTAAATCAATATTCCTAATTCATTCCCTAAATTGTTCATACTATTGAAGGCAAGATTTAGTTTATCAGTTTCTTTCACTAGATGTCGCCTCCGTCTATGCGAAGTTCCCAGTCTTGAGTTCATTCATCATTTCCATTCACTCACTAGACGAAGATACTGTCAAATGACATTTTTACAATACCCACAACGTAATACTATACAATTTTTAATAGATTTTAATTACCGAAATTGCCTAAAATCCGTTACTAATATTAAATTGTATAATACATAAATTAAAGCTAAGTAAAAATGCAAGTCAATGGTCCTGACGCTAATCAGTGATAAATTTATACACCTAATGAAACTATTTTAATAATCATAAATGAAACTTTCCACTACATCATAAAATTAAGACCCGTTAGAATCCACTTTCCCGATAAATAGAGTCAATAAACCTTCATAACTAAATAACAATTTACTTATGTGTCAATAATTATAAAATGAAACTTGTGGTGCTTCCACACAAAACCCGGATTCGATACGATAAACAAATTCTATAAATAATAAAAACCTTTATGACTTTAATGTTCCTAAAATAAACAAAATTTAATATACTGATAAATGCAACCTCAAGCGAGAACAGCCAGCGATCTAGACCAATTGAATGGTTAGAAAATCATTCACTCATTATCATTTAATCCGTCAGTGTCATGGTTTACAAAGATAAATATTAGTATGACATTTCTTGAATTTTAAGACTTAAGTAATTTGTTTATTTCCCTAAAATCTAGCTAGAATGCGTGAATGTACATTAACAAAACTAAACAACAGACATTTAAATATACAGAAAAGTCTTGAGGATAAGGAATTACTAACAAATGTTCGGCAATATTCAACTAGCAAAAGGTTTGTGTTACTAAACAAAGTTCGTCCAAAATCCTTCATGTATGCAACAAATATGTTTTTATTATGTCGATATTTCAGGATACGTTCCCGCAGGATGATTTGACTAGAGTGATCTACCTAATCAGAAGAAACGTATGATGGAGTGAACTTGAAACCGTACCGCCCTCAGACTTTTAAAATCTATCCCGGATTTAGCAATCATTGCATTCAAACCGATAGTATGCGATTGGTATCACAAGGAAACCGCCCTCAGACTTCTAGTGTGTACTATACTACCAGTAAAAGTGTGTTCAAGTGATAAACAAAAGTGAAATTGATTATTGTGAAATATTTATTATTGCTTATCAATTTATCATTACAAAATGAAACTAAGATAATTTGAGAAAATCTTAATGAGAATTTATGCCAATAAGTTTAAAAAGACTCCGTTAGACTCCAATGCAAACTATATCCATTTTCACAAGCAACAAATTGACCTGATACCAGGTCTTTATTATCCTATGTCAAGCCTATATCCCATCTAGCTAAGAAAATTCAAAATTCTAACATCCTGAGTAGCTGCATCACCTAATTGAAGCAGATAAAACTAAATGTAACCCGTACTAACCCATAAAACTTAAAATACATCCTGATCAAGGTTAACACCAAATTGAAACGGATATGGCTAATCCTTATCCGTACCTAAATACTTTACATACTGGTCACGGCAATCACATTGAAACGCTCCCCCGAATTTTACCTCTCTAACTATCTAAATTATACTATAGAGCTATAACTATGTAAAGCTAATGGAAGATGGAAATGAAAATGGAAACTATTGGAAAATCTACTGAACTTTTCTGCCCTCCTGCCCTACTGACTGAAACTGCCTAACTGAATTAACCTAGCTAAAACTTGCCTAAGCTCTGAAATTAATATGAAATGAGAACTCTACTGTAAGGAAATGAAAACCCCAAGAAACTCATCCCATAACTATACTAGTAATTTCCTAAGTAGATAAGATTTTCCCTCTCCTACCATATTGAACTATTTACTTCTGAAATATTACCTAAAATAAATGGAAAACATTCTAAGAATTAAACTATATATATTGAGAATTAAATTGGCCATGGTCGTGATCGTTAGTGGTATATAGGAACCCTTTTACTCGTTGCGTCCGTAGAACCCAAATCCTTTTTAAGCTGCTTTGGAGTCTTATAGAGTCTTGTTATTAAATAGGAACTTACAAGATACCAGTACTAAACATAAAACAACTATATCCTAATGTAGGTATGAGAGCATAACTATTAATCTATTTTAATCTAGGAATAGACCTAATGGAACCTCTATAATATGATGCAAACTTGAGAACCCTACATAATGTCTGTACTAAACATGAAATATTAAAGCCTATAGTAAATGTAGAAAATATATCTAAGAAACTATTTTAATCTAGAATAAAGGATAAACCTAATGAAGCCTCTATAGTATGATGCAGATTCTATTATAGGATTATCTCCCAGTCACCCTATGAAGCTTAAGCTATACTAATAAGTCTAATATTTAATTCATGTAGAACTTTATGATATGTAAACTTTAAATTAAGAGAAACAAGTCAAACAGCTGAAGTTCCTCCTATAGGTTAGATGAAATAAGTCTTAATTAGTTGCCTATATGAATAATTAGGATTTCTACAATCTAAAATACTAGGAAACTTTAGATATGCTATAGTCAATACAGTTAAGAACTAGCACAGGCTAGATTATAGTAAAATGATGATGGTAACTTTAAGGTGTATAAAAAAAAATAAATTTTTTTGTTAGAAAATCGCCAACCCTCCTAAGTGTGTGAAGGAGTAATACTGTATGCCTTAGCTATCTATCCTATTTGGCAAAATGAATTAAGACATACAGCACAGGGATGGACGGACCTTCACGCCTAGCTAATAACTGAGCAAACCACTGTGGGATCTCATCACATCTATGCATGACGTCCTACCTGAGGCAAAGTGTCAAGGATCCATCTTTTGGGGAAGCCTTTTGGCGCAGGCTTCATAAGTTAACTACACAAGGTCTACGCTAGGTTAAACTACCTGCCTAAACCTACAACTTGCTAAATATATAAAAGGTTGAAAAGATTATGACCTATCCGAATGCTGAAGTTATAATTAAAATTGTTATAAGCCTAGAATACTACTCTTTCCTGACTGGTACCCCTTCTAATGAATTAACTACAGTTTCTGTTGTATTAACTAATCCCCACCAATCCTATTTGGTCTCAACTTCAACTCGTGACTGAATAGTACTGTATAGTTTTTCTTTGATATCTGAACACCAGAGCAAAAGGATGCACCGTTTATTTGATGACTAACACCTTTAAGCCCGTGAGCACTCTAAGTGTTAGACTCGTTACAACCAACAGCACAAGCAGGCGGAATCAAAGCTTCGACGGCCTAGGAATCCCGAGAAGACAGCACTACTCAAGGTAACTTTACCTTGACATAATTTGTTTATTGAAGGATCTATTTATTGATCCATTAGTAAATTATAATAAATTCCCAGGGCAATATTCCCCTAAGTATGTAGATATCTGTAGATATGTAGTTGTATTACTATTAATAGCCCAATTAGAAGCTGTAGTACCCCAGAGGAGTATCAAATGTCAAATAGGAAGCTGTATAATATACAACAATTATTAGAACTGTGATGAATCAAGTATTCCTATTAGAGTATAATTGATGAAAAGTATAGCAGTCGAATATACAAGCAATTATTAGATCTTGTTTATTGAAGGATTCATTTATTAATCAACTAGCAGATATAATAAATTCCCAGGACAATGTTACCTCTAAATATGCAGATAACTATAATTATGTAGTTGTATTACTATTAGTAACCCAATTAGAAGCTGTAGTATCCCCGGTGGACATCAAATGTCAAGTAGGAAGTAGAATAATGTACAAGCATTTATTAGGACTGTGATGGATCAAGTATTTCTATTAGAGTATCATTGATGAGAAGTATAGCAGTCGAATATACAAACAATTATTAGATCTGTGATAAATCAGGTATTTCTATTAGAGCATAGTTGAAGAGAAGTATAGTAGTCGAAAACTGATAACTATAGAAATAGGGTCGTTCCAAAAAGAGAAAGTCGTGGTGATATAATGAGTAGTCAATGTTTAAGTGCAGGCATTCGTCGTGGTATTTTCCAGATAATAGAGCAGTCACAACCGTACTAGTCGCAGGCTGGACTTCAAGAAGTCCCTAGTAGGTTATACAAGCGCAATTTTAGCGTTGAATGAACTTTTGACATAACTTGTCATTGTTTACCATAAACTGGTCTGGTATAAACGGATTATTTTTTTTTATATATATATTTTTTTTTTATTAAAAGATATTTATTTAAAAGTGAAATGTCAGGTGTTGCCAGATTCTTCTTCATATTTCCCTATTACCCAAATAATCTACAAGTCCGGTATTATTAATCATGGAATATAAAATTCCAATACGCAAAACGCTTATCATATAATCCGTACCGTGAAACAAAATCACGAAACACATATTTTAAAACACGAATCATACACAATAAATAAATGTCACAGCAGAAGGGGCACATATCAAATAGAATAGCATATGAGCATAGTAAAACAGTATAAAAGCAACAGAATTATCAACTAGCACTCACCTGATTTAATCTGTTGGATTTAAACGGATTAATACACGCATGCACACCACATTAACCATAAAATAATATCAGTAATAATTCAAATACACATGTCATTCAACCGGCGTGTAGCTCCTAAAGATCCCTAAAAGGAAGGTAAATATCTATCGTGAGCTTCTGATATTAAGTTAAGACTTCCATGAAGACGCGGCCAGTGTCCTAGGAATCTACTTTAGTTTCATGAAGACGTTGACACCATCTTGCAGCTAACATCAGGTTCTAATATTAAAATATAGTTTACATGAAGACGCCGACACACAATATAATTCCACGACGTGATACCCTAAGGAATACATCATGCAACAGTATAATACACACCCACATCCTAATTCTACCCCAAAGAATACAGCTACACACGCAAGGTTCCTGTTAACTGTTCTAAATCCCTCAATAGTCCCAAAAGATACGGTTAGACACGTAGAGTCCCTATTATCTGTTCTAAAACCCTCAATAATCCTCCCCCCCGCTTCGACTACTGAGAATAATGCCTATACAACTGCAAAGATTTTAGGTTCAGTCTGATAGACACAAACCCTGAGGTCACACCACCAGCCAACTGAGGTTAAGTTGCCTTTTAAAAGCGAATTTCCTTCATTGTCACCGTTCGGTTTCAAAAATTCACTTCTAAAACCCCAAGTCTAGACTGGTAGGCATAAACCCCTGAGCTCCAATCCATCAACCACCCCAAAACCCTCGACAGTTTCCTAGCTATATATAAAACCCCAGTGATTATTTTAAGCACTCACCGATTAACGTTTTCAGCTCCTGCTTAGCTGGTCTCGAAGCCTCGTCGAGGTGGCTCCGGCTCCTGGCTCTGGCTGGTTCTCGCTGGTTCTTCGGTGGCTGCTTGAAGTCAAAGATCAAAAGATCCCGAATACTGGTCGCGCTACGCCTTTTATAGCCCCCTCATTCTCTGTCTACCTCACAATATTTTTTATACCCCAATGTTCCCCCGCTAATTCCGTTCTCCCTGCTCAAATTCCCACAAAACTGCCAAATCTCTCTCTTTATAATTTATTCCAACTATAAAATATTTTCCTTTTAAAATCTCTCAGTAATATATTTTTATATTTAATTATCCTCTCCTAATTTGTAAATATTTCACCAAATAATTACCCTAAAAGTGGGGAAAATTGAAAGATCTCCCCAATCTTGTTTAAGAAAGGTTTAAAATCATCAATCCAATAAGCTAGAATTTCGGCGTTTGCCAAGTTTTTTATCGTGTCTCGAATGTATTGTTCTCTATGATTTTATTGTTTTTTGACATCTTTCAAAGTCAAATTTGGCGCTTTTCCCATAGTTCCCAAATCATTCAGTACTAAAATTAAAAACTTCATTATATGCCTTATAAATTTGTACCAGTTTCAATTAATATTTTCAAGCCCTTCTCTGGTTTTTGAGGCCCCAAAATCAGGTCTGATTGGTCGATCACCCGTATTTTGACCCAAATATCTCAAAATCTAGATCTTTTCAGCTTTCAAAATATTCAAATTATTAGTCACCAAGACTAAAGATATACTTATGAACCAATAAATCGGCCCAAAATATGTTATTCTATGTGTTCACAATTGTGTTAAAACCACGTGCCCTTTGGACAAATGGAAACAAAAAATCCTTTTTTCCAGCCTAACTTTAGTATCTCAATATCGAAACCTAAATGGAACGGATGTATCTAAGACCTGTAAGTACTAATATTGCCCTTTTACTCCTACTCTTGGAAATTTTCCTTTGTTCTAGAACAAAATTCAATTTGCTACTGATTATCTTTTATAATTATCCCAATAAATTCTATTTACAATAGCATTCTTGTATTCTTGTGATGTCTAATCTTCCCTCCCTGTGTATTGTAGATGTTTTTTAATACTAATTCAATCAGTAAGTCTCTCAACAACTAAGTTTAACTAAAACCAATCCACCGAACCCCTTAGTAAAATTTCCTTACTAAACTAGACTTTTCCCATAATTTTCAGGCTTCTGTTCTTTGTGAATTGTCAAGAATGATGAACATGGTGATCAGGTATCCCCCTCTGAAGACTCTAAGTTGCATAAATTTCCCACCATATAATGTAAGTTATCTCTTTTAAACAATTAATTTTTTACTTATATACTCATTTACTCAAATTTTGGTTTAAACAGTACTCTTTGAGGCATTTGGGTAATTGTTATATGATATAACAATTAAAAATACACATTTAATTCCATTTATCATGATCCAGTTCTTATCCAAAGTCTAATCTTAATATTTGGTTCCTGCGGTTGAAATTGGCTTAGTCCCATACCAAGCAAAAACAGCTCCATGGCTCCTAATGGTAATAATTATAATATATACATTATAATACTTGATTAATATCCATATCCTTGAATCAATTATCCAAATCCATTCCCCAACTCCAGTTCTAGCTGGGATTCGAACCCAGGGCACTACCCCAAGCTGTACTTGCACTACTTATGCACAGGGTCTCCTAGAAAGTACTATTTCTCCTAAAAATAACTCAAAACCTCAAGACTTATGTATATTATCTAGACAAAATCCCCATTATGTTTCTAATATCCATTTTTCTATGCTTTCATATAGTTTATTATTGTTACTATAAGTCCCCTTATTTAGTTTAGCTAGCTAGTTATAATTTATTATTATCTGGATAACTCATAGATTTCCCTATTAGGATACCTAACTCCTATAGGTTTTCTTTGACCTGAAAATAATTCTAATATATTTGAAAAATCTCCTGACTTTATGAATATTTCCTTGCAAATATTTTAATTTTCTGTATCATTTCCTTTCCAGTGTGTCATGAAATAAATCCCTTCCAGTTGAGTGTTACCTGAGCTGTAAGCTGAAAAGCCTAAAGCATAGTACTGAAATTCATGAAGTAGAGGTAACTTTTATATTTTATTCTAATAGTGTTATCTTGATTGCTACAAGTCTGATTTCAAAACACTACCCTCAGCTGCACCAGTCCTATATTAAGTTCTAGGCCCCCTTGAAAGTACTATTTATTCTAAAAATAATTCAAAATCTCAAGACTTATGTATATTATCTAGACAAAATCCCCTATTATTTTTCTAATATTCATTTTCCTATGCTTTCATATAATTCATTATGGTCCCTGTAAGATTTTTTATAAATTAACTAGTTACTTCCAATATATTCCTATCTGGATATCCCATAGATTTCCCTGTTAGGGTACCTAACTCCTTATAGGTTTCCTTTAATCTGAAAAGAATTTCCCTAATATTTTTAGAATTTTCCCTGACTTTTCTTATGAATATTTCCTTACAAATATTTTAATTTTCTATATCATTCCCTTTTCAGTGTGTCATGAAAAATCCTTCCAGTTGAGTGTTACCTGGGTTGCAGACTGAAAAGCTTAAAGTACTGTACTGAAATTCATGAGGTAGAGGTATTATTTTTATTTTTATTCAAAAAATACTGTCTTGATCGTTACAACAACAACCATAGAAAAGTTTGATATAAATGAATTGGACAATAATATAGTCTGTCAAGTCAAATTACTAACTTCTAACTTAGCCATAACCCAGAATAAATTAGATCAAATTAAATCTCATACTTTATCAGACATAACATTGCAGAAATTAAAAGAATACTATTTAGAAGGATGGCCCAATAGTAAACAAAAATGTGATCCTATTACATTACCATTTTGGAATATTAGAGATGAAATACATGTCATAGATGAAATAATTTTTAAATGTCAAGCAGTTATTATTCCTAAGTCGATGAGATCAGAAATTTTAAACATTTTACATGAAGGACACATGGGTATGGAAAAAACGAAACATTTAGCCCGTGGGTTAGTATTTTGGCCTAACATTTATCATGATATAGAAATAAAAGTCAGACAATGTGAATCGTGTATGATTCATAGTTCAAATAAAACAAAGGAAACTTTATTATGCCATGAACAACCAAGTGTACCGTGGCAGAGGGTAGCGACAGATTTATTCGAGTTCAATAATAAAAAATATTTGTTGGTAGTGGATTATTACTCTAATTACATAGAAGTAGTATGTCTAAACTCAAATCACAAAAGTCAAACAGTCATATTACATTTAAAAGAAATTTTTGCCAGACATGGAATACCATTACAACTTGTCAGTGATGGTGGACCTCCATACAATTCCCAAGAATTCCATAAATTCTTGAGGGATTGGGATATTGAACATATAATGTCTAGTCCACATTTTCCTCGATCAAATGGTCTCGCTGAGATATCTGTAAAAATAATAAAAAATATATTAAAAAAGTGTAATCAATCAGATTCTGATTTTCACACAGGCCTGTTACAATACAGGACCACTTCAAGAGGTAATTTAAAGTCACCAGCAGAATTGCTCATGTCAAGAAAATTAAGAACTAAATTACCTATACAAATGTCAAGTCTAAAACCTAAAGTTGTCAAATTTTCAGATCAGGCCAGACATAAGTCAGAGTTAATGCAAAAGAGAAAGTCATACTATGATAGAGGTACGATAACACCACAAGAATTTCAACCAGATGATATAGTATTTTTCAAGAAAAATCCTAGTGATCCTACATGGACTAAAGGAACAATTGTCTCAAAGACAAAATTTCCAAGGTCTTACTTAGTCAAAAACGTGGAAGGAAGTGTGTATAGGAGAAACACACAGCATATTAAGTTGTTCAAGTCGAGCCTGTCAAAGTCTGAGTCTAATAAAATTGTCAACACTAAGCCTAACAACAATGTCGCCAGTCATAGTAACAATGCCAGTCTAAACAAGTCAAAGTCTTTTAATAATCAGTCAAGTCGAGTATTTACAAACAAAAAGTTTCAGTCATTTACAAATATCAAGCCTCATAATGTCGAGAAATGTCAGTACAAGTCCAGGTCAAATCATAATCAGTACTCTCCGATAAGGGAGAATATTGATCATGATACATACTATTATATACCTGATTATTTAAAAGAATGTCAAAAGTCAAGTCATAGTCCAGATATAAGTAACCATAGTTCTAAGTCTTCAATAATTGATAATGATAGTTTTATGTCAATTGAGCAAGAGGAGCATGTATCGTCTAGTCCAACATCAAGTTCTTATAATGAATCAATGAGTCAAGAAACTCCTACAAACACAAATGTAAACTTTTCTAGTCAAAATATTAACTTACCTTTAACACAAACTTCCTCTGAGAGTCCTGAAATAAGATATAGTTCGCGAGGGAGAATATTGAAGAAAAGACAAATATGGGATGTATAACAATTTAATGTAATTATTTTAATCAAATGACATAAAATTTAATAGTATTATATATTGTAAATAATGACGAGGTAAAAACACTGAAGTGATGCATGTAACTTAAGAAAATTGTAATGAACTTCATGAATGTAATGTCTGTTGTTAATGTCTATTTATTTATTAGCAATAAAATGAAATTAATGTTATTTATTAATAATGTATTGCACATATTTGCTTAGATGTAAATATTGAGTTTTTAAGGTTATGTGTCAGTGTCAGGTAAATGAAATGTCAATGTCAACTTGAAAGATTTATTTATTTTTTAAAATAAGGAAGGGCATGTAACATTATTGTCTATGCTTTATCGATTCTGTGATACCTATGTTTATGGTTTAGAAAAATAAATCACTTTCCGTCTGAACTCTGTGTCTCAATGGCCGTGTGCCGATTTAGAATTAATATTAAATAAGAAGACCACATCCCCACGCTCAACAACACAATACTAAAAACAAGTCTGTGCCTTATGCTTAGGCACATTCATCAGGATAAAATTCACCAGCATAAAATCGTTACTGGTAGGAGCCGGAATGAAAGAGATTCATTGGCATCGAAACTGGTGAAGCCAAAACTGGTGCACTCAAAAAGGCAGTGGTAGCAAAGTAAGAACCCTCGAAGCTACGTCCGCTCACCACTTTTGTGGAATCATCGCCACACTAAATGAACATCACTATTACACAGAGTCATCATATCCTGCGACATAGTAATACTAACGAGCGGTAATCACAAGGGTATGTGAATGTGACTTCACCCGCTCTACACTGGCTGTCTAACAACAAACTGACAGTTTATTCGAAAACACTTAAGGGTATTTCTACCATTTCGTGCAAATCACATGTTCGTAGAAAAAAAAACATGTATTAAGTGTCAAATTGACTTCAAATATTTTTTATGTATTGTGTCAGGTACATGGGTATACTTTGCATCTAAAATATATTATACTATTGCAAAATAAATAAATATAAAAAAAAATAACATGCGAAAAATTCATTACCATCACCGTTCAGAACACAAATGTATAGATTAGACAGCGAATAACTAATCTATTTTACATGTATCACATTAAATTTAATCTCTGATATGGTTGAACTATGTAATAAGGGATATAACTTTGAGAGTCTAACAGTCGTATAATTCTTATTTACGTTGATTGTATAGCAAAATATTTTTGTCCATCAAAAAACTTCATTACCATCAATTAAATTTGCAATGGCAACATCGGCCTGTAGACGTACAAAGTAGTATTTTATGCGTTGTCCCTTCCACTCGCGATCCCACCTCAGTCGACTCAGTGAATAGTGAAGAGAGTGGACGCGTGACATAATTTTGTAAAAAAATAATTCGTGGCGAGATTTTGGAATTGGTACGATTTTTTTTCATTGCCATTCGTGCTGTTTTGATATTAATGCTTTAGAGTTTTATTGTACTGTTGATATAATTATAATTATAATTTATACTTAAATAAGCAACATTAAGTTCGAAAACTTAGTGTATGAATATACCTACGATTGCAGTTGTTTATAATGAGTAAATCTGCAAAAGGTAAAGAAAATTCATTACCATCCTCTTCATTACCATGATTTACCAGTCACTTTTAGGCGAATGGTAATGAATATAAAATACTGGTAATGAATTTAAGTATTAAAATTGTGAAAATCCTATCTTCTATCCGTTCCCCTTTTACGTGACAATACGTTTTCAGTGGGTATATGTATGCAGAACGTTATATATATTTTTTGCGTTTTTTTTATTTCTCTTCCTTATAGGGTTCATTGATATTATCCCTGCATCTGACAATGCTTTTGTAGAACTAAAAGACTTTAGCATCAACGTACCACCGAAAGATTTTTTAAAGAAGTGGAAAACGAGTCAACCTGTCCTTCCCCAATAATAGAAAACTTAACCACTTTAGAACAAACACAACAGTTGCAACATAATATCAGAGCTGCTCATGTCAAGGCGAGTGGAGCTACTCAAAGCAAAACTATCACTTTGCTTTCGAATATAAAACGACATTGGACTAACGAATCTTTTATTAAAACAGATTCCAGTCACCCGAAAAAGAACTGTTGTTGACTCTAAGAAAGAAAATAAAAGTGATCAGAACCAAACGTCATATACGGAAAGTAAAATAAAGAAACTAAACTAACTACTTTGGCGCAGCAACCCAAAATGAGTTTTGGCCTCCAACACAAGAGCACGCCATCTTGCTCGATCCTGCACCACTTCGTGCCAGCTGTCGCTAACTCCTAGCTCACGCAGATCCGCCTCCACCATGTCTTTCCAGCGATACTTGGGGTGACCAATAGGACGTCGTCCAATTGGTCGGCCTAAGTATGCTCTCTTGACATTTCGATCGTCCCCCATTCTCTCGACGTGGCCAATCCAGCGAAGACGATGTGCCTTGGTTTCGCCAATGATCTTAAGTTCGGCTACTAGTTCGGCGATCTCCGTGTTTTTGCGGATCCTCCAGCTTCCATCTTCTCTTTGAGTAGGTCCCAGAATCTTTCTGAACACCTTTCTTTCTGCAACTAACAAACTTTTCTCCTCCCTAAGGGTCAGCGTCCAAGCCTCACAGCCATACATTAATATAGGTCTGATGACGGTTTTGTATATCCGTATTTTTGTAGATCTGCTGAGGAGCTTGGACACCAACACCCTATGAAGTGCCGCGCTGCAGCGTAAGGTGTTCTGGATGCAGATGTTGATCTCGTCCTGTCTTGTATGCGAGTTAAGAAACCGACACAAGAGAAAATAAAGAAAAGTATTGCTAAAACTGGAAAGGGCTGTAAAATACTGAAGGCCACAATTAGTAATGTTTCTTCAGAGGAAAATGATAAAGGAACGAAAGTTGGAGCAAATTATAAACAAGAAAGTACTTCTAAACTTCTAAACACTTCTAAAAAAGTGAGCAAATTTTTCGACAGTTCTTCATCTGACGATGAATTTAACATTTTTTAAGTTTTGAAATATAATCTTAAATCATTATAATTATGAAGAACTTCCTACAGCACGTTGTTTGAAGTCTAATTGAAATGTTCTATTATGGTACAGAGTATCTATGTTGCGTTCTATTGTCAAGACTGTTAAATATTAACCAATTCGTTTGAGTCAAATTCACAACTAAAACTTTGTTATTGTAATATTAATTCGGGTTACACAATATAATAAGTAAAGTATTCTAAGAAGTGGATTTCAACTGATGATTAGACGTTAAATGGTTAATTATACACTCAATACTTTATTGCACATAATGGTTTTACAAAACAGGTGGTAAAGTTACAAATTTGTGATCACATCATGTATCCTGAAGTAGGGCGCAGCAATTTGTGAGATACTATTTATGGGTATACAATTTGACATAAAAATAAGAATAATAAAAAACTTATTCTAGGGACTTATATGGTTTGAAGTAGGTAAAATTGAAAGCAAAAAGTAACATTATTAGGTTAAATTGCACTACGTTGTAAATTTAACTCATTTCGAAATTCTGTACAGTTAGGTTATTTAGGCGTTTGTAGAATTAGATGTGGATTTATATTCATAAAACTACTAAATGTTTACGAATTAGTTTTGAGTATAAAACATATACTTATCTAATACTTTGTTCTGGAATGTTAATGTGTATAATATACAATAACAATCAGAATTTAAAAGATTTTAAAATACGTGAAGAGTTATATTTTTTTAGTAAAGTATGATAGATCAAAAACATGTGCACTGCTGCACTACTTTTTATGAGACTGTTTTTTTTTCCTTTTTTGTGAATATGTCGTAATCACTCTTTCATAGAGTAATTACTAAGGATAGGAAGAAATAAAAAAATATCTAATATAGGCTTTTTGCTTAATCCTTCATTACCAACACCACATTTTCATTACCATATTCCGTAGTTCATTACCATTCCATTTGAAAAAACAAAATTACTTATATCTCGGTAAATTTAGGGTATAATTCTAAATAAATTATATTACAGTTATTCTTTTTCCCATTTCTTCCCATTGGCATAGAAATAAATAAAAAATAAAAATTTCTCCTTATGTCTGCCGATTTACACGAAATGGTAGAAATACCCTTAACTGGTAATGTTCGCTAACAGATGCTTTGTGGTGTGGTAACTCACCCAAAATAATCAATACAGAGCTCTAATTTGTCGAGCAAGGTAAATAAATAAAATTTAGCATGCCCGGCATAATAAGTTTTAATTAAGAACAAAACTATTCACCATTTAAGCTAAAATACAATCACTTCAGAGTTCAGAGGTTGATTTGCTTGACAGCCACGGGAAAGCAGAACCTCAGCAGCTAAGGTGTCCTCGAGTGAACAAATAGTGGGCACAACATCAACCGATTTCCTTAGTCTATCTTATAACTCGTCAGCAACATCAAGGGTCTCCTAGAATTGGGCTTTCTGATGGAGTTGGATTGGCAAAAGTAGTGTCATCAACTCGCCACGGCGTACGGTTAATGCTTCGTTTTTGTAGAAGACTGTCATGTTATCACATTACAAACTAGTTACTAGAACCTATTAAGATTTCGTAAAATCCGATTTTTGCAGAGAGTGGGCACCTCAACTGCTTGGAGTTCGCAAGAAGTCACCTTTAACGACTTTATGACTGCTGTTCTAGGCAAAGACCGACGGGTAGACAGAGAGACTTTATTTAGCACTGAAGTTAATAATCGTTCGAGATGGTCAGCCGACTGGAGATCGACATCTGCCGTCATTACTTAACATCCCAGAATGTCGCCGATTCAAGAGCGGCGCTGGGTCATAAAATAAGTTCTTCTAAAAAGTTATAATCAAGGAAACGAATAATTTAATCAGTGAAATGTATATTCTTTCTTTACTAAATGCTTGAATTTTCCTTAGATCACCACTATACGACCACACTCAAAAGCCACTAGCACTGTTTTATTTTCGGGCGAAACAGGCGTAAAAAAAATCAGAAAAAATTGAAGGAGATTCGTAACAATGTGAAAATTACTGTAAAATGAAAGTATTTCGATATAAAAACAGACCAATTGTCATTGAATAATTGAATAGGAAAAGATTTAATTTATACGCCCCTCAATTTCAAATATTTTTTAAGGAAAATCGACAGTTATTTCGAATATTTGCGCCGCAGTAAAGAGGCGTAAGCGCATAATTACTAGTTTTTAGAATACTTTACGTAAAATTGATCATACTAGATAAAAACAGTGACAATATAAATACTTACTCCATGCAAATTTGCAAAAAGATCTGTCGAAGGGACAAAAAGTTATTAAGTTTTTTGCCTCTCCTGAAAAGTAGGGGTTTTGCGCATACGCCCCTATAGCATGAAGCCCTCGATATGCATACCACAATTAAAACTACTAAAGGTGAGCATAGACAGTTAATACGGTATTTGGATACAGTGAAAATAAATTGTATCATTGAATGGAGCCACTAAATATACATTCAAAAATACACGGAACCAAATAAACTACGAGTAGGTACCTGGACAAAAACTAAAAAGAAGACATGTCCTGACTACTGATTTTTATGACGTCACAAGTCAGTATCTACATAGAAACTTCATACTAACATATAGTTTTAAGAGGCCTTATTCCTTTTAAAAAATATTTTTTTCATATTATGACTAATATACTTATTGATAATTTCAACCAAATTTTTGAAATGAATAATACTTTTCCCCGAGTTCCAGGTAGCAACGTAGCTATTTCATGCTTTTATTGCGTGCAGTCAAAAATAAGTGGAAAAACTAATTTTCACGTGAATTTTGACAATTTCGAGTAGTTTATGAAACAAAAATTATCAATGAAAAATTCAAACTGTGGTTTTCAAATCCCAATAGCCCTGTTCTAGGTAGTAACATCAATAGTAAGTATGTTAAAAAACATGTTTGATCATAGAGAAAAAACCGGCCAAGTGCGAGTTGGACTCGCGCGCCGAGGGTTCCGTACAAACACTTTCCATCCCTAGGTGGTTAAGTTAAGTTTGCACCTGGTATGTATAGCGCCCCATATAAATTAGGTGCAAAGTTAGGTATTAAAAAAACTACTTACTTTACTAGATATCGTTCAAAACAATTTTCGTTGGTAGTTTTTATAGTAATGTACACAATATGTTTTTTTTAGATTTATCATTTTCTTATTTTAGAAGTTAGAGGGGAACTTTTTTCCACTTTGGAAGCGTCTGTCACGCAAACTATTCGGTTAAGAAAAATAATATTTTAGAAACCTCGATATCATTTTTGTAGATATACACCACACGTACTTATGTGTTTGATGAAAAAAAAAATTGAGTTTCAGTTCTAAGTATGGGGAGCCCCCAATATTTATTATTTTTTTATTTTTGCATCAAAATCTTAATGCGGTTCACAGAATACATCAACAGTATAGCTCTCATAGTTTCAGAAAAAAATGGCTGTGACATACGGACGGACAGACAGACAGACAGACAGACAGGCAGACAGACAGACAGACATGACGAATCTATAAGGGTTCCGTTTTTTGCCATTTGGCTACGGAACCCTAAAAATGCCTAAGCAATCAGCATTTTAAAAGGAATAAGGCCTCTTAAAGGCCTGAGGCACGCTCACCCCGAGCGGCGAGCTGCTCGCGAGCAAAATTTAGCACATTTTATGCTCGGGTGAGGCAACGCGCTCGCGGTGAGCCGACTTTGTGCGTCGCACAAAATGGCGTCGGACGCAATAACAGCTGTTGCTGCGTTTATAGTAATTCTTCGAATAAATGTCCTCGGTGGTGGATGAAACAGTTATATAACGTATTAATTGTAAATTATAAGTAAATACCAGCAAACCTAGGCGCCGTACGCAATGACAATTGACAAGTCAAAACTTGTTCGCGCGCGCCGCTCGCGGGCACGCTCGGATACACGTCCACATTACATTACACGAGGCACGCACACTGAGGCGCCTTTGAGCACGGGCACAACACCGCCGCCGGCCGGCTCGCCGCTCGCTGCTCGCTCGGCTGCCCGCGCGCGGCGCGTGCGGCGCGTACGCATTTGAGCAAATGGGCGAGCCGTGCGTGCCTCAACCCGAGGCTGCCTCAAATGCGTACGCACCTTAACATTTCATGAGTAAGTAGCGGATTTGAGCTAACATGAAATACCGTATTCCATTCATTTTTGAAATCATAATTTATCTTTTCAGGAAAAGACATACGCACTTGCGCGGCGACGGGCGCAGGAAAGACTGCGGCCTACATGCTGCCTATATTGGAGCGGTTACTGTGCAAGACCACAGGCGGAGATCGCGTCACCAGAGTGCTCGTATTAGTTCCTACTTCCTACCAGAGAGTTGGGTGCACAGGTACGTTCGTCCATACCCCTAAGGTGCCACGACTGCGCGACTGGCGGCGCCGCGAGCGGTTCAGCGATCCGAGTGCGGCGGCATAACGAGTGAGCGAGATACATGTACTGTGGCATCGGTGCCGCTCGCGCAGCAGCGTTGTGAAATGAAATGAAATGATTCATTCAGTAAGTAGAGGCCACAAGGCCACTTTTACTAGTCAGATTGTGAACCTACCGGCATTTCGCAAGAGGAGACAACTGTTGAGAAGAAAGCCGAAAGAAACTCAACAGTAAGTCATTTTTTCGTAAATAATACTTAGAACAATTACATTACATTTGTGTTATAAATAACTAATTACATGGGTACACGTAAAGGAGATGTATAGATACTCCAACTCAATGATAAGTAGGAACATTAAAATAAAATGTGGCATTACCGTAACCTCATCACCTCTGATTCAGTAGATTAACTTGTTCTCTTAATGTTTGTTCATGGTTATTTAGCTGCGGCTTGTGGCATTTTCTTGGTCCTGTCATCTTATTGTCGTTTTATTGTGTTATTGATATGGATAGCCTGCCTCGCTTTATAGGCGCGCAGACAATTTTTTAAAAAGATGTAAATCGATCCTTTTAAAATAAAATCATAAAAACTGCGTGCCTTTGAAGTCATATCGTCTGTTAATAAACAAAACTCTTAATTTAGTGAAGTAACAAATACCTACTTAAAACAAGTGTCGATTTACTTACCTACTAGATACGATGTTTAGAACAGTAGCGGTGTTAGGGTAGGGCGAGCGCCCAGGGCGCCGGATATATAGACGTAGGTCTTCTTACTCATAAATTCCCAAAATTTTGCGAAAAACTCGTTATGTTTAGGGGCGCCGTAGAAATCACGCCCAGGGCGCTGGTAGTGCTAAAACCGGCACTAGTTTTGAAGAGCAGTGACAGAAATTCTAGTGAGTTTTGGTTGTCAACAGGCGATACTTCAAAGAACTTTTTTTTTCTTTATTTCATGACATTTTGAGGTCTTTGAAATACTAAATTTGAACTTGTTTAATTCAACATCAGTCTAACCCTTCCCTCAGGTCCACGCCGTAACCCGCCAGCTCTCCCAGTTCACGGCCGTGACCGTGGGCGTCTCGGTGGGCGGCCTCGACGTGAGGTACCAGGAGAGCGTCCTGCGCGGAGCCGACGTGGTGATCGCGACTGCCGGCCGACTGGTCGACCATATCCGGAATACACCGTCTGTCACACTGCACTCTATACAAGTGTTGGTGTTAGATGGAGCTGATAGGTATGTACACCTTCACTACATAGTATAAAACAGTCTGCTGTCCCTATGTATGCTTATTTCTTTAAAACAACGCCACGGATTTTGACGCGTTTTTAGGGTTTTTGAAAAAGAGTAATTCAAGAGGAAGGTTTATATGTATAATATATGCATAACTTGGCTGTGGCCTTCAACCTTCGCTAGGAGTTCGTCAGGTGAGCAGACCATGAGCGATAAAGTTTGATCAATATGAAAAAAAAAAACATAGGAATAGGGCCTCACCTCACAACATAATGTTTATTTTTTGTGCGATTGGCGCCAAACATTTTATTTGCTATAATTATTTTGTCATCAAAGAGTGGCAACTATTCAGTGACGTAGAAAGTCATACACCTTATTTTCTTGTACAGTCGCCATCAGATATATCGTAGCATATAAGGCGTCCATAAATATCTCAACATGTACTGTAACGCCCAGTAAATAAGAGTCGTGTTCAGATATTTATGAACGCCTTATATGCTACGATATATCTGATGGCGACTGTACCATGGTTTCTTAGAAGCAGCGTTGCCAGAGCTACGGAAAAATCCGTAGATCTATGGATTTAAGGCCTAGTGCACAGACCTACGGAAATAACTTCAGACTAATTTTAGTTATCTATCACCAATATTATGACGTGAACGAAATGGAATGTAAAGCCTGACCAGAAATATATGAGGATTGTCAAGAGGGCGCAATTTATAAGATTTACATGGCAATAATTTTGCAACCAATCACAACCCACTATAATGACATTGCTTTTAAATACCTGTCAGTTCCACTATGTTAACCTCGTAATATCATTTAATGGAATGCACTCCTTTTTTGGTTGTTTTTCGTCTAGTAATCACATGTACACTTTATTTATAACCTTACGTTCACAATTGTGAATGGTTTTCGGCATTTTCTTTGGATAATTTTAAATATTTCTCTTTTAAAGAAATCACCACGAATGACCATCATAAAATCATTGCCAGTGTAAGAAATTAGTTCCAGTGAAATTCCGCAATATGGCGCATCCTCATATATTTCTGGTCAGGCTTTACCTACTTTTTCTGCGAATAATAAATTGTAATTAATTTCATTCTCTTACTAGCTCATAACGATGAACAGACTACGGACTAGGTGTCCAAAAATATTAGATTTTTATTGCTGTTCCACCTATGTTTTTGCAGAAGTTACTAACTTTTAATAAGATTTTTATAAGCTTGTATAGTCAAATGAAGCATTTTAAAAAAGTCTGTAGAACTACGGTATATTTTTCAAGCGACGATCAACGGAATTCTACAGATTTTTTCGACTTACTGTATAGCATTTTTTTTTTTTTTTTTATATATGTCCCTATTTCCAGTTGCCTGATGCTGATCAGCTGCGTCAATGTTATGGCTGTTGGAAACCTTAGAGCATTTAGCCAACAAAAACAAACCAGTTGGTCAAATGCCCTAAGGTGGAAACGGTATAAGGTCACTGTTGGTAAGACCGGCATACTTCATTTCATTTTTACTTTGGAGTGATCTAACTATATAAATTATTAACCTAAATTAATGGTCGTAATCGTATACATTAACAATTTTAATGACGCGAGTATAGCTAAAGTGACTCAACGTTTTAATCACACAATAAGCGAAAAACAGTCCTTTTTTAAAAGTCGGCGTGTAGACGGTCTTCCCGTCTAGTTTAGGGTAAGTCCGTCCAGTAATAATTTTATCCACAGTTTAGTTGCTAATACGTTCGGAAACATATTCTTCACTAGAATGATTCACGATAATGCAAATTGCACTTTAACTCCGTGAAAATAGAGTTCAGATTCGGAGTGAACGCTTTTTTCCTAATTTTAAGGGAAGACCGGCATATGTTAGCTGAATGGGGTGGTAAACCTTTTTGGTAAATAATTAAATTACACTTATAATAATAACTAATATAATTTTTAATAGTAATTTATGCTACTGTTACATAAGGAGAGGTTATATTAATATTGACTTTAATAATGGTAATAGTAAAGTAAAAAAATCACACAATGCACAATGTTTTAGACCTTACATTATGTAACAGTTGCATAAACTACATATAATAATATTATAAAGGCGAAAGTTTGTAAGTGTGTTTGTGTTTGTTTTTTACTTCTTCACTCTTAAACGGCTAGATCAATTTTGATAAAATTTACTACGGAGGTAGAGGTGACACTCAACAACAACAGTTGGTAACTCCTGCATTAAGGGAAGTCCGGCATGAGACGGACTTGCCTTGTAACGTAGTAGACGGACTTCCCAACTCAACAAAATTTTAATGTTATAACTTTTAGAACGCGTAATTACAAAACTAAGCCAGTTGTGCTTAGTTTAAACACAGAATAGAGATAGCTGGTTCTTATATTTCTTAGGTGGTTATTTCCTGCTAGGCTACTTATCCGAAATCTATTTTTTATAATTTTTTTTTGAGGACTGTCACACTAGTACTTTGAGTTCAAAACACGAAATGACTTGTTTAGGAGAATTGCTCTAAAGTTGTTAGTAACAGCGATATCTGTTTTAGTACGTTAAACTAGAACGAAGAACTGCTTTACCTGCCGAACGCCAAAGCCGCGTACGCTTTCAAATTCAAAAGTTATAACGTGTTGACGGTCTTACCTTATAGACGGACTTACCCACAGTGACCTTACAATACTATAATAACTAACATTAAATGCCCTACCAGGGTGTCATGTATCAACTACCTACAATAATTAACATCCTCTGTAATAAACATGGCTTGTAATGTTGAATAAATGAATACTATTACGCTTGCGGTCAAGCGCCAATCTCACTCTGGCTGTACCGTCTAATAAGACGCGTACCTATAGCAAGTCTTTCACGGTAAGCGCAGTGAAGTTGTGGAATGAGTTGCCTTTGTCCCTTAGGAAGTCTCCATCTGTTGCATCACTTAAGATTAACTTGAAGAAATTGTGGCTGTCCGATGACGTGTGAATTCATTGAATACTATATTTATTTACGCATGTATATGTATATGTATTATATGTAATATATATGTTATAAATAGTATAAATATATATGTATTATTACTTACTTAGTTTATGTACTTATTATAGTTTTATTAAGTATAATATACATATCTTGGTTGTACGCAGTGTAGTTTGCCTATTTTCTTCGAATACCCATTCCTTCAATTGTTCAAAGGTTAACTGGAAGAGATCCCTAATAGGGATAAGTTCGCCTTTGTACATATTTCATTTGTTATCAATGTATTTATAACCAGTTGTTGTGTACAATAAAGCGTTTACATACATACATACATACATACTATTACAGATATAGTGTAATAATGTTTTGCATCATATTTTGTCGGAAAAGTTCGTTTTGAAAAACTTTCGGGGAGAAAGTTAAGATAAAAATATAAAAACGAGCTTTTCCGAAACAAAATATGGCATAACATTATGCGCTATATCTGTAGATTCTGTAGCTCGCAGCTATCGTCACCCACACATCAGCAATAGTTCCAACTAGATATTATAGATGGCGTTAGTTATGCTGTTACCGTACCGATCTGAGGCCCAGAGATTGTTCTCTATTTCAGTATAAATAAAGTACTCTGTACTCTAAAGAATTTCACAAATGTCATCTAGCAACACTGCTTTCACGGGTCGTTGTACATAAGGTGTTGACCCACGTCCGCAAAGCTAAAATTTATAGATAAACACGATCATATGTCTATCAAGTATGTACTACGTAATTTGTGAAAGACAAACGTTAGCGCGATTTAAATGACCACACGCGCCATCTACTGGCGCATGTCGTAAACATTACGATATGAAGTTTAAGGTGGTTGCAGAGGTGTCACTTTCATACAAATCGTTTGATCAATACACACTTAGGCGGTTATGGCTTTAGGTTGTTAAACATTCTTAAAAAAATCTTTAAGCGATCTTATACTCGCCAAGGAAATCAGTTTTGCTATAAATCATACAATTATAAAGTTATTAAAGCTTTAAAACCCGTTGAAATATTGTCCATATATGTATGTGTGCGTTGCTTTTACACATATACAAACGTAAGCGCACGTAAAGCTATTCATGAACAGTGCGTTCTGAAATATAATACTACTTAACTTATGATTTGGGATAATAAATTTAAATTGATGTTTCGATATGAATGCATAACAGTTTATTTTTAAATGATTACAGCTTTCATTAAACATGTAACAAATAATTGGAAACATTTGGATTTAAAGATACCTATTGTGTTTATTTGCTCATAACAATAAAGTGGAACAGATTTCGAACGCACTAAATCTTGTGAATGAAATAATGAATTGTGTCAATACTGTCATGTCAATTGTGGAAATTCGTATAAAATGAATCATGTTTGGTTTAAATTTTTTTCGTTTCGTGAGTTTTTACTTTATGCAAAGTGTGAATAATGAAACGTGCATATAATAATAATAAACATGTGAACTCAGGACATAGTGATCCCTAAACGATATTGCGATATCATGGGTCAGAAATTGCGGTGAAAGTATTGTGTTTGAAAACATTACAAATCTAAGCGTCCTGCCGTGAAAGAGGTGTCTCGCGCTATTTTCTTTTTAGGCGAAGACAAGCATGGCGTGATGACAACCGTAACCAACCACAAAAACTGAACGCAATCGCTCGCTTTGGGTGATGAAAAAAAAACAAAGCTGTTCATAGGTAGTTTCTACTCTCTGACTGAATTGATACCAAGACCTAGCCATGTTTTTCAATAGGTGTGGGAAACCAAATCCTTTTGGGAATTATCGATTCAGTGACTAAGTTTCCTCCTTGAAGGATACCCTGTAATAACACTAATTACCCTAACACCCTGTAAGATAGGACATGCATGCAGCCGTTTCCATTGCCGGCATTTTTGTGACGTAATAAATAATTTCATTACAGATTCAAGGCCAGCTTAGAGCTTCATCAAAAGGGATTACTGCAAGATGATTTCCTTCATTGAATTATCAACAAAAATAATGTCAATTAAAGTTCAAACAGATGAAGGCTTCATCCAAGAAAAGCTGCAGAAACTTATAATTTTCTACAAAACATGCGTGTTGCCTAAAATAATATTACAACGTATACACCATTTCGAATTAAAGCGACGTCTACAACTCACGCAAACACTAGTATTATAATAAAACCTACACGTAACAAAAATTGTTTTATTTTATTTAGTGGTTGGTGATTCTAAGATCCATATATGTACATAATAACAATATATTGTAATATATTTTTATATGGCGCGAGCTAGCTCGGGGTCGTGAAGCGTGGCGCAAACAACTGGTGCTGCGCTCAGTTAGTAGTAGTTCTAGTAGTTATATATTTTTAGACTGAACATTTTTACAATTAGAGACTCCATGGAACCACGATTTAGAATCACGAAAATCCCAACCCTAATCAGTACCTACTATACTTGATGTCGGGTTTTTGTATATCAGGTCAGAGTATAGAAAAAGGGCCCGATCTTGTCATTAGGTAAGTAATAAAAAACAGAGGTATACTTAAGTTTTTTTTTCATCGTAAATTTCTAAGTCCATCTAGAATGGATGATAGTACAAGTAGTCCCAGGCTACGTAGTAATTCTATGGCAACTTAGGACCACTCTAGTTCTTAAACGGGCAAGTTAATCAAACAATTGTAATTTATAAAAGATACTTATTTTAATGTATTCTTTAGTTCTAATCAAAAAGTAACAAAAATGTGAAAAATATTTTTCAACAAAATATGTGTCCTAAAATTGGGCCCTTTTTGCTGTAACCCAATCTATCAATCATTCAGAAAAACTTAGTACAAACTCAATAACATCACAAATCAGAATCACAATATATCAGAACAGAAACCCAACAAAAATACTCATTTAATTTCACCACATACTTAAAAAATGTAGAACTGCCAAAGATTTGTAATTTCTTCGTATTATTTATTTTGACAATCCAGCCCGTCTAATACGACTAGGCTGCACGATTCTTGTCACGCGACATAGCATCGCCCGTCAGTCTCCTACAGTACCGCAAAGAAAGAGATAGGAAATATTTTTCGCGCGAGAAAGAGTTGCGTGTCACAGTTGTGCTAGAGGTGCATCTTTACTTCATCATCAAAATCAAATATCATGCCTGCTTATTTATTCAGCGCTTACTATCAAACTGACAGATGATACGCGACCCTTTAATGAATGAATCACCCGCACACACTCACAATTAGTGTCTATTAGTGTGAGTACTTGCTGATTTTTCACAAATTGCCAACACATGGGAGAATAAAACAATTTATGACGTGCTACTAATACTACATGAATAAAAGACTAATACGCGGACTCGCCACTATACAAATTTTACTTCAAACTAAAGTCACATACGAAATAATACACAAAAACTACAAATCTTGCTTCCCAGCGCCATCTAGCGTGGAATGTCTAGTTTTGTTTCCTCTGCAACCACCTTAAGCCACAATTTGAACCCTTCATATCGTAATTAAAATAATTAAAGGTAACCAATATAATAACAATATTAAGTATTCACGACAAACTCCAGTATAAAAACTATGAATACCTACCAGAATAATATTTTCCATGTTGAGTGTAAGAATATTATAGCGGCTGCAGGTACCGTCACGTGAAAGTCAGGTGGCAGTCGCGTTTTTTCCTTTCAGTGATTGGCCACAAAATCGTAGGGGGCGGGGCTGTATCGGTCTAGGGTAGGGTTACCATTTAGGAATTTGAAAAGTCCTGGCAAAAAGCCGGACGAATCGAAAAAAGTCCGGACTTTTCAGTCACCAAAATAGGTAGGCATGGTAGTAGGTAGACGCTCGCATTGCGAGATTTGCGAGGGGGTAGGTGCGGGGTGCGGGCGGGGTTTGCTCGACTCGCAAGTTTTATTACTCATTATTCCAACTTATTTGAAAAAAGCTGGACAAATTAAAGGGCCGGACGAAGTCCGGACAAGAGTCGAAAAGTCCGGACATGTCCGGACAAATCCGGACGTATGGTAACCCTAGTCTAGGGTGACTTTCTTATATTCAATACAATTTTATAATAGTATGGATAGATAGATTGTTTCATCTTTCCATCCTGCATTTTGGGTGGATCAACTTTTCCTTGTTGTTCTGTCCCATGAACCAGGGCACAATACCGAGTAATTAAGGGGACGGGTATTGCGAAACTAGCGCCACTTACGAATTTTTATTATATCTTCCAAACCAGATCCATTTTCAGTAATTGCAAGATATTAGGAGCTGGAAAAGCACCTTTAGTGTTTATTAAATCATTATACACAATTTCTTGTTCTTTAGTTGTCTCTAAAAACTTGCCCAAAACTATTGTGTCCGCTTTTGACGTGAACAAGTTTTGTGGAGAAACTACAGTGAACAAATTGTATATAGGGATTTAATCAATATTAAAGGTGTTTTGCTAGCTCAAAGACTTCAGCTATTTCTAAAAAAATATCAGATTATGAAGGTATAAGAAAAAAATCGAAAGGGGCGCTAGTTTCGCATTACCCGTCGCCTTAAAGTTAAACTTCTTAGGAAAGTGTTAATAATTTACATAAGATTGGGCTTATAACTGCTGCATTGGTAAACGTGACCACGGAAAATCGTAGTTTTAAAAAGTGGCACAGGGGACATCACCATGGCAACGAGTGGTAGTAAATAGTTGATGGACCCATTTCCACCATTACCTCTACTGTTGATCGCTACGGCACGCGCTAAAGATGGCGGCCAGGCGCTCTCTGACGTTCTGTATTCTCCGCTCCGTCACCGCTAGGGATGAGACCACGCTCTTGGTCTCGTCTTTCTTGGCTTCCTGCATATATAATAACATTTTATTGATTAAATGTTACACTATAGGCTAGTGGACTCGTGTTAAATTGTATTTTACAGTTGGGGTGGTGGAGAGGTTGACACGTTGGAACGGTAATCTAGAGGGTTCCACTTCCGGTCTCTTCCGCTAGAACATTTCAATATTTCTTAGTGCTTTTACACATGTGACATAAATTTATGTTGATTCTATATTATTTTACTATTTATTTTATTTGGATTTTTTGTCGTTCTTTTATTTAGATTTTTATGTTGACAATTACGAGTAGGTATTTCTTACTTAGTGAATTTTGGTTGTCAATCGGCGACATAAAATAATAGATTATGCACGACGCGGTTGGCGCAGTGGTTAAGCAACTGCCTACTGAGCCAACGGCCTTGGGTTCGAATCCCGGCAAGGGCAAATATTTGTGTGATGAACTCGAATATTTGTGCCGGCTTGTAGGCGGGCACACTACAAACTGACTCCTCAATTCGGGTTAGATTTTACCTGGCCACTTTAAGGTGTCCCTTCTTCTAATAAGAAAGCATATAAAACGTACATAAATTGGGACAAACCTTCATTCTTTCTTGTAGTCTCCATTTTATTCTTAATTTTTTATCTTAAAATACACATTTAATATGTTTTCTTCGAGGACTACGTATAGGTATGCCTAAATTGTTAAGAAAGGTACAAATTAAGTTCATATTACTGTAATAGTTGAGTGAGTTTCTGAGAAAATGACTCGCTCTTGAGTTTCTTTCGGCGTTTCTTTTCAACAGTGGTTTCCTCTTGTGAAATGCCAGTAGACATGTAAAAGTGCCCTTGTGGCCTACTTGCAGAATAAAGTTCATTATTTCATTAACTGCGCCAACTGCGACGTCAAAGATATGTATATTATGTATTCACGTTTAAAGCATCGACAGCTAGTGCTAAACGTTGCTGCGCCAAACGGGTCATTTCACGGCACTTCCACCTTAGTGCCAACGTACACTGCAGTGCTTCTAGTGCCAACGTACACTGCAGTGCTTCTAGTGCCAACGTACACTGCAGTGCTTCTAGTGCCAACGTACACTGCAGTGCTTCTAGTGCCAACGTACACTGCAGTGCTTCTAGTGCCAACGTACACTGCAGTGCTTCTAGTGCCAACGTACACTGCAGTGCTTCTAGTGCCAACGTACACTGCAGTGCTTCTAGTGCCAACGTACACTGCAGTGCCGCTGTGGCTCAGGACAGTCTGGAAGCTCGGCCTAAGATATTCAATAACGTGTTGCAGAAAAAATAAACATTATGTGTAATATTAAACCATTGATACATAAAGATTAAAGATTACAGAACATTTGTAATGAGTTACATGGTGGAAGAGACCGGGAATCGAACCCGGTACCTCTGGGTTGCCGGTCCAGCGCGTTAACCTCGCACGAAAAAGCATGACTCCTTGTCACGTTCCACCTGAGCTGAGCGTGTAAGCGAGAGCGCGGAACAAGCGATAGAGAGGCACGATCGGCCTAAGCGTTCGGCTTGTGACACATCTAATCTCCCTTCCACTCCATCGGCCGGCATTCAATTCATAAAAGTATGCAATTGTTCATCATTGCGTTATTACGTTAAATTATCGTCCGTAAACTTTACTGACAACCAATTTTTGTTTGAAATTGATTGGTAGAAATCTATGTAAACACGGATTGTACATACCTGTTATTATCGAGAGTAGGTTCTCCTTTGTTGCTGAGTGACGTCACTAAGGCTGCGGCGCGCATACAACTCCGACCAGAGAGCATCGCCGCGGCATTGCATCAGCTGTGCCAGGGGCTCTTCTGTGTGAAAAATAAATATAAAATAAGTCATAGGAGCAAACGAATCGCCTGATGGTGCGCGATCACCGTCGCCCATAGACACCTGCCACACCAGAGGAGTCAAGTGCGTTGCCACAAAAATAAATAAATAATAAGTAATAGGTCGATGGAACGAGACTGTTACTTCCTTACTCTATGCTGTTACATAGGCATTGGCAGTCTTCTTGAATAATTCATTCATGTTGTGACGAAACTAGCGACATCTAGTATGGGGTAGTAGGAACATTTCACTTACTCCTACCGAGCAATGGAGGGCGCTACTCTACATTACCAAAGCTTTAGAAGAGTTTTTTTTTTCATACATACCATTAACCACGTCGTTGCAAGTAGAAGTGCTGTTGTATTGTAGAACACGCGACAACTAGTGGCGGGCGACGCAGCGATTGACAAAGATTGTAATATCTACTCGACACTAGATGGCGCTAGTCTACCTTATTTATGAATTATTTAGATAAGGTGCGTTTATTTCGCGATCTTACCGTCAGCCTCACCGTGGCCTGTAGAAGTGCTGTTGTTGCCTATCATCGTAGAGGAAGCCACGGCCGGTTGCGGGCGGCGCAGCGATGACAGATATTTGTCCAGCTTTGGCTGAAATATAAGGGATCATCTTAGACACTAATCACACTTTTTAATAATAAATAAATATCAGACAACTTAACACAAATCAACCTAGTCCCAAATTAAGCTCAAGAAAGCTTGTGTTATAGGATTATGATTATCAAATCGTGATTTCATAATCATAATCATAAATAATCATGATTTATTCATAACTAACGGCCCACCTCGGCTTCGCGCGGGTGCAATGCTATATTATGCATTATACATATAAACCTTCTGAATCACCGCATCAAAATCCGTTGAAGATCTAAGCATACATAGGGACAGACAGAAGGAAAGAACTTTGTTTATACTATCTGTTGATATAAATTTAGATATTGAACAGAATCTATGGTGATTCTATTTTTTAGGGTTCCGTACCCAAAGGGTAAAAACGGGACCCTATTACTGAGACTTCGCTCTCCGTCCGTCCGTCCGTCTGTCACCAGGCTGTATCACAAGAACGGTGATAGCTAGACAGTTGAAATTTTCACAGATGATGTATTTCTATTGCCGCTATAACAACAAATACTAAAAATAAAATAAAATAAATATTCAAGAGGGCTCCCATACAACAAACGGGATTGGTTGCGTTAACTTTGCACCTCATTTGTATGGGGCGCTATACATACCAGGTGCAAACGTAACTTAACCACTTAAGGATGAAAAGTGTTTGTACGGAACCCTCGATGCGCGAGTCCGAATCGCACTTGACCGGTTTTATTCAATTTATCACGTATATGCATAGATAGACAAAATAGCCCCTGGGAACAATATCATTTTGACTCAAGAATCAGAATTATATATATTTTATGTACTTGGTATTGTTCCTACTGTGTGCATAAGATATTGAAATATATTTTGTTTTAATGATCAACAGTTACAGTCGATGCAACATTCAAATTATGTTTAGGGTCAGATACAATTAAAAAAGCTTTATTTACCAGTAGGTCTTTCGGTATTAATCTGGTCCCTGTGGGTGTCTTCAACAAGGCTCTTCAAAGTAGACTGAAAATATTGCCCCTGCTCTGAGATGACTGCTACTGGTAGCAAGCCCGTGTTAATAACAGCATTGATGACTTTTTGTAAAATTATTTTAAGGTCCTCATTTCTAGTGGCACCTTCGCAGAAGTAGTATGCAAGTTGTTGCCACTTATGTACTGCGCCTCTAACCATAAAGGCTAGAGCGTGGTCTGAAAACTGGTTTGTGTTCTTATTTAAATGGACGAAGCCGTTTATATGGTCCTTGGATTTGTCGTAGTCCAATCCGGGCTCCAGCGACATCTCGTCAAAAATAATGGAGCAGTATTTTTTATTTTCTTGCCAGTTTTCAACCTGAAATAAATAAATCTATTAATACATGTAGGTATAGAGTGGAAGTACCTGACAAATATTTTTAGGTGAATTTGAAAATACATAGTTGCTAATTTAATTACTTTTGAACTAAAAAGTCTGAAAAATTTTAAAAAAATATTCTGAGTAGCAAATTATTAATTATCGGATGTATCCGAGTTTGAAGTTATGCGACAAAATTCATGTATCATGTATTGCATGAAAATGCTGCGTTTTACAAATGCGTCTTCGGCATGCGTTTGTGTCGCGAATCGCGGCTAACGCCCCTATAGACAACGCGTCGTGTTGGTATACGCTGCTCAGTGGACAGAAAAAACCGGTCAAGTGCGAGTCGGACTCGCGCACCGAGGGTTCCGTACAAACACTTTACATCCTTAAGTGGTTAAGTTTGCACCTGGTATGTATAGCGCCCCATACAAATGAGGTGCAAAAATAACGCAACCAATCCCGTTTGTTGTATGGGAGCCCCCCTTAAATATTTATTTTATTTTATTTTTAGTATTTGTTGTTATAGCGGCAATAGAAATACATCATCTGTGAAAATTTCAACTATCTAGCTATCACCGTTCTTGAGATACAGCCTGGTGACAGACAGACGGACGGACGGACGGACAGCGAAGTCTCAGTAATAGGGTCCCGTTTTTACCCTTTGGGTACGGAACCCTAAAAAGCACCGGCGGCGCGATTACGCATTAAGTGTTATGCATTAAGTGTTAAAAGCATATGTAAAGTACTTACCTGATTTTTAGTAGCGTTAAAAATCTGATCATTGATGCCGGGTTGCACGCTCAATGACGATACCATTTTGTTCAACGTGTTTCTTGATGGCAAGATAAATATTTTTTTTTTAGAAATCTGTATGCTTTTGGGCTTTGTTTTAATATCGACAAGGCAATCATTTTTTCATCGATAGAAAATCGTCTGCCTTTTGTTTTTCTTTCATTCTGAGTTATTTGCATCCACATTATCTTTTTTGCCAATGGATGAACTTTTTGTGTTAGTTTTTCAGAAGATTCGCTTTTTGAAAATTTAACAGCCCTTTTAGCCCTTCTCAAGAAGTTCAATTGTTTGACAGACTTTTTATACTCTATATAAATAGCTTGACAACACCCAGGTTCTGTGGCCGTGCCTGCAACAATAAGATTTTGTATTAGATATAAAACCAACCTGCGTAGTAGCACAGGTAGTAGTCTTGAACGATGGCAAATTCGAATTCAAGTACCTTCCATATTTCAGCCAAGCATACAAATAAAATGACGGTTCCTTGGTTTCGCGTGATTTCGTTGTCTTTATTAAATTCCTGCACTATTCTGCATATTTATTTTTCAAGGGCATTTTGTTTCGGAGGTAAGGATGGGGATAGTCAATTTTCGCCTAATTTCTTAAATAAGTTCTACACTACTTAACTATATGAGTCATTTTCAAAATACTTGTAACTACATAGTTAAACTTTAAGGCTTAATAAAAACAAAATCACGATCGCTTCTTTTGTGTAACGAAAGTTACTCATACATGGAATCAATTACGTTTTGTTTTAAACCTTGACTATGTACATGTATTTTGAAAATGTCAAATTTATATACAGATTTTAAGAATTTTGTTCTAATTTAGCTCCCAATAGGGACCCCTATGTTTGTATTCATCTATATATTTACGTTACGTAAGTAACTTACGGACGTGTAAACGTCCGTCTTTGGGTCAGCGATTTACATAAGTATATCAAATTTTAACTATGAAGGTAGATCGGTGTAGTAGTTTCAGAGAAAATTGTCTGTGACAGACGGATGGTCAGACATACACACGAGTGTTCCTGGGGTATCGTTTTTTTCCTTTGATGTATGGAACCCTAATAAACTATTAAAAACAGTCATGATTCGTTTTTAAACAAAATCACATTAAAGGGAACTTAACACAAGAAAACATGTCCATTAACGACTTTTAAAGTTAACTTAAAGTAAATCCGTTACTCGAATGTTAACTTCATGAATTTTAACGATTAACGGACCTCTGCCGAGCAATGCATGGGGAAGTCCCCTAACGCCGGACGGCACCTAACGCCGGACACTCGAACTATCTCGGCAACTGGAAGCTCGGCAATGGCAACTCGGCAACTGGAAGCTCGGCAACGGCAACTCGGCAACTGGAAGCTCGGCAGCGGCAACTCGGCAAGTGGAAGCTCGGCAACTGAAAGCTCGGCAACTGGAAGCTCGGCAACGGCAACTCGGCAACTGGAAGCTCGGCAACGGCAACTCGGCAACTGGAAGCTCGGCAACTGGAAGCTCGGCAGCGGCAACTCGGCAAGTGGAAGCTCGGCAACTGAAAGCTCGGCAACTGGAAGCTCGGCAACGGCAACTCGGCAACTGGAAGCTCGGCAACGGCAACTCGGCAACTGGAAGCTCGGCAACTGGAAGCTCGGCAGCGGCAACTCGGCAAGTGGAAGCTCGGCAAGTGGAAGCTCGGCAACTGGAAGCTCGGCAGCGGCAACTCGGCAAGTGGAAGCTCGGCAACGGCAACTCGGCAACTGGAAGCTCGGCAGCGGCAACTCGGCAAGTGGAAGCTCGGCAACTGAAAGCTCGGCAACTGGAAGCTCGGCAACGGCAACTCGGCAACTGGAAGCTCGGCAACGGCAACTCGGCAACTGGAAGCTCGGCAGCGGCAACTCGGCAAGTGGAAGCTCGGCAACGGCAACTCGGCAAGTGGAAGCTCGGCAACGGCCACTCGGCAACTGGAAGCTCGGCAACTGGAAGCTCGGCAGCGGCAACTCGGCAACTGGAAGCTCGGCAACTGGAAGCTCGGCAGCGGCAACTCGGCAAGTGGAAGCTCGGCAACGGCAACTCGGCAACTGGAAGCTCGGCAACGGCAACTCGGCAACTGGAAGCTCGGCAACTGGAAGCTCGGCAGCGGCAACTCGGCAAGTGGAAGCTCGGCAACGGCAACTCGGCAACTGGAAGCTCGGCAACAGTAAGCTCGGCAGCGGCAACTCGGCAACTGGAAGCTCGGCAACGGCAACTCGGCAACTGGAAGCTCGGCAACTGGAAGCTCGGCAACGGCAACTCGGCAACTGGAAGCTCGGCAACGGCAACTCGGCAACTGGAAGCTCGGCAACGGCAACTGGAAGCTCGGCAACGGCAACTGGAAGCTCGGCAACGGCAACTGGAAGCTCGGCAACGGCAACTCGGCAACTGGAAGCTCGGCAACGGCAACTCGGCAACTGGAAGCTCGGCAACGGCAGCGGCAACTCGGCAAGTGGAAGCTCGGCAACTGAAAGCTCGGCAACTGGAAGCTCGCCAACTGGAAGCTCGGCAACTGGAAGCTCGGCAACGGCAACTCGGCAACTGGAAGCTCGGCAACGGCAACTGGAAGCTCGGCAACTGAAAGCTCGGCAACTGGAAGCTCGGCAACTGGAAGCTCGGCAACTGGAAGCTCGGCAACTGGAAGCTCGGCAACGGCAACTCGGCAAGTGGAAGCTCGGCAACTGAAAGCTCGGCAACTGGAAGCTCGGCAACTGGAAGCTCGGCAACTGGAAGCTCGGCAACGGCAACTCGGCAACTGGAAGCTCGGCAACGGCAACTCGGCAACTGGAAGCTCGGCAGCGGCAACTCGGCAAGTGGAAGCTCGGCAACTGAAAGCTCGGCAACTGGAAGCTCGCCAACTGGAAGCTCGGCAACGGCAACTCGGCAACTGGAAGCTCGGCAACGGCAACTGGAAGCTCGGCAACTGGAAGCTCGGCAGCGGCAACTCGGCAAGTGGAAGCTCGGCAACTGAAAGCTCGGCAACTGGAAGCTCGGCAACTGGAAGCTCGGCAACTGGAAGCTCGGCAACGGCAACTCGGCAACTTCCACTTGTCCTTGATTCGCTCGCGTTGCTGGTTGCCGAGATAGTTCGAGTGTCCGGCGTTAGGTGCCGTCCGGCGTTACGGGACTTCCCCCTAGGTACCTACGAAGTGCCAACACCGATACAATACTTTAAATATAATTACCTGCAATGGCCATTTGAGGCGCTCGAGGAACCTTTCGTTGCCGTTTTCTTTGATGAACCTGAAAGAAACTCAATATGAAGTTCGTAACTTTATATATATTTTTTTATTTGATATTTTTATACCTATTTAGGATTTGCATATTACGTAGCCGGCAGTTAAAAAGTAAAACCTGAGAGACTACCCAGATGAGCGATGGGCAAATTTAACTAATACATATCTAATAGTCATATTATTACACTACTTAGTAAATGAGATCGAAGCTCGAATTTTACTTAGGAGTAACATAAAATGATTGCATCTTTTTGTAGTCGACTGTGCAATAACAGGAAAATTGCTTGGACTTGCCAAATACCACAAGTCCGCCGGCGTTAAGTTGTCCAATAATTATTTATATATACATACATAATTTTGGTTAGTGACTGGACTGGACTTTGTCTCTGCTATTCAAATAGTTCAAATAATACCTAGATATAAATAAAGCAAACTAAATTACCAGAAAAAGGGATTTGTGGCAAGTTTTGTATTTCCTGCAGAACTGTTTGCTCCAGTGCCGGAGGTCCTGAAATAAAACACGCACGTTAAATTATTAAGCCTCCGTTGTCTATCTATCCGTCACAATCGCCGAACTCTATCTTTTCAAGCGTAATAGGTAAATCCTTTAAATTCGCATAATGTGCATTACTAGGGCTTGCTTTTTAATCCAGTAAAATTACCTGAAACAGTAGGCAGTTCTGATGGTTTTGGAGATTCCTCTACCGGTGGTTCCTCTAACATTGAACCTGAAATTAATTCGATTATTATTTATACAATCATCTTAAAATTTAAACAAATAAAATAAATAAATATTAAGGGACAGTCTTACACAAATCGACATAGTACCAAGTCCCAAACTAAGCAAAGCTTGTACTATGGGTATACTAGACGACGATATACATAATATATAAATACATATCGTTATCTACATATAACCGATAGGTTAAACAAGGATCACTGATGCGCTGAGACATGCACTAACATTAAAGTGGCAATGGGCTGGTCACATCGCGCGCTACACAGACAGAAGATGGACAATAGAAACAACTAAATGGAAAGGGCCAACATCAGGCACAAGAAAGGTCGGCCGACCAAGGCAACGATGGGTGGACGACTTGGTGCAGGCAGTCGGGAGAGACTGGATGGAGCAGTCCATGGATAGGGGAAGATGGAAGGGTTTAGAGGAGGCCTATACCCAAAGCGGGGTCCATATCTTAGAAAATAATTAGAGTAAATTACTAACATTAGGAAATAGGTACAAGTGCAGAATACTAACAAATTCTAAACTGTTAAATAACTAAGATGTGGAATAAATGGCTTATTTATTTATTATCTACATATAACACCAATGACCCCAGGAACAAATATTCGAGTTCATAACACAAATATTTGCCCAGGCCGGGATTCGAACCCAGGACCGCCGGCTCAGTAGGCAGGTGCACTACAAACTGTGCCAACCGCGTCGTCAAAATGCGGCGAGAAGCTTCTTTTATAATACCAAAATAAGGCATTTATATAAATGTAAAACAAAAAAATATACATTCCGGCAATCTTTTTAAGTGTTATTATACCTATTAATTGCATAATGTAGGGTGTAGTGATGAGACGAAGTACATATTTCAATATCTGAACATATATTTAAGCCGCATGCTGTCTGTCAGTGCATCATACCTTTTTCTACATGTCTATCGCTATTATCACTCTCGGTTCTCTGCATTTCATATCAAAACTGTTTGGCGTACCTGTCTTTCTTCTTACAACCCTTTCATACTTAATATTCTTCTTGTAATCATTATACAATAGAAATATTCATCTGTATTACATATCACATTAAGATTCCATTAACGTCATTAATTAACGTGTTAACGTGATTTATATGACAGCGCCAGTCATCCCATAGAAAAACGTCTATACCACGTAAAATACCAAGTAGGTATTTAACCCTATAGCCTACACAACACGCGAAGGTGACCGAGGTTGAGCGAATATGATAGTGTGGAGACCACAGACAACCCCCACTAGACGGAGCATGTAAGGCGACCCGCGCGCACCAACGATATGGTACGGCAGAACATTAAAGTATCAACACGGCGGCCACCGTTTAGTTGCGTCCTTGTTTATGATCCATGCGTACGTCAACGAAAAAAGAAATTAAATAAATAACATGGTAAATTGTAGTGTTAAGTGGTGTAGAGAGACCTCATAAACATGGACGCAACTAAACGGTGGCCACCGTGTTGGTACTTTAATGTTTTGCCGTACCATATCGTTGGTGCGCGCGGGTCGCCTTACATGTGCCTTACATACTCCGTCTAGTGGGGGTGGTCTGTGGTGGAGACACTTCCCTGCAGAAACTTACTTCGGCTAACATCGCTTCGGTCAACTTCGGGATAGTGTGGAGACGGGGTAACGGACTGCTACTTACGAACTCATGGTTTGATACAACTGGCCCTAAGCATTTGGGTATCAAACAATTATATTATAACATATAAATTAAATCACCTGTAGCAGGACACAGTCGTAGGTTTTGCGTCCCCAAGTCTAGGGGTGGTTCCAGTGATCGACCTAAAACAAAATTTAAACTGTTGAAGGTGATCTGTTAGTCAAACAATTGCAGACAAATCAAGCAAACTTTATTGGCCAATCAATGGCATTTTTTTTAATTATACATTCAAAATTCAAAATATTTATTGCATGGTTATGTGTGTACAAAGTTCTTACAATAATAGTTTAGGTTCTTCCATATCCTGCCTAACAGAGGCGTGCAATACTGAACTTAATATCTAGGTATGTCATTACATGTAAATTTCTCAATTCTTATTATCATCATCAACATTATATAAAATATAGAGCTATCACACATTAATTATATCATTACTAAATTCAAATTATTATTATAAACATTAATCTTTCATATATAGCATTATATTATTATTATTATTAAATTTCACACATTACATTATATTTTATGATGTCACATGTGTTTACAACGCCGCCCGCCCATATAAAACAAAAGATGAACCTGCATCACGCTATTAAGTTTTGGCTAAAGTTCCATAGAAAACTGATTTTCATCACAAATCTAGTATTTTATTTGCTTAAGATTGCTTAGTTTGTATGTACTTTGTTTTTGTCATAAATAGTCATAATAACTCTTGTACAGTCGCCATCAGACATATCACAGCATATAAGGCGTTCATAAATATGTGAACATGTACTGTAACGCCCAGTCAATAAGAGTCGTGTTCAGATATTTATGAATACCTTACATGCTACGATATGTCTGATGGCGACTGTACAGTTGCCATCAGATATATCGCAACATATCATATAAGGCGTTCATAAATATGTGAACACAACTCTTATTGACTGGGCATTACAGTACATGTTCATATATTTATGAACGCCTTATATGCTGTGATATGTCTGATGGCGACTGTACGTTTTTCATTTGAAAACATAAATTTTATTATTGGATGACCTAAATATTTTAACAGACATAGACAGCCACTTTATGGATTTTATGACTCATGGTATGCAACCAAAATTCCTATCCCTAGTCATAATTCATAATACCAAATTTTATATGGCAGTACATACGAGGGCTGTTCCGAAAATAGTTAGTCAACGGCGTACTATTAATTGTATTCGTTTAATTTTACTGTAGCCAGGCGGGGCGCACTCCGCGATTAACGTTTCCCGCTACAAGTACATGCCGGTGGCCTCATGCATGAGCCCTATTCAGTGGCTGACACGCTCTGTCTCTGAACACACGTACCTCCACGATATTCGCGCGCGTCTCGCTCATTATTTACGTCAAGTGAACGTTCCGCATTCATCTGTTTGCGTTTAGTGTTTGAATGAGTGAGACAGCGAAAAGATATTGTATCGCAGCGGGTTGTAGGAACAATGATCGAAATTGGAATCACGCGTTTTTCGCTCTCCCAATATGTCCGAAGGATGCCGAAAGGTAAGAAAATGAACATAATATATAATAATTAGTTACTGAATAGTAATAAAAAACATATTGCAGGTGTATCTACTTCTATATTTAACACTGATTACGCAGAATAATTTTAATTGTTAAGTACTTATGTAATTTTGAATTGATTATTTGCTGCTATTTGTCAATTTAAATTCTAGTAAAATAAATATGTCTACTACTAAATCAACAATCATAAAGGTTTTTATAATAATATTTGATATCACGTTTGTAACATTACTAGTACTTAATGAATAAACGATTGAGTGATAGTTTGATAGGTAAGTATATAAAATATATAAATAATGAGTTAAAAGAAATGTATTGGAAGGGATCCTTAATAGGGATAATTTCGCCTTTGTACATGTTTTATTTGTTACTAGCGACCCGCCCCGGCTTCGCACGGTGCGTCCGTGCGTATTTTTAAAGATCTAAGCATACATAGGGGCAGACAGACAGACAGGCAGGAAACGACTTTGTTTTATACTAGGTATGTAGTAATGAATATATATATGAATAAATAAATAAATATCGGACAACTAAGCAAAACCAAAATGAAGCTAAAGAATTTAATTGCATGTTAAGGTAACGCATTCGTTACATTATTTTATTATATTATACGTATTAAAACGTTAAAAAGTAAAGCTAAAATGTTTTGCGGCCTGGTGGTGGATTCAATTCGTCCAAATTCTGAGATTGTTAATTTTACAGTTAAATAATGAAATTATAAATATAAAGTATGAAGAATCTATATATATATTACGCGAGGCCGATTTTTGTACATCCCATCAGATCTACAGTTATGGTCCGATTTTGATAAATGATATGTCATTAGATTCGTCTCATGCTGGAGAGGTGCATAAAACTCTTGGAATTTTAATTTTTTCCTGAAAAGGTACTGAAAAATGGATTTGAAAAAACTACTGTGCGCTAACCACGTGATCCCTATTTTGACATAAGATGACCAAATAATAATAAGCATGATTTGCTCACAAACCTGAGTAAGTTGTTCAGCATGATGAAATATTATTTTTGAGTCGACAACATAATATCCGCAACACTTAAAACATGTACGAATATGCAAAAATAATTTTACAGTTTGTTGACAATGAATGACAGTAACCATATTCTGACAACTTTTAATGTCTTTTTTATTGGGGGCTATTATGTCAATGCTCTAAATTGCCAGGTTGTTTTTCTTTTTAAAATGTTCATATGGAAACTTTTTTCGCATACCTGTTAAAAATGTGGAGAAAAAAGCCGGTTAAGTGCGAGTTGGACTGGTACTCGAAAGACTAGAAAAACTGACCGTCATTCAAGAATAGATTATTTTTATAGGCGAGTTTTACAATAAATCAAAGCAGAAAAAATGTAGTAAAACTAATTTAAACGTCATTCAAATAAGTAAATTTATTATAGATTATTATAAATATGATTATGTAAGTCCATCAAAAAAATAATTCCAAGGAAAATGGCATGAGTCATGGTAAATTAAATGGTATTTTACAAGAAAAAACTAAGTCCTTCCGCTTGCATGTCGACGGGATGGGAAATGTGGTCGAGTTGAGAATATGGACGAGTTGGCACTGAAGACGACTTGGTAATACGGACGAGTTGGTGATATGGGAGATTTGGCAATAAAGACGAGCTGATAATAAGAACAAGTTGGTATTGTGTAGACGAGTTGGGTGTATCGTCGAGTTGGGTTGGGAATATGGACGAGTTGGAAATGTGGATGAGTTGGCAATGTGGATGAGTTGGTAAAATTGACAAGTTGGGAACATGGACAAGTGGGCAATTTGGACGAGTTCGCATTATGGATGAGTTGGCAATGAAGACGAGTTGGTAATACGGACAAGTTGACAATGAAGACGACTTTGTAATACGGTCGAGTTGGTGATATGGAAGATTTGACAATAAAGACGAGCTGATAATAAGGACAAGTTGGTATTTGTAGACGAGTTGGGTGTATCGTCGAGTTGGGTTGAGAATATGGACGAGTTGGAAATGTGGATGAGTTGGCAATGTGGATGAGTTGGTAAAATTGACAAGTTGGGAACATGGACAAGTGGGCAATTTGGACGAGTTCGCATTATGGATGAGTTGGCAATGAAGACGAGTTGGTAATACGGACAAGTTGGCAATGAAGACGACTTTGTAATACGGACGAGTTGGTGATATGGAAGATTTGGCAAGAAATACGAGCTGATAATAAGGACAAGTTGGTATAGTAGACGAGTTGGGTGTATTGTCGAGTTGGGTTGGGAATATGGACGAGTTGGAAATGTGGATGAGTTGGCAATGTGGATGAGTTGGTAAAATTGACAAGTTGGGAGCATGTACAAGGGGACAATGTGGACGAGTTCGCATTATGGACGAGTTGGCAATGAAGACGAGTTGGTAATACGGACAAGTAGGTAATATGGACGAGTTTTCAATGTGGACGAGTTGGGAATATGGACGAGTTGGGAATGTGGATGAGTTGGCAAAATGAACAAGTTGGGAACACGGACGAGTGGGCAATGAAGACGACTTGGTAATACGGACGAGTTGTCAACGTGGACGAGTTGGGAATGTGGATGAGTTGGCAAAATGAACAAGTTGGGAATATGGACGAGTTGGCAATAAAGACGGGCTGATAATAAGGACGAGTTTGTATAGACGAGTTGGGTGTATCGTTGAGTTGGGAATATGGACGAGTTGGAAATGTGGACGACTTGGAATTGTGGACGAGTTGGGTCTATGGACAAGTTGGAAATGTGGACGAGTTAGCAATATGGACGAGTTGGCATTGTTGATGAGTTGGAAATGAAGACGAGTTGGCAATGTAGATCAGTTGGGTGTATGGACGAGTTGGTAATATAAACGACTTGGCATTGTGGACGAGGTGAGAATATGGACGAGTTGGAAATGTGGACGAGTTGGCATTGTGGACGAGCAAGTAATATGAACGCGTTGGCATTGTGGATGAGTGGGCATATAAATGAGTTAGCAATGAAGACGAGTTGGTAATACGGACGAGTTGATAATATGGACGAGATTGGCAATAAAGACGAGTTGGTATTGTAGACGAGTTGGGTGTATGGACGAGTAGGAAATGTGGACGAGTTAGCAATATGGATGAGTTGGCATTGTGGACGAGTTGGGAATATGGATGAGTTGGCAATAAAGACGAGTTGGTAATATGGACGAGTTGGCATTGTAGATGAGTTGGGTTTATGGACGAGTGGGCAATGTGGATGATTTGGCATTGTGTACGAGTTGGGAATGTGGATGAGTTGGAAATATGGACGAGTTGGAAATATCGTCGAGTTGGCAATGTGGACAAATTGGGAATATGGACGAGTTGCCAATGGAGACGAATTGGTAATATAGACGAGTTGGCAATGCAGATGAGTTGGGTGTATGAACGAGTTGGCAATGTGGACGTGTTGGGTGTGTGGACAAGTTGGCATTGGGACCCAGATGGGAAAATAGAGGAGCTGACATTGTGGACCAGTTGGCAATGTGGAATAATTAACATGTTACCCTAACATGCGAAACTTGGTGGTAGAAATAACCTACATATAATGCAAATTTCAAAAAATCGACGCGCTCAATAATAAATCATATTTGAATTAATGACGTCTGGCTGATCATTCTTATACTCATTCAAAATAAAATTTGACAAATTCTGCTGTCAACAAAACAAATTGATTTTATAAGGCTTCCGTTTTTACCGACTTTAGTAAGAAACCCTAAAATTAGGTTTATATCATAGACTTGAGAGTATAGATAGCATCTCCCTCACTCTTCTGTCAGACACTATTTCAATGAGAGGAAAGACGAAAGTTTGAATTTGGAATTCGCGGGTATTAGGCCTTCAGCTCTAAATATATTGGAAAAAAAAATGTCTTAATATTCTTTTTTCAACATTTTTAGCTGTTTTATATATTGGATTTTATTTATTACTCATATTTGACACATTTTTTTTTTGTTTTTTTTTTTTTTTTATGGTGGAGTAGCTATTGTTGGTCAGTTATTTATTTAGATTAGTAAATAGGGTTTGATTAAGTATACCTAGCGTAAGAATTTCAAACACAATATGTAATTGTTATTGAATAAATTGATTGATGATGATGACATGGCAGCACCCATATTAAGAAAATTTGCACGATAATATATTGAAAACAAGCATTGATAATAGTGGTTCTCTATTTCATACAATTGAGTTTATGTAACATTTTTTATTATCACTATTTTTAATAGTGAGTGCCCAAATCTGTCGTTTCGATTCATGTGCTATTTCTGGAAATTGATAGAAATCGATCAAATCGATAAATTTATGCCCTGAAGAAAGAACAACAAACGAAATTCTACCAATCTTATGTTCGGTCCTATGAAAATATGTCAATTATTTTTTTAAGATTTGGGATTATTTTTATGAATTAAATTTTTCCATAAATCGAATAATATGCATTTTATTTGTGAAACAGATCAGCAGATCACATGTCATTAATGCACAAGTTATTTTTACAAGAGTTGAAAAAGTTGGCACGATGAAGCTGGCAGTTGGCTATCAGGCCTAGCTCTAGCCTGGCATGTTTTACCGTTTTTAAAAAATAAATTTGCGAAATTGCGATGTGGTCGCTTAGCGACAAAGCCCTTTAAATATATATATATATAAAAAAAAAACATAGTTAAAACATAGTTACAGTATTTATTCTTCGTTCGCCAAAAACTTCTTATCGATAAAGTAGTTATTTTCGGTAACACTTCCGGATTTCCATATTCTAGCGGCGGTTCGACGCCGCAACGGGCCTCTAGTATAAATATATTGCTCTCTATATTGAATGCAAGAAATAAATGGTAAACACATTTTTATTTTTAGTCGTTGACAGCCCTCGCTCTCGGCGACGCGGCAAGCGAGCCAATTCATTTTCACCGTTGGTACGCAGCTTTAACGTTCCGTTTGGCTTGCGCTGGGGACGACGACTTTAGAAGGGCCATAAATCATATTTTTTCGGCTAAAAAAAGCGGCTTTTGTAAAGATCAAAGTAGTGTGCCTTCTGTACTTGTACTATTATCTATTCTGTGCTGTAGCCTAAAGGCAAATTTCATTACGAACTCTTCCGCGTAAGAGTCACTGGCCAGTGACATTCAGTTATTTTTTTATGAAATCAGAAAAAAAACATGTCTGTCACTTTTTGTTCGCAAAAATGGAGCTAACGCGGGAAGCATTTCGTGCTATGATATATTATGATTATAAACGAGGGTTAACTTACAAGGATTCTCATGAAAATTTAACTAGTGTTTTTGGGGCCTTATCCCCATCTGTTGCCACTGTCAGTTACTGGTTCCGTGAATTTAAGCGTGGGCGGAGCGACATCAAAGATGAGCCTAGACCGGGGCGACCGCCAACGGCAGTCACTCTAGAAAATGTTATCAAGGTGGAATGGCTAATCAAGGAATCTCGAAACATTACCCACCGAGAGATTCAGGACGAACTGAATATTGGATCCCGGGCAGTTTCTACCATTTTGCATGACCACCTTCAAGTTCGGAAGGTTTCGTCTCGATGGATACCACATTTTCTCACACAGGAGCAAAAAGACATACGTGTCCGATTGGTGCAAATTTATGCTAAAAAAATTTGATAATGGTAATTCACAACAAGTGAGCTACATTGTGACATCCGACGAATCTTGGATATATAGCTACGACCCATTTACAAAACAGCAATCAACACAATGGGTCTTTGAAGAAGATGATTTACCTACTAAAGTAGTTCGCGGTCGAAGCGTCAACAAAAAAATGGTTGCTGTTTTTTTTCGACGTAGTGGACCTGTAGCCGTAATTCCACTTGAAGATCGGAAAACAGTTACCAGCCAATGGTACACTGAAGTTTGCTTACCACAGGCCTTCCAGGAGCTGAACGTCAGTCGTCCAAGTACTGGAGCTCGGGGCATCATTTTTCATCAAGATAATGCTCCGGCCCACACGGCTGCCAGAACCACGGAATATATTAGCAAATCAGGAGTGCAATTGCTACCACACCCTGCATACAGCCCTGACCTGGCTCCGTGCGATTTTTTTCTGTTCCCCACGTTAAAAAAATCATTACGTGGGCGACGATTTTCGACGGCGGATGAAGCAGTGGACGAATTCAGGCGACTTTTTTTTGACCTTCCGCAAGAACAGTTTTTCTCCTGTTTTGAAAGTTGGTTCAGTCGTATGCATAAGTGCATAAAGGCAGCAGGGGAATACTTTGAAAAGTTGTAAATAAAGTTTTATTATATTCCTTATAGTTTTTGTTTAACTAAAAAATTTCGGAACAGCCCTCGTACACATAGATATTTGTAGACATATTATCTAAAAATAAGTTACCTTCAGATTCCAGCAAGCGCAGCTCCACATCCCTTGATGTACTGGGTTTAGCGTATGTGTGATCTACATGCTGCCGGCAATGTCTGTCATAGTCATGGTCAAAGGCCACGTTCTCTGAAAAATAAAACAATAATGTTAAATATAATGTATCTTTTAATTAGTTAACATAAAAAGTAAATTGGACGCTTGGGAGATTTGAATCTTGCATACTATTTACAGCATAAAATTGAACAAATTATTGCTAATTCAAATCATAACCCAAAGCCATATCTAAATGCTAACGCACTGTAAGTGGTTTTTATACTGAATGGCCCACTCCGCTCCATCCGTGTTGCGTTACCAAAAACCCGAATTAAATTTGTTTGTACAACGTAGTGATAATAATTTTTAGTACAATATAAACTATATTATATAATTTATATGCCAAGATCTGCTCTTCACAAAGGTGTATTCAGTGTAATGGATTATATGTGAATGTAAGTGAGGCTGAGGCGGGTCTCTACTTGTTGTTGGCAAATAAATCAGGGCTCTATACCTCGTGTAGCAGTCAAAAGCAATATTTTACACTATATGCCTTGCCAAAAAAAAAACATCACTTCTAAACTAAGTACTTGCCTCGATTTTCATAATCACCACATGTTAAAGTCAAGGTTTATGTTCACAAATTTCATAATATTAATAATAGCATGCTTAACTTATCAGCAAGAAGAAGTATATGGTATAGAGACGCTAGTTCTGCGTGTTTTTGTTTTTGGTTTATATTTTTCTCTACTGACTGTGTTTTATTGTAATTACGTGTCAATTATTATACGGCAGGAATAGAATAAGTAAATTAACACGATAGTGAAACTTCGTACTTACCAACTAAACTAGCTCGGTGTGGAATACTTTGTACACCATTTCTGATCTCTGCTTCAGAGAACAAAGTGGGGTATCCGCCAAACCCTATACGCGATGTTTCGGTGACAAATCGAAGCTCAAAGTGCTTGTGGCATACAAACACTTTTCGAAGTTGCTCTATAGTAAAGCTGCGAAGCCGATCACTGTAACCACTTTTGAAGGCCTGTCTCCGATGCGGGAAACTGATGCAATTTAACGTCCTGTCGTTTACTTGCACAGTTGTCTACACACCACTTGTAGTTATCAAGAATAACTTCAGTACCACAATTATTACTGTTTTAAACGGAGAGGATAAGCGCGGATAGGAATCAACGACACTTCAATCGATCACGTACAAAACAGTAAACGTAAAATTCAAATTGACAAATTAAACAATGAAATGAATGGCGCCAATGGAAATGACAGATAGGAGGGGAAAGGTATGAAGTGGGGAGAGTGAAGTTTATGTCAAATTTGTTACTAGGATTTCTAGCGGCATAGATAGACAACACCGTAGACTATAAGGCTAACATCTGCAACGATTTAGCGTTACAAATAATTAATTAATTAAGCCTTAATAACTACTCATTAAACTAAATCTACAATATTATTAACTACAAAGACTATCCTATATTATTAAAAACTTAAATGTAATCGTTTACTAATTATAAACTATTTACATTTTAATAAATCAAACTTCTTTATTCTGCACTGGCTGAATAACAGTGTGACCATATGTGGCAGGTTCCTGCCATTTTGGCAGGATTGACATCTTATTTTAGCCTATAGCATCCTATAAGAAATATCGCGTTAGACCCGTTATAGACTGGTAGTTCAAATAAAAAATTTCAAGTCTAACGGCATTTTGTGAGCCATTGTGGCAACATGACTTTTTCGAAGTAAAATAGCCTGCTGAATTCGATTCTGGATGTTGCCAAGCCGAATTTTGCCCCCCTCCCCCATTTCCCCCCTTTTTACCTCAAAATATGTCCCTAATCACGGTTTTTACGGTTTTATAAAAAAAAAAGTATTACAGCTGGAAAAAAAGCGTCCAAGACAAGAATGATCTTTATAAAATTTCCTATAACATGGTGTTGTCGCACGTATAAATTAGGCCAAATAAAACACAAAAATTTATATTTATTTAGGAAATAATATATGTAAAATGTAGTTATGTCTAACAGCAGATTTATATTTAAAAAGGAATTATTATGACTAGTTACTTTATTCTAGCACGGAAGTTCGCAACACAGTTCGCGCCGAAACCGACCGGTTCCGAATTTGCCCGAACGAAGGTAACGAGTTAGAGAAGTTTGAGTGGAGCGACACTTAGTTCTGAACCTCCGTGCTAGTAACATATCTTGGTTGAATATTGAGTTGTCGATTGTTCTCTTAAGTTATTAATTAATATTAAAAGGCATCTGTATCGTGACCATTTCTTTTATTTAATAATGGTATATAAACTTTTTTAGTAGGCCTTATGGTTTGTAAGTAATATCTTCCCGAACTTCATAGACTGGTAGAAAATTATAAATATCGGCTTCCTTTACCGTCCTAACGGCATTTTGGGATCCATTTTGGCAACATAACTTTTCCGATGTAAAAAAGCCTGCTGAATTCGGTTCTGAATGTTGCCAAGCCGAATTTTGCCCCCCTCCCCCCATTTCCCCCCTTTTTGACCTCAAAATATGTCCCTAATCACGATTTTTACGGGTTTATACAAAAAGTATTACAGCTTCCTTTGCCGTCGCCACACAACGGGCGCATACAAATTTCCAAAATCCGCGTCGGCTCGCATCCCGTTTGCTGGAGCCTCGCTCGCGAACAAAACCCTGCACAAAACACTCTTTCGCCTGTGACGGAACCCAGGATAATTGCACCTCTGGAGAAGATCTGGGGCCCCAGTCGGTGTCGCCGTGTCTTCACAATTCAGTCCAAGTATGTATAAGCTATCGAAGGTATTTTACTCAACATAAAAAGGTAAAGGAAGCCGATACACTATGGCCCAAATGCCCGATCTAGCTGGACAAAAAGGGTCACTGCAATTCTATAATAGTACTAACAAAAACGATAACAGATACTCCCGAGGTCACGATTCTGTTGATAATTTTGTGTAAGTACCCTCCAATAATTAATTATTAATCTTGAAGCGTCAATAAGAGCGTTGTCGTCAGTATATAATCATTAATTTTCCGTATTTGGTTTTATGTATTTCACAGTGCTTATAAGTTTAATTTTAAAGTTTTTATTCATGGATCGTGAAGTTGATGGTAAGCACTATTTTCAATGATTATTTTAGTTGTAAATACTTTCGTTTTTGCTGAAAAAATATCTGACCAATGTGATGGATATCACATTTTTAGTGCATCTTTTATGTTTCTTAGACCAGAAATTTGTACCATGGCTGTAATTTTTTAATATGGTAGTTGAATTCATTGAGTATTGGATTAAGTACATTTGAAACTGCGGACGGCTGTGGAACCACGCGACATTTATAGCTAAGCGAAAGCTATTTTCTTGCCAAGGGTACATTTAAAACCAATGTACCCGCCACAGATACCAACCATCAGTCTCGAAAATGGGCATTAAAAGCACAGTCACAACGTGTATCCTTCTTGCTTGTTATTTTATCCTTATTGTTATCCTTTTTACGTCTTACATGTTATCTCCCTGAAGAGTATATTTCTATCAGCGAAACTCGAGTAGAAGTAAAAGTTCAAGCTATTTTAAATAAAATTGCAGAGCAGTATGATTATATCTTGTTTTTTTTTATGTTTTTTAAAGTGTCATTTGCCATAATGCTTTGTTTCTGTTCAAATTTAAACACACATTTTAACTGACCTCTTCAGCCATAGTCATTCTTTTTATACAAAGGTCAACTGGTTTTTGTACTTTCCCGTTAATTATGGCAAATAAAAGAATTTATTTATTTATTTTGTTTTATTTAGACATACCATGAATAAACGCACCCCTTAGAACTGATTAAGAGTGTAAAATAATTTTGTCCAGCTAGATCGGGCTTTTGGGCCATAGTGCGATATTTAGAATTTTCTACCAGTCTATGAAGTTCGGGAAGATATTGCTCACAAACCATAAGGCCTACTAAAAAAAATTATGTATCATGTTATAGGAAATTTTATAGAGATCATTCTTGTCTTTGACACTTTTTTTCTAGCTGTAATACTTTTTGTATAAAACCGTAAAAACCGTGATTAGGGACATATTTTGAGGTAAAAAGGGGGGAAATGGGGGGAGGGGGGCAAAATTCGGCTTGGCAACATCCAAAGGAAGCCGATATTTGGATTTTTCTACCAGTCTATTATGTGCGTGTACTATCACTATCAATTATCTTTGTGTGTGTGTGTGTGTGTGCGTGCGTGCGTGCGTGCGTGCGTGCCTGCGTGCGTGCCTGCGTGCGTGCGTGCGTGCGTGCGTGCGTGCGTGCGTGCGTGCGTGCGTGCGTGCGTGCGTGCGTGCGTGCGTGCGTGCGTGCGTGCGTGCGTGTGTGTGTGTGTATGAAAGAGTGTATGAAAGAGCATATAGAGCGGAGTGGGAGCAAGATCCTTTACTTTCGACGAAATAGCAAATGTTTAGTTTCATAAAATGTAGCATATACACATATGTGTATTTTTACTTTACATGGTTTATAACAATAGTAAATGAAGTTGGCAGCATTTAGGCATTTTTACTACTGGATTTGGCAGGATTTGGCAGGTTTTTAAGCAAAGTTAGGCAGGATCTGTGGTTTAGAGATGGTCACACTGCTGAATTCGAAAAAGAACTCGAGGTAAAGAAACAATAGACGGAAACGATTCATATGGATTCTCGAAAAAGCCGGCTGAACGTCAATTGCGTTTTTCTGTGTTCGTTTTCGATTGCATTTTATATTAATTCTGAATCTCTTATTTAATTCCTAATTCCGATGACCACACTGGCAGCACCTGTGAATCCTAAAAATATTGTCCAGAAATGTGTGAATTACAAAGGCGAAACCGGACACTCCGCGACTAGCAAATCCTGTCCCGAATTCATCTGACAATGTAACATCAAAAAATCGGCTGCTCCTCTTTCAGCTTCAACATCGTATAAAAAAAACGGTTTCAATAAAATCTCGCCCGTAAAGGTTATGATAAAGCAGCTCACATGAAGCTTCTAAATGAAGATCTCGCTCCTCCGCCTATTGGTGCTGCATCAAATAATCCTCCTCTTCAATTGAACGTATAATCGCAATTTTCATCCAGTTGCTTACTGTCATTTCAAAAGTCAATCCATCTTCTTCCATTAATACGATGTCCCACGTTGCCCCTCTGATCTCCTCACTTATTTCATCCTTCGAAAATGGACCAGGTGGTGCTCCAATCCAATGGAACAGTCGTGTCGTAGTGTTCTTAATAAAAATTTATTTAATTAATGGGTCGTTCTCGCGAGTCGTTCAGATTTTGTAAATTTTGACTTTTTTTAGAAATGCCGTTATTTATTTGAGTTGTTTAATATTGTTTAATTATCAGAGTTAGACTAATATTTTCTTCATAAATGAGTTATGAATTCTCTAAATGCAAATTTCTAGATTATTAAACATATAAAAGAAACATTATTTTATAAAAAACAATGAATTCGTGCGGGGGAAATTCGAAAATAATTTGTGAGTTATACAAAAAAAAAGTTCTTTACCGTGAATCAGCGGGATTTTTTGAGGGGGTAAATTAGAACTAAACAGAAATATGATTCTTAAACTCATATTGCATAAAAACCATTTCTACAAACCTTCGAAATTAGCGACTCCTTAAGAAATGGTATTCAAAATTTTTTTTTTTTTTTTTACATTTATTCCCAAATTCAAGCAACATATTACAACGCTATTTTCACAAAGCGTTGATGAATATATCTGTTGCACACATAAGTAGCAACATTATGTTTAAATATAAGTTTTTATATTTAATTATTGATGTAGCAACATTCCTTCTTCTCCATCCGTGCGTCACCACGAATACACGCCGTCCTTCTGTTCATCAAGTCTTTATTTATTTTTACCCTTAGAATAATAACGCCTAGAAACCCAGTTCACGCGCAACGGTGAGGCCACTAAAAGTAAGCCAGAAATGGCTTAAAGCGCCGATCGGCTCGTCAGTTGCAAGGACGCGAGACAGGTGTAAAGAGCTCCCACATTTTCAATTTTTATGGCGGTTTGTGCAGTGATAGGGCTTCACAATGCAACTGATAAAAAGGATAAACATGCTAAGATAACATTTCACTCGTAAATATTATTCTTTAACTCGTATTTTTACGTAAAACAGTAATCAAAACTTCATATTTTCTATAAGCGGCATGACAACGTAGTGTTTCCAGTGTAAGGGATTTTTTTTGGATCACTCTCTATAGATCCAGTCGATAGATCCACGGTAGATCTAGTGAGACATTTTTTTCTCATTAGATCCACTTTCGAGGTGATGTATCTAATGATACCTTTTTTTACCGGTAGATCCATTTAGAATAATAAAAGGATCTAGTAAGAAAAACCAAATCTCACAAGATCCATTTTTGGAGTGATGTATCCATCAGGATTTTTTTTTCTTACTTGATCTAATTACAATAAAAGTTAAAAATAATTTTCTTTAGATCCAATTTCGTATCGAGAACAAAATTATCCAGATGACATGACATTGATGCCACAGCTTATTAACTAGTAGGTAGGTATCCTAGTCTAGATGATGCTAATCTCTTTTCATCTGACCTCTACGAGTATGATTAATTCAGTAGAGTAATAAAATGTCATATTGACATCGGAATTTACGCGATTACGACAATTTTAATATTATTGTATCTTGTGAAAATGCAAGGCGAAGAGCAAGTTTTGCTGACATATATAACCAGCAAGGGAGGAAGGGTGCTATTAGCCGAGGGTCATCGTTACCACAGGCATGTACTTAATCGGAATGGCACAAGTCTTTGGCGTTGCGACCAATATAAGAGTAACAAATTGAAATGTACTGGATCTGTTAGTGTAGCTTTGGTGAGTGCTTGTACAGTCGAGTTCATTTACATCTACACACTTACGAGAACAAAAATATCTGAACACGACCCTATTGTCAGGGGCATAAAATCGTGTTCAGATATTTTTGCTCTCGTAAGTGTGTAGATGTAAATGAACTCGACTGTACTTATCGCATTAAACCCATAGCATAGTAGAGTTCAGTGTTTTTTAACTTATTTTATAACTACAATGTTTATTTTAGGATGAAAAAATTTTCAAACGGAAGCCCCACTGTGATACTTGTTGTCCCGATATTGCTCATAATCTTATCGAGCAAACGATAAGAAAACATTGTGATGAAGCTATACAAGGAAAAGAACCTGCTCCTCGTCTGTATAAAAAGGGACTTGCTTTCATACAAAACCAAGGCTGGCATTTAGCTACCAATAAGCCAGTTCCGACTTTTGAGGAAAAAAAATCAGCGATCTATAGACAAAAAAAAATAATGGCGGGTGTACAAACCACTAAGACAACTATACCAGAAATGGTAGAGGTCCCGGTTCAATACCAAGATTTCGTTCTGGCAGACTACTTCCATGATGGAATAAGAATTATAGTATTTAGTTCGTTAGACGCTCGAGCTCGTCTAGCGAGATTTACGGACTACTTCATGGATGGGACGTTCCAAGCTTGTCCAGCACCGTCTCGCCAAATCTATGTCATTCATGCAGATATGAACAGTCGCACCACTAGTACTGAGACAGTCCCCTTGGTGTTTGCCCTCATGACTCACCAAACAAAAGACGCATATATGATCTTATTCAATTTAATACGAGCTCAAGTACCAGAGTGGCAGCCCAAGAGAGTTATCATAGATTTTGAGAGAGCAGTAATGCACGCATTGTCAAAAATGAATGTAGAAATTCATGGCTGTTACTATCATTTTTGCAATTCTCTATGCCGTAAAGCGAAGGCTCTGGGTATAAAAAAAAGCCCCAACAACAGGCGAGTAATTTCTCTCTGTTGATAAACTACCTTTACTTCCCGAAGCTGAAATTACCGAAGGCTGGAAATATATAAAAAATGAAGTTTTACCCGACGATGGCTTGGGTAAATTTATAAAATATTTTGAAAACAATTGGATGAAAGGGGACTATTATAAAATTTGGTGTGTATATGGGTTGCGTCATCGCACCAATAACATTGTTGAAGGTTGGAATCACAATATAAATACGAACATCAACAAAAATGAAGTACAATTGATGCAGATTTTGCATATTCTTCACCAAGAGTCGGCTCTCGCTTCGCTGAAATGTGATCGCTCGGAAAGATTTGAAAAAAAAACAGCACCAAAACGCCTCAAAATTACTATTGCAAACGACCAACGAATTTTATTTGCACAAACACAACTTACAAATGGTGAAATAAGTGTCGGTCACTTTTTAGAGAAATTGAGATTATCTAAGTTTTAGCCTACCTAAGCTAGTTAACGGAAATTAAAATAACACTGTGTGTATCGACATATGTATACTTATAAAAATATTGATCTTGTATGCGTAGCGTAGGTATGTTTAATTTTGTAGTAAAATACAGACTTTATCTTTATATTATTTTATTATAATATTAATAGGTACGTAATACATGGCTGCCACTTTCTATCGGTTTTATCCCGGTTATTCCTCGTACAAAGATTAGTGAGGTTTTATGTATAGTATACAGTTAAGTACGAGTCTAATTGGTTCGTTGTAAAAAAAAACAAGAACTTTCGCTCTGTCATTGTTACATTGTCGTCACTGACAATATTCAATGAAATACAAATAAGTTCTGATCGCGTTGCTACAACGAACAAAATGTCTGGGATCAATAACGTAGTAACAATAACGCGGACGCCCGAAATTGAAGGCGTCTGTATATTTCCAGGATGTCCCCAAAAAGACTACGAGGAAGTTCCTAATATTTTGAAAATTAACTTTTTGTGCAAGTTCAATTTCTTGATATCGAGCGGGACGCGTGTTTGTCGTCATCATTGCAGAGCTGGAGAAGAAGACTGGACAGCTGTCCTGGAGTCCCCCACCAACCGCACAGATTTTGACGCTAACCATGCACACAACATCGCAGACCTTCTCAGATTTTCTCTGACGATGGTGGATACTGTGGTATCTCACATGCTGAACAACGTACTGGAAAGACAAGACGCGTTTAGAGAGGCACTAGGCCCGACACGCACTTGGTTGGTTTTTGTTTAAAAGTATTAGTTTTTGTTAATGTATTATAATTTAACAGAATCGAAGTGTTGTGGCAAAATAAAGAGTTTTAGCGATCTGGGTGATACAGGCATATTCTTAAATAAACAACAAAAACTAATTTTCGTTATATTTCTATTACATTCGTACAACTAACCGGAATAACTCATTAAAAAGTGACGGTGGCACTAAACGGATTTTTTCCGCTTTGTGCCATCGGTGGCAGATCCGGTTTTGTATTACACTGTGTGCAAAATATTTCTTCTGTTTGGTTTGGTGGATCCGCAGCAACATAATTTACATAATCGTAAATGACTGTTGCTTCGGAATCATCGTCAGAAAGTTTAGCATCATTGCCATCTGACCAATAATAATTAATAGTGTCTTCTCCCGAAGTGCTACTGGCTTCTACGTCCCATTCCTTGCACATACTTTCTTTATATGCTTCGCCATCACAAAATCCGTCTGCCACTAAAGCTTTACATTCGTCAGCCTCGGTTTGGATCTCTGCTTCTGACTCAAATACTCGAAAATACATACTCGCTTGAATGGTTCGCAAACCTGCAGTGTGATAACACGGTTATAGTTATATAGTAAAATATGAATTAATAATCAAGAGAAACAATGTGTTCAAAAATAAGATAGTTATGTACATATATTTACCTGTATTAATATCAAAAGCATTATCCCAATTAAAATTATCCATTCTGGAGTTCGAATTCACAATTTACCACTGGAGACAAAATTAATATGTCATATCATGAATATTTTGACAATTATCTATTGGACATGTCACTCTTACCTAGTCGCGAAAATATAAGAATTTGTTAAAATAATTTAGGTTCTCCGTAGATCCATAAAATATTTATCTTTGGCAACATCGATCTAATAGGATGATAAATTCCCTGTAGATCGACTTTTAACACAGTCAAATACACGATAGATCTAATGAGATAAATCGTTCCCTCTAGATCCATTTTTAACTGCCAATATAAAAAATTGATCCAATGAGAAAATAATGTCTCACTGGATCTACCGTGGATCTATCGACTGGATCTATAGAGAGTGCCAGCTTGACTAATTATCATTGTCCCCGCAGCTGTCTGAGATGGATAATTATGCATGATGGTAGCAATCTATTTATCTATTTCTTCAGCGCCCCCCTGCCCCTTATTTCTTGGGAACCTCTGTTTCCAACAAAGTCGGACCTAGTCGGCTCGCATATTATGTGCGATAGTGCGATTCATGCTAAGTGGGTTCGTCCTTTGGATGACATCGAGCATTTATGATTTGGATATTGAATCGAATCCACCTGGGATACGAGCAGGATGGTTCCTTAGAAACCTACCAGTTAGAGATGTTTTTCGGAGAAAGGTTGTGACGACAAGACCGCCGCCGGCCGGCTCGCCGCTCGCTGCCCGCGCGCGGCGCGTGTGGCGCGTACGCATTTGAGCAAATGGGCGAGCCGTGCGTGCCTCAACCCGAGGCTGCCTCAAATGCGTACGCACCTTAACATTTCATGAGTAAGTAGCGGATTTGAGCTAACATCAAATACCGTATTCCATTCATTTTTGAAATCATAATTTATATTTTCAGGAAAAGACACGCGCTTGCGCGGCGACGGGCGCAGGAAAGACTGCGGCCTACATGCTGCCTATATTGGAGCGGTTACTGTGCAAGACCACAGGCGGAGATCGCGTCACCAGAGTGCTCGTATTAGTTCCTACTTCCTACCAGAGAGTTGGGTGCACAGGTACGTTCGTCCATACCCCTAAGGTGCCACGACTGCGCGACTGGCGGCGCCGCGAGCGGTTCAGCGATCCGAGTGCGGCGGCATAACGAGTGAGCGAGATACATGTACTGTGGCATCGGTGCCGCTCGCGCAGCAGCGTTGTGAAATGAAATGAAATGATTCATTCAGTAAGTAGAGGCCACAAGGCCACTTTTACTAGTCAGATTGTGAACCTACCGGCATTTCGCAAGAGGAGACAACTGTTGAGAAGAAAGCCGAAAGAAATTCAACAGTAAGTCATTTTTTCGTAAATAATACTTTGAACAATTACATTACATTTGTGTTATAAATAACTAATTACATGGGTACACGTAAAGGAGATGTATATATACTCCAAATCAATGATAAGTAGGAACATTAAAATAAAATGTGGCATTACCGTAACCTCATCACCTCTGATTCAGTAGATTAACTTGCTCTCTTAATGTTTGTTCATGGTTATTTAGTTGCGGCTTGTGGCATTTTCTTGGTCCTGTCATCTTATTGTCGTTTTATTGTGTTATTGATATGGATAGCCTGCCTCGCTTTATAGGCGCGCAGACAATTTTTTAAAAAGATGTACATCGATCCTTTTAAAATAAAATCATGAAAACTGCGTGCCTTTGAAGTCATATCGTCTGTTAATAAACAAAACTCTTAATTTAGTGAAGTAACAAATACCTACTTAAAACAAGTGTCGATTTACTTACCTACTAGATACGATGTTTAGAACAGTAGCGGTGTTAGGGTAGGGCGCAGTAGGGCGAGCGCCCAGGGCGCCGGATATATAGACGTAGGTCTTCTTACTCATAAATTCCCAAAATTTTGCGAAAAACTCGTTATGTTTAGGGGCGCCGTAGAAATCACGCCCAGGGCGCTGGTAGTGCTAAAACCGGCACTAGTTTTGAAGAGCAGTGACAGAAATTCTAGTGAGTTTTGGTTGTCAACAGGCGATACTTCAAAGAACTTGTTTTTCTTTATTTCATGACATTTTGAGGTCTTTGAAATACTAAATTTGAACTTGTTTAATTCAACATCAGTCTAACCCTTCCCTCAGGTCCACGCCGTAACCCGCCAGCTCTCCCAGTTCACGGCCGTGACCGTGGGCGTCTCGGTGGGCGGCCTCGACGTGAGGTACCAGGAGAGCGTCCTGCGCGGAGCCGACGTGGTGATCGCGACTGCCGGCCGACTGGTCGACCATATCCGGAATACACCGTCTGTCACACTGCACTCTATACAAGTGTTGGTGTTAGATGGAGCTGATAGGTATGTACACCTTCACTACATAGTATAAAACAGTCTGCTGTCCCTATGTATGCTTATCTCTTTAAAACAACGCCACGGATTTTGACGCGTTTTTAGGGTTTTTAAATAGAGTAATTCAAGAGGAAGGTTTATATGTATAATATATGCATAACTTGTAAGCATTGCACCTCTGCGAAAACGGGGCGGGTCGCTAGTATATGCATATAAAATCTCAATCTAGGTTAGGTTACGCTCTATTTTTCTTTGTGCTTTGTTTTTCCTGGTATCAATGTTTAAAAAATAATCAATTGCATGTTCCTCAAGTTTAAGTGTAAGCATTCCAAAACAGTCGTCAATAAGTAACACACAAACATACGCTTATGGATCTGAATGTCTTCTAGGATGCTGGACGCTGCTCACCCAAGCGGCAGACCATGCTGTTCTCAGCCACCATGAGCGACGAAGTCAAAGATCTGGCTGCCGTGTCGCTACAGAAACCCGTGAAGCGGTTCTTGTAATCCAACAAGGCTGTGGCCTTCAACCTTCGCTAGGAGTTCGTCAGGTGAGCAGACCATGAGCGATAAAGTTTGCTAAGAAAACTTCATTTACTGTGGCCCCGCGATTCCAGAACACACCCCTCAGATCTCAAAGAGTATTGGGATTGGCGTAGGGGGCGGTAATTAATGACTTAATATCAGGCGGGCCGCATGCTTGTTTGCCCCCGTCGCAGTATAGAAAAAAAAGGTCAAACTCGAGCGATCGCCGATCATCCCTATTGTCGACACAACTCGTTCTTAGTCTTGCTTGTTACAGTATGTATAAAACCCTAATGTTTTTCATCACATTTGCTCGTAAAAGGTGGTATTACATGCCAGGTGTACTGAAGGATAAAGGCCTATATAGTTCCCGTGGGAGTTATACATTGGTATAACTCACGAGGGAGTTATGGTTTTAGTTTTAAAAATATAGTGCGCACTCGCACATTACTTCAGACTATGGTTTCAATTCAGCCAAGGTTTTTTGTTGTATCAACAAAGCTTGCCTACCAGCAAATTTTATTGTGTGTTGAATTAAAAAGGTACATGTAACTGCATTATTTATTTAAACTTTATTGCACAAAACAAAATTCAGTAGAAATGGCGGACTTAATGCCAAATGGCATTCTCTACCAGTCAAGCATAGGGCCAAACAGAGATACTAGAAGTGGGATATTATATTTATGTGATACAATTATTTTAATGCATTTTGCAATAATTTTATTAAATTTAATTGTAAATTATCGTTACAATCTGGCAGCATAGCCTGTCAAGTTTCTAAACTAAACGCAGTTCTTTTCGCAGAATTATCTGTGGTAGACTACACAAAAAAAGTTATAAAATTATAAGTATAACCATTTAGTTTTGTGACAAAATTACTGTTCGTATTTAAGTTTTATAATATTTCGGTGTAAATTTTTGTTTAATGATAGATGGTAAGATTCTCTATATATTTGTTATCAGTTTTAAGCTGATCACTTTTTTGCCAATGCTTATAGATAATTAAAACATATACAGAAAAAACTTGGTTGTCAATCGTTTAATGTTTATTTTTGTTTTATGTATATGTTATTTCCTCCCAAATGTGATGAAAAATATTGTGTGTATGGCGGGTAGTAAGGAGATTACAAACTCAGGACATTAAAAGCCCTCTAATAGACCTTCGTGAGTAATCCCCTACTTACTAGATAAGGGTTTATGGCACAATATACTATTGTCGCAGGATCCGTGCGGAACGTGAATCGGACCGCGCAGCGATCCTGTGCGCGCTGTTGTGCCGCAGGTTCCGCGCCCGCGCCGTCGTGTTCGAGCAGACCAAGCGCCAGGCGACCCGGCTTTCAAGGATTATTAGGATCATTATTATTATTATGAGCCTATTGTGTCCCACTGTTAGGCCTTCCCTCTCTATTTCCACTGCTATTTTGTACTTTATCTGGCCAGTCCTTGCGGGAAAAGTCCAAGTCATCGCGCCATCGCTGACGAGGTCTGCCGCATCCCCGTCATGAGTTGTGTCACTTCCACTGTGTGGTATTTTTGGCCCACAAGTCGTCAAGTAGCCCAGTCTCACTTCAACATGGCCGTAACTTACGTTTATATTTAACAACTGCATAAAAGGGTCCCGACACTGCATAGAAAGTAATAATGACATTATTTCTCAACTCATCTTGTTCTAGTATGTAAAATGAGAGTAAGGCAAGAGCAAAATATTAACATTTTTAATTTATTTTATTTGTCAGTGGCGTGGTATGCACGGCAGCACACGTTGCCTTTAGGTGTTCTTGGCGTTCAAAGGTTTAAACTGACAGTTTCTAGACGCTGAGACAAAATAAAACAATAACAACAGAGCATTTTTTTTATTAATTTATTAATGTAACAATTTCACGCTTCTTTTGATTAAACATAAAAAACATATTATGAATTTATGATTATGCCGAACACACGAGAGAGAGAGACGAATTATTTGGCTATAATTATTCTTGACGTCTGACTTTTGCTAAACGTGACCTTAATTTTTCACGTTGTTTAGGATTGCGTGGGAATCTCTAATAAAAAATAAATAGGATAAATATTTATTGCACTCCTTTATTTATCAATAAAATATAAAACTATAGCGACTCCTTAGATTTTTGTTCTGTGATGAGGTGCATTTTGTAGGGACCTAGTTAATAATTCTAATCTAAAATATGCTATGATTTTACATAGGATTCGTTAATTAATCAATAGAACCTACGTAAAAAAGAATATTCCGACCTTTTTCTTTATTTCATAGCTGTTATTTCTGCAATTTTTCACTGAACATTTAGTAATTTTTGAGACCCATCACGTGTCATGGTCTAAACGAGACTGTTCGCCCAACTGATGCGATTTTTGATTTTGCATTACTTGGGATGGTGCTATTTTTTCCGTCTGATTGTGTGTCCATGTAATTATTACGTCAGTGGTTTTATTTATTAAAATGTCTAGTCGTAGAAAAAGTATTGTATGCAAATTTGTATAAGTAGCTCAAAAAACGCTCGTGGCATCTTTCTTACGATGTTCGCTACGCTCACATCGTAACCCATGCCACTCGCGTTTTTTTCCCCTCTTATACAACTGTTGCATAAAATACTATTACGAACCTAACCTAATCAATAGACTGACATTTTCAAGATTTCTAAAAAAAAATTTGACTTCCACGGAAAAATGTGTCTATTAGAAGAAAATTCTATGAAATGAAGGATTCGGTGAAACAAAAGAAGAGGATTCCGACACATTATAGATTTCATATCACGTACATACGTCACAAGCTGTATCCATTGTTCTTTTTAGAGGGCGGAGCGCTAGCGACCGAACCATAGAGCGCGGGGAATGCGTATCTAGATCGGCGCGCGGCCGCCATAGTAAAAATGTATGGAGAATTAAGAGGCCTTATTCCTTTTAAAATTTATTTTTTTCATATTATGACGAATATATTGATAATTTCAACCAACTTTTTGAAGTGAATAATACTTTTTCCCGAGTTCTAGGTAGTAACGTAGCTATTTCATGCTTTCATTGCGTGCAGTCGAAAATAAGTTGAAAAAACGAATTTTCCACGTGAATTTTGTCAATTTCGAGTAGTTTTTCGAACAAAAATTATCAATGAAAAATTCAAACTGTAGGTTTCAAATATATACCAATAAATCCCAATAGCCCTGTTCTAGGAAGTAACATCAATAATATGTTGAGAAACATGTTTGATCATAGAGAAAAATGTCTAAACAATCAGCATTTTAAAAGGAATAAGGCCTCTTAAACGCACTTTTTGATAATACCAAACAATAATTGAAATATTTGATGCGGACATATTGTAATTTAAACATTCACCTTTTGAAAATCAGAATAGATTTCTATTGTTAAAGTATAAAAAAACACTTAGCGCCTGCTTACGATTTTACAATTTTCGTCCAACTTTACTTAGTTCTCTAGGGTAAAATATTAATAATCTTATAATTTTTCCACGGAGAAGTTGTTAACACATTCTTCGAAGTGCTAAATATATAGTTTAGAAATGGGTTAAACAACTAGTGTTGACGTTATCTACTTCTGCCTATTTTTTCACATTTCTTAATTGAGCGAAACGTAATCACATACATTTGTATTTATTTTCCAGGCAGTGTATTCGAGAGCACTACCGCTGACCATCCTCGGTGTGCTAGGAGTGCTGGCGGGGATGACCTCGCTGTTCCTCCCAGAGACGCTGCATCAGCCCCTGCCCCAGACCCTGGGGGATGGAGAACTCTTCGGTCGCAATTTCAAGATATTCAGCTGTGTCGAGCGTCCGACGAATAATTAAGAGGCCTTATTCCTTTTAAAATGTATTATTATGACAAATAAATTGATAATTTCAACCAACTTTTTGAAGTGAATAATACTTTTCCCTGAGTTCTAGGTAGTAGTGCTTTCATTTCGTGCAGTCGAAAAAGAGTTGAGAAATAGTATTTTATGCAACCGTTGTATAAGAGGGGGCAAAAAACGCGAGTGGCATGGGTCACGATGTGAGCGTAGCGAGCATCGTAAGAAAGATGCCACACGAGCGTTTTTTGACCTACTTATACAACGTTGCATAAGGTCACTGTTGGTAAGACCGGCATACTTCATTTCATTTTTACTTTGGAGTGATCTAACTATATAAATTATTAACCTAAATTAATGGTCGTAATCGTATACATTAAGAATTTTAATGACGCGAGTATAGCTAAAGTGACTCAACGTTTTAATCACACAATAAGCGAAAAACAGTCCTTTTTTTAGAAGTCGGCGTGTAGACGGTCTTCCCGTCTAGTTTAGGGTAAGTCCGTCCAGTAATAATTTTATTCACAGTTTAGTTGCTAATACGTTCGGAAACATATTCTTCACTAGAATGATTCACGATAATGCAAATTGCACTTTAAGTCCGTGAAAATAGAGTTCAGATTCGGAGTGAACGCTTTTTTCCTAATTTTAAGGGAAGACCGGCATATGTTAGCTGAATGGGGTGGTAAACCTTTTTGGCAAATAATTAAATTACACTTATAATAATAACTAATACAATTTTTAATAGTAATTTATGCTACTGTTACATAAGGAGAGGTTATATTAATATTAACTTTAATAATGGTAATAGTAAAGTAAAAAAATCACACAATGCACAATGTTTTAGAACTTATATTATGTAACAGTTGCATAAACTACATATAATAATATTATAAAGGCGAAAGTTTGTAATTGTGTTTGTGTTTGTTTTTTACTTCTTCACTCTTAAACGGCTAGATCAATTTTGATAAAATTTACTACGGAGGTAGAGGTGACACTCAACAACAACAGTTGGTAACTCCTGCATTAAGGGAAGTCCGGCATGAGACGGACTTGCCTTGTAACGTAGTAGACGGACTTCCCAACTCAACAAAATTTTAATGTTATAACTTTTAGAACGCGTAATTATAAAACTAAGCCAGTTGTGCTTAGTTTAAACACAGAATAGAAATAGCTGGTTCTTATATTACTTAGGTGGTTATTTCCTGCTAGGCTACTTATCCGAAATCAATTTTTTATAAAAAAAAATCGAGGACTGTCATACTAGTACTTCGAGTTCAAAACACGAAATGACTTGTTTAGGAGAATTGCTCTAAAGTTGTTAGTAACAGCGATATCTGTTTTAGTACGTTAAACTAGTACGAAGAACTGCTTTACCTGCCGAACGCCAAAGCCGCGTACGCTTTCAAATTCAAAAGTTATAACGTGTTGACGGTCTTACCTTATAGACGGACTTACCCACAGTGACCTTACAATACTTTTTCTACGACTCGACATTTTATAAATAAAATGCAAATAAACAACAAAGAAAATAATTACATGTTCCCGCTCGGAATCAACAAAATTAAAAAAAAGAATAGCCTATAAACTTTTTTTTATTGACGTCCACCTGTCAAAAAAATATGAACTTATACATAAAGGTATACGTTCACTATACTAAACATCTGTCAAGAAATATGAAGTATGAACTTATACATAAAGGTATACGTAACACTATACTAAACATCCATGCACTGAAGATAAAAAAAAAAATTTAAGTTGGCAGCAATGCCTTTGTACAATAAGTTTTTTTTTAAATTGCAAATTGTGTGAATGTAGCTGTTTATCTTGTAATCTGTGGTACTAAGTGATGCTTTTTTGGGGACATTATAACATCGTTTAGCAGTGTTTTTTTGGGCAGTAGAGTATAGACTTTTACAGACTTTCATAATTTATGTCTTTATAATATTAGAGTTAGTAACTATATTAATGACAGAAAAAAGTACTGGAGTAGAAAAAATAATTTTCCACGTGAATTTTGTCAATTTCGAGTAGTTTTTGAAACAAAAATTATCAATGAAAAAATCAAACCGTAGGTTTCTAATATATACCAATAAATCCAAATAGCCCTGTTCTAGGTAGTAATAGTAACATCAATAATATTTTAAGAAACATGTTTGATCATAGAGAAAAATAACTAAAACAGTCAGCATTTTAAAAGGGATAAGGCCTCTTACGTTTAAGGCGACTCCTAATGCCAACGTCCTTGAGGATCTGGGCGGAGCCTAACGTTATTCCCCCCGCCGACCGTGCGCCCCCGGAACATTACTTCGTTCATAATCTCGTTGATTGGCGTCCAAGAAGCTTCATACAATCGCATAGTCCGAGCGTGAGTTGAAGATCAACAAACCTTATACCTTATTTAAAGGCAGTGACAAATCTCGAAGTAAAATAAATCATTTAAACAATGATATAATTATTTCGGATTACTAAATATCTATTTACCCACTACAGTAGAATATTAAAAATAAAATGCGTTAAAGCTATTTTCCAAAAAAACAAGTGAAATTAGCCATTTAGAAGTCTCGCATCGAAAAATACTTTTTAGTTTCTTTTGTATGTGTAGGTACCTACCAAAAATAGTTAAAATGCCGACAAGATTCTTGATTATACGTGTAAAATCATGCAGAAATAAAAAAATACCGTTTTTTAATAAATAAATCATATCGTGACCCAGCGGATGAACCGATATTTTAACATAGTAGTGGAGGCACAGCTTTATCCCCCGAGTCATGTTGCTCTAATGAAAAGATAAACTATAAATAATAGAGCGACAAATTCAACTTTACCGTTGGAAAACGGATTTACGTCCTTTACTTATAAACAGTGATAGTTTTTTATGACTACATTAGTAATGTTCTCAGATTTTTCCCTATACTTGTTGATATTGACGATATTTTACTAGACGATATTTTTTTTGTTTTTTTTTCTATGTTCAAGGTCAATGGATACCCTATAAATGTTAATTTACTTGAGTGTCAAAATATACCGATGCTGGAAAGTAGAAATTATCTAAGCGACATTTTGGGGATATCGAGTTTACAGACTGTTGGGATCGGCAGATTTTTCTGCATCGAATGGGTTGGGTCTCGTATATAATAATATCTGTCTGATGACTTTTGTGTCGCTTATCCCGTCGGTGATTTAGAGAATCTCTAAATTTTTTTTCTACTAAACGACTTGATTTTTGATGTTTTTTTTTGCAAAATGGAGATTACATAAAAAGTTTTTTGCATAATAATGAACCTTAGAGCTTTTTTACTTATTTGTCAAAACAGATCAAACAACTTGGATAATTTTTCTTTATTGCAACTAACCTTGCACTTGTTGGTTAACTGTTTTTACCTGATCGTAAAATATATTTTAATGTCGTTTGAGGCATTTTACCTATGTCTTTATGATAAAATTAACATAAAGGTAAATTATGAAAGAAAAATTGAATGTGATCCACTGCAAAGTAAGCAGGACTCGAACCTGCGACCCTAAGTTTCCGGCGTAGTGCTCTACCAACTGAGCTATCATATTGTTACGTCAATCACACTAAATCTTTGATTCCATAATTCTTCGCTACTGGAGCGCCTTCTGTGCCATGTGTGTTTAAAATGCTTATGCGCATTAGCCAAAAAGTAAAAATGTGGTATATCCACATTATTAAACAGAATCGATATAAGATTCTATAAAAAATAACATAGTTAGATTAAATTACCTGATTGTCGTATCTTAACTATTTGCGTTTGTCCAAATTTACCTGCTTTTATACTATGAAACCATTGTCGCCTATCCTTTTTTACTTTGATAGACTACTGTCGCTTATCTTGAATTGCTTGAATGACAATTGAGTCGTATTTGCTATCTCATTGCAATTGTAATTAATATAATTTCACGTAGTTCGTGATTTAAAATTCCTTAATGAGTACCGAGTGACTGCAGTCTTGAGAACTCTTGTGCTGTTCTCATTAGTCATAGCTATCGTTTGCTACCGTACATTGGTCTAGAACTACTGGAAATCTTTCAGCAGATCACACATAAAAATTGATAAAATTGAAATTTCACGTGATATCTGATGAATAAATTTTTAACATTTCTAGAGCAGTTTTTTTTTTGTATTTGCGTAGTTGGACCATAAGTTTTCGTCTTAGAGAACTTTAAACGTCACTTCATTAATTTTAATGTTTGAAAATAAATATTTTCCTCTAATTAAAACATTAATCGTGAGGTTTTATTGTACGATAAATAGGTAGCTTTTCATGTCTGAAATATTTCCTAGAAAGGCGATTAGATAATTTTTCTTGATTTATTTCATGCTGATTTATGCACATTTATATATTTACCTGACTAGGAAATGAGCATGCACATATATGTTGTTAACTGTGTTGATTGTTGTGTAATAGATTATACTATTTTACCTGGCTAATTTCTCTGGAAACGTGTTGCTTAGATAATTTTACCTAATTCTATTTTGACGGCCATTTTGCGTAAGCGACGCTAAATCCTAAAATATTCCATTAATAGACAAAATAACAAAAGCAATATGTAAAAAACATGATATTGTTTATATAAAATGAGCATCGTATGCACATAGATATTGTTTACTGTGTTGATTGTTGTGTAAAATTTAGATTATACTATTTTACCTGACTAATATCTCGGGAAACGTGTCGTTTAGATAATTTTACCTAATTCTATTTTGACAGCCATTTTGCGTAAGCGATGCGAAATTTTAAATTATTCCATTAATAGACAAAATAACAAAAGCGACATGCAGAGAACATGATGTTGTTTATAATTATAAAATGCTTCATTTAAAAAGTAGGTCCACAGAATATTTAATAACTTTTTTATTTTTTTGAAAAAGTTCGTAGTTTTTTAGATCTGTAAAGTTAGCTCCGTGTTTCTTGGATAATTTTCCTTTCCAGCGTAGATACCCGTATGTTAGTTTAAGATAGCCGTATCTTTTTTTTACGTTAACATAGAAGTTCGATTTTTTACAGCTTCAAGGGACTGTAGACCAAAGTACGACGTGTAGACGGTTTTTATTTCAACTCGACACCTACACGCGTTACCGAGATAAAGGGCAGAAAGACGAACGGTCAGCAAAATGATCCTATGGGTTCCGATTTTTCCGGTGAAATTACCTAAATCTATAAATAATGAGGTTTATCACTTTTAATCAGTATATATGAAATTTAGCCGATAAAAATAAAATTTCAAGATGGAAAATGTTATTCATAACCAGGTTAGTTTTAAATGTTTACCATTTTATAGTGCAAAGGTAGGTTTTGAAGTTTACGAAGGTAATAACATATTTTGACGGTGTAATGTGATATATGAATACAATAAATAGTCCTTAATGTGACTGTACATAATGAAGGGTATTAAACACGAGTGTGGGTTTATGAAACGAGCCGAAGCCAAGTTTCATAATAACATCACAGGAGTGTTTTAATGCCTCCAATATGATGCATTCAGAAGTCGCACGTTATAACAAATATTACCCGGTAATGGCGGTAATGAAGTTTTCTAGCAGCTGTCATTGTTTTTATTTTAATTCAGAGACAAACTAGAGTCGGCCCTAACTATCATATCGTTCGATACACTATGTGACATTTGTCAAATTTGATTGAAAATTGACAATTCATTTCGAACTAAACGTCATCTCGATTGATATTAGAATAGAGGTCAAATCAAATTTCTTTGTTTTACAGAGATGTTCAAATTTGAATAAATAATACTATCGAAATAAGAAATTTGTGCTAAAAAACAGTCTATTTTTATGGTGGTCATAATGTGCCGTTCTTGAACGCATCATGGAGGGTTTATGATATTTGGATAGATAAAAGATTTAATAAAATAACAAGCTTTCGATAACTGAATGTACTTATACATGACTCAAAAGTTTTTTTTTCTTCAGATTATTATGCATATAAGCCTGTGCCGTTCCTTTGTCGGGTAAAGGCCTCTATCTTTTTTCCACTCGTCCTTATTTAGATCAGCAATGTCCAACCCTTTTGTAATACATCCAGGTAGTCCCACCATCTTCATCGTGATCTACCGTGACGCCGAATTTTATTGGGTGGGTGTAGATTTCTTGATCTGCAGATCGGTTGACATGCGGCAAACGTGTCAGCTCTACTTAAGTTTAGCGGTTGTCTGGGTTACGTAAGCTATTTGGGTTTTGGCGTTCCTTCCGCGATCGATTAATTTGATCCAAGATCGTTTCATTGCCCTCTGGCAAACTTAGAAAGAAAAAATCTGAGCATTAGTCAAAAATCAAGTCCGGGCATTACGATGAGCCTAAATAAAGTTATATATTTTTTCATTAATTCAACTGTAATCCGATCATTAATATATGGCTTTTAAACGATATGTAATAAAAATCAGGTTTTTATTTTATAGACGGTAAACAATTGGAACAGAACTTATGGCCATGCTGGGTATGTCTAGCTAGGCCCGGCGGATATGTCAATAATTGCTAACGCTCATTTAGATTTAAATATGAAGTGGGAAATTTATTGATGCAAATATGTATTCTGACTATATGTACATAAATAAGCCCTCATGCCAAAATTGTCACTTGCCTTCTTGGACTAGAAAATTATTGTAATTTTTGATAATGTATTTTTATATCATATGCCATGTACTGTACTAGTGACGCAACGAATGTGAATACTTACAATAAATATTCGTATTCGTAAATTAGCGTTTTACCGAATATTACAATGGTATTCAAACGAACAATACTTGTTCTGCATTACGATATTCATATCTCTTAGGGTTAAATTCATAAAGATCATTAGACGTTATCATACTTAAATATCTGTATTATCAGATTTTTTTTACTAACCGAAATACCTAAGGTACTCTAATATTACACAGAGAAGGGCCCTAAAACCCACACCAAAAGTGTTATTTTCTGGGAATCCTGTCTGGTGTGGGCCCATGACTGAGAATATCTAAGTATTCAAATGTGTTCGGGAATGCTAAGCAATGACAATTTTTTTTATAAGTACTTAAAATTAATAGATACCTGAATACGAAAAAAACAGTTGAATTTAATTCTATATGAAAATGAGTGCTTTTTGTTATGTCGCATAGCGTAGTCGTGTGAAAAAACGAACTACACTCTCTTAAAATACACTTCAAACGCACGAAGACAGATCGAACCTCCGCGGGATCCGGTACTATAACAATTTTCCGTAACTAGATGGATCGCGAGAGCAAGTGACACAGCCTTCCCCTTCGACGGTTAGATTTACACTGAGCTCGCAGCCCGGGCACGGCCGCGCTCGCGGAAATTCAGTTTTTTTGATGCTTTATTAGACCGAATTTCCATTTTACTAACTTTTAAACAATACGATTAAAGATCAATGAATTGTCAATGTTCTTGCGAAAGAGCCATGTAAATATCACTTGTAGTTTAGAAGCCTTAGGGAATTGAAAATTGAAAACGACCCTATTTCAACATTATGTTTTCCATAGTAATTATTGCTTTAAAAAAAAATCCAACTATATTTTTTTAGAAGAAATAGTCAAAAATAACATATATTTTTTTCAGATTTTTCCGTTGGCTAGATTACGAGCCTTAGGACTTTAAAAATCACCATTCCACGTACGGAGTCGCCTTAAACGGTTTAAAGGTCTCGCAAAATTTTACACATCATTGTTTGACAAATGGGGTAAAGTGAAATTTCAAGCCAAGTGTCTCTAGGCGCATGACACTAGGTATACCTGATGTTTCTTTGTAACGTTAATTACTTTATTAATAATTAATAAAGTATTAACTAGGTACTCAAAGTAAGTCATAAAACATTTTTAGGATACACCTAAAATTTAAACCCCATTTTTTTGATAAAATCGTAAAATATAGGCCAGTATAAGATAGTAATTTCATCCGTTTGCCAATTAGATTAGATTATATAATTTTTAATTATTTTTCTTCTTAGTAAGCATTTGTGATGACGTCACGATTCACTTGTACTGCAAAACGACAAGGACAAGTGAAAGTCAATAAAATAAATATTAATATTTTTCACAGGTATCATAATATTGTCACAATCTAATTGTTTATTTTGATATAAGAGCCCTATTCTCGGAAATGGTTTCGGAATTAACAAAGAAACAAAATGGGTTGATACCTTTTTAGGGTTCCTTAGTCTACTAGGAACCCTTATAGTTTCGCCATGTCCGTCTGTCCGTCTGTCCGTCCGTCCGTCCGTCCGCGGCTTAGCTCCGTGATCATTAGTACTAGAAAGCTGAAATTTGGTATGAGTATGTGTATATTTAACGCCGACAGAACGGTAAAAAAAAATAAAAAAAATATATATATTTTTCGGGTACCTCTCGAACACCTAAAGTGGGGGTGATTTTTTTTTTCTTTTCAACACTGGGGTGTGGGGTGTCGTTGAATAGGTCTTGTAAAAATAATAGGGGTCTTCTAACAGTATTTTTTGATAAATTTAGCAGTTTTGTAAATATTCGCTCCAAAAACAAAAAAAATAGTGCCCCCCCCCTTTAAATTTTCAACCACGGGTCAAAAAATTATGGAAAAATTCATGAAAATGAGGCTTTATAAGTACTTTCAATGAAAACTATATTGAACAAAATCGGACGAGCCGTTTTTGAGTTTTCACAAAATTTCATAATTTTCTTTAAAATGACGTAAGTGCCGTGCGGTGTCCTTATACTTCGAACGTTACACATATTAGTTAAAAGGTCCAAGTCTTAGGTATAAGATGTGATAGAAATAGATATCCTTAATATTATAGTCTATTGATATGACCAATAGATTTATTATGTCTACTTATAAGAGATTTGAAATAAGTAAATTGATATTTTTATTAATTATTTTAAGAATAAGGGAAATGCTTTAGCTTAAGTAAATATAATATTTATTTTCTATGATCATATTACGCTTTATGTGTCATAAATAAATCGTTATAGTATTATTTCTATTTATGACGACGCGTTTGGCTCGGTTGGTAGACACCTGCCTACTGAGTCGACGGTCCCGGGTTCGAATCCCGGCCGGGGCAAATATTTGTGCAAAATATTTGTTCTTGGGTCATGGATGTTATCTATATATGTATTTATATATTATGTATATCGTCGTCTAGTACCCATAGTACAAGCTTTGCTTAGTTTGGGACTAGGTCGATTTGTGTATGATTGTCCCTTAATATTTATTTATTTATTTTTTTTTTATTATATAGTTTTATTTCAGAGATATCAATCCCGTCCTTACAAAGTGACATTTCAACTTATACATTCGGGATTCGTAAAATGCGAGCAAAATCCATTGAAGTGCTAAAGTCGTCATTTCAAGCGATTTTGCTCATTTTGCGGTATCTGCTTATTTTTGCAATGCAAAACAACAACAAAAGTAACAAGAAATCATTATGAAAGGAAAAAGGCTTAAATGGAAATAAAGTTACAAAAATGCAAACAATTAATTAATTCATCTAAACTTTATTCCTTACTAGCGACCTGCTTTGCACGGCAGTAATGCTGATAAATTATGCATGTATTATACATAAATATAAACCTTTCCCCTGAATCACTATTTATAAAAAAAATGCATCAAGATCCGTTGTGTAGTTTTAAAGATCTAAGCATACATAGGGACAGACAGGCAGCAGTAAGCGACTTTGTTTTATACTATGATTACAAATCTCTACCAGTCAACCATGAGAACCAATAGAGACAGGTGGGGTATTGGTTATGTGGTCAGGGGAAAGGGGATTGACAAGGTTTGGCCCAAATGCTGCCCAGAGATGAAAATACGTCTAACGAGTTACTTTCTATTAGGAAAAACATATCTTTTCAAAATTCGTCCTAGAGAAAAAAAATAAACATGAATTTCTGTTTTTAAGGTTCACAGACCACTTATTTAAGGTTTCTTAGTGAGAAAACGCATTTGGTTTCAATTCCTGCTCAATCCCTCGATACAATAATTATCGATGACTATGGCGACAATTAGAAGTGCACTGTTAATACTATTAACGTTAGAAATACATAATTTAGTTCCCAACAACATGTTTTTTTTTTATGACTCCTGGGTTAGATCTTAAAGCGCTTTAGTATACAGTCTAGCGTTAGCCTAAGGAACATAATGTACCTACTATATGTTTAGTCTGGGCAGCACTTGGGCCAACTCTCATACAAAAGTGGTAAATCTCCTTCGAATTTATTCTTCTTCTTCTTCGTTTCGCTCTTGTCAGAGCGGTCGTGGTCATCATGAGGGAGGCTTGGGGGCTGCTGTCGCCCGCCTAACGATGTCTCGCCATCTCGTCCGGTTCGCATTGAATTTATTAAGTGAATGCAAATTGAAGCAATACTATAGTATAAGTTCCAAGCAGCGTAAGTAACTGGAGTGGCGTAGTGGCATCAACTGACACCAAACAGCCCGCTCGGAGCGGTCTCCTGGCTCCCACAGACGCACCAAGTCGGTATACGTTCTTGCAAAGACGGTGCGCGTATACTGGAATGCAGAAATATGTATTTCATAAATCTGAACCCATTCAGGGCCAGTGACTCAGCGTATGGGTCATGCTCAAACAGTTGCACAGGGCCAGTGACTCGCATGTATGTGAGTCATGATAAAATCCATATTAAAAAAAAAGGAATCTTACTATGACTTAATAGTATTAGTATAATAGCTACCTGGCTTCAGAAGCGGCGGTCTATTTAGCGTTCGCGCCGGGGTCATGACCAACACGTTGAGTCACTTGTTTTAGCAAAAAAATGGTTGTATGGTGGCCTGGCGTATAGTGTACGGTCGACGGCGCTTGGCCGTGGATGGGTATTAAACTATTGATACAAAGATATCATAGCTCAAAGAAAAACTTTAATGAGTTACCTGGGTCATTGTCAGATCTAGGTGCGCGTCTTTCCGGTGGACATTTGCGAAATTAAGGAGTCCAGGGCCTAATTTTCTGATTAAATGCCTGTGAGAATAAAGAACGTTCCGTCTTCTATAATCCGATGTAATAGCAACATAAGCTAGATTCATACAAGCTCTTAACTTTTAACCACCGAAGGGACAAATTAAGTTTTTTGAACTGACAATGACCCACCGGGGGAACAAGATAGGGATTCGAACCCGATACCTCTGGATTGCCGGTCCAGTGCGTTAACCACTTCGCTACCCAAATTCCAACCAACCCTTCGAATTTTTCCTTATGCTTCGTGTGTCGATCTTTGCATTGTTTATTTGAAAGGTTTTTTTCACCTTAGCGACCTCTATGCGAATACATTAATATTCACATCTTACCGCACTACTTTACAGCAGTGAACGAGCAAGCGAGAGGGCGCTGTTATTTTTATAAATTTATGAATCATGTCTCATTTTTTAATGTGGGTATAAACCACAATTTCATATTAAACTATCGATATAAAGATATCAAAACTCAAAGATAAATTGAAATGAGTTACCTGCGGGACAAGACCTTAATGTTTACAATAAAGCGAATAATTAAAAAAAATAATGGTTCAGGCAGGGTTCGAACCTGCTTCTCCAACGGCTTTCCGGGCCAACACGGGCGTCCTACCTATTGGACCACTGAACCTGATGCGAGATTGCTTCTGCATGCCTTAGGGTGGCATCGTAGCGCAGGTTCGTACCCTGCCTGAACCATGAAATTTTTCAACTTTTCGCTTCATTGTAAGATTTGGTTTACGTTAGCAGACGTTACTGCTTTAATAAAAATAAGCTGAACCCAATTTTAAACAGAACCAAATTTGCATTGGTTTGTTCATATGTTACGACATTTTATTCGTCATCCTTACAGTATATTGTATAATTTAACATTGATTAGTCAGCATCCGTATTGTGCTAGGTTAGTCTTATTTGTGTACACGTGTACTTCGTTATAAAAAGTCTGGACATACCGAGACAACCATCCTCGGCACGTAAGGCTACACTGGTTACAGCTAAGTACCAAAAACCAGGTTCCAGATACCAGTTATCAGATACGAGATATGAGATACCGGATACTGGATACCGGATACCGGATACTGGATACCAGATACCAGATAAGCAACATACCTAGACATCCATCCTCTTCACGTATGACTGCACTGGCCATTTCCGCATCGGCTACAGCCAAGTAGAACTTCTGACAAGACACGCATAGGCAGCTCAATAATGTGAACGTCTTCACAATCCACACCAGCGATATCAAAAATATGTACGTGGAGACCAACTGGAATAGTCAAAGCTAAAACATTTTATTCCAAAAGTAGAAGCTCGCAACTTCGATCGCGTAATAGTACCTAGGTACCTACATTACTGCAGACGCCGGGAAATAAGGGCTTGCCGGCTGAGTAGGTATAGACGGCCGACCGCAGGCAAGCCCTTTTCACGGCTAAGGCATGTATAATGCTTTTCTCAAACATAGGCAATGAAATAAAAAAATACACCACACCAAAAAACATAATTCAGCTGTTTAGCCCGTTCATGAACATAGACGCCTTCAATTTTGTATGAAATTCCTTTACAGCTCTCGAATTGTTCCGTCCGAAACGTGACACTTCGAAGCCTGTTTTAACGCACGTTATGACGATATTTCATTGCGTGTGTGAGAAAAACATTTTTCTTTATTGTAGTCGTGTATGCATTCGTCATTTTCGGAAATGTTCTTAGAGATACCCGTACACAAAAGCAAATCAAGGTATCAAAAAGTTACAATTTCTAGAGAACATTCTCGGAAATTGCTATAAACTTTCTTGAAATCATGCGTTGTACATACCTATATGAAGTTTCTGTTCGTCTCATCAATAAATCAATATACATCTAACGATATTGTAGTTTTTGTATCGGACATGCCATGACTGCGCGATCAGCGGTTAAGCGAGAGATCCGAGTGAGGCCATACGAGTGAACGAAACACACGTAGCGCGCGCCGCACCGCTCGCCGAGAGATACCACGACTTTCCACGACAGCGCCAGCGCCGGCTGTGTTGGAACGTGTGTCTCCCTCACTCGTATGGCCGACGTGCTCGGATTTCTTGGTCTACCACTGCCGCTGTCGTGCAGTCAAGGCATCTCCGTTAAAGCCGTAACAGACGATCGAACAGACCGGCGTACCGATAGACGCTGCTATCTGTTAGAATGAGAGATATATATTACTATCTCTTTCTAACAGATAGCTGCGTCCTGTGCTTCCGGCAGCGAAACAAATTGTGCGCTTAGACAATCCCGTGGACACCATTAGTCAAGTGTGCGTAATGTCTATTGATGACAAAAGTGACGTTGGAGTGCTGGACGGACAAGTTGCGGGCTTGCAAGCACTCCCCGCCCCCGCGCCATCGACGCGCGCGCTCAGAGTGGAACGTCGATCAAAGTATCAGCAGTGACGAGTTTGCCGCGGCGGTGTACGGGCAGCCGTCTCTGATGAAGAGCTCCATACGAGTTCGAAACATGTCGGGCCGTTCCTGACAATTTCACGTGAGTGTAAACCGCTTAATACAATAATTAAATATGTCTCACGAAAGTTTTAATAAAGTTATAGTATTGAATATATATGGGGAAAAAACGTTCTCGAGAACATTTCTCATACAAATCGGGAATCGTTCTCAAAATGGCACATCTTTAGGACAACATACCATCACTGCGCGTACATCAAGTGGACGTTGCGCAGTGCGCTTGTAACTAGCCGGCGCGGCGGGGGGACTGCGCGTGGTTCCCGCGCTTATAAAAATAATCGTAAAAACTGGACTCGTCAAGCGTGGCGTCACTTACGTAGCCGCGAGGTCGTGCCAGCGGTGCTGGACCCATATCATGAGTTAGTGTCTGTACTCGCTAGCGACGGCGTAAAACGATTCGTATGGATGGTACAGCGCCCCTAGCGCTTACTTTGTAGAACTACAATTGTCTATACAAATCGTTTACGCAGATGCTAGCGAGTAAGCTGTCACTGTAAACTCATGGTAAGGGTACCGGTGTTGTTAAGTGCTTGCGTTTGGTTGACGGCGAGCTTAATGAGCTAAGGCTACGCTGATCTGATGCCAAAGTATTTAAGTGTGCGATAACCAGAGTTGGGAAATTCGGATGGATATTTACCTAAACTTTGGCGGCGGCTTTGTTGTTCAGTTGTAGGTATAGGCGGCTTTGTTTGAGGTATGAGTGAGATAGCAATAAGATTTTGTCAACTTTAGGTAAATATCTACCCGAATTTCCGATCCCTGGCGATAACCTTTGTACATAAAACATCAAACTACTTATTCTGATACGCTTTTTAATAATAATTATTAGCTGTAGCGATACGTGTCAATTACTATTGATTAGTACATCTGCAAGTGGCACAAGTATATAATTTAATAACTTACTGACGAGTTGACGCCTTCACGGGCACTTTTACTGGCGTCAATGAAGTGTTGGATGTAGATCAAAGGGTGTCCAAAAGCCTCCACCATCACCACTAATATCTGAAAGACAAACTACATAGGTATCAATGCCGCTAAGTGATCAAGGGATTTCAATTTCATTTAAAAATTATTTTGGGTAGGGGAAAGTGGGGGAATTGGTACACTTTTTACTTTAAGCTTTGTAGAAAAAACACTATTTGACATGAATCATTGCTGCTCAATCACTAATTTATCTGGATTTAATGATATTGATAGTTTAGTTAAGAGGTTTTTATTAACTAACGTCGCTACGATATTATAAGGAAAATGAAAATCGTACGAATGTACCCCACATAAGGGATATCTTCGTATTCCATAGTTTTCATCACAGGACTAAATTAGTTATCTTTTTGTATGTAAATTATGTATGTAAACACTTAATTGTAGGTACACAAAAACTCTGCACCCACTTGAAGCATCTCTGTTTGGCCCCATGGTTGAGTGGTAGAGAATGCCATTAGGCATTAAGTTCGCCATTTTTACTGACTTTTGTTTTGTGCAATAAAGTTTAAATAAATAAAAACAATTCAGAAAAGTTTTAGAAATAATAATACATATTCTTGATGAACAAACTTCTCCGAGTAAGTACGTTCAAAGAAAAAATTCAAACTAATCGTAAAACTATTGATTCATTAACTATCTTGAGAATTAATGAAGACACCAAAATTTATTATTTTATAATTTGAGCAAATTCTTCTCGAGGTAAATTAGGAGATAGACGCATTCTAAGATGAACCGCAAATTTGCGAGCCACGAAAACACATAATATTAATTTTATTTAAGTATTTTTGAGAAAAGTAGCTACCATTATTGTCACCAGTTTTCGAGGGTAAGCTATGCATATGAGTGGCCGTCAGGCATCCGAATATAAATATACGTCAGCATGCTGGATAGTAGAGATATTTATGACCATTTTAAGAATGGTCCCGCTGTACGAATCCTACCCACTTTCCCCTAAAGAACGTTAAAAAATCCTTACCGATGTCCCGAAAATGCTACTGCAAAGTTTAAAAGCTCCAATTATATCGGAATACGCTCTGAAAAGTCTCTTTTCTTCCAAACCGACGTCAGTCAAATATTTAATAAGTCGCTTATGATTCGTTTTAGAACAAGTTTTTTGGAATTGACGTAGCTCTTTTTCCCAGAGTTTTACCTCGTATTCCAAGAATTTTACTATTTGTGTAGCAATAATAATATTCGCATCGAAATAAAATAAAATCAAGTTATACACTAAATGTGTTATTTTAGTAATGTTAAAGACTGTATAACTCAAATTGTATAAGAAGAACGTAAAAAATACCATCATAATGTATATCCAATTGCTTGTCCGGAATCTCTTCAATCCACCTTCGTCGTGCAATATTCTATAAGCATTCTGCATTTTTATTATAAGTTGCACGTTTTTATCGTCTTGAACTATAATCGTAACACAGACAAATATTCCTGATACACTATAGAATACTGCATCGGCAAAAGATAATTTAAAAATGGTTTTTCTTACTGCATCGCCATTCACAATATTGGTCAAACTGGTATAGATTATATTGGTGAGAATTACAAAAAGAACGCCTAATATACAGTGAATTTTTCCTCGAAATCCGTTTGGAGTGACCAATGAACTTGTAATCTGGTATTTTGGTAGGCAGTAGACGAATTCCAAGATGTTTAAAGGTAAGAGCATCATTTGAAAATCTCTATCTATTAAATTGTTGGATAACATTGTTATGACTTGATAAAATTTGATATGTGGTCATCTGTTTTAAGAAATAGCGTTTCTCTTATAGACTAGCGATAGATGTCGTAAAATTAAACTACGAGTGAGCAGTAGCGTCCACGAGCGAGGAGCACTTACATTAAACAAACTATGATAAATGTGTGATACCTATCTACAGCTGTTGACAATCCGACTTGAAATGAACTAGTCTACGCAGTTTCATAAATTGTAATCAATAAGCAAGGTCTACTTGAACTTTCATGTTTGACTTACACTCCACCAGCAGCTGCTGCCACTTGATAATTAAATATTTTAATAAATAGTAATAAAATGATATAACTTGTTGATACTGTAATGTATGTCACGACTGACATGATACGACCTTGGCTAAGCAACATCCATTAAAATAATGGATTCATAAAAGGCATTATAGTAATATATCAAATATATTCTTAAATGTATAATACAAGTCTGATCGTAAATGTTTATAAATGGACAAGTAGAGAATACGAATGATATAACCAATGGACAAATTTAATTGTTACACATTTATAATGGGATTTCGAAATTTCGGGCAAATGAAAATTCGGGACTATGATAGGTTACCATATTTATAAAACTAAGACCTCTCGGTAGGGTGCCCATGACGCAGGCAGCATTCCCACGCTGTATGGCTATGGAAAGCCTTTGCGCGAGAAAACAGCACGCGCGTGGGTCCCCTGTTGAAATTTTTTTTTGGCAGATGCCCTCGATTTATTTTTTGGACAAATAGGAATGTCCACGAACTGAAGGCAAGAAATTAAATTATAACGTTGGAAATTATAGGAATTCAATAATATCAAAATTTAATACGACTGATAAGTTCACCTACGCAATAAGTCATCCTCCTCCAACAACAAACAATACAACACACTAAAATAACAAAATAAAATGTACAACGTCAATTAAATTATTCTTAAGTGGCGTTTCAAATTAAACGCATGTCCAAACGTATAAGTCTAAATATGAATCATTGAAAGCCATTAATGCTCAATCAAAAAATACAATAATACAGTATACACCTGTTTTGACTCATACCGTTATTATATTCCACACTTGAAGTTCATTATAGGAAGATGAAACATATACCAAATGAGTGTTTGCTTAATAACTGTTTGGATAAAGAATTTCAAACGATGTTGGTTCCTGTCAATCTCATGCAAGCTCTATTCTTACAGAATAAATTCAAGATACTGCATGGATTCGTAACTCCTAATAATTTACTGAATCATTTACTATGTGTTCTGGGAGCTATTTTGGTCATCGCTGTTAACATTATTCGATTCTTGTACATTTATTTCAATCATCAATATCAAGGGTTCAAAAAACTCTTCATATTAATAAGTATTTTTGATCTAGCATTTTATGGTATCTTCAGCGTTGTAATAACTGTTTTGAACATCGTTAACAACGGAAATAACGCTAAACTAATATTGATACTACATCGAGTGTACACGGAATTTCGTGATGATAGTGAGATATCTAAAATTCGTAAGACAAACTGGATCTTCCTTATAGTTGCGTTTATTGGATATGGTTTTTTCATCACAAATGAAATGTTGTTCTTACATCTTATATCGATATAATTCTAATGGTATCAGTCATTTATTTTGAAGTCAATATTCTGCTTTGTATACAAACGATTATGTTTTTGGTATACCATTTTAATTTATGGAAGCGAAAGCTGGAGAGTTTCGGAATGATCGGTTTGGAGACAAATCAGGAGTTCAAATGGACGAGGAATGAATCTCAAAAGCAAAGGAAGAAGTTATTAAGCATATATTTGGATATAATAGAAGCTTTTGATTTATGCAAAACTGTTTTTCAGGCATCGGTAAGAAAATATTAATATTCTCGTTTTTTATGTAGATGCGTTAATATTACCTACTTTTAATGGTAATTATCTCAGTTTTATATCTTTATGTTTTGCCGGGTACTATCTACGAGTTGTCAAAAACCTAGTAGAAAAATAGCTGTAGGTATTAGTTTGTTAGGTTCAAATCTTGCTAGGTCAATTACAATGCTGGTCTCCGATTAAACTCAATTTTTTTTTTAATTGATAACAATGCTATTTTGTGACATCGTCAAGATGATGTTGGCGAATCAAGGAGTTCGCACCTGTTCCGACCGATACAGACGATTTGAACAATCTAGCTGCAAATGGCCCTTTAGTTATTAGTTCGGTTGAATAGTCCGGGGCCGAACTACTGCAACACTTTTAGTCTCATTAGTTCGGTTACGATGTCAAACCGAACTGTTGGATAGTTCGAGGGCAGTTCTGATGCAGTTGGCGTAACTGTAGGTATCAAAACTTCAAACCAAAAGCATTCTGTAGCTGGATTGAATTTCTAATGACACTGGCCTTTAGACTAAATTTGAATAGTTGACGTTTATGTAGAAGTTCATTTATTCAATATGGCTTAAAATTTTCGCTAAAAACTTAATACCTTTCGAATAAATTTATCGTTTCCAGATTCTTTACCTGGTGATGGAACTGTTTTGTCGCCCTCTACTGGTTGTCGAAACGTTTCTAACAGCAAACATGGTGATGAGCTTTTTTAACCAAATCACGGTAAGATACTCAGCATCTTTTAATCGTTTTTACCTGGAAGGTTACTCCGATGTTTGAAATTAGATCTTTGTATCATGCCGTACCACTCATTCAAATATTGTTTGATACGAGATCGAGAGGGATGGCGCAGTATAAACTTAAATTTAGAAATTCTGTAGATATTCATTGTAGTATATTAGCCTAAAGTGTCCTATTATCCAATTAAATGTGAAAGCTCGTCACGAGGAAGGGACCCAACTAGCAAAAAAGTTTTAGATTGCGCACTTTATAAGAGTGGTGGGCTTATAGCGCTCTTATAATTGTTTTGCTGATGCTGCTGCTCTTATATTAGCTTTAGATAAGATGGTACGGGCTCAAGAACTCTCAGTCTTATTACCTAGTCTCATATATGTATATAAGCGCATTTTATAATACTATTATAAGCCTCTTACTCCTACAACAACATTTACGAAGACTCATTGTACTTGAGAATATCTGTTCTTATAGCCACATTCTCTAAGTTGATTTGATTTTATAATGGTCATGATAAATGTTCTTAGAAGAATGTCAGACTAATATCAGCATAACATAAAAGCACTATAAGTGCATACTTTTTGGTCTTCATAAATCTATTATAAGATCAATATAAGATGGTTTGATCTTAAATCGATTTTGGGAACACAATTGTAAGAATAACGTTAAGTTAGCCATATTGTTTTGTGAAAAAGAGAGTGCTGTGATTTTAAATTTTGTGTAATAGGCATGGATTACAGAGATTGGAAAAAGCATTCCAAAAATTAATGTTAAAAAATTTAGTTTTCATGTACGTTAAGCAAGAAACCCTAAATTAATTCAATATGGCCGTACCACTTGTATTCAGAATGCTAATATTAGCGTAAATGATCTTACAGTAGTCTAATAGTGCGCTGGAAAAATGCAACTATCAAAATGGCACCGTTATCACCACAAATATAGAAATAAAAAATTATAAGAGGATATTTAAATTGAATATTTGAGTAGGCGCATGAAATTTGAAGTGTAAAACAGGATCCACTTTACAGTAAATAATATTTTCCAACGTAAAAACTTACCGCCCAACGCAACATAAACACACACCAAGATTTTCACAAACACGTTATTTTATTACGTTACCATCACTATTAGGTAATTCATAAACAGTTGTGACAATAATATTATTTTTTTATTGTCACGCTGCAGTTTCACTCAAGACATACAAGTAATCAAAATAAGCTGTTTAGGCTCACAAGATTCTAACGTTGGACCAATATGCGTCTATGTGGGCTTACAAAACACTTACGTGAGAGCGATATTAGCCTAAGGCAGCTTAAATTAGTTTTGACAAGAATACTGTAAATGCAATCAGTATTCAATTAGACTAATATTAGGACGATATAAAGTAAATACACTTATAATTTGCGCCCAAATCCAGGCTTATACGATGATATAGGATCAATATAAGAGCGAAAATTTGTAGTCTTTAGACTGTTGTTAGTGCGATTTTGCTGGTTGGGGATGTTAACACTCAGTATCACATACCCCGTAAATCGGATTTAGATGAAACTTGCAACACGGATAGCCCAGATCATGTACTAAAAAAAATTGAATACAAATTTTTGGTAAGCTGATCAAAATTTTGGGAAAAGTTACGACAGACATGCCTTTCACTCCTAAATTCCCTGGCATGTATAATTTTGGATAGTCTAGCGACTTTGCCAAAGCTGTAGATTTTATGCTCTTGATCTATTCTCAAGTCTCGAGAATAAATTTGAATTGCTTTATCTCATGATACGTGCGTTGTATAATACCAAACGTGTCGACCAAGTTCTTGAAATTTTATAAGGCGCCATCTCGCTTCTTCTTTCGTTTTTAATCTTTTTCTGGTTTTTAATTTTTTTTTTATGTATAACAAGTTTATTTTAAAATAAACACATACAATATAATATTTACGATACTAAAAACTACAGATAAACATAAAAGAAAGGATAATTATTATGTACAATTTGTTAAAACTAATTAGAAAAATTAAGAATAAAATATATTTTTGACGTGACAACGTCTTAAATTAGGTTGCGCTCGGAGTCACTCATGAAAAAGTGTAACGCCCGCTCACGTCTGTTACGATGAGTCACCGAACGAGAGAGAGGCCCGTGCGTCGTGCGTCTCTCTCCCACTCAAACATGATCGGTCCGCCGCCTGTGGCCGCGCGTTGTCACGTAAAATCTTCGCCCGTAAAACCGACTTTATTCAATTGTATTATATAGATTCTTCACAATTGTAAAATGAGAAAGATAAATCGTAAACAAACTTATATGTGATACACATTGGCAAATATTACATATTATATTGTATGTGTGACAGTCGCGGAAACCGAAGAAAATATTATTACATATATTGCTAACATACTATCTAGACACGTTACAGCGTGTCCAACCAAGTTCACCCCAGGAACTGGCGAGCAGCAGCCGTGTGTTATATTTATAGTGTGTTTCAATAACTCCAAATCTATTTAACATAAAAAATGAAATTTGGCTTATGCATTTAGATCCTTTAGAACAACCCCAAATTTAAACTAGCCAAGTTAAGTCTTGAAATTGAATTACACCCCAAGTAAAATAAATGCATTTAGTAAATAATTGTTTGTTATAATTTAAGAATTTTTATTAACTATTAAGTAGCAAACATTGTAGTAGTATTGAGGAGCAAGAAATTGTTACATACATTTATATTAGTATATTGCATGTTCTAGTTAACTAAAAATTTTAGGGCAAGGAACTTGGCACCCAAATAGATCTCAATTCTTTTTTCGGCGAAGTCGACAGCGTTGCTAGCGATATTGAATTTGGATTTCATTTAACATTTATGTTTTTGATGGGGTAATGGTTACTAAATTGCCGATTACGACATGTAGATACAATTTTTATAAAACGGGGACACTACTTACTGATTCCTTTGCGAGATACCAAAGAAACCATCTCACTCTTTTCAATTTTTAAATATTTTTTCAGGCGTATCGCTTGTTTATTGTACTTCTGACTAGCTCGTGGATTGTGAAGAACTTTGCGTTACTCTGCTGCCTCAGCGCGGTGTGCCAGCAGTTCTATCTGGCAATCCGGGATATTAATGCTACATGTGCTCTGATGCTTCAACCATGTGGAGCAGACATCAGTTACGGTACGTAGGCCTTGAAGTTTTCAACAATGTCAAATAAAATAGCTACCTCTCACTTGCTAGGACATCGGAATGAATGACGGTTACGAATAGCATGGTTTCTTTGACAAAATTATAGCACTAAGGCTAATTAACTCCATGTTTTCATAAAAATCCTTCTTCCCATCCTTTTTGTAGTCTGAATGTCAGCCGTTTTGCCCCAAATTAGAATACCATATTACATGATTCTATGAAAATAACTGTAGTAGGATGAAGTGCAATATGAACTACTGTATTATTTAAACATTTCAGCTGAAGTGCGTCGCTTATGCAAGGACGTTGCTCGCGTGTCTAAGCACAGGGGCGACAAGGGCCTATCGGTGTAAATCGTGCGGCGGTGACCTTGTAATGCAGCGTCTACGCGTAGGGTTGGCGGTTTAGCTACCGCGGCACAATGCAATAATAATTATTAGGTACTTAATGAAAGATGTTTATTTATTTAAGGTTTAAGATATATTTAGTATAATAGTGTTGACATATGTTATATTATAAATTGCTTACCTTTATATATTTTCTGTTTTTGCGACTTACTTTAAACATTTTATTATTCTCTTTAATTACGGCGAAGATTCGAAATCGTACGAACAGTTTTTTCAAAAAATCTAATGGGAAGCATTCACAAGGCATATCAAAAGTTATATGCTGCATCTCGGCCAACAAACTGTTTCCCAATGTTTGAGACAGATCGTCTTTATTTTTAATAAAATAGGTATTCCTTTCCTTGAATGTATTTTCAAGCAATATGAACCTCTAGCAGCCATAATAGTTTTGTTTGCGCGGCGGTACATCGAAAAGTATGAAAACGAATACGACGCTGCGCGAGCGAACAATGTGAATTGATTCGAGCAGAGACGGCGGCGGCCCTTTGAGTCGCCGAGCCGGGCTCGACTTTCCCCACCTCGCGCGTCCCGCGCTCGCCCCCGCTCGCCCCACGACACGCACACATAGCCGCGAGTTCTGTTACTGCACACAAGTGTCAGTGTCGTTTCTTTTTACGTTAGTATATATATTCTTTGGTCTAAGTGCGGGAGTACCGCGCAGGGACTGCACGCAGGCGGCGTGGTTGCAGTGCGCGCGGCGTTGCCGGATCAGCTGCTGCAGCAAGTCACCGCTTACACCGTTGTTTTGCTACAGTTCGCGTTCCTGTAAGTGTTTGTAATTTAAGCATTTGTATTGTAAAACTGTGAATATGAAATGACCGTATATTGAATATAATATTTTCAAGTTTAACGATTATAATTGAAATGAAGTGCGTTTAATTTTTTATCAGGGATTTGTTTTGAATTTTTTTCGAATATTGACTTTGTTTTTGAAGTAAACAAGTACAACTTTGTTAAGCAATACACAAAGTTGTCCTATTGTGATCTCACTAATGAAGTCCATCTAACTTGGATTGAAATTAATGGATAACATCATATAAACGATACCCGAGGAAAGGTGGCTGAAACATTCCTCACCCTATGTTTTTTCGACGAGTAGTCTTTTGAATCAGTTTCGTTGCTATCTCTTTGTTGAAATTCCTTTACAATTTTAAGGTAAATATACTCCAAACTATGTCTTCAATCAATGTCACTTCGTCAATAGGGAAGATGCATTCAAAAAACCTTTACGTGTAAAAACCTTTCAAATAAACAATGCAAAGATCGACACACAAAGCATAAGGAAAAATTCGTCAGGTCTACGTGGAGCGAGGGTAGCGAAGTGGCTAACGCGCTGGACCGGTAATCCAGAGGGTTCGATTCCCGGCCCCTTCCACCAGGTAGCTCCTTTTTCAATTTTTCTTTAAGCTTTGATCTTTGTATTCATGGTTTAAATAAAAATTGTGGTGTACCCACATTAAGAAAAATGAGACATTACATGTTTCATAAATTTATAAAACTAACAGCGCCCTCTCTCGCTTGCTCGTTCACCGCTGTAAAGTGGTGCGGTAAGATGTGAATATTAACGTATTCACATAGAGGTCGCTAAGGTGTAAAAACCTTTCAAATAAACAATGCAAAGATCGACACACAAAGCATAAGGAAAAATTCGTCAGGTCTACGTGGAGCGAGGGTAGCGAAGTGGCTAACGCGCTGGACCGGTAATCCAGAGGTACCGGGTTCGATTCCCGGTCCCTCCCACCAGGTAGCTCCTTTTTCAATTTTTCTTTAAGCTTTGACCTTTGTATTCATGGTTTAAGATGCATTCAGTTATAATACTTAACGCAGTATTTTAAGAACTACATCGCAAAGTTACATATATTTTGGTACCTACACTTTGCAGCACATGCGCACATTAGTGACGTCGTCTGCTTGACTTTTTCTATGTCTATTCACTTTGACTCCCATTTCTGAGTTTTTAGTGTCCTAATTACATTGCTTTGTATGGTTTGTATGAGACATAATGATTCGTATGAAGATCTGATTTGATTGATACAATGTTTTTTTTTTGTTGCATGATCTCAATTTTATTGTCATTGTCAGCTACTTGTCAAGTTGCTAAAAAATATATTCATCAGCGTTTTTGTTTCCGTTGTAAGATTCCTTTTTTAATACAGATCCAGGACATTTAAATCGGTCTTCCTTGTCCCCATTCTACAATATAACACGATCTTGCACCGTACTCGCATAAAACTCGGCTTCCTTAAGATCCTTTTCTAATTAGGTACATGATTAATTCTTGACGATACCACTCAACCAACCATATTAAAAAGAAAAATTAATGAATATATTCATCAATTTGTCTTATTAATATGGTTAAGTGCCGTTGTCTTCAAAATGAATATATTCATCAATTTGTCTTAAGTGCCGTTGTCTTCAAATTGAAATGATTGCATGTTAAAACTTATGGAAGTAAATAGGAATACCAATTAATTATGTAAAGTGCTGCTATGTATTAGGTCAATAAAAAACTGAAATAAAACATAGATTATCAGTATTGACTCAAACCATATTTTTATTTCACAGTTGAAAGTTCCCTCTCCGGACAAAAAACTTATTGGCCAATCTCCGCCTGCCTCGTGATCGTATTTTAATTTTCGAAGATGAAACATATGCCTAATGAGTGTTTGCTTAATAATTGTTTGGATAAAGATTTTCAAAAGATGTTGGTTCCCCTCAATCTTATGCAAGCTCTATATTTGCAGGGAAAATTTAAGATACTGCATGGATTCGTAACTCCTAATAATTTGGTGGATCACTCATTATGTGTTCTGGGAGCTGTTTTGGTTATTGCTGTTAACATTGCTCGATTATTGAACGTTTATTTGAATAAAGAACATCCAGAGTTCAGAAAACTCTTCTTATTAACATGGTTATTCGATTCAGCATTTTACGGTATCTTCAGTATTGTGTTAGCTATTTTAAACATCGTTAATAACGGAAATAACGTAGAATTAATATTGAAACTGCATCGTGTATACACTGGATTGCGAAACGATAGTGGAATAATACAAATTCAGAGGAAAAATTGGATCTACCTTATATTAGCGTTTATTGGATATAGCTTTTTCATCACAAACGAAGCTTTGTTAATATACTCATCGTATATTGATGTAATGCATAAGCTATCAGTTTTTTATTTTGATGTTAATGTTGCGCTTGGTATACGACTGATTATGTTTTTGGTGTATCAATTAAAGTTATGGAAGAAAAAGCTGGAACATTTCAGAATGATCTGTTTCAACACAAACCACGAGTTGAATTGGACGTCTAAGGAATCGTATGAGCAGAGAAAGAAGTTATTTAGTATATATTTAGATATAATGGAAGCTTTTCGACTATGCAAATCAGTATTTCAGACATCGGTAAGATATTATTAAATATTCTCGTTTTCTGCTGACACAGTTGCCGTATATGTGTAAGAAGTTCATTTTGCAAGAAATTTACCTTAAGCTTGACTTCAGATCATAAAATTCTAGATTTGTGAAAGTCAATTTTCTTTGGAGAGTTGGCGCTATGTTCGTGTATGTTCGTGTTTTGTTTTGTATGGGCGGTCATTATGTTCTTGTTCTCATCCGACTAAAGTAAAGAAAAAATAATACGAGGACGAAGTTGCAGGCCTGGTACTTATTAACATTCTAATTTTTGTTTTCAGATTCTTTATCTAGTAGTGGAAGAGTTTTTTCGCCCTCTATTGACTGTGGATCTGTATTTAGTATCAAACATGCTGACGCACTTTTTTGAGCAAATCTCGGTAAGATTGCACCATAATTATCATTTTTAATAAGATGGGTTATAAGTTTCACGTGTGTTCGGGTGTCTATCCGTCTGTCAGTGGCAAGGAGCGGCCCATATATAGCTTTTGCTTCGAATTTTGAGTTGGACTCTATTTATATAATAAAATAAGAGCGGTGACAGGTAGCCGTAGTTACCAAAAGCAATCTAGTGGCTATGATTAATTTTATAGGCTACTACAAAAACAGCAAAAACCCTTTCTCAGTACCAGTAATAAATATCACACACAAAAAACTAGACTACGAAATAATATATGACGTTCTCAAGACTAAGGGCCCACTTTGTCGCTTACAATAAGGGCGGAATTTATTTGCATCTTTATACCAGTAACACGGCAACGCGTCCTTATGATAAGCGCCTAAGCTTTGCTTTTGCTTGAAAACGTCACATATTAGGACCCTTCGGTAGAGTGCCCATGACGCAAGCAGCATTCCCCCGCTCAATGGCTATATGGAAAGCCTTTGCTCTGGGCCCCGTTGCGTGCCTCAGGCGCCTGCTGAGCTCCTTGTGGAGCCCACGCACACCCTAACCTCACGGACCAAGAGTTTAGTCGCCTAATCTGTTTATTGCGGTATACTTACGTAGACAATTTATGGGTATATTCCAATTTCCTGACTATATACATTTTCGGAGAAGTTAACCACTGCCAAGCCAAGTTACATAGCAACTTTGCTTTGTATAAACACTTCAAAGATCCCATTTCTTATTACAAGCTTTAACTTGTATGTTCGCCTCTTTCCTGGACCGATTGACCTGAGTACCGAGTTGGGGCTCTTGAGTATCATCGTAGTGAATAGTAGAGGGATGTTTAATCTTATATTCACATAAATGATTTACCAGAAACATGTCTAGTTCCCTTTTGCGAGATATCACAGAAATTATCGCATCAGGCTTTCTGTACACTGAAGCGAAGCGGAGAAAGTGAAATCAATCGGTCTAAGTCTTTTTGAAGCCCAAAAGCATGCATTTGAAGGACATATGATTGGTTAATTTTACACAGCTCTGCTCCAGTGGAGAGGCAGCTTTACTCGTAACATCAATGTTTCTTCTTCTTCATTTTCAGGTGTACGGTTTGTATATTATCTTTCTGACCAACTCGTGGACTATGAAGAACTTTATACTGCTTTGCTGTCTTAGCGCCGCGTGCCAGCAGTTTTATCTGATTGTACGGGATATCAATGCTACATGTGCTGTGATGCTGCACCCGTGCCAAGCAGACGATAATTACGGTAGGTATATATTTATTAAACGTAATTAATAGTTTTGTAGTTTATACACGTGGATAAGTAATATTTGAAAGCAGAATGTACCTATTGATATTTTGTATTTTTTCGATCATTCATTTACCTACTCCCTGAGGAAGCCAAACAGGACAGGAATCTGGAAATGAATTTCATATTCAGGAAACTTATTGCAATCCTTGCCTGCTGCAAAAAATTTAACCTTTCGAATTTTAAATTAATGAAGATGAAATAATAAAAGAGTGTTATTTTGTGTACTTTTTTTTCAGTTGAAGTACGTCGGCTTTGCAAGAACGTGACACGTGTGACTGTGTGTGGGAGTACTGCACGCGGGCTGCACGCAGGCGGCCTGTTTGCAGTGCGCGCTGCCTTGCCGCTGAAGGTGCTGCAGCAAGTGGCTGCTTACACCGTTGTGCTGCTGCAATTCACCTTCCTTTAAAAAAACAGACAATGCAACAATAATATTTTAATTTATAATTTACTATAGTAACTTTCGACAAATACCTATAAACCTAATTATTACTTGTGTTATATTGTTTAGTTTAACCCTTTTGACGATGCAAAAGTGATACTTGTGATCCAATTTGAATAAATGTTCTTTTCTTTCTTTCTTTCTTCTTTCTTAGACAACCTCTAGAAGGCTTGTGTTACGGGCACTAGAAGAGGATTTAAATAAGATAAATATATAAATATATGTTTATATATAACACTGGAGGAACGACACGAGTCTCTCGGTCTTTTGTCTTTTTTGGCGGTCGAAAAATGAATTTGAAGAAATTTGAGTCTTCTGGTGACCGAAGAGCTGGCAGCTTCCTCGCACAACGCATCAATCAGCATTGCGATTCAGCGGGGAAGTGCTGTCAGGGACCATGCCGCCGAGGCACAATTTCTTAGAGTTATTTTAACTGTATTTAATTTATTTTCGTTTTTAGTTGTTTAGTACCTATTATCTTAAACTTGTTTTTAATACAATAATATAATAAGAGACTTAAGGTTTCATTTTAATTTAATTGTCTACTGTTTACCATTACTTAAATACCTAAACAAATAGTAATAACACAGACGCCAAGCAATCACATGATTACGTTTACTGTTGTCTCAATATTATTCGCACTTTGAATATTAGTTAGAAAGTAATCCATTAACCTGGCCTGAAAAATTAGTTGCGCCACTCGATGTTTAGTAATTTAAATAACGTTTTAGAACATTCACGTTAAAAACTATATATACATATATATATCAATAAGCTATCTTAAACATGGACCCTTATAAGGAATTTCTTGAAATACTAAAACCACTTTACTTTTTAAGTTCTATATTTTGTATCCGAAAATACTCTTATTATGATAAAACGGTTTTACCAATAACTCTCAAAGAAATGGCTTGCACTTTAAGTGCGAATTGTTTTCTGATTTATCTCTTCTATACAACATTTCAATTAACTGAATTTAAAGTACTTACCTTGAAAATCTATTATTTCTTTATATACGGTCAACATTTGTTTCAATTTATCGTTATTAGTTGTTATAATATGGCTTTAAGTAAAACCTACGTCGTGTTGATCAGAAAACTTCAAGAGCTTTTCTGTTTTGAACGACATCAGACATCTTCGAAACGTTTGCGAAGAAAATTGGAGATTTCATGTGGAATTTTGATTTACATGTACATTGGAGTGATCATTCCTAAACTTATATTGGATCCATTCTGGAATTATGCTCGAGCTATATTTCTGTTTCTCACTATCATTATAGACCTTGAATTATTATTCATAATTTTCGTAATCAGATTTTTGTCGGTAAAAATTCAAATATGGTCTAAAGTTGCACATAAAATTCCAACTGCGACAATTTTTAACAGTCGTAATGTGAATACACACGTTGAAAGTCATATAACTGTAAGGAATTTCGACGTTATAAGCGAACCAGACCATCATGATATTATTGAAGTAAGCGAAATCAATGTAGATGATGACAGTGATGAAGCTAGGAAACTTTTTGTTGTTTTTAACCTTTTAGTGGATTGTACGAATCTCATGAAGTCAGCGTTTCAATTTACGGTAGGTCGTCAAAAATTACTCAATACTGATGATGAAATATATAATATTCTGCATAAAAAACATACTACGTTTCCTTATGTTTAAATTCTAACCTATATAAATCATTATTCTTACAAATTAATTGACGAATCCTGTGGTTTTCAGATATTCTTTCACGCATTCACCCTTTTTACGCAATCATTAGTATACATCGGAGTTCTTATCTTGTGGATAAAGCAAGCTGAGGTGAGTTCCTTGCATGTTGTTTTGAACAGTTATTATCTACCGTAGAAATTTTATGTACTTGTCAGGCTGTAGCACATACTGAGTCTCGATCTTTTTGATTGCAAATGGCTCCAATTTTTATATACTTTAGTTTGTTTTGTTATGTTCGTTTGTGCAATTAAAATTTTGTTTCCTTCATCCTTTAAAATATGATCCATATTTTGTGATCAACTTAGGTCACCATTAAGAATCTTGAAGATATTGCTGGAGTTGCCAGAAAATTTTCAACTCTGCAGATTTAGCTTTATCAGACTATACCTTAAAAAGAAATATTAATATATTAGAAACTAGCTTTTGCCCGCGACTACGTACGCGTGGAACTTGATAAAAGGATTATTAAAAGAGCCTAAGCAAATGTAAGAGCAATTGTGCTTTTGGTCTAGTAATTACATTTTCTACAGGGTCACCGCACCCCAACAGAAATGTTCACTCACTTTTCAATCTTTTTAGGTATAATTTCCAGGATGAAAACTATCCTATGTCCTTCCTCGGATCTTAAACTATCTCCATGCCAAATTTCATCAAAATCGATTCAGCGGTTTAAGCGTGAAGAGGTAACAGACAGACAGACACACTTTCGCATTTATAATATTATATATATATATAGTGTATAGTATGGATCTCGGTACGACTTTATTGCAGTTCATTCGATTGCATATTTCTTGGCGGCGATTCTAAGATACTTACGATGTTTATTGAGGATCGAATAAACCGATCAAACGATATAGAAATTTGTTACTTTTGGTTTCAGTATGGCATGGATGTTGAGATGGGAGTTCTCACCAGCCACTCCACAGGAATAGTTTTGTGGATCGCAAAGGCTCTGTTCTTGCAGGCGCTCCTGGGTCGTGCGACTGAGGATCTGTTTACTGGTGCCCGTGAGGCGAAAACTGCAGTTTGTGTGCTACTTTCACTGAGACGTGACTGTGAGTGTAGCTGTATGTTTACCCAAATAAATGAAAACATAGAAGTAGCTGGCGGTTTCTTCGCTCAAATAATCAGTTTGGCCATTCAGCGAGGAAACGCCGCCAGCATCTTAGGCACTTTGTCGCAGGGGCCATTTTTAGATTTAGTTTAACTAAACTTACTAAATTATCTTCAATTTTTTATTTTTTGTAAATTCATTAATTCATTATGTTTTTTGTTTACCTATGACAACTTTTTATCATAAACTCACTATGCATTAGTATGGAATTGTTAAACCGAATTACTTATTTTCCAGTGCAAACAACTCGTTACGCGAAGAACGCGCTCCGTTTGGCAAGTGTCCGTCTCACGCGGTTCACTGCAGTTGGCGGCCTTCCCGTCGACGCAGCGCTTCCGTTGCGTTTGGCTGCACTCGTGATATCTTATACCGTTGTCTTGTTGCAGTTTGCTTTGCTTTAAGATACTTAATATTTTTAAAGACATTGACTGTCTCGTGCTATTTTTGCCTACTTTCAACCGGTTTGCAAATTATTGGACGGCGGTGAAGAAAGAGGATCTTTGTTCTAAGGTACATAATATTATTATTGTCAAATTGTAATGACTTAGAATTATGGACCTGTAATATTACTTATTTAAATTTTAATAAACGTACTTGGAATTAGAATTTAATTTTTATTATCTGCTACGTTTTATAGGTTACTCTTTACATCTATCACTAGCTCAGTCAGTATTAGTTAAAAGTAAGAAATGTAAAAAAAAAAAACATAAAAAGTAAAAGGTTGGTACAATGTAAAAAGTAAAAAAAGTGAAAGATAAAAGGTAAAAAGTAAAAAATATAAAAGTAAAAAGATAACATGTGACACGCATCAGTTAACAGTGCTAACGATGTTATGATGTCGCCAAAAAGCATTCAGTGCTTTTTTTGGCAGCAGACTCACGAAATGTTTGTCTATAAGAGTTAGTAACTGTATATCTCATAGAAAGAAAACTGGAGTAGATAAAGTTATTAATGAGTGGGAACATGGACATAAAAAAAACTGGAAAATGGTTAATTGATACATTGATACAATACAGCTTGAAATTCCTTATCAATAATATTATTAAGCAAGTACTCATTAAGAATAGGAACACTCCTCGTGTTATTCATGTTGCTGCTAATGGCTTAATAATGTTGGTTATATCTTAAAATAGCTGCGATTAGATTGATCTGTGTGTACAAAAAAATTAAGCTAGGTACAGAACGTGAGCTCTCAGATTGCGATTCGGGTTTGAGTGAAAACTGAGAGGTTGTTATTTGTATCGAGTAAGAGCGAGCGAGACAGGTATAAAACGCGAATCGCATTGACACGCACGCACTTGTAGCGATTCACATGTTCACGTCATGTGCTCGCCATCATATAAACATATATCACCATCGTAAGACTCACATCATCATTATCATCATCAAGTTCCCAACACATTAGCATCATATTTCGCCATCTAATACTAAAAATCATCATTTAAAAGTTATATGCAATACAATTGCCTAATAGAGGTAACAGTATGAATGATTACGAAAACAAGTAAGAAAATTCTAACAACTAAGCATCCTACCATTTTTTTTATAGCAATATTTTATTCACAAAATTTGCCAATAAAAGAATTGAGCTTTATCTAGACTGAATAAGTATCAAAATTCCATATACAGCATTTAGTGGGAGGGGTCTTGGACGTGTCGAGTGTCCCGAGTGGGACGAGGCAGGCGAGCCTGTAAGAAAATTCTAACAACTAAGCATCCTACCATTTTTTTTATAGCAATATTTTATTCACAAAATTTGCCAATAAAAGAATTGAGCTTTATCTAGACTGAATAAGTATCAAAATTCCATATACAGCATTTAGTGGGAGGGGTCTTGGACGTGTCGAGTGTCCCGAGTGGGACGAGGCAGGCGAGCCTGATGAGTGAGATGGAGCAGTTGAGTGGGGCGAGACAGATGACGCTGTCGAGTGAGATGGAGCAGTCGAATAGAACGGGTCAGTCGAGTAGGTCGACAGCGGCGAATGACTAGAGTTTTGGGTATAAATAGGCAAGGGCTTAGTAGGATGGGATTCATTCTTTCTTGCAACTTCGAACGGGTAACATTGTGCTCTGGCATTAAGGTACTAAATATAATTCTAAGGGGAATTTCTGTTGGGATTTCGATTGTTTTTCTGAACTAATTATTTATCGAAATATCGGGATTTTGTTGTCTTATGGCTATCAAGCTTAATTACATGCCAGAAATAGTGTTTTGGTACATGGTTATCAAATGAAAGATATTTAACCTTGCGGCTGTTAAACGAATATCTTTCGGACTCTTCTAGTTTTATCCGAGTTAGGCAGCTCGGACACTAGCCATATACAAGTGCAGTGATCAGCCTACGAGTGTGGAGAGCTCTGTTTGGTGAATGCAAGGACCACACGTGATGGACTTGCGGGGTAATCCGCGCTTGCTGAAACCAGATGGTCCTCCAGGCTTGGTCTCATATATTCATATATTTATATATTTGTTTTAGCTACACATATTAGGGCGGGTTACTCTGTGCTTCCGGTGTTTCAGCCGCACAGGGGGGATCCATTTACACCGATTCTAGTCACAACCTCGGGCTAATCATCCGAATTTACTAATTTAGCTTAACTAGGTCCCATACACGTTTAAATATAAATATGAGGCCTAGGTCTCTAGTGTTCTTTGTATTAGCTAGGGAACAGGGTATAGTGATAGGTACACTTTAATAGGAACATTAGGATGGGGTTCTTTACCTACTGAGCAATCGGTCAATCGTCATTAACTAACATAACATTTATTCAAATTATTTTAACCTTGTCAGGTATAGTGAATGCAGAGGTTGAACTATTATTTTCTTAAGTGTTTATGACTCGGGAAGTTAGTAAGGGAAGAACAAAATCTTGTAATAGTTTGTAAAGAATGGAATAGATGGAATGGAATAGACGAACCTATTATTTAAGCTAACCAGATATCTAGAACCTTTATTTCGACATGAATATTTATAGAAACAATTAGTTAAACTTTACCGATCTTGGGTTAAGGTTTGGTAAATTAATATACACATGCTATAGCCTTAGTATCAGGATAGCATCACTAAAGCAAAGTCAAATCAGCTGACAGATGGCATTCACTCTTACAATGAACAGAGATAATTTTAAATATTGTTATAATTTTGACAAGGGAATTGTGGATTGTTGTGTAGCATGGAAAACAAAGCATCCCTATTGTTGGATTTGGTGTGTCTGAAGTGTAAATTGCTAAGAAAAGCCGGGACTTGTGGATAGCAATAATGAAAGCTATTCGTTCCCGTATTTACATCACAGACCTCAGAACTGAATTAATTTATATCACAGAGGCGTAGAAGCATTTCCTTATCAAAATGAGTCAATCGAGAGTTGAAAGATACTTCGAATGGACACAAAAGACTTCATGATTTCGAGGATGTACCACATTTATGAGTATGGTCAAACGAAAACCAAGTTCTAGAACTTATTAGAAGGGTTCTTACCTACTAAGGAAGAGTAGTGTACTAGAGATCTTATAAATACAATTATAACTACATTGTCATAGTCTTTGCAGCCATCACATATATTTAACTAGTTAAATAGGTAGGTAAAATTCTTAGAGTAGGCCTTGTGTAGTTAACTTTAAAGATGCCTGGGCAAAGAGCCTTCCTAAAAGATGGACCTCCTGACACCTTGCCGTAGTTAGGCATCATGTAAGGTTGCAGGGTGGTCCCACCGTGGTTTGTTCAGTTTAGAATAGGTGCGGAGTTCCCCATCCTCTAGCTGAACGCTTTAATTCGATTTGCTTCTCAGGAATAGATAGGTAAAGCGTTCAGTGACACTCTCCGCGCTCTTAGGGTGGTAGGGGGTTTTCTAACAAAAAAATATATAATTTTTTTTATATATACACCATAAGATACCTTCTTTATTATACTATGATCTAGTCTTTACTAGTTCGTAATTGTGATGACTATAACAGCTTACTACTTATTGTATAGGTCTAGAATCCACCTCAGATTGACCTACTATAGCTTATTTAAGGGATGTATACCATTTTTCCAGAATAAATTATAATAACAAAATTGTTTAATTTTGTCAAAAATGAAAACTTAAGATTAATTAAATTTATAATAGAATCTTATAGGTTCTGTAACTTCAATCTATTTATAGATTAGGAATGAAGTATAGTTTCATGTTGTACACAAGCACTTGACCACTAAACAATCTGGAGTAAGGACATGCAATTGCAAGAACTAAATTATCTTTCATCACAGAATCCTAATAAGATTTGGATTGATTCACATACTGATCTTTATTGTTACATAGAGTAATCTAATATATTCTAAAACTGACTTGTGGACTGGATGAGTTTTGTATTTCATATAAATAATATTTTATAAGAGTAGAATAGCCATACTGAATCATGGCATAGGAATTGTAGATATTTTTGAAGCTAGACTAAATAGGAAATATTAAGTTTATATTTTGAGAATAGATAACATTAAGTTAAGTTAGACATTTAATTAGTATAAGGAACCAAGGTAGCAGTAGGATAGAAGCTAGGGATTAATAAGCAACAGTTTACACATTTAGTTTAATTAACAAAAATATATAGTAATATCGGTTTGGAGGAACATAACAGCACACCACGGTTAAATATCTCTTAAAAGAATTTGAGTTGCTACATCAACGTAGGTTTCTACCAATCTAGACGTTCACAACGGTTATACCGATCACATTTTGGCCATTAATTATTAAGAAAAGTTCAAACTCAATTGTTATAAAGATCCTTTCATAAATGGTTTGTTTAGTTGTAGGTTGTGGTAGACTAGGAGCTGCTGTTAAGATATCCTTAGGTAATTGTAGTAGGGTTTTCTAGGGCTTCGTTGTAGGAGTAGAGTTAGTGAAGAGGGTGAAGCAGGCGAAGGACCAGGAGGTTTAGTTTAGTAGCTTCGTAGATACATTTCAGTTAGGACGCGTTCATAGGATTAAGTAGTGTAGGTAGCTCGTAGACATTACACACTTACTTCACGCACTGTACTTCAATTACTAAAAGACAATTTCATTAGTCAGTTTTACGATAAAAGTCATGTTGTCATAACAGAAAATGACATTAATAAAATTGGCTATGGCTGCACATTTGTTGCAATTAATATAATAGCTTCTACTTTATATTTTAACTTACTGATTATTTCAAATAAAAATGGCTGCAGTAAATATAATCAAATATTAGTTTGATGACGATTTACGTGAAAGCCGTTAAGCAATTAAAACCTTCAGCGACTATTAATAGACCTAAGGCTGCGTTTCCACCAGTGCGAGGATGCGTAGCGAGAGCGAGGGCTGTGTTTTTGTTAACCAATAGAATCAGCTGCACTAAGCGAGCTTGGGTTAATGAAGTTATTCCATTGGATAACAAAAACACATCCCTCGCTTCGCATCCTTGCACATCTCTGGTGGAAACGCAGCCTTACTCAGAGATTACCTATTTTTTATGAAAAAAAAAAAAATTAAAATATGTCTTGACAGAGCACCTACTACAATCAGCAGAAAATTTACTTGTCGACTAGGGAGTTCTTTTGCCACCTAACCAAGGATGTATACTTCTATTGCCTTACTCGCACGTGTTTTGATTTTAGCGAAGATTTCTGATTTTGACCCATCTGGGTTACGTCCTCGTCCTCGCGTCGAATTCCTCATTACTGAGGGTCGTGATTCCCCCGTAGCTGGGTCACTATGCTCCGGTCCGTGTTTCGCCACCTAGGTCTGTCCTTGGCTTCATGGAGTGCGTAGTGTAGCTTGGTGTCCAATGATGAGCGGATTTGGTCAGACCACCTCATCGGTGACTGGCCCCATGGACGTTTCCCATCGACCTTTCCAGTCACCATGAGTTGTCCCAAATTATTTCCTTCTTTCCTGGCAATATAGCCGAAAAATTCCATTACTCTTCTCAAGCACATATAGTGGACAGACGAGTTTCAATATGAAGTTCGCGAAGAATGGATTCGCCGATTCGATTCAACTGGATTCTGGGTTATGTATATGTTCAGATTTGCGTGTAGTGTAACTATCAAAATATCTTAGATTTAAAAAGAAGCAATGAAATGACGGCCTGAGTAGTTATGCCAGCCGTTATGCTGCGGGTAAGTAATATAAGATATAAGAACTTATGCTATAATATTCATATTATATACGCTCATATTGTATAAGCTTGTTTCGTATACCGTTCAAGGTGTATAACGAACGTTGGATATAACATCAAAATATCTATTTTTGTTAAGTATAACCTTATTTAAGTATAATATCTTTGTATATAACGATCATAACGTATAACGTTCATAATATCTCAGATTTATAATGTATATTACTCAATACATCTAACACCAAAATGCATAATGCTCGTATAGAATAACCGTCTGCACATCAATTGTGTACATACTTATGCTATAGTTCGCTGTAAAATTTTAATATAATTATGTACCTCCATGCAAGCAAGCATTTTAACGCTCCGCTCGCTTCGCTCACTCCGCTATCCATGGTCATAAAACAAACCTAACCTAACCTACAGTTTTCGGTTTTTGACCCATATTCCATTTTGTCGCAGTTCTTCCAAACGGTATACTCGTATTCGCCAGAATTTCATCTGCCATTATCATTGTGTACATACTTATGCAATAGTTCGCTGTTAAATTTTAATATACCTCCATGCAAGGAAGCATTTTGACGCTCCGCTCGCTTCGCTCGCTCCGCTATCCATGGTCATAAAACAAACCTAACCTAACCTACAGTTTTCGGTTTTTGACCCATATTCTATTTTATCACAGTTCTTCCAAACGGTATACTCTTACTTGCCAGAATTTCATCAGCCATTATTAATTGTGAACATACTATGCAATAGTTCGCTGTTAAATTTTAATGTAGGTACCTCCATGCAAGCAAGCATTTTGACGCTCCGCTCGCTTTGCTCGCTCCGCTATCCATGGTCATAAAACAAACCTAACCTAACCTACAGTTTTCGGTTTTTGACCCATGTTCCATTTTAGGGGCATAGGGGTAGCAGTTGTAACCTATTTAGTATATCATACGCTATTATATTTTCTAATCATTATACTAAAAGAAAGTATATACTATGATCGATATAGGTTATGTATGTTATATCAACTGAATTTAGAGTATTTGAGTGTTATATAAAAAAATATTCTACAACATGAGTATTATGCTAATTGACCGTTATTCCTAATAAAAATATTGATTTTGATGTTATAGCAAAAGTTCATTATATCTTGTGAACGTTATTAATATGAAATTATATATTATGTAGTTATATCTCATGGGACGCACCCTTATGCTGCATAGTTGTCCAAAGATATGGTTTTCAGTCAAAAACATTTCAAATGTCTTTACTAAACTTTGAAAACTGATATACCATTGTCAACAACATTACTTGATCGGAGTTAACGTATAGTGTAGTCTCCTTTACCAATTATGGATGCGGCCTTGAAACCAAGAGACAAAAGTGAGAATAAGAAGCTCATCGGCGACCCTGCCTTAGTTTCTGAAAAGCTGCAGAACCTCAAATACCGCAGGAGAGTCGCCTGTTTATCAGTTTTCTACAGGATACACTTGGCGAGTGTGCTCTAGGATTGCATGAACTTGATTCCACCTCTCCATTATGACATCACAATACTCGACGCGGACTTGGATTCCACCCTTATGTTTTCGATAAACCAGTGATTCGTACGAAACGCTTTGCGTCTACTTTTCTTATCAGGACAGCAAAACAGTGGAACTTTATTCCCTGAAAAATATAACTTGGATCTCTTCCAGTTGAGAGTGAACAAGCATTTTCTAGGAAAGCTGTAATCTAGGCCTTATTGTCACTTATCTAACATCAGTAGCAATTGAGGCCAAATGCTTAGCAATCACCAAAAAAAAATGCGCAACTGAGGATGGAAAAACATGGAGAATAAGCATTAAATTTAATTTGCTATTATAATCTCAAAAAAACAAAGAAGAAACAATTATTCGAAAAACTCGAAGATTCGCCTAGCTTGTTTATAAGAAGGCAAATTGTAGCAATACGACGGTATATGCCACTAGTCCGCTGAGCATGCGCAGTGGGTACACTCCGTCTATCTCAAATATCCCATAAGCTGACAGCTTCCGAAGCGATGCGCGGTTCACTCGCAGCACGTTCTTGCAGGTTCTGCGCATGTCTGAAAAACATAATGTTGTTGACGCAGGGGAGAAATGTAAAAGCAAGAAATATAAGTGTCTCGGCACCCAGTAAGTACGAGCTTATCCCATTTGGCGTCGACACACTAGGTTCGTGGGGCAGGGCTGCGCAAGGCGCTACGCAAACGCCTAAGGAGGGCAACGGGTGACCCTCGCGCAGGCATCTTTCTCGCGCAAAGAATTGCTATCGCAATACAGCGAAGGAATGCTGCCTGTGTGATGGGCACTAATAGTTTTAGCCACCTTTTAGTATGAAGTTTCTATGTTTGTTTAATGTTTTCTTGCAAATAACTAATTAAACTAACGTCGTATCATCTGTACACACACTCAGATATTGAGCGCCTTCCTCACCTTCGTCAAGAAAAAAGTGCCTCATATCAATAATCTGATAGTTTTTCTTGTGTACAATGAAATTTAGTCCAACTTTCAGTCAGTCTCATAATTTGTAAGACCAAATGCATCTGATCATCTCTAGTTATTTGCAAGTTCTAGATACTATATCATGTTCTTATCATTTTTAGGGTTCCGTAGTCAACTATAGGAACCCTTATAGTTTCGCCATGTCCGTCTGTCCGTCTGTCCGTCCGCGGCTTAGCTCCGTGATCATTAGTACTAGAAAGCTGGAATTTGGTATGAGTATGGGTATGTATCACGTCGACAAAACGGTACAATAAAAACTAAAAAAATAATTTTTTCGTGTACCTCTTGAACACCTAAAGTGGGGGTTAATTTCTTTTTCGTTTCAACAGTAGTGTGTGGGGTGTCGTTGAATAGGTCTTTTAAAAATAATAGGGGTCTCCGAACAATATTTTTTGATAAAGTCAGAAGTTTTGTAAATTTTCGCTCCGAAAATAAAAAAAATAGCGCCTCCTGCCTCTAACTTTTCAACCACGGGTCAAAAAAAAATGGAAAAAATTTGTGAAGATGAGGCCTATATGTACTTTCAATGAAAACTATATTGAACAAAATCAGTCGAGCCGTTTTTGAGTTATCGCAAAATTTCATAATTTTCTTAAAAGGACGTAAGTTGACTTCCAGAAGGTAATAAGTAATTACAGTTACTTTGGCGTTTACGACCTTTTTATAGAGCTTGAAATCTTTCTCGTAACTTAAGTCTATTGTGAAGGATGAGCAACTACGGAACCCTACACTGAGCGTGGCCCGACATGCTCTTGGCCGGTTTTTGCTTATAAGTTTCTCTACTACTAAAAATATTTTCTAGGTTTTTCAGTAAGTTCAAAAAGTATCCTATAACAATCTTTGGCTGTCCAGCTATTAATGTACAAAAAAATATGAGCGACAGATGACGCTAGACAGGAATGAAGCCGCTCGATTATATAAAACAAAAGACGATACTGAATCGCACTTTTAAGATTTTTCCTGAAATCATTACCCCTCTCCATGGAAAACTCAATTTTCAATACAAATCTAGAACTTTATAAAAGCCAAGACGAGCCCAAATGCAAAAGAATTCGTCTAGTCACTTGCAATTTATCAAATCTTTAACTACCGTTGCAATGATAAATTTTCAAAAATATATGTGGTATTGGTGACAACGTTGACGAACATAGTTTTTGTAAAATGGGATTCGGATTCTTTACGCCAAAAGAAAATCCTTTATTTTACTGAACTTCACAAAAAGAAGAGGCGAGTATTTGCTTTAGCTCATCGAAACTGGACTATTCATCAGTGGCGATCAATAATATGGAGCGATGAATCGAAATTTGAAGTGGCTGTTGGAGACGAATGGATAAAAGTTGTTCGCAATAACGGCGAAGCCTTTCATAAAGACTGCCTAGTGCGAAAAGTCAAGTTTCCTGCCTCTGTCATGATCTGGGGGTGTGTCGGTTGCATTTTATAGACGGCACTGTGAAGGCTCCCAAGTACCAAGAAATCTTAAGGACACGCTTATTACCTTCGATTCCCAGTTTACAACACGACAACACGTATGTTTTTCAACAAGATGGTTCTTCTTGCCATACTGCCAAGAGCACGACGGCTTGGTTACGTAACCACAATATTCCTACACTGCAGAATTGGCCACCCAGCATGCCAGATTTGTCTCCGATCGAGACGTTGTGGTGGAAGATGAAAAAGAAACGGCGTAAGGATCACGCCAAGTCGAAGGAAGATTTAAATAACAAGAAAAACGCAGTGTGGCATTCAATATCCTCTGCGGAATGTGCGGCGTTAGTTGACACCATGCCACAAAGAATAGAAGCCGTCATCAAGAGGAAAGGCGACACTACCCAGTGGTAGATGAATTATTTTGCACGGTGTCACTGGCAGACGAACTATTTTGCTTCGATAGCTTAGTTATATCGTCTTTTTACAAGAAACAATAGATAAAAATCACTATTTAAATATTTAACGGTGTTTGTTCATTGCCTTAATTATTTAATGAACTCGATATTTCTAGTCAAAAATTTGTTCATTATATTATAAGAACGTTAATAGACGAACTGTTTTGCACTTGGGCTCTTATGTATAAGCTAACCTGTAGTTTGATCACTGCATAAAACCTGGGCACAGGTGCCTTCGGCAACTTTCACAGTTTTATAGAAATTTTCACAAGCGATGCTCAAAGTTACCAATAGGATCAAGTGCTTCAAATTCCAACCAGCAGACAGCATTCTCATAAATATAGATTGAAACTGTGAAAAACGTCAAACTGTTGTTGAAAAGTGAAAGTATGAGAATTATAATTCAATTAATTGAAACATTGGAGTCAAGTCTCTTAAGCGAGCTAGGAAATAGCTCGCCTTAGAAACTTGACTCCAATTTAAAAAGAGCATTTTTAAAATTATTAATCCAAGTCGCCTTAAATGTTCGTCAGGTAAACCATATATTGCATGGCCCCTTTAAAAGTTGTCTAGATTATGTTCTGGTGTCTCATATTCAACTGAAAAATTAAATTGACCATTCAAATTCATGCAGCATTTTGTATGTCTTTACTTACAAAACTCTTTTTTCCATTAAATTTTCCAAGCTCAATAATCAATTCTAAATTAACTAAAATATGTATAAACGTCTGAAACCCGAAGTAGGCGATCTGCAAATAAATTTCTAGCTGTAACTTCTTTTACAGATACAAATAAATAAATAGCAGACAACTTCACACAAAGCGATCCAATCCCAAATTAGACTCAAGAATTTTATGTTATGGGTTCTAGTTACTAGACGACGATAAACATGTGGAATTGATGCTGGTAGAATATAAGGAGCTGGCTGATAGACGATTAATGCTAGTTTCAAAAGACTGCAATAAGGAATGTTTTTGATTTGACGTATGTCAGAGAGTATGAGACGATTTAATGATTTAACTGAGGACGGATCTTTTGTAAAAAAGATGTATATATTGTAAAAAAACGACGTGAAGACCAGCTAGTGCGTTTTTCCTGCCCCGTCCCCACATACATACTTATATAGATAAAATATATAGCCCATGACCCAAGCACAAACGTTCGAGTTTATCACATAATTATTTGCCCTAGCGGGGATTCGAACCTGGGACCGCCGGCTCAGTTGGAAGGAGCTGTACACACTGCGCCAACCGCGTCACAGATCTAACGCTCTTTGGATTTAATACGCGGCGACAATTTAACACGGCCTTTTGTAGACATATCACTCGGTAAACAAGAACTACACAACAAATATGTATAGCTCTCTCCTTTACACCTCGCAAAATGAACAGGGAAGATACAAAATAAGACTGAACTATCGTCATTGGAATTATTTGCTGTCATGTATAAAATTATGATTTAAACTTACCGCAAACTGATATACTTTGTGACACAAACGAAAAGCTCGGAGTATATCAATGTATGCATCAAACATAACTCTTCCGGATATGTCCTCGTTCCTTATTTCTTCTTCAGTCTTCATGTTTACCTTCTTACGTCCTTCCATGATACCATTCCAAGCTACCAACTCCTTTTTGATAAAAACAACAGTGCGGGTCGCATTGACCATGTGTAAGTCAAAAATCATCGTAGGTGCAGTCAATACAAAACTTGATAAGGCTCCACTAAATCCCAAGTTAACATCAACGAACGACAGCCAAAAAAACACGTAACAAAAGACAACCGAGAAAACGCTTAACCAATTTTCGATCTTGCTTGTGTATAGAAACGATTTTTTGTCAACTATGATGGAGTTGAGAAATTTTTGCATTTTAATGATTAGCTCAACTGTGTTTTCGCTTTGTAATGCATTAATGACATGGGTGATTATTGAAACAATACTGAAAAATAAAAGGTCAAAAAATAACAGAAATGTTATGACAGTTGTACTGAAATTGTCAAGAGTGTTAGAGTAACAGAAGAAACGATATATGTGACTGAGCACTAAAACGGTAGCTCCGATCACGGATTTGATATACTGCCAAATAGATGTTTTAGGAGTGATAAAATTGTTAATGATACTGTACTTAGACATCAAGTAAAGTGACTGGAATATGTCTAAGGGAAACAACATTGATTGAAGGTCTTTGTCTATGATGTTGTTAATCAAGCACTCCGAAGGGGTAATCCTATTTGTTTTCATTTTCCTGTTATCCACTTTGTGGCTTTTCTATTTCACTCACACCCAGCTTTAGAAACCTACTTCGACAGATAACTCGATAGTTATTTAATTTGTGCCACAAAAAAGAAAGTCAAAATGTTATTAGTATACGAGCTAATGAAATTGGTAACACCTACCAACATTTAATCTTTTACTTGATCAATATTTTAATTGTTATCGTTGACACTCAATGATAACATGTGTTGATGTTATGTAGAAATATACTTAGATAAATAAAAAAGTAATAAACCTAAGTGTAGAGGTCTTGGCGCAAAATCGAATTTTAATTATTTCGGGGTGCCACAAATTTTACATGGCTTTATAAAAGGCTAGTAGAATCTTCTGGGGGATCGAAGAGCTGGCAGCTTCTTTGCACAACACATTAAATAGCATTGTGATTGATTGGGGAAATGCTGCAAGCGTCTTCGGTACCATGCCGAGGAGGCACAGTTTTTCAGAGTATTTTAATCTATTGGGCTTTTTTTAATCTATAAGGCCTTAGTTCTGTAGTTTTATGTTTGATTATGTAAATGTTTTATTCATAAGTTAGTTAAGGTTTGTTTTTTATGTAAAAAAAGGTATTGTGTAAAATTGACAATATCTCATTTTTAATTTATCAAAATATTACATAATGATTAACTTAAAATAAAACTACTCCTTAAAATAAAACTAAACTAGAACACAATAAAGTTAAATTAAAACTAAGAATAGCCCCTGCGGTATAGTGCCGAAGACGCTGGCGGCAATTCCTCGCTGAACCGTCAAACTGATTCTTTGAACGAGGAAACCCCAGCTCTTTCAACCCCAACATCAATCAGAATCAGAGGCTTCTCTTCGAGATATCTTTGAAGAGAATTAATGCGCTGGGGCCCCAAGGAACTACGGTCTCAATGCCTAATTCTACATCGAATTGTTTAACTGAGCCTTATTCCCAGGAATGGTTTCTTAAAATATGCCAACAGCGAGTAGTATAAGTGACAGTTTTTAGAACGAGAAACGAATAGTTTACATGAGGGACCAATAGACAAAATGATCCTTGTCCACATTTTAAGTTTGAATCCAAGACTGTTTCTATTAGCATATAAGTGGTAGTGATGGTGGTCTGAATCTAATATCTAAGCCCATATAATATGAAAGGCGAATTAATAAGTGTACCTACGTTCCTCCAATATGACGATTGGTTTTTAAACCGAGATGCTGAACCCTAAATAATTAAAGTGTTGGGAAATAAAACTTCGCCAAAAGATTTTAGCCGAATCATTAGTAAACCTAATATACGACTGACTCGTACAAAACGCTTTGCGGCTACTTTACTTATCAGGGCAGCAAAACAGTAGAACTCTGTTCTTGCACGCATCTTCCCTGTAAAATATATTTTGGATCTCTTTCCGGTCGAGAAAATATGCATTTTGTAGACAAGCATGCCTATCTTAGGCCTTATTGTCACTGAACATCAGTAGCAATCAAGGGCAAATGCTTGACTATCACATACAAATATGCTACTGAGGATGGAAAACTCAGAAAGGAAAATAATCATTAAATTAAATTGCTAATTTTTATTAGAATCTAAAAATCGAAAACAGTTTTCTAGCCATTACTAAGTATCGTTTACTAAGTATCGTTTCACGAGAAAGCGTAAGTTTATTATAAAAGTAGGTACTTCACGCCACAGACAAGCTAAAGGCCAAAATGGCGGTCGGCGATTTTGTCCGTTCATGAAATTTCTATTTTCAAATAATAAAATTTAGCTTCGTAGCTCTCACAAAACTACAATAATTTTTTTTAGCTAGCAAGATCATTATTATATTACAAAAATGAGTCAACTAGCCTATTATTCGACAAGCTCGAATATTCGCCTAGCTTTTGAATTGTTTATAAGAAGGCGAATTGTAGCAATACGACGGTATAAGCCACTAGTCCGCTGAGCATGCGCAGTGGGTACACTCCATCTATCTCAAATATCCCATACGCTGACAGCTTCCGCAGCGCTGCGCGGTTCACTCGCAGCACGTTCTTGCAGGTTCTGCGCATGTCTGAAAAACATAATGTTCTGTATCACCTGTACACACAATCCGATAGTAAGCGCCTTCCTCACCTTCGTTTAGAAAAGTGTGCCTCATATCATCAACGCACCTAGCGGGCGCTGTCTCTGTGTGCCTCCCATGACACGCGCAGTCTACTTACGCGTTGGTTTCGGCTCCATGCACGCCTCCCAAAGGTCAGGGATACTACTGTCGCGTGAGCGGGTGTGACAACTATGATTCAATTTGAATCCGATAGTTTTTCTTTTGTGCAATGAAGACTAAATAAAGAAATAACATTCATTCGGTCTCATACAGTCAGACCAAATCAAACATGATGATAGCATCATGGCTCCGGTTGCATCTTATTATCTGTAGTCATCTGCAAGTTCTACATACTATATCATGTTGTTTAGATATTTTTAGTAAGCCTTATCATTTTTGCTGCTAAGTTTCTCTACTTAAAGTTCTTCGAGCAACCGGTGTAGTTCGCCGAGCCTCTAACACGTGAATTGCTTATTTCTTTTCTAGGCCTTTCACTACCCTTATATGTTCTAGCAGGTGTCCGAAATTGCGTTCGCGTATTCTTTTTATATATCGTAGATGGGTAAAAAGTATCCTAACTAACCATCTTTAGCTGTTCAGCTATCCCTGTACCAACAATGGTTAAAATTCTTTCTGCCGTTTCGGTATAATGAGCTGTCAAAAAAAATATGTCCGACAGATGGCGCCAGACAAGCATGGAGCCGCACAACCATATAAAAGAAAAGACTAATCACTATTAAGATTTGTCCTGAAATCATGACCCGTCTACATGGAAAACTCAATTTCCATTAAATATTTAGAATTTTATAAAAGTCTAGACGTATCTATGTATAAGCTAACCTGTCGTTTGATCACTGCACAAAACCTGGGCACAGGTACCTTCGGCAACTTTCACAATTTTATAGAAGTTTTCACGAGCGATGCTCAACGATACCAAAAGGATCAGGTTCTTCAAATTCCAACCAGCAAACAGCATTCTCATAAATGTAGATTGAAACTGCGAAAAACGTCAAACTGTTGTTTGAAAGTGAAAGTTTGAGAATTATAATTAAATTAAATTTATTAAAACATTGAGGTCACTCTAAATGCGAGCTAAGCAAGCCAATTTAAAATGAGAATTTTTTAAATTGTTAATCCAAGTTGCCCTAATTGTTTGTCAGGTAAAACAGAACATGACCCCTTTAAAAGGTATCAAAATTATGTTATGGTGTCTCACATTCAACTGAGAAATTAAATTAAATGGTCAATTCAGTTCATGCAGTAAAAACGGCATTTGGTATGTTTGTACTTACAGAACTCTCTCCTCCATTAAATTTTCCAAGCTCAATAATCACTTCTAAATTAACTAAAACATGTAGAAACGTCTGAAACCCGAAGTAGGCGACCTGCAAATATACTTCCAGCTGTAACTTCTTCTACAAATACAAATTAATAAATAGCAGACAACTTCACACAAAGCGATTTAATGCCAAATTATGCTAAAGAAGGCTTATGTTATGGGTACTGGACGACGAAATACTATATATACTTAAACACAAAGAAGAACGTTGACCCAAGCATAAGTATTCGAGTTTATCTCACAAATATTTGCCCTGGCGGGGATTCGTACCCGGGACTGCCAGCTCAGTAGGCAGTTGCACTACAAACTGCGCCTACCGCGTCACAAATGACAATTTCATACGATCTCATTGTAGAAATATCACTCGGTAAACAAGAACATTAACAAATACAGTTCTTCCCTTTACTGCTCGCAAATTGAACAGAAAAGATATTAAATAAGACTGACCCAGGTAGCACACATGATGTAAAAGAGCTTATACAATCCTTACACAGCTGAAATAAGTCATATAAGAGCTGTATAGCTGTGTGCTACGTGGGGAACCATTAGAGCTAACTATCATCATTGGAATCATTGGTTTTAAGATGTATTAAATTATGATTTATACTTACCGCAAACTGATATACTTTGTGACACAAACGAAAAGCTCTGAGTATATCAATGTATGCATCAAACATAACGCTTCCGGATATTTCCTCATTCCTTATTTCTTCTGTCTTCATGTTTACCTTCTTACGTCCTTCTAACATTCCATTCCAAGCAACCAATTCTTTTTTGATAAAAACAACAGTGCGGGTTGCATTGACAATGTGTAAGTCAAAAATCATAGAAGGTGCAGTCAATACAAAACTTGATAAGGCTCCACTAAATCCCCAAGGAATATCAATGAACGACAGCCAAAAAAACACGTGAAAAACGACAACCAAGAAAACGCTTAACCAATTTTCGATCTTGCTTTTGTACAAAAACGATTTTTTGTCAGTTATGATGAAATTAAGAAATGTTTGCATTTTAATGATTAGCTCAACTGTGTTTTCACTTTGTAACGCACTAATGACATGGGTGATTATCGAAATAATACTGAAAAATACAGTGGTGGCTTTTACTTCCCGTACTAGTTGAAAAACTGTATCACGGTGAAGTAAGATTCAACATCGTATCAAATTTAGTATAATTTAACCATCTTTTTATTTTTATTTTAACAGTGTATCCGCGTAGGTATAACATAATGTTTTGGGAGTATTAATCTAAGTATCAATGCAAGCAAAATATAAGCAAAATATGCAGATGAATCTTCGTATTGCATTTGTGTAATACAAAGTTGTTATTTATGGTTCATTATGGTATTGGTACAGGTATATGTGTATATTTGCATGGATGTGTATGTGTGTGTGTGTGTAAGTAGGTGTGTTTTTGTGTAAGTGCATTTGTGTGTGTATGAGTCTATGTTTATTGTGTAATGCCATCATTTCATAAGGTTTTCCGTGTCATCGTAATCAAGCGAACTGAGAAATTTGTCCAAACACTTTTTACATTGATAAGAACTTGGGTTACGGAGTTTAATATTTTTACTTAAACGATTATACAGAAAAGGTCCAAGATATTTTTGAAATTTACGAGACAATGCTAGCTTGAATGTAGGAACTGAATAGACTAGATCACGTCTACGTCGAGTTGCACAGTGGTAAGGTTGCTTTCTATGTTGAGCCAAAATTAAATATTTAATAAATAGTTGTCTTACCGTGAGAACTGACGTGTTTTATATAGGCTGTGTGTAGGGTACCTGAAGTTTTTAAAAGTCATAACCTTAAGTACCGCACGTTGGGCACGCTCTAGGGGTAGTAAAGTAGTCTTTGCGCAGCCTCCCCATGTTATAATGCAGTAAGTTATATGTGACTGAGCACTAAAACGGTTGCTCCGATAACGGATTTGATATACTCGTACTGCCACATAGATGTTTTAGGAGTGATAAAATTGTTAATGATACTGAACTTAGACATCAAGTAGAGTGACTGGAATATGTCTAAGGGAAACAACATTGATTGAAGGTCTTTGTCTATGATGTTATTAATCAAGCACTCCGAAGGGATGATCCTATTTGTTTTCATTTTTCTGTTATCCACTTTGTGGCTTTTCTATTTCACTTACACCCAGCGTCAGTGTACTCCGATAAATAACTTGATAATTATTTAATTTGTGCCCCAAAAAAATAATTCATAATGTTATTAGTTTGGAAAGTAATGAAATTGGTAACACTTACCTAACATCGATTGCTTCAAACATTAACAGCTTTTACTTGATTAGTTCTTTAATATTTATCATTGCATTTAATGACACGTGTTTGCGTTTTATACATGTTACAATATACAAAAATAAGATATACAATAAAATAAGATATAGCCAAACGCGTCGTTTTGACGACGCGTTTGGCTCGGTTTGTAGACACCTGCCTACTGAGTCGGCGGTCCCGGGTTCGAATCCCGGCCGGGGCAAATATTTGTGCAAATATATTTTGTTCTTGGGTTATGGATGTTATCTATATATGTATTTATATATTACGTATATCGTCGTCTAGTACCCATAGTACAAGCTTTGCTTAGTTTGGGACTAGGTCGATTTGTGTAATGTCCCTAAATATTTATTTATTATTTATTATTTATTTATAATAGTAATAAACTTAATAACTATAGGCCTTAAGTCCGTGGGATCCCAGCGTCCACAAACTATAGGCTACTAGAATCTACTGGGGATCAAGGAGCTGGAAGCTTCTTCGCACAATGCAATAAATAGCATTGTGATTGATTGAGAAAATGCTACGAGCCCCTTCGGGACCATGCTACGGAGGCACAGTTTTTCAGAGTATTTTAATCTATTTATTTTATTTGAGGCCTTATAAGATTAAAATCTTTCAATTATGTAAATGTTTTATTCTTCAGTTGTTTTAGGTTCGTTTATTATCTTAAAATTTTACAAACATATTGTGTCAAATTGTGAAGTTGAAAAATATTTAATGAATCAAATGTTACATTATGTTAAACATACTTAAAATAAAACGAATCCTTAAAATAAAACTAAATTAGACCACAATAAAGTTAAATTAAAACTAAGATTAATCTAAAAATAGCCCCTGCGGCATAGTGCGGAACATGCTGGCGGTAATTCCTCGCAGAATCGCCAAACTGATTCTTTGAACGAGAAAACTGTCAGCTTTGTGGTCACCATTAACATCAATCAAAATCAGAGGCTTCTCTTCGAGATATCATTGAAGAGGCTTAATGCGCTGGGGCCCCAAAGACCTACGGTCTCGATGCCTAATTCTACATCTAATTGTTTACGGTGGTATATGAGCCCTATTCCCAGGAATGGTTTCTTAAAATATGTATGTGCCAACAGCGAGACCAAATAAGCGACAGTTGTTTAGAACGAGAAACGATTAGTTTTCATGAGGGTCCAATAGACAAAATTATCCTAGACCACATTTTAAATTTGAATCCAAGACTTAGTAGTGATGGTGGTCTGAATCTTATATCTAAGCCCATATAATATGAAAGGCGAATTAATAAGTGACCACTATTTATAGTCTACGTTCTTCCAATATGAAGATTGGTTTTTAAACCGAGATGCTGAACCCTAAATAATTAAAGTGTTGGAAAATAAAACTTCGCCCTAATAAAAATATGAGTTAAAAAAGTTGCGAAAAGATTTTCGCTGAATCATTAATAAACCTAATATACCACTGACTCGTACAAAACGCTCTGCGTCTACTTTTCTTATCAGGGCAGCAAAATAGAAGAACACTGTTCTTACACACATCTTCCCTGTAAAATATAACTTGGATCTCTTTCCAGTCGAGACAATAGGCGTTTTCTAGGGAAGCATGCCTATCTTAGGCCTTATTGTCACTTAACATCAGTAGCAATCAAGGGCAAATGCTTGGCTATCACAAAACAAATATGCAACTGAGGATGGAAAAACTAAGAAAGGAAAGTAATCGTTAAATTAATTTGCTAATATTCATTAGAATCGAAAAATTGAAATAGTTATTTGTTATACAAGGGGGGAAAGTTGTATTTTACCCGCGAGTGTTTATTTGAAACACGAGCTAGCGAAAGGATCCTATGATAATTAACACAATGGAAGTTTTATTGCAAGAAAAACTTAACTTATAACAAAGAAATAGTAATAAAAATAATAATGTGTAGCAAAAAGTTATAAAACACATCTCTGCAAGTTGCAGTTTAGCTAGTGCTGCGAACTGGGAATGGCTGCTCCGTCGTCAAACCCCAACAGTTTCGCTGCAGGTTTGAATTTGTGACGTGTGCCTCGTATGCACATACTGGAGGCTCGAATTATAGCAGTGCATATCCTTGTTCTAAGCCAACCCAGTATCGTACTCAGCGATTTGTTCCAACGGTCCGAGAGGGCTTCGCCTAAGTGTTTGACGAAGGAGGCCATCTGTGGTGTGAATATGCCATCGACAGAGGTCACGAGGGGGGTGAAAGTAGCATGTTTCACTTCGCAGGCAGCAGAGTATTTTCTTTGTTTTTCAGTCTCAGCAGATTTTAGGACAGAAGTGACATGACGTGCAATGTAAGAGGGAGCGTCGGTGTCTACGACACGGATATCGAATAACGCCTCTCTCTGTGCATTCCATACGCCACGGCAGGATAAGTCACCGCGTAATCCAAGGTCACCTTCTGTGATTATAGGTTCTATTGTGATGTTGCCCCATGCTTGGTGACATAGTTCAGCAAATAGGTCTCGTATTTCGTTGTGCCGTCTTGAAATTAGCCCGCCAGTCTTGCAACAGAGAGCATGGTCGATATTAAAATGGCTGTTGCCGCATCCGTCACAAGAGGGTGGCATTGAGTTTGGGGTTCTGTAATAGCGTATTGCCAGGGCATCTCTGAATTCATGAGGAGACAAGTCGAAGTTATCTTTCTTTGTTGGTATAGCAGATAGCCAGGTGGAAGACTTTGTTTTCATTTTCGATGCGATTGATCTTTCTATAGCTCGTCGTTTGTTAGGGGATAGTTTGGCCAATATAGTGTCTAAAAGTTCGTTGTCACGAGCATCTTTTATTGTTCGGCTCTCTTTGCGTGCGTCAATCAGGGATTTATTGTGTTGGGCTAGGTCTACATGTTGTGTCCTGATCAAAGCCGATGAGAGGATTAAACAGCCTTTTTTGGAAGAATTGTAGCTCAAATTATTCTCGGTAGACGGATTAGATATTGCCAAACCACCTTTATGTACAGGAAGGGAAAACAGATCGGCTTCGTCGGGTGTGATTTCACTGCCCATCAGAGTTGGCATGAAATCGGTCCGTAATGCATGTGTCAGTGGTTCAAAGAGTACGTTGGAATCGGCGATTACACGTTGTAGGAATGACCATTTGAATTGGGCAGCTTTAGTGAGTGCTGTGTAAGCTGCTTGGGGAGAATCTTTACAGATATGTGTCAGTTTCTCGATTATTGAAATAAATAGCTTTACTTGGTTTCTTATAAAGTCTTCTTTTTCTTTGCCTATGTAACTGCCAAGGAAGGGTGAACCTACGGTGATGGTAATGTTAGTTCCTTTAAAAATCTGTTGTGCTTTATTTTTGTCCGTTTCAGATACGATAAGGATTGTCTTTTTAGGTTGAGGGAAGTATCCATATGCCGGTCCTGTGTTGCAGATCTGTTCCCACCATTTACGAAGGCTTTTGAAGTTTCCCTGGGCCGATGAGTCATCCGCATACCATGCCTGGAGTGTATTCTGTTCTTTTTTTTGTTTGTTGATTATGGGTAATGTTGCAAGAGCATATAGTGGCATAGCAAGTGGATCGCCTTGGGTTACGCCTTCTTTGCTATACAATCTTGTGTCTGAGTTTCGAATAACAAGCTCTGCGTGGCCATTATATGTGTTGTACAGGAAACGGGCACAATGTGGCCAATATATTCTGGCATGCCACAGAGCAAGCTGCCTATTTACACTGTTGAATGCGTTATTAGCATCAACGAGGAGCATTCCCCATTCGGAATCTGGTTGACATTTCTCTTCGAAAGTGTCATTCATTGCATGTATGGCTCCTTCGATCCCGCTGTTGATGCCGCTGCATAGTTGCCATTGTCCACAGGCTTCGGTAACTTCAGAACCGGTTGCTAAGATCATACATTTGGAGAGGATTCTTCGTAGACATTCCCCAATTCCGATGGGTCTCACGCCTGGGCATTTATCTAGAGCTACTAGACGGCTCGACATAAGAGCTTGTATTTGTATCCAGGGAACGTATTCGTTATTCAATTTCATAGTGAGTTGGGCTATGGCATTTCTTAGGTGCAGGCTCGCCTCGCCGAAACGTAAGAGGAAATCCTTCCAGTTTTCAGAGGTTGAACCAGTTGGACCCCCACCGCCATGTAGTTTTCTTGCAATTTGCTCGACGTGGTTACATGTTATGTCCACTTCCAATAATGGTGGCATTTCGGGGAAATCCTCAGGCAAGACAAATAAGTTAGGGTTGGCGTTTGCCGGGGGTGGATGTTTTTCTCTTAGTACGTCGCTGACGGTTTTACCGGTACAATCAATTTCGTCGTTAGTATTCAGGACTTTGCTTGTATCTTTGGTTAACAGCCAACTTAGGGCCTCACTGACTTTGCCACGTTGGATTAGTCGAGTGAATGTTTGTGTTGCTACGTCATTATTGTTGTATTTTCGACTGTACGTATTTTGAAGGGTCTTGTCGGATTTTATCGATTCTGAGATTAAAATATCAAACTGCTCGTCGGCCCACAGTTTAAGGCGGCGATCAAGTAATCTGCTAATATCTTTAGCTTGTTTAATGTTTTTGTCCCTTTGTAGCATTACGGCTGTGTAAATTAGTAATCGTTCTGAAGGATAATTCAGCTTGGTTAGGTGTTCTATTTCGTCAGCAAGTGTATGAACGAATTTTCTACTAGCTGTGCCAAAAGGGAGATCGTAAAGTTTTCCATGGAGTGAGCATATGTCGTTCCATCTTTTTTGCCATATACCTGTCTTCGGTCCTGTGTTATTGAGATAGGGCGATCCATATACTTCTTCTAGTGGTGATGCAAAATGCGAGTGATGAGTGGAAGCTTGTTGTGAAGAGGACTGCTCGCCGTGGGCAGCACGTATGTGACGCTGCAGGCCATTTCTTTTAAAGGTCTTTGAACAGGTGGGACAGGTTTCTTGATTGCTTGTATTGACTGCAGTCGTATTCATTTCTTCAAAACACAATTTTGTTGAGAGCAATTAGCATGTTGACATAAGGTATGAATGTTGATAATTTTGTTTTACGGCAATTTTGAATCAATTAAACACTCACTATATAATTTAGATATTCTGGTATATTTTAAGAGTATGTTAGTGTTGCGTATTGCAGAGATGTGAATTATTTGAAAGAAATTTGTTTGGATTTTCAAAACAACGGGTGACGTTGACATTGACAGAATTATTTAATGATTGACCACGAGCGAAGCGAGTGGTTCAAAATAGAATCCTGAGCGTAGCGAGTGTTTCAATACACGAGACGTAAAATAACTTTTCGCCCGTGTATAACACAAAACTTTTCACCTCACTACAGCGAGGAAAAAAGAATAAGGGTTTGTACTATATCTTTAAAATATCTGCAATAATCAACCAATTTGACATTTATTAAAACTAAGGTCTAATAAGCTTTCACGTAGGTATTTTAAACGGGATTTTTCAGAAAATAAGCTCATGTCAATTTTTTACTTTAGCTGCGTTGAAACGTCAAAACTCTTTCTCCACATGTGGATAAAAAGCGATTTTCTCAATAGATATCGAACAAACAAACTGGGCTTTCCGAGCTAGTGAGGTGAAAACAGTTTTCTAGCCTTTAGTTTACTAAGTATCGTCATGTATCGTTTCACGAGAAAGCGTAAGTTTGTTATAAAAGTAGGCACGTCACGCCACAGACAAGCTAAAGGCAAAAATGGCGGGCGGCGATAATGTCCGTTAATGAAATTTTCTATTTTTAAATAATACAATTTAGCATCCTAGCTCTCACAAAAATACAATACTTTTTTTTGAGCTAGCAAGATCATTATATTTCAAAAATTAGTCAACTAGCCTATTATTCGACAAGCTCGAAGATTCGCCTAGCTTTTGAATTGTTTATAAGAAGGCGAATTGTAGCAATACGACGGTATAAGCCACTAGTCCGCTGAGCATGCGCAGTGGGTACACTCCGTCTATCTCAAATATCCCATACGCTGACAGCTTCCGAAGCGATGCGCGGTTCACTCGCAGCACGTTCTTGCAGGTTCTGCGCATGTCTGAAAAACATAATGTTCTGTATCACCTGTACACACAATCCGATAGTAAGCGCCTTCCTCACCTTCGTTTAGAAAAGTGTGCCTCATATCATTAACGCACCTAGCGGGCGCTGTCTCTGTGTGCCTCCCATGACACGGGCACTCTACCTACGCGTTGGTTTCGGCTCCATGCACGCCTCCCAAAGGTCAGGGATACTATTGTCGCGTGAGCGGGTGCGACAACTATGATTCAATTTGAATCCGATAGTTTTCTTTTGTGCAATGAATACTAAATATAGAAATAACATTCAGTCGGTCTCATACTAGTCAGACCAAATCAAACATGACGATAGCATTATGACTGGTTGCATCTTATTATCTGTAGTAATCTGCAAGTTCTACATACTATATCATGTTGTTTAGATATATTATATTTAGTAAGCATTATCATTTTTGCTTATAAGATTCTCTACTTAGAGTAACCAGTGTAGGTCCCCGAGCCTCTAAAACTTGAATTCATATGACAGGTGTCTGTAGCTGCGTACACGTATTCTTTTTCTTTGTCGTAGATGGGTACAAAAGTATCCTAACTAACCATCTTTGGCTGTCCAGCTATCCATGTGCCAACAATGGTTAAAACTCTTTTAGCCGTTTCGGCATAATGAGCTGACAAAAAATATGACCGACAGATGGCACCAGACAGGCATGGAGCCGCGCGACAATATAAAATAAAAGACGATACTGCATCGCACTAATAAGATTTTTTCCTGAAATTACGTCCCCTCTCCATGGATATCTCAATTTTCAATAAAAATCTAGAATTTTATAAAAGTTTAGGCGTAATTATGTATAAGCTAACCTGTTGTTTGTTCACTGCATAAAACCTGGGCACAGGTGCCTTCGGCAACTTTAACAATTTTATAGAAACTTTCACAAGCAATGCTCAACGATACTAAAAGGATCAAGTTCTTCAAATTCCAACCAGCAGACAGCATTTTCATGAATATGGATTGAAACTGCGAAAAACATCAAACTGTTGTTTAAAAGTAAAAGTTTGAGAATTATAATTAAAAATTTATTAAAACATTGGGGTCAAGTCTCTTATGCAAGCTAAGCAAGCCAATTTAAAATGAGGATTTTTTAAATTCTTAATCCAAGTTGCCCTAAATGTTTGTCAGGTAAAACAGAACATGACCCCTTTAAAAGGTATCAAGATTATGTTATGGTGTCTAACATTCAACTGAGAATTTAAATTAATTTGTCAATTCAGTTCATGCAGTAAAACAGCATTTGGTATGTTTGTACTTACAAAACTCTGTCCTCCATTCAATTTTCCAAGCTCAATAATCACTTCTAAATTAACTAAAATATGTATAAACGTCTGAAACCCGAAGTAGGTGACCTGCAAATAAACTTCCAGCTGTAACTTCTTCTACAAATACAAATAAATAAATATCAGACAACTTCACACAAAGCGATCTAATCCCAAATTAGCTCAAGAAGTCTTATGTGATGATACTCGACGACCATATACATACTGATATAGATAAATATAATACTTAAACACATAAAACAACCATAACCTAAGCACAAGTATTCAAGTTCATCTCACAAATATTTGCTCTGGTGGGGATTCAAACTAGGCACTACAAACTGCGCCTACCACGTCACAGATTCATGGCTCTTTGGATCTCATTGTAGACATATCATTCGGTAAACAAGAACACAACAAATACAACTCTTCCCTTTACCCTCGCAAATTGAACACAAAAGATATTAAATAAAACTGACCCAGGTAGCATACATGATGTATAAGAGCTTATACAGCCCTTATACAGTTGAAATAAGTCATATAAGAGCTGTATAGCTGTGTGCTACATGGGCAACCATTAGAGCTAACTATCATCATTGGAATCAATGGTTTTAGATGTATTAAATAATGATTTAAACTTACCGCAAACTGATATACTTTGTGACACAAACGAAAAGCTCTGAGTATATCAATGTATGCATCAAACATAACGCTTCCGGATATTTCCTCATTCCTTATTTCTTCTGTCTTCATGTTTACCTTCTTACGTCCTTCTAAGATACCATTCCAAGCAACCAATTCTTTTTTGATGAAAACAACAGTGCGGGTTGCATTGACAATGTGTAAGTCAAAAATCATAGCAGGTGCAGTCAATACAAAACTTGATAAGGCTCCACTAAATCCCCAATGAACGTCAACGAACGACAGCCAAAACAACACGTGAAAAAAGACAACCAAGAAAACGCTTAACCAATTTTCGATCTTGCTTTTGTACAAAAACGATTTTTTGTCAATTATGATGGAGTTAAGAAATTTTTGAATTCTTATGATTAGCTCAACTGTGTTTTCGCTTTGTAATGCACTCATGAAATGGGTGATTATCGAAATAATACTGAAAAATACAAGGTCAAAATACATCAGAAATGTTATGACAGTTGTTCTGAAATTATCGAGAGTGTTATAGTAATAGAAGAAACGATATATGTGACTGAGCACTAAAACGGTAGCTCCGATCATGGATTTGATATACTGCCACATAGATGTTTTAGGAGTGATAAAATTGTTAATGATACTGTACTTAGAGATTAAGTAGAGAGACTGGAATATGCCTAAGGGAAACAACATTGATTGAAGGTCTTTGTCTATGATGTTGTTTATCAAGCACTCCGAAGGGATGATCCTATTTCTTTTCATTTTTCTGTTATCCACTTTGTGGCTTTTCTATTTCACTTACACCCAGCTTCAGCGTACTCCGATAAATACCCCGATAATTATTTAATTTGTGCCACAAAAAAGCAAGTCATAATGTTATTAGTTTGGAAACTAATGAAATTGGTAACACTTACCTAACATCGATTGCTTCAAACATTAACAGCTTTTACTTGATTAGTTCTTTAATATTTACCGTTACATTTAATGACACGTGTTTCCGTTTTATACATGTTACAATATACAAAAATAAAATATAATAGTAATAAACTAAAGACCTTAAGTCCGTGGGGTCCCAGCGTCCACAAACTAAATAAGGCTACTAGAATCTACTGGGGATCAAGTAGCTGGAAGCTTCTTCGCACAATGCAATAAATAGCATTGTGATTGATTGAGAAAATGCTACCAGCCTCTTCGGGACCATGCCACGGAGGTACAGTTTTTCAGAGTATTTTAATCTATTTAATTTATTTGAGGCCTTAGTTTTATCTTTTATTATGTAAATGTTTATGTATTTTATTCTTTTGTTGTTTTAGGTTCGTTTACTATCTTTAAATTTTACAAAGATATTGTGTCAAATTGTGACAATCGAATAAATATTTAATGAATGAAATGTTACATAACGTACCCGGGGGATACAGTATGCGGTTCTTCAAGAGGTGAGTAAATAGGTCCTTAAAGGGTCGGCAACGCGCATGTCTGCCGTGCTACGGTAAAAGGCGACCTTTTGACATTTTGCCGAAATTGAGTTATTAATACCACCATAATGAGAAAAAAAAGCTGCGTCGACCTATTTTTTCCGTTTTTCGATAAGAGGCTTCGTTTTCAAGTTACAAGCAAGGTAAAAAAACGCATATGTCATTAACTTGACAATATAACTAGCTTAAAAGGCGGCAATTTACCGATACTAGTCTAAAAAAACGAACAGTCGCCTTTTTTAGACGATTTCTAAGATAAAAACACGTATAACACATTTTACTGCCTTTAAATTAAATATCTTCTTCAAAAAAGATACGGCTCATCAAAACCTATAACACCGTATCCTTTATTTTTAGCCTAAAATACCGAATCTATACTTTTCACGTGTTTTTAGATTAAAAACCGATCAATTTTATTGTAACATATTATCAATCTAAAAAAGCGTGTTTAGGATATTCGTACTTTATATGTAGTATTTCAACCGTGGCTATAGAAAAATATTGCAGAAATAGCCGTAAGTACTGCGTGCTAGTGTAAAAACCCGTATATGCCCCAACATCCGACATACGGTACTTGGCTCGCAACTCGTACATGAAGCCCACAGCGAGCGCGCCGGCGCGGGGGCAAGTGTGCGCGGGAGGCACGGTTGTCGACGCCGGCAGCCAGCGCGCCAACATTCAAATTACAAGTAGAATAAGAAAAAAATGTTGATTGTCAGTTTTCTTTGTTTTTTGCTTGTATTCAATACAGTTATTACCTTACAACGCATAAATTATCAGTTAGAGTAAAGTTAAGGCAGTAAAATTCCGCCACAAACAAGGTTGGACAAAAACAGATTCGGACTTTTAACTTAGTATCGGACAAGATTTTTTACCATACGTATATAATTAACTATACCTTCTAACTTTAAGTAACTTCTGTTTTTGATGTCATTTATACGCACAATAGTTAGCAAAGGTGGGCAATTTTAGAGTTTCTTTGTTTTTTTTATGGATAACAATGCCAAATACAAGATTTGCGAAGATAACGCACACTGTCCCAAAACAAACCGTAATTTCGGAATAGTGCAGATCAGAATGTCTTTATTAATTTAAATTACGAATGGTTTTCTATAAATTAAAAAGACTAAGCTTGTGCTTCAGTTTTTTTCTTTCCCTACATCTGCCGGACTGACATTCAACAGTTTTTAATATAAATACCTTTATTTTATTCCTAGGTACAGCAATACAAAATATTTTATAACTCATGGCTTTTATAACTTACAATTTATAGTTTTTTTTTATTTAAAGTTAAATTACATAATAATTTGTATTATATTTATATTGTTCCGCTTAGTTTTAATTTGACGTGACATCATTTCTATCTTCTGTTATTAAAATTACCTACTTTTCTGCATCTTGGTCGCAAATGTTCCCATTAATGTAGTAAAATGAGATAGCAAAATCCTTCGTTATAACACAATACAAATTATATCCGCGTCACGTCATAGCATCCGGGAAGTAAAACTACATAAAACACGATTGAGTAAAAACCATACACAAATGAGGGTCTTATAAGTTACCTGGTTGTACGTTATTGTACGGGTTTTTACTATTTATTTCATAAAAAAAATTCACTATACACACAGCCAATTGTCCATAGTCACGCTATCAAAAATTAAGATAAAAAAATAAACACTTGTATTGTTCTCTGCGTCTAGTTCTTGCGAGAAAGTGAACGAGTATAATCAAATGTAAAAATATTATAATATTGTGTCCAAATCAAATCAAATCTATTTTTTACTTTACCATCTTCGCCGCCTGATAAATATTTTGTAGAGTACTTTTATCTCACGAGCGCGGTCGAGCCATGTTTGTGTGAGTAGATGTACATGCACATTGGCTCTGTGTGGGTGAGCTCGGGAGCGAACAGTTCCGGCTCACCCACACAGAGCCAATGTGCATGTACATTACTCACACAAACATGGCTCACCCGCGCTCGTGAGATAAAAGTACTGTAACAAATAAATTATTTCTACAATTGTTGTACGTTTAAAAATTTCATATTTAACCAAAGTAAATGTTAAATAAATGGTTTCATTATCATTGCCACATATTATTAAACTTGACCGAGTAATCGCAACTCTTTAAATAAATTAAGGCTAGAAATGAAACTTGATGATATAAATTTTCATACCCAAATTGAATATTACTTCGTCGCATATTTGGAGAAAAGCAGTAAGCACTATGCTTATACATACCTCATACTCATCCACGAAATGATTTTTCGAGCCTCTGAACTCTGCAGTAATATACTATTTCTCCAACTTGCTTGGAAATGTTCCCATTAATGTAGTTAAACTGGACCGCGAAATCGTTCGTTATATTTAGAAGGCGTTAATGAAAATTAAAAAAAATATATATTATTGGCCTTAGCCGGGAAATCAATATTATTTAAATAAGACGATTAAGTAAAAAACACTCCTTCCGTTTATAACGTCTCATACAAATGAGGGTAATCTTAATTTGGCCGGTTACTGCATTTTTACCTTTAATTTTTTCAAAGACTTTGATAATTAACCATACAGCCAATTGTCCACTAAATTTAAAAAATAAAAACTTATAAACTTTTTAATTGTTCTCTGCGTTTAATTCTTGCACTGAACATTTTTTTGCTCTGCTACTGTCAATGTATTTGAAATGTCGACAAATTTCGATTAACGGACAAACAATTTAAATAATAATCTTATATGCGGTTAATTTATTTTCATGATTCTTAGTTATTTATTAGAGATTTCTCACGAAAGTTTTAATTTTAATAATATGATGATATTTAATTGGTGAGTTGAAAATTAATAAGTGTACCAAACGTAAACAAATAAAAAATAAAACAGAAATGATTGTGTCCAAATCAATATAAAAGTTATTATGAACTTATGATCTTCTCCGAATGATAAATATGGTATGGTTTCTAAAAAAAAAACAGTGTGTTTAGAAATTGTTAATTTAACTAAAATTTATAATTACCTATGTGCATATTTTTTGTTATTGTGTTTTCATATATATTTAATTCTTATTCATATATTTTGTTTTAAATCAAACATATGATTCGGACCCGAAATTTTATTCCTATTCCTAAAAAAAATAAGTACCTACCGAATGAACTTCATGGTACTGATATATTAAATTAAAATGTAGATTGGTGATTATTTCCAAGCATATTTGGAGAAAAGCACTATACAAGCCTCGGCGGGAATGTCAGTTCGCAGATTCGTATTATTGAAGGACTCGGCTACGCCTCGTCCTTCAAAATCATACTCATCTACGAACTGACTGTTCCCGGCCTCGGCAGTAATATACTATAACTGAATACAAAGATGCGAGTATAATAGTGATAATTATTGAGACGCTAAGTACTTCGTTTTGTTACCTCTTCTCCCATAGGTACTAACTTATAATACCGTATACGGCATATTTTTGGTAACGATACGTCATTTTATTTTAGCACACGAAACAGTTTTAATGACAAAATAAAAATTATGACTAATTTACCTAACTAAAAGACCGTATTAGCACGATGTGGTCTTATTACTTTGACTGTTGATACGTCATTACACCTTAAAGCAAAGTTATAAGACCGTATATACCATATTCCGCATTTAAGCTTAGTTTATCATATTTTTAACAGAAAATACTAAATTAAAGAACCGTATAGTGCGTTTATACCGCCTTTTAGCTAGTTTTATATTTTATTTTATATTTTTACTGCTAAACTAAAAATGTTTTTTGGGTCTATAAAAAAAACTGATTCACTTAAAAAAATAATAATACCATAAAAAATAAGTCCCAACACGCTGCTATGAAACGCAGAAAAACATAGTCGAATATGTTTCACCAGTTTCTAGAAATTGAATTTTGAATTTTATTTGACGTTTTTTGCGATTATCTCGAAAGTGACTTTTGTCAAAAGGTCGCCTTTTACCGTAGCACGGCAGATGTGATGCTCCTGGCGTTGCAAGCGTTCATAGGCGGCGGTAACTGCTTAACATCAGGCGGGCCGCATGCTTGTTTACCTGTATCAAGGTAAGAGAGTACCCCTACTTATAGGTTGCGATGCCAACGCGCACAACGAAGTGTGGGGAAGCACCGACACCAATGGCAGGGGAGAATCACTACTAGAGTTCATAGTAAGTAAAGACCTGGACATACTGAACGAGGGGGACACCGCCACGTTCGTAACAAGGGTAAGGAAGGAGGTATTAGATATAACAATAGCCATGGGAGGAATTACCGAAAGGATAAAAGGATGGAGAGTCGACAGGGAGGACAGTATGTCGGACCACCGGAGAATACTCTATAGTATAGATTACCAAATGGAGAAGATGAGGATAAGAAACCCACGAAAAACAGACTGGGCCATATATGAAGAAGAATTGAAAGCCAACGCGCCAAAACCAAGGAGATGTAAGGACATCGAGGAGTTGGAAGAGGCTGCATTAGGACTCGAGCGAAGCATTATGGAGGCATTCCACACGGCATGCCCTGAGAAAACAGTTCAGACTGGTAGAGGACAACCATGGTGGAACAAGGAGCTCCAAAAGCAAAGGAAGAAAACACGCAGGGCGATGAGACAAGCCATAAAAAGGAATGACACTCAGAGCTGGGACATGTACAGAGCAACTCGGAATGCTTATGGCAGGCTGAGGGAGAAATGTGGCCGGGAGGGCTGGAGACGATACACAGAGGAGATAAATAACTACTCGGAGGGGGCAAGGGTGGTGAAACTATTAGCAGGCGATAAGGCATGCCAGCTGGGAAGTCTGAAGGCAGGCGATGGTTTGATCACGGACCCGGGAGAGGTTTTGGAGGCGATGCTGACGGCGCACTTCCCAGACTGTGAAGACGCCAGGGGAGAGGAAGAGGAGCTGTCAGGCTATGATGAACCGGACTGGAAGACAGCCGAGGAAGTAGTAGTGGAGGAGAGACTGACCTGGGCAGTCAAATCCTTCGCTCCTTTTAAGGCCGCGGGCCCAGACGGCGTAATTCCAGGACTACTCCAGAGGGGTTACGAACTGATAAAAGAGCATCTGACGGAAATATTCAAAGGCAGTATTGCCCTAGGGCATATTCCGGAAGCATGGAGAAAAGTTCGTGCCGTCTTTCTACCAAAACCAGGGAAAAAGACGTACCAAGAGGCGAAGTCATTCAGAAGTATAAGCCTATCATCCTTCGTACTGAAAACACTGGAGAAGGTGATAGACGGTTTCGTAAGAACACAAATAGGAAATAGTGGGAAGCCGCTACATGGAAACCAACACGCCTATATGGCGGGAAAATCCACGGAAACGGCTCTACACAATCTGACAGTAAGAATCGAGAGATCACTGGAAGCAAAACACTACGCACTGGGATGCTTCTTCGACGTGGAGGGAGCTTTTGACAAGGCAACCTTTGAAGCGGTGGAAGAAAGTCTAAAGAGAGATGGCATAAATCCTACCATCGGGACCTGGATAAGTAAAATGCTAAGAGGAAGGGCTGTAATGGCGAAACTCGGAGGAGAAGTGAGACAAATAAGACCGAAAAGGGGCTTTCCGCAAGGAGGATGTTTATCACCATTGATGTGGTGCTTACTTCTAGACTCCCTAATCGAGAGGACAAATAAAGGAGGCCTATACGTGCAAGCGTACTCGGACGATGGAGTCATACTGGTGCGAGGAGTGGCACTAGATGTGGTCAGAGACATAATGAGAAGAGGAGTGATGGAAATATTAGTATGGTGTAGGGATAGAGGACTGGATCTAAACCCTGATAAAACAAAACTGATGTTATTTACCAATAAGAGGAAAATAGAGAAAATGAAGCCTATCAGCATTCAAGGCAAAGAACTGGAGGTAGTCAAGGAGCTCAAATATCTGGGAGTGACGTTAGACAGTACTCTCAGATTCAAGACACACATAAGAGAACAGTCTGCAAAGGCCATAAGAACGCTCTACCAGTGTAAGAGGGCGGTCGGAAGAAAATGGGGCCTGAAACCAGCTATGATACACTGGATTTACAAGGCGGTGGTACTACCGAGAGTACTATACGGTGCCATAGTATGGTGGCATAAGGCCAACATCAAAGAATACCACAAAGAACTATCAAAAGTACAAAGGCTGGCATGTCTTATGATCACGGGGGCAATGAGAACAACGCCCACGCAGGCGATGGAGATCATGCTCGGTCTCAAGTCACTTAAAATAGAAGCGGAAAAGAAGGCCATGGAACAATGGTACAGAATGAAAGCATGCAAGGAATGGAGAGGAAGCGTGGTGGACAAGGGACACGCACTTATTCAGAGGGAAGCAGGCTCGAAGATGGGGATGCTTACCCAAAACAACGACCTCATAAAGAGACAGGAGATGTTCGATAAGAAATATAGGATACACATAGGAGAAAGGGACAACTGGAAAATAGAGGTGGAACACCCCGTGACTATCTGCTTTACGGATGGTTCTCGGCGGGAATCCACGAAACTAGCAGGAGCCGGCATAGTGATACCAAAGCTGGATAAGAAGGTACACATACCTCTGGGGAGGTACGCTAGCGTATTTCAGGCAGAGGTATGCGGCATAATGAGATGTGCACAAATAATAGATGAATGTTCACAGGAAGTGGGATCTGTCGTTATATACACAGACAGCCAGGCGGCACTAAAAGCGTTAGACAAACAGATGGTAAGCTCGTCCTTGGTAAAGGAATGCAGAGAAGCCCTGAACAAACTTGGAGAACACACGAGGACTACGGTAGCATGGGTACCGGGACATCAGGGTGTGACAGGAAATGAAAGGGCAGATGAGATGGCAAGGCTAGGAGCAGAAAGGGAGCTCATAGGACCCGAACCTGCCCTGCCAATATCGGCAGAAGTCACGAAAGGAGTTATAGCTAGGCTAATGGAGGAAGAGGCCAACAGACAATGGCAAGAGACGACGGACTGTCGACAATCGAAGATGATCCTAGGAGGAATCAACAGAAAAAGGACCAGGTATCTACTGGAACTAGGTAAGAAAACTCTCAGATTATTAACAGGCATAATCACGGGACACAACAGCCTTAACAGGCACCTACATATTATGGGAGTAGTAAGTGATCCATACTGCGTGCACTGTGGCCAGGAGGAGACGAGTAAGCATGTTATAGCAGAGTGTGGAATGTATGCGATAGTACGCTATAGCATCTTCAGAAAAGATAAACTAGAAGAGGAAGAGCTGAGGGACATTAACCTTAAAGATGTCCTTTCCTTCTGCAGGAGAACAAGAAGATTCGAGGAAGAAGGCTGTATGGGAGCGCCGCCGGGACAGTAACCGTTGGCTCCAATTGGGAATTGGGCTGAATGAACGCAGCCAAGCGATCGACAGCCCGCCTGTTTCCGGCCGGGCGTCCCTACACCAAATCATCAAATCATCATGCTTGTTTGCCACCGTCGTAGTATAAAAAAAAATAATAACGATAAAATACTTAAAATACAACGAATCCTTAAAATAAAACTAAATTAGAACACCATAAAGTTAAATAAAATCTAAGGTTAATCTAAAAATAGCCCCTGCGGCATAGTGCTGAAGATGCTGGCGGCAATTCCTCGCTGAATCGGCAAACTGATTCTTTGATCGAGAAAACCGCCAGCTCTTTGGTCACCATTAACATCAATCAAAATCAGATGTCTTTGCAGAGGCTTAAATAGGCTTAATGAATGGGGCTGGGGCCCCAACGACCTAGGGTATCGATGCCGAATTCTAAATCTTATTGTTTACAGTGGTATATGAACCATATTACGAGGAATGGTTTCTTAAAATATGTATGTGCCAACAGCGAGTCCAAATAAGCGACAGTGTTTTAGAACTAGAAACGAGTAGTTTACATTTGAGGGACCAATAGACAAAATGATCCTAGGATCATTTTAAGTTTGAATCCGAGACCGTTTCTATAAGCATATTAGTGGTAGTGACGGTGGTCTAAATGTAATATCCAAGCCCATATAAAATCATCATCATCATTTCAGCCATAGGACGTCCACGGCTGGACACAGGCCTCCTCAGTATACTTCCACATGGGTCGGATAACAGCGACCCGCATCCAGCGAGTCCCCGCAACTCTAACAGCACCGCCCTGGGACTTCTGGTCGCCCTCCCGGTAGTGCAACAGGTTACCGGATTTCAGGGCTATCGTGTCCTCCCCTCTCTTCGGACTTCTGATAGCCCTATGACATCCCAACTCATCCTACTGACTTCCTTTTCCAGCTCGACAACCTTCTCGTCCGTTCTCAACGTGCGTGCGCGTGTTGTAGGTTACCAGCGATAACCTACGTCGGTTGTCCGTTTTATCGTAAGCCGAGATCGTTTGACGGGGGAACCCCACCCGGGGATTCTTAGCACCCCTGGTATAATAATATACTTAGCACCCCTGGCCCCAGTGCTCGGCCGACGCCCGTCTCCGCCAGTTTTGCAACTGCAGCCGCCGGGGACTTGGGGCCGTGGTAAAGTTTTAACTTCCGTTGAAGGTTCGGACCGTAACCCACCACGCTGGTCCGATGCGGATTGGCGGGTCGCCAGAGCCTCGTCCGTCGGTCAGCAGCGTGCACCGCGAGCATGTGAGGTTGGCTTGGGCCCCGAGAGATGTAGGTTGGGAGCCCTTCGCACGCCCATATTATAATATGAAAGGCGAATTAATAAGTGACCACTTATAGTCATTAGTTTTTCCAAATTGATGAAGATTCGTTTTTATTCCGAAATGCTGAACCCTAAGTAATTAAAAAGTTCGGAAATAAAACTTCGCCCAAATAAAAATATGGGATATATTATATTTAAGTTGCAAAATTATTTTCGCCGAATCATTAGCAAACATAAAATACCACTGATTCGTACGAAACGCTTTGCGTCTACTTTACTGATCAGGGCAGCAAAACAGTGGAAGTCTGTTCTTGCGCACTTTATTTTTTCCTCAAAAATATAACTTTAATCTCTTCCAGTCGAGAGAATAGGCATTTTATAGGCAAGCATGTTAGGCCTTATTGTCGCTTAACATCAGTAGCAACCAAGGGCAAATGATCACCAAACAACAACTAGGTATGCAAATGAGGATGGGAAATTTAAGAAAGGAAAATAATCATAAAATTTAATTGGATAATATTTATTACAATCTAAAAATCTAAAAGAGTTTTCTAGACTTTAGTTTACTAAGTATCGTTTCACGAGAATGCCTGAGTTTGTTATAAAAGTAGGTACGTCACGCCACAAAAATGGCTGTCGGCGTTTTTGTCCGTTCATAAAATTTCTATTTTCAAATAATAAAATTTAGCTTCCTAGCTCTCACAAAAATGCAATAATTTTTTTTGAGCTAGCAAGATCATTATATTTCAAAAATGGGTCAACTAGCCTATTATTCGACAAGCTCGAAGATTCACCTAGCTTGTTGAATTGTTTAATTGTTTATAAGAAGGCGAATTGTAGCAATACGACGGTATAAGCCACTAGTCCGCTGAGCATGCGCAGTGGGTACACTCCGTCTATCTCAAATATCCCATACGCTGACAGCTTCCGAAGCGATGCGCGGTTCAATCGCAGCACGTTCTTGCAGGTTCTGCGCATGTCTGAAAAACATAATGTTCTGTATCACCTGTACACACAATCCGATATTAAGCGCCTTCCTCATCTTCGTTTAGAAAAGAGTGCCTCATATCATCAACGCACCTAGCGGGCGCTGTCTCTGTGTGCCCCCCAAGACATGCGCACTCTACGCGTTGGTTTCGGCTCCATATACGCCTCCCAAAGGTCAAGGACACTTTTGTCGCGTGAGCGGGTGCGACAACTATGATTCAATTTTTATCCGATAGTTTTTCTTTTGTGCAATGAAGACTAAATAAAGAAATAACTTTCAGTCGGTCTCATACAGTCAGACCAAATCAAACATGATGATATCATCATGGCTCCGGTTGCATCTTATTATCTGTAGTCATCTGCAAGTTCTACATACTATATCATGTTGTTTAGATATTTTTAGCAAGCCTTATCATTTTTGCTTATAAGTTCTTCGAGCAACCGGTGTAGTTCGCCGAGCCACTAACACGTGAATTGCTTATTTTTTTTCTAGGCCTTTCACTACTTTTATATGTTCTAGCAGGTGTCCGAAATTGCGTTCGCGTATTCTTTTTATATATCGTAGATGGGTAAAAAGTATCCTAACTAACCATCTTTAGCTGTTCAGCTATCCCTGTAACAACAATGGTTAAAATTCTTTCAGCCGTTTCGGTATAATGAGCTGTCAAAAAAAATATGACCAACAGATGGCGCCAGACAAGCATGGAGCCGCACAACCATATAAAAGAAAAGACTAATCACTATTAAGATTTGTCCTGAAATCATGACCCATCTACATGGAAAACTCAATTTTCATTACAAATTTAGAATTTTATAAAAGTCTAGACGTATCTATGTATAAGCTAACCTGTCGTTTGATCACTGCACAAAACCTGGGCACAGGTGCCTTCGGCAACTTTCACAATTTTATAGAAGTTTTCACTAGCGATGCTCAACGATACCAAAATGATCAAGTTCTTCAAATTCCAACCAGCAAACAGCATTCTCATAAATGTAGATTGAAACTGCGAAAAACGTCAAACTGTTGTTTAAAAGTGAAAGTTTGAGAATTATAATTAAATTAAATTTATTAAAACATTGAGGTCACTCTAAATGCGAGCTAAGCAAGCCAATTTAAAATGAGGATTTTTTAAATTGTTAATCCAAGTTGCCCTAATTGTTTGTCAGGTAAAACAGAACATGACCCCTTTAAAAGGTATCAAAATTATGTTATGGTGTCTCACATTCAACTGAGAAATTAAATTAAATGGTCAATTCAGTTCATGCAGTAAAAACGGCATTTGGTATGTTTGTACTTACAGAACTCTCTCCTCCATTAAATTTTCCAAGCTCAATAATCACTTCTAAATTAACTAAAACATGTAGAAACGTCTGAAACCCGAAGTAGGCGACCTGCAAATATACTTCCAGCTGTAACTTCTTCTACAAATACAAATTAATAAATAGCAGACAACTTCACACAAAGCGATCTTATGCCAAATTAGGCTCAAGAAGGCTTATGTTATGGGTACTAGACGACAAAATACTATATCTGGGGGCACGGTAGTGCCCCCGCCAAGACGAACAAAAAAGAGGCGGGGCACTACCTACCTTTTCTCGAACCGTTTCGTCTCATTTTCAAACCCTCATAGTTTCGTCCCAGTTAACACTAGAACGCCCAAATTCACAGGTTAAGATGCAGTTAGGCAGCATATAAAATGTACAAAATTTCATTGATCTAGCTTTTATACTTTAGGTTTTATTGGTACCTGAAATACGCCGATTTTGCCACTCACTTATACACTGACGTATCAAAACCTCTGGGGTACTTCCCGATGACCTAGAAAGCTGAAATTTGGTATGTAAGCTAGTATTAGTACACAAACAACAAAATAATTCTAAAACTTGGAACTTTTACCCCCCAACCCCTTAAACTAGGGGATGGAAGTTTGTATGAGAATTCTGCAAATTTTGATACTAGAGGTCTGAAAATTGGTATAGGGACTCCTTGTTATAAATGAGACATAATATTCTAGGATTTTTAGAAAATCACCCCCCACCCTTTAAATAAGGGGATGTAAGTTTGTATGGGGTTCCCATAATAGGGGATAAAAGTGTATATATATATATACTGCCGTGCTACGGTAAAAGGCGACCTTTTGACAAAAGTCACTTTCGAGATAATCGCAAAAAACGTGCAATAAAATTCAAAATTCAATTTCTAGAAATTGGTGCAACATATTTGATTATTTTTTTTTGTGTTTCATAGCAGCGTGTTGGGACTTATTTTTTATGGTATTATCACTTTTTTAAGTGAACTACTTTTTTTTACAGACCCAAAAAACATTTTTAGCTTAGCAGTAAAAATATAAAGTAAAATATAAAACTAGCTAAAAGGCGGTATAAACGCACTATACGGTTCTTTAATTTAGTATTTTCTGTTAAAAATATGATAAGCTAAGCTTAATTGCCGAATATGGTGTATACGGTCTTATAACTTTGCGTTAAGGTGTAATGTCGTATCAACAGTCAAAGTAATAAGACCACATCGTGCTGATACGGTTTTTAAGTTAGGTAAATTAGTCATATTTTTTATTTTGACAATAAAACTGTTCCGTGTACTAAAATAAAATGACGTATCGTTACCAAAAATATGCTGTATACGGTATTATAAGTTAGTAACCATGGGAGAAGAGGTAACAAAACGAAGTACTTAGCGTCTCAATAATTGTCACTATTATACTCGCATCTTTGTGTTCAGTTATAGTATAGGTATTACTGCAGAGTGCAGAGGCTGGAAAAGTCATATTGTGGATGAGTATGAGGTATGTATATAGACATAGTGATTTTCTCCAAATATGCGACGAATTAATATTAAATTTAGGTATAAAAATCAATATCATCAAGTTTCACTTCTTGCCTTAATTTTATTTAAAGAGTTTCGATTAGTCGGCCAAATTTAAAAATATGTGGCAATGATAATGAAGCTATTTATTTAAATTTACTTTGGTTAAATAGGAAATTTTTAAACGTACGACAATTGTAGAAATAATTTCTTTGTTACATAATATTATATTTAATCTTAATTTTTGATAACGTGCCTATGGACGATTTGCTGTGTATATAGTGAATTTCTTTTATGAAATAAATAGTAAAACTCGTACAGTAACGTACAGCTAAGTAACTTAAAGGACCCCAATTTGTGTATGTTTTTTAGTCAATCGTGTTTTATGTAGTTTTACTTCCCGGACGCTATGACGTGGCGGATATAAATTGTAATGTGTAATAACGAAGGATTTTGCCATCTCTTTTTACTACATTAATGGGAACATTTGCAACCAAGATGCAGAAAAGTAGGTAGGTAATTTTAATAACACAAGATGTTGTTAGGAATGATTTTACGTCAAATTAAAACCAAGCGGAACAATATATATATGTAATACAAATCATAATGTAGCCATTAATTTCACTCGAAATTGAAAAAAGCCATAAGTTGTAAGTTATAAAAGCCATGAGTTATGAAATATTTTGCATTGCTGTACCTAGGAATAAAATAAAGGTATTTATATTAAAAACTGTTGAATGTCAGTCCGGCAGATACAGGAAAAGAAAAAACAGAAGCACAAGACTAACCTAACCCAGCTTAGTCTTTTTAATTTTTAGAAAACCTTTTGTAATTTAAATTAATAAAGACATATTTGATCTGCACAATTCCGAAATTACGGTTTGTTTTGGGAAAGTGTGTGTTTTCTTCGCAAATCTTGCATTAGGCATTGTTATCCATAAAAAAACAATAAAACTATAAAATAGCCGACCTTTACTAACTATTGTGCGTATAAATGACATCAAAAATAGAAGTTACTTCGAGTTAGAAGGTATAGTTAATTATAAACGTATGGTAAAAAATCTTGTCCAATACTAAGTTAAAAGTCCGAATCTGTTTTTGTCCAACCTTGTTTGTGGCAGAATTTTACTGCCTTAACTTTACTCTAACTGATAATTTATGCGTTCTAAGGTTAACTGTATTCAATACTTGCAAAAAACAAAGAAAACTGACAATCAACATTTTTTTCTTATTCTACTTGTAATTTGAATGTTGGCGCGCTGGCTGCCGGCGTCCACAACCGTGCCTCCCGCGCACACTTGCCCCCGCGCCGGCGCGCTCGCTGTGGGCTTCGTGTACGAGTTGCGAGCCAAGTACCGTATGTCGGATGTTGGCGCATATACGGGTTTTTACACTAGCACGCAGTACTAACGGCTATTTCAGCAATATTTTTCTATAACCACGGTTGAAATACTACATATAAAGTACGAATATCCTAAACACGCTTTTTTAGATTTATAATATGTTATGATAAAATTGTTCGGTTTTTAATCTTAAAGCACGTAAAAAGGATAGATTCGGCATTTTAGACTAAAAATAAAGGATACGGTGTTATAGGTTTTGATGAGCCGTATCTTTTTCGAAGAAGATATTTAATTTAAAGGCAGTAAAATGTGTTATACGTGTTTATATCTTAGAAATCGTCTAAAAATGTCGACTGTTCGTTTTTTTAGACTGGTATCGATAAATTACCGCCTTCTAAGCTAGTTATTTTGTCAAGTTAAGGACATATGCGTTCTTTTAACTTACTAGTAACTTGAAAACGAAGCCTCTTATCGAAAAACGGATAAAACAGGTAGACGCAGCTTTTTTTTCTCATTATGATGGTATTAATAACTCAATTTTGGCAAAATGTCAAAAGGTCGCCTTTTACCGTAGCACGGCAGTATATGGGGCTAAAAGTAGGTATTTCTTAAATACACAATTATTACTACACACTGACTTCGTATTTTAAATATTTCTTTATAGACCTACCAAAATGCGATAATAAATGTAGCACAATTAACACGCGGAATTTTATATTTTATATTGTTGAATCAATGATTTTTATATCCATCTTAAGCAGATTTAAGCGTAAGACGAATGCGTAAGAGGAAATGATATCAACAAGAGAAATATGCAAAGATAGAGCTCTGAAGACTAATGCTCAAGAAACGCTACAGCCCAAAATAAATAAAAAAGCTAGGGCACCTTACAAAAAGAAATAAGATCCCACCAAAACATTTCATGTAAAATTGGCGGCCAAGACTCACATGCTCATAACGCTTTCGCTGTAAAAAGTTATCAGATCCCAGGAAAAGCCAAGCCCCTGAGCCCTGAATTTACTAACCCTACACCTTGGTTTCAAAAGTATGGCTTGGCCGTTTCATAGTACCTTAAATAAGTCCAACGGACCGTTTGGCCCATTACGGTTTATATATTTACGGTAACCTATGAAACAGCCAAGCCATACTTTTGAAACCAAGGTGTAGGGTTAGTAAAGTCAGGGCTTAGGGGCTTGGCTTTTCCTGGGATCTGATAACTTTTTACAGCGAAAGCGTTATGAGCATGTGAGTCTTGGCCGCCAATTTTACATGAAATGTTTTGGTGGGATATACTTAAACACAAAGAAGAACGTTGACCCAAGCACAAGTAATCGAGTTTATCACACAAATGTTTGCCCTGGCGGGGATTCGTACCCGGGACCGCCAGCTCAGTAGGCAGATGCACTACAAACTAGGCCTACCGCGTCACAGATGAGAATTTGATACAATCTCATTGTAGACATATCACTTGGTAAACAAGAACATTAACAGCTCTTCCCTTTACTGCTCGCAAATTGAACAGATAAGATAAAAAATTAGACTGACCCAGGTAGCACACATGATGTAAACGAGCTTATACAACCCTTACACAGCTGAAATAAGTCATATAAGAGCTGTATAGCTGTGTGCTACGTGGGGAACCATTAGAGCTAACTATTATCATTGGAATCATTGGTTATAAGATGTATGAAATTATGATTTAAACTTACCGCAAACTGATATACTTTGTGACACAACCGAAAAGCTCTGAGTATATCAATGTATGCATCAAACATAACGCTTCCGGATATTTCCTCATTCCTTATTTCTTCTGTCTTCATGTTTACCTTCTTACGTCCTTCTAAGATACCATTCCAAGCGACCAATTCTTTTTTGATATAAACAACAGTGCGGGTTGCATTGACAATGTGTAAGTCAAAAATCATAGTAGATGCAGTCAATACAAAACTTGATAAGGCTCCACTAAATCCCCAAGGAACATCAACGAACGACAGCCAATAAAACACGTGAAAAAAGACAACCAAGAAAACGCTTAACCAATTTTCGATCTTGCTTTTGTACAAAAACGATTTTTTGTCAATTATGATGGAGTTAAGAAATTTTTGAATTCTAATGATTAGCTCAACTGTGTTTTCACTTTGTAACGCACTAATGACATGGGTGATTATCGAAATAATACTGAAAAATACAGGGTCAACATACAACAGAAATGTTATGGCAGTTGTTTTGAAATTGTCGAGAGTGTTATAGTTATAGAAGAAACGATATATGAGACTGAGCACTAAAACGGTTGCTCCGATCACGGATTCGATATACTGCCAAATCGATGTTTTAGGAGTGATAAAATTGTTAATGATACTGTACTTAGACATCAAGTAGAGTGACTGGACTATGTGTAAGGGAAACAACATTGATTGAAGGTCTTCGTCTATGATGTTGTTAATCAAGCACTCTGAAGGGACGATCCTATTTGTTTTCATTTTCTTGTTATCAACTTTTTCGTTGCAAATTTCACCCACACCCGGCTTTGGAAACCTACTTCGACAGATAACTCGATAGTTATTTAATTTGTGCCACATAAAAGAAGGTTATAATGTTATTAGTATAGAAATTAATGAAATTGGAAACACTTACCTACATCGATTGCTACAAATATTGACAGCTTCTAGTTGATTAGTACCTTAATTGATATCGTTGAAATAAATGACAATTGTTTACGTTTTATGCGTGTAACAATATCCAAAAAAAAATTATAAACTTAATTCATGTAGACTTAAGCTCCGTCCGAGGGGCCCAGGCGCCCACAAACTTTAGGCTAGTAAACTTTATAAAAGGATCGAAGAGCTGGCAGCTTCTAGGTACAACGAATTAGCACGTGGTTGAATGCATCAAGCGATCCCGCGTCGCTCCAATTGAAGGCGGTGCCGGCATTCGTCGGTGGTTTTAGACGGTAGTCCGAAATCTCGGTTAGTCCGTCATACCCGCTCTAGTCCCCCGATCAGACGGGATGCATAAACGCATTTCCACAACGTTAAAAAAAAAAAAAAAAAAAGCGTGTGTCCAATACCCAGACACACGCCTGACAAAGCGCCTGTTATCGCTAAGCAGGCCCGCCCTGCGAGTAGTAGTAGGCACTATCACTGGACACTGCACACTTAACAAGCATTTATATGTTCTAGGAATGACCGATAACCCCCTGTGTAGGGGATGCCTGTCGGCCGAAGAAACAGCTACCCACGTGATTCTGGAATGCGCTGCCGTAGCTAAGCAACGGGCTGAAATCCTCAAAGCACCGAGGTCACTTCGTGAAGCCTGTGGAGACACCAGGAAAATCCTCCGCTTCTGGACGGAGTTAGGCTGGCTAGACTATTAGCTGGCAAATCTGTACGCACAATGGCCCGAACATACACGGGCTAAGTGCGGAAAGCGGAGCCCATAACCATAACCATATAACGTATTGTGATTCATTGAGCAAATGTTGCCAGCGTCATCGGGACTACGCCGCGGAGGCACAGTTTTTAGTTAGGGCTTAGTTATCTTTTATAATGTAATAGTTATTTGTGCAACAAGAGAGCAAAGTTGATTTTTGTTATGAGTGCTGATTTTGAGTCCCGAGCAAGCGAAGGATTCTACGTTTGAATCACGAGCGTAGCGAGTGATTCTATGTTAGAATCCTGAGTGTAGCGAGGGACTCAACAGCACGAGATGCAAAAAACTTTGCTCTCGTGAAGCACACACAACTTTTCACCTCATCAGCGAGAACATATTCGACATTTTGTGTTTTTTCTTCCAACGTATGTTTATAGTCTTTGTTGCTGATTTCAATAATATTATTAATCAGAAAATAGATAAGTGCTGCTTAAAAAGGAATAATAATATAATTTCATTGAAATTATAATCAACCAACCAACACGGTTATTGTCATTATTTGATCAAATTGGAAGATTTAGCAGATACATGACGTGTTTATTTATAAATACATTATTATATTACGAGATTTTGTTTATACATTGATTAATATTTTTACTCCTAAAACACCAAACAAAATATATGCAAAAGAAAATAACAATTACAATAATGAACTCGATATTTTTTAAGGTACGTTTCGTATATGCATCTATAATAAATGGCGAAATTATAAATTATATTTTACAATAAGTAAATATAATTTAGAATAAGTAATAAGCTGAAAAATCTTATTATATTTGAGCAATGATCAATTGTTTATATAAAAGGCACTATCATTTTAATATTCGGTCGTTAAATAAAAATATAATAAAGAAAAAAAAATACGTTGCAATTAAAACTTTTTCGGGTGTTTTTAATGATTTTTTTGGTATAACGCGTATCCGAATTGTTCTCAATCGAGGTCGGATTCGAAAATCGAATTTCAAATTGATAAGTTTCTATCCCTCTCTTTTATATACATATGAAAGAAACAGAGTGCATCGAGATTCAAATGATTAGAATTTTATAATTAACCTTTGGCTGAAGAATGACAATTCGTGGTCAGATATTGAAAAAATTAAAAAGCTACTTTCTACTCACGCTCGAAACAAAATCGCATTTTGTTCACTGTTATCTGACAGCAAAATCGCCATGTTTGAGCTGGTGAGGTGAAAATGTTTTATTCTTATTTTAGTTTAGGTTCGTTTATTATCTTAAAATTCTACAAACATATTGTGTCAAATTGTGACAATCTTACAAATATTTAATTTATCAAATGGTAAAAATACATAAAAATACTAATCTTTAAAATACTACTAAACTAGAAAACAATAAAGCTTAATAAAATCTAAGCTAAATCTAAGAATAGCCCCTGCGGCATAGTGCTTAAGATGCTGGCGGCAATTCCTCGCTGAACCGCCAAACTGATTCTTTGAACGAGAAAACTGCCAGCTTTGTGGTCACCATTAACATCAATCAAAATCAGAGGCTTCTCTTCGAGATATCTTTGAAGAGGCTTAATGCGCTGGGGCCCTAAGGAACTACGGTCTCAATGCCTAATTCTACATCTAATTGTTTACGGTGGTATATGAGCCCTATTCCCAGGAATGGTTTCTTAAAATATGTATGTGCCAACAGCGAGTCCAAATAAGCGACAGTGTTTTAGAACTAGAAGAGAGTACTTTACATGAGGGACCAATTGTCAAAATGATCCTAGACCACATTTTAAGTTTGAATCCGAGACTGTTTCTATAAGCATGCATATTAGTGGTAGTGACGGTGGTCTGAATCTAATATCCAAGCCCATACAATATGAAAGGCGAATGAATAAGTGACCAATACTTACCTATAGTCTACGTTCTTCCAATTTGAAGATTGGTTTTTAAACTGAGATGCTGAACCCTAAATAATTAAAGTAAATAAATAAAATAAATAAATAAACTAAAGTGTTGGGAAATAAAACTTATACCCAAATAAGAATATGGGAGTTAAAAAGTTGCCAAAAGATTTTAGCCGAATCATTAGTAAACCTAATATACCACTGACTCGTACAAAACGCTGTGTCTACTTTACTTATCAGGGCAGCAAAACAGTAGAACTCTGTTATTACACGTCACATCTTCCCAGTAAAATATAACTTGAATCTCTTTCCAGTCCAGAAAACAAGCATTTTCTAGGGAAGCATGCCCATCTTAGTATTGTCACTTAACATTAGTAGCAATCAAGGGCAAATGCTTGTCTATCACCAAACAAATATGCTACTGAGGATGGAAAAACTCAGAAAGGAAAGTAATCATTAAATTAATTTGCTAATATTTATTAGAATCTCAAAATCGAAAACACTTTTCTAGCCTTTAGTTTACTAAGCATCGTTTCACGAGAAAGCGTAATAAGTCTGTTATAAAAGTAGGTACGTCACGCTACAGACAAGCCAAAGGCAAAAATGGTGGTCGGCGATTTAGTCCGTTCATGAAATTTCTATTTTCAAATAAAATTTAGCTTCCTAGCTCTCACAAAAATACAATACTTTTTATTGAGCTAGCAAGATCATTACGAGTATATTTCAAAAAATGAGTCAATTAGCCTATTATTCGACAAGCTCGAAGATTAGCCTGGCTTGTTGAATTGTTTATAAGAAGGCGAATTGTAGCAATACGACGGTATAAGCCACTAGTCCGCTGAGCATGCGCAGTGGGTACACTCCGTCTATCTCAAATATCCCATACGCTGACAGCTTCCGAGGCGCTGCGCGGTTCATGCGAAGCACGTTCTTGCTTGCAGGTTCTGCGCATGTCTGAAAAACATAATGTTCTGTATCACCTGTACATACAATTCGATAGTAAGCGCCTTCCTTACCTTCGTTTAGAAAAGTATGCCTCATATCATCAACGCACCTAGCGGGCGCTGTCTCTGTGTGCCTCCCATGACACGCGCACTCTACGCGTTGGTTTCGGCTCCATGCACGCCTCCCAAAGGTCAGGGACACTTAACAATGTGCTACAGAGAAACGGGTATAAGAGGAACATGCAACAGAACCCGAAGAAAAGGAATAAGCATCCGGAGGTCAGCAGACAGCCTGCATTTTTACCATACGTGAAAGGGATAACGGATAAAGTTGGAGCAGTACTAAAGAAATACTCCATTAAGACTGTATACACGCCGTTATCCAAAGTAGCAAATTTCTTGCGCAGCCCAAAGGATGTTATACCTTTCCAAAATCCCGGTGTGTACAAGATAGAATGTAGCTGTGGAAGTTCGTATATTGGCCAAACTAAGCGGAGTGTTCAGGAAAGGGTGAAAGAACATATAGCAGCAGTCAAAAATCGCCAAATACAAAAATCTGCAATAGCTGAACATTTGTTAACATCTGGAACGAATCACTGGATCGAGTTGCACAAACCGAAAATTCTTTCCACAGAAAAGCACTATTATCCACGGATGGTAAGGGAAGCAATTGAAATCAAGAAACACCCAAAGAATTTCAACCGGGAAGATGGTTTTAATTTATCGCAAACTTGGGGACCAGTGATTAAAAAGTTTAAACCGCGGGATATATCTTCGAATCTGTGCGCGGATGTTGTGAGTGTTGTGTGTCGGACCGGTGACAATAATTAGCAAATAAATGGGTGGTAGTCGAACATTTATTTTCCTACCCATCCATTTTATTAGACATTTTCGTCGGGTAGTACTACATTTGGCCGACGGCTCCAGTAACAACTCGCTGTTTCACCAGTACATCTGAGACCACGGCGTGTGCAACCCCGCCGAAACGTTAGATTATGAAGGTAAATAGGAAATATCGCGTTAGACCCGTTATAATTTGTGTTAATTATGAGTTCAAACCGCGAGAGTATAAAGTGTCATACGTCAGGGACACTATTGTCGCGTGAGCGGGTGCGACAACTATGATTCAATTTGAATCCGATAGTTTTTCTTTTGTGAAATAAAGAGTAAATAAAGAAATAACTTTCAGTCGGTCTCATACTAGTCAGACCAAATCCAACATGATGATAGCATTATGACTCTGGTTGCATCTTATTATCTGTAGTAATCTGCAAGTTCTACTTACTATATCCTGTTGTTTACATGTTTTTAGTAAGCTTTATCATTTTTGCTGCTTTAAGTTTCTCTATTAAAAGTACTTCGAGCAACCGGTGTAGGTCGCCGAGCCTCTAACACGTGAACTGCTTAATTCTTTTCTAGGCCTTTCACTACCTTTATATATGTTCTAGCAGGTGTCCGAAATTGCGTTCACGTATTATTTTTATATATCGTAGATGGGTAAAAAGTATCCGTACTAATCATCTTTTGCTGTTCAGCTATGCCTGTACCTTTAATGGTTAAAATTCTTTCAGCCGTTTCGGTATAATGAGCTGACAAAAAAAATATGACCGACAGATGGCGCGAGACAAGCATGGAGCCGCACAACCATATAAAAGAAAAAACTAATCACTATTAAGATTTGTCCTGAAATCATGACCCGCCTACATGGAAAACTCAATTTTCATTAGAAATTTAGAATTTTATAAAAGTCTTGACGTATCTATGTATAAGCTAACCTGTCGTTTGATCACTGCATAAAACCTGGGCACAGGTGCCTTCGGCAACTTTCACAATTTTATAGAAGTTTTCACTAGCGATGCTCAACGATACCAAAAGGATCAAGTTCTTCAAATTCCAACCAGCAAACAGCATTCTCATAAATGTAGATTGAGACTGCGAAAAACGTGAAACTGTTGTTTAAAAGTGATAGTTTGAGAATTATAATTTAATTTAATTTATTAAAACATTGGGGTCAAACCTCTAATGCGAGCTAAACAAGCCAATTTAGAATGAGGATTTTTTAAATTGTTAATCCAATTTGCCCTAAACGTTTGTCAGGTAAAACAGAACATGACCCCTTTAAAAGGTATCAAGATTATGTTATGGTGTCTCACATTCAACTGAGTAATTAAATTAAATAAATTGACAATTCAGTTCATGCAGTAAAAACAGCATTCGGTATGTTTGTACTTACAGAACTCTCTCCTCCATCAAATTTTCCAAGCTCAATAATCATTTCTAAATTAACTAAAATATGTAGAAACGTCTGAAACCCGAAGTAGGCGACCTGCAAATATACTTCCAGCTGTAACTTCTTCTACAAATACAAATTAATAAATAGCAGACAACTTCACACAAAGCTATCTAATCCCAAATTAGGCTCAAGAAGGTTTATGTTATGGGTACTAACTAGACGACGAAATATATATACTTAAACACAAAGAAGAACCTTGACCCAAGCACAAGTATTGGAGTTTATCTCACAAATATTTGCCCTGGCGGGGATTCGAACCCGGGACCGCCGGCTCAGTAGGCAGGCGCACTACAAACTGCGCCTACCGCGTCACAGACGACAATTTGATACGATCTCATTGTAGACATATCACTCGGTAAACAAGAACATAACAAATACAGCTCTTCCCTTTACTGCTCGCAAATTGAACAGAAAAGATATTAAATAAGACTGACCCAGGTAGCACACATGATGTAAAAGAGCTTATACAACCCTTACACAGCAGAAATAAGTCATATAGGAGCTAACTATCATCATTAGAATCATTGGTTTTAGATGTATTAAATTATGATTTATACTTACCGTAAACTGATATACCTACTTTGTGACACAAACGAAAAGCTCTGAGTATATCAATGTATGCATCAAACATAACGCATCCGGTTATTTCCTCATTCCTTATTTCTTCTTCTGTCTTCATGTTTACCTTCTTACGTTCTTCCAAGATACCATTCCAAGCAACCAATTCTTTTTTGATAAAAACAACAGTGCGGGTTGCATTGACCATGTGTAAGTCAAAAATCATAGTAGGTGCAGTCAATACTAAACTTGATAAGGCTCCACTCAATCCCCAAGGAACATCAATAAACGACAGCCAAAAAAAAAACATGAAAAAAGATAACCAAGAAAATGCTTAACCAATTTTCGATCTTGCTTTTGCACAAAAACGATTTTTTGTCAATTATGATGGAGTTAAGAAATGTTTGCATTTTAATGATTAGCTCAACTGTGTTTTCACTTTGTAACGCACTAATGACATGGGTGATTATCGAAATAATACTGAAAAATACAAGGTCAAAATACAACAGAAATGTTATGACAGTTGTTCTGAAATTGTCGAAAGTGTTATAGTAACAGAAGAAACTATATATGTGACTGAGCACTAAAATGGTTACTTCGATAACGGATTTGATATACTGCCAAATAGATGTTTCAGGAGTGATAAAATTGTTAATGATACTGTACTTAGACATCAAGTAGAGTGACTGGAATATGCCTAAGGGAAACCATATTGATTGAAGGTCTTCGTCTATGATGTTGTTAATCAAGCACTCCGAAGGGTTTATCCTATTTGTTTTCATTTTTCTGTTATCCACTTTGTGGCTTTTCTATTTCCTTTACACCCAGCTTCAGCGTACTCCGATAAATAACTAGATAATTATTTAATTTGTGCCACAAAAAAGCAAGTCATAATGTTATTAGTTTGGAAACTAATGAAATTGGTAACACTTACCTAACATCGATTGCTTCAAACATTAGCAGCTTTTACTTGATTAGTTCTTTAATAGTTATTGTTGCATTTAATGACACGTGTTTGCTTTTTATACATGTTACAATACTTGTACAAAAATAAAATATAATAGTTATAAACTTAATAGCTATAGACCTTAAGTCCGTGGGGTCTTAGCGTCCACAAACTATATAAGGATACTAAAATCTACTGGGGGTGGGGATCAAGGAGCTGGAAGCTTCTTTGCACAATGCAAGAAATAGCATTGTGATTGATTGAGGAAATACTACCAGCGTCTTTGGGACCATGCCACGGAGGCACAGTTTTTCAGAGTATTTTAATCTATTTAATTTATTTTAGGCCTTAGTTCTGTAGTTTTATCTTTTTTGTAAAATGTTTTATTCTTAAGTTGTTTTAGGTTCATTTATTATTTTAAAATTTTACATACATATTGTATCAAATTGTGACAATCGAATAAATTTTTAATGAATCAAATGTTACATAATGATAAAAATATTAAAAAAAAAATGAATCCTTAAAATAAAACTAAATTATAACACAATAAAGTTAATAAATTTATGAAACATGTAAGGTCTCATTATTTATTATAATGTGGGTACACCACAATTTTTAATTTAAGCCTTTAATACAAAGATCAAAGCTTAAAGGACAATTGAAAAAGGAGCTCCTTTTTCAATTTTCCTTTAACCCTGGGGGAAGAGACCGGGAATCGAACCCGGTACCTCTGGATTGCCGGTCCAGCGCGTTAACCATTTCGCTACCCTAGCTTCTAGGGGAGGTAGCGAGGTTTATATTCAGAATCAGAATCAGATATTTATTGATAAAAAAATCATTTTTCACGTCATGGACAGATATACAAATAATTATAATATTATTAAAATTATAATTTGTAGAACATGTTACCTAAAAATTATTCGTTTTACAGTGTCATGTTATTGTATAGGTACTATTCGCAGGCACACGCCTGTATCAAAAAACAACTCATTGAGTGCAGGTACACTTTTGTTATTATATTTTTTTTACATAATATGTTGGTTATTGGTAAAACAGGAAATTAGTTTGATAAGCACTATGTGTTGATCAATTAAAAACTTTAAACAATAAAGTTAAATTAAATCTAAGTCTTATCTAAAAATAGCCCCTGCGGCATAAATAGTGCCGAAGATGCTGGCGGCAATTCCTCGCTGAACCGCTAAACTGATTCTTTGAACGAAGAAACTGCAAGCTCTGGTCACCATTGACATCAATCAAAATCAGAGGCTTCTCTTAGATATTTTTGAAGAGGCTTAATGTGCTGGGGCCCCAGGGATCTAGGGTATCCATGCCTTATTCTTAATTTGATTGTTTACAGTGGTTTATGAACCCTATTCCCAGAAATGGTTTCTTAGAATATGTAGGTGCCAACGGTGAGTCCAAATAAGCGACAGTGTTTTAGAACTAGAAAAGAGTAGTTTACATGAGGGACCTGTAGACAAAATGATCCTAGACCACATTTTAAGTTTGAATCCGTTTCTATAAGCATATTAGTGGTAGTGACGGTGGTCTTAAAATCTAATATCCAAGCCCATATAATATGAAAGGCGAAGGAATAAGTGACCACTACTTATAAACATTAGTTCTTCCAACATGTAGTGTTGGGAAATAAAACTTCGCCCAAATAGAAATATGGTATAAATAGTTTGGGAGTTAAAAAGTTGCAAATGATTTTCGCCGAATCATTAGCAAACCTAAAATAGCACTGATTCGTTCAAAACGCTTTTTTTCTACTTTTCTTATCTGGACAGCAAAACAGTGGAAGTCTGTTCTTGCGCACATAAACATGACTTAACTGACTTATGAAAAATAGAACTTTAATCTTTTCTAGACGAGAGAATAGGCATTTTATATGCAAGCATGTTAGGCCTTATTGACACTTAACATCAGTAGCAATCAAGGACAAATAATTGGCTATCACCAAACATCTATTCAACTGAGGATAGGAAATTGAAGAAAGGAAAATAATCATAAAATTTAATTGGATAATATTTATTACAATCTAAAAATCTAAAACAGTTTTCTAGACTTTAGTTTACTAGCATCGTTTCACGAGAAAGCGTTAGAGTGTTATAAAAGTATTTTATAGTACATTATCATGTCAAGTATATTTTTGAGAGTTAAAGCAATAAATCTTCTTTCTTTAATTGCTTTTGCTTTCAAAGGACAGTCTCAATCTTCTTTCTTTGACTTTGTGCTAAACAATATTTACTAACAGTGATATAAGCCTCCAAATATTTATTTAATTTTGGATCTACTGGTAAAGGCAATAAAATTATCCACTTATTATTATTATTATTATTTATTATCCCCCGGTCCCGGGTTCGAATCCCGGCAAGGGCAAATATTTGTGTGATGAACACGAATATTTGTGCCTGGGTCATGGATGTTCTATGTATTTAAGTATTTATTTATCTATATAAGTATGTATATCGTCGCCTAGTACCCATAAAACAAGCATTCTTGAGCTTAATTTGGGACTAGGTTGATTTGTGTGAGGTTGTCTGATATTTATTATTTATTTATTATTATGTGTTTCTCATTTTTTGAGTCTCGGGCTCATACGTCCCGGTCTTTTGGAAGGCTTGCGTGGGGATATGGATCCAACACGTAGAGGCCCCTTGGAGAAATTTGCTGTGACTGTTGCCCGGCTTCCTGATCATATCAATAAGATAATACATCCATGAACCGGTCCCAGCAGGTAATTGAACTATTGCATTGATATGGAAAAGAAACCGGGCTATTAAAGTGAAGTTTGGATGGACTAATTATTTGGGCTATTGCAGTAGAAAAATGACACCCGCCGTAACCATCCATGCAACTGTTACCTCTGGCAGGTGGTGACTCGCCCCTCACTATGGGCCCCGTAATGCCGTCGTGCAGACGGCCGGAAGCAACACGAGCGTGAGGGCTCAGGGGACCCGACCTGACCGACTCTCTGGAGATCTCGGGTCCGTGGGGTCGTCACTCCCCAACAGCTCGCCACAAGCTGCCCTTATTATTATTATTTTTCTCCTCCTGACTATGAACATTGTAGTGCCTCACGATTGATCTTCCTTGATAAAATTTAAAAATGAAAAGTTGGCCCAATTTAAAAAACATTGGTTTGGATTGATTAAGGGACAGTCTTACACATATCAACCGAGTCCTAAATTAAGCAAAGCTTGTACTATTGGTACTAGACGACGATATAAATAATACATAAATACATTTATAGATAATATCAATGACCCAGGAACAAATATTCAAGTTCATGACACAATTTTTTATAATTTCAGTAAAACTTATGCAAATTGATGATATTCAGTAGGTAATCATTTCATACAGAATCGATATTCAGTCCCAATCCTACCGACTTTCTTTACTGTTGTGGTTACGAGTATAATCGCAAAACAAGAAGAACCAAATATTCGAAAGCTCAAAGATTCGCCTAGCTTGTTTATAAGAAGGCGAATTGTAGCAATACGACGGTATAAGCCACTAGTCCGCTGAGCATGCGCAGTGGGTACACTCCGTCTATCTCAAATATCCCATACGCTGACAGCTTCCGCAGCGCTGCGCGGTTCACTCTCAGCACGTTCTTGCAGGTTCTGCGCATGTCTGAAAAACATTATAATGTTTGTACCATGTTTACACACTCTCCGAGATCGAGCGAGATACGCTTTTCTTGGCTTCGTCAAGAAAAGTGTGCCTCATTAATCTTTTGTTTGATAGTATTTAGGGTTTCGTACCCAAAGGGTAAAAAACGGAACCCTATTATTAAGACTCGAATGTTCGTCAGTCCATCTGTCTGTCACCAGGTTGTACCTCAAGAACCGTGATAGGTAGACTGTTGAAAATCTTCAAATGTATAAGCTAACCTGTAGTTTGATCACTGCATAAAACCTGGGCACAGGTGCCATCAGCGACTTTCACAATATTATAGAAATTTTCACAAGCGTTGCTCAACGTTACCAAAAGGACCAAGTTCTTCAAATTCCAACTAGCAGACAGCATTCTCATAAATGTAGATTGAAACTGCGAAAAACGTCAAACTGTTGTAAAAGAGTAAAAGTTTGAGAATTGACAACATTTCATATTTTTAAGACTACAATTTTATTACTTAAAATTATTTATCCAAGTGGCCCTGTTCACATTCAACTAAGAAATTAAATTAAATTTTCAGTCCAAATTCATGCAGGAAATACCGCATTTTGTATGTCTTTACTTACAAAACTCTCTGTTCCTCTAAATTTTCCAAGCTCAATAATCACTTGTAAATTAACTAATATATGTATAAACGTCATAAACCCGAAGTAGGCGACCTGCAAATAAATTTATAATTGTAACTTCTTCTGTAAATACAGATAAATAAATAATACATATCAGACAACTTCACACGAAGCGATCTAGTCCCAAATTAAGCTTAAAGTCTTGTGTTATGGGTACTAGACGACGATATACATACTTTTATAGATAAATATATACGTAAACACATAAAACAACCATGAGTCACCCAAGCACAACTATTCGAGTTCATCACACAAATATTTGCCCTGGCCGGGATACGAACTTGGGACCGCCGGCTCAGTAGGCAGATGCTCAGCAAACTGAGCCAGCCGAGTCATAGATCTGACACACCTTAGATTTACGTCATCCTTGGTAATACGCGGCGACAATTTGATACGGTCTCTTTGTAGACATTATCTCTTTCATAAAGAAGAAGAACACAATAAATACAGCCCTTCCTTTTACACCTCGCAAAATAAAGAGGAAATATCTTAATAAGACGGAACTATAAGAGTTAACAATCATCATTGGAATCATTTACTTTTAGATGTATGAAATTATAATTTAAACTTACCGCAAACTGATATACTTTGTGACACAAACGAAAAGCTCTGAGTATATCAATGTATGCATCAAACATAACGGTTCCGGATATTTCCTCATTCCTTATTTCTTCTTCTGTCTTCATGTTTACCTTCTTACGTTCTTCCAAGATGCCATTCCAAGCAACCAATTCTTTTTTGATAAAAACAACAGTGCGGGTTGCATTGACCATTTGTAAGTCAAAAATCATCGTAGGTGCAGTCAATATAAAACTTGATAAGACTCCACTAAATCCCAAGTTAACATCAACGAACGACAGCCAAAAAATTACGTGATAAAAGACAACTAAGAAAACGCTTAACCAATTTTCGATCTTGCTTTGGTACAAAAAAGATTTTTTGTCAATAATGATGGAGTTAAGAAATTTTTGCATTTTAATGATTAGCTCAACTGTGTTTTCGCTTTGTAATGCACTAATGACATGGATGCTTATCGAAATAATACTGAAAAATATCAGGTCAAAATAAAACAGAAATGTTAAGACAGTTGTTCTGAAATTGTCGAGAGTGTTATAGTAATAGAAGTAACGATAAAAGTGACTGAACACTAAAACGGTTGCTCCGATCACGGATTTGATAAATTGCCAAATAGTTGTGTTACGAGTGATACAATTGTTAATGATACTGTACTTAGAGATCAAGTAGAGCGACTGAAATATGCTTAAAGGAAACAACATTGATTGAAGGTCTTTGTCTATGATGTTGTTAATCAAGCACTCAGAAGGGATGATCCTATTTTTTTTCATTTTCCTGTTATCAACTACGCCACTCTCCATTTAACTTACACCCATCTTTGACAACCTATTTCGATAAACTCGATAGTTATTTAATTTGTGCCACAAAAAACTAGTCATAATGTTATTAGTTTAGAAACTTATGAAATTGGTAACATTTAATTGGTAACGGTTGTTACAAATATTAACAGCTTTTACTTGATTAGTAATTAAATTTTTATCGTTACAATCTGTGAAACGTGTACACGTTTTATACAAATGTAACAATATACTTCAAAATAAAATATACATCATTCCCTTGCGCTTATCCCATTTATTTGGTGTAGGCGCAGCGTGTTATCTTTCTCCATTCTTCTCAATAAAATATGCAATAATTAACTTAATAATTACATATGTCGGGGTGCCAAATCGAATTATATTAGTTTCGGGGTCGAGACGGCTGTGGGGTCCCAACAGCTTTATAAAAGGCTAGTATTTATCGAAGGGCGGCGGATCGGGCGGGCTGGGGATCGAAGAGCGGCCAGTTTCCTCGCACAATGCATTAAATAGCATTGTAATGCATTAAGGAAATGCTGCCCGCCTGCCAGCGTCCTCGGAACCATGCCGCGTAGGCAGTTTTTCGGAGTATTAATAATCTATTTAATTTACGTTGGTGCCATGGAAGCTTGGGAAAACCTTAGTCTGGGATGCGACATGCGTCGACACGTTTGCTGCATCGCACATCCAGGTGACTCGCACTCAGGCTGGCGCGGCGGCTGACCAGGCCCAGATCCTGAAGCACCGCAAATACTCATCCCTTTTAAAGGATCAATGTGTTTGCGGCACTGGCAGTTGAGACTTTAGGGGCTTAGTCAGCCGATATGAAAAGCTTCATGAAGGCCCTGTCGTCGCGGTTGGTCGACGCCACGGGCGATCCAAAATCTGGCGCTTACCTCTCACAAAGGATCGCCCTTACAGTTCAGAGAGGTAACGCCGCCAGTGTAATGGGACCTAATGCCACAGGCAGAGCTGCTGGAGGGGGTGTTCTTTTTATAATCCGTTTATTTTTAATTTAGTGTTAGTAGTATATTTAGTATTTATCAACTTTAATATTATACATATGTTTTTTGTTTATCTATAAATAATCTGTTGTCGCCTTTAATTTATTTTAGGCTAGTTCTTTTATTATGTAAATATTTTATCATAAGTTATTTTAGGTTTGTTAATTATGTTAAAATTTTCACATGTCTCATTATTTTACATAGAAAACTATCGTGAGTCTCAGGCATATTAATATACAAAATGTTCGGTTGGCCGCCGCCGCGACTGTGCCGCTCTCCTGATGATGAATCGCGTATCGATTCGAAACATGTCGAGGGTTATTCGACTTCTACGACGTTAATAAACCCGTTTATGTGTTTTAATATGTCTTATTACTGTAAAAATCTAATGAATATTTATATATTTAAGACACAGCCAAATGATACATAATTATGATGAAAATAGTTAAAATATAACTAATCCTTAAAATAAAACTAGCACACAATAAAGTTAAACTAAATCTAATAATAGCCCATGCGGCATAGGGCCGAAGATGCTAGCGGCATTTCCTCGCTGAATCACAAAACTGATTTTTTGAGCGAGGAAACCGCCCTCTCTCCGGTTACCAGTAACATCAATCAAAATCAGAGGCTTCTCTTCGAGATATCTTTGAAGAGGCTTAATGCGCTGGTGCCCCAAGGACCTAGGATCTCTACTCCTAATTCGAAATCTAACTGTTTATTTATATTTATATTTATATTTATATTTATATTTATATTTATATTTATATTTATATTTATATTTATATTTATATTTATATTTATATTTATATTTATATTTATATTTATATTTATATTTATATTTATATTTATATTTATATTTATATTTATATTTATATTTATATTTATATTTATATTTATATTTATATTTATATTTATATTTATATTTATATTTATATTTATATTTATATTTATATTTATATTTATATTTATATTTATATTTATATTTATATTTATATTTATATTTATATTTATATTTATATTTATATTTATATTTATATTTATATTTATATTTATATTTATATTTATATTTATATTTATATTTATATTTATATTTATATTTATATTTATATTTATATTTATATTTATATTTATATTTATATTTATATTTATATTTATATTTATATTTATATTTATATTTATATTTATATTTATATTTATATTTATATTTATATTTATATTTATATTTATATTTATATTTATATTTATATTTATATTTATATTTATATTTATATTTATATTTATATTTATATTTATATTTATATTTATATTTATATTTATATTTATATTTATATTTATATTTATATTTATATTTATATTTATATTTATATTTATATTTATATTTATATTTATATTTATATTTATATTTATATTTATATTTATATTTATATTTATATTTATATCTATATTTATATCTATATCTATATTTATATTTATATCTATATTTATATTTATATTTATATTTATATTTATATTTATATTTATATTTATATTTATATTTATATTTATATTTATATTTATATTTATATTTATATTTATATTTATATTTATATTTATATTTATATTTATATTTATATTTATATTTATATTTATATTTATATTTATATTTATATTTATATTTATATTTATATTTATATTTATATTTATATTTATATTTATATTTATATTTATATTTATATTTATATTTATATTTATATTTATATTTATATTTATATTTATATTTATATTTATATTTATATTTATATTTATATTTATATTTATATTTATATTTATATTTATATTTATATTTATATTTATATTTATATTTATATTTATATTTATATTTATATTTATATTTATATTTATATTTATATTTATATTTATATTTATATTTATATTTATTTAATACCATTAATGTTAGCACTAACAGCTATACCTTACATGCTAACTGGCAAATTAATCTTAACATGAGAGGAATGAATGTATACATTGGATAATATTAATACCTAATAATTATTATTGGAATGTCAAACTATTACAAAATTATTGCAGGTAACATAGAACATAGTCAAAATTTAATAATATCAATAATTATAATAGAGATGTCGGCACAAAAAGAAAATAACAAACACAGAACACTTAGATGCTTATGGAGCTAACACTAAACTTAGACTGTTATGGAGCTAGTCGTAACAATATTTTCCACGTAACGATACGAAGCAGTTTTATTGTGTATATGAGCCCTATTCCCAGCAATCGTTTCTTAAAATATGTATGTGCCAACAGCGAGTCCAAATGAGTGATAGTTTTTTAGAACGAGAAACGAGTAGTAGTTACGTAAGGGACCAATAGATAAAAATGATCCTCGACCATATTTTAAGTTTGCATCCGGTACCGTTTCTAGGCATATTTGAGTGGTAGTGACAGTGTCTAAGACCATATAATATGAAAGGCGAATGAATAAGTGATCACTCACTACTTATCATTCGCTCTTCCTAAATGAGAATTCCTTTTTAGGGTTCCGTAGTCAATTAGGAACCCTTATAGTTCGCCATGTCCGTCGATCCGTCTGTCTGTCTGTCTGTCTGTCTGTCTGTCCGTCCGCGGCTTAGCTCCGTGATCATTAGTACTAGAAAGTTAAAATTTGGTATGAGTATGGGTATGTGTCACGCCGACAAAAGGGTAAAATAATAACTGAAAAAAAAAAACGTTTTTTCGGGTACCTACCGCACACCTAAAGTGGGGGTGTTTTTTTTTTCGTTCCAACCCTAGTGTGTGGGGTGTCGTTGAATAGGTCTTTAAAAAATAATAGGGGTCTCCCTATATAATTTTTTGATAGTCAGCAGATTTGTTAATATTATTCGCTCCGAAAATAAAAAAAATAGCGCTCCCCCCCGCCCCCCCTCTAACTTTCAACCACGGGTCAAAAAATTATGTAAGAATTCATGAAAATGAGGCCTTATAAGTACTTACAATAAAAACTATATTGAATAAAATCGGTCCAGCCGTTTTTGAGTTATCGCAAAATTTCATAATTTTCTTTAAAATGACGTAAGTGCCGCGCGGTGTCCTTATAATTCAAACGTTACACATTTTAGTTAAGTGCCATACTATACATATGTACTAAAACATTTCGCTCAATCTGGCGCGTATAATCGATAACTTTCAGAAGGTAATAAGTAATTACTGTTACTTTAGCGTTTACGACCTTTTTTTAGAGCTTGTATAATCTTTCTCGTAATTTTCGTCTATTGCGAAAGATAGAAAGGAGAAGGAACTACGGAACCCTACACTGAGCGTGGCCCGACATGCTCTTGGCCGCTTTTTTTATACCAATATGCTGAACCCTAAGTAATTAAAGTGAAATGAATTGAATTAATAATAAAAGCAAAGCTTTCGACTTCATTACTTAAAACTTAACGTAATGAAGTCCGCATTGAAGATATTTTGCTAATATATCTTCGGGACATACAATGGGTCTGTTGCGTGTGAAAGGAACTTTGACATTTATGTTTACTTGACTTCATTATAGCATTGGAAACAAAATAGATAACAATAGTTTGTCTCATTTGTATCTTCATCCAGGACACAAGTGGTCATCAAATTAATTACTTAAGTGTCGACAGTCCAGTTTACTGTCTTCGTCATTAATACTATGCGTAATGTTATAGGCCAATAATTTAGTAAAGGCACACAAAATAAGGTCACATCAGAGATACGACTTAAAGAATTAAAGTAGACATGGGCGAACATTTACTGAACAATAAACTTGACGAAGATTTTCAAGAGATGGTGTACCCGTTGAACTTATTACAATCCATTTTATTGCAACCGAAATATAAGAATCTAAATGGATTTGTGACTCCGAATAGATTACTTGATCATCTTCCATATCTCATTGGACCCATTTTGGTTATTAGCAGTGGACTTGCTAAGCTGTATTTCTGTGACTTCTTCGACGACAAGGGTGCTAAACTAATGGAATCATTGGCAGTGTTTGACTTATTGTTTTTTGGAGTGTCAAGTTTAATTGTTTTCGGAGTTCTTGTAACTCAAAGTAAAAACAATGTGAGACTAGTTTTAAAAATGCAACAAGCGTACAGATTATTTAAAAGCACAGATGAGCTGAAAAAGTTTCGAAAAGAGAATTGGATCGTTTTAGCGATGTCGATATTATTGTGCATCTGTATAGTTATGGCAAATTACTTGAAACGGTTTTTCAGACTTTTTGAAGTTCTGTACATTGTATCGTTGTTTTATTTCGATAGCAATATGGTTATTGCTATTCGTGTGATCCAGTTTTTGCAGCATGAGATGAAATTATGGTTGGAAGAATTACACCGTTTTCAAATAAAATGCTCTGAAACAAACCATAGTAAATTGACAAGTTTTCTGGAAGAAGTGAAGCTTAAGAGAATGAGTCTGTTTCTAGCGTATTTAGATATAATAGAAGCTTTTAAACTTTCAAATAACATTTTTCAATATTCGGTCAGTAAGTCACAACACAAATATTTTTTTTCTGTAACACACGATTGTAAATTTGTTGGTCCATTTATAAAAACTATAAATGCTTATTGATTGATTGCAGATATTACTTCACTCGGTAGAAGTTTGTCTGCATCCTTTGATGTATATCCAACAAATGATTGATCTGAGCACCCGTACAGATATCTTCAAGCAAACCAGTGTAAATCATAAACAATTTTATGTATAAAACTACCACATATTAGTAAAACACATAACTATATTTTTAATGTGTTGTATTTGTACATCACAACTTTCATGATCATGAATTCATGGCACTCTTTACTTTTTTTCTGTCGTTCGTATTTGTGTTATTTTTCTTTTGTAAGCTATTTTTGGAGTGCATGTATTTTTGTGTTGTATAATCGATCATATTTGTATATAGAGGTCATATTTTATGCTTAACTCTAAAATGTTTATGTTCACTAATTAAATTTATTGAATCCATTTTAACTAATCTTAATTTTCAGGTTGAGACTATATTTTCCGTGCTCGTGCCATTGCTATGGGTATTGAAGAACATCACGTTACTGACCTGCTTGAGCGTGGTTTGTGAGCAGTTCCACCTCGCCATGACTGAAGTGGCGGCCGCCACCGCCGTTGTGCGATGCAAAACCGTCTGTACTAGTAAGTTATGCTTTTGTTATCCAACCAAACGATTCAATACAAGTTCTATTTACGCGTCCTGGGTCTAGTCCAGATTATCATCATAATTAGCATCATCATAACCACCACCACTAGTACCATCATCAACATTATCATGAACATCAACAACAACATTATTAACCTCATTACCATATGTTGGGACCGACGAGTTTAATGGCGAACACGTAACATAAGACGTAGCGTGATAATAAGGCGGACTGATCACTTTGTGAAGGTAGCGGTAGCCCGAAGGATTCAGTCGATGCAGGAAATCCCGAAGTGGAGTTCTTTGGAGAAAGTCTGTGTTCAGCAGTGGACGTTTATTTTCTACTTAAAAAAATACCCATAAAAAAAATTCAAATAAGCTTTTTTTATTTTTATAATATGCCTTATAGAATTTTATCGCGCCATCTACAGTGAAGTCCTACAGACTTTTTTATTAGGCACAAATCCTTTGAAGTTGCATTGAAAAACCATAGTAACAATGTTATAATGATGGCCATGACATGAGTATGCTTATTTATTATTATTATTATGATTCTATGTCCTACTGCTGAGCAAAGCCCTCCGCCTTTCACATCTGTTCTTTCCCGTCTGTCCTTCAAACATGAGTCCAAGTCATCCCGCCATCGCCTACGAGGTCTGCCGCGTCTCCGTTTCGAGTATGAATTATATTTTAATGTTAACTAATTGCTGCTCCATAGTTCTCTAGCGTCCTATGAAAATTCCAAAGCCTTCAACCATTTTTGATTACCCATCTTGTTTCAGTGGACATAAAGAAGCTATGCAAGAACGTGTCTCGTGTGTCTCTGTGCGGGGGCGCTTCACGGGGCCTCCGAGCAGGCGGCGTGCTGGCGGTGCGCGCGGCGCTCCCTCTCCAGCTGTTGCAGCAGCTCGCCGCCTACACCGTCGTGCTGTTACAGTTTGCTTTCTTATAGGCATGCTTATAAGATAGAATATAATACAGTGTGTTACCGCCAAGTAAGAGTAAAGTAACATAGATCTTTAATGTACATCCATGACCTTAATTAACTTAAATTCAGGCTTTATAAAATTTCTAACAAAATTTTAATTGCCAGTAATGTACAGTAAAGTACATTGACAAGTGAGTGTTTAATGACAGCCTGATATGAGTAACGACAATTACGCTGTACACCCACTACATTGAATGTGCGGATTTAAGAAATTTGATTGTGCAGTTAATTTACATAATTATGATTAGCTAATACATGCAAACAATTACTAATGGATCATATTAGTATCAGTTTTAAATTTTAATAAATGCCTGCATGCCGGTAGCAGGGTGTATATAACGTCCTTTAACGTCCTAAGAAAATTCCAAAGCCTATAATATTGTCAACCATTTTTGATTCCCCATTTTGTTTCAGCGGACAAAGAAGCAATGCAAGAATGTGTCTCATGTGTCTCTGTATGGGGGCAGTTTGTTTTTCTATAGACATGCTTATAAGTTAGGATATAATATAGAGATAGTATATATTTGTATACCGGTTGGAAGCGACCTGCATCCAGCGCCTTCCGGCGACCTTTATAAGGTCATCTGTCTCTGTATGTGTCTGTATGGAAGTCCAAAGGGGAGGCCTATGTTCAGCAGTGGACGTCCTATGGCTGAGATGATGATGATGATGATATATTTGTAGGGAGATAAATAAATAGTAGATCAATACAACGTTCGTTTGTTGCCAAGTTATTTTCCTCACTGCTCTACTAATTCCTTCGTCGCCATCATGACCACTATCACCATCATCAACATTATCATGAACTTCTACACAAATACCTTGTTATTTGTATGCTAGGGCCGACGACTTAAATAGCGAATATTTACCATAAGACGCAGCGCGCTAATAAGGCGAGCTGATCACCCATTGAAGGTGGCGGGAGCCTGAAGTAGCATTGAAAATCCATAGTAACAAGGTAATAATGATGGACGAGGTCATGAAATAGGCTAGGACATGAGTATGAAATTATATTTCAAGGTTAATTTCAGCTCTCTAATGTCCTATGAAAATTCCAAAGCCATATATATTACTATGGTATATATATGGTATATGTAAAGAGATACTCGTAAATAAATAGGAGATCAATACAACTTTCGTTCATCCGCGGTGTTACCCGCTCATCCCACGGGAACACTAAATTTATTCGGGATGAAAAGTATCCTATGTCCTTCCCCGGGACTGAAACTATCTATATACCAAATTTCATCTAAATCGGTTCAGCGGTTTAAGCGTGAAGAGGTAACAGACAGACAGACAGACACACTTTCGCATTTATAATATTAGTATGGATAGTATGGATAGTATGGATATGTAAAGAGATACTCGTAAATAAATAGGAGATCAATACAACTTTCGTTGATTGTGAAGTTCTTTTTCCTCACTATTCCGGCAATAGGTATTGATCGTAAAACAGTTCCAATATTAGTTCCATCAGTGTCCCCTTTTTGACTAACATCTGGGGGCACTGGTGCACAGGGGCTGCAGATTATACCAGATGAATAGAATTCTTGGAATATGATGATCAGTTGATGATAGTGGACTTATTAATCATGTTAAGTTTCAATTGCATAACTCTGGATATGATCAACCGTGATTGGACCAGATGAAACCGTGACATCGTCTGGCGTGTGATTCTGTTCGAGTGTCGTGCTGGTTCAACCATAGACATACCTATATGAAATAGCGCCCGAAACGTAAAAGTAATAAAATACAAAGTAATATAATAAATATCTACAACATTTATTCACGCATCCATCGCCTCTAGCTTTTTTATACTTTTCGAGTCCTCCAATGCCTTTTCTTTCTTTGTTTTGAGATCCTGGTGAATTTCTTCTAAGCTCCTGTTCTTCGTCTCCGGAATTACCAGGATGACATAAACTGAGCAGAGTATGCAGATGAAGCCGAAGAAGTAGAAAGCCACGTGTATCCCCACCAACGTGGCAAGGGGTTTGAAGAACAGCATTTGGATGAAATCCGCTAGCGACGACGTGGCCATTGTAGTTGCCATCACCGTACCTCGGTACTAAAACAAATACGAAATATAAAAAGTAAGAAATTATAAACTTAAGTAGGCCATAACATAACTATTTTGGTTTCATTGCAGGCTAGTATAAAGTATTTACAAACATAGGTACTTAAGTATTATCCTGTCCTGTGAAATGTACATGGTGCTATTGAGATTTTTCTTGAAATTATGGGCACAGTAAGGCAACTTGTCTTTACAAAATTATAGATTTCATTCAAAATTTTGTGGTTATTTTGGTGAAACTCTCAAATAATAAATTACTAAACTTATATAATTAACATAAATGTAGAAAATTACAAACTCATTTAACTTAATTAATTGACAATGTCATGCATTTTCTAACTATAACTGGATATTCGATCAATATAGAAAAAACCCAATTTACACCAGAAAACATGAAAAAAGTAGCAATTATTTTCGGGATGCCTACACAAATCAGGTTTTTGTATATTCTTCGGACTTATTCCTTGACACTAATTATGAGCATGAGTACCAATTATGAAAAAGAGATAAAATGACAAAATAATGAAGAACTCCATACAAGTTTAAAACATGTCGAAGCGTTCCTGACTATTTGTTACGCGAATTATAGTTTGCAATAATTACTGGTATCAATAAATTATTGCTATAATTATCTTTACTCATAAGTAAGTTACCTTGAAAGAGAAGATCTCGCTGGTTAGTATAACTGACACAGGCTGCAAGCCGGCCGCGTCGCAGAAGATGCAGAGGCACAGGGTGAAGATCGGGAGCCAGTCTGGAGCGAAGAACCCGTACTGCTTGGCCAGGAAGTACGTCGCCAGACCGCACATGCTCAGGCCTGAGACCAGGGATGTGGAGAAAAGGAGGGGCTGCAAGCAAAGGAATAAATATTAGGTATGAATATAACATAAAAGAGGAAAATTTATTTAAACGAGTAGAAATCGTATTTTCCAGTCAATAATGAACTAGTAACTATAAAAAACACCAAAATCACCTTATACTGTTTGAGGAGTTCCTCATAAACTTGGAAATTAGTCATAGAATTTGAAGGTCCCAAATCGGTTCATAAAATGACGCTGTTCTGTGGACTAAAACATAAAATACCACGAAATAATTTCAGAATGACTGAAAGGTATCATCTAGCAAGCGTCGGTCCGGCACAGGGGTAGTGGCGCTATAAACAGCTTTCATATGGCAATAATGTGCATGACGTCATATATTTGCGTTGTTAAACGTCAATTGCTATTTGTCAAGGATTTGTCATTTCAACAATTGTTTACCGGAATGCTGCCCAATCCTTCGTTCTTCATGGGAAAAAATACTGAATCTTATTGAAAAAAAAAATTGACTTTCATCATCATCACTGTGGATAGTTTTTTTTATGTATAAATTGTCGTTGCCGGTAAAAAAAAATAGTACCACTAAATATAGGTACACTCATCGCGCTAAACGTACCTTTCTCCCGATCTTCTCCACAATGCACGAAGCCAACGCTGACCCCACAACCTGCACAGCTCCCAACATCATCGCCTGCTGGTTAGGCGTCAGCACCAGTCCCGAGCCCTTGGAGGCCATAGCGAAGATGTCTCCAGCGAAGTTGAGGACTGGCACCGACCCACACACTTCACGGGAGAGGGAGACCACCATTGCGATGCGGAACGCTCTGAACAGGATCTTGTCCGAAACTGGAAGAAGAAATTTGACATTTGAAAATAGGGAAATTCGTTCTAACGTGTTTCAAACATTAGTGCCATTTGTAGCCATCTGTCAACTAAAAGGAGCGCAGGAGGAAACTATTATTGACCGCGTTGGGTAAAAAGTATCCTATCATATAATAGCCTTTGTAGAGAATGAATTCTCCCTGGGGTCGGCTACCTAAATCCTAAGATGTGGCGTAGGCACTAGTTTTTACGCAAGCAACTGCCATCTGACCTTCCAAACCCAGAGAGGAAACTAGGCCTTATCCCAATAATAATGATATAAATCCCAATGTAAAAAGCATCCTATCCCTGTAGGTACTAAAATTGGTTAAAATCCGTCCAGCCATTTTAGCGTGATGAGCAAACAAAAAAATTGATATTCAATAGATAACGCGATACAGCTGACACCGCGAACCCATATAAATCATGTTTCGCGATGTTGACATTATATGCAGTTACCCCCGATGTGCAGTTACGGGCCGCACATACGCAGGCCCAGTTGCAAAGGATCAAATAAAATAAAAAAGACATATTTCCTGATGTCACGGTTAATCTGGGACCTAATTCGAGAATGCCGTTTGAGAGATCGCAAGACGTCAAAACTCTATTAGATAACAGTGATATTATCGCCTTTGAACTGTCATTAAAATGCGATGAGCTTCAAGTGACATATACCTCATCTCAATTTTGGAAATACATAGGCGATAATGATTGTCAAAAATGCTATTCATGCATATGAGTTTCTGTTTTGAACGAAACGTAACTGACAAATTTCACGTACTACACGGTCATGTTCAAATAAGCGCCTGTTATTTATGCCGTCACATACAAAGGAAACGCAAATTAAGCGCGACCGCATTGACAAAGTTGCGATGTTCTAGAAATCGCCACTTGTCAAGTAGGGACACGTCAAAAGTGACGGCTGGCGATGAAATGGAGAGATCTCCATCATCTCTCTAAAATTGGTCGAATTACCCCTCATGTCTGTGGATTGTCTATGAGATGGGTGTAGTAGGTATTTATGTTGAAAACTATAATTATGCATTCGTAAGTAGGATTTCGATCATTTCGAAAGTTAAATACCAGTGTGTATGAATACTCTTTGGAAAATTCCATAATCGAAAAGTAATTGTGAACTAAGCTGTACCAATAGAAACAACACTTTATTTGTCAAATTTATCATTTACGTAGCAGTGAATACTAGTTGTTCTTTGATCTTTGTATCAACAGAAAACTGAGACGCCACATTATATAATGTATCGTAAATTAAGTTTAGTTTTGTTTGCTGACGTATTATGTAGATATTATAATTATTGTAAGTAGGTAAGAACAGATTACAAACAAATGAGATAAAACAATAACTGTATCAAATGGATATTCACCGAGTTGAGATCTAGGTGTCAACTTAAATACACAAGGGTATAAACAGTTTTAAAGAATGTCAAGGCTTTTCGCAGCGATAGTGTAGAAACTGCGTTGCCAGGCCAACACCAGCCTTGTTTGTACACACAATGGCTTCCCGCGATTCTGACCAGACCGTCGGTTCAGTATTTCGGGGCCTTCCCACGTCTTCCGTTACGCGGTAGCCACTTGAGAACCTTTTTGCTTAAACAGCCTTCGATTCTTATGTACGACGAAAACTCCGAGCATAGCTAGCTGTATTTTCCGGATCTAACTATGCTCAGAGTGTTTCGAATGAAGACTGCATATGGTTGCTGTAGCGGAGAACCTAGCGGCTTTTGTCCAGCAATGGACGTCTCTCAGCTAATATGTCATCATTTACTTCCTACGACACGGTTGGCGCAGTTAGTAGAGACCTGCTTACTGAGCCGGCGGTCCTGGGTTCGAATCCCGGCCAGGGCAAATTAAATCGAATATTTGTGCTCGGGTCATGGTTGTTCTATGTATTTAAGTATATAAGTATGTATATCGTCGTCTAGTACCCATAACACAAGCCTTCTTGAACTTAATTTGGGACTATATCGAATTGTGTGAGGTTGTCTGATATTTATTTATTATTTATTTACTTACATACTGCTTTGAGTATATAGTTGCTGCTCTTCTCGTCGTGGGTTTGTTCATCTTTAATCAACTGTAGCTCACGACTGACTTGCGCGTCTTCTTCGGAGCGACAGCGTAGCCAGGCTAACACTCGTCTTGCTTCCTGAATAACGTAATGATATAATTAAATACGGTGGAGTGTAGGGCTATACAACAGCGAAGATCATGGCGTAAAGGATCTAAATTCTCTGTTAGAGGAGGATGATACTATTTGAGAACTTTTCATGACAGTTTTCTAGCTTGCACTAAAAATGTCCGAAACTTTGTTCGGTGAGGAAGAAATAGACATAATATTTATTTTCTGCAACGTAATTGAGGAATAAGTTATCGTATAATCAACATAGATGTGCTACTTTTCTCCTGAATTGAAAATTGTTAAAATGTTAATTGGTGTGATTAGGTCATAACAATATATACTGATTATGACTTTTAACCATGAAGAACATGGTTTACTACTTCCATCATCATTACAATTATATTTAAGCGCTAGGCTCTTGTGGTAATTTCCAGCTCATTTTACACTGTACCTTTTTATTTACTACTTGATATGATGACGCATTTTTTATTCACTTATTTCTTTTTCCCCTTTCCCCCTCTACTTTTCTTTCTATTATCACTTTTCTGTAGTTATCGTGTCCTATGAAATGACCTAACATCTTCCCTATTCTATTTTCAATCATGTTCAACAAATTTCTCTTCCATAATCGGCATAATATTTTAAAGTGGATTGATCTATTGATGTTATGGATAACCAAGATGAAGCATAATGAAAATTTTGACGTCTTACCATATTTGAACTGATATCTCTTGCCATGTCGGGTTGAGTGCTTTAACAATTACCTAAGTCAAAGGCTGACATAAGAGTTTGACGAATTTGAGTTGATACTACCGACCTTTTTGAATGTTGAGTTATCAAGAGATATCAGTTCAAATCTGGTGAGATGACAAATTACCTAGCAATATTGATACATCATATTTTATTTGATCGAAATGCTACGTTGTGCTGATAGCAATGCATAGCTATTTTAAATTGCAATGTATGTAAATATGTATGTTTGTTCAGGTAGAACCTTGGAACTCAATTTAGAAGCTATCTTCAAGATATCTTCAACCGATTGAGCTGAAATTTTGCATACTTACTTAACTTTGACGACAATACAATATTATGGTACCATGGAGCTAGTTGATGATGGAGCCGGAAGTTGGCACTAGAAACTCTGTTATAGGTAAAGCAATCCTATCGAATTTGGGGTCTTTAGAATCGTCTCAGTAAGCAATTGATGGATGTTCAAAGAAAAGTATTGTCAGCTATAAAAGCTTGTCACAACTCTACTTTTCTTACCTCTCCTTTTCCAGTTTGAACTAAATAAGATGGGGACTCAGGCATCATCATGAAGAGTATTAAGTGGATCGTGGGCAGAGACAGACAGACCCATAGGATTGTGTTGTAGCTCAGAAAGTCTCCTATGACATAGATGAAGAGGTTACCCGTTGTGTGGAATAGGATGACCTGGAAGAAAAAAAATACATTAATATAGTATAAAAAAATATAAATGATCACAAATTGTTAAACAATTCACTAATGTAGGTTGGGTACAGTTTGCGTAAACAAAAATTATTCTTTTTTTATACGACGACGGTGACAAACAAGCATGCGGTTTGCCTGATGTTAAGCAGTTACCGACGCTTATGGACGCCAGGAGAATCACACGCCGTTGCCGACCCTTTCAGACCCTATTAACACCCCTCATGAAGAACCCGATACTGTGGCCTACGGAGAAAATCTCGGCAGGGGAGCTCATTCCACATGCGGAGCGTTCCCGGTAAAAAAATCCTCTAGAACCGTACAGTACTCGACCGTTTAGGCTCTAGTGTGTGAGGATGAACACCTTAACTTACCTTCTTATATAGTTAAGGTTAAGTTAAACATTTTGTAATGGTTACCAGTCTCAGCATGTTACTAGGCTAGCAGCCCAGTACTGTTCTGATCCGCAACGCAGGCTTCGAGTTACAACAAGAAATCAACAACAGGCTTCGTCACATACATACCAATGATGTAATTATCATTTCATGTCCTTTCATTTTCTGTCATTTCGTTTCATTTTGTTTAATTCCTTTTTATTTCGTTTCATGACGTTTCATTTAATTTCATCTCGTTTCATTTAATTTCATCTCGTAGCTGGCCCAAACGTTCCCATTGCAATGGCGGCGTTACCACGGATAATGGCTGAACAAATTTGTTGCACCTGGGCCCTAATTCGAGAATGCCGTTTGAGAGATCGCAAGACGTCAAAACTCTATTAGATAACTGTGATATCGCCTTTGAACTGTCATTAAAATGCGATGAGCTTCAAGTGACATATGTCATCTCAATTTTGGAAATACATAGGCGATAATGATTGTCAAAAATGCTATTCATGCATATGAATTTCTGTTTTGAACGAAACGTAACTGACTAATTTCACGCACTACACGGTCAAGTTAAAGTATGCGCCTGTTATTTATGGCGTCACATACAAAGGAAACACAAATTAAGCGCGGCCGGATTGACGAAGTTGCGATGTTTTAGGGAAATCGCCACTGGTCAAGTAGGGACACGTCAAAAGTGACGGATGGCGATGAAATGGAGAGATCTCCATCATCTCTCTAAAATTGGTCGAATTACCCCCAGGTTCGATCCGGAGCACGGGTCACAGCCCCGACCCTTAACCCAACTCTCTAACATAATCTCTGGTCTCCAAGCTCCAAGGTCCACTAGTCTCCAATGAATGTAAACTTACTTTCTAAATAAGTTTACATTTCATACAATCAACGGTTAAGTTACCCTTTTCATAAAATAGTGACTCAGTGAAACGTTGAGAAAAATTTAAATATGTTTACCTTCTCAGTAATGATGTAGTTAATAAAAGCCCATTGAAGATATTTTAAACGTACCACATCATTCATAGTACGTATTAGTATCTATAACTAACCGATTTTTCAATGGTAGGCAAAAGTACTGTGGCCAATTTATTTTGACACACTTATTTGACGAAGTCATGTGATTTTCGTTCTTAAGTTAATTTCATCTTCGAACTGCTTGTTCTACTAAAGGAATAGCTATGGACACCGAAACAATTTTGTGTCCTAAAGAGGCCTTATTCCTTTTAAAATGCTGATTGTTTTAGACATTTTTCTCTATGATCAAACATTTTTTTTAACATTCTATTGTATATGTTACTAACTAGAATAGGGCTATTGGGATTTATTCGTATATATTTTAAACCTACAGTTTGAATTATTCATTGATAATTATTGTTTCAAAAACTACTCGAAATAGTCAAAATTGACGCGGAAAATTAGTTTTTTCAACTTGTTTTCGACTACACGCTATGAGAGCATGAAATAGCTATGATACTGCCTAGAACTCGGGGAAAAGTATTATTAATTTCAAAAAGTTGGTTGTAAGTATCAATATATTTGTCATAAGATGAAAACAAGTTTTTTTAAAAGGAATAAGGCGACTTAAGTCCTTAGGTATTCTATACCGGCCGCTGTAATAAATCAAAATTAAACACCAAGGTTATTAACCGATGATGGTGTTTGTGATGCTTAAGATTACTAGTAACTACCGAAAATACTCTCTAATTTTGATTATTTGTTGTAATAATGCAAAGAAAGCTTTATATTGGTCCAGTGGGGAAGAACGAAAAACGCCACGCGTAATGAACAACTAATGATTCTCAGGATTTTTTTCCTTAATGAAGAATACTGGTGACTTACGTAAGAAGAATCAATACTAATTATAAAAATATCAGCCAAGTGTGAGTGGGACTCGCGCACGAAGGGTTCCGTACCATTATCTGTAAGTTTGATGTATAGGAGCCCCGCTTAAATATTTATTTTATTTTATTTTTAGTATTTGTTGTTATAGCGCCAATAGAAATACATCATCTGAGAAAATTTCAACTGTCTAGCTATCACCGTTCTTGAGATACAGCCTGGTGACAGACGGACGGATGGACGGACGGATGGACGGGCGGACGGACAGCGAAATCTCAGTAATAGGGTCCCGTTTTTACCCTTTGGGTACGGAACCCTAAAAACGGTTTAAACTCACGTCAAAATTGTCAGGAACGGCCCGACCTGTTCGAGAATCAATACGCTGAGAAAATAAAGCAATTAGATAACCAGTTAGGGATAGGTACTCAGAATACCATGTACTTACACAGTTTTCGCTAGTTTCTTTTGTGTAATAGCGGTCCCGTGACGTTGGCCACCATGCTGATGTCCACTCGTGTGACCATGAGAGCCAACATAAGGCTGGCAACGTACTTTTGAGTTCTCTGGTGTTGCATGTATCTATGGGCGAGGGTAATCACTTTCCACCAGGCGCAGACATATAGAAAACTGGCCAAGTGCGAGTCTGACTCGCGCACCGAGGGTTCCGTACAAACTTTGATTTATCCCATCTTAATTGGCCTGATTGAGTTAAGTTTGCACGTGAAATGTATGGCGCCGCATACAAACGAGGCGCAAACTTAACGCAACCGAGTTCTACAAAATATGATGTTTGAAAAGGACTATATTTTTTATGATTTTATCACAAATATATAGTCAGATTTTTATAAGTATTTGTAGTATGTGACGATATTACTTGCCAAATTTCATAGTTCTAGGTCATCGGGAAGTACCTACCCTATCATTTTGATTCTCTTGTGAGTGTCAAAAAATGTACGTTTTTTGCGACATAAACGGCCGTATCTTTTTTTTACGTTAACGTAGAAGTTTGATTTTTAGAAGATTCACAGATTCAAGGGACCGTAGACCTGAGTATATGGTGTTAATTTCAACTCGGTACCTCCACGCGTTCTCGAGATAAAGGGTCTTGACAGACAGACAGACGGACAAAGTGTACCCTATGAAATGAAATAAGGGTTCCGTTTTTTCCGATTGAGGTACGGAACCCTAAAAAGAAAAAAAGCTGAGTAAAGAAGCTATTAGATGGTTACCAGTGTGCCCAGGACGCCTCTTATGCAGTCTGCGCTGATTTCTTTTGTGTACAATGGACAGGTGACGTAGGCGCCAGCCATACTGAAGCCTAAGATTGCTCTTGCGAGGATGAGTGCCCAGGTGCTGAGTGATGATAGCTTGACAATCCAGGCGAGCTGCAATACAAATAAGAATACATATAAATAAATAAGAAAATAAATACTATTACGTTTACGCTCCGAGGAATTATTCGGATTGATTCCTGCCGCCTCTTTCCGCCATCGATCTACGCGACAATTCTTTCATCCTCACCACTCAGATAGTTGGCAGTCTACAACTGTGCGTTTTTCTAGTAATTTCCTGCCTCGCACGACTGCATTGTGGAATGAATTGTCGCTTGCGGTATTTCCGGACCGATACGACCTTCAAACCTTCAAGAAAAGAGCGTACTCCCACCTGAAAGGCTGGCAACGCACTTGTGACTCCTCTGATGTTGCAGGTAACTATGAGGCGATGGTAATCGCTTTCCATCAGGCAATCCGTTTGCTTGTTTGCCCCCTATGAAATAAAAAAATTAAGTCTGACCTCTGGCCTATAAAGAAAAAATTGGGCAAGTGCGAGTCCGACTCGCGCATGAAGGGTTCCGTACCATAATTTTTAACAAGTTTGTTGTATGGGAGCCCCCTTAAATATTTATTTTATTTTATTTTTAATATGTGTTGTTATAGCGGCAATAGAAATTTCAACTGTCTAGCTATCACCGTTCTTGAGATACAGCCTGGTGACAGACGGACGGACGGACGGACGGACAGCGAAGTCTCAGTAATAGGGTCCTTGGTTTTTACCCTTTGGGTACGGAACCCTAAAATAATATGACAAGTACAACTGCGTCGTCGGCAGAGCGGGACGCAGCTGGTCTTTGGGCCCAGTCAGTGCGGTATCGCATGATTTTGGCATGCGTGTTTTCTCTTTTGGGTTTACGGGATCTAGGTATGTGTAACTAGAGGTGTGCCGTTCTCGAGAACGTTTTCAGATTTGTAAGCGAAATGTTCTTGAGAACATTTTTTCCCCATTAAATATATATTTCAAGTGAGGGGTTGATGGCACTACTCTTGTCAACCCAACCCTACCAGAAAACCTTTTTTTTTTTTTTTTTAACGTTGGGGAAATGCGTTTATGCATCCCGTCTACTCGGGGGACTAGGGAGACTTCGGACTACCGTCTAAAACCACCAACGAATGCCGGCACCGCCTTTAATTATAGCGTCGCGGGATCGCTTGATGCATTCAACCACGTGCACTCCGGCGGGCGACTCATGTTATGAGCCGAGACCATGCGGGGCGACACTTCCACGGGTGCCTGCCCCCAGTTCTGTGGTGTTCCGAAACAGGGAGTCCCCCGACTCCCTGCACGGGTCCACTACGGAGGAGGCAACAGATGCGCATAGCGCCGGGCTCTGGCCCCCAACCGTCGCCGGCGGAGCGGATTCGCAAGAGGATCGTTCTCACGTGTCCGCTCCGCGGCCTCCTTTAGTGACATGACTTCGTCACCGAAGGAGGCCATCGCTTTCCATGCCTCTTCACTGTCAAGCATAGCGTCGATGACGCTGGACAGGGAGAGGTCCACTCGTATTACCGCCTGTAAGGCAGTTCGTTGAGGCTGCCAGGCGATGCACTCTACCAGAGTATGGCTGGACGTGTCCATCGGCGCGGCGCATTCGTGACATAACCCTACCAGAAAACCTAGCATGTTGCCGACGGCTTCTGGGAGTGACCTTGGCGACCCGAGGTGTTGTACGCGGTAAACTTAACGCAATCGGGTTAGAGAATCAAAATAAAAATCACGTTAATTCTGTAAGTCGGCCACAAGGGCGGGATTTCACAAGAGAACCGCTGTTGAAGCCGAAAGAAACTCAATAGTAAGCAATTTTTTCGTAAATTATACCAGGTAAATCACCACCCCAGAGATATATCCAAGATATTAGACATATAAATGCATTAGGGCCTAGGCCATACAAATGCTGAAAAATACCGAATTTTGATACTTACGGCAGCGGTCGATGACATGAAGATCAGTGTCAACTTGCGGCCTATTTTATCGCCCATGAACGCCATAATGTAGTCGGCTGCTATACACACTAGGTACGCCGATGCCGCCATCCATGATACCTGGAACACAATCACTTTTAAAAATGTATGAAATATGTAATGTCTCATTTTTTTTTGTGGGTACACACCACAATTTTTATATTAAACCATTGAGCCAAAGATCAAAGCTTGTCAAATAAACAATGCAAAGATCGACACACAAAGCATAAGGAAAAAATCGAAAGGTTGCTTGGGCGTTAGGGTGGCGGAAAGGTTAACGCGCAGGACCGGCAATCCAGAGGTCTGGATTCGATTCCCGGTCGGTCGTGGTAGAAGTACCAGGTTATGCATTAAAAATTTTCTTTGAGCTTTGATCTTTGTATCAATAGTAGGTACAATGACTTTTGTTTAAAATTACCTAAATTATAAACACCAACACAAAAGTAGCTGGCCATCATGAGATCCTCATTCAATGAGTGATATAGAAAATGCAACTAAAACTAAACATAACTACAAAATTTGGAGTTTTTAGCGCCCCGCGGACCGCGGTGCTACCCACAAATTGGAATGAAAAGTAGCCTTTGTTTCAATACAGGGTGTCACCTACATCCATACCAAATTTTATCAAAATTGGTCCCGCCGTTTTAGCGTGAAGAAGTAACAAGAATACACATAAGTACACTCGCAAACTTTCGCCCTTATAATATCAGTGTGATTGGTTGAGATCTGGTCACTTGTTCCAATTAAAGCTGAATATCTTGGAAACTACTGGACCTATTTCCACCAAACACAGCTAAGAACCATCACGTCGGAAAGTCTTTCGATAAAAAAAAAACACACCCTTTTGATCCATCCGTTTGGGAGCTACGATGCCACAGACAGACACACAGATACATACATACACATGTTAAACTTATAACACCCCTTTTTCCGTGGGGGGTTAAAAATAGAGGACACGAATGATAAATTACACTAATTTTGAAAATATTTGGTATTGAGGTAGCGGACATTCTGGATTAACATAGGCTACTTATCATCCTGAATAAATGTAGGTCCCGTGGCTTGAACGGATAACACTGCAGGGCGCAGCTAGTATACAATCCATACGTAAAAAATGCACTTAAAAAAAAATTACAAAAAATAATCGACTGCAGCCGGTTCTTTATTTGTTATTTTTTTTTTTTTTTTTTAGTGATTCATTTCAAATACTTCTGGCGGGGTGATTGGGGAGGTCTTGAAGGCATGCATCTCGTTTGAATTATCTCCTAACTGCTAACCGTTAAGGAGTTGTACCCTCCATTATTAGCTAAGCATAGGAAGATGATGACTACCATATGCAAATACTTAAATATATAGTTTTAGAAAATATATGAAAAACATTATGAGTGCCTATAAAATTTCAGGAATTCTTTCGATTCCTAATGGATCTCGTCATCAGATCTTCACTTCTCACCAACTTGGAAATGTCTATTCATGAACCTAAAAATAATTTTCTAAATCGACTCATAAATAACGGAGTTCTGAGGTAACAAACATTAAAAATAATAAAAAATACAACCGAATTGAGAACCTCTCCTTTTTTTGAAGTCTGTTAAAAATGTGGAATTCGAAGTAAAACATTATGATTTTCATAAACAATCATTAACTCACTTCTGTATCTGTGAGTGGTGTGTCTCTGGGAGAGTTCTCTGACTGCAGCAGAAGAGTCATCGGCGACATCCATCCTATGCTAGCCCCATACGCGAACACCGGCAGATTTACTGTCAAGAAATATATATTACTCATTAAAAATAGTGACAGACTCACAGACTCTAAAATATGGACCCTGAGGAAGGCTGAACGTGATCGAATGCCTTTGAAACGTGGTGGATCTGGAAAAAATGGTGCATATACCATGGGCACAAAACAGAAAGGTACAGAAATCAATCTACATACAAGCGCGCTCGAGCAAACGCACACATAGACATTGCTCACGGACACAATATTTCGGACCAGTTCAGACCAGTGCGAGCGCGAGTGCCACCCGCTTGACGTGTCCGTGGGCAATGTCTATGTGTGCGTTTGCTCGAGCGCGCTTGTATGTAGATTGATTTCTGTACCTATCTGTTTTGTGCCATGGGGAGCTATGATGGTTGCGTTTATCACGTCATAAATCGGCGACAAAGCATCTGTCACTCACGTGACGGATTCTTTGTCACTTATTTATTGCGTGATAAAAGCAACTATGATAGGCTTGCAGCAAGCCGAACGATCGAATCAATCTTAGCCCAACTCAAGATCCGAATGAGACTGTCCACAGCCTGGCTCCGCAGGTCTTGGAATAGTTTTGTCACATTACCAGAAAAGACAGTGGTTACTGTAAGGAACTCTTTGGTAGTTGACAGCAGCTGGCAACTATATTTTATGTTATAAATATATTTAAATATTGGAATTATGGCCGTCTTTGTCACACACCAAGGGCGCCGGGCATTCGTGTTTAAACCCTGTATCTAAGCTGAAGTCCATTATAAAAATAAAACCAAATCTTATTCTTTATTTTGCACATCCAATGAGTTGGAAACACTTGGTGGAGGTGCGCAGTAAGCTTTTGCTGGGGTTTTGCTTGCCCGAGGCAACCTTTGGAAAAGTAATTGGAAAGTTTTATGAATTTAATTAACAATCGTTTCTTTTCATAGCTAATCTGAAGCTTTTCATCTCGTAGTTATAGACTATTTGTCAATTTGTTGCCCCCGCAGGTAGTTGAAAACAGCTCTCACTTTAGCTAGGGTCTTATAAAAACTGTTGTTCAGAAGAAAAGTTGATGACACCATTTTGTCGCAGTAATTATACTAAATACGCTACTAAAGCACCCTCTGCTCTGCGTCATATGTTATGTTAAATGTTTAAGGGTATTTTCCATACCCTACTAGCGTTTTGTACATACGTTACATACGTACATACGTTAAACAGTTGTTTTCAAAACTGCAAAACAACTACACAGTCCGCAACTGGGCAACTGCACGTCTGGCATAACTGTGGCACGCGACAGTTTGTCGCGCGACAAATGATACCTGTCTCTTTCCTGTCAATTCTGTGCGAGCAAGACACCGTCTAGCACAACTATAGTTCGCGACTCATGACGCGCGACAGCATCATCCGTCACTCTCTCACAGTACTGAACAGAAAGAGACAGGTAGTATCTCTCGCGCGAGCAAGTCGCGTGTCACAGTTGTCGACAATTGAAGTCGCGGCAAGATATGCTAAAAAAACAATTCTGCTGTTAGAAAAACATTGTGGTTTAATGTGTGTATTTCTCCCGTATTTTCCTTGGGTGGGTGTGTTGGGAAGTATCAGTGATTATTTTAGATTTAGAATAACGATTATTAATCATATTTGTTGTTTAATTACATTTAAGTAATTATTTTTATTAAAGCAGTAACATCTGCTAACGTAAACCAAATGTTTACTATGAAGCGGAAAATTTAAAAATTTAACGGTTCAGGCAGGATTAAAACCTGCGTCTCCAACGGCTTTCCGGGCCAACACGGGCGTCCTACCAACTGGACCACCGAACCTGATGCCAGAGCCGTTGAATTTTTTAAACAGTTGCTTCTACATGCCTAAGGGTGGCATCGTAGCGCCATCTATCGTAAATAATTAGTCTTTATTATAATCGGCACCATCGTGTCAAATTATGTTGAGAATCGATGGCAACGATGTGCTACACCCAAATTAATTATTTTTATTAAAGCAGTAACATCTGTTAACGTAAACCAAATGTTTACAATGGTTACATTTAAGTAGCTGTGAAAATTTCAACGGTCTATAGCTATCACGGTTCATGAGATACAACCTCGTGATAGAGAGACCCGCTGGGTTGGCAGTTCAAACATTGTCTTGTGATGATAGTTGTCTGTCTGGCAGTCAGTGTAAGAAGTGGATCCATCTCACAGTTGCTAATTGCTCCTAATTCATATGTGTTCCGCTTCATTCTACAATAGCATTAAAATGATCACGTTATACATTAATTAAATATATCATTATTGCGATAATATTGTGAAGAATATAATCTAATTTTAAGTTAGTTGCGTTATTTAAACAATTGTTACCATACGAAACTATCTATAAAAGAGGCCAAATTATGTGTGAATCTTTGTCAAATGTTTATAAAGCTGTTTGTATCTATTGAATCGTCATTCAACGCAAGGTGGATAATAGCGTTTGCGGTTGGTAAACAAGAAAGAGTATCTTTAAGCGGTTAATTTGCACAAATGAAAAGGTTTGAATGATTTATAGCGGCAAATGTAAGTTTGTTTTTTTAAACGATGGCAATAGTTTTTAATTCAACACGCACGTGATACATACACTACACTGTTGAATGAGAAATATTATACAGCGTGTATATTTGATACAACCGCACATTGTAGCCAGACGGAGATTTTAGTGCTATTTTAGTATCTGATATTTATAACAATTATTAACTTAGCGTTAACAGCCATAGCGCATTTATTTTTTGAAAATTTTCTGAGCAGCAATGTATGGCGTAGTTATTACTAGTGACAGTTGTGACATCACGATGTTATGTGTCAACAAACAACAACGAACAAGTACAGTACGATTAAAATCAGTTAACACTTCGGCCAACCTCGGTAATTGTCGTGAATCCCTCATCTGTGACATAGAGTTATCAATTTACAGATATGACCGATTTACAAAATTCTTTTTGTATTTGATAGGGTATACTTCCGAGATGGTCCCATGTAAATTTTATCAAAATTGGTCAAGCAGTTTATGAAATATCAACAAAAATCGGTTGAAATAGGTATTTTAATTTTTTTATTTGGTGATTATTATTAATTATTAATCAGACGTAATATCGTAGGTACTACTTACATCAAACAGTAAAATATTGACTTATATATGTTTTTTTTATATATTGTATACCTACAAGAATGTTAAAATTCATGTCGCTTCTGCATAATAAATTTCTTAGGTCTACCGGTTAGTAATGTCATCTTGGCTTGGCAGGTGCTATATCTACATTGCGTTTATGATACTTCAAATTGAATGCTACCTAAAAGAAATCGCGGTAATGTATTTCGTGTCATTTCCGTCTCCGGATTTAGGCGATGATACCCGAGAAAAGCCGAAGTGTTAACTGATTTTAATCGTACTGTACATAGATTGCTGATTTATTTTATATGAAAAAAAAATTTCGATTTTTTTTATAATTTACTGGCAAATATATTAATAAGTGCCTATACTAAGACCCCGTAAAGTATGTGGTTATATCAAATATACACACTGTATAAGTATGATTCATGTTTCTCCTGTTTTTTTTGTGAGTGAGAGAAGATGAATCAAATAGTACTGAATATTACTATATATACTATAAAACAAAGTCGCTCTGCGGTCTGTCTGTTTGTCTGTCCCTATGTATGCTTACATCTTAAAAACTGCGCACTGTCGCTGTTGAATTTCAAAAAAAGCCCAAGTGCGAGTCTGATTCGAGGGTACAAATACATTTTATTATGTTTTTAGGGTTCCGTAGCCAAATGGCAAAATACATTTTATTCTGTTTTTAGTATTTGTTGTTATAGCGGCAACATCATTACGTCATCTGTCTAGCCATTACGGTTCATGAGATACAACCTGTACAGTATCGAGCCAAAAACGGCAAAAAAATGACGTTTGTTGTATGGGAGCCCTACTTAAATATTTATTTATGTGTTTTTAGTATTTGATTTCATGAAATACAGCCTGGTGACAGACGGACAGACGGACGGGCAGCGGAGTCTCAGTAATGGGGTCCCATTTGCAAATAGCATTGGCAAATAGGTATTCAAATGACCTTTATTTATTTTCGACAGTTAGCTGTAGCAAAAAGTAGTACAAATGTTACTAGTATAAGGTGTTGCCTGTAATAAGAGCAATAAAATAAAGTATAGATTCGACTCTTCAAACAGAACATTTGTTCAGCAACTTAAAAAAAAGTCAGCTTTCAGAATTTTACTATTTCAATCAAATTAAATAGTAATTTCAATATACGTCATCCAACATTGACATTCCCTGAGCATTGACATAGCTGTCACTCTGCTAATATCGGACATTTCGCAATACATTGCTTCTTTGTCTAAACATTATTCTACAAAATATCATTTAATACACGTTATTTTCAGAAGTTGCTTAACAAATGTTGTCCAGTTTCAAGGGAAGAATCTATGTTTTAATTTATTGCTCCTATTACAGGAAACACCCGGTATAATACGAGTATATTAGAAGGATTTTGATAATACTTACTGAAATTGAGTCTGAAGCTCATCATTTTTACAGTTCCGTACCCAAAGGATAAAAAACGGATAAAAAACTAGCACTCCGCTGTCCGTCCGTCTGTCTGTCTGTCCGTCTGTCACTCTGTCACCAGGCTGTACCACATGAACCGTGATAGCTAAGACAGTTGAAATTTCTACAGCTACTTAAGTGTAATTAAAGAAAAAATATGATTAATAATCATTTTTCTAAATTAAAAATAATCACTGATGAAATTAGAAAAAAAGAGAGTAACACACATCATAAAACCCCAATGTTTTTCTAACAGCTGAATAGATTTTCTAAAGAAATCCAAATCGAATTTCTCTGCATTTAAACTACACAGGCCTACCCTGTCCTTTTTTTCAGGATATGTAATAAAATAATGTATTCAGTAAGTAGGCCACAAGAGCACTTTCACAAGTCAGATTGTGAATCTACCGGCGTTTCCCAAGAGGAGACCGCTGTTGAGAAGAAAGCCGAAAGAAACTAAAAAAGTAATCATTTCCTTTCGTATTTTGTAACAATACTTAAAACAATCAATTACATTTATGTAAAAAAATATATATTGGTACACGTAAAGGAGATGTATAGAATAAGACCTCGTAGCTTATAAATAATGTAATATTGATAATGATATGATAAATTGACATAAATAGCAGTATAGAATACTCACTTAATATAGCCATTATTATCTGGTTAACATAGCTTCCTTCTCCAAACAAAAAATAAAACTTCTTCATTTTGGATTTTTTTTTAAACTTTAACTCTTAAACAAAAACTGTTTTCTAAAACTATAAATAAAAAAATACTGGCACGTAATAAAAAAAAATGTTACGAGACTTAGTAAACCTTTTCAAGTGTTTGTAACGTGTGTTATTTGTGAGTTGTGTGTCTGTCCCTGTCGGTACCCATGTCGCTACTAAACCTTAGGTAGTCGTTTGTCACTGTAATATAAATTACGATGTTGGCAAACAAAATTAATCATCCCGCATTTGGGGCGTAGTAGCACGTTATAGTATACTAGAAACTGTACGCTTCTTCGTCTGGGTGAACGAAATCCGTAAATATTAAACCGACTTCAAAAAAAGGAGGTCCGAAGTGTGACCCGTATGTGTATGTTTTCCGCAGTTATAAAAAAATAAAAAAATCTTAAATTTATATTAAATCGTAAACTTATCTTACTTAACTTAAACTTCTTTATGGAACAAAAATATAATACCAAATAGTAATCATTAAGTAAGGCATCAAGCGTGGCATCTGGTTTGGCACCGAGTTCAAAAGGTGATTAAAATGTAATATGTACATGAAGGGGTTATTTTTATTTTTAGCTTTTCAGTTTTTTGAAGTCGGTCCTTTTTTTTTTTTTTTTCTAATCTTTTTGTAATCGCGGACAAACATACATACATACGGGTCAAACTGAGAACCTCCCTTTTAGAAGTCGGTTAAAATAGTGACGAATTTTGTTAAAATAGTAACCATACGTGGGTACAGCAATTACTCAGTGACCTTCAGCCTGTTACATTTCTTTTTTAAATCTTCATTCTACTGACATTTTATTATTACATTTTTTATAATAGTATGGATAAAATAAATTAGATATCTCTTCATAATGAACCCGTTGTTTGTATAAGAAAATAGGTCTACATAGCAGTGGGTACAGTCCAAAATAAACATCAGCTAATACCCTTTCTACTGAATGAAAACAGAAAATATCGTGTATCATATTTATAGGGTTTTCGACCGGATTTGACACCCGGTTTTGAATAAGATTAAACAATCGACGCCATGGTTCCTAAGAACAGATTTCCCTATCTGAGCTGATATCTCCATATTGACCCATTTGAACATATCTATACTATTATGAAATTTTGGATTTGTATTGAAAGTCGGTTTTCTATGGAGCGGGTTCATTATTTCAGGAAAAATCTTAATAGCGTGCGTGATGCAGGATCGTCATTTGTTTTGTATGGGCGCGCGGCATCAGGTCACCCTGGCGCCATATGTCATAATTTCCTTTGTCCTCGCATCACGCTGAAACGGCTGGACAGATTTTAACCAATTCCGGTACAGGGATAGCCGGACATCCAAATATGGTTATAGGATACTTTTTATCCTTCTTCAATAAAAATAAGCGAACGAAGAAGAAGCGGTTTAGGTACCCACTACTTGTTTCTAAATAATATAATCGAGGTGGCGTTATGCCTATCTAACAGAGCATTAGATAAGCTAAACTAATAATCGATTTAAACGGATTATATGGCGTATATTAATTATTTGAGCCTCCCCGACGTTTCAGTGTACTATTTGTCATTCTGTAGTTATCCTCAAAAAAGGACGGGTTGCACTCCGGGAGTGCCGGCAGAAGTGAAAACTCCGATTTTATTATATCTCACTGACACTTGATTTCTATTTTAATCTCTATTTCTTACTAATGTATGTTTATGATTACGCTTCACCATCTGTCACTTACAACATTTTGTTGTTCGAAGGCCCCCTTTCTTTGAATCAGACACGGTTGCTAGGTTACCGACTGACTGTTATCTGACGCGCGGTGACGCGCGGATCTGTCGCGAGTTTAACATTTTTTACCCATCTAAACATTGCCAAGCGCCGCTAAAGAAGTTTTCACATCAAAACTTGTTCGGAACTGAAGTCGTTTTCATTTTGGGCGCTTGTATCACATGTCGACTTAAGGTCACCAAAGAGAGGGATAAACTGGAAAATGTTGCATGTGGTTGCGGGCATTTTAGGGTTCCGTAGCCAAAAGGCAAAAAACGGAACCCTTATAGATTCGTCATGTCTGTCTGTCCGTCTGTCTGTCCGTCTGTCCGTCTGTCTGTCCGTCTGTCCGTCCGTATGTCACAGCCATTTTTTCCCGAAACTATAAGAGCTATACTGTTGAAACTTGGTAGGTAGATGTATTCTGTGAACCGCATTAAGATTTTGATGCAAAAATAAAAAAATAATAATGAATTTATATTGGGGGCTCCCCATACTTAGAACTGAAACTCAAAAAAATTTTTTTTTCATTAAACACATACGTGTGGGGTATCTATGGATGAACCGAATAGTTTGCGTGACAGACGCTTCCAAAGTGGAAAAAAGTTGGTCCCCCCCCTCTAACTTCTAAAATAAGAAAATGAAAAATCTAAAAAAAACATATGATGTACATTACTATAAAAACTACCAACGAAAATTGTTTTAACGAGATCTAGTAAGTAGTTTTTTTTAAATACCTAACTTTGCACCTAATTTATATGGGGCGCTATACATACCAGGTGCAAACTTAACTTAACCACTTAGGGATGGAAAGTGTTTGTACGGAACCCTCGGTGCGCGAGTCCGACTCGCACTTGTTACTTGACTCAAGTTTTTTAAATAACCCGCAGTAGCCAAAGTAGCACACAGGTTGGGTAACTCCGAACCCTACTTCTGGATTACCGGTCAGTTACGGTGGTGGAGAGTTCGATTCCCGATCTCTTCCGCCAGCCCATATAGCACGACTATGCTTCGCGAATTTTGTCGTGCGTCATCATATATAGCGCTATCCGTCACTTTCTCACAAACTCCACAGAATGAGACGGGTAATTATCTCGCGCGAGAAACAGTCGCGTATTGCATCTGTTTCTCTCACTGCTCACAATCCCATACTTATCAAAACGTGACTGCGCTACTCACATACATGATAAACGGAACCGTACGCTACCAGACTTGTCGGTGTTGTTGGGGTTTCCCCACGCCGCGTCTTCCGCACGATTAGATACAACCTCAAGAAAATCACATGGTAAATTGTTTACACAGTCTTTCTTCAGTGAGATAAGACATATCATAATCTTTTACAGGAAGCTGTTACATTTAGTAGGTCTGTAAGTGTGTCCGGCCAAGTTCGGAGAAAACGTGGACATTTATACATACCTATATATGTTTTGTGATCATTATGATTATAAACGACCAAATAACTTCCGTAAATATATTTATTTAATTGGAAACCAATACCATTTGATAGCTACATAAAATAATAAAAAATATAAATATACAACCTTAACCTAAATAACCTATAAAAAAATGGTCATAAAAAGAATACCCCCTCTAAGTGACCTACCTGCGGCATGATCCCCAGTATGCTGCCGGTGTTACCTCTTCGTATAGTCAGAGAGATTCTCTGGCAGAGGTAAGCGTCAGCTCTCCGAAGCGTCGACCAGCTGTTTCGACTCGGCATGCATGAACATGTCATGTCAGCTGACCACGGTTCCAAGGTGCTTTATAATCTGCAGTGCGCCTTCAACAGGTCGCCTGGATGTGGGATAACTTCCACAGTGACTGGCTTGCTCGTCTACGGCCTACCTTTCTAATGGTTTGACACCTACTGTCGGCTTACCGGTCTAGCACAACTATGCTGCGTGACTCTTGTCGCGCGACAAGTGCTACCCGTCACTCTCTCACATTACTGCACAGAAAGAGACGGGTAATTATCTCGCGCGAGAAAAAGTCGCGTATGACAGTGAGTTACGCTAGCGGTGCTAGTGTCAAATGATTTGCGCACCAAAACCCCCGGGACATGCTAGTGGTCCACGACAATATTTTTTTATTAGAGCAGTAACGTCTGCCAACATAACCAAATGCTTTCTAACGAAAAAAAAAGTAATGGTTTTTCGATATAAGTTGGTTTGCCTGACAAAATATAATTATATATTACGATACGATTCCGCCAGGTTACACATTTAAATTTTTCTTTGTACTTACTTTGTACGTATCAATGGAGAAATGTAATACCTACCTACGAGTATGTAGGTATATTACCACACAAAACATGTTCAAACTGACAATATTCTAATATTATAGTAGTTTATGTGGCTGTACATAATGAGGGGTATTAAACACGAGTGTGGGTTTATGAAACGAGCCGAAGGCAAGTTTCATAATAACCAGACCTAGGAATATAAAGGGCAAATTTTAATGACAGCTAACTACTAGCAGCTAGGGATTGCCTATATCGATGAACCCAATTATCGATGCTTATCTCATAATATACTAGGGACCGCGCCGTCTTTTGTAAAAATAAAAATCCATTGAATTGAAAAGTTATTGAAAGTATACAAATGAAACAATATACAATTATATATATAACAAAAGGATTTTTTAACCTTCATTCATATATTTTTCCTCATTCCGACGACATTGACAATTAGTACTCCTTTCATTATAAGTGTCTAAGTAGGTAAGCAGTTTTTATCTATTTATGTAAAGAGGTATATAAAGAGATTATATGTCACCAGAATAGTACCTACACAAGAAAATACAAACTCAAAAAGCGTGCTAGGGGCAGTAGGGGCACTAGTATGTATATCGTCGGGGATAATGCAATACCGCGTAAGTAACAAGTCTAGATACGAATCAATATTCAATCTAATGCTAAGTATTTGATTGAAATGAGAAGTTTGTCGACAGCTGTTATTTACGCGGTATTGCACTATCACCGACGATATGGGATAAGCATCGATAATTGGGTTCGTCGACATAGGCAATCCCTAGCTGCTAGTAGCTGTCATTAAAATTTGCCCTTTATATTCCTAGGTCTGATAATAACATCACACGAGTGTTTTAATGCCTAACTTTGTACAGGTATACACTATTTTATCTACCTACGTATCATAAGCCTCCATGATGCATTTAGGAGTCGCACATTATGACAAATATTACCCGGTAATGGCGGTAATGAAGTTTTCTGATCAGTTGTCATAGTTTTTTTTTATTCATAGACAAACTAGAGTTGGCCCTAACTATCATATCGTTCGATATCTTACTTACGTGCGACATTTGTCAAATTTGATTGCAAATTGACAATTCATTTCGAACTAAACGTCATCTCGACTGATATTAGAATAGAGGTCAAATCAAATATCTTTGTTTTTCAGAGATGTTCGAAATTTTAATGAATAATATTATCGAAATCGATGTTATAATTTAGCAATAATAAATTTTTTACATACGAGTATGTAAGTATAAGAAATTTGTTCTAACAAAACAGTTTATTTTGATGGTGGTCATAATGTGCGGTTCTTGAACGCATCATAGAGGGTTTATGATATTTGGATAGATAAAACATTTTATATAACACGAGTTGTTACAATTTGGTGCCACATAAGAACTTGGCTCACTATATTAAAAAAAAATGACACGCATATGCTCGTCTTTGTTTTTCTTTTGACTAACGTAACTGGATATTCCAATACCTATTTGTTTGACATCATGCATAAATTACTATGTTATTTGCAGAGTATCTTTATCGGAGATTGGGATTGCAAACTAAAATTAGCTCTACTATGTGGTTAATTTAACAAATTACAACTGTCGTAATAAGAGATCAAAATGGCATGATTTTCGATGTGATAACTAGATAGCTTTGTTTGACAAGCTTATAGAGTGGGGTACGAGGGTTGGTAGCCACACCTGATAGAGTAAATAAATAAATAATAAAACCGGCCAAGTGCGAGTCGGACTCACGCACGAAGGGTTCCGTACCAATATTGAATAAAAAACACGTTCTTTCTCCTTTAATTTTTACTTCTTTTTATTTGTGTTATTTGTTGTTATAGCGGTAACAAAAATATACATTCCATGAAAATTTCAACTGTCTATCTATAACATGCTTTAACGGTTCACGAGGAAATGCCCGTTGAACGAAATATCATGCAAAAAGCCCTATTTTTGTATGGGAGCCCCCTTTTAATTATTATTGTTTTATCATGAATAGTATTTGTTGCTATAGCGGCAACAGAAATACATCATCTGTGAAAATTTCAACTGTCTAGCTATCACCGTTCTTGAGATACTCAGTATAGAAGTCTCAGTAATAGGGTCCCGTTTTTACCCTTTAGGTACGGAACCCTAAATTTTTCTTTAGGTATATATTTAAACTTTTCTTTGTGCTTTGATGTTTGTATCAATGGCACGATATAAAAAAAATATGGTTTACCCATATTAAAAATAATGAGATATTACATGTTTCATAAGTTTGTTCCGAGAGTAAAATTATAAAATAATTGACCTCACTAGGTACTGCAGTACCTACGTTCCATTTAAATGACGTGTTATCGCTTAATTTTACCGATTATATACAAATTCACGAATACAAAAAAAAATTTATCACATTAAATAAATATTTTATTTCTCTTAATAAAAAGTACCCAAATTTGCAGAGGTTTAAAACGCAAGGTTGCATTATACTGGAAGTAACACGACTAAAATAGAAAGTCACAGGTTTAAAGTAGCAACACCTACCTTACGTAATTTTTAACTTTGTCGGTTTGACATTCGCCATTGCTTTCTGTAAATTTGACAGCTCCGGTTTGTTTAAAAAAAATTAAATACCTAAAAGTACAGACTATAGTGTCAAATCATTCGTGCACCCAAAACCCCGGGATATGATGATAATCGTGTAATTTCAATGAAACACAGAAGAAAATTGTTTTAATTTAATAATCGGTTTGTTATTTAAAATAGTAAAACACTTGAGCGTATACAGAGTATTATTAAGATAAGCATTTAATACAACCACTAATACTTATTATTTCATAGTAAACAATGCTAACTTTCACACTTTTAACTGTATATTTACTTTGAACAGATTAAACAAAGCGATGTGATATTATCCCCCAGCTCAACACTACTAGCGAAGTTGTTCGAATATGATAGTGACTACACTTCATTGCGGAAACCCATACTTCGGACAACTTCGCCTCGGCCAACTTCGGTCAACTTCGCAAATAGTGTGGAGATAGGGTCAAACCGTGATGACAAGTGATCTGAGTAACTGTCATTTCATACACCTTTTGAAGTATGTATAGAAGGAATAACTGTCAAATACATACAATTTTACTCCAGATTAAGGCTCCACTGGAGCGGAGCTGTGTAATATGGACCAATCACATTCCTCAGTATTAAACGCACTTCTTTTGGACTTCCAAAAGACGGAATCTGATTGGTTCATTTTGTCCGCTCGCTTCAGCAAACAAGCAAAACTCTACAACAACAAAACATTTTACTTTTTTGCAGCCAAAAAGTATGGCGGCAATAGGCAGTGGCTGTGATTTTTATACTTTAGATAGAAATATTAGGGATGAAAATCAATAGACGTTACATTACACAAAATGATGTCCAGTACCTAGTTTTTTTTGGTGAACGACTTAATTTTGCACTCGTAATATTTTTGTCATCACATTTTATGGTAAATCAAGGGTTTACATGCTAGAAAACCGAGCGGTAAGTCGTAAATTACGCCCTAGGGCGGTAAGTATTTTTTATCACACTTGCTCGTAAATAAAGGATTTACATGCTAGAAAACCGGGTGGTAAGTAATTTTGGTATTGACTACTATTTATTATTTTTGTTTTATTTCCTCCAAAGTGTGATGAAAAACGTCGGACGTGACTCTGGTGGAAAGGAATTCCAAACTCGTGTCATTAAAGCCCTCTCCTTCGGCTTCGGGCTTCTAATAGACACACGTTTGTAATTCCTCGTTTACCTCCCTTGTTACGTAATGTTCTATTACGTCACACTAGGCCGTAAGTGGGATTTTCTGTGCACTATACGCCGGGAGAAAAATCTTCCTGGCCAAGATGTAAATACTTTAGGCAAAATACGTTCAGTAATACGTAAAGCCCCAGATCGCATATTTACTCCTGCGATCTGGTACATTTACGACTTTACCGCCCTAGGTCCGTAATGTAACGTTTTTAACTGGACTTCCTTTCGCGAAAATATTTATCAAACCTTAAGGATCTATTGACAGTCATATGAATTTCTATATATTTGAAGTTTAATGAATTGCGTAAGCTAATTTTAATTAAATACAAGTCTTTTCCATTTAAATGCAGTGTTCTAATAAAGTAATCTTAGTTACAAATAAAATAAATAAATGTTAAAGAATTCACTAAATATTTACAAAATCTTAAACTACGGTTAGACAATAAATAGAAAATAAATTAAACAGTCAAAACTTAGTTCTTAACGTCGTTACTTAATAGATAAAAACCGGTCAAGTGCGAGGCGGACTCGCGAACGTAGGGTTCCGTACCATGGAATAATAAAAAAAGTTTATTTCAACTTTTAAGTATTTGTTGTTATAGTGGCCATAATACTCTATGCAATAAGTTTCTTTCTATTACCATTAAACCGTTAGAGCAAACAAGGTAAGAAATAAAATATTTTTTGCGTTTAAGTACAGTCCGACCAAAAAGAGTAGAAATTAAAAAGTGGCAATACTGTAGTGTCCTCCCTTTCTAATCAATATAAGAAAACGGGGACGACACTTTTTGGTCGGACTGTATTTCTTGTTGTAGCGGCCATGGTAAAGCACTTTATTGTGCGAAAATTTTAAACCACTTATACATCCCTTGTACAGCGTAATTTAGAGTTATAATGGTTCTATAGGCTTTTATAAAGTCTGTTTACTACTTGGCCTATTGCAGTTCGAAAGATACAACCCTGTGACAGACGGACAAACACCGGGGTTTCCATTCGGCTTTTTGGGTACGAAACCCTAAAAAAACTGATAAGCAATTTAGATGTAAAATGTAAATCTTTTGTAAATAATCAGCCATTATTGCGTCAGTGTCGTGACGTCACATTACGGAAGTTAGTTATTTTTGTACTTACTTATTTATTTTTATTTTATATTGAATTGTAAAGATAACATTGAATACAACATTGGAAGACGAATTTCATTGAGTTGGTCACTATGGTTAGTGGAATTCAGAAGTTGTATGGAACTACTTGGGTGGACTTTTCTTCGTTGTTATTCTGTGCCGTGAACCAGGGGGCAGTTATAGTATAATGGTGATTAAAGATCTTAGAAAAGTTACGATAATTTATATTGTTATTGTCACGATAGCCTACATGAATGGGCTTACGACTCTAAAGTAGCATTAGCCTACATAAGCACTGATACAGCTTAAATTAGAGCCTGTTTGTTACCAGGGCTGCCAATTAAAATATTTTTGGCAAATATAATCCTCAAAAAAATTAGCTTTAGAAAGTGACCCAGGGGACTAATTTTCTGTCCTGCTCAGTTACTTATTAATGGATAATCACATTAATCACGCTTGTTAAACGGTTGTTAACCGTTAAACTAACACGTGTAATAATATTACTTTGTTAGTAACTTTGACAGGACATGGCGAAATTGTCTTGATCTCTTGGCAGTTATCATAATTATCAATTTCGGCTTTAGATGACTAACGCCCACTACTCCTTTGGCTCACAAATTTAGACATCTCTTATTTGATCTTATACTCGTATACTTCTCTAAATTTGCCTGACCTGACCCTACTTAGAGCCATACAACTTCCAAGCTTCACTAACGTACTTTTCTTACCCATGGTTTAATAGATACATCTCTTTCCCAGGGTAAGATTTCTTACTTATTATAAAAAGAGTTGGCACTAATGTAAAATGGAATACATCCCAATACGTAACGATATGGAAGTGAAATGTCGATATGACTGGTGATTATCATTAGTCGATATATCCTATCGATAGAGATAGTTCTTCGGTTCCTCGGCGATCGGATCACTGCACGTTCCGAGATATTTCAGTGACACCAAACTCCTGGAAGATAATTATTATGGATTAATGACAAGTCAGAATTAGAGCTACATTACTGTCCGCTGTTATCGACAGTTCCAGGACCATATCATACTCAGACGAACACCCAGTACCTATCTCTGTACTAGGCTAACATAGGCTGAAGACGTACCTACATCGGCAGTTTTCCATCTCCAATTAGCACTTGTTTGGAGTAAGAGTTGGCAGTTCCGCAGGTGGGGTCGTATACGGGTGGTCATACACGTTCAATAACTACCAGGCTATCATAATCAAAAGGCGTACCTAGAACGTCAGTTCTCTATCGCCAGGAAGCTCTTGCTAGAAGACTTGTCGTCAGTTCCACAGACGGGGTCAGTTGTACTCGGATGGATATGCCTATTTTTTTGTTTTTAATCATAGATGGTAGAAAATGCCTCATGACTTTTGTGCATTATTTATGTAAGTATTTCTTTTATGCGTTGTGAAATTAAATAAATTACAAAGCTGTAAAGTTTCATCCAACCATGGATACCCGGCGATCATAAACTCGCTCGCATCGCTTCTCCATCTCCAAGAAGACCTCGTGTTGACTTATTGTGAGTTCCGCAGACAGAGTCGTGTTCACACACTTGGTGCACACACTTGGCGTTAAAAGTACCGGGTAAGCATAAACCAAAGGCATACTTAGATCGTCAATTCTCCATCTACGAGAATCACTTTTTGGAGTAAGTCTTATCATCAGTTTCGCAGAGGAGTCTTATTCAGGCGGGCATTACTACTAGGGTATAATAAATTAAAGATGTACCTAGACCGACAGTTCTCCATCTCCAGGAAGCATTTGTTGGAGTAAGTCTTGTCGTCAGTTCCGCAGACGGGGTCGTATTCGGCGGGGCACACGCGTGCACAGCCGGAGTACTGGAAGCGGGCCAGGCAGCGCTTCAGTGGAACTACAAAGACGTGTTTGCTGTGGGGAAATAATACCATTCTGAGTTCCTAGTCACAACTATAGTCGACCACCCTAATACTACAAAATGTAGTTTTCCAAACGGTATAATGCCAGTACAACCATGCCAAACGTTATTAAGCATCGCAAAAGTAGAGGCAGACCCAAGCTCAGTTGGTTAGACGGCGTCGAACAGGATCACAAATAGATCGGACTGGAGAGGTTTGCTAGACCAGGCTAAAGCCCACACCCGCGGTTATAACACCTCAGATAATGATGATAATGGCTAGTAGTTAACATAGGAAATGCAATAACCGCTAGGGGCGACGTGTGTTGTTCAACTGTTATTTTGTGTCGGCACTATCGAGTGCTACATAGGTATTTCCACTACGAGCTGGGAACTGAGAAACACCGGAATCTCAGAGGGATTTGTCCCCTTTCTGCACGTCAACTGATTGACGTTGACTTGACTTGACCTCATAACTGCGACACGCGACTCTTTGTCGCGCGACATATGCTACCTGTCTCATTCCTTTCTATGCCGTGCGAGCAAGACAGGTGATGCTGAGTCGAACGACAAGCGAAGTCACAGCAACAGCCCTACTCGGTCGCCTCTCCTTACGATCCTTAACATCAGCACCAATGACACTATACTAACCCGCAGTTTTCCTTCATCATGAGACACTCGTTCTTGTAAAATCGGTTATCGGAACCGCATACAAAGGCGGGGGTGTCAGGGCATGACTCATGGCACAGCGCTGTGGTCCGACAGTGGGACGCCGAGACTGTAACGACGTGCTGACCGCATGTCAGACGACGGAGCTCACATTCCGACCTGGAAAAAGTTAAAAAGTAAAGTTTAGTAGCTTATTATGTTCCACAGTCGACGGAAATAGGCTGATGATGATGATCATCATAAAAAAAGAATGTATAAATTCGTACCAAAAGTAGGTAGGTGTATTGTATAGGTGTAAAAGACTTACTTGTATACATTTCCGTCGGAACCACAGACAGGTTGCTCGACAGCGTTATCACAGCTCTCTGGGCAGTCAATTTCGAGTCGCGGCAACAGCGTGCAGTTGCCGAAGTGCGCCAGTTGCACTCCTTTGCTGTGGGAAAGGAACATTCGTTTAGAGAGATGTTTTTTTTGAGACATGACTTGAACTGTATCAGGGCTGTTTAGCCCTCACTGCTAGTGAGTCGGACTTTGTGTGGGAGTATAACCCGGTAATGGGATTACCTCCGCGCCACAGGAGTGAGATGAGTACATACATACATAAAACATACATAAAATCACGCCTTTTTCCACAGGCTAGGCAGAGACCACATCTTTCCACGTGCTACGGTCCTGACATACATCTTTCGCTTCATCAACATTCATCAATCTCCTCATGTATGCTCGTCGGTTTATAGTACTCTTCACTTGCCCTTTTTCAGAACGTCTCCAATCTGATCAAGCAAAGTTTGTTTATTAAAAGCCACTTTAAAGGGTTGCTCAAGTTTGGTGGAATTGGAACTAACGATGTTCCGGATAGGAGTTTTTGATGCGATTCATGGAACAGCTGGCCTAGCTTTGTCCAGGAATTATTTGCAGTGCCTGTTACGCAAAGTCAGACCAAGTAAAGTTTTAATTATATACCAAGGGCGGAAAAAATCGTGTATGTTCCAGATCGCAGGTGTTTGTGACCCGAACTGAAAGTGAGTGTCATAAATATGCGATCTAGGGCTTTACCAATTACCGCTCGTGATTTATCTAAAGTTTTACGTGTTGCTTTGGCCAGGAAGTGACTTCACCACTTACGGCCTAGGGTGAAGTAAAAGACTATTATTATGTAGTTAATCGGTTTATAGTAGAAGTGCAGTAAAATATTATTACAGTCCAATGGGCTGTTGACACGTTCACTGTCCCAGTTTCACATGTGAACATTATGTCTCTGTAATAGAGGTTTGCCGTGACCCCCCATGTGGGACACAGACAGTGAACGTGTTAATATACTCTTCAGACACTTCGACATTGGGACCTTTCGGAGAAGACGCTTCTTCGACAACACAAGGATATCTCTACTTGGATAGTACATTTTTTTCTAAATGCCGGTTCTTATTGCCAAGTTATTTGATGACTACTTACAGGCACGTAGCGACCTTGAGATGGCAGGGATTCGTGTATACATTCGCATCGGTTCCGCAGACGGGGTCGGGCTCGCTCGGGCATTTCACCTTCAGACATTTGTTCATCTTTGCACGGCATTTCTCCATGTCCACTTTCTTCACGATCTTTCGGTTGCTTACACTGTGAAGTAGATAAAATGTTGGTTTTACATTTGAAGAGAACGTAACGTACGTACGTGTTAGTGTCATACATTTATCATCCTGAGTAGACGATGTAATGAGCATGGTACTGTCCGCTTTCGTCAAGGGTACACACGTACACAGTAGAGTAGACAGCGGTCGTTGTACAATTTCTGAACAAGGATTATGAAACGAACTTAATAGTATACGATTTTAAAGTGATATCAGAGTTGCGTTTGTCCCTCTACTTATCTAAATAAGTAAAAATAAAGCATTCGCTGAGTATTTCCTGTAGGAGTCATAGATGTAAACATGACCATCATGGGCCCACAGAACGCTAACTCAACGTGCGCTTTAAGTCGCTATTTTCAGCGTTTCTCAAGCAGTCCTCAGATTAGATGACCTACACAATGGAGCTGCCAAGAATTGAATGAGATTATGTACAATGGCTTGAAATAGGTTAACCGATTTTTAGTACAAGAGATATTTTAAAGCAGTGTAGCCAACAGATAAACCTATTTGACGTGATAACGTCTTATAAATCGATGGACGCCGGCTTCACGCACGAAAAAGCATGACTCATTGTCACGTTCTACCTGAGCCGAGCGTGCAAGCGAGAGCGCGGACAAGCGATCGACCTAAGCGTTCGCCTGATTACCGACGCCCATAGACACCTGCAACACCAGAAGAGTCACAAGTGCGTAGCCGGCCTTAAATAAACCTACCCACAGTTCAGCATCTTCATCTCACACTCGTTCCGGTAGACATTTTCATCAGACCCGCAGACCACCTTCTCCTTCTGCCCCGAGCAGTCGGTGGCACAGGCCTCACCGCCCGACGTCCGTTCTTGAGAAACGCAGAACGCCATTGGCACTTCGAACACGTGCTTGCTGGAATCAAGAAATCGGGGATGAAAGTCTCACGTCATATAAATTAAACCAGGTTTGAGACGGAGGTGGCCGAATACGTTAATATATACTATATATACACTAAGGGCTACAACACCAATTAATATAATTATGTCAATAATGTCATGTTTTACTTACGTTTTAAAGGTTTCATATGTATATTGCATAAAGTAAAAAATAAGGCAAGTGCGAGTCCGACTCGCGCATGTAGGGTTCCGTACCTATATATATTTATATATATATAATCTATAACAATTGTGTTGTATGGGCGCCCCCCTTATATACTTATTTTATTTTATTTTTAGTATTTTTTGTTATAGCGGCAATAGAAATACATCATCTGTGAAAATTTCAACTGTCTAGCTATCACCGTTCTTGAGATACAGCCTGGTGACAGACGGACGGACGGACGGACACACGGACGGACAGCGAAGTCTTAGTAATAGGGTTCCGTTTTTACCCTTTGGGTACGGAACCCTAAAAAGGGGGTTGTGGGTAGTTTCAATATAGTGTTATAATATGCATGAGGGTAAGCAATGAAATAAAGGATTCAGTCTAGATCCGACAGCGTACTTTTGTTGACGCATTTCTCAACAAAGATAAGGGTTAAAATAAAATTACATATTGCGTCGTTGTGACGTAGCATCGCTGTGGATACATATGCACGTCGTACAACGTATCATTCCACGTCACAAAGTCATGACGTAAAATTATGTTTCAGCATGAACAAATTCATTTGGTACAGTAACATATATGCTAAATTCTTCATTCGTATAAAACCGATGAGGCACGTATATTTTTTAAGTATTTTCGTAAAGTTTATGTCAAACGAGAAATTGCTGCACATGAAATTCATGAATATCAAAAACACTACCAAGCAAACAGAAGCCTCGAAGATACTCACCCGCAGTTAGTGGCCTTCATTCTACAGGCGTTAGCGTAGAGTTTCCCGTCCGAGCCGCAGGTCGGCCTCGCGACACGCCAGCAGGATTCGCGGCAGTGTCGGGTCGTTTGGCAGTGTTTCTTGCTTGTTCGCACCACTCCTTGTCTGAGGAAATATAATGAACATCATCAGTAGTGTCATCAACGACAATAACATCAACAAAATCATCACCAGTATCATTACCACTATATTCGTCTTTACTTTAAACAACAAACACATCGTCAGAAACATCGTCAATCCCAATACCTACCCTACCTTAGGCATAAAATTCTTCATAATTAATAACTATATCATCATCGTCATCAGGAAAGGACAACCTAACCCCCAAAAAACTACACCTGTTCTGAACATGACCTAAAAGTCCTTTCGCCGGCTGCATCCAACGGTCTTTTTATGACAGTACAGAAAATGCAACATCTCAGAAAAAACTTCTTAATCAATCTTCTACATAAAGACCAGTGATGGTATCTTAATAACTTCATAAGTAATCATAATAAGATAGTACACCAGTCGGCCTACGAAGGTTGCGTTTATCACGTGATAAATAAGTGACAAAGCATCTGTCACTCACACTCGCATTTTGTCAATACGTGACGGACAGAATACAAAAATAATAGCTAACTATTGCATGATGGTAGTTTCGTAGTAATCACGATCCGTTAGACGCATTCCGATTTATGCATATCGTGCTATATCGTTTTAAAATATGTATGAAATATAAAACCCCGCATCAAAGATCATTAATTTCCCCATGATAATTGCGAGTGTCTGGTTCAATAATAAACCGAGTCATAATTCTACAAATGCGCTACCTCCCAGTCATGGTACTCAATCTTTTGCAGTCCAGTGAATACAGAATGTGAACCTTACCGCTCTAGTGCTAAAAATGAAGTGTTCTGAGCATCGGTGCATGAACACTTTGCAGCGTATTAAATTTAATCATTGTTCGAGTTTTGCTGCTACTTACAGTTGTTAAATCATTACATTAAGCGTTATGTTTTGCTTGGTTAAATTTAGTCTGCGGATTGTGCTTCTTTTTTAGCCAACGTCAAAAAGAAGCTTTTGTATTCGAGACAACCATGTTTGTTACTGAAAGAACGATTTCTAGTTTTGCTATACTTAATAATAAAAGGCGACTTCATTGTTATATGAAAACAATTTCGAGCTATTTCTTCTAGCATATAATTGTCAAAAGCTTGTTTTTATGTACTAAAACTGTTCGACAGATTTCCCCAATTAGGTACCATTTACCTTGTAAATAACAAGTCACTGGCAGACTTTCTCTTCACCGTATATTCAGCTACCAGGCAATCAGTGCCGTATTTACCACTAGGTCCACAGGCCAGTACTTAAGCCATACGTATGTTCTTCTTATTTATCAATTAAAATACAACTACCTACTATTTAATTTGGTGAAAACCATTTTGAGATAGGGGGGGGGGACCCAAAATGCCAAGTGCACCCTAGCACTCTAAGTCCAGGTCTGCAGGCAATGAGAACTTACCCACAAGTCAGCAGTTTCATCTGACACGTGCTTTTGTAGACATTGCCATCGGAGCCACAGATAGGTCCATCGAGCGGCGCCTGAGAGCAGTCTACGGGACAGTTTTCACGATGAGCGCTGATGTTGTTGCAGGCGCCTAAGTGAGAGAGGCCGGTGCCCACCCTGAAAGGTAAATAGAGACCGAGATTTAAGAAGAATCTAACACATATGAAGACTAGAGATTTAACACATATAAGCAACTTTCAATAGTATTATTTTGCCTTGTTTCAATACACTATCATCATATTTCGTTTTTTTTGTTAAACATATATTAATAGATATGACTATTGAGATTGAAATTTAGTCATTTATTTATACTTTAAGAGCTTCGTTCTTGTCGGTGGAATAATCGCCTCTCCTCCTTCCTTATTCTTTATTAATTAATTCCTTGGTATCCATACGAAAAAGTGCTTACTTTCTCCTTCACTTGATTAAAATTGAGCCAAGCGTGGCATAGAAGATTAATTATTGTGTACTGACTAATATAAAATTATCATTATAAGCCTACTTAAATTCATCGCCATGTTCAGTTAAAGTAAATTTACTCTTTATGAAATCACCAGCTGAAGAATGAGTTTTCTTTAACGTCTGTTTGTATTTTGGCCAAAATAAATAGAAAGGACACCGATAAAGTGATGATTACATAAAGCAATTGACTCCGTTTTCACCAGAGATAATTTATGAACTTTTACACCTGAGTGTTAAAGATACTAAAGTGCAAGTTCATTGACTGAATCAAACTCGAAGTGGAAAAAATCCAATGCCTGATAAAAAAAATAGATTTACCTGCATATTTCAACCTGCAGCATGCATCTGTTCAAGTAGGTCCTGCCGTCAGTTCCACACACAGGGTCTCGCTCAGAGGTGCAGCGATGATCGCACTTGGAGCCCTGGGCTCGAGAGCATGATCCCTGCTCTGGCGCTAATCTGACACCTGGAAATGGTTGGGATAAAATTTATGAAAGTATACTGTGTAAATAAGAATCCTATTGTAACTAGATGACTAAGGTGCAATTCAAAGGAATTTATGACTGCATTTAGAAACAGAAAATGTTACGCTTCTTTCAGGCTTTGTTTATGAATTCCCAGAGAAGGTAGATGCAGGGGTTAGTGATAAAGTCAAAGGTCTTTACATGATGAAATTGTTTACTTTTTTCGAAGGTCTTGTTCCATATCTAGATATGGTCCGAAAGGGACACATGTAATTGTCGTGAACTCGTGATACAGACTAGTTCTTTCTGAATCACTGCTGCACTATAACCAGCATGTTAAACCCACAAGCCTTTTTGTCGCAGACGGAACAATCTGTATATTAAGAAAGAAAGGCATGATTCCTGCAAGTTTTCTTACTGAACTCTCAGAGAGTGGAGTAGATACTCATATTTGTGGCATTGCAGTTACTTATCCTGAAGTTTTTGATGCTGACGGACTTTTATCTATTGCTCCTTAAATAATGAAGTTTGTTATCCTGCCCGCGGGTGTTCTTTCTCATGTCACAGCTGAGGGAACGATGTATCTATCGGTGGTGCAGACAACCTCCCCGTAAAGGCGGCCGCAATTTCTTGGACACGACGTATAGGCTTTACTCCAATTCAACAGTAAGTTTAGCAAATTCATACCTTTCCCACAAGTCTTCTTCCTCATTTCACAGAGGGATGGATAGATGTAGCCATCAGTGGCACAAACGGGTTCGCCCTGAAGCGCTGGCCCGCAGATTCTTGGACACGACGCATCGCGAGCGGCCTCGATCCAAGATGATGCTGTGAATAAAAAAAAGGAATTCTTAGTGTTTGTGAAACATTGACAAGCGATTTTCATCGGACATACGTAGGGTTAGGATAGGTTTCAATTTGTAAACAATTTCTTGTTGGTGTGCAATATTATAAAAAAAATACTATAGGTAGTGTATTGCATAGTATTAAAGCCATCCTGGCTAAAGGTAGTAAGTGTACATTATGTGACCTTGGTAACAAATTAATTATCAGTTTATTTATTGTATATTCTATTAAGAAACACATCTAGGTATCAAATTTCTAAGATCAGACAAATAAAGTTATAAGAGAGATAAACTGCCAAACTTGGCTTCGTTGACAACTATAAGTATTCATTTATAGGTGTGGAAGCTTATAGCTTATAAAGCCTGACCAGAAATATATGAGGGTTGTCAAGAGGGCGCTATTTATAAGATTTAAATGGCAACAATTTTGCAACCAATCGCAACCCACTATAATGACATTAGTTTTAAATGCCTGTCAGTTCCACCATGTTAACCTCGTAATATCATTTAAAAGAATGCACTTTTTCCTGACTGTTTTTGTGTAGTAAACACATGTACACTTTATTTATAATCTTACGTTCACGACTGTGAATATGGTTTTCGGTATTTTCTTTGGATAATTTTAAATATTTGTCTTTTAAACAAACCACCACGAATGACATTGACATTGTTGACAAACCATCCTAAAATCATTGCCAGTGTAAGAAATTAGTTCCAGTGAAATTCCGCAATATGGCGCATCCTCATATATTTCTGGTCAGGCTTTACATTTAGTGGAGATATTTCAGTCATGAGAAATATGTTTTCTCATGAGAAATATCAAATTTAGCCGAATTTAATTGAATTAGGCTTATTCAATAGGGCATGTCCTACTCTCATACTATGAATTAAACCTGCAATCGGCTAAAAAAGTCTGTCTATTTTATCTTTATTAAAAGGTCGTCAAAATAAAGAACGACTTAATTTCAAAGTGTTTTTATTTGGCACAGTAGAAGTAGCAATCAGTATTAAGTAGTTCAGTTGAAAATAAACATATACTTATAAAGAGTTTTATGCCATAACTTAATTAATTATATTAATTATAATTCTATTTTATGTTTAAATATGTCTCAAAGAGTACTAAAACACCCATAAAACTTCAGAAAACTAGTACCGCGTCATTACAAAGCTAAATAATTAACTATATTTACAAGCGTCGCTCTTTAAAGTCTAAGTAATTAAGAAAGCATAAACTAAACCATTAAAACTAAGATAATTTGACATCAAAGCAATTGAAGGCATAAAGTATAAAAATAACAGGGTCAAAGTAATAGGCAGGATATGTATTAGCTTTAATAAAATATACAGCCTAACTAGTGTCGGTCCGGCCCAGGGATAGTTGTCTTGTCATAAAAGGTATTTATCCATTCAAAAATGCTGATTGTTTTAAACATTGTTCTCTATGGTCAAACATGATATTAGTCTGTCAAGCGAGTCGCGCCCCTCGGGTATGGGGCTGATTATATATCTATCTCATAATATACCATACGAAAAAAAGAGATGGATATAATAAATCAGCCCCCTCCTAGGTGACACGATGCGTTTGACAAACTCTATAAATGTTACTATAGCCTAGCAAGCGTCGGACCGACCCAGGGATAGTGGCGCTACATGGGCGCTACAAACAGCTTTCATAATGGCAATAATATTACCTATGCATACTTCATATATTTGAATTATTGAACGTCAATAGCTATTTGTCAAGTGTTTGTTATTAGCCGAATTCAAAATATTGTTTACCGGGATGCTGCTCAATCCTTCGTTCTTCTTGCGAAATAAATACTGAATCCTATTAAAAAAAAATTGACCTTCATCACTGTGGATAGTTTTGGCTTTATTACGCAAACAATACTTGGAATTTGCGGAATATTTAGTCCTGTTTCCTCTTTGTTTACATCAGTGACATTCACCGAGTTTCAACGTCAGTTACCAAAAATTTATCGTTGCCAGTAAAATAAATCAGTACCACTAAAAATCCACAAGATATGGCTAAGGTAGATAAGGCTATACCACGATTCAAGTCTGTGATTCGACCATAATTTATCGCGCGGTAATAATACAGCAACTGTCTCTCTCTCTCACAAACAAGTAAACACAAGAGTAATGGAAGAATTTATGCCATTTATCGCTCGAAACACGACCATCATAGACCCGACCCGACACCTACTTGCTGATATTTTTCAACCCAATGTATTTATTGTTTAAGCTAATTCAATAGATTACGGAGGTTAGAGACATGAGAAAAAAGCAATAAAAACCGCTTCTATTTTGAATTTCATTATCATAATCATTTGACGACGCGGCTGGCACGGTTTGTAGGTACTTTGGCTACTGACGGTCCCGGGTTCGAATCCCGGCAAGGACAAATATTAGTGTGATTAACTCGAATATTTGTTACTGGGTCATGTATGTATGTATTTATTGCAGATAAAAAACAATTCACAAAAGTTCAAAATAATAGATGTGTACAAATGCTAACTTATCATATGTATACTATTTTATTATATAGTATTATTTACTATGTATACCGTCGTCTAGAACTCTTCGTACAAGCATTGCTTAGTTTAGCCCTAACTCCACATTACTCGCAAAGTTGGCCTTTTTTTTAAGACATGACGTGAACTGTATCAGGGCTTGTTAGCCCTCACTACCAGTAGTCGGACTTTGTGTGGGAGTATAACCCGCTAATGGGATTATCTCCGCGCCACAGGGGAAGTTGGCCGAGGCGAAGTTGGCTGAAGTATGGGTTTCGGCAGCAAAGTGCCTCTTCACACTGACATATTCGCCCAACTTAGGTCAACTTTGCGAGTAGTGGAGCCGGGTAACCTATCTGAAACACTCATTTTTAGGGTCCCGTACCCAAAGGGTAAAAACGGGACCCTATTACTGAGACTTCGCTGTCAGTCCGTCCGTCCGTCTGTCACCAGGCTGTATCTCAAGAACGGTGATAGCTAGACTGTTGAAATTTTCACAGATGATGTATTTTTATTTCCGCTATAACAACAAATACTAAAAATAAAATAAAATAAATATTTAAGGAGGGCTCCCATACAACAAACGGGCTTGGTTGCGTTAACTTTGCACCTCATTTGTATCGAGCGCTATACACACCAGGTGCAAACTTAACTTAACCACCTAAGCATGGAAAGTGTTTGTACGGATCCCTCGGTACGCGAGTCCGACTCGCATTTGACCAGTTTTTTTATTGTTTCCCATCTGTAACGTTTCGTCAAATTTTCATTTGTTTGAAAGTATTTTTTTCGCGATTCACGGTTTTTAGGATTTTATAAACATATTTTTTAAGAACCCAGTACAGTCTGACCAAAAAGAGTAGAAATTAAAAAGTAGCAATACTGTAGTGTCGTCCCCGTTTTCTTAGATTGATTACAAAGGGACGACACTACAATATTATAATTTTTTAAATTCTACTCTTTTTGGTCAGACTGTAGGTTAGGTTTGTTTTAAAATTATCCTGAATCATTAATTGTTTTGAAAGAAATGGCTTTCGGACAGATGAAAATTTGCAAAACGTTACAGACGGGAAACAAAAATTTGTGTTTCAGATAGGTAACCGCGGAGCCGCAATAGGAATAGGTCGATTTGTGTAAAATTGTCTCTTAATATTTATTTATTGTATAATTAATGCGTAGCCACAACGATATTCAGAATACAAAAAATGAACCAAAAGCCTAATTATTCGCTGCCTTCTAAGAAACCCTATATCTTCCACATCAAACCGTGCTCAGCGAACAAGACAATAAATTCTAGACGAGAGCCACAGCTTACACAACAGAGCGACCACTCGAAACTAAGTAGTTCAGTCCTGGTATATTTTGTATGAGGATTCCCGAGATTACAGGGTTTTCAAAAAAATCGGGATTGGAAGCCTTACTCGAAACAGCGTGGCTGAGATTAATATTGTTACTCATTCATAACACTATAATAAATACATACGGTTAATCATGAAGCTAAAATTGTATGCACTACTTACTTAGTTCACAGTACGACACAAAAGAGTACAAATTAAAAAGTGCCAATACTGTAGTGTCGCCCCTTTCTAATCAATCTAAGAAAAAAAGGATGACACTACAGTATTGCCACTTTTTAATTTCTACTCTTTTGTGTCGTACTGTAAAGTAGAGGTCATGAGTTCGATTAATATTTGGACTTTCAGTGGATTGCATAAAATATTGGCTTCATAATTAACATTTGTATCTATATAACAATAAGAAATGTGGTATCACCACAAAACAAAATAGAATGAACATTTGATTCTGTTCAATAATCTAACACCTATTTTTTTTGTCAAAATTTTGTCACCCTCTTTTTCTTTTGTAAGTTTGCTTTTAATAACAACGTCGCAAACTCGTCTGTGTCATTTTAAATGTATACGGAACACGTAACCGCGATTGTTAGCTTTTATTTTAAAATATATAAATGTAAATTGTATATAGCAAGAGAAAAAAAAACAGGAAAAAATAAATAAAGATAGCCTACTATAACTAATGAAACAGTCTACTCTTTTCAATATACGTTTAGTTAAGCAAAGCGAAGAATTTAAGCGATGACGAAGAACACGAAGCGTGGTAAATACCTAACATTGTGAGTGAAGATTATTAGTCTGACGAAAAACAAATACTCTTTATTGCGCAGCTAAAATACGCGTCAGCAAACAAAACAGGAGAGATAGAATAAAAAACAAACAACAGGCGGTTTATCGCTAAAAAAAGCTTTATCTAGACTACTTTTGGGTGGCGGAGGATAAAAAAAACTGTTAGCATTGAGTAGCCACAAAATAACATGACAAGAAATTGGCCTAACACGGGCATATAATCTAATTAACTACGATATTGTAGTTAACGGAAATCCAGACACAAAGTGAACTCTCTGTACTTACCACCTCTGATTTATTCTGCACTATTTATTTTCCGCCTCAGCCTATTTTGAGTTTGCAACAAAGTATCTTATTTTATCTCATCCGAGATATACGACCTGTCAGCGCGGTACAGCGAAACTAAAAGTGTCTGCACTAGGTTTTTATAGGGATGTACCGGTATATATTAACACAATACTATGTATCACCGATAAAGTGAAACTTGAGATTACCATCTGGAGATACAGGGTTAAGTAATGGATATAGGACTACAGTAGAACAACCGTTGGATGGTCTCTATTTGCGATCTGGGACATTTCACGTACGAATATTGTCACTTTGCCGGTTCATCACACCTAAATGGCTAAATGTATAATTATTGTATCCAATTATTATTGATACACGGGTAGCTCCACAGAGATTTTTTTCTAGATTACAAAGAAACAAAAAAAATAACACAAATTATAACGGGTCTAACGCGATATTTCTTATTTACCTTCATAATCTAACGTTTCGGCGGGGTTGCACACCCCGAAAATAATAAGAAATATCGCGTTAGACCAATCATTTATAAATAATTTGTGTTAATTATGTGTACAAACCGCGAGAGAATAAAGTGTCATAAAACAAAAAATGTTATCACTTTCTAAATATCTATAGTCACTTAATATTAGTAAATAACTTATTAGGAAACAATTAATGCAGTTGTTGGACGATGCAGAACGAACTTTAAACTCCGAACTGCAAAGGATTGAGTCTTCTGAGTTGCAGTTCTCTCGGAGATTGTTTACTTGACCCTCACGATGCAGTTTTATGACACGGCAAGAGGTAAGTATACATAAAGATAAACGTACAAACAAAGACATTGTCGTGAATAAATATTTTGATGTAAAAAAGTATTGCGGGATTTTAAAAGCAGTAACACAAGAGATACCGTTAAACATTTACAGGGCCTTAACTCGACAGATTATTTATACAATACCCGAGCGAAATGAGTCCAGCCAGAATAAGTGTCTGTCGAAAAAATATTGTTGAGACAAGCTTTTTATAGCCGACTGTACTTTTTAAATAACACACTCCAGTGGCGAGTTGTTTTAAGGAAAAAGTGATTTATATTTACCACAGACAGACAAGAAAGACAACTACACACAACGATATTAGGATATCGGATCCCATTTATATTTCGCAGGATAATAAATACAGATCTCTACATACTGTAAAGTTTTCAGTGAGGAAAATATACAATATACCTTGTAACCTGCTAACAAAATAAACTATTTGTAGTGTCTGAAGTAGTAGTCGTGCAGGGTCCGTCCGGATTGTTACTACCGTCTTGCCTACTAACCCACCGAGAAACAGCAATGTTCGCATTGTTGTGTTCCGGTGTGGGGGTAAGATAGCCGGTGAAATTACTAGCATAGAGGCATTCTATCTTCGTCCTCCGGGTAGGCAAGCACTTGTGACTCCTCTGGTGTTGCAGGTGTTTATGGGCGACGGTTATCGCTTTCCATCAGGCGATACGTTTGCTCGTTTGCCCCCTATGACATAAAAAAAAAAAAAAAAAAAATATTTGATTCAGAGTGATGCTCCAACAACACAAGCATTCGGTCTTAGCGGCGAGCGGCAGCGGCAACGGTGCTCGGTACGTGTGTCTCGCTCTCTCGTATGGCTGCCGCGGTCGAATAACTCGCTCATCCGCTCGCTGCGCCACTTGCTGCCGAAAGTCGTGGCATGAATATATATTTTTTTAGCTTATTTTAGTATTTGTGTCCCACTGCTGGGCAGAGGCCTCTCCCCTCGATTGCCACAACTCCCTGTTTGGTGCTATTTGAGTACAACTAATTAAGAACGTGTCCAGGTCGTCGCACCATCTGCGTCTCAGCCTGCCACGTCGTCGCTGCCCATCATCCGACACCCACTTCGTGGCTCGATTAGCCCATCTATCAGGGTGCATGCGGGATACTTGGCCTGCCCACTTGCCCAGTCCCTCTTTAACCTGGGTGTTTTTCTCCAACGTCAGCAATACGCATTTTTGAACACGCTGCGTTCCGGTCTAGATCCGTCCTTTTAACACTATGACTATCATAGAAAATTAATTAACATACCTCACCTCAGTAGGCCTACTGTTATCTTGCCAACTGCCTTATCGCTACGGCCAGCGTCGGGTTGTGTTGCGACTAGAAACTTCCATTATCTCGGCGAAAGGACCACGTAGTGATTACATACTCTTTGGAAAGGACAAACGATTATTACTTTTAGCAGAAAAGGGATGATAGTCGATTGTTTAAAGGTGCTAAAACTAGCTATTGTAAGTGATTACGAGTAGAACGAAAATACGATAGGTAGAATAGAAACGTACCTATATTTCATAACACGTACAAGTATCATTAAACATGAACAAGCTTTTTTTTTAATTTTGAAAGGGCTTTGTCGCAGAGCAACCACAACACCCCGTAAATGAACAAGCTTACAACATAGAGCGAGCAGCGAAAAAAAAAAATTACAATTTTGCACCCAAGAGCAAATAAGCTGTTTTCAGAAATAATACAAATATGGTAATTATCGTTTTTTATACCCATCTACGAACGATAAACGAAGATAATAATGTCTATACTATTACATATCGATACCTTAGTTCACAGTCGTACTATTAATTACATTTGTTGTGCCAGTGACATTTTTAAACCACATATTAGAGTTGCGCACTAACGTCCTAATTGCAACTACTTTTTTTCCGAAATGGCAGTACGATTGGCTCTGAGGTATCGATATTATAAAGTTCTAAAATTATTTTAAGTCAATTTTCTATGGAGAGCGGTCATTATTTCAGGAAAAAACCTTAACAGCGCGTTGCAGGATTTGTATGTACAGAGCCATATAAGTATGTTGGTAAAAAGATAATGTTTCTCTGCTTATCACGCCGAAACTGTGGCTGGGCGGATTTTAACCAATTTTTGTGCTGGGGTAAATGGGACATGAAACATGTAACCATCTTATATAGGATACACCATCACTTCATTCACTTCATTCAGAACTTACTGATAATACTAAGTACTTCATATTACATAAACGAAAATCTATGATGTGATGATGAATATGTGTGTAGATAAAGTAGTGTATGCAACTGTACATAATTAGGCCTTAAACTTAAAACACTCGTGAATTTATTATGAAACTCGCCTTCGGCTCGTTTCGTAAGACCACACTCATGTTTTAAGACCTCTCATTATGTAACAGTTGACTAACTACTATCACGCGGACAAAGTTTCGGGCACCTTTTTACTAAAGTTATAAGGGATGTGGTCGAGCCCGAATCAGTCCGACCCACGACCGACGACCAGGAAAGTCCATTAACTGTAGCTTGTGAAATAAGAACACAATTCTGCTGTGCTACGGCAAAAGGTCGTATCTTTATAGACTTCATAGTAACATACGACTTTTTAAATGTAAAATGGCAGGATTTCACAAAGCACTGAGAGCTTTTTATACCGACTTTAAAAAGGAGGTCTCAAGTCCACTGCCTTTTTTTATAAGTAGCATAAATTAACCATAGTAGCGGATGGTAGCGGAAAAGAATCTATCATATTAAAACTACTCAGTTTAAAAATAAGATTAATAGATCCAAGAATACGAAACAAATGATATTGCCAAAATTGTAGTGGACTATAAATATTTATTAAAATATGTAACTTTCGGGAAGTTATAACAATTATTATAAACTTATTAAATATTATTTTTTTTGGGTCTTCCTCCAGCTGCTGGAGGAAGACCCAAAAAAGTTGGAGTTTATGGTCCGGAACTTAAGCGAGGAGAGCAAAAGGGTAGGACTGGTAATGAATGCGAATAAAACAAAAATGATGACCAACGCAGCAAAAGTGGACATAATAATAGACGGCGCCAAGTTCGACTATGTCGACGAGTATGTGTACCTGGGACAAATTATCTCTCCCAGCGACCAAATGACCAAAGAAATCAATAAAAGAATAGCTTATGGATGGGGAAAATATTGGTCGCTGAAAGAGATAATGAAAAGTAAAGAATTAGGCATGCACATAAAGAGGAAGACATTTAACACCTGCATTCTCCCGTGCTTGATATATGGCTGTGAGACCTGGTCACTAACAGCTCAACACCGAGATAAGCTTGCAAAATGTCAAAGAGCAATGGAAAGGAGTATGCTTGGAGTAAGACTAAGTGACAGAATATGGAACACCGATATAAGATCGAGGACTAAGGTCACGGACATTGTCAAGCGAATAGACCAGCAGAAATGGAGATGGACAGGCCACATGCTACGCGACAGGGTAGAGAAATGGAGTAAACGAGTGACCCAATGGTACCCCAGAGACGGCAGGCGGAAAAGAGGTCGCCAAGCAAGACGTTGGGAAGACGATATTAGGGCAACTCTAGGACCTCAGTGGACTAGGGTAGCACTTGATAGGGGACAGTGGAAGGAGTTGGAGGAGGCCTATGCCAACAGGCACTCTGAGAAGAGAGACATACTTTAAAGAAAAAAAAAAACTAATTGTTAACTACACATTGTTTCTTTCAGAATAAAGGCTTATTATTATTATTATTATTATTATTATTAAATATTATGTAATATCTCATTTTGTATCAATGGTACAATTGTTATTGTTATATTTCTGTAGCCCTAGTAAAGTCAGATTTAACCTAGGAGCAAAGGAACTTTCTTTTTGTTTCTGGTAAGTATTTGACTTACAACTTATACCTACCCCTTTTCACTAGGGCCACAGATTTGTTTTTATTTTTTATAGTACCGAACACAAGGTTACCTGCTTTGACTTAACTATTTGGATAGGAGGTTAAAATTTACTTCCAAGATTTAATTATTTATTTATTTATTTATTTAAACTTTATTGCACAAAAGAAAAACTTAACGTACAAAAGGCGGACTTAATGCCATGAGGCATTCTCTACCAGTCAACCTTAGGGCAAAGCAGAGAAATTGTAGGCGGTGCATCAGACAATATAATTACATATAATTAAAATACTCATATTAGGTACATACATACATATAATATACATATATATAAATAGATACATACATAAATATATACGACGATGAAACAAACCAAGCAGATATACTATGAGACTTCAGTTCTGCCAGCAAAGAAACTTCGCACGGCCCTTTTAAATGCCAACTTACTCGGAGCCTGTTTGATTGTGAGAGGAAGACCGTTCCAGAGGCGAGCCACTTGCAAGGATAAAGAATTAGACATGAAACCAGTACGGTGAAGAGGAATAGAAAGGGCAAGATTGCCGGAAGAGCGAAAATTACGGTTACGAGTGGATTCAACATAGCAGAAAAAGGTTTTCAGGTATTCAGGAGCTTGTGGATCATTGAGTATTGAAAAGAGAGTGCAGAGCATACGAATATTGCGTCGTTGACGGATGGGAAACCAGCCAAGCTGAGAGCGGTAAGAAGAAACGTGATCATATTTACGGAGACAGAAAATAAAGCGAATACAATTATTAAGAAGTCGATCCAACTTATCAAGAAGATCCTCATTTAAGTCCGGATAACAAACATCACCATAATCAATTATGGGTAGTAATAGTGCATTTACAAGCAATACCTTAGTTTTGATAGGCAAGAAATTTTTCAGTTTGTTGAGAGCATGAAGCGAGCCAATGACTTTCCGGCTAATTTCACCTACCTGCACCCTCCAGCTCAGTGTGCTATCTAAGTGAACACCTAAGTCCTTAACACTAGAACTAAAAGGAATAGGCGTTCCGTTGAAATTTACAGGAGTTACAGAATCCTGGTCAAGTTTAGCAAGCTGACGAGAGCTGCCAATGATAATAGCCTGACACTTTGAGGGGTTTACAAACAGACCAAATTTCTCAGACCATTGTTGGATGTGTAAGAGATCCAGGTTTAATTTGTTAATTGTGTCAGTAATATCAGACACTTTACATTGGTCGTAAAGTTGTAAATCGTCAGCATAAAGATGGTAAGAACAGCGAAGACCAGGGGTGATAAAGTTTACAAAAAGAGAAAATAATAAAGGAGAGAGAATTCCTCCTTGAGGTACACCAGTGGCAAGGTCGCACCAATCAGACAAAGCCCGATCTACACGGACTGCCTGCTGGCGCCCACAAAGATATGAAGCAAACCAGCCAAGAGCAGAAGAAGACACATTAAGATGGCTGAGCAAGGCAAGTAGGATCTCATGGTCAACAGTATTGAAAGCGTTAGAAAAGTCAATGAGAACAAGTACTGTGACCAATTGATCCTCCATGCCCCGCCTAACATCTTCAGTCACTTTGAGAAGTGCAGTACAAGTACTGTGGCTGGGACGAAAACCAGACTGAAACCAGGGCTCAACAGTTTGAAAGAGTGTATAAAGCTAGAAAGTTGCTTGTGAGCCACCGCTTCAGCAATTTTTGATAAAAAAGGGAGAATTGAAATTGGCCTAAAGTTACTAAGTGATGTGGGGTTGCTAATTTTAGGTAAAGGAATAACGAACGCGCGACGCCAGAGAGAAGGAAAGTCACCATTAAGCAGCGAGGAGTTGATGATATCGGTTATTATGGGAAGCACACAGTCCAGGACTGATACCACCATATAACGCCCAATATCATCACAACCAACAGCTTTCGATTTAATTTTATTGATAATTTTTTTAACATTAGCGTCAGAAGTGGGATAGAAAGAGAAGATATCAGAGACAGCAACGGGCATTGATGAAATATCAGAAAGAGTACTACTCTTAACATGATAATCAATGGAGGCGGAAGTAGAAAAATGTCTGTTTAAATCGTTTAGCGAAAAGGAAGTGCCATCGAAACCGTTACTAGGTTTACCTAGACCAAGCGACTTAACAAACTTCCAGACATCGGCCATCGAAGAAGAGGATACGTTCTGGTGAATGAATCGGCGCTTCGCTGTTCGCACCATCTGGTTACATCGGTTACGAGCTGCCTTAAAAATAGTCCAATTGTCGTCAGTACGGTCACGTTTAAAAGTTCTGAAAGCACGGTCCCTCCTTCTCATAGCCATGCGTACGCCCTCAGTGATCCAAGGAGCAGGGGGACGCCGAACTCTAACGGGGTGCAGTGGGGCATGGGTGTCAAATAATTCTAAAATAGCAGAGTTAAACAAAGAAACTTTGGTTTCAACTGTAGGTGCAGATAACACAGGGGTCCAGTCAATGCTTCTTGCATCACTCAAGAGAACGTCAGTATCAACTTTATTAAAGTTAAGTATATTATTAGATAGCCCTTTACAACCGAGCTGATACGATCGTGCGGGTTAAACTGCAACTGACAATAACCTGACAATAAGGTTCAAATTCAATTGCAGTTAACCCGCACGATCGTATCAGCTCGGTTGTAAAGGGTTAAGTACTTGCAAACTTAATTACAGTTGAAGGTTGTTAAAAGCGTGTCAAAAATGGATATATTATTTGCTAAAAGCTTTTGCGATGGTTAAAATGTGTCATCTGGCATCTTTCATACAAAATAAATAAATGAATATTATGGGACAATCATACACAAATTGATCTAGTCCCAAACTAAGCAAAGCTTGTACTATGGGTACTAGACGACGATATACACAATATATAAATACATGTATAGATAACATCCATGACCCAAGAACAAATATTCGAGTTCATCACACAAATATTTGCCCCGGCCGGGATTCGAACCCGGGACCGCCGGCTCGGTAGGCAGGTGTCTGCAATCTGCGCCAACCGCGTCAAAATACACAGTTATAATAGTTTGTTTTTGTCACTACTGTGTTTACCGGTATGTTAATACAGCCAAAAAATAACAGCCAAGAAAACTTCGCGTGATTTCTGCACAAGCCCTTACCCCATTAGACAATAAACTAAGTTACTCAAACCCCACCTTACCTTATTGCATAAATAATAATCCCATTTCCTATGGATATCCGAGAAATGTATAATTCAAACACTACACGATGATTCTTAATCGGTAATCAGGGATCAACTTTTTTTAACTCAGTAATTGATGGCGGTCACGTTCAAGTCGTAATTACATGAATACAAACTTTTATTTTTCTATGATATTTTTTATTTTGAAACCAATTTTGTCTTAAATTCCTTGTCACCCTACTAATCTGCATTTGTGAGCTTACAACCTCTTTAATAATTTAATGGCAATGCCAATTTATGAGTAATAACTCGTCATTACATAAACAAAGTCCTAGGATATTTCGTCAAATTTCCCGCCAAAGCGATGTCACTTGACGTAGGTATCGTACTTCAATAAATTATGCAGGATGACCATGTATCTAGTGGGTGTTGCATGAGACCTCACGTATTAGTAAGTTTAATTTTAGCTAAATATTAATATTTTTCTACTCCTGATCACCTATTAAGAATCATCGTGTATATAGGAAATACAATGTTTAAATATTATTTATCCAAAGAAGCAACGCTGCCAGCCTTCTGGGAACTATTTAGTGAAGACGACCTGGCGGATTATAAGCATTAGGCTCTTTCTATTTTAATTATATTTATATTTTAGTTATAGATTCCCTTGTGTTTTTTCTCATAGATATAATAATCATGCTATGACGTTTCATGTTAAGGCGACTCCTAATGCCAACGTCCTTGAGGATCTGGGCGTAGCCTAACGTTATTCCCCCCGCCGACCGTGCGCCCCCGGAACATTACTTCGTTCATAATCTCGTTGAGTGGCGTCCAAGCAGCTTCATACACTCGCATAGTCCGAGCGTGAGTTGAAGATCAACAAACCTTTTACCTTATTTAAAGGCATTGACAAATCCCGAAGTAAAATAAATCATTTAAACAATGATATAATTATTTCGGATTACTAAATATCTATTTACCCACTACAGTAGAATATTAAAAATAAAATGCGTTAAAGCTATTTTCAAAAAAAACAAGTGAAATTAGCCATTTAGAACCCAAGCAGCACATTAGTGAATTTTGCAGCTTATCTTATAGCTTTAAGTTCTAAATGAGTGGTTTAACAGTGTTTGATACAACTTATAGCTTTAAACACAACTCAAAACTGTATATGAGTTCATCCTATCACTTGTAGTTGCATAGGAGCGTTTTTTGTTTCTACTTTATTACTTATGGTGGGATAAAGTCGATTTTGCTACTTAAAGTTGCATGCAGGTTCAAATTGTCACTCAATAAGAAGCAATAGTGCTATATAAGGCCTTAAAATCACTTATAAGCAACTTTTACATATAAGTGGGAACATACCCTTATTTGGAACTAAAAGTTCCAAATGACTAGTACAATAGCGAATTATATCACCAATAGTGGCTAAAGGGATAATTTTACGGCTCTTTTGGAACCAAAAAATATTGCAACTTTAAGGCCTAAGAAGTACCTTATTGCCACTCCAACGCATAAATAGGTCTCAGTAGGAGGTTCTTGGAACCAAAAGCAGTTATTTTCACTTATTTCAAACCACTAACGAACTAAAAGTTCTATTATAGTTCCTATTTGCGCCTTGTCAAAATATATTTAATAGTCTTGCTTGTTTAATAGTCTACAAAAGAGCAAATAATTACTATTGGTAATATCATTCACTGCTTTGCCACTCGCAAGATACAAATAAGTGATTATTAGACTTGATAGTTCCAAATAAGGAACAAATAAGTGAAAATAAACACTGTAGGATCTTTTTTGTTTCGCCATGTTTACAAATGGAATCCTATGAAAATTGATTATTTTAACCAGAATTTTATCACACTCACGCATAATCACAGACTTTTGATAGTTGTGACGATGTTACTTTAATATTGTACGTAACCTACAATCATTAGGTCAGGTTTTTAACAGTTTTATTTCTTATCAGTATCTATTCCTTATTTAATTTAGCACTCTCTTTTTTAATATTCCTGATCAAATGAAGGGCGCGTCGAAATTTACAAAGAAAACATACTATAGTTTCACAGTAAAAAAAAAATCGCAAGAATTTCGTGCTTATTTCAATGCTTGTATAACGTAAAGTTTTAATCACAATCAAACAGACATATAAATCCAAAATGAATATGGCAGAATTGGCAGATCACGTATTACTTTTAATAAAACACAATTTGACAGTTGCCACTCAAAGATAATTTTGGCGACTCATTTATCACTCATTGACCGAACTGAAATGTTTTCATTCGTTCACTGCGCATAACTTTCACCCATAGTTCTAATTACCACTTAAGGTAATTGTGAGATCTCTTATGGATTCTATTTAGCACCAAAAATAGGCTGCAATTTTTCTCCTTTTGGTTCTATACTGGTGGCATAAGGGTTCTTGCCACCTATATAGCACTTAGTCATGGTGGTAAATTTCACTTAAGCCTCTAGTTAGATATGATATACGAGCTATTTAGACCCAGTTGTGCTACTTGGGAAGTCTCGCATCGAAAAATACTTTTTAGTTTCTTTTGTATGTGTAGGTACCTACCAAAAATAGTTAAAATGCCGACAAGATTCTTGATTATAAGTGTAAAATCATGCAGAAATAAAAAAATACCGTTTTTTAATAAATAAATCATATCGTGACCCAGCGGATGAACCGATATTTTAACATAGTAGTGGAGGCACAGCTTTATCCCCCGGGTCATGTTGCTCTAATAAAAAGATAAACTATAAATAATAGAGCGACAAATTCAACTTTACCGTTGGAAAACGGATTTACGTCCTTTACTTATAAACAGTGATAGTTTTTTATGACTACATTAGTAATGTTCTCAGATTTTTCCCTATACTTGTTGATATTGACGATATTTTACTAGACGATATTTTTTTTGTTTTTTTTTCTATGTTCAAGGTCAATGGATACCCTATAAATGTTAATTTACTTGAGTGACAAAATATACAGATGCTGGAAAGTAGAAATTATCTAAGCGACATTTTTGGGGATATCGAGTTTACACACTGTTGGGATCGGCAGATTTTTCTGCATCGAATGGGTTGGGTCTCGTATATAATAATATCTGTCTGATGACTTTTGTGTCGCTTATCCCGTCGGTGATTTAGAGAATCTCTAAATTTTTTTTCTACTAAACGACTTGATTTTTGATGTTTTTTTTTGCAAAATGGAGATTACATAAAAAGTTTTTTGCATAATAATGAACCTTAGAGCTTTTTTACTTATTTGTCAAAACAGATCAAACAACTTGGATATTTTTTCTTTATTGCAACTAACCTTGCACTTGTTGGTTAACTGTTTTTACCTGATCGTAAAATATATTTTAATGTCGTTTGAGGCATTTTACCTATGTCTTTATGATAAAATTAACATAAAGGTAAATTATGAAAGAAAAATTGAATGTGATCCACTGCAATGTAAGCAGGACTCGAACCTGCGACCCTAAGTTTCCGGCGTAGTGATCTACCAACTGAGCTATCATATCGTTACGTCAATCACACTAAATCTTTGATTCCATAATTTTTCGCTACTGGAGCGCCTTCTGTGCCATGTGTGTTTAAAATGCTTATGCGCATTAGCCAAAAAGTAAAAATGTGGTATATCCACATTATTAAACAGAATCGATATAAGATTCTATAAAAAATAACATAGTTAGATTAAATTACCTGATTGTCGTATCTTAACTATTGGCGTTTGTCCAAATTTACCTGCTTTGCTACTATGAAACCATTGTCGCCTATCCTTTTTTACTTTGATAGACTACTGTCGCTTATCTTGAATTGCTTGAATGACAATTGAGTCGTATTTGCTATCTCATTGCAATTGTAATTAATATAATTTCACGTAGTTCGTGATTTAAAATTCCTTAATGAGTACCGAGTGACTGCAGTCTTGAGAACTCTTGTGCTGTTCTCATTAGTCATAGCTATCGTTTGCTACCGTACATTGGTCTAGAACTACTGGAAATCTTTCAGCAGATCACACATAAAAATTGATAAAATTGAAATTTCACGTGATATCTGATGAATAAATTTTTAACATTTCTAGAGCAGTTTTTTTTTGTATTTGCGTAGTTGGACCATAAGTTTTCGTCTTAGAGAACTTTAAATGTCACTTCATTAATTTTAATGTTTGAAAATAAATATTTTCCTCTAATTAAAACATTAATCGTGAGGTTTTATTGTACGATAAATAGCTTTTCATGTCTGAAATATTTCCTAGAAAGGCGATTATATAATTTTTCTTGATTTATTTCATGCTGATTTATGCACATTTATATATTTACCTGACTAGAAAATGAGCATGCACATATATGTTGTTAACTGTGTTGATTGTTGTGTAATAGATTATACTATTTTACCTGGCTAATTTCTCTGGAAACGTGTCGTTTAGATAATTTTACCTAATTCTATTTTGACGGCCATTTTGCGTAAGCGACGCTAAATCCTAAAATATTCCATTAATAGACAAAATAACAAAAGCAATATGTAAAAAACATGATATTGTTTATATAAAATGAGCATCGTATGCACATAGATATTGTTTACTGTGTTGATTGTTGTGTAAAATGTAGATTATACTATTTTACCTGACTAATATCTCGGGAAACGTGTCGTTTAGATAATTTTACCTAATTCTATTTTGACAGCCATTTTGCGTAAGCGATGCGAAATGAAATTTTAAATTATTCCATTAATAGACAAAATAACAAAAACGACATGCAGAGAACATGATGTTGTTTATAATTATAAAATGCTTCATTTAAAAAGTAGGTCCACAGAATATTTGATAACTTTTTATTTTTTTGAAAAAGTTCGTAGTTTTTTAGATCTGTAAAGTTAGCTCCGTGTTTCTTGGATAATTTTCCTTTCCAGCGTAGATACCCGTATGTTAGTTTAATATAGCCGTATCTTTTTTTTTACGTTAACATAGAAGTTCGATTTTTTACAGCTTCAAGGGACTGTAGACCAAAGTACGACGTGTAGACGGTTTTTATTTCAACTCGACACCTACACGCGTTACCGAGATAAAGGGCAGAAAGACGAACGGTCAGCAAAATGATCCTATGGGTTCCGATTTTTCCGGTAAAATTACCTAAATCTATAAATAATGAGGTTTATCACTTTTAATCAGTATATATGAAATTTAGCCGATAAAAATAAAATTTCAAGATGGAAAATGTTATTCATAACCAGGCTAGTTTTAAATGTTTACCATTTTATAGTGCAAGGGTAGGTTTTGAAGTTTAAGAAGGTAATAACATATTTTGACGGTGTAATGTGATATATGAATACAATAAATAGTCCTTAATGTGACTGTACATAAAGAAGGGTATTAAACACGAGTGTGGGTTTATGAAACGAGCCGAAGCCAAGTTTCATAATAACATCACAGGAGTGTTTTAATGCCTCCAATATGATGCATTCAGAAGTCGCACGTTATAACAAATATTACCCGGTAATGGCGGTAATGAAGTTTTCTAGCAGCTGTCATTGTTTTTATTTTAATTCAGAGACAAACTAGAGTCGGCCCTAACTATCATATCGTTCGATACACTATGTGTCATTTGTCAAATTTGATTGAAAATTGACAATTCATTTCGAACTAAACGTCATCTCGATTGATATTAGAATAGAGGTCAAATCAAATTTCTTTGTTTTACAGAGATGTTCAAATTTGAATAAATAATACTATCGAAATAAGAAATTTGTGCTAAAAAACAGTCTATTTTTATGGTGGTCATAATGTGCCGTTCTTGAACGCATCATGGAGGGTTTATGATATTTGGATAGATAAAAGATTTAATAAAATAACAAGCTTTCGATAACTGAATGTACTTATACATGACTCAAAAGTTTTTTTTTTTTTCAGATTATTATGCATATAAGCCTGTGCCGTTCCTTTGTCGGGTAAAGGCCTCTATCTTTTTTCCACTCGTCCTTATTTAGATCAGCAATGTCCAACCCTTTTGTAATACATCCAGGTAGTCCCACCATCTTCATCGTGATCTACCGTGACGCCGAATTTTATTGGGTGGGTGTAGATTTCTTGATCTGCAGATCGGTTGACATGCGGCAAACGTGTCAGCTCTACTTTAGTTTAGCGGTTGTCTGGGTTACGTAAGCTATTTGGGTTTTGGTGTTCCTTCCGCGATCGATTAATTTGATCCAAGATCGTTTCATTGCCCTCTGGCAAACTTAGAAAGAAAAAATCTGAGCATTAGTCAAAAATCAAGTCCGGGCATTACGATGAGTCTAAATAAAGTTATATATTTTTTCATTAATTCAACTGTAATCCGATCATTAATATATGTAACGGCTTTTAAACGGTATGTAATAAAAATCAGGTTTTTATTTTATAAACGGTAAACAATTGGAACAGAACTTATGGCCATGCTGGGTATGTCTAGCTAGGCCCGGCGGATATGTCAATAATTGCTAACGCTCATTTAGATTTAAATATGAAGTGGGAAATTTATTGATGCAAATATGTATTCTGACTATACCTATATGTACATAAATAAGCCCTCATGCCAAAATTGTCACTTGCCTTCTTGGACTAGAAAATTATTGTAATTTTTGATAATGTATTTTTATATCATATGCCATGTACTGTACTAGTGACGCAACGAATGTGAATACTTACAATAAATATTCGTATTCGTAAATTAGCGTTTTACCGAATATTACAATGGTATTCAAACGTACAATACTTGTTCTGCATTACGATATTCATATCTCTTAGGGTTGAATTCATAAAGATCATTAGACGTTATCATACTTAAATATCTGTATTATCAGATTTTTTTTACTAACCGAAATACCTAAGGTACTCTAATATTACACAGAGAAGGGCCCTAAAACCCACACCAAAAGTGTTATTTTCTGGGAATCCTGTCTGGTGTGGGCCCATGACTGAGAATATCTAAGTATTCAAATGTGTTCGGGAATGCTAAGCAATGACAATTTTTTTTATAAGTACTTAAAATTAATAGATACCTAAATACGAAAAAAACAGTTGAATTTAATTCTATATGAAATGAGTGCTTTTTGTTATGTCGCATAGCGTAGTCGTGTGAAAAAACGAACTACACTCTCTTAAAATACACTTCAAACGCACGAAGACAGATCGAACCTCCGCGGGATCCGGTACTATAACAATTTTCCGTAACTAGATGGATCGCGAGAGCAAGTGACACAGCCTTCCCCTTCGACGGTTAGATTTACACTGAGCTCGCAGCCCGGGCACGGCCGCGCTCGCGGAAATTCAGTTTTTTTGATGCTTTATTAGACCGAATTTCCATTTTACTAACTTTTAAACAATACGATTAAAGATTAATGAATTGTCAATGTTCTTGCGAAAGAGCCATGTAAATATCACTTGTAGTTTAGAAGCCTTAGGGAATTGAAAATTGAAAACGACCCTATTTCAACATTATTGTTTAACAAACTCTATCTCAAAAATGGATAGAAATATTTACATAGTTCATTTGTGAAAAATGAAGTACTCAGTCTGAAAAATTCCCTGTTTGCGACTATAACATAATCCACATTATTGTATAACATCTGGAATGTTCCACAGAAGGCCACTCCTAGGCATGTGATCGGTGCATTAAGATGCAACAATGCGACCAAGATCAAACGCAATTGGGATGTGACCCAGATCCGGGCAGGTGACGACTGATGCCCTGTTTACTTGCGAACTGAACCTCTAGTGTAAGTTTACAACGCAAATCGTCTATCGTGTTTACGTTACAAGTATTAATAGAGTCGACTAGTCAATCGAATAATCCTATCATAAATAAACCTAACCTAACCTAATCAATAGTCAATGGGATGGTATTTGAAATAATCATGAAAAATGTTTGAATACAGATAAATAAAATGTTTGACTAAAAATTCTGCGAAATGATTTTTCGGTGGAATGAAAAATTCGACGAAGTAAGTTTCTAGGAAACAATGATTTCTCTTTGCCCCGCTATCGCACTAGTCCCGACTGAACTTGTCTATTTATTTATTTAATCTTTATTGCACAAAAGAAAAAAAATATCGTACAAAAAGCAGACATTCTCTACCAGTCAACCTTTGGGTTAAGCAGATAAATCGGTCTATCGGTCGAAATATCTTTTATAAATGACGGAGACCTAAGATAATAAAAGTAAGGTTGAAATAAAAGCCGTCATGGCCATAATTATATTTATATAATTGTCAACTGACATAATAATGATATAAATATGTGTGTACGTACAAATACCAATTACGTATGTAATTGAAGCACAAAAGAGTCGTTACAATACAGTAATATAGTAATATTACAAAAGTCGACTTGGACAACATAAGTGTATCCTCATCTTGCGGACTCTTTCTTTAACATACCGAACGAAAGGGACGCAAAAACAAATCTACTCCACGTATTCATTACTAAGACATTTGAACTTTCTGCGTACTTAAATAGGGCTTAGTAATAACTGCTATAATTTCAATAGCATGTCATAAAAACGATTTACTATTTATAATAACAAGGCAGACTAATTGTGTGCAATCAACTAAAACAATTGCATACACCCGACTGCAAAAAGGCGTACTTACTTTAAAGAAGAAAATAGCTATAAGGAAACAGGTGCTGCCACTTCGTCCGCAATTTTTTAAATAACGTACCTGTGTAAAATGTGTCATATTACCGACTTTGCATGTCCATGGTATTCCTGTACCAAAATTGGTTGAAATTATGCATTGGAACTATTATTTTCTGATTACTCCATCTATGTACTTACCTCTATATTCTATTATTTAAACTCTTAATACTGAAAATCTCTAGCTATTGCTCCTTGTATTCCGGCCTTCATAATAAATAAATAAATATTGAGGGACAACCTTACACAAATCGACCTAGTCCTAAACAAAGCTTAGCTTGTACTATGGGTACTAGACGATATATTATACATAATTATTATATCGTCTACTAAATACATTGTATCTATCCAAATATCATAATTAAACCCTCCATGATGCGTTCAAGAACCGCACATTATGACCATCATAAAATTAGACTGTTTTCTTAGAACAATTTTCGTATCTGTAATAATGTTAGTATTGCTAGGTAAATAATAACATCGATTTCGATAATATTATTTATTCAAATTTCGAACATCTCTGAAAAACAAAGAAATTTGATTTGACCTCTATTCTAATATCAGTCGAGATGACGTTTAGTTCGAAATTAATTGTCAATTTGCAATCAAATTTGACAAATGTCACCCGTAAGACGTAAGTAAGATATCGAACTATATGATAGTTGGGGCCGACTAGTTTGTCTCTGAATTAAAAAAAAAAAAACTATGACAGCTGCCAGAAAACTTCATTACCGCCATTACCGGGTAATATTTGTCATAATGTACTACGACTCCTGAATGCATCATGGAGGCTTATGATATGTGGCTAGATAAAGTAGTGTATGTAACTGTACATAATTAGGCATTAAAACACTCGTGTAATTAATACCCTTTATTATGTATGTACAGTCACATAAACTACTACCTATTTCTACATCATCAAACGACTCCCTAATGAGATGTCAATCTTGCGGACGTCACTGTCGCTCCCGCGTCGGACTGTAGGTATAGTCATTTCAATCACTGCCACAAAAACGCTGCATAAAATCATCTGATAAAGATAATTTTCGCTTCATTTGTAAACATTTAGTTTACGTTAGCAGACGTTACTGCTTTAATAAAAATAAGTCATCTGATAAAGATGAGTTTTACACTCACGTGAAATTGTCATCAACGGCCCGACATGTTTTAATAAGATTATAACAGTCGTAGTTCCTAATTTCGCCGTATCACAGATAAGATGGTCGCACTATGCACCCAGAAAGCCTTATGCCAGCTCGACACTAATCGCGAAGACTGATATTAGGCAAATATGATGGTAGAGGCACTTCAGTGGGGGAAGTTCGACTTCACGAGAACCGGGTTTATGATTTTATTATACCTATATAAATATATAGATAACGTGGGAAAACGGAAACTAATCAACTAACTGCAGTAAGCACTTTACGACTACTAATAAGTACATGTAATTGCAATGCTAATTGACATGTTGCTTGCAAGCAAATTAACTTGTGACATGTCTACCGAAAGTGAAACTCGAACGTCGAGTGCAACACTTGACAACGATTTCTACTATACAAGGGAAAGCAAGTGCATTTCATGTTTACTTTACAACTAAATCAACAGTTTATGTATGGTACGACGTTTAAAGCGTTGGGTGACTAGTAAAACGACGGTGTTTTCAATTTCTTCATCATCATCGTCATTCGTAAGGCGTCCACTGGATTGCCTCTTTCTTTTAAGCACAGACAACCCCCACTAGACGGAGCATGTAAGGCGACCCGCGCGCACCAACGATATGGTACGGCAGAACATTAAAGTATGAACACGGCGGCCACCGTTTAGTTGCGTCCATGTTTATTATCCTTGCGTACGTCAACGAAAAAATAAATTAAATAAGTAACATGGTAAATTGTAGTGTTAAGTGGTGTAGAGAGACCTCATAAACATGGACGCAACAAAACGGTGGCCGCCGTGTTGGTACTTTAATGTTTTGCCGTACCATATCGTTGGTGCGCGCGGGTCGCCTCACATGTGCCTTACATGCTCCGTCTAGTGGGGGTGGTCTGTGCTTTTAAGACATTACTTGAAATGTATCAGGGCTGGTTAGCCCCCACTACCAGTAGTCGGTCTTTGTGTGGGAGTTTAACCCGCTAATGGGATTATCTTCGCGCCACAGTAGTAATTTGGGGATGTTGACGCGGGCGCATTGGGCGCATGGACTGCGTCGTGAATAGACTGAACCGAATCAATCTGACTTATTGTTTTTTTGTTGTATTGAACTTATTTTGGATTGCCTCCCCAAGGTTTACCTTATTCGGAGATTAAGTACCCTCTTTGCGTATTCCGGTACGAGATTGCCCCGCAAGAATCTTTCTGCATCAACGGGTTTGATTTTATGAGGAACGTGCTCCGACTCTATCCCTAGCTCGACACTACTCGCGAAGTTGGGCGAATATGATATTGTATGTACATATATATTTTGCATGTCACCTGTGACAAAGCATGTGATGCTGATATTATTTAACCGAAGACCTATGTAATTACCATGTTTTATGCAATAAATTATTTATGATTTATGATTTCTGATTTAGAGAGGCACTCTGCGAGAACCCATACTTCGGCCAACTTCGGTCAACTTCGCGAGTAGTGTGGAGCCGCAATGTAAATTATGTTGACTCCCGAGCAGGTTATTTTAAAATGTGAGAAGGGGTGAGAATCAACAAAATTACCCCATCTGATAGAGTTCTTCAAAAGTATAGGCTAATCAATTTTTCTTCCAAAATAGAAGCGGCCCTTAACTATGCAGTGAATTCGACAAGAATACTTCAAGAACCTGAAGAATAAGGTCAACTTCGTCCGCGTATTGATTATTATATACGTAGACGGATATAGAACATCCTATAACCACTTTAGAAGTCCAGCTATCCCTGTCCAAAATCGGTTAAAATTTGTCCAGCCGTTTTGGCGCGATGCGAGGACAAAGGAAATTATGAGACTGACATGGCGCCGTGCGCCCAAACAAAATAAATGACGATACTGCATTAAGATTTTTCCTGAAATCATAACCTCTCCCTATAGAAAACAGATTTTCAATACACATCTAGAATTTTATAATGGTATAGATTACTAGGTTTAGATCCAATGCAGCACCGCCATTTTGAATGTGTCGCACGCGCCGGGTGAGCGACCTGTTCATTGTCGGCGAAATGGTAATTTACGCCATTCGGCCAGTTTGCAATTGTTTGTTTAGATTGCCTTTAGAGGGGGCGGATACGACACGACTCAACCATACGTTCTGTCAAGAGGGGGCTTATTACGCGCCTCGAGTTGCGGTTAAACCTCGATGCGGCTGCAAGTACTATAGGTGCGGTGATTCGCCATCATTTGGGTTTAGGAAATCTAGGCTGCGGCAGGCAGCGGCCGGCGAAGAATCAAAACCAAGTTTGTTTATCCCTCACGTTAAAAAAATCTGCGTCCATCTTAGTGTTTGAAATATTGGGGCAATTGGACACTTGATACTTATGTCATGTAAAATTAGGATCTGTAATCATTATGATCATATTAAAATACTCACGATAGTTTTCTATGCATTATGATCATATGAATATACATGAATTATTAAGGCCGTTCCCTGAGCCAGAGCCCCGAGCCCCTCCTCAGGCCACCCGTCCCTGTCACATAACAGTCACATTTCAAAAGAGTGACGGAGATAGAGCTTGCGGGCCGTAAGGCGATATCTTTTTACGATAGAATTTGTCCATGATTATTTATTTTAAAAATATTGCCTCAAATTATTGAAATTCGGAAGCTGTCAAATTACTATTTTAGTTATGATTGATTTTTCTCCTTTTTTGTTTCATAGTGTCACGTAGTGAAAAAACAAGTAAAGTTGGAGTAAACATTCGAATTGGAGGTTACTTTGGGAATTAATTGTATCGAGCGAAGTGTTATGAATCGTGTATCGAATGCTGTGTTATTAAAGATAATATAATCAAGAATGATATATATTTTTCCCTCGTTTACTAATATCAACGTTTCGTAGAAAAATAGGATAATTTTTGGGGTATTTTTGCATTTCTGGCTCAGGGAACGGCCTTAAGGCAAATAACGCCCTCACCTTCAGGCCAGAAACACCTGCCTTCTGGGTCATACACGAATTCACTGCTCCAGGTAATATGGAGGTAATGTTACGGTCTAAGCTTCAGAAATCACCGCTTTTGGAATTGTTATATCGGAAATTGTCACATCGTCGCCGTATCATATAAATAAACCTATTTAATTCAAAGCACAGCGTTTTCAGTGGAACTCTACTGTCTCGAACATAAAGGTCACATTCACTCCAGAGAATTGTTTATAGCATAGACAATCAGATTGTGTTGAAATGTTCCGGGTTTGCAAACGCAGTCTTTTAGCCCTACTTCGAAGTCTATGTCACCCCGTCTCGCTTGCACTTATATTGTTTTATAGCAGAGTGAGAGAGACAGCAGGTTACTTTGGAATGTGAATTATGGAATAGCCTTTCTGTTCTAGTTACGACGCCATTTACATGTATCGTGAACGAGCCTGGATGTCTTTGGAGTATTATGTTTTATATATTTGTGCAGTATCGACTTGATATATACATAGACATGATAGTCAGGATTGTCACATGATAGATCAATGATAAAGCAACCATCATTCTCACACTCCCAAAGGAATAGAAAAAAAGGGAAACATTAATGTTCCATTACATTTATTATGACTATTACTGATGATGAACATGTCAAACACTAAGCTTATGACCAATAGCACAAAACGTAGGGTTGAGATAAACGGTGAACCCATTGCATATGTCCATGATTACCTTTATTTGGGCCAATTAGTCTCCTTCCAGGCGCGACAAGAAAAAGAGATCGAAAGAAGGACTGAAAACGCCTGGAGGAGCTATTGGTCCATGAAATACCTGATGAAGGGTGACCTCCCCTTATCACTAAAACGTAGGCTCATGGACATGTGCATCCTTCCAGTTCTCACCTACGGTGCTCAGACTTGGTCTTTGACAGAATCTCAAAGGTTCAAACTCGGGGTCTGCCAGCGAGCCATGGAGCGCAGCATATTAGGTGTGAAATTAAAGGATCGCATCCGGAACACCACGCTGCGCTCCAAGACTCAGATAGTCGACGTAGCTCAGAAAGCGGCCAAGTTGAAGTGGGACTGGGCTGGTCACGTTTGTCGAATGCCGAATGAGCTGTGGGCCAAGATCGCTACAGAGTGGAAGCCCAGCAGCCAGAAACGAAGACGTGGCAGACCTCATCGGCGATGGCGGGACGAGCTAGACTCTTTTATAAAGGAATGGCCAGAAATTGCCCAAAACCGGGAACAATGGAAGAAGAGTGGGGAGGCCTTTGCCCAGCAGTGGGACATCATGGGCTCACAATAATAATAATATATTTATTATTTTTTTAATGTTCAAACTCCTCAATTTTTTATTGAACCATTTATAAATTTATCATTTATTATTATAATTTATTTACTTATCATTTTATAATATTTTTATCAATTATGCGACCGCGGCTGTCGCACTCGTTCGAAAATGCCCCAGTTTCTAAGACGCACAAAGGAAATTTGAAATGCGTAACTCACGCGGAAGAGATTGGGAATCGAACTCGGTACTTCTAGATTACCGGTCTAACGGGTTCATTTCCCGGTCTTTTCCATCTTTATATTATTAATAGTTAAGTAGAAAAAAAAAAAACAAAAATGTATTTATATGATAAAATTTGATTACCTTTTTTACCTTTTATTACGAACGTCAACGGTTCGTCAATACGAATCAAACGAGCACAAACTAGATGATGTTGCCTCGTTTCTTTACTGATGTAACTTGCAATATTTGATCACAGACAGGACATAATTTAATTGTACACAGACAGGCACCGGGACAGGTGAAACTAAGATAAAAGGTTGTAAAATGAACATCTCTCTATCTATCAGCCACAGACTTCCACTGCTGAACATAGGCCTCTGCCATGGCTCGCCACAAAGTGCGATCCCGTGCAGAAACATCCCTTGATTCCACGCTATCCTCACGAGATCACCCGTCCATCTAGTCGGGGGTTGATCCACACGGCGCTTTCTTATACATGGTCGCGACTCTAGGACTTTGCTGCCCCAACGGCCGTCCATTCTCCGGGCTACATGGCCTGCCCATTGCCACTTCAATCGTGCAATCCTGTGAGCTAAGTCGGTTACCTTTTTCTGCTTTGCCCTAAGGTTGACTGGTAGAGCATGCCTCATGTCATTAAGTCCGCCTTTTGTACGATAAGTTTTCTTTTGTGCAATAAAGATTAAATAAATTTATAAATAAAATGAACAACATTCAAGCAATTATATTGTTAAGTTTAACTATTGTGTATTGTAAGCGGGTAGTTAGAAAATGAGCGATATTTTGTTGGAATGGGAAGCAAAAAACATTTAACCCAAGAATCATGTTGACCGCAGCTGGAAATCCAAATTTTAATTATATCCACATTCTGGTCACGTTATTAAATATTCATAGAACTCGCCGGCCGCTCGGAATACAAATGGCGGCCCTATCTCGCCATTATCTTAATTCGTTGTCCCGGCAATGTGTCATTGCGATGTCCGGGAATCTACAAACAATGGTAAGGCGCGTGTCACACTAAATCTGGGGCGAAGCGTTCTAGGAAAAACATATATGTACAGTGAAACATATAGAGAAACTCCTCTTTTTTGGAATCGGTTACAAAACACTGCTAGTCGTTTTAAAAAACCGGCAAAGTGCGAATCGGACTCTCGCACGTAAGGTTCCGTGCCATCAAATAAAAAAACGGTAAATTGAATCACGTTTGTTGTATGGAGCTCCACTTAAATATTTATTTTATTCTGTTTTGAGCATTTTTTGTTATGGCGGCAATATCACGTTTTATGAGATACAGTCTGGTGACAGACAGACGGACAGTGAAGTCTTAGTAATAGGATCCCGTTTTTAACCTTTGCGTACGAAACCATAAGGGTTGCTAATTTGTCTGGAACAGTACGACTTGCATAACTGTGACACGCGGCTCTATGTCGCGCAACACATACTAGCTGTCACTTTCCTTTCAATGCCGTGCGAACAAGACAGGTGATGCTGAGTCGCGTGACAAGCAAGCAAGATATGCTAGCCATGCAGGCTCTGAACAGTGAAATAAATTTCACTCCATGATATAGTAAAATATTTTAGTAAAAGTCTTAGTAAGTAAAAAATAATATTTGGTAACTATTTAGCGTCAGGCAATGTTAGTAAGTTTAAGATAATATTTGGTAACTATTTGGCGTCAAGCAATCTGGCGTTATTTAGGCGTGACCGTGCGACCCCTAGTCCCTAAAGAGCCCGTCCCTTGTCCCGAAATAAAGAGTTCAATCCGAGAGTGGTAAATATATGAAATTAAATTTAATAAAAGTGTGTATAAAAACAGTAATTTGCACAAATCGATCTATGTACAGACGGACGGACAATTCTGGGTCCCGCTGACCCCCGCCGGCGGTGTGTCAGCCGCCTTAATGGCTGTGGAAATAGGCCTGTTTACATTCGGTTCTATTTTAATGGCCTGGGTTTAGCTCTGGACATTGATAAACCGAAATGTACTTTATGACGACAATACAACTTGCGTGGTTGACCCCTCGTTTATAGAGTAGCCTTTCATTATTTAATCGAAAGAGTTTTCTCTGAAATCATAACAAGAATTTTATAGCATGTTTGATTTCATAGACGTATCATTTCTCTAAATCATAAAATGTTTTGGGTTATTATAAAACAAACCAAACCTAATCTTAGCTTATATTGGGTAAAATCTTCAATATTTTTGAAAACAAAAAAACTTCTGGGAAAACATTTTGTATTAATTGAAAATTCGATGAAACTTTTTCACTTTGTCTGTAAAAAATAAACTGCTGGGAAAACATTTTCTATTAATTGAAAATTCGATGAAACGTTTTCACTTTGTCTGTAAAAGAAAAAATTCTGGGAAAACATTTTCTATTAATTGAAAATTCGATGAAACTTTTTCACTTTGTCTGTAAAAAATAAACTTCTGGGAAAACATTTTCTATTAATTGAAAATTCGATGAAACGTTTTCACTTTGTCTGTAAAAGAAAATGCCAAGTATCCTGAGCTTTGGTGGTATTGGTATAGTCCAATATTTGGGTATTTTTGTGACTATGTCACTGGAAACCCTTAAAATTTGCACAATTTTACCATATCAAAACTGCAACATCCTATTGCCAATAAGAGCGAAAAAGAAATACTTAGGAGTCTCTAGTTGACTTACTGTTTAAGCTATAATATATTTACTGTGCCACAGAAGTGGAACCCCGAGTGTAGCTGAGGGTTGCCATTTGATGCACGCGCACAATATGGCGGCACTGCGGTTTATTCGCGAATCCATTAAGTATAGAAGACAATTTGTCCGCAAAGGAGACAAAGTTATATCATATTATCATAACTAGGATTAGGACTTTTGCTAGCAAAGTTACTCGCTAATTGTAATTTTTTCAAAGTCAAAGTCCATGTTTCAAAATTTATGACGATATTTTAGACATCACGATTTATGCTGTTTCGTCGTTACTAAACTCATTTTAATTGTATTTTTTTATTACCTACCGTGCCGTAAAGAGTACGTCGAAATATTACGGGTTCTGGCAGCAGAAATTTGTTTAGAGTAATTGGAATAAAAAATGTTACGGTAGTTTTCAAAATATTTTATTTTTTACTGTTAAAATTAATTAAGCTATATTCAGTAACGATGTAACAACACCTACATCGTCATATATTTTCAGACTTTGACTTTGATTCTGAAAATATTTTCAAACAGCGACTCCGTGCATTTCTTTTAGAAAGGTTCAAACACGTGGTCTTTGGCCCAATACGTCATTGGAAACCAAGATACCAGGAGGGCCCGCAATTCACGAGTTCATGTTAATGCGCGTTTATTACTTTTGGAATAAATTACTTTCATTTAGTACTTTTAGTACCTTTCTTCAATAAATCAATATAATGTAACGGACTGGGTCGGGCTGACCCAGTTATGCCGTAAACCTGATGCATTTTAATTCATCCAATTGTCTGTTGTCTTACGAATATCGCGAGTATGTTATAATCTGAAAAACTTGAAGATTGCAAAACGCTGTGTTTGCCTAAAATATATTAGAGACAAGTTTCAAAAATATTTTTTTGGAGACACGCTTTTAAACCCATTTTTTTTTTACATACGTGAATTTCTCATCAACATAAATCAAACGAGCTCAAATTAGATGTTGGTGCGTCATTTTATTACGGTCGAGTATCCATGATCACCTTTTTACTCTATCATCGGGTTACCAACCAACCTTTGTATACATTTATATTTAAAATTGACAAAATATGTCTTTTCCTTAGAGTATTATATTTATGGTCTTTTCGTTTCGACGAGATAAGGTCGCAACGATATCCGGATCATTTCTCATAGGTACTTTTTATTGACTGTGCGAGCAACGCGTCCGTGTTTCAGGTTGGCCTAAAATACTTTAGTATGTCCGGATGTCCAGATGATTTCCGGCTTAGGAGTCTCGCTATACCTAACTCGCATTTTTTAAGCGATTCTCATAAAATTTTGGGAGTAAGTTCGATAATTAAGTACATATAAAAAACTGAAGCAAAATTACTTGCTTAATAGGAGGCTCCAACCTTTGCTATTGTTAAATATTCTATAACCTGATAAACTTAGTGTCTCTGTGCATATATCATTAATATTTTTGGCTATCTTCTTGGATATTTTCTGTTCTCTCTTCATTCTTATTACTCAAAGGTTAACTGGAAGAAATCCCTTACAGGGCTTAGTTCGCCTTTGAACATATCAATTGTTTAATGTCCTTGTTATGTACTCGTATATATATATTTTAATGTACAATAAAGAGTTTACACACATACATACTTTTTCATTTTCATTTTCAAAAAAATTATTACGATTAAAATTGTGGAGATATGTAAGTTGAAAATATAAAAAAAAAAACAGTTTCAGTCTTATCAGCACAAACTTACGAGGTACACTACAGCTTACCGAGCCTAGTTAATCGTACATCGCCCTGTCAGATTTAGCTTAGAAATCATGACCTTGTTGTAACAATTGGATTTTATAACAGTGTATATATTATTACATCGTTAGCACGAAGCGACTTCTACCGTTTAGCGCTTGGCTCTGACTGTAAAATTCACAAGCCAAATTACCTATGGTATTGCGCTTTTAGTGCTAGGTCGGTGAAATCCACGGGTTTGAGGAAAGTGCATTATGCGCGAAACGCACTAAATGTGGTTAGAAAATCTTACTAACTTAATAAACTATAGACACAAAGGTAGACAAGTATTGCAATTAGCACTAAGACATGGTCAATCACAAATGGAAGAAGGCTCAAATGGGTCATTGTCAGTTCAAAAAACAAAATTCGTCCCTCCAGTGGTCAAAAGTTAAGAGTTTGTATGAATCTAGGTGATGTTGCTATTACATCGGATTATAGAAGAGGGAACGTTCTTTATTGTCACAGGCATTTTATCAGAAAATTAGACCCCGGAATCCTTCATTTCGCAAATTTCCACTGGAAAGACTCGAACCTAAATCTGAAAATGACCCAAATTTACTCAATGGGTATAGAGCGAGCTATGCTCGGAGTTTTCTTGCGCGATCAAACCAGAAATTAAATAGGAGAACCAAAGTCATCGATTTTAGCTCAGAGAGTTGCTAGAGTTTAGTGGCAATGATGGCTCGTAGAACCGATGGCTTTTGTGTCAATAAGGCTCTTGTGTGTCGACAACGTACCCCCAACATGATGGATTAATGATCTAGCCAAGATTGCGAGAAGCAGTTGGGTGAGGTGAGGACGGCACATGACCGGTTGATATGGGGAACGAGGTCATTCGAGCTACTGAACTTGGGTAAAAAATAAACATATTCAAGGATTACGTTGAGTCTTTGGATACGGAACTCTAAAAAACGGTTGTATCAAAGTATAATTTCAATACAAGCGCGAAATTATTTTAACACATAAACAGTAGTGTGTCAAATAAATCAAACAGTAATGGCGGCCATTATCGATTGATATCCGTTCCCATGGCGGTAACCAATCAGCGGTTTCCTGGAAGTCCAGAATTGCGATCGTTTTAATTTGTCTGTCTGTCGCTACACTTAACACTATGTTGAGGATAATGCGCGAACGGTATTTAACTGCTGGGTATTTTTTACCCCACGCCAATACGAAAGCATTTTTTATTGCTTTATCATTTTATTGTGACTTTATATGAAATGTTTATTGTTTATATTAATTCTACTTGAAACCACTAGAGCTCTATTTATATTCTTAAATGAAACCTTCCTTTTTTAGGGTTCCGTACCCAAAGGGTTAAAACGGGACCCTATTACTGAGACTTCGCTGTCCGTCCGTCCGTTCGTCCGTCTGTCACCAGGCTGTTCTCAAGAACGGTGATCTAGCTATCACCATTCTTGAGAACAGTTGAAATTTTCACAGATGATGTATTTCTATTGCCACTATAAAAACAAAATACTAAAAATAAAATAAAATAAATATTTAAGGGGGGCTCCCATACAACAAACTTGTTATAGATTATGGTACGGAACCCTACATGCACGAGTCGGACTCGCACTTGCCCAATTTTTGTGTAATACTTATTATGTGGAAAAATAGTAACAAAATAAGAAAAAATCTTTGGGAAATTTGGCAGCAAACGTCACAATTTTGGAAAGTGGATATTTTTGACAAAAATACTCACGAGCGGAATAAAAAAGGAGGCGGTACATTCCTTCGGGGTTAGACTCTGTTTGAGTATTTGTATGTCTGTTAATATGTTCCTGGAATACTACTGGAAAGATTTCGATGGCGTTTTAAGCATTGTCGACGTGAAAAATATCCAAAATCGAAAAGTAATACATATCTTAAGTAAGCTGACGAGAAATCATCATCACGACGAAAAGGCTGGATGGTGTTTCACTAATTTTAGTACAAGATATCCAAAGATTGTTAAATAGGTTACTTTTTATCCGACTATGATATAAAAAAGTTTAACTCTCACAAAGTTGCGGGAAAATTCTAGTTACCTACCTAGTAATAGTAGTAATACAACCATAAAGTCCCGTTCGTATGTACCAGATTCGATTCCCAGTAGAGTCAATTTTAAATGAACACCGCCGGCAGCAAATAATGTATGTTAAACACGCTTTAAACCTTAACTGTATCAATCTTCAAGGAAACTTGACAGCTGGCTAATATATAAAGGGCTTATGTGTTAACTCAAGTCTAAGTTTATACAAAGTTTTGACCAGTCTAGTCTTGAGAGGTGATAAAAGGGCCACTTAGGTACAAGTTTACGTTTAAGCGCATGCTGCGACCACACATAATGAACTATCTTACTATGTAACGAAACTAGGTATATCCTATCAAGTGTCGGTCCGGCCCAGGGATAGTGGCGCTACAAACAGGTTTCATATGGCAGTATGAGCATACGTCATATTCATCATCATCATCATCATCATTTCAGCCATAGGACGTCCACTGCTGGACACAGGCCTCCTCAATTGACTTCCACATGGGCCGGATAGAAGCGACCCGCATCCAGCGAGTCCCCGCAACCCTGACCAGGTCGTCCGACCACCTTGCGGGTGGCCGTCCTACGCTGCGCTTGCCGGTACGTGGTCTCCACTCGAGAACCTTTCTGCCCCAACGGCCATCGGTTCTTCGAGCTATGTGCCCTGCCCATTGCCACTTCAGTTTGCTAACCCTGTTTGCTATGTCGGTGACATTAGTTCGTCTACGAATCTCATCATTCCTGATTCGATCACGTAGAGAGATCCCGAGCATAGCCCTTTCCATAGCTCGCTGAGTGACTCTGAGCTTCCTTAAGAGGCCCATAGTTAGAGACCACGTCTCGGCTCCGTAGGTCATCACCGGTAATACGCACTGGTTGAAGACTTTTGTCTTCAAGCACTGAGGTATCTTGGACGAGAAGACACTTCGCAGTTTCCCGAACGCTGCCCATCCGAGTTGAATCCGTCGATTGATCTCTTTCTCGTCATATTCATATGTTTGCATTATTAAACGTCATTAGTGATTTGTCAAGGATTTGTCATGAACCAAATTTAAAGCATTGTTTACCGGAATGCAGCTTAATTCTTCGTTCTATACTGAATCCTATTGAAAAGTTGGTTTTATTATGCAAAAATTACTGGAAATTTGCGGAGTATTTAGTCCTGTTTCCTTTTTGCTTACACCAGCGACATTCACTGATTTTCAACGTCAGTTACCAAAAAAATGTCGTTGCCAGTAAAATAAATGAGTAGGTACCACTGGAAATCCGTGAATTGGCGTGCGCTGAAGAACTCCCGATTGGGTTATAATTTTGAGGAAAATATGTACGTAGACCAAGCAAACGAAGCCTCTTCCTGCTGTTCTCGCCTTCAGGCCACAGTTCTCAACCAACCCCCATTAACTTTCGTGAGTAGGTTCGATAAATATATTGTGGGTTCAGTTTTTCGTTTTTTTTTTTATCAAAATGACGAGGTTTTCGATATTTTTTATATGATTCTATTCTGTGATCATGGAAATATCTACATTTTCGCTAACAACTCCTTCGTGGAAGCACTATTTTGGAATTATACGGCTCATAGGATAATCCTCGCCTCGCCATAAATCGTCAATCGGGCCTTAGAAAGCTGAAATTGCCACTTTCTAATACAAGATCATTTGCTCTGTTATGTTATTTACGACATGTGGCCAGTGACAGAATGAGTTCGAATCATATTTTATGTTTCCCATAAATATTTAATTTGTTTGTGTCGAAGATCCGTGTTACGATTAATAAAATAATAATAATAATAATGCTTTTATTTTCACCTCACAAAGGATAACGGGACACAAAAATATAAACCTTGACAAAATGACTGTCTACTAACAATTGGATACCTTTTGTGAGAGACTGGAGTCCCAACTAGGTATAAACCTGTAATACAGGGGCCCAATTCGAGAATGCCGTTTGAGATATCGCCAAACGTCAAATCTCCATTAGATAACAGTTATATCGCCATTGAACTATCATTTAAATGCGATGAGCTTAAAAGTGACATATCTCATCTCAATTTTGGAAATACGAAGGCGATAATGACTGTCAAAAATGTTATTCATGTATATAAATATCTGTTTTGAACGAAACGTAACGGACTAATTTCACGTACTACGCGGTCAATTTAAAGTATGCGCCTGTTATTTATGCCGTCATATACAAAGGAAACGTAAATTTTGCGCGTCCGAATTGACAAAGTTGCGATGTTCTAGGGATATCGCCACTTGTCAAGTAGGCACACGTCAAAAGTGACGGATGGCGATGAAGATGAGAGATCTCCATTATATCTCTAAAATTGGTCGAATACCCCCCAGATCTCCAGCTGTCTAATTTCACGTATTACCCGGACAAGTTAAGTATGCGCCTGTTATCTACGCCGTCACAAAGGAGACGCAAATTTAATTTGACTGGATTGGCGAAGTTGCGATGTTCTAGGGATATCGCCACTTGTCAAGTAGGGACACGTCAAAAGTGACGGATGGCGATGTGATGGAGAGATCTCCATCATCTCTCAAAAATTATTGATATATAGCATGCTCTTAATGCCAATAGGTACAAACAAATATAGTATTTACAGATTTCTTATGACGTAAGCTGAGCGTAAACAAGCAAAACAATGTAGGCGTGTTCTAGACAATAGGGTTTTTATACAGCCATTATAACTAATTTGAGCTGTATAAAGGTTCTATAAGCGCTTATGCACTCTGTGTGCTACTTGAGCAGTCTGACTTTGAACACAGAATAAAATATTACAGGAAATTTAATATAATTATAAATTTAAATATCAGAAAACCTAACACAAATAGATCTAGCCCTGAATTAAGCTCAAGAAGGCTTGTGTTATGACTAAACGACGATATACATACTTATATAGATAGATATATACTTATTAAATACCTGACCCAAGCCCAAATATTTTGATACAACGCCATATACCAAACATAATTCCGGTGTAATCAAGCCAAAACGGCTAGACAGATATTAACCAAATGTTGGTACAAGAGTAGCTGGATATCAAGATAAGGTTATATAATTACGATTATTTTTGCATCGGCAACTCATGTCTGAAGTTTTTATTTAAAATTCACTACCTATAGGTTGTCTGGAAGCGATCGCTTTTTAGCGATAAGACCGCCTGTTGTTTACTTCTATTGAATTTTACGTGCAATCTGTGTTTGTTTGTATTCACTTTCGGTTGAGGCGTCCAATGAAGAATATTCTATTCTATTCTGTGATACTTTTTTCCCGACTAAAGAAAGACGAATGTGATTTTTTTTAAGTCATTGAATGCAAATCTATAGATATGCACATTAATTATATATCGATATATTATTGATACGCTTAATTCAGTGTTAAAGAATAATCATCGACACATTAAAAACTGGTTTACTAATGTGCCCATTTCATGCAAATCAGATCAAATTAATTAATTTTATGTATCGCATCCGAATTGGGAGAATAAAATCATCACACTAATAGTATAAAGGGGAAAGTTTGTACAGTCGAGTTCATTTACATCTACACACTTACGAGAACAAAAATATCTGAACACGACCCTATTGTCAGGAGCATAAAGTCGTGTTCAGATATTTTTGTTCTCGTAAGTGTGTAGATGTAAATGAACTCGACTGTACATATTTATCTGCTTTGCCCGAAGGTTGACTGGTAGAGAATGCCTCATGGCATTAAGTCCGCCTTTTGTACGATAAGTTTTCTTTTGTGCAATAAAGATTAAATAAATAAAGAATGTAGGTACATATCTTAACTCGGACTCGATTACTACGCAATCTATCTATCGACCAGAAAATATATCTTTGCAGCCTGGGGGGGTATTCGACCAATTTTAGAGATATAATGGAGATCTCTCCTTTTCATCGCCATCCGTCACTTTTGACGTGTGCCTACTTGACAAGTGGCGATATCCCTAGAACATCGCAACTTCGTCAATTCGGACGCGCCAAATTTTCACTTCCTTTGTATGTGACGGCATAAATAACAGGCGCATACTTTAAATTGACCGCGTAGTACGTGAAATTAGTCCGTTACGTTTCGTTCAAAACAGAAATGTATATACATGAATAACATTTTTGACAATCATTATCGCCTTCGTATTTCCAAAATTGAGATGAGATATGTCACTTTTAAGCTCATCGCATTTAAATGACAGTTCAATGGCGATATAACTGTTATCTAATAGAGATTTGACGTTTGGCGATCACTCAAATGTCAATCTCGAATTAGGTCCCTGGGGGGGTATTCGACCAATTTTAGAGATATAATGGAGATCTCTCCTTTTCATCGCCATCCGTCACTTTTGACGTGTGCCTACTTGACAAGTGGCGATATCCCTAGAACATCGCAACTTCGTCAATTCGGACGCGCAAAATTTTCGCTTTCTTTGTATGTGACGGCATTAATAACAGGCGCATACTTTAAATTGACCACGTAGTACGTGAAATTAGTCCGTTACGTTTCGTTCAAAACAGAAATTTATATACATGAATAACATTTTTGACAATCATTATCGCCTTCGTATTTCCAAAATTGAGATGAGATATGTCACTTTTAAGCTCATCGCATTTAAATGACAGTTCAATGGCGATATAACTGTTACCTAATGGAGATTTGACGTTTGGCGATATCTCAAACGGCATTGTCGAATTGGGCCCCTGATCACTTTAAACAATGGACATCTATACACTATTCTAGGGTTGTATTGAAAATCTGTTTTCTATTGAGAAGGGTCATGATTTCAGGAAAAATCTTAATAACGTGATGCAGGATCGTCAGTTCTTTTGTATAGGCGCGCGGCGCCGTGCCATCTGTTTTCATAATTTCCTTTGTCCTCGCATCACGCCGAAACGGCTGGACGAATTTTAACCAATTTTGGTACAGGGATAGTTGGACATCCAAAGATGGTTATAGGATACTTTTTGCCTAACTACGGTAAAAAAAAACGCGTACAAAGTTGCGGGCACCTAGTTTAAATATAAAATGTCGCTTTTCTCATCAGCGTTATATCAGCCGATAGACTTCCACTGCTGGGCAAAGGGCTCCCCCAAAGTTCTCCACAACGATAGGTTCTCACTTCCCAAGAGGCCACCGCTGTTGAGAATAAAAGCCGAAAGAAACTCAACAGTAAGTGATTATTTCGTAAATACTTACATCTACGCAAAATACTCTCACTGTATAAACCCTGTCATATATGTATATTCTTTTTATACTTGTGTTAGCATGCAATACTTTTTGGTAAATAAATGAACTTTGTATTTGTATTTTGTACATTTATTTTATAACTAATTACATTGTTACATGCAAAGGAGTATACCTAGTAGGTTAAACCATAAAAAGTAAATAAACCCATTTACTGTTAAACGCTCCGTGTTTTTTATCCTTTTGTCACATTAATCCGCAATTTACATACTCTGTGAATGACAGCTCTGGCCGGTGTAACCGCAAAAAATGGCGCGAACCGTAAAAAAAAGTGCTGCGTACGAGCAACGCGTGAGGGAATGCGAGACACATAGGTTCCGTATTGCGACATATTATTAACGGACTACAAAAAAATGGAGGTTCTCCTTTCGTCGGGATATATAATTTCTTCTTGTGAAGGGATCTTTCTTAGACTAAATGTTATAATTACCAATGCGTTGTCACTTCTAATCCTAGATAACTAAATCTAACTACATTGTAAATACCATGCTGAAAAATGGATATATAATTATAAATGTATTTGGGCATTATGTTCATGAATAAACGAGTGTTTTTTACACATACAAACACACGCTTATTTATTAAATAATAATAAATATCGGACAACCTCACGCAAATCTATCTAATCCCACAGGAAGCTCTAGTAGGCTTGTGTTATGGACACTATATAGATAAATACAGACTTAAATACAAGTAACATCCATGACCCAGGCACAAATATCCGATATCATCACTCAAATATTTTTGCCCTAGCCGAGATTCGAACCCAGGACCGCCGGCTCAGTAGGCAGAAACTTTACCACTGCACCAACCGCGTCGTCAATCATTTCTTGTTGCATCTTGTTGTTTTATTTCTTTTTAAATTACATAAATGTAAAATAATAAATGTTGTAATAATTTTAGGTTTTTCCTTTATATGAATTACCTTAAGTAGAGAACATACATGACCCAGGAACAGCTATTTGAGTTCAACACAAATATTAGTCCTATCATTTAAAAAGTAAGTTAATAGGTATTTCGTTGGTTTTTTTTTTGGAAATATGCCTCTATTCTCCATACTTGTCTTTATTTAAAGCTGTGACTGATATGAAGAGTGGTTTCACGCTCTCAAAATCAAAAACCAAATGTTATCAGGAAGAGAGCGCTCTTTACCGATTATGACCGCCCGTTGCTAATATCTAAGTAATATCGGTGTTCCTATACGAAACAAATGCTCTCAAAAATGAACCAGTTATATTATTGGTCAGTAAAAAAACCGGTTGAACCTTGACCTAGGAAAACCCCCACCAAAAGTTGCCTACGGAACCCTAATGAACTACAATGCGTAAGCGGTTGAACCACAAGGCCGCGAATTGAGGCGCATGTAAAAAATGTGGACCGGCGGCGCTAACCAGACGGCTTTATACATCATGATTGTTAGCTATTTATTTTATTGGGTGCTTATTAAAATAATCATCATTGCCTTATTACTAAGCCGTTGTCCGTCCGTCTGTCTGTCTGTCTGTCTATCTGTTTGTCTGTCTGTCTGTCTGTTTGCGTCGCCGTATCGACCACCGCATCGCGCGGCGTATCGACTTGATCATTCATTCCATTCATGATTAAACAAAACGGTGTGTCTCCGGACAGGTGACAGAAGGCAGTGGTTGTGTCAAACTACATATGGAAGGTACGTATCTTGATCGCATCTTATAACCGGTTGGCATCAGAAAATGTCAATAAATAATGAAAATGATGATACGGATGCCTTACTGTCTGTCTGTCTGTCTGTCAGTTTGTCTGTCTCTCTTTCTCTCTCTGTCACCAAGCTGTATCTTATGAACCATGATACGTAGACAGTTCAAATGTTCACAGATGATGTATTTCTGTCGCTGCTATAACAACAACTAACCTCTTAGTTTTCACCCAAACCTGAATCGCAGTCAGCAGGCCTACGATGGTTGCTTTTACTTTTATCAGGCGAAAAAAAGTGACAAAGCATCCGTCACGTTTTGACAAAATACGTGTGTGAGTGACAGTGTTTTGTCACTCACACACGTATACACGTACGTCGTACGTAGAGCTCACTACCCTAGTGAGCTCACGGACTGTAATGCTGCTAAGTCGCGGTTTACGATTGCAATTGCCGATGATATCGCCTTATAAAAATGGGCAAGTGCGAGTCCGACTCGCGCATGAAGGGTTCCGTACCATAATCTATAACAAGTTTGTTGTATGGGAGCCCCCCTTAAATTATTATTTTATTTTATTTTTAGTAGTATTTGTTGTTACTTATAGCGCTAATAGAAATACATCATCTGTAAAAATTTCAACTGTCTAGCTATCACCGTTCTTGAGATACAGCGTGGTGACAGACGGACGGACGGACGGACGTACAGCGAAGTCTCAGTAATAGGGTCCCGTTTTTACCCTTTGGGTACGGAACCCTAAAAACGACAGATAAATCAAATTAGTATCACTATTATATTATTCTCTAATAGCAGCACTATTATGGAAGCATCCTGTATGTGGATTTACCGCTAAGCGCGCAAAAAACAAAGTTCAGTGTAACACAGCCGCGGCATAGCTCACAAAATGGGTGCACATACAAAACGATTTTTTTTCACTAATGGGTCATTGTCAGATTTAGGTTGGAGTCTTTCCGGTGGACATATGCGAAATTAAGGATTCCAGGGTCTTATTTTCTGATAAAAAAAAAACTCGTATGAGAATAAAGAACGTTCTATAATCCGATTTAATAGCAACACAGGAGGGACGAATTTTGTTTTTTGAACTGACAATGATCCTAATAATAATTACAAGCTGTTACTTTTTTGTAAGTATACTGATTGGAGAAGATATGACATGCCGACCAAACGTAGTATGAAAACAAAAAAAAAAGGAACTCAAAAAGACAAACTTATAATCACCTTTTGTGAGTATCATTGACTGTTGAGTTTCTTTCAGCGTTTCTTCTCAACAGTGATGCGAAATGACGGTAGATCCAGTCATGTAAAAGTGCCCTGTGCCCTTGTGACCTACTTACAGAACAAAGTTCTTCATTCCATTAATTCGTTCTTTCATTATGTTTTTCACAATAAAACAATCGACTTCAACGATGAGAAAAATAATTCCACGTTCGGAAAGTTCTAAGAAACGGCTGGACCTTGGGGTAGTGAGGCTCGCGAGCTGTTTAGGGATTTAGGGCGGCGATTGAGAGAGAGGGGCAATGATCCTCGCTTTGGGTCATGGTTGGTTCAGCAAGTCTCCATTGCCATTCAGCGGGGCAATGCTGCTAGCATAAGGGGACTTTTGGACCGCATATGGCCCTGAGAGGGGATTTAATAGATTAAGTTTCTCTTGACGAGGCGTGTTGCGGATTTATTTTATGGCATTTGATTCTGACGAAACTTGTTGCGCATATACATTGGAAATTGCATGCATTATTTTTAAATTGACGACACATGTGGTGTTTTTTTTTGTTCATAGGTGTCGGTTTTATTATCAATAAATAATAGAAGTAAAATTATATAATTCTAAAATATTTTATAAGAATAACGTCAAAACTTGTGGTTACTTTACTGAGTAGTTTCGTCAATCTTAAATTCTAACCCGAATGAGATCATTTGTAAGTCTAAGTATTATACAATTCTAGATTTATATTGAAAATAACTTATGTATGGAGAGGGGTGGCGCCATCTGTTTTCATAATTTCCTTTGTCCTCGCATCACGCCGAAACGGCTGGACAAATTTAAATAATTTTGATGAAGGGACAGCTGGACACCCAAAGATGGTTACATGATACATTTTAGCCAACGATGGCAAATGAAAAAAAATTGGGCAAGTGCGAGTCCGACTCGCGCATGAAGGGTTCCGTACCATAATCTATAACAAGTTTGTTGTATGGGAGCTCCCCTTAAATATTTATTTTATTTTATTTTTAGTATTTTTTGTTATAGCGGCAATAGAAATACATCATCTGTGAAAATTTCAACTGTCTAGCTATCACCGTTTTTGAGATACAGCCTGGTGACAGACGGACGGGGACGGACAGCGAAGTCTCAGTAATAGGGTCCCGTTTTTACTCTTTGGGTACGGAACCCTAATAAAGGTTACTTGGACAAAGTCACGGGCAGATACCAGTTCAAAATTGTTTCAGAAATAACGGTCTCTGAGACGGAGTTACGAAAATGAAAAGTGTAAATGTAAATAGCTGTCGATCAGTTCCGCTGGCGAATTAAGAAGTCAGGATTAGTCAGTCCACCTTGCCTCGGTATTTGTTAACTAGACCACGAATACTGCCAATTTAATTAGAGTAATGGTTACTATTCACTCCACGTATAACTGAGACTGAAGTTAATGAAGTTTTTAATTAAATGAAATATTTATTAGTTTGCGGAACATGGGTGGGTTGGGTATTACTTTGTTTATTCTCAATTACCATACCATATTATTATGTATCATGTTTATTATTCAATGTTTATAATTGATTTGTGTTGTATTACTATTTGTCTGTAACCTTTGATCCTGCACTGACTACATATTTCTGTTTAACCCAGTGGTTGACTGGTAGAGAATGCCTAAAGGCATTAAGTTCGCCATTACACCACCAGTTGCAACTACTTTTTCGGAAAAGTTATGGTACGATGGAGCTGTTCTGATAATGGAGCCAGATGAGAACGCTGTAGTAAAATAACGATAACCTAATAGTTAGTTAGTTGCAGTCTTCCCCTAGTATTAGTGTTATCCCACCTTACCTTATATATTCAATCTAGTTTCATCTGTACAGTAAACCAATTTGATTTCTAGGTCACTATAGAACCTTGTCATAATGATAATAATATGTTAGTCTATTTCACACTATGTTAGTCTTACTCTACCTTATATTATCACAAATTTATTTATAATTTCAATCATATCATAGCTTTTTCAATGCTTTCATTGCGTAGTCGAAAAAAAGGTGAAATAACTAATTTTCCGCGTGAATTTTGTCAATTTCGAGTAGTTTTTAAAACAAAAGTTATCAATGAAAAATTCAAACTGTAGGTTTCAAATATATATTCTTGAGCTTAATTTGGGACTAGGTTGATTTGTGTGAGGTTGTTTGATATTTATTTATTTATTTATTTATAAGTATATATATCAATAAATCCCAAATAGTCCTGTTATAGGTAGTAACATCAATAATATATTAAGAAAAATGTTTGATCATAGAGAAAATGTCTAAAACAATCAGCATTTTAAAAAGAATAAGGCCTCTTAAGCTTTTACCAAACAAATATTCATATCACAAATAAGTTGTGTAAATAAACATATTTTGCGGAAATTATACTAACTTATTCAAGAGCCATATTGCAATTAATAAACTATTACTCATATCGAGCTGTGAAAACATGTTATTAGTGATACTTCTGGTGTCACGGAATGACATGACAGTTTTTATAATGAAGTTATTCATTAAACAATCAATGTGTTATATGCGACATGAATAAATAAACGGTTATTTGTTGAGCTGAGTTCGAACTATAGTCAATAGGATTCCGTATAACTTTTAATGCCTGGTATAAATTGATAGTAGTTTATATGACTGTTATATAATAAGAGGCCTTAGAAACGGATCTTTGACTCGTTCCATAATAAGATGATACGAGTGTTTTAAGGCCTAATTATTTACAGTTGTATACACTCATACACTATTTCATCTTTACACATAGTAGTCATCATCATATCCTACATTTTATTTTAATGTTCGAATTTCAACCATTTATACAAAGATGAAACACAAAGTAAATCCTGCAAAATTGGAGGTCGCTATGGTGAAAAGCCTTTCATATAAAGAAACCAAAGATCAAACCCAAAACATAAGGAATAATTCGAGAGCTCTCCTAGCGTTCAGATGGTGGAGTGGTTGAAACGTTGGACCGTAATCCAGAGTTACCTTATTCGATTCCCGGTCTCTTTCGTCAGGTCATGCATTTTTTGTGTTTTGAACTCTTTATGAACGGTCCAATAAAAATGGTGGTAGAATACTTGGTTCATAAGTACATAAAATGGCTATGTACGAGTATAACATTTAGTAAATTTTAATTAGTTTACAGATTAACAAGCATTGTAAACTCATCCGAGACAAATTATTTATTACTTATTAGAAAAGAGCATACCTACCTGATAGGGCTGCCATCTCTAAGTTAGCCTAACCCGGACAAAGACTTAAAATAACCCGGACATTTGGCGTAAATCGCATATTTTTTTCCCCGGACGTGTCGGAAAATTAATATTATTAAAAAATTATGACACATTATATCGTGCATTGTCATCCAAATTTAACGTGTACACAAAATTTCAGCTCAATCGGTTGAAGATATCTACTTCAAAATTGAGTTCAAAGATTCCACCCGAACAAACATACTTAAAGCTTAAAGCTTTTAAAAACAATCTCTTTACGCTGTTACGCGGTTAAAAGCTAGAACCTTAATTGCATTTTTTTTTATTATTTACTAGCGACCCGGTGCAATGCTGATAAATTGTGCATGTAGATATTATATACATATAAACCTTGCTCTTGAATCACACTATAAAAAACACCGCATCAAAATCCGTTGCGTAGTTTTAAAGATCTAAGCATACATAGGGACAGATAGACAGCAGGTAGCGACTTCGTTTCATACTATGTAGTGATAGTGATACGCTACCTAATACTTTGTACTCAAAAATCCCGGTAAAATAATGAAGTCAATTAGGTATTTCCTCACATAAAGTGTCCGGGACACTTTGAAAACAGGACGGCCTTTAAAGGAGAAATCCGGAAAAACCCGGACGGTTTGCAGCCCTACTTGTGAGCAGTGTGGTTAGAGGGTATTCTGTAAATTAATGTAAGTATACGTTACCTGGTTCTATTACCGTTATGCCATAAAATCAACTAGATGCACCTGGTGGTCTACTAATTAGTACTATATTACTTGAGGATTCAATAAACCTATATATTCTATAATAAGATTCTAAAATTGTATTGATAAATTTTCTATGGGGTTCATCAATACAGGAATCTTCTCAAACATGCAATTAATTGTCGTCATAACGTGCGTCATAACAGGCTTCGAAGTATCACGTGTCGGGCGGAACAACTCAAGAGAACTGTAATGGAATTTCATACAAAATTTAAGGCCTAGGCCAGGAAGTATTTTTTTTTTAAATGGCGTCTGGGTTCATGAACGTGCTAAACAGCCGAATTATGTTTTTTTGAGCGGTGTATTTTTTTATTTCATTGCATATGTTTGAGATAAGCACTATACATGCCTAGCCGTGAAAATATGTACCTACTCACCCTACAAGCCCTTCTTCACCGGTGTCTGGAATATTGATGAATTAGTAATAGTACATTACTGCAGACCATTTAGGTACGATATTCTTTTTTGTCAAACCATTTTTTTAATTTTTTTTGCAGAAAATGTCGAAGATATAATCATTGAAAACGTAAAATACGATACATCTTAGCCATTACAATATATATTTAAGGCATCAAAGGGCCCATAACCTGTTCACGCTTTCTACACACGGATCCCAAATTTTTTTCGTGTTTCTGTTGTACTTAAATTAATTATTGGGTAAAATACGGAACCTTAAAGTGTCGTAGGTGTTAAACCAAACACTATATTATCATAATTAATCAAAGTTGTCACGTTAACGGTAATTGACGGCACGCGCCGCATCGATCATTGATCCATAGATCATTAGCGCGATAAAGATCTAGAGATACGCGTTATACTCTTATGGTGATTTATTTCAGTCGCTTTTAAGCAAATAAGGAATTAACATGACCTAAATAGCGATTCCGTCCGGCAAAAACAGTTTTGAATTGTGAGCTTAAGAGGCCTTATTCTTTATAAAATGTTTTTTTTTTTTTCATATTATGTGTATTATGACAAATATATTGATAATTTCAACCAACTTTTTGAAGTGAATAATACTTTTCCCCGAGTTCTAGGTAGTAACATAGCTATTTCATGCTTTCATTGCGTGCAGTCGAAAATAAGTTGAAAACACTAATTTTCTTCGAGTATTTTTTGCAACAAAAATTATCAATGAAAAATTTATTTCAAATATATACCAATAAATCACCAATAGCCCTGTTCGAAGTAGTAACATAGATAATATGTTAAAAATATGTTGATCATAGAGAAAAATGACTAAAACAATCAGCAATTTTTAACACCGCGGGGCCAAGCTGGAAAGATTAAAATTGCTTCGTAGAACCACCCAAATGGTTCGTCAGATTGTAACACCTAACCGTAAGATTGAGGCTGGCGCCGACTTCCACAATCACACAAAACCGGTTCGCAATTAATATTGTTAATGAACGCCATAATGGGGGGTTCGGAGAAAAAACTGATAAGAATGAGTTGATGTCACTAAGTGAGGGTTTCGTTACACAAAACTTTAAGCTGTAGACATTGTTTTTATTTTTTTATTATGGGTTACCCAGCTGAAACACTAATGTTTGTTTTCCATTAAATAGTAAGGTTTCGCCAAATTTTCATTTGTCCGAAAGGCATTATTTTCAAAACTGTGAACTTTTCGGAATAATTATAAAACAAACCTAACCTTACCTAATAGGTTCTTTAAAACAATGTTTATAAAATTCTGATTACTTCAGGAACCACGAAGAATCAACGGTACTTTAAAACACGGTTTTTATTTTCATTCATTCCGGTGAAGCCTTTTAATTATGTACTACAATGACGTATTTAGGTACTTACTTTTTGAAGAACCCTATAAAATATCGTATCGTAAGTAAACCTCAAGGAAGACCTCATTCCTTGACGTGTTATTCGAAACAAAATCGAATGTAAAGAGATTAAACGTAATTTTTAGCACAAGAATGATAATGCATGTTTGCGCTTTGTCGGTCCCATTAAGAATATGAATGGCACAGTATCTGTAATGGGTGTACTTTATAATAATCACACGTATTTATTATAAGCTTTTATTATAAAGGTGTAAGAAGGTTATGTACCTATGAATGAGTGAGAATTTAATTTTGTACGATGTAGCTACAACGCAAGATAATTTGATGTTACTATAAAAATTTAATACATTTAAAATCTAATAAATTGATAATACCTGTCATGTGTCATTATTTTTTAAAATGGGTACACCACAATTATTGATCGATCGACACACAAAGCATAAGGAAAAAAATCGAAAGATTATCTAGCGTTAGGGTGGTGAAGAGATTAACTCACTGGACCGGTAATCCAGAGGTACCGGGTTCGATTTCCTGTCTCTTTCACCAAGTTAGCCATTTCACTTTTTCTTTGTCCTTTGTTTATCTTTGTTACCAGGTTTAATTTAAAATCTTGTTTTAATGGTAGCTAGCTATTGTAAATTGTCTTGTTTAAATAAAAATATGAAGGTTACGCAGAAGACTTGCGAGCATCGTCACTCTCTAAAAACATAAATAAAACATTAATACACAACCGACACAATTAGCTGGTCATCATGAGACCCTCATTGAATGAGTGATATAGAAAATGCTACTAAAACAGAAATTAACTACAAAAATTTGTTTTTTTTTTGCTTTAATATTGGCTGAGATCTTGCCACTTGTTCTAATTAAAGCTTAATATCTTGGAAACTACTGCTCCTATTTCCACCAAATATAACAAAAAGAAAATCGCGAAAGACAAGTTTTTTGACAAATAAAACTATACTCAAATAGATCCATCCGTTTGGGAGCTATGATGCGCAAATACACAGATACACATGTTAAACTCATAACACCCATCTTTTTTGTCAGGCAGGAGGCATGATCAACTGATCATTCTTGATCCTGATATATTTAACTGTTCGTTCCCATGAAAACGAAATCAGAAAAGAAAACATCAAAAGGAAAGAGGGCATTTCCATCCCGATCAGTATCCTTACCATGATTTAACGTGATCGTACTCGCTAGCGACTGCGTAAGCGATTTGTATGGAGAATAGTACACCGCCCTTGACCGCCCCTAACGGTTACTTTGTAGAACTACATTTCTCCATACAAATTGTTTACGCAGTTCACTAGCGAGTACGGTCACTTTAAACTCATGGTAGGGGTACAGTTTTGATTTCACTCCCAACCTGCCCTATCTCCACCTAAAGCGTCATATACAGGGTGGAACACATTGAGGGACTTTTAAGCAAACAGGATATTGTCCAGGCTAAGCACTTTATTTTACACCAATAAACTATATAAATATTTGTATCCGTTTTTGAGATACAGTCTGTTAAACGTTAGTGTAAAAATCTACATGTATCAACCCTAACAACTTTTGAACATCGCTTAAGGTAAAGACAGGTGTCAAATTAAAATGTAAATAAAACTTCAAATAAGTAAGGTTGTCACTGATATAAAAATATTTTATTTGATGTTTTTTGTTTTACTTTTAAATCCAGCTTTACAATTTTAATAGGTCGATTGTAGATAGTGATCTACAATGACACTATCCCGTCACCCCAGTCTTTAGAAATGTTCCACCCTGTATTGAGCTGTGTTTGGAATGAACACTTTCTCACTTTCCTTGAGAATTCCAATCTACTACCTATTTAAGAAAACGGTCAGGACGTATGAGAATCATGCTATTAATGCTGTAAATCTAGTTCTGCTAGTTTAAGAGGGTTTCGCGGTTGTTTTTTGTTCACTCACGCCTGTAGCAATCACATTTCTGTCCACGCGTTTTTACTCCCACTCTAAGTGCATCTCAACTGTTAACAAGAGGCAACCAGGTCTGTTCCAATTCATGGCCAAATAACCTGAATTCAAACTTTAAAAACCCACGAGTCGACCAAACATAGCTAAAAACCATATCGACAGACAAGGCTTTTGGATTAAAAATACCACATTTAAATCAAACTATCCGTTTCGTAGCTACTATACCACACACCACAGACAGACACTCAGATAAACAGACACAGAGATACATTTGTTAAACCTATGTTAACACTCCTTTTTTTCAGGGGTTAAAAAGTCGGTATTTAATATTCGAATTCAAATCTACATTTTACTGACAGCAATATCTTTCCCTGTTACCCTAAAAATGCGTATGAAATCGACGCTTGGATTAAAATGTTCGTATTTATTTTCTTTTCGAACGCTTTATGCACGCTTTATATTCTTAATCCAATCTCATCCTACGGTTCTTTGAAGACATGTAGTCACATAAAACAGTGCAAGTGAAATAGCTTGAAAAAACGCAAAGACAATAATGACCCATCCTGTGTGCCAATAAAAAAATATTGGCCAAGTGCGAGTGGGACTCGTGCACGAAGGGTTCCGTACCATTATCTGTAAGTTTGTTGTATGGGAGCCCCTCTATTTATTTTATTTTAAGTATTTGTTGTTATAGCGGAAATAGAAATACATCATCTGTGAAAATTTTAGCTATCTAGCTATCACCGTTCTTGAGATACAGCCTGGTGACAGACGGACGGACGGACGGACAGCGAAGTCTCAGTAATAGGGTCCTGTTTTTACCCTTTGGGTACGGAACCATAAAAATAATAATCAAAGCTAAGGTGTAAAGCCATTCAAATAAACAATGCAAACATCAACATACAAAGCATAAGGAAAAATTCATGAGGTTGCTTGGGAGTTAGGGTGGCGGAAAGGTTAACGCGCTACACCGGCAATGCAGAGGTAGCGCGTTCAATTCCCGGTCTCTTCCACCAACTAATTTCAATTTTTCTTTGAGATCTTTGTATCAATGGTTTAATCGAAGATTTTTTGACGTGACAACTCGACGCCTTATAATTCGATGGAGCCGGCTGCGCGCACGAAAAATCATGACTCATGCGGCGTTACCTCGCTCTGAGGCGTTCCATTTAAGGCTTGAAGTGCAAGCGAGAGCGCGGAACGATCGACAAAGAGGCACAATCGGCCTCCGCGTTCGGCAGCGTTCGACATCTGTCTCTCTCCTACTTGAGTGAGCGATGCGTCCGCGTGGACACTTGGACAGCTGCTATACAATAATACATTCACATGTTTTCGTCAAGTATGAAGTGCAGTGGAAAGTGAATGTGGTGTCAATTGTCTATAGCCACGATAATTTAAGAAATAAATAAAAATTACATAATTGTATTCATGCGTAAAAATAAATGTAACTTGATCAATTCAATTGTGATTTCCATTTACCTCCTTCTCTATATCCATACAAAACATCTATCAAACAAATAAAATTAAAATTTTCTTTTGAAAAATGCAACCATTCCATCAGTATTTTCTTATGACGTTGTCACGTTCAACTATCGTCAGTAAACCGACTTTACAGACAACCGATTTTTTATTATGAAATTGCTTCACTTCACGTTTCTGATTTAAAATAAGCAAGGTGAAAGCTCCAATTATTGTCACCACGTCTCATTAAGAGATAAAATTTTAACGACAGCTATTGAACTCATTCTTTTGTGAGCAAAAAGTGAATGGGCGAATGTCTTTAATGATATTATTATGGTATCATAAGTGAAGCGTTATTTGTGATAAATAATTTATTTATAAAACACTTACGCGGTAATGAAGGATCTAGCCAATGATTGAGCGAGCGAGTGAAGCAAGCGAACAAAAATTCACAGACTTAGAAAATTTCAACGATTCTCCATTGGTATTTGATATGGTACTCGTAGCTATTTTCGTTTTAAGGTATGTATCATAAGTTAAAAAAACATAAATTAATTCATTACCTCCAGACCTTCTGGCACAAGTAAGAACACTAACACTCACCGATAATGGCAAAGGCCGCCGTCGCTAAGAGATGTGCTGCGGACGCCATTCTGAATCTCACGTTTACGTTTTCAATTAAATAAAGTATCACTATCAGTCTTTTATCACTTATTTAATCCACTCTTTGCAGGCACTCAGTCGTCCATGTTGGATTCTGAAACAAACGAATATTTTGTTAATAGATGCTTCATCTGTACTAGTATACAATTCTAAAATTTTATTGAAAAGTTTGTTTTCCATAAAGAGGGGTCGTTATTTCAGGAAAAAATAGCAGTGCAATGCAGGATTTGAATGGCATGCAGTGTGAAACACACTGTAAACATTTCTTAAAGGGAAAAAAGGAAGCCATATGATGAGACACGCCGTAAATGTAAATCTACATAACAAAGGGTTTACAGATGTCATGTCAATTATTTCAATCCTGGTCACGGATACTATTTTTAGATAAAGAATGTTTAAGTTTCTGAAACACATTTATGTTATAGGTACGTATATTAAATTTCACTTTCTATATACTTTTCAGAGATGTAACAGTAGCCTAGTATTTTATGAAAAAAGTTTCTAATGTATTTATTCTTTTTTATGGCCCTCTTAAGCTTTAAGTATTTCGCTTGAGTCATGTTAAGTCAAGCTCTACAATCGCTAAACTTTCGAATCCCGATGCATAATTCCAAACGCATACCCTACCGCTTATCGATTCCTAAGATGTGCGAAGTTTTTCAAAATGCACTAACGACCAGCACTACGTGAAGTTGCATCTTTAAGTATCATGAGGGTTACTCCGATGCTCGAAATTCAAACACCGTATCATGCCGTCTCTCTCTTTTTTTAATGGACCATCTTACACAAATCGTCCTAGTCCCAAACTAAGCAACGCTTGTACTATGGGTACTAGGTACTAGACGACGAGATTCATAATGTATACATAGATACCAACCATGAGCCAGGAACAAAGATTCGAGTTCATCTCACTAATATTCACCCTTGCTGGGATTCGAACTCAGGACCACCGACTCAGTAAGCAGCTGCATTATCACTGCGTCAGCCCCGTTGTCAATATTATTTTCATGAGATCTACGGGGCTAGTATATCTTGTAGCTTGTCTCGCGACTCATAGGGGGCAAACGAGCAAACGTATCGCCTGATGGAAAGCGATTACCGTCGCTCATAAACACCTGCAACACCAGAGGAGTCACAAGTGCTTGCCTACCCGGAGGAAGTAACTTGCCTCGATCGCAAGGTAATGACAGAAAAGTGACAGTATCACAGTTACAGTCACAGTCTTGCTAGAGGACGAGATCGAGCGTCCTACCGTGTAGTCGTGACATTTCAAGCTTCAGAGTATAGCCGTTCTGACTGGTTTGTTATCGAGAGAATATTCTGTTCCTTTACTATGAGAATTGTAGTTCTACAAAGTAACCGCTAGGGGTACTTTACTATTAATCATTTACGCTGTCGCTAGCGAGTACGGTTACGTTTACTCGTGGTAAGGGTATAGCTCTGTGTGGATTTAATTCTGACTACGCAATGCGCTTGAATGATGATAATCGTTGGAAATTTATTGTCAAGTGACAGTTTTTATTGCTGCATTAAACAGGTAACCATGTAGGTTTTCAAGTTGGTGACTCAGTTTATAAGCTAAGGGCAAGGACAAAGTAAGTTTTTAATCAAAGACAACAGAAGAAAACAAGTGAAAACCTATATTTAAATCATGTACGATGAGGATTACATTACCCCGAAGCTCATTTCTTCGACGGCATCATTATTCTGAAATTTCATAATTCCAAAAACCACTTTAAAATAAATAAATAAAATATATTTTTTGGGGAGCCCTTTGACCCCTAAAATCTATTTAATCGAATGTTTAATTGCGCAGAAAAATCATTTCGCTTAATTTTTATTCTCTGTACGTTTTTTCTTTATTCTTGTAAATATTTTCCTATTCATACGAGTAGATGAAAAAATATTTCGACGAAATTATTTTACGGCGAAAGGAAATATTCGACAAAAAATTATTCTAGGAGTCAATATGGACCTATTTAAATTTATTGGATATCATACAACCGTAACCAAACCTATTATACAGGGTGGAACAGATCGAAGGACTTTTAAGCAAACAGGGAATTGTACAGACTGAGTACTTCATTTTCACCAATGAAATATGTAAATATTTCTATCCATTATCGAGATACAGTTTGTTAAACATTAGTGTTAAAAATCTGCACATATCAACCCTAGCATCTCTTGAACATTTAAGTTGAAGACAGGTGTCAATTTAAAATATAAATAAAACCTTTGAATTACTAGGGTTGTCACTGATATTAAAATATTTTATATTGATGACTTTTTTTTACTTTTAAATCCAGCTTTACAATTATAATAGGTCGATTGTAGATCACTCAGATGAGACTATCCTGTCAGCTCGGTCTTTACAAATGTTCCACCCTGTATAAAATATCATCTACAGCAACAACTATTATTTGGCGAATATTTGCTTTCGAAAGATTCAAAGATTCAAAGATTCAAAGATTTTTATTTGCTTCGAACACAGTAAAATGTGATATACATATTATACATAAAAGTTCAGTGCGTTCAACCATGAAATAGGCATGCAAATAGTTGAGAGGGGCGACGAAATTATTTCAAATTATTATTAACTAATTTAGGAAATGTCAGAAAGATCATAATAAAGATTAGAAAATGTCAGAAAAAAAACAGTCATGATAATTAAAACAGGAAAATAACATACTATATAATAATAATAACCAAATAATCAATGTCAGACACATGTGTGATCCAAGTAATCCTTAACCTTATAAAAGCATTTTTCTAAGAGCCATGCAGTCAAATTATTCTTAAAACTAGTTCCATTAAGCAATTTTATGTCAGCAGGTAATCTATTATATATTGCAATACACATGTTATACACATTCTTCCCATACATCATCTTATTTACACGTGGTTTGTACAGTAAATTCATTATATTCTGCCGTGTCGGTCTGTTCATTACATCACCTCGTGTTTTAAATAAAGATTGATGAGACTTAACAAACATGCATATGTCTCTTACGTATAAACATGGTAAAGGGAGTATGTGCATTTTTTTAAATAAGGGAATACAGGAATCATCGAACTTTGCGTTACACAGGATACGGATACACTTTTTTTGAATTTTAAAGACTCTTTCGACATCAACAGAGTTTCCCCCCATTATTAGGCCGTAGCGAAGTACTGAAGATACGTATCCATGGTAAGATATCAGCGCTGCTTCCACAGACACAGTGTCTCTGAGTCTACGGAGGGCAAATACAAATCTATTAAGCTTACTACAGATGTGCTCAATGTGGGTTTTCCAATGCAAGTGCTTATCTAAGACGAAACCAAGAAACTTTACAGACTCTACTTCAGCTATATTTTCGCCATTGTAATTAATTGTAACTGGAATCATATTTGAATTGTAAGAACTGATTTGCATAAGCTTGGTTTTATTTATATTAATTTTTAAATCATTCATGTCCATCCAGTTTATAACGTCATTCAAAGAATTACTTATGTCTCGATTAAAAGTCAACTTATCATTGCATTTCACCATTATAGTCGTATCATCTGCAAACATTATAACTTTATTATCTGTCGCATTTGGTAAATCATTAATGTAGACAATAAAAAGCAATGGGCCCAAAATGCTACCCTGTGGAACACCGGTGTGATTTACTCTGTATTGAGATCTAAAAACTTGTTTCAGCGTTGTCTTATTAGCTTTAGTAAATCTAGTGATCTCTGTCCATTGCATTCTGTTTGTTAAATAGCTTTTGATCCAGTCGAGAGCTCTGCCTCTGATGCCGTATCTTTCAAGCTTATTTAAAAGTTTCGAGTGATTAACGTAGTCGAAAGCTTTGGTCATGTCAAGGAAAAGCGAAGCAACTGGAATACCATTATTTATGCTTTCAGTCATGTACTTTACAAATTCAAAACCAGCATGTGCAGTTGACTTCCTTTCACGGAAGCCAAACTGTTCTGCACAAAGTACGTTAAATCTCGTCAAGAAGCTACTTAGTCGAGTGTGGAATGCCTTTTCGAGAATTTTTGACATTATAGGAATTAGCGCAATGGGTCTGTAATTACCTGGGTCCTCCGCATTTCCTTTTTTAAATAAAGGTTTAATAACCGATAGCTTATTAAAATACATTTATTAAAATACAAAAAAAATATACATGAACCAAAATTACAATGCACGAAGGCTTCATCGACTTAGCACGCTTCTCTTTTATGACGGACGATAATGAGTCACAAAACCACAAAGAGAAAAAAAAAAAAAAAAAAGCGTTTATTTCGGACTAAAATTATCCATATGTTGTTAGTATCACGTATAAAACTTAAATAACTATGTTACTGACAAAATAGTATTGTTTTTCTTAAGTAGTTCGTACACAATGCCAACTGCCAAAAGGACTATACTAAGGCACAGTGTTGTGCTGCTCAGGTACGGAACCCTCTGTGCGCCGGTCCGATACAAACTTGACGGGTTTTTATTTTTTTAAATCAAGTTCAAATTATACGTCTAGTGCGAACTCCCACGCTTCTCAGTTTACGCGCGATAAACTGTATTGATTGATCGGAAGTTTGATTTAATACGTTGATTGATTCCGTTTTTAGCTCGCCGGTGAATGAAAGATCTAACTTTCTAGCAAATTAAATGCAGTAGAAAAAGCTAAGGCTTTGGCGATTTGATTTTGTGCGAAGAAGTTTCTTGATCAAAATTGTGTGGACTTTTTGTGTTTTATTATTAGGTACGTAGGTTTTGATAAACGGCCGACTGCTGTGAAAAAAATATTTGTCTAGTAGGAAGTGCGTTAAATTGTTAATTATAATATGGAAAAATGTAAAAAAATATATCAAAATCCTCACGGCAATGGGATCAACGAGATAGACCTCGAAAATTTCAAATCGGATTGACTAAAAATATCTATAGGTCACTTTTCGACTTTAATGAGAATTTAAGAAATGTGGCCTGTAGGCGAGATAATTTTTGACGAAACTGTAGCAGAGACAAAAAAGGATTTCTGCCTGCCTAGTACAATTGCTTCGCTACTCTTATCTTCGCTACCCGTCACTCTCTCACATTACTGAACAGAAAGAGACGGGTAATTATTCATCATCACTCGCGTATAACAGCTATGCTACAGGTGATGTTATCGTTTAAGCCTTCGATTTATCGAGGAACAAACATCTAGACGAACTTAGAAACCTTCTACTTTAATGAAGTTGGCTAAAAATTTAACTGTTAACGTTCTGCCAACCGCACTACATATTTCGGAGTTGGTTAAAATGAATACCGCTATCCAACTCGCATAAATTCACTGGTATTTACGGGTTGCAGAATTAAGACAACAATCTCGACAGCTTTCTCCTGTTTTCCCTTTTACTTGCCTTTCACAGCCTGGTCTAGACTATGGAAGTATGGAGCTATGCAAACTATTCTCTTTAGTGAACGTTTTAGAACGCTTGCAATAGTTGTAGGGTTAGAGATTGAGGTGTCTTTGACGGCCATTGTTTTGTGAATAATTTGAGAAGTCCAGCGGGGATACTTTTCTGAACAACTAATTTTTGTTTCCCATTTGTAGCGTTTCGCCAAATTCTCATACAATACAATACAAAACGTGTTTTTCTACTCCAGTACTCTTTTCTGTCATTTATATAGTTACTAACTCTAATATAAAGACATAAAATTATGAAAGTCTGTAAAAGTCTATACTCTACTGCTCATAAAACATTGCTAAACGATGTTATAATGTCGCCAAAAAAGCATCACTTAGTACCACAGATTACAAGATAAACAGCTGCATTCACACAATTTGCAATTTAAAAAAAAAAACTTATTGTACTAAGGCATTGCTGCCAACTTAAAAAAACTTTTCTACAACTCGACATTTCATAAATAAAATGCAAATAAACAACAAATTAACTTATACATAAAGGTATACGTTCAATATACTAAACATCTGTCAAAAAAATATAAACTTATACACAAAGGTATACGTTCACTATACTAAACATCCATGCACTGAAGATAAAACTTTTTTTAAGTTGGCAGCAATGCAATACAATAAGTTTTTTTTTAATTGCAAATTGTGTGAATGCAGCTGTTTATCTTGTAATCTGTAGTACTAAGTGATGCTTTTTTGGCGACATTATAACATCGTTTAGCAGTGTTTTTTTGGGCAGTAGAGTATAGACTTTTACAGACTTTCATAATTTTATTTATGTCTTTTTATTATAGTTAGTAATTATATAAATGACAGAAAAAAAGTACTGGAGTAGAAAAAATACATTTGATTCGACGAGCAAAAAAAGGTTCTCTCTTTTTCCCCGTGCGAAGTTGCGGTCTTCAAGTGTGTAAATATATCATACTCGAAGGTATGGAGTGTAAAAGGGAAGGAGCAGCATCTTTCATACGAGAATATATTTGAAAAACTGTCCAGCGGTAAGCAGTAAGTAATACATAGTTTCAATGCCGTCCGCAATAGCGCTAGAGTAGCAAGAAAGCATGAAAAATTTACAAGTTTTAGACGGAGTGAACTGTGTAGAATTGAACATTTTATTTAAGGTGACCAGAGTAATTCCTACATAGTTCCTTTAAGTATATATAGAAAAAATGTACTATAAACGTTTATTAAAAACTAGCGACCCGCCCCGTCTTCGCAAGGGTGCAATGCTGATAAATTAGCATGTATTATACATAATAAACCATCCTGTTGAATCACTCTATCAATTAAAAAAACCGCATCAAAATCCGTTGCGTATTAGTTTTAAAGATCTAAGCATACATAGGGACAGACAGACAGCAAGTAATGACTTTGTTTTATTATACTATGTAATGATGTATTAAACAAACCGTTTCTTAGTAAACTTTCAACCACAGCTGCTATTTTGCTGAGATTTTATTTGAATGTTTTAAGACTATCGTAAGGTATTACTATGCCCTGATAGGTACCATGTAAAGGACTTAAAACAATGCAATGTAACATCTAATATAATAACCATAATACAAATAAAAAATTAAATAAAATGACAGTAGCGCCACCAATTTAACACTATATTATATCTGTGGCCCTAGTGAATAGGGGTATTAAATCGAATATTAAATAACAAAAAAATATGTATTTCAGACCAGTTTTCGATCCATATTAGGTTAATAAGACAATTTTAAATCTTATCGTGAAGTTAGTATTATTTTCTAAAACATATTCAAAAACAGTAAAAAAAATATTAACCAATTACTATTAACCAGAAACAAAAAGTCATAATTTTATTGAGACTTAAGCTCCTTTGCTCCTGGTTAAATCTGACTTATACTCCTTTTCACTAGGGCCACAGATATCAAAACGCCGCTCCTTCCTTTTACACTCCATACTCGCTAAGGTTGGCCACAGACTGTTAAAACAGCGTACAAATACAGCGACCGCAGCGGGCGAAGTCACCGTTTATTGCCCGCAGTTATACCTCACCACAGACCGCTTCGAGGAACCGTTCCAGGACGACAATGGGTACAGTTACCCTACTCGGGTCAGCTGGCATAACGAGTTATTGTAGTTTCGTTTTTAACTGACTTGTTGAAACGGGGTATCATTTTGAATGTATATGGCAAAGATTTTGTGAATGCGTGTGTCCGTTGTTGTATTTATGATGCTTCAAATTTGGCTAGTAATTTTTAGCCACTCTTAGGGGCAAAAAATGACGTTTCAATACGATTTATATACCCAAAGCTTTTAAGAGTTTTAAGCATTGTGATTTGTTTACCTTTAAATAACAAATTTCATGTGACTGCGTGCGGTGCGTAACAACATAAAACACATGTATGAAAAACAATGACATGAAAAATTTACAATAAGATTTACTCGCTTGACTGTTAACTGGTTGCCTCTTAAACCTTTCATATCCAATTATTTACCAAGTCCAGTTTCTGTCGCCACTGATCAAAAATTCTAATGTGAATCGTAGATTGGTAAAATTTTGGAAGATGAAACCGACGAGTATGAATAGTTATGTATAACCCATTTACGTTAAGTTTGGACCACATTTGTATTCGATGCCATAGTAACCAGGAGCAAAGTTAACGTAAACTGATAGCATCGTAAAGGCATAGTGTGATATATCCTCTGAAGAGTAGAGACTTTATACGCGAATTGTCTTGAAACATACTGTCCATAATCTTTATTTATTCCACGAAGAAATCACTAAAAGTTATCATGTCAAAAATGACACCAATAATGTCAAAAACCCGTTGACGAGACATGACATTTGGTCTGACATTTAATGTAACGGGATTTGCAAGACGCTTAACTTTATCTGGATGCGATCGCTTTCTAGAGATAAGTCCGCTTGTTGTTTACCTAGTTAAGGAGTTTTAGTTTGTGACTAAACGTAATAAAAAAGTTTTGACTTCTAGTTCCATTGAAGTTTCTCCATTTTACTTATTTCTATGAATACAATTTAGTTATTCAAAAGGGACTTACAATATATGACACAATAAAACAAAAATTGGGCAAGTGTGAGTCTGACTCGCGCATGAAGGGTTCCGTACCATAATCTATAACAAGTTTGTTGTATGGGAGCCCCCCATAAATATCAATTTTATTTTATTTTTAGTATTTGTTGTTATAGCGGCAATAGAAATACATCATCTCATCTGTGAAAATTTCAACTGTCTAGCTATCACCGTTCTTGAGATACAGCCTGGTGACAGACGGACGGACGGACGGACAGCGAAGTCTCAGTAATAGGGTCCCGTTTTTACCCTTTGGGTACGGAACCCTAAAAACAGTTTAAACAGTCACATGGAATAAATATACAAATACCTACAGAAAAACGGGGTGTATATAAATGTAAGAAAGAAAGAAAGAAACATTTATTGCCACAACAAAAAAATAAAATAGGTACATAGATTAAACAATAACAACATTGTTGTACTATCGAGAAACACATTCAATATCTCACAAACCATGCAAAATGGGTATTAGGTTTATGTCTACTGTAAACCCAGATTTGTGAAGCTTTGTAGGCTTCGTAAGGCGGTCAATTCAAGGTCAAATTTTACAATTCTATTCTCTTAGACCGTGGGAAACCCTAATGTGAGTTAAGCGGACACACCACTTATTTTCTCATAATATCAGTTTACGTGAAGTTTACACCTGGTATCTATAGTGTCGGATACAAATGAGGCCCAAACTTAACTTAACAGGGTTATACAAATCCAGGTTGTCTCCTCCAAAACTTGACCAATTGTACCAAGCTTTCTTTGTGCTTATCTTCGTAAGGCCCACTGTACACTACAATGTAAAAATTCCAAAAGCCATTTTACATTCTCAAAATAACAGTATAGATCTAATTGTGGTAATACAAAAACTGCCTTGGGCCTTACGAGGCTATGGCAATTGTAACAAAATTTTGGACACTGAAATAATTTGATCACAAGGGTACATTTACATGTCTGAGTCTACCGGCATTTTATAACAGGAGACCAGTTGAGAAGAAACGCCGAAAGAAACAGTGAGTCATTTAAAATTTATGGGAAATTAGACTGAATAGGAGTAGGATATTTTGTTTCCGACTCACACCGTTTCGATTTCTGCTCGAATTATTATAGACTTGTGTACCTACTATACTCCATCCAGGGAGTCGAGTTAATATAGCGTCCTCTTTGTTGCACTTTTGTATGCAAATGAAAAGGACAAAGGATGGCCGGTGGGCGTAAACAATTGCACCTCGATTCCACAATAGGCTTACATGCCGTCGGTCGTTTGGAATATTTATATTTTGTTAGTGCATTTTGTTGGCAGTTGATGGCTTTATGCTGACAGCTTTTCTAAGTTAAATATTTAAACCATTAAATAAATTCAAATAATTACAAAAATCATAAAATGAAATTATCATTTTTTTTACTGAATGGTTGAGATGCAAAGATAATGAAATTGGGTTAAGTATTTATACCTTTAAATGGATTGATAAAAAGGGTTTCAATAAAGGTACAGTAAATAAGACAATGTATGTTCGTAATAAAATATATAATCATTATCAGATTCACTTGATTCGTTTTCTAAATGAACTGATTATTATTTACATCTACTGCATTCATTTTCTTCTCCACCACTTCTACGACGTGTTTAATACAGTTCCTCCACGATTCAGCGTCTACTTTTGAGATGGCTTCTATTAATATTTTTTTTACCTCTGTTAACTTGAAAGTTTTGTTATTATTGGATACGTACCCCTTGATTTGCGACCAAATTAATTCAATTGGGTTAAGTTCGCAGTGATAAGGGGGTAACCGTAGCACATTTTTTTTTTGTTTTGCCATCTCGTCTATTACATACGCCTCATACCTATGCTTGTGGGTTCTAACAATATCTAACAGATCTTTTTTTTTCATATTTGTAGTCGGTAATATATTTTTATTCTTCATCCAGTTGATTATTTCATCTTTCTTTGAATTTGTATTAGGGACCTTTTCTATTTTACGGGAGTGGTTTGGGGCGTTATCTATTACAATAACTGAATCGTCTGGAACTTTGTCGAGTATTTTCGCAAACCATTCTTCAAATACATCGGCATTCATATCCTGGTGGTAATCGCCTTGTTTTTTCGATTCAAATACCAGAAGCCCATCTTCTAAAAATCCGTCTTCGCTTCCAATATGGTGTTATAGGTATACGTTTGCGGCAAAATTTTGGCTAAAAACACGTCTTGTACACGAATCTAAACAAAAGTCGAAACAGTTTGAAAATTTCTTCACATTCAGTTCCTAAAATTTCATAAAGATTGGTTAAGTTTTAGAGAAGTAAACAGACGAGAACAATTACCTCGATTTAGTATTTCCTCTTAAGCCTAGCCCACCCTCATTTCGCATTGTCTGCGCGTCCCGTGCCTATGGTAGACTATGGTAATTGTTTTGTTTTCACTGACCTTCTTACAGACTTTCATCTTTGATAGCCTGTTGCTTTATGCTTGCCTGGTACTTTATTGTTTACAGGCAGATAAATCATATGCTTATGATGTGACAGGTAAATCGGGGGATAGTTTGGTCCACTTCTGCATCACAAATCAGTTATTGAATGACATTTCCTAGACCTAGCATTTCGAGTACTCGTATACTTCAAATCGCATGCAGCTCAAAGTGGCGCCATCTACGGTCTCACCGAGTGGCTTCCGAGTTAGCAATGCTGAGGTCCATTTCGTTGTTATTTCATATTCTATTATTTTATTGAACTGTTGTGCTCGAATAAATGCATTTATTTATTTTCAAATATAGATGAATGAAAATAGTATCCCGAATTATTTAATTCGGGATAATTTTTCTTTACTGTGTGGTTTTGCTGCTTGTTAAATCGTTCAAGTTTAAATCCAACGGAAAATATATTTTAGAGGCTATTCAACTAATTTATCATACAGTCCGGGAGTTGACAGTATGTTATTCAAGTTTCATACCTGCCTCTCTCGCTAATGAGTGATGAGATATAAACCTCTCCGATTTTACCCAAACACGAATCCCAATCTAAATAAGAGCTCACGTTTTCAAGGTGTCGAGAAAGAACTAATGAAGCTAAACTAAATATACCTACTTTCATTAGTTTGAAATATAAGCTAAAATGAAGACTTTTGGAATTTTAGTCTGCGGTGTGCTAAGAAAAAAAGGTTTTTCTACTGACACCCACACACTGTTTTACTGGCAATAATAGAATAAATTTAATAAAATAGTAGGGGATATCTTCCTTTTTTCTTTTCATCCTTACGGTTTTTGGTCTTTGTCATCTCAGCAAAATGTGTCAAATTATGGTTAAGATCGTGCTAAAGTTTTGGCTATTCATAAATCCGTAAAATACTCCAGTCTTAACATTTTTCGGTACCAGGATAGCAGGATATCCGAAGATGGTTTTTTAAAGGAAGTTTCGGGCACCTCATAGTATCCATATAAAAACACCATCTGTTAGTACCAAATAATTGGTTAGGAATACTTTTTGGGTGAATCCCTTTCCTTTATCCTTCGTTTAATTCTCCCAATTCCTGAACGCATCCCTTACCTCGAAGTTCACGCTGGCAACACCTTGCATGTCAACACAACACTAGTGAAAAACGCGCGCGCGCACCTTTTTCGCTAATTAATTAGCTTGTACTCAAATACCTCTAAACCGCTTAATCCAGCAAGTGACTGTGATTTATTTGTGTGGTGTCCATGGATTGTGCTAGATCCTGAATTTTCAGTGCATGACAAAACACTCCACGAAGCAATCCCTAATTTCCTCACTATTTTTCCACCAATAATCATGATACAATGACATTAAAACCGCACAATTCCAGCACTCGGAGACTCGCCCTGGTGCACTACCGTTAAGTATGTAACCCTCCATTTGGCACACCGTTACTTCAACTTTTTCATCCGTCCATCCTTGGCAGATTAGCTGTCAAACTATAAGCATGTACCCACTTATTATCATGATTGCAGAAAAAACCAATCGTGACCGAGCTCTGTTGGTTCTGTGACCCATATTAGGTGTTTACAGTTGTACTGATTTGGTGAATCACTTTGGTAAAAACAAAAGGTATGAGGATGGGTACTCGAATGTGGGCTAATAAATATAGGTAGTTTGTCAGAATTCTCTGAGCGATTTGCGTTTTATGTTACCTGTCTCGCTCGCTCTTATGCAAACCAGATAAGAACCTCTCATTTTCCACCCAAACCCGAATCGCAATCTGAAAGTTCACGGGCTGTAGCTCATTTCTTTAATTCTGCTGTCATGGATCTGTCAAAATATTGTATATATTTAAACAGTATTTTGACACATCCATGAAAGCTACCGACCATTTATAATTTTCCTTCCTTCTTTGATTGCTTATCGTTTATTCTACCCACGACGAACTAGAGGTTGTTTGTGTGTGTCTGTTACCATTTTCTTGAAACTCCTGAACTGATTCGTTGCTCTTTTTGCTTAAACTGCTATAATTTAAAGCAGATTCTTAGATATATTTCACGATATCAGACTATCATGAGACGCTGCAGGACGATGATGCTTCAAAGCTTTTTTCGATGACGTCAATCGGCGTGGGTTTTTTAAAGATACTCAATTTTCACTTGTCTGATATGTGTACGAAATGCGAATAACGATTCATTAGTTTTATTGCATTATTAACTGTCACCGAAATAAAAACGACTTGTCACACAACTAAGATTGGTAACTAACTAAGTGTTACAACTAGGATAAGATACTTCGTAGTCTATTATTTGATGCTCTTTGTATCCAACGAATGACCTTTGAACTCCCAGCAGCCAGCCGAACTACTAGGGCACCATTGATTGAAAGAGGTCGCGTCGCGCAACCTTGAGCCCGCTTTATGGGCGTGACCTTGTGACCCGGAAGAGTGCGGCACGACGAGGAAAGTAGACTCGGACTTTCTCGCGGCATCTGTGCGCCTGGTACATAGAACGCAGAATGCAATGTTAAAGATGCAATTTTGCACCCAAATAAGACTGTATTCGAAGCAAAACATCATTCATTTACTTATAAATTGCATGTTATTTAGTTTCCATGCAGGTTCTGTTGACTTCCATCCGCCATTTTGAAAATTATTGCACAGAAACTGAAGTAGGGTATTCATAACAGCACAATGAGAAACCATATCCCTTTTTTAGGATCTAGAAGCAACTTCTTCCGTGTACTTTTTTTACCATCATCGTGTAAAACGTACCTTCCATCTTTGGATGTCCCCGTATCTTATTACTAAGATTAGTTAAAACCCGTCCAATTGTTTCTCCGTGGAGAGAAGACAAAGATATTTTACCAACAGATGGCGCTTTACGGCTAGCACTAAGCTGCTTCATGGCGCTGTTAATTTTTTCCTAAACTAACCCTCTCCATAGACAACGAATTTTAAATACAATTTTGGAATTTTATAATAGTATGGAATTAATGTCTTCTCAAATTACAATATGAAGCCGCTACTTCTCAAAATGCAAGCTTTCCAGATTAAAATAGCTGTATAAGCACCACGTTTGCTCTCGCTCATATCAACAACAATAATGCCCTTGTTACACTGTCGCCGCATCAAAACGCAAGTCAACGCAAACGCAAGTAGGCCTCTGCATCGAAATCGTCAGTTACTCACCCGTAAAAATTAAAAAGCACAGTTCATAATTCGCAGCAAACGCAACGGCAGTCTGATAACCACCTAACCTATCGCAACTATTTTATGTATAGCACCGTAAATAAAGACACAAAAGAAGACATCAACAGGGCCCAATTCGACAATGCCGTTTGAGATATCGCCAAACGTCAAATCTCCATTAGATAACAGTTATATCGCCATTGAACTGTCATTTAAATGCGATGAGCTTAAAAGTGACATATCTCATCTCAATTTTGGAAATACGAAGGCGATAATGATTGTCAAAAATGTTATTCATGAATATAAATTTCTGTTTTGAACGAAACGTAACGTACTAATTTCACGTACTACGCGGTCAATTTAAAGTATGCGCCTGTTATTTATGCTGTCACATACAAAGAAAGCGAAAATTTTGCGCGTCCGAATTGACGAAGTTGCGATGTTCTAGGGATATCGCCACTTGTCAAGTAGGCACACGTCAAAAGTGATGGATGGCGATGAAAAGGAGAGATCTCCATTATATCTCTAAAATTGGTCGAATACCCCCCCTGGTCGTAATATCGCTAAACCGATTCAGATCATCGTAAATGTCAAATATATCGTGAGAAAAGTTACGAAGTTAAAATTCGTATGGAATAAAGTCATAAAAATGCCGTAAACATCAGCTTAAGTGACCAAAAACATAAAATTTACGACTTAAATTAATGTGGTCACTAACACCGACATTTGACAAAATAATTGATTACATTATACGAGAACTTAAGAAAAACATTCTTTAGTACAGTTATTTGAAATGATTTTTAGCTAAATTTCTTTGCGTTTAATAAAATACGACAACGCAACTGAAATCTCATCATAGTGGGTACGATACGACCAAAAAGATCGAAGATAATTTAACAAATGACATACAGTTATCAAAACATAATTTTCCAATTTCCTGCCCAAAATTCAAACGAGAAACGACAATTTGAGTCCTTTTACAAACAAATTAACCTAATTAGGGTGAAATGGTTCCATTTCCTCTTATAATGTTGAAACAATTTCGCGCGGGTCGTCAAGCAATCATATGGCCATTGTCATTAAGTGTGGTTCGGACCGGCCGACCCAAAACATACAGACAAAAATAAACCTATTTTTAGATGGACACAGGCCATCCCGTGAATACTAATATAAACCCAACAATGTAACTTTAAAAAAACTATAGTTTAATTGCAAAATAGTTTTCAAATTAGTGTTAAGATTATCTTTACCTAAATCATCAGCAAAATTTCTAATAAAGCTCCATCCAACACGTTGATTTTTCAGCATTAAGATGTACCTATAGTTTTACTTGAGATTCACTTTTACCAGATTACTTACACCACTTATCTACACAATTTCAACATTATTGGTCCGTCTGTCGCAATAAAAATTAAACTGTTCACGTTTTATTGTTTGATTATTGAGCACAAGTTTACATTTTTTCTTTGGAAAAGATATCACATATCATCAAACTTAAATGGTTTGATTTGTCGACGATTTTCTCACAGACTCCCAACAGCAGGCCATATCTTGCCGCTACTTCGCTTGTCGTGCGACACTGCACCACCCGTCTTGCTCGCACGGTATTGAAAGGAAGGTGACAGGTAGTATTTGTCGCGCGTCAAAGAGTCAACTGTCACAGATATGCTAGACCTCCTGTCTGTGAGCAGATCTTTGACATCAAACCATTCAAAGTTTCGTCAACACAAGTTCTCTACGAACCTCTTTTCATTTATCACAAAGTGTCAGTGTCTAACTCACTTCTCATTAAACACAACAGTAGCTTCTATCCCGCTTAGCTACGGTTAGTTAGTGTTACGGACTTTCATCATTCAAAACAATAAAACCATAAATATGTATGGACTCCATACAATCATATCACCTTTTTCTTCTAGCCCCACTTTTTACCGTACCGCAAAAAATGATCATTGTCGAACAATTTGTCAGATTTCCGTAATATATTAAATAAGAGACGCTTAGCTAACGGTTAAGTTTTTGCGATATGGTTTCAAGTAAAAACCTGTTTTGCACTCAGTTGTAACTATGTCGCACTGAGAGTGAGTGATTGGGCTGTCGAAGATTAAGGCTGTCTGTCCACGGAAGCGAAGTGGAGATAAATTGGACCAATCACATTCCTCCCCTAGTAGCAAACAACCTGCAGAAACGCTTATAGAACCTTTATTCAGCTTATTTAGCAGTATATAGGCTGTATTTTAAGTGCTTTTGCAGCTTGTTTTGCTACTTGGGTAGTCGTTATTCAATGCACTTCTTTTGGTCTTCAAAAAAACGCACCCTGATTTTCGTTTCTCTTCTGAAGAGCCTTATGCAGGTTTTATCCGTTATAAGCTACTTACTTTCCTCTCACCGGGATAAGGCTCTTCATCAGGGCCAGCTATATGTGCTGTCACGGCCAGCTATAGGTCGTTATGACTTCAAAACTTATCTGACCGTTCCTGACAATTTTTACGTGAGATTAAACCATTTTAATAATTACAGTACTTTTAAGTAGATGTACATGCACATTGGCTCTGTGTGGGTGAGCTCGGGAGCGAACAGTGCCGGCTCACCCACACAGAGCCAATGTGCATGTACATTACTCATACAAACATGGCTCACCCGCGCTCGTGAGATAAAAGTACTGTATCAAAGGTGTCTCACGATAGTTTTAATAATATTATCACATAGGGAAGCGTTTAGTATTAAATTAACGTTTTCTAGTAAACCAAAGACTAGACATATACCCAAGATAAGAACAGATGGCGCAATATAATCAAGACGTTTACTCCAAAATGGCGTGATCATGGCCCTCAGTAATGAGGACACCGATGCAAGGAGGGAAGGAGACATATACAAAGAATTATACATTGCATGCGAAATATCATCCATGCATGCGGGCGGCACCGCGGCGCCTGTGTATTTCTAACAATGCATACCTAAACAAAGCTGCGGGCTTCGCTTCATCGTATCGCATAACCAAGAACAGTACCTGCCACTTGTAAGCAACTTTCATTGAATCACATCACAGCTGGGTCATGATTCTGAGTTGCTAGTTTAGATAAGTTTGCTTTTAGCACAAAATTATTAATACAATACAAAGTAAGTTTACCTACTTATGAAACACATAACAATATCGGTATATAAATATAGAAACTATTTTTGAGATTTCGTCAGACGTAGAATGTGCATTGATTTCATCATAGATTGACAGACAGACATTCAGATTGGCACGGGGATTGGTGAAACTAAATTAATACAAATCTGACTGGCGTAAGCGTAATTGTTATGCCTAAATATGAAAATAAGAAAATATTGCTTGGACAGCCATCATCCTTTTTTAAAGTACCTAGTATAAAAATCATAAGCTCATTAGGCGCTAACAATGCCTCAGTTTGAACCCTTTTGGGGCATAGTTATCGTTTAGTATTTTTTTTAATGTATTCCTATGTGTATATAAATATTTTTTTTGTAAGTATTCTACGTAAGGTAAGGACGTTCTTTCTTTCTTATGTTTCAAATTGCACCTAGTCGCTTAGGCTCTACAGAGCGAGCAAAAATAAACACATAAAGGTAAAAATATTCAAAATTTAAAAAGCCCAACCAAGTACGTATAGCTAGGAACCATCTCAACAGAAAATACTTTCGATTTAATTTCGGTAAAAATGCATTCAAATCTGGCCATCCTTTTGGGAACTACGATGCCACAGAGCGACACACATATACACAAATACACAGATAATCCTTTTTCTATCGGGGGTTAAAAATAAAAAATAAATGCTGCCAGCATCTTTGGTACAATGCCACGGGGCCTATTTCTAGACATAGTTTAGTTTTATAATTTATACACATATACATAAATTTATAGATAGTTTTTAATGAGTGATCTTAAATTTTTTGTGTTGTTTTATGTTAGAAATAAGTCGTAATATAGACATTTCTAGTTGATTAACAATAACATAACACTAGAATATCGTACCCACTGAATTCCGGACATTCTGGGTCTGTAATAGATGTATTCCTGTATAATGCTGAATTCCCGGAGCTAAGAATGTAACACGATGACTAGAAATAAGCAGGTAAACAATTAATAATTAACGTAACATCATAAGTCCACCGTTAGCTAACGGTGGACATAAAGTAGCTTTACGAATTACTTGGAACTGTAAAAATAATTTACTTTGCACAGTTTGGCGATGCGAAAGCGAAATGCAGTGCTCGCTAACCATTCCGAGTCGAATGTAGCCCGACATTTCGAAAATCGAAACATTTCGAGCGATATTCGACTTCTACTACTTTGACAACGAGGTTGGCGCAGTTGGTAAGCACCTGCCTACTGAGCCTGCGGTCTCGGGTTCGACTCCCGGCCAGGGCAAATATTTGTGTGATGAACTCGAATATTTGTGCTTGGGTCATGGTTGTTATATGTAGGTATTTAAGTATATATTTATCTATATAAGTATGTATATCGTCGTCTAGTACCCTTAACACAAGCCTGGGGCCTAATTCGAGTGTCGATCGCCAAACGTCAGATCACCGTTAGATAACAGTCATCTCTCCGTGATCTCGCCTTTGAACTGTCATTAAAACGCGATGAGCTTAAAAGTGACATATCTCATCTCAATTTTGGAAATACGAAGGCGATAATGATTGTCAAAAATGTTATTCATGTATATAAATTTCTGTTTTGAACGAAACGTAACGGACTAATTTCACGTACTACGCGGTCAATTTAAAGTATGCACCTGTTTTTTATGCCGTCACATACAAAGGAAACGAAAATTTGCGCATCCGAATTGACGAAGTTGCGATGTTCTAGGGATATCGCCACTTGTCAAGTAGGCACACGTCAAAAGTGACGGATGGCGATGAAAAGGAGAGATCTCCATTATATCTCTAAAATTGGTCGAATACCCCTCCCTGCTTGAGCTTAATTTGGGACTTGTGTGGGGTTGTCTGATATTTATTTATTTATTTACTAGTTCTACTACGTGGGTAAACCCGTCTCGATGTAATTTGTAGACAGTTCGCTTGACTGCAACCGAATACCGTCGCCATTGTCACCAGCCCGTCTATTACAACTGGGCTTCGCGACTTGACGCGCGACATCGCATCAGCCGTCCCTGTCACACAGTACTGCGAAGAAAGAGACTTCTCGCGTGAGAAGAGAGAGTCGCGTCACAGCTGTCCTAGAGCATAGAGTGGCTAGTGCAACAAGTGCGTTGTCGGCCTTCTAGACGGGAGTAAACTTTTTAGGGTCCCGTACCCGAAGGGTAAAAAATTGGGCAAGTGCGAGTCCGACTCGCGCATGAAGGGTTCCGTACCATAATCTATAACAAGTTTGTTGTATGGGAGCCCCCTTAAATATTTATTTTATTTTATTTTTAGTATTTGTTGTTATAGCGGCAATAGAAATACATCATCTGTGAAAATTCTGTGAAAATTTCAACTGTCTAGCTATCACCGTTCTTGAGATACAGCCTGGTGACAGACGGACGGACGGACAGCGAAGTCTCAGTAATAGGGTCCCGTTTTTACCATTTTGGTAACCCTAAAAACGGGACCCTATTACTAAGATTTTGCTGTCCGCCTGTCCGTCTGTCCGCCTGTCTGTCTGTCTGTCTGTTCGTCTGTCACCAGGCTTGTATCTCATGAACCGTGATAGATAGCTAGTTAAATTGCCACAAATGGTGTATTTCTGTTGCCGCTATAGCAACAAATACTAAAAACATAATAAAATAAATATTTAAGGGGGGCTCCCAGCCTCCCATACAACAAACGTGATCGGATCTTTATGTCAACTTTGCACCTCATTTATATCCGGCGCCACACATACCAGGTGCAAACTTAACTTAACCCGGCCAATTAAGATGGTAACTATTTCTACGGTACCCCATGTGCGCGAGTCCGACTCGCACTCAACCGTTTTTTTTCTTATTGCTGAAATGCGGTGACAATAATTTACAGTTGCACTGAGACGCTTATTACATCCCGTAACGCGCGGGGTGGCCAGTAGGTAATGCGAGTTTGATGGGACATGGATAAGTGTCTTAAAATTGTTTAAAATTGCCTTTGCTACTTTGTACCTGACTTTCTTTTCAGAGTTAACGATATATATTTCCATTTAAGGTTGAATGTATTGACTATCATAACTTTTAATTAAAAACCCATTCCGAGGATATCCTAGTCCCGCACTGAAAAGTTTTCAAATAGGAAGATTTAGGGTACTACTGCGATAGAGAGTAACGCAAGTTACCGTTAAAATTGGGTGCTTTATTATTTATGACGCAAACATTTATGACGCAAACAAACAAACAAAAAGTGACAATATATTTGGGAAAAATAAATCTTATCTAGAATCAAATTAACATTTACAATTGCATTATAAATAAAAGAACACTGATACTCATTCTGAAACGGTAACTTGAGTTACATATTCATAGAAATACCTAGAACATGAACTAATAGTTTGCAAATACAATACATTTTGGTTAATAAACTTATTAGTTACCATCAATAGGTACTGTTGTTCGGTTTTTTTATAATTTGTATTAGTGTTTTTCTTACATACGGAATCAAAAACAATTATTTAAGTACTAGTGGCTCTCTGAGCGGTAAACTTCGCGAGTTTGCATCAGAGTTTTTATTTTTTACGTCTCCTCCGCCATTTTGAAAAATTACTAACAACTGAACCGGCACTAAAATTCTATACAATTAGCGAACCCACTCACTAAATTTCATGAGAATCGATTGAGAGATGCGACCTCTAGGCGAAAACAACCAGAAAGCGTCTGGACATCGAAACATCCGGAAACTAAAGAATTTCGGTGCAAGCGGAAACGTATTTTCGTTCGCTCGCACAATCATATTGTCCACAGTAAACAGTTATCAAAACAATAACCCGCCAGGATACGAGGCAAGTCATCGTATCTAAATAGCCGCTTCATAATCGCAGCTTAATTGCAAGCTCGCTGAAGCTCCGGCTAATGGGAAAGCTATGAATGGGGTACTTGTTGCGGGGAAAAAAGCGCCACAAAAGCACAGCGAGGCGGCGGAGGCTTTCATTTCGCGCGGACACACGGGCGGGACGCGCGGTCAGCAAATAAATTACAGACACTGACATTAGCAAATAAATTACAGATACTGACAGATCATAAGCAAAAACACGCTCAAGGACAGGACTATTTTGAAAATAGCTGCGGCACAAGGCATTGACTTTATACCGGGTGTTTCCTGTAATAGGAGCAATAAATTAAAACATAGATTCTTCCCTTAAAACTGGACATTTGTTAAGTAACTTCAGAAAATAACGTGTATTAAATGATATTTTGTAGAATAATGTTTAGAGAAAGAAGCAATGTGTTGCGAAATGTCCGATATTAGTAGAGTGACAGCTATGTCAATGCTCAGGGAATGTCAATAATGCACGACGTACATTGAAAATACTATTTAATTTGTTTGATATAATAACATTCTGAAAACTGACTTTTTTTAAAGTTGCTGAACAAATGTTGTTCAATTTGAAGAGTAGAATCTATATTTTAATTTATTGCTCCTGTTACAGGCAGCACCTGGTATAATCTATGAAAAATTATCGACTGTAGACAGAGTTCAAAAGTCACCCTCCACATACTGTATCACGAGTCCTAATTTAGTAATAAATAAAATGTGATGTATGGTATTTTCTCTCTTTTTTCAAAACTAAAAATTCATCTTTCATTACTTGCTGACTACCCTAGTGTGTAGTGTACGAATAATGTCACACGTAAATGACTAGTGGAAATCACAACTGATGTAATAATGCAGTATATAAAATATAGGCCCTTTAAGAAATAAATAAATAATGGCTCTTCTTCTTAAAATGTTTTCCGAAATTGATCAAAATGGGTGAGTAAAAAAAAACAATTTCAACCGTTTCGATACTAACTGGCGAGGTCTACCTACAGCTCACAGCGCCACTAGTTATTATATGATTAGTTTAATAATTACTATCATACATGTAGACATTTAGACTGAGGGGCTACCATCGCCACTATAGATTTGTATTGCGTTTTTAATTTAAAAATTTAGTTTTAATATTAATAATGTATAATAAAATAATTTAAATTAATCAGAACTTAATTATGTCAATGTGTTATGCAAAGATATCATCTAATATTATTCTTTTATTGCTAAGTAGGTATATATTAAATTGTATAATCAAAAAATTAAAAAATATTCCAGATCTAACTTAATTTATTATTATATTTGCAAGCGATTGTGATATTATGTTAATTGTATTTGCAAGCGATTGCGAAATTAAAAGGCATTTTTATTTTATTTATTTTATTTAGACTGCATAATCTGTATCGGTGTGCTCTCCATCCGCGCTGGCCGTGTGTCTATGTATATAGACACGTGATATTAAAGCAAATCAGACGTCCGTCTCACTAACGATTGTTTTGACAGCCCATTGTTAAATGACGAGTGAAAGTGACGGCTGCTTAGCTTTCGATTTCGTTCGATTACTAGACGGCTGGCAGCTTTGCATAGTAACCTACGCTACTGTATGTGCGTATACCTACACTATGGGCTCTGTAAGATGCAGACCTCGTAAATTGTTTCGAAATGATTGAAATTTGTAATTTTTTCGCAGTGCTAGCATATCTTGATGCGACTTGGCTGGTCGCGCGAGTCAGCATCTCTTGTCTTACTCGCACGGTAATGAAATGAAACTGACAGGCAGTATTTCTCGCTCTCGGTGACTCGTCCCAAAGGACGAGACATGTCAGTTGCACCAATGCAAAGGGTCCCTCAGGCCCGCAAGGAAAAAGAAAAAGTATGTCTGGCGTGAAAAAGAGTCGCGTGTCAAAGTCATGCTACGAGTAGATACAGTGCTGCCGTGTTACGGTAAAAGGTCGTATCTTTATACGGATAAGATACGTTCTTTTACCGTAGCATGGCAGAGTGGGCCTGTTGATGGGTGCTTTTATCACGCGATAAATAAGTGCCATAGCATCCGTCGCGTTTTGACAATATACGAGTGTGAGTGACATATGCTTTGTCACTTAATATATCACGTGTTAAACGCAATCATCATAGGCCTTCTGGGTATCTAACTCTCCTCGGGAAGTAACTGTGTTACCTAAGATTTGTAAAATGATAGCTAACTTTTCCGAAAACTAGCTGTGCCTAATCGTGCGGTTCCAAATTACTCCGCCATTTTGAAAAATTAACGTAGACCCATATCGCATATTTATGGACATTCGGTTCGTTAATTATAAAGAATGTTTTTGTTGATTCAGTTTAGGAATAGCATTATTGACAATCACAATCGCCTTCGTATTTCCAAAACTGAGATGACATGTGTTATTCACTTGAAGCTCATCACATTATAATTATCAAACCTACTCACAAAATTTCATAAGGGTCGGTTGAAAAATGTAGCCTGTAGGCGAGAACAGCTGGACATCTGGACATACAGCCCAGGCCAAAAGTATGGAAACAAGCTTATATATATATTTACAATATGCAAATGTTTTAATAGTTATTTTTTTATCTTTTGGGGGTGGCCTGTTACTAAACTAACATTTACACTGTAAATAATTATTGGAAACTTTAAATATTCAAAGAATAAACTTTGTTTCCATACTTTTGGCCTGGGATGTATACGAAAGAAATTTTGGCCAATCAGAAACAAAGTCACTTCACTCGTTTAGCTCGCTTGGCTGGACTGATTTCAACATTATGTTGGTACACGAGTAGTTGAGCCTCCTCACATGGTTATAGGACACTTTTCACTCAACTACGGATAAGCAAAAAAAATTATAACCCGCTTTTTATGCCCTGAAGTTCGCCAGGCACCATCTAGTAGTATAAATATTATCACAACCGCATCCGAGACGTTCTCGCATTAAAAACAGAATTGCACTAGTTTTAAAAACGCAACGTCCCGTCCGATGAAGCCATTAAAGAAATTGCTAGATAATTTATTTTTAAAACGAACACATTAAGCTGAATACCGCTGCATTACCGTCGAATCGCCGCCGTTTAATGTGAGCGTCAAATTACACGTGTTTATCATGAGACGAAAATGGTTTTAGGGTTACTTTATACGATTACCAAGGATCTTATTAAAAGCGCTTTATACTCACATGAAATTGTCAGGAACGGCGGAGCTTTTTATCAGGGACTGCTACCTGTACATACACCGGTCTTTGTCACATGTCGGGCCATTCCTGACAATTTCTCGTGAGTGTAAATGTAAACCGCTTAATAATTGAGTACCAAGGACTTTACGTATGAAGCGGGATTGCAGCTCCACACCACTCGCAAGTTGATCAAAGTTGGGCGAATATGATCGTGAGAATGGGCACTTCGCTGCGGAAATCCATACTTCGTCCAACTTCGACTTTTTTTTGGGAGGGGAAAACCGCATTGCACATACCACCAGGGTGCGGGGACGGACCCCGGTGGTTATGTGGGACTCCCATGTTGGCTAATGATGCTCTGGTGTACCCTCTAAAAACCCCTCCATTTGCCGCCTCTGTGCTATAGGCAAGGTCGCGGGAAACGCTCTTCGCACACTATCGCAACCTTGCCAGCGGTCGTCCGATGTTCGGACCCGTCTCCGGGGAGCACTGCTCAACGCCTCCCTCGTCATAGGCGTGCCGATATACGGCCGCCTACTGCTCGGGGACCTTCACTCAGGGACAGACGTCCCGTGTCTGCCACCCACAGGTACCCTTACCGCCGACTACCCCAGTCGGCGGTCGTAGGCCAGCCACCGTCGCCACACGCGTTTGCGGCGCATTGGCTGGGAGGCTGGATCATGCCCAACCTCAGTCAAGTTCGCGAGTAGTGTGGATCCCGGGGGAAGATGGCCGCAGCTTTGTCCAGTGACAAAAAAGTAACCCGCGATTTGACCAAATTGAAATATGGCTTTCTCGGGGACTAAGGCTGGATTCAACTAAACTTGTATTCCAAGAATAATGCTTATTTTCGGATATTAACGTCAAAATCCCATAGTATTTGAGTAGTTTCACACTAGGGCAGACAGGTGAGGGAGACCAGTAAGACAGAACCGTTTGGAACAACATTGGCGTTTAAAAATATTACAGTCAAGCCCGCATAAAACAATTTGGCACGTGCCCTGTCCTGCTATTTACACTGGCTTGCCCTAACATTCACACGAGTCCAACCACGAGACAGGCGAGAGAGAAAGGTGGTGGGCAAACTGCCCCGAAAAAAAAAGAGCCGCGAGCTTTAACTGTTCTGCCTTGGTTACTGTCAAGACAGTACTGTTCTGTGCGTTAAAACAGTAGCAGTGTGTGTCCACTGTTCGGCCCTTGTGTGAAACCGGCATTAATTTGGCATTACGATGAGAGTAAGCGTTTTTCTCGGAATAAAAGTTCGGTTGAAAGCAGCGTAATTGTCAAAAATTACATGGAAATTTATCATTTTACATAAATTTTAAAAATAATATACCATTCCACATGTTGGTTGAATCGAACCTTAGCCTTAGTCCAATATAAGCAGTCTAATAGTATTATCCGTGGATGTCTGCAATATTCTAAATAATGCAATAAAATAATATGTTATTTAATGTTAAGTAATGAGTAGGTAAACGTACATACTTTTTATTTTAAGGGTACGTATTTCTTTTATGGAAGAAATCGTTATGATACAGATTTTTTTTCATCGATCAAACCACAAAGAAAAATTAAAAGTCCACAATACTAAGATCTTGACCGTTGGATCGTCTCGATCGATGGACCGTCTTGAATTCTTGACCGATTGACTGTCGATTATCTGCGAATTCATGATTTTTGCAGTATTGCGTTTTGAGAGTAATGACAGCTACCTACTTTTTTACCGTAAACAAAATCACTTTTTCTTACAGTGTAAGTAATGCTTTCTAATGCTTTTGCAAGCCATTTAACTTTGAGGAAACTTAATCCAACTTATCATAACATTGCACAGTACAAAATCTTAGAAATCCTGGATAAATACTAATTCAGTTTAAATTATTATGAGTAAAAAGTATGGCTTGCCCTGATTTTGTAGACAAACATTTCATAGAATTTACATTAAATTTAGCATTATCATTTCATCGAAAGTATTTTTCTCTGAAACTATGAAATGAAATATCTCAGATTGTTATAAATGTAATCAAACCTAACCTAACGTAATCTACAGGATAATACTATATATACACGATGATTCTTAATCGGTGATCAGGAGTAGAAAAATATAAATATCCAGCTAAAATTAAACTTAATAGGCGAGGTCTCACAAAATAACCTCACTGTTTAATTAATTAAAAGTTAAAACATAATTAAAACCAATAACTAATAGGTACATGGTCATCCTACATAACTTATTGAAGTACGATACCTATGTCAAGTGTCATTCCTTGGCGGGAAATTTTACTAAATTTTCTACGACTTTTGCATAGGTAATGACAATGACAATCACAAGTTATTACTCATAAATTGTCATTGCCATTAAATTATTAGAGAGGTTGTAAGCTCACAGATACAGATTAATATGGTGACAAGGAATTTAAGACAAAATAGGTTTCAAAATAAAAAATATCATAGAAAAAACAAACTTTGTTTACATGTAATTACAGCTTCAACGTGACCGCCATCATTAACTGAGTTACAAAAGTTGGTACCTGATCACCGATTAAAAATCATCGTGTATATATATATATATATTTAATTATCTGCAGGTGAAAAAATTGACGATGAAATGAATGTTTCATGGATACCTATAAACAGCGGATCTAGAAAATTATAGCCAGAGAAATTATGTCAGTAAATACATACGTATCCGCATTGCCACGGAACCGCTCAGTGGTTCCAACACTGACATTAGGGCTGGGAGTGGTTACGCAATTATTATCCAAATTATCAATCCTGATGCGCAGAGACATGCGATGCGCGCGTCGATCCCTGCGCACTGTCACACCGTATGTTAATAATAAACATATGTTATAATAAATATGAAGGGAAAATCTTACACAAATCGACCTAGTCCAAAAGTAAGCACTGTCATAATTATATTATACAGGGTGATTCAGGAGTCATAAGCAGGAGTCATAGAGGTGATCGGGAGGGAGGGAGAGAAAAATATAAATAAGTTACCAAGTGGAAGAGACCAGGTATCGAACTCGGTACCTCCGGATTGCCGGTCCAGGGCGTTAACCTTTCCGCCACCCTAACTCCCAAGCAACCTTTCGATTTTTTTCCTTATGCGTTGTGAGTCGATCTTTGCATTGTTTATTTGAAAGGTTTTTCACCTTAGCGACCTCTATGTAAATACGTTAATATTTCCATCCTAACGCACTACTTTACAGCAGTTGTGTAAACTGAACAGACAAAACAGATCTTTTTCAATGAAAACAAAATTGTTTGTCGGTGTAAACGAGGCTTCCAAACAAAAATACAGCTTGGACAAAATAATTTTTCAAGTAAACATTAAACAGTTATTCCACGCCACATTCTTTGGCCAAAAATGTCGGCAGGGCAAAAAAAAGTAGTTTAATGACAGAGACCCGCGGAAAAAATTAAAAAAGTAAAACCACAGACAATGAGAGGAAGGAAGGACAATGATAGAGGCAGACCGTAAACCTTTGTGTTGTTTTTTTAATGGAGCTGGTCGCTAGTAATGAGAACAGAGAATTGTTTTATAGTTGTGGGGGTTCTACGGAGGCGTTTGGTCGTTTATTTTTCTTTTATCGCCGTTTTATCGTATCCGATAATCGCGAATAAACTGAACGACGACAGATAATTAAAAATCGATTGTAAACCGACTTAAGGGATGCTCAGGTTTAATCGGATATTAGTTTTGATAAACGACTATTTTTGTTAGGTATCCATAGGTTGTCAAATGTCGCAATTTATCAAAAAAAATCGTTATGGAAGGTAAAGTTGAGAAGCAAACCGTATCTGAATAATATCATATACCTACATAGAATTGTATTGGATCATATGTGTAGGGTATGTAGTAGGTATGGTCAAGTTGTATACTTACTTAAATATAGTATGTAGACATATTGACGCAAATGACTGAAAATAAATATTTTAACATTTTAGAGTATTTACGTATCTTTGTAGCCACTTGACCACTTATCAAACTAGAAATTTTGAACATAGGTATAGGGATGATCATCAAAATTTTTGGACTAACTGTGGTAAAGAAAAAGTTTTATGACTTTTTTGTTATACACAGCTGGAAGTGATTCCTAGTCTTATCCTCCTTAGCCCACCAACTTTGGCTAGTAATTATAATTTCTAATTAAAAAAACTTATAAAAATGTCCGTACTTTGTGTACTTTTACAGTAGCACAATTAAGTTTTATCGCGCAAGGAAAATAAAATTTAGCATAAGCACCGGTCGTACGGACCACAATTACGTAGCCGTAAATAGCCGGACCGAAATAGCCCAGACTAGTCTCCTGTGGGGCTGGCGTAAGGCATAAGCGTACGGCCTGAGTGGACGCTCGAAGCGGGGCGGGTAGCGTGGCGGGCAAACTGCGAGTGAACGTGCACTCAAGACGCTTGCATCGATGGCATTAAATCATTGATACAAAGATCAAAGCTCACAGAAAAATTGAAATGGGTTACCTGGTGGAAGAGATCGGGAATCGAACCCGGTACCTCTGGATTATGGTCTGTGGGATTACCGGTCCAGTGCGTTAACCTTTCCGCCACCGTAACGCCCAAGCAAATTTTCGAGTTTTTCCTTATGCTTTGTGTGTCGATCTTTGCATTGTTTACTTGAAAGGCTTTAGACCTTAGCGACCTCTATGTAAATACATTAATATTCACATCTTACCGCACTACACAACAGTGAACGAGCAAGCGAGATGTCTCATTTTTTTATGTGAGTGCCTACACGCCACAACCCAGTACCACTGGATTGCCGGTCCTGATCCGGGAATCAAGAGTTACCGGGTTCATTCCCGGTCTCTTTCGCCAGGTAGCATTTAAATTTTTCTTTGAGATTTTGTTTATGTATCAGTGGTTTAATATAAAAAAAATGTAGTGTCTACCTACCCACATTAAAAAAATTAGACATGACATGTTTCACTTTATAATCGAGTATGAGTTAATAACCCAAAGGAAACCGCTTTCGCTTCTGCCTTGGAACTGGTGTACCGTAAACTCAGGCACATCAATCAAACAATAAAAATAGAGGAACCAGTGTAAATTGCGATCGACTTCAAATGCACTGCATAATCAGGAGTGAAGCGCGGTTTTACGTGGCTTTCTGCCATGTTTTTAGGGTTACGTAGTCAACTAGGAACCCTTATAGTTTCGCCATGTCCGTCTGTTCGTCCGTCCGTCCGCGGCTTAGCTCCGTGATCATTAGTACTAGAAAGCTGAAATTTGGTATGAGTATGTGTATGTATCACGCCGACAAAACGGTAAAATAAAAACTAAAAAAATAAAAGAAAAAAGACCTCTCGTACACCTAAAGTGGGGGTGAATTTCTTTTTTCGTTCCAACCCTAGTGTGTGGGGTGTCGTTAAATAGGTCTGTTAAAAATAATACATTACTTTTTGATAAAGTCAGTAGTTTTGTAAATATTCGCTCCGAAAATAAAAAAAATAGTCCCCCCCCCCCCTTTAACTTTTCAACCTCAGGTTAAAATAATATGGGAAAATTCATGAAAATGACGCCTTATAAGTACTTTCAATGAAAACTATATTGAACAAAATCAGTCCATCCGTTTTTGAGTTATCGCAAAATTCCATAATTTTCTTTAAAAGGACGTAAGTTGACTTCTAGAAGGTAATAAGTAATAACAGTTACTTTGGCGTTTACGACCTTTTTCCGTCTTTCCGTCTTTGACCGTCTCTAGTGAAGGATGAGCAACTACGCAACCCTACACTGAGCGTGGCCCGACATGCTCTTGGCCGGTTTTTGCTGGAATATTGACTGGATACCTACAGTCCTACGTCACTTAATTATTAATTTCAGACGTTTGATCATTGACGATGCGGTTGGCGCAGTGGTAGTGCAGGTGCCTACTGAGCCGGCCTGGGTTCGAAACCCGACAAGGGCAAATATTTTTGTGATGAGCTCGAATATTTGTGCCTGGGTCAAGGATGTTTTCTTTGTATGTATTTATCTATATATATAGTAGCCATAACACAAGCTTCTTCAGGTTAATTCGGGACTTGTCTGATATTTCTTTATTTATTTTTATGCATGATTGTGTCGAAATGGCTGGAATATCTTATTTTTATGTTTTCATCCAATATCTTCGCCAATTTGAAAAAAAAGCTGAATTACCTACTACATTAATTAGACTAATATTGACATAATTTCTACATTAATTATCGAACCTACTCGCAAAATTTCACAAGAATCGGTTGATCTGTTATGATGATGATCTTTTTAAAGCAAGAACATCCAATAAACTAGACATCCAGGCATACGAAATTATTTATGCCCAAATAAAAAAAAACGGTCAATTAAATAACAAATTGTAAAAAATTAAGATTTCATTTTATATAAAACATATTGTTTTAGTTAAGCCATTGACAGCTGAAGAATTTATCAGGTAACAAGCAGGAAAAAATAAAACATAACCCCACTATTGTTGGCAGGTTAAATAGTGCGCGTCGACCGCATTGCGTTTACCACATAACGACCATGTGACTATAGCCTTTATGAGCGATATAGTATATTAATGGGTGGATCATGTTTGTTGTTATTCTGTGAACCAGGGGGCAATTGTGGTTTAATCTTCTTATGAAAGTACTAGCTTTTGCCCGCGACTTCATCCGCATGGAATAAGTAATTTGGGTTTTCTTTTTAAGTAATCTACTTTTTCATCAATCTGCTTACTAGTGTGTAATATCATATATAGTATATAGTAAATAGTATAAAGTACTCACAGCGCCATCTTTGTAGTACATAAGTTACGCGGGCACTGCTTACTGACTTTGTTCAGCGGTTTATAGTGCATAACTTTCATCCCACATGTTACCCCTTTAAAAGATGATTTCCGAGATGAAAATGAGGCATTGAAACTCCCTAATAAGAGGTAACAGACAGACACACCCACTTTCGCATTTATACACGATGATTTTTAATCGGTGATCAGGTACCAACTTTTCTAACTCAGTAATTGATGGCGGTCACGTTGAAGTCGTAATTACATGAAAACAAACTTTTATTTTTCTATGAATTTTTTTTATTTTGAAACCAATTTTGTCTTAAATTCCTTGTCACCGAACTTATCTGTATCGGTGTGCTTAAAACCTCTTTAATAATTTAATGGGAATGACAATTTATGAGTAATAAATTGTCATTGTCATTACCTACATAAACTTAGTCCATGCGGTCATAGAAAATTTTGTAAAGTTTCCCGCCAAAGCGATGACACTTGACGTAGGTATCGTACTTCAGTAATTTATGTAGGATGACCATGTATCTAGTGGTTATTAGTTTTAATTATGTTTTAACTTTTAATTAATTTAACAGTGAGTTAATTGCGCGGGACCTCGCGTATAAAGTTTAATTTTATCTAAATATTAATTGTTTTCTACTCCTGATCACCGATTAAAAATCATCGTGTATAGATAGTCTACCTATAGTAGGCTTATATTTTTGGCAATTACAAAGTGATGGACAACATAACCACTGAATATTGTAGTTATAATAGTGAGCCAAGGAATATCACCAGGGCAAAGAGCAACAGAAAAAAAAATTAAAGTAAAGGAAACTGTTAACAAGTTTCAAGTGACAATAAGAGCCTAAATTCACATCCACCATTGCTAAAACTTAAAATATCCATTCAGTAATAAAATAGAATACACTTGATTGCAAACATCGACAATAAAGAAATACAAGCACAGACAAACCTTTGATGACTATAGAGGTAGACAATAGGCGGCTTTATCGCTAAAGAACGATCTTTTCCAGACAATCTTTAGATAGTGGATATTTTTAATGAACGTCAGAAATTAATATGAGTACCTAGGTGATGCAAAAAGAATCAACATGAAGTCAACTTAAAGGTCTTCGCACATTATAACAACTCAACGGCGACTCGACTCTATGCCAAATATTGAAATTTAAGCCCTATGACATATTTACTAGGTTTAATTTCAAAAAATGATATTAGTAGTGGACAACGAGTGGAAGACGCGTCGTACATTTTTTGAAATTAAACCTAGTAAATATGACATAGGGCTTAAATTTCAATATTTGGCATAGAATCGAGTCGCCGTTGAGTTGTTATAATGCGAAGACCTTAAAACACACACTAATATTTATTTATTTTTTGCAATAAAGTCGGTACAAATGGCGGCCATAATGCCAAACGGTATTCCATACCAGTCAATCTAGGGCTAGGGCTTAAACGAGATAGTAAAATTGGTGCAGAGCAGAAATTAAAGCCATTCAATGAGATACTGATGCTTCAGTGAGGTCTGATTTCAGCAGATGCTTGAGCAACATTCGCTTGAACGCTACCTTGCCTGGGGTTTATCTAATATATCATATCATATCATATCATTTATCCCCCCTTAATCATATCCCCATATCCCTTTTTTCTTGAAAGGTTAAAAACACTTCACTTCCTTGCGAATATTCCCGACATATTGCTCTTTAAATTCGTAGTCGATATTCGCTTAGTCACGTCGACAATGCGCCAACTATTTCATAACGTCGCTCAATCTACTGGCACTGCATCAAATACACCAGCATACCGAGACCCATGAGCATCCCTTACTTTTATCACAATAGATGCGCCTGAGAGTTCTTTTAAGACTGGATGGGAATAAGTGCCGTAGGATATTGAAAAACGTTCCGAGTTGACGGGATTCTTAGGGAGAATGTTTGTGTGGGTTAATATGACTTGAGTAGATTCTCAATTGTCAAGGAATATGTCTAGTATCTTAGGTGTTAAGTACTAATTTCGCAAGTCAAAATATGCTGGTTGTGGGTTTGTTTTAAAAATGATTTATTCTACGTTTGCCAATTCCATTCTTTGGAGAGTTTAGTGAATCCAAAAAAAAAGCTGAATAAAGTTTATAGTACATTACTTCAGGCGCCGGGAAAGAAGGCCTAGCCGGGTGAGTGGGTATAAACGGATAAACGGATATTGATACGAAGCCAGCAAGTCCTTTTTTTTCAAACATATGCAATGACATAAAAAATACACCACTAAAAAAAATATAATTCACCTGTTTAGCATGTTCACGAACACAGGTGCCACGTTAAAAAAAAAAGCCGGGGAGCTTTTGTATGAAATTCCTTTACAGTTCTCTCGAGTTGTTCCGCCCGAAACGTGATACTTCGAGGCCTGTCATTACGCACGTTATGACAACATTTCATTGCATGTTTGAGAAAAATAAATACCGAATGAAGTTCGTATTCTAGAAGCTTCTACTAAGTAGGTGTCTGTTTGCACAATGCAAGTTGCAAATCAGTCTAATAAACTGCACAATGGAGCTAAGAGGCGGCAATAAGGACACAATTCAATGGTAATTTAGTAAAAATGGCGGATGGATAGCCGCATTATCCGATCCAATTCAAAACCAGTTGAAGCCGAGTATTTTAAAGAACGTTGGGAGAATCGCCAAGGTCTTTCTTAGGTCAATGTTAGTAAAAATATTTTCAGGTGGTCAGAAGTATTTTATCACCATCTTTGAACGCCAAGCGAAGCGGTCGAGCAATTAAACTCGTTCATACCGTTTTGGCCTGAAGAAAATCGCAAAGAATTTTGATAAGAGATGGATTTAAGAGATCGCATTTCACAACCGATTCTTATGCAATTGAGTGATTCGTTAATTATGTAGATTTTAATTTTAAATTATAAAGTATTTCGATATTTTTCAAAATGGCTGAGATATGGCGGTTTAAACGTAAAAAGTTACAAATTTTAACCATTTCGATATAATATCGCGAGGTCTTCAGCTCCCAGATACAATAGTAGGTATAAAAAAAGTACACCAGTACATTTTCAAAGCCTTAATAAACTTCGAAACGACTCTAAATTGACTATAGAAAGTGCGTGTTCTAGGCCAACGAGAGCAGCTGCACATTTTAAATTCAGTCGCCACACAACTTTGAACTAGATCTAGTATCCTTGCCAAAATTACTGTATTTTCCACATACGCAACCAGAGAACCAATGGTTTTAATGGTTGTAACGAACAACTCAAGTTGACCCTTTTTTAAAGCTTCTTTACTATCAATTATTTTACACGTGCAACCTGTGAGTGAGATTTACTCAGGCCTATAATACCATGCGTGTTCAGGACAACAACATCATCAGGATGCTGTTAAAGCTGCCAAAACACTGTAGTGCATCAGGCATGTTTGCCGAGGCTCGGGAGAACGACTATTTTGCCATTCGGCGGTAAAGAATAGCCTCACTGCTAAAGCGGATGCGAAGCAGCACCAACAGTACGCTGAGGGTGTTGTCAGGCGCCTCGACTGCCCGCTCACTAAGTATTGGGTTGAAGTGGTCACTGGTCCCTACCAAGTCACGTAGTGAATAAAAAGTTCGCTACTTGCTCCTACCATTCGGCCATATTTTTCTTTTAAGCGGTTCTCTTTTAACATGTTTTGTTTCTTTTTTCTAACATAGTTTTGTAAGTCACAATTGTTACTAGTTAACACTATTATGGGTAATTATCACAACAGCATTTTTACGCGTCTAGGTTGAGAATCCCAGTGTAAAATGAATCTTTATTTTTAAGATTCTTATGGTTTATTATTTGAATAACAAAATAGTTGGCTACAAGTTTAGATTTGAATAAACATAACTATTTATTGAAAAATAAATAAAAAGTAAATTATTTAAGAACAAGGTGGCTTGTCCTCAACTTACTTTTTATGAAACAAGCGCTCGGCATGGCTATGTTTTAAGCATGTATATAAGTAAAGCAACAAATTAACGATTTATGCAGTCATAGCCTCTTAATGATAATAAATTTCATCATTTTACCTATTTAAATACACACGACAATGGATCAAAGTTTGTCCAGGCAAAATTTTAAGTCACGGTCGCGAAATTTCAGCATGTCGTAGCTGGTTATTAAATGTCGCAGGACTTGTCGCGTTGGTACACCCCGCTTAGGTCAGTCGTGCGCTAGCGCTTGCACGGAGTGGAGGTGTGACTGTGGTGGAGCATTTCCCGCCATAACGTACGTAACGTGTTTGGTGGCATTTTGTTCAACGATTTCTTCATTTTGGTGGCTCGAATGGTACGCTTGTTCTTTGTTCCTTGTGGCGGAAGTATACAGTGTTTTGGTATGTAGTTAAATCTATTCTATAATTACAATCTTAAAATAAATAATTAAATTGTAACATTTTTTTTTCATAAATTTTCAGTTTAGGTGGCTATATATCATCTTTCATACAAATAGTAAGGATTTTTCAGTTCTTGGTGGGCAAGATTAAGTTTTGGTGGCGTATATTTAATATTAGGTGGGCAAGGTCGTAAAATTGGCCTTATGCCACATAAAAGTATATGTAACAGAGTTACATATAAGTATCAGAAAAGTTATGAAAAGGCAAATCTACAATGAAACGAAATTGTTCATTTCGAAATTGTTTTTTTTTTTTATATTATTAAGTTTAACTCTTGTTGTTTAATGTCAATTTATAATACAATAGTAAACTGGCCTTTATACCACTTTTATGTAACGTTACATAGAAAATAAAGTTAAAAAAATAAATAAAGTTTAAATAAAGTTTTTATCTATCTATCTATCTATCTAAAACCGATTCATATCGTTACATACGTTACATAAAAGTCACCTAAAAGCGCTCTATTTCGACATTAAAATCCCAATTACATGACACTGCAATGAAGGAAAAACCACGCACACAGCCTCTTAGCACTAATCTAACATTAATATTACTATGTAATTTCACCTTTGAACAATATAATGCACAGTTACCTTTAAAATCACCAAACAATGTGTTTTTGAAAAGTCCGCAAACACGACCGTTCCCTTTGAATAGGCGGCACACGACTTAATATGGCCGGCAAAATAGCGGCGGTGCATAGACTAACTAAAAAATATTGTTGTAATTAAATAAATTTGGATTCTTCTATATAATTGCCAAGTTTCAATTATAATTATGGTTACATAAAAAGTGTTACATAATAGCGTGCAATACGATTACATTATGTTTTTTAATGAAATAAGCATTATTTTAACTTGCCATTTCGTTGCTAAGGTAGTCAAACTCTTCCATGATTAAGTAACATAAGGATAGCTTATTGAAATGCCCGAAGAATAATACAAAACACAAAAAAAAACATTGTAAATAGGCAGGAGATAATTTTGCACACTTTTTTTGTATTGGGGACGTTGTGATCACACATTATTAAAATACAAAAAAAAATATTGACAGGCGATTTAACGTATTCCTCTATATTGAAACAAATAAAACAGATGTTGCTTTTCCCAAAAGAAACATTGGAAATAAATAATTTGAAGTAGATTTTTTTAAAACTAACAGCACATTTTGATACTGGCGAAATATTCCTTTTTTGGCGGCCTTACCCAGGTGGGCAAATTTCAGTTTTGGTGGAAGCCCAAAAATTTGTGTGCTCATATTTCATTAATTATGGTTAAAATTCTTGGCGAAATATGAACATATGTAATATCGTGAACAGATATTTAGTATTATAACTTTATTTCTGCTTAAAATCTAAAGAAAAAAATTTGCCACCAAACCTTAAAAAATATTGCAATGTTGATATTCACCCTTGGATCTAATAAACAATTTTTATTTTATTTTTTTATTATTTAGATTTCGCTCAAAATGGCTTAACTTATTCCTTTATTTTACGCAAAACTTTTTCGATGTTTTTTCAAAATTATATCGGCATCCAAAAGGGCAGAAAATCGTGCAACCGAGCTGTGGGCGTTAACGATAGTACGGTACGATTTGTACGATTTAGCACTTCGATAACTTTGTGCTTGAATCAATTATTAAACAAATATTGACAAAAACTTACAACATCGTACGCTCAGAAGAAAAAGTCAAAATCCTCTTTTTAATTCTCCAAAGTCTAATAAAAAGGATCATAATAATAACCATCTGCGTACAATCAGTCTAAATTTTTTGAAAAAGCTGCAAGGAATTACTATATGCAGATTAATTTTTTCATTTTTATGTAGGGTTAATCCATTGTTTTATGAAAAACCATGTGTATTGTGTATAGCGATATAGTTTTTACAGTAATATGCACATACATTTTTTACGCTATACATTTGGTTTACGCTAACAGATGTTATTGCATTCATAAAAATGATTAGTATTATAAAACCATAATTAGTTATTAATTTATTGTAGTGTACATATGTCAGTTTATACTTTCCTTATCATTCTTATCATTCTTATTGCATCCAAAAGGGCAGAACAGCGTGCAACCGAGCGGTGGGCGTTGGCGATAGTACGGTACGATTTAGCGCTTCGATAACTTTGTGCTTGAATCAATTACCCGGGGTCAATGACCGCACTGCACCCAGGCCGGATTGCGAATCGCCTTTAATTGGTACACTTATTGCGCACTTTTGGTCTATTTACCGCGTGTAGGGTTCCGTGGCGCCTAGACCTTTTACGGTTTACCCTTGTTTTACAAACGTTTTATCGAATGTTCATTTCATAGAAATTTAATTTCATCGAATAAAGCATTTTTTTCTGATACCATAAAATATTTCAGAATGTTATACTTAGGTATAACATGAACCTAACCTAATACGTCTATACGTTGACATTTTCAAGATTTCCGAAAAATGTGTGACTCGAGGAAAACTTTGTCTATGAAATGAAAATTTAACCTCGCATCAAACAATATTTGCATAAGCGGGACAGCACGATAGTAAGTTCCAATTTCGAACATCGGTGTACCCTTGGCACTTAGAGAGACTCTTGTCGCGCGACATACTGTCATACGTCACTCTCTCACATTATTGCATAGAAAGAGACAGGTAATATTTCTCGCACGAGAAATATTCGCGTGTCACAGTTGTGCCACAAAATATGACAGATACGGAACTTACGCGAACCAATTATTATTTCTCTTTAGTGCGCAATATTTGCTCTGTTGGATACTAATAGGTATGTAAATATACTCAAAGGGCTTCCGAAGTGGGTCAGTCGTTGTTTGCACACGTGTGTTTGGTCATCAATTTGTACATGTGTTTTACTAGAGAGCGAAATTGTAAACATTGTGGCGCTGAATATCAAATTACTGTAGAAATCGGAGTTTTCTCGTGAGGAAAATTCATCATACCTGATGAGTTGAAATAAAAGTGACATTGTCACTCAAGTGGAGAAATGTTGCTAAAGTGTGAAATCATGAAGACAACTAAAATGAAATCACTATTGTATGACTAGAATTTGTTATGACGCAGTTATTTGTTTTACATATACCTAATTTAATTTACAATGTCATTTGACAGATTCCAAATATAGAACCGAGCGACATAGGTATAGGTTACTAGACGTACAGTACAGACAGAGAGTTCGGTGGGGATTTAATTATTTGCGATCGCATTTACTCGGAAAAGTTCGGTTTAGCATGCTTTCTCTATTAACTCTCGGGAAAAAAAATCAAACGACATATCGCGACAAAATACGATGGCCAAACTTTATTCACTACATCAGGCGGCCTGTAATAGTTGCGTTTATCACGTGATAAATAAGTGACAAAGCATCAGTCCCACTCGCATACTGTCAAAACGTAACGGATGCTTAGTCACTTATTTATCGCGTGATAAAGGCAACCATCACAGGCCCTCTGTTCATAATTTCATACAAATAATTCTTATCCATTTTACCGCAAAAATAAATCTGTGGTCCTCTACTGAAATGGCGTAGGTATAAGTCACATATTAACCAGATACAAAAGGTCTATACTTTATTGCGAGGCTTAAGCTTCTTTGCTCGTAAGTTAAATCTGACTTATACGATTAACAAGTGATAAGTTTCTGTTAAAAAAATCATTTTCGTGACAAGCTTTTATAGCCGACTGTACTTTTCCTTAGATATCCATCAAATGCTCACTGAGACGATTCAAAAAGACCCCAAACTCGGTAGGATTGCTTTTTTCTATTATAGAGTTCCTATGGCCAGCTTCCGGCTCCATCATCAGATCAGCCCCATGGTACCATATTATTGTATTGTCATGAAAGTTAAGAAAGTATGCAAAATTTCAGCTCAATCGGTTGACGATATCTGCTTCAAAATTGAGTTGCAAAATTCTACCCGAACAAACATAGGTACATACATTGCAAGTTAAATTACTTATGTTTATGTACCTACCTTTTAAATCACGTATTTAGCGTCAATGTGAGATTTGGCACAGGTAAATCAATAAAAACGTATGCCTGCTCAAAGTAAATACTTCCAGCGGTTCGCGAGCTACAACGGCACTTGGGACGTGCACGCAATGATGATGCGATAATCTCTGCCCAATTTGCTTATGGCACTTACTCGTATCATAATTTGACTCAGACTGCAGTTTTTAAATAAATGTAACATACATTGTAAAGCTATAAATAGGAAATATCTATTGAAACTTCGATCCGAATTAAGAATATCTTCCTTTTTTGAAATCGATAAAAAAAATACCTAAATAATGTAGGTAATAGGTTATTTGGAGGTCTCTAAATCGAAAAATTATTGCAGTTTTGGATTTTTACATGTGTCTTTAAATAAATAAATAAATAAATAAATAATAAGGGACAATCATACACAAATCGACCTAGTCCCAAACTAAGCAAAGCTTGTACTATGGGTACTAGACGACGATATACATAATATATAAATACTTATATAGATAACATCCATGACCCAAGAACAAATATTTTGCACAAATATTTGCCCCGGCCGGGATTCGAACCCGGGACCGCCGACTCAGTAGGCAGGTGTCTACCAACCGAGCCATTACGCCAAAAGCGGCTAGGTGGGCTTCAACCTTCAACTTTTCTTGGCAGCTACGGTCCCGACTAAACCAAAGAATCTTAATGTAGCTATCATGTCAAATACTAATGATAATGGGTTCGAATCCCGGCCAGGGAAAATATTTGTGTGATGAACTCAAATATTTGTGCTTGGGTCATAGTTGTTCTATGTACTTAAGTATATATTTATAAATATAAGTATGTATATCGTCGTCTAGTACCCATAACACAAGCCTTCTTGAGCTTAATTTGTGACCAAATCGATTCGTGTGAGGTTGTCCGATATTTATTTATTTATTTAAATACAGCTTGCCATAGTCAGCTATGGGGCTTCAAAAGTAAAACTCTATTCTACTTACTTAACCGATCTAAATTTGCTTTGTGACATTGAAAAAAATACAATTTACATAATGTATTAGACCTAAATGGCTAAATCGTAAATGGCTATTGTTCATTTCACATTTGACATCTCTTAAAGAGAACGTTTAATATCAGTATGCTGTCAATTTAACGTATTGCGTACAATGAAAATAATATTTAACTTGTGTGAAAAAAAAATACAGCAGATATTTTTAAAAACTTGCAGAACAAAAAGTACTCAGTTTTGAGAGCATAATTAAACATTTCCTTTAATCCTCATGGTCAGACACACCCTGTATACAGTAAGCCAAAAAAAATCTACCAGTTTTGAACAGTTCCAAAACTGGTAGACCGTTTTCTTAACTGACTGTATGTACTTAATTGTACTTGTTTTGGCTTTTGTCCCTATATGTACTACCTGATGGTAACAGAACGATTAATATCTCGTAGTTACCTTCGCCCACATTGCTCTTAAATGACCACTAAATGACTGCAGACACTACCTGTTTCTTGTACCTTTGTTTCACAGGTCAACGACCCCGTGCAAAAACCGCCAGCGGCTTTTTTACTGTCATTGGCCCTGATCGGAGAAAAACCTGAAGATGCAACTGTCACGTAAGGTTGAACTGTGAAATGATTATTTATTTACGGAATATGGGTTACATAAGCTGGTATAATTTACAAATTATAAGAACCACCATACTCTACTTAAAAAAGCATGCAAATATTAAATCTAAATTTTGTCACCGTTACAGATAAACAAAATAGAGATACTTAAAGCTAGATGTACTTAAATAGAAATTAATTACCTATCACTAGATTTAAATTTTAAACTAAGAAATTCGTTAACGGAGTACACGCATAATTCACACAGCCATAAGTGCAGTTTCTTTTTAAGGGGAAACATTTTATTCCATTTGGAATTTTATTAAATATCTTAACACACATAAACTAAGGACTTCGAGTGGTTTGTCTTAGGCGTGCTCGAGGTAGACACAAAAGGTCTTTTTGGTTTGTAAGGAAAACATATTTAAAGACATAACATTGCCGTGAGATTTTGACGTCATAATGAGAGAGGTGCGTGTCATGTCAATAATGTTATTGGACATTATTATTTCATTCAACCTGTACTTACGTGGGCGTCGCCAAGGGCAACGCCCAAAATTTCATAAAAATCGGTTGAGAAATGCGACCGGTAGGCGAGGACAGCCGGGCTCGTGGCATGATCTCTCAGTCCCTGTGACTAGTGTTTTTTCGCACTTGCATCGAAATTCAATATTTTGATGCAAGTGCGGTAAATCAATTTACATTATTGCTAAAGAAAAAGTTCGCGCTCGCTTCGCTCGTGATTTCATCTGGGTTTATTTTAGCCCTTCCTTTCGATATAATTCGAAACACATTTCACACATTTGTATTTTGATATATGCATATACGTATGCAATTTGTGGTGCACTGGTAACAAAATATCCATAGATGCTTATAGAATACTTTTTGCTCGACTATTTTAAACAAAGAAGTTTTTCTACTTCTTTGGTCCCCGCGCGAACTTACTTCGGGGAGTTCGGGGTGCCTTTTAGTGTATTAATACACCTCGAAATATTTATCACTATACATTTCAGGGACATAGACGCCACACAAAGACTAACAAACACATCAGGAACCGGTAGTTGTAAATAGTTATAGGTATTAGTCATGTGGGCTTGATTGAGTCTGGATGAAACTGACTATTGATAACCCTTACCAGTGACTGTACTCGCTAGCGACGGCGCAAACGATTTGTATGGAGAATCGTAGTTCTATAAAGTAACCGCTAGGCGCTGTACTATTCTCTGTATAAATCAAATGACTCCTGTGGCGCGGAGATATCACACAAAGTCAGACTTACTAGAAATGAGGCCTAAACAGCCCTGATATACTTAGTTCAAGTCATGTTTAAAATTATAGCTGCAATAGAAATACATCATCTGTGAAAATTTCAACTGTCTAGCTATCACCGTTCTTGAGATACAGCCTGGTGACAGACGGACGGACGGACGGACAGCGAAGTCTCAGTAATAGGGTCCCGTTTTTACCCTTTGGGTGCGGAACCCCAAAAAATAACTATACAAATTGTTTACGCTGTCGCTAGTAAGTACGGTCACGATAACTCATAAGCAGAAGCAGACAGTACCTTTACCATGAGTTAACGTGCCTTTACTCGCTAGCCACAGAGTAAAAGTTTTGTATGTAGCTACAACTCTCCATAGAATTCGATCACGCTGTCGCTAGCGAGTACTATCACTGTATACTCATGGTAAGGATCAGAACTGCCAATGCAGCGTATCGTCGTTGGAATGCATTAGAGCGAATCAAAGTAATTTTATTGTTATAAATAATAAGTTATTTGATTTCCTCGCTCTACATGTATATTTAAATGGCTTTTTTCCGCTAATGTGGTTTACAAGCAATAGAAAAATTGAAAAAAAAAGTATTTGCCTTGCTGGATTAGACCCATTTACCTACCTTTTGCTAGTCTGCAAGTCTACTACCGTTTCTAATGGTGAGAGAGAGATAGATAAATTTAATGCTATTTGCATGCTAAGATTTTAAATGGTGAAGATTATTACCTTGGATTCATTGAGCCGTTTAACAATAAATTAATAAACTTATTTTTTTTAACATGCTTTTATTTCTGACTGTACTTCCTCACATAAACAGTAATTGCTCATCAAGACTTATCAAATGAGCTAATACACGATGGGCTTTATCTTGGGCTGTTAAGGAGTTCGTATGGCTTTGCGTCTCCATCATCAGATCAGCTCCAAGATACGAAATTATTGTATTGTCGCGTGAACTTCATATACAATGTAAAGTTTAATTTCGATGGACAATTAGGTTAAAATTGGCTTCTAATATTTGATTATGATTGCATTGTGAGTTAAAAACTAAGTTACAAGTGGAGATAATAAAAGCGAGTTATACCTAATAGTAATTTTCTAGGATATCGAAGACATATATTATGTATATAAACACATATAATATACTTTATCTATCCAAATATCATAAACCCTCCATGATGCGTTCAAGAACCACACATTGACCACCATAAAAATGGACTGTTTTGTTAGAACAAATTTCTTATCTGTAGAAATGTTATTATTGCTCTATAATAACATCGATTTCGATAATATTATTCATTCAAATTTCGAACATCTGAAAAATAAAGAAATTTGATTTGACCTCTATTCTAATATCAGTCGAGATGACGTATAGTTCGAAATGAATTGTCAATTTGCAATCAAATTTGACAAATGTCGCACGTAAGTAAGATATCGAACGATATGATAGTTGGGGCCGACTCTAGTTTGTCTCTGAATTGAAAAAAAACTATGACAGAAAACTTCATTACCGCCATTACCGGGTGAAATATGTCATAATGTGCTGCTCCTGAATGTATCATAGACGCTTATGATATGTGGCTAGATAAAGTAGTGTACCTATGTAACTGTACATAATTAGGCATTAAAACATTCGTGTGATGTTATTATGAAACTTGCCTTCGGCTCGTTTCATAAATCCACACTCGTGTTTAATACCCTTCATTATGTACAGTCACATAAACTACTATTTTATAAAAGATTAAAAATAATTATTATCGTATGAAGCGGTTAAACTCACGTTAAATTGTCAAGACGAGACGGCACGACATATTTCGATGATGATGATGATGATTCGACTCGTATGGAGCGTACAGCGGCGCGGAAACTTCGTAAAAAAAAAAAAAGAGTAAATGGGCCAATGAATGTTTCTCTGTTGCTCGTTGCCACGGTGATATCCCCTGGGTCACTGTTTAAAACTAAGATTTTCGGCGGCTATATTGAACAAAAACGTTGTAATTGCAGCAGTTATAGATCCATTCTTATTTAGACTATCTCTTGAAAATACCTATATTATGTACTCGTATAAATTATCAACACCTTTCTAAGTTTAATCACCATTGTCCCCTGGGTGACGGGACAGAATAACGACAACAAAAAGTTGATCCACCCAAATATACTCTCCCCGTTTTTGATATAAAAAACCGGTCAAGTGCGAGTCGGACTTGCGCACCGAGGGTTCCGTACAAACACTTTCCATCCTTAAGTGGTTAAGTTAAGTTTGCACCTGGTATGTATAGCGCCCCATACAAATGAGGTGCAAAGTTAACGCAACCAATCCCCTTAAATATTCATTTTATTTTATTTTTAGTATTTGTTGTTATAGCGGCAATAGAAATACATCATCTGTGTAAATTTCAACTGTCTAGCTATCACCGTTCTTGAGATACAGCCTGGTGACAGACGGACGGACGGTCGGACGGACCGCGAAGTCTCAGTAATAGGGTCCCGTTTTTACCCTTTGGGTACGGAGCCCTAAATAAACCGAATCAATTACAGAAGATATCACACAACGTATAAAAAATCTCACCTACAATTTCATTGGATTCAATTAAAAACACGATCATCTCAATCAACCCAAAAAACTAGCAGTCATGCCACAAAAAACCGTGAAAGTGTCAACACTTGCGCCGAACTCACTAATGACTGTCACTTTCGTCCGATTGGTACCAATAACCATTTAAATTAATTCCTAACGAGTCAATGTAACCAATTACCTTAGTTGACCCCGATACTGGGATTAAGGTCACGACTACTTGCACCCAGTTTCTGTTGGTGTTACTAAAAGATATACTATATGTATGAGACGGCATAAGTTGCAATTTGGATTGATAACGCTATTGGTGTCTGTCAATTTATTAGTTCCTCTTCCCAGATTGTCAGTTTACGTTAAGTTGGCACCTGGTAACTATGGCCTCGGATACAAATGAAGACCAAACTTAACGTAACCGGCTTATACAAGTCGAGGTTTCATTTAACTTAACTAATCTTTTAGGTACTGAATAAATAAATAAATATCAGACAACCTCACACAAATCGATCTAGTCCCAAATTCAGCTCAAGAAGGCTTGTGTTATGGGTACTAGACGACGATATACATACTTATATAGATACATATATACTTAAATATATAAAACAACCATCAGCACAAATATTCGAGTTCATCACACAAATACTTGCCTTGGCTGGGATTCGAACCCGAAACCGCCGGCTCAGTAGGCAGCTGAATAGGAAGGAAATGCTCTGTGTTGGACCGTTTCGATTTCTGCGCAAATTATTATAGAATTTGTGAACTAGGTGGCCGTTTGTGGCGGAATTTTGGCCAAAAAAAGACACCAAGTACACAAAGTTCATAAGAAGCGGAAAAAATGTCCATTGCACTGATGCTCGCTCTAAATATTTTTGTATATTCATCTGAGTGAGAAAGAAAATGTCATTACTCATTACGGCAGAGGCCAGATTTCAAATGCAGAAATGGAACCCAAACGAACCTTTTCACGCGACTTGTCTTCCACAAAGTGGAAAAATAACAGAACCGTATTTTCTATGTACTACATGACAACCGCACGGCGACATAAATAACTCCACTGAATTGCTAAATATCGCTCTTAAGCAGCTATCATTCGAATCAGGCCTAATATTGGCCTGAAGTAACTTGTATTACTAATAGATTCAATCAATTGATAATTATTTTCTAGGTTCTCAACGCTCAGACACAAAACAAACTCTATTAAACGACATTTATCAAATGTCACCGCAAAACATTTAACAGGAAACCCAAAATAAATACATAACAATATTAATATCGCAGCTTATAAATCCTATCGAGATCCCATTAAGATGAAAATGACAATGGAGTCCAACGCCAACAACAGTTTTGATTGTGTTGCTATCTGCTATCGGCCATGGACCGTTACAATGGTACTTAGCAACCTATGTGGTCCTGGTATTTTCAGGGCATCCCGAGATACTTTAGCCGACTTCAGCAATAGGAATAGTTATGGTTTAACAGTCTTAATGACTGCTATGTATGGTCCTACCACGTCAACCTTTATCCGACTGCGGTTAATGGAAATAAGTGTTATGATTTGGCAGTCTACTTTCAGAATACTGTGGGTGTTTTAAAAGTGTTAATCTATAACCGAATAATGCAAAAAGATTAGACAGAGTATCCTGATCCCGATGGATTTCCAGAAATCCAATCTTCAGCCGACTGTCTCAAAAGGATGGGTTATGTTATGATTTAGTCCAACAGTTGTGATTGCATTGCTATCCGCTATCGGCCACGGGCCTTTAAGTTGGCCTTAAGCTACTTATGCGGTCCTGGTATTTCCATAGCATCCCGAATGTCTTTAATCCGCATTATCTTTTAACCGATCAATAAATTGCTCCTGCTTTAGTCTTATTTAGAAAATAGACCCGATTCCGCTATTAAGAACAGTCAATAATAAAGGTTGTTAAAAAATTGAAATTATATTTCTACTCTCGTGTGTCGATTTACTTTTCAAACAGGAATCAAAATGGGATCACCCCTAAGCTACAAAGCCGCACGTTAAACTAATAACATTCTTCTTATTTTGTCGGAATTCAAACAATTTTAGAAAAACCACCTCAAAAAGAAAAAAAATAAATTGTATCTATCATTCAATTAAACAAGTTTATCAATAACTAATGCCAGTCATCCTCTGAGTCTGACACCGTTTGTATTGAATGCCCTCCTGCCACGGTGCTATTGTGAGATGTAACCTTATTCCGGCGAAAGGTAATCTAATCACATTAAAACGACATGTCTGATCGGAGACTGACGTTAACCGACATCGATAACTAGGGAGGAGTGTTCAACCCGATCATTCTTTTATGGACAATGGCAGTTTGACCTTTGTCTCACCTGATGAAATCTGAAGGCAGCCTATGAGACACACTACTTAGTGAGGAGATTATTCACTCTTGCCTAAAAAATATTAAAGTTGCGTAGGTCAACAGAGGTACAAATGTCCGGAGTAGTGCGATCCAAGAAAATATAGTTTAAAATGGAGTGAGAGGCATATCATTCTTCTTGAGATAGAAACCCTCGTGGTCTAGAAGTACGAAAACGTTCTATTCAACGTACTTTATACCAGACATTCTGATGCTCTTAACTGACTGGCTGATCCATTTTAAAGCACACGGCTCATGTCAGATCGTGTCATGGACTCTAAGAACAGTGCTAAGCCGTGAAAAGATTCACTCAGATCACATCACGCTTCATTGTATCTGACCCCTTGGCGGGATTCGTCCTCTGGTGCATTAACTTGATCCAGCATGATGTTTCTTAGTCAGATCGCAATGCATGCTCAAGGAATTAGAAAATCTTCTTTTGGCATATAAATTATAAAAGAGCAGCTTGGTGGTGCTCATGAAATCTGAAAGACTAGTTCTAGTTAGCGAAAATATTGTATATAAACTAAGACATGTGCATTGAAAAAAGTATAACAGCCATATTAATATTAGTAACCAATGTAAGAAATTTAAAGTTGATTGAGAAAACACACAAGAATTTATAATATTACACGCAGCTCGCATAATGTATTCCGCTGCTCCCGAATACAGACCAATTACCATTAAAATTTAAATATCATTATCAAAATTAGCATTGATCACATATTTATTAATTTTCTTCGCAGTATCTTGCGATTTGTCTAGTTCAGTCAGCATTTAATACAGGCGACTAATGAAGACAAATGTATGGGAACAGATCTTTATAATAGGCATGTATTTAAATCGATATCTGTATATTCCCTTTTTTCGATCAAAATATATGAAAGTTTCACCAAAAATACTGACTTGCACACTCATTATGCACACTAAATAATGCGAATTAAAAACTAACCTAACCTAACCCGGCCGAGTCGGATCTTAGTGTGCAGTGCGAGGATAATTAGTGTGCAAGTCAGTATTTTTGGTGAAACTTTCAAATATATCCGATGTACGAACCATATTTTTGGTGTGAATTCGGTTAAAAAGGTCATCTCGTTTTGTATCATGTTTAAGTTTTTTTTGTAGGGCATGTTCAGTTAATCAATTGTTTTTTTTTGCACAGCATTAGTTTTTCTGGTATACATTCAGTTAATTAGTGGAGTTACCTAGTGTGCTGAAAAATTATACAGATGTGCATTTAATAATATCCCTTTAATTTTTTAAGACCGAATGCTCGTAGATCATAGTGTTAATGTTCTACATGAGTAAGACAAAGGTATTGTGAAGCTATGTTTACAAGAGAAGCTCTTTCTGACCATTCGGACAGTTTAGAATTTTTTACTAATTTCATGGTAAAGTATATAAACGATGTGTTACGATATATTTGTCAAGTTCGACTACTACTCAAGCTACATGATGCTAACTTAATCGATTTAAGTGATCAGAAACATCAGTAGTTAGACAAGCATTTTCAGTTTATTGGAATGTTGAAGCTATCAATTAAGAACTAGGTATGAATGGATATGAATGAAACAACAGAAAAAAAAACGAAATATTGTAAAAAAAAAATTAGAAAAAAACTCTCTTGTGCTGTCGTTTAAAACACCTAACCTATTAAGTTTCGTTTTTTTTTTCAAAACTGCTCGTAGATTTTGCTCCCAGAATGCACTAATATTGTTTGTTTGTTTTGTAAAATCATACAGATCTCACACGGTCAGAGCAATCTCTCAATCAACGTAATTAGATATAACATAAATGTAATTAGTTGTAACTGTAATTGATTTACGAAAAAATACTTACTGTTGAGTTTTATTTCGGCTGTCTTCTCAACAGCGGTCTCCTCTTGGGAAATGCCGGTAGAATCACAATCTGACTTGTAAAAGTGCCCTTGTGAAATTTATTCTTATCGTTCTTCTTAAAATAAGTTTTCTATTAGTATTAAAAGCATCCATGAGGAATCAACAGAACTCCTTTTTCTCAGGATGTACCATTTTGAGTGTTTTTCATTTAACCTCTTGCATACACTCCAAGAATGTATTGTGATAGGCATCAACTTTTTTTTTGTATTAAACTTTTGTTCTTGGTCTACATTTTTAGTAACCAAATATGTTGACTATTAGTTGTCTAAATGTTTTGACTGTTGCCATAAAGTTAATGAGGATTTTTTTATCGGCTGCATCTATTTGCTGCTGCAGTTGTGTGTTTTTGTTGAAGATTGAAGGATGAGAGCATAGATAATGAAAACATGTCGGGTTACTTTTTGTCCAAGTTACTTGATTTAGTCGTTAATTTGATTATATTTAGAATTTCTTAGATTGGACTGGTTATTTTATACTGATAATACAATTAGGAAATAAAATGTCTTCCAAATGATTATATGAACTAATTTTTTATTCTGGTTTCATTTATTTTATTATTAACCTTGCTTATAATTATGTAAACACATTGGAGGCATGTTTTTTTTTTTTTATTGGTTCATTTGAATTTTTGTTCCTATCAATAAGTTCCTGCCGGTCATTAAACTCAAACAATCAGGAACTTCATTATTATAGGCTTGTTTACAAAGCCGCTGTAATTAAAAAGCTTTCATTATGTAAATAGCCGGATGTTTAAAATGGGATTTGATTTTATAGTTAACTGTAACTTTAATAAGCTCAGTAACTGCGACAGTACTGATATATGTATTGAGGCCGGTTTGGCATTAAGTTAACTAGTTTTATCTTAATCCAGAACAAATATAAACTTGAACTACAAAGAAAATCTCTTCAGTCTAGACATCAATTTAAATAAATAATATCGTGAAAAAGTGTTCAAATGTAGTTCAACCTAGATAACTAGAAAACCTAGGTTTATCCCGATATCTGAAATAAAAACTTTTTACAAAAAAAAAAGAAAAACTTACTCGAAACAGTTCCAAAATCACTGGCCTCCAAAAAACCACAGCACTCGAATTTTTTTCGAAAATCGAACGCAAGTTTCACGCGCGAACGTACGTGCGGCGCCGACGGCGGATTTAAAGCCACTGGCCGCGCACCCAACGGCCCGACTAATATATCTCGCATACTAGTTTCTTTCGTCTTTCACTGGTGCAACGACAGTACCAGCGTCTCCCCAACGAGCCATTTCACCATACATTTCACCGATGCGGGCAGCCCGTTACCTGTTGGTTACCATTTTCTGGGTTAATGAGGACTCAGCGTTCGCTGTTTTCTAAGCGTTTTCGAATTGACGCGCTGTGGGTGCCGAGTGCTGTGGTCCGACCAAAATGTTTGACACCTGTGGTAGAAGTGCTCGTATGTGGTAACGGTTGCCACTATTTTGTCGTTGATTTGGAGAGTTTCTGTGTTGTTATGCGCTCCTGGTATGAGTATGTGCTTGGCGAGTTTTTTTATATGTTCCTCGTTCGAACTTCTGACGTAAAAACTTATACATGTACGGGAAAGTAATTCGATGCATCTATCTATATTATCTATGTATGTATTTAGACTCGAAAAAATCTGGGCCCATATGCAGTTTTTAAAGATTGATTGCTACGGTAGTTTATGTTTATAATCGCTCCGTGCGATTATACTTAATATCCTTATTATAAAAACAAGTTTAATTACTTAATAAGAACATTATTCAAACATACATGAGAAGCTGTACTGTCCATTTTGCATTTCTGTTCTGTATAGTGCTAGATTGCTTTCCAGGACTATAATTGCATTTAACTGTTTCAAAAATGTTTAAATTATTTTTTCTTTTATATGAGATAGCCAAGCATTTGGCCTCTTTTGCGAAGATGGAGCATGCTTGCATAGAAAATTTCTATTCACTCTCGACTTGATGAGATTCAAGTAATATATTTCAGGGAAAATATGCGCAGGAAGAGAGTTCTACTCTTTGGTTGCTCTGATAATAAAAGAAGACGCAAAGCGTGCGCACGAATTAGTGGTACACAGACAACATAATGGAACCCAAGTCCGCGTTGAGTATTGTGATGTCAGAATGGAGAAGGTGGAATCAGTTCATGAATTCCTAGTGCACACTCACCGAAGTACTACTATAAAACACCGAACCAGCGCCTCTGCTGCAGTGCTCGAGGTTCTGCAGCTTTTTCTGAACCCAAGCAGGGTAGCAAAGAAGCTTCTTCGCACGTTTATCTATTGAATCCATGGCGGCCAGTAGGTATTCGGTAGAGTCATCCCAAGGATGGCAACAGTACTCCATGCATGATTGGACACGCTTGCTATAAATGAAGCAATAAAACAATTAAAACGGATTATATAGCGTATATTCATTATTTAAGCTTTCCGGACGTTTCTGTAGTTATAACAGTAACTGTTATAAGTGTAATATTAATATTCTCGTATATTACAATGTATGTTATAGACAAAGTGAAAAATGAACGCATTTTTCCAATGCTTCCGGGCGTTATAATTATACGTTAAGGTCTAAGCGATATATTGGAGCATTTTTCACAATTTCGTTCGATTACATTTTTTCCAAAAAAAACCTAACAAATTAAATTGAAGCACATGTTGTTACTTGTTACGAACGATTTCAATGAGAAATGTGCACTTGAAGTATCCTTGATAGCCAGAATCAAAACAAAGTAAATAACCGACAACCTCGGCACCAGGGCACCAGAAACTAATCGAGCTTTGCGAACTATTCAGTTGAAACTTAATCCAATTTCGCAGCGGCCGCGGGCGGTTGAACTCAACGTAATTCAATTAAAGTTAACCAAACAACGATACATGCTACGGAGTTGTATGCCGGTGAATTATATTAGTTAAGCGCGCTAGAACGGACTCCAGTTAGGGCTGCCATCCGTCCGGGTGTCTCCGGATTTGTCCTAGTTTCGAGGCCGTCCGGGGGGGTTTTCAAGAAGTGTCCGGGGAAAATGGACTCATTTTATGTGAATGAAAAATAAAGCGATTGTTTTTTTTATAATGTTTTTTTCGGACACGTCCGGGGAAAAAATGCGGTTTACGCCTAATGTCCGGGTTTTTTTAGGTCTTTGTCGAGTTCGGCGAATTTGAGGCAGCCCTAACTCCAGTTAACGAGCGATAGCGCCGATGAACAATTGAACATGGGTGTATAGCCTAACTGCCCGGCCACGAGTCGGGTCTTTGCGGCGAGCGGCAGCGGTGCGCGGTACGTGTATCTCGCTCACTCGTATGGCGTCGCGTTCGGATCTCTCGCCCGTTCGCGCTTTTTGCCGCCGAATGTCGTGACATATCCGTAAGAGCCAGTGGCTGCCAGATTTTGGTTAAAGTACCAATAAAGTTTGGTTATCCGCAAATAAGTATAGAATTTGGTTCATGGTGGGAAGGACCGGTAAACATGGGCAAATTGGACCTTAAATGCGGTATACCTATTATATGTGATATAAAAGCTTGTTTTTATGAATTTCGTTCGTGACAAAATTAAAAATCACGGACGGATATTGACGAATACAGTGCGGTTGCCAAGTGTTGCAACCCTATAACAGACACCCTTAAATCGCCATTTTTAGGGTTCCGTAGTCAACTAGGAACCCTTATAGTTTCGCCATGTCCGTCTGTCCGTCTGTCCGTCTGTCCGTCTGTCCGTCCGTCTGCGGCTTAGCTCCGTGATCATTAGTACTAGAAAGCTGAAATTTGGTATGAGTATGTGTATGTATCACGCCGACAAAACGGTAAAATAAAAACTAAAAAAAAAATTTTTTTTCGGGTACCTCTCGAACACCTAAAGTGGGGGTGATTTTTTTTTTTCGTTTCAACCCTAGTGTGTGGGGTGTCGTTGAATAGGTCTCTTGAAAATAATAGGGGTTTTCAAACATTACTTTTTGATAAAGTCAGTAGTTTTGTAAATATTCGCTCCGAAAATAAAAAAAATTGTGTCCCCCCCCCTCTAACTTTTGAACCACAAGTCAAAAAAATATGGAAAAATTCATGTTAATGCGGCCTTATAAGTACTTTCAATGAAAACTATATTGAACAAAATCGGTCAAGCCGTTTTTGAGTTATCGCCAAATTTCATATTTTTTCTTTAAAAGGTCGTAAGTTGACTTCCAGAAGGTAATAAGTGATTACAGTTTCTAGGGCGTTTACGACCTTTTTATAGAGCTTAAAATCTGTCTTAACTTAAACCTCGGGCTTAAAACAGCAGTTTATTGTGAAGGATGAGCAACTACGGAACCCTACACTGAGCGTGGCCCGACATGCTCTTGGCCGGTTTTTTTATAAAGGCTGAAGTTTATATAATGTTACTTGGGGAACTATCAAAAAAAAAATGGTTGCCTGTAAAGTCGGTTTTACGGGCGAAGGAAGATTTTACGTGACAACGTCTTTTTCTCGGTAGAATATTTATTTGTATCATATCCATTCACAATTTCCCTAACAACATTTTAAGTGTTACTTTCTGAACGCACCCATCACATGTGTCATTAATGTCATTATAGTGTCTTTTTTTTACATGTTTTAAATCTAAATATGCGATAATCAGACTATTATGCATGTATGTTGTCGATTCCAAACCCTTATTTAGTCTAGATCTACATGTAATTATTATAAAAATACCGAACCGACGGAACAAACATCATATGTTTGACAGGTAAGTACGAACAGTTTGTATTTGTATGGGAATATAAAATTATCGTTTTTATTATTTTCCACTCATTTATTCTATATTTTCTCACCGTTTACCTTCCCTTGACTTCCACGAATATTTCAATACTAAAATTAGCCAAATCGGTTCAGCCGCGAGCGGGCGTTACACTTTTTCATGAGTGACTCCCAGCGCAACCTAATTTAAGACGTTGTCACGTCAAAAAAATCTTGAGAAGAGATTTTTTTTTGCCCAAAGGTTCCTTCATCTCACCAGACACGTCTAAAATCTGCCGCAGTTCTGTTGATTCGTCGTGTCATCACATCTCGATTCTGACAAGGACCATTAGTTGATCAAAAATAAAGATAACAAATAAATAAAGAATTTTCAAAACTGATTCATAAATTAAGAAGTTCTGGGAGGAAGGTATAGTTTGTCCGGCGGCGTTGGAGTAAAAAGTCATAAAAATAAATATTATGCACAGTAAAAAGAGACCCCTTGAGGAGTCAAAGTTGCCACTTTGCCACACGCAACATCGCATCGGCAAAATAAAGCTTAGGCTAAGGAAATATGTAACCCCTTTACATGAAGAAGAAGAATTAGATACGTTATAACTAATAATGATTAATAGTAACTCGTATAATTCTGTATGAGGACTGTCAAGTGTTAAAGTACAACAATTTTCGATTTGACAGAAAGCGAAAAGGACTTTAACAGTTCCACTTTCGCTCTTCAAATGTTTCCATTAATTTATACGGATTCGTAAATATAAAAGTGGTTGAACCACCAAAAAAGCTGTTTTGCTTCCTTTTTATGTACTTACCTACGTAGACGCACTAAATGTAACCGGGTCTTAGACAAAAGCAAGCAGGGAAAGTCCTCCATAAGCGAAAAGAGTGAAACCCCACTTTTCTTTATCCGATAAGTCACACACTGCTTGGCTTTTGACAGATCCACATCTGTCAGGTCAGTTAGATTTACTAAAATATAACCAAAGTAGGTAGGTGCAGACTTTTTAATTTTTGTGTTTTGTATTTACTATACTATTATCAGGGGTCGGACTTTGGTTCGCACGGTAGGACTAATGGAGAGCTATGGAGCCGATATTCACATTAAAATACTATTCATACTCATACTCATACTCATAAGTGTATTTCATTCGCAATTTTAATTTTATAGTCAAGGACAAAGTCAGAAGAATATACTGCCGTCCTCTAACTAAAAGGCCGTTAAAGGCTCTTACGACGTTTTGAGTTAATAGTACAGTGCGACACAGCGAAAAATTCTCTACAAACCTGTCTAGGTTTCATAGCTATATCTCTAAAAACAACTGAGATACAGCCATCCAACTAGCGGCTAACTACACAATTTTGGGACAATTACTAGCAAAAAGGCCGCTATTAGATTGATAAGTAATTAAAATGCTGTTAAAGTCGTATAGCTGCTTTATTGTAGTTGATAGGTGATATACTGTACTAGTCATAAAAGCAGTTATTTTGATTTCCAGAACTAAAAAGGTGCTACTGTAGTTTAACTGCCTTCTAGTTTACGAACATCATATTATTCATTAACGTAGTATAATCATAGACTATAAGGCAGTTAGTCTTAATATACTGAATTAAAAAGCCGTTAACGACCATAAGCCGCCTTTTATGTTGTACTTATGGTGATAATTGATTAAAAAAACATACTTTAAAGGCAGTCACGTCCTTATAGTTCGGCAACGATGGTACCGAAAATAAATAGATCCATAAGTAAATCGTCGCAACTTGACATTACATGCCAATAAGGCGGTTTACTTGATTCCCGCCCGGACGACTCGTCCGAGCCGTCATAGGTAGGTAACACACCCTTCGAAACATGTGGGGCCGTTCCTGACAATTTTACGTGAGTCTAAACCGTTTTTATAATTATTAAAGTTACAATCATTCTTAAAACTAGGAATCATTCATACTTAAGTATACAAGTAAAGATTATTACAATTATTTCAAATGGTAGATAAACTTGAAGAGTGTGTAATAATTCATAGAACAACAAATGTATTTAACGTTTATCATATCGAACAACATATAATATAGGTAATTTCAACACATAGAATCCATCAATTGTTAGAATTATCATTTCGAAGAAAATCAGTTCATATATTTTGATTTCTTGTCACTTGATATATTGCTTGTGTCGTATATCGTACATTTAATATAATGAACATTTAATACAATAAACATTTGATAGAATAAACAAATAACACAAATGCGCATAACACACGCTTAATAGAATGTTACGTAAATAATATTAACAATCGCAACTACGGTACGCTTGCTCCGCCGACTCCGCCTTAGCTTCAACCTTAGATTCAACATACATTGTCGAATGATTCATGTGCATTATTGTGATGTTCCTAGTATAAAATTTGCTAAAGCGAGGGGGATAGAGAGTCAGTTCTGGCGTTTCGCGCGCTCCTTGGGTTCGCAGTTCAATCTAACACTCCTCCTCGCTCGTCGTCCTAATCTCCACAGGTACCACCGTACCTAACCTACCCTCTGTAGGTTCGCAGCTACTTAAAGCGAGGGGAATAAAAAACTCGATTTGGCGCTTCGCTCGCTCGTTAGGGTTACAGTTGAACCTAAAACTCCTCCTCGCTTCCCTCGTCGTCGTACTTAACTTTACCTAAGTCTGACCTGCCTTAAGGTAGAATAAGTAACGGTTCTGACTTTCACACCTACCTATAGGTACTATAGTTTAGTTTAGATGATGTAATTGTAACCATCATAATAATATTAGATAGACAAAATAATTCTTAGGAAAATAAAATGAATGTTATTATTACGTCTTAGGTAATTCAATTTTCGAGTTATCAATATTAGGACAAACATGCTTTAGGACTTTAAATGGGTATGCGCAAAAATTAATAAATAAATGAAAAGGAAAACAAGTAGTATACCATTCAACAGTATGTCAACCATTTTCGGCCAAAAATGTATAGGATAAAAATCTTTATGCTATTTGACAGGCACCCCGCGTCCTAACCAGCGAAAGCTTTCAAAGAAAAGAAAGATTCATACCTACCTTCGCAGCCTAAATTCTGTTCTATTATGCTTAAATTTATATGAAAAATATATTATACGAAAAGTACATTCTAATTAACTTACATTCTATCAACTGTATGTTATAAGAAAATTGCATTATATTAAACGTATATTCTATCAAATGATTGTTATAAGAAATGACTTTCTATCAATTGTGCTTCTACGATATAACGATATATAAAATAAAGATTCTATGAAACGTTGTTATACAATCTGAAAATTCTACCAAACGTATATTCGGTCAAATGAAAATATGTTAATTGTTTTTCTATGAAATGGGACGCACCCTGTTTCGAACTCATTTCGTCGGGGCGTTTGTGACAATTTTTACGTGAGTTTAAACCGTTTTTATACTCGTAATTATTAAAGATGTCTCACGATAGTTTTAATAATATGATTGTAACTTTATTCATATTCGACTGATGCTTCTCTTAAAAAGCATTTAATTGATCTCTTACATGATTATAAGGATTAATTAACACAAATTATAACGGGTCTAACGCGATATTTCTTACTTACCTTCATAATCTAACTTCAAATCTGTGCGCGAGTGTTGTGTGTCGGACCGGTGACAATCCATACTAATATTATAAATGCGAAAGTGTGTCTGTCTGTCTGTCTGTCTGTCTGTTACCTCTTCACGCTTAAACCGCTGAACCGACTTAGATGAAATTTGGTATGGAGATAGTTGGAGACCCGGGAAAGGACATAGGATACTTTTCATCCCGAATAAATTTAGTGTTCCCGTGGGATGAGCGGGTAACACCGCGGGGCACAGCTAGTAATTAATAAGGAAACGGGTGGTAGTCGAACATTTTTCTCCCTACTCATCCATTTTATTAGACAATTTCTTCGGGTAGTACTACATTTGGCTGACAGCTCCAGTAACAACTCGCTGTTTCACCAGTACATCTGAGACCACGGCGTGTGCAACCCCGCCGAAACGTTAGATTATGAAGGTAAATAAGAAATATCGCGTTAAACCCGTTATAATTTGTGTTCATTATGTATACAAACCGCGAGAGTATTCAAGTGTCATATAAGGATTAATATAAGAATTAATTAGGTACCTACAGTAGTTGATGAAACTGTGATCTAATTCCTAAGAGTTTAAGACATTAAACATGTTAATGGGTCGTTTTCATTTTTTTTTACATAGTTAAAAGGGCTTTAATTAAAACATATATTTTGTATGGCTAACTTTCGGCACACAAAGGAATCGATCGTATTTTTTTGTTAACTAAGCTTTTAACTATGATTTTTTTTTGCCATCGACCCTAATGCCGATGTTTCAGTCTTGTTATAAATGAACATTAATTGTTTTTTGTACAAGTTTATAACTTTTTAAGTAGTTTTTTTTTTATTTCAAGGAGCACTGGTTTTAGTTAATACAAGTTTAAACTATAAAATTGCAAGTTTTTAATGTCTTTTTTCTTACATGTGGGTAAGAAACTTCTGCATATTATTGGATTTGATTATAATATTAAAACGTTATTGCTAAACTAAAAAGCAGTTAATTTATGATGTTTTGTAAGTAACAGCTTTTTTGTCTGGCAAAAGTTATAAAACGTTTACATAACGTACAATTGCAACCAATGTTTATAAACTAAAAGGCGTCTAAGCTTATGTAACTACTTTTTAGGCTTTTATGTATTGATAATGTTGACTTATTATACAAACATAAAAAGCGGCTACATTAAGTAACCACCATTTAACTATGTTTATATTTTTTACTTTTTATTATTTGTACAATCCATTTCAAGTTACTCTTAATTACTAAGTTAGAAGGTCGCTAAACATACTCTAACCACCTTTTAGTTATTTGATTTCCGTTTTTATGTTCAACAAATACAAAGCAAAAAGGGAAATTTGTAAATTAAACCTGTTAATATCCACTAAATATCCATGAAATTTACTTCAAAAATAGTACCAATTCAATACTACAATAATAAATAAAAATATTACGGTTATCTCCTACTAGTGTCTAGAGAAATAGTTTCCCACGTTTTTCGCTTATACTCAAAATAACACTTCCTAATTTAGCGGCCTTTTTACTAAAGGACGGCAGTATACAAATAGGTACCTGATTTGTGTAGGCATTGTTTTTTTCGCCACCATAAAATACGTAAATATTTGCAACTTTATCCATGTTTTCTGGAGTAAATTGGGTTCTATATTGATCGAATATCCATTTATGACTAGAAAGTTCATGATATTGAGAATAAATCATTTTCTGATACAGTGGCATTTCAAAACGACCTCAATAGGCTTTCAGAATGGTGTGTTATGAATAAAATGTGTCTTAATGTAAAGAAATGTAAGCATATAAAATTTACAAAGAACAAAAACATTGTGCCCTCTGTGTACGGTTTGAATAATGAAACGCTTGAGGAGGTCATGAGCATAAGGGACCTTGGAGTTAATTTCGATAGTAAGCTAAAATTTAATGAACATATTGACGAGATTGTCTTAAAAGCTTCGCGACTGTTAGGTTTTGTATTAAGAGAGTGCAAGAATTTTAGGAAAACTGACACGAAAATTATTATGTATAATGCCTTGGTTAGGAGTAATTTAGAATATTGCAGCGTAGTTTGGTCCCCGTGTTATAATGTTAACATAAATAGAATTGAAAAAGTTCAGAAAAGATTTATATCAAGTTTAACATACAGTTATAAGAAAAATAAGGAACTTAAAAGTTATCACGCACGTCTCAAATATTTTAAAATAGGATCGCTGTCGGCAAGAAGGCGTATGATGGATTTAATTTTCCTAAAAAGAATTGTCACCGGTAGTCTAAACTGTCCTGATTTACTGCTAAAAATAAATTTTCATGTTCCGTCTAAAATGCCTAGGCCAGGTAACTTAAGACTCTTTGGCTCAACTAATTGTCGCACCAATCTCAAACGACACTGTCCGCTCTCGCGCATGTTTTCTATATATAGGGAGTTCCAGCACTGTATTGATCTCAACTTCTCATCAATCTCTTGCATAAAGGCTGCTCTCGTTTAGGAAATGTAGGCAAAATACAGTAGATTGTCTATACAATTTTAATTTAATTTAAGTGTATTGTATAATATAAGTTTAGTTAAAGTACAATAAAGAGCAAGTAACAATTTATCTTAATTATAAGTTAGTTATAATTATTACTGCTAATTAGTGCATGCGGTGTCCTTCTGTAAGTAATAAGATACTTAGTTTTAAATCTGTAATTGTATAAAAAAGTGTAAAAGTGTACTTATTGTTGAAGGTCCAATAAATAAAAATAAAAATAAAAAATAAAAATAAATTAAGTTAAATTAGGAGTTTGAAATATTGTAGAAAAATATTTTATTCATAATTTTAGTCATTTAATGCTTGGGAATGTAAACCATAATAACCACAAAGGCAGTTTGGAATGAAATAGATGAATGAGTATGAGTATGAGTATGAATTGTATTTTAATGTTAAAAACAGCTCCATAGTTCTCTATTAGTCCTACCGTGCGAAAGAAAGTCCGACCCCTGCTAATTTTCATTTACCCTGCCACTTTACACGATATCACCTAATTTACCTTAAATATTATAGTGCATTTCATATACCAAGGCCTGATTCGTCGTCGGCGGTAACAATGGAACAAAGATAAGGATAAAGATGTGGGTAGGTACTTAATTTGTTTGTTGTTTGGTAATAAGGTCACCTATTTATAAGCCTGGGATCAAAAAGCAATAAGTCAACAAAAGACAAACAGTTTTAGTTCCACGTTGTATCGGGCTTTGGTATGAACTACACTCACGAGCAAAGAAACGGAATCACTTCACATTTTTCGGTTTTTATGTCGTATCTTGAAATCTAAGTTTTTCCTCGAGTACCCAGTGCTGAAAATATATTTCCTGGGTCTTTAGCTTTCAAATAAAGCACTGAACATGAAACTCGGTTCAGGATTTTTTAGTTTACAGACATTTTGCCGATATGTGGAAATTTAAGCCATGCAAGGGCCGCTAATTGAGCTCCCCTTAAGGGGTATAAAAGGGGTGTAAGGGAGGGGGAGGTTATCAGTCGCTTATCAGAAGTTGACCGGTATACATTTTCGCTTATTTCCCAGTGAAAAGTGCCTGAAGAAAATTCATACCACGGAAGTTGAAGCCGCCCAAATTGTGACTTTGCTGGAGAGTGGTGAAAGTCAACGCTCCGGTGCCGCCCAGCTGAATTTGGGCGTGTCCACGGTTTCCAAAGTTTATCGGTGGTTTCAAGAAACTGGAAGCCTCACTTCAAGACCAGGAACCGGCTGCCAGAGGTACCCACCGTTGAGGGACGATCGATCAATCGTCACGACCGCTCTCTGAAATCGCCACCTAACAGGACTTCAAGTCCTGCAACAGCTTTGGGAAGTACGAAAAGTCGCTGTCAGCGAGTTGGCAGTAGGATGAAGACTGAGGGATGCTAAACTGATTGCAAGAAGACCCGCTACCAGGCTCAGACTGCTGGCAGGACACCGTGAAGCTCGACGGATTTTTGCTGACCGGTACAAGGACTGGACCATTTAATAATGGAAGTCCGTACTCTTCTCTGATGAGTGCAGGATATGTTTGAATAGCTGCGATTGAAAAGGAAGACCTTCCGAAGATCAGGAGTGCAGTTTTCACAATGCTGTATCAGGGAAACTGTCACCTACGGACCCTACGGTGGAGGGTCAGTCATGTGGTGGGGGGGTTTTTCTTACGACGGACGGACGGAGCTTGTTTTCGTGCCTGGTGGGGATCGAGGCGGCGGTTTGAGAAAAAAAAAAAAACCTTGGACGTCCTGGAAGAGCATGTGGTACCGTACGCAAATTATTTTAACGAGGATTTTACATCTGGAGCAAGACAATGCTCCTTGTCACACCGCGGGGGACACCCTGAGGTACCTTGACGAAGTTGGTGTTGAGACAATTACCTGGCTGCAAGCAGCCCGGACCTCAACCCGATCGAACACGCATGGGACTATCCGAGGAAGAATGTTCGGAAGCGTAACCCGGCTCCATCTAACATCGAAGACCAGAAAACGGCGTTACAGGAAGAGTGGGAGGCGATTCCGCAAAGTTATTTCAAAAAGTTGGTTAGGTCCATGAAAAATCGTATATCGTGTGTCAGAAGGGCTAGGGGTAGCAACACCAGGTATTGATTTCGTGAAAAGATTTTTTTTATTAAAAAGTCTTTTATATTTTTTTTAATTAAACATTTTCCAGGCGTTTTTTGGCCATTCTTAGACAATAGGACTTTTCTTCATTCCCCAAGCCTGATATGAGTAAAATTCAATAAATTTTCTTAAAGTTTCAGCTTCCATCTGATATAATTTTCATCAACATTGCATGAAAATTGAAAAAGTTATTGGGTGGAAAAGTCGAACGTGCGAAGTGATTCCGTTTCTTTGCTCGTGAGTTTATAATCAGTTGATGGTACCATGGTATAATTTGGTTAAGACTCGAGTGGCACGGCATTACAGTGAAAACCAATAAAAAACCATTACATTTATTGCAATTAGAGTTATTGAAATACTTCATTAATTCCACTTTTATCACTTAAGCCCATTTTTCTAACTCTATACTTTTAGTTCGTTATCATCATGCCTTCACAGAGGGCGAAAGAAGCTTTCGTATATTACATAAAAACACACAAACTGAAAATATATCCAAATCTTTAATAGCGTTTCTTGCCTCAGCACAATTAATATTCGGTTTCAACTTCGGCTTCGTGAAACAAATGAGCAACGATTACAAAATGGTCGCACAGTCCTTGTCTGTGGCGATGGGACTAATCATATCTGGATTTATGATTTACACGTGTACATTATTTGCAATTTGGATGATTTATTCCATTCAATATATCGGGACCTTTTTAATCTTGATGACTAGTAGCTTTACATTTTATGAGTTTCTGTTGGATTTGAGGAATGTCAAAACAGAGATATGTCACGACCTCATCAACGATAATATTGGTACCATTACTTGGTTATATGGAACCTTTATGTTTGTCTTTAAATTCCTCATCGGTTTGCTGTATAACTTGGAATTGGAATTCGAAGTCCCTTTTATCATTCGACTTCTCATAATGCTACCGATTTTGGCGTTAGATGGGATACCGATAGCCATCTTTTTGGTATTTTACCATATATATGCTAAACTTAAAATTTTAAAACTTGGTTTTTTAAATGGCAAGACCAGCGTATTTGAAGTGCAAGATGGATACAAGACTATTATGGATTTATCAGACAAAATTACACGGACTACTGACAATTTGGTACGTATTTAAATACTTACATTCAAAATTTTAAGTCGAATCGAACGAAAGAACTGGGTGAATATGAACATGAATTATTTATCATATGCAATTATAAATAAATGATCATACGCAATACGACAGAAAACTAAAGACCTCTCTTAAAAATAAACGGATGTCTTGAAACCAGTTACGTGTTCACTAATAAAATCGAACTGGCTAACGTTGTGTCACTTATAAAATATAATGTTTACGTACAAAAATAATCAATTTCGTTTAAGCGCCTACTAATTCTTTTCGGCAATATTATTCGGTTAAGCTAATTGTAGTTAAACCATTGATACAAAGATCAGATCAAAGAAAAATTGAAATGCTTAGCCACTTAGCCTAGTGGCAAAGGCCCGGAATCGAACATCGCATTAAAAAAAAACTGAGCTTTGATCTTTCTATTAATGGTTTAATTAACAAAAATTGTGGTGTGTACATTTAAATGGGACATTACATGTTTCATAAAACTAATTATAGTTTTTTAGGAGATGAGCCTCAACTTCACTGTATATTTTTTATTTAGTTATAACCAGCTAGTTGACCACCATCGTCAAATGGTCTAGATATGAAAGGAGAAAAAAGCCGTTCCTAACTCACTAAGTATGATAACATTATGTCTCGGGCTTCCTTTATTTATTTTTGCAGATGATATTGGGATTTGTCGCCGACTGCCCTAAGTTCATAACTTCAATTTGGAACCAGCTCGTTCTTTACAAAACTGGTGAGGTAAGTGAAAAGATTCTCACTCAAGAGACTTATACTAATTTTTTTTCGTAGCATCAAAGTATTGTAGACCTAAAATTTCAAATATGGTTTTAATTTTAACTCGATACCTCCATGCTTTCCCAATATGAAGGGTCTTGACAAACAGACGGACTAATGGACGGACAACAAAGTGATCCTATAACGGTTCCATTTTGTCCTTTTGAGGTACCTTTTGTAGTTACCCAAAAATCTCTCGACAGTGTACTGGTAGCAGTCCCTGATGAAGAGCTCCATACGAGTTTGAAACATGTCGGGCCGTTCCTGACAATTTTTAAGGCCCCAAAAAGGCACCAAAATCGTTATGGGAGTCGTCTAGGTTTTTGTAAGTAAGATATCAAAAATAGCATCCATTCATGTGCAGACTTGGAGTACTCAAACGTGCGGTGGCTTATTCATGCTTCACCTCGCAATGCAGACCTGCGTGCCCGCCGTCTTCGCAGAGTTCGTGCACGCTCAGGGCGACGCGCTGCGTGTCATCGCACACGAAAAGATGGTGCACGAGAACGGTAAATATTATATTTCCACCTCCTATTCGTAAAAAAGCCTTTTCTTCTCTCGTAAGAGGTACGAGAGAGGCACTTTTCTGTTTAAAGAATTTAGTATATACTTTAGATTTCCGGTTATTATTATTTTATTGTTATCTTTGGCGTTACACTTGATTGTTCCTTACGCTCAGGATTTTACTCTAGAATCCCTTGCTTCACTCAAATTTCCATCAGAGCCTACCCTTCGCTTCTTTCTTGATTAAAATGTACGCGCTCGCCGAGAATACCTAATTTTGAGCCTTCGTGTCACAAATAACTGTTTTTACACTAAACGCTTTAAATATGTAGGTATACTTTGTTAAAACAAAACCTTGATGTTTCACTTTGACCCACTTACAGGTTCAACAAGCTGAAGGCAAACTTGTAATTTTTCGATATACCCTCTTTTGGTGGCAAAGAAGAACTTGACTCACATTTAGGTTTCTGATGATATATTTATATTCCAGATGAGAAAACACGTAACTCCCTAGTGCAGCTGGCGGGTTATGTACAAGCGAGGCCACCACTGCCACCCGCATGGCGCCTACTGCCGCTAGGACTTCGTTTACCCACTACTATTATGTCCATCTGTGCTACTTACCTCATCGTCGTCATCCAGTTCACCCATCTGTACGACTAGCTGCCGGATCTTTTACCACACTCAATTCAGGGGACGTCTGACTTTGCGCGACAGTGACAGCGGCAGCGGTGTATGTACGTGTGTCTCGTTCACTCGTCATGCTGCCGCGCTCGGATCTCTCGATCCACCGCTTGCCTAACCGCTGGTCGCACAAAGTCGTGGCATCTCCGTAAGGTTTCATAATTCCGCAGACTACAATCGCGTGGCGTCAAACATTTTGTAGGTTAACCGGACAGATTTGGGAATCCATGTTTCATCCACTTTCTCTTAACAGGAAATCGACTTTTTCAAGGAAAGTTAACAGTTTTATCAAAACGTTCGAATGTGACCTCAGTCTACACATGTAACAATTCTTTTTATATACCTCTGTAAAAACGATTAATTAGTACGAAATAAAAGCTTGTAGAAAGAGAGTTCTGAACTGGCGATCGTTTAATTACCTACTCATCCTACTCCCAGCATCACACCTTTCGAGTGGCGCGTGCCCGCCGCTAGGACTACCTCTGCCTACTCTACCATTCTCTCTTTCCGTATCATATGCCTCATTGGCGTCAGCCAGATTACGTGTCATAACGATTCAACTTTAACTGGCAGTGAGGCTTAGTTATGCTATATATAGTTTGAAATGTAGTTGTGTATCAGCTTCCAATACATCCAAAAAATGTAAGTATGCGTTTAAATATCTTAATGTAACAGATAATGATAGAAAGCCACTGATCTAAAAAAAGCTGTTGATTTATTTATTTTATTTATTTAAACTTTATTGCACAAAACAAAAATCTTTAGAAATGGCGGACTTTATGCCAAATGGCATTCTGTCTCAACCAGTCAACCATAGGGCCAAACAGAGATAATAGAAGTTGGTGCAAATCAGAAATCTGATTGTACAGAGAGCATCTGGGGTACAAGCAAATACTAAATATTTTGATATGAATTATTTTGTTGACAGAAAGTTCTTTGAGACAGTTAAAGTTATGCTAGAGGTACTGGAACAACATGCGCCCCCAGCAAGGCTAGCATATCTTACCGCGACTTCTCTTGTCGCGCGCCACAGCGTCACCTGTCTTGCTCGCACGGTATTAACGGAAAAGTGGCAGGTAGTATTTTTCACGCGACAGAGAGTTGCGTAGCAAAGTTATGCTAGACGTGCAAGATAACGTTTCGGCTCAAGGTCAGAATTAACAAAAGTAATGGCCATTTGGATCAGACTGTGGGGCTATCAAACGAGCGGACGAAATGAGATTGCATGTGACAGAAATGAGAATGTTACGATGGATATAATGTGGCATGGCATGACTACACTGGAATGAGTAAGAGATAATCTGAAAGTACGAGTAGCGCCAATAAGATGTAAGCTGCTACCTAGCTAGCGTAGTATGGATCATGGACACGTAATGCAATAGATGATGGTCACCTGACCAAAAGGACGTTGTGAATTATTATAGTGGAAGGTTGTAGAAGAGGCAGATAAAGAAGGATGAAAGAAAAAGCATGCTTGGCCGACTCCGAATAAATGAGTTAAGGACCAAGGAATGATGGTCCACAAAACTCAATATACGTAATGCTATAATGTCAACATTGGATACGAGTTCAAGAGTGACACTTTATTGAAGTGAAAGCCAACAAAAAGCCATTACATTTATTGCAATAACGTCTGCACATCATTGAAACACTTCATTAAGTGTGAAACTTTCGCCGTTTAAACTCATTCTTTAAACCTAGGTCCATCATGCCTTCGCAGAGGCTAAAGCAAGCTTTTGTGTATGATATAAAAAACACAAAAACTGCAAATGTATCCCGATCCATAGTAGTGTTTCTGGCTTCAGCGCAATTGATATTCGGTTTCAATTTCGGCTTCGTGAAACAAATGAGCAGCGACTACAAAATGGCCGCTCAGATATTATCAATCACGATGGGATTTATCATGTCTGGATATATGGCTTACAACTGTATTTTTAATTTTATCTTGACAATTTATACCATTCAATATATTGTGACCTTTTTAGTTTTGATAACTAGTCGCTATACTTTATATGAGTTTCTGTTGGATTTGACGGCTGTGAAGACAAAGATTGGTCACGACCCGATCACCGACAGAATTGGTATTATCACTTGGTTATATGCGTTATTTATGTTCGTTTTTAAGTTCCTAATCGGTATTTTGTATATCTTGGAATTGGAGAATGAGATCTCCTTCATTATCCGCTTGATCATAATGATACCAATACTGGCGTTGGACGGAATTCCGATTGCCAACTTTTTGGTATTTTACTACATTTATGTTAAACTGAAATATTTAAAACTGGGTTTTCGAAATGCCAAGACCAGCGTATTTGAAGTCCTAGATAAATACAAGAATATTATGGATTTATCAGACAAAATCACATGGACGACTGACAATTTGGTACGTATTTATTTGTGGAACATGTGATGTGTGATAATTTCTTAATGTGGAAACTCCGCATTTTTTATTTGACCATTGATCAAAATAACAATAAACAATGAAATTTTTTAATGCGTTATCTAGCGGATGAGACTGCGAGTCAAAGATTTCTCTGGATTTCTGGTCCAACGTCTCAACCACTGCACCACGCCAACGCCAGGAGACCTTTCGGATTTTTCCTTATGCTTTGTGCGTTGATTTGCATTGTTTATTTTAAAGGCTTAACACCTTAGCGACCTCTATGTAAACACGTTAATATTCACATCATACCGCACTCCATCACAGAATTGAACGAGTAAAGGATGCTGTTATTACAAAAAAAAAACTAGCGCCTACCGCTTTTTATAGGCAACATTATCCGTTTAGGATGACTCTTGTTTTTTTACAAATAGGGGCCCAATTCCACTAATTTCTATTATTATCAAATATGATCTATATCGAAAGGTGAAATAAAACCGGCCATTGATATACAAACTCACAGTATAGGTACCTATAGTAAAATTAGGGACCTAATTGGAGAATGCCATTTGAGTGATCGCCAAACGTCAAATCCAAATCTCCATTAGATAACAGTGATATCGCCATTGAACTGTCATTAAAATGCGATGAGCTAGAAGTGACATATCTCATCTCAATTTTTGGAAATACGAAGGCGATAATAATAGTCAAAAATGTTATTCATGCATATGAATTTCTGTTTTGAACGAAACGTAACTGACTAATTTCACGCACTACGCGGTCAATTTAAAGTATGCGCCTGTCATTTATGCCCTAGACATACAGAAACGCAAATTTAGCGCGTCCGAATTGACGAAGTTGCGATGTTCTAAAAGATATCGCCACTTGTCAAGTAGGCACACGTCAAAAGTGACGGATGGCGATGAAATGGAGACATCTCCATTATCTCTCTAAAATTGGTCGAATACCCCCCCAGGGCTCAAACTTCCATTATTTATGTTTGCAGATGATCTTGGGATTTTTCGCCGACTGCCCTAAGTTCATAGTTATTGTTTGGACCCAGCTCATTCTTTTTAAAACCGATGCGGTAAGTTAAGGATGTTAAGAAGCCATATTCCTTTAAAAAAAAAACATATTAGGAAAATATATTAATAATTTTAACCAACTTTATAAAGTGAATAATACTTTTTCATGAGTTCTAGAAAGTAGCATAGCTATTTCATGCTTTCATTGCGTGCAGTCGAAAATAAATTGCACAAACCGGTTTTCTGCTTGAATTTTGTCAACTTCAAATAGTTTTTGAAACAAAGGTCTTCATTTTCTCGGTTCTTGGGGTACATATTTGAAATCCATTTATTCATTGTTGTGTACTAGAGATGCAACGGATAGTTGTTTGACTGGATACCGGATATTCGGCCTTACCACCGGCCAAATATTCGGTATCCGGCCGCCGAATAATATTCACCAGCGAACCTAACCCAAATTTTGAGTTTAGTAGGTACGCGTCGTGCAGGTTTTGACCTGTTTCGTAGTAAACATTTCTAGGTTCGAAACGAGTTTTACCATGTCATTACGGAGTACGGAGTAACTTCGTTCAATAGTACTACACGTGCACAAAGTACCTACCTAGTAGTAGTGCAGTAGATTCCATTTTTTTTTCTCAAAATCAAGCAAGTTTACTATCAGGTATCCGGCCGGATAGTACGTTGCTATTCGGTATCCGGCCAGATATAAAAAATATGGCTGGATAGGCCGGATACCGGATAGTAACCGAATATTCGGTGCATCTGTACAGACTTGGACGTCACAAGCCTGCAATGGGCTTTACTGGCTTCACTTCACGATGCAGACCTGCCTACCAGCCATCTGCGCGGAATTTGTGCACGCTCAGGGCGACGCGCTGCGCGTCATCGCACACGAAAAGATGCTGCACGAAAACGGTACATTTTCTTTGTAAAATTGTACTAGATTAGTTGGCTATCACGACGGCTGCGTTTCTTGATCTTGAAGTCTCAAGATGAAAGCTTTTGGCCAGCGTATGTTCCCAGTACGTGGAGACAATCAGTTCCGTATTTACCTCTACGCCCACACAGCCTAGGTCTAAGGGCCCAGTCTCAGAAGCAGGACTTGTACCATAATAATGTTCTCCCTAATATAGGGGAGGGCCCCCAGCTGCCCTAACAACATGCAAACTAGGGACCCTTGCCCTTTAGTCCGGGTCTGGAGACAATGACGTCATTAGCATCAAGAACCGCTACAGGCAGCTAACATCCTCCGGCTTCCTTATACCATTAGCCTCCCAAAAGAAAGCCACTTTGGTACTAGTCTGACTGCCATCTCAAGGCACTGCGAGATAGGTTTCCGTCAATCCTGAAACCTAAAATCGATTTTAGGTATTGAGATGACAAGTGTCATGATTAACTTCTTACCGGTGCGGGAGACTATAGTACCAATTGAACTCAAAATGCACCCAACACCAAACTTGAGCACTCTTTGAGCTACCTCTCACTATGAATGCGGCTCCCTCTTTCACATTCATGTTTCTAATGAGACAGTTATATTTCAGACGAGAAAACACGCACCTCACTAAATCAGCTGGCAGGATATGTGCATGCAAGACCGCCACTTCCACCCGCCTGGCGCCTACTTCCACTGGGATTACATCTACCCACTACTATTTTCTCCATCTGCACCACCCACCTCATCGTCGTCATTCAGTTCACACACATCTATGACTAAAACTTGCAGAGAAAATCAGTTACAATTGTTCTAGTTTCAAATCTATAGTTGTGTATCCCTTTCTAATGCATTCAGATGTATATATTATGTATGTGTTCACATATCGATATGTAACAGTAGCAGATAATAAATGGTTCTGAAAAACGAACAAAAATAAGTGGACGTCGTCATCGACTAGTTGTAATTTAGAGATATATAGATAACGCACGAATATTACTGATATAGCATTTATTTAGCAAACATCGCCTGTATTTCAGTGCTGGCCAGCCCCTTGGTCTCAGGTACTTTCATATATGCGTATAACGCGTTAGCAACCGCCACACCCGCAAATATATAGCATGACCCGTGGACGCCCATTGTAGACACCATCCAAGGGAATATTGCAATCAGCACGAAGTTGGTGAACCACATCCATTCGACTAAAAGCATGGATGCAATGCCTTGGACCTGCACAGAAAAGATTTAAGTAAACATCATTTCAATCTAGAGATACTGATGAAAAACGGAAACATAATATAAAACAACCATCCCTTGTCAGATATACTTGAACAACGGTAAATAAGCTGAGGACGTAACGAGAAAGTTGAGCTGGGTAGGCACATGTAGCTCGAATTATAGAAGTTTTTGGGTGTTACAAGTTCTTAAATGCACACCACGAGTCACGACCAAGTTAAAGTCACTTTGGGATTTTAAGCTTCATTCTTTATTGTCTTAGCGTAATTTATACTGGCATTTTATATTATGAAATAAATAAATCTAAACTAATCATCACAAGCCCTACAGCCTCGGGGATTAAGTTTCTTTAAGTACATAATTTTCATACGTAGTGTATTGGTAATTTTGCCCTAAATTTATGAAACATGTAATGTCTCATTGTTTTAATGTGGGTACACACTACAATTTTTATATTAAACCATTGATACAACGATCAAAGCTTAACCCTTCGTGTGTTATGTCAAAAATTTGGCAATTAAATTGAAACTCAATGATATGTTACATAGGATGTAGGTAAATATCTTTGCACTGATCAGTGCCTTGACATACCAAGGGCCAAAAGAAAATTAGAAAAATCTCTCTCGCTAGCTCGTTCACTGCTGCAAAGTAGCGGCACATGTAGCGGTATGATGTGGATATTGACGTATTCACATAGAGGTCGCTAAGGTGTAAAACCTTTCAAATAAACAATGCAAAGATCGACACACAAAGCATAAGGAAAAAATCAGTAGGTTGCTTGGGAGTTAGGGTAGCGTGTTTAACACACTGGACCGGCAGGCCAGAGGTACCGGGTTCGATTCCTGTTCTCATCCACTAGGTAACTCATTTTTCAATTTTTCTTTAAGCTTTGATCTTCGTATAAATGGTTTAATTTTGTCCTAGTCGAGAAACTGCTAGCTTCCTCAGCAATTGGATCACTAGACTGAACATGACATATCTTACCTTGGAACTAAACACCTCAGCCAATAGCACATAGGGCACTGCCCCTGCTCCGTAGGAAAAGATGAAGCAAAAGACCAGAATGGTGACTGCAGCTAGCCAGGCCGGCGCTGCTCCTGTCTGCAGCTGCAACCCCAGAGCGCCCATACATATCGCTACAAGCACTGAGGAGGTTATTATCAGCACCTAAAACAAACCATGCAATGTATGTATATAACAACCACATTACAACAGTAGTAGTAGTCTTAGGCTGCCTGCCCAATCAAGCGGAGCGGAGGAAATAAACCAATCAGGTTGAGTGTTTGTGAAGGCCAAAATAGTGCATTTACATCTAAGGAATGTGATTGGTCCACTTTATACATCTTCACTCCCCTCTTTTCCAGCGCACAGGCAGCGTTAATATAAACAGAGCGCTGGTGTGGTGTAGATAGGTAAATTGTATATGCTTGTATGTACTTAACAACTTTTTTCAGCTTCGCACCTACGCATTAGAAATTTTCCTTCAATTAGAGTCCCCCCCTATCCCTCTAATAGATTTAAATTGAAAATATATAGTGTTATCTGTATTTGTATTTCTTTCTTGTTGCGGTGTGTTAAGAGTATTTCTATTATATTCTTGAAACTTGCAGGGAATACTTGGAAGATGACTCTTCAGTTAATTGAACTTTTGACGTAGCTGTAAATCTAATCTTTATTAATACGCCTGTCAGCCTTGCTAGTTATACGAATGCCACCAACGCGAAGTAGAAGTCCGTCGAGATCCTTGGTGCAGCCTTCGAAAACAACTCTCTCGTGCACAGTTTGATCCAGAATCCACGTATATACTCGTAACATACACATACACACACAAGTGGGTCTAAGTAGTAAGTATCAACAACCGACCCACCTGAAGTAATGATCTTGCGAGCGTTACAGCTAGTCGTTGTGTACAGCTGCCGGCAAACTTCTTGAGCATGACCTTGACCGTGCAGTAGCCGATTTACGTACGTACATGCGCAGATCCGCCATTTTTGTTCTAAAAGTTTTCCGGCAACTATACTCATACTTTTTGCAGATGTCCGTCGCTCAATAATCCTTGTTTAAAACAGTGGTGATAGATAGTGGTTGATTCCTCGGGTTATAAACTATAAAATTTATAATTTAATTATAAATTATAAACTCAAATTACCCTCCTGCCAGCCTTGTCAGCGATGCCAGCCGTGAGCGCGCTGCCGGCGAATGAGATGAGGGCAACCAGTACTGAGCAGAAGTCTGCTGACAACCCTGGCGCCGCTTTGGTGAAGAGCTCTCCAGCGTACACCTGAATCGCCACTGCTCCCATGAACACCTGAAATAGTCCAGAAAGCTTAAAATGTAATGTACCTCTAGATTTCAGCAAATTAGATTCAATCCATGTACGGATTGGTTACCCAAGAAGCACAACTGGGTCTAAATAGCTCGTATATCATATCTAATTAGATGCTTAAGTTAAATTTACCACCATGACTAAGTGCTATATAGGTGGCAAGAACCCTTATGCCACCAGTATAGAACCAAAAGGAGAAAAATTGCAGCCTATTTTTGGTGCTAAATAGAATCCATAAGAGATATCACAAATACCTTTAGTGGTAATTAGAACTATGGGTGAAAGTTATGCGCAGTGAAGCCAGTGAACGAATCAAAACAATTTCAGTTCGGTCAATGAGTGATAAATGAGTCGCCAAAGTATCTGAGTGGCGTGGCAACTGTCAAAGTAGTGTTTATTAAAATTAATATTGTGATCTGCCATATTAATTTTGGATGAGTGATTAAAACTTCACGTTATACAGGCATTGAAATAAGCACGAAATTCTTGCGAATGTTTTGTTACTGTGAAACTATGGTATGGTTTCTTAGTAAATTTCGATGCGCCTTTGATTTGATCAGGAATATTAAAAAAGAGAGTGCTAAATCAAATAAGGAATAGATACTGATAAGAAATAAAACTGTTAAAAACCTGACCTAATGATTGTAGGTTACGTACAATGTTAAAGTAACATCGTCACAACTATCAAAAGTCTGTGATTATGCGTGAGTGTTATAAAATTCTGGTTAAAATAATGTTACGCCGGTAGGTTAGGTCAAAAACTTTGAACGTCAATTTCAGTGCTTTAGAGGCGTTTTCAGCAGGCTGAAAATTCATTTCAGGCCGTTTCAGAAGTTGCTCTATCACATATCTAAAGATCGAAATTTCACCCAAGTTGCCGTCGTTTTCAGGCGCCTGAAACATGTTTTCAGTCCGTTTCAGGGCACCCTCTATCAGATGACGCCATAACCTGAAAACCCGTTTTCAGGCGTTTTCAGGACCCCTTATGGGCCTCTGAAGCACAAATCGTTATATGGCGAAATATCCCGTAGGAGTGACAGAGATAGCACTAGTAGAATGAGATAGCTATACTCGGAACATTCGAGAAGTGTGTGACAGAGATAGGACTACTAGAAAGAGATAGCTATACTCGGAACATTCGAGAAAGGAGTGACAGAGAGTGCACCATTAGAGAGAGACATATATAGCCTCGAATGTTCTCGGCCCTCACACTGGACCTTACTAGAATATTCGCGATATGTGGACAACGCATCGAGAAAGCGGTTCCGCGGGATATATAAGGCGCCGACGGCCGGCGCGAGTTAGTTACATTTTAACTGGGATACAGTGCGAGTAAAAGGATATTCGGAGAGAAATACTCTTAAGTGATTAGTGCGCTTTAAGTACAGTTCGTGTGAATAGTGAGTGCGTAATTTTTGTAACAGTGTGTTTGTGTTAATTAGTGGATTTTTAGTACAGTTCGTGTAAATTGTAAGTGCGTAATTTTGGTAATAAAGAGTGTGTTTTCATTTGTGGATTAATTTGTGCTTTTCTATCATATACGAACCCCACGCTCGTAACAATAATTAATTTTCATAGGCTTCCATTTGTAAACATGGCGAAACAAAAAAGATCCTAGAGTGTTTATTTTCACTTATTTGCTCCTTATTTGGAACTATCAGGTCTAATAATCACTTATTTGTATCTTGCGAGTGGAAAGCAGTGAATGCTATTACCAATAGTAATTATTTGCTCTTTTGTAGACTATTAAACAAGCAAGACTATTAAATATATTTTGACAAGGCGCAATAGGAACAATAATAGAACTTTTAGTTCGTTAGTGGTTTGAAATAAGTGAAAATAACTGCTTTTGGTTCCAAGAACCTCCTATTGAGACTTATTTATGCGTTGGAGTGGCAATAAGGTACTTCTTAGGCCTTAAAGTTGCAATAATTTTTGGTTCCAAAAGAGCCGTAAAATTATCCCTTTAGCCACTTTTGGTGATATAATTCGCTATTGTACTAGTCATTTGGAACTTTTAGTTCCAAATAAGGGTATGTACCCACTTATATGTAAAAGTTGCGTATAAGTTATTTTAAGGCCTTATATAGCACTATTGCTTCTTATTGAGTGACTATTTGAACCTGCATGCAACTTTTAGTAGCAAAATCGACTTTATCCCACCATAAGTAATAACGTAGTAACAAAAAACGTTCCTATGCAACTCAAGTGATAGGATGAACTCATATACAGTTTTGAGTTGTGTTTAAAGCTATAAGTTGTATCAAACACTGTTAAACCACTCATTTAGAACTTAAAGCTATAAGATAAGCTGCAAAATTCACTAATGTGCTGCTTGGGTAATTTTTCAAATCGTTAAATAAAACCGTAACAGTATACCCAAAAATAGACTGGAATTGAGAAATTTATTCAACCAGATCAAGGTCCGATAATGATAATAATAATGATTTATAAAAATATATAAAAACGTTAAAGCGTTTTTGATGAATTATGATATTCGCTGAGTTGGATTCGCTCCATTTGACTAGAAATTCTAAAGTTGGTCTGTAAGTACCTGAAGAGATAACACTGTCCACACGAGAAGGAAGGCTTTGCGGCTGGATCGAGTTGTGACTGAAAAAAAGATTTGTTTAAGGTCACCTGAGGCTATTACAACTATAGAGGCAAATGCGACTTTTGATAATGTACCAACAATGAATAGGTAATAATTATCATATTATTTTCTTTATATTTTCGAACTTTTCATTGATCAATTTGGAAAACTTACATAACAGTTTCCATGACGGTATATATGGCGGCTCCACTACTTGTTGCTCGTCGGTGTTTAACTTCGATTTTTCGTCTTCTTCTTTTGTTTCTGCATCTAAAAATATTTAGCACTTACTTATAACAATGCCATTAGGCATTAAGTTTGCCATTTGTACTGACTTTTGTTTTGTGCAATAAAGTTTAAATAAATATATACATAAATAACATAAAATGTCTAGTAGAGTATTCCATCAGTTGGTAAACTATCGTCTATTTCTAAAACCAATGAAATTTAGTTTACATTGTAGCGAAAGTTAAAAATGTAATGACTAACGACTTTCCGGTGAATCTTGGGTGAATCCCGCCTAAGTCATGAAATTTTTCAATTTTGGTTTCAATATAAACATTTGCTCTTCATTAGCAGACGTTACTGCTTTAATCAAATTTAGGCTAGCCATCTCCTGTAAGATGGCATTCAACAAAACCTTAATATAGAAAAATACAATACAACCAATAGTTTACAATTCTACCTCCTCGAACGCTGACCAGTTCCACTGGCGGCAAGAGCAGCTGCTTCATCATCGACAGCTCCTCCAGGACCATCTTGGATGTTGTCGAACCGTCCCTGTAGTGCGCCAGCGCCTTTAGCGCCGCCTGGAGATAAAGAAAAAAGGTGGTATAATTAACTAACCTACTCTCAATTTGACTAAGTTCATAGTGTTTATCTGTGATTTTTAAGTATTCTTTATCAGCATCGGTTCTGTTTCATAAAATCTTATTTACCGGGAGAAGAGGCATTAATATTAGCCTCTTCTCAAGTTCTTTTGAAATATCATTCGCGTTTAATCTTGTTCTGTTGCCTTGTAGGTTTTCAACACTTTCACAACCAGAAAAAAAATACAGTACTCCAGAAACCAACAGAAACTGCCAGGCGAGTTTGTGCATAGCTACAGTTCGCCCAGCGAGCCAGGCAAATGCAAAAAGGCAAAAAGGCATTCCAGCAAAAATATGAGATATGCTCTTATGGGTAGGACGTTACTAAGGTCATAAAAGTGTTAAATGCCACTACTATCAACGTGGAACAGCATTGACCTATTATGTCAACGCTTTATTTAAACTTCACTTCTATTGTACAGTGTACACGCCTTTTAATACAAGCTTGTAATTAGTTTCACCTGTCTCGGTGTCTGTTCGTCTGAAATCAAATCTTGCGACTAAAATTTAATCCACTTCCTAGTTTTCGTTTGAGCTGATTTCGTTTGACATGCATCTTCTGATCATAAAACCGGGTGTCGTAAAAGTCGGTAAAAGAAATATGTCTCAAATAATGCGTACTTATTTTACTAACCTGTTCTTCATTTTGCTTGAGATAAAAGATGGGACTCTCCTCCACCACCGCTAGAAGGATGAGGTTTATCGCGCACAAGAACAAGTTTACCCAAATAATGGTTCCGTATGACAGGAACCATCCGTTTAGATATGATACCAGCGCGCCAAGGCTGTAGAAAGATATCGTCCCTGAAAATTTTAAGAAACGCCTTATATGCTCCCTCTAGTGGGGGTCGTATTCGTATGTGTCTTCTCTTAAAGTGGACTTCACCACTTTAAGAGAAGACACATACGAATACGACCCCCACTAGAGGGAGCATATAAGGCGACCGCCGGTGACGGTGGCTGCCGTGTTGATACTTTAATGTTCTGCCGTACCATATCGTTGGTGCGCGCGGGTCGCTTTACGTGCTCCGTCTGGTGGGGCTTGTCTGTGGGTCTTAATAACGTTCATTAAACGTGTTGTTATCATGTAAACTGTAAAGTGTAGTCATATAACTATCGACATTATAAATAATGTAATTTCTGAAAAAACGCTCCTCGGTTTCACATAAATTAAACCCGTCCAATTTAGCGCTTATTAACCTTTTGAACGGCAAGCGATGAAGCAATTCACGGTTCCTTTTCCATCACAACAATAAAATGAAGAAGTGGTCTAAAATCAACAGAAATTAAAAAAATGTTGCATTCTACTGCTGGATGATTTAAGGTAGCCACCGTTTCATGATACCTAGAAGAGGCTTTTATGTCCAACAGTGGACTGACAGATATATTGATGATAATGATAATAATAGTGGTAATGATAATAATGAGCATTATGAGCTTAGTACCTGATGCTAAAGCCCCCCTTATAGAGGGCTCGCAAATCTCCGATATGTAAATAGGGGCGTAGACCACGTATGCCCCTCCCGGGATCCCTCCAATGAACCTTGCCAATATGATAGGAAACGCTGAGGAAGACATCTTTATGATTGTCCAGTGCACCTATAAATAAGACAACGACGTATTATAAATAAGACAATAAGCAGCGTATTATACACGTCGTAATAATAAGTTCCACGGATCGTTTAACTTTATACAGAATTTAAATATTTGCGAAAAGATTTTGTTCTACAGGCAGTAGTGATTTGATTTCGAAAATCATCGTGTAAAGATCGAAGCCTGTTTGGTTTACTTTGTTTAAGCTCAAAGGGAATTTGCAGACTGCATTGATTGGCGTGTTTTAGTGGCTTTAAGAAATTTTAAAATTTACTACGAGAAAACGAAAAAACGGCATTATAATGATTTTATACTATATCCGTTTTCTCATTGCATTACTTCCTAAGTGCTCGTAGAAAAGTATGCAGATTAAGAAAACCGAACAAATTGACCATGTTTCTTTTACAAGATACAGTAGTGAAATCATTTTTGCCCCAAACCCCAAAAATATTAACATTTTCAAAGAACGCTTTAACAAACTTACTATATAAGGCAGCACTAGTAGAAGAGCTCCTCTTTTCCTCCCAAAAGAATTTATCAAAACGCCAGTTACAACTGTTCCCAGCATAGCACCCAAAGACGGTAGACTGCCTACCAAAGACACTTGGAATTCTGACATGGGTGCTGAAAGTACTGTGGTGTTTGGTGAAGTATACAGCTCAATCGTGTATGACGGCCATACGTTTAGTGATCCCATTACCATGGCAGCGAATGATGCTGAAATTTTAAAGATTATTAGAGATTGCATTGCTAAGTGAGATTGGATTGTACTCAGGAATATAATATTAAGTTTAGTTTATTAGAGAACTCAACTGACGGTACTTACCCAATTTCTAATATTATATTTGTGTGAGGTTGTCTGGTATCTAATATATTACTCAGCCCGTCACTAGAGGAGTGCCTCAGGGATCTATTCTAGGCCTAATACTTTTTATATTGCTTGTACAAAGAGCTTAGATGAGCCACAATACAAATATGCGCTTTTTTTTAAGCCCGATAGGACACAATCTGCTGTCTCCAAACGTAATTAAAAACTTAATCGAGTAGGGCGTTGGTTGGAACTGAACTGAATATCCTTCTTCTGAATACTTTAAGTTTAAACTTGAACTTTGATGTTAGGTAATTAGCAATGTAGCTAAGGAAATGACTCATAACCTTCCGGTTTCTATGGATAATTAAAGTTTAATATGTATCTCTTAGCTTAGTATTTATGTTACTAATATATTACTTGCTTGTTCGCAGGCAAGCAAACAGTTTATAAAATACTAGGAGGGTGCCCGCAACTTCCTCCGCGTATTTTTTTTCTTTACCGTATACGGGTAAAAAGTATCCTTTAATTATCTTTGAATGTCCAACTATCCCTGTATCAACATTGGTTAAAATTTGTCAAACCGTTTCGGCGTGTTGAGATGACAAATAAATTATGACCAAAACACAGGCTGCACCAGACTGGCATGGCCGCGTCTAAACGAAACAAAAGACAACTGCATCGCGCTATTAAGATTTTTTTTTAAATTATGACCTCCATAGAAAACTGATTTACTATACAGTTTTAGAATTATATGTGGACTCATATCCACATTCTTGCGTACACAATTACATCCGATTGCTGGTATAACCAGCACACAACGTAAGGCCCAAGCCCAAATAAAACCATAAGCCCTAGACGTGCAATGTAAGTACATTCCAATGTACAATTTCTTTACATGTACCTGCGGCCCAAGACTTTTTTTTTTTTTTTAACATGCTCTAGGGTCTAATCGAATAGAATGCACCAAATGAATCTTGTACATCGAGTATTAAAGTACACTGGGAGTTTAGGCTTGCGTATAGCACAAACTGTCTGGGTCCGAGTTATAAAGTGTTACTTTGAGCATTAAGAGGTACATTGGGCCTCACACGGATAATAAAGATGGTAACAAACTTACCCGCCACTCCAGTTACAGCTTGTTCTTTCTTTCCCATTATATTACCTTTCCCACTAATATTAAATATAAAAAAATCACTTAATTTCAAATAAATAATTAAACACAGACAATTTGACAAACTTTTATTGACGATGGGTCACTCAAAAGTGCTCACTGGTGAATTGGCAACGATTGAAAACAAAGAAAGAATATAACCTCATCTTAGCAAATTCACGGACGCAGATTCGTTATCAGTTGCCAAAGATTTTACCGGCAACCTCAGATAGTTTTTTGATATCTGAATTGTAAAGTCTTGAGCTGAATTCGAAAATGGAAGTCGACATATTCATAAGACGATATTTTAGTCTAATATTTTTGTTGTATCTTTGCCAAATGTAGCACAGAATAAAATAATATTTTTCTTCATTTTTTTGGCACAACTTTAAGTGCTATTTTTAGTGACGTATTCAACCTATTTAATGATGTTAAATAATTGGTTTCTAGGTGATTATTTGAGCATTTTAACCGTCTTGTTAACCTGCCCGCAATATTTTCCAATTCATAAAAGCAATTAACGTAATTTTGATTATCATTGTACAACCGTGACTTTTATACAAGACACAATTCATACGGACTTCGTCAAAATTATAAACAGAGTAAAAAGACGGTAAAAACGCTTAAATAACCATCCTTCTTGAGGTGAAAGTGCAGGTGCAACCAATTCATTGAAACAGTCGAAAGCATCGTGTAACAAATGTACGAAATCACACTTAAACATCCCCATCCTCCTTTTTCTAATCGATTAGAAATGTATATGCGAGCAAAGCTGCAGCATAACACTAATTCAATTATCTACAACTAAGAATATCTAAATCAAATAACAGAACGGAGTATCGGTTGTGCACAAATTACTCTATGATTATGCCTATATCTCGTATAATCTTTGACTTACATCGTCTTCTGCAAGAATTGACACTGATAAATTGGATAATTTGAATTATTTTCAGTTGCATAACATAAGCACTTAACGGTTACTCGTACATAGAGGTAAATGTTGAAGATCGCCTATTTATTCAATGAAACAGAGGAACAGAAAACAGGTCAAAATATATAACAGCTCTTTCAAGCACATTGACGGAATTTACTTAACCCTTTGAACGCCAAGAGCCACTAAAGTGGTCGTGTGCTGTCGTGCCTACCACGCCAACGACCACGAATGGCTAATGGCGGACGCTGTCAAAGCAATTTTCCTGCTGACAGATAAGGTATATTTTCGCTCTTTCTTTTTTCAACTATTGGCGTATAGGCCACCCAACTCCGACCACTGATTAAAATACTACAGAAGGTCCTCTATGTTGTCTGATCTGATCTTCGCAAGTGTCCGAAGAACAGTGTTTTAGAATTGTTCCTGATTCGTCATGTTTCTGATTGGTCATATTCCTTACCAGTTCTACACGGATCGGCGTGAATTGATATTGGGATCCCTACGGATTAGGGATACCCGTGTAATTAACCCCGGTGGTACTAAGGCCTCGAATCAAATTACACGAACCCGCCAAGATCCTTATTTCCGGATCTGCGTTATAACAATAAAAAACAAAAAAATTAAATTGTGCCTCGGGCCAACATGGGCGTCGTACCTAAGACCACCTAAACCATGCTGGAGCCATTGAATTATTTTACCAGTTGCTTCTTATATGTCTTAGGCTGGCATGATAGGTTAAAAATCCACCCTATCATGCCAGCCTAAGAGATATAAGAAGCAACTGATTAAAGAATTCAATGGCTATTTTTCACTTCAATATAAAGATTTGGTATAAGCTAGCAGACGGTGCTGATTTGATTAAAAAAAAGATTTTCCTAGAGGACGTGGACGTGGCTCGCCAGTGAATGCATCAATATCCAGTGGACATACATATATCTCCGTTTTAGATTTAGATTTATTTATTTCATAATATAAAATGTCAGTATAAATTACGCTAAGACAATTTACATGCATTTATACTATGATCGTCATAAATATAAAAATGAGATAAGTAATATAATAATACTAAAAGTACATTCGGCCCGTGGGGACCAGGTGCCAAGATTCTCTTTAAAGAGATATCGGAACGCCTGGTCGAAGCTTCAGGTGACCAGAGGGCTGGCAGCTACTTTGGACAGCGACTGAGCCTCGCCATCCAAAGAGGCAACGCTGCCAGCCTTCTAGGTACAATATCCACTGAAGGCGACCTGGCGGGTATTTACAACCTTTAGACTCTATTTTAATTATATTTATAGTTTAGTTGTTTATTAGGTATTTAGTTTAAGTAATAAGTAAGTTTTTTTTTTTTAATAAGTACTTGTGTTGTTTTGTGTTTTGAAATAATAAAGCCTGTTTACTTAAAATATGGACGTCTAGCCGAATGCTAAATTGGATCAGATAGGAAGATGTTTGGGATAGTTTAAAGTTTTATGATATATAAATTAATTTCATAATAGTAAAAAACATAACAATTGATTGTAACAAAAGATATTTACATGTCATAATCATAATGCAGTGAAATGTGGTTATATATATATAATATAGGAATATATCCTTAAGGGATTGTCAAAACTCTATTAAAAATACCAACTACCAACAATATTTATACACGGGTGCGAAATACAACAATTATTATTATATTTTTATTTATCTTCCTAATAATAGTTGTTATGCGTAAATTGTTGCCTTGTAAGATACTGCCGTCCTTATACAATCAAAATCCTGAAGGCCAATTTCTCAAGATAAATATCTAAAGAAACTGTTTTCCGCATGCGCGCAATCGCACGCTTTATTAGGTATATCTCTACTCTCAGCATTGCATGGCAACAACACTTTCAAGAAATGATTCTGATAACGCGTAGTATCTTGGCACGTACCTTATTATTATTATCTAGATTAGTAATAGAAAATACAGCTCCTATTTTTTCCACGTTGAGTTTGCACCTGGTAAATATGGCGTTGGATACAAATGAGGTCCCTTAATGTAACCGGGTTATAGAAATCGACGTTTCGTTCTTTGAAAGAAATCTGTGTCTGTTTCGATTTTGGCACTTTTTATTATTAGAGTGTATGTACTAGGTGTATGTTTGCAGCGAAATTTTGGCCAAAAACGAGACAGTTGCAGCGAATCATAAACTTGTGCGTAAAATGGTCATATGTTGAAGATCTTCCCAACTTTTCACAAATACTTAAAATGTTTATAGTTTGGCAGACGTACTGACACAGATCGACAAAAAATGAATGATTAGATTATCTATTTACGTCAGACGTAATAATTTATTACAGAATATAAATTACTTAGCGTAATTAAAACACCATCGCAAGTTTCATACGCACAATTATATCTGTAACAGTGGCGTGTAGGCGATTTAAAACCGGATTCTTGTCTCCTTGCTCATTATTTTGTGCCTTATCTTAGGCTAGAAGTGAACTTGCCCTTGCGTCTTGAAGAAAGATAAACATTAGGAAAATCTGCTTTGGCTCGCCCAAGATTGTTATTAAACGCCACACCACTGATATGTAGTTAAATATAACAGTTCATAATGTAGGAGGCGCAGGGTCGTCTCTTTCTACAAAAGCAAGCAATTCGTCAAAACTATTTTTGGCATGTTCCCCTTTACTCTCATTAATCATAATATCCTTGAGAGCTAGAGTTCGCAGCATATTTTCATCCTCGTTATCGTCGTCTACTTTCAGTATCGTATCGTGTATTAGATTTGATAAATTTATGTCATCTATAGCCATGTCGTCCAAATCAGTCATATTCTGAGGCTCGATGAGTGAGTCTGAGAAAGTTCGCCGCATTGCTTGGGCCTCCATCAACTTCCTCTTAGCTAGTTCCATAAATTTGGGCGATTGCAGAGTTTCTCGTAGCCAGTCCTTTATTTTATTCTTCTTGTCTTCCACTCGTGCTTTGAATCTGAAATATTTGAGATAAAAGCTTTAGGTACTAATATTGTTTTAGAGGTCAAAAAATATAAAAGGCTCTCGCGATCCTCATGCACATTTGCTGGAAAAGCAATAAACGGGAGATGCTGCGTTAACGCACCACCTAAAAGTATGGTGATTGCACTGAGTATTAAATAACAAACAAGAAGCAATACAGAGATCGCTTTGAGTGGATTGTTATTTAACCTCCATATTAATATTCGTAAAAAAACATAAAAGGGCCCAAAAATTAAAGCCTTGCGTGACTGGGTCAATCCGTGTTACGCTGAGTTGTGTATTTAGTATTTGACAAGAATGCACTAAAATAAATATAATAAGAAATTACTGGAGAATAACCTAAATTTGGAGACGAAAAGTGAACAAAATTATATTTGATTATATAGGCAGCAGTAGAAGTAATTGTAAGGAAGTATGAAACTATCTACACATAACTCTGTTATCAAAAGAATAAAACTTGTTTGTACAGGTCATTGTGAGCATGCTATTCTGTATCGCCAATTTTGACGTTAACTGAGACCTACCCATATCGTGCCATGATTCCCTAGTACTCTTGCCTTTGGAGACTTGTCTCCATCGTATTTTCGACCCACTAGGCCATTTCAATACCCTGTACTTACTACTGCATCACTCTATTCACGTACCCATGTCTTGCCATGATTCCCTAGTACTCTTACCTTTGCAAACTCCTCTCGCGTTCTCTCGCCTTCTTGATTTTCTCCTGCAGCTCCGGCACTGTGGTCGCCTCGTTGTCAGTGACGGTGTTCTCGACCCACCACGTCACTTCTGAGACCCTACTGTACACGCCCGGGGAGCGGGGGTCGCCACAATGCTTGCCGCCGAAGGACACTATTCCGAGAAGAACTCCGTCCCGCACGGCGGGGCCTCCTGAATCGTGCTGTGAACCAATTTGGAAAGATCGATCAAAATGCGACGTTGCATGTAATGTTGTCCAACACACTGGCTCGTAATGTAACGATAACGCTAGTAGGTTGAATTGAACATTGTGCCCACGAGAATAATGGATTTTCAAACAATATTAAACACGGGTTTGAGAGACGAATAGATGACCGTCATGGCATATGAAATCGGCTGTGATTGTCACAGTCCAGTAGACTTCAGACTAATTTTACAAATGGCTTCCAATTTGGATTTCAAGATGGCAGACATCTCTTTTTTTAAGTCGTCACATGCGTTTTTTCTAGGTTTTTGAGGGGGCAGATTTCGAGAATGGCATCCAATTTTTTTCAAGATGACAGACATAGTTAATAAAAGTAATTCCTGAACTACCGACCTTAATACACAATGTAGCATTTACAAATCGTGATGCAAACTACACGTCAGAGTTTATACGCATAAGCATATACCAGTCAATGTCAACGCAGATAAACTTTTGTATTTTCTAAACTCTGTGACAATATCAACAATGTGTGACGTCACCTTACAAGATGGGCACACAAATATTGATCGTTTTTTTGAACCAACTGTTCAAACTCAGAATTTATTTCAGACCGCTTGAGAGACCAACTGTTCAAAGACATTACGAGCTTAAAGGTATTTTTCTCAATTTAGGCCAATGGATGCAATGTCGTGCTAGAATAGCCTACAACCATATAAATCCTATTCATGCCACGCAAATCCTGATTAAGTTAATAGTAATAATGAATGGATATGAAGCCTGCAAACTCCAGTAGCGACAAATAATTATGTATTTACCGCTTATACATAACGATATCTCTCTCGGTGTTGGTCAATAGATACCTAAATTAGCTACAATATTTTCATGCCAACTAGCTACTTCATGAACCAAGAGAAACGTACGTTGCAAGCATCCTTCCCACCAGTGGCATACCCGGCGCACATCATCCGAGGAGTTATGTAGAAGCGGTAGGCAGACTGGCACTCAGACAGCCGCATAGCCGGCACGGGGACGAAGCGGAGACGATCCGGGATGTGGCCTGCACCTGTCTCCTGGAAACAGTAACATGATGGAAACGAGAATTAACAAAGAAGGACAAATCCGTAGGCAAATGTTGAAATTATGGGGTCTGGCAATAAATGGGTACAACTTTTTATTGTTGTTATTCTGTCCTGAGGCCCAGGGGAAAATAATGATTAAACTTTAAAGAAAAAAAAAGTATATTACTGGTGTTGTTAAGAAATAGTCTGCATTTAAATTAGCGTATAACTGTTGCAATTACAAAGCTTTTGGTTAAATATAACCGTAGAAAATCGTAGTTTTAAGGAGTGAGTAACGAGCAACTGAAAAAAGTTAATTGATTATCGTATTCTCCGGTTTATACTCACGTAAAATTGTCAGGAACGGCCCGACATGTTTCGAACTCGGCGCGGCAACTTGTCACTGATTTCCGCGCCGGTGTACGGGCAGCAGTCCCTGATGAAGAGCTCCATACGAGTTCGAAACATGTCGGGCCGTTCCTGAGAATTTCACGTTAGTGTAAACTGCTCAATACAATAATTAAATATCTCTTTAATAAGATAAAAGTGAATTGACTCAAATAATGCACAACAAGCCAAATTGGTGGACAATATCAAGTCGTCTTTTCTTCACCTTTTCGTCTTATTCATTAGCAACCCGTCTCGGTGAACTTGCTTTACGAAACCGAGACTGGCCAATTATCTCTCTCTTTGTCACGTTTGAATTATTTACCGACAAGCCTCTGTATTCCAAGCCATAAATGAAGTACTCACTGATTTAGGAGCTACTTACATCAGTACTGCCCCACCCAGTAACTATGAGCATGTCATCAGGCTTGATGACGTAGTCCTTGGCGGGTAGGTTAAGAACGGCGATGTTTCGACCTATAGGCATCGGCCGGTCTAAGCGGATCAGGCTGAAATCGTAGTCTGCGTTCCCTGGACTGTATTTATTAGGGAAGAATGCCTGAAATGTTGGTAGATTGTTAATAGTGTTGCTGTTCAATCGATAAGGGTGATGATTGAGCGTCATTGTGGCCATTTTTAACCCTTGATGTAAAAAGAGGGGCACCGACTCTGATTGACAAACAGGATTTTTTTTCTCGTCGTGTATAAGTGTGTCTGTCTGTACCATCGTAGATACAAACCGACCGACGAACCGAGATGGTCTGGCAATAACCGCAGCTGTGTCCAAAATATTTCGCGTTGCTTGGAACAAGTGGCAGGATATCAGCTAATATTTCAATACTAAGAGCTAAGAGCTAGAAATTTCGTGTTTTTGTTAAGGTTCGGTAGTATTTTTATACCACTTATTAAATGAAGGTATCATTATCATGATGAGCAGCAACGTGTGTCGGGGATTTTGAATTTAGGTGATTATTTTCGTCACTGACATAGCAGCTCATTCACCGTCTTTGCTGGCGTATTCAAATGTGTAAACTTACCTTGTTAACTCTGGCCTGGTATCCTCCTCTATCATGGAATGAGCTCCCAGCGCGAATTATAAATGCCAACAATTTCTTCCTGTCACCATCGTACGCTCTGTCAAAAATATTTTATTTTAAAGCTTCAATATTGTGTGATTTATAATAAGATTGATATGTTTATAATAAACCTAACATAATAAATTTATGAAACATGTAATGTCTCATTTTTTTTTATGTGGGTAAACACCACAATTTTAATATTAAATCTTTTATACAAAGATTATGCTCAAAGAAAAATTTAAACGCGTAACCTGGTTGAAGAGACCGGGAATCGAGCCCGGTACCTCTGGATTGCCAGTCCAACGCGTTATCCTTTCCGCCACCTTAACGCTAAAGCAACCTTTCGAATTTTTCCTTATTCTTTGAGTGTCGTTCTTTGCATTGTTTATTTTAGGTTACGAATTTCAATTTTTCTTTGAGCTTTGATCTTTGTATGTATGGTTTATTAAGTTTAAACCTTTTTTCATATTATTCAATATGTCTCAAGATATTTTTAAATAGTACTTACGATTCGAAGCAGTGTCCAGCCGTCAACACCCACTGTTCATCGATGATGGAGCCCCCGCACCAATGCCGCCCGTTCCGGCAGATCGCTACATTGTAGGGATACATGCTGATGCTGGTCTCCATACCGCCGACGATGCGACGGACTGCGTATGTCCGGAAAATTCCACCCTCGTCATCTAACGGTTCTGAAATATTATCAGGCCTTTACATCTTTATCAGATGACTTCATGCATGCTTCCGGTTTTGGTTGCCCTAGAAAGGGTACACCAGTACAATTACCTGGGTCATTTAGTTACAGCCGATTTCAGGACGATGCTGATATAGAACTCGAACGTAGGGCCCTATGCCCTATCGATCAGAGCGAATATGATTGCGTGCCGATTTGCTCGGTGCTCAATAGAGAGTAAAGTTTATTCAGAGCTTTTTGTACAACATTTTACACCTTTACATCTTTATCAAATGTCTTTATGAAGCGTTTTGGTTGCCCTAGAAAGGGTGTACCAGTACAAATACCTGGGTCATATAGGTATACCAGTACAAATACCGATCTCAAGGGCAGTGCTGATATAGAACGCGAGTTTATCGAATATGTGTTAACCGTTGATGCATCAGTGATTTAAATAGTATTTTAATTTAAAATATTAATGTATTTTCATTTTAATGTACTGTGTAAATTATTATTATTATTCGTATGGCATGTTATTTCAGATAACAAAAGAAACAATTCATTTAACTATAAGTAATTACAAGTCCAATTTCAGTGACATCAGCCATTTTCTAGCCTCGTCGCTCAGGACGATCAGGTCCTCCATGGATCCAGTGTATCTTGTTAGAGGGCACTCTGTGATGATGTGTTTTACTGATTGTACCTCAGCACCACAGGTACATCGAGGGGAGTCTACCCATCCGCAGCGATGTTTATATTGACCACATCGACCGTGGCCTGTGCGCAGGCGATTTAGGTTGCACCAATCACGTCTCGGCAGCTCAGCTCCCTCGAGTTTTGTGCTAAACTGTGTAAATTATGTTGTGATACTTGAAATAAATGTTTTTTATTTGTGGCATTGTTTGAAATGACTACAGGAGTGACAGTGACCAGCGCAAGATTGACATTTCAATAGGGGGTCGTTTGATGATTGGGTTGGTGAAACGACTATCCTCTTATTTGAGTGTCTCCTCTCGCGTTTCGCGAGTGATGACTTCATGAGCCTTACAGCCTAGCTCGGCTCGAAGAATCGCCCATAAAGGATCTGAGAAGAAAATATTATGATATTCGACACTAGTCACTCATGTCATGATAGAAGACGCAGTTGGCAGTGGTAGTGGCAGCTGACTTCCGAACCGGCGGTCCGGGGTCTCGAATTCCGGCAAGGGCAAATATTTGTGTGATGACTGATGAGCTGGAATTTTGTACCTGGGCCATGGATGTGTTCTACTTATGTTTATATGTATATATTTATTTATATAGTTAGATACGTATATCGTCGTCTAGTACCCGTAACACATGCCTACCAGAGCTTCATTTGGGACTAGGTTGATTTGCGTGAGGTTTTCTGATATTATTTTTATTTATTAAGGATGTTTGTAGAGCGTAAAGCACATAATAATATTTCATTTTAAGGTGGTGCTTCTCACCACAAGCATTCGCACAAAAAACAAATTGGTTTTTCATATATTTTTTGTTACATTACAGACGATTGCTCGCGGTGAGAGAGCACCTTATATGTATAGCAACTTACGCTTCTTATTTTCTGTAGCAATAGCGAATCTCGTTGCGGTCGCATTGCTCTTAAATCTAGAATTTTCTTCCAGCATTGCCTTAATATCTTCCCGACGTGTCATTTTCAATATCGGCTCCATTTTCTCCTCATTTCCAGCCTTTGAGGGCAATACATATTCAACATAAAAACTTTTCTCCCCCCTACCAGCATCGCCGCTAAATACACTTCTACAGTAAAATAAAAATAAAAGTATAAATCTGGAGTTTGTTTTCATTGTTTTAGGTACAATATAAAAAACAATTTTGTAAAACGCGTCAACTTTAATGGGAGAAAGTAATTAAATGGCAGATATGCGTGACTTTATAGTCATTCTTGCATTTTATGACTAATCGATAGTTTAGAATTGCCTGGGATTTTTTAGCTGGCATACCTATCATTTATTTATTTAATCTTTATTGCATAAATGAAAAACCATAAAAAAGGTGGACTTAATTGTTAAATAACTATATAGGCGGAGGAGTCAATGACACGCAGAAGCTGGTATTAGACTGACTTTATTCTCTTACCCACATATACATTTATATACATACATGACATCTCCCTTTTCACAAAAAAAAAGTAAAATAAAACATATATTTTTACAATTTTAGCATGCAAACACATTATTATGTATATCTATGACATGCAAAATTATTATACAATTCATATAAGTATTTCCATATCATGGAAAATATAGTTTTTTTTTTATTTATTTTTTTATTATACGATTTTTTTTTTTTTAAATATTTATAAGTACCTATGAAATTTGTACTTCACAAATTCGATACTTTTTACAATTTCATTACAAAAACATTAATTAATTAATTTGAAAACATTTAATTAGTAAATACTAATAACAATAAGAAAAAATTAAATACATTACACTCTTTCATTGAATGAACCTATTTTTATACTTCATTGTACTTATACATTTCTTTAAACTTAAACTATGTACACAAGTATACGTATTTATCCTAATTAATTCCTTTGTACTGTGTTGGTGTAGCCCCAGCGATCAGGCGGCCTCACTGTCCTGCCATAACGGGAAATATATAGGTTGTTATTTTGACTAGTAGGGTTATGCACATTGCTAGGACTAGTTCTTATATGTAAACTATTATGGTTATTCGTGGTGACAATATCATCATATTGCATTCTACGATTATGTTGTGTTTCATTGTTGCGACGTTCAGAATCAGGAATTAAATGCCTACGGTTTCTAACTATTTCACTTCCGGTTTCTAAACTAACCAAATATGATCGGATACCAACTATCTTTTTGATAATCCCATTTTTCCATTCTTGGTTAATACGTGCCTTCACTTTTTGAGCTACTGTCAGAGGTGCCAGATCGCGAGCATGTTTGTCGTAATATCTTTTTTGAATTAATTGGCGCTCCTGAAATTTTTTTACTATACCCCTTTGAGACTTTGTCTTTGATATAACAGAAGAACACGGAACAACACTGCGAAGTTTTCTATTATTTAGGAGCTCCGCCGGCGAAGGTATATCGCGAGTTATAGGTGTATTCAAAAATTCTAGAAGCGCAAGATTGAAATCAGAATTGCTGTGAGTCGACTTTTTCAGAATATTTTTTACTGTCTGTATAGTTCTTTCTACTAAGCCATTTGACTGGGCGTAACGTGGAGATGACGTAATATGCTGAAATCCCCACTCCTCAGCAAATCGTTCAAAGAGGTCTGAACGGAACTCTGGTCCATTGTCTGAAAATAATATAACTGGAATTCCTTGCCTACGAAATATTGCTTTTAATTGGTTAATAATGCTTTCAGACATTAATGACTTTAGTTTAACTACTTCAATAAACTTACTATAATAATCGATTACTAACAAATATGACTCATTATTGTAATGGAAAACATCAGCTGCCACCTTAAACCACGGACTGTCCGGAACGTCGTGTTGAATTAAAGTTTCTTTACAGTTAGATCTCCTGTAAGATAAACAGGCCTGACAATGCGATATCATATCAGTTATTTGTGCATTTATATTTGGCCAATATATAGTTTCCCGTGCACGCAACTTGCATTTTTCAATGCCTAAATGAGATATGTGGATTTTTTTAAGCATGGCAGACCTCATGCAAGTAGGTATGACTATACGAGAACCTTTCCAAATTAACCCATAAGATATTGTCAAATCATCTCGCACATCCCAATAACTACGAATACTGAGATCAACGTCGTTTTTGTTGCTGGGCCACCCTTTTTTTATTATTTTCATCAGTTGCTGCAGTTCCTTATCTTCACGTGTGCACTTTTGTATTTGAAGGAAATGCGTGTCTGTGAGCGGGTTGCACGTGGTCAGCGCACACACTTGCGCCTGCGCTTCCAGATGGTCGCGCGGCTCGGTGTCGATGTCATTAACATTGCTGATATCGCACGCTCGCGATAAGGAATCCGCTATGTATAGGTACTTACCGGGTTTATATACAAGTTTAAATGAATAGGGTTGTAATCGCATCAGCATTCGTTGTAATCTTGGCGGCGCGTTATCTATAGGCTTATTTATTATGCTAATGAGAGGTTTATGGTCGGTTTCAATGGTTACGTCGGTGCGTCCGTATATATAAGCATAAAATTTCTCGCATGCATACACACACGCATATAATTCTTTTTCAATTTGTGCGTATGCTTGTTCCGTCTTATTAAGTGATTTAGATGCGTAGCATACCGGCAGATTGTCTTGTAATAAACAAGCACCTAAACCATTTTTACTTGCATCTACCGACAAAATTATCTCTTTATCTAATGAATAGTATTGAAGGACGGGCGGACTGATGAGACATTGCTTGAGCGCGTCGAAATCTTGCTGATGTTTTTCAAACCAATGCCATTCCACATCTTTTTTTAGTAGTTGACGCAAATAGTACGTTTTGTCTGATAAGTTCGGGACAAAACTACCGACATATGTTATTAGGCCGAGAAATCTCTCAAGGTCCTTGACATTTTTAGGCTGTGGCATGTTGCGTACGGCTATAAGGTGAGCATCGTCTGGTGAAATCCCGCGCGCACTTATTTTATGTCCCAAGTATTTTATTTCCTTTAGGGCTATTTTACACTTGTCTTTGTTTAGTTTTATATTTATTTTTCTGCATCTTTCTAAAACTTTGCGCAGACGCTCATCATGCTCGTCTTTAGTTTTTCCGTATACAAGCAGATCATCAATGAACTGACACACCCCATCCAAGTCATCAAAATGTTCTAAGAGTTTCTTATGAAAAACTTCACTGGCAGAAGAAATCCCATATGGCAGGCGTAAAAATTTATATCTGCCGAAGACCGTGTTGAAGGTACATAAATCAGTGCAATCATCACTGAGTTTTACCTGCCAGAACCCTTGTTTGGCATCTAAGGTGCTGAACCATTTTGCGCCTAGTAGCTTGGACGTAATTTCATCTAGGGTTGGCAGACGAAAGTGTTCCCGTCTTATAGCCTTATTTAAATCTTGAGGGTCCAAACAAATTCGAAAGTCACCATTAGGTTTCTTAGCAAGAGTCATACTATTCACCCAGTCAGTAGGGCCTTCAACTTTTGATATTATTTGTTGCTTTTCCATATCTATTAACTTATTTTTTACACTTTCTCGCAGCGCAAGGGGTAACTTTCTGGGTGGATGTATGACTGGACGTGCGTTTTCATTCAGTTGGATTTTATATTCCCCGGGAAGACAACCAATACCTTCAAAAATGTCACTGTAACTGGCTAAAATATCGTTTATTTTATTTAAATCTGAATTTAATGACATAATTCGTTTTACCAAATTTAGCTCCTCACAAGTATTACGACCTAAAATGGGTGGAGAATTAACGTCCGCAACAATGAACTTCAATATATATTCATTTTCTTTATAGCCTACTTTCAAAAAGCATTTTCCTACTATTTTAATACTGTCACCTGAATAACCTCGTAGTTTCATCGAGGTGCGAGTTAACTCATCTTCCGAAATATTTATTTTCTGCAAATAACATAACGGTAAAACATTTACGTCGGCACCGGTATCGATTTTAAATTTGATCGGAGTATTATGAATTTTTATTACAGCGGACCATTCAGAAGTAGAAGTTGTATTATCATGACAAATTACCTGATCACTGGAGGCTTCCTCGACAGCATATACCTGGCACATCTTTGCGTAATGATTATAACCATTGCAACTACTGCAACGAACACCGTACGCGGGACACTTGTAGAAATCATGATTACCACCGCACTTAGAGCACACTCGATATGACCGCGAATGTTGCGTCGGAACGTAGCTCGGGCCAGGCCTTGGGGCCCGGTCTGCCTGCGCGGCGGCTCCTGATGCCGCGCGGCGACCTCTGCCACGACCGCGGCCGCGCCGGCGGCGCCCGCGCGGCTCCCACGAGCCGGGGGCGGCGGCGGCGGCTCCAGGAGGCGCACTTCTCACCTCGCGAACTCCACAACGACAACTGGAACTGTTTACCCAATGTACCGAATCTCCTTCTCTTGAACTACTATGGGGATCTTGTTCTCGTCTGGTGCTTAACTCATGAACGTGATGCATTTCCGCTTCTTGTTTTATACTGCCCGCTTGAGCCTGTGAAAACTCTGCTAGTCGACATATGTCCAATGCTGAGCCAAGTGTTAAATCTGGCTCTCGAAGCAAACGTTCTCGTAGTATCCCATTTCTTAAGCCACAGATCAACCGATCTTTCACTAATTCGTTGCACAAATCATTGAATCCACACCTCGACGCCATCTTATTGAGTTCAAAAACATATTGCTCCGTTGACTCTGATGCTTTTTGATCCCGCGTGAAAAACTTATGTCTTTCCACTGTTACATTCGTTTTAGGCAAAAAGAAATTATCGAATTCTTGTATAAGTGCTTTGTAGGTTGCTGGCTTAGTTGCGAACTGCCCATACACGTCCCTGCATTTGGGTCCTATCACATGCAATAAGATGTTTATTTGAACTTTTTCCGGTTTTTTACCAAGTTCACATGCTTCAAAATACACTTCAAAAGAGTTTTTCCAATTTTGCCATGATTTGCACAAATTTCCCGATGTAACACTAGAAATATTATTTTCGAATTGAAATGGCGCGGGTGGTTGCAACATTGCTTCCATTGTTCACGAGTAATGTCCACTTTACGCGCACCTGTATAATTCACTGTTCTTGTATTATTTCCGCTGATAACTAGGAAGCCGATTACTATAATATATTATATAAATCACATTGAAATATCCGGCTGCGCCATGTTAAATAACTATATAGGCGGAGGAGTCAATGACACGCAGAAGCTGGTATTAGACTGACTTTATTCTCTTACCCACATATACATTTATATACATACATGCCATTGGGCTATCTTTAACAGTCAACCATTGGGCAAATTAGATAAGTTGTGTACCTACGGTGCAACTAACTTAAATAGGTTTTAATAGATAAATACTTAGATAAATACGTAAATATATCAAAATATATGCATACAAAAATAGATAGCTTAGATGTCTCCATTCTGATAATGAATAGGTAGGTCACGCAAGTTTTTTTTTTGTTCGGGGACTTGATCTTGACGTGAAGGCGGTTCCAGAGGCGGGCCACTTGGACGATAAAAGGGTTGGACATAAAACCTGTACGGTAAGAAGGGATGAAAAGAGATAGATTGCCAGGAGAACGAAATTAACCGCTAAGAGTTACACTATCGTGTGATTTACATTTTCATAAAAAGTGTTTTCTGCCGAACTATTAAAATATCGAACTCTTTACCGGGTCATGTGTTTCCTCCTTCTTATAACTTGGAACCCTTCAAATGAAGCGTGAAGAGGCATCTCTCGGGCCAGCATGGCAGTGTTAACTGACATGGCACCGTTGGTTTCTTGTCAGTTGCCATTGCGACTTGAGCTCCCCTTTTTGCTTAAGATCAGGCGAAGTGGACCCACTAAGTTGTGCTGTTATAAAAATAAAAGTCGTCCATTCCAAGAATGAAAGTTTCAATCATTTTAATTTTCAGTCATGGAGGTCATGAAAACTGATAGAATGACACCTTGAACAGCACCGTGAAATATGCCAACTTTTCCTCCACAGGGAACATTGCCCAAAACGCTACTTAAAAAAAGAAACGTTACTGTAGACAATTTCAAGATGATTATGGCAACACTACTATTTTTAGTGGAAAATAGATTATATCTGTGGTATCACTGGGACTCACATTTGCGCGCAACTTCATTCCGTAACGTGTTGGGACTAGTCGAATAAGGTGTGTGATTTGGCGGGCCAATTCTAGGTGAAGTTCTGGTGTATTTTTTACAGAATGGGGAAGCCTCAGGGGAATGTATCTTATTGCTTGTTATAAAATAAGAACTGTAGATCATTTTTACTGTAGTTTGTACTAAAAATACTTATTAAAACCAGAGTTATGACGGTGGGCAATGTTATCCAGTAACTTGCTAACCTATGAATGCTAACATTGCCTGACTAAAAAAAGGGTTATGGTTGTCACCTTGTCGTAATTTTACCTGACTGCGTAAATAAAGGAGGGTTATGTATTTAAGGTAAGGTACATTGTATTTCTATTAAGTCGTACTTTTAGCGGTAGCTGCATGTCATGTCATGTCATATGCATAAAACACAAAAACATAGAATATTCAATTATGTCAATTTTTATTTAGATTATTCTAACGTGGAGTATAAAAATAACCACCTAACTATTAGTACCCAATATTAAACATACATTTTTCATTTTGATAATGGTATTGGTAAAGATGGTTTACTCGACCAAAAGTGACAACCCTGGAAATTTCAAACTGCTTGATTCGGCTTGTATGGAGTAAAACAAAATACCTATGTAACATTTCCCACCCATATTGCACACGTGTTTGTATAGTTAAGAGTCTTAACTATACAAACACGGTCTTAACTTAAGACCAAGATATTTACGTGGAACGCCATTATTACCCCAGATTTTATACGATCCTTATCCTAACGTTGTAGGGGCTATAGTTACGAAAATAATCGATTTGGGCAATGTTGGCAAAAGTTTAGATAACTTTACCCGAGGTGAAAATTGATAAAAAAGTTGGTTAAATGTAGATTTAAAAATTGTTTCTCGTAATAAACGCATGCATATGAATACGATGGATGCGTTAGACAAAAAAAACTTTATCCCGTCATAGAAAAAAAGAGAGAAATTCGGGTTTTTACGCAAAAAGCGGGCAAAGTTGGCATGTTTCACGGCACCTTCGAGTTTGGGCTCGTTTAAGTCGCCTTAACGAGCCATTGAGGGTTGCGTAAAAATATTTCACATTTGCACAAAAATATGTTTGTGATAAAAACTTCTTGTATACTTTTTATAATCATGTTGTAAAAGCATTCCAGTGATCATGTTCCGATTCCACCTACATTTAGACTGTTTACGACATCTAGCGGCCGGTAGGTGAAGCTACGCTGTATACATCACGGCAAGCATCGAGTACATGTCGTCTTCATAGCTCCGCTATCATTCCATAGATGGCGCTGTGCACAAACATTGAGAATAATATCTTTATAATTTCATAGTCGGGCTCTTCGCTACTTTTTAGGGTTCCGTAACCAAAGGGTAAAAACGGGACCCTATTACTGAGACTTCGCTGTCGGTCCGTCCGTCCGTCTGTCACCAGGTTGTACCTACCTACCACCTACCTCAAGAACGGTGATGGCTAGACAGTTGAAATTTTCACAGATGATGTATTTCTTAAAAATAAAATAAAATAAATATTTAAGGGGGGCTCCCATACAACAAACTTGTTATAGATTATGGTACGCAACCCTTCATGCGCGAGTCGAACTCGCACTTGGCCAATTATTCAGAAGACTGTGTTCAAAAGACGATTATGTTTTTCAGGTATATGACTGAAAGAGTCAATTCGACATAGAGTTGTGTCCACGTTGTGTCCCTGGAACGCACGGCTTGGCATTTCGCTCAGCCCGTCTAGCAGAACTTGGCTTCGCGACTCTTGTCGCGCGACATATTTTGTTTCACCCGTCACTCTCTTACAGTACTGTACAGAAAGAGATAGGTAATATATCTCGCGCGAGAAAGAGTCGCGTATCACAGTTGTGCTAGAGCTGCAGTGCAGTTCCTATTTTCTTCAGGAAAATGAACCTAAAGTGACCCCAACAAAAGCATTTTTATTGCATTTTTGTTAAGCATTTCTTAACACGCTTGTATTGGCTTCACTTGTAACTAAGTTTGATTGTATGTAAGTAGTCTTAGAAGTAAATTTTAACTTATTTCTAATTATTACTTATTGCATCCAAATGTGACTTTCTATGACGTAGAGATAATGTAGTTCAAGTGGCTATACAATCATTGGTATCTTGGAGCTGATCTGCAGATGGAGACGGAAGGTGGTCATAGGAACTCCTAAACAGTTCAAAAAAAGTGTACATGGCAAAATTTGAATGTCCCACACGTTCAACGTGTTTTTTTTTTACTTTACCTTAAGTATTTGGGTATATGAGTGGTATCATTTGATTCTGTAGATGTGGGGCATTCATTTTATATTTATAAAACGATTATATTATATTTATTACTAGATTTATTGCAAAATAAAGATATGAAAAGTGCTAAAATGGGTATGTCCCACGTCGACTCAGTCATGTTCAGAGGCTTGCAGAAACTCGAAATAAATTTGTATGAATATTGAATGTGGTCACACAGATAAAGTAATGAGTCTAGATTTTAGTCGTGTGCTTTATTTATAAACAAATACGGGTTATAATGCCGAAAAACTACTTTTTCCACTGTCCAAAGAAATCGACAGACCGGAACTTCCGGTTATAGTCACAAGCGATTTTAACATACTTGTGCAATCGATATTCCCCAAAAAGCGTTAATTTTTCAATCCTGGCCACATTTTAATGCTATAGGCATCGGATTTCATTGCAAATATAACGTCAGTTCCGTGAAAACGGTGACGAAAGGTGTACGCTGTGTCAGTGCGCTAAAAATAGGATTTCGAGTTAGTAACAGTTTTTTCGGTAAGTAGATTATAATTAACTTTTTAAACACAATTAGACATAGAAGAAACTATCGTAGTATCCGAAACTAAACCAAAAACACATTGAATTGGTTCAGAACACGTTGAAATTTTGATTTTAAATTGTCGAGGTAGAATTCGTCACGTCCGATTCGTGACGTGATATACTACCGGAACGATTTTGTGACGAATTGGAACTATAAAGCTTAGTACACAATCGAAATGTGACCGATGTTTTAACCGACTTCTAAAAAAGGAGTTACTTAGTTTGACCCATATGTTTGTTATACATGCATGTTTATCCGCCATTATCTCGCATTTGTCAGAACCGATTTTGATGCGGTTTTCAGAAAAGTATTTGTTATCTCCGGAAGAAATGACTAAAAAGCAAAATAACAATTAAAACATTTATAAAAACCGGCTAAGAGCATGTCGGGCCACGCTTACAGTCGAGTTTTTAATTAGGCGAACTAACTTGACAGCTGAAAGTGTTGTCAGAAATGAAGAAAAAAAATTGTTATTGGTTTATGTCGATATAACCTTAAGTATACACCCATAAACCTTAACATATTGCAATAAGGTTTATATTTGTTTATAACTGTCAAGAAAACAAAAGGCAGACAGCGTTCTAAGCGATGTCCTAAAATAAAGTTCGTTCGATGTAAGTATTTTAATTACAACCGTTTTTAGGGTTCCGTACCCAAAGGGTAAAAACTGGACCCTATTACTGAGACTTCACTGTCCGTCCGTCCGTCTGTCACCAGGCTGTATCTCAAGAACGGTGATAGCTAGGCAGCTGAAATTTTTACAGATGATGTATTTCTATTGCCGCTAGAACAACAAATACTAAAAATAAAATAAAATAAATATTTAAGGGGGGCTCCCATACAACAAACTTGTTATAGATTATGGTACGGAACCCTTCATGCGCGAGTCGGACTCGCACTTGCCCAATTTTTTATTTATGAGAATTAAGACTGTTATTCTATATTTTGAAATGTTCATGTTAATAATCTATAAAAATAGATAAATAACACTAATAAAACTTTCAATATTAAGATTGTCATTTACTCATGAAAGATTTTTATGTAATACATAATAATATACATGGTAAATATTTATTATTACTAGTTTCATACAGGTTTTATTATTACATATATAAACTAGTAATAATATATATTATACCATTTTGATTCCGTTGCAATAAATACGATTCATGACATAATATTTTTGTGATTTTATTTCAATATATTCAATCTATGTACACTATTCCTTACATTTTCCAGTTAGTCACATGAGATTCCGTTTAGTTACTGTCCCAAGATTTGGGATGTTGAAAATAATTATTTCTGGCTGCTGCAGTGCAACAATTCACATATTTAAGCGTTAACATTACTAAATGAATATTCCTTAATGTAATAAAAAATATTATTCGTTGATTTGTCGCATTTTAATGCAAAAAAATACATGTTTTAGCAGTCATTTGGTGGCGATTGTGACGAACTGGACCTTTATTTTATCCTCAAAGCTTGCTCGTTCCATTAATTCTATAAATTAAACCCGTTTTAAATAGTTTATTTTCTGTATTTTAAATGTGTAAACTAAAACTGGTCCAAAAAATACTTCAATCAATTTATACTGAATTTTATATTAGTGACTATCCGGAACTAGTTTCACCACAATCTGAGTTTAAAATGTCGATATTTTTTATATTTTTTAATATTTTAATGCCATTTTCTCAAATAATACACTATAACTTATGAGGAATTAAATAAGCCAAGAAAATTTAAAATCGGTGTTATAAAAAAAACCGTTTTCCGGTTCGTCACGTGTACACTTTTTTTGAAAAACGCTCTTATGTAGCTATCGTGTTTGAACTCATTCGATTGTTCTTATAAAATATACATTCGGCAATGTGTATTTTTTTATTAGTTTAGGGCAAGTTTAAGGTGAGGTGGGGTAATAAGTTAGTCTAACAGTTAGTTACTTATTGGACTGTGTCAGTCTTCGTCCTTTGATAGTCTTACCCCACCATACTGCGAACTAGGAAGACACACTGTAAATATTTCCCATATTCAAATGAAACTTAATCAATGAACATGACAATAGGCATGCGGACAATTTTTTTTTGAGGATATCAATCGATTCTATTTTTTATTGGGATCAAATGTCTATAAGGGACTACCTACGCTTAGACTGCTTTAAAAGTCATAAATTACCGTCAAAATTCAACATTTCTACAGAGCAGTAAAACCGCTCCATACAAATGGCCTCCCTACATAATTGGCGTCATCTGTGGATTGGGTACCAATATTTGTATGGAGGCAATAAGTAATTTTCCATTTTCACCGTGAAAGTACGTTTAAGTTCATGATTGTGGTACAATTATTGTTTCGTTAAATTATGAGGATTCTGAAACCAATTTCAAAATTTATTTTGGATTAAAAAAAGAAATCATAAAATTTTCGTTCCTTTGAAGTCGCATAGGTATTTTTTTAAAATATTGGGCTAATTTTATTCATATAACTACACTATGTTGTATAAATCAATATCAGTCGCATCCCCTCGTATTGTATGTAATACATAATAGTACATTACTACAGAGGCCGGGAAGTGAGGGGTTGCCGGCCGAATCGTAGCCAATCACTTGCTAAACAACGTTTCATAAATATTCATTTTACAAACAACGTTAGACAAATGAACGATCAACGTTAATAAAATGCATTGTTTGATAAACATTTCGTTTAATTAATCATCATGGTGTGAACGCCATTCATGTGTAGTTTTCTACGAGTACAAATTTATATTAACATACTTAATTTTTAACAAAGTATAATTGTTGTGATGAGCATACAGACGTCTTAGTATTCAGGTTATTGAGGTTTTTTAGGTAACATGGCTCGAAAACCGAAAACTGTAGGTTAGGTTAGGTTTGTTTTATGACCATGTATTGTCAAAATGCTTGCTTAAAAAATGGAACATCACTCAATCTAATTTAGCCTAAAAATGGCAAATATTAAAAAAAATATTTTTTTGAACACCAATATTTCGGTAAATATCGTTCTGAGAAAAATTTAAAAAACAAAGCATGCGTATTTTAGTGTAATCTACAAGATTCAATGTAATTTAAGTCCAAAAACAGCAAAAAAAAAGTGTAAAAGAAATTTAAGTCCCAGAAACGGCCCCTCTTTGGTACAATCTGACCGAAATAAGTATTTTCCTGTTTAATTTCGAGTATTAAACTTCATACCGTCCTGCGTTTCGTTACATACAGAGTTATTTTTAATATTTTTATGAAACAATAGTTTATCAAATAATGTTTTGCAAACTAACTGATTTGTAAAACGATTTATTCGTGAAGTGAACATTTTTTAAATGAAACTTTGTCATTCAATATTTTTATAAAGCGTCTAAGTTATTAAATGTATATTTGTCAAGTAATTATTTGTAAAATGAGCATTTTAAGGAATGATAGGTTTGTGAAATGAATAGTTTGTAAATTGTTGTTTGTTAAGTGATTATTTGTAAAAAGTTGTTTAGCGAATGATGATAAACCCGGCCGAATACATATAGACTCATATTGAATTATGAATACTAAAATTAACAACGCACGACAAAACATATTAAACAATTATAGAGAAAATACTTCGTCATACTTCGCAGCCTTTTATAAGGAACATAACATCAATATTTCATTGCATGTTTGAGAAAATGTTTTTTTTGTAAGACTGTGGCGGCAATCATTTATTTCCTCATAATTATTTTGTTACCACAAAGTGGCAACTTAGTGCCGTAGAAAGTCTCACTAGCCGGGATATCATACCTTTCTTTTATCATGAATTTGTATAGGTAAAGAGTACTGGGAGGACACCCTAGTGTAGAGATATAAAAGATATATTTATTTTTATTATTTAGTATTCGTTTAAGAATCAATTTCCGTTTTATCTTCTCAAGGGTCGACTTCATTTACGCGCGGGGACCGTTTCACAAAACTCTTCTCAAAATACGTTTAACCCGACAGTTTGTTGTTTAACCCTCGCCATATTGTAGATTTTTAGTGAAAAAGTGTCGGTCCGGCCCAGGGATAGTGGCGCTACAAACAGCTTTCATATGGCTATACTATAATGAATGTGTGCTCTTCACATTCACTAACTTTTAACGTCAGTTACCAAAAAGTTGTTGTTACCAGTAAAATAAATTAATAAATTGGGCAAGTGCTAGTCCGACTCGCGCATGAAGGGTTCCGTACCATAATCTATAACAAATTTGGTTTATGGGAGCCCCCCTTGAATTTTTATTTTATTTTTAGTAGTATTTGTTGTTATAGCGGCAATAGAAATACATCATCTGTGAAAATTTCAACTGTCTAGCTTACACCGTTCTTGAGATAGACAGACACGTCCGTCTGTCACAGACGCCTGGTGACAGACGGACGGACGGACGGACGCCGAAGTCTCAGTAATAGGGTCCCGTTTGGACCCTTTGGGTGTGGAACCCTAAAAATCTGCAATATGGCGTGGGAAACGTGCTGTTGGCCGTCCTCCTTCAAAACTTAACCAATTATTATGAAATTTTAGGAACTGGAAATTAAGGAAATGTCTGTATCGAACCGGTTTGATTTTGCGCAAATAACGTACTACGAATTTGTGCACTATAGGCGCTAGGCGTCCGTTTGTGGATGAATTTTGGCCAAAAACAGACGCGTAGTACCGAAATAGTATAATAATAATCGCAAAAATTACAACGTCCATTTTCTTCTCATTTACCTAGTTCCTACAATTTCGTAAAGATTGGTTTAGATTTGGTCCTCCAAATTATTACTATTAGGCGTCTGTTTTTGATAGACAAGAACGAAATCTCGAAATGTATGAAAAAAAAAATCGGTCAAATGCGAGTCTGACTATAATTTTGATTCCCTTGAGAGTGTCGAAATGTACGTTTTTTGCGACGTAAACGGCCGTATCTTTCTTTCACGTTAACGTAGAAGTTTGATTATTTCACAGCTTCAAGAGACCGTAAATTTGAGTATATGGTGTTAATTTCAACTCGATACCTTCACGCGTTCTCGAGATAAATGTCTTGACAGACAGACGTACCTACGGACGGACAACAAAGTGATCTTATAAGGGTTCCGTTTTTTCCGATTGAGGTACGGAACCCTAAAAATAGCCGTGGTATTTCTTCTTAACTACGGTGACTAAGTTGAAATAGATATACATATAAAAACTCTACTCACTAGATCTTTTTGTACCTTGTACACAAATCCATTTCCCAGGCAACACCATACCATCGCCATCTATCACGGGATGACAGACGTATGACATCTTTTGCGGTTTATTTATTCCGTGCAAATTCAGGAGTGTATCCATCAACGATATGTCGTCATGACGAGCTCCACAGCCCTGATCATTAGCGTTGCATTTATGTTGAACGAGATATCTTTGCTGTCGAGGACCGAGGGTAAGGTACTACGAGAAACATTCACTTACAATGATGAGCCGTTTCCAATGAAATCCATAAATTTTCCTCATTTTGTATGGTCTCCTCTCCATTTAGACCGGGAAACGTTCTCGAAAATGACACATTTCTATATCTTTGTAAAAATTAGGAACGCAACAGAAAATGCATTGTTCCAATCACATGAACATGATACTATAAGGACGCTGAGAATTTCAGGAATATAGGAGTCAAAGTGAGACATGCCGACTGAACGTTAAAGACGCCCCACAGAAAATGCCACAGCCGCAGATGTGACGCCACAAACCCTAGTCTAGTTTAGACCTACCCACTCTTAGACCGGCCACACAGTCTGAATTCCGGTCCGTTTTCCGAGTAGAATGACGTCAGAAAGTGTCTCTGTCTCTGTGTGTCGTATGGCGATGTCTCAAAAATCAAGACCGGAATTCAGACTGCGTGTGGCCGGTCTTATTGTACCTAATATTGTTGTATTTCTGCTTTCAGCGGGCATTCTTTTTTCCACTGACTATTTCCCATCGAACCTAGTGTATCTGTTTAGTAATTGTCTGTTGCTCAAGAGAATCAGCCTCTTCTTCTTTAGGGAGACACCTCCTCATGTTGTAATATTTTTTGAGGCAAGTAATCTTACTCATATTTATATAATAATTATTAAACCTGAGTTTGTGAGAATGTACGTTGCGCTTTAGCTCATAAACTTTTACTAGATATGTATACTGTGGGTAATTATTGTATTAAGCGGTTTATGCTCACGTGAAATTGTCAGGAACGGCCCGACATGCTTCGAACTCGTATGGAGCTCTTCATCAGGGACTGCTTACCCGTACACCGCGCGGTAACTTCGTCACTAATTTTATCAGCGACGCCCCGCCCTAATAGCACAGGCTTCCATGCTGGAGGTATAGCCTAACCACCGTCTATTAAAATTCGGCTGCCGTCCAATTTTGATTACTTCGCGTACCATGCCTTGGATTGTTGAGAAACGTTGTATACAACGCAATAATTAAATATTAAAAAGAAAAAAAAAACTCTTTACTTGCTTCTTTTAAAACCAGACATTTTAAATTCTAATCTTAAGTTTTCTAAGATTATATCGAATTTAATCTAAAAAACAAATTAAATTACTTATTTATGTCTCTCGAAAACTTTAATAACATTTTAAGTATGGGTGGCGCAACTAAGCAGGTTTTAATAGATACATAATAAATAGATAAAAAATAAATAAAAAGCCTTTTAAATCCACACCAAACTATGTTACTATATGAAAGATAAAAAAAGAAAAAAGTAATAGCAATAACTACTATGTATACATTTTTTTTTTGTGTTTTTTTTTTTTTGTTATTAATATTATTATTTATTTTATATTTATGGGTGGACCTCTTTCCGAGTAAAGGCCTCCCCAGTTTTCGCCACTTCGTCCTGTCAGTCGCCGCGTCTTGCCATTTATTTGTAGCCGTGCGGGAAATCTCGTCAGCCCATCTCGTTTGTGGCCGGCCTCGCTTTCTCTTTCCGACCGGCCCTTTCCAGAAGGTAACGCGCTTAGTCCATTTTTGATCGCTCATCCTTGCTATATGCCCTGCCCACTGCCATTTCATTTTCAGACAGTGTTCTAATGCATCAATAACTTTAGTTCTCTCTCTTATAGTGGTGTTTCTAACTCTATCTAGTCGTTTTATTTTTAGTATGCTTCTTTCTTGAGCCCTTTGACAAGTTCGAATTTTTTGTTTGATCTCCTTTGTGTACGTCCAAGTTTGGCACTCGTAAGTCAAGCAAGGTAGTAAGCATGTACTTTCTTTTTTAGTGTGATTGGTAGCTGGCTTTTTAGCTCTTCCTTCAAGCTCCAAAATTTGCTCCATGTCTTTGCGATTCTTCTATTAAGTTCGATAGCTCCCCTGTTTTTCTCGAAAGAAATCTCTTTGCCAAGATATATATTATATAATTTTCTACATACTCTATTTCTTCTGCGTTGATATATATTTTTTCTCTTCGTCCGTTACAAAGTATTTTTGTTTTACTAAGATTAATTTCAAGCCCAATTTGATTACTGTTACTTTGTAAGGATTGTAGCATCTCTTGCAGCTCTTCAGATTTGTTAGAGAATAAAGCAATATCGTCTGCGAAGCAGAGGTGCGTTAGGCGTTTGCCATTTATTTTAACGCCTTTGTTTTCCCAGTTGAGCGACTTCATGATGCTGTGTAAAACAATAATGAACAGCGTTGGTGACAAGGGATCGCCCTGTCTTACTCCTCTCTCGATCTTTATCACCCTGCCAGTATTTTCTAGTCTTATTTTACTTGTAGAGCAATCATATATGTTTTTCAGGATATCTATGTATGTTTGGTGTAGATCATATTCGGCCAGAGCTTTCCATATAGCATTATGAGATATTGTGTCAAACGCTTTTTTGAAATCTATGAAAGCTATGTATATGGTGCAATTAAACTCTATGTGCTTTTCTATTAGCTGGTCAATAACTTGGATATGATCTACTGTGCAAAATCCCTTTCGGAAGCCTGCCTGTTCGATTGGTTGGTGGGTTTCAACAATAGGAGCGAGCCTTTTTTGTATGCAGGATGCAAATAGTTTGTACATGCTGGACATGAGACTAATTGGGCGATAATTAGAGATGTCAGCCGGATCGCCTTTTTTGTAGAGTATGGTGATTTCTGATTTCGTCCACTGTTGAGGAACCACTTTTTCTGCCAAAACCAGGTTGAAAAGGTGTGAGAGGTGGGCAAGAAGTTCAGGTCCTGCTACTTTTAGATGGTCGTTCGTGATACCGTCGCTTCCAGGGCTTTTCCTAAGTTTCAAGGTGTCCAGAGCCTTCTTGATCTCGGATTCATGGAATGTTTGTATCTCTACTTCTTGATTTTTTGATTGTTGCGGTAATAAACTGAGTTCTGATGAGTTGTGATTACGATTTTTGGTTTCCCTGTAGAGGTCTTCGTAGAATTTCGTTGCAACTTCCAATATTTCGTCTCTATTATTCGTATATTGATGCTGTGACTTTAACTTTGGTATCCATGTTTTAACTCTAATAAGCTCTTTGAAAGCTTGCTTTGTGCTTCCCGTGCAAAGGAGATATTTTTCAATTATAGACATCCGGTGATTTTTGTAGTCTTTTTTTATTTCTTTGTTGACTTTTTTGTAAAGCTGTGAAAGTCGATTTTTTTCTTCTTTTGACAGAGGGTTTCCTTTTTGGAGATCATGTCTTTGTTTTATTAGGTTTTTTGTGCGGTCCGATATTATGCTCTCTTTTACTGTATGTGATTGTTGCGTAGTAGATATACTTTGTACGATGTGTCTTTCTAAAGAGTCGTAAAAACCTTGCACTCTGTCGCTTTGACTCATGGGTAGTCTTAACAAGCTACTTTCTATATTTTTTCGAAACCAAATCTCGTTGTCTTTCGTTAAAATGTAAGGTTTTTAATTATGAAACGATGCCCGGCTTTTCTTATGTGAGGTGCCTATGTAAGTTACTCTCAACAATTTGTGGTCAGAGTTGAACTTAATATTTAAGACTTCAAAGTTCTGTATTTGTTGTTTTTTAGTCGCTAGAATGTAGTCGATTTCGTTTCTAGTTTCCTTGTCCGGCGATAGCCACGTCCATCGTTTGCTAGTACGTTTTTTAAAAATTGTGTTTATGATGGTTAATTTTTGCTCCATTGCAAAATCCACTAGTCTTTGGCCCCGTTCATTTCGTATACCGTAGCCATATGGACCGGTTATTGTGCGTTCTTCCTTCCTGGTCTGACCAATCTTCGCATTAAAATCTCCGAGGAGGATTAAATTGCCTTTTGTAGCTGCGATAGCACCGTTTAAATCAGTATAAAATGAATCGATAGATACATACTCAGATAAATATTCATATAATAAATGCATGTATGACGTATGTACATGTAAATAAAGACGGATGAAATAACCTATTAGATAAGCTAAGAATTAACAGTGCTGCTACCATAGAGACCGCGCTTTTTTTTTTCGAAAGGGCACTTATTCTATTGTTAATTATGTAGCTGTGCCCCGTGGCGTTACTCGCTCATCCCACAGTGACACACACATTTTTTTGTCAATCCGGAGTGTCAGCTACCGCCATACATAATTATATCAAAATTGATGTAGTTTGACCGTGAAAAAGTAACAAGCATACAAACACACTCAAAAACTTTCGCCGCTATAATATTGGTGTGATAATTTTTAACTACTAAGATTCAATTACAGATAAGGTACCGGAACAGTTGAAACTAAATCTATGTATCTATCAGCCGCGTCCACTGCTGAACGTAGGCCTCCCCTATAGCTCGCCACAAAGTGCGACCCTGCACAGACCGCGACCTGCGATCCATCGACTCCTTACTACCCTAACGAGGTCATCCATAGTCGAAGGCCAGGCTGCGCTTTCCTATTCGAGGTCGCCACCCCAGGACTTTACTGCCCCAAAGTTCTTCTGGTTACACTGCCGTGCTACTGTAAAAAGCCGTATCTTACTATGAAATCCATACGAAGATACGAAGTTTTAACATGGGACGGCAGTACATGGCCCGCCCATTGCCACTTACTACATATATCGGTTACTTTGGTTCTGCGAAGAACCCCGTTCCTGATTCTATCACCGCAGTGAAACTAAATACGACGATGCGGATGGCGCAGTTTGTATTGCACCTGCCTACTGAGCCAAGCGGGGTCATGGATGTTATCTATATAATGAAATGAAATAATTTATTCAGTAAGTAGGGCCACAGGGGGCACATTTAATGTATGTATATGTACAATATGCATATCGTCGTCTAGTACCGATGGTACAAGTTTTGCTTCGTTTGGGAGTACACCCCATTCCAAAAGTATGGAAACAAAAGTTTATTCCTTGAATATTTAAAGTTCCCAATAATTATTCCTTGTGTAAATGTTAGTAACCGTTAGGCCACCCCCAAAAGATAAAAAAAATAGAACAATCCGCTATTAAAACATCTGCATATTGTATAAATATAAATATACTTACCTACCTAACTCCGGGACAAAGTGCATGTCGTCGTTTTTTTATTGCCTTTCTACAAAATGTTGCATTGGCAATTTTCAGCAGAATTTGCGTTAGGGTATTGACTTTTAAAATGTTTATAATCATTTTTGTATTGTGGTTTTGTAATTTATTCCGTAAGGAAATCACAGGTTTGTATAGCAATATAAGCTTGTTTGCATACTTTTCGCTTGATTTGTGTAAGACTGTCCCTTAAGGCGACGGTTAATGTGAAACTCGATTTATCTTTTATACCTTTATAATTATATTTTTTTTTTCAGAAATAGCTGGATTCTAGGAGCTAGCACTACACCTTTAATATTTATTAAATCACTGTACACAATTTGTTCACGTCAAAAGCGGCCACAATAGTTTTGGACAAGTTTTTGGGGACCACTACTGAACGAAAAATTGTGTAAAATAATCTATTGTACAAAGATATCAAAGCTCAAAGAAAAATTTAAATTGTTACCTGGGGGACGAGACCGGGAAAAGAACCCGGTACCTCTGGATTACCGATCCACCTCTTCGCTACCCGAAATCCACAATATACAATGATTTAATAAATATTAAAGGTGTTTTTCCATCTCCTAGACGGCGATTACTAAAAATTGATCTGATATAGAAAAAATTAGAAATGGCGCTAATTTCGCAATAGGTACCCGTCGTCTTAATATTTCGTCTGTTGACAACCAACACACTAAATACAGTCTGACCAAAAAGAGTAGAAATTAAAAAGTGGCAATATACTGTAGTGTCGTCCCTTCTAATCAATCTAAGAAAACCGGGACGACACTACAGTATTGCCACTTTTTAATTTCTACTCTTTTTGGTCAGACTGTAACAAATAATCTACTTAAAGCAAAGCTCGCTCCTCAGTATCAATTTGAAAACAAGATACGAGGTTTTAAAAATTACTGATAGATTTTTTATTTTATAAAAAAAAACTGTAAATCAAAATTTTGTTCCAGATTCCGGTTGTGCTAGTGTGCCTCGAATGTTCCATGATTTATTTCTGGAATGGAGTACAGAAATACGTCCGCAACAATTCTGAAGAAATAATGAACAATTTAGACGAGGCATTTGAAATAAAGTCTTATGTGTCATGTCCTGAAACTTTCACGGTTCTGGCACTAAAGGCGTTAAGTTTTTTAATTTTATTCATGGTAGTTGTTGTACTTTATGGATTATAATATAGAGTGATCAATGTCACGATGTTTCAATGTTATTTCTACGGTTAGGACTATGGGTAGTATACCGTAGTTTTTTCAATCTATACCTATTTAATAATATATTTAATCTTTACTGAACCATATTGATACAAAGATCACAGCATGTAAAGAACAAGTGCGAGTGGGACTCGCGCACGAAGGGTTCCGTACCATTATCTGTAGGTTTGTTGTATGGGAGCCCCCCTTAAATATTTATTTTATTTTATTTTTAGTATTTGTTGTTATAGCGGCAATAGAAATACATCATCTGTGAAAATTTCAACTGTCTAGCTATCACCGTTCTTGAGATACAGCCTGGTGACAGACGGACGGACGGACGGACGGACGGACAGCGAAGTCTCAGTAAATAGGGTACCGTTTTTACCCTTTGGGTACGGAACTCTAAAAATTGAAATGCGTAACCTGGCGGAAGAGACCGGTCATCGAACCCGGTACCTCTGGATGACCGGTCCAACGTGTCAGCTACTCCACCTCCCGAATGCCCCAATACTTTTACACGATTTTTCCTTATGCTTTGTGTGTTGGTCTTTTGCATTGTTTATTGGAACCACTTTATTTTGAACAGTTGTTACAAATCAATTATGGTTTGATCCTTGCATCAATGAATTAAAATAATTGACGCTTTTCCACATTAAAAATAATAAAACATTACATGTTTCACAATTTTTGCTATTATGTTTTACTAATATCTTTGCTATTATAAAATCCTTAAGCGGTGTCTTTAACGCTAAGTTCGTTAAGAAACAGCATGGAAAAATAGTAATGTCATTACCTCTTAAAGCCAGAACAAAATAGGTATCGCTTGCGTGCTCACGTACGTCACGTAAGCAGTGTGACATCTCTAATAGAAATCCATACTTCACAACCTACAGGTCACGCAAACGCACCCACCGTGTACGCTCTTTAAACAACCAAACGTCACTTTAGCCTTTTATTTACGCTGCAATCATTGACGTAATAATTACATGGACACACAATCAGACGGAAAAAATGGCACCCTCCCAACTAATGCAAAATCACAAATCGCATTAGTTGGGCGATCAGTCTCGTTTAGACCATGACACGTGACGGGTCTCAAAAGTGACTTAATTTTCAGTGAAAAATTACAGAAATAACAACTATACAATAAAGGAACAGGGCGGAATATTCTTTTTTACTTGAGTTCTATTGATTAATTAACGAATCCTATGTAAAATAATAGCAATTTTTGTATTAGAATTATTAACGTTGTCCCTACAAAATACACCTCATCACAGAACAAAAATCGAAGGAGTCGCTATAGTTTTATATTTTATTAATAAATTAAGGAGTGCAATATTTAAATAATTATTCTATTTTTTTTATTCAAGATTCCCATTCTCAACAACGTAGAAATGGAGATCACATTTAGCAAGAGACAAACGCGAAGAATAATTGAAGCCAAATAATTCGTCTCTCGTGTGTTCGGCATAATCATGTTTTTTTTTTATGTTAATCAACAGAAGCCTAAAATGATAAAATTCATAAATTACTAAAAAATAACTCTGTTGTTATTGTTTTATTTTGTCACAGAGTCTAGACACTGTCAGTTTAAACCTTTGAACGCCAAGAACACATAAAGGCGACGGCGACGTGTGCTGCCGTGCATACCACGCCACCGACAAATAAGATCAAACTTTAAAGAGTTAATAATGTCAATATTTTGCACTTGTCTTACTCTCATTTCACATACTGGAACAAGGAGAAATAATTTCATTATTACTGATCCCTTCTATCGGAAACTTTTTATGCAGTTGTTAAATAAAAACGTAACTAAATTTGTTATTAACAATTTACAATAAAAACGTAACTAAATTAGTTATTAACAATTTACGAGTTTATTTAGTTCAAACATAAAATATATTTTAATACCTAAATAAAATAATAGTGAAAATATTTTTAGTATGTAAAAATATTAAAATCTGATCCATTCGTGCCATGTTCCAAGTTTGACAAGAGACTTCAGTCAGAACACGCTAAAAAAGTTAATTTACAGGTAAAATATTTGTGGTGATAAGTAATTAAGTCAATTTGACACTTAAACGTTTAAACAAAGAGTTCTTTTGTACGAAGTCAATATGTTGCTGCAAATTATAAATAAGCGTTATTGGCATCTACTTGAACATGACAACGGTGCCACTTTATTTGACACTTTTGTTCGGGTCTGTGGCTCTATAATAAATAATGCCTCAATGGCTGCAATGCTCTATACTACGATTTCTAATTCAAGACCAAAAAAACTACCACAAGGTTGCCACTACAATAAAATATTTTTACAATAGTAAATTTCTTTTAATTTTTTAAACACGCTAAGTTAATTTATTTATTGGTAACTTTAACTCTATGTTTTAACAAAATAACTAGAAGTATATATTATTACATAATTACGAGAGGAGATAATAAAAACTTAAACATCGGAGATTTTTGGTACAAAATCTGGTATTGTACTTGTAACATTGTCCATTTGGTGCAAGCCAAGAAACAAACTCAATTGTCATTTAAATGTTGTCAATTTTGACAGTGACGTATCTGTCGTAGTTTTTTTGGTCTTGAATTAGAAATCCGAGTTTACTTAACGACCATTTCATGAATATTGCTTAAGAACATTAGCTTCTGTCTCGATAATTGCCTTTCAGGAATGATCCTCTTAATGACTGTGGCGCGAAAACGTGACAAGTTGCTTAAGAGGCCTTATTCCTTTTAAAATGCTGATTGTTTTACACATTTTTCTCCATGATTAAACATATTTATAAACATATTATTGTTGTTACTACCTAAAACATGGCTATTGGAATTTATTGGTTTATATTTGAAACCTACAATGTGTTTGATTTTTCATTGATAATTTTTGTTTCGAAAACTACTCGAAATTCACGCGGAAAATTAGTTTTTTCAACTTATTTTCGACTGCACGCAATGAAAGCATGAAGTAGCTATGTTACTACCTAGAACTCGGGGAAAAAGTATTATTCACTTCAAAAAATTGGTTGAAATAATCAATATAATTATTTGTCATTAATAGTCTAAAAGATCTGACTATGACTAGATAATATCGCCTGCAGCCCGTCTAGCACAACTAGGCTTCGCGACTCTTGTCGCGCGACATAGCATCACCCGTCACTCTTTCACAGTACTGCCAAGAAAGAGATAGGTAATGTCTCGCGTGAGAAAAACTCGCATGTCACAGTTATGCTGGTGCTAGGTGCTGCACCTCTGGCATAACTGTGACACGTGACCTTTTTCTTTCAAACGACTTTTATTTGTCGCGCTACATATACTTTTTTTTATATACTTTATTTGCTTGCGGGCCCGAGGGGCGCTTTGCACTGCTGTTATACTGGCTCCTTTGGGACGAGCCACCGAAATTTTACTTAACCTACTTAAAACTAAGAACTAACCTACTAGCCGGATTCGATGTGAATCACAGCTTTTGTCTGTGCTGGGCTGGGCTTCGGCGTCAGCAGCCGCGGCGGCGGGTGCCGCCGAAAAGGCGGCCGGCGATCTAGTCGTTCGGGGGTCTTTTATTTTTGCTTTCCCAATGGGGAGCTCTCGAGTAATAGCGCGCTCTTGCTACATTTGTTGCAAGAGCGCCGGGTTTCCGACTAAAAGATCACTATTTGTCTCTACCGTAGCCTAATCCTTTTATAATTCTATGCTGTCGTTTTTCGTTATAAGTCTAATGTAAGCTGTGATATTCTTTTCATTCTTCCCTTTTGTATGTATGTACGTTTATGTATGTTTATATATATAGATACTTATTTGTGTAAGTGTATGACCTATCTGTCTAATATTTTGTATGTATAATTTACTTGAAGTTCTCATCTCACCACCTACTATTTTCTGTTTAATTTTGTTTTCTCCGCTACCCAAAGGTTGTCTGGAAGAGATCGCTCTTTAGCGATAAGACCGCCTATTGTCTACCATTGTTTAATTTAAGATTTCTCATGTAATATTTTTCTTGTTGGTGTGCAATAAAGTGTTGTTGTATTGTATTGTATTGTTTCTGTCTCTTGGGGGGCTTCCACCTGGTATGCTTCCTGATGGAAGCCCTCCATGATTGTGTTGCAACGCGTGTGTTTGGGCCAGACGAGCTGGGTTGTGTGGAAGTGTGTGTGGCCGAGTTAATGTCATCGTCCATAACATGTGTGTTATTGTGTTGGTCGGATTCAGGGCCAGGTGCCGAGTTGTTAATGTTGTTATGCTCAGTGTCTGTCTCCTCGTCCGACCATGTTTGGTTTTTAGCATGAAAGTAGCTACATACACTACCTGTCACTTTCCTTTTAATACCGTGCGAGCATGACAGATGATGCTGAGTCGAGTGACTAGCGAAGTCGCGGTAAGATATGCTGCCCTCTATCTCTTTCTTCGCAGTACTGTGAAAGAGTGACGGGTGATGCTATGTCGCGCAACAAGAGTCGCACATACAATTATTTTAGTTTCACTTAAGGGCCGATTGTTCAATCACCAGATAAAACATATCTGTCAGATAAATGTCGGCTGTCAGTTTTCTTTTATATGACGGGAGAAAAGGATAGCAATAATTTTAATTGACAGATAAATTTATCTGGTGATTGAACAATGGGCCCTTAGTAAAACATTTATATTTTGATATCAGATGTTAGTACCTACTATAATAAAAAAATCTTAAACCATACTTACCCACTGTATAGAGCAGCAGAAGTAGCTAAACAGAATAACACACTCACAATGATCTGTACTAACTCTTATTCTCTTGTCAATAGAGTTCATGTGCGTATAATTTTGAACACTTGACAAATATAGGCTGACGATACGTAGATATGGCATGGAAGATTTTATTTGTATTATAGTATTTTATGCAATCGTTGCACAATGAAGGTTCTTAAAGTCGAGTACCGCGTTTAAGTCACGAGGCTTGCCGAGACGAGAAGCCTAAGTAAGACACAAGATTTTAAGACCTAATTGTGTAACTATTGCATACAATACTTTTTCACTTCTCATGCTCTAAAAGTTCGACTTTATGCTGTGCGTAGGCGACATAAAGCCGCTTTTTATGCTCTAGAGCATAAAGTAAAATCGTCGTCGAAGACCAAGGCGATCGGTCCAACAGCCACACGAAAAAAATAAAACTTTATAGAATAAACTCTTTATTTTTTTTCGTTTCGTTAGTATTCTAAGACCAAGGCAAAAATACCAACAGCCAAAGTACACAAACTTCTTGAAATAAACTTGTAATTTTTGTTTACTATCATTTATTACTTTTTTAATTTATTTTTATTTTAGTAAATCAATATACTATTTATTTAAACTACAACAATAATTTATCGTAGATATAAATCTTTTTAAATTAAAATTAAATTTGTTTTTAAGTACAATATTTACATGATGTAGTTTAATTTTCTCGCAATCGAAGTGAAAAGTAGAGTGTGCAACTCGTCCATAAAACGCATTTTACACTCGACTTTATATTCATCCTCGCTCACAAGCTCGCTCGGATGGATAAATGTCTCGTATAAAATGGTGCGTTTTATGCACTAGTTGTACAATCTACTATTTATACGAGCACAATACAGAAAAACATAGTTTAATCGTCATTCCCCACTATGATTTTTTACTTTTGATGTAACCTTTTTCGTTCAACTAAAACAGACCTATTAAAAAAAGAATTGATCGCGATGGTCATGGCGGGTTTCTGTGTCAAATTTTTTGACAAGTAATTTCAACCAATCAGTGAACAGTAGCGTGTTTTTTTTTTTTTTATTAAATATTCTGAGGTTCTCTTTTTGGAATTATGAGAGTTGAGTAGAGATTACCTTATGAATATTAAAGTTCTGTAGCGGGTACCATAGAGTATTATAGAATTAAGGTACAGAATTAAAAAGTGCGTTATTGTGATTTTGTCTGTGAAATTATAATTGACAGATTAAAGTACGCGAGTACCTATAAAAGAAATATTACAAAACCCTGATCCAAAAAGAGAACTGTGACTCGCTACTGATGCGCGAGAAATACTACGTCTGTCACTTTCTCGTCAATACCATGCGAGCGAGACAGGTGACCTGACAAGCAAACTCGCGGCAAGTCATGCAAGCCCCACAGGAATTACTTTAACAGCTGCGTAATCAGCAGTACCTACTGGTATTAAAAGTAATCAAATTAATTGTCGCAAATCCACTCACGAATGAATTGCCGGTAACATGGCGCTAATTCGAATGTACGTTGAGATATCGCCAAATAAGCGATCTCCCAGTTATATCTCACATCGCCTTTACCTGTCATCAAAACGCGATCCGAGCTGGATCCTTAATGGTTTATACAATGTGTTACCGCCAAGTAGGCTTTTCTTAAGGTAGAGTAAAGTAACATAGATCTTTAACGTATCCATGACCTTAATTTAATTAATTAACTTAAATTCAGGCTTTATTAACTTTCTAACAAAATTTTAATTGCCAGTAATGTACAGTAAATAAATTGACAAGTGTGTGTTAAATGAACAGCGTTATATGAGTAACGACAATTACGCTGTAGGTACCTACACCCACTACATTGAATGTGCGGATTGAAGAAATTTAATTGTGCAGTTTATTCACATAATTATGATTAGCTAATACATGCAAATAATTACTAATGGATCATATTATTATCAGTTCTAATAAATGCCCGCATGCCGGTAACAGGTTGTATATATAATTTCGGAAACTGACATAAACTTGATACTTGAAACATACACTTGATATACAATAAATTTACATAGTTAGTCGTTATCGTCGTCGTACGGTTTGATATAACGATTTATTGTTTTAATTTGTTTTATACTCTAATTACTAACTAGTATACTGTTTTAACCTTTTGACCGCCACAGTCGGCTGTGGCTGTCAACAAAAAATTGTGCCCCTGACGCCACGTCGGCCACAGCCGTCCAAATTTCAATGATCAAAAACTTTGTAATTCTAACCGCTACAAGTATTTTTCAATCCCTGTTGATTTTGGGGCACATCCTTTTTTTTTTACTCTGGCGTCAGTGGCACGGTAAATTGCTAGACCGCTTGGCGGTCAATAGGTTAATGTTAAATAACGGGAGCAAGTTATTTAACATTATAACAATATACTAGGCCTTCTATTTCTGTTCTGAAGGACGCAAGGTACCTAACGAACCTAAACTAGCAAAAAATGGTGATTTGAAGGGTTTCTAGCTCTTTAGCACCTCATCATCATCATCATCATCAGCCTGTTTCAGTCCACTGCAGGACATAAGCCTCTCCCATGGCACGCCACTGAGCTCGATTTTCAGCTCTTGTCCTCCAGTTACTACCTTAATGTCGTCGCTCCACCTTGTTACAGGTCGCCCTACAGTACGTTTACCGATTCGTGGCCTCCACTCCAGGACTCGTTTGCCGCAGTGGTCATCGGCTCTACGGCAGATATGACCAGCCCACTCCCACTTCAGCTTGCTTATCCGTTTTAGCACCTAACTCATTATATGTCTTGTTACTTTATATCATTTGAAAGTTATCTAAAACATTATATCATTCGTTAAATTATATAAAGTACCTAATGGTATATCAAACCAAAATAGATTGTGACATTATATAAAACATCGCATACTTCTTAAAAGTATCCTGCTGTTTATAATAACATTTTACGTTTCTACCCGGTCAAGTTAAATTTGCGGCTGATATGGCGGTTCATATAAATGAGACGCAAACTTAAGGCGACCGGTTTGACGAAGTGGCGATAAAGGGTAAATCGCCAATTACTTGCCACCTTTCAATAACTCCACCTCATATACTGAAAAGCTCGCTTATAAACATAATTAATTTTACAATGTGAACAGTGTTAATTTTTTGTATCAGGTGGTCAGTTATTGAACGGTGGCCAATAATTGACGATTTGACGTACGAGATTTATCCAACATATCAGAGAGATATTACCTATATGGAATTAGGGTCCAGAATGTCGTAAAATGGAAGCTAGCAATTTCGTAGGCTTGCCTGTCCCTAGCGAGTAACTAGTGTTGTTTGCGATTAATATCAAGGTTTCTGTGTCCTTAATGTAAGTTTCATCATCATCATCATCATTTCAGCCATAGGACGTCCACTGCTGGACACAGGCCTCCTCAATTGACTTCCACATGGGCCGGATAGAAGCGACCCGCATCCAGCGTGTCCCCGCAACCCTGACCAGATCATCCGACCACCTTGCGGGTGGCCGTCCTACGCTGCGCTTGCCGGTACGTGGTCTCCACTCGAGAACTTTTCTGCCCCAACGGCCATCGGTTCTTCGAGCTATGTGCCCTGCCCATTGCCACTTCAGTTTGCTAACCCTGTTTGCTATGTCGGTGACGTTAGTTCGTCTACGAATCTCATCATTCCTGATTCGATCACGTAGAGAAATCCCGAGCATAGCCCTTTCCATAGCTCGCTGAGTGACTCTGAGCTTCCTTAAGAGGCCCATAGTTAGAGACCACGTCTCGGCTCCGTAGGTCATCACCGGTAATACGCACTGGTTAAAGACTTTTGTCTCCAAGCACTGAGGTATCTTGGACGAGAAGACACTTCGCAGTTTCCCGAACGCTGCCCATCCGAGTTGAATCCGTCGATTGATCTCTTTCTCGAAGTTGGACCTGCCTAATAATGTAATAATAATGTAAGTTTACAGTGACCGTACTCCTTAGCGACAGCGTAAACGATTTGTATGGAGAATTGTCGTTCACAAAGTAACCGCTAGGGGCGCCGGAGAATAGTAATTACCCATACAAATTGTTTTTTGCAAAAAGAGCATACTTGGGGCAACCAACCGTGGAGGTGGATCTGCGTAAGCTCCAAGCCGAAAACTGGCAAGAAACTGCGCAGGATCGGGACAAGTGGCGTACTCTCGTTTCGGAGGCTAAGATCCCATTTGGGTCACTGAGCCAAAATAGTTAGTCATATAAATTGTTTACGCTGTCGCTAGCGAGTACCTACTGTCACTGTAATCTCGTGGTAAGGATACTCGGGTCCCTTGGCGCGTTCCAAATCAAGAAGTTTCCAAGCGATATGAATAGGTTTGACCACATGCTCCAAATACTTGAGCCAAGAACGGGGCACGTTGAAAAATCAGAAAGTCCTTTCGTCCTAGTGCGACACCGTAGATTAAGTAATATTTATTGACTAAGCGAGCGAAGTTTCAGCTTGGCCATTTCCATATTGGCCATTTTTCGTATGTCCGAATTCCGGATGCCGAATGTTGGGATGGTCTCGCCGCAAGGTGGAATTCGACAACCAATTACCGTGAAATTAAAAGGAAAAAAAAGTTAAAAGTATTTATTGACAAGGTTTACATTTTTTTACAGTAAAATTCTTTAAGACTAATTATTTTTAATACGGTGCGGATGAGACTGGTGCCCAAACTAGGCGGCTACTGGCATAAGTATTTTAACTGCTTGATTCGTCTGTCCTTGATATTCGAACTCTTAATAAGAGGTAATGCCACCGCAATTTTTTCCTGAGTGGAAAAGTAAAAGAAAGATTAAAAAGTTACGAGCTATCCTTTGAAGATGATAAAATTGAGCATACTTACTTACAATAGAACACTTTAAACCCGTCTCTTAGCTGTTTTTATTTAAAACTATTACTCGTAGCTATTCTGTTTTCTAGTAGCGTGACGCGAAGAATTTCATTATTAAAGCCGGAGCAAAAAGTACAGACCCTTAGTGGACATGTGGGATACATGGTATAAGAAAACAAGGTATGACACACCAGCTAGTGAGAATTTCTACGTCACTGGATTGGATCATGTGTCCGCTTTATGGTAACAAAATAATTATGTTTTTTTTGCCGCCAGTCCTACAAAAAAAAAAACCGGTCAAGTGCGAGTCGGACTCGCGCACCTAGGGTTCCGTACCGTATAAACACTTTCCATCCTTAAGTGGTTAAGTTTGCACCTGGTATGTATAACGCTCCATACAAATGAGGGGCAAAGTTAACGCAACCAATCCCGTTTGTTGTATGGGAGCCCCCCTTAAATATTTATTTTATTTTATTTTTAGTATTTTTTGTTATAGCGGCGATAGAAATACATCATCTGTGAAAATTTCAACTGTCTAGCTATCACCGTTCTTGAGATACAGCCTGGTGACAGACGGACGGACGGACGGACGGACAGCGAAGTCTCAGTAATAGGGTCCCGTTTTTACCCTTTGGGTATTACAGTTGTCATGTTCTTTAACTAAATTTATTATGTCATAATAATTGATTTAAAACACTCACAGTTTTATGAGATTCATACAGCTAACAAGGGAATCGGGGGGTATGATACCACCACTGGCATAAGCAACCTTTCGAATTTTTCGTGTGTCGGCCTTTGCATTGTTTATTTGAAAGGCTTTACACCTTAGACTTTACACTTTTCAATTTTTCTTTGAGCTTTGATCTTTGTATCAATGGTTTAATATAAAAACTGTGAGTTGTACCCACATTTAAAAAATGAGACATTACATGTTTCACAAATGTATGCTTGTTTAATATTCCGATGGTAAAAAAATGTTTATAGGCAACCATTTTTCAATAACCCCTTGGGGTTCCAAATTCGGTAAGTATTGCATTTTGATATATCTAGACACTTCAGTGTCCCACACTTGACTGATTATTTTAACTCTGTGTTTATTTAGCTTATTCATATTAAAAAAATCAAAATTAAAGTATCAAAAGTAATTTGTTCTAAAATAATTTATTAAATACATTTCGTGAAAGTCGTGAAGTCGTCTTTCTTGATTATGGCAGTGAAACAATGAATACACTTAAAATAGGAAATAAAATAAATTAGAAATTAAAATACTTTTATTTATATTCGTCCGCAGTGAGAAAGTAAATAAATCGATTAAACGCTCCTCTAAATGGTCAACGCTCCTCTAAATGCTCACGTCTATACTATTATAAAATAGCATTGATAATATTTTTATTATAGAGAAGGGACATTGAATGAATGAATGAAATCGTTTATTTCGAGTAACAATGGTGACTCATATTATTTATTAGTACAAATCTATATCTAGTGTTAGTACATATAAACATTACAAAAACTTACACAACATACAAGCTTTTTGACAGATGCTGTTCACAGCAGTGTCTTGTGTAGGGACAGTCAAGCCTGTCCCCGATCGAGCGTAGGATGGGGTTGGGGCTGGCCCGCACCCGGCGCACCAGGGATGTGCAGCGTTTGCGCATGGTCGCATAGAAACAGTCGATGCCTGCTTCCGGAAACATCCCTGATGCGCTACAGAAGCGGGGCAGCCCCACCAGCACCCGGAACGCGTTGTTAAATTGGACCCGAAGGGCCCCATCAGGCCCGTTGCGTATAATATGCCCATAAGCTGCACGTATACAGGGAAGTGCAATTTCACAGATGATGTATTTCTATTGCCGCTATAACAACAAATACTAAAAATAAAATAAAACAAATATTAAAGGGGTGCTCCCATACAACAAACTTGTTATAGATTATGGGTACGGAACCATTCATACGCGAGTCGGACTCGCACTTGCCCAATTTTTTTTGTAGATTACAACTGTAATTTTGCTACAAGGTACGTTATTTAAGTGCCGATTCTTAGACGACGCTGATTTCACCTTTTTAGGGTTCCGTAGTCAACTAGGAACCCTTATAGTTTCGCCATGTCCGTCTGTCCGTCTGTCCGTCTGTCCGTCTGTCCGTCTGTCCGTCCGTCCGCGGCTTAGCTCCGTGATCATTAGTAATAGAAAGCTGAAATTTGGTATGAGTATGTGTATGTATCACGCCGATAAAACGGTAAAATAAAAACTAAAAAAAAAATTTTTTCGGGTACCTCTCGTACACGTAAAGTGGGGGAGAATTTTTTTTTGTCTCTAAACAAAAAAATATAGAAAAAATCATGAAAATGAGGCCTTATTAGTACTTTCAATGAAAACTATATTGAACGAAATCGGTCCATCCGTATTTCAGTTATCGCAAAATTTCATAATTTTCTTTAAAAGGACGTAAGTTGACTTCCAGAAGGTAATAAGTAATTACAGTTACTTTGGCGTTTACGACCTTTTTCCGTCTTTGACCGTCTCTAGTGAAGGATGAGCAACTACGGAACCCTACACTGAGCGTGGCCCGACATGCTCTTGACCGGTTTTTTATATTTACAAAACTAGTGCGTATAACCCAATAAAAATAATACCTTTACATTTTGAGTTTGTGATAATAAAGTAATAAAATTAGATTAAATTTAACACTATTTAAAAAAAAAAAAATGTTGTCAAATTGGGTATATGGAGGGCGCGCAGATAAATCTGCACCTCGTCTTTCCAGCGGTATCATACTCATACTCATTTATTTATAAAATGTTTATCTTTCGGGCCCAGACTTTTTCCACTCGTCTCCACTTTTCCACTCCCATCCTCTCTAGGGGGCCAACTATGGTTGCGTTTATTTTTCTATTTTTTTTTTTAATGGCAACCGTTCACAGTTAAGCGACCTTACTGCCAATGTCTTGTTGCCAATCGCACTAGGCGACTAGATAGAGGATTGATACCACGTTGTACGGTGAGTTGAAAAAATCGTGCTTTTTGTAAAGTGATAGCGATTTACAAAAAACCACGCGGACTATCGGGCCTTGACCCAGGAAGGGCTATGAACGCTTCGTTGAATTCTTCATTAGCTATTCACTCATACGTTAGATCACTGCACAATACGCTATCAATACTACACATTGAACAACTAAAATGAATAAATAATGAACAACGAAACTTAAACGCATGCGGCCATCTTGAGACACGAACCGGAAGACCCGTGGTTGCGTTTATCACTTGATAAATAAGTGACAAGACATCTGTCACTCACACTCGCATTCTGTCAACGTGACGGATGCTTTGTCACTTATTTATCGCGTGATATAGTGGCCTGGCCAACGGAGTCGGAGGATGTTGGCATCTCCCAGTAGACAATTACCATCGGAGGATCGGTTTAAATATTCATTAGCTAAACTAAGCTTAGTAAACTAACCAGCGGGTTTTAATTTACTTAACCCCTTAGTGGTCGTAATTAGTTTTTTTCCGATGGCAATACAGTTAGCAACTGTTGCTGGGTTGCCGGGCTGTCTTTGTCCAGGAATTATATATAGCTGGTAACACCGCTTACGCTTGTTTACCCATCAAGAAGATTAATACAGCGCGTCAATTTGTATTGCCACGATGGTAAGTACCTATATAATAATATTAATAATCATTTATTGTGTGAGGAATTCAGGTCAAGTACAAGATGAGTAAAATACAATTTCATAATAGTTCCACTAAATCCTACCTTTTCAGGTGTACACACATTAAGCTTATCTTCTATTCTATCAATTTATTATAATACAGTGACTAATTATATAACATGTCAAAATAATTATACAAAATTGGGTGTAAAGGAAATTCATACAGAATTGAAGGCCTAAGCGGGGAAGTATTTTGACGTGACAACGTCTTAAATTAGGTTGCGCTCGGAGTCACTCATGAAAAAGTGTAACGCCCGCTCACGTTACGAGGGCCGGTTGTCCCGCTAAAACTCGAGAACGGCTGAACCGATTTGGCTAATTTTAGTATTGAAATATTCGTGGAAGTCAAGGAAAGGTTTAAACGGTGAGAAAATATTGAATAAATGAGTGGAAAATAATAAAAACGATAATTTTATATTCCCATACAAATACAAACTGTTCGTACTTACCTGTCAAACATATGATGTTTGTTCCGTCGGTTCGGTATTTTTAGAATAATAACATATGTAGATCTAGACTAAATAAGGGTTTGGAATCGACAACATACATGCATAATAGTCTGATTATCACATATTTAGATTTAAAACATGTACAAAAATGACGCTATAATGACATTAATGACACATGTGATGGGTGCGTTCAGAAAGTAACACTTAAAATGTTGTAAGGGAAATTGTGAATGGATATGATACAAATAAATATTCTACCGAGAAAAAGACGTTGTCACGTAAAATCTTCCCTCGCCCGTAAAACCGACTTTACAGGCAACCATATATTTTTTTTAAACTTGGTGTTTTGTTCATGAACAGGCTAAACAGCTGAATTATACCTGAATTAGGTATATTTTATTAAGGACATACCTACTGTCGGTAAAAAAGTTTATCTTAAAAATATATTGTTTTTTATCTAACGCACCCATTTGTAATGAGCAGTGGTGGAATGTAACGAGAAAAGCTGGAGAGGTTGACTACAAATTCTCCCCTTTTTGACCATCTGTATTCAATAACATCATCATGGTTATTCAAATGTCAGAACAATTTTCTTGTATCCCATACCGTATCGACAACTCTATGTACATCCAAAAACCGCCCCTCACAACCAACAGGCTTCAGTTTTCCCCCGACCGGCTCGGCGAAGGGACGCGCCGCTGTCACCCTCCTACGCGCGGGAAATGCACAGGTAGGAAAAAGACAAATAATGTTAATACGCGCTTAAAAAACTAACCTCATCACCTAAACCACCTCTCATTGATGACAGGCGTTGTAAAAAAAGTACCAGGCTCACAGGATTCGTAAGGACATCGCGATTGACGTCTTTCGGAATTGGCCCGTATTAAGTGCCCTTTCACCTTGTTTGGCCTATTTGTCTCCTTTGACTCAATGTTTATTCGAGTGTCCTGTGTTTTATGGGATCTTGGTGCTTGGATATTTTCTGAAGGGCATTTTACGTACAACACTGTTTTTTATAAATTTGGGAGGTTAAAATGGAAGGTTAAAGTATAATTTTGCATTTAAATAATATGCAACTTCGCTCAGTTCACATTTTCATAATGGCTATTTTAAATGGAAATTTCATTGCAGTCATTATTTAGTCTAATTGCATCAAAATACTAAACTTGAAACGAACAAAATGGTTACATTTATTTTCTGCTCTCGTTGGATTCCATGTTGGATTTATTTTTCATTTAACGTTTTCTTCTAATACTAACCCATGTCAATCTCGCTACTAAATTAATCTAACGACATCTCATTCATAAGTACTCTATTATGTAAAAAATCATAAAATCTAGCAGGCATATTATTATGCTCGGAAATCATAACACTATACTTTTGACGAAATCGGAAAACAAATACATATACACACAATTTTTAGATATCTAACTTAACTCCCATTTTATGTTAATGAGAATCCCTCAAAATAGTGATTTTTAGAACAACTACTTCTTTCACTACAAAAACCTATTTTTAACCCTTATTCCGCTCTACATGTTTCTGGCTTTTAATAGTTATTTAATATAAATATAATTTACGATTTCCATACTATCATTTATATAATAAACATTACAAACCAACACACATCTAATGTTATATTTACATACCTAGGGCGGTAAAAACGTTAATGTACCACATCGCAGGTGTTTGTAGCCCGAACCGAACATCATGAGCGCCATAAATATGCGATATGGGGATTTAAGAATTACCGCCCGTGGTTTGTCTAAAGTTTTACGTCTTTCCTTGGCCAGGAAGTGAGGTTATCCCGCGTAGCCGCGTAGCGGGCAGAAAATCCTACTTGCGGCTTTGGATGACGTAAATAATCTAAAGAGATCACTTCTAGCTGAGCTGACACATTTACTTAGTGATGAAGCTATGCAATAAAGAGAAAAACCCGACCGTAAAAAGGCGTACAGAAAATCGAAACGAAATGAAATACAATGACGTAGATGAAACGTACAGGCCGATTCACGAGAGCTGGCACGAATGAATTGAACGAGTGAATGATAATGTCTATGTGTGCATCACATAATTATTAAATACAGGTTGATGCAAAAAGTGATTATGATTATTGGTTTAGAGAATGTAGCATACTCATATGAAACCTTTGGAGGCCAAGAACACCTAAAGTACCTATACTGCCGTGCCTACCACGCCAACGATCCCTGAAAAGAGATCCCCGATTAGCTAAGGTACGTGTACTTTGATCATGAATAAAATGTATAAGTCAGAAGAATAAATATACGTTATATTTACAAAGGACTTTAATAATTACTGAAAGGATTAACATGATACTTGTTGTAGATTATAATAATATAATAAAAAATATATTTCTCTTGAATAACGAAAACGTATTCACACTGCCACACAGTGGCAAGTGACATTACTTTCGGTCAATTCATTCATACCGTTCTCGAGAATCGACCTGTACGAGTAGATAACTAAATGATAGAACACAGTTGGTGTACGGATTGATGCTGAATTTACGAGTATATATATATCACTTATCAAACAAAGTCGCTTCCTACTGTCTGTCTGTCTCTATGTATCCTTAGATCTTAAAAAAATAACCCAACGGATTTTGATACCTACGTTTTTTTTTTAAATATATATAGTGATTCAAGAGGAAGGTTTATATGTATGTATAATACATGCATGGAATATTAAGTATCTGCAAGGCACCCGTGCAAAGCCGGGGCGGGTCGCTATTAGATTATAATTATAGTCTATTTCAAATAGCTATGTAATATGTGTCATCTCAGTTCGTTTTAATCAAATTTAGCTTATAAAATGTGGGTTATCACTGCCATTTCACCGAACCTTTTTTCGTGGAATGTTTCATTCCACTGAAACCGCAAACTATTTGGGACTGTTGGGTTCGTTGTAAAACAAGTCGCGCGGCATAGCGCGACCTGTCACTCTCTCACAGGACTGCACAGAAAGAGACAGATAAATATCTCAGATAAATATCGCGAGAAAGACTTGTGTACCACAATAGTGCTAGAGGAGCTGCTAGTCTAGTCCTCCAATAGAGAAGACTGAAGGATTTTGAAACCAAAGCAAGAACGCCGACTGAGGGGCCCGCGGGCGGACGCGTCTAAACAGCGTTCTTGCCGGCTTGCAAACGGATTTAGATACTGAGAATTTGACGTTATTTCAACAACTGTTTCAAAGCCACTCGGTCTCCCTATACTCGCTCAGATATCCCATGTTCAAGTCTCATTTGTAGGCGTACTGCGGAAATGGAAATGCAAATCAAATTTCGTCGACCAACCGTTTAATAGCATTATCAATTTATGAAATCCAATCAACATGATAGGTACCTACATACGAGTACCTACCTACCTTCTGCCGAACTATTAAAATATGGAACTCTTTGCCAGCTCATGTGTTTCCTCATTCTTATAACTTACGACCCTTCAAACGAAGCGCAAAGAAACGGGCCGCATGCTTGTTTGCCACCGTCATAAACGTGGATCGGCTGATAATAACACAGGATGATTCAGGATACGTAATCGAGACTAACCCTACACAACTCAATTAAATTATGATCGATCGGTCACCATTTGTATGAAATACCCAGAATACTGGGTAAGTAATATAAGATATAAGAACTTATACTATAATATTCATATTATATACGCTCATATTGTATAATCTTGTTTTGTATACCGTTCAAGGTGTATAACGAACGTTAGATATAACATCAAAATATCTATTTTTGTTAAGTATAACGTTATTTAAGTATAATATCATTGTATATAACGATCATATCGTATAACGTTCATAATATCTCAGATTTATAATGTATATTACTCAATACATCTAACACCAAAATGCATAATGCTCGTATAGAATAACCGCCTGCACATCAATTGTGCACATATTTATGCAATAGTTCGCTGTAAAATTTTAATATATGTACCTCCATGCAAGCAAGAATTTTGACGCTACGCTCGCTTCGCTCGCTCCGCTATCCATGGTCATAAAACAAACCTAACCTAACCTACAGATTTCGGTTTTTGACCCATATTTCATTTTGTCGCAGTTCTTCCAAACGGTATACTCGTATTTGCCAGAATTTCATCTGCCATTATGAATTGTGTACATACTTAATATACTTATGCAATAGTTCGCTCTTAAATTTTAATATACCTCCATGCAAGCAAGCATTTTGACGCTCCGCTATCCATGGTCATAAAACAAACCTAACCTAACCTTCAGTTTTCGGTTTTTGACCCATATTCCATTTTATCGCAGTTCTTCCAAACGGTATACTCTTACTTGCCAGAATTTCATCTGCCATTATCAATTGTGAACATACGTACCTATGCAATAGTTCGCTGTTAAATTTTAATGTAGGTACCTCCATGCAAGTAAGCATTTTGACGCTCCGCTATCCATGGTCATAAAACAAACCTAACCTAACCTACAGTTTTCGGTTTTTGACCCATGTTCCATTTTAGGGGTAGCAGTTATAACCTGTTTATTATATCATACGCTATTATATTATCTAACCATTATACTAAAAGAAAGTATATACTATGATCGATATACGTTATGTATGTTATATCAACTGAATTTAGAGAATTTATATAAAAAATCATTCTACAACATGAGTATTATGCCAATTGACCGTTATTCCTAATAAAAATATAGATTTTGATGTTATAGCAAAAGTCTATTATATCTTGTGAACGTTATTAATATGAAATTATATATTATGTGGTTATATCTCATGGGACGCACCCCAGAATACTGGTATGGTTGTATGAAACAACAATTTATGATTCACTAAGATAGATAGATTGTATAGTGGTGCTGATGACATCTCCATTATTTTGTTATAATAGAGATGACCCATTTTCTAGAAGATTCCCAATTTATATGGAGTGATAACGTTCTCGAAAAAAAAAACGCATACAACGCGTTCTCTGTGACCGGAAATTCGTGGAACATCACTAGCACAGAATACTTAATAGTACTACATTGTATTAAGCTGTTTACACTCACGTGAAATTGTCAGGAAATGTTTCGAACTCGTATAGAGCTCTTCATTAGTCTTTGTCGCATAAACGTGAGTGTAAACCACTTAATACAATAGGTAAATTAAATATGCCTTACGAAACTGAACTTACTTAGAAATATTTTTCTACTCATCATCCACTTGAACATCTTGGTTTGGTACAATGTTTAACTGGTAATGAATGCCATTTGGCATTAAGTCCGCCATTTGTACTGACTTTTGTTTTCTGCAAAGCTTCTATAATTAAATATTATTAAGGAAGAGGTCATTAAAAATATAAAAAGGTCATATAAAAAGTGTAGCTTAAACAGACGTCTCTCCAGGCGAACCACAGAAACTTATTATTTACCGTCACACACAACATAAAACAAATTATTTCGTACCTTTAAATTGTACAAAACGAGTTAGTCCGTCCTAATTGATGTATGAACAAGCCCAATTAGAAGAGAGTTGTTTACAGAGCAATTTTATTACGACTAATGGAGTTTTCGGGGGAAAATACTGCTCGCTACTGTCACCCAAAATGAATGACCCAATATACGATAATACCCGTGTACAAAATAACGCCTAAATTGAGTGTTAGGAATGCCTCGTCGGCCGGGTCCCAACACTGACATCTACGATAGCTCAGTTGTAGAACGATATAAAGAAACACAAGGGTAAACGAAAACGATATATATTTAACACAAACAAATTAACAAAATAAAGATCGGAGCACAATTAAATTTAACACACAAAATTAACACGCGAATTTACAATTAAACCTTAACTAATGTAGTCCTTTATCTAACACTGACTAACAAAATGGTATACACGGGAGTAAGAGACTGGATGGAAGTACTAGCGGATCGCTGATCTACGCACTTGAGTAACAGAGTGATGACTCGATGTTGACTGAAGTTGTACTACTAACTGACTACGGAGTCGTAACTCTACGCAGACTGAGGTGATACTACAAATTTTGCGGAAAACGGGCGTCCTTTTATTTGATCGTTCAGGGTTTGTTTACATTTCTTAGGGGGACGCCCGCTCCGTTACATTTTACTGATTTTCTGCTAAATTACAATAGTTATCTTAAATTCAACTTATGAATAACATGGAGGTTCGTTTATAGAACATAATCATATTTATGATTTTCATGTGAGAGCTCCCGCTTAATTACAGTGATATAAAATTTATACGATTTCTTTGTCTCGACTCAGAGGCCGTCTCGCTCACACGGGTCGAGATCTACACTTTTCTTGTCCCTCATATCGCGCCGCGCTCGGCGCGTCGTGTTATTTCTTTGTTTGCCATGCTCGCAGCAAGTTGCGGCCGGTATAATGTAAAGTGATTTTACTTATAATACTACAAGGAACATTACTACGAAGTTTCAGAGTTATTTAATTTTTATCCTTAAATTTTGCAAGTAAACAACATGACTTCTTTGTCTTAGACCTCGCGCTGCGAGTGGAAAATTACCGGGATGAGTCATATTTGTTTACTTTCAGACTCCGTGGTCTTTTAACTATTTTACTAAGTTATATTTTGGGAGCTCTCTTACAATAATGTTTCGTAGGAAAAAATAAGTGTTATACACATAGAATCGCCGCTTTTTTGGGCATTTAGGAAAATAGGGAATAAATTATTTATTTCGTCTTAATTCTAATTTTAGCTAATCGTTTACAAATATATTATTTATTTATTTATTCTAAGTTCGCCTAGCTGTCCGTAACATTGAGGCTCCTTATCCGTTCAAAAATGCTGATTGTTTTAGACATTTTTCTCTATGATCATGATCAAACATGTTTCTTAACATATTATCAATGTTACTACTTAGAACAAGGCTATTGCGATTTATTGGTATCACGGACCACCCCCACTAGACGGACCAACGATATGGTACGGCAGAACATTAAAGTATCAACACGGCGGCCACCGTTTAGTTGCGTTCATGTTTATGAGGTCTCTCTACACCACTTAACACTCCAATTTACCATGTTATTTATTTAATTTCTTTTTTCGTTGACGTACGCATGGATCATAAACAAGGACGCAACTAAACGGTGGCCGCCGTGTTGATACTTTTAATGTTCTGCCGTACCATATCGTTGGTGCGCGCGGGTCGCCTTACATGCTCCGTCTAGTGGGGGCTGTCTGTGATTGGTATATATTTGAAACTTACTGTTTGAATTTTTCATTGATAATTTTTGTTTCAAAATACTACTCGAAATTGACAAAGTTCACGCAGAAAACAGTTTTTTTTTTCAACTTATTTTCGACTGCCCGCAATAAAGCATGAAATAGCTATGTTACTATTCAGAACTCAGGGAAAAGTAATTTTTATATCGTAAATGATTTAAAACGGAGTAATAAAATATTAAAAAAAGACTTAAAAAAAAGACCCCTTTGGCATGGTCCCGAAGACGCTGGCAGCATTTCCTCGCTGAAAGCAACGCTAATACGTTGAGCGAGGAAGCTGCCAGCTCTTCGGTCCCCGTGATGTCGACCAGTCTTTTTGCAATCTGATTAAACGTAATTAAATAAACAATTCCCTCCTTCTTGTAACACGGGACCCTTCAAACGAAGCGTGAAGAAACATCTCACGGGCCAGCATGGTAGTGTCAACTGACAAGGCACCGTTGGTTTCTTATCAGTTGCCATTGCGACTTGGGCTCCCCTTCTTGCTAACCATCAAGCGAAGTGGAGCCACTATGTTTATAATAAGCTACTATTAACAACTGTACTTTTTTTGGACAGACATCAAGCCCAAACTTGATAAGGTTGCGTCTTTATCACGAAGCTCTCATGACCACCATCCGGCCGAGAAGGAACTTGGTCACAGTATATGACTTGGTTGTAGGCACAGATCATATAATAGGTTGTAGGCTACAAGGTTGTCGGCCATATGGTGGTCATGAGAGCTTCGTGATAAAGACGCAACCTTATGTTGAGGCTGCCCTACCCTTACCATGAGTTTACAGTGACCGTACTTGCTAGCGACTGCATTAAACGATTTTTATGGAGAATTTTAGTTGTACAAAGAAACCGAGATAGATAGATAGATACGCTGTACTATTCTCCATATAAATCATTTACGCTGTCGCTGGCGAGTACCGTACCGCTAACTCATGGTAAGGGTACAGAAGACTGGCGTATTAGGGTTGTCACGTCAATTTAATTGCGCAATGAAGGCGGATACTTCCCCAGGGAGTCACGTGCCAGGGTAATGATACTCTTACAAAGGTTGAAGGGTTTCATAACGTTTGTGTGGAGTTTGAATGTAAATATTAAAACAAAATCCTTAACGAAAATTCTATTTCCACACATTTTGTGTGCAAATCCATTTTTTATTATCAATTAATTCAAGAGTTCCCTCGATTTTTCGTAGATGCCATCAACAAATCTCATGTCTGAATTCGCGGGTTCAAGCTTATAAATAAAAAAGAAGTTTAAAATAAAATAACAACATAAATGAAACATAAGTACTCTATCCTCGATTGGAAAGTTATGAAATCAAAATAATACAGAAATCAAAAATCATTTATTGCTTGAACCATTATTATACTTTACCGTTTATTAATCAAACCATTGATACAAAGATCAAAGCGAAAAGAAAAAAATAATGGAGGAAGAGACCGGGAATCCACTCCACCACCCCAACGCCAGGTGACCACTCGATTTTTTCCTTATATGTTTTGATTTCGCCATTATTTACTTAAAAGGCTTTACACCTTATACACCTCTATGTGAACACGTTAATAGGTACTCACATCTTACCGCACTCCTTTACATCAGTGAACGAGTAAGATCAGATAGTGAGGTCTGAGGTCACGCTTCGACCAGTGCGTCCTTCCGGTCCTTATTTATGGGGCCGAGACGTGGACACTAACAAAAGGCCTCGTCCACAAATTCCAATTTGCTCAGCGAGTTATGGAGGGGGCTATGCTCGGAGTTTCTCTGAAGGACAAAATCCGGAACCAGGAGATCCGACGGAGAACCAAAGTGACCGACATAGTCCTAAAGATATGCAAGTTGAAGTGGCAGTGGGCGGGGCATATTTGTCGTAGAGCCGATGGTCGATGGGACAGACGAGTTCTAGAGTGGAGACCACGAACAACACGCCCTGTAGGCCGGCCTCCCGCCAGGCGGACCGACGACCTGAAAAGAGTGGCGGGAAGCCGCTGGATGCGGAAAGCTGAGGACCGGGTATGGTGGCGCGAACTGGGGAAGGCCTATGTTCAGCAGTGGACGACTCCGGGCTGATCATGATGATGATGATGATGAGACCTTAGGCGTGAAATCATTCTCGCACCGGAAACCACGGGGTACGATGGTTATATTGTATTCAGCAAGTATAGTTGCTATGTGTACGATCCACTTAAGGCACGCTATGCCATTCTGTCCATTGTATTGGTCTTGTAACTCATTATCGTCCGTCAATAGAGGGAAGCTACCTGCGTAGATAAAAAAATTATGCAACGGGATTATCAACTCTAGGGCCTTTGCCAATAATTAAAATTGCTTTAATATATAATATATCTATACTATTATAAAATTCTAGATTTGTATTGAAATTCAGTTTTCTATGGAGCGGGGTCATGATTTCAGGAAAAATCTTAATAGCGTGATGCAGGATCGTCCTTTGTTTTGTATGGGCGCGCGGCGCCATGCCAGCGTGGCGCTATCTGTAGGTCATAAATTCCATTTTCCTCGCATCACGCTGAAACGGCTGGACGAATTTTAACCAATTTTGGTACAGGGATAGCTGGACATAGAAAGATGGTTATAGGATACTTTTTACCCGACTACGATAAATAAAAAAAAATACGCGGACTAAGTAGTGTCCTCCCTTTCTAATCAATATAAGAAAACGGGGACGACACTATACAGTATTGCCACTTTTTAATTTCTTGTCTTTTTGGTTGGACTGTACGCAAGTGACACGGGCGGCGGTACACGTAAGCACAGGGTACACGTCCCAGGGGAGTCACGTGCCGTGGTAACGGTATCTCACTGCTGTGGTTAAGTGTTTCATAATGCCTGTCCTTTGGAGGTCATGTTTCCAAGTCATGTCAGAGCAACTATTTTTGAATGGATTCTAATCACAATCAAACAAAGCAATGTAAAAAAACCGGCTACGTTTAATATTTTTATTTTTATCGGTTGAATGTTAATAAGTTAACTCTTTTCATCAAGAATGTATCGGTCCCGCTATAAATAAATAGATTAATATTATGACTGTCATTTATTTAAATTCTGGATGATGCAGATTAAGGTGTAGCCCAGTATATTATATAATGTCATACTTATAACTGTACTGGATGAATCTAGTGTTTAATTTACTAACTTAATTATAGTTATATTTCTAGTATATAAGGACTTATAAATTTTACACGTCGCGTCAGCGGCCAAATATGTGCAACTTTTTTCTATATTTAAGACCGTTTATGTACGTATACCATATTTGAGTAAATAAAGCTTATTCATTCATTCATTCATTCATTCATTCATTCATTCATTCATTTGTAAGCCTGACTAACAAAGTATGGATGTTCACTGTCCGAAATAAATAATTTATTATTATTATTATAAATACAAATATAAAAAAAATTAAATGGTGCGCGGGTCCGAATCGCACTTGACCGGTTTCACAACATAGTCATTGTAATGTGTTCAGTATGTGCCTACGTAAGTGACACGTGGGCGGCGGTACACGTAACAGGGTACACGTCCCAGGGGAGTCACGTGCCGTGGTAACGGTATCTCACTGCTGTGGTTAAGTGTTTCATAATGCCTGTGCTTTGAAGGTCATGTTTCCAAGTATCACCATGTCAGAACAACTATTTTGAATGGATTCTAATCATAATGGAACAAAGCAATGTAAAAAACCCGGCCAAGTTGGAGTCGGACTCGCGGACCGAAGGTTCTGTCCGTATAGTCTGACCAAAAAGAGTAGAAATTAAAAAGTGGCAATACTGTTGTGTCATCCCGTTTTTCTTAGATCGATTAGAAAGGGACGACACTACAGTATTGCCACTTTTTAATTTCTACTCTTTTTGGTCAGACTGTACAAATACTTATCCCATTTTAATAGACCGGGTTAAGTTTGCACCTGGTATGTATGGCATCGGATACAAATGAGGTGCAAAGTTAACGAAACCGGGTTCTCCAAGTATGATTTTTGAAAAGGACCACCACGGCGTGTGCAACCCCGCCGAAACGTTCGATTATAAAAGTACATAAGTAACACCGCGATAGACTCGTTATAATTTAGTAATTAACTTAAGAATTAAAATAAATAAAGGAAATAATACTCCTTATTGTGCACCACAAAATAAAAGGAAGAAAACAAAATAAATAAAAATAGGTACCTACGTTACAGCATTACCATTTACTCTATGGTTACAGTTGGTAGCAACAGGCGGTCTTATCGCCAAAAAGCTCATCTTCCATTCTCTTCGATTGTGTTAATGGCGTTGATGTTATAATTAATTTCCAAACAGAATACTTTCAATTTTCCACTACTACAAACAAATCGCGAACAAAAGAGAGCTACGAAAATAAAAGAACGAGAGAGATATTACCACGAGAGAATAGGTAATTACCGCGGGTAATTAAAACTGCTTCTGCCTATTGATATCACCATTCCTCAGTACAGTCGACGAAAATAGTATATGCACTAGAAATATTTCGTCGGCGAAGAAGATTAAATCCACCCTGCACCACTAATGTCTCTGTTTGGCTTTGTGGTTGACTGGTAGAGAATGCCTCATGGCATTAAGCCATTAGTAGTTGTACTTATGTATTTTGTGCAATAAAGTTTAAATGAATAAATTAATTAAAATGAAACTTGCGGTGCGTAAATGTCTTTTAAGAAGAAATACTACTAAACTATTGATACAATGATCAAATCTCAAAGAAAAATTTTAATGCGTAAACTGGTGGAAGAGAATCGGACCCGAGAACTGGATCATTGGTTCAGCGCAGTAACTAATCAAATCTTTGTACCAATGGTTTAATATAAAAATCGCATTTTTTTCCCAGGCGTGTCTCAAAATAATATAAAAAATTAATCGCTTTACGCTGCCACGCTGTTAACGTGTTACGCTGAATGAAGATAGTGCGTCACATAAAAACTGTCCGGAGTATCCCCGGACACTATTTGAAAACCCCCCAGACGGCCCCCGGACGGCCGCAAAACTAGGACAAGTCCAGGGAAACCCGGACGGATGGCCGCCCTAATTATTGATCGCATCTGTGTTAGTCTCGAGAATTCACTTACACTTATTACTTACTCATAGATTTAATTACGAATCCAAAGGTAGGTGTTTTCTTAGAACTCAAAGGTGCCAATTTGAAAAGTTGCCAAAAACTGGAGACTTGGCGCTACCGAGCAAACTCATTATTATTTGTACTACTAGTACTGTAGCTGTAAAGTACAGTCACCATCAGACATATCGCAGCATATAAGACGTTCATAAATATATGAACATGTACTGTAACGCCCAGTCAATAAGAGTTGTGTTCACATATTTATGTACGCCTTATATGCTGCGATATATCTGATGGCGACTGTACAACATAAAAGAGTAGAAATTAAAAACTGGCAATATTATAGTGTCGTCCCTTTTTAATCAATCTAAGAAAACGGGGCGACGCTACAGTATTGCCACTTTTTAAATTTTACGCTTTCGTGACGGACTGTACCTACGGCTGACAAGACATCTCAATTCGACTATTTTTACCAGACGACAACGTCAGAAAGGGTTGTGTTATTATGTTTTGTTATTATGTTTTTCGTGTGCGTGTATGAATCTATGAATGTCTATGTCTACTTTTCACAGCCCAAATAGCTTGGATAAATGTTTTATGGCATGGAAATGCTACGATTTTTAACGGACTTAAAATAAGTAAGTACCTAAAATGTCGGCAAAGAAATTAAAAGAAAAATCCATAAAAGACGGACTATGTACTTACGATTTTGCAATTGAGTCCGTTTTTGTTTATCTTTAAAGGTTTAAAAGGCTCCTTATCCGTTCAAAAATGCTGATGGCTTTAGACGTTTTTATCTAATCAAACATGTTTCTTAACATATATTACTACTTAGAACTATTGCGTTGCAACGGACTATTGCGATTTATTGGTATATATGTGACGTTTTCAATGAAAAGGGCCCACTTTGTCGCTTACCATTAGGACGTGTTTGACGGGTTATTGGTATAAAGATGCAAACAAATTTCGTCCTTATGGTAAGCGACAAAGTGGGCCCTTTTCATTGAAAACGTCATATATATGAAACCTACAGTTTGAATTTGCATTGATAATTTTTGTTTCAAAAACTACTCGAAATTGACAAAATCCACGCAGAAAACTGTTTTTTTCTTCAACTTTTTCGACGGCTCGCATGGAATGAGTATTATACACTTCAAAAACTTGTTTGAAATTATCAATATATTTGTCATATGTATGAAAAAAATTTTTTTTAAAGGAATAAGGCCTCTTAAAAATACTTTCGTTTGAATTCATAGGTATATATTATGTTCCCCGTCCCGATTGCACCCCTGATCTTTTGTCGAGTTCGTTGAATAGCCCCAGCGTCCCTACTATCTCAATAAGGGTTCGTATCACAGCGACAGCCCTGGCATTTAGTTCCGAGAAGTGACTTGTATGGCTGCCACGCTTTATGTTACCCTGGTACACAAAGGTAGGAATGAGGATAAAATTAGAAGTGAAAAGATTAGGGAAATGAGAAAAATAAAGATTATCGGAGCCCTGATGTAAAGAAGTACCCAACAAGCTGTTTGTCAGCCCACACCATTAGGTATTGTAGATTTTAGTGGTACTAATTTATTTTACTGGCAACGACAAATTTTGATCACTGACGTCGAAAGTCTGTGAAAGTCACTGATGTAAACAAAGAGGAAACATTACTAAATATTTCGAAAAATTCAAGTATTTTTGGATAGGTACCTACTAAAAGCAAAACTATCCACAGTGATAAGTCAAGTTTTTTTTTCAATAGGATTCTGTATTTATTTCTCAAGAAGAAGGAAGGATCTGCATTCCTGTTTTTAATTTGGTTAAATAAATAAAATAAAATAAATAAATATTAAGGGACAATCATACACAAATCGACCTAGTCCCAAACTAAGCAAAGCTTGTACTATGGGTACTAGACGACGATATACATAATATATAAATACATATATAGATAACATCCATGACCCAAGAACAAATATTTTGCACAAATATCTGCCCCGGCCGGGATTCGAACCCGGGACCGCCGACTCAGTAGGCAGGTGTCTACCAACCGAGCCAAACGCGTCGTCAAATCCACGTCGTTGATGACAAATCCTTGATAAATCGCTACTGACACGTACCTATGCCCATTATTGCCATACATGAAAGCTGTTTGTGGCGCCACTATCCCCGGGCCAGACCGACACTTATTAGGCTAACCTAACCTAACCTAACCTAACCTAACCTAACCTAACCTAACCTAAACATGGAAAAGAAAAAACCCTAAAACAATAAAAATCTTTGATATATCTAGTAAAAATCTGAATTTCTCACTAGTATCGCGAGATCGGACAATCGCATATCTAGGCACGGTCTATACGGCCTGTAAGGGAGAACAGCCGGACACAGGAACATAGGTTTCGGAATTCGGGCATAATACGAGACTTTTGGCCAGGCCGAAATGACGACACGCTACGCTCACTCGGTTAGATCTATTTCTCTAAGATGATGATGTACTTTAAATCTGCTATTTATTTATTTATTATTTATAAATTGCATTGAGTAAGATCTAGCTCGGCGGCAGGGATCGCCCGTCGTCATGACCCATTTAACTTTTCACCCTGTATTAGTATAACTTAAGCCGCGTACACACTAATGCGATGTAATACGCAACTTAATTCGTCAGGTGAAAGATCTAGATCTCAATATCCATAGTGATTAAAAATCTGTCCCTTGGAAATAAGAAACTTAAACAGTTTTTCTTCAATTTTGTCAACGTGAAAACACGATTGGTAATAATTTTCTCGATACTTTTATCTCTCAAACATAACCCTTTTTTTTAGATATTTTCGGTTGGATCTTCAAACCCTTCCATTTTTAACAATGTTTTTTAGCTTAATAGATGCACAATCATAAGTTATCAAAAACTGTAAAACTATTTTCAATATACAATGCACACGTTTATGATACAACTCAAAAAACGTGATTTCCGCGCTTCCGAGCACGCACTTCCATCTCGCTCACGCTTACGCTCAGTGAGAGAGACAGCTAGCCAACGCGTTGGCGCCCTCTTAATATGCTATGTAAGAATACTTTATCATACCGTAACGTGGCTTACATATCGCTGGGGTGACGAGGTCTTGAGAGATTTCAGGGACTTTGGCGAGACTTTGACGAGAGTTGTTGCGTTGGGAAGTTGGCCTACGCAACGACACGACCCAAAACGGTCCCTGGAATCCACGTCTGTATTGTATTATGTCATTTTATGAATCAAACTTGGCGGAATATCTATAATATTATAAAATTTTAGATTTTTATTGAAAATCGGTATCCTATGGAGGTCACGATTTCAGGAAAAATCTCAATAGCATGTTTATTTATTTATTTTTATTTATTTACTTTATTTATTTATTCAAATAAGGGCCGATTGTTCAATCACCAGATAAATATATTCACCAGATTAAAATTATTGATATCCTTTTCTCCCGTCATATAAAAGAAAAGTGACAGCCAACATTTATCTGACAGATATGTTTTATCTGGTGATTGAACAATCGGCCCTTAGTCACACAGCATTACAGTAGTAAGTAATTAAACCAAGGCACTGCGAAGCTTAAGGGGCTCCCCGCTCTCAATGACCTTCGATCTGTTGCGATAGATTTTCCCATATTATAAATAGCTAATCATAATAACATAGTTTTTCCACAACAAAATACCGTATCAAGTACCTTTCACATGTCACTGACTTTGAGATACAGGCCGTCAAAGTTTACGATTTATTCGGGGAAAAAGTTGTGGAAACGGTTTTTTGCGTTTTTCTCGAAAAGTATTGAGAAAAATAGAAAAAGCTTCACAACAAATTTTGTGGAATATGGTTTAGAACAATAAAATGTAAGATATTTTCTACATATACACCGGGGATAAAAGTAGAAACGAGATTAGTGTACTTTTGGTCCTTCACCGAATATTTTTTTATAAAATACACAGTCGTTAAATCAAAATTCGGGTCACTACAAAGTGTTAAGCATAGACCATACTACAATATATATTAAATAGGACATTATAACTCTATAATCCACAAACTAGATACGATGTAAATATCATCAAATTAGCTGATTTCTGTAGGGAGCCCCTTAAATCTAGTGTGATTTTAGCGATGATGCAGGATCGTCATTTGTTTCGTACGGGCGCGCGGCGCCATTACAGCCTGGCGCCATCTGTTGGTCACGATTTCCATTGTCCTCGCATCACGCCGAAACGGCTGGACAAATTTTAACCAATTTCGGTACAGGGAGAGCTGGACATCCAAAGGTTATAGGATACTATTTAACCGATTACGGTTTAAAAAAAATTACGCGTACGAAGTTGCGGCAAAGAATATACTAACGTAAAAAGAAACGACCGCGACGCTTGTGTGCAGTAACAGAACTCGCGGCTGTGTGTGCGGGTCGAGGGGCGAGCGCGGGCGAGCGCGGGACGCGCGAGGTGGGGAAAGGCATTCACGTGAATGCCTTGTCGAAGAATTCGGCATTACAAGGTCACCGACGCCCGAGTTACACCGATAGGCCGCTGTCGCGCCTGTGGTTGCGGGCACCTTCTAGTACTTTAATAAGTTACGTGCCATTAGGTGATGTAGTCCGCATATATATGTAGATGCCACGGCTTTGCGTGACCAGCGGCAAGGCGAGCGGTTGAGTGACAGATACGAGCGCGGCGACATAACGAGTGAGCGAGACACACGTACCTATACCTACACCGCTGCTATCGCGGATAGTCGTGGCATCTCCGTGTTAGGCCCAGGGACCGGAACCGGTTACCTTAACAAGGGTTTTTGATGAGGTTATTTTAGAAGTTGTTTTTAAAAACCCTTACATATTGTTAACCCTATGATGTGGTTGTTTCAATGATACGGTTACTGTTTTGTTGCAGTTAACGCGGTTAATAACTACCTTAACTAACCTACCCCGTCCCACTAACAGAGTCTTTAGGGTATTGAACCGAGTTCAAACGAATGTGATCCTTAAGTAATGTGTTATTAGTTCAGTTTTTGAATAGCAGTTATAATAACTACTAACCCTAACTTAATAACCTTAACGTAAGGGTTTTTGAACGAGTTCGAACGAATATGATCCCTAAATTATGTCTTATTAGGTCAGTTTTTGAATAACAGTAACTCAGTAAATTTCTTATCTCTTGCAAGTCATAAACGTGTTTGGCTTGCGAGGTTTGTAACAATATGCTATAAAGCGTCAAATCAGTCAATATTCAACTTTAAGTCTTTGGTGTAGAAACTTCTTATGTTACCATGGTAGCGTTGCTTAACTCGAGCGGCGAAAACAGTGTGTTGTTTGTTTTTTTTTTTCATATTTCATCTTTGCCTTTGGGCCTTGGGGCTTGACAAATAACTCTAAGACGGAAAAAATAAAAGTCATTCATTTATTTTTGCCGTCACCATTGATATCACATATTGGTTTATCCTAAACACAATTAACTATCATTTCCTTCATTCCCCGTAATACAGATAAGTATTGTTTCGATAAAAAAAATATAACAATTAATGCGGCATTCAGTTAAGGCACAACTGTATTTTGATTATTCTTAAAACAATAATAAATACCGCGTCTCATTACGGTTTGCGTCTTAGTGTGCAGTAAATGCCATTACCCCGATAACAATAAAATAAAAATAATCCTTAGCATTTCACTCATCCCTTTTCATCTAAGTATATATTTAGGTTGATGTATGCGTCAATAACGAACTTCAAATTATTTTTATAAAATTACACCCTTAAATTGTAAAGATTAGCAATATTAATGATGGTTCTGTTGATATTCTTATTATTCAAATTGATTTGAACAAGAATATTTCTTGTACTCTGTGTCTTGATTAAATCATGATGCTTTTTTTTATTAATAGTTAAAAACGTAATAATTATAACAACATTAAAAAAAATGTTTTAAGTAATTAATTAAAATGTTATTTGAAACAAAGTAAATTTTGTTATATTATGTATTCTATAACTTTTTTTTTTACTATAAAAAGAAAATTATTTACATACAGACAGATGTCATTTTGTCCGGATTTCCGGCTGGTCTCGCTTAGGGGTCACATTTCTCAACCGATTTATGAAGTCTAGATTAATTAATTTTATGAAATATTTGTGTCGATAAAATTATTTGAAACTTTTGAAATGGCAGAGGTATGAGGTTTGAAAACTAAAAAAAAAAACAATTTTCATCCATTTGGAAGAAAAAATAAAACAATTTAAATTAATAATCAATTAAATTAGTTAATTGTTATGTTAATTAGTTTAGGTATGAAACACAAACTTTGCTATCCACAACACAGGTTTCGTCCACAGTTCCACACATAGAATTTGCATCCGCCTCAGGGTTCGTCAATAATATTGCTAGAATCTTCGTTAAATACTTACATTGAAAATCATCCACAACACGTTTCGTCATTATTAATATTAATAAAAGAAAGAAAAATGAGCACCACACAAAATTACGTCCTTATCCGAAATGTACCCGGCTCAAACGTCCCAAGAATACCTGCCGCATTCCCACGTTGGATAGCTAAAGAAATACGCTGGACTAGGTATGATCCAGACTTCGGATCCCCTCCTCGATCTCTCAAACGCTTTCCCAGAGCTCGCACAAACTGTTTCGCCTCAGAACTCCAGGGACCCGCCGTCTCCACTGCAAGCGGAACAAAATCGTACACCGGTTTCAAATTGGCATATTTGACGTACTTCTGTTTAGCCGCATATTCCGCCGCACCACCCGCCAATCGCATTGTCTGCACGATGTGAGACGTGGCAAAAGTGCTAACGCAAGTAGCGTCCCATAACAAGCTTCGCCCTCTGGCTCAAGGAACCAGTGTAACACCGTCTGGCCTCTTTCCATCCGTCCGACTAAGACCTTGAGGCTCCAAAACACAAGGCACGTTTGCCGATACCATAGCGCGACGCACAATATCATTTATGGCATGATGCCGTGGGAGCCTACCAGCACACCTAGCACAATCTAAACCGTGGTACCCATTGCCATCTATCATCGCACCACAGACACAAAGGTGTGGCTCACACACCCGGCACCCAAGCCTTATCGCAGCCCCGATTCTCAGCGAGTCGTTATCCAGCAATGTCCCGAGATGCGACGAAGGCAATGCGTGCAACCACGCTCCTGACTCTGGCTCCACGACAGCCTTAAACTATATGAAACTATATTTGATAAGTTGACTAACCTAGTATCATGGACCATCGGTTTATTTAATATATTTTAAATTTGAATTTGAATTAAGTAACAAAGGTTCTTTGTTACCTGCCATAACTTACTATCTCTTTCGCTTTCCGCTGATATTAAAGGGATAGCATACGTTGTTAGGAATAGTAAAAAAAGATCTAAAATTCAGTTGCCTACTGTTAATACTCTTACTAGTATCTTGTCCGTACTTATAATGTATGTACGCGGTAAATCTGTTTTTTCAGTAGACAGTTAGTTATAATGAAGTTGTGATGTGACACGAGATATTGCAGTTTCAATTGTACACTTAAAAACAAACCATCAGACCCTACACTCGAAAAGTATACAAGCAACCGTTAAGGAATTCCACTATCCAACTCCTGACTACACCATACGACATTAGTCTCCATATTACCAATTCATTAAAACAACTAAACAACTGGCTATGTAAGCGGTAAACCTCGCGACTTTACTTCAAAATGGTTGTTATTTGTTATTTTTTACATTAGCAAACCCCATATCTTCGCCATATTGAAAAATTACGAATAACTGAATCAACAATTCATATGAATCGGACCTCTAGTCCACAACAGCCGGAAATCCGAACATATGAAAGCATTTTAGGACAAGCTGATACGGAGATGCGTTGCTTGTTTAAAAAAATACTCATCACAATACCTACTTAGGTAACAAAATCTAACCGACTGTACAATAAAATTAATCCAAGTAACATTATAATTGAACGTTATTTGAAATGTATTAGTATAATAATTATTTTGTCTTTTTTTTCTTTAATTAATAAAATAAGAATTAAATTTTTGTGTTTATCCTAATCTGAGCGCTAATAGCGTCTTGCCAGCATCAACGCGATTTCTATAATGATACCTTTAAAAGTATTTACCATATTATAATCATGCTATGTTCATAAAATAAAAATACATTTTAGGTGTGTAAATAATTTACTAGAATATACATTTTTTAATCAGATAACAAAAATAGTAAGTTTAATTATACCAACTAAAACCATAAAAATATCATTATCACAGTTTAACATGCATAATCAGTTTTAATAACTACCTATTCTTAACAATTAATACTTATAACACCTATACATTAAAAACACCATAATAAAAAAAAACAATGACATAAATCACAGCAATTAAAAAATCAAATCAGTTTAAAATTAGACCATATCAAATATAATACTAAATTATGGATTACTTATTATTTACGTAATTTTAGAACAGCCGTATGATACAATTCTGTCATAAAATTTACACGTGCCCACATGTCCTTCAATTTATCGTCCGGTACGTCTTCTAACAATTCCTTGAATTCAGCCAAAATTTCTTTACGTTTTTCATAACCTTCCTTCCTCTCTTGATTTCACTTTGAGTCTGAAATAAAAAAAATATATACTTAATTTGGTGTTTCATTTTAAGTTTAGTAAGAAATACGTCACTAATATTAGAAATGTAAGCGTCGTCCAATAAAGTACAACGTTCATGCATGGCCTATTTTTTGTTAGGAATGCTAAACTGGCAGCTCTAAGTATACCCGAACATTCTAAGTAAATTGGAATAATGCAAGATATACTACTGAGATTTTTAGCTAAATGTGCCAACATATTCTGAATAAAATGTATAATAAATGAAAATGCACAAACATACATTTACGAAATGTCATTGTAGCAGGTATTCCGAATTTGTATGGTAATTAAATCCATACTTAATATTATAAATGCGAAAGTGTGTCTGTCTGTCTGTCTATCTGTCTGTCTGTTACCTCTTCACGCTTAAACCGCTGAACCGATTTGGATGAAATTTGGTATATAGATAGTTTCAGTCCCGGGGAAGGACATAGGATACTTTTCATCCCGCATAAATTTAGTGTTCCCATGGGATGAGCGGGTATCACCGCAGGGCACAGCTAGTATTATATATTTACTTAAACATTCATTTAAACAAGTTGTCTGGCAGAGAACGCCTCATTTCATGGCAAAAAGCCGCCATTATTATCTACGTTTTTGTGGAATGCAATGTGCAATCAAGTTGAAATAAATAAATATAGGTACGTATAGGTATATATATATATATTTAGAATATGGTTGAAAAAAAAAACAAACATATTGCAGATACTAGTAAGGAAAAAATATCAGTTCGAGTACCTTTAAGGTCGATAGTATTTACAACGATTTAATGGTAAACAAAATTGAAATATAATCATAATAAGAATGCATAACTTACCAGTTTCTTCTGTCTTTCAAGTTTATTTACAAAGTCACTACTAATCCCATCTCTTTCTTACATTTTTTATCTAATCTGTCATTTTAAAACAGCACGTTGCACACTTAAAAATACCATGCTGCAAGTCGAACTCTCTTTTGTTCTTTAACGATGGTTTTTACTGTTATTAGGTATAACGTTACCAGCAAAGCTGCCGATCGTTCCTCGATAAGAAAAAATCCAGCCAAGAGCATGTCGGGCCACGCTCAGTGTAGGGTTCCGTAGTTGCTCATCCTTCACAATAAACTGCTATTTTAAGCCCGAGTTTTAAGTTAAGAAAGATTTCAAGCTCTATAAAAAGGTCGTAAACGCCCTAGAAACTGTAATCACTTATTACCTTCTGGAAGTCAACTTACGTCCTTTAAAAGAAAAAATATGAAATTTGGCGATAACTCAAAAACAGCTCGACCGATTTTGTTCAATATAGTTTTCATTGAAAGTAATTATAAAGCCTCATTTACAAGAATTTTTCCGATTTTTTTTGACCCGTGGTTGAAAAGTTAGAGGGGGGGGGACACTATTTTTTTGTTTTCGGAGCGAATATTTACAAAACTGCTGACTTTATCAAAAATAATGTTAGGATTAGGAGACCCCAATTATTTTTACAAGACCTATTAAACGACACCCCACACACTAGTGTTGAAAAGAAAAAAAATCACCCCCAGCAGAACAATCACATCAAATTATCAACTAATTAACAACATCAGTGTAGGAGAAACATATAAAAAGCAAAGATAAAGTACTTATTATCTAATAACAACAACAAAAAACAAAAAGTCAAAACAAAACTAGTCTAAAAAAAACACGGCAATAGGTAAACATTCTGCCAACTCCGCTCATCTATAACGATCCTTCAACGTTCAGTCCCAAACCCTAACGCGATAGGGTTTAGAGTTAACTGCTATAAATAACCCTTACGCGTTAGGGTTTTAACCGTAACTGTGTAACTGTGTTGAGGTTGTAGTTAACTGTTATGATAGGGTAACCTTAACATAGGGTTACCAAATGAAAAAGTTACCTTATGTTATGGTTACCAAATTGTTAGGGTTACCTTATATTAGGCTTAACTTTAAAGAGGGGTTTTCCGGTCCCTGGTTAGGCCTTATTCCTTTTAAAAAAAAAAATTTCATATATAGTGTCAAATATATAATTATAAATATAAAAATATATTTATAATTTCAATAAACTTTTTGAAGTGAATAATACTTTTCCCTGATTTCTAGGTGGTAACATAGCTATTGCATGCTTTTATTGCGTTACAGTCGAAAACAAGTTGAAAAAACTAATTTCCCGCTTGAATTTTGTCAATTTCGAGTCGTTTTTGAAACAAAAATTATCAATGAAAAATTCAAACTGTAGGTTTCAAATATATACCAATAAATCCCAATAGCCCTGTTTTAGGTAGTAACATCAATAATATGTTAAAAAAGATATTTGATCATAGAGAAAAATGTCTAAAACAATCAGCATTTTAAAAGGAATAAGGCCTCTAAGGATTGTTGCTCTCTGTAAATGCACGGGTCGAGCATAATTATAATGCGTCCAAACTCATAAATGTTACATTACACGTTGAGGCAGCAATGTCCTAGAGTAAGCACAGTGGGTTGGCTCCCGACTAGATGGACGGATGACCTCGTGAGGGTAGCGGGTAATCAATGGATGCGGTCTGCACGGGATCGCATTTTGTGGCGAGTCATGGGGGAGGCCTATGTTCAGCAGTGGACGTCTGTGGCTGATAGATAGATAGATAGATAGATAGTTTAATATAAATAAATAAATATCGGCCAACCTCACACAAATCGATCTAGTCCCACAGTAAGCTAGCTGGCTTCTGTTATGCATACTAGATGACGATATACATACTTATTTAGATAAATATAGTGTGTTCCTCCCTGGCCGGACCGGTGAGCCTGATTAGGTTATAATTGCAGTAATAATATGTACCAATTATGTACCTTATGTACCAGGTCGGAAATCGTATGTAACTCCGTAATTTTGAAGATATTGGTCATTAAAGGTGGCTGCAGGCTGTAGAGTACACTCCGCGCCTATGAGAATATAATAGCAACGTATATGGCGTTTCACTAGTGTGCGCATATATTGCTATTAGTTTGTCACAGGCACTTATACGCAAAAAGTTTAATTTAATCATTATAACAATTTGTGAAGCCACATTTTACAACAAAAGGTTTATTCAGAAGGTACATAAATCTGTTATCGACATCATATCTTAAAGCGGTGGATATCAGCGGCTCCGGGCGGGGTCCGGCTGCGGAGTGTACTCTGTACCGGAGTGTACCTTTAATGACCAATATCTTCAAAACTACGGAGGTACATACGATTTTCGACCTGGTACATAAGGTACACAATTGGTACATATTATTACTGAGGCTCAGGGGTCCGGCCAGGGAGGAACACACATAAATATATACTTAAATACATAAACATTCATGACCCAGGAACAAATATTGGACTATTTCACACAAGTATTTTGACCTTGCCGGGATTTGAACCCAGGAACACTGGCTCAGTAGACAGCTGTACCGTTACCATGAGTTAATATGACCGTACTCGCTAGCAACTGCGCAAACGATTTGTATGGAGAATTGTAGTTCTACAAAGTAACCGCTAGGGGGTTGTACTATTCTTCATACAGTGTGTATGCGGCTTTAGGTATAACTGAACGTCAGAGAGTTTAATCGTACCACAAACGGATTCCATTTCACTGCAAACTCGGTGGGAATAAAACGATTTGCATGCATTTCGCAATTTAATACCCTTATGTAATGTACCAGGGGACTCAACTCAAGTCAACGTTTCATGTGGCATATATCCGAGATGGACTTTATTCCATGAAACCGATATTATGACATATTCTTCTCTTAATAGAGAAATTAATACAATTATTGTATTAAGCGGTTTACACTCACGTGAAATTGTCAGGAACGGCCCGACATGTAATAATACAAGTCGAATATTATCTATTTTGAGAACCCCGTCTCTTCATATATTTTATTTCCTTATAAAATGCCAGCAGCGGTGTGTACACAGGATGATCAATGAAAATGGGTCAGTCAGGAGAAAAAAAATACATTTACTTTTTAAAGTAAAAGATTTGTATGAAAAACTGTAGTTCTAGCCGCTATTCTCCGCTATTCTCCATACAAATTGTTTACGCTGTCGCTATCGAGTTTGGTCACGATAATTCATTGCAATATCGAGCAGTATAATATCTTCTACGAAAGTATGTAGTCCATCGGTTAGGTGTGCATTTTATTGCATTCAGGATGATCGGGTTGACCATTTTGAGAATAATAAAAACCTAAGGTAATATTTTTTAAGACAATCGAAGCATTTCATAACGTCCTCTTTTATCATACATATGTGCGTACTTAGGGTACATAATTTTACGCTCAAGCAACCTTAATAGTACCTAAACGATTCCACTCTTAAATTAAAGCCGCGAGAAGGAAAATTGCACTCTTAATCAAAAAGCCACATTTCTTTCGAGAAACTCGTTAACTTACGCCCCTCTACATTTGTAAAGGAAATTGATACTTACTTCTAAAAGGGTGGAAGTTGTTTGGTACTGTTAAATGTAGGTATACAGGTTGGATTCTAAGTCGGGAACATGTTGTTCCGGGGATTTTTGTAAACTGCAGGACTACCTACAGGACCACTTTTTATTGAGAAATCCATTTTATTCTGTTAGTGAGTACATGGACATGAAATTATAAAATGACATTTGTTTAATTAGTTTTTAATGTTTTTCTGACGATCCCATGGGAGATATGTATATCTATTATAAGTTGTGTGAGCTAGTTTTTTACTCATAGTGACATATATTTTCTGTTTTTATCTGAAATTGCATTTTATGATTCTATTATTATTGTTGTAGTTATATTATGATGGTGTATTTGACTTAATTGAATGATTATTATCTAATTTTATGTTGCTATTGACGATCATAATATCAAGATTCATGTAAGTTAACTTAGGATAATTTATATTGTAATTTATTATTATGCAATAAATAAATCTAAATCTAAATCTACCATATCTAGCCACGACTTCACTTGTCGCGCGAGTCAGTATCTACTGTCTTGCTCGCACGGTATTGAAAGGAAAGTGACAGGTAATATTTCTCACGCGACAAAGAGTCGCGTGTCAAAGTAATGCTAGACGTACCAAGTGATGAAGTAATTAAAGCCCGTAAAGTCTATTTTTAAGTAAGTACTAACGTTTTGAATCTCGCTTAACATATTTTGCAAGAAGCGATTATAAGCGCCAAAATAAGAACAAATTACCCTTAAAATGCTTAAACAAATACAGTCTAAGTATCTTGTTAATTAAAGGCTTTGTATATTTCATATATTTAAGTGTATTTAATTTGTCTTTACTGTCTTATGTGTATGACTAGTACCTGACGTATGTATGACATGAGACGTGAGAAGTGATTTCACAAAAAACATTTACGAGCAGTATATCACAAGACAGTCATCATCTTCCTAGCCTTTGACCCATTTTTTTTTTTTGAGAATGAATTCTCAATGGGGGTCGGCTACCTAAATCCCAAGATGTGGCGTAGGCACTAGTTTTTACGCAAGCGACTGCCATCTGACCTTCCAACCCAGAGGGGAAACTAGGCCTTATTGGGCTTAGGTGGTTTCCTCACGATGTTTTCCTTCACCGAAAAGCGAGTGGTAAATATCAAATGACATTCCGTACATAAGTTCCGAAAAACTTATTGGTACGGGCCGGGTTCGAACCCGCGACCTCCGGATTGAAAGTCGCATGCCCTAACCACTAGGCTACCACCGCTTCCTTACCACTAGGCTACCACCGCTTATATCACAAGACAGTATCATCCAATAATTAAATTAAGTATTGACTATTTAAATCACTTACCACCCACAACTAAAAGCAACTGCTATGCATGCAAGGACTTACTGTTACACATGCAAATGGATCCCCGTCTTAAATTTCACCCTGTATAGCCTTATTGAACTTACGCCTTTTCCAATTTAAAACCGAACGTGAAGCTTCAATTTAAAATTTAATCGGAAGGAAATGGATTAAAGAGTAATCTCTAAAGTTCAAAGTTGAATTAATTTGAACTTTTTGTATGAAAGCTTTGAGTCTAGTTTCGTTAACCGGCTCAGAGATTAAGTGAGATTCTGGTGACGCGAACGAAGGAGTTTTGTTGAAATAGTACTTCGCTTTTTGGGTCATTTGTGATTTAGATTAAGTAGGTTTCGGGTTGTTACATTGTTGTAGTGTTTGTAGGATACATCTATACTTTTATAAAATACTAGATTTGTATTGAAAATCAGTTTTCTATGGAGTCATGGTTTTAGAAAAATCTTAATTGCGTTATGCAGGATAGTCTTTTGTTTTTTATGTGTGTTACCTCAGAACTCCGTAATTTATTAACCGAACATAAAATAAATATTTTTTAGTTAGGCATCTCCAAGTGCATAGCTCATGATGAGATTTTGATATTTCTAGGGTTCCGTACCCAAAGGGTAAAAAACGGGACCCTATTACAGAGACTCCGCTATCCGTCCGTCTGTGTGTCCGTGATAGTCCGTAACCCTGCCAGATAAGATGGGATAATGTATTTGTACGGAATCCTCGGTGCGCGAGTCAGACTCTCACTTTATCGGTTTTTTTATAATAACTCGGTAAGTTGTTTTCGGAAACAATTTGTTCTCGTTGGCGTCGGTTATTGTTTTGTAAAAAAGTGATTATTGTTTTACGCCTTTGGCGGATTTTGGGGCTCATAATTACTTTGGTTTCATCCCGAAAACGTAAAATCACCGCGTAATGTCACGAGCCATTTCAAAGATGCCTTTGTGCCGCTCGTCTTTTGTTTCCCACATCCGAAAACCGAACGAAAATGAACTGTGTTTTTAAGCCGGGTATACTATGAGTACCTAGCGTAGTGGATATGGCTCATAGTGCTTTGTGATGTGGGGTATAGCCGGCTTTGTCTTTTAACCACATTTTGGTTTGACCCAAATTTCGGGGGATATTTCAATCGTACTGGGACTTGAATTATCAGTATTTTTCATTTTTATGACTGACGATGACGAAGCGAAGCGTCTCCGTCCCACCTTGGCCCGCAATTCGATGTCCGGATTTCCGGCTGTTCTCACCTAGAGGTCGCATTTCTCTACCGATTCTCATGACATTTTGTGAGTGTTCTTAAGTACGTAGCATTTTTTTAGTCGATTCAGGTTTTGAAATTATTCAAAATGGCGGGGCTACGGACGAGAGTTGAAACTTAATAAATTACATATTTCACCCATTTCAACGCTCAGAGAACCACTAACCACAATTGGTCAACAATTTTACGCGAAATAGCAAAATAACTATCATCCTCAGCTATAAACGCGCGTGATAAAATGAAACATATACCTATAATGTCTCCATCCATCCCCAACTGAGGGTCGTAAACTAGTCGTAAACCTATCCACCAGGAGCACAGGACTAATGTAGAAAAGTAGTCAGGAGGCCGTGTTTAGGGTTCCGTAGTCAGTCACCAGTACACAGTCACTAGCTAGGCCGACGGTAGGCATCAAATCATTCGTCAAGTAAAGTCAAGTTTTTATAAACGTTTTTTTAAAAGCTTTTATTATTTTCACAAGCTTTTATTTAACTTGCATTGTATTTTTAAAGTATGTTTGTTCGGGTGAAATTTTGCAACTAAATTTTCGGGAAGCAGATATCGTCAACCGATTGAACTGAAATTTTGCATACTTACTTAACTTTGTTGTTTTCCATTTTTATTAATTCCATTACTAGTAACTTATCTTCTTTTTATCACCTTTATGCCGATGATCTTCAAATATATTCGCAAGGTGTGCTCGGTGATCTACCATCAGTCATATCCTCGACAAATCGTGATCTGGAGCGTATTTCAAACTGGAGCAGTAGCTACGGTTTGAAAATCAACCCTGACAAGACTCAAGTTATACTCATTGGTAGCCCTAAGATGATCGCAAAAATTGACTTTATAAATCTCCCACCTATTTTGTTCAATGGCATTGTGATTCCTTTCTCTCATCAGGTTAAAAACCTGGGTGTTATTATGGATCGCACATTTTCTTGGGTGCCTCAGCTTGGTGAGGTTAGTAGGAAGGTGTTTGCCGCAGTAGGTTCTCTGAGGAGGCTTCGCAATTTCCTACCCATTGCTACTAAAATTACGCTTGCTCAGACTTTACTCCTCTCTATTTTAGATTACGCTGATATTTCCTATATTGACCTTTCCGAGGAGCAGCTTAACAAACTTGAGCGTATTCAAAACATCTGCATTAGGTTCATATTTGGGCTACGCAAGTATGACCATGTTTCCAGTTTCCGTTCACAACTCAAGTGGCTCCCTATCCGTCTTCGTGGTAACTTTCACGCACTTTCACTTCTCTATAATATTATTTTTAACCCTGCAACTCCCCGCTACCTTAAAGATCGTTTTAGTTACCTCAAATCTGCAAGGTCCGCTCAAAATTGTATACCCACTGTTCCGGCATCGAAGTCAAAATTTTATTCTAATTCTTTTACTGTGCAAGCTATTTTACTGTGGAATTCGCTTCCGCTGGATCTAAGGCAAGCTAAAACTTTGGCAATTTTTAAACATAAACTAAAAGATCACTATTTGTCTCTACCGTAGCCTAATCCTTTTATAATTCTATGCTGTCGTTTTTCGTTATAAGTCTAATGTTAGCTGTGATATTCTTTTCATTCTTCCCTTTTGTATGTATGTACGTTTATGTATGTTTATATATATAGATACTTATTTGTGTAAGTGTATGACCTATCTGTCTAATATTTTGTATGTATAATTTACTTGAAGTTCTCATCTCACCACCTACTATTTTCTGTTTAATTTTGTTTTCTCCGCTACCCAAAGGTTGTCTGGAAGAGATCGCTCTTTAGCGATAAGACCGCCTATTGTCTACCATTGTTTAATTTAAGATTTCTCATGTAATATTTTTCTTGTTGGTGTGCAATAAAGTGTTGTTGTATTGTATTGTATTGTAACTTTGATGACAATACAATAATATGGTACCATGGGGCTGATCTGATGATGGAGCCGGAAGGTGGTCATAGGAACTCTATAATAGAAAAAGCAATCCTACCGAACTTGGGCTCTTTAGAATCGTCTCAGTGAGCATTTGATGGATATCCAAAGTAAAGTACAGTCGGCTATAAAAGCTTGCCACTAAAATGTTATTTTTGACAGAAACTTATTTAACTTGCAATGTATGTATGTATGTAAGTATGTTTGTTCGAGTGGAATCTTGCAACTCAATTTTGAAGCAGATATCGTCAACCGATTGAACTGAAATTTTGCATACTTACTTAACTTTGATGACAATACAATAATATGGTACCATGGGGCTGATCTGATGATGGAGCCCGAAGGTGGCCATAGGAACTCTATAATAGAAAACCGGCCAAGTGCGAGTCGGACTCGCGCACCGAGGGTTCCGTACAAACACTTTCCATCCCTAGGTGGTTAAGTTAAGTTTGCACCTGGTATGTATAGCGCCCCATATAAATTAGGTGCAAAGTTAGGTATTAAAAAAATACTTACTAGATCTCGTTCAAAACAATTTTCGTTGGTAGTTTTTTATAGTAACGTACATCATATGTTTTTTTTAGATTTTTCGTTTTCTTATTTTAGAAGTTAGAGGGCGGGGACCAACTTTTTTCCACTTTGGAAGCGTCTGTCACGCAAACTATTCGGTTTAGAAAAAAAACATTGTAGAAACCTCGATATCATTTTTAAAGACCTATCCATAGATAACCCACACGTATGTGTTCGACGAAAAAAAAAATTTTGGGTTTCAGTTATTAGTATGGCGAGCCCCCAATATTTATTATTATTTTTTTATTTTTGCATCAAAACCTTAATGCGGTTCACAGAATACATCTACCTACCAAGTTTCAACAGTATAGCTCTTATAGTTTCGGAAAAAAATGGCTGTGACATACGGACGGACAGACGGACAGACAGACAGACATGACGAAATTAATTGAATCAGGCGTTACTTTGCGGAAATCCATATTCATGAAAATAATAATATTGCTTTGCTATTCCGCGATATAATATCGTGCCAGTTAAATTTGTGCTAACCCGTTATACTTATTTGCGTATTTTTTCATGCATAATATGCATTTAATTGTCCCACCCTCCCACCACGAAGAAAAATAAATACGCAAATAAATATAACAAACACCACCAAAATAACAGAACTTACTCGACACGTGTTTCGCCCCTCTACGAGGCATCATCAGGAGATGTTGACGGTCTGGAGTCCGACAACCGAATGAGCTGCCCAGACTGGTCGGCCCTATTTATAACCTGACCACCCCTATTATGCAAGTGAGAGTGATTAGCAAAAATTCGAAGTAACGGTGATGTAACGACATTCAATTGTTCGTTAAGAATCTCACCCCTATTGTTGTACCTAATTATTTCCAACTGTTCCAGAACACTTAAACGCAATCCTTTTTCGCAAACATGTAAAACGGTAAAAGAATGAACTTCCTGCAGAGTATGGCCACTATCTATTAAATGTTTTGCGAAATTGGACTTTTCAGGATGGTTATGTCTATATGACGCAATATGCTCATTAATGTCGTTAACGACATTAATGTGGCCTTTAAGACGAATAATTCCCTGCACTCTAAACTTTGTAATGGGAAAGATAAAATTGAGAGTGGGAAGAAGTATAAGCTAACTTGCGACGATTGCAATAAAGTATATGTGGGACAAACGGGCCGCAATTTCAGGCATAAAGCATAGAGGTATAAAGAGCATGTTGCGTCATATAGACATAACCATCCTGAAAAGTCCAATTTCGTAAAACATTTAATAGATAGTGGCCATACTCTGCAGGAAGTTCATTCTTTTACCGTTTTACATGTTTGCGAAAAAGGATTGCGTTTAAGTGTTCTGGAACAGTTGGAAATAATTAGGTACAACAATAGGGGTGAGATTCTTAACGAACAATTGAATGTCGTTACATCACCGTTACTTCGAATTTTTGCTAATCACTCTCACTTGCATAATAGGGGTGGTCAGGTTATAAATAGGGCCGACCAGTCTGGGCAGCTCATTCGGTTGTCGGACTCCAGACCGTCAACATCTCCTGATGATGCCTCGTAGAGGGGCGAAACACGTGTCGAGTAAGTTCTGTTATTTTGGTGGTGGTTTGTTATATTTATTTGCGTATTTATTTTTCTTCGTGGTGGGAGTGTGGGACAATTAAATGCATATATGCATGAAAAAATACGCAAATAAGTATAACGGGTTAGCACAAATTTAACTGGCACGATATTATATCGCGGAATAGCAAAGCAATATTATTATTTTCATTAGACATGACGAATCTATAAGGGTTCCGTTTTTTGCCATTTGGCTACGGAACCCTAAAAAGCAATCCTACCGAACTTGGGCTCTTTAGAATCGTCTCAGTGAGCATTTGATGGATATCCAAAGAAAAGTACAGTCGGCTATAAAAGATTGCCACTAAAATGACATTTTTGACAGAAACTTATTTAACTTGCAATGTATGTATGTAAGTATGTTTGTTCGGGTGGAATCTTGCAACTCAATTTTGAAGCAGATATCGTCAACCGATGGAGCTGAAATTTTGCATACTTACTTAAATTTGATGACAATACAATAATATGGTACCATGGGGCTGATCTGATGATGGAGCCGGATGGTGGCCATAGGAACTCTATAATGGAAAAAGCAATCCTACCGAGTTTGGGCTCTTTAGAATTGTCTCAGTGAGCATTATCCAAAGAAAAGTACAGTCGGCTATAAAAGCTTGTCACTAAAATGATTTTCTTTACACAAACTTATTTTTCGACAACTCAGTTAGCATATTGCTTTATGCTTCATGGTAAAACCTTTCCTCGAATCGCCCCTAATATAGTAATTACTTACCTTCAAAGTTCTCAATAAGGTAGCTGGGTCACTTTGAAGTATTGAGAGAGATAAGTAGGATCGCACCGTGAACCATGCCGATCGAACCACACTGAATTATTGAAGGAACATCACCCACTCCGCATTTGGACGAGTCGATACAACATACATAAATATTATATACGTACGTTCGGTTCTAAATTCACTGAAAACTTCAGAAATGGGAGTCAAATTGACATTTCTGCTGAACGTGTAACTAAAGATGTGTTGTATTGCCTGTTTTATATCCTTTTTTGTGATTTTATAATATATTTATGTTGACATCCATACTAATATTATAAATGCGAAAGTGTGTCTGTCTGTCTGTCTGTCTGTCTGTCTGTTACCTCTTCACGCTTCAACCGCTGAACCGACTTGGATGAAATTTGGTATGGAGATAGTCTGAGACCCGGGAAAGGACATAGGATACTTTTCATCCCGAAAAAAATTAGTGTTCCCGTGGGATGAGCGGGTAACACCGCGGGGCACAGCTAGTACTGAATAAATACTCGTTATGTGTAATAAATACAGTAGATATACTATAATATAGTCTCTAATAAAGAATATACTGGGTGATCAATCCAAATAGGTCAGTAGGGAGAAGTCACAAACTATAAGAGATAGGGAAATCTGTTCCGAGGAATCATGGCGGTTTTTAAATCTCATACATTATTTCATACATAACCTGGTCAAAACCTATGTAAAGAATATTACAATATGACATTCCGATTACTTACAGAACTTTAACCAGGCTCAGTTCCCGGTTGAAAAAGTGTATACATAATTATATTTATGTAACGAAAACAAGTAAAAAAAATAACAGAAATCAACTTAACCGAAATAAAAGTTAATAACTAAAACCGAGGTCCCCCAGATCATGGCCCTAATATAGTATAATATGTGTTCCCGGTTATGTATAAGATTTATAAAAAAAAATGCAGTTGCTATTAAATCTAAAATCAACGCCATGGTTCCTAAGAACAGATTCCCTATCTCTTATAGTTTTCGTTTTCTCCCTACTACTGACTGATTTAGATGGATCACTCTGGTTGTTTATTTTTTCGAGTTAATATAGCGCATAGGAAGTGGTATAACTGTACGGATTGTGATTTCCAATTTTATGCATGTTCCCTATTTTGATGTTTGTAAATACTGTCTGAGAATTGTAATTTAAGTGGTTGTTTATGACATACGGTATAGTTCCCAAGCGTCGTTTTCGAAACCTTCTTTAGGTACTTTTTTTTGCTTTGACCTAAAACTGAGCGCTCCTCAATTTCCTACTTTCCCAGGGGATAAAATTTCAGAAGGATCCGTGACATTTTCCGTCAAACCAGGAGAATATGAACAGCGTAAAGGTAAAATATTTGCGGCTCACGTTTGGGGAAAAATGTCTCGTAATTTCATAAATCATGTTCCTCGGAATTTACGGCGACAAATAGAATGAATGTGAGTTTTTAGTCAGCTCACGTAGATTTTGGCTTTTACATACATAGGTAGTTAGTGGCTGTGGTGTGGAATTTTCACCAATTTTAAAGGAGGCTTTTAACTTAACACGTTCACGGGCATAGGACCATTTGAAAACTGCATGCTGCAGCTCATACAGAAAAGTTGTAGCTGAAATCGGCACTAGACATTTGCCTTTATATATAAAGTATGGGAAATGATCGGCTGTAGACAGAGAGGCAGTTTTGCGAAGATAAAAGTGACGCGTCCCGTTCAGACGTGGTATAGTAGGTATCAAGACGGACCTACAGTCCGACCAAAAAGAGTAGAAATTAAAAAGTGGCAATACTGTAGTGTCGTCCCCGTTTTCTTAGATTGATTAGAAAGGGACGACACTACAGTATTGCCACTTTTTAATTTCAACCCTTTTTGGTCAGACTGTAATTTACGTCTCTCGACACTGTTCATAACAATGTAAAAATTCTCTTAGAAAGCTAGCGATCTAGAATTCGAATCCCGGCAAGAATAGCAATATTTAAAAAAAAATGCACCTATATGTTGACAATTTAAACTCTTTTTGAAGTGTTGAAAACTTAAGAGCTGAGATTCTGAGTGTGCAAATGTTTGCCGCAGGTACTTATAGGTATATTACGTACATTAGAATACTTATACCTACCCCGCGCGGTGAACGATGAACCCTATGACACCTGTCATTTCAGTTCATTTTATAACCTATAATCGGAAAAATGCACTGAGATGACAGGTGTCATAGCGATCATCGTTCGCCGCGAGGGGTATATAGTATACAAATCCTCTTTATTTCACACGTTAAATACACACGGACACTAAACATGAGAAATATATAGTAATACTACATTACATAACAAGGGCGGTGAATTAGTAGTTCGCAGGTGTTTGTGACCCGAACTGAAGGTGAGGGTCAGACATATGCGGTCTGGGGCTTTACTAATCACCGCCCGTGGTTTGTCTAAAGTTTTACGTCTTGGGCAGGAAGTGAGATTTTCTCCCCGCGTAGCGGGCAGTAAAAACCACTTACGGCCTAGGATGACGTAATAGTACATTACGTAACAAGGGTGGTAAACGAGGAATTACAAACGAGTGTCTATTAGAAGCCCGAAGCCGAAGGCGAGGGCTTCAATGACACGAGTTTGGAAATCCATTACCACCAGAGTCACCTACGAAGTTTTTCATCACACTTTGGAGGAAATAAAACAAAAGTAGTAATAGTCAATACCAAAATTACTTACCGCCTTAGGGCGTAATATACGACTTACCACCCTAGGGCGTAGTATACGATTTACCGCCCGGTTTTCTAGCATGTAAGCCCTTAAAGTGTGACAAAAATTACTTACCATGCATACACTTTTCTAGCATGTAAACCCGTGTTTTCGACCAAGTGTGATGAAAAATTATAAACAGAGTTAAACAACAGGCACGCAGGTACTTCTCTTTATGTGTAATGTATAGATATGTTTATCATAATACCTAACGTTTACGTTCAGAAACGAACAAATAAAGCAACACATCATTTATGCAAGAAGGCATCGAAGCGTAAGAGGATTCTACCAGTCCATTATCCGTGTATTTACGGCATTCAAAATCCCTCATATTAAATGGTTACGTTTGAAACGTTTCTTTAAGGCCGGCTTTACACAGTCTGAATCCGAATCGGAATTAATAATCAGCATTCATTTATTAATTCAGAACGCAAGGAATTGCAAATTTAACTACCACCCTACCCACCCTACACACATTGATTTATTCAAATTATGAATTTCTCAGATTGATCTATCAGAATGCTGACGTCCGTTTTGAATTCAGAATATGAAAATTAAGATTATGAAATCCGGATATTCCTCTTTCTATAAAATTAGTATGGACGAGCACACACCTTTCAAAGATTCCACCCGAACAAACGTACTTACATAGGTACATACATTGCAAATTAAATAAAAGATTTTAAAAACTTACTTTCATCAGCGTGGATAGTTTTGGCTTTATTATGCAAATATACTTGATTGCGGAATATTTAGTGCTGTTTCCTCTTTGTTTACATCACTGATATTCACCGACTTTCAACGTCAGCTACCAAAAATTTGTCGTTACGTGTGGGTTGAAAAACACGGAGAACATTGTATTTGATGTACTTATTCCGAACAATAGTTCATGCTGTTTCCTATAATCTATAAATTCTTTAACACTACGAACACAGTTTTCTAGTAGATACTCATTCAAATATAGTGTGTGTGTGATGTGTTACAGGCTTACTGCGGAGGCACATAATACTTATTAGTATTACATATCGGAGGTGCAATTTTTCTCAGTCACGCAACCTAATAAAAAAGCGCTCTCGAGTCGACTGTACCTATTTTTTACGCTTCCAGATCCTTTGTAGTTACTTAATATTCCTGTTTGCTACCCGGTCTTGAATGTAAATAAATACGGATCTCTTGAAACTCCGCCTCGACCGATCCAGGCAATTCTCTTCGAAATTGCAGAGCTGATATTGACATTTCATAAAACCAATCTCGCGATACGCATCTCTAGAGCGATGGATGGAAGTTTCTTTTTTACTACGACGGTGACAAACAAGCACTCGGCCCGCCTGATGTTAAGCAGTTACCGCCGGTTATGGACGCTTCCGATGTATATAGTTGCCGTTTCGTTACTAAACGAGAATTACTATACTTCGCATGTAATGTCAAAAATTTGGCAATTAAATTGAAGTTCAATGATACGTTTTCATAGGGTTTAAATGATTTGCACTGATCAGTGCTTTGATGTGACAGGGGTTAAGCTCCTCGAACTATTGTACAACAGAAAAGTAATGAACAGTAAATATTTTTTACTGTGTAGAGTTTGTGAAGTTAGGCTTTGTAGAGTTAGAGCGTGTGTTGTCAGAAACTTGGCTCTACATAAGATTTGATAACTTTTTGACAGTACGAGTGATATTGGTCCTGTCTTGAAATCATTTTATAGGCCAACCACGCCATATTGTGGATTATAGTGGTACTAAATTTATCTAACTGGCTGCCTGTGGCGACTAACTTTTGGTAACTGACGTTGAAAGTCAGTGAATGTCACTGATGTAAACAATGAAGAAACAGGTTTAAATGTTCCGCCAAGTATTTTTTCCATAATAAAGCCAAAATTATTTACAGTGATGAATGTCAAGTTTTTTTCAATAGGATTCAGTATTATTTCACATGAAGAATAAATAGTTGAGCAGCATTCCGTTAAAAAATGTTTTGAATTTGGTTAATGACAAATCCTTGCCAAATCGCTATTGACGTTTAATAATGTAAATAAATGACGTAGCTATACATGAAAAATGTTTTTGGTGGGTATTAATTTCACTTTGATAACTCCACGCGTTCTTAGGAAAAAAGTTTTGATAGACGGACTACAAAGTAATCCTAAAAAAGGGTTCCCTTTTTGCCGATTGAGGTACGGAAACGTAAAAAACTAAAATACCTCTCTTTGATTGGAATGGCCTATCCGCTCCGACTTTTCAGCAGACGGCATTGTTGGCTGAATATTAGAAACTAGCTCGAAACCAATTTCGAACGGAATGTTGTTGTTTCCATTCAAACCAGTCTCAATTAAAATTTTCATCTGCATGTTTTGAGATACAATTCAATGACGGAGTATAACATTTGGACCCTGACCCTGAGGGGAAATTAGAGGTGAAATTGTTGTTGCCACAATTAAATTGTTGTGCCCACAATAAAGTTTGTATAAGTAATTCACACCATAAATTGGCAAAACTGGGGATGAAAATGTTGTAAGTGCGCTTTAACCGTGAACGAAATGGTTGTAATATATATTAATTATATTATACTTAGCAACTTCGACCGCGTAAACTTCTTTCCTTATCATAGTCGGGTAAAATGCTAAAATGTAATATATGAGGCGCAAACTTAACTTGACTTACTGGGTAGTAAGGTAAAAAGACATTTTATGCAACTCGAAACGCAAACATCGCGTTTTAATAAAGTTGCCATAACTTATTTGCTGATATCTGAAAGTACACTCGAATTAGCGAGGGGGCCTACGATGGTTTACGTGATAAATAAGTGACAAAGCATCTGTCAAAATACATGACGGATGCTTTGTCATTTATTTATCGCGTGATAAAACCAACATCATCGGCCCGCGGTCGTTACTGCGCTTCGGACGTAGTTCCCAAGCTGTGATTGCCGCGATTTGAGCTATTATTTGCCTCGCGATGTTATCAACAAGCCTTTCACAGAAAATTACAGAGGCGGTGCTTTTCTCTTTGCTGACGTCACTACTGTACTGAAATGGGAACAAATGACAAGCAAAAACTAGGGTGACAGCACTAGCACAAAACAGATAGGTACAGAAATCAATTTACATACAGGCGCGCTCGAGCAAACGCACACATAGACATTGCTCACGGACCCGTCAAGCGGATGGCACTCGCGCTCGCACTGGTCTGAACTGGTCCGAGATATAGTGTCCGTGAGCAATGTCTATGTGTGCGTTTACTCGAGCGCGCTTGTATGTAAATTGATTTCTGTGTAGGTACATCTATCTGTTTTGTGGCACTAGTTATGGACATGTTAAGCATAGTAGTACCCAGTCGACCAATCACAGAAGGGAAGAGGAGCTGAGATACAGATATCAACTCAGGTGATTGGTCTATTCCGCATGGCTCCGCTCCGCTCCGCAGTGAAGACGCACCCTAATGGACAGGAAGGGTATGCCCACCATTTATGATATTTACTAGTTATGACCATGAGCTATCTAAATATTTATTTCTTTATTTAAACTTTATTGCACAAAAGAAAAACTTAACGTACAAAAGGCGGACTTAATGCCATGAGGCATTCTCTACCAGTTAACCTTAGGGCAAAGCAGATATAAGCGAATATAGTGTTAGTTTAAAAGTATCTCGGAGCTGTGTCTGATTCTTAAAATTTAAGTTTACAGACAAAAATAGAATAGAATAGAATAGAATAATATTTTGATAGCTGAAGTTTTTAGCATAAAACGTTCGATAGGATAAGTTCAAAATTCGGTTATGCTTCCGATTCTATCATCAGATCAACTCTTTATCTATACTATTAATAAAATTGTATTGAAAAACAGTTTACTATGGAAAGGTCAGTCGTACAGCGCCATTTGTTGGTAAAAATGTCTTTGTCCGCCCTTCACGCCGAAACGGCTGAACGGATTTTAACCAACTTTGGTACAGAGATAGCTGGACATCCAAATATGGCTATAGGATACTTTTTACCCAACTACCTACGATAAAAGAAGATTTACACGGACGAAATTGCGGGCACCATCTATGCCATAATACATGTAGGAAACTTCTAAGCCAAATGAATTTTCTTTTCGAATAGTGTTACGGAATCCTTCATTCGCGATTCCGATTTAATCATAAAAGCGGGTATTAACCGTAATCCGATGCAAATAGGATTACACTCAGGTCATATGAATTAATTATTCGTTTGATTATTTATAGTTATGACCGGCGTACAATACCCACATTACACATTCATTCGAGCATGATCTAGCTTCACAAATCACCCGCGGTTAGGATTATGTTTAGTGGCTATCTGTATATGTACTGAAACGGAAATTAAACAATCAGGCTTTGCACGTAGACCCTTCACCATTATCGTCTTCGTACTGAAGTAAAATATAAAAAGTTTCTGTAAAAAAAATCATTTTTGTGACCAGCTTTTATAGCCGCCTGCACTTTTCTTTGAACATCCTTCAATTGCTGGCAGAGACGATTCTATAGAGCCCAAACTCGATACGATTGCTTTATTTATTACGGAGTTCCTATGGCCACCTTCCAGCTCCATCATCAGATCAGCTCCACGTCATTATAATATTGCATTGTCACGCGATTTGCATATTCGTGCAAATTTCAACTCAATCGGAAACCGGAAAGTGGGTCAAATTTAACTTGCAAAATTCCATTACAACGGGACAGGTGAAAGTAAATAAAAGCTTGTAAAATGTGTTTCTGCATACCTCAATTCCACTGATAATTTACTTTTAGCTTCGTTAAAGCGATTAGTATGTCCACACTTATCCCAATTTTGCGGATGACTATGAGAATGGCTACACATCAAATATAATAAGTACCACATGCCTTGTTGTTCAGGCAATGTTCAGCACTTGTAGTACCTAGCTGTTACCGTTATTAATACTACTATAATATATGATATATGTAAAAATCCCAAGCACTTCTGGTCATTTATAAAGTCGCGCGATCTTGCTCTGACTGCATTGTCCCGCCTTTGTGGAAATCGGCATTTATCACACCAGTCCATAAAAAAGGACCAAAAACGTATGTAAAAAACTATAGATCAATTTCAAAACTATGTATATTGTCGAAGGTCTTGGAAAAGATAGTGTATAACCAAGTGTACTGTGCTGTTAAAAATTCTATTAGTCCCAGTCAACACGGTTTCTTGCAGCGCCGGTCCACTGTCTCCAATCTCTTTCTCCTTAATGAATATGTCACTGACGCAATAGATAAAGGCAGTCAGGTTGATGTAATATATACTGATTATAGCAAGGCTTTTGACCGAATTGACCATGGTATCCTACTTTCCAAGTTATGTGATGTTGGTATCAGTGGCGACTTGCTGAGGTGGTTTTCTTCATACATTGATAATAGGTCTCAAGCTGTTGTAGTCAATAATTACATATCTGGATGGGTGACTATTCCAAGTGGCCTACCACAAGGTTCTTTGCTTGGCCCCTTGCTTTTCAATATTTTTATTAATGATATTAGTAAATGTTTTATACATACCAAACTACTTTGTTTTGCTGACGATATGAAGATTTTTAGGAAGGTAAAGACGACCAGTGATTCACTGATGATTCAGTCAGACCTTGAAAGACTTGATAAGTATTGTCTGGAGAACAAATTAGATCTGAATCCACTAAAATGCTTTTCTCTGACATTCTCTAGGAAACGTAATCTACTCCAAACTACTTATAAACTTAAGGGTCAACCATTGAACAAGGTCCAATCCATGAGAGACTTGGGGGTGGTGCATGACTCCAAACTTCTATTTGACACTCATATTGATAATATAGTTAGTGGTGCTTTGAAAATGTTAGGTTTTATAATGCGTAGTTCTGTCCACTTTACTCAAGCGAAAACAATTAAGATTCTGTTCTGTTCGTTAGTTCGTAGTAAACTAGAATATGCATCATGTAATGCCTGATATAATACTTACATAGATAGAATTGAACGTGTCCAAAATAAATTTGTTAAATACTTAAGTTATAAACTCAAACAGCCTTACACTTCATCCTTAATGTCTGTAGGAAGCACCATCTGATCCCTTTATATAAGCGACGGGAAATAGCTGATATCACTTTCTTGCTACAAATCACAACGGGCGGCGTTGACTGTCCCGAACTGCTTCAGGAACTGTCATTTACTGCTCCTTCTCGGTCCAAAAGGCATTTCCCCCCCATATCTCTGAGGCGTACATCATCCAACTACAGACGAAATAGTTTCCTTAACCGCGCTAGTCGGCAACTGAACAGCTCGACGAGGGAGCTTGATATTGATGTATTTAATTGTGTAGTTCCTTCTGTGAGGCGTAGTTTAGCAGAGGCGTTTTTCAAATGAGCGTTATAGAATCTCGTGTTAGTGCAGTTTAGTATTAAGTATTTGTGTTGTTGGCTTAGGAAGGCTTCAAGGATAAACTGTTATAGTGTATACGTATTTGTGCTGTGTGTGCGCGCCGTATTAATAATGCGCGTTGTTACTTATATGTTTCATATACGGTGTCTATCTGTGAGTTCCTGTAATTGGCTCTGTAATTCTATGTAAGTTTTCCTTTTATATGTCATAATTAGCTGTTGGTTCTCCTTGAAAAAAAATAAAATAAAATAAAATAAAATAAAATAAATAAATAACGCATGATATGTGCATATAATGCTGTAAAACAGCAGTTTTCAGCGGCTAGTGTGTCCAAGATAATTCTGTTCTGTTAAAAGTCTGTTATTCAGAACCTGTGGTCTACTTGGGCTGCGTCTTTATGAAGCTCGAAAGAAAAGCAATTTAATCGAAGGAACGTGATTTGTCCATTTTAGCTACGCTTCTGCGGACAGGCTGCCTAATGCGGCTTTTACACTTTCCTAAATAAGTCACCGACGACAAGGATGCAGCAATGTGTGAAACACGTATGAAGATAACTCTATCTCACTCCTTCGTATTACTGCATCCCTCTCGTCAGTAATTTAGGAAAGTGTAATAGCTGGTATAAGCTGAAGCGTGCAAGCTTGACATATACGGTTCTAACATTTTTGTTTTCCTGATCGAGTATAGTGCCTCGATTTATGAAATTGTGACATTTGCCTGTAGTTTTGCAAATATGAGAGTAACGCGAATGTTCTATATCTAAAAATTTGCGTCTGCCGGGGGGCTTCAAAGTGCAATTTAAATGACTAAAATCGGTCGGTAACTATTTGAGATTTTCTAAAATTTAACATTTCAAAATTTTTTCGCTGACGGATTGAGAATTTACCAACAATTTTTGAGCTCCAAACTAAGAAACGGTTTTTTTTCTCGGGATTGAATTAAGCTACAATTTGAGCCATCTTAGGGGGCGGGCGGACAAAAAATGTAGGCGATAGCGGGTCCCTTACGCGCACGGTAAGAAAACATTTTTTTCCATGTGCTTTATTCTAAACTAGCTTTTGCCCGCGACTACGTCCGCGTGGAGCTTGGAAGTACGGAAGCAACCTCAAACAACACGATAGATATCCATATCCACCTAATCACCTTAAGTAATAAAAAGGATTATTAAAAGCGCCTAAGCAAATGTAAGAGCAATTGTGCTTTTGGTCTAATAATTACATTTCCTACAGGGCCGCACCTCAACAGAAAAGTTCACTCACTTTTCAATCTTTTTAGGTATAATTTCCAGCATGAAAACTATCCTATGTCCTTCCTCGGATCTTAAACTATCTCTATGTCAAATTTCATCAAAATCGATTCATCGGTTTAAGCGTGAAGAGGTAACAGACAGACACACTTTCGCATTTATAATATCAGTATGGATTACATTTTCAATGGCTTTCATAGTCGCATAGTATGAGATCTGTAGATTTTTGTGTAGGCCTGTAGGTTCGCTATAGGTATCCCGACACGCCGGGACATGTCTAACTAAACCGAGCGACGGATTCGCCCATTTCAGTACTTTGCCCCGGTCGGGGCGGTCCGTCCTGCGTGCGATTTATCCCGGTCGACGTTCCCATTTCATGGCCACCCTATCTTAGTGGTATGTGTGTTAAATTGAACCATAAATACTTCCTAAGACTTAATTAATCGTATTTAATGACATTGGTCCGATATATCACCACTATAAATGTTTACTTTAGTAGTTTTAAACCATTGATACAAAAATAAGCTCTAAGATTTTTTTAATGCGTACCTAACATGGTGGAAGAGACCGGGAATCGAACCCGGTACCTCTAGATTGCCGGTCCAGCGCGTTAAGTTTTGCTTTATGGACAATAATGTGTTTACATACTTTATCCAACTCCCTTAAACTTCCTTAGAATTGTATCGTATTAATGAGAGGTCTTTCTTTCTAATCCGTATTAACTTTACAATTCAAAAACAAATAGTACCACAAATTCACCGAACGTTTGCGCAAATAAGTAACAAAATGCAATTTACTCGTAAAACACAACAAATGTACGAAAGAAAGGAAACGGAAGAAAGGGAAATTGTTATCGCTTCATTCGTTTGATGTCCGCCGCAGAATCGTCGCAAAGGCATTGATGAGATATAGTCTTGAAGTACCAGGCACTCAGAAACGCTGTGGAGCTTGACATGTCCACAAATGGTTGCAGCTAATCTAGGGCTGCCATCCATCAGGGTTGCCCCGGATTTGTCCTGGTTTAGAGGCCATCCGGTGGGGTTTCGTCCCATGTCAAGATGTCAGAAAGCCGGACATTCCTTGTGCGAATGAAAAATAGAGCTATTGTTTTTTTTAATAATATTATTTTCGGACACGTCCGAGAATAAAATGTGATTTACGCCAAATGTCCGGGTTTTTAAGTCTTTGTCCGGGTTCGGCGATTTTAGAGATGGCAGCCCTAAGCTAATCAGTATTCGATCTTAACTTGCGAGAGGGGTTGCTTTGGATTTATGATATGATGCTCTATCATTGAATAAAAAAAAACACTATCTTTTGATTTTTGCGTGCGTTAAATGGCATAACAACGTGACTGCGTGGAGAAGTAGCAATCAACGCGCGCTGATTTACCCCCAAATAAAGGCGGAAAATGGAGTTGAGGATCTTGATACGCACTGGCGTGTTGGCTGTTAAGCTCAGGTTTCCTAGGATAGGTGCCGTCATATAGCGGTCCATACTTTGTACTAGTACAAGTATGTGAAACTTTATCGCGGTTACCGCCACATAGTGAGCCATCTTGACAAATTAAGCTTGGATTATACATGGCTTTGGTTTTGCCCTCGTCTTGGCGAGCTACCAGGCTCTCAGGAACGCTACAGAGCTTGAGATGTCCGCAAAGGGTTGCGCCTATTCAGTGTTCGATCTTGACGTACGAGGGTTTGCTTGAATAGGCTTTGTGTTATGATGCTCTAGTGCAGCGTTTCTTAGCCTTTTTTGTCCACGGACCCCTTAGGAAATCAAGCACACTTTTAAAGAGCTCCTTAGTAAAAAAGCAGCAATATATAGCACGGCGTGCGTAGCGATTACGAGACTTTTGGTGGCATTTATTTATGATTGTTAAGTAGTCCATAGATAAGGCTGCGGACCCCCATACATATGCTCGCGGACCCCCAGGGGCCCGCGGACCACAGGTTATAAACACTGCTCTAGTGGGATGGTTGCTTTGAATTGAAATTAATCGAGCAAGTTCGTAACTTTACTTCGTATGTAAGTTGTGCAAGCATACATGAAATTTAATACGCACTTAACTAGGAGAGATGTAATTATCTTGTAAATCTATTTTCCTGTGGTTATATCATATTCATAGTAATAACTATACCATGCTCAGGCCCGGACATAAGAGGGTCAGGGCCCCTAGGTACTTGGCATTTGGGGCCCCCCTAACTGTAACTGGTTTTTAGGAAATTAAATAGTAGGTTAGTAAGTGGTATTTTAAGTGATCATTACAGGCGAATGTTCGCGGTGAGGAAGCACCATATACATGAAGATAGCCAATCCCTGTCAAACTAGGAACAAGTTGTTAGCACTTAATGGAGTTAAAATTATAAACTAATTCACAATTTAAATGGAAATTGATGGCACGAGCAGCGCGACCGACGATAGAGTAAAGATGAACGGCGGATTCAATCGATTATTCTGTAGTCCATACTTAGATATTTTATGTTATTTATTAGCTATGCCTGTACCGTGTGCTGTGGGACCAAGCTTTTTTTCATCTTATCATTTATCCCCTTTTTTGAGGCAAGCATTAATTGCTGTGAGCTCAAAACTTGATATGGTGGTGTCATTTTTGAAGTGAAACTTCTAATGTGACTTCCAACTTGCAATTTGCATGCCATTACTATGCTGAATTGTGTTGTTCTTTTGTAATATTTGTCATCCTCATGTACCATGATTCTAGCAAATAAAAGAACTTTGACTTTGACTTTGACAAGGTTGCGTTAAACGTCCAACGCAACAATCCCACGGACAATGCGATGGATATAAGGTTATGTCAAGGTACGTCTCTTGTGAATATCAATTGATTGCTAGGTTTTCTCTTTTGAAATTACAGTTTCTACCCCTTCCTATTTTCATTTCCACATTACGAAGTTTCACTTCTTCCGCACGGAGGGCCTTCACGCACTATTTTTTTTAGAGATCCGAGGACTACCTTCTGTTCTCAATATCACATGATCATATCATGTTAATGTATGTGATACGGTATTTCATGACAGCTCAAATCAGGTACTCTTTATGAAATGTCAAAAACGATCAGTTAGTATGAAGTTTCTATGAAGATACTGGCTTGTGACGTCATAAAAGCCAGTAGTCAAGACACGCCTTCTTTTTAGTTTTCGTCCAATTAAAAATAGTATAAGTAATATCAAAAAGTTAGTGGTTATTTTTAGCTGAGCGTATTTTTTAATGTGTGTTTAGTGGTTTCAATGATTCTCACTATAGTCGAATACCGTATTGATTGTACTGTCATTTGGTTTATAATAACTGATAATAAATAATTTATTGATTGATTGATATATCCCCTCAACTGTAAACGGCCCGTTCGGGGCCGCGTAGAGGCCATCAGTCTTTTTGCATTTTTTTTTACCAGATGCTGTTTTTTACTCATTACAGTACAAATGAGGCTTAATCTCTCGACTAAGGCTTTCCACAGCTGAGCTGAGATGATATAAATTTAATGTATGCAAAAATTTTCAGCTCAATCTCTCGAGTGGGTTGGATTTATATTGCAACTTTGTACACGTATTTTTTTAAACCGTAGTCGACTAAAAATTATCCTATAACCATCTTTGATTGTCCAGCTATCCCTGTACCTAAATTGGTTAAAATCCGTCCAGCCGTTTCGGCGTGATGAGAGGACTAAGGAAATTATACTCAACAAATGGCGCCAGACTGGCAATGGTCCTGCACGCCCATACAAAACAAAAGACGATCCTGAATCAAGCTAATATGATTTTTTCCTGAAATCATGTCCCCTTTTTATGGAAAACTGATATTCAATACCTAGAAATCTAGAATTTTATAATAGTATAGATAATTTGAATACAGACATAGTATACAGGAACAGCTACAATACATTACATTATATTGTACCTACACTTTTACTTACTTTTGTAAGTAAATGTGTACAACATAGTGTCATCGCTGTACTACTCTGTGGTGTTCACATCATACATAACACCCTTCTCAAACTTTGTACCTGATCGAAACTTTGGGCATTGCGTTCGATCGATAGATATAAACTTTAAACATGTTTACGGCTACCCTTTTGGATTACATGATTTTAGGGTTCTGTCGTCAAGCAAGGGTTCATTTAGGCTACTTTTTCACTAGAATTAAGGTCAGTAGGGATACGTCGGCTAGCGGGACAAACATCTACTATATCGAAATATTGAAAAGTATAGACAAGGATATTCATTGAATAATAACTTATTTACAGTAATAATAACTATAGGCTAAGATTGGGCTGCCAGTTCGTGTACCTAAGAGCCGGACAGACCAACCAGTTTGGCCGGACATTTGGGTAAAAGGACCGGACACCCAACATTATTGAGGATTTTCTATCTGTGTACCTAGGTGCTACAAAAAATATATTTTTTCTGCTTATTCGTATTTCGTAGTGATTATAATATAATTTTAACAGACATAAAAATTACTTCTAGTGATGAGAGTGACGGGGAACTTATGAACAAAGGATGACGGGGAACTTTATGAGGAGGCAAATTTAGCCATGCAAAATATGGTACGGGAAAAAAGTAAAAACGAATAATAGTTTGAATCATATTTTGTTTTGTTTACTTGATTATCTAGTAGTTATTTTAATTCCGGAACGGGGATTGCAGGACTCTATCTATCTACCCCAAACTCGTCCAGCAATCCCTTACTTCACGGCCTGTGCAGTAATGTATTAAAAATCCCGCCACTCTCGGCACTCGCTCGTATGCGAAACGTAAATAGCCTAACAAAAGGCGGACAAGCCGGACACCGTTCATTTTTGCCGGACACGCAATCAAAAAGCCAAACTATTCCAGCTTTATCCGGACGCCTGGCAACGCTAGGCTAAAAACATTCTACTTGATGAACTATGACGCGCGCCTGAACTAGGATTCCTTGTGTTAAGGCATAAAAAGGACTAACTTATCAACATTTATTTATATAAACAATCATACAAATTATACAATAATTAAGTTATTAAATCATTTGATAAATTATAATCGGATACATTAATATTCAATCTGAATGACCACATAAAGGACAACTTAAAATAAATCTGTAACTTCTCTGTATCTTCGTATGACATATTTTGTAGTACTACCTGGAGTGTTTTCTTACATTTCGCGTACCTAAGCCGATATAATAATGTTTGACGACGCGGTTGGCGCAGTTTGCAGACACCTGTCTACTGAGCCGGCGGTCCCGGGTTCGAATCCCGGCCAGGGCAAATATTTGTGTGATGAACTCGAATATTTGTTCTTGGGTCATGGATGTTGTCTATATATGTATTTATATATTATGTCTATCGTCATCTAGTACCCATAGTACAAGCTTTGCTTAGTTTGGGTCTAGGTCGATTTGTGTACCTATGATTGTCCCGTAATATTTATTTATTTATTATTTATTCAGTTTCGCATTAAGCCTACTGTAAAAGAGTACCCAGCGAAAAAAAAAATATAAAACAGAAGTTACTCCTACGTATATTTAGTGCTATATAGGAATTGCAGATGTTACGATGCACTATTCTATTAGTAGTCATCATTATCAAAATAATCAGTCCGTTTAGAAGGTACAATATAGACAAACAGATACACAAATATACTGGTATCCGAGTACACATTTAAATTATAACACCCCTCGTATCGTTTTCCGCCAAGGATTAAAACATAAAAAATATTACCGGCCAAGTGCGAGTGGGACTCGCGCACGAAGGGTTCCGTACCATTATCTGTAAGTTTGCTGTATGGGAGCCCCCATTAAATATTTATTTTATTTTATATTTAGTATTTGTTGTCACAGCGGCAATAGAAATACATCATCTGTGAAAATTTCAACAGTCTAGCTATCACCGGTCTTGAAATACAGTGTGGTGACAGACGGACGGACGGACGGACAGCGAAGTCTCAGTAATAGGGTCCCGTTTTTACCCTTTGGGTACGGAACCCTAAAAACGGCCAAGTGCGAGTTTGACTCGGGCACCCATCTCAACTGGCCGGGTTCAGTTTGCACCTGGTATGTATAGCGCGATTTGGCGCCAGAAACAAATGAGGTGCAAAGTGAACGCAGCCAGGTTCTTCAAACATGAGTTTTTTATGATTAAATTAAAAATGCATAGTCTTCACATTTATCCCTACATTAGTAGTATAAGACGGTTTACTTGCTTAATTAAATTTTATAGTTCTAGGACAACGGAAAATACCCTATAAATTGTGATTCCCTTGAGAGTGTCGAAATATATTTTATATGCGGCATAAACGGCCGTATCGTTTTTTTACGTTTACCTAGAAGTTTGATTTTTTTACAGCTTCAAGGGACTGCCCTCTTCTCTCTTTATATATTTTTAAATTTCTCGATACCTCGATAAAGGGTCTTGACAGCCGGACGGCCAGAATTAAACGAATTTCATACGGAACCCTAAAAACGAGGTATTGAAAAATCTTCTTTCTTTCTCTCCGGACCCTTTTAGCGTCCTATTTAGATGATTAATATTCCGGAACGGCCCCGCGTCTCGCACGTGTGCTAATAAAATTGTCGATTCTGCTGCTGGTATACTTTAAGGTATTAGGTAATGTTGTTACACCAGTCGACCTAGTATAAATTGGGTCATTGTCAGATTTAGGTTCGAGTCTTTCCGGTGGACATTTGCGAAATTAAGGATTCTAGGGCCTAATTTTCTGATAAAATGCCTGTGATGTGAGTATAAAGAACGTTCCCTCTTCTATAATCCGATGTAATAGCAACATCACCTAGATTCATACAAAACTTTTGACCACCGGAGGGACGAATTTTGTTTTTTAAACTGACAATGACCCAACTATTTATGGTTCGCTACTCATGTCGCGCGACATAGCATCACCCGTCACTCTCTCACATTACTGTACAGAAAGAGATAGGTAATCCCGCGCAAGAAAGAGTCGCGTGTCACAGTTGTGCTAGAGGTGCTGTCGCCCTAGCATAACTGTGGCATGCGACTGTACTGTCTGTCACTTTCCTATCAATACATGTGAGCAAGACAGTCGTCAGAGTTGCGCTTGTGCTATTAAGTATCTATTCTGTGGTTGCGTGACAAGCGCTGTGTTGTGTTTGTGTTGTGCTGTGTTGTTTTGTATTGCATTGTATTGTATATATATATATATATATATATATATATATATATATATATACCAACGACTGATGAGCTTAGATAGATTGTTTTAATGAAGCGAAACAAAACGGCTTTCCGGGCTAACACGGGCGCTCTTTCCACATTAATCAGCCTTGTAAACGCTCGCAAAACGCTAGTGTGTCAAGGGCCTTACTGCCATAGGTGGGAGCGGAAGGTGCGACCGTAGTGTCTCGCTCACTCGTATAGCCGTCGCTTGCCGCTCCGCCAGTCGCGCGACGTCATGGCCGGACCATTAGGGCGCGTCTCCACTGAAGCGGGAGCAGAGCGGAGACTTGCGGAATCGACCAATCGCTTGAGGTGAAGCGACTGGCGGAGCGGCAAGCGACGGCTATATGAGTGAGCGAGACACCGCGCTCGTGCTTTCGCTCCCACCTATGGCCGTAAAGTGTTTGACACACTAGCTTTTTGCGAGCATTTACAAGGCTGATTACTGTGGGAAAGCGCTGTGTTGGAACGGAAAGGCGGATTTAAATCCCGCACGAGACATATATATTATTGAATTTTTCTATTCGATATAAAAACAAAACAGTCGTTGATGTACAGGTATGTACATACAACACAATAAGATATAATACAATACAATGCAAAACAATGCCATGCAATACAAGCAATGCAATGCAATGCTAATGCAAATGCTGCTCTCTTAGCATAACTGTCACACGCGATTCTTTGACGCCCGACAAATAATCTGTCGCTTTCCTTTCAATACCGTGTGAGCAAGACGGGTGACGCTGAGTCGCTTTTGTCACTCAACTCAGCGTCAGGCACCGCTTCACTTTTGTGATTGGTCGATTCCGCACGTCCCCGCTCCGCTCCGCCTCAGTGGAGCCGCACCCTTAAACGATAAATATTCCGCCGCGCGTCTATAATATATAATAAAGTTGTCGGTTCTGCGCATATGTACTGCTGGCTCGACGCAATGATTACTGTCTTGTGTTGTGTGTTGTGTTGTGTCGTGTTTTGTTGGGTTGTGTTCTGTTCTGGTGTGTTTTGTTGTATTGTATCGCATTGCATTGTACCTGTATATCATACATAGAGAGCTCACATAGATTGTTATATTAAACCGAAAATGAAAACAACACATGACACGAGTGGGATTCAGTCCGCGCCATTAATAACCATTAATGGCGCGGACTGAATCCCGCTTCCGGGCCAACACAGCGCTCTTTCCACAGTAGTCAGCTTTGTTAACGCTCGCAAAACACTAGTGTGTCAAGAACCCCAAATTGAAAAAATGGCTCCACGAGAATAATTTCTATAATTTTGAAGATTTTATAATTTACCTATTACATTGTAAATGTAATAGTGTTTAATTTGTAATAATATTTGTAACCTGTAACTGCCTGTTATCAATAAATATTTTCATTTCATTTCATTTTATTTTCATTTCATTTCGAACATTACGGCCATAGGTGGGAACGGAATCTCCGCTCCGCCTCAGTGGAACCGCACCCTTACACGATAAATATCTGCGCGTCTACTGCACGTGCTAATAAAGTTGTCGATTCTGCGCATATTTACTGCTCGACGGAATGATTTGTTACTGCCGCGCGGATTATAAATGCGTCTACTACAACTCGAGGTTGCCGAAGTTGGGCGAATATGATAGTGTGGAGTGGCACTTCCTTAAGAAAACCCGTACTTCGGCCAACTTTGGACAACTTCGCGAGCAGTGTGGTCGCAATACGTATTACTAGGAGATGCCCGCAACATCGTCCAAGAATTTGTTCTATTTTACTGTAGACTAAGTATGTTAAGAAACATGTTTGATCATAGAGAAAAATGTCTAAAACAATCAGCAATTTAAAAGGAATAAGGCCTCTTAAAGATTTCAATTTTATAATTTTCCCTGTAGATTATAAGTGTAAAAATGAAATGACTGTACTCACATTGAAGATATAAATAACCGGCCAAGAGCGTGTTGGGCCACGCTCAGTGTAGAGTTCCGTAGTTGCCCGTCCGTCAAAATAGACGAAAAAATTACGAGAAAGATTTCAAGCTCTATAAAAAGGTCGTAAACGCCAAGAAACGGTAATTACTTATTACCTTTTGGAAGTTATCGACTATACGCGCCAGATTGAGCGAATTTTTTTAATATAGTATGGCACTTAATCAATATGTGTACCTAACGTTCGAAGTGTAGGGACAGCGCGCGGCACTTACGTCATTTTAAAGAAAATTATGAAATTGTGCAATAACTCAATAACGGCTCGACCGATTTTATTCAATATAGTTTTCATTGAAAGTAAATATAAGGCCTCATTTTCATGAATTTTTCCATATTTTTTTGACCCGTGGTTGAACACTATTTTTTTATTTTCGGAGCGTATATTTACAAAACTGCTGACTTTATCAAAAGATAATGTTTGGAGACCCCTATTATTTTTAAAAGACCTATTCAACGACACCCCACACACTAGAGTTGAAACGAAAAAAAGGCCCACTTTAGGTGTACGGGAGGTACCAGAAAAAAAGTTTTTTTTAGTTTATATTTTACCGTTTTGTCGGCGTGATACATACACATACTCATACTAAATTTCAGCTTTCTAGTACAAATGATCACGGAGCTAAGCCGCGGACGGACAGACGGACATGGTGAAACTATAAGGGTTCCTATTTGACTACGGAACCCTAAAAAATTGGATATCTGAAATGATTCTTTTAATTATTTATTGTAAGTTTGTCTAAGTGTCTTTGTGCCAACATCACGCTTAAAGGTCTGAACCTATTTCAACTATTTTAGTTACACGGGTAGCTGGGCATCCACATTTGGTTATAGGATAGTGTTCACCCGCCTACGGGGATGCAAAAAAAAAGGTTATGGCTTTTTCTACCACGCGGACAACTTGACTTTGTAGTATGTAGTATAAATGCAATATAGCACACATCGTAGATTTTGGCAGCATTTTCATTTTGATTTTCATTGCAGGTAGTTTCAATTATAAATGGTTTATCAGAATGAATTTATAATTATAACAATACTTAGTTATCAATTATTATCAATATTAACTCTAATTCAGTGCTTCCGTTCAATTGACCCACATAGTTTACGGTAATATAATAGGAATAATAATAATTGTAGTTCAAGATGGGTTCTTTCATCTGAGCAGATGAAACCATAAAATCACCCGGTAATCGTAATGAACAGCCATATATGAGTTGAGCCGCACTAACACCGGAGTCGCTGCGTAACGCCGAGCGTAGTCCTAATAGCACAGTAGGTAATTCTTCGACCCACTTCTCTCGGTTGCTGAGCCGGGCTGTGAGTGCCGCTTTTAAAGACCGGTGCCAGCGTTCGATGATTCCGTTACTTTCTGGATGATATGCAGTAGTGCGGACTCTATCCATTCCTAATAATTTCGTTATTGACGAAAAAAGCTCACTTTCGAACTGACGGCCTTGGTCAGTGGTTATAGTAACCGGGCATCCAAATCGCACAACCCATCCTTCGTACATATTTTTGGCTACGGTTTCGGCTGTTATATCCTGTATTGCATTGAGGTATTATTTATTATAGAGCCACAGACCCGAACAAAAGTGTCAAATAAAGTGGCACCGTTGTCATGTACAAGTAGATGCCAATAACGCTTATTTATAATTTGCAGCAACATATTGACTTCGTACAAAAGAACTCTTTGTTTAAACGTTTAAGTGTCAAATTGACTTAATTACTTATTACCACAAATATTTTACGTGTAAATTAACTTTTTTAGCGTATTCTGACTGAAGTCTCTTGTCAAACTTGGAACATAGCACGAATGGATCAGATTTTAATATTTTTACATACTAAAAATATTTTCACTATTATTTTATTTAGGTATTTAAATATATTTTTTGTTTGAACTAAATAAACTCGTAAAGCGTTAATAACTAATTAAGTTACGTTTTTATTGTAAATTGTTAATAACAAATTTAGTTACGTTTTTATTTAACAACTGCATAAAAAGTTTCCGATAGAAGGGATCAGTAATTATTTCTCCTTGTTCCAGTATGTGAAATGAGAGTAAGACAAGTGCAAAATATTGACATTATTAACCCTTTAAATTTTGATCTTATTTGTCGGTGGCGTGGTATGCACGGCAGCACACGTCGCCGTCGCCTTTATGTGTTCTTGGCGTTCAGTTTTAAACTGACAGTGTCTAGACTCTGTGACAAAATAAACAATAACAACAGAGCTATTTTTTACTTATTTATGAATGTCACCATTTTACGCTTCTGTTGATTAACATAAAAAAAAAACCATGATTATGCCGAACACACGAGAGACGAATTATTTGGCTTCAATTATTCTTCGCGTTTGTCTCCATTATCTCCATTTTTACGTTGTTGAGAATGGGAATCTTGAATAAAAAAAATAGGATAATTATTTATTGCACTCCTTAATTTATTAATAAAATATAAAACTATAGCGACTCCTTCGATTTTTGTTCTGTGATGAGGTGCATTTTGTAGGGACAAAGTTAATAATTCTAATACAAAAATTGCTATGATTTTACATAGGGTTCGTTAATTAATCAATAGAACTTAATTAAAAAAGAACATTCCGTCCTGTTCCTTTATTTTATAGTTGTTATTTCTGTAATTTTTCACTGAAAATTAAGTCACTTTTGAGACCCGTCACGTGTCATGGTCTAAACGAGACTGATCGCCCAACTAATGCGATTTGTGATTTTGCATTAGTTGGGAGGGTGCCATTTTTTCCGTCTGATTGTGTGTCCATGTAATTATTACGTCAATGCTGTATTGGAATCGCCTCGGGCCAACGCGTTGTTATGTCAATAATTGTCGATAAATACCGATGGCCTTCTGGTGAAACACTGAGAGGTCCAACAAGGTCTGTATGGATGTGTTCGAAACGTGCTCTAGGCGTAAACGTCCCGATATTACTTGACTTATGACGCTGGACCTTCGATTGTTGACATTGTATACAAGTTTTAGCCCAAACACCGACATCTTTATTCATAGATGGCCAGAAATACCGAGCTTGAATCATTTTTCTTGTTGTCCTTATACCCGGATGGCTCATATTATGGATAGCATCGAATGCTTCACGACGGAATTCCTCAGGTATGTAAGGTCTTATGGCAGACGTTGATACTTCACAATAAATGGGCTGTAGCGAATTTGGCATTATAATTTTCTTTAGTTGAATTTTTTTCTTAAGCAATAAAGAAGTGATACTTGCATCGGCTTTTTGAGCTTTTGCAAGCTTGTCATTGTCAAATAATGTAGGCGTGGCAATGGTTTCAATTCGTGACAAAGCGTCTGCAACGACATTGTCGTGTCCACTGATATGACGAATGTCGTTTGTGAACTCGCTGATAAAAATAAGCTGTCTGGTGCGACGAGGAGTTTCGGTTTCTGATGACGTTTTCATAAGAGCGTAAGTCAGCGGCTTATGATCCGTATAAATAATCAACTCACGGCCCTCAAACAATTTTCTGAAATGTTTAACAGACATATAGATGGACAAAAGTTCTCTGTCAAAAGTGCTGTATTTTTGTTGTGTTGTTGAAATTTTTTTGGAGAAGTATCCCAACGGCTGCCATTTGTTATTGACACGCTGCTGGAGTACGCTACCCGCGCTCTGCTCACTAGCATCGCAAAAAAGAGCTATAGGCGCGCTGTGAGAAGGATGAGCAAGCATTACCGCGTCTCTCATGCTTTTCTTACACATTTCAAATGCGTTGTCTGCTTCATTATTCCATACTATGGCAGTTTTATCGTGTTTCTTGCAATTGTGTAAAAATGAATTTAAGGGTGCTTGAATTTGAGCTGCGTTGGGAATACTATCATGATAGAAATTTACAATCCCAAGGAACCATCTTAATTGTTCTACGGTTTCAGGTTTTGGAAAGTTACTAATAATTTGTATCTTGTCGTCAGGTGGTTTAATGCCTTCAGGTGTCACGGTATACCCGAGAAACTTCACACAATCCTGGCCCAAAACACATTTCGAGGGATTAATGGTAATACCGAATTCGTTCAATCGTTGTAAGACTGTCCGAAGATGTTTTTCGTGTGTTTTTTCATCCTTAGATGCAATGATTATGTCGTCGATGAATGGAAAAACATAATCTAAACCAGCAAGGACTTGATGAATGGATCTTTGAAATGTTTGACCAGCGTAGTGTAGCTGCTGGCACCTTAGAGCGCGCACTGTAAAAAGCTTATGTCATTATGTGATGTCTATTGTTGACTCAGAAATAAAATATCGTAAACATATTATTAAATGGTTTTAATGTTTTAACTTGAGACCCTAAAAAAATAATATATATATATCCCAACGGCTGCCATTTATTGTTGACAAATTGCTGAAGTACGCTTCCCGCGCTCTGCTCACTAGCGTCGCAAAAAAGAGCTATAGGCGCATTGTGAGATGGATGGGCTAGCATCACAGCTTCATTCATACTCTTTTTACACATCTCAAATGCATTCTCTGCTTCACTATTCCATTCTATGGCCGTTTTATCGCGTTTCTTGCAATTGTGTAAAAACGCATTTAATGGCGCTTGAATTTGAGCTGCGTTGGGAATACTGTCGTGATAGAAGTTAACCATTCCGAGAAACCTTCTTAACTGTTCTATGGTTTTAGGTTTTCGGAAACTATTGATGATTTCTATTTTGTCTTCAGGTGGTTTTATACCTTCAGGTGTTACGGCGTAACCGAGGAACTTTACGCATTCTTGCCCTAGGACACATTTCGAAGGATTGATTGTCACACCGTATTCATTCAGTCGTTGAAGGACTGTCCGAAGGTGATTCTCGTGCGTGACTTCATCTGTAGATGCAATGATGATGTCGTCAATGAACGGAAAAGCATAATCCAGGCCAGCAAGAACCTGATGAATAAATCTTTGAAATGTCTGACCGGCATTTTTGAGCCCCTCTCTCATCCTAGGAAACTCAAATAACCCAAATGGAGTTATTATAGCTGTTTTTTCGATGTGATTTTCATGCATTGGTATTTGTTGATATGCCCGGTTTAGGTCGACGGTGCTGAATATATTCATGCCATGAAGTTGATAGGTGAAATCTCTTAAACGAGGCACTGGATAGCGATCGGGTTTCGTAACTCCGTTCAGCCGTCGATAATCCCCACAGACTCGAATATCGCCGTTCTTTTTCGGTACGACGTGAAGCGGGCTCGCCCATGGACTCTTGCTAGGTCTACACAGCTGTTGCTCCATCATGTGGTCGAACTCCTTTTTGACCGCAAGGTATCGATGAGGCGTCAGCGGGCGAGGTCGCGCGTGCACAGGAGGACCGCTGGTTTCGATATGGTGCTCGACGTTATGAAACCGTCGCAATTGTTACGCCGTATGAAAACTTTAGCTGCCGACAATATCTCCGAAGCAGCGCTGAGGATCCTGTGGTGCAACCGCCTACCTTCGTCCGTCCGAGCCGTCGTTGCAGCGAGCGATACTATTATGTCAAACGTAGCCCTGCATGATATCGCATTGATGGCCGACAAAATTATGGAGCAGACACGTGCAGAACTATCCGTAATCACAACGTCAACATTGAAGCAGTCATCAAAATCGTCTGATAATTGCAAAATATCTTCACAAACGCCGCAACGGCGCAAACATATCTGTCATTCCTAAACCTAGAGGTCTCCGCTCCCAACCAACCTCTTTTAATCTTTATGCGGCGAATAACACATCAATACCTACTTTTGGTGAGAAGACGTTGGAATTGGATTTTAATTTAAAACGACCTTTTCGGTGGAAGTTCATTATCGCAGCGGTCAGTAAGCCAATAATCGGCGCTGATTTTCCAAAGATAGGTGCTGCTCTGAATGCGGGGTCACCACTTTAGGGGCTCTAATTAAAACATTAAATTAAAATAATGTTTTGATATTTTATTCATCAGAAATCAATTGCCTGACATAAGATATGACATATATTTTTCTCTCGTCTGTTGACATTACACGGCGAGGTGCCAGTAGCTACAATAATATCTAGATAATGCTACCAAATTAAGGATGTTCATTTGATATCTGAGATAGTACAAAAAAAATATGTTTCTATAATTATTCAATAAAAAAATGACACAATCAACGTTGAAGAAGCCGATTCAATAAATTATTCATTGAAATTTATTCAACTGGGAAAACCGGATAGTGGAAAATAAAACAAGAAAATTTACATTTATTCTTTCCCTATTTCCTTCAGTTCGAGCGGAAAGATTTCTTCGAATATGATTTTAATTCTAGTTTGTAATTGGCGAACGGCGGAACATGCAATAAATAATAAAATTTATTGTATCAGTTAGGTGATGCTTTTCCAGCCTACATCAAACTCTATTATTTTAGAGCCAATTTTTAAAAATGGGGAATCGTAAAACTAGCCAACTATGGTCCAAAACAAAACAAAACACATTCTACATTTTTATTTAAATTTGTTTAATTAAGTTGTTCATCTTAGGGCCGATTGTTCAATCACCAGATAAATTTATCTGCCAGTTAAAATTATTGCTATCCTTTTCTCCCATCATATAAAAGAAAAGTGACAGCCAACATTTATCTGACAGATATGTTTTATCTGGTGATTGAACAATCGGCTCTAAGTCTAACATAAATATCACAAACTGATTACCAAACAGATGGCAAATAAATTAACTGTGTCAATTAGACCACAGACGGACAGAAGACGGACCGACAAGTCCAAACAATATAAGTGAGTTTCTTATTGGCCACGGAACCCTAGCAACTTGTATATAATCTGTGACCCTAGTACCATGCAAATTATTTGACTTGCCTCTAGCCTTTTGCCACGGAAGCCTAATTAATCCGAAACTACTATCTTGAAACGCGAATATACGTTTACCTACCGCAAAAACATTAAAGGTCCTATAGGTCTGTAAGCCCCGTATTACATACGACGTTTTAGAATTGATTAACAAGTGCAGATTTAGGCTTCAAGGCTGGCAATAACGCCCTAGGTCAGAACAATAGGAAATGCGAACATGCAATCTCAGCATGCAACATGTAACATGGACTAGTTTGCTATTGTAACTGTATTTTTAGCCGAAACCGAAACCAAGTTTCCGTTTTTGATCCTAGATACGAGATAAATTAATACTGAAGTCGCGAAACCATCAAATAAAAAAATATCAAGGAACAATCTTACACAAATCGAACTAGTCTCAAACGAAGCAATTATTGTACGATGGATACTAGACAACGGTATACATAATATATAAATACATAGGACGAAAGTACGAGTTTCCGTCGAGTTTTGACCGCAACTGAAGCCTCGGCTGATTCCAGTTTATTTCGCCGAAACTGCTCAACATCGAAACTTTGGACATCACTAGTAATAAAATACGGTTTATACAATACAGTCAGTATACACGGTCACGCAATGCACACAGTGCTTCACAAATACTATAATTATCCACAACGAAAATGCTCGGAAAATGTATTTTGTGCACATGTGATGTTGCAAAATCGACTATTTGGAAGAGGAGTATGGTTGAAATGTATGGAGTTTTGAATTGTGAGAGGACAGTGTTAGCATTTTGTGTCGGTGTTGTTTGTCTTGCTTCTGTCGCGTGGAACGCATTAATTTGAGCAATAGGGTTATCATAGTGGTCGTATTGATAGGGGTTTTTACAAAGCTTTCATTCCACTTTTCAATGCTATATAGCATTGTCCTTTAACCGTAAACAAAATACATAAGTACGTATGTTTCTAGGTAGCTATAAATATAGATAGATGATTAAATAAATCAGATTTTCTTCAACAATCCCAGGATAATTGGACAGAGGTTGAAAATAACTAAACTGAAAAAAAGAATTCTTAGCAGCAATATTGGCTGAGATCTTGGCACTAAACTTGTTCAAATTGAAGCTCAATATCTTGGAAACTACTGGACTTATTTCCACCAAATTTATCTCAGAACCATCTCGATTGACAAGTCTTTCAATTAATAAAAACTGCACTCAAATTATTTCATCCGTTTGGGAGCTATGATGCCACAGACAGACACACCGATACACAAATACGCATGTTAAAGTTATAACACCCCTCTTTTTTTGTTGGGGGTTAAAAATGAAGCTGATCAAAAATATTTATGACTTTTTCCGTCAAAAGTAGTTTTTTTTTTTCGCTAAATCCAAGGAACCTCAATCCCGCGGGGCTCCTATTTCTTGCCGGTTTGGCCTTCGGGCTTTTGAAGATACCTGACGAACCTAACCTAGTATCACTATTGTTTTATTATCCGTGTTTTCGCATTATCACTATCCCTAGAATTTTCCCGCAATAAATCGAATTATCATACACAATACGAATAGTGCAAGCTAAATAATAGCTTATAAAAAAAAACACTAACTGCCCAACAACGACGTTTGTGGTTCTAATTATTACATATATCTACCAGGATCTCATAACTAACCGGAGTAAGCGATAACTCTCAGAGGGTACGGAGGGATCAACCCGAGTGGAACGAAAACGTATTTGATCTACCACGGACCCCATTAATTCGACAGGGCTTTGCGATGCCAATTTAGATGCGAAATATTTCGTTTATTTATGTTTTTTTATGGCTGTGTACATCGATTTTAGCATTTTTATCTACGTATGTATTCATCTATACTATTGCAAAATTCTAGTTTAAATTATTGGAGAATTAGTTTACACCCTTTGCGATGCCAATTTAGAAATGTTTCGGTGTTTGTAGCAGTAAATTTAAAAGCGTGATGCAGGATCGCGAACATCTACTACTAAACATAAAGAAGAATACAGATTCATAAATCCAAATTGGATATATTGCACTTGGCTATCATTTGGAATTTAGCTATAATGTTGAATTTTACGCCTATCAAAACAGAGTATACTTACTCACCTCAAAAAGACATAAAACTTCAAAACTGTTAATTATACTAGAGCACATTGCTAAAGTAGCTAATGTGTGGTACTGCAAACTACGACTCATGTCATTACTGCCGAGCCGGTTGGTTCTGGTCTTCGGATTGCCACACCGAGTAAGGCGCTCTATGTGTCGTGCTTGCATCACTCCGCCGTGGCTGACGATGTGGTGGAGTACGTTCGCCGGAAGACTGGCTTCTCGCTGAGGGTGCACCAGCTGCAGTCCCGCCACTACGTGCACTTCAGCTCGTTTGTGGTGCGCGTACCGCGGCCGCTGCAGGACACCATCGCAAGTGCAGACTTCTGGCCGAAGGGTGTTGTGTTTCGGCAGTTCCGGGGCAATCTGCCGAATCCTGCGCCAGATCAGACGACGCAACGGAGCCACGCTGTTACGTCGCCTAAATCAAACTAGATTTAAGTTTTTATTTTTATTTTATGTATAATTTTGTAGTTTACAGTGCCTTAGTTTAATTACTGTAATGCTGTGTAACTAATTTGAATAAATAAATAAATTAGAAACGTTGAATCTAACTACTATTTTTAAACATGACTTGAACTGTATCAGGGCCTTTTTTCTTCGGTTTCCGCGACTGTCACACATTTCAATAAAACAATTTAAACGGATTATAGGTACTGAAACGTCAGGGAGGCTCAAATAATTTATAAGTATAGGTACGCGATATATAATCCGTTTAAATTGTTTTATTTAAATGTATCAGGGCTGGTTAGCCCTCACTACCAGTGAGTCGGACTTTGTGTAGGAGTATAACTCGCTAATGGGATTATCTCCGCGCCACAGAAGTGATTGGAATTAAGATGTAGCTCCATGAAAGCTTGTAAAGCATTATTTACGGTCAACATCAAATGTAGCTGTCAATTTTACTTTTTTTATGTCATAGGCGGCAAACGAGCTATCGGATCGCCTGATGGAAACCGATTACCGTCGCCCATTTGCAACACCAGAGGAGTCACAAGACTTCGATTTCACGAGAATTAAACATGATTTCTTTAATTTACTTTAGTTTATTCGGCACTCGACAGCATTCCGATACAATACCACAGACACGACGAAGACAGTGGCGACATCTATGACCTAGATAGGTTATAAAAAAAATAACAGAAACACAGGTAAATCCTATACAGCCAGACATTTAATAAAATTTAATTCCAATAACATGTGCGTTGCCGGCCTTTCCCACTGCTACCTACTACCATTACTGGTTTTTACTACTGGCTTATGTCAAATTGCATACGAAGATTGTCAGGTAATTTTGATGCTGACTGTACAAAACAAATTACTCCCCTATTCAGCGCTAATGATGCGTGAATTGAGTTGAAATTTAAAGGTTCCTTTGTCAATTTGATGATCTTTTGTTTATATTCGATATTCGGTCGAGTTCCCTTGGAAATTAGACTCGTTCAGTTTATTTATATTGAGACATTTGTCAAGTTATATACAGGGTGTAACTTATAAATGGGCTTAGCACGCTACAACAGTTTTCGACATCGCTAAGAAAAAAATCCGTTGCATATCTTACTCATACTGACTTACAATCACATGTTATTTCGATCACTTTTTTTTACCCGACTGCTTCAGAGTTGATTCTGTAAAACCACGAATAAAGCTTTAACAAAATTTTATGGCGCCGTCGCGTAAATACGTATGGTGATTGTATGGGTGAGAGTCAGAGCAAATTTCTACTTATTATTACGTCGTCGTCGCCACGTCGGTTTAAAAATCCACTGGAAACTAAAATAAACTGAACCTCGCCTTTACGTAGCAAGGTAGTCATTTACCGCTAAGTACCAGGCTGTTATGTTCCACCAGGTGGTTGTGAATTAGTAATCGCCGCGCGCGCGGTCGATACCATAGTAATTCTTCATAGACAACTCAAATAAGACATTTGGTCAAGTGTTTAATGTTTGAATAAATGTAGCTATTTGGTTGTATTCCATAAGGCAATAACCAAACAGAAACAGTTTTATGGTGTAGGGCCTTTAAAATGTGAAAAGATGACCAAGATAAAATTAAAATGTTTTAACACGTTCGCTGCGATATAAGGTTAAAAGACCCGATGCATGTGCTCCCACTCTGTGCGGAGGTGAGAAACGGTGAATTTGCTCTGGTGCGGCGGCTGTACTATGAGTATTTCTGCATGTACAAAAGAGACAAGTATAGGTTTGAGTTTAGGACCTTAAGGACAATTCAATAAAGCATTAAGATTGTGCTAAGGTTTTTCGGCCCGATAACGCACTGGCTGATATATTTTTCGATTCCTTGCGGGTACCGGGTCGAAAGGCCCATCATAGATTACAAGGTCTTTCCGCCCCCTCCCGCACTGTTGTAGATGATTGCATTGTTTACTTCCGATTAGTGTTGTGACTATGACGTTATTATAACGTATATTACGATAGTACATAATTCAATATCTCCTAGTGTCTGTGTACGTTTTTATGTGGCTTAAAGCCGTTAATAACGTCTCGACCAAATAAATGATGTAAGCGATGCTAAAGCTGCGTGGGGCACTCACCAGCCGAGAAGCAAATAAAAATGTAAAAAATAACCTTTCTGTGTGGAATGGCAGAAACGATTAATGCTTATTATATTTCTATAAGGCCCATATCTATTTCTTTTTAAACGATATTATAAATAATATGTCGATAAGTTGTTGCCCATCACTAATAACTCTCTATTTTTTCCTGTTATCCAGTGCGGTTTCGGGTTGTAAGACCTTACACCTTTACATATTTATTCCTCTTAAGTAAATAGCAGGAACCCGGGGCGAGGCGAACACTGAGATAACCAACTCGTCTACTAATGATATTGATAGGTAGTTATCGAACATTTTAAGTTTTCGCATAGTTACAGTCTTTAATATCCGTCAATAGCTTACTAGGCCTATGAGCCCTACAACGCACTGCTGGATAGTTTAAGTAACAGGCCAATCGGCCTTTTAACGCACCATACGAAATAACGTCAGTTTCGGTCCCGCAGCGAACGTGTTAATAATATAACTAACTATATTAGAGTTCTGTACCCAAAGGAATCAATCATATTGAGCCGTCTCCATGATAGTGAGAGGCACCAGAAGACATATCAAGGCGTTCGATTGTGAAGACGGAGCAGGCATTCTTCACTAAGCATGATTTTTCCATCAACCTCCCCCTCTGCCCACCTTTAACTCCCCCCACTGCCGTCGTTATCCATTTTTTGTATATTTGTATATTTTCAATATTTTATTTTATTTCTATAAATTTATATTGATAATATATCATATTGAGTATGAATCCATCGATCTTGTCTGTTCATCTGTCTATCACAGAACTCCAAATTAACGTTTCTGCGTTTGTCGACACGTTTTATTTTTGTACACCCTGTATACATACGAAATTGTATTTCGATTAATTTTTCACGCTACCACTTACCAATGGATTAACTTGAATTTTACAATCGATTATTTAGCTTAACTTCACTGCTCTGTCTATGGACATGCACAGTGGACATAAAATATAAAAAAAATAAGGATTTCAGTGAACTGTAAACTTGACAGGTGCTTCTTTTTAAGACAGCGAAAAGTATATTTCACAGGAATCCGAAACCTTATTTTCTTAGTCTGTGGCGAGTAAACTGACAATTTGTTTCAATAAATTTGCTGTCCCAATAGTAACCACAGGAGTGCCACAAATATCCGCATTTCACGGTAATAGGTTGTATTTTGAACCCTTGAGTTTTTCTCCAGGGATCGAAGGAACCGACTTCGAAAAGATAAGTCAATAATTTTTAACCACTTGCTGCAACCATTTTTATTTACGAAATTAATCCATTTCACATTTCAATGTTACTATATACGTTACTATGTGAAATGGATTAATGTTATTAAAACTTTTGTGAGATATATTTAATTTTGTCTTATTAAGCGGTTTCGGTGACAGAGTTACCGCGCCGCTGTACGGGTCCCTGATGAAAAGCTCCATATCAGTTCGAAATATGTCCTGCCTTTCCTGGCAATTTCACCTGAGTGTAAACCGCTCAATACAATAGTTATATGGATTAATTGAGCTGGTTTGATGATGGAGACGGAATGTGCCCATAGGATCTTCGGTCAACTTAACGCAGACATGTAAAATTTAGATTGGTATCAACTAGCAGTTGATATTTATACATAAACATACTTTACTAACGAGTAATCGAGGAACACACATAAAACGATTAATAGTTATTGGCTGAATAACTACGATTCTTTTTAAAACAGTTAAAAATGTTACTCACTTTATTGCGCTCCACAACACTGAAATGAAAACGCTTGTAGCGTACTGCCTGGGTAGTTATGGCATCCTGGTAGCTCGCATTTAGAACTCAGTAAAGTGGGTGGCGAGCACTTAGTAGTTTGCACGCAAACGGCGTTGTTCAACTGTTTTAGTGGTGAGCACTGAATAACGAATAAAATAGCTTGCTTTAGGTGTTATTGGATTTTGTCTGCAGCATCTCGTAGATTGAACTAAGTTCATATACATTACTTCCGATCACCAGTTTGAAGTCACCCTGTATACATTTCGAAAAATATCATATCATAGATAAAAAAATATCCTTAATAACGATCTAACTTAATCATTTCTCAACCGATTCCCATGAAATTGTGTAAGTATGTTCAATAAATGTTATTCCGCTCATCCTACGGAAACACTGCATTTTTTCAGGATGAAAAGTAGCCTATGTGTTAATACAGGGTGTCACCTACTTTCGTGCGAAAATTTACCAAAATTGATCCAGCCGTTTGAGCGTGAACAAAGGAACAAGAAAAGCAAACATACACATAAACTCACTCACAAACTTTCGGCTTTGTAATATTAATGTGATTTTTTGATAATTAAGTATTTCGAAAATAATTCAAGATGGTGGAAATATGAGGGTTGAATACATAACAATTTCAAATTTCAGCCATTAGGATACAACTCGCGAGGTCTAGAGCTCACAGGGCCATTAAACTAAACTAACTGCCCTAAAAAACAGCCGAACTAACTTTTCGGTACAAGAACTGAGGTCATAGTCAATGGAGGAAATCCGGCGAAAATGCAAGCGGGTGCATTTTCTGGCGGCTCATTTGCATGGAATATATTTAGGGCTGTTTTAAGAGACATCGTGATATGAAAGTTTTCAACCGACTTGCTAAAAGAGGAGGTTCTCAATTCAGTTGTATTTTATTAGGGTTTCGTAGAACTAAGACTCCACTGTCCGTTCGTCTGTCAGTCTGTCACCAGACTGTATCTCATGAAACGTGATAGCTACAGTTGAAATATTCACAGATGATGTATTTCTGTTGCTATAAAAATAAATACTAAAAACAGAATAAAATAAATATTTAAGAGAGGCTCATATATATCAATCGTGATCAGTTGCGTTAACTTTGCACCTGATTTGTATCTGGCGCCGTACATACAAGGTGGAAACTTAACCCGGCTAGTTAAGGTGGGATAAGTGTTTGTACGGCACCCTCGGTGCGCGAGTCACTCTTGGCCGGTCTCTTTTAAATACTACCTCAGAACTCCGTAATTTATAAACCGATTTGGAAAATGCTTTTTTTGTGCGAGAGGGGGCCTCTCCTAGTTGGTTCCATAATGATGAATTAGTGTAGTTGACGAGATCAGAGAGAATTTATCATATTTTTTCCTTATTATAAGTGGTTTGGTGATCGAGTGAGACCAGCGAATTATCTAAAATATTCAAGTGCAGCTTTGTAAATAAAAAAAAAGAATAAGTATTTCCTTTTAGTAAAATGAGCTTAACGATTTAAGGCAGTCCCACGGCCCGTACATTTTTCCACACTGCATACAATATCAGACGGGCATACGGACAACCCTAAGCCATGTGTCAATTGAATAAATGATCGAGAAAACTTATGTTCGAAACAACACGATCCTTAGAGACATCGGAAATAACAACTGAATGTCGCATCTTTGCGATGTCAACATCAACTTTACGTTTAACGACACAGAGTTGGCAGTAAAGTATAAAATATTCGGCTGAAGTTCGGTGAGTGCGATAGTGACGGGATAAGTGCAGAAGTTTGGTCCCTTGTGGGTTGACGGTTGTATAACGTAGTGTGGATATTAATCTACAATGGTCTGTAGGTCATTTTGGAATATTACACAAGGGTAGTATCGGAGCGACTATAGGTTTTCGTTTTTCCGTCAAAGTCCCGAATAGCACACATGCTGTATAAGAACTTATAGATATATAAATAAATAAATAAATCCCACCAAAAACATTCTGTAAAAAACTAGCCAAGTCTCGATGGAGCTGCTTGTTTATCTCTAAAAAGTTATGAAATCTAGACAAAGTCGTACCAAGTCTAAGGTTCCTTACTGCGATTTCTTTATTATTATAGTTAATGTTGTGTGACTAGGCCGTTGAAGGGTACACCAGTATGGGCTATTATCTCGCTTAACAAACATAGGTAGTTACAACAGATATAACATTACGTGAAAACAAAATTGACTTGTAGCGGTTCTGGCGACAGATTGGTGCAATGGTGTCATGGAGCACCTGGTTTTGTACCCTTGTGTACCCTTCAACGGCCAAGTCACACAACATTAACTATAATAATAAAGAAATCGCAGTAAGGAACCTTAGACTTGGTACGACTTTGTCTAGATTTCATTACTTTTTAGAGATAAACAAGCAGCTCCATCGAGACTTGGCTAGTTTTTTACAGAATGTTTTTGGTGGGATTTCACTTCTTTTTGTAGAAACGCGGGTATATTGTTTTATAACAACCTGAAATTAATATTTTGGTGTAATGTGTTTATTTAATAATGTTCGAGTAGAATAAAGTTAATCGTTCGACTATTTCTTCTTGTAAACTTGTAAGTATAAGTATAAAAGCCAGTCTAGTCTTGTCCAGAGTTTTCCTTTAATTTTATTTATATGTGTATTAAAAGCAGAAGGGGAGGCATTCGCCCAGCGGGTACGTATTAAAATGCCGAAGTTCAAAATACCGAATATCATAAGACCTATGGACGGAAGGCCGAAAATTAAAATTTCGAATGTTTATTTGACCGAAAGTTTAAAATCCCGAAAGAACGTTTGATCGAAAGGATGAAATACCGAATATTATAATCCCGAAGACTGTAATCCCCAAGAATGTAATCCCGGAGACTAAACCCGAAGATTATAATTCCGAAGACTGTAATCCCGAAGACTATGATCCTGCCTGAAGGTTGTAATCCGGAATATTATTTAAGCTCTCGAGAATTATCTCGTATTTCTGTAGTCTTACAGATTCTAATGTTTATTTTATACAAAGAATATTAACCTAAATTACGTAACCTACTTGCCTACTTACTATACTTACTATTTATAAGTGAACTCTTCTGTGGAACCGATCTGCTCCGGCGCTTCGGGATGTGCAGCCCCTCCGCCCTAGTACGTTAGTACTCTTTATTATACTGTGGCCCTAGCGTAAGAAAGTGCGGGCATCAAGCGAGTCGCAGCGGCTGAGGCTGGTCGCCGAAGGTGACTAAATAGCTGAAGCTGCGGAGGCGAGCGTTGACAGCTTCGGTTCCAGACAAGTTCGGTTCGATTGGCAGTCCATGACAGAATATTTTATCATAATATCGAATATTTAGTGTCATACTTAATTTCCCACTTTCCCGGACTCTTTCCTTTTCTTAATCGACTTGCCACCGAAACAGAACCGAAGCTGTCAACCCCGATTCCACGTGGTCTTGTCTGCCCTACCCCTAGAGTGTATATAAAAGCCCGGAGGCGCGGAGGGAGGGCAGCCCCCGGCCGCCGTAAGAAAGTGCGGGCATCAAGCGAGGCGCAGCGGCTGAGGCTGGTCGCCGAAGCGAGCGGTGCGGAGGCGAGCGTAGGTGCCGCACTTTCTTACGCTAGGGCGGAGGGGCTGAACATCCCGCAGCACCGGAGCAGATCGGTTCCACGGAAAAGTCAGATTAGTTTAGTGTCCTGACACTTTTAAAGTGCTCATTGACTTTCGGGATTATAAAATTTCGAGATTTTAAAAATTTCGGGATTATGAAATTTTGAACTTTCGATTTTCTGAGAATAGGTAATTTGAGCTTCGGTTTATCGAATATCGGCATTTTGAACTTTCGGTATTTTGATTTTCGGTATTTTGACCATCAGTATTTCAACTGTAGGTATTATGAACTTTCGGGACTGTAATACGTAACCCGCCCAGCTGTGGGACGCTATAGGCTAGATTCAATTAAAAGATGTGTCCCACTACGCTGGATTTTTCAAATTCAAATTCAAATTCAAATTCAAATTAGCTTTATTGACACAACATTAAAACACAATATTACAATATAAGTATACATACAGAAGCGGAGAAAAAAAAAGAAAAAAAAAAGTACTAGGTCTATGCGTATACAATATTATCTACAAAAAACAATAATGTTGGCCAAGGGTACCAAGCTCAGCATATGCTGGCCGTTGGACGACCAGCGCTGATTTTCAGCATGGCCCCTTTATGTTCGAGGTCGTAACACTGATAAAATTTATTTAATCAACAGAAGCACTAAGCCTATTGAAAAAATAAATAATATGTATATATGAAGATGGAGAATTACGGATATATAAGTGATGTGCGCCATTTATATAACAATATAACAATATTTGCGTAGATTATTACTATGTGATGATTAGTATGTGTTTGCCCTATGTATAAGAATGTTTGTGTGTGTGTGTGTGTGTGTGTGGTTATGTACTGTGGATGGTTGTGTATTTTTGAGAGTGACTTGGTTGCATCAATTGGTGTGATAATTATGATATGTATGATATACGGGTAAAAAAAAGGGATTAAGTATGTGAATATCATTTTTGCAATGACAGTCGATTTTTTTATGTACCAATAGTAGAAGGGGGCATTACCAATCTCTTATACAGCTGAGACCAGCTGAGGGTTCTTCATCAAATAAATAAATAAATATCGGACAACCTCACACAAATCGATCTAGTCCCAAATTAAGCTCTAGAAGGCTTGTGTTATGGGTACTAGACGACGATATACATACTTATATAGATAAATATATACTTAAATACATAGAACAACCATGACCCAAGCACAAATATTCGAGTTCATCACACAAATATTTGCCCTGGCCGGGGTGTTCATAATACCAAACGCGTCGTCAAAATACTTCAGACCTTGGATTTTTGACATCAAATGAAGCGGCCCACCAAGTTCACTATTAAAATACTTAAACGGGTTTACTCACGTCGTAGAAATCGAATAACACTCGACATGTTTCGAATCGGTACGCGATCCATCATCAGGAGAGACGATCAGTCGCGACGGCGGCCAACCGAACACAACAAGTTGAATATTTTTTGCAAAGGCGGTAGGTATGTCGATCTCTAATAGTTTGGTTGGGCTCTTGTGTTTTCTAATCAGAGTACTCCAGATCTTCGATTATCCTAGTTTGTAGGGTTCCGTACCCAAAGGGTAAAAACGAGACCCTATTACTGAGACTTCGCTGTCCGTCCGTCCGTCTGTCACCAGGCTGTATATCAAGAACGGTGATAGCTAGACAGTTGAAATTTTCACAGATGATCTATTTCTATTGCCGCTATAACAACAAATACTAAAAATAAAATAAAATAAATATTTAAGGGCTCCCATACAACAAACTTGTTTTATGGTACGGAACCCTTCATGCGCGAGTCGGACTCGCACTTGGCCAATTTTTATAGTTTTCGCTTTATGTGGCCATTAAAACCTAACTCTGTACCAAATTTCAGCTCTCTGAATTTATGGGAAGTACTAGTTCTTTACTGATGATCATGAGTGAGTGAGTGAGTGTCGTAAATGCGAAACTTTGCTTTCGCTTAACTTCGGAACTAAATGACCTACAGACTTGAAATTTTGGATTTTAAGTATGTGAGCTTACTGGATGACGAAAATTTCTGCGTTCTGGTCTTATCCAGAGGTGCTCAAATAGGGGCCTGAAAATGCGGCGAAATGGTTCCAGTAAAGGATGGTACGGCAGTGTTTGCTTCGCGCTCGACTTGGCGGGGGCACTGCCGTGCCCCCCGATATCAGACAACCTCACACAAGTCTATCTAAGAAGGCTTGTGTTATGGGTACTAGACGACGATATACATAATAATTATATATAATATATACTTAAATACATAGAACAACCATGACCCAAGCACAAATATTCGAGTACAAATATTTGCCCCGGCCAGGATTCGTACCCGGGACCGCTGGCTCAGCTCGGCAAGTGCTAAAAAACTGAGCCAACCATGTCGTCAAAATATACAGATGGATAAAAACTTTATTTCATCCACAAGAACAGTAACATTAAATATATTGTCCTATAAATATATAAGCTTAACAATTTACATTATTAAAAAGGAAAAAACAAAACATTAAAGAAGATAAGACGTAAAGCTAAGTAGGTACATTTGTTTTTGTAATATCTTAGCGTTTTTTTTATATAAATTTATGAAACATGTAATACACCACAATTTTTTTGGAGGATTAACGCTGCGTTCTTCTCAGCATTATGCTGAGTTAGCGTCCATAATTTCATACCACACACATAATTATTGATAAGCTTAGGCTTAGATATTTAAGCCTTTAATACAAAGATCAAAGCTTAAAGAAAAATTGAAAAAGGAGCTTTGATCTTTGTATTAAAGGCTTAAATATCTAAGCCTAAGCTTATCAATAATTATGTGTGTGGTATGAAATTATGGACGCTAACTCAGCATAATGCTGCGAAGAACGCAGCGTTAATCCTCCGTCAGTGAGCGTTCTTAAAAAACTAATACCGGAATAATAACTTATACAGCTCTAGATTACACAGCTGAAATAAGTCTTAAGAGGGCTGTATAAGCAGCCTTTGTGTTACGTGGGATATAAGGCCATTCGCAACAAGTGCCCCATAACGCCTAATAGCACCTTCCATATATTTATTTAAGCTTACACGAGTTTTACACAGAACTGTAACAAAACGGGACTGCATTGCGTTCAAAAAGTGTTTATTTAATTACCTCGACGCTTCGAACGTGATGTTACGTTCATGATCTCGAAAGGACTCTTTGAAGGGAGGAAAGGGAAGGAGGAATGAAATAAACGCTTTTTGAACGCGATGAAATCCCGTTGTGCGTTATAGCAAAAAATACGGATAGGATAGTATATTATATATCCTTACGCCATAGCTATCTTTTGCCAAGTAACTAAGTTGCGTGGTTTTAAAAGTGCGTTGCGTTTGCCCTGTTTGCGAATATGTCCCGACTATGACCCTACGAAACTTAAGAGAATATTATTTAGCAATCATTTAAGAAGACTCCGACAAGTCAATAGCACCCTGTAGGTATAAGTTGAGTATGTATTTTAATGAGTTCTGTATTTATTTTGATATCCAATTCTCATTATCTTCCACCATCATTATTCAAAATAGACATCGTATTTTCAGCTTTAAACCCGAATTCTTCTCCAAAAATTAAAACGAGCGCCATGCTAATTCTTGAAAACTCATTTTTAATATTAGAATAACTCGAGCGAAATTACACGAAAATCATGAGCGACCAAGAGTCATTAAACAAATGAGGCTAATTCCGAAGTTTTGTTTCAGGAATCGTATCGAGAGGACGGCTTCGAAGCGATGGAGGGGCTCGATGCGGCGGGTCGTCTCGGCCGCCGTCTGTAAGCTCATTATTGCTTCCTTCTGATTTCTGCCAGCCTGGTACCCGGATATGAGAGTTTTTCATGACTTTGGGATTGTTTTCCTATCCTCTCAACACGCTTTGTCGATAACGAAAGGCGCGTTTCTACTGGAATTCCACTGTGTTTTTTTCACTTTTCACTATCAAGAAGTTGAGGGGATTATTCTAAAGTCTGTCATCGGCTCTGGTCTGTTTCGCTTACACTGTTTTCGTGGAGTGGATATTCAGGGCACTGTTACGGTAGCGCGCACAACACTATCGAATTTCTTTACCGTACCCATACATACTCGTACAAAAGTAAAAGTACTCTTAAAACACTGGCTTGATACGACGCGACGGGTCGCTTCGACCGTCGGCGCCGCCTGTAAGCTCATTAGCCTGTTATTGCTTCCGTCTGATTTATGCCAGCCTGGTGCTCGGATATGAGAGTTTTTCATGAGTTCCTTCCTTAATGAGCCCACCTTTGTTGATGGTTTTCAATTGACGTCAATGAGTTTGCGACAAGTTAGCAACTGCAAATTACGCGTTATTAAAACTAAAGCCCTTAGTTAACCCTAGGACATTAAAAAGTGTGTATTATGCTTATGTTCAGAGTTTACTCACCTATGCCATAACTATCTGGGGAAATGCTGCAGAAATAAACCGAGTATTGGTTCTTCAAAAACGCTCGATAAGAATCATGTGCGGAATCAACCAGCGCACGTCGGCCAGATGTTATTTTGAGAAACTTGAAATAATGACGGTCATTTCATTATTCATTTACAACTCGGTGCTCGAAATTCACAAAAAGGCAAACACACTAATTAAACGCTCTGATTGTAATAATTACAACACCAGGAACAAGAACAAGCTTGTACTTCCGAGAATACGCTTAAAAAAATGTCAAAAGCAGGGGATATTCCTAAAAATTAAACTTTTTAATAAATTGCCGGTAGACATTTGTGATTTGGCTCATTGCTCCTTTAAACGCGTAGTAAAAGCGTTCTTTCAAAATCATGCCTTCTACTCTATTACTGAATATCTATCGTTCAAGGACATGGCACTGTGTATTAAAAAATTATATTAATGATTTACAAGTAATGACTGTTTTTATTTTTGGAATTTAATGTTTTTTAAATATTATTACGAAATGTTATCGTTAATTATAAATGTATACTGACTTACCATGTAATGAACATATTACTGTATGGTTAATAAATGAAACTGAAACTGAAACTGACTAGCAGCTCTTGCCACGACTTTGCTTGTGGCACGATTCAGCGTCACCTGTCTTGCTTCGGTTATATGGTTATGGTTATGGGCTCCGCTTTCCGCACTTAGCCCGTGTATGTTCGGGCCATTGTGCGTACAGATTTGCCGGCTAATAGTCTAGCCAGCCTAACTCCGTCCAGAAGCGCAGGATTCTCCTGGTGTCTCCACAGGCTTCACGAAGTGACCTCGGTGCTTTGAGGATTTCAGCCCGTTGCTTAGCTACGGCAGCGCATTCCAGGATCACGTGGGTGGCTATCGGTCATTCCTAGAACATATAAATGCTTGTTAAGTGTGCAGTGTCCAGTGATAGTGCCTACTACTACTGGCATGGCAGGGCGGGCCTGCTTAGCGATAACAGGCACTTTGTCAGGCGTGTGTCTGGGTATGGGACTGTTTCCCGGGACTGCCTGCATGTACTGGTTTCTGCCCATTGATCGGCGTGTTGTGATCGTGTTCTGTGACGAAGCCATGTACGCAGCTGATTAAACGCCATGGGGAGCATAGGATCTGGGCCAATTGCCAAGTCATCGGATCCTCTCCTAGCCAGCTGGTCGGCTGCATCGTTACCTAGAGAGCCACTGTGCCCTTTAATCCATTGCAACGTGATCCGATTATTCATGCCGATCGTTTGCAATGCTGAGTGACACTCTAGTATGAGCCCGGATTTGATTGTTTTATTCTCCAGAGCTCGTAAAACTGCAGCGCTGTCGGAAACAATACGTATCTTTTGGTCTTTGATACCTCGCGTAGCAACTGCCTTGGCAGCCTGTGTGATGGCAAGACATTCACATTGGAAGATGGAGCTATATTTTCCAAAGGCTATTGATATGTTTACGTTTATTTCAGGTGAGTATATTCCAGCTCCTGTACCTGTTTGTGTCTTTGACCCATCCGTATATATGCGTATTTCATTTATATCGGATCGATCGTAAGGTTCTTCAATTAGCTCGATTTCGTAGCTCTTATTGAAGTAATGCTGTTTGGGTATCTTGTCGTTGGGAGCAGCTATCTATATATATGCTTGCACGGTATTGAAAGGAAAGTGACAGGTAGTATTTGTCGCGCAACAAAGCGTCGCGTGTCACAGACATGTGCGCCGCGCCGGCGCGGCGTCGCCGCCGCCGTTTTTGACACGCCGCCGCCGCCGTTCGTCGATCGGCGTGAAATCGGCGTGTCCTTCAGTTATTTGTATTTATGCGCATGCAAATAATGTAACCTGATTTTTATATATCACCTATTTTCTATATGAGTAATAATCTCGGTAATAATAATAAAATCGTTGGCTTGCCCTACGAAATTATGATGGCGTAAAAAAAATAAAAAAATCGCTATAGCACGATATAATAAAATATATTTTATTATATCGTGCTACATGCCCACGCCTTTATTCCTACCACTCACTCGAGTGTCATTCCTTAAACACTAGAAAAATGTTGATTAAGCGGGCTTAGTCAGTTCGTGTGCGCTGCAGATTACGGTTCTAGTTTCTAGTGTATGTGGTGTTTATTCCAAACTCATTAGCGAGTAACAAGGTGAAGACGGACCATCAGATGTTCATAAATTGAAAGTGAAGTGTTTAAAAATAAAACTGTTAAATCGTAAAGCCAAACCAAGTTATTGCTGGAAGCATTTTGGAAATCTTATGTTGAAACAAGGTGGGAAGAGATGGCTTTTGTCTATTACGCAGGTGATTTGCATACGCTGTTTAGAAAATTCATGGACGGTAAGTATAAACCCGCTCCCGAGCCTCTCGTCTCTTACTCATCGTCTCCTCAGTTGAGTTTATAGAGTAAGAAGGAAGCTATCTGGTTTCCGTTCTTACAATTTGTTTCTCGTTTTGTGCAGAGGAATCAAAAGATAAGCTGTCTGGTTGTACTTGGGGATCTGTCCCCGGATTCACCGTCTACCCACAATGCGTAAGAGAAGCCGATCTTCTGGGCAAACTGCCTCCAACACGACTTTGGATGACAAAGGATAAGAGCCGCCGAACATACCGCGGTGCGAGATCCATATATCGGATGTGCGGTTCCATCAAAGCTCAGTGCGCAAAGCACTTCTTTCCAACTTCGAGAAGGAGTTTAATCGACAAATTCAACTCGGCTGGGCAGCGTTCGGCAAGCTACGTCATATCTTCTCGTCAAAAAATCCCCAGTGCCTGAAGACGAAAGTCTTCGAACATCAGTGCGTGGTGCCAGTGATGACTTACGGAACTGAGACATGGTAGTTCACAATGGGACTCATGAGGCGGCTAAGAGTCACGCAACGTGCAACGAAAAGGGCAATGCTCGGAGTTTCTTTGCGCGATAGAATCAGAAATGAGGATATCCGCAGAAGAACCAAGGTAACCGACATAGTGCACAGGATTGCCCGGTTGAAGTGGCAATGGGCAGGCCATGTAGCCCGGAGAATGGACTGCCGTTGGGCAGTAGTCCTGGAATGGCGACCACGTATAGGAAAGCGCAGCGTGGGTGAGCCCCCGACTTGATGGACGGATGACCTCGTGAGGGTAGCGGGCAATCATCTCGAGTGAAGTCCAATTCCGCGGTCATTTAGAGGGTAAGGCTAAATTAGCCTCCAAAAAGTTCACTCCTGCCCATCGCCTAGCTTCAGAAGGCGAAGGTTCGCTCACGTGTGGAATACTGTTCTCATCTGTGAGCTGAGGCGCCTAAGTACCAGCATCTCCCTTTAAGCCACATTCAACGGAGAGCGACTCGTATCGTCGGCTTGCTTGGCGGGCGACGCTTGAAACTAACAAATTGAGCACTTTTAAGCGTAATATTTCACATACAAATGCATCTCTCAGTTGAAAAAAAACTTCCTTTTTGTCTACGGAACCCTAAATACGGCTATGTGGTATTTTGTTGTGATGTGTAATTTTATATTTAATTGTGTTAGATAGAAGTTATCGTATCATTATTTACTGCCCATGACTGTTGCTTTTCTTCAAATTGAGATCTAAAATGTTTTGACGCGTCAATTCAACCACGATATTTAACTGATCTCAAATTAAAAACAAAAAATACCAATCGATGTGTTCTTCTATGCACCTAACCCTGACGCCGATTTCACGCCGATATCGCGCCGCCGCCGCCGAATTTTTGACAGACGCCGCCGCCGATCATTCTTCGACCGGCGCACATCTCTCACAGTTACAGTTATGCTAAAACGCCTAAGAAAATCCTAATTCGATGCGGCGGGTCGTCTCGGCTGCCGTCTATAAGCTCATTAGTAAAACCACTCAAAATCAAAACTAATCCACCAAGCACACTACCTTACCTATACATAGGGCTGCCATCCATCCGGGTTTCCCCGGATTTGTCCTAATTTGGAGGCCGTCCGGTGGGGTTTACAAACAGTGTCCGGAGAAAACCGGACTCTTTTTATGTGAATGAAAAATAAAGCGATTGTTTCTTTAATAATATTATTTGCGGACACATCCGGGGAAAAATGCGATTTACGCCAAATGTCCCGGTATGTTTAAGTCTTTGTCCGGGTTCGGCGAATTTAGAGATGGCAGCCGTACCTATACATTTAAATCATCTTAATCAGCATACCTTTGGTGAGAGATGGCTTAGTTGTAAAAATTTTGTCCAATAATGGGCCTTGGACCATTGGGCCACGGCCAGTGCTACATAGTACAACTTGACTGTGCAAATTCACTTTGCATTTTACAAATCGCATTGTAATTCTGCGTATATAATCCTGTCTTAGTTGTAATTCAGCAATTCAGTGACGAGTTCACAATTTGACCGCTGTAAAAACAGTCGGATATCGTAGATCATGGTTCCGTGCTTCTGTCAGAGAGCATACACCTGTAACATCACTTTGTTGTCTGATGTAAGTCTGTCTCTGACACAACTCCCTACGTTACGCACATACGGTTACGTAAAAGTTTTTATTCAATTTGTAGCCGATGCCATACATACCCAGTGAAAACTTAACGTAGTAATTGTACTGTACACTTGTGGATTTATTTCTTAGCTTACATTAAATAAATCATGTATTGTTAGCGGTACTGAACCCTACTACGTGCACAAGTAGGGTACGTACAGACGTCCTGTTTTTCGCTGGTGTTTTTGATTTCAGAACACACTCATTACTAATAATTGCTAACCTACTTACTAGACCACGGACAAATTAAATAATATAGAAAAGACGAGTTTCTTGCCGAGTTACTTAATACGACGGACATTATCAAGTCGTTACACGTTTAAAGCGGTCGTTTCACAAATTCTGTATAACATTTAAGTCGGTAGCATTAGTTCGCAGAAACAAAAGCTTGTGGTTTCTACTGTGCATCCAACGTCCAACTTTTAGCATAAGTCATGTTACACATTAAGTCTAGTTACTTCTATAGCTACTGTGAATGAAACCACGGAAACTTGCGTCTCACTTACAAATGAAATGTGTTAACTACAAGCAAATGGCATTAGCAATATCTTTACTATAATAAAATTCTAGATTTGTATTGAGAATAATAGCGCGATGCAGGATCGCCTTTTGTTTTACATGGCGCCATGCCAGTTTGGCGCCATCTAAAAACCAAGGTTGTATATATAGCTGAGACAGTCGCGGGCGGGGCACATTGCTCGTAGAATCGATGGCTGTTGGGGCAGACAGATTCTTGAGTGGCGACCGCGGACTGGAAGACGCAGCGTGGTAAGGCTCCCAACAAGGCGGACCGACGAACTGGTTAGGATCACGGGCAGAAACTGGATGAGGTTGGCGTAAGACCCATTATTTGTGGAGAACTTTGTTCAGCAGTGTCTATCGGTATATGATGATAAATCAGCATTTCTTTTTCCTCTCATCACGCCAACACTGGCTGGCTGGACGGGTTTGAACCAATTTTGGCACGGGTATACCTAGACATCCAAAGATGGTTATAGGATACTTTTTATTCGACTACGCTAAAAAGCTAACACGATTAAAATCAGTTAACGATTCGGCTAAGTTAAGCTAAGGCTTGTCATGAATCCCTCATCTCTCACATAAAGTTATCAATAATACAGATATGATCTTTAATTGGAGCGAAGCTCCCATGGATCGACTCGAATGGACTTTGTGACAATGCGCAGAACTCAGCGAGTTCTCAACCGATTTTAGAAATTTTTGTTTTAAAATGCACAAATTAAATTTCGCTAGGTCGTGACGAAGAGAAAATTTCGAAAAAAAAAAAAAAAAAAAACTCCGCTCTAATTTATGGTGCAAGCTTAGCCGGTGGCTGACTCTGCATCGACCTAGTTATATTACTCGTTGTCTTATTGATTGAATACAATACAAGAACGATATGAGCAACAAAACCTCCTTTGTATTAGCTCAAAACTAACACAACCTTTATATTGAAATAAGAAAAATTATTGACTATTTTGACAGTCTGCCTTCTTAGTGTCAATAAAAACAGTTTGACGGACATGATACATTTATGTTACTTACATCAATTTTCAAAACTTGGCATCAAGCCGAATTAAAACGCGCCTCTGCATAACTGACATTGGCAAAAGCCTCGAGCTGCCATTCTCGGCCTAATAATAATACTTACACATTGAGGTATTATTTATAATAGAGCCACATACCCGAACAAAATTGTCGAAAAAAGTGGCACTGCTGTCATGTTCAAGTAGATGCCAATAACGCTTATTTATAATTTACAACAACATAATTACTTCGTACAAAATAACTCTTTATTCAAACGTTTAAGTGTCAAATTGGCTTACGTACTTATTACCACAAATATTTTTCGAGTAAATTAACTTTTTTAGCGTATGCTCATGTCTCTTGTCAAACTTGGAACATGGCACGAATGGAGCAGATTTTAATAGTTTTACATACTAAAAATATTTTCATTATTATTTTATTTAGGTATTAAAATATATTTGTTGTTTGAACTAAATAAACTCGTAAATTGTTAATTACAAATTAAGTTACGTTTTTATTTAACAACTGCATAAAAGGGTCCTGACACTGCATAGAAGGGAACAGTAATAATGACATTATGATTTCTCAACTCATCTTGTTCTAGTATGTGAAATGAGAGTAAGGCAAGTGCAAAATATTATCATTTTTAACCCTTTAAAGTTCGATGGCGTGGCGTGAAAGTCGGTGGCGTAGTATGCACGGCAGCACACATTGTCTTTAGGTGTTCTTGGCGTTCAAAGGTTTAAACTGACAGTGTCTAGACTCTGAGACAATATAAAACAATGACAACAGAGCAATTTTTTTATTAATTTATTAACCACTCAATTGCTTCGAATTTTGAGCTGGACTCTATTTATATAATAAAATAAGAGCGGTGACAGGTAGCCGTAGTTACCAAAAGCAATCTAGTGCATATGCTCATAATAATACCGACGGTGTACCGAAAACTGAAACCATGGCTTCAGACCATTATTCTGGGCTGGAAAATCGTGGAAATTTATTTGAGAAAATTCACAAATGTTCCTCGCGAGTTTTAATTTTTTCTTTATTTTTCCGTTAATCGAACTCTACCAGTAACAATTTTTCATGAAAAATCGCATGAAAATAGCATTTTCCTACCTACTACCACAAACACTACATAACCATTTTACGCTTCTTTTGTATATGTTGTCATTTTTTACGTTTTTATTGAGATATTAAAGCTGTGTTGAGTGAGAGACTTTTAGGCTTCTTTTGATTAAACATAAAAAAAAAACATATATGATCATGCCGAACGAACACACGAGAGACGAATTATTTGGCTGAAATTATTCTTGACGTCTGTCTCTTACTAAACGTGACCTCAATTTTTCACGTTGTTTAGGATCGCGTGGGAATCTTTAATAAAAAAATAGTATAATTATTTATTGCACTCCTTTATTAATTCATAAAATATAAAACTATAGCGACTCCTTAGATTTTTGTTCTGTGATGAGGTGCATTTTGTAGGGACAAAGTTAATAATTCTAATCTAAAATATGCTATGATTTTACATAGGATTCGTCAATTAATCAATAGAATCTGCGTAAAAAAGAATATTCCGACCTTTTTCTTTATTTTATAGCTGTTATTTCTGCAATTTTTCACTGAAAATTAAGTCATTTTTGAGACCCGTCACGTGTCATGTTGGGCGATCAGTCTCGTTTAGAGACTGATCGCCCAACTAATGCGATTTGTGATTTTGCATTAGTTGGGAGGGTGCCATTTTTTCCGTCGGATTGTGTGTCCATGTAATTAATATGTCAATGTACTTACATCATGCTTACATCAAACAGTAAAATATTGACTTATAGGTATATGTATTTTTTTATATATTGTATATAAGTATAGCTTTAATAAATACCTAATGAATGTTCAAATTCATGTCGCTTCTGCATAATAAATTTCTTAGGTCTACCGGTTAGTAATGTCATCTTTCTTGGTAGTTAGGTGCTATACATTGCGTTTATGATATACTTCAAATTGAATGCTACCTAAAAGAAATCGCGGTAATGTATTCGTGTCATTTTCGTCTCCGGATTTAGGCGATGATACCCGAGAAAAGCCGAATCGTTAACTGATTTTAATCGTATTTGTAACACAATCGAGATTACGGACAACTACTTGAATTATATGTTCTACTCTCTCCACAGTTAACCTATCATGCTTCACACACGGCTGCAGCACCGGCTGGGTATCCGGAGTACTAGGGCGGGAGGCGTTGACAGGAGGTGCCTGGCTCGCCGCGTTACCATGCCTGGTGGCGTTACCAGCGGCACCGTTCATCGCATTCCTCGCTGATGCCAAGGGGAGAAAGGCTGGAGCATTATGTATCTGCATCAGTTTTATTGTGAGTAGATCTAGTTTGAGGAATTGCTAGACTTAAGTGCGTGATGGGTACTAGGGATGGAGGCGTTGACAGGAGGTGCTTGGCGCGCCGCTGCCTTGCCAAGCCATGCCATCAGGCTGTACCGGTGGCGCCATTCTTCGCTTTCATAGTGAGTAAACTTTTCTAGGAAAATGCTGAATTTATTGCGACTACAATTAGCACAGGATTACCTAACCTACTAGGATGCGAGACATCGACAGGAGGTACCTGGCTGCCTGCTTTACCATGCTGGTGGCGTTTGTAGTACTAGGGTGCTATTAGACGATGACAAGTGTCAGGGCAGGCTGGTAGTCTAACCATGCCTGGTTATATAGCAGCACCATTATTTGATTTTATCGCTGATACAAAAGGAAGGAAAGCTTGGGCGCTGTAGGTATATCTTGCATTAGGGCTTTTGTACTAAGTAAATCTAATTCCCTTAAATTGGATTTACTTTGTCCCTGGACTGTTCCCAACTCTTAAGACTTTAATTACAAAAGATGGAGTTACAGTATGGATTTTCTTTCTACAAATCCTTTTCAACTCTTTAAGTAACTAAACTAACTGCTTTAGCAAAATGAGTTTTGGCCTCCAACACAACAGCAGGCCGTCTTGTCCTATCTTGTGCCACTTCCTGCCAGCTCACACAAATATTCCCCAACCATATCCTTTCGGCAATACTTGAGGCGACAATAGTATGCAATACGACGGACAAGACAAGACGTTCACTTTCTAACTCCAGTGGTCAACCCAAATATGCTTTCTTGACTTTTCGATCGTTCTCCAGTCTCAAAATGTGGCCAATCCAGCGAAGACGATGCTTTGGTTGCGCCAATGATATTGGGTTCAGCCACCAGTTTCTGCGATCCCCGTATTCTTTATCTTTGCAGTTGAGCTGGTCCCTGGCGGCATGGTGCGGACCACGTGGCGTATGGGCGGCTCGGGTCGCCGCAGGCGCAGGGGGCGCCGGAGCACTCGCACTAGCCCCGCTATACTGCGCAGAAATCTCACCGAAGACCAAGGGGCTAGCGGCCATGCCGACGTTGGCTATGAGGTAAGCCACCTTGTGACTTCTTCTATCCTGGTAGATATTAGTTTGACTCTTGAGTGCATGGAAATATTACGGGTTTGATAGTTATGCCGGCTCCAATACCTGCTGAGCTACCATATAACATCTTTGCGTTGGTGGTTTGGTGGTTCATACATACGTTTCCCCCATGAAAATCGAATGTAATACTGCTAAAAGAGTGCTTTATTTCTTTGCTGGACAAAGGATCTAAGTATGTTCATAATATATACCCAATAAACATCAATTTTTATCACGAACGCTAGGACGCTTTCTGCATGCACTGGTCAAGATGAAAGGTGTTAGCTACCAGCCAGCCATGCCTCTTCTTTTACCGAGTAAACTAACTGGTGACTTATTAGCTCCTGGTAACGAAGACACAGTTAACTGTACACCCCCAGACTTTATCACGCACCAATAAGATAATTGAACAATAAGCGGTGTCTTTAATGGATCTTCTATTTCTTAATTGTTGAGCTTCCATAATTTCAGTTGCGGCGTCCTCTTCGCTTTCGTAGCAGGCGGTGTTCTGTCTGCGCACGCGCTGTCACTGTACATGGCAGCGCCTCCCACTGTGCTCCTGGTGTCACTCGTCTGGCTGCCTGAAACGCCTTCTTTCCTCATCAGCGTTGGCCGCATGCAGGTAACCCTTGTGTGTCTAACGACCCGAAGAAATTCTTACAGTAAATTATTTCCTTTTTCTTGGGCCTCACTATACTTGGACTATTGGAGGCACATGAAATATATCTGTAAACTTGATCACTCTAATAGTATCTAGGCTGTCCTTATGAACACTAGCAGCGTGGCTTTTTTACGCTTCTAAGAACCTTAAAATGTGAATCTGTACATTCAAAATTACGTTTATAAAATATTTAGGAAATCCTAATCTATAAAGCACAGAAATTTCTTAGATTGTCCTTTTATTTTTACGAGTATGTTAATTTATATTTTTCATGCTAAACTGAAGCCAAACGTTGACTTTTTTACTACGATGAAATGTTTCAGGGAATTTAACAGATGTTACCTACTTTTTAGCGTAACCTGGAAGTTCCCTGATTAGCTAATAGTTACCCAACGATCACTGATTTTTGATTTTTAGTCTGAAGGTTCAGAAAGACGGATACCAATAATAGTTGGTATTCTAAGATATCAATCTATTGGAAGTAAAAGCGATGCGTGGATAATCTATATATCAGGGACCCATAAAACCGTTTAGGTTCGTGACAACTCACACGTTATCCACATGTGATCTGATCAGGTTGCGACGACGGCATAAAACAGGCATTTTAAGCGCGAATCGATCGGGGACCAATGTCAAGGAAGGGTTACACAAGGGTACAAAATTGTGTTATTTAAAGCTGAAAAGTCTCTACAAAATCTAAGTTATGTCTAAAGCGAAAAATAATTTAATAATGTCTGTGGGTCTGGGACATAGTAAAATGCATTATTGTGAAAATCGTGTACGTTTAAATCAATATGTATTAAAAAAGCGTATGAAACGGGTTTACTCCCATCTTATACGTCGAAAGTCGGCCAATCGAACATCGGCCCTCCTGATGATGAATCGAAAACCGACTCGAACTATGTCGAGCGTTATTCGGCTTATACGACGTGAATATACCCGTTTCATATGCATTTTAATTTCTGTGGGATTTAAACCCACATCTCTAACTAATGGGTGATTCTACAGGTATTTTGACCGCCATCAGTCCGCTGTCAAAAATATTGAAGCTGACGGCGGTTGAAACGCCCGTAGAATTAGCCTAATATAGGCATATCCAATGGCTGCCTTTGCCAATTGGCGCCAACGCCAGCCAGTCACGTCTAAATTAGCGTTAACGACTCTCCGGGCAGGCACAGATGCTTTACCAACTTGGCTATCGAAATTATAGTTGAAATTTTTTGAGGTGGCCGTATTCCACCTTAAAAAAATTCAAAGCCATTGTTTTACTCCTGTATAGAAGCTCACATTGGGACAAATGGAAGCAGGTAAAAAAAAACTCAAGCAAGTAGCTTTTTGTTTCAAATGTCTTTTCTAAATCACAATGTTGAAATTGCAATACCCTGACTCATGGGAATAAGATGACTCTAAAGTTATCAGGGTCGTAAATTTACCTGAGTTCCGCTTCTCAAGATTCCAATTTAAATTGTGACTTAGAATTTGTTTGAGTTTTTTGTTACTTGCTTCCATTTGTCTTCAGACAATGGCTTTCTAGGGTCATGTTTACAAGATAACCTCTTTATGACTATTCGGACTTCTTAAAAAATTTCAACGATAATTTAACTTCTTAACAATTTTTTATAAGCTTTAGGGAGTGTATTCGAATCACGCTCTCGAATCATTTTCTGGAAGTTTTGCTTTTGTAATTATTAACGTTTAGTTTTTTTTAAGATAAACATCTTTCGTATTTCTTTCAGAAAATGACTACAAATCATACAGAAAACACCTACGTTTTTATTAACTAACACGATCGAATATTTTTTTATAAACATGACATGAACTTTATTAGGGCAGTTTAGCCCTAACTAAACTACCAGTGAGTCGGACTTTGTGTGGGATAATAACCCGCTAATGGGATTATCTCCGCGCCACAGAAGTGATTAAAAAAACGTTGCCAAAAGTCACCCCTGACTGCGCGACGGCGGTAGCCTGCTCACTCGTATGGGCGCCGCGCTCGGATATCTCGCTCAACCGCTCGCCGCGTCGCTAGTCGCGCAAAGCCGTGGCATCTCCGTAACAATCTTGACCAGGCTGCCATTCCAAGCTGCATGCCGAAACATGTCTCTTTCTGTTGGAGTAATAATCGTGGATTATGACGGCCATAATAAGACTGTAAAATTGTAAGCCATCTAACTGTAATTCAAGTTTATACGAGTCGTTCTCTAGGATTACCCAAAAAAAGTGTCATAAAGAAATCCGTGGACCTAAGATTTTTTTTAGGGGCCGTAAGAGGTTATGGTTATGGGCTCCGTTTTCCGCACTTAGCCCGTGTATATTCGGGCCGTTGTGCGTGCATGTTTGCCAGCTAATAGTCTAGCCAGCCTAACTCCGTCCAGAAGCGCAGGATTCTCCTGGTGTCTCCACAGGCTTCACGAAGTGACCTCGGTGCTTTGAGGATTTCAGCCCGTTGCTTAGCTACGGCGGCGCATTCCAGGATCACGTGGGTAGCTGTTTCTTCGGCCGACAGGCATCCCCTACATAGGGGGCTATCGGTCATTCCTAGAACATATAAGTGCTTGTTAAGTGTGCAGTGTCCAGTGATAGTGCCTACTACTACTCGCAGGGCGGGCCTGCTTAGCGATAATAAGCGCTTTGTCAGGCGTGTGTCCGGGTATGGGACTGTTTCCCGGGACTGCCTGCATGTACTGGTTTCTGCCCATTGATCGGCGTGTTGTGATCGTGTTCTGTGACGAAGCCATGTACGCAGCTGATTAAACGCCAAGGGGAGCAAAGGATCTGGGCCAATTGCCGATTGATCGGACCCTCTCCTTGCCAGCTGGTCGGCTGCGTCGTTACCTAGAGACCCACTATGCCCTTTTATCCATTGCAACGTGATCCGATTATTCGAACCGATCGTTTGCAACGCTGAGTGACACTCTAGTATGAGCCCGGATTTGATTGTTTTATTCTCCAGAGCTCGTAAGACTGCAGCGCTGTCGGAAACAATACGTATCTTTTGGTCTTTGATACCTCGCGCAGCAACTGCCTTAGCAGCCTGTGTGATGGCAAGGCATTCACATTGGAAGATGGAACTATATTTGCCTAAGGCTATTGATATGTTTACGTTTATTTCAGGTGAGTATATTCCAGCTCCTGTCCCTGTTTGTGTCTTTGACCCGTCCGTATATATGCGTATTTCGTGTATATCGGATTGATCGTTAGGTTCTTCAATCAGCTTGATTTCGTATCTCTTATTGAAAGAAGTAAGAGGTAGCAAATGGCCCCTTCTATCCCCCATTTTAATTTGGCAAACGATGTACCAAACTTGTATATTTCCAGGATGCAGCCAAAGTGATCTGCTGGCTGGAAGGCTCCGACTTCCGTGAGGACCTCACGGATGCCATCGAGCAGCAGGAGGTGATGATCCGCACGGAGCCAGCCAGGCGAGGGTCTGATGCCCTCCAGCCCATGTTGAGACACAGCCGCAGCGAGGGCACCAGCGAGGGAAAGGAGAACTCAGTGTGCTGGGATCTCTGTAAGACTTTGACATTATCTTCAGAAGCATTACATAGAGGTCATCGAACATTGTTCACTACACATACCACGTCTGTTGAGACAGACTGTTGCCTATGACTGCCACTTGCAGACTGGCGGCGGAGGGGGGCCACCTATAGTTTTAAGTATCATTTAAGAGTTTTTAAAAATGGGGCAGCCATCCTTCTAGGGCGACTATCCCACTTTTACCCTGTATGAATCTAGCTTTTGATTCTTCATCCCCGATGAAAACGTGTAAAGCTTGGATGCATTTCAGCATTTTGGAAGACTTTCTTGGAGATTAATGTTGAACATCGGACTCTTTTAGATTGATTAAAAGATGTTACTTAGATATACACACAATTACCATTTAGCATTTAACAAGAACTGGTGCAGAATCGAGATTTAAATTTTAGCGGGTTCAACCCGAAAACTTCCATTGTAGAACATAGCGCTTTATTGGCCGCCACGTCATATCATCCATTCCGCCACGTGGTCAACTGTCTTCCACTCGAACTTATATCCACTATCAAACGCCCCACAGATTAATTTTCCGAGTGATTTGTACGAATAATTTTAGTTGAACAGTCGATGAACACGATGTAGGTATATACAGGGTGGAACGTGACGAGGATCCTTTGCGGAACTGGCAGATAGTTCAACCTTAGCACTATATTTCCTCCATAGAAACTATGGAAATATATGTTACCGTTTTTAACATTCTTTTAAACATTCATACCAAAAACTACTTTTTGCCAACCCTAATCAGGTGGCTGGGTCAATGAACTTACTTGTAAACAATCTTTAGACGTCAGGATATTACGTTAATATTTTGCTTTTTCCATTCTTAGGTCTGCGTGAAACGCTAAAAAAATCGTTGCAGGATTTGCAGAGGTGATTGTCTCTGTTATTCTACTTATTAAATTTTCTGGTGGAATGTACTTTCTTAGTTAATAATTCTAACCACAACAAACAACTCACATAACACGACTTGACACTGACAACCACTCGAATGTACTCAATCATCATAAACAATTAAAGATGATAGTAACCTCTTTCAGCATAAATAAAACGTCTCTGTTTACCTACCTAAACTGATAATAAAAAGGTTTTAGCTAACACGCTTTATAAAATTATTTTCGAGTAAATTGAAATTGTTCCCTGTTTGATCAGCAATTCATAACAGGCCGTCCTTGTTATTAATTTTATTTCGGCTATCGTCAAATATCGTCGTTTGGATATTACACTAAAGTAACACGACTTTTCATACGCCGACGCGAGATAGAATTAAATTAACGCATTTTTCAAAACTATCGAACCTCTTTGCATGATTTAACATCGATCATAAATATGATGTTTGAAATGAAATTGACATTTAAGTTAATTTCAATTTGCTTTACCTTTAAATGAAAATACCTTTGTTAAAAGCACGTGGATATTTATTATTTGCTCATGTTATGCGCGAGTTACAATTATAGTGCGGCTGAAGCTTTACGACGATACAGTGAAACATATCCACCACCACACCCAACAGGTCGTTGAACAATTTTACGTGCTTTTGATCGTGTCGCCAACAATCAGCCCGTTGTACCACGAACAACTTAGAACGATCAACGTGGGGGACCTGTTCAGAGGGTTCAAGCTTTATTTCCTAGAGACTGCCCTATGTGAAGCTTACTGCCGGTGGCTACTGCCAAAAACAGTGGAAGAACGTGATTTTATCAGGCATGTTATTTGAAGCGATGAAAGCTTGTTTACTCGCAACGGTATGTGGAATAGAAGGAACGAACATGTGCATTTGCCGAAGACAATCGTGTCGCCTACAGCAGTGTCGTTGGTCAGTTAACGATTTACGGGGAAACAATTATAGGACCAGTGTTTCTGCCTCCAACTCAAAACAGAAGCAGCGTGCTGCAGCGTGTATTATGAGACACGATGGAAAATTTGAACACCGTATGTAAAAATTGTAATAAAGTAACTGATATTCGTATTTTCGCATTTTATTTGGTTAATTTGACATTTATGTGTCACTCTTACATCAGTACGATGACAACAACTCACGGAAATAAACGTAATATCCCGAGTTTTCCCGACGGTGATTTCTCAATCTAGCCATCTTGCCGTGATGTGAAAATGCAATATAGGGTTATCACCACAGTTAAAAATTAGCGAATTTGGCACTTTTTTTTTTACTTCGTTTAAGTTTCTAAACATTATAAATCGACTGTGTATCACTTAACCGATGCAACATTTCCGCAAAGGACCCTCGTGCCTTTCCACCCGGTATAGTAACATAAGCAGTAACTACGCAGGAGCGTAAAATGCCCGCTCGTTGCATTTATATTCTTTGCGGTGAAGCGTTCGATTCAATGTACAACTTGTATATAATCTGTGGTTTGATTTATTTCAGTTCGGCACCGCCGCTCCCGACGGGCACTGTTCTCCTGCTGCCTACTGCTCACCGCAGCCGCTGGCAGCGGCGCCGGCGCCGTCAACAGTTTTGCCACTGCCGTGCTTACTCACTCCGGGCATGCGCTGCCCACATTGAACATTACTGCCTACAACTTTACTGTGTACAACGGGTGAGTGCCTTTCACATCTATCTTATCTTGGTAATACAGCTATACCATCGCTGTCACTTGCTCTGGGCATTACCCGCTCCAGATGGACGCTGCACCTGCTGCCTTCTGCTCATTGTTGCCGCTGGCAGTGGCGCTGGCGCCGTCAACAGTTTTGCCACTGCCGTGCTTACTCCCGGCATGCGCTGCCCACATTAACTATTGAATGAATGATGATGAATGATTTATTTATTTATATAAAATATGGTATGGTGTGACTGTGAAGAGAGGAAAGCCACATAATCAGAAAAGCGTTAAGCATGAATGTGGATGGATATAGAAGAAGAGGAAGGCCAAAGAAAGATGGATGGATAGTGTGAAAGATGATATGAACAAGGAGGAAGTAAACAACGAGATGACGAGTAATAGGGAATAGTGGAGGAAGAAAACATGCTGCGGCGACCCCAAATAAATGGGATCAGGGCAAGAGAATGATGATGGTATAGCAGATGTTACATAATAAATGTTTCATATATTTTGCCGCTGGCGCGACGTTTAATTATGTACAGCAGTCAATATTACAATTTGCAATCATAATAATTAAAATAAGACATGTCCTATCTAAAGCTAAAGGTAATCTGCAATAATTATTATGTTTAATTAAGTGCTACATTCAATCATAAATAATTAGTGAGTATAACACTTAATCATTATATCATGTTAAATAAATTATGTGCATATCATATCCTATTTACAAATTAAACCAGAGTAGTATAGTGAAAATACTACAATAACAACAAAATCACTGTCTTGCTTACTTGTCTGATGTAAAATGATGTATTACTTCCTTCCTACAACTTCTGTCATTTTCAATATCTTAGTATCAACTGCACTTACTCATTATCACCTCTTCATTCTTAGAATCACTACACCTAGAAACCTAGTCAGCGCTTAAAAGTGAAGCCAGTTTTAGTGAGCCACGGCCTGTCACGGGCTCAGTTTCGTCAGTGTAAGCATCTGTCACAACGTCAATATTGCAAGCAAACCAACTCTATGATTGGTTCGTACACATAAAGCCAGAACCGGCTTTATCCTTCGTAAATCTGTTGTATGAAGACTATCGTTTCAGTTTTCATATGAGAACAGGAAGACACTGTGAAAGACAATCCACAATTAGTGATCAGATCATTGATTTTTACAAGAAAACATTAAAAAAAAATTTGGTTTCTGAGCTCTGGTGTACTTATGTGCAATGTTTAACAGTCAACTAATGGCCTTTAGAAATGTATAGCATTTTGCGAACGTGTGGCATGATCATAGTGATAAGACGAGTTAAAGGTATTAAATATAAAAGAGGTTAACCAGTAAAGCCAAGAAAATGATATGCGGTATACAGGAATACGTTAAAAAGATTTAAAAGATAGATATGGTGCGCTATACCCTAAGTAAATGAGATGAGCAATAACGAATAAATATATGGTCTACTAGCTGTGCCCCGCGGTGTTACCCGCTCATCCCACGGGAACACTAAATTTATTCGGGATGAAAAGTATCCTATGTCCTTCCCCGGGACTGAAATTATCTATATACCAAATTTCATCTAAATCGGTTCAGCGGTTTAAGCGTGAAGAGGTAACAGACAGACAGACAGACAGACAGACAGACACACTTTCGCATTTATAATATTAGTATGGATTTAATTTTTCCAGGACAGTATCGCGCGGATGGCGTGAGACATCGGAGACTGGCTCAGTGCTCTGTGGCACGGCTCTCGTACTGGGAGCTGCCGTCGCCACTGTCACTGTTGACAGATTTGGTCGAAAGGTACTGGTCGAACAATCAGAATTATCGGTCACTGTAGAACTACACACTATGAAAACTTACTATAGTTTCCCTAGTGTGCACAGAAACATTATGGATGAAGCCAGACGAGAATAATTTGAGTCGCGTAATTTCGGTTGCGCTATAGATCATGTCACGTGATCACGTCACACTAAGTATGCTTCACCCTGAATTGGTACTAGAGAACACCGTTTCTTATGTCAAAATATATTCATTGGTGTTATAAGGTTCTACAATGGAGTAGTGCATTACTCCAGCTATCCAGAATTGGGAAGTTAAGAATTATCTATTCTTCTCTGAATCAAAGACTGGAAAAAAATCTTCAATATCATGCAAACATTGTTATGAGTTTTCGAAAAGCCGGATGATTCAGTCTTACAAAGCATTCTTTAGTAGACCTAACGTTTACCAACTACCACCCCAAATCTTAATAGTACTGTAATTTATTTCAGGTGCTACTACTGATATCCTGCATAGGCATAGCGTTCAGCCTTGCCATCCTCGGCCTGTACTGTGACCCTCGTGCGCATATGTACTCCTGGTACACGCACCAACTGTGGCCTTATAGAAAAACCAGCGCCATTAAAGAAAAGATCCACAATTTTACAGTCGACTTACCGAAAGATAATCTCAGAAATCTAAGTGATAAACCTTATAAAATGGAAAATGCTAATGCATCAGAATTGTCTATTGAATCGTTAAAAACAGAAAAAGGTAACAACACTAAAGAAAAATCTGTAGAAGTTGATCACTATGCAACTAGGAAGGATACAGAGGATTCAATTTGGGCGTCTGTGATACTACTGTCAATAGTATTGTTTTTATACAACATAGGTTTGGGATCCGTGCCTTATGTGTTGATATCGGAATTATTCTCCATTAATGTGAGTATTATAACATAATACGTTAATATAACGGCAGTAAATGTAATATCTCTGTCCCTCCAAATAACGTACGTGCAAGCATAAGGAGTACCGACATCTAACTAAATTTGACCTAATGTCACGAAGCCTTTTTTGTGTTCATACTTTGGACCGCAAAATACCCCAGTGCTTTGCTTTTTTCGTTCGTGGCTCCTGAAAATAATAGCCTCCGCATCTTACCCTGAACTCAAAATTTAGAAAACTTTTTTAAAGTAAATCATTGCCCAGTTGGCTCCAACTGTTTTTTATCCAGGTGGTTATTTCAAGATAATCTCAATTTATACGTTGTTCCGTAAGAGTTGTCCAAGATCTTAGTGAAAAAATAAACGCAATTTTTCTAAACTTTTTCTACCAGGTTCGCAGCCTCGCGTCAAGCTTTCTCATATCCTGGATGTGGTTGTGCAGTTTCACCACGCTCCGCTACTTCGGTTCCTTGGCCATCACCCTCGGTCTTCACGGGACCTACTACGTCGGTGCCTTCATTACCCTTCTGTCCTCCGGGTACATCTTCTTCATGCTGCCTGAGACCAGAGGAAAGAATCAGAAGCAAATCGACGACCTCCTCAACGGTCCGCTTCTCGTACATCTGAAGAGAAAACGGAAGACTAATGAGACTTGATCTTCAGATTTAACCGAAAGTCGAGTTTCGGTGTTTTGAAGTGGTCTCAGAAGCATAACATAAGTGAGAAATGTTTTAATATACAAGTACCTAAACTAGAAAGCTGTAGCGGCACATGAGAGGCATCCGCGACCACAGATGGCCTCTCCAGACTACAAAAAAAATGCGGTCAAAATTGGCTGGAAAGGAACAGGGCCCTCACAAAAGCCTCGCAAAGTTGATTTCGCTGATGCCCACAATATTTATCAAGAGCCTGCTAGAAAGGCAGGAGATATAATCAGGAACTAGCGATTTGAAGGATTACCATGTTAATTAAGTCATTGTCAGTTAGTCAGTTATAAATATTTAGCAAGATAAACAGCATATCAACGTAAAGAGATGGAGGAGTATTATTTTTTCGATTATTATTGTAGTCATTGAAGCAGTTTTATGTACAATATGTAAGCGTTCAATGTTAAGAGTAAAGGATCCGCACAATTCAAGTGATTTAGATAATGAAGAAACTTAGACCTTTAATAGTAGAATGCACTGCAAATGTAGACGTAATCCGGTAAGATCGCTTTGAAACCGAAATGGTACTTGGTGAAACTTAGACAGCGGCTACAATTTGGCCCGTGTACCCTCTCCCCCCTGTCAGTCCGACGCGTCGGGCGGCTACGCGGCGGCGACGGACCGGACTAATGCAAATGAATGAAGGACAGTAAACTAGCTGACAGTTCAGAATGATGGACTGCACTGAAGACAGAATGTGCGTGTAGCGGATGTCCAAGAGATCGTAGTATTATTTTTATTTGTAATAGTAATAGAGGTCCTTGAAAGAGAATTATGTTTGCTGGTAGAAAATAGATGGACATATTCATTATTTGTGTATAAAGTACTACGACTACTACTATCTAAGTTCGAGGAATAAAACATAATATTGCCGTATTTGTTTTCTCTTGGGGGTACGCTACACACACGGGTATACCACGCACACATTAAATTTGTACCGCGTGTGCATGGCAGCCTTGCAAAATGAATAGATCTATGTATGGAAAAGTTTAATTACTTAAGTAAATATACCAAATTAGTAAGATATTGATGAATTAGTTAATCAAGAGCCAAATATTAATATATCAGATGTGATTGTTCTATATTTTTTAATGAAAATTATCGCTTTCGATGTTTAATACTGTTAAGTAGATAGTCATTATCAATGTATGCCATTTAAACTATTAGGTATAGTTCATTTCATATACCAAGGCCCGATCCCGCTTGGGAACGTCGTTAGGCGGTAACAATGGAACAAAATATAACGACAAAGATACCTAAGGTTAAGAAATTTATTAATTAATAACAACACGCTCCTAATTTGCCAAACTGAGATCATAAAGCAATTAGTCAACAAACGATAAACATTATGATTCTCATTATGTAGTCTGAATCGGAATTGGGTCTTGTGAAATGAACGCTAAGTTATGTTTTAAAAGTTAATTACAGATGTACCTCTTATTCATTATTAAACAAAATAATGACAATAATAATTAAGTGAATTCTTTTTTATTATTATTTTTCGATATGTCAAATTAAAATCTAATCTAACTCTTCTATATTTTGCGGGTTTTTCATATAACTTCTTACGACGTTAATAAACCCGTTCCATTATTATAAAAAAAACAGGCTCAAAATGTTTTTTTTTTTTTGTAATTTAATGTTTAATATACTTGTATAATAACGTAAGACTTACAATCCGACCAAAAAGAGTAGACATTCAAAAGTGGCGATACTGTAGCATCGTCCCTTTCTAATCAATCTAAGAAATCGGGGACGATCCTACAGTATTGCCACTTTTTTATTTCTACTCTGTTTGGTCGGACTGTAACTTTAGGTACAATTATGGCACGTAGAAGAATAATTTTCGCAATGGCGTTATCTCTTATCTCAAACATGTGAATAGAGGTAAAGACGTGAAGAAGTAACAAACAAACACACACAAGAACTTTCGTCTGTAATATTAGTGTGATTATTTATGTACGATACCTCTCACCTACTCTAATATACAGGGTGAAACAGATCGAGGGACTTTTAAGCAAACAGGGAATAGTGCAGACTGAGTACTTTATTTTTCACCAATGAACTAGGTATGTTAATATTCCTATCCATTTTTGAGATACAGTTTGTTAAGCATTAGTGTAAAAATCTGCACATATCAACCCTAGCATCTTTTAAACATCGCTTATGTTAAAGACAGGTGTCAATTTAAAATGTAAAGAAAACCTTTGAGTTAGTAGGGTTGTCACTGATATTTAAATATTTTATTTTGATGACTTTTTTATTTTTAAATCCAGCTTTACAATTATCATAGGTCGATTGTAGATCATTCAGATGACACTATCCTGTGTCAGCTCAGTCTTGAGAAATATTCCACCCTGTATGTTAATACCACTTACTAAACTTGTTAGATTGTAAAAGTATAATATGTTAGCCAAACTATCCTTTTAGGGCATCTGTAATTTAAATAAGTAGTTAGACCGTATTTTAATATTGCTCAGTGTTCTAGGGTTAATGGAGGCAACTAGCGTTTGATATAACTTGTTTTAATACGTTTATTATTCATTTATAAAAATGTGCATATGAGGCAAATATATTATAAAAATACGATACATAGAATCTGCATTTAACTAAATATATTATTATCTATATACCTACGTACTATTATAAAATTCTAAAGTATTGAAATTTATTTTTCTATGGAGAAGGGTCATGATTTCGGGAAAAAAATCTTAATGGCGTGATGCAGGATCGTCATTTGTTTTGTATGGGCACGCGGCGCCATGCCAGTGTGGCGCCATCTGTAGGTCATCAATTCGTTTGTGGCACCGACTTCAAAAGGTGATTCAAATGTAATCTGTACATGAACGGGTTAGTTTTAGCTTTTAAATTTTTTCGTCGGTTCTTTGTTTGTTTTTTTGCACCGTTAGGTTAATATTGACAATGCCTGTTGCGAATATTATTTGCATTGTAATAATATGAATAAAGGATTCAAATATTTACGTAATTTCATCTTTCACCTGTCAGGCTGTCACGGAATCTATCTGTCTTTCGTTAAATCTTGTAAATTTAAACTGTACCTCGGTGAACGGTACGACAGAATAACAGTCGGACCTCAAGGCGACGTTGTCAAGCTAGGTACACGTCTGCTGGTTCGAGTGCCCGTGCACGCCAGCACACACATGCTAGGCGCTGGGGCAGTGCGCTGTCTACAGCCTAGCAACACGATGTCGGTTACAGTACTTTTATCTCACGAGCGCGGGTGAGCCATGTTTGTGTGAGTAGATGTACATGCACATTGGCTCTGTGTGGGTGAGCTCGGGAGCGAACAGTTCCGGCTCACCCACACAGAGCCAATGTGCATGTACATTATTCACACAAACATGGCTCACCCGCGCTCGTGAGATAAAAGCAGCGAACGAATAAAACATAGAAGCCTAACTAGCGTCGGAAAATGGCCCCACGGATTTTGTGTCAGTTAAGGCGGGGCGTAAATTTTGTGTCAAACGGCTGTCTAGTTTGCAAATAGCGACGCAGCCGAACAGTTGCATTACGTGACATATATGAAGTCTCAAAGTAACAAAATATGCCATAATGTTCACTGAAATGGTGTATTAATCACTCAGGAAAACACAAAAAAAAGATGGTATCAGTTTTCATACGTAAATAAAGCCGTACACATATTAATTTAATTTATTTTACGGAACAGATTTTGTATAGGGATGGTGTTATGCCATATGACTAATTTATATACGATGTTTGAAAAAAGTAATGCAATCAGTGGCGTGCCTAGGCTTATGGGTAAATCCATTTTATTGCCGCATTACTGTTCAAAGTACAATTTCAATAATACACAGGTTGGGCGTGGGTTTTGGGGAAAATATGAGCTGTTTTTTCTGAGCGAAAGTTAGAGTGCCTACCTTTCCTTCGCCTATTAAAAGACCTGCACACTTTAACTCATCACAATCGCACGGAATAACTCCTTCCATTGTTTAAAGCCACAGTAATCACAACAACAAACAAAATCAAAACACGATCACTATCTATAATATTACCTACTTCTACTTATTACTACGCTCAAACAAACACTACACTAACTAAATATTTCTAAACAACGTGAAGTTAAATCACTCCTGTTTACGCGAAATTTGCAAGTGGCCGATCCGTATCTAACTTCACTTCACTTGAAGCAACGTATAGTTATGTTGATACATAGGTTACTTCCATGTGTTAGAATAGGCGGTATGAAGCCCGATTGCAAGCCAACGCGTGCGAGGGAGATGACTAGCGGTGACATAGAACGGCGACGAGCCATAGCGCGGAGCGGTCGGTGCGCGGACAAATTTTGAACCACGCGGCATCGACAAAATTTGAAATTATGAAACACGTCACGGCGCGCAATTTTATATTGTTCAAGTAAATATTTTTTTATCGTTTGTTAATATTACTAGGGCAAGCCGGGCTTTTGTGCTTGTATAAGATCGTCCCTAAAAGGCTATGCGTTTTCCGTCAGTCCGGTAGGAAAACGTATAAGTTCCTAATTATGTTTGATATGTTTCACTACCAAGATTGTATCGACTTTACATGTAAAATATTAGTTATTACAAAGAAGGAGAAATAATAATATATACAGCAGTTACAGCACGCATTAATAATAATCATTCAAAGTATTAGTAACAACAAGGAACAAACAAGGATTCCTTAAAAGATGTAATTTTTTTTTTAAATTCGTATGTATGTAATAACCTTAACATTCAAGATTTATAATGAAGGAAACAAAAATGGCTCTTTATTGCATTAAAGATTCACCAATTATGAGTTTTCACTGTCACCGCCATATTACCATAGACAAATGTCATGCGTTTTGTCGAATCACAGCTGGCCATTCGGAAATTGACGAATCACATTTATTTGTTATGCGTAATTGAAAACATTTGAGTGGCTGTGATTGGTACACCGGTGAGCATGCGCATTTCGACTGTTGGGCCGGTTTTTGATTGTAATTTTGTATGAAGCTCGTGTTCTATGTTTTATTCGTTCGCTGGATAAAAGTACTGTACAGCCGTAAGGCTACCGAGTAAGCCACCATTTCTGATCTGTTCTGATTCTGATCTACGACAGAGTAAACGATTTTGTATGGAGAATAGTGCAGCGCCCCTAGTGGTCACTTTTTAGAACTACAATTCTTCACACAAATCGTTTACCGCTCTGATACACTCCTCAGTTTCGTATTGAGCGTAAATTCTTGCATATTTATGTAAATCGGATGACACCAGAGCTTGTAACCGTTAACCTCTACCCATAAAATTAACCGGTTAGAGATTTCGGTTGTTCGTTATTATTAACGTCCATTTTTTTGTGCTTTAAGCCTTTTGTTTCGTAGGTCTGGATCAATAAATACGAACCACAAAGTAGAATGCAAAATATCGGTTTTAAGGAGCTATTTGAAAAATAGCATTAGCTGGTTAAGAGCCCTAAAAAAGACATGGAAATGATTTGCTAATGGAACCGGAAGATGGACTCTGTAATAAAATGATACAACTTCATTGAGTTTGCGCTTTTTAACCGACTCCAAAAAAGGAGAATATTTGACTAAGTTTTTTTATGTATGTACACCGAATTTTTCGTCAATTATGGACCGATTCCTGCTAAACCATTCAAATTCCATTACGTAATATATTACATGAACGGATTATTTTAGATTTTGAGTTTATTTTTGAAGCCGGTCCTTTTTTTATTATTAGTCTTAACGATTATTTTACATTTTGTGTAAATAAGTAAGTACAGTCAAAAAGTGTGTCAGAAATAATATATTGTCTGATAAAACTTGTTCTTTAAAACAAAATCAAAAACCCAACAACAGAGTTGTTGATGATAAATTGATAAAATCGTGCATTATATAAAAAATACTGTTATATTGAACGCTGTGCCGACTAAAAGTCAATTTATCAGGAATTGTTGAGGATATTATTTAAATAAAAAGGTTGACCAATAGTCGAAAACAGATTATTATATTATTATTATATTATTTAATGAAATAAAATTGAGAGATCGATACAGAAAATTAATTTTACTTGAAGAATTGTTTCTCAATCCCAAAATTTTCAATTAATTTTTGATAGTTCAAGTATAGTTGCCGGCAAACTTTTAGAACAAAAATGGCGGATCTGCGCATGTACATTTGTACGTAAATCGGCTACTGCGCAGTCAAGGTCATAGTCAAGAAGTTTGCCGGCAGCTGTATTAACTTACGTTTCGAGCACTCGATTTGACTAGGGCCTATTGGCTATTTGGCATGGCTTAACAGAAGTGCCACGACCTTGCGCGACAGCGGAAGCGGTAGCGGTGCGCCGTACAGTGTGTCGCGTATGGCCACTCAAAGTCACGGCATCTCTGTAAACGTACAGCACCTTTAGAACTGTAAGGGCCTTATCACACTTGCGATTTGCGAGCGTATTTTGTATGAAGGCGATCGCGCAGCGTGTTCGCCGCGTCGCTTATTTGTATAGAAAATACGCTCGCAAATCGCAAGTGTGATAAGGCCCTGACACGTGACTCTCGCACGACAAATATTACCGGTCTCTGTCTTTACAGTACTGTGGGAGAGTGACGGACGATGCTACGAGTGGCGAAGCCAAGTTGTACTAGATGGGCCAGACCCTTAGCATGAGTTCACAGTGACCGTAGTCTTTAGCGACTGCGATAACGATTTGTATGGAATAGAATAGAATATTATTTATTTGTCAAACGTAGTTGTTACATTAGACAGAAGTTCTCTATGTCTTGCCACTAGGCGTACAAATTTGTGGGTTAAGTATTCGGCCCTAATATAAGTTAACCAAGGAAATAAATAAATAAATTGATACAATGTCAGCAGTTAGAAAATAGAAAGTAAAAAAATATATGATAATACTAGAATTTAAATTGATATTAACAAAATTATATAAAACAATTACAAATCAATGTCATTAAGAAACTCTTGCGTATTATAGTAACACTTTTCAATCAATAATGATGTTAGTTGTTTTTTAAACTTATCTAGATTCAAGTCCCTGATACTAGGTGGAATTTTATTGTATATTTGGGGTGCCATCCCCAAAATGCCTTTTCGCACTAATGCAGTCTTACAATCTTTACTGTGTAACATATGTTTTGATATTGCGACCGAGTAGATAGCTTGTGCGTGTTATTAATTTTATTAAATAAACTAGGATTACACTTAATAACGAATATTGCTATTTCTAAAATATACAAACATCAGGGCTATGTCAAAATATTGAGTGACTTGAAATAAGGGCTGCAACTATCCGTTACGTTCAAGCCACACATAGCTCTTATACACCTGGAGATTGTAGAGGAGTTGCAGATAGAGAATTGTAGTTCTACAAAGTAACCGCGCTGTACTATTCTCCATACAAATCGTTTACGCTGTCGCCAGCGAGTACGGTCACGTTCACTCATGTTAACCTTTTGACCGCCACAGTCGGCTGTGGCCGTCAACAAAAAATCGTGCCCCTGACGCCACGTCGGCCACAGCCAAATTTCAATGATCAAAAACTTTGTAATTGTAACCGCTACAAGTATTTTTCAATCCCTGTTGATTTTGGGGCACATCTTTTTTTTTTACTCTGGCGTCAGTGGCACGGTAAATTGCTAGACCGCTTGGCGGTCAATAGGTTAATTGGAAAGTGTACGTTGACGTAAGTGCGGTGACGGCATGTTGTCCATGCGCCGTTAGCGAGTGTCGAAGCAAGTCGATGCTTTACGGATTCGATAGGTGTGCGTTGCTGTTTGGAATATCATACAATGAATATTGAACGACTCGAGTTGAGCCGGTGCCGGTGGTTAACCTTTATGGCTGAACTAAGATTTAGCCTGAACAATCAAATCAGCACCATCTAGCAACGGTGACTATCTATCTCTTTCTGTACAGTATTGTGAGAGAGTGACGGGTGATGCTATGTCGCGCGACAAGACTCGCGAAACGTACTTGTGCTATACGGGCAGTACATTTAACATAACTGTGACACGCGATTTTTTGTCGCGCGACAAATACTATCTGTCTCTTTCCTTTCAATCCCGTGCGAGCAAGACAGATGTAGCGAAGTCGCGAAGACATGCTAGCCCTACAGGTAGCATAAAAGTTTTAGTTTGGATATGAGGCCCTAGAGTTCAAAAGAGGATTGATATTATGTATATGTGTGAATAAGACTGTGTGTAATTTTTGCATGTTTGTATGTCATGAATGTAACAAATAAATTACAAAGTGTTCAAATCTTGTAGTTCTTTTACTAGGCACTAAAGTGTCTCGTTTCTCTTTCTCTTACAACCTAAGAAACGACTGTGACTTTAGGCAGACAATTATAAAATGCAACGATACAACAAACCATGGCGGCATAGTAGTTTATGCAACTGTAACATAATGAGAGGACTTAAAACACGAGTATGGTTTCATTAACGAGCCGGAGGCGAGTTTCATAATAGAATCACAGGAGTGTTTTAAGTCCTTATTATGTACAGTTGTACACTTTATCTACATAGATATTAATCATCATATCATATATTTTATTTTATGTAGATACAAAGTAGTACGGTGGATAATCTTATGAAAACTTTCGTGAGACATATTTATAGTTATTGTATCTTACGGTTGCCGCGGACAAAGTCGCCACGCCGGCGTACGGGTAGCAGTCCCTAATGAAGAGCTTCATACGAGTTCGAAACATGTCGGGCCGTTCCTGACAATTTCAAGTGAGTGTAAACCGCTTAATACAATAATTAAGAACGGTGTGTGTAGTAAAATGACTTTCCTGTTCGCCACCACCGTTATTTAATCGACGTTAAACGCATCCTCAGAAATATCAAACTAAGAACCCAGCAAAATAGGATAATCCCACTGGATTACCAACCACCTGTATCAATTCTTTATCACCAATCATGGGCAATAAAACCCCAACATAGCTTATCTACATCTGGGGGCTTATGATGGTTGCGTTTATCACGTGTTAAATCAGTGACAATGCATCTGTCACTCACATTCCCACTTTGTCAAAACGTGACGGATGCTTTGTCACTTATTTATCGCGTGATAAAAGCAGCCATCATAGCCCCCTGTACAGATAGCAGCATTTCTTGTAAACAAATATGATATTCCGATGCGATATTGGGCACGTGTATACATATACCATCCAACGGTGCAAACGCAAATCTTTATATGGCTTCGCACGGGTGCAATGCTGATAAATTATGCATGTATTATACATATAAACCTCCCTCTTGAATGACTCTATCTATTAGAAAACCGCAACAAAATCCGTTGCGTAGTTTTAAAGATCTAATCATACATAGGGACAGACAGCAGCGACTTTGTTTTATACTATGTAGTGATAACTGAATGGGGTCCACGCAGTATAGTTGTTTTTAGGGTTCCGTAGTCAACTAGGAACCCTTATAGTTTCGCCATGTCCGTCTGTCCGTCTGTCCGTCTGTCCGTCTGTCCGTCCGTCCGCGGCTTAGCTCCGTGATCATTAGTACTAGAAAGCTGAAATTTGGTATGAGTATGTGTATATATCACGCCGACATAACGGTAAAATAAAAACTAAAAAAAAAAGATCTTTTCGGGTACCTCCCGTACACCTAAAGTGGGGGTGAATTTTTTTTTTCATTCCAACACTAGCGTGTGGGGTGTCGTTGAATAGGTCTTTTAAAAACAATAGGGGTCTTCAAACATTATTTTTTGATAAAGTCAGCAGATTTGTAAAATTTCGCTCGGGAATTTCAAAAAATAGTGTCCCCCCCCTCTAACTTCTCAACCACGTGTCAAAAAATTATGGAAAAATTCATTATAATAAGGCCTTATTAGTACTTTCAATGAAAACTATATTAAATAAAATCGACCGAGCCGTTTTTGAGTTATCGAAAAATTTCATAATTTTCTTTAAAATGACGTAAGTGCCGCGCGGTGTTCTTATACTTCGAACGTTACACATATTAGTTAAATGCCATACTGCATTAAAACATTTCGCTCAATCTGGTGTGTATAATCGATAAATTCCAGAAGGTAATAAGTAATTACAGTTGCTTTGGCGTTTACGACCTTTTTATAGAGCTTGAAATCTTTCTCATATTTTTTTTTCACGAAACTTCGATTTATAGATACCTACCTAATATCATATCATCGTACCGTCCAACGTACGAGACGACGCTCAGGAACCTAGCTATAAAACCGAACTCGCGTGGGATTCAATAATACCTACCGAAATACCTACCTACCTACCTACGGATAATCTAGTAGGTAACGGGTTATTGTTGTTGGAATGTAATCTAACCGTGCCTATGGAAAAATAAAATTATAAGACCTGGAAATAATAGATTGTAATAAAATAAGAAATAACACTTGACTGCATTCAAATCGCGTAGCGTAGGTATAGGCCGAGCGGCTCGAGGTACGCGCGCGCCGGCCGCGATGGCGCGAGTGGATGATAGAGATAGCAGGTGGTTGTAGGTACGATTCGCAATCGCGTAGTTGTGTTGTGTTCATAGGCGCATCTTACGTACTTCCTTACTTAATAGTGGTCGGATGTGATTCGAAACTTCTTATTAACCCTACGCTGATCCTGAAATTTATGATTTTCGCGCAGTAATTTAGAATTCTTGACTATTCTTTATCTTTACTTTATAGTTTGGTAAAACGTACTAGTTGATACATTATTTAATTTAAAATTTTAAAATTTAAAATTTTAAAATTAAATAAGTTACCTATGACCCTACGCTAATATCGATTAATTTGTGATTTTGGATTTAAAATTTCCAATTCAATTATCTACTTCTTCGTCCGTAAATTAATCTATCCTTTAATATAATTACCTACTAGTTATCCCGTAAAAAAATAATACTTTTGTTGGTTATTAAATCCTTCTTATCTACTTTTAAAACTTGGTTTTCATCAGACGAGCAATTTTTATTGAATTTACTTTCAGTTTATGTTTGTGTATTAAATCGCTTGTATGCTTTAATACATGTATACTATTTCTTCTGTCTCTAAGAGTCCATTTTAGGTTTGGTATTTCAACTTAGGTACCTTACGTGATAATTTTAAAGTAATTTGGTAATAAAGTTGCTTGATAAATTTGAATTGACTGTTGAGTGTAATTGATATTGTTCGCTGTTAGAATGTTCTCCTATATTTTGAATAATAATAATCACATTGAGGACGACGCTGTGCGCGCCTTTCATGATTTGTTAGCCCAGCACACAATATTTCGGCCGAGAGAGGTGTCTCTCTTTCTTCATCCGGAGCTAATAGAGGCTGTACCTCAAAACGAGTCTCATTTACAGATAATATATGGCGGTGAAGTTGGATCTGTAGGACACTGGATTTGCATTTATTACATTAATGGAATATTACGGGTTTATGATAGTTTATATCATAATTTAAGTACTTCGCAACAAACTTACGTTAAGGCATTATTCCCATACTTGGATAGTGAAAAAATACAATTTCCTAGTGTCCAACGTCAACCTAGTAACAGCATTGAGTGTGGGTTATTTGCAATTTGTTTTGCGACTGCTTTAGCATTGAGAGTAAATCCATCCTACGTTAATTATGTTGCCGAGGATATGCGGCGTCATTTGTTCGACATGTTGTCTCGTGGTGTATTAGAGCTGTTTCCATCAACTAACGACGCAAGAAAAGTTTCAGGCCGGCCGCCAGCAAATTTATTCCACAATGTACAAGCGCTAAAACAAAAAAACAGGGAACAGGAGACGAACAAGAAAAGAATTAAGAGATCTCAAAAGACGGAACATCAAAATTTTGATAGTCCAACGTTTACCGGAAATTCTCAAAATGTAGAAAGTCCAACATTTACCGGAAATTCACAGAAAGTAGAAAAATCAACATTCACAGAGGAGAGTCAGGAAATTGAGAATTTAACTTTCGTACATAGTTCTCAGGAAATAGTAAGTCCTGAATTTAGACGTACCAATCAAGAAAATCCCGAGACTAACCCGGCCAAACGTAAAAAACATAATTCTGATTATACACAAAGAAAGCAAAAACGAAATACTGATAACCGTAGGGTCAATCGTCAAATTCACGACGTAAAACAGGCAGAACAACAACGCAATACTCAAGCTCACCGGATAGCTCGACAAAACCCAGTGATCCGGGATGCCGAACAACTCCGCAATACGCAGGCTCACCGCGCAGCTCGAGAAAACGCTGTCTTTCGGGATGCCGAGCAACAGCGTGATACTCAGGCTCACCGGACAGCTCGACAAAACCTTGTGATCCGGGATACCGAACAACTCCGCAATACGCAGGCTCACCGCGCAGCTCGAGAAAACGCTGTCTTTCGGGATGCTGAGCAACAGCGTGATACTCAGGCTCACCGGACAGCTCGACAAAACCCTGTGATCCGGGATGCCGAACAGCTCCGCAATACGCAGGCTCACCGCGCAGCTCGAGAAAACCCTGTCTTTCGGGATGCCGAGCAACAGCGAGATACTCAAGCTCACCGGACAGCTCGACAAAACCCTGTGATCCGGGATGCCGAACAACTCCGTAATACGCAGGCTCACCGCACAGCACGTGAAAACCCTGACTTTCGAGTTGCCGAAAGACGGCGTGATATGCAGGCTCATCAAACTGCTCGTCAAGATCCTCATTATTCACAAATCGAAAATGTTCGGAATAGCAGGGCTCGACTGTCGGCGCGGCATGTTTTCATTCAAAATTGGGAAAATGTAACCCAAAAATATCTTGATAACGTAAAAGAAGGCTACAATCATCCTTGTTCATGTTGTGGAAGATTATGGCACAAAAATTCTGTAAGGTAACTGACAAAACATGCTATTTCGATTAAATATAATGAGAACTTCGTATTGCTGGTATTTAACTTAAACCCTTCCGATGAGTCTGCAGAGTTTTGTTATACATGTGCTAAATATATTTCTCAAGGACAAATGCCGCGATTAGCTATAGCAAATGGACTGAAGTTTCCAGATATTCCAGATGTTCTGAACGAATTGACTTCAATGGAAGAAAGATTAGTTAGTCCTCGCCATATATTTTTGAAAATAGTCCGTAGAGGTCAAGGTTTAGGTTATCAACATGGTCTATCAGGTAATGTTATTAACGTACCTGTAAACGTGAATAATATGGTAAGAGCTCTACCTCGTTCAATAAATGATGACAACATTATTACTGTGGAGTTGAAACGTAAATTTTGTTACAAGCATGGTCGAAAAGAACGTGTCCGCCCAGAAATAATACGTCGAGCAGCTGAATACTTAGCGACGTGCGACTTATTTCGGGCATACGGCATTCAATTACAAGATTCATGGAGCAATAACGAAACTGAAGATACCGTCGAATGTACATGTGACGCATCCGAGCAAGAGAACAACGTTGGTGAGGATCTTGATGACAATCCTGGTGCCACAGAAACACTGTTAGACGATAACCAAGATGTAACTATAGTAATGGCTCCAGGAGAAGGTGAAAAACCTATATCGTTGCTGTTTGATCCGCATCTCGAAGAGCTTGCATTCATAAAAGTACATTGCGGTGTTGAGAGGAATTTCCGTGTCAACTTAAGCCATTCTGATATTATACGATCAGAAATCTCCAGAAACGATAGGCGAGCTGTAAGACCTGACTATCTTTTTACTGCATTGAAAAAACAACAAACTATTGCCGTCAAAAATAGTATTACAACCTGTTTGCGTAAAAAGACTGTCAAAGGTGCTCCTGTCCTCGCCTGTAATGTGCTCCAAAATAATTTTGTAGACAATTTAGTTCAACACGATGACGGGTATCGTGTTCTCAGTGGAATTAGAAATTCACCTTCACATTGGGAAAGCGAAAAAAAAAAGTTATTGGCAATGGTAAGACAATTTGGTGTTCCTACTTTGTTCTTAACCTTATCTGCTGCTGAAATACAATGGATTCCATTATTAATGTTGCTTAGTGATGTAGTCGATAAAAAGAAAGTTACTGAGTGTGAAGCAGAATGTTTTTCATACGACACAAAAACACGACTTATACAATCCGACCCGTTCATTTGTGCAACATATTTTGAAATAAAATTAAAAGAAATCCAAAAAACTTGGTCATGTCCATCTGGTCCTTTCTTACATCACAAAGTCATTCATTCTTATTATCGCATTGAATTTCAGCATAGAGGGTCTCCTCATGCTCACATGATGTTGTGGTTAGATGAAGCGCCCACTTTTGTACCCGGTGAGACGAGTTCTGTCCAAGAAATTATACAATTTGTAGACAATATTATTTGTTGTAACGGTAATGAATTGCCCGATGAACTGAAACGACTGCAAGTACATAAACACACACATACATGTCGGCCTACTTCTGATAGGTTATGTCGCTTTGGGATACCATTTTACCCCATGAATGAAACCAAAGTACTAATAGAACTTGCGAAAGATGATACAGAATACAAAAAAGCCAAAGAAATTGCGAAAAACATCCAGGTAAAAATACAAAACATCCCTATAGAAATATTCTCGTTTGAAGAGTTTTTAGACTGGATTGAAGTTAGTTACGAGAATTATATCTTAGCTATTAGAAGTAGTTTAAAACGACCTACTGTTATTCTGCAACGAACACCACAGGATGTATTTATAAATCCTTTTAGTATCAAAATTTTAAGTTTACACAAAGCTAACATGGATATACAGTTTATATTAGACCCATTTGCGTGTGCAGTATACATAGTTGACTACATTAACAAAGCTGACAGGGGGATGTCTCGTCTCTTGCGTGAAGCCATAGAAGAAGCAAAAAAAGGTAATAAAAGTGTTAAGGAGTCATTACGGTCAGTATCAAATGTATTTTTAAATTCTAGTGAGATTTCTGCACAAGAGGCCATCTATGTTCTCACTGGTCTACCGCTATCACGAGCCAGCGAAGCTGACGTATACATCAATACTAGTTTGCCACAAGAACGAGTCCATATTCTAAAAAGTCATGCTGAATTACAGAGGCTTGAACCTGATTCATCAGAAGTTTTCCAAAAAGGTGCAATTGACTATTACGCAAAACGACCAGTCTTGTTAGAAAACATAAGCCTTGCTTATTTTGTAGCATATTACACTTATTCCAAAAATGGTTTATCAACGAAATCAATAGAGCGCCTCAATGATAGTTGTCAGAGTGTTGATGAATTTGAAGTTGAAGGGAACTGGATTCCTTTGCAAGATAATTTAGGATACATTCGGAAAAGAACAAAGCCAAAAGTGATACGATTTCGGCGGTATAGCTACATTGACGATCCAGACAATTTTTACAGGGAACATATAATGCTCTACATTCCTTGGCGAAACGAAGAAGAAGAACTACTAAATCCTAATGTAAATATTAAAAACGTATTTGACGAGTACCGAGACAGAATAAAGGCAGAAAGTAAACAGTTCAATAAGCTGGGTGATGCTGAAATGTTTGAAAGATTGTTAACAGAAATAAGGAATGTAGAATTAATAGCCGAAGAGGAAAACCTGGGAGGACGAGGGGTTAACGTAAATGCATTTGAAGGATTTGAATTTGAAACACAAATTGCAGATGTAGCAGAAGACCTAATTCCTGGAGGAAACCCTGGGCCTCAGTTGTGTGGAGGCCTCTCTACTTTTGTCGCTCAACCACATCAGTTGTCACATGATGATTATTTAGGTCTTGTCAGAAAATTGAATAACGCTCAAAGAGATATATTACTTCATGTTTATCAACACTTTTCCTTCACCTCTCCACCTCCATTGTATTTATTTATCAGTGGCGGGGCTGGTGTCGGTAAAAGTGTTTTAATAAAAACAATATACCAATGCCTCACTCACTTATTTCATAGAGAACCCGGAAGTAATCCGGACGAACTAAAAATTCTGTTAACTGCCTTCACCGGTAAAGCGGCATTTGGGATAGGTGGACAAACAATACATAGTGCTCTCGGACTTCCAGTGTCTCAAGCAGGGAATATTTTACCAGAGCTGTCGCCAAGTGTAGCTAATACTCTTGCCACGAAATTAGCAAAACTCCGTTTAATTGTTATAGACGAAATCTCCATGCTAGGATCCAGGACATTCCACCAAATAAATCGTAGACTTCAGCAAATATTTCACTGTTCTACTTTTTTTGCCGGAATTTCTGTAATAGTAGTTGGAGACTTAAGACAGTTACCACCTGTTGGCGATAATTGGGTTTTTCAAGCAAATTCTCGAAATCCATTGGCTGAGATAGCAGGTACGCCGCTTTGGAATTTATTTGTCTTGACAGAACTTCAGGAAATAATGCGCCAGAAGGATGATGCTGCCTTTGCAACGGCATTGAATAATATGGCTAGTGGATCGATGACACCTGAAGATGTAAAATTAATAGAAAATCGGTGCTACAGTAATTCATCGCTTCCAAATACTTGTAAGGATGCAGTTCATTTATACAGCAGTAACCGTGAAGTTGATGACCATAATAATAAAGTTTTGACAATGATGACTACTGAAGGGGCGGTATCTCGAGCTGTGGACAGAGTGAGTGGCGAACCTAATATTGCTATGAAAGAAAAAGCTTTAGACACAGTGGCCAAGTTACCAACTGCACAAACCTACGGCCTACCTAAAAATATAATTTTAAAAATTGGGGCAAAATACATGATGACGGTAAATATTAACACATCAGATGGACTAGTTAATGGAACCACAGGGACATTGACTGCAATTGATTTTGCCGTTAATGCTACTACTGGTGAGAGAAGACCTTTACGTATTTGGATATATTTTGCTGACATGACAGTAGGAAAATTAAAAAGGACTCAAAGCTCAACATCACTTGCTCGTTACAAAACCAGGCTTAATAATAATTGGACTCCGATAGATCCAGTCACGTACACTGTAAAAAGGTATAAATCTTCAAATCTACAAGTGCATCGTAGTCAATTCCCATTAGTTCCAGCCGAAGCTGTTACAATACATAAAAGCCAGGGATCCACGTTAGAGAAAGTAGTCGTACATATAAAGCCCGGTATTTTGAGATCAATGTTATACGTCGCTTGCTCGCGTGCCACTTGCGCTGAAGGTTTATTTATTGTAACTGAAGCTTTTCGGCCTCCACGTCCACCGTCTGATCATGATGCCGTTGTCATGGAAATGAGGAGGCTGAGATTAAATCCTCTAATACCCACATATCGATTTTTGAGAGAGCTCAGCACTTCATGTCAAATTATGTTCCACAACGTCCAATCACTGCGCAAACACCTGCAGGATATAGTGTGCGATCCTCAAGTAACGGCTTCTGATATTTATTTAGCAGTTGAAACTTGGAGCTTCGCTCAAGAGTCATTCAACGTACTCGGTTTCGAAGAAATCATTCGAACAAATGGCCCTAAACCATCTTCAAATCCCGGATTTGGTGTGTGTGCATGGGCGAAATGTAACGTCGAATATACTAACCCGCAATCTTACAGTAAAATTCTTGGAAGTGAGCATTGTGAAGCAGTGTCTGTTCAAGTGCGCAATGTAAAAATAGTAGCTTTTTACAGATCATGCAAATGCCCCAATAGCGTTGCCGTAGAGTTCATAAAAACATTTTTGTCACATAGCCCTTGCATAATATTTGGAGATTTTAATGAAGACTACCTCAGCAATAAAAACACTGCAGTATTTAAATTACTCTATGACGCTGGTTTTAGCTCCCTGTTACAACCGCTTCCCTCTACACGCGGTGGAACTCAAATAGACAACATTTTTTCAAACTTTCCTTGTACTGTGGGATTTTATAACTCTTTCTTCAGTTATCATCGCCCTATATGGGCCCGTATCTAATTTATAAGCCATTTTTAAAGCAATAAAGCAATTCTTTCTCTTCAATAGAATGAAATAAAACCGATGTTTTAAGCCCGTCTATTGTGAAGGATGGGCAACTACGGAACCCTACACTGAGCGTGGCCCGACATGCTCTTGGCCGGTTTTTTAAGCTGTCCGAATTCCACTTGAGAGGTTATCTTGGAAATATTACCCCACAAAGCAATTGTTTTAATTCTGTATAGAAGCTTACTTTGGGACAAATGGAAGCATGTGACAAAACAACGCACACAAATATCGTCACAACGCACTGTGGGACGAAATTCGGCTCTTCATAGAAACAGGGAATATTTTTTTTTCTAAGTGTACGTTTTTTGATTGAAATTCAATCATGACTACACGAATTTTGGCCAATAAACCGAGGAGTAATAATTTTTTAACGAAAACTTTATATGGAGCATACACGAAAAAACGAAATACCTATCTCAAAAACTACAAATACAAAATTTCCGTTAAAATAATTTTAGTCCTCGGTATACTAGCCAAATTTCCCCATAATCATTATTTTACCTAAGAATCATGTAAAGTTGGATTTCAATCAAAAAATTGGGCAAGTGCGAGTCCGACTCGCGCATGAAGGGTTCCGTACCATAATCTATAACAAGTTTGTTGTATGGGAGCCCCCCTTAAATATTTATTTTATTTTATTTTTAGTATTTGTTGTTATAGCGGCAATAGAAATACATCATCTCTGAAAATTTCAACTGTCTAGCTATCACCGTTCTTGAGATACAGCCTGGTGACAGACGGACGGACGGACGGACGGACAGCGAAGTCTCAGTAATAGGGGTCCCGTTTTTACCCTTTGGGAACGGAACCCTAAAAACATACATTAGGTACCTACACTTAGAATAATAAGTTCCTATTTCTATGAAGAGCCGAATTATGTCTCACAGTGCAACGTTGAAATTGCAATATCCAATCTCATTGGAATAAGATTATTTGACTCTAAACCCCAAAACTAAGGGTCGAAAATTTGCCTCCCTAGAAAACTACGCAATGCATTGCAATTGCAACATTTTACTACCTTGTGACTTAAAAAAGACGTTTGCGTTTGTTTGTTACTTATTGTTCCACTTGTCCCCGGACAATGACTTTCTGCCTGTCATGTTTACAAGATATTAAATAGCTCTTTATAACCATTCCCATTAATTTTCGGTGAAAATCTGATGACAAATCCATAAGGAATCAAGGGAACTCAAATAACAAAGGCACATCTATAGAGTCAAACCAGGCAAACAATTGAATCAAAAAAACCAGAAAACACTTTGTATGGTTTGACAGTTCATTTATTTGGATGAGTTAGCCTGTTTTGAGCTTTCATCCTAGGTCCATGGTTTAGGTCTAACATTTTTAGTGTTTTTTAATAGTAACTCGTTCGGTTGTTTGTGGAAATTCAGAAGCTAGGAAGCGTTTGCGTTCTACCCACTCTACGTAAATTATTTATTTTTTAAAGTTTAACACAAATTATAACCGGTCTAACCGCGAGAGTGTCATATTTTTAAATTCTATACCAATCGAAAGTATGAAGCCCATAGAATATGCAAACGTTAGGTTGCCTATTCTTTTCCCGTCACAACTATCGGGTAGCCAGGTATAAACAGGTAAATCTATACCTACTAGCATTTTGCAACGGTCTGATTATTGAATTGAAACTGAATAAAATTAAAGATTATTTAATTATGAATTTATCTAATAATCAAATCGGTGAAATGTAAAAAAAAAAAAAAAATTTTTTACTAAACATACCCCGGACTAAAAATTGTTAGGCAACCCATATGCAATATATTTATTGACATATTAAACTAAATATAAAATACATTTCATCAAATAAACATCTCGGTGAAGGTCGTTTTATATCGGGATCTTAGTCTATAATATAACGCTTAACGCATAACCTGCTAAATTAAGAAGTCGTATTTTTACCCCCATCGTATACTGAGATACGACCTTTTAAACTACCATTATGTTCACATAAACAAACTATGAAATTTGTGGTCTGAGGAAATTTGACATTTCGGATGCCTGCATGAAGTAAGGATAATGCAGGCCATACACGATCAAGCCCGCCGTCAAGCCTGCATGATGCTTGAAGCGGCGTCCGGTAAACTTGTGTATGTGTATCTAAGGGCCTACTCCGAACTTCGTATCGTGCCGACCCTTTCACTCATAGTGTATAACACGAGGGTGAAAGGGACGGACTTTAATAAAATTGTTGAATAACGTCATGCAAACTTGAACGTCAAGTATGTCTAGAACAAGGAATATAATACTCACAAGGAGAAGAACGGTAACTACGTTCAAAAAAGTTGCCTATCTTTTTGGAGTTTACTCCTTAAGAATCGATTTTCATATATAAGCCCGGGGTATGAAAATTATGGGGTATAAAATCGAACGTATCTGCCGTGCTAATTTAAAAAGTCGTATCTCAGTATACGATCGGGGTAAAAATACGACTTCTTAATTTAGCAGGTTATGCGTTACGTTATGCGTTATAGACTAAGATCCCTATATAAAATGACCTTCACCGAGATGTTTATTTCATGAAATGTATTTTAAATGTACTTAGCAACGGGAAAACATGGCTCCCGTTAGATAAAATTAATAATTATTGTTCTCTGCCATTTATTTATTTTAAATTACCACAAGAGGCTTAACAAATAACATAGACAAGAAACATATTCATAATTTCTCCGCGGAGACTGCGGCGGCGGCCGGCGGCCTACACGGCGGCGCGTTGCTGCGCAAGTGCGCATCGGGCAGCTTGACTGACAGTTGTCAATCTACAACAGCTGAGAAATGTGTTTTTGTTTTCAAGTTTTTGCTAATATTTTGCGTGAATCTCTAGCATGTTACGAGTGTGATTGCTATCAGTGCATGAGTACTATCTAGTTATATGTGCAATTATAAACCACCGCTTCCCCCAGGAACTTTATGGGGCAATTTGTATGCCGAAACTTGGAGCGGTTTTTTTAAATACTTTATTTGTTATCGTAGCCGTAAGTTTTTATCTATTGCGTTTTTTAATAGTTTACTTGATGAATCCTAATATCACGGGCTCCTCTCAGAATGTCGCTTCCAGGTCTGTGTCGCTGTCGCTGGAGAATTCCGTACAGTGCCCACATTGCTCCCAGATTCGTTTCTTTAAAGGTCAGAAAGGACTTAATATACACATCAGTAGAACCCATGGCATTCGTGCTGGCGCAATTACGTCGCCACCAGGCAAACAATTCACAACCAAGTCAGATCAGGCCTTTTTCTGAAAAAAACAGTGAGCTTAAACATTCAATTCCAGTGGTCAAACGAATTCCTCGCAGCGCTCGAATTCAGGTTGCACAAAAAGTGTGCCTACCTTTAATGTGAATAATGTGATACTTAAACTATTTACTTTCACCTGTATAATCATTATGTGCAATAAACGTATTGAGTATATATTTTATAAACGTTCTTAAGGCCACGCGCGCACCAAGATTTTAGTCGCACGATAATTTTGTCGCATAAATGCAAGATATGGGTTTATATGAGAGTGCGCGCACCGCGATTTTCATAAACCCATAAGTACGCTTATTTCTGCGACAAAAAAGTGGTGCGCGCCTGGCCTGAAGAGTAAACTCCAGTCGTGCGTCGGAGCTGACACACACACTTTTTTTTTTTAATACTACTAGCGCCACCGTATATGAACTAAGTGACAGCGGGCTTTTTTGGCGGGGTTTTCAAATATGCCATATTGAAAATTTGTTTTTCTCACTTTTCTATTTTACATGCATGCAATTCAGGTTTAATCCTGCAAATCATTTGTCAATCACTTCCCGGTAAACGATTGAGCTGAAATTTAATAGTTTTATAAAAAATACAACACAATGAATTACTTTTAAATGGCCTTTATTCATTGTATATCCAAACAGGGTCTATAATTTACAAAATGTCTTTAAAAAGTTTACTACATAGGTGCATTATTGAATTGTTTTAATAATATATTCTGTTGTTCCTAGAACAGAATACTTGCTCAGGATTTTTCTAGAACTGTCAGTGAAACGGGAATCTTGGAAATGTCGTCCACATAAAACCTTATTCCTTTCGTACGGAGAAGTCAAGGATTCTTGTGAAGACCAGTCGTGCCCAAAATGTAGCTCTGAAATAGGAAATTACATTTTAACAAGTCTACATATCCACATTAATTGAGACCTGCTTGAACAAAATGGACAATAGACATGAACAGAAATATAATGTTAAAATACTATGCACTAAGCTCAGAACAAGTTTGGTCAATGCAGGCCTAAATATCTCTAGCAGTGTTAAAATATTACCTTATGAATAAAACCTATAAATACTTGTATTAAAAAACTTTTTGTCTACAGTTGTTGGGTAAGAAGTATCCTATCACCATGTTTCGATGCTATCTGGGATTAAAATCCGTGCAGCCGTTTTTGTGTGATGGGAGGTTAAAGATATTTAAAACAAACAAACAGAACCTGTGATTTAATAACATACAATAACCGTATTTCTAGGCAAGGTAACCTAACTAAATGTACCTGAAACACGTCTAAAACAAATAGCTGGTAGTTCTTATTTCATGTGTATTAAAATATGCAACAAAATTCCGAGACATATATAAGAGACCTGAAATAAAATATTCTTACCGTAAAATTATTATTCCCGCTCTAGGAAAATGAAAAGAATCGTCTTCAGCAGAGGTTATGCCGCGTTAAGCACATTTTCTTTATGCATTTGAAGACATTAACTATGATAATTTTGGAATAAATCGCGAAAAAAATTGAAATTGGCCGTTTGTTGACGTAAATTAAAATAACAGGTTGACAGCCATCAGTTTTTTTGTCGAGACTTTATGGCTGTCACTATGACAATTCAGGCCGCGTGTGTCTGAGAGAATGTTAGGATAGTCATACATTACAACTGCCCGCCACCGTGTGCCGTCCCTTTCAGTCGTACGGTGTATAACAGGAGAGTGAAAGGGACGGCACGATACGAAGTTCGAAGTAAAAAGAAAAAAAGATGCAGTTTTCGTTCACAAACTTAAACAATCACTAGTTTCGAAAACGTACTAGTCCTTGAACGAATATTCAGAAGATAGGCCTATGGGTAAAAAAAAATGTAACATTATTATAAGTTTTGCTGTATATTATACCTACTCGTATATTAATATTATGTAAGTGCCTACCTTCTCGTTCTTGTTTGCAGCGCCCAACAGGGTACATAATGTGATACTTAAACTATTTACTTCGACCTGTATAACCATTATGTGCAATAAACGTATTGAGTACCAAAAATTAAATTATCGAAAATTATCGCGACTAAAAAAAATCGTGGTGCGCGCCTGGCCTGAAGAATAAACTCCAGTCGTGCGTCGGAGCACACACACTTTTTTTTTTCATTTAAACTTTATTACTCATTACATAACAACTACAAATGGCGGACTTAATACCATGAGGTATTTATTGTCTACCAGTCAACCACAAGGCCAGACATATCATAATTATGTTAAATGCCGTTTAATAAGGCCATACACGAGACCAACACTGCTTAAATGAAACTGCGGTTCTTCAATTGAGCGAGTGCTTATCCAATGCAGGCTGACATACAAACATCTAGCTAAAAATAACACATTAATCATTATTATCATTTGACGACCCGGTTAGCGCAGTTTGTTGTGCTCCTGCTAAGCCGGCGGTCCTGGGTTAGAATCCCGGCCAGGGCAAATATTTTTGAGATTAACTCTCATATTTGTTCCTGGGTCATGGTTTATCTATATATGTACTCTAGTACCCGTAATACAATTGCTTAGTTTGGGGCTAGCTCGATTTGTGTGATTTGTGTAGAAAGAAAACATTATAGAACCTTCAAATTGTTTGGGTTGGGCATACCTACAAAAGAATACTAAAATATCACTATTTAAACAATGTTATTTAAAAACATACATAGAGCTCTGACAAAAGAGCCAGGTGAGGCGTGAAAGATGTCGATCTCAGGGCTTTGGATAGCCAGTACCCTTACCATGATGAAGGTGGTTTTCCACTGGCGAGGAGAGGCGGGGCGTGGCGGGGCGAGAATAGTAATAAATAGTAGTCAATACCAAAATTACTTACCGCCCTAGGGCGTAATATACGACTTACCGCCCTAGGGCGTAATATACGATCTACCGTCCGGGTTTCTAGCATGTAATCCCTTAAAGTGTGATAGAAATTACTTACTGCGCTAGGGCGTAATTTACGACTTACCGCCCGCTTTTCTAACATGTAAACCTTTGTTTACAAGAAAGTTTGATGAAAATTATATTCTACCACATTTTTCCGTGAATAACATACCTACTATACACCTGCCAAATTACAGCTTAGTATTAGTACTTACTAAGAGTGTGTGTGAAATAGTACGGATGGACGAAAGGACCCTAAAAAAGAAAATCAAGACATAAACGGCAGCGATAACGATCAACAAAACGCCTATCGAACGCGTGAAGCCCTTTTTTTACGCGTTCGATAGGCGTTTTGCGGTTTCAGTCACTGTAAACTCATGGTAAGGGCAGTTCATTCAAGAGCGACAGTGCCCGATTACTGGGAGCGTTTTTAGTACCTATCTCTTTCTGTACAGTACTGTGAGAGAGTGACGGGTGACGCTATGTCGCTCGAAAACAGTACGAAGCACAGTTGCTAGTTGGTGCTAGACGGGCAGGTCGCGAAACCTAAGGATGCGTCTCCTGAAGCGGAGCAGAGACGAGCGGACTCGACCAATCACAAAGATGAAGCGGTGCTGAGATACAGATTTCAATTCAGGTGATTGGTCTATTTCTTTGAGGAAGTAGCTTCTTTCACCTGGTCAGTCCATCTAGTTGGCGAGCGGCCGCGGCCTCTCTTGCCTTCCACTCCACCAATCACGACCAGTTTCTCGAGGCTCTCAGCTCCTCTTCGCATCACATGGCCAAAGTATGAAAGCAACCGTTGTCGGCAGATAGAAGATAGACGAGTTTTGATGCCTAGTTGGGAAAGAATTGACATTTGTGCGCTTGGCCGTCCAGGGTATACTAAGCATTCGCCTCCAGCACCACATTTCGAATGCGTCAATTCGCTGTCTTTCTCTTGCCAGTATCGTCCACGTCTCCACTCCATACATAAAAATGGGGAAGACCAAAGCTCTGACCAGGCGGGATTTTGTGTGAAAACTTATGCTACGGTTTCTCCAGATAACTTAAAGGCGTGTCATAGCGTCTTAAGCCATGCGATTCGGCGCTTGATCAAGCTGTGAGAGCAACAATGGATCGACACCGATGGAGACACCTGATCAAGAATTCGATACCTTGTGATCACGATCCTCGGGAATGAGGGACCGACTTAAGAAGAAGATTCGTCTATTCCGCACGTCTCCGGTAAAGACGCACCTTAATATCCAGTTTGGCCGGACATTTGGGTAAGAGCCTGGACTCCCTTCATTATTGAGGATTTTGTATTGATAGGTACGACAAAAAAAATTAATGTAAAATTACGCCAATCTCGGCGCTCGCTCGTTTGCGAAATGTAAAAGCCTAACAAAAGCCCGACACCGTATATTTTGGCCGGACACGCGATCAAAAATAATATGTCCGGCTTAATCCGGACGCCTGTCCGGTGCCGGCGCGATCACCTAGTCATCTTACTTGACTATCTTAAGACGACCCCACCGGAGATATCGTTATATGTTATGAAATAACATCTCTGATTTTTGTCGCTGCCAAGTACCTAATGTAGGTCTTTAAATGGTCTTTAACTATAGTATCTCAAAGCTTATAATGGTTGCTTTTATCTCGCGATAAATAAGTGACAAAGCATCCGTCACGTTTTGTCAATGAGCTAGTGTGATGTGAGTGACAGATGCTTTATCATTTATTTATCACGTGATAAACGCAACCATCGTAGGCCCAAGATTAAACAAGTGTAGTGGCGTTAGTACTTAACTCAGTTCTACATAAAGTCTTAATTTTAGGTCTAATTATTTTTATCGACGAAGCTAACAACAACGCATAGAACAATAACATTGAACTTGCTCTACATCCATACTAATATTATAAATGCGAAAGTGTGTCTGTCTGTCTGTCTGTCTGTCTGTCTGTTACCGCTTCACGCTTAAACCGCTGAATCGATTTTGATGAAATTTGGCATGGAGATAGTTTAAGATCCGACGAAGGACATAGGATAGTTTTCATCTTGGAAATTATCCCTAAAAAGATTGAAAAGTGAGTAAGTAATTCATGGTGACATTGATGATCCTGTAGAAAATGTAATAATTTGACCAAAAGCACAACTGCTCTTACATTTGCTTAGGCGCTTTTAATAATCCCTTTTATTAATTAAGGTGATTAGGTGTATATCTATCGTGTTGTACGAGGTTGCTTCCATATTTCCAAGTTCCACGCGGACGTAGTCGCGGGCAAAAGCTAGTAATTATAATATTTCTGTCCCATTTCTATGAGACATCGCGTGATACTCTAGTCCGACATGTGTCCCGTATTCGAGCAACTAACAAGTGTTTGACGCATTATTGCTAAGAATAACTGCACGTGATGTTTATTTGTGTCCTCAATTACTGCGGAGTGCCTGACGACAGAGAAGTCACAAGTTCAATCCTTGAGAACAAAATTCCTAGAGTCGACTTTATTACACTCGGTCTGTACACAATGAACACAACCCCCCTTTTTAGGGTTCCGTACCCAAAGGGTAAAAACGGGACCCTATTACTGAGACTTCGCTGTCCGTCCGTCCGTCCGTCACCAGGCTGTATCTCAACAACGGTGATAGCTAGACAGTTGAAATTTTCACAGATGATGTATTTCTATTGCCGCTATAACAACAAATACTAAAAATAAAATAAAATAAATATTTAAGGGGGGCTCCCATACAACAAACTTGTTATAGATTATATATATGTATAGGTACGGAACCCTTCATGCGCGAGTCGGGCTCGCACTTGCCCATTTTTATTATATTTTTATTCGATCAAATAGGTCATTTTATGATACCGATTTCATTAATCTTTCATTATAATTTGTTTTTTAGGGTTCCGTACCCAAAGGGTAAAAACGGGACCCTATTACTGAGACTTCGCTGTCCGTCCGTCCGTCCGCCCGTCCGTCCGTCCGTCTGTCACCAAGCTGTATCTCAAGAACGGTGATAGCTAGACAGTTGAAATTTTTACTGATGATGTATTTCTATTGCCGCTATAACAACAAATACTAAAAATAAAATAAAATAAATATTTAAGGGGGGCTCCCATACAACAAACTTCTTATAGATTATGGTACGGAACCCTTCATGCGCGAGGCAGACTTGCCCAATTTTTTAGAAGAAGCTCACAATATGACATCAGACAATTCCGCGAGTGTTTGAGGATAATAAAAAAATGCTATTGAGCCCACCCTTATTTGTATAATTTTAAGAGGCCTTATTCCTTTTAAAATGCTGATTGTTTAGACATTTTTCTCTATGATCAAACATGTTTCTCAACATATTATTGATGTTACTTCCTAGAACAGGGCTATTGGGATTTATTGGTATATATTTGAAACCTACAGTTTGAATTTTTCATTGATAATTTTTGTTCGAAAAACTACTCGAAATTGACAAAATTCGCGTGGAAAATTAGTTTTTTCAACTTATTTTCGACTGCACGCAATGAAAGCATGAAATAGCTACGTTACTACCTAGAACTCGGGAAAAAGTATTATTCACTTCAAAAAGTTGGTTGAAATTATCAATATATTCGTCATAATATGAAAAAAATAAATTTTAAAAGGAATAAGGCCTCTTAACCCTACGCATTTCTGAAATTGTCAAACTGACCACTGGCCATATTCCCAAAAAAATAAAAAATTCCAACTTGTCTAAGAACTGTCAGCTGACAGTTTATAACAAAGAATATAATACTCAAAATTGTTTTCATTATTTTACTATAAGTTAAAATGTGCTGCTTTTCGATAGCTCTGTCTGCTGAATCTTCTTCATTTTTGGACTTATTTTTCACGCTATGCTAGTCTCCATGGCTATGCTTTGATCGTACCAACGAATCCAATACTAGTTACATGAATCAACAGTTCAAGGAATACGATAAAAGTATTAGTGTCATACCTACTAGAAAGGATGGAAATAACAGTCCTAAAACCAACAACCCAACAAGCTTCATAGACCAGTTTAGTGCTCATACTACAGTCAAAGGATTCACTATGCAAAATTATGTTTGTGGACGACAATATTGCTGTCAAGATGCCTATACTTTCCCGAAGGGAAAATCTCATCGGCTAAACAATATTAAAGACAGAGAATTTGCAAGTAAACGGATCCGGATAATTGGATTGACAAAAATGTACAAATATCAAACTGTGAATTACATCATAGTTTCATATCATACCAATAGCAAGTAAAGTGTTTTTCGGGTGTTTTATGTGCTGTAACTTTAGAGAATGTATAATGTTAAAGAAAAAATAAAACTCATGATATTATAACACGTTTATTATTAAAAGTAAATAATCTTTATATGTGATATTATCAAGCAAAAGGTACGACTTTGTTATTATTACCATATGGACGCGTTGATAGGTTATTGGTTTATTCAGACATGTAAAAGGGCCCTTGTGGCCTACTTGCAGAATAAAGTTCATAACATATTTCATTATTATTATTCATTATTTCAGTAATCGCAGTTAGGTACTTGGCACGAAACATTTAAAACAATATAGATAGATACAATCGCTTGAAGTCTTCCTCGAGATTTTAGTGTGCATCCTAATTGTTTATAACCGATAATATTTTTATATCCGTCTCGTAAGTGTTCAATTAAACTCTTTCTCGTGTTAAACGTAAGTTATACTTACGAATTACGAGACGATATAAATATTATAAATGTAAATAAATAGTTAATTGTCATTGTTACTGTCAAACTTGAACTGACAAAATGTTTACCGGTCCAAACATAAAATCTGCCACCATGGTGTGTCCAATTTAGATTTAAGTGTCAGTACATTCATGTATTTATTAAATTATTTGAATAATAACTGATAACCTACATATTATAATATTAAATATTTATAATGATTATTAAAAGGCAGTATAGCTGTAGTAATATAATAAAAATAATTTTATCAATCGGTATAATTTGGACCAGGTAATGTGGTAACCACAGATAACACCACTGAGACCTTTCCAGATTCCGGTGACATATCAAAAGCCCGGTATTTGAAGGCTAAGTAAAAAATCTGTAGTCATTTAATTACATTTTTTTATAAAATAATTCCAGAAAACCTACTGCTCGTCAGTCATATTCGAATTATCGGTATTGCAAAAAATGGTATACCTCAATTATACATACATACTCATACTCATTTATTCATAATGCACAAATACATTATATATGTCACTTTTACTAAATTTATAATGTAGTTTATTTAATAGTTATTTTATATGTCCGTTTTGTCATTATATGTCAAGTAAATAGCATTTTTTTTACAATATTATCAATGTTATTTTTGGGGCACATGTGTTTTCTAAAACTATTCGATTAATAATGTCAATTCTCAATTATAAATATTCATCTTGGCTTTCCGTAACATGTATAAAGCGTACCTATATCATTTTAAATCGTTATCGAAAAAGAGATTTTTTAAAGTTATTGCCTCAGAACTCCGTCATTTGTAAACCAAGGGGGTACTTTTCCTTTTAGTTCCCATTTTACAAAGCTACAAATTACAAACGGAAGTCCCTTTTCAAAATCTTATATCAAAAAGAGACTTCCGCTTGTAATTTGTAACATGTAGCTTTGTGAAATTGCCCCTGGGGCTATGATGGTTGCTTTTATTTCGCGATAAATAAGTGACAAAGCATCCGTCACGTTTTGACGAAATGCGACGAGTGTGAGTGACAGATACTTTGTCACTTATTTGGGTAAGGACCAAATTCTTTGCATCGTTGGACAACGGAAATCACAATGGAATGTGTCACACCGGAAAAAAAGTAGCACAATAAAATTGTAAATGTACGTGTACAAGGTTTGAAGATGAATAATAAATAAACATCGGGACAGGTGAAACTAAATCAAAGCTTGTAATAAGCACAATTGGTAACGTTGTCTTCGTTTCGACGAATTTCCGTTATGACACGTAGCACAATGTTGTGTCACTCGTCGCACAATGGAGGCAAAATACTTCACGACCTAACCAGAAATGTTTCACACTCAATAAAATAAACGAGTATTACTAGTGAACTTTGATGTGTAGCAGCAATATACTATTATAGTTTGCAGTTAATCATTCGCAAGCAGAGAAAGCGTGATGGAAAACAATAAAATTACATAAGAAGTCACAGAATTTTAACGGTACGCGGAGCTTCCACCAACACGATGCTCGACTGTCAGTAAAAACAACATGGCAGCACTATCGAAGTCAAGCTTGCAAGTTCGGAGTCAGTGTTCCATTAAAATAATTGAAGAATCTACTGGAATAGCGTTGTAAGTTCCGTGTAATGTCGTCGCACAACTGGAGGTTGCACAATGGAAGAATATTTGGGACATGCATAAAATAGCCGCAAAATTTAAAATGATGAAGGATATCGAATATTAAACTATACCTGCGTCTTAACAAAACCTAACACTATATATACAAATAAACTGTATAAGTTAAGGCGTTCGTACTTTAAAACAAAATCAATATATTCTCGAGAAAGCAGAGTACGGACATATTCATTTTGTATGGGAAATATAATAAGGATAAAAAAGTATATTTTTGAATACTTTTTTTATTAACTATTCTGAACATCAATTCGTTTATTGATGATTGGGTTAATAGGAACTGTTATTTGGCGTGTTTTTCTACTCTACAAGTTAACGATAAATGTTCTATTTTTAGTTTGAGATGAGGCAGTTTGAGGTGTACATTAATGTATGACAGTATTTGCAAAGAATTTGGTCCTTACCCATTTATCACGTGATAAACGCATCATAGGCCCCCTGTGTTAGGAATTTAATACATAGAATGAGATTAGGCGCGATTTCGATTTTCAATCTACCTCGTTTCTCTTCGCCTTGTTGGTAGAAAAGCACTCTTATAGTGGCGTAAATGTACATTACTTTCCTATAAGTATAACCTTACTTCAAGACTACTATGATTAATTCAATAAATGGTTTCATTTGGTAATTTCCTTCAAGTGTAACCGACCTCAGCGACAGGAAGATTTGTGAAGGTTGGTTGCATTGCTATGCAACTATTGCAATCATGGTCTTTACAGTATAATTTTATTTCTATATTTATTATTTCATTTTCATTGTGTGCATACCACTTGAGGAGTTATGTCGATTCTTCATTTATCTCAGATCAGATCAGATCTTCACCAAAATTTAGCAGGACCCAATAGAAAATGCCTTCGTACGTACAAAAAAAAATACAAATCAATCTATAATGACAGAGTTCTAAGGTAACAAACATTAAAAAGCTATACAAACGAATAATAACTCCCTCGTTTTTTTTAAATCGGTTGAAAATGAGACACCAATAAGCAACACTCCTGCATCATAAAATTAATACTCGTTCAAGTGTTATTGCTTGTCAATCATAATAAAACGGTATTAGAAACAAATAGCTTAGTTTGTGAATAGCAAGGCACGTGTTTTAAATCGCAAACACTTTAAAACAATACTAGTGCCACAACGGATACATTAAGTGTTTAACTTACTAATCATTTAGTCGGCGTAGAACCATAAAGATTATACTCATATGTCTTAGTGAGATTATAAATATTACAGTTATAATTATAAATACCATGACAACTAAATCCTTTGATAACGCTGAGGAAGTAGCTAATGCTCTGTCGTTTTGGCAATACCACGAGGTGCGTCGAAGGAGTCGCACGACTCCGTAACGTTTATGTGCCCCTGGTACTTGTTACGGTAGTTTAGTATAGTTTTTAGTTCTTTTTTTTAGAGTAGACAAAAAAAAACAAAATGAGGATCACGAGTTTTTTGAGTCAGTGCCTGGGGGCGATTATAAGTGAGTATTTCTTTTTTTTACTAATTTTGTATTAAACTATCATTCTGCCGTGCAATATTTGTGTACCTACTTATAAAATTATTTTAGTTATTTATAGTTTCGTTATTCAGAAATTATTTGTTAATGAATGAGAAAACATGTACATATTTCATTTGTTATCAATGTATTTATAACCAGTTGTTGGTACAATAAAGCGTTTACATACATACATACATACATGTAATTGCTGATATCAGATTGACTTTTATTGATAAAAAATGATATGTTGAAACCAAATTAAACTTAATCAAATTGCGCTCGTTATGATTGCGTTAGTTTACTCCGGCTAATTAAAAATACTACTTTTCTCAAACATCCAAGGAAATGTCGGTCTTATGATCGTGGTAATAGAACGCGAAATACGTCTTTGTATAGCAATTGTTGAAGATTCGTTCTAATTTCAAATTAGAGGTCAATAAAGGAATTTCATACAACATTATTGGCCGTGGCCAACAAAGAGATTGTCTTTTGTTTCAGTGGGGTTTATTTCTTTTATTGATAATCTATGGCATACTGCCAAAAAAAAAAAAACGTTGTTTGTGCATGCATATTTACGTTTTATTTCTTATATAAACTACATTATTCAATTAGATTAAAACAGATATTCAATAAAATAAACAAGGAATCACGTTTATTGTAAAAAAATATAACAATATCTAATTAATAAGGTGTTGTCATTTTTAATAAATAGAATAATCTTAACATATGGTGGCAAAATAACATTAACCCGAACAGCTTAATTTTTTTTTTTTTGAATAAAGTAAAATGGCGTCAATAGTAAAAATATATGAATATAATATAAGTTGAACTTTGTATTATTTCCTTGGATTTATTTGAGAAAAGCACTATACAAGCCTCGGCGCGAACAGGGATTGTCGGCCTCGTATCTCTAGATGGCCTCGTTATCACTCGGCCATCTATTACTACTCGGCCAACAATTCCCTATTTCGCGGCCTCTGCAGTAATGTACTATTAGATACCTACTTGCAAAAAATTAACCTAACACTTAGACAAAAACGCTGCCTAGCTAGAAAACCAGACAGTACACATGCACATACCTATTTTAAACTCATAACATCCCTTTTAATGGTCTGAGAATACCAATCAATCATTAGTGAAGCCCTAAGATAAATAAAAAAATATGGTTGCACTACTTTTCTAAAAACGTAAAATGCCGATTAGCTACTTAGCCTTGTTAACCTATCATGGACATGGACCATCCTCCAACACGAAATATGTATAGGCCTTGAGGTCTATCTATTTATACACATATGAAATGAAAACTTTGAAATCAGCACATTGAGCCCTACAAAGAGGAGGCGTATATTGATTTTTAGGGTTCCGTACCCAAAGGGTAAAAAACGGAACCCTATTACTAAGACTCTGCTGTCCGTCCGTTGTAGCGTTAGGTATCTAGGGCAGAGGTAACAATAACTATAACACCAGGTATAATCGTTCACTTTTTATTCCGACTTTCGGGTACGTGGGTCGTAGCCTATTACTGAGGTTCCGTAAGGTAATTTGGATCGATGCGTAGATGTTCAGATACATATTTTATTTTGTTTTTAGTATTTGTTGTTATAGCGGCAATAGAAATACATCATCTGTGAAAATTTCAACGGTCTAGCTATCACCGTTCTTGCGATACAGCCTGGTGACAGACGGACGGACGGACAGCGAAGTCTCAGTAATAGGGTCCCGTTTTTACACTTTGGGTACGGAACCCTAAAAAATGGGGAATTTAGTCCGTAATTTCACTATAATAAGTACATATTTTGCTATCGTTATCATAATTACACAGCGTGTTGAAGTTAAAAATGGACCACTACAATGAACTTTTCGACATGATGTTGTGATTATGAGTTTTATGACACGAAAATAGCTGCCGAAGAGATAACAACATATTGAGTTTTCAAATGAGGCTTTTGTGTAGAAAACGTCAATTTTCTACATTATTTTAAATTAAAATGTCCTGTCATTAGCATTAAAGTGCGACCAATTGTGATAATTTCAACCAAAAGAGTCCACTTCTTCGTTTACCATAACGACGAAATTTGTTTGCGTCTCTATACCAAAAACCTGTCAACCCGTCCTTCTGGTAAGCGACGAAGTGGTACCTTTTCCTTGAAAACGACACAATTTATCTGTGAAAAGGTGTTACGAACTACGACTAGAGTCAAACCACGCTAGCTCTTTCACGCAAATGAACTGTCAAACCATGCAAACTGACACACTTTCTATGGTTTGACAGTTTATTTCCTTGGAAGAGTTACCGTGGTCTGACTAAAGCGACCGTCATGCTGTTGTCATTGTCTCTGCGTTTTTGTGTTGTGTCTAAAGATTTTGGCGAAACCCTTTAGTTCACAGAATTATTTCATCGCTTCTATTTCCATGTCCTTGAAAAGCCTGTTCCATGCGGTCCATATATTATTGTTTTGAATAATGTAATGACACGTCCGACACAGATTCTTAATCACAGAGGGTTTCGGCCAACTCGTAATATACACATATTATTAGAAATAAAATATGAAAAAAAAAAAACAAAAATATTTAAAAAAACAAGCGAGATGCAATAATTCCTAATAGGTTATACTTTCCGTCATCAGCTCAGCATCATGAGATGATTGAACTTCATAAAATAGATGAAAAACATTGCTAGTGCATGCTTATGACAGGTGAGGGTTCTCCTTGATATCCCTGAGATCCCATCATCAGATCCCGACATTCTGACAATGGGACAACTTTCAAATGAAAATAATTTTGAGAATCGGTGGACATACTTACATAAAAGAATACATACAGTGGAACAAAGAACCTCCACCTTTTCTGGAAGTTGGTTATAAAAATCTATTTACCTTTCATTTCAGTGTCGTTCCCGAAGTTCCTCCTGGGCTCCGGAACGGTGTGGCCCTCGTACGCAGTCCTCATCCTTCAGAGCGCTGCCTCTCCACTCGCTGGTCCAATCAGCCTCCTCGAGGAAGCCCTCATGGGTAGTCTGCCTTATGTCTCCAGTATCTTCATGTCACCCTTCGGTGGAGTCATCGTGGACAAGCTGGGACGAAGATGGAGTGGAATACTTACGTGTTCTATCGTGGCGGTGAGTAGTATTCAATATACGTATACTACAAGTCTACAACAACAATGAACGCTTCGTTGAGTATTTATTGTTATGGTATAGTTGCAAGGACGAGTTGAAGGATCAATATGTGGTAATGTGATTTGGCCTATCCAACGCGCCGTAAATTTTCATTATACCAATTATACACATATTTATGGACTACTAGGATCGAGTCAGGCGGAACCATTAAATTGATATAATAACTATACTTACCATAAATTTTATGTATTGGCGTAACATAACGTTACATTTCAGAGCCATTTAACGTTAAAGATATTTCAATCAAGTATCAAAAGTAAATAGGTAAAGATCCAAATAAGTATGCGTAGCGAAAAGTTGTTACGAAATGGCAGATCATAACGCAGCATCCCTGGTTCTCCAACCTTGTCAGTATAATTTCTTCGAAGAGAGGTTCATTATGGGTAAATAGTCTAGGCGATTACCCTTACAATGCATATTTTATTTAAGAATGCGTTTTTATTTCAATTTTAAATTAATTGAACGTTACAACTTGGTACTCGCTTGTCTGGCACGGTTAAAACACTTGTGTAAATTTAAAGTCCCATATTTGCAGATTTTTATACATTCGGAAAATAATCCAGTGAATAAAGGGGTTTTACCTTACAAACGGTGTCCGGTAGTTTTGAATTTTTGATATGTTGTCTAGGATAGTTAGTGAGTATTTAAAATGTAAAATGTACAATTCTCCCTCCTCCGCGCCCGTCGTCATATTGGAAAAACTGGCAATTTCTGCAGATTTTTGCTTATAACTTCGTTTAGGAGCATTTTAGCTAGAATGAAGCTTAGAGAATGTTGTAGAGATTTAAATTTACTATAGTTTACATTTTTAATTTTGTTGCTACGGAGACATGGACATAAAAAAAAAGTAAAATCGCTATTTCCAGAAATTTATCAAACTTCTGGCTTATATCTTTGTTTATGAGCATTTTAGCTAAAAAAAAAAAGCTTAGACAATATCGTAGAGCATTAAATTTATTATAATTTACATTTAAAATTTTGTTTCGAGGACAGTTAATTACGGAGATATGTAAAAAATAAAGTCACATTTTCCGGAAATGTATGTAAAAAATGTACATGCGTTTTACAAGCAATTAAATTTCCTACAAGTTTTATTTTGATACTTGTTTCCCTAGACTAGTCCGTAACTGAATCGCAGACACATTTTCGGAAAAGCGACTGTGCATTGTACATCTCGACCTTGATTATTCTTTGTCATTGTCATTATTGTTACCCTGCACGAACGGATGGCTGTTGTTTATATCTGCAGTCCTAGGGCGCGTTTTTACTAAGTGTTCTGTTTTGATTTTGAACAAACGTTTATTCACACGCTCGCTCAGAACTGATGTAGCTTTACAGTTACGAAAACGATAATTTCCCAGAATGTTACGCGAGGCTATTGAAATAAAAAAAATATCCTGATTTCAAATAGAGAAGGCGGTTTGTCATTACAACCGGCTTGGGATCCTGTTGTACATTTTATCAAGGATCAAGCAAGACATAAAACTGGAAACCCTGGGCCTCGACAGGTGTAAGACAAAAATAATGTTAAAAGTGTATATGTAGAGTATTTGTTTTAAAAGTATATCCTGGTAATAAGGCAATCCATTGAGGCCACTCCATTGAGAAGAGGCGTAAGACAAGGGGACGTTATTTCCCCGAAACTGTTTACGGCCGTTATGGAAGACGCCTTCAAGCTCCTGGAATGGCAAGGACTTGGCATCAACATCAATGGCGAATACATCACTCACCTTCGGTTTGCCGACGACATGTAGTCATGGCAAAGTCGATGGAGGAACTCAGCATGATGCTCGATGACCTCAATCGAGTTTCTCAACGGGTGGGCTTAAAAATGAACATGGACAAGACGAAACTCATGTCAAATGCCAAGGTTGTGCCCATCCCAGTCTCTGTTGAAAACTCGGTACTCGAAGTTGTTGACTCATACATCTACCTAGGACAAGTGGTCCAATTAGGTAGGTCCAACTTCGAGAAAGAGGTCAACCGCCGAATCCAACTCGGCTGGGCAGCGTTCGGGAAACTACGCAATGTCTTTTCGTCCGACATACCTAAGTGCCTCAAGACGAAAGTCTTCAACCAATGTGTGCTACCAGTGATGACTTACGGCACCGAAACGTGGTCTTTCACTATCGGCCTCATCTCAAAGCTCAAAGTCGCTCAACGAGCAATGGAGAGGGCTATGCTCGGGGTGTCTCTACGTGATCGAATCAGAAATGAGGAAATCCGTAGACGAACTAAAGTGACCGATATAGCTCACCGGATTAGCAAGTTGAAGTGGCAATGGGCAGGCCATATAGCACGCAGAGCAGATGGCCGATGGGGCCGAAAAGTGCTCGAGTGGAGACCTTGGACCAGCAAGCGCAGCGTAGGACGTCCACCTACAAAATGGACAGATGACCTTATGAAGGTCGCCGGAAAGCGCTGGATGCAGGTCGCTTCCAACCGGTATATATGGAAGTCCAAAGGGAAGGCCTATGTTCAGCAGTGGACGTCCTATGGCTGAGATGATGAAGGCAATCTGGGAGTTTTCTTTCGGCGGTATTCTCTCGTCAGTAAGCCTTATAGTGTTGGTAAATATTTTTAAATACAAGAATTAATACCTTTCTGGCACATAAACTGTATATACGCATTAGGCCCATCTGGCATATATGTACCTTTATTTTAATTCATATTTTGCAAAATGGGTAGTTTGCAAAAATGTAACTTTGACAGATAAAAAATGTTTTTTTCTCAGTCAACCTTTGATAACGGTTACTGTGAGGCTACCGAAACGTCAGGGAGCTCCAAATAATTAATATACGAGATATAATCCGTTTAAATAGTTTTATTTAAATGTGTGACACTGGCGGAAACCGAAGAAAATATTAAACATAATATGATTCATTCAAAATGTATGGTGTTATTCAATATCAAACGCAATTTTATGTACTTATATATGTTTATCGCATGATAAGTAGCTATCATACAATAAACGTAGTAGTACCTACACATGTTTTTTTGCAAAACGTCAAGGGCTACCTCCTGTCGAGATTATTTCATTACGTTATCGACATCGATAAAAGAGCAATATAACAATCTTTATCTTGTTATATTAACCATAATAAATGTATTATTATCGATATCGATAAAAAAGCTACATAGTCATTATTTGTTTGAATGAAAAATATTTTCATACTCGCAACCAGGAAATTTTAGATACCTACAAAAGTTTTTTCCTTAAACGTGTGCGCTCAGTACCTACTTACCTACTACGTGAAGAAGTTTTTATATAGGACACTATTTTATATTCCTGTGTAGGTACCTACAAACTTTTTTGTTGAGTATTGTTTTTAAGTTCCGTACCCAAAGGGTAAAAACCGGCCAAGAGCATGTCGGGCCACGCTCAGTGTAGGGTTCCGTAGTTGCTCATCCTTCACGATAGACTTAAGTTACGACAAAGATTTCAAGCTCTATAAAAAGGTCGTAAAAGCCAAAGTAGCTATAGTCACTAATTACCTTCTGGAAGTCAATTTATGTTCTTTTAAGAAAATTATGAAATTTTGCGATAACTCAAAAACGGCTTAACTGATTTTGTTCAATATAGTTTTCATTGAAAGTTCTTATAAGGCCTCATGTTCATGAATTTTTTCATAATTTTTTGACCCGTGGTTGAAAAGTTAGAGGGGGTGGGGACACTATTTTTTTTATTTTCGAAGCGATTATTTACGAAACTGCTAACTTAATCAAAAAATAATGTTTGAAAACCCCTATTATTTTTAAAAGACCTATTCAACGATACCCCACACACTAGTGTTAAAACGAAAAAAAAAATCACCTCCACTTTAGGTGTTCGAGAGGTACCCCAAAAAAAAATATTTTTTTAGTTTTTAGTTTACCGTTTTGTCGGCGTGATACATACACATACCCGTACTAAATTTCAGCTTTCTAGTACTAATGATCACGGAGCTAAGCCGCGGACGGACAGACGGACAGACGGACATGGTGAAACTATAAGGGTTCCTAGTTGACTACGGAACCCTAAAAACGGGACCCTATTACTGAGACTTCGCTGTCCGTCCGTCCATCCGTCCGTCCGTCCGTCTGTCACCAGGCTGTATCACAAGAACGGTGATAGCTAGACAGTTGAAAATTTCACAGATGATGTATTTCTATTGCCGATATAACAACAAATACTAAAAATAAAATAAAATAAATATTTATGGGGGGCTCCCATACAAGAAACTTTTTATAGATTATGGTACGGAACCCTTCATGTGCGAGTCAGACTCGCACTTGCCGATGTTTGTCTAAACTCTCAAACCTTCAAACCAATTCAAAACGAGTTGAACAATTTAATCAATTTATATACTAATTTAACTTTTCTAGACATCAATCCAAAATATTACTAATGCGAGTATGTCTACTTTAACTATATACTCTATTTTGGACCATTGAATTATAACTTAACCTTTTGAACGCAGAACGCCAAGCGGTGAAGCAATTCTGAGTACCCCTGACGCCACAACGAAAAATAAAGAAGTCCTTTTTGGCGAAACGTTATGCCGGCTCCACATGTTTGGCAAATAACCGCAAACCTACAGGACGCAGTTAAATGTTAGAGTGAGCACGACGTAGTTCCGTTTCCGCATGTGGAGCCGGCATTACAGATGTGTGATACCCACAAGTAGGGCCGCCATCTGTCCAGGTGTCCCCGGATTGGTTCTAGTTTGGAGGCCGTCCGGGGGCCAACCGGCCATCCACTTTTTACGGGAATGAAAAAAAAATGTTTTTTTTAAATTATATTATTTTCGGACACGTCCGGAGAAAAATGCGATTTACGCCAAATGTCCGGGTTTTTTTAAGTCTTTGTCCGGGTTCCGCAAATTAAGAGATGGCAGCCCTACCCACAAGCCTACGGCTGCCCGATAATTATTTTTTATTTATTTATTTAAGGTATCTTGGGTGTTCGTCATCTACGGGACCACTGCGCCTGTGCTTCTCGTCGGAAGATGCTTGTTCGGAGTGAGCGGCGGATTACTTATGCAGGTAACATTAAAACAATAAAAACATTACTAGTAGAGTTGTTAGTCCGCTGTTTTCTAACATAATTGTGCGCATCGGGTTACAAGCATGAAATTTCTACCACAGATAGAGTGTTCTACGGTGATTATTTTCAGATGTGGAGGGAAGTCAGATTCGTCCCCTGTGAGGCGGGAGAGCGAAGTGAATACGGCCAAGTATCCCTGTTTTCTTTCTTTATTGCTGGTCAGTTAAGTCTACCAGGACGTGTTTGGTATCGTTTCCGTGTAAAACAAATATCAGAAATTCATTTTTTTGTGTTATTTTTGTATAGTTCTATATAAAAATATGGGTGTAATGGCCGAAAAGGTAAAAATCACAACAAGTTTTTTATTCAGTGAGGTAAATTAGTACAATTTCGTGAACATTTTCAAATTATTATTATTATTTCAAAAAGCTCATTTAATCTGGTTTCTAAACATATATGCACGTTGGGCACTTGTCATACAAACAGTAGCTTAAAATATATCTTTACGTCGGCGTAACCAACGTAAATCTCCGAACGCATCCTATTTCGCTTCATTATATACATTAAATAATGATTATTAACATGCTTTTACATATAATATTTACTATATACGTCCTAGAAAAACAAATTAATGTAATTAAAACAAAATATTTTTTTGCTAATGTATCACGAGCACACGGGCTAATCTCAACATCAACAATTTATTTAAGTTACTGTTTGTATGAAGAGTGCCCAATATGTATATATTTTTAGAAACTAGATTAAATTTGCTATTTTGCAATAAGTTTCTTAGTTGTAAATATTCAGGATATATAACTAATTTATCTCCCTGAATAAAAAAAACTATGTTGTGATTTTTACAATTTCGGAAATACAACCATATTCTTATATGGTACTATGAATAAATAACATGGAAAATGAATTCCTGATATCTGTTTACACGAAAACGACACCACACAAGTCCTAGTAGCGTTATCTGATCAGTAATATAAAAAGAAAAAGAGGACTCCTTTGTCCTATTCACCCCGCTTTCCCGCCGCACAGGGGACGAATCTGACTTCCCACCACATTTGAAAATAATCACCGCAGAATACTCTATCTGTGGTAGAAATTTTTTGGTTGTATCCCGATGTACACAATTTCGCGATTTAGCAAAATGTACTAGAACACGCAGGCTAAGCCAACATCAAAATTTTTTTCAAGGTACTTTTTGTATCAGATGTGCCAAATATGTATACATTTTTAAAAACAAGATTAAATTTTTTGTTTAGTAATATTATTTTAAATCGTAAATATTCAGGATAGATAACTAATTTATCGTTCTGAATAAAAAAACTTGTTGTGATTTTTACCTTTTCGGCAATAAACCCAAATTTTTATATGAAACTATTCTTAAATAACATGAAAAATTAATAGCTGATATCTATTTTACACGAAAACGATGTCGCACAAGCCCTAATAGCCTTAACTGATCAGTAATAAAAAAAAAAAAGAGCAGTACTGGGTCCTCTTCACCCCGCTCTCCCACCACACAGGGGACGAATCTGACTTCCCTCCACATCTGAAAATAATCACCGTGGAACGTTCTATATGTGGTAGAAATTTCATGCTTGTAACCCGATGCGCACAATTTCGCGGCTTAGCAACTCTACTATACTGTTCGTACAAAATCAAACCCTTACTAATATTTTTTTGATTAAGACTCCTCATCCGTTCAAAAATGTTTTTGGGCTTATCCTTTTAAAAATTTTTTTTTTCGTATAAATATATTGATAGTTTCAACCAACTTTTAGAAGTGAATAATACTTTCCCCTGAGGACTAGATAGTAACATAACATAGCTATTTCATGATTTCATTGCGTGCAGTTGAAAAAGTTTTGTACGTGAATTTTACCAATTTCGCGTAATTGCTTCAAAGTCGAGTACCTAGGTAGTTGTTTCAAAAACAAAACTTCCGCCGCCGCCCCGGCCCGCCCCTTCGCTCGGGTGCAATGCTGATAAATTATGCATGTACTATACATACCTATAAACCTTCCTCTTGAATCACTATCTATTAAAAAAACCGCATCAAAATCGTTGCATAATTTTAAAGATCTAAGCATACATAGGGACTGACAGACAACAAGAAGTGAATTTGTTTTATACTATGTACCTTAAGTAGTGATATCTACCAGAGCAGCATAACCAACCAAGATTTCCCCGGCAGGTCGCCTGGTCATTCACAGCAGAAGTATCCGAAGACGCGTGCCGAGGCTTCATGTCGTCCTTGCCATCAGTGATGTACGCTCTCGGAGCCCTGGTATCCATCATCCTTGGCTGGGTGACGACGTACCTCAACGTGGCGTATATTAACTTCGGTTTGTCGGTCGCCAACATCTTCGTGATGTGGATGCTGCCGGAGAGCCCTGTTTACTTGTGTTTGATTGGGAAACATGATGTAAGTATAGCCATGTTTGTCCGTTTGATTGAGGCTTTCGTTGTAAGAGAAGTGCGCGAATATGGAAACTAGTACTCCGCTGTAGACTCTTGATCATAAAATATTGGGACCGCATCATGTCAGTTAAAACACAAGCTGGGCCCCTGAGTTTATACCAAACTTTGGAGCCCCGGAATGATTTTAGAAGAAGTAAGCCAATCCTGTTCTGGTTTACCCTGAGATATCTTTGACCTGACTTTGGCCACGCGACTGATGAGGGGTTTGAAAAATATTGTACTATCTGATCGGATGGTAGGCGTCCTGCATCCTCTTTTATAATCTTATACCATATGAGGAGTCAAACGGTTCCTTTATAGTATTTATAAAATTAGATATTATATGAAGTACTAAAAATTCTTGTATTTTAATGGGCTACTTTCTAAATTCAGTATAATGCCCTAAATATCTTTTCACACTATTTGATAAACGTGATTTTGGAACGACATTTCAGTTTCATTAACAAAATTAACAATAAAATAGAATTTTGAAAATCGGTCCGCAATTGGCGAAGATATCGGTGAACACGCATAAAAAAAATAAAACATGAAACCAGTTTACAGTAAAACATAGAACCTCCTCCTTTTTTCGAAGTCGGTTAGCGGTACTTTCATGAGTAGATATGCGGAATACTTTCGGTCTATTGAACGCCCCCTGCGCTTTCCAACAACCAAGCAAATTTTTTGGTTTTTTCTCCGACAGGAAGCGCTCAAATCTTTGGCGTTTTACCGCGCGTCAAATATCAAGAACAAAGCTGTGCTCGATGAAATGGCAGAGATCAAGAACAATCAAGACAACAAACAAAAATCCGTCGCTTTAGTGCCTACTGAAGGTAAATTTAATTACAAGTCTAGATTGTCAGTGAACTTTCCACCCGACTTCCCGTGTCCCGTGAGGCAATGTGATCCTTTAACACTTTCGTGACCATACAAAAAATGTAACTCTCCTCCAGAAACACAGAAAAAGCCCGCTAGGTTGGCGCAATGCGACCCCAACCCAGAGACCGACAGAGCCCGCTGGGTGCTCACCCGCCTGGCGAGTTGGACCCTGAGTAAAAGTTTCGAGCGTCCAACAGGCGAGTTGTTGGTCGGGGAAGTGTTAACAGCAGAGTTGATACACGTTCTGAATGTTCCTTTGCATCTAGCTACGAGCTAATTAATAAATAATGCCCTCTTCATGTATACTGAGTCCGCAGAGCAGAATGTGTACATAATTCGGGAACAATAGATATAGATACAAGTGCTTCTAGTTACCTAAGTACTTTAAAATTGTGTAAATTATCTGATACTAGCGACCCGCCCCAACTTCGCACGGGTGCAATGCTGATAACTTGGAGTGTGATTTCCGAAGCGGACACCGTTGATGAGAAAGTTACCATCTTCAACTCTTTGCTAATTGGACTTTATGACATTCATGCACCAGTTCGACCTGTCAAAATTAAGCATTTGCCTGCTCCCTGGCTGACTGAGGAAATACGAGCGTTAATTGCAAAGAAAAATCTGGCTAAAAGCAAGTACAAAAACAGGCCATCGGATAGGAATAAAGATCGTTATCACGCTTTGCGTAACCGATGTAGTACAGTATGCCGTGACGCTCAGAGGCGTCATATCCATAAGTCAGTGGAGGTTGGCGAACCTGCAAAAATTTGGAAATTTCTCAAGTCATTAGGAGTTGGGACTTCTGACCATAGCTCTATTTCTAATAACGTCAATATCAATCAGCTCAATCAGCATTTCTCTTCGTCCGCTACATTCAGTGGCCCGATTAAGACTAATACTATTAACAATCTTTCAACTGTCCCAATTCCTGACTTCTCCCCTTTTTCTTTTGAGCAATTTACTGTCAGTGATGTTAAAAATAATAATAATAATAATCTTTATTCATAAAATCATAGTAATAACAATTAGCATAAAAAGTCTTACATCTATACAGAGCATTCATAATACTGGTGCCTGAACTAGGAGAATCCTGTATCTCAGGCTTTGAGAGTTCAAATTATACGCTAAGTACCAAAATAATCATTTACAATTAAAACAATACTACTTATTGAATTCATAATATAATAATACTATTTTTATTTGATATTGCTTAATTAATATTTTTGTTCAACTATGTAGGACATTGCATTGTCACCGTTTGCACAAATGGAAAGAAACTAGGACAGTCGGAATTGCACGAATCGTCACCTTGGTTAATTTGTGTAGGTATATTACAAATTAGAAATTGGAACAATATTTTATAAGTGTAGTATACTCTTGCGTAGAACGAATCGTCCTTCTGCCTCAGGGATTTGTGTACGGATAACATGGTGTCCAATAAATTAATATCATACAAATAGCAGCAGTTTTACTCAAGATATAATATTGGCGACGAGGACATTCGGACAACACCGTGCATCGATTTATTAATCAGGAGGAGCAAAATACTTCTTAAAAGTAAGAAATTAATTACTTTTAATACGAAGGACACCGGGGTAACAATGGCATTCAATGGCGGTGACAGTTGAAGTTTGAGGTTACCCGCGGAATAGTGTTCCAAGACATTTGCCAAACGTGAAATGAAACGTTAGCATGACAGATAACGGTGCAGGCAACTTGGAAAAAGAATTGACAGATGCGGAAATAATTTCTTTAATCAAACAAGGAAAAAGAACTTTTATTTACCGGTGTGCAAAAGAAAGTTTAATAAAAATAATTCAAGACGAAGGTTTGCAGTGTCCGCTCAATCCGACAGTGGACGGTTTAAGAAAAATAATTAGTGATTATTACCAAAATAAAGAAGTAAAGCAACCTATAGTAGACTCATCGGGTGTGGAAAAAAAGAAAACAATGAGTTCCAGTTTTGAAATTAAGCAGTTTGAAGGCGAAAATTGGGACGTTTTCGAACAACAGTTGGAATCTTTGATCCTTTTAAACGATATACCTGAAGAAAAAAAGGTTCCGTTACTTATAACCAAACTAACACCTAAAGTGTTCGAAACCTTGCAATTCTTATGTGATTCGGTAAAACCCAGTACCTTAAGTTTCAAAACAATATGTGAGAAGTTACGGCTAAAATATACACAAACCCAGACACCGTTGTTGGACAGAGCTGAGTTTAGAAGCAGAAATCAATTACCTTCAGAGTCTATCGAAGATTATGTGTTCGTATTGAAGAAGCTCGCAAGAAAATGCCGGTTTAAGGATGAGGAGGATCAAATAAAAGAAAAATTTATTGAAGGGGTACATTCCAAATTAATAAAATTTGAACTAATGAAACAAGCGCATGACATAAAATTAGAAAACATGGTACAACTAGCTAGAACTGTGGAAATAGCCTTCAAGCACTCAAATGGTGAAGGGGACACCAGCAGCATTTCCTACATCAAGCCGAAGACTAAAGTGAAGTCGAAGATTACAGTTTCAAAAACAACAAGCAATAAAAATATCAAGAATGGGTGTTTCTGCTGTGGGAAAGATAATCATATTAAAAAAGACTGTACGCTGAAAAATAAATTTTGTTCTGAGTGTGGCCAACAAGGACATATATATAAAATGTGCTCAAAAAACAAGTATAAGCAGACAAATGTTTTGGATGTGACGTGTGAAGATATATCTGAAAACCAAGACATACACAAAAAAGATTTAATTGAAGAATATGAAACTTATAGGTTTGATAGAGTAAGTAAAATACCACCATATGAAGTCGAGCTCCAAATAGGAAATGAACAAAAAGTACCATTTGAGGTGGACACGGGTGCTGAAGTGTCTGTGATGCCTCTTGCTTTCAAAGATAAATATTTAAAAGAATTTAATATAGAGAAGTGCAAAGTGACGTTTCGTAATTTTGATCAAACAGTGTCTCAGCCATTAGGTATTATTCACAATATACCTGTAAAACATAATAATATTCATAAAAAGTTAAGCATATATATCTCAAAAGGGTCCACTCCTTGTTTGATGGGTCGGGATTGGTTAAATGAGTTAAACATGTGGCCCCCCGCTTTCAAGGAGATGGCTCTTTATAACTCTAACATATTGGTAAAAAATGTTTCAGATGCCAAACAACTAATTGATCAGGAGTTCGCAGCAGTATTCAGTCCTGGTTGGGGTGAATTTAAGGGTGAAGCAATTTCCTTGAAATTAAAAAAAGATGCTATACCTAAGTTCCTACCAGTTCGGCGTGTTCCTTATGCCCTCCGAGATAAGGTAAAACTTGAAATTGAGAGATTACAGGAAAATGGCCGTATAGTCCCAATAAAGCAAAGCCAATGGGGTACACCTGTAGTGCCCATTTTAAAACCTGATGGCTCGGTGAGGCTATGCGGTGACTACAAAGTTACTCTTAACCCAAGTTTAGAAATTGATCATTATCCACTCCCACACATTGAGGATATTTTTGAAACATTGAAACATGGTGAATACTACTGCGAGCTTGACCTAAAAGAGGCTTACTTACAGGCTGCCTTGACTGAAGAGAGTCAAGATATTACCACAATTGTTACAGAATTTGGTACATATAAATATAAATTTTTACCATACGGAGTTAATACCGGTCCTGGCTCCTTTCAAAGATTAATGTGTAAAAAATTAATAGGGATACCAAGTACTATTGTTTTCATTGATAACATCTATGTGTCGGGTAAAAGCTTACAGGAAACTTACGAAAATCTAGCCAAAGTACTTAATAAGTTACAGGAAAGTAATTTTAAATTAAAACCAGAAAAGTGTAGGTTTTTTACGAGACACATAGACGTATTTGGGTTCCGTATAGATAAAAACGGTATAAGTATCATCAAATCAAATATTGAACCTTTGTTGAATGCCCCAGCTCCAACTAACTTAACAATGTTAAAATCATTTTTAGGCAAAGTTAATTACTATTCTCGATTCCTAAAAGACATGGCAGCTATCTTAACTCCACTATATGATTGTACCAAAGTCAATAAATTTAACTGGACAGAGGAATGTCAAAAGTCATTTAATATGATAAAACAGAGATTAGCTTCAGCAGATAATTTAAAACATTTTAATCCAGACCTTCCAATTATAGTGACTTGCGATGCTTCAGATTGTGGATTAGCGGCTATATTATCAAACCGGGATATTGATGGAGTTGTCAAGCCCATAGCATATGTCAGTAAAAAATTGAACTCAACTGAACAAAAGTATGCGGCTATAGACAAGGAGGCCATGGCAATTGTATTTGGGGTCACCAAATTCTACACCTACATCTATGGTCGAAAATTTGAATTAGAAACAGATAGTTCAGCATTAGTCAGGATTTTTGGACCAACAAAAGGTATTCCCAAGATGGCAGCGAAGCGACTGCAGCACTATGCGATATTTTTGTCGGCTTTCAGCTATAAGATAAAACATATAAAAACAAGTCTTAATCCAGCAGATTTTTTGTCTCGAAATCCTGAAAACAAAAATACTGACACGGGTAGTTACCATGAAATGTGTAAGTTGGAAAATTTTGAACAAGTAATTTATACAAACAATTCCGAAATGGATTACTTAAATTACAAAACAATTCAAGAAAATACATTAAAGGATCAACAATTAAATAAAGTAACAGAATATTGTAGAAAGGGTTGGCCTGAAAAGAAATTAGTTGAGTCAGATTTGTTACCATTTTATAATAGGAAAACAGAAATTAGCTTAGATCAGGGGTGCTTATTATGGGGACACAGAGTAATAATTCCAGGGCAAAATCAAAAAGCAGTTCTAAAAAGCTTACATAAAACACATTTTGGAATTGTTCGTATGAAGGAAATAGCACGTTCCTACTTTTGGTGGCCGGATTTGAATTCAGAAATTGAAAAGATAGGACAATCTTGTATAGTTTGTTTAACAAATTATAGAAACCCCATTAAGTCTCCGCAACCATGGCCGACTCCGTCAGCTCCATGGCATAGATTACATGCAGATTTTCTGGGCCCATATTATAATAAAATGTATTTAATTATAATAGACAGTTATAGTAAATGGCCTGAAGCATTTGAAATGTCAAGTATGACAGCTACCAAAACAATCGAAGTACTGGATAAGTTATTTAGCAGGTTTGGATATCCGAAACAATTAGTTACGGATAATCAAACTACATTTACTAGTGCTGAATTTGCAAATTATTGTAAAGAATGTAATATTAAACAAACATTCTCACCTCCATACCACCCAGCGACAAACGGAGCTGCAGAAAGATTTGTACAAACTTTTAAATCTACCGTTACAAAAATTAGAGAAAGTGGATATAATATTCACTCAGCAATCAATCTATTTCTGTTTGATTACAGAACTACACCACAGAGAACCACAAGTATTACACCGGCTCGATTGTTGCTGGGGAGGGAACTGAGGAATAGATTTAGTAGTTTAAAACCCCCACTTTTGGTAGAGTGTCAGCCAGATAGCCAGGGGGAAGAGACACCCAATAGAAAAGTTAAATTTGTAATAGGGCAAAAAGTTATGGTTAGGGATTACCGGAAGGGATATAAACCATGGATAGTGGGCAAAATTGTATCCGAATCTGTACCAAATTTAACTTACCTAATTGAGGTACAAGGCATGACTTGGAAACGCCATATTGATCAAATGGTGTATTGTAACGATGATGTTAATAGCAGTTAGAGTAAGTTAAGTGTTATATCGTAGGCCAAGTATTACTTGTATTTATATTAAATGATGCCAAGATATCCACTTAACAATAGTTTTAAGCTCCTAAGTTCACATATTATATCTTTATGGATGTATATTCGTATCTTGTAACCTGAAATAAAACTACATTAGTTTTATTATAAGTCCCGGAGAATGTAGTATACTCTTGCGTAGAACGAATCGTCCTTCTGCCTCAGGGATTTGTGTACGGATAACATGGTGTCCAATAAATTAATATCATACAAATAGCAGCAGTTTTACTCAAGATATAATAATAAGAATAAATATAATGTTTGCAGTTTTCAACGTCACACTCTTTACATTCTGAGACTGAGAAGTTATCTAGGTCATGTATTAAACTATTACTCATAAATATATATCTACGTTAAAGTACAGAGAGGAATGAAAAAATTTAAAATTATACGGCGCACTCAGGCGCCCTCATAGTCTATGGAGTTAAAATATCTTTTTTCGGCTAATTTCCTAGCAGGGCAGTTGGCATCACCAGTTTCGTGGTCGCACGTCTTGTTGTAGTGCTTACATGTAGCGCAGCAGGCCGGCTCGGCCTTCCTTGTGCATTCCTTGATAGAGTGGCCTACGTTGCCGCAATGGCCACAGGTCTCAGCTTCACTTTTGCACGATTTTGCTGCGTGACCGTACTGCTGACATTTGTAGCACCTCGTCACTAGGGTAAAGTCTCTGACTGGGCACGACGACCAATTCACGAAAACTCTTTCGCCTGAAATTAATGCCTTTCTGATGGGAGCACGAACTTCTATAATGTAGTTGCAGGTCTCAGTACCTTTTTTGCCTGATTTATGACTCAGCTTCGTTGAGGTCAAAAACGTATCCAGAGACATGTCAGGTAACTTATCGGCTAAGTTTTGCTTATAAATACATTTAAATACATCTGCTTCCTGCATGGCCGCGGGCACTCCAATAACCACTATCCTGGGTCTGCGCTTCTGTGGTTCGTCTACCGTAAGTCCAGAGCTAGCTAACTGTGCAGACTGCCTTAGCTTCAAAATATCGTCCTTAGACTCCGTACTTATCATGACACCGCCGTTCCTCGTTTTGCGTAACCCTCTTACGTGTAGCTGCATTTCGTCTGGCTTGATGATCTTCTGGACGAGAGATTTGGTCTGATCGCTAGAAGTTTGTTTGTCGGTAGGATAAATCGCTACCGAGCTGAAATTAGTGGGCTGCACGAACCTGGCCTGATTTTTCTTTAGCATATCGGCGAAAGAAACCGGGACTTGGCTGTGTTTTGTGGACTCGGCGATGCACTCCTTAATTTCTTGGACGCGCTGTGACAGGTCGACTTGCTCTTGCAGGTGCTTACAAGACGTGTAGTTAAGGATGGCCTTCTGCTTTAAGCTTTGGTACTCGACGGCTAACTTAGATGAGCAGTGGGCTACTTTTCGACACAGATTATGGACTCGTAATTTCTGCTCGGAGTTCAGCTTCCTTTCAGTCGAGATGGTGCAGACCTCGTTCAGGTGATGCTCGATCGACGTCAACCAATTTTGTAATTCCGGTGTCGTAATAAGTTCCATTTCAGTGGGCCTGGCGGCGGGCGGCGGCTGCGATGCTGGAACGGGCGGGAGCACGGGCTCCGTGCGGGGTGAGGGCGTGGGCGGAGGGCTGCGGCGCGTTAGCCCACTCCGGTTAAAAGGGCTGTTGCCGTCGGACATTCTTTTTTGTTTTTTTTTTTTTTGAACGTATTATCTATTTCATCGAACGCCGTTGGGGTTGATGACGTGAGCCGCAACATGATTATTCCTCTTCTAGACCTACTTGCCCCTGTCATTACCAGCATCCTTAATTGCTCTGTCTCTTCCAATGTTTTCCCCACGATTTGGAAAGATGCTGACGTAATTCCTTTACCCAAAAAACCCAATCCTTCCTCATTCTCTGACTATCGACCTATTTCTATTTTACCTTTCCTTTCTAAAGTTTTCGAACGTCTGGTCCATCGTCAATTAACATATTTCTTAAATAGGAATAATCTCATGAATACTTTCCAATCCGGTTTCCGCTCAGGTCATAGCACGGCTACTGCGCTTATAAAGGTAACTGATGATATCCGTGCCGGTTTAGATAAAAGAATGGTAACTGTTTTAACTCTATTGGATTTCAGCAACGCTTTTAATACTGTCGATTTCGATGTTATGCTTGCGATATTACGTTCTATTAACATATCTCCTGCAGTGATTGACTGGTTTCAGAGTTATTTAGTAGGTCGTCGTCAGCGGATCAAGGTGGAAGCCTCTCATGGTGTAACCCACAGGCTGGCGTTCCGCAGGGCGGCGTGTTATCGCCCCTCCTATTTTCCATTTTCATTAATTCAATCACTAATTCTATCTTCTCTTCTTATCACCTTTATGCTGACGATCTTCAAATCTACTCACAAGGTTCACTTGTTGATCTGCCTTCAAATATTAATAACACAAATATTGACTTGGAAAGAATTCTGAACTGGAGTAACTGTTATGGTCTAAAAGTAAACCCAGCTAAAACCCAGGTCATAGTTATAGGTAGTTCGAAACTTATATCTCGTATTGATTTTTCACTTCTACCTGGTATATTTTTTGACAGTGTACTGATTCCTTTTTCACAACAAGTAAAAAATCTTGGCGTGATTATAGACCGTACTCTCTCCTGGAATCCTCAGATCAGCGAGGTCAGCAGGAAAATGTTTGCTGCGGTAGGGTCCCTGAGACGACTCCGTAACTTTTTACCAATCGCCACTAAAATTACGTTTGCCCAATCGTTACTCCTTCCCATTTTAGACTATGCTGACGTGTGCTATCCTGATATTACTGAGGAACAGCGCCAACTTGAGCGCAACTCAAGTGGCTTCCTATTCGTCTTCGTCGCAACTCCCATATTCTTGTCTGCCTCTATAATATACTTTTCAACCCCGCTACACCTTGCTACCTAAAAGAGCGTTTTAAATATCTATCTTCTGTTCATTGTTCTCAAAATTATCTTCTTTCTCCAATTGACAACATTTCATATTTCACACCATTATCTTTTATTATGCAGTTCTAAAGAGGGCAAAATTTTAAGTTGCACTTATTTTTTTCTTTCCTCGAAAGCCTTCGGTACGAAGCGAAAAATTCAATTTAAGAGTTACTCATTCTAAAGAAACATAACCGCCAAAATGACGTCATTTAGTGGAGAAATGTTGCCAACGAAAAAACAATTACTAGGCAGTTCAGTTTTTCCATGGAGGTTTTAAAGTATTTAAAACTGCCCTACACGCATACGATTCTCGTAACTATTTTCATGTAGGTAAAGCTACGCAGACCGAATTTTGTACATTTATCGTATGTATGCTTGACAAATAACGCCTAGGAAGTAAATACAACTTCTATATTCTACTTAGATTAATAATTACAAAAATCCGTCGCGTGTGACAGCCTTAACATTGAACGTGAACGCATCAATGGAATATCTATGGTATTTAATTGACGTTGTCATGCCCGTTCAATTTAAAATATGTCATCGTAAGTTCAACGAAATGTCTTTCGTTAAAACGAAGTATTGTTTTATGAAAAACTGTGGAAATAATAGTACTACATGCCCGAAAAAGTATTTTTTTACTGTTCCTCTGTGAAATAAAAAAGAATAGTGTCGTGCGGGTTGATGGGATTATGTGCCCAACTATGGATTGTTTATTTGTGAAGATCATCTAAATGTGAGTAGTAAATTACTTAATCACAGTACAATATAGTATTATATTTACTTATAAAGTTATTTTTTCAATCGGTATTAATTATCCATCCATTTCTTACAGTTGGAGGAAGATTTGAAAAACTTTATGTACTCGAAAACGATGCACGTCCGCCCAAAATTGAAGCCCAGACTGCCAGTGTTCAAACATCCATTTCATCTACAATTTTAAATGAACCTGATACGTCACAGCCAGTGGCAAATGAGGATGCAAAGATAATAAAAAAAAACAGTTATAGTTTCAATAAAGCAATGTGTTCATAACTCACAATCTTGTTTCATTTAGCCGAAAGTTAATGAGCATACTTCTCAATACCTAGTGCTTACTTTATTACCTTGTCTGTCGCGCGGCAAAGAGTTCTGAGCTCTTTCCGTTCAATACAACGCGAGCAAGACCGGTGATGCTATGTGATTAGCAGTGCACTAACTTTGATCATGAGGAACTATCTCCACAAGTCCGAGCCCCGCAAATGATTCACAGACCAGGTACGCATTCAAATAAATAGGATAATTATAAGTACAAGAACAAATATCTGTGCTCATGACACAAATAAATGCCCTTGCTGGGATTCAAATCCAGGATCATCCACTATATAGCCACATCATTCTATAATATATATTGTAATAATCAGAGTCGGTACCTGGTCGTGTTTTAATGATCCATATATATACACCATGGACGTGTGATGGAAGTAATTTGCTTGGAAGTACGAGTTAATATTGGGACAAATTAGTAGGTATATGCATTTACCTATGCAATGAAATGAAACACACTTTAAGCTATTATATATATGTATGTTTATTTAACATATTCATATACTTTAGGGAAAATATACTGCCCCCAGAACTTATTTGCACCTATCAGCTTGCGAGAATCCGTCCGAGTTCTTCATTTTACAAGTCCGCGGAAAAGCCAAGTCGTAGATAATATTATTGCATATGCATATCCGTGGTAAAATTGAGTCTTAGTAAAGATGCGAATCAATGTCCTTGAGAGAGCCAAGTCGTAAGAAAGCTGCGAATCAATGTCCGTGAGAAAGCTGAGTCGTAGGTAGGGTGATAATAATTATAATTGAGAAAATTTAGGGCGAGCGAAAATTTAATAGACAAAGGGATGACAATGACAATGTTCCGTCAATTGTCGAATTTGAAGTAACTGATAAGCGGAAAATACTTTTTTTTTAATTTAATTTCGAGGCAAAGGTATTCAATCCACTATGTGACGTCAACTTCCGGTTTAGCAATTTCAGCAGAAATTTTCAAAAATATACGCATAAAAAATCTGAAAATATTTATTTTGTCTTATTTACTCACTTTTCTGCAAATGGATTTCGATTTAGGACTTTCACAAAATATGAAATGTTGTCAATTCCTTCTTCATCAAAATTTTTAAATGACTCTTTTGCCTGCCAAGCGATTCGGTTGTGGAATACTTTGCCGCTCGACTTACGCAAAGCTCAATCCCTCCCCATCTTTAAACGTAACACAGTGCCAAATAATGCCACATTTTTCGCCACCGACAACCTGATACAGAATTGGTTAGAACTTATCATTAGAAACCTCGGAATATACTACAACAGGTAGCTATTGTGTTTATTTTCCAACTTATTCATGTTGGTAAAGTGACGTAATTTTCGGGCAAAAGAAAATCAAAGTAATCCATCTCTTCAACTTTAAGAAATATTTTGAATTATAATGTTTAAAACGTAAAATTGATCGTAGCTTTATGTTTAGAAATAATTTACAACCTTCTACAGGCATTAGAAGTCAAGATATTAACTATTTTAGTTTTTTTGTTTTTATTTTTTTTCTCCCAAACGGGCAAGTAGTGGCTGATAATTTTGATATGGGAAGTGCCTCTGAGTGTCCTGAACATGTGATATTAAAATGGGCGCGGTAGCTCGTGGGGTCTCGAAGAAACATGCCAATAAAACTTTTTGTCAGGGCTGCCAAAATAATTCGATCAAATTTTCGGTTAATTAATTTTTATGTAAACATTCATAGGAACTTTCTTTTCTACTTACTTTACAAATAATCACAACATTTTAATTTAAAAAATATATAATAAAAACAAAAAATATTATTCTGGTTTCATAAAATGTAGGTACGAAAACAACTTCTTTAATTTTACATATGCTGGTGTCCGGAAATCCCGCTCTTCCATCAATAGAATATAATAGAAAAAAAACAAAACAAATAATACTATAAGTATACATATTATGTATACAAATATGTCTATGTTGAAGATTAAAAAGATTCGTCACTTTTGGAGTCACTTAGAGTCAATGTTGGTGTTAAGGTTCAAAAGAGACGAACATTTTTCATGCCACGGCTGTACCAACAAGACGGCTGCCTAAACCTTATCCTTCACCGACTAGACCGCAAGATTATAGTGATTATTAACTAACATCATTAGCTGAACATTGCGGCGAGCAAATTAAAAGGGCAATACATGTATCAATGAATGAGTCACTTATGTATTTTCTGGTTATTTACAATAAACATATGGACAAAAGTAAGATACAAATTTACAATAAACAACGCCATCAGCAGGATGACTAGGTACTTAAATTCTAATAAACATGCGATCATTGAGGTGTGAATATTGGAGATGAAAAAGTAAAAGAAGGTCAGAACGGAAAAATTTGTGAGTCTACATATGTTACAAATGTATTTAAGACATTTTCAGATTTCTAATATATGTAGGTAAGGATGTTTCCCTACAATCACTACATATTATAAAACAAAGCCTTTAAAACTACGCATCATATTCATTAAGATTACCGCCTGTTTTTTAAAAACCTTCCCTATGAATAAACTCGGCCTACTTAGCCGAAAATTGAATTCTAATAGAATGTCTAATTTCAAAAGAGAAGACGGTTTGCCACTTACTACCGGCTTGGGAGCCGGTTTTACATCTTATCAAGGGTCAAGCAAGACACAAGAGTGGAAACCCTGGGCCTCGAACGGTGTAAATTAAATTAGTGTTTAAGGAAGTATATGTAGAGAATTTGTTTAAAAGTATATCCCGGCAGTTCTTTCTTCTCAGTAAGCCTTATAGCGAACCGCTGGTAGATATTTTAAAATAAAAAAATTAATGCCCTTCTGGCACATGTATAACTGTATACTTTTTTTATATTTCAATCGTATTTTTGCAGCAATCTGTCAGATAAGAAACACTGTCAAAATTAAAAGAACCCATCATACGAAATAATATCAAAATGTATACAGGCCATCATTTTACGAAAAGGAATTTGCAGACACATATTAATATAAGATTTATAATAGATCTATATAAGTATTTACACTTTATGCATATCGTCGTCTAGTACCCATGGTACAAGCTTTACTTAGTTTGGGACTAGGTCGATTTCTGTATGATGGTCCCTTAATATTTACATATTTATTTAATGTCCAATTTAAAATACTGATTTATACACAAAGGTAATAATTTGTAAGATTCAAATAATTAATAACATTATTACTATTCAGTCAAATATTATTGACCGAAAAGTATCAACCCTAGACGATGATATTTTTATCAAAACCGAAGTTGATGTTTCTTCGAGACCCCACGAGCTACCGCGCCCATTTTAATATCACATGTTCAGGACACTCAGAGGCACTTCCCATATCAAAATTATCAGCCACTACTTGCACGTTTGGGAGAAAAAAAATAAAAACAAAAAAACTAAAATAGTTAATATCTTGACTTCTAATGCCTGTAGAAGGTTGTAAATCGTTTCTAAACATAAAGCTACGATCAATATTACGTTTTAAACATTATAATTCAAAATATTTCTTAAAGTTGAAGAGATGGATTACTTTGATTTTCTTTTGCCCGAAAATTACGTCACTTTACCAACATGAATAAGTTGGAAAATAAACACAATAGCTACCTGTTGTAGTATATTCCGAGGTTTCTAATGATAAGTTCTAACCATTTCTGTATCAGGTTGCCCGTGGCGAAAAATGTGGCATTATTTGGCACTGTGCGTAACCTGAAGCAGCACTATTTATCACTTCCTTAGGTGATGTCTGAAATTAATTTCGAATGTACGTTATTACTTCATGTACGTATATTATATGTATATATAAGTATATATATGTAAATTATAAGTTATATGTGTATGTATATTTATTTATTTATTATATATATTTATATTACAAACAATTCCGATGTATGTGTAAATTAAGTTTCTTAACCAGTTTCTTGCACTACCTTTTTAAAATGTATCCTCCGACTTTTTCTGCTACCCAAAGGTTGTCTGGAAGAGATCGCTCTTTAGCGATAAGACCGCCTGTTGTTACCCTATTTAACGTTGCTTTATTTCTTTGTAATTAATCTTTTTCATGTGGTGCACAGTAAAGAATATTATTATTATTATTCCCTTTATTCGTTTTTATACTTAGGCTAGGTTTTTTTTACAATAAATTTATATAAAAAGTAAAATATAAAAAATACATTACAAATATAAACACATTCTAAAAAAACCTAACCTAGGGTGCCGCCGGCAGCGGGGCAGGGCCCAGGCTACCGGTGGTTAGGGCTGCAGAGAGAGGAACCTCCTGACAATGCGCGCCGTGTCCAGGAGTACCGCCGTCTGTATTCTGACCCTTGATCCAGCCATCTAGCGAGAGTCTCTTAAGATGTTTGTCGAGACTCTTCGCTATAAGACCGTTCGCCGAAACGACTATCGGGACAATGCTCGTCGAGTCGACATCCCACATGGCGGTTACCTCGTGAGCCAAGTCAAGGTACTTGCTGAGTTTGTCCTTCTCGGCGTTCACGAGGTTCTCGTCATGGGGGATGGTGATGTCGACGAGCACTGCCTGGCGCTTGGATCGATCTACCAACACGATGTCAGGCTTATTGGCTACAATAGTCCTGTCCGTGATGATAGATCGATCCCAATAGAGCGTGGCACGACTATTCTCAAGAACTGGCATCGGTGCGTACTTATAGTACGGCACCTCAGACCCCACAAGACCGTATCGAAGAGCAAGTTGCTGGTGAATGATCCTGGCTACTTGGTTATGTCTGTGCAAGTACTCGCCGTTAGCAAGATGAGAACAACCGGAGATTATATGCCTGAGTGACTCACCGGGACGGCGGCATGCCCGACAAATGTCGACCGTACCGTCCTTCAGAATATATCTCCGGTAATTGTTCGTCATCATTACTTCGTCCGCAATTGCACAGACAAAACCTTCGGTTTCCCCTAAGAGATCCCCGAAGCGTAGCCAGTTCACCGACGCGAGCAGATTATTATTATTATTATAACTGATAAATTATGCATGTATCATACATTATACATAATCCTTCAAGCTTCGTCTTGAATCACTCTATCTATTAAAAATCCGCATTAAAATCCGTTGCGTAATCGTTGTAAAGATCTTAGCACACATAGAGACAGAGAGACAGACAGACAGACACCAGGAAGCGACTTTATTTTATACTATGTAGTTATTTAGGTAAATGTTCTCATATTACACAGCAAGTATCCTTATGTACAATTTTCCACATTTTTTTTATTTTTTCAGAACCAGTGACACATGATCCCGAAAAACAAAATCTGGCGAATCAGGAGTTCGTTCCTCCTGCCAAACTGTCAGCGTTGCAGTATTTCCGTAAGACCTTTAAGCTATATAAAATACTCGCAAGACATATTGATATCTAAGGATTCCTGTCCTCTGTAGCGGAGCAAATCAGTACGCAATTTCGATGTTATTTTTTATTCAAAAGCATACTTGAAATCGTTTTCAGAATACTCGTGATTTAAAAAAAAAAACAATAATTAACACACTTTTTCACGGCCTTATGGCAAATTCGTTGATTTTCCATTCAAATATGGGCACCCATACTCATTACTCAACGATGACGTCACGGTTTGGACGCCATTAATGGAGCGTTTTCAGCACTCGATAGGAATGTCAAACTTTAACGGTCATATCTGGCTTTTAGACCAGTCTTATTGTAGACTCAAACTCTTCCCAGCAAATGAACTGTCAAACCATACGAAGTGAGTCAGTTTGTATGGTTTGATAGTTAATTTGCTTGGAAGAGAAAGCGTGGTTTAACTATGGTTTAGTCACATACAGCTATCCCAATGAAAAATATGATCAATTGACATCCTCAAAAAAAATGCCATCATGTCTATATGGCTGTAAGAGTTGTGTGCCGTTTCCTAGAATTTCAAAGGTTTCCTCATTTTGTATGGGAAATGTTCTCGAGAACGTTGTCTCTCCATACAAATCGAGACACGTTCGCGAGAACAGCACATCTCTATTTAAGAGCAATCCTGACTAAATAAAAGATGGCCTGACTGATCCTAGCATTAACAGAGATCATGTCTGATTACTGAGCCTAATATATCTTTAACTCTTTATTTGTGTTTGTAAAAAAACTTATATAAGTATGTTTATTTCCAGGTATCTCGCCGGCAGCGCGTTGGTCCTTCTTTGTCGTCACCGTACTCTTGACTCTGTCGATCTTCACTGGAGTCGTAGCCATCCAGGTGTACGGTGGAACTCTCTTCATGAAGGCCACGCCGTCTCTCTCGGCAGATTTGTGTGCTGTACTGCTGGCTTCCATCTTGATGGCAGGAGCCATTTGCGGAGCAGCTTTCACGGATTTGTTTGGTAGACGGGTGGGTTTTTGTGAAGTAACACGTCTTTAAATACTTACATTTAAACAGGGTATGTTCTCTGCAAACCATAGTCTGCAAACCAAAACTGTTTCCAACCCAACAATCCTGCAGACCAAACCTTTTATAAACAACCAAACCCTTCCAGCGTTCCTTCTATTTAGACTAGACAAAAATCCTAAGGTTTTTTGTTTTGTTCTCAAAAAGCTTCATGTACCAAACGCCTTCGATGAAATGAAATTTCTATGAAATGAATATTCGATGAAACGTTTGTTTATAAAACAAGGGTGAACCGTATAAATATATCCAGTGAAAGGCGTCTTCTCTTTAGCATATTAGTCTCCACTAGCCAGAGATCATCCATGCAAAGAAAAACATCACCATTAAAAAGAAACAAGGAAGTAAAGTGTTTTTGAAACTTGCAGATTCTTCTAATATCAGCCGCCACGGTGAACGGTCTCTGCATGGTGCTGCTCGGCGTCATGGTGGGCTGGTCCTGGGGTCCGGAGTGGCTGATACCCACCGTCATCCTGGTCTTCTGCTTCATCTTCAACCTGGGCGGCGGCATGGTACCCTATGTGCTGTTGGCTGAAGTATTCGTACCTGAGGTAAGCCCTTCTCATCAGGTGATAGTGAAAAATGTTCTTATTGTGCGCGCATGTAACACCAGACCTGCCATTATATTGACCTGACATTTTCAGTGGCCTATTTCTATACGCGCTTCTAGAAGAATATTTAAGTTCCCCTGAGTTCTGATTTCGCTACAATCATGTCGGTGTCTCCTTCAAACTTATTTGTGTTGCTTCTTTGTTTCTGTACACCCGACTCTTCGTTCTGACTCGCCGAGAACTCATTCAAACCTCAACTACCCATCAAAGACGTTCTCTAATTTTCAAACCGTTTCACAGGTAAAAGGCTTCTCCCAATCCATCATGATGCTGTGGCTCTACATCGTCAACTTCATCCTCCTACTGGTCTTCGTCCCAGCGGTTGAGTTCATCGGGCTTCATATAGTTTTCTTCGTGTTCGCCGGCTGCGCCTTCGCCTGCACGTTGTGCACCTACTACCTCATGCCTGAGACGAAAGGCATGAACCCCTACGTCATCGAGGAGATGTTCGTGCAGAGGATTAAAGATGGCCGCCGGTGGGCGCGGCCGACGGCTGATTCGAAGTAGGCGTGGTCTGCTGAAGCGGTTTTCTTCGAAGTTCTATCGTTCACAAACGCCTGATTGTGGTCACCAATAAATTCGCTTGTAAAACCGACATCAGCCGTCTCGGACGGTACTTACTGATCGGAAAAGGGTGGATATTTGCCACAAGCCAAGAGACTCACCACAGTCGTGCAGCGCAAGAAAGAGTGAATTGAGATGAACGTCGAAATCATAAAGAAAAAATTGTTAATGCAATTTTTATATTTTAATAAGGATTCCTAGAGATGCTGTGATAAAAAACTAAATTCCTCGTGGTAGGGGAAGTAAGGTAGGGCGTATTTTTTAAGATTTATGCTCTTACCTACGAAGCCTTTATGAATGTAGGTTATAAAGTAGGTAGGTACTTATTTCATAATGGCATTAATTAAACATTTTATAAAAAAATTGGCACAGTGACTAGAAGTAACAAAGTTGGCACAACAACAGGCCCCTGAGGCATCCTAACACCGTGCATTGTGGAGATGCTTAGGGAGGCCTTTGTCCAGCGCACAGGACATCTAGAATATTTCATGTTTTTATTGTCATTGATATGATGTAGATAAGTAAATAATAAGTATATTCGACGATAGGTGAGGGTAGTTCAATATAGAGACGTCAAACTTTAAAATCAACGCTCCTCCAGTTTTTCCGGATAAATATGTTTACTGAGGATTCATTAACACGTTCACTGTCCGTGTCCCATATGTGGGGTCACGACAAGCCTCTATTACAAAGACATAAGGTTCACATGTCGAACTGGGACAGTGAACGACGTTCACTGAACGTGTTAAGTATAACATATATTATCAGTTACCGTAAGGTCGGGTTACTTTAGCCCTGGGGGTAATATTGCCCACCCTAGAACCAACTTTATTCATCATCATCCTTTTAGCCTTTGTCCCATATCTTTGTAGAGAATGAATTCTCAGTCGGGGTCGGCTACCTAAATCCCAAGATGTGGCGTAGGCACTAGTTTTTACGCAAGCGACTGCCATCTGACCTTCCAACCCAGAGGGGAAACTAGGCCTTATTGGGCTTAGGTGGTTTCCTCACGATGTTCTCCTTGACCGAAAAGCGAGTGGTAAATATCAAATGACATTCCGTACATAAGTTCCGAAATACTCATTGGTACGGGCCGGATTTGAACCCGCGACCTCCGGATTGAAAGTCGCATGCCCTAACCACTAGGCTACCACCGTTAGAACCAACTTTATTTAATAAGTAAATTCTGAAAAACTATCTTCGGGGATTTACATATCGTCGGGGATAGTGAAATACCGCGTAAATAACAGCTGTCGATAAAGTTCTCATTTCAATAAAATACTTGGCATTTATTTGAATATTGATTCGTATCTACACTTGTTACTTACGCGGTATTGCACTATCCCCGACGATATCCACTTTTGAGTGATCTCTGTTGCTGTTTTTAAAAGTTTTCTTAGTAATTGAAATGGATTGGAATGGGTGGACAATGTTACCCCCCAGGGCTAAAGTAACCCGACCTTACGGTATTTATTGTTTATAAGTTTATAACTAGAAGGTGCTTCGTCCGTGTAAACCTTCTTTCTTAGCCGTAGTCGGGCAAAAAGTAGGTATGCTATGATAATTTACGGATGTCCATCTATCCAATAAGCAGGCTTAGCATATCTTGTCTCGACATCGCCTGTCGCGCGACACAGCATCGCCTGTCTTGCTCGCACGGCATCGAAAGGGAAGTGACAGGTGGTAATTGTCGCACGACAGTGACGTTGTCACATTTATGATAGACTTACTGTGACAAAATTGGTTAAAATCCGATCAGCCGCAGCGAACAAAGGCATTTTTACCAACAGATAGCGATTTTTCCAGAAGTAATGTCCTCCATAATAAAAATATTGTTTAGCGTTTATTTTTAAATCGATTTATTTACATTCTCACTGCGGACGAATAGAAATAAAAGTATTTTAATTTCTAAATTATTTTATTTCCTTTCTTATGTGTTCATTCATTTTTTCACCGCCATAATAAAAAAATAAATTACTTAAGTATATCAGTTTATATAAAATAGATATCAGTGTGGTTCACGACTTTCACGAAATGTATTTAACAAATTATTTTAGAATAAATTACTTAGAACTTTGATTTTTAATATGAATAAGCAAAATAAACACAGAGTTAAAATAATCAGTCGATGGGACACTGAAGTGTCTATAGATATATCAAAATGCAATACCGAATTTGGAACCCCAAGGGGTTATTGAAAAATGGTTGCCTATAAACATTTTTTTACCAGCGGAATATTAAACAAGCATACATTTGTGAAACATGTAATGTCTCATTTTTTAAATGTGGGTACAACTCACAGTTTTAATATTAAACCATTGATACGAAGATTAAAGCTCAAAGAAAAATTGAAAAGTGTAAAGTCTAAGGTGTAAAGCCTTTCAAATAAACAATGCAAAGGTCGACACACAAACCATAACGAAAAATTCAAAAGGTTTGGCGGAAATGTTAACGCGCTGGACCGGCAATACAGATGTACCGGGTTCGATTCCCGGGCCCTTCCACAAGTTAAATCATTTCATTTTTTTGAGCTTTGATCTTTGTGTCAATAGTTTAATTAAAAAACCATGTTTTCAGGTACCTATAAGATATTTGTTACAATTATTGCGATGGGAATATGGAAGTGTGAAATACCTATATCAAGTAGAGGTCAAGTAGGGAGAAGTCACAAACTTTAGATAGGGAAATTTGTTCTTAGGAAGCATGGCGTCAAGTTTAGATTTAATAAAGACTGCATTTTTTATAAAGCTCAAAGCTCATACATAACCCGGTCAAAACCGCTGTAAAGAATGTTACAATACAATATGACATGGGATAACTTACAGAATTTTATCCAAGTCCGATTCCAGGTTGTGTATGACATTTATTAAAAATAAATGCAGTTTCTATTAAATCTAAAATCTAGGCCATGGTTCCTTAACAGATTTCCTTATCTCTTATAGTTTACCTATGGCCGACTCGGTCTTAGTTCTTGGCCACGGCCGACTGCGGCGTTCAAAAGGAAGATATAAGCATTTGTTTCATTCAGCACGTTGTTGCACGAGTTCACACTTGACACACTTTAAATATTTAAATAAAACAATTCAAACGGATTATATCGCGTATATTAATTATTTGAGCCTCCCTGACGTTTCAGTACCTTTACAGATACCGTTGTCAAAGGTTGACTGAGAAAAACACAATTTAAAACAATTTATATGCCCTTCTGGCACATGTGTAACTGTCTTTACACATTAGGCCCATCTGGCAAGTATGAACACCTTTATTTTTAAATTAATATTTACAAAATGGGTAGTTTGCACAAATGTAACTTTGACAGAGAAAAATTGTGTTTTTTCTCAGTCAACCTTTGACAACGGTATCTGTAAAGGTACTGAAACGTCAGGGAGGCTCAAATAATTAATATACGCGATATAATCCGTTTAAATTGTTTTATTCAAATGTGTGACAGTCGCGGAAACCGAAGAAAATATTACACTTTAAATATTTACTTTTACAATAAATTCGACAAAATAGCAGTGACTTTCACAGAACCTGATACCAACCGGCTTGACAATTTTAAAGGCATATTGACTACGCCAAGGGAGAGCCCAAGACTTGACTACAAAGTGGCAACGTTAGCAAATAGTACATTACTGCAGACGCCGGTAAAGAAGGGCTTGCCGGGTGAGTAGGCATAGACGGGTAGTGACACGAAGCCGGCAAGCCCTTTTCACGGCTAAGGCATGTATAGTTATTTTCTCAAACATATGCAATGAAATAAAAAACTACACCTCACAAAAAGATATAATTATCTGTTCATGAACACAGACGCCGTGTAAAAAAAAAAAAAACCCGGCCCAGGCCTTTAATTTTCTATGAAACTCCTTTACAGTTCTCTCGAGTTGTTCCGCCCGGAACGTGATCCTTCGAAGCCTGTTATATCGCACGTTATGACGATATTTCATTGCATGTTTGAGGAAAGTACATTATGCACCGTAACACACACATAGCCATTCGGAAATTAAGCCGAATCCAGCCAAGTATATACAACATTTTAATCTTTAAAAACGCTGGTAAAATTGTTTATATTCCTCCCAAGTATAATATTAAAAAAATTATGTATAACATCGGGCGAAGCATATTAGACGCCTGCATATTCACAAGATAAAATCCAACGTCTATTATGGCAACATTAAGTAGCCTTTTTAAGAAAATGAAGTTTCTTGTGTCTCTTTAAATCACTTAATAACGTGAATCTCTTTTTACACACCTCACATAAATGTTTTCTCACCCCTAAGTGCAACAGTTTATGATCGTTCAAATGACTCAACAACGTAAACTCCTTTTTACATACGTCGCACAAAAAAGCTTTTACCCCCTTGTGCAATCGCTCATGTCTCTTCAAATTGCTCAACTGCGTGAACTTTTTCTCACAAGAGCCGCAAGAGTAAGGTTTCAATCCCGTGTGAGTTCGCATATGATGCTCTAAATGGTCTAGTCTAGTGAATTCTTTTTTACACAATTTGCAAGCGTGAAATGTGTTAGTGTGCCTTCGTTTGTGTCTGTTTAGAGAACTCCATTTTGTAAACTCAATTTTACATATTTCACAAAAATGCTTCTCCGGAATTTTCTTCTTTCGGGGTCCCTGTGGAGATTCTTCGTGCGTGATCACGACGGGGGTGTTTTGGGACCCGCTTGCTTTGTTTGATGCTGGAATGCATATTTAATGATTAGGGAGGGTTCATACATGTTAAATTTTACAATAATTGACTGACCGACCGAATCGTCACCGTTTCAGCCTGGCCTAAAATACTTTTGTGTGTCCGGATGTTTACACGTATTTTTTAACCGAATCTCACGAAATTCTCTGTGGGTTCGATAAGTATATACTTAGAATTTTATAGTTGATACAGTTTAATAAAAAAATCAAATTGGCTCACAGACTACTAGTTTTTATTAGGGTTCCGTACCCAAAGGGTAGAAACGGGACCCTATTACTGACCCTTCGCTGTCCGTCCGTCCGTCCGTCCGTCTGTCACCAGGCTGTATCTCAAGAACGGTGATAGCTAACAGTTGAAATTTTCACAGATGATGTATTTCTATTGCCGCTATAACAACAAATACTAAAATAAAATAAATAATGCAGGGGGGCTCCCATACAACAATCTTGTTATAGATTACTAGCTGTGCCCCGCGGTGTTACCCACTCATCCCACGGGAACACTAAATTTATTCGGGATGAAAAGTATCCTATGTCCTTCCCCGGGACTGAAACTATCTATATACCAAATTTCATCTAAATCGGTTCAGCGGTTTAAGCGTGAAGAGGTAACAGACAGACAGACAGACAGACAGACAGACACACATTCGCATTTATAATATTAGTATGGATGGTAGGGAACCCTTCATGCGCGAGTCGGACTGAACACTATTAACAGTGTCTTTGATATATTAGAAAAAATGAATAAGAAAAAATTGGAGTGGTTGAAGGACACAAATTGCTTAAACAAAGAATGATAACATGAATTCATAGCTAGACATCCCAACATTCAAAGTTCAATTAAAGGACACATATATTTTGGCCAAACTGAAACAGAGGCAGTTTGTTTGCTTGGTCGATTAAATATTATAAGCATTAAAAATTCAATACATCCTGAATTATTTGTGCAATGTTTTTTAATTTTACACTGCACCTTTAATAGCCTTTGGAAAACCAAGTTTGTTTTTTATGTACGATAGACACACATTTGACCTCGAACATACCTGATGTTAAGTAACAATGAGATGCACGTCTAGAAGGTGCCTATTCACTCTCAACTTGAAGAGATCTAAGTTATATTTCTCAGGGAATACACAATAAACTTACTTAGGAGTGAGGCGGTTCTGTCAAATGGTTGCAATTTGGGGCCAAGCTCAGCTGTGACCTTAGACTCCCATGCCAGTGCCTCAGCCTTACTGTTGTGCGAATTTGAGTCAATTTCCCATTCTGTTCCCAGCTCCTTTTTGGGCGACTTTTCTTGCTTGATTTGTTCCACCGTGTCTGAATAATCTCGTTCCTCCTTAATGTACACTGGCAAGAAACATGTCAAGTATTATTAATATTGAAAGGACAATCTTACACAAATCAACCTAGTCCAGGTACATAGAAGATTTGATTGTACCATGGGTACTAAACGATGATATACATGATATATAAATACATATGATAGCATCTATGATCCAACAACATATATATGAGTTCATCACACAAATATTTGCCCTGGACTGAATTCGACCCTGGACCGTCAGCTTTATAGACAGGTGCACTACAAACAGTACCAACTGTCATCCGAACATGTTGATTTATATATTGGGCAATTATAAGGTGATATGTAGGAAATAAACTAAAAAATACTTGGGCGGATCAACTTTTTCTTGCTGTTATTCTGTCCGTAACCCAGGGGATAATAGTGATTAAATTTCTAAGAAGAGTGTTGATAATTGATATTACTGGTATTGTCAGGAGATAGTGTACATAAGAATGGGCTTATAACTGCTTAAATACAAAGCTTTTGCTAAATATAACCACAGAAAATCTTAGTTTTAAAAAGTGACCCAGGGGTATCACCATGGCAGAAAATAGTTGATTGACCCAGTTAATACCATAACAATGCATACAAAAACTGCCGAGTATGAATCGGACACACACGGACGGTCCCATACCATCAAGAAAAACATTACTGCCACTGCGGCCCCTATGTCATTTGCCCCGGGGCATTCATTAATTACTTAATTACCAAGCTACGCCATTGGACAGGACAGAAGGCGGAGCCAGTAATCCTGTTAGCACCCTTTGAGTAGGGAACTCTAAAAACTAAGATAAGTATATTATATAGCTGAACTCACCATGGACATTGGAAAGTCGTATCTCTTCAGGGCCAAGCACAAGTTCATCTTTAACTTTATGATTGACGTACAGACCAGCCTGAGCAGCTGCCTCGCTCACTCCACACGTGCTGTCCTTCTCCCACAGGGGTTCTTCTTTCACACGCACTTCCAGTGACATTCTGCTATCGGTTATAAGCTCTTTCGCTGTTTATACTTGTCTTTTTTTTCTTCTCTTTCGCGACGCTGGCACCTTCAGAGCATGAGTTTCCTATTCCAACATCACGTCTTGCATCGAACTATAAGTACACGATCTTTTCTTCTCATCTTATATTATCTTCTTCTTTCAATACCTTTATAAGTTTCATTTGCAAGGACACTCAAACACGACGTAAGTTATAGTATTTTAGTAGTTACGCACGTAAATTGATTGAATAAATTCGTAAATAGATCGATAAAGCAAACGTAGCATAAAAACAACAATCATGAACCAAAACAAAACCAAACGATCAATGGAATGGATGATAATTCATGATAATGACATTGACAGTGACGTACCTACACAGGTCACAGTGTGACCCAACTCAAATTTAAATGAACCAAGGCTGCGTCCACACTTGTATCATTTCGCCGATCCGATCCCCGTTGCGTATCTCTAACGCGTATCGTGCTGTTGGACGCTCACTGCGGGCACTCCGTATCATTTGCGCCGTCGCGCGAAGAAACGCGTCCACACTAAGCCGTATCGTATCCTCGTCTCGTCGCGTATCACCGCACCGATCATTTTGGCGTGCAGTAGTTTGGAAGCTATCCGTATCGTAGCACCGTATCGTAACACAGCCCCGCTAATTTTTGGCAGTTATGTCACCGACTCACCGAGATTGATCATTCATATGACTGTCCTTATTTTTATTATAGATAATGTGTAAGATAGGTTCTCGAACGGGAACCACGTACCGGAAGACACCCCGTGGTTAGGTCTTCAGTTATGTCAACCGCTCACGGAAATATAACCTACATATGACTGTGCTTGTTTTATGACAATGCGGCAGAAAGGTTCTCGAGTGGAAACCGCGTGCCGGAAGACGCCGCATGGGAAGGCCTATCAAAGTAGACAGTCCATCAGTGGCATGTTATTTTTTAATAATCGTAAAGATAGGTATTAAAAACCAATGACCGCAGCGTGGATCGATGACTCAAATTGCGCCTTTGATGATCGGGCAAAAACCCACTCGAGATGGATCACGGCGTATCCTCACCCCGTATCCTCACCGCGTATCATGAACGGTAAAGTGGACGTCACGCCGTCGCGATCATGCAACGCTTTCCTGATCGCGCGTGTGCGGGGTACTGAAGATACGCGTATCAACATCAACATGGATTTCGAGCGAGCGGATACGGGCCGTTGCATGATCGCGACGGCACGACGTCCACACTACCGTTCATGATACGCGGTGAGGATACGCGACGGGGATCGGATCGGCGAAATGATATAAGTGTGGACGGAGCCTTAGGTGTTCGAGGTAGCCGAAAAAAAAATTTTTTTTTAGTTTTTATTTTACCGTTTTGTCGGCGTGATACATACACATAATATAGTCTGGTAAAAAAGAGTAGAAATTAAAAAGTGGCAATACCGTAGTGACGTCCCTTTCTAATCCATCTAAGGAAAAGGGGACGGCACTACAGTATTGCCACTTTTTAATTTCTACTCTTTTTTGCCAGACTGTACTCATACTAAATTTCAGCTTTCTAGAACTAATGATCACGGAGCTAAGCCGCGGACGGACAGACAGACAGACGGACATGGCGAAACTATAAGGGTTCCTAGTTGACTACGGAACCCTAAAAAACGACAACTTTAATTACCCCATACAAACTGTTCTCACCTGTCAAACATATGACGTTTGTCCCGTCGGTTCGGTATTTTTAACGCCCGACGAAAAAAGAGGGGTGTTAATAAGTCTAACATGTGTATCTGTGTGTCTGTCTGTGGCATCGTAGCGCCCAAGCGGATGGACCAATTTAAGTGCGGTTTTTTTTTATCGAAAGACTTTTCCGTCGAGATGGTTCTTAGCTATGTTTGGTGGAAATAGGACCAATAGTTTCCAAGATATTCAGCTTTAATTGGAACAAGTGACGAGATCTCAGCTAATAATGAAGTCAATAATTCGAAATATTTGCTAACTGTTAAGTTTTATTAGCATTTTCTATATGACTCGCTAATTGAGGGTCTCATGATGACCAGGTAGTTGTTAATGGATCTCAGCCAATACTGAACCTTAGAATTCCAAATGTTGGTTAAATGTTAAGTTGTATTAGCATTTTCTGTATCACTCCATAAATGAAGGTCACATAATGACCAGCTAGTTGTTAATGGATCTCAGCCAATATTGAAGCCAAGAATTCCAAATTTTGGATAAATGATAAGTTTTATTAGCATTTTCTATATTACTCAATAAATGAAGGTCTCATCTCATGATGACCAGCTAGTTGTTAATGGATTTCAGCTAATATTAAAGCCAAGGATTCCAAATTTTGGTTAATGTTAAGTAAGTATTATTAGCACTCCCGACCCGTGGTCCAACAGCTATGTCCAACTAGTTTTACCACGGGTAAGTAGCATTTTCTGTATCACTCAATAAATGAAGGTCTCATGATGACCAGCTAGTTGTGAAAGGATCTAAGCCAAGAATTTCTAATGTTGGTTAAATGTTAAGTTTTATTAGCGTAATCAACAGATTAATAAATTTTTGACAGCACAATAATTTGGTACCTACCTCGGAGCTGAAGATGGCCGTAAAGAACTCCTAAACAGCACAATATAAACCCATGGTGTTTGGGCTCGTCTTATCCGGTAGATTAACTAAGTTGTGTCCTTTTTGGCCTACTTACTGAATCAATTATTTCATCTCATGACCAACAAATGGCGCCCAACTGACATGGCATCGCGCGCCCATACTAAACTAAAGATGAATGATGTATCGCGCTATTAAGATTATTCTTGAGTTGATCATGAGTTGACCCCTCTCCATTGAAAACTGATTCTCAATACAAATCTAGAATTTAATAATAGTATTTAATGACACTAAAGATTAGCCAAAAATACAGGGAAAATGTAAAGCTCATAAGTACCTACTGATTGGCAAGTAGCTAATGAAAAGTGTAGCATACTATAAAATGGCTGTTGGCAAGTCCATCTCGGATAGGATATTTATGTAGGGGGAAGTCCCCTAACGCCAGACGGCACCTAACGCCGGACACTCGAACTATCTCGGCAACTGGAAGCTCGGCAACGGCAACTGGAAGCTCGGCAACGGCAACTCGGCAAGTGGAAGGGGCGCGGGGGGCCCCCACGCCCCTTCCACTTGTCCTTGATTCGCTCGCGTTGCTAGTTGCCGAGATAGTTCGAGTGTCCGGCGTTAGGTGCCGTCCGGCGGCGTTAGGGGACTTCCCCCTAAGGGAGGAATTAAATAAAAAACATGAGTCATATTTATTATTTTAATATATAACTACAGATAATCAACTCGACGCGCGTTAGCCGTTCGTCACCGTAAGCTGTTATCCAATTTTTGGTATAAAAACAATACATTATTTCCAGACTCAACACAATTTGGACACCGAGCGAAATTAAATATTAAAGTCGTACATTCACAAAAATATATTATGTACGAACTTTAAAAAAACTTTTCGTCGGGTGTTGTTGACCACTAAATATAATACAATATGCTATGCGATCAAAACCTTGAGCGCATTAATTTCTATTTGTAGAGTAAATGAGACAAAAATAACCCTAAATATTAGGAACATTCATATTAGACCAACTCGACCAGGTACAATCAGTAGGCATATTAACAGTGTGACTAATTTTCGTTCTAGCGCATACCTCCGTCTCTTTAAATAAAAATGCCGCAAACATTACCTACCACAGCCTAACCCGGCATAGGAACTGTATCAGTCAATATGTTCCTAACTACCTACAATACAAAATTAGCCACATGTTTAAAGTTCGCGAAAAAATCGCCGTGTATGGAAAATGCTAGTAACAATACATGTAATAATAGTAATACCACAGAATAGATAATAGTACAAGTACAGAAGGCACACTACTTTGATCTTTACAAAAGCCGCTTTTTTTAGCCGAAAAAATATGATTTATGGCCCTTCTAAAGTCGTCGTCCCCAGCGCAAGCCAAACGGAACGTTAAAGCTGCGTGCCAACGGTAAAAATGAATTGGCTCGCTTGCCGCGTCGCCGAGAGCGAGGGCTGTCAACGACTAAAAATAAAAATGTATTTCCCATTTATTCCTTGCATTCAATATATCTCTATATTATAGTAATATATTTTTATTCTTCATACATTATATTTATTATTTCATTATTTAACTATAAAATAATCAATCTCAGAATTTGGACGAATTGAATCCACAACCAGGCCGCAAAACATTTTAGCTTTATTTTTAAACATTTTAATACGTATAAGATCAGATGTTGGTCACTTCGTAAGTGAAAGAGCAGTGAAGCTCGTTTTGATGCTTATAATGACAATGAAGTGACCAACATCTCTGTTCTCTTTGTTTAAGAGTAAACCTTATTTCGTTTAACTTAAAGACTAATTTAGTGTAAAATTAATTTGCACTTATAACGCCTTACATTTTGAAGTGGCAGTTGTGGCCGCAGCTAACAATACAGATAATGGTATTGTTCATCGGGTACAAAGCTAAGTGGATTCGCTCAACCAAAATAATTATTTCTATATAATATAATAAAATAATGCAACGAATAAGTTACCTTCACATGCAATTAAATTCTTGAGCTTCATTTTGTTTTTGCTTAGTTCTCCGATATTTATTTATTTGTTCATATATTATATTCATCACTACACACCTAGTATAAAACAAAGTCGTTTCCTGCTGGCTGTCTGTCTGCCCCTATGTAGGTATGCTTAGATCTTTAAAAATACGCACGGACGCACCGTGCGAAGCCGGGACGGGTCGCTAGTTACAAATAAAACATGTACAAAGGCGAACTTATCCCTATTAGGGATCTCTTCCAATACATTTCTTTTAACTCTTTATTTATATATTTTATATACTTACCTATCAAACTATCACTCAATCGTTTATTCATTACTTACAAGTAATTTTACAAACTTGATATCAAATATTATTATAAAAACCTCTATGATTGTTGATTTAGTAGTAGACATACTTATTTTACTAGAATTTAAATTGACAAATATCAGCAAATAATCAATTCAAAGTTACATAAGTACCTACTTAACAATTAAAATTGATCTGTGTAACCAGTGTTAAATATGGAAGTAGATACACCTGCAATATGTTTTTTATTATTATTCAGTAACTACTTATTATATATTATGTTATTTTTTTTACCTATCGGCATCCTTCGGACGTGTTGGGAGCTTGGGAGAACGAAAAACGCGTGATTCCAATTTCGATCATTGTTCCTACAACCCGCTGCGATACAATATCTTTTCGCTGTCTTTTTACTCATTTAAACACTTTATATTATAATATAACACTGGTATCAACAGATGAATGAGGAACGATCACTTGCGACGTACATAAATCGGAAGAGCGTGCGCGCGAATTTCGTGTACGTGCGTTCCGAGACAGTGCGTGGCAGCCACTGAATAGTCCCCATGCATGAGGCCACCGGCATGTACTTGTAGTGGGAAACGTTAATCGCGGAGTGCGCCCCGCCTGGTAATACCTAGTAATACATGTAATAATAGTAATACCTAATATAAGGAATTTTCGAGAAACTAGACATATTCTCAAACAAAAGTAGACAAGAACTTTTTGCACTTCAAAAAGGACATTTTATGACAGAACATCAAAAAGAAAACTTGAGAAAAGGCCGTTTCCGGTTAAGGGAAGAAAATATGCCCTTTTGTGATAATGGACAGATTTTTTTTTCTACAGTCAGTTACGTCTAGTAGAGTAACTGTGTCAAGTTTGGTTAAAAAAATCTTTGTGGTTCCGCAGAATAAAAATAAAAACGGAAATAATGAAATATGGTTTTTCTCCAAAACTATTTAACTTTAATGTACTATTATTTTTTCATTCTGTAAAGCTTAGAAGTTCATGTTTTAAGTGAAAATGGTATCTCTATATCTAACGATTATGTAAAAAAATAGGTAAGTCAAAATTTTAATATATATATTTTTTTACTTTTGTGAGAGATACCACTCTAATTGACATTTCTAAATAAGCCTTAGTTAACGTCCTGTAACACATATTAATTTGATGGATAAAATCGGAAAGCAACTGTGTCAAAATGAAATAAATAACTGGGCTGGAATTCATTACTATTTAATTAGTAAACTACTCTAACACTGCTAAATAACCAAAACATAATATCCTCTTTACAAATAAACAAGATTTGACAGTTACAGTGACATTTGCTAGAAATTTTATTATTCAGTAACTACTTATTATATATTATGTTATTTTTTTTACCTATCGGCATCCTTCGGACGTGTTGGGAGCTTGGGAGAACGAAAAACGCGTGATTCCAATTTCGATCATTGTTCCTACAACCCGCTGCGATACAATATCTTTTCGCTGTCTTTTTACTCATTTAAACACTTTATATTATAATATAACACTGGTATCAACAGATGAATGAGGAACGATCACTTGCGACGTACATAAATCGGAAGAGCGTGCGCGCGAATTTCGTGTACGTGCGTTCCGAGACAGTGCGTGGCAGCCACTGAATAGTCCCCATGCATGAGGCCACCGGCATGTACTTGTAGTGGGAAACGTTAATCGCGGAGTGCGCCCCGCCTGGTAATACCTAGTAATACATGTAATAATAGTAATACCTAATATAAGGAATTTTCGAGAAACTAGACATATTCTCAAACAAAAGTAGACAAGAACTTTTTGCACTTCAAAAAGGACATTTTATGACAGAACATCAAAAAGAAAACTTGAGAAAAGGCCGTTTCCGGTTAAGGGAAGAAAATATGCCCTTTTGTGATAATGGACAGATTTTTTTTTCTACAGTCAGTTACGTCTAGTAGAGTAACTGTGTCAAGTTTGGTTAAAAAAATCTTTGTGGTTCCGCAGAATAAAAATAAAAACGGAAATAATGAAATATGGTTTTTCTCCAAAACTATTTAACTTTAATGTACTATTATTTTTTCATTCTGTAAAGCTTAGAAGTTCATGTTTTAAGTGAAAATGGTATCTCTATATCTAACGATTATGTAAAAAAATAGGTAAGTCAAAATTTTAATATATATATTTTTTTACTTTTGTGAGAGATACCACTCTAATTGACATTTCTAAATAAGCCTTAGTTAACGTCCTGTAACACATATTAATTTGATGGATAAAATCGGAAAGCAACTGTGTCAAAATGAAATAAATAACTGGGCTGGAATTCATTACTATTTAATTAGTAAACTACTCTAACACTGCTAAATAACCAAAACATAATATCCTCTTTACAAATAAACAAGATTTGACAGTTACAGTGACATTTGCTAGAAAATGTCACCTTTTTAGTTACGTAATGAAAAAAAATACACTTATTCTAATCCTCATCGCTATCTTCATTGACAGTAACGTGAATTCCGTGATTCAAAAAAAGTCCGCTTAAAGTTTCAGCAGGCCGAACGATTTTGGACAAGTATCTTGCGTGCGATAAATAATAAACAATAGCAACAATGTGTGAACAACACCCTACTGTTCGCATTCCGTTGGCACGTCCACAATAATGCCGCCTTATGGATCCAACACCAATGCTGTTTGGGACATATTCGATAAAGCATCTGTAAATATTTTTTGAAATATGGCGAGATTGGACTTTCAGTTTCAGTATATTAGAATTTTCCTTCACATATTCCAAATTCAACGAACCATCTTCATTAAGTATTTCTGATAGATACGAAATCGCTACTTATATCATTGCGAGGTGATATAATGATGTAGGTTTCTTTCTTAATATTTTTTTGATTGCATTCGCTTTAGAATTCATTTTGTAAAGACGAGTTATCTTTCTAATGTCCCTGAAATGTCATGTTACATTTAAAAAAACAATTCATCTTTATTACTGTCATAATATGTATTTATTTTAATTTCGGTAGAAAGAGGATTATTGCGTGGCGAAAAAAGAATAGTTTGTAATTATATGTATATTTATTTATCTTAAGGTTATATTTACATTTAGTATATTTGCACGTTTTAGTTTGTTCGTTTGTCTATCACTTCAATGTCTAGTTTTCTGTCTCATTTGCTCAAAGGTTAACTGGAAGAAATCCCTTACAGGGATAAGTTCGCCCTTGTACACATGTATTGTTTTTGAGTTTTTGTCATCATTGTTTTATGTGCAATAAAGTGTTTACATACATACATACATACAATTTCAAGATAATGAAGTCATACCCGAAAAGTCTTTTAAATTCCATTTTACAGTTAGTGTCCGATTAAAACCTTTAAATTGATAATTTGGTATAATGTTAAGTAAAGCTTATATACCAAATAGCAAAAATGATTAATATATACATAGTTTTTAATTTTTATATTATTAGAAAAATAATGACATTTTCAATAACAATAAAAGGCAAATGTCACTAACTGTCAAATCTTGTTCATTTGTAAAGAGGATGTATGCTTTGGTTATTTGGAAGTGTTAGAATAGCTTACTAATAAAATGTAATAAAATCCAACCCAGTTATTTATTTCATTTTGACACAGTTGCTTTCCGATTTTATCCATCAAATTAATATGTGTTACAGGACGTTAACTAAGGCTTATTTAGAAATGTCAATTAGAGTGGTATCTCTCACAAAAGTAAAAAAATATATATATTAAAATTTTGACTTACCTATTTTTTACATAATCGTTAGATATAGAGATACCATTTTCACTTAAAACATGAACTTGACTAAGCTTTACAGGATGAAAAAATAATAGTACATTAAAGTTAAATAGTTTTGGAGAAAAATCATATTTCATTATTTCCGTTTTTATTTTTTTTCTGCGGAACCGCAAAGAATTTTTCAACCAAACTTGACACAGTTACTCTACTAGACGTAACTGACTATAGAAAAAAAAACCAAGTCATAATATTAAAGGGCATTTTTGCTTCCCTTAATCGGAAACGGCCTTTTGTCGCTAATTCGTAATTAACATAAATCTGGGGGCACGGTACCCCGTGGTACCGTGGTACCACGGGGTACCGTGGGATTTATGTTGCCCCCGCCAAGACGAGCAAAAAAGAAGCGGGGCGCTACCTACCTTTTCTCGAACCATTTCGTCTAATTTTCAAACCCTCATAGCCTTGGCCCAGTTAATACCAGAGCGCCCAAATTCACAGGTTAAGATGCTGTTAGGGAACATATAAAATGTACTTAATTTCATTGATCTAGCTTTTATACTTTTGGTTTTATTGGTACCTAAAATACGCTGATTTTGCCACTCATGTACCTATATATATACACTGACGTATCAAAACCTCTCGGGTACTTCCCGGTGACCTAGAAAGCTGAAATTTGGTATGTAAGCTAGTTTTAGTACACAAACAATAGAATAATTCTGAGACTTGGAACTTTTACCCCCCAACCCCTTAAACTAGGGGATGAAAGTTTGTATGAGACTTTCGCAAATTTTGATACTAGAGGTCTGAAAATTTATACCCATTGGGACTCATTGTTATAAATAAAATACACATTCTAGGATTTTTAGAAAATCACCCCCCTCCCTTAATATATATATATATATATGGGGCTAAACGTAAGTATTTCTTAAATACACAATTATTATTACAACTTGCTTAGAAACGCTTCAGCACAAAAAAAAAAAAAATCCTATAAATGAATAATTAATTAATAACCTTACAAAAAGAAATGAGATCCCACCAAAAACATTTCATTTAAAATTGGCGGCCAAGACTCACATGCTCATAACGCTTTCGCTGTAAAAAGTTGTAATTTTTATTTAGATAATTGTAATCATAACTAGCCATAAGATTATATAATAATATTGCATGTGTAATTTATATTGAATAACTATTCTGAATATACAAATAGTAACTTAATAATATTGAATAGTGATAATAATTTTGTAATCATAAATATTTACCTAGTAATTAAGAATAATAATATTTGTATGCTTAACAGCGAAACATAGATGTACCGGATCCTGTAATATTGTATGTCACCTATTACCCACCTATGTTTGACAAATAAACATTTTGAATTTGAATTTGTAAGATCCCTCGAAAAGCCAAGCCCCTAAGCCCCCAGTTTACTAATCCTACACCTTGGCTTCAAAAGTATGGCTTGGCCGTTTCATAAAGTACCGTAAATAAGTCTAACGGACTATCCGGCCTATATGGTAAGGAATTAAGTTTATATATTTTATCATGAAGACATAAACTTAATTTCTTGATACCGTATGGGCCAGACGGTCCTCAGTCCTTTAAAAAGGACACTCAGTCTTACTCCGCATTCTATGAGCCATATATGATTGAGTGAAAATTTAATGAAATAATTAATTTATTTCGAGTAGGTCTTGAAGGGTTGCTTAGTCATGGGGAAATACAAAAAAAAAACAAAGAATTTATCGAAATCGTGTCTTAACAAAGAAGCAAGTAAATTAAAGTAATTAAGTGAAATAGCCTTAATAAACTCAGAAATCAAAAAGGTAACAGACCAATTACGTCGCAAAACGCAATGCTAATTTTCACGTTCCTGTTTCGAATTTGTATGGTATTGAGACTTTGATGGCATGAGAAATAAATGCTCAAATAAACAGCATACCGAAAAATCAAGTCTTAAGCGAATACAGATTTCGATTTAATAAAAATACTAAACATAAGTCCCACATATTCTTTCATCATTCTTTACGCAAATTATAAGTAGATATATTTCTTACGATTGAGAAGCTCTTTAACACGCCAATCATTTAATACCTATCAAATAAATTACTTTGGACAATTCCGTTTCATCGACCACGCGGTTTTATAGCATACAAAATAAGAGACGTGACCGCAATTCTGTACTCATTTGTCAATAATTCCTCTCCTCTCCTCTAATAACAGGTCAGAAAATTCGAAGTGTAATGTCGATCCAATCGAAACATCATGCATTTTTTTACAACGGACTCTATAAGAAGTCGCATGTCCTTTTAAAAGGACATTTTATTCGTGAAGAAGAAACTTCGAGAAGAATGTAGCAAAATAGTGTATAAGAAACGAGTGAGAGTCGACACGATTTTCGAACATTAGTCCTGTTGGTGTGATATTTATATACACAATGAATACAACTGTTCATTACATCTGGTGATAGAAAGTTCCTGACTCGCACGAGCTGAAAACGACGCCAATAAATATTCGGTGTTTTTCACCGCCCGTGGTGTATACATATTTTCGCCCTAGTTTTTATTTCCTTTTTTTATTTCCGACAGTGGCCAGTAAATACTAGTTACGGCCAAGTTGAAAAAATCCTGTTCTTTATGTCGTCGTCACTTTAAAAATGTGGGTGCGTCTCAACTGGAGCGGAACGGAGACGTTCGAAATCGACTAATAACAGAACTGAAGCGGAGCCGAGATTCAGATTCACCTGATTGGTCGATTCCGCACGTCTCCGGTCCGATCCGTTCAGTGGAGCCGCACCCTAATTCCGGGATTGATAACAGAATATAGATTTATTATTTTCAGAACCCAGGGATAAGGTGTGGTTTACTTCTGTACCTGAGAAGCATAACTGTGAGGTTCATTTGTTTAACATAGCACCTATAGTGTTTTGCTTGTTGTTGTTGACTTGCAGTGTTATGCTTAGAGATGTGCATTTTGTATGAAAAAATAGTAACATTTCCGGTACTTTTCATAAATGGCACATCTCTAGCTATGCTTCACAGGTACGGTACGGCTTTACATTTGTTTTTGCGATGTTTAGTAGTTTGTGTATTTACATACACTCTGCCTAATTCTATTACTGGTGGCACTGTAAGATAAACTTAATGCACTATAGGATTCAAATTTAGTGGGCTAACCAGTCTTCTGAATGTTAAGCGTAATTTATTGGTTTAAACGTGAGAGTTAGAATGGCGGGTGTACCATCACGGATTTGTAAAACAATTATACCAAAAAAATGTACTCAAAATGTACTATTATGTACCTACTTAAAAAAAAATGTACCTCTCCGTGCAAAAAGTTATTAGGTACAATGTTTAGGTACACCCGCCATTCTGACTGTCAGGATGGCGGGTGTATCGCAGTTTACCATGAAGCCCTTAATTATTGGGAAATATTATTAATTTAAAAAAATGTATTAAAATTGTAAGTAAGTAAGTAAACACTTTATTGTACACAAAAACAGTTACAAAATACATCTATTACAAATAACATATAGGTACAAAGGCGAACTTATCCCTATAAGGGATCTCTTCCAGTTAACCTAATACTAATATAATAGTTAGTTAATTGTACTCTAACATACAGTAAAAATATTAGCAACCTGATGTGTAACTTGCGAATTATACACACATTAAATTTTGTTCGTAGTATGTGAAGGTTAGGGCTAAGCAGAGAACTGGGTAAGTCATGTGCGCAAAATTTTACAGTACAGAAGAATGAGGTTGTCTAAACTTTTGATGGCTGTAGGGCTTGAGTAATAATATAGCAAAAAACCGGCAAGTGCGAGTATGACACGCGCACCGAGGGTTCCGGACAAACACTTATGGTGTTACTTGTGACCTAGACAGAAATTTACAAGTAACACCCGTCTTATACTACAAGTAAAGGGAAAACTCGGAAACTATATATTGTAGGTAAATTATAAAAAAATATATTATTTTTTCGAAATTCGATCAGTTCGAAAATCGTATTTGTAGAACCCAGTTGTCTTAAATTTGCATCTCATTTGTATCCGGCGCCATACATACGAAGTGCAAACTAAACTAATATATTATTATACGATGTCGAGAACAAATAAGATGTAAATTTTACTCAACCAGGCAGTCAATTCGTATAGTTACTGCATTTTTATACGTGTAAGTAATGTCACGAGAATCGGTAAGCCGTAGGTATACATTTTTCATCACGTACCTATGTGTTTGTGTGTATAGGTTTGTATGGACGCTTAATAGATATTTAATAAAAAATGTCTGCTATAAGAGAATCGACTCTTATGAACAAGGTCCGGAATTTTTCATAGCAAATGTCAAACTTTGAGAGGGTTCGACCAAAGTGTTTTATCGACTATCGATAAATAATTTTCACTTAACGAAACATCGTTAAAGTAATGAAATCAGGCTTTTGGATGTATACAGTGGCATTCAGCTAATTAGCGACATCATTATTTTATTCCATACAAATGCATATAAAATATGACTTTAGAAATTCTATGAACAACGTAAGATGCGGAGGCCAATTGTATTATTAACTAGGAGGCGCCCGTAACTTCGTCCGTGTATTTTTTTATTTACTGACGACGGATAAAAAGTATCTTTGGATGTCTATCCCTGTGTCAAAATTGTTTAAAATCTGTCCAGCCGTTTCGGCGTGATCCGACGGCAAAGGTAATTATGATCAACAGATGGCGCCAGGCAGGCATGACGACGCGCGCCCATACAAAACGAATTACGATCGTGCATCACGCTATTAAGATTTTTCCTGAAATCGTGACCCCTCTCCATAGAAAATATATTTTTCAATACAAATCTAGAATTTTATAATAGTATACATAACATGGTGTACACGTGTTTAAACAAGTTTTAGTATAGGTAGTGCAAATGAAATTTCTGTAAAACATATTTTTTTGAAATAGACATATGTATATTCCGTTTCTAATTTATTAAAGTATGGGGTTGTAATGTAAGTTGTAAAAAGTGTTAATTTGAATATGTCTAGTTTCTAAAGTACAAGTTTTACAGAAACTTTATTTTCCCTATAGTAAACCTTGTTTAAATAACCATACTTCATGTTATTAATAATAAAAATGGTCAACCGTATCTTACATTTTTCATCAAATTTCCAAAGTTATATTTTACATGCAGTTGTATCGAATAAAAATAATGATGTCCCTAAATGGCTGAACGCCACTGTATATATCCAAAAGTCTGATTTCAATACTTTAACGATGTTTCGTTAAGTGAATATTATTTATCGATAGTCGATAAAACACTTTGGTCGAACCCTCTCAAAGTTTGATTTTTGCTATGAAGAATTCCGGACCTTGCTTATGAATGTTTACGTAACCGATTTCACAAATGGCAGATTTTAACATACTCAAAAATTCATTTTATAATACACTAACAGAGCTTTCGATCGCTATTTTCCACACGAGCCATAGACGACGACAATATGCGATCTCAGACTTTATACAGTAGCCGGCAAACAACTTGAGCGTGACCTTGACTGCGCAGTAGCCGATTTACGTACAAATTTACATGCGCAGATCCGCCATTTTGGTCCAAGTTGTTTGCCGGCTACTGTACATAATTTGAGTCACCCAGGCCGGAATAGTTATTTGTTATACAAGGGGGGAAAGTTGTATTTTACCCGCGAGTGTTTATTTGAAACACGAGCTAGCGAAAGGATCCTATGATTGACCACGAGCGAAGCGAGTGGTTCAAAATAGAATCCTGAGCGTAGCGAGTGTTTCTATACACGAGACGTAAAATAACTTTTCGACCGTGTATAACACAAAACTTTTCACCTCACTACAGCGAGGAAAAAAAGAATAAGGGTTTGTACTATATCTTTGAAAAATATCTACAATAATCAACCAATTTGACATTTATTAAAACTAAGGTCTAATAAGCTTTCATGTAGGTATTTTAAACGGGTTTTTTCAGAAAATAAGCTCATGTCAAATTTTACTTTAGCTGCGTTGAAACGTCAAAACTCTCTCCACATGTGGATAAAAAGCGATTTTCTCAATAGATATCAAACAAACAAACTGGGCTTTCCGAGCTAGTGAGGTGAAAAATATTCTACTTGAAACAAAAGAGAATCTTTCCTGATTAAATAGAAAATGAACCAAATCAGCGGATACCAAGAGTATATTTCGCCAGATGACAATCAAAACTCACTAAAATTACTGTGACTGCTCTTCAAAACCTCGTATCTAGTTAGTAGATAGACACCGAGATACGAGCTTTGTTTTAAGGTATTTGTTACTTAGTGAGTTTTGCTTGTCAACACACAGTACGTGAGATCTTAGGCTTCACCTCCTGGGCTTCACTCGTTGCGCGCGCGCTTGACGGCCGGCTCGTCGACATCCGTTTCCGGTGGCTGCTCTAGCCCTGGCAGCTGGATCCGGCTGTCTGACGCTTCTGAGGGCTGCAATTAATAAACATTACATTAGTTTTTTTTTTACAAATTACAGTCAATTACAATGCAGGCATTGTCAAGCCTTTCATATAATTCTAAATACACATTTAAAGCTTTCGTTTAGTTATATAAAAATATACTGTTACAAAAACATATAGTACAATAATAAACATTTAACCCTTAAATGTTTACAATTACACTTATTTTATTTCTAAAATGATGTAATTCGCAATGAAATCCACGTCAGTTTGAGATTTCGGGACAATCTTGACAGTCTTTTTTTGAGAATATTCAGATTTTGACTTGTGTCATTTCCGTAACGTGTAAAAAATATACATCATCAATATCATCTTGCATTTAAGGATTAAATATTTATAAAATTGTGGCATTCAAAGTCATCAAAAAATTATTCAGATTGTTAACGTTTGAGAACAGATAAACTACGAGTTAGACGCCTGTCTTGTTATATAATATCTCTGATTTGATTATCATTAACATGCATAAGCGAAATGAAATAAATAATTTATATTTGGCAATCCGTAAGAAAAGGATCCTTATGGCACTGCCGCTTTTCTTACGGATTGCCACATATGTTATCACTATCTGTCTCTCCTCTTTTAGGAGTACATAAATTAACTGCCACAAAACGCTATCCTTTTTCTATCATGCTCACAATTAATTTTGGAAATTCTTGAAGTGTAACAAAATTTAGATTACTAGCTCAAAATATAGAATAGGCTAGTTGACTCATGTCAAATTGTATTAAACTAATGTTTATTTTATTTCGTATAGAATTTAGGATATGGAACTTAAATATATATTTTTCTATTCATAAAAGTGAAAGATGGCTGAAAAAAATGAGTTTGAAAATATGGTTTTTAATCTGTATTTTGAAATGTTTAAAACGCTGTCCGCCATTTTCGCTTATGATAGTGACGTCATCGGTCCCGTAAAGAAAACTGAAAGTCTACTCCGACGACTTCGAATAGTGCCGTCCCTCTCGATTTCCTGTCAAAGTATATTGGAGTGAGCGGGATGGCACAAGACGACAGTCGAATTTCGAATATTTACGCGGAATTCTACGTCACGCCACAGATTAGCAAAAGGCAAAAATGGCGGACGGCGTTTGATTTTCAATTAATAAAATTTAGCTTTCTAGCTTTTATAAAAATACAAGAATATTTTTTTAGAGCTAGTAAGATCATTATTAACCATTTCAAATATATTTCAAAAATGGGTCTACTAGCCTATTAAACTAAAATGAGAACCAGCGAGGGGATCACGCAACAACAACGCCGAGCACAAACTACGGTTTAACTTCAAATCAACGACGCCCAAGGCGCTAACCTAACGTCAATGGGTCCCAAGCGAGGTACGGGGAGCTTGTAACAAACGGTAAACTACAGCACGCGGAAGGAAACCGAACACAGTATCTTCCAATTTTGTAGTCGTTTGACAAATCGTGAGTCGTTTGTATTGACACTAAGACATACAATCTGTTAATACTCGCTGGTAACGCGCAGAGGAAAATACTCGTTAAAAAGTGCACAAAACGTACAGTAAAGGAATCAGACACGCGTACCTTTTTTACCTTTATTGTCATATTGACAAAAGCGAAAAAGGTACGTGTTTAAATTTCCTTGACTGTACTAAAGTCTGGATTCCTATTAGACACTATACGCAGCGTACAGCGTCTTTCCATGCTAAGCATTGTGTTATTTGTATGGAAAAATGCTGTACTCTGCGTATAGCTCTAAATTAGGCAGTTCCATGTGAAGCCCTAAGCTAGTTCGCTTTTAAAAGGCCAGTAAAAATACAAATCCAAGAAAATAGAATTTTAATACACTTTAGAGAAAGAAAGTTCTCGAGAACATTCTCCAAACAAAATGAGAAAAGTTACCGGTAATTCTCGGAAACGGCACATCACTATTGGCACAGTATAAAGACAACTCAGTAATGAAACTCCGGCGGCGGCGACGCCAATGATACCTACTTCGTTCGGGAGCTCAGGGTTGTAGCTACATATTTGTCGGGTAACATCTATAGTTACTTAGTACGTTTGCGTAGTCTCAGATGTTATTAATGTTATTATTTAATGCTTAAGTATTAAGATTGAGTATAAGTATTACCTTGTACCTAATAGAAAATACAATACGTCAGTACCTACTCAAATTATTATTATACTAATCTACTTCATCGAATTAATGCTTTATACTTATTACGATTGAACACAATTAGTTTAACAAGTGTTACATGACTATTAGCTTAGTTAATAGACGACTATTTCGTGTGGCGGTACGCTGTCGCGATTTGAGGCGGTTTCCTTTGATGTAGGCAGCGCGTGCTGCGCGGCACTGTACTTAACTACAAATAATTCTAGATAGACTAAACAGCACACTGACGTGACGTGTGTACCTATATCGATTTAAAAATATTTTATGTACTTAATTATAAATTACAAACAATAAAAAATACGTCTCTTTCGCTATTATCCGAAACACCTGATTGTCGAATTTGAAAGAGAAATAATTCTCATTCTAATATTTATATAAGATTATTTTCTCATTTTTTGTAAAATAAACAATGTCTTGCTCTGAAATTAAAGTTTTATTGTTAATCACAATTCATAGTAAATAAAACCCAAATCACTCATATTATGTAACATAAGAACATACCTGAAATTAAAGAAACGACATTTTACGTTTATTTTACAATTAAATCTTCTCAAATTATATTATTATTTTCATATCAACAACTTCTGTAATCTTACAATATGTTACTGTCAAAATCGACAACATGCCATTTTCCTATCATTAATCCAGTTACTCTGTAATATATCTTTCTTTAGCTTTCCTTTGGTATAATCGTTAAATTTGTACCATATAAAAGATAACTCGGTGAAAGTTACTGAGTGACTAGTTTCGTTATATTTTTTTACGCACTCTTGAGCTATTGTTGTCCAGGCTCTCTTTTTACCTTCTTCATTGATTTTACATCTAATCTTGTTTACTAAAGTTTGATTTAATCGTTCATTCAATCCATTTGAAAACGGAGCATTCACCGCTGTAAATATTATAGGTATTTGCTTGCTATATAAAAACTCCTTGAATTATTTCGAATTGATACCCGGATATTGGTCAGAAAGGAGCATACCTATCTCTTCTGTTTCTACAATGTTCATTATTAATTTTATAAAATCACTTGCATTTTGAGATTTTGATGTCAGTATAAATGCATATCTTGTAAAATGGTCCACCAATAAATGTAAATATTTCTTTGTAGATCTTGAACCTCCAAAACCTCCAATCGTATCAATAGACATTATTTCGAAAGGCTTGGTGGCTGGTCCTAGGTGAGACATAAAGCCATACTTGTCATGTCCTCTTGTTTTATTTTTGATACAGATCTCACAGCTTCTACAAATTTTTTGATGTTATTCGTCAAATTTTTGCTGCGTAGAATGGGGCAATAGTCTTCTGCATTTGTCCAATCCCAATATGACATAGATTTTCATGAACAGCCTTTAAAAATGTTATGCTAAATTCTTCCGATATCATTATCTTTTCCTGTTGCTTCACCTTTTTAAAATAGACGATATGTCTTTCTATCAGTTTGTCTTTCTCATTTTGTATTTCTTCATTTTTACTTTGATACATTAAAATATCCTCAAGGCTAATTAAATTTACTATTTTTAATTGTTCATCTTTATTTTCCTCTGAACCTAATACTGGGTTTCTGCTCAGGCAGTCTGCTTCTAAATTTTGTTTTCCTGGTGCATATTTAATTTTAAATTCATATTGCGACAGATAATAACATAAGTCCCCCAGTTCTTCGTCGGTTCGAGACTTTAAGTTCATGTTTTCGAGTGGTTTGTGGTCTGAATAAACTGTGAATGATTTACCTATCAACCAGTATTGCCAGTATCTAACTGCTTCCTTGATTGCCAAACATTCCAAGTAAATGGCTTTCTTCTTTTTTTGACTTGGATTTAGTTTTTTTGAAAAGTAGGCCGCTGGTTTTTTTTTCCATTTGGTTGTGTCTGTTTTAAGATGGCTCCAACTCCTTCTAATGAAGCATCTGTGTAAATATTGATCGGTAAATCTGGATCAAAAATTTCCAGTACTGGCTGAGAGCATAATATTTTTTTAATAGTCTCAAATGCTTTTTGGCATTCATCAGTCCACACGAATTTTTGATTTTTTCTTAGCAGATTATGCAATGGATCAAGAATTATAGCACTTCTTGGTATGTACTCATGGTAAAAATTAATTTTTCCCAGGAACTGTCTGATATTTTTCTGTTTTTGGGATCGGAAATTGTTTTATTGATATTAAATTATCTTTTATTGGTTTAACAGAATTATTTTGGATTATATTATGACCTAAGTATTTTGCTGAATTAGATGCGAATGTACATTTCGTAAATTTTAATCTGAAACCTTCTGCTTTAATTGCTCCAACAACTGCATCAAATGCTGTACATGCTCAGTAAAACTTTTGGAAAAAATAAGGATGTCATCAATATAGTTTACTGTAAATTCAGACAATTTATGTTTTCTTAGTATGTTGCTTAAAATTCTCTGAAAAATTGCCGGCGAAGTTTTTAATCCGAACGGTAGACAAGTCCATTGAAAATGTCCCTCTTGTGTTACAAATCCAGTTTTTTTTCTATCTTCGATTCGTAATGGAATAGACCAAAACGCAGAATTTATGACTAAGGTCGAAAAAAAATTGCAGTTTCTTGTTTTTAACACGAGGTCTTCAATCAACGGGAATGGCTGAGCTTGAGGAACTACTATTTTATTCAAGTCCCTGAAGTCTATGCAGAGTCTAGATTTCTTATTATCTTCTTTTTTAAAGGCCAAAGTAACCGGCGAAGTAAATGGACTGTAGGATTCTTCAATTAACTTATTATCTAGTAATTTTGCTATTTGCTCTTCTATTTCTTTCTTGTCATCTACAGTACATCTGTAAGGCCTTTTACTGCAGTATTTGTCCACTAGTAAATCTATCCTTGCTTCATAATCGTTAACAGTGCCGATATCGTATTTATCTTTTGCAAAAACTGATTTGTATTTGTCAATTATTTTATCTATTTCAGATTGCTGATGATCATCTAAATGAGTTATATTAATCTCAAAGTCTTCTTCCTTTATATGTTCATTAAAAATTTTTTTACGTTCTAAGTTTTTTTTTTTTTTTCTTCATTTATCAAGTCATTATCTATCTTTTTATTTGTAGAAATTTCTACCACTGTTTTTATTTTCCTTATTTAAGTACTGTTTCTGTGTTATCGTTAAGTTCTCATCCTGGGTTAGTTTAAATATTTTTATTAGGTCTAATCCAATCAAAAAGTCATATTTGAAATTCGATTCATCAATTATGTAAACATCAACATATTTTTCTATTTCGAAGATCTTAATTTTTAAGTTTGTCAAACCACTTGTTTTTTTAACACCATTAATCGTTACTAGATCTGCTTTGTTCAAATGATTATCTTTTCCTTTTACACTCAATAACTTTGAATTGATCAGTGGAACATTTGAACCCGAAACATAAACTCCGTATATTTCTAATGTATCTTTCAATAGCAGTTTGACGTTAATTAATGGTGTTACAATTCGTTTTTTTGGTCATTTTCATTTAACTCTGCTTCTATCACTGAATTGTTCACATGCTTGATGTTATTTCTCATTGTCCCATAGTCTTCCTTTGCTTTGAACCAGCATGTTACTTCCGGATGATAAGGAATTCCCTTATTCAAATTTTCACATATTTTGCAAGGAGTTTTCTCTTCACATTTGTTGAAAACTTTCTCATTTCCGTATTTTTTCTTAAATATAACGCTTTTCTTGTTTACCATATGTTCGTACTTGCTTACCTCATTAAACAAATCAACAGTATCTTTTAATGTCTCTCTGTCGATCTTATTCAGTATAAATTCTGGCAAACCAGCTGCAATTAGGTCCACCAAAGTACCCGTATCAATTGATCGTCTCATATCGAGTAATAATTTTTCTTTTTTTATAGCATAATCCAGCAACGTTCCTTCTTTATACTTAAATAACAATGCATATGTCACTGGGTTCCATCCCTTATTGGCAAACGAATCGCAAAACTTGCTCTTCCATATTGACCATTCTGAGTCTATTGTCAATTTAACAGCCATAGAACTGTACCAGTCAACACAACTCTTATCCATGAACAATCTCAACACTTCAATTTTCTTCTCATCGGTTGTCACCCCAAAGCGTATGCATTCTTTCTCAAAAGTATCAATCCATTGTTTGGAATTTGTATTTTTACTTGTAAATTTCTCAAGTACAAACTTCTCCGCAACATGTTTAAGGTTTTGCTGTCGAGCTTCTTGTGTATTTTCTAATATTTTTTCCATTAGTTTCCCGAGAATACCCGGTTGCTTTTGTTGAGCAGTACTTAAATTCTCATCGTTTAATTCTTCGAGGAATTGGTCACCGAATTGGATATTACCATCCTCATCCAAGTAGATTTTTTTAAGTTCGTCTGTCATTGATATCCAGACTCGTCTTACTTGTAAACTGTTCTTTACCTTATTATAGGCTGCCGTTTTCATTATCTCTTTATGATGCCCAGCAGATTGTAACTCTTCTGGTATAGCATATACTTTGTCATCACTCGTAGCGATTGATGTTATTGAATAAACATTTGATTTCCCATCATTTCCCGGCAGTACCGTGAATTCAAAACGAAGTTTCTCCATTTTTGAATTTTATAAACAAATGTCGTTTTATAAGATTATTTTCTCATTTTTTGTAAAATAAACAATGTGTTGCTCTGAAATTAAAGTTTTATTGTTAATCACAATTCATAGTAAATAAAACCCAAATCACTCATATTATGTAACATAAGAACATACCTGAAATTAAAGAAACGACATTTTACGTTTATTTTACAATTAAATCTTCTCAAATTATATTATTATTTTCATATCAACAACTTCTGTAATCTGACAATATGTTACTGTCAAAATCGACAACATGCCTGCAGCGCTCTATGTCCTGCTAGGGTATCAAACCTTAAAAGAAAGAGTACTAAACCTTTTTCTTTTACATATATAATTTAAATAAGTACTATAAATTGCTTCCCATACACCGATATACACTGCAGTACCATCGTGTCCACGGCACTTATGTCATTAAAAAAACTCTGACCGAATATTACAGCGGCGCGGCCCCGACTGGTTCACGCTCGTTCACGTCCATCCGTCTGCATGTGATGCGGTCCGCGCGCGTACGTACACGGCTCGCACACATAATTATAGGCCGCGCGGCGAACTTTTGTTCGTACATTTACTACTGGGTATACTGTGCTATTGGGGACAGAGTAAAGACGGTTAAACTGAAATAATCACCCCTCAGAGTCCTCAGACTCCTTACCTAAGTAGCAGCAGGCTGTATAAGAAAAGCCTATACAGCCATTATAACTCTAATTTAAGTTGTATAGTATAGGGGCTATATAAGTGTTTTTGCAGCCTGTGTGCCCCTCGGGTAGAGTGTCAGAGGTTATCCCTTAGGCGAGCCAAAGAACCGGCAGGTTAAGGGGGCACAAGCAAGGTATAAGTGGACAGTAAAGGCATGTGTGTGTTACCTCCACGTCGTTGGTGTTGATATCCGGTCGGGTGACGACGGCCGCGCGCGCTTCTTGCCGCGCGCCGCCGCGTCGCCCGGAGCTAACGGCTTCTTGGGCTGGAACTGAAGAGAGGCAACGTCAATCTAACTGTCTTCAGATTACTCAACTAGTAATTTTTTACTTGCCGGTAGCGACCCCTAAAACTGAATTAAAAAAACCGGCCAAGAGCATGTCGGGCCACGCTCAGTGTAGGGTTCCGTAGTTGCTCATCCTTCACAATAAACTGCTGTTTTAAGCCCGAGGTTTACGTAAAGAAAGATTTTAAGCTCTATAAAAAGGTCGTAAACGCCCTAGAAACTGTAATCACTTATTACCTTCTGGAAGTCAACTTACGACCTTTTAAAGAAAAAATATGAAATTTGGCGATAACTCAAAAACGGCTAGACCGATTTTATTCAATATAGTTTTCATTGAAAGTACTTATAAGGCCTCATTAACATGAATTTTTTAAATTTTTTTTGACCCGTGGTTGAAAAGTTAGAGGGGGGGGACACTATTTTTTTTTGTTTTTGGAGCGAATATTTACAAAACTGCTGACTTTATCAAAAAATTAATGTTAAAAGACCCCTATTATTTTTAGAAGACCTATTCAACGACACCCCACACACCAGTATTGAAAAGAAAAAAAAAAATCACCCCCACTTTAGGTGTTCGAGAGGTACCCGAAAAAAAATTTTTTTTTTATTTTATTTTACCGTTCTGTCGGCGTTATACATACACATACTCATACCAAATTTCAGCTTTCTAGTACTAATGATCACAGAGCTAAGCCGCGGACGGACGGACGGACGGACGGACGGACGGACGGACAGACGGACATGGCGGAACTATAAGGGTTCCTAGTTGACTACGGAACCCTAAAAAAACTGACGTTTTTCGGGTCCTAGAACAGAATGAGGGGGCGAGAGTACGGGGTTAGAAAATAAGCAACACCATAACGCGCGTGTTGACGAAGTACTCGTCCCTTATGAGCAGGTCACCAAACTCTCAATTCACCACATTCTCAGTTCACCTAATTCTCATCTCACCATGCTCTCAGCTGACCACATTCTCATCCTGTCACATGCTCAGTTCACCAAATTCTCGCAGCCCACCACACTCTCAACTGACCACATTCTTAGCTTACCAAATTGTCATCTCACCATACTCGCAGCCCACCATACTCTCATCTCGTCACGTGCTCAGCTCACCAAACCCTCATCTCACCATTATTATTATCTCACCATGCTCTCAGCTTACCAGATCGTATGTTTAGTTATACAACAAAGTAAATAAATTTATCACTATATATTCACTAACACAAAGAGAATGTAAGAAAAAAAATACGGGTTGGCTACTAAAACTTGCATATAACGAGATCGAGAATTTATTGGATTTCCAATGAATACACACATCACACTTACACAACACAGCACCTACACTCACACATCACACCATCATCACACACTCGCTAGCGCAGTTCAAAGTCACCACTGACATTAATTTATTCGATGGCATGTTTAGAACAGTAACTATTTTTATTTTGTTTTTAATGTTATTTATCGGCAAACTTAGTTATAGGCAACAAATTGTAAACTGAGTAAAATTACTTGTTTCTCCGGGGTGAGAGAGCCTGGTGATCTGTAATACTCTCACAAAGGACTACTTCATAATTTACTGGAATGTGAACAGTGTTATTACAATTTAAGTTTTTCCTTTGTGAGCTGATAAATAAATAAATATTATTATCTCCTTTATTTATTTGAATTCTTAGGCTAGGTTTTTACAATTATATGTCTGTATATAAAAAGTAAAATACAATAAAGAAATATTATTATGTTCATGACTCTGACTGTACATTTATGACAATTCTGTGAACTGGGAGCATGGTGAGATGATAATATGGTGAGATGAGGGTTTGGTGAGCTGAGCACGTGACGAGATGAGAGTATGGTAGGCTGCGAGTATGTTAAGATGAGAATTTGGTAAGGTAAGAATGTGGTGAGATGAGAGTGTGGTGGGCTGCGAGTGTGGTGAGGTGAGAATTTGGTGAACTGAGCATGTGACGGGATGAGAATGTGGTCAGCTGAGAGCATGGTGAGATGAGAATTAGGTGAACTGAGAATGTGGTGAATTGAGAGTTTGGTGAGCTGCTCATAAGGGTTCACTCAAGACCACGATCAACTGTGCCAAGTTTCAGCGCATAGTCAAAAAGTGCAAGGTTCCCATACAACGGCGTGCATTATCAAACCAGCTATTACCAGTGTAAGAAATTAGTTCCAGTGAAATTCCGTAATATGGCGCATCCTCATATATTTCTGGTCAGGCTTTACATATTTCACGGACATCGCGGTTCTAATTTGTTGGTTCAGCGCATAGTCAAAAAGTGCAAGGTGTCGAGCACTAACACCCCAGCTATAATGGTTTTATGATGTTTGTCAACAATGTCAATGTCGTTCGTGATGGTTTGTTTAACACACAACAAATATTTAAAAATATGTATTCAAAGAAAATGCCGAAAACCATTCACAGTCGTGAACGTAATATTATAAACAAAGTCTACACGTGTTTACTACACGAAAACAGCCAGGAAAAGAGTTCATTCGATTAATAGTACATTACGGCAGAGACGGCCACGTAAGCTATACTGGCCGAGTACGAATTAGACGGACCGAGCCGTAGGCGAGGTCCGGCTATAATACGAGGCCAGGATGGCTCTTACGGTCGAATCAAGTATAGCGCTTTTCTCAAAAACTAAACAAGAAAATAAAATAAAAATATATTTTGTATTTAAGAAATATTAAGGCGACTCCGTACGTGGAATGGTGATTTCTAAAGTCCTAAGGCTCGTAATCTAGTCAACGGAAAAATCTGAAAAAAATATACTATATGTTATTTTTGACTATTTCTTCTAAAAAATTATAGTTTGATTTTTTTTTAAAGCAATAATTACTATGGAAAAAATAATGTTGAAATAGGGTCGTTTTCAATTTTCAATTCCCTAAGGCTTCTAAACTACAAGTGATATTTACACGGCTTATTCGCAAGAACATTGACAATTTATTGATCTTTAATCGTATTGTTTAAAAGTTAGTAAAATGGAAATTCGGTCTAATAAAGCATCAAAAAAACTGAATTTCCTCGAGCGCGGCCGTGCCCGGGCTGCGAGCTCAGTGTAAATCTAACCGTCGAAGGGGAAGGCTGTGTCACTTGCTCTCGCGATCCATCTAGTTACGGAAAATTGTTATAGTACCGGATCCCGCGGAGGTTCGATCTGTCTTCGTGCGTATAAAGTGTATTTTAAGAGAGTGTAGTTCGTTTTTTCACACGACTACGCTATGCGACGTAACAAAAAGCACTCATTTTCATATAGAATTAAATTCGACTGTTTTTTTCGTATTTAGGTATCTATTAATTTTAAGTACTTATAAAAAAATTGTCATTGCTTAGCATTCCCGAACACATTTGAATACTTAGATATTCTCAGTCATGGGCCCACACCAGACAGGATTCCCAGAATATAACACTTTGGTGTGGGTTTTAGGGCCCTTCTCTGTGTAATATTAGAGTACCTTAGGTATTTCGGTTAGTAAAAAAAATCTGATAATACAGATATTTAAGTATGATAACGTCTAATGATCTTTATGAATTCAACCCTAAGAGATATGAATATCGTAATGCAGAACAAGTATTGTTCGTTTGAATACCATTGTAATATTCGGTAAAACGCTTATTTACGAATACGAATATTTATTGTAAGTATTCACATTCGTTGCGTCACTAGTACAGTACATGGCATATGATATAAAAATACATTATCAAAAATTACAATCATTTTCTAGTCCAAGAAGGCAAGTGACAATTTTGGCATGAGGGCTTATTTATGTACATATAGTCAGAATACATATTTGCATCAATAAATTTCCCACTTCATATTTAAATCTAAATGAACGTTAGTAATTATTGACATATCCGCCGGGCCTAGCTAGACATACCTAGCCTGGCCATAAGTTCTGTTCCAATTGTTTACCGTTTATAAAATAAAAACCTGATTTTTATTACATATCGTTTAAAAGCCATATATTAATGTACGGATTACAGTTGAATTAATGAAAAAATATATATAACTTTATTTAGACTCATCGTAATGCCCGGACTTGATTTTTGACTAATGCTCAGAATATTTCTCTCTAAGTTTGCCAGAGGGCAATGAAACGATCTTGGATCAAATTAATCGATCGCGGAAGGAACGCCAAAACCCAAATAGCTTACGTAACCCAGACAACCGCTAAACTAAAGTAGAGCTGACACGTTTACCGCATGTCAACCGATCTGCAGATCAAGAAATCTACACCCACCCAATAAAATTCGGCGTCACGGTAGATCACGATGGAGATGGTGGGACTACCGGGATGTATTACAAAAGGGTTGGACATTGCTGATCTAAATAAGGACGAGTGGAAAAAAGATAGAGGCCTTTACCCGACAAAGGGACGGCACAGGCTTATATGCATAATAATCTGAAAAAAAATTATGACCACCATAAAAATAGACTGTTTTTTAGCACAAATTTCTTATTTCGATAGTATTATTTATTCAAATCTCGAACATCTCTGAGAAACAAAGAAATTTGATTTAACCTCTATTCTAATATCAATCGAGATGACGTTAAGTTCGAAATGAATTGTCATTTTTCAATCAAATTTGACAAATGTCACACGTATGTAAGATATCGAACGATATGATAGTTAGGGCCGACTCTAGTTTGAATTAAAATAAAAACAATGACAGCTGCCAGAAAACTTCATTACCGCCATTACCGGGTAACAAGCCGGGTAATATTTGTTATAATCTGCGACTTCTGAATGCATCATGGAGGCTTATGATATGTGGCTAGATAAAGTAGTATATGTAACTGTACATAATTTGGCATTAAAACACTCGTGTGATGTTATTATGAAACTTGCCTTCGGCTCGTTTCATAAACCCACACTCGTGTTTAATACCCTTCATTATGTACAGTCACATTAAGGACTATTTATTGTATTCATATATCACACTAGCGGCCGCCCGCGACTTCGTCCGCGTAGATTTTTGATGATGACAAAGATATTAAAATAGGTAAGTGAATTTTATTCTTAGTTAAAATGGTCTAGACATATTACATTTCAAACAGTGGCAGACACTCATATGCAATTGTTAAAGAATTTTTGAAGATTTTCCAATCAGATTAGGTACGGGAATTGTTTGCAGGATGCTTAATATTTATTCCGTCAGTTACCTGATGCTTTTAATCTCTGGCAAAAATGACTGCAAGATATAGAGCGAAGCATGGATTTGGAGTTAGAAAATGGGGATCTTAGTTATTATGAGTGAGATTTAAAAGAAATGTTAAATATCGTAAGGCTGTTAAAACAATCTTAAACTCAGCACTGGAAATCAAGAGATGGAGGCAGTTTAATGAAGAGTATCTCTTTCAATAATAATCTATATATATAAAACTCAAAGGTGACTGACTGACTGACATAGTGATCTATCAACGCACAGCCCAAACCACTGGACGGATCGAGCTGAAATTTGGCAGGCAGATAGATGTTATGACGTAGGCATCCGCTAAGAAAGGATTTTTCAAAACTCATCCCCTAAAGGGGTGAAATGGGGTTCCAAAGTTTGTATGGGGAAACAAGATTAGTTAGACTATTTTATTCGAAACTTCACAGGAGTATTCCTAACGATAAATGAGTAAACACGTGTTTCAGGTTTTTTGAAAATTCAACCCCTAAAAGGGAGAAATGTGGTGACAAAGTCTGAAAATCAGCATGGGTATTGTTTTTATGGTTTATCGGGTCGCTGATTACGAAAACCGCAACGATTTTAAAATCCAACGTGGCGGACGTGAGTTACCATCTCCCCTGTTGGGGTGAAATGGGGTTGAAATGTCTAAATACTAAACCGCTGGTTCTAGAGAGTTCAAATTTGGCACGTAGGTTCCTTATAAGGTGTAGGGGTGCACTAAGAAAGGATTTTTCAAAACTCACCCCCTAAAGGGGTGAAATGGGGTTCCAGAGTTTGTATGGGGAAACAAGATTAGTTAGGCTATTTTATTCGAAACTTCACAGGAGTATTTCTAACAATAAATGAGTAAACACGTGTTTCAGGTTTTTTTAATTCAACCCCTAAAAGGGAGAAATGTGGTGACAAAGTCTGAAAATCCATTAGTAATGCTTTTATGGTTTATCGGGTCGCTAATTACGAAATCCGCAACGATCTTTAAATCCAACGTGGCGGACGTGAATTAACATCTTCCCTGTTGGGGTGAAATGGGGTTGAAATGTCTAAATATGAGTAGGGGTGTATTTTTTATGGTTTGTTGGGACGTTAATTACGAAAATGCCACCAATTTTGAAATTTTATTTGTGGTCATGAAAATTCTTGAAAGCATTTGCGCCAAATTGCAGTAGTTTTGCAGAAAATCGGTTGTAACAGACGGACTGACAGACAGCTACACGTGATCCTATAAGGGGGTTCTGTTTTTGCTTTTGAGGTATGGATAGAGACCCGCGTTATCCTAATTGATTAAAAAAATTGTATTTGGTGGCATCTCGATCGTCGTCAATCGGTACCTATAGGCGGGCGGCGCGTTGGGACGGGAGGAGTAATGATCGGGAAACTCCCTGCATCCGTAATAAATACATTCAAGCTTTTCAACAATTATGTTAAGTCATTTCAGAATTCTGAATTACGTTTATCTGGCTCAGAATAATACATTTTTCATTCATCAACGAAGAGAACCTCAATATCTTACAATAGAACATGACGTAACTTAGAACATGGCTTAGAATCATTAAATCAATCTCGAATATCACAAGTCAATAAGCGGAGGCTCGGGACATTATAAAAGCTTTATAGGTACAAATAAAATGCACACATATCCCGGTGTCTTAGCTTCACTTCGAGTTATGGATTTTGAAGTGAACTTTATTTGGTACAGTAAAAGCTGAGATCGTTTGATTTGAGTGCTTGAGTTTTCGGTTTGATTTGATAAAGTGGAGTTATGATAAAATAAAAAGTATTTCCCAGTAATATTAGAAAAGCGAAAGTCTGTGTATGTTTTGTTACTTATTCACGCTAAAACGGCTGGACGGATATGCATCAGGGAAATGCAGATTGCAGATTATAGCCTACTTTTAATCCTGAAAAAAAGAGCATTGTTCCCGTAGGATGATGTATATTGTATAGGCACGCGAGCGAAGCCGCGGGTTAATGCTAGTCTTCTATATATATAAAACTCAAAGGTGACTGACTGACTGACATAGTGATCTATCAACGCACAGCCCAAACCACTGGACGGATCGGGCTGAAATTTGGCATGCAGGTAGATGTTATGACGTAGGCATCCGCTAAGAAAGGATTTTTCAAAACTCACCCCCTAAAGGGGTGAAATGGGGTTCCAAAGTTTGTATGGGGAAACAAGATTAGTTAGACTATTTTATTCGAAACTTCACAGGAGTATTTCTAACAATAAATGAGTCAACACGTGTCTCAGGTTTTTTGAAAATTCAACCCCTAAAAGGGAGAAATGTGGCGACAAAGTCTGAAAGTCAGCATGGGTATTGTTTTTATGGTTTATCGGATAGCTGATTATGAAAACCACAACGATTTTAAAATCCAACGTGGCGGACGTGAGTTACCATCTCCCCTGTTGGGGTGAAATGGGGTTGAAATGTCTAAATACTAAACCGCTGGTTCTAGAGAGTTAAAATTTGGCACGTAGGTTCCTTATAAGGTGTAGGGGTGCACTAAGAAAGGATTTTTAAAAGTCACCCCCTAAAGGGGTGAAATGGGGTTCCAAAGTTTGTATGGCGAAACAAGATTAGTTAGACTATTTTATTCGAAACTTCACAGGAGTATTTCTAACGATAAATGAGTAAACACGTGTTTCAGGTTTTTTTTTTAATTCAACCCCTAAAAGGGAGAAATGTGGTGACAAAGTCTGAAAATCCAACGTGGCGGACGTGAATTAACATCTTCCCTGTTGGGGTGAAATGGGGTTGAAATGTCTAAATATGAGTATGGGTGTAATTTTTATGGTTTGTTGGGACGTTAATTACGAAAATGCCACCGATTTTGAAATTTTATTTGTGGTCATGAAAATTCTTGAAAGCGTTTGTGCCAAATTGCAATTTAATCGGTCCAGTAGTTTTGCAGAAAATCGGTTGTAACAGACGGACTGACAGACAGCTACACGTGATCCTATAAGGGGGTTCTGTTTTTGCTTTTGAGGTATAGAGACTAGGGTGGAGCGTCGATGTATGGAGAAAAAAAAAAAGTTGTCTGATCGACCTGGAACATTTGTAATATGTTGCCTTTAGATAAGATATTAATGAATATATATATATATATGTAATTGATTTTAAATATGTTTCAGCCCTCTACTTGAGCTAGAAATTTTTTTTTACTCATAATTGGTAAAAAAAAAACTTTTTTTTTACTTAAATAGTATTAGATTTATAAAGAAGGGTTTCAACTTCAAATGTTTTGAGCTTATTTCATACTTACGGCAACTACTACGTGAACCTGTGACCCAAATTAAAATTCAGTATTTTAAAAAAATTAATATTTTTAATATTGTTATATTTTTATGAAATAATATCTTTTATTTCGAGTATTATTTGCTTAGATAAAATCACTTGACTTTCATAAAAAAAAAAAAGATTTTGATAAAAAAATTTTTTTTTCAGTATGGGCTTGATCATAATATTCAAAATGACAGTAGAGGGCTAAAAGTAGTATTGAATATTTTTATTATTATTTTTCTCGTACACCTGGCAGCCTAATGCAACGTTTTAAAGACGTTCTGAGTTGAATTTCCAAAAAAAAATAATTCGCTCCACCCTAATAGAGACCCGCGCGTTATCCTAATAGATTAAAAAAATAGTATTTGGTGGCATCTCGATCGTCGTCAATCGGTACCTATAGGCGGGCGGCGCGTTGGGACGGGAGGAGTAATGATCGGGAAACTTCCTGCATCCGTAATAAATACATTCAAGCTTTTCAAGTCATTTCAGAATTCTGAATTACGTTTATCTGGCTCAGAATAATACATTTTTCATTCATCAACGAAGAGAACCTCAATATCTTACAATAGAACATGACGTAACTTAGAACATGGCTTAGAATCATTAAACCAATCTCGAATATCCCAAGTCGATAAGCGGAGGCTCGGGACATTATAAAAGCTTTATACAAATAAAATGCACACATATCCCGGTGTCTTAGCTTCACTTCGAGTTATGGATTTTGAAGTGAACTTTATTTGGTACACTAAGCTGAGATCGTTTGATTTGAGTGCTTGAGTTTTCGGTTTGATTTGATAAAGTGGAGTTATGATAAAATAAAAAGTATTTCCCAGTAATATTAGAAAAGCGAAAGTCTGTGTATGTTTTGTTACTTCTTAACGCTAAAACGGCTGGCCGGATATGCATCAGGGAAATGCAGATTGCAGATTATACCCTAACTTAACAAATAGCCTACTTTTAATCCTGAAAAAAAGAGCATTGTTCCCGTAGGATGATGTATATTGTATAGGCACGCGAGCAAAGCCGCGGGTTAATGCTAGTAAATAATAAACTTTATTTCATAACAATAATAAATAATGACCTCTTTTCATAAGAAGGCAGCACTGGTATTTGTACACGCCAGCCTGCCTATGAAACGAAAAGAGTGGTGTGGCGGAGTTCCCGAGGCTGGCCAAAATGTTTCTAAATGGTCTAGCAGGTACCCCAGTTATTACAAAGGCTAGTGTTTAAAGAAAATGCTGAAATGTGACCATTAAAAACTAAATGCACATAAGCGAATTTAATGATGCGATTACTATTTTGGTCTACAGGCTAGTAGTATTGTTTGAAGAGTGATTCAATATATTCTGGTGCCATAGTTCTCTATATTTCTCAAGAAGCTAAATAAAGTAAGAATAGGTATATAAAGTATAAATTATTCATGTGCTGATAGACAACTCACTAAATATAGGAACACAAAGTTTGGAACACAATAAATAAGAGACAGCACTAAGAAAATATTGTTGACAGTCAACCACAGAAAAGGGGGTGCAAGTCGTTTTAAAAAAAGGACGTAGTCACTGGGTAGTAGACAGGAAATAAAAAATATCTAAACTGATAACCTTAGCGTAACACTTCTTTATAAACAACATTAGCGGTGTACCCCATACAAACTTTGCACCCCTTTTTAACCCCCTTAGGGGTGAAATATTCCAAAACGCTGAAAGGACATTGGGTACTTTCTTCCCCACTAGCGGACACAAACGAAACCAATTAAAGTTTTTAGATAATGTTACGGGCTTTACCACTGTGTATTTTTTATTCCCATAACTAATGGGAAAGCTGAGAAAATGAGATTTTTATATCGCAGCAATAAGGTTTTCATTGTTTACAAACATCGAAAGCTTGCTGCTGCTGTAGCTACTGAAGTCGCTTTCTGGCGGTTTTTGGAGGACTTCTTGCTGGAGGTCGACGTCGATACTTCCGCGTTGTCTTCCAGGGCATGGTCGGAATCTAACGCGACAACCACTTCTACAGAACGCAACTGTAAGGTTTTCTGCATAAGGGCCACGCGCGCGCTTGCGCTTTTCCTTCAGAGGCATTGCGACCTGAAATTCTGTTTCCATCTTGTCCGCGTCGCGCCTCTTGGGCTGCGTTACGCGGTCTAAGGGGATTTGCTCGAGGGGGATAACTAGGGGCTCTTTGAGGCTTTGGACCTCTGCTAACGTCCCGGAGGCGGGGTCAACACTGAGGGTCGGGCTCCGGATTACCTTTCCTGCACCTTTGGGGGTGCGGGAATGGGATTTCCGAATGTCAGAATCCGTCTTGGCCTTAGGGGCCGAGAGGGTGACTGGGGCGGGCGCGGCCACCTTTACTGGGGGCTTCGCGTCTTAAACGGCGCCGGGGCTGCCTTAGAGGCAGGGAGCGCTGGGGGCTTGGAGGCCTTAGGAGTCTTGGCCTTTTTAGGAGCCTTCTGCTCTGCCGCCGGGGGAGAGGGAGAATTAGGGGCTTCGATTACCTCAGTTGCAACCGGAGCCGGAGGGGCCGTGGGAGACGAGGAGTTCTGTGACTTTTCCGGCACACTCTTTGACCCGAACTCATCAGCCACCGAGAAGTCAGAGAAGCTCTTGCTTAGCCCTTTTTCATGCTTGCAAAAGCGTAAAACTAAGCCAGCAACAGATTCGATAGCTTCCTTGTGGTCCTCGGAACAGGCCGCTTCGCGGAGAAGAGTTACGGGATCCATGGGGAAAACGATGGAAACAGAATACTAACAGTCAAAGTCGTAGCCTGGATTGACGTCTTGCGCGGTCCTCGCCGTGTCTTTGTCACACTGCACTACGCAACCTACTCACGACGGGCATAAATGAGGACAGGACGTACACCTCAGGGGAGATGCTCGGGAACACTATTCAACGAGTTCACCTCACGCGGCCCGCCTCAGTGTGCAATAATAAAATACTCGAGACCGATTTCTGCGCTGCGGGCCGGCCCGTAGCAGCCCGCCCAAAATATGCGCGTACTCTAAGGGCCTGGCCACATGTCCACGACACGGCGTCGTAAATGTAAAACGACACGGTGTCGCGTCGGAGCGCGACACATTATCCACCGTGCGAATATCCGTTGCCGCGTCGTGAAAACACACGACACGGCGTCGTAAACGTAAAACGACGCTGTGACGCGTCGGAGCGCGACACAATTATCCACCGTGCGAATATACGTTGCCGCGTCGTGAAAACACACGATGCTGTGTCGCGTCGGAGCGCGACACAATTATCCACCGTTTGAATATACGTTGCCGCGTCGTGAAAACACATGCTGCACCGGGCACCGCAGGTCGCGCCGCGCGCCGGGCAGATTAACTTTGCTGTGTTGAGTAGATGCACGGTGCGGTGCCACGTTCGATTATGACGCCGCAGCTTCTCGTACATGTTCAAAATATTTTGCGATCAGTTTTCAATTCGACATGGATCCTATCACACGTATTCTGCTCTTGTTGCTTTTAAGAAGAAGCATGAAGAAAAAGCAGAAGAAACGAAAATGTTGGATAAATCCATATCTTTCTATTATAAACCATGATGGCAGTCATTTCAAAAGGAAGTACGAGGCTTTAAAAATAAGTGATCACAAGTTTTATGATTATTTTAGAATGTCTGTGTCAAGTTTTGAAGAACTATTATGGAAAATATCGCCTCGTTTAAAAAGGCAAAATGTATTTACCTGCGACCAGCGGTGCCCGGTGCAGCATGTGTTTTCACGACGCGGCAACGTATATTCGCACGGTGGATAATTGTGTCGCGCTCCGACACGACACAGCATCGTGTGTTTTCACGACGCGGCAACGTATATTCGCACGGTGGATAATTGTGTCGCGCTCCGACGCGACACAGCGTCGTTTTACGTTTACGACGCCGTGTCGTGTGTTTTCACGACGCGGCAACGGATATTCGGACGGTGGATAATGTGTCGCGCTCCGACGCGACACCGTGTCGTTTTACATTTACGACGCCGTGTCGTGGACATGTGGCCAGGCCCCTTGACAAGACTATAAACCACAACCTCTATGAGTCTGGCACTTCAACTGCTATCTATACCAAGCTAGTCATCAAATAACACAAAATATATTTATATACAGTACTAAACATTTACATACAGTACAGTATTCAAATAATACGATCACCGTACCTGAATTATTAAAGTTATTATATTTCGGTATTCCCATACGCCACAATAATGCCCCTTTACTTAGTAAAACTAGAAGTTAGAAGCTTTCAATTGAGGTATGTTTCAGCTTTGTCCGCCGTGGGGAATTTTCCCATAGTAAAGTACCCAATGTCCTTTTATTTTTTGTATTTGATTAAGTAAGCTATCTACAAAGTTTCAAGTCTCTAGTTCAAAAAATAAAGTTTCTCCCATATAAACATTGCACCCCTTTTTAACCCCCTTAGGGGTGAAATTTTCTAAAACGCTGAAAGTACTTTTTGTGTTTTTGAATAAGTAATCATTCTACAAAGTTTCAAGTCTAGTTAATTAGCGAACCATTTAAAACCTTTGTATCATTGCCAACCAAAATATTCATACAGTTTGCGCTGCATCTGACAGGTAAAACTGAAACAGGTCCAGTAAATCGATTAATGGCCTAATAAAACGTTCATAAAATATGATTTATTTTGGGAGTTTGTATATAAACTAAATGTTTGTCCCGTGGAGCGGGCGACTCAGTGCACGTACACATAAATCTAATGACTTCCGACCTTGGCCTGTGTATCGTAACGCATCGGATTTGCCTTTTCATGTCTGTCACATCACACTAAAGACATGGCCGTGCGCAATTTATCACTGACATGACACAATACTGTGACGGCGACTTCGCATTTTTCCTTAATACTTGTCGCGACATCCATACGAAATATCACATTTCGGTCACGGATCTCTATGTATGTTCAATAAGAAAATTGGCCGGTTCACGAAGCCGTAGCAACGTTAGGTGTATGTAATAAAATACGTCATGCTCCCTGGAAACCCCACTGTCTGTTTTGTGATTTATTAAGACGTAATAATGATGTTCACAATATGTACAAAATTAGTACTTACTTAAAAAAATGTACCTCAATAGATCGAGAGTACAATTAATTGAATTCGGGGTTGCTGTAGAGCATCTCCCCAGCAACCCCAATTTTTTTTTAAAGAAAATTCGCGTAAATTTTCAATTTTTCTGCAAATAAGAAAAAAAAAAAATTTTACTACCGTTTTTACCGTTGAATGAGTTATCTATAGCTAGTTAATTACCTAATTGTCGCTAGGACGCGAGCGCCTCCAGGTCTCAAACGAAGGAAACTTGGTATTTATAGGGTTCCGTAGCCAAAGGGTAAAAAACGGGACCCTATTACTAAGCCTCCGCTGTCCGTCTGTCTGTCTGTTCATCTGTTACCAGGCTGTATCTCATGAACCGAGATAGCTAGAGTTGAAATTTTCACAGATGATGTATTTTTGTTGCCGCTATATATAACAACAAATAAAAATAAGATAACTGTTTTTATGAGTAAATAAATATCTGAACACGACTTTATGCTCCTGACAATAGGGTCGTGTTCAGATATTTTTGTTCTCGTAAGTGTGTAGATGTAAGTGAACTCGACTGTACCAGAAACCAATTTTATAAGATAACTAAAACGTGTGTAGCCCCATTGTACATAAAACCATGGGCCAAGTGCTAGTTGGACTAGCGCACCGAAGGTTCCGTACAAACATTTCCCATCCTAACTGGTCGGGTTAAGTGAAGTTTGCACCTGGTATGTACGGCGCCCCATACAAATAAGGGTCAAACTTAACGCTACCGCGCGCACGCTTGTTGTATGGGAACCTCACTTAAATGTTTATTTAATTCTGTTTTTAGTATTTGTTGTTATAGCGGCAACAAAAATACATCATCTGTGAAAATTTCAACTCTAGCAACCTCGGTTCATGAGATACAGCCTGGTAACAGATGGACAGACAGACAGACGGACAGCGGAGTCTTAGTGATAGGGTCCCGTTTTTTACCCTTTGGCTACGGAACCCTATAAATACCAAGTTTCCTACGTTTGAGACCTCTCGCTTTGAGACGTGGAGGCGCTCGCGTCCTAGCGACAATTAGGTAATTATTAATTAACTAATAAGTTAATTAAGTTTACCCCATAAAAACTTTGCACCCCTATTTAACCCTCTTAGGGGAGGTATTTCCAAAAATCCCTTCTTATCTCTAGCCTACGTTATAAAAGTAACCTACTGTGCAAAAATCAACTCTCTAACATTAGTAGTTTCGGCTGTGCGTTGATGAGTCAGTCAGGACTTCTTCTTTTATATATATAATATGTAGATTACACCGTCAAACTATGTTATTACCTTCTTAAACTTCAAAACTTACCTTTGCACTATAAAATGGTAAACATTTAAAACTAGCCTGGTTATGAATAACTTTTTCCATCTTGAAATTTTATTTTTATCGGCTAAATTTCATATATGCTGATTAAAAGTGATAAACCTCATTCTTTATAGATTTAGGTATTTTTACCGGATAAAGGTCGCCGGAAGGCGCTGGATGCAGGTCGCTTCCAACCGGTATATATGGAAGTCCAAAGGGGAGGCCTATGTTCAGCAGTGGACGTCCTATGGCTGAGATGATTATGATGATGATGACCGGAAAAATCGGAACCCATAGGATCATTTTGCTGACCGTCCGTCTTTCTGTCACGACCCTTTATCTCGGTAACGCGTGTAGGTGTCGAGTTGAAATTAAAACCGTCTACACGTCGTACTTTGGTCTACAGTCCCTTGAAGCTGTAAAAAATCGAACTTCTAAGTTAACGTAAAAAAAAGATACGACTCTTTATGGCGCAAAAAAACGTATCTACGCTGGAAAGGAAAATTATCCAAGAGACGCGGAGCTAACTTTACAGATCTAAAAAACTACGAACTTTATCAAAAAAATAAAAAGTTATAAAATATTCTGTGGACCTACTTTTTAAATGAAGCATTTTATAATTATAAACAACATCATGTTCTCTACATGTCGCTTTTGTTATTTTGTCTATTAATGGAATAATTTAAAATTGAGCATCGCTAACGCAAAATGGCTGTCAAAATAAAATTAGTTAAAATTATGTAAACGACACGTTTCCCGAGATATTAGTCAGGTAAAATAGTATAATCTACATTTTACACAACAATCAACACAGTAAACAATATCTATGTGCATACGATGCTCATTTTATATAAACAATATCATGTTTTTTTCATGTTGCTTTTGTTATTTTATTTTGTCTATTAATGGAATATTTTAGGATTTAGCGTCGCTTACGCAAAATGGCCGTCAAAATAGAATTAGGTAAAATTATCTAAACGACACGTTTCCCGAGAAATTAGTTAGGTAAAATAGTATAATCTATTACACAACAATCAACACAGTTAACAATATATATGTGCATGCTCATTTTATAGTCAGGTAAATATATAAATGTGCATAAATCAGCATGAAATAAATCAAGAAAAATTATCTAATCGCCTTTGTAGGAAATATTTCAGACATGAAAAGTTATTTATCGTACAATAAAACCTCACGATTTATGTTTTAATTAGAGGAAAATATTTATTTTCAAACATTAAATTAATGAAGTGACATTTAAAGTTCTCTAAGACAAAAACTTATGGTCCAACTACGCAAATACAAAAAAAAAACTGCTCTAGAAATTTTTAAAGATTTATTCATCAGATATCACGTGAAATTTCAATTTTATCAATTTTTATGTGTGATCAGCTGAATGATTTCTAGTAGTTCTAGACCAATGTATGGTAGCAAACGATAGCTATGACTAATGAGAACAGCACAAGAGTTCTCAAGACTGCAGTCACTCGGTACTCATTCAGGAATTTTAAATCACGAACTACGTGAAATTTCGAGTTTTACAATTGCAATGAGATAATATCCTATCCTAACAAGAATAACAAAACTACCTACAACTCTGTGTGGTATAAGTGACGTCTCGTAAGACACTGTTTGAGTGAGATGGCGTTTGGGTCCATCAAGCGAGTCCAAAGTAATGCCTTAGCGCCACAGACACAGATTTACACCGCAGGTCTTAACGGCCTTTATAAATATATTGAATTACTACTAAATGTGTGATATTTTATAAAACAGAACCGGTAAAGTTGTCTAACTACCAATTTAACGAAAATGTTTGTTTTTTTAGTACATTCTATGCGACAAATACGAATCAATTGTCATTCAAGCAATTCAAGATAAGCGACAGTATTCGATCAAAGTAAAAAAGGATAGGCGACAATGGTTTCATAGTATCAAAGCAGGTAAATTTGGATAAACGCCAATAGTTAAGATACGACAATCAGGTAATTTAATCAAACTATGTTATTTTTTTATAGAATCTTATATCGATTCTGTCTAATAATGTGGAAATACCACATTTTTAGTTTTTGGCTAATGCGCATAAGCATTTTAAACACACATGACACAGAGGGCGCTCCAGTAGCGAAGAATTATGGAATCAAAGATTTAGTGTGATTGACGTAACGATATGATAGCTCAGTTGGTAGAGCACTACGCCGGAAACTTAGGGTCGCGGGTTCGAGTCCTGCTTACATTGCAGTGGATCACATTCAATTTTTCTTTCATAATTTACCTTTATGTAAATTTTATCATAATATAGACATAGGTAAAATGCCTCAAACGACATTAAAATATATTTTACGATCAGGTAAAAACAGTTAACCAACAAGTGCAAGGTTAGTTGCAATAAAGAAAAATTATCCAAGTTGTTAGATCTGTTTTGATAAATAAGTAAAAAAGCTCTAAGGTTCATTATTATGCAAAAAACTTTTTATGTAATCTCAATTTTGCAAAAAAAAACCTCAAAAATCAAGTCGTTTAGTAGAAAAAAAAATGTAGAGATTCTCTAAATCACCGACGGGATAAGCGACACAAAAGTCGTCAGACAGATATTATTATAAATATACGAGACCCAACCCATTCGATGCAGAAAAATCTGCCGATCCCAACAGTGTGAAACTCGATATCCCCAAAAATGTCGCTTAGATAATTTCTACTTTCCAGCATCGGTATATTTTGACACTCAAGTAAATTAACATTTATAGGGTATCCATTGACCTTGAACATAGAAAAAAAACAAAAAAAATATCGTCTAGTAAAATATCGTCAATATCAACAAGTATAGGGAAAAATCTGAGAACATTACTAATGTAGTCATAAAAAACTATCACTGTTTATAAGTAAAGGACGTAAATCCGTTTTCCAACGGTAAAGTTGAGTTTGTCGCTCTATTATTTATAGTTTATCTTTTCATTAGAGCAACATGACCCGGGGGATAAAGCTGTGCCTCCACTACTATGTTAAAATATCGGTTCATCCGCTGGGTCACGATATGATTTATTTATTAAAAAACGGTATTTTTTTATTTCTGCATGATTTTACACGTATAATCAAGAATCTTCTCGGCATTTTAACTATTTTTGGTAGGTACCTACACATACAAAATAATAATAATAATAATAATCACGCAGGGCAGCTTATGGCGAGCTGTTGGGGGGTAGCGACCCCACGTACCTGAGCGCTCCTGGGGGATCCTGACGGGGGGTGATGGGTCGGGGCCTCCGCCTCTGTCTTGCCTTAACCGGCCGGGCAGAGTGGAGTCGTGAGAGTTTCGGCTCGGGGGTGGATGTGGAAACGTAAGGGGTTAGTTGGCTTCGGTTTAAAGCCCAGTATTACACCTCTCCGCCCTTAGCCTTCCGCACCGGTGTTGCCCTTAGGCCACTTTATGTGTCGCTATTTTGTGGGGGCCCATCTAGCGGGAGGCGAGTCATCGTCTACCAGTCCCATTTTTGCTATGAGACACTTTTGCTGGTAGACGCCCGATAGTCTCAACCCATAGCCCAATTAGCCAGTCCTCCATTTCATCCCCATAGCCCAATTTGTATTTAGATTCCATGTCTCCATCAATAGTTCTTGCACCTAGCGGGCGCTGTCTCTGTGTGCGTTCCATGACACGGATAGGGACAGCATCCGCTCGATGTACACCTTGCATTTCATTAAATTGTCGAAAGGGCCTCTACGCGTTGGCTTCGGCTCCGTGCACGCCTCCCAAAGGTCCGGGACACTATTGTCCCGTGAGCGGGTGCGACATACAGGAATAATAATAATAAATAATAAATATCAGACAACCTCACACAAATCAACCTAGTCCCAAATTAAGCTCAAGAAGGCTTGTGTTATGGATACTAGGCGACGATATACGTACTTATATAGACAAAAGAAACTAAAAAGTATTTTTCGATTCGAGACTTCCAAATGGCTAATTTCACTTGTTTTTTTGGAAAATAGCTTTAACGCATTTTATTTTTATTATTCTACTGTAGTGGGTAAATAGATATTTAGTAATCCGAAATAATTATATCATTGTTTAAATGATTTATTTTACTTCGAGATTTCTCAATGCCTTTAAATAAGGTATAAGGTTTGTTGATCTTCAACTCACGCTTGGACTATGCGAGTGTATGAAGCTGCTTGGACGCCACTCAACGAGATTATGAACGAAGTAATATTCCGGGGGCGCACGGTCGGCGGGGGGAATAACGTTAGGCTCCGCCCAGATCCTCAAGGACGTTGGGATTAGGAGTCGCCTTAAAGGTAACATTCATATTCGGCCATTTGCTAATGGACATTTTTAGGGTTCCATAGTCAACTAGGAACCCTTATAGTTTCGCCATGTCCGTCTGTCCGTCTGTACGGCCGCGTCTTAGTTCCGTGATCATTAGTACTAGAAAGCTAAAATTTGGTATGAGTATGTGTATGTATCACGCCGACAAAACGGTAAAAAAAATAGGTTTTTTTCGGGTACCTCTCGAACACCTAAAGTGGGGGTGATTTTTTTTTTTGTTCCAACACTAGTGTGTGGGGTGTCGTTGAATAGGTCTTATAAAAATAATAGGGTGTTAGTGAAGCTAGGTTATGCGTAGTAGAAGGAAGTGGCTTTACGGTGAACAAAAACACTACGTCCTTTTAATTCAACTGTGTATTCTTCACAATAACACTTGAATAAAGATCGTCAACAATAGAATACTAGGATAACTTATTTAATATAATTAACAATAAAATGGACACTGTTAATGCAATGAGATTTGACTCGGCAGGGAAGAGGAAATAGAGTGACAGACAATGTGTTGTCATAGTCAAAAATAAACTATAGAGGTACCCATACACAGGTAAGTCAAATAAGGTGAGACATAGACTATCCAACATAGGGGTCTTCAAACCTAATTTTTTGATAGTCATCAGTTTTGTAAACAGTCGCTCCGATAATAAAAAAATAGCGTCCCCCCCTCTAACTTTTCAACCGCAAAGTCAAAAAATTATGGAAAAATTCATTAAAATTAGGCCTTATACGTTCTTTCAATGAAAACTATATTGAACAAAATCGGTTGAGCCGTTTTTGAATTATCGCAAAATTTCATATTTTTCTTTAAAAGGACGTAAGTTGACTTCCAGAAGGTAATAATTAATTAGTTACATTGGCGTTTACGACTTTTTTATAGAAACCTCGGGTTTAAATTATAGTTAAAAAATGTTAAACCTTTATGGTTATTGCATTTGTAATAAGAACACTGTCATTTGTATTCATGTATTTTTATATAGACTTATGTCACTCGCCTTTTGCCTGTCAATACAGATTGTGCTCCTACTAACTCTTTTCTTCTTTTCCCTCTGATAAAACTCAATTATTAAGTGGTTATGGTCCCTATGTAACGCAGAGAAGACTATATAAGAGTATAAGTGCTATTTAGTGCTATGGATTCACCTCCGACTTCGTCGGTGGTACCACGATCTACGAGTTCTGTGACGAGCTCCATGGCGACATCAAGTCACGCGATGGCTTCCTTCACCAAGCTAACGGGTAACCATTTCAATAACTGGGTGTTCAGTATAGAATGCATGCTGACAGACCTCGACCTTTGGGAGGTCTGCACCAAAGCAGTTGACACATCAAAACCCGACGATGTTAAGAAGGACGCGCGAGCGCGAGCCAAAATATGCTTGACTTGCGACGAGTCTGTGTATCCTGTTAAACGGTCAGCAAAAACGGCGTACGAAAGCCTAAACTGCTTGAAGAAAGCTTTCGCCGACAGTGGTTTGACAAGGAGGCTAACCCTCATGCAGAAGCTCTTGTCAAACAGATACACCGGGAACATGCAAGTGTATGTCAACCAGTCTCTTGCTACGCAACAAGAACTGCAGGGCATAGGAGCCGCAGTAGACGACGAGTTTCTGGCTATCATAATGCTTGCTGGATTGCCAGAAAAATTCAAGCCACTTGTCATGACGCTGGAGCATGCAAACGTCAAAATCACATCGGAAAACGTGGTTACAGCTCTTCTTAAGGAAGATTCGCGAGCTGTCTCCTCCACGTCTACCCAACACCGTGCAGCCAACTACCATCCTGGAACGGACAACGTACTACAACTACAAGCCAACACTTCAAAAAACAAAATGTATTGTAAATATTGTAAAAAGTTAGGGCATGTAGTGTCAATGTGTAGAAAAATTAGGCAAAACGAATAGTTCGGCGGTCATACAATCTCATAATACATCCGAATTCACACTTTCATCTTGTTTTTGCTAATCTTCCTCCCACAGGACCACAGGAATGGTACATTGACTCTGGCGCAACTTCCCACATGAGCAACAGACGAGATTGGTTCTCGGATATGGTTCCCCATGTGATGCCAATAACTGTTGCGAATAAAGAACAATTGCTGAGCCACGGCAGCGGTAATGTAAATATGTATATATCCGATCGTGTAAATAAAATTAGTGACGTATTATATATCCCTGGACTAGCGGCTAATTTGCTTTCTGTACATAAATTAGTTAAAAATGGATACGATGTTTTGTTTACATCGGAAGGCGCGAGCATCTTTCCAAACGGTGGATGTCAAGTGACAAACCCTGTCATTGCCACAGGCTCTGTACATAAAGGTATGTATAGGTTAGACGTAAGTTCGAGTACGCAAGCCATGTGTACAACTAGCAAAGAGTCTGCTATGTTGTGGCATAGACGTCTTGGCCATTTAAATGCTCAATCATTAAACGTTTTAAAAAATATAAAAAACGTTGGTATAAACTTCGACAAAAGTTTAAATGTCAAGTGCATTCCCTGTCTGGAGGGAAAACTTTCACGTAATCCGCCATATAACAACGTGCCAGTCAATTAGTGCTAACTCTTTATACATACTGGCGTATTTTTTCATTCATTTAATGCGATTTCTGCAAAGCACTGATACAATTGATTAATTTCATGTATTGATCCCGATTTATTCTGAGTAATTTGCGCATGCCACCAAGAGTTTTTGTATTATTTATAGCTAAAGGATTGATATAACAGGTGCTGGTGCCCCCAGATTTATTGCCTTCGTATTTCACTAACAGGTCGTGTCATTGGACTGGAGGCGAGATTTCAAACAAAAAGGCTTTGAATTTGTCGTTCTCCTTTTTTATAAATTGTATTTTCTTTCTTTCTTAAGAGAAACCTTCTTTTATTTTTATATTATATGAGATATTTTTTATACTTAAGTATTCTTGTTTATTTAAAATTAAAATTAATATGGCCGTAATTTGTATTATCGTTGTGTACATTTTATCGTTGAGTTTTTCTTAAGCACTGTTATATTAATATTTGTATTTGAAACTACTTGACACATTCGATGTGAATGTGGGAGAATGGCATTCTGGGAAGGATTAGTTGGCCACTCGGAAGTATTTTCCATAACACTTGCTTTGGAAGTTATTGGACGATGGGATCCGAACAAGATTCGGCTTTATCTTCTTTATAAACGCCAATAGTTTCGGTTAATTACTTATTGTCTTCAAATATGTATAGGTAACCGACATAGCCCGAAGGATAGCAAAACTTAAGTAGCAATGGACAGGGCACATCGGTCGTAGAACGTAGGCCCCCCCACAAGGTGGACTGATGACCTGGCGAAGGTCGCTGGAGTCTGCTGGAAGCGGGCGGCACAGGACCGGTCATGGTGGCGTTCTCTGGGGGAGGCCTAGGTCCCGCAGTCGACGTCTTTTGGCTGATGATGATTATGATGATTTCAAGGTTAGGTTCATTTGGTTATAGAAGATTGTTGAGTAATTTTATTGTTTACTGTGTCAAAATTAACACAGCGGTTTACGCTGTGTTGCGCAGTTGCTTTCCGATTCTATCCATCAAATTAAGAGGCCTTATTCCTTTTAAAAGCTGATTGTTTTAGGCATTTTTTCTATGACCAAACATGTTTCTTAACATATTATTGATGTTACTACTTAGAACAGGGCTATTGGGATTTATTGGTATATATTTGATACCTACATAGCTACAGTTTGAACTTTTCATTGATAATTTTTGTTTCAAAAACGACTCGAAATTGACAAAATTCACGCAGAATATTAGTTTTTTCAACTTATTTTCGACTGCACGCAATAAAAGCATGAAATAGCTTTGTCACTACCTAGAACTAGGGGAAAAGTATTATTCACTTCAAAAAGTTGGTTGAAATCCTAATTAAATCCTATTACCTACATACTAATCCATACTAATATTATAAATGCGAAAGTGTGTCTGTCTGTCTGTCTGTCTGTTACCTCTTCACGCTAAAACCGCTGAACCGACTTAGATGAAATTTGGTATATGGAGATAGTTTGAGACCCGGGAAAGGACATAGGATACTTTCATCCCGAATAAATTTAGTGTTCCCGTGGGATGAGAGGGTAACACCGCGGGGCACAGCTAGTTATCAATATATATTTGAAATAATATGAAAAAAATAAATTTTAAAAAGGATAAAGCCTCTTAATATGTGTGACAGAACGTTAAGTAAGGCTTGTTTATAAATAACAATTAAGAGTTATATCTCTTCTTCTCAGCATATACCAAAAATGTTGATGAGCAATGGACTGTATGATGTTATTATTGGCGAGAATGATAGAAACACTGTAGTAAAGATATAATAAATTTAATTACTTAAAAGGATAGCAAAAACAACTATTTACAAGGCAAACAGACACACACAGAACTGATAAGCAAATATCAGTCATATAAGACAGACTTTAAAATGCCAAGCTGTGCGATGCAATGCAATATAAATTCCGGTGCAAATGAATACAAGTCATCGTGGAATTAGTGACGAGCAGTTGAACTAGTCTGTTTTGATGTATAATATAAACTTGATAAGTATGTATATTAGATATTTGAATCAACGGTTGTAAGTTGCGAGACTATATCTTAGTCTAAGTTGAGGACTTGAGAGCCGGGTACTCACTCGAGGCCAATAGACCGAAGGTGCTGGCCGATGAGGCGCACCATCTCCTCGTCTCTCTCAGTCAGCCTGGGACGGCTGGGACCCGGCGCGGGCGGGGCGCCGTTGCGAGCGCAACCGTTAGACGGCGGCGACACCGTACGGGCCCGCTTACTCGGCGGCCTGTTGTCAGTCATATGCTTTGGTCATATGTAATAAATGAATAAATATGTTAAAATATTTAAAATTACAAAAAAAAAATATTAAAAAAAAAAATGGCTACTAAAATATAAAATTTGTTTACAAATGGTGAAGTGGTGTCATGTTAGACATCAAGATGACGTTTTACGTTCCGTTGACGGTAAAGGTTGTATTTCAATTATTTTGTGCCTTGCTTTTTAGGCAATTATAACATAATAATTTAAAAACTGACATGTAAAATATACATAAAAAGAGGTGGCATCTCAGCCAGTCGCCAACATATGCGTCCACTCAAAGAGCATATAATCACTACGTCCACTGTTGGACATATGCCTCTTGAATGAATTTCCAAGCTGATCTTGACGCGGCGATCCAACTCCAGGTCGGCCCTGCCGTCTTTTTAATATCGTCGGACCATCTGGCTTGCGGTCTTCCAACGCTTCTGCCCCGTTCGCGGTCAGAGTTATCTCTTATGAAAGTAAAAAAAACTATTGAAATTTTGCCTGTTTTTAGGGTTCCGTACCCAAAGGGTAAAAAAACCGGCCAAGTGCGAGTCGGACTCGCGCACCGAGGGTTCCGTACAAACACTTTCCATCCCTAAGTGGTTAAGTTAAGTTTGCACCTGGTATGTATAGCGCCCCATATAAATTAGGTGCGCTTATTTGTAGCCGCACGCGCAGGACGGTCGGACGACTCCTATTCAAAGAGTCGGGGGTCACCACTTTGGTGTGATGATGCAGGGACGATACGTGGACGTCAGGAAAACAAACGTGTACATGTAACAGTCGGCTTTAATCTTCTGATAGACATACAACACAACAATTACCATCTGGTCTTAAGTACTAACAAGTTATTTTGTGTATCATAAACAATCTGTCTAATTTGACAAGCACTCATTCAGCGGTGTTGCCACCTCTCTTCATAAGGCGGTCGCCACAAGGCGCACCATCTCCTGGTCTCTCTGGCCCAGCCTGGGACGGCTGGGACCCGGCGCGGGCGGGGCGCCGTTGCGAGCGCAACCGTTGCTGTTGGACGGCGGCGACAGCGTACGGGACCGCTTACTCGGCGGCCTGTCAGTCATTATTTATGAAATTACGAAAAAAAAATTATGTAAAAAAAAATGGCTACTAAAACTTTATAAAATTTGTTTACAAATGGTGAAGTGGTGTCATGTTAGACTTTGTTATTGGTTACATTTTGTAATTGACAACCCATAAAAATCTCAAAATACTTAAACATTTTTAGGGAAACAACCGTTAGCTAGTTTGCGTAGCTAACAGTGCCATCTATCATGTCATTGGAATACTATAATTTCATAAGTTAAAATGAGTACTACTAACTCCATCTAGAACAAATCTCAATATTAAAGTTTAGTAAAAACCCGTACCTCCGGAGACATCTATTTTTACAGTAATAAACTAAATATAAACTTAAACAACAATTAAGCTCGTAACATGGTGAAAATAAATAACAACTTAAAATTAGAGGTTTAACAGGTTGTATTTCAATTATTTTGTGCCTTGCTTTTTAGGCAATTATAATATTATTATTTCACTTTAATTTAGTTGTTTAACAAGTATATCTTAGTGAGTAACATCGGCAATCGAAAACACACACAATTTAAAAACACTAGAGACCCGTTGCGGCGTCGAACCGCCGCTAGAATATGGAAATCCGGTAGTGTTACAGAAAATAACTACTTTATCGATAAGAAGTTTTTGGGGAACGAAGAATAAATTAATACTGTAAAAAAACACATTAAAATGATGTTTTAAAAAACCGGTCAAGTGCGAGTCAGACTCGCGCACCGAGGGTTCCGTGCAAACTCTTTCCATCCTTAAGTGGTTAAGTTAAGTTTGCACCAATCTTGTCGGCAGCGGTTGTCGGCAAGCTGTGGGACACTATGAGGCAGACCACCAACGGGCCCAAGGGAAGATAGGGGGCCCAAACAAAGTGGTGCAAATAGATGAATCTAAATTTGGAAAAAGAAAGTATAATAGAGGTCGGCAAATCGAGGGCCATTGGGTCCTCGGTATGATTGAGGATGGAAGCGACGACCTGAGGCTGGAGGTGTGTCCCGAAAACGAAAGGTCAGCGGAAATATTGGTGCCACTTATCAAAAAGCATGTTCAGGAAGGCTCCATTATTCATACAGATTGTTGGAGAGCATATTTGAGCCTTCCTGAACATGGATATATTCATAAGCAAGGTCTCAAATTATGTTGAGAATCGATAGTAACGTTGTGCTACACCCAAACTAATTAATTTTGTTAAATAAGAAACGTCTGCTAGTGTAAACCAAATGTTGACGAACGGATGGCGCAGTGATTAAGCAACTGCCTACTGAGCCGACGGTCCTGGGTTCGAATCCCGGCAAGGGCAAATATTTGTGTAATGAACTCGAATATTTGTGCCTGGGTCATGGATGTTGTTTGTATTTATGTATGTTTTTATTTATATAAGTATGTTTATCGTCGTCTAGTGTCCATAACACAAGCCTACCAGAGCTTACTGTGGGACTAGATTGATTTGTGTGAGGTTGTAAAAAAAAGCGAAAGAAAGCCTTTGAAGACTGGGCCCAAACACCTGCTGCGTCCCGCTCTGCCGACGACGCAATTGTATGTGTCCCGTCTACATTACTCTACGAAGGTCGAGGAGACCGTGGAGCATGTACGTGTGAAGACCGGAATTATCCTGAGGGTCGTGAAGTTGGAGTCTCGCCACAAAGTGAATTTTAATTCTTGTGTTGAGAGTTCCGACTGACCAGCTAGCGACCTTCATGAAGGAAGGTGTTATTCCGGCGTTTCCGCGGTCGGCTACCTAACACCACGGACTTACGCAACACATCGTGACCTAGTTGTTTAGTGTTTTAATAATATTTTTTCCTACTCCAGTACTTTTTTCTGTTATTTATATAGTTACTAACTCTAATATAAAGACATAAATTATGAAAGTCTGTAAAAGTCTATACTCTATTGCCCAAAAAAGCACTGCTAAACGATGTTATAATGTCGCCAAAAAAGCATCACTTGGTAGTTAGTACCACAGATTACAAGATAAACAGCTGCATTCACACAATTTGCAATTTAAAATAAAAGCTTATTGTACTAAGGAATTGCTGCCAACTTAAAAAAAAGTTTTATCTTCAGTGCATGGATGTTTAGTATTATAGTGAACGTATACCTTTATGTATAAGTTCATATTTTTTTGACAGATGGACGTCAATAAAAAAAAAGTTTATCAGACTATTTTTTATATTTGTTAATTCCGAGCAGGAACATGTAATTATTTTCTTTCTTGTTTATTTGCATTTTATTTATGAAATGTCGAGTCGTAGAAAAAGTATTGTATGCAACGTCGTATAAGTAGGTCAAAAAACGCTCGTGGCATCTTTCTTACGATGTTAGTAGCTACGCTCACATCGTAACCCATGCCACTCCCGTTTTTTGCCCCCTCTTATACAACGGTTGCATAAAATATGTAGGTATGTTAGATTGTAAGGTATTTGGTATCAGGCATCTATGGGCCTTTGATGCCTGAAATAAATGAATTATTATATTATAGAGACTAGTACAGCGCCCCTACCGGTTACTTTGTAGAACTACAATTCTCCATACAAATTGTTTACGCAGTCGTTACCGAGTACGCTCACTGTAAAGTCATGGTAAGGGTACAGCTCACAGAGGCACTAATAAAATGATTATAGAAGCCACTAAAAGAGGCGTTGACTCTGGACCATCTAGAAACATCTTGCTTCAACGCTTTCGAACCATCGAGAATACGGCCTGCATCCACAAAAATAACAATACAGCTCGCTAAACAACACCCCAAACAAAAATAAAAGACATCAGTTGTTGGTCAACCGCAGAAATAACTTGGGTGCCATATCTGCACTACCCAATTGATCTGGTTATTGAGAAACCAGTATAAACTGACCCCTGCTTCGTTAGTTCCTTAATGAGCTGCGGGACATATAGGGGTGATGTGGGCATTAATAAGTTGCAACGTGGTATTGTTGCATAGGAGATAGGGTTGAAAAGGTAACACTTGTATTCTAGAGAATTATGCGCTTGAAACTGAAAAGGGTAACCAATTGTTTTTTTCCGGAAACTATTTTGGTTCAGCGTCATATTTCTATAAATTTTTTCTAATGTTTTTTTTCGATGTGAAAATAATTATTGAAAAGTGCAAAATAATGTGGAGAATTAAAAGCAGCTGAAACGCGACGTAGCCGAGTGTGTCGTTGACGTCACAGTCTAGACGCGTGCGCCCACCGGTGGCTGGTGTTGTTAGCACCTGAATATTATACGGATATTCGAGACTTTTTTTCTTAAGCCGTGTGACTGATGTGTTAGAATAGACTGTGAAGTCACGGCAAACGCGCCATAATGGCGGGCGTTTCAATCACCTCAATCTATGTTTTTTTTTAAAAAGAATTAGAAAGAGTTTAGTTTTTTGAGGCTGAATATTATTTTACAGTATTTTAAGGAACGACCCTATCATAATAGTATTTTATGCAACCATTGTATAATGGGCAAAAATGTGAGTGGCATGGGTTGCCACGAGCGTTTTTTGACATACTTATACAACGTTGCATACAATACTTTTTCTACGACTCGAAATTTCATAAATAAAATGCAAATAAACAACAAAGAAAATAATTACATGTTCCCGCTCGGAATCAACAAAATAAAATAAAAAATAGTCTCTGATAAACTTTTTTTTATTGACGTCCGATCTGTCAAAAAACTATGAACTTATACATAAAGGTATACGTTCACTATACTAAATATCCATGCACTGAATATAAAACTTTTTTTTAAGTTGGCAGTAATGCCTTTGTACAATAAGCTTTTTTTTTTAATTGCAAATTGTGTGAGTCAAAGGGTGAGTCAAATGTAATCTGTACTTGGACGGGTTATTTTTGGCTGTTTAGTTTTACTGAAGTCGGTTCTATTTTTTGTTAAATTTTTTTTGTAGCACATAGATACTACATAACTGCTGCAAAGAGCTGAAAAGAGAAACGCTGCGTAGGTATGTCTTATATTCCCATCTTGTTCCAGCTCTGTTGGGGCCTCAAACTCTACTCCACCTCCACATGGGCCCTCATCACAGCCCGCGCCATCATCGGACTCGGCGTCAGCGGCTCCTACGTCGTCACTCCATTATACATCAAGGAAATAAGCGAGGACTCCATCAGAGGAACGCTCGGAAGCCTAGTGGTCCTCAGCCAGAACTTGGGGAACCTGCTGGTGTATGTCATGGGGGAGTACTTGAGCTACCATGCTGTGCTGTGGATCTGCCTGGCGGTTCCGCTGGTGCATTTGCTGGTATTTGCAACGATGCCGGAGACGCCTTCGTATTTGTTGAAGTGTGGGAAGGTGGAGGTGAGTTCAAAATAATTAAATATAAAACCTAAATACATCAACTTAACACTAAACGAAACAATACAAATATAACTTTGGTCCTAAAAATATACAAGTATTATAAAGACTAACCTAAACTAACTAACCTAAGGGACAGGGGCTGCGATCCCCGCTCTGGCTCCTATCTGGTTCAGCGGGTCTCATAGCCATTCAGCGGGGCAACGCTGCTGGTATTATGGGGACCTTTGAGCCAGGTATGTTGCAAGGCGGGATGGATCCTTGTGGTTAAATAGTAAAATTATAAAAATGTTGATATGATAACTGTTTTATATAAACAAAGTCGTAAAACATTTCGTTAAATTTCCCGCCAAAAGCGATGGCGCTTGACGTAGGTATCGCACTTCAATAATTTATGTAGGATGACCATAGTATCTACAGTGCGACACAAAAGAGTAGAAAACGGATGATAAAGGAACTACAATTTTTCATACAAAATTGTTACCATATTCAAGCACTTTACGTCAAAAATGTGGCAGTTGCGAAGGAAGTGGCGCCCTCATTTATTTTCTACTCTTTTATGTTGCACTGTAGTCGTTATTAGTTTTAATTGTTTTAACTTTTAATTAATTAAAACGTGAGGTAATTGCGCGAGACTTCGCCTTTTAAGTTTAATTTTAGCTGGATATTAATATTTTTCTTTTTCACAGACACACACACACACACACCTCCGCTTTGCTGACGACATAGTTATAATGGCAGAATCGCTGCAAGACCTGCAGGAAATGCTGTCCGGTCTTAATGCTGCCTCGAGACGCGTTGGGCTAGGGATGAACTTGGACAAGACTAAGGTCATGTTCAACGAGCACATCGTCCCTGTGCCCGTTTCCGTCGAAGGTGTAGCCATTGAAGTTGTCCAGGAGTACGTCTACCTAGGACAAAAGTTACAGCTGGGTAGAGACAACTTCGAGAGTGAAATCACCAGAAGAGTGCAGCTTGGCTGGGCAGCATTTGGAAAGCTGCGTCACATCTTCGAGTCACCCTTGCCACAATGCCTGAAGACCAAGGTATTCAATCAGTGCGTCCTGCCGGTCATGACATACGGAGCCGAGACGTGGAACCTGACAGTGAAACTAGCCCACCGACTACACGTCACACAGCGAGCTATGGAAAGGGGTATGCTCGGAATCTCGTTAAGGGACAAAGTCCGGAACGAGATTATCCGACAAAAAACCAACATTTGGTATAACAACATTTGGTATAATTTCATATGGTATAGTAACATTTAATATAACAACATTTGCTATAATTTCGCTCGTCGTCGTACCTAACCATGACTCTATTACAATTTAACTTTCATGTTTGAGCAGTTTGAGCGGGTATTGAGCCTTTAAACGTATTATATCCCATATATATATAAAGGAAAAAAGTGGCAAAAAAAAAAAAATTATATATATATATATATATATATATATATATATATATATATATATATATATATATATATATATATATAATTTTTATTTTTTTTGCCACTTTTTTCCTTTTTTTCCCTCTTTTTTCCTTTTTTTTTCTATCCTAACCTAACCTAACCTACGTTTCTCTTGAACTTTGGGTTTAAGTTTTTTTTTAATGCGGGGGGCTTCGCCCCCCGAGCCCCCCTGTGGGGGCTCCGCCCCCCGCCCCCCTATTTCTCTATACCCTATACGTTATGCCATTTGAACGTTAGATAAAATAAACGTTATACCATAAATTCATTAGACGAAATATGCATTATACTAAAAGAATGTTATATTAAATGTTATTCGATAAAATGATCAGTATATGAAACAATAATTATATCAAATTAAGTGTTGTTATATCATTCAATCATTATATCAAATGAGCGTTATACCGACTGAAATTATATCAAAAGTTGTTATAGCCATCGTTACGCACCCGGTTGTACTATCTCTGCACCAACCGTGCCTAATACTTAAATCCTGATTTGGGTAGCGATTCCCCACCAACTAAAACGTACTTCTGCACTCTAGCACAACTATGACATGCGACCCTTTCTCACGCGAGAAATATTACCCATCTCTTTCTTCGCAGTACTGGCGATTCTATGTATAGAAGTATGATAATGGGTAACATATCTCAACTCCGAACATTGTTTCCCATCCGTATTAAAATTTCGCCAAACTTTCATTTCTCCGAAAGTCATTTTGTTCCTAAAAGCCGTAATATTTTCAGGATTTCATAAACATCGTTTTAAAGAACCCATTGGCTTATGGAAGGTTTGTTTTAGAATTATTCTGAAAAACTAACAGTTCTGAAAAAAATGGCTTTCGGACAAATGAAAATTTGGCGAAACTACAGATGGGAAACAAAAATGAGTGCTTCAGGTAGGTAACCGTGATAATGATATCTTTTTTATCGGTAGGAAGCTAGAGACGCCTTGGCATGGCTGCGATGTCGCCAGGTCTCCGAACCGGCAGTGGATAGCGAGCTTAAATTGCTGCTGATAGAATTGGAGCAGAACAAGAGTGGACAGTTCAAGCATGCCATTAAGACTCTTGGTAAGTCTATTTGCGGCTCCACACTTACCGATAAGTTGACCGAGGTTGGGCGAATAGTAGCGTGGAGGGGGACTTTGCTGCGGAAAACCCATACTTCGGTCAACTTCGCCTCGGCCAACTTCGCCTCGGTCCACTTCGCGAGTAGTGTAAAGCTAGGGTATGATTTAGGACTAGATGACAGATAGCGCCTTTGTTGGCCCGTTTAGTGAACACATTATATACCATGGATGCATAGACTAACCTATGCGCTTGATAGTGGTCAACAATTAGCTGACTTTCCATTGAACAAAATCACGTCACGTCCCTTCAGTTCAGACTATAACTTTCCTGTCAATTAAGGATTAATCGTGGTTTAATCCTTAATCATGAATTCATGATGAAGGGCGCTCAAAAGGAATTTATTCGCCCGTCCGTAGCCATAAGAGGAAATCTAAAAATACGCAGATGATATTTCGCTGGCGTGTCTTCGGACATACTAAGTTCCCAGGGATACTGACTTGGTAACACAAAAACGTAATTCTCACCACTTTGTGGCGAGTCATGGAGGAGGCCTGTGTTCAGCAGTGGACGTCTGTGGCTGATAGATGATGATGATGTGATAAAGTATAGTATAAAAGAAACACAAAACAACATCAAATAACGGTAGACAACATGCGGTCATGTCGCTAAGGGCGATCCGAGAACCTGACAACCTTATTGTGAAGTTTTGTTTATTTATTTATAATAGTTGGCAAAATACAAAATTCTGTGTCTGTGACTGAGGGAATTAGACATGTGATTGATTGTTCTAAGTATTATTTACGAAACGACTTACTGTTGAGTTTCTTTCGGCTTTCTTCTCAACAGCGGTGTCCTTTTGGGAAATGCCGGTAGATTCACAATCTGACTTGTAAAAGTGCCCTTGTGGCTCACTTACTGAATAAATTATTTCACTTCATTTTAGACACGCCGACAAAGAATTAAACCCAAAATCATTCCAGTTAAATTATTTTGTAAGCTTTTTGTTTGCAGAGAGAAATGAGGGAATCCTCGAAACGTGACTTATTCGGGTTTAGGTCAGTGTTTGATCGAGGTCAAGGCTTCGTTATGTGACAGGGCTTGACTTGACGCCCACGGTAAATAGCTGAGTAGTTTGGGGTGCGATGGGTTATTACTTATCAGACAATATCTGTACATTTGTAACTGGCCTTACTCAAATGACGTCACACCAAGGCCAGTAGTAGGTATACATTATGTGTGATCAATCCAAATGGGTCAGTAGAGAGAAACGAAAACTAGAAGTGATAGGGAAATCTGTTCTTAGGAACCATGGCGTCCTTCTTGGATTCAATAGAAATTGCATTTTTTTTTTTGAAATCTCATTCGTACAATACAATACAAATACATTTATTGAAAAAACATAACGCACAGAGGTGCGGTTAAATTCTATACTTAATAAACAAATAAATTCACAATTTGCATAACTAGGGGGGGTATTCGACCAATTTTAGAGATATAATACTAATTCTAATTTTAAAATATGGCTTCCATCATAGTTAATGATGATTTCGCCAATTTCAAGTTTGCTCGTAGAGCATGCCGTTGTTCGGTGAGGTTTTGCTTTTTGTAAAGTGATAGCGATTTACAAAAAACCACGCGGACTATCGGGCCTTGACCCAGGAAGGGCTATGAACGCTTCAAGTTGAATTCTTCATTAGCTATTCACTCCTACGTTAGATCACTGCACAATACGCTATCAATACTACACATTGAACAACGAAAATGAATAAATAACGAACCACGAAACTTAATAATTCAGTGAATAAAGGATTTTGACCTTACAAACGGTCCGGTAGTTTTGAATTTTTGATATGTTGTCTAGGATGGTTAGTCAGTGTTTAAAATGCAAAATGCACAATTCCCCACCATCTGCGCCCGCCGCCATATTGAAAAAACCGGCACTTTCTTCATATTTTTGCTCATATCTTCCTTTAGGACAGGGTTTCTTAAACTTTTTGCAGTCACGGACCACTTTCACAATTTAAACAACTCCACGGACCCCTCAAAAAATATTTAAGGGAAAGAATAAAAAAAAAACCTTATTAAAATTAAAAAAAAAAAACAATAAGCAGCGGGGCGGTGGTTGTGGCCCGCGCGCTATTTGCGCTTACAGTGCTTCACAGACTAGACCGGCCTCGCCGCCCGACGACGACGATGCGTCTCGTCGTCAAGTTTACGACACAATTTCCTAATAAATTTGATTACATTTAACTGACCTACTGCGGACCCCTGATAGACATGCCACGGACCCCTAAGGGGTCCGTGGACCACACTTTAAGAAACCCTGCTTTAGGAGCATTTTAGCTAAAAGAAAGCTTCGACAATGTTATAGAGAGTTAAATTTACTACATTTTCCATTTTATATTTTGTTTCTAAGACAGATAGTTACGGAGATATGCACTTTTAAAAAAACTTAAGAAATTGCAATTTCCAACTCAAAAACAAACTTCTGGATTATATCTTCGTTTAGGAGCATTTTAGCTAGAACAGTGCTCGGGCAATGTTGTAGAGAATTGAATTTACTATAATTTACATTTCAAATTTTGTTTCTAAGACAGATAATTACGGAGATATGCACATTAAAAAAACAGAAAAAGTCGAATTTTCCGGAAATTTCTCAAAATTCTTGGTTTAGAACGCTGTCATTCAGTTACGGACTAGTCTAGGACAAATTAAAAGATGTAGGAAATATAATTGCTTATAAAACTCATGTCCACTTTTACATACATTTTCGGAAAATGTGACTTTATTTTTTACATATCTCCGTAGTCATCTGTCCTAGAAACAAAATTTGAAATGTAAATTATAGTAAATTTAATTCTCTACAACATTGCCCAAGGACTGTTCTAGCTAAAATGCTCCTAAACGAAGATATAATCCAGAAGTTTGTTTTTGAGTTGGAAATTGCAATTTCTTAAGTTTTTTTAAATGTGCATATCTCCATAACTATCTGTCCTAGAAACAAAATATAAAATGGAAAATGTAGTAAATTTAACTCTCTATAACATTGTCGAAGCTTTCTTCTAGCTAAAATGCTCCTAAAGGAAGATATGAGCAAAAACATGAAGAAAGTGCCGGTTTTTTCAATATGGCGGCGGTCGCGGAGGGGGGGGGGATTGTGCATTTTGCATTTTAAACACTGACTAACCATCCTAGACCACATATCAAAAATTCAAAACTACCGGACCGTTTGTAAGGTCACACATAGTACTTTAGTCTCTATTCACCGTATTATAAACGCATGCGGCCATCTTAAGTCACGAACCGGAAGTCAGAGATATAATGGAGATCTCTCCTTTTCATCGCCATCCGTCACTTTTGACGTGTGCCTACTTGACAAGTGGCGATCATAGAGTATATTTGTATAATATGGTGGCGATATCCCCAGAACATCGCAACTTCATCAATTCGGACGCTCAAAATTTTCGTTTCCTTTGTATGTGACGGCATAAATAACAGGCGCATACTTTAAATTGACCGCGTAGTACGTGAAATTGGTCCGTTGCGTTTCGTTCAAAACAGAAATTTATAATACATGAATACCATTTTTGACAATCATTATCGCCTTCGTATTTCCAAAATTGAGATGAGATATGTCACTTTTAAGCTCATCGCATTTAAATGACAGTTCAATGGCGATATAACTGTTATCTAATAAAGATTTGACGTTTGGCGATCACTCAAATGTCAATCTCGAATCAGGTCCCTGGACATCAAAAGATGGTTAAAGGATAGGTACTTTAAAAAAAAATCTTTTACGCGGATTAGGCCGCGGTTACTAGTATACCATTAAAGCTAATAGTCAAACAAGAACACGCGACGATCACGTGTGGCCAAAATACTCAATCACCAAATAATTGACATGTCACCATCCAAAAAGCACGTGTCGGCATCTTTGTTGACAGTTCGACCGCCAAGTGACTTCCAAACACAAGATTCCCATACCCAAAGCCTAATGATGTTTACATGTAACTTGTTACCTTTCCGTCTGGACATAAGTACTACGTATTTACAATAAATATATTTGTGCAATATCTTGTAATACCCATATAATATTACCTACTAAATGGTTATGTTAGTGAGAAGTTGGATTGAAATATAATAGGGAATGTTAGTAGGTTAGGATTACCCCAAGAGCAATTTTGCTTTGACGAGAAATAAATCATATATCCCATTCAGGCAATCGTACCGTACACATCATCTACTTAGAGTTTTATCCAGCCTTCATACAGTTCTAGCCATGTCTTAATGAAATAATGAACTTTATTCTGCTAGTAGGCCAAGGGCACTTCACGTGCCAAGAGGAGACCACTGTTGAGAAGAAACGCCGATAGAAACTCGAGCCAGTATTTTTTTCAGAAAAATAACTAACTATCGGGGGGCACGGCAGTGCCCCCGCCAAGTCGAGCGCGAAGCAAACACTGCCGTACCATCCTTTACTGGAACCATTTCGCCGCATTTTCAGGCCCCTATTTGAGCACCTCTGGATAAGACCAGAACGCAGAAGTTTTTGTCATCCAGTAAGCTATAATCACATACTTAAAATCCAAAATTTAAAGTCTGTAGGTCATTTAGTTCCGAAGTTAAGCGAAAGCAAAGTTTCGCATTTACGACACTCACTCACTCACTCATGATCATCAGTAAAGAACTAGTACTTCCAATAAATTCAGAGAGCTGAAATTTGGTACAGAGTTAGGGTTTAATGGCCACATAAAGCGAAAACTATAAAAATTGGCCAAGTGCGAGTCCGACTCGCGCATGAAGGGTTCCGTACCATAAAACAAGTTTGTTGTATGGGAGCCCTTAAATATTTATTTTATTTTATTTTTAGTAAGTATTTGTTGTTATAGCGGCAATAGAAATAGATCATCTGTGAAAATTTCAACTGTCTAGCTATCACCGTTCGTGATATACAGCCTGGTGACAGACGGACGGACGGACGGACGGACGGACAGCGAAGTCTCAGTAATAGGGTCTCGTTTTTACCCTTTGGGTACGGAACCCTAAAAACTAGGATAATCGAAGATCTGGAGTACTCTGATTAGAAAACACAAGAGCCCAACCAAACTATTAGTGATCGACATACCGCCTTTACAAAAAATATTCAACTTGTTGTTGTGTTCGGTTGGCCGCCGTCGCGACTGATCATCTCTCCTGATGATGAATCGCGTACCGATTCGAAACATGTCGAGCGTTATTCGACTTCTACGACGTGAGTAAACCCGTTTAAGTATTTTAATATTCAACTTAGTGGGCCGCTTCATTTGATGTCAAAAATCCAAGGTCTGAAGTATTTTGACGACGCGTTTGGCTCGGTTTGTTGACACCACCCTACTGAGCCGGCGGTCCCAGGTTCGAGTCCCGGCCAGGGCAAATATTTGTGTGATGAACTCGAATATTTGTGCTTGGGTCATGGTTGTTCTATGTATTTAAGTATATCTTTATCCATATAAGTTTGTCTAACGTCGTCTAGTACCCATAACACAAGCCTTCTAGAGCTTAATTTGGGACTAGATCGATTTGCGTGAGGTTGTCCGATATTTGTTTATTAATTATTTATTTGATGAAGAACCCTCAGCTGGTCTCAGCTGTATTAGAGATATGGTAATGCCCACTTCTACTATTGGTACATTAAAAAATCGACTGTCATTGAAAAAATCCAGCGTAGTGGGACACATCTTCTAATTTAATCTAGCCTATAGCGTCCCACAGCTGGGCGGGTTACGTATTACAATCCCGAAAGTTCATAATACCTAGTAGTTGAAATACCGATGGTCAAAATACCGAAAGTTCAAAAAGCCGATATTCGATAAACCGAAGCTCAAATTAACTATTTTCAGAAAATCGAAAGTTCAAAATCTCGAAATTTCATAATCCCGAAATTTTTAAAATCTCGAAATTTTATAATACCGAAAGTCAATGAGCACTTTAAAAGTGTCAGGACACTAAACTAATCTGACTTTTCCGTGGAACCGATCTGCTCCGGCGCTGCGGGATGTTCAGCCCCTCCGCCCTAGCGTAAGAAAGTGCGGCACCTACGGCGGCCGGGGGCTGCCCTCCCTCCGCGCCTCCGGCCTTTTATATACACTCTAGGGGTAGGGCAGACAAGACCACGTGGAATCGGGGTTGACAGCTTCGGTTCTGTGGCAAGTCGATTAAGAAAAGGAAAGAGTCCGGAAAAGTGGGAAATTATGACACTAAATATTCGATATTATGATAAAATATTCTGTCATGGACTGCCAACCGAACCGAACTTGTCTGGAACCGAAGCTGTCAACGCTCGCTTCCGCAGCTTCGGCTTTTTGGTCACCTTCGGCGACCAGCCTCAGCCGCTGCGACTCGCTTGATGCCCGCACTTTCTAACGCTAGGGCGGAGGAGCTGCACATCCCGTAGCGCCGGAGCAGATCGGTTCCACAGAAGAGTTCACTTATAAATAGTAAGTATAGTAGTCGGCAAGTAGGTTACGTAATTTAGGTTAATATTCTTTGTATAAAATAAACATAAGAATCTGTAAGACTACAGAAATATAATTCTCGACAGTTTAAATAATATTCCGAATTACAACCTTCAGGCAGGATCATAGTCTTCGGGATTACAGTCTTCGGGATTTCATTCTTCGGGATTATAATATTCGGTATTTCATCCTTTCGATCAAACGTTCTTTCGGGATTTTAAACTTTCGGTCAAATAAACATTCGCATTTTAATTTTCGGCCTTCCGTCCATAGGTCTTATGAAATTCGGTATTTTGAACTTCGGCATTGTAATACGTACCCGCTGGGCGAATGCTCCCCTTCTGCTTTTAATACGCATATAAATAAAATTAAAGGAAAACTCTAGATAAGACTATACTGGCTTTTATACTTATACTTACAAGTTTACAAGAAGAAATAGCCGAACGATTAACTTTATTCTACTCGAACATTACACAAATTAAATAAACAAATTACACCAAAATATTAATTTCACTCAAAAGTTGGTCAAAATATAATGCATTGGACTAAGAGTGGCGGTGATACCCGCACACGTCGCTAGATGGCGCTAACTGTATTTTAAAACGCGCCTACGTTTGTTTTTCCGATAATCTTATATGGCGAAGTGGCAACCGGCCGCGTTACAGTCGCTTACGACATTCTTCTATTGCACTCGGAAACGTTTGCTAGGGATTAGGAGGGATTATTTGCATTTCGTTGATTTCGCTTATTATTTCGTGAGGTTTGCTAAAGTGAATTAGCAGGTTGTTATAAAACAATATGCCCACGTTTCTACAAAAAGAAGTGAAATCCCACCAAAAACATTCTGTAAAAAACTAGCCAAGTCTCGATGGAGCTGCTTGTTTATCTCTAAAAAGTAATGAAATCTAGACAAAGTCGTACCAAGTCTAAGGTTCCTTACTGCGATTTCTTTATTATTATAGTTAATGTTGTGTGACTTGGCCGTTGAAGAGTACACAAGGGTACAACACCAGGTGCTCCATGACACCATTGCACCAATCTGACGCCAGAACCGCTACTTATTTTATTAGTCCTCGAAGAAAACATATCAAAAGTGTGCCTATAAAATAATAATATCTATTTATTAATAAATTATTTACACGCTAACATATATATATATTGTAACAGCCTGGGTGTCCCGCAAGTTTTTCACACTATAAAAGTATATAAAAAATGCATGGCCGGGCCCTTTAAACTATTTAGGTTTCAAAAATATATTTATACCTACTTACTAATTTGGAGCGCGACCAAAAAGAGTAGAAATTAAAAAGTGGCAATACTGTAGTGTTGTCCCCGTTCTCTTAGATTGATTAGAAAGGGACGACACTACAGTATTACCACTTTTTAATTTCTACTCTTTTTTGTCAGACTGTACTACATACGTAACTTGAGACGATGGTGCCGTTCACAAAGTCAGAATCTTTATGACAAACGGCGCTACGAAGGCATATATATTTACAAAATTTAAAGTTAGGTAAGACCTATCTTATAACCATCCTGCGCATCTTTCTTATCCTGCGCCAGATCAGACGACGCAACGGAGCCACGCTGTTACGTCGCCTAAATCAAACTAGATTTAAGTTTTTATTTTTATTTTCTGTATAATTTTGTAGTCCACAGTGCCTTGGTTTAATTACTATAATGCTGTGTAACTAATTTGAATAAATAAATAAATAAATAATAACGGCTGGCGATTGCTTCACCGACAAGGTTCTTAAATTGAAGATGGTATCTTATGACTTTGTAGCGCCTAATAACACAAATGCTCAAGTTCTCCAATACCCAAAGGTCGTATGGAAGAGATTGCTCTTTGCATTGTATTTCTCCTGTATGTTTTATGAGTTGTGCAACAGAATAATTGTATTGTTCTTTAAATGTTTGCTCGCAGCTTCAGACCGCAGTACCTTCCGGGCGTTCCGCATCGTCCTGACCATAACCCTGGCCAGGGAACTGTGTGGATGCCTAGCTGTGCTCCACTTCGCCTCCCAGATCTTCAGCGAAGCGAACAATGGTGGAGATGGAGACGGCTGGATGCTTTCGGCAAACCAGCAGGCGGCCGTTCTGGGCGCGGTACAGTTGTTTGGTTCTGTGACGGCTTCGTCGTTGGTGGAACGGACTGGAAGAAAGGTGAGGCCTTAATAAACAGCCACCATGTATTTAAATTAGCGGCGAAACACTACCTAAGACATCAGGAAATTTCCACATTCAATTAATTTTTCCCTATTACTCGTCATCTCGTCGTTTACTTCCTTCTTATTTATATCATCTTTTACACAATCCGTCCATCTTTTCCTCGGTCTTCTTCTTCTTCTATATCCGTCCACGTTCATGAACGCTTTTCTGGTTACGTGGCTTTCCTCTCTTCTAATCATAACAACTGGGTGAAAATTCGTGGTTTAAGCAATCACTTTCGATAGCCTAGCTGGTAATGATCAGCTGCTGGAAGAAAAGTGTTGGATCGTGGGCTCACATTCTGACGCTCTCAAACGTTTCTGCTTTCACTAAGGCTTTAATTAAATTTCTTACTTTTCACAGCCGCTCCTAGGTATCACGTGCTTTGTATCCGGTGTGGCCATGTGTATTCTTGGTATCTGTGAAACGTAGTCCTTCCAAGCTCGGCTAAATTAATTTTTTGAAGGCCGTTCCAAAAGGAAAGAGCCAATCTCTTTCCAAAAAAAAAACAACTGTGAGATAAAAAAAAAAACCCTACTAAAAGATTCTCACAACTAAATAAATGAATACACTCGTTTGTTGAGTATATCGTGACCTAGAAAAAGGATGCCTTTCAATAATATAATCAGGTGACCTACGTGGAATATTAAAGGAAAAATTTGGTAATTACTACAACTTTATTGTATCACACTAGGCTATGTACAGACTTAACCTATGCCTGCTTTGGCAGGAGACTTATAGAACTGTTTAATTCTAGGACACGCTTATAAAAGTAGCTCAGCCAGTATCACTGGGTGTATAATATGTTCGACTTAGGCTATATAACAAACCTAACTTTTAACAGTGCCAACAACGTTATTTAACTTTAAGTGAAATCCTACTTCCCTACGTTTTTAATATCTAAAGGAGGCTGACACGCACCTTGCTTAGTCCGTACTCAGAACCTGTCCTGATTGATGTCACTTCCTTTGCAGTGTGCTCGGGACCCCAGCTACGGAGGGATTCTGGCTATGCTTCTGTCTCGATCACGCAGAACAGGACCAGGGCATTGAAGAAGCAGGAAATTACAGTGACAGACCCAATGCAGAATTAAATTTGGAAAATGGTGTATACCTTAAGCCATGAGGTAAGTTGAGTGGATGTGTGGAAAAATCTAATTTGACCACAATGTCATCTTCTAAATTTGGGTTTAATTTAAATTTCCAAAAACAAAAGGTTCATCTCAATTTAATTTTAATCTTTAATTTGATCTTAAATTTTAAATTCTAAATTCTTATTTTTAATTTTAATTTTAATTCCCTATCCTCGCTGAAATAGAAGTAAAATCCTGCATTAGAATAGTGCAATCGAAAGACACATTGCTTTATATTTAAGCAGAGAGGTTATGATAATCTGCTTACCGGAGCGACTCCAAAATCTTGAGTTAAACTGCCTCCGCAGAAGATCTCCCACCCGCCATCAATAATGTGGCTAAAACAAGGAACCAGCAGTTAAAAACTGAACGAGGATACAAAGACCAGAAACTAATTATGTGTAAGATCACTACTCACGATTTCTAATCCCGAAATAACACTTCCACAGAAATCTCCATCGGAAATGGCGTCGGTGCACCAGACTCACGACACAGCTGCTCACACCAGGAGTCAGATGAAAATGGCACCACATTTCGGAAATTCGTATCAAAACGGATATGTAGCTTCTACAGACTTCAATGGTTTCTAGTAGTAAATAGGGTTGCCTATTTTGACTGTGAAGACTACCCAATCAAGATCCCTGGTTCACCTTTATTTAATTATATTAATTAAGAAATAACATATACTGTATTTTAATATTTATGTTTATTTTTCTTATACTTTATTTTAAATTATTATATTTTAAGGATGTGTAAATAATATTATCGAATATATGTTATTTCTGAATTTTACCCTGTCATATGAAATATTTATCTAGCAACCCTGACCTATGACAGCTTTACTCCTGTTGCTAGACTAGAAAAATTATATATTGTGTTGTCCTACTCAAAAAACAATAGAACGTTTAAGGTATGGTTATAATTGTGACAATTACGACCATGTAACTAAATATCAAAAATACACCACGTGACAATACCCCCCCCATACGAAAAGATTCACTAGGAGTGAATCGCTCGCTGCCCTCAGCGATCTTGCTTTATCAAGAGCTAGAAAAAATCTAAAGGCAAGTCACGTGTGTCTACACTAAACCCAAAACAACCAACACCTAATAGCTACGGCTGGTACGAACTCGAAGGACGCCTTGGACAAAACTGTATACTAAAAAAATGTAATGTTACTCAGTTTTCAAAAAAATCACTACCGAACTATTAAAAATGACTACTACCAAAAGACTAAACTGCTATCCTTCGAACCCGCGCCAATGACCCTAAATAACTATGTATACGTAGGTAAATCACCCTACAGTTGAGTAACCCATACTCAAACCTAACATGCCTATTAAAGAAAAAATGCACGGTGCTATACGGTTGTGAACGATGGCGGCGCGGCGAACAATACCCAACATCTACCTACTCGATATGTGGCCGCGCGTCCACCGATCACTAGCCCGGTTTGTGCTATAACGGCACACGAAAAAAATTATTACAGAAAAAAAAAATACAAAATAGGACCTACTATCCTAAAAATCCATCCATCTATGCGAAATCCTTCCTTAACCTTTTCAACACAACTACCTTGTGTTGAAGAGGTTAAATTAAAACCAACAGCCAGGACAAATGTTCAGCATACTTATTTTATCTCCGCTAGTCCGGGCGAAACAGTGCCGAAAATGTAGTTGAAATTACTCGGAACACTGGGCTGATTTCCAGCACAACCAAAATCCAGTGAAAAGTGTTGACACTAAGTCTAAACACTACAAAGATTGAGTGTAGCACCACAACGTGTAAGTACTTAACTCGCTCCTAAATCCAAAACCAAGAAAACAAAACGAATGAATCGTTTATAATCAAAACAAATGTAGGCTAATCGATAACGATCGCTTTCCCTCAACTCAAATCAAAATTACCTCATACCTGTCGACTGGGTCTGAGGAAACAAAATCAGAAACAATACTGCACAACAAAACACCCACACATCCACACATGTACGGAAAACACCGCTAAAATCCTTGTTGAATGTGCGTACAGTATCTAAAAAAACCTTAATATTTTTACGTGTTTTCGCACGATATCTAAATATGCACAACATTAAAGACGGCTCTTGTTACTCATCGAGCTAGAATTGAGCAGCTCCAATTTTTCATAACTGTCATAACCCTTTCATACGTCACCTTTCATAATTAAGTAATGAGTCAGTTTATCCTGCTCACCACGGTCCTTTTAATTTATGATTAAATATGACTTTGCGATATTTAACACTAATGCTACATCACAACCCTACTTAAGTACGTGTCACCGTGCTCTGTTATTTATTGAACAGTGGCGGCGCGACGAGCAATACCTATTGTATGCGGGTCGCGCGTCCACTGATCACTAAATCAGCAGCTGCAACCTTACGCTTTTAAGTCTTTAATGTGCCATGAGCCTATAGGATGGCCGTCCATCCTTTCCAATTCATAAACTAAAGGAGATAAAACCGCTTTTACCCTACATTTCTCGTATTTAGGCGCAAGCTTTGACATCTTAAAATTCATAGCGTCACTCTGGACGTATGAACGTTTCCAAACAACATCTCCTACTGAAAACTTAGCTGAACGTCTTCTTAAGTTGTAATACTTAGCATTTGTTTCATGTGCTTGTAACAAACGTAACCTAACCTGTTCAAAAATACTTTTCAAGCAACCAAACTCGCCGGCATATTCCTCTCTAGGAATGGTAACCGAATAATCCTGACCAGTATCCTTATAGAACGAGCCGTTTATGACTGGTTCCCTAGCGTGTACTAAAAAGAAAGGAGAAAACCCTGTGGACTCATTGACTGCACTGTTTAAAGCAAAACGAATTTGGTGCAGATTTTCATCCCAAGACCGGTGATTGTCCTCTACGTACGACGCTACGGCCGTCATAACCGTCTTGTTATACCTTTCTACCAGGTTAACCTGCGGCGTATATCTTGGTCCATAAAAAACTTTAGGTACGTTGTAACGCTTCATTAGCTGCTTAAACTCAGATCCCGTGAATTGTACCCCATTATCGGTAATTACGGTTTCCGGTACACCATGTTCCAAAATGACATGTTTCTCAAAATGCTTCGCCACCAACGCACTAGTTGCGCGGCGGAGAGGAAATAGCAGCGTGTACTTTGAAAAGCAACATGTAACAACAAACAAGAACGTATAACCTGCTCTAGAACGTGGAAGTGGACCGACCAAATCAATACTAACCACTTGCATTGGGCGGTGACATACCTTTGGCTTACCCATCAGACCAGGAGTTGCTTTCTGTGAATGTTTATAGGCTGCACAGGTATCGCATGCCTTCACATACTCCACAACGTCCTTGTACATACCAGGCCAAAAGTATGTAAGCGCCAATCGCCGATGAGTTTTAAAAACCCCTAAATGTGCGGCAGTAGGATCGCAATGGTTCTCTTTCAAAACTCTCTTCCGGTCATTCTGTCTCACTACCTCCTTCCAGTCAAATTCTCTTAAAATAACCATAACCTTAATATAACCATATTTGCTCTTACTAAAACGAAACAGCTTACCATCCCTGACACAATAGTTCGGGAAGTTTGCTGGAAAAACCTTACAACCGTTCAGCGTCTTATCATACCAATCATCGTTCACGTCGTCATCGACCACTACGTCTACGGCTTCAACGGGCATTAACCTGGACAATGCATCTGGCACAACGTTCTCGGTGCCTTTCCTGTGCTCAATATCAAAATTAAATTGAGACAGTCTGCAACCCCAACGTGCTAATCTGCCAGATGGATTTTCCAAGTTCATGAACCAACGCAATGAAGAGTGATCGGTAATCACTTTAAACCGACGTGAACCTAAATATGCCTGAAACTTCTCGACCGAGAAAAGAACTCCCAGCGCTTCTCGTTCTGTGGCACTATAGTTGCGCTCACACTTGTTAAGAGAACGACTAACATACGCTATGGGATGCTCCTGCCCATCGATCGTCTGCGATAGCATACCGCCGATTCCATATGAAGAAGCGTCACAATGCACTGTAAATGGCTTGTCAAAGTCAGGGACAGCTAAAATTGGTGCTGACACTAACGCATTCTTCAATGTGTTAAAGGCGTTCTCGGCCTCTGCAGACCAAACGAATGGTGGTGCGTTCTTTCCCTTCGAAGTCAAGCGATTTAAAGGGGCAGCTATACTCGAAAAAATTCGGATAAACCGGCGATACCATGAGCATGTCCCTAAAAATATCTTCACCTCGCGAGAAGTCGTGGGAATGGGAAAGTTCAAGATGGCGGACACCTTCTCTGGGTCTGTACGCAAGCCAAACTCGTCTACTACGTAACCCAAGTACTTAATAGACTGTCTGAAGAACTTGGACTTTTCAAAATTGACTGTCAAGTTCGCCATCTTCAGCTTTTCCAACACACGATTCAACAGCACTAAATGTCTGAAAATCTGATGAACAAATGACTATGTCGTCTATGTAACAGAAGACGAAACCGTTCTCAATGTCGCTGGTTATATTATGGTCTATAAGCCTATCCATGAGCCTCTGCTGTCGGGCAGGTGCTCCCGATAATCCGAACGGCATAACTTGGAATTTAAACAACCCGCGACCAGGTACAGTAAAACTGGTCTTCTCCTGCGAGCTCTCATGCAAAGGAATCTGCCAGAAAGAGGAACTTAAGTCGATAGACGTCAGAAACTTCGCTTCCTTTAAACTATCTAAAATCTGCGGAATATACGGTATGGAATACGAATCCCCTTTCGTCCCCGCATTTAATTTCCTACAGTCTAAGCAGAATCTCCAATCCCCATTTGCTTTCTGGACTAAAAGTACCGGATTATTCCATGGGCTTTCGCACGGAGTAACGACACCTAACTCCAACATCCGATCTAATTCCGAACCTAAACTTGCCCTCTTTTCCGGAGAGAGTGGATACTGTTTGGTCGAACAACAAATCCTGTGGAAGGTTGGCACAGCAGACTCAATAAAAAAGTTCCAGTGAAGCCTAATGTGCTGTTGTTAGTAGATATTTTGAAGAAAGAAGGGAGACATTACGACATACATATTAAAAGAAAAGCACCTATGAGTCGAATGCGAAGATTACGTGATATTCGCTTTAATGAGCTTTTGAAAAGAAAATTAAAATTATTAAAAAAGTGTGAGATATCAGCAATGCAATTTCTTAAGAAGATAATATTTGCAAAGATGGTATAATTTTAATGTTTTTTGGGTTCCGTACCCAAAGGGTAAAAATTGGGCAAGTGCGAGTCCGACTCGCGCATGAAGGGTGTCTGTCACCAGGCTGTATCTCAAGAACGGTGATAGCTAAGTGTACAGGTTCCAAATTTTGGTTAAATGTTCAGTTTTATTAGCTTTTTCTATAGAAATAGGTATCACTTACTAAATGAAGGTCTCGTGATGACCAGCTAGTTGCGAACGGATCTTGGTCAATATTGAAGCCAAGAATTCGAAATTTTGTTTAACCCTTTATAAGGCATAAGCATCCAGGGATGATAAAATAAAACTATTTATGTTTCTAGATTGGTTTTTTATTGGTTTTCACAAAATCCAAAAAAAAATGAAAAAAATTAAAAAAAAACACGGTGGTAAAAATTATTCCCTTTGCCCGTGGGCATGTTTGGTGTGGGCATGTTGTGCATATTTTCTTTTTTGCTTATTACAGATTATCTGGAAAATGAGTAGGAGTAGAAGAATACTCAACGATTTAGAATAAATTAATAATATTTGGTCTCCCTGATGATCCCGATGTATCTGATGATGGTTTGGAATCTGATGAAGACGAGGTTCAGTACAGTACCGCGAGACTAATGACCACACAGGCAGAGGGAACATATTTACCACCACAACAAAAGCGTGTAAAAAAAAAGTCGTAAATTCATAATAAAAAATTCGACTGAATTTAGATACAATATACATTAAAGAATAAGATTAATAACAACTTACCTTTTGAAAATCGCAAAATTTGAAGATGCATAAAGATTTGCCGGAGGTGCCGAAATTCACTAGTTTTCAAACTTGTAACTGCCACGGACTAAAAATTATTTACGACGACCGTTCATAAATCCTAGTTAAAAAAATGTTAGTAAGAAATCAACAATTTGTTGCTATAGAAAAAAAAACGACCACTCAATTCGTTTCCGAAAAAATACCAAAAAAGTATAGTGTGAAAAATATTCCCGCTGCCTTATAAAGGGTTAAATGTTAACTTTTATTAGTATTTTCCATATCACTCACTAAAAACTGAGGGTCTTATGATAATCAGCTACTTAGTGTGTAACCAACAATTTAATAAAATTTTGACAGTACAATAATTTGGTATCTTGGAGCTGAAGATGACCGTTGGAACTCCTAAACAGCACAAGATAAACCCATGGTATTTGAGCTCGTCTGATTGGTCTTGATGAGCAATTAAAGTATGTGTAAGAAAGTAAAAAACGGAGTACAAAGAAAAACTTTTTTGACAAAAGAACTCATACTACCTATTATGATTTCTGTCACTGTACTGAGTCACTGCAGTTTCTAAGTCTTTGCATTCTGCTAAAGCTGAATTGTCATTAGGACTATTTGAACAGTTTCCTTTGATTGAAGTCACAAATAGCAACACCCTGCAAGGTTTTAACGCGATTTAAGACAACGTAAGCTTTTCCTTTAAAGTACTCTTGTCTAAGTGAATATCAGTTTTTTAAGGGTTTTTTTTCAGGGTTTATTTATTTAATATTTATTGCACATTGTACAAAAGAAAACTCATTGTACAAAAGGCGGACTTAAGGCCACAATGCATTCTCTACCAGTCAAACTTAAGGCAAAGCAGAAAAACTACCTTCACTTTTACTGTTTTTTCCTTAAGGTTGACTGGGTGTAGGTGTGTTTGTCAAGATCTTAGCTCGCCAACATTCCCATTTCATCCAATGATCTACAACATCTTGCACATTCTTAAATGGGTCATTTCATATCTCGTCGAAATTCTCAATTCCACCACATTGCCAACTTCATCCTAACTTGTGATTCATAATAAATAGTAAAATTTGTAGGATCACTTAGCAAACAGATAAAGTGGTAAGTAAAAGTAAAATAATCGATCGAATTGATATACATATGATATCTCTACTTTCAACGACAGAGGATATGAACGAATTGGGAATGTGAGAGACTTAGGAATGTAGACGAATCTGAAAGAGGCAAGAAAATGAGTTGACGAACCACGTAATGGACGAACTGCGACTTGGATGAATCGCAATATGGACGAATAGCGATATGGACGAATAGCGATATGGACGAAACGCGCTATAGACGAACCGCGTTAAGGATATTTGACGAACCACGTAATGGACGAACTGCGACTTGGATGAATCGCAATATGGACGAATAGCGATATGGACGAATAGCGATATGGACGAAACGCGCTATAGACGAACCGCGTTAAGGATATTGGACGAACCACGTAATGGACGAACTGCGACTTGGACGAATCAACGTGGCAGAGGAAAATCAACGATTTGATAGCCGTTGGTCCAATTAGTGATTCGTCCAAGTCGCAGTTCGTCCATTACGTGGTTCGTCCAATATCCTTAACGCGGTTCGTCTATAGCGCGTTTCGTCCATATCGCTATTCGTCCATATCGCTATTCGTCCATATTGCGATTCATCCAAGTCGCAGTTCGTCCATTACGTGGTTCGTCAAATATCCTTAACGCGGTTCGTCTATAGCGCGTTTCGTCCATATCGCTATTCGTCCATATCGCTATTCGTCCATATTGCGATTCATCCAAGTCGCAGTTCGTCCATTACGTGGTTCGTCAAATATCCTTAACGCGGTTCGTCTATAGCGCGTTTCGTCCATATCGCTATTCGTCCATATCGCTATTCGTCCATATTGCGATTCATCCAAGTCGCAGTTCGTCCATTACGTGGTTCGTCAACTCATTTTCTTGCCTCTTTCAGATTCGTCTACATTCCTAAGTCTCTCACATTCCCAATTCGTTCATATCCTCTGTCGTTGAAAGTAGAGATATCATATGTATATCAATTCGATCGATTATTTTACTTTTACTTACCACTTTATCTGTTTGCTAAGTGATCCTACAAATTTTACTATTTATTATGAATCACAAGTTAGGATGAAGTTGGCAATGTGGTGGAATTGAGAATTTCGACGAGATATGAAATGACCCATTTAAGAATGTGCAAGATGTTGTAGATCATTGGATGAAATGGGAATGTTGGCGAGCTAAGATCTTGACAAACACACCTACACCCAGTCAACCTTAAGGAAAAAACAGTAAAAGTGAAGGTAGTTTTTCTGCTTTGCCTTAAGTTTGACTGGTAGAGAATGCATTGTGGCCTTAAGTCGGCCTTTTGTACAATGAGTTTTCTTTTGTACAATGTGCAATAAATATTAAATAAATAAACCCTGAAAAAAAACCCTTAAAAAACTGATATTCACTTAGACAAGAGTACTTTAAAGGAAAAGCTTACGTTGTCTTAAATCGCGTTAAAACCTTGCAGGGTGTTGCTATTTGTGACTTCAATCAAAGGAAACTGTTCAAATAGTCCTAATGACAATTCAGCTTTAGCAGAATGCAAAGACTTAGAAACTGCAGTGACTCAGTACAGTGACAGAAATCATAATAGGTAGTATGAGTTTTTTTGTCAAAAAAGTTTTTCTTTGTACTCCGTTTTTTACTTTCTTACACATACTTTAATTGCTCATCAAGACCAATCAGACGAGCTCAAATACCATGGGTTTATCTTGTGCTGTTTAGGAGTTCCAACGGTCATCTTCAGCTCCAAGATACCAAATTATTGTACTGTCAAAATTTTATTAAATTGTTGGTTACACACTAAGTAGCTGATTATCATAAGACCCTCAGTTTTTAGTGAGTGATATGGAAAATACTAATAAAAGTTAACATTTAACCCTTGATAAGGCAGCGGGAATATTTTTCACACTATACTTTTTTGGTATTTTTTCGGAAACGAATTGAGTGGTCGTTTTTTTTTCTATAGCAACAAATTGTTGATTTCTTACTAACATTTTTTTAACTAGGATTTATGAACGGTCGTCGTAAATAATTTTTAGTCCGTGGCAGTTACAAGTTTGAAAACTAGTGAATTTCGGCACCTCCGGCAAATCTTTATGCATCTTCAAATTTTGCGATTTTCAAAAGGTAAGTTGTTATTAATCTTATTCTTTAATGTATATTGTATCTAAATTCAGTCGAATTTTTTATTATGAATTTACGACTTTTTTTTTACACGCTTTTGTTGTGGTGGTAAATATGTTCCCTCTGCCTGTGTGGTCATTAGTCTCGCGGTACTGTACTGAACCTCGTCTTCATCAGATTCCAAACCATCATCAGATACATCGGGATCATCAGGGAGACCAAATATTATTAATTTATTCTAAATCGTTGAGTATTCTTCTACTCCTACTCATTTTCCAGATAATCTGTAATAAGCAAAAAAGAAAATATGCACAACATGCCCACACCAAACATGCCCACGGGCAAAGGGAATAATTTTTACCACCGTGTTTTTTTTTAATTTTTTTCATTTTTTTTTGGATTTTGTGAAAACCAATAAAAAACCAATCTAGAAACATAAATAGTTTTATTTTATCATCCCTGGATGCTTATGCCTTATAAAGGGTTAAACAAAATTTCGAATTCTTGGCTTCAATATTGACCAAGATCCGTTCGCAACTAGCTGGTCATCACGAGACCTTCATTTAGTAAGTGATACCTATAGAAAAAGCTAATAAAACTGAACATTTAACCAAAATTTGGAACCCTTGGGTTCAATATTGCTTGAGATCTTCTCACTTGTTCCAACTAAAGCTGAATATCTTGGAAACTGCTCGTCCTATTTCCACAAAACATAGCTAAGAACCATCTCGACGGAAACAAAACGGACGGAAAAAGCCTTTCAATTAAAAAAAACCGCACTCAAATTGATTGGTCCATCCGGATTGGGAGCTACGATGCCATTGAAAGACACGGACTGAAACTGTATACATACGTAGGTATTTATTAATGTCTAGTCCACTTAGATAATCTGCTACTGTAGGGGTCGACGTCAAAAATATGTTGACTCTTTTTCACCAAATGTTAACAACGTATGTTCGTGGTAACAAAGCGAAATATGTAAACGTATCTTTGGCGTAGACTGTACGTTTAAACAATGATTGAACGTATAGTATTCATAAAAAATAATTGATTTCAAGTTTTTTGCTATTTATTTAAAAGAGTCATACTTTAAACTAAAATAATTTTTAACAAAAAAAGGAACCGACTTCAGTAAAACTAAAATAGTTCTAGTGGCCATCTGTGGTGTTCATCATCAGTTTCCTTACACCAAATCCTATTTACTGAATGTAAATTCTTGACGTTATCAATAAATTACCGAAAGCGCCGTACATGTCCATAACATTTGAAGAGTTCCCTCGATTTCTCCAAGATTCCATCATCAGATCCCGACTTAGTGCCAACGGGACCAACTCGGAGTTATACCCTTTCGATTAAAAAAAAAATTGAAAATCTGTTCACGGTTCTCGGAGATATCGAGTAACACACATACAAAAAAAAGAAATAGTTCGAATTGAGAACCTCCTCCTTTTTTGAAGTCGGTTAATAAAACATATTTCATTCTATAAAAAAAACTGTCAAGTGCGAGTCCGACTCGCGCATGAAGGTTTCCGTACCATAATCTATAACAAGTTTGTTGTATAGGAGCCCCCCTTAAATATTTGTTTTATTTTATTTTTAGTATTTGTTGTTATAGCGGCAATAGAAATACATCATCTCTGCCGTGTCAATCCTATCTCATGTATCTTAACATACATGAGATACGAGTAACAGCTCTAAATCGTATTTTTTCGAGTACCTCTATGGACCCACATACAAGGTTTTTTAATTTATCTAACCAATTTCCTGTACGGGCCTGTCACACAACTCATGTAACTGTGATTTTGCCATGGTAAATTATGCTTAAATACTGTATCTTAAGTTACATCAATTAGGCGTGACAAGGTTTGTAAACGTCGCGCAAATTCTATATCAGGTAACTTAAGATACACGATTTAGCCGCGACTGGATTGCGCGTGATCCTGCTTGTCACTCGTCGCGCGCGCAGTACTTTCTCTACCCGTCTCTTTCTTCCGCCCCCGCTCCGACCTGTATCGGCGACGAATTAGTGTTTAGTTTCGTATAGCAAGCGATCACGGTCATTAGTCATTACGCGGTGTCACGAAATAATTGTTAAAGCAGTTTTCGTTTAGTTATTTAGTAGTTTGTGCACTTTTTTTTGACGACGTGGTTGACGCAGCATTTCAAGAAAGTGTTTAAATCTAAATTAAAGTGGTGCCAGGACCGGCAGGAACAGATTAAAATGGATAAGCTGGCCCTTGCGCACAAAAATAAGAAATTTAGAGACTTCTGGAAAGGCACTAGACAGTTAAATATAAAGCCTGGCCTCCCGGTGAGTGTAGAGGGCAAGTCTGACTGTACAGAAATTGCAGAATTGTTTAGGGCGCATTTTACTGTAAAGTCTTTGCGTAACGGGGAATCTGCGGTGGAGGGAGAGCGAGGTTGTGTGACTACTGGAGATAGCCGTACTGCCTTCTTTACAGCGAAACAAATTAGAACGGTAATAAGCAACATGCAGAAGGGTAAGTCTCCAGGGCATGACGGGTTAAGTGTAGAACACTTTAAGTATGCGGGGTTCCATTTGCCTCGTCTTCTCTCCATGCTGTTTAACTTATTTGTTGGGCACTCGTATCTTCCTGAAGCACTAATGAGGACGATTGTTGTACCGGTGGTTAAGAATAAAAGAGGAGACCTGTCTGTTAAGGCAAACTATCGGCCAATTTCACTTGCCACAACTACCGCCAAAGTACTTGACCGTATGCTGGACGCCGTGCTGGAAAGTCATATAAATATACATGACGCCCAATTTGGCTTTAGGGCCGGACTGTCCACGGACAGTGCAATCTTATGTACGATCAGGATCAATCATACGGTCAGGTATTATACGAAAAGGAAAACTCCTGTGTATGCCTGTTTCCTGGATCTGTCCAAGGCATTTGATCGGGTTGACTATGATCTGCTTTGGCAAAAGCTGAGTAGGACGGGCATACCGGGAGAAAATGTGGCTCTCTTTAGGCACTGGTACAGCAATCAGCTCAATCAGACCCGGTGGGCTAACATTTTGTCAGGCGAGTATAAATTGGAATGTGGGGTAAGGCAGGGCGGGATCACTTCTCCTAAGCTATTCAACTTATACATCAACGAGTTGATTTGCGAACTCAGCAGCATGCATGCAGGATGCTATGTGGGAAGCACTTGTATAAATAACCTGAGCTATGCTGATGATATGGTGCTGCTGAGTCCGTCGATCGGCGCGTTGGAAATACTGCTTGGGACTTGTGAGAAATATGCCTTAGCCCACGGACTAGAGTACAATCCGATTAAAAGTGAGGTCATGATATTTAATGCGGGAAAGATCAAGCCCTACTATGTACCTCCTATTTTACTTAAAAATACTCCGCTGAAGGTCGTGGATAGAGTTAAATATCTGGGCCACATTCTCACAAGGGATCTGAAAGACGATATGGATATGGAGAGGGAGCGCAGAGCGTTGGCAGTCCGCAGTAATATGCTTGTCCGCAGATTTGCTCGATGTACATATGAAGTTAAGATAACGCTTTTTAAAGCTTATAGCCAATCTTTCTACACGAGCAGTCTGTGGATTAGGTATACGAAGCGGACTTTCAGCGCTCTGCGTGTCCAATATAACAATGCGTTTAGAATGCTGATGGGACTCCCTAGTCGGTGTAGTGCCTCAGGCATGTTTGTGGAAGCCCGCACTGATAGTTTCCAAGCCATCCTGAGGAAACGGATAGTCTCAACTTGGAGCCACCTGAGACAAAGTCCTAACAGCATTCTAAAAGCAGTTGCTGGGAGATGTGACTGCCCTATACAAAGATGGTGGACAGAGCAAGTTAAAGGCGTAGCTTTATTTGTAAAGTAAATATGTAAATATCTCGTTTAATTTTAAGCACATACTAACCTTAGTTTAAGACCCTACTAATATGCTATGGATTTTATTATGTCCGAAATAAAGATTTTCATTCATTCATTCATTCTGAAACAAAATATAAGTACGTTTTTTTATGAATAGCACGAGTTTTTTTTCTCTTTTAGTAAGTACCTACTTAGGTAAAAATATTTCTACTTGCCTGCCCACTTCCTTGTTATGACATTATAAAAAAAAATTATACCATGCAGCCAGCAGCAGCTTTATAAATATAATTCGCATTTCACGCCCTGATATGCCTAAGTCATGTATCTTTAGATACAGATTGTTGCATGACAGGCTTAGTATGGCGAGCCTGTCACACCTAACTCTGTTAGAGCTCATAAATAAATAAATATACACATATAAAAATATTTTCAACACAGAAAATATGCATTAGCCTTTCACTGATCACTCAAAATATATATTTTTTAATTATTGCATGATATCGTTGAATTATCAACAATTTACGAAAAAAAACTTTAAACTGCTTTTTCTCAAAACTATGTTTTTTGAGATACATGAGATAGGATTGACACGGCAGATCTGTGAAAATTTCAACTGTCTAGCTATCACCGTTCTTGAGATACAGCCTGGTGACAGACACCCTTCATGCGCGAGTCGGACTCGCACTTGCCCAATTTTTACCCTTTGGGTACGGAACCCAAAAAACATTAAAATTATACCATCTTTGCAAATATTATCTTCTTAAGAAATTGCATTGCTGATATCTCACACTTTTTTAATAATTTTAATTTTCTTTTCAAAAGCTCATTAAAGCGAATATCACGTAATCTTCGCATTCGACTCATAGGTGCTTTTCTTTTAATATGTATGTCGTAATGTCTCCCTTCTTTCTTCAAAATATCTACTAACAACAGCACATTAGGCTTCACTGGAACTTTTTTATTGAGTCTGCTGTGCCAACCTTCCACAGGATTTGTTGTTCGTTGATTTTCCTCTGCCACACTCAACACGCGTGTTGGACAAAAATCTATTTGGACGAAACGCGAGTTGGACAAAAATCTATTTGGACGAAACGCGTGTTGGACAAAAATCTATTTGGACGAAACGCGTGTTGTACAAAAATCTATTTGGACGAAACGCGAGTTGGACAAAAATCTATTTGGACGAAACGCGTGTTGGACAAAAATCTATTTGGACGAAACGCGTGTTAGACGAAATGCATGCTGGACGAAACGCGTGTTGGACATACTGCGTATTGGACGAAACGAGTCAGTAAATTCCATTTGGACGAATCGCATGTTGGACCAACAGCTATCAAATCTCTATATCTGCTTACTTTTACAGATGACTAAAGTCGTAAGACTTTTGGGTACCTTTTAAAATCGAAGGATGAAGTTTTTAATAAATTCGTGGAGTTCAATCATTTTGTGGAAAATCAGACGGACAAAATGATTAAGGTCCTGCGAACTGATAACGGTGGCGAATATGTCAACCGAAATATGTCCACATTTCTAAAAGAAAACGGTATAGTTCACCAGACTACTATACCGTACACACCGGAGCAAAACGGAGTCTCCGAACGTGCTAATCGCACAATAATTGAAAAAGCGCGGTCTATGCTCCAGGACTCGCAGCTATCAAGAGCGTATTGGGGAGAAGCCGTCAATACAGCTATCTACCTAAAAAATCACGTGCCTACTCAAGCACTGAAGAACCGAATCCCAGAGGAAGTGTGGTCTGGAAAGAAGGTGAACCTCTCACACTTAAGAGTATTTGGTTGTGAAGCCCATGTACTCATACCAAAAGAAAAGCGTACAAAGCTAGACGCCAAAACTGAGAAGTGCATCTTCGTAGGCTACGCGACGGTCAGCAAAGGCTATCGCCTTGTGAATCCGCAGAATCCTCGTGCGATTATAGTCGCAAGAGACGTTGCCTTCTAGGGTGTTGCTTAAAAATTAACTTTCAAAAAGTCATTGTCTCACCCCGCCATTATGTTCTAGTACCCTGATTAACGGATGCTAGTTTTTTGTTTTTTTTCTTAAATCAATTTTAGAGGTCGCTACCGCTTGATAAAGTTTTGGATAAAACATAATTTAGGTGTCAATATGACAAGCTCGGCAGTCACTATTTTATATTTATTTTACTTCTATAACGTTTGTCGATTGCTTGGGAGTCCCCCTTGATCGATACATACCCCTCGCCCCCCGGCAGGCCGCGTTAAGATAAGCAATCGATCGAGTTTAGAGTGCACTGCACCCTAATGCGAAAAAATCTACTTTAGTCCCATAAAAATTGAAATTTTAATTGTCTTTTACTTAATTATCATAATTTTAATAAAAATGTATGTAAATTATATTTGTTTATTTGAACATGTTTTTATTGTTTTTCCAAAACTTTGACAGCTGGTAGCGACCCCTAAAATTGGTTTAAAAAAAAAGCAAAAAAACTAGCATCCGTTAATAGGGGTCGTAGAACAAAATGGGGGGGTGAGACTTTAAGATTTCAGTTTTTTTCCTTTTTTCGCCATATAAGCAACACCCTATTGCCTTCATTGAAAATAAAATACAGATAGATTCCACCCGAATTCCTCCTCATCCTATCCTACCGCCAACACCTCATGTCCAACCACCCATCATACAAGAACCTGTTCCATTACCGCAATTTGAAATGCGACTCGACATTCAGCCTGAAACGTCAGACCAACCTCAACCTGTAGTTGCAGAAGCATTACCGGAACCTGACGTAATCCCTGAACCTGAAGTCATCCCAGAACCCGTTCCTGAACAAGTACCTGAACGAAGGTATCCCAGCAGAGACAGACGTCCTCCTGAACGATTCGTCCAAGTCTGTGCGGTACACTTAACTTCAGATCGGGAACCGGACACTTTCAAAGAGCTTTCTGACCATCCGGAAAAGGATGAATGGCTGAAAGCTATGCAGGCGGAATATGAATCCCTTCAGAAACATGGAACATGGATCATCGTTGATAGACCCAAAGATCGGAAGACAACGAAATGCAAGTGGGTATTCAAACTAAAAAAGGACACCAGTGGACACTTAGTCAATTACAAAGCTAGACTAGTAGCGAAAGGGTTTACCTAAGTAGCTGGAGTTGACTACGGGGAGACATTCGCTCCCGTGGCGAGGCTATCATCAGTCCGACTTTTAATGGCATTTGCAGCAGAGCTGAACTGTCAGATTGACCACCTCGACGTGGAAACAGCCTTCCTCAATGGAGATTTAGAAGAGGAGATCTACATGGAGCAACCGGAAGGATTCTCTACTGATCCTAAGAACAAAGTGTGCTTGTTGAAAAAGTCACTATATGGCTTAAAGCAAGCTCCACGCCAGTGGAACAAAAAGGTATGCGAAGCAATGGCCGCATTATCTTTAACTCAAGCTTCAACAGAGCACTGCATTTATTATAAAAGGAAGAACAACGATTTACTTGTTGTAGCAGTCTTTGTTGACGACTTTTTTGTCTTGTCAAACAGCAACACTTTGAAATCGGAATTCAAAAATCAACTCAAGAAGATAATATATTTAATGTCAAAGATCTAGGACCTGTTAAGGACTGTCGCGGTATGAGAGTTACTCAAAGCCAAGGCTGCGTAACTCTTGACCAGACAAATTACATCGAAAAGATCATTGAACAATATAACATGAGAGATGCCATATCTGTCACTACACCTATGGAACCTGGCCTGAAGCTATCACTACCCGAAAAGGAAGATCAAGTTGAAGTTCCATACAGAGAACTCATTGGCTCCCTAATGTACCTTGCTATTGGGACGAGACCCGATATTGCCCATACAGTGTCGTACTTATCCCAATTCGCAGCACATTACGGGGGGGTACACTGGAAGGCGGCAAAACGAGTTCTCCGGTACTTGAAAGGAACTAAGGAATTGAAACTTCAATTCCGTAAAGGCCAACCTGTTCCAACGGGATATGCTGACGCGGACTTCGGCAACAGCATCATCGACCGAAGATCCTTCACGGGATACGTCTTTATGATGAGCGGTGGACCTGTCTCGTGGGAAGCGCGCAAGCAGCGCACAGTCGCGCTCTCTACCACTGAGGCAGAGTATATGGCACTTGCAGAAGCCTGTAAGGAGGCCATATACTTAAAAGCCTTAATCTCGGAAGTATTCGCAGTCACTCATCCCATAATCATTCATTCCAACAATCAAAGTTCCATCAAACTTTCACACAACAGCACATATCACGCCCGCACTAAACATATCGATATCAAGCACCATTTCATTCGAGACGCACTTGCACACCATGATCTTCACGTCAAATTCATACCTACTCACGATATGATCGCCGACGTTCTTACCAAACCTTTAGCTAAAATTAAACATTGTAAATGTACAAATTCGTTAGGCTTAGGTTAGGTTAAGGTGTTAATAGTAGGTATAGGGTGTGTATAGTTAGTGATACGTTGGTGTATATACAGGGTGTTATATTTTTTGTGCTAATGTTTTTATTTTGTGTGTATAGTTTACTTTGATATGTCACTTTTTACTTTTATACAGGGTGTTCATATTACAGGGGGGTGTTAAACCTTTATGGTTATTGCATTTGTAATAAGAACACTGTCATTTGTATTCATGTATTTTTATATAGACTTATCTCACTCGCCTTTTGCCTGTTAATACAGATTGTGCTCCTACTAACTCTTTTCTTCTTTTCCCTATGATAAAACTCAATTATTAAGTAAAAAAAGATGAATATTTACATTACAATTTGTCCGCATCAAATATTTCAATTATTGTTTGATATTAAAGGACCAGATTTATCAAAAAGTGCTTTTAAATTCTCCATAAATTTTTACTATGGCGGCCGCGCGCCGATCTAAATAAATACGCATTCGTCGCGCTCTATGGGTCAGTCGCCAACGCTAGGCGCAGTCTTAACTTGATTGGCTGCAAAGCGTTCGCGCTCAAATTTAAATGTCGCGTACAACTAATAAAAGTAATTTAATTTGTTTCCGTGGGTGAATTGGTTAAAATTCTATGGTTATAGATTATTTTTATGAAAATGAGTTCACTACGCCGACTGGACAATTTTACGTAAAATTTTGTGGCCTAGAGAAGGATTTTAAAATTCAATTGTTTATATAAAGTAAAGCTATTGATGAATCTGTTATAAATTAAAACTGTCATTACATTTCATAGTTTTAAACACATTTTCGTTGCCAAAAGTCACTTGCATAATCTTTTCAGGAATTTTACATAGAAAACTATCGTGAGTCTCAGACATATTAAAATACTCAAACCATATACCGTATTTTAATTTTTCAGGAATTTATAATTTTTGCATTCGTTTCGTATTGCGCTGACATAATCTCTCGACAAATCTGTTAGAAAACAATACGGAACGTTTAAACTGTAAAATGCGATGCCCTAGTGCAGAAGAAATGCACTTGAATTTTTTTTTCTAAGATTTTCAGAGGTCGCTTACAAAAACTTTTTTTATACTTAACGCACACTCAAAATCCGTTAGAAAATGTTCATACCCATTAATATTCAGTATATATTCTAAGTGACTACAAAAAACCACGCACTTGTATATTATTGAAGATCAAAACTCTTCGCGTATTGGGATATTATAGAGCTCTATCTTTTAAGGTTCCAGAGTTATAATATTGTGAATCTGAACTTTTATTTACAACTTAAAAAATTTAGGTCAAGTAACGAATCTGACATTTTCGTTACCTTTTAATGGTGATCATTATGACTAACCGGTTAGATAACCAATAGCAAATTTGCGAATCTGCCCGATTCGTAACGTTTCTATGGTGGCTATTATGATCTGCTCATATAACAAACCTAAAGCAAACTTGTGAATCTGCCAAATTGTTTAGTTTACTATGGTGGTATTACGATCTGCTCTCATAAGTAGGCATAGCAAACTTGCGAATCTGCCAAATTCGATATTTTACTATAGTGGCGATTATGACATATATACCAACATCGGTAGCCTACAGATATTTACGAATTTAGCATTTTCGTTAGTTTGTCATCGTGACTAATGCGTTTGTAGAGGGTGAAATTTGAAGTAAATATGCGAATCTTGGCATCAACATCAATGGCGAATACATCACTCACCTTCGGTTTGCCGACGACATAGTCATGGCAAAGTCGATGGAGGAACTCAGCGTGATGCTCGATGACCTCAATCGAGTTTCTCAACGGGTGGGCTTAAAAATGAGCATGGACAAGACGAAAGTCATGTCAAATGCCAAGGTTGTGCCCATCCCAGTCTCTGTTGAAAACTCGGTACTCAAAGTTGTTGACTCATATACATCTACCTAGGACAAGTGGTCCAATTAGGTAGGTCCAACTTCGAGAGAGAGGTCAACCGCCGAATCCAACTCGGCTGGGCAGCGGTTCGGGAAACTACGCAATGTCTTTTCGTCCGACATACCTCAGTGCCTCAAGACGAAAGTCTTCAACCAATGTGTGTTACCAGTGATGACTTACGGCACCGAAACGTGGTCTTTCACTATCGGCCTCATCTCAAAGCTCAAAGTCGCTCAACGTGCAATGGAGAGGGCTATGCTCAGGGTGTCTCTACGTGATCGAATCAGAAATGAGGAAATCCGTAGACGAACTAAAGTGACCGATATAGCTCACCGGATTAGCAAGTTGAAGTGGCAATGGGCAGGCCACATAGCACGCAGAGCAGATGGCCGATGGGGCCCAAAAGTGCTCGAGTGGAGACCTCGGACCAGCAAGCGCAGCGTAGGACGTCCACCTGGGAGGCCTATGTTCAGCAGTGGACGTCCTATGGCTGAGATGATGATGATGATGCGAATCAGGCATTTTCGCAAATTAAGTATTGCCAATTTATTATAAATAATAAAAATCATGCGATTTGCGTATGAACAAAGGGATAAGTAAACGTATTAAAGGAGGAAGCATATAAAAGCCCAAGTTATAAAGACGTTGCAGCAAGACCGATGAAAGAACCTATAGTAGGGTACGTCACGATGCTAAATCAGGATTCACTCGAGCGTCATAGAGACCGAGGGTTGTGAACAGTTTCACCGAACCCTACCTTTGCAGGTGTGCACGCTTAAAGTTATAAAGTAAAACCATAATAATATTAATAAAATTATTAGTTAACTATTATGGGACGCACCCGCTATGATGATTTTAGAGATGATTACGGATGGTTGGAAATATATACAAGATGAATGTCCGGACCTATCAAAATTAAATCAATTTATAAACTATATGCAAAAATATTGGATGAAAAATGAAAAAAATGTTGACGAATGGTGCATATACTCGGAACATCACCGTACGAATAACATGATAAAATAAAATAAATTGCGGTGAATGTTAGCGAAACAATGTTTCTATTCAGTTGCGGAGTTCTTAAACTATATTTTTGATGAGTAAAAGTGCACCCATACCCATATAATGATAATGAATTATAAATATCCCAATAATGATGTAGGTACTTAATAATAATTTTATTGTAATGAAATGATATTATGTGAATGTGAATATGACAAATATTCATATTTCTATCCTTCTAATCTGACAACTAATAATAATTTCAATGTAATGGAATGATTTTATGTGAATATGTCAATGTTATTAGAAATTCAAAATTTCTGAGCACTGATTTTGTGTATAATGTTTATTATGCATGGATCAGGAAATTAAATTTGCACGCCTAATCGGCAAGTTACACAGCACCTTATCAAATGCATCAACATCCTGTAGCTTAATTAGGTACTTGTAACTGCAAATAAACGATTTTGATTTTGATAGAAGCCTGGAATAGTAAAATCAATAGGACTATTAATAAAAATAATGTGTCATTGACCAGGCTGTTAAATGCATTGTTATATGATGCCGCCTGTTCAAATTTCAAAAAAATGCAGTTTGGACTAAATTTTTCTACTTACTGGCAGACTGGCACTGCACCAAAGAAAACAATGAATTTGTTTTACAGACGCAAATGGTATTAGTAAACCACGTAATTAGTATCGGTCATTATTTGGAAAAAATAATATAACTTTACTAGATAGAAGTTATGATTCTGTCAATATAGAAGTTGTGATTTTGTTGTTTGTTACGCTATTTGTTATGGTATGTTTAGGACCAGGATTGATTAAAACTAAATTTATGTCTTTAGATTTTTTTATTACTAGTAGAGCAAGAATCATTCAGTGGTACGACGGGGAATGACAATTCCTTCTCGTGCCACTGGTGGAACAAGTTGGTGGCACGACGAGGAAGAAGGGGTAAAAAGAAACGTAATTGAGTGAACGAGATAGAAATATGTAAGTAATAGTATTGGTAAAAACGAGATAGCAATTAATGCATTATGGCCGAAACCGTCTTTTATTCCTTACACTAAAGTGGGGGTGATTTTTTTTTTCTTTTCAACCCTAGTGTGTCGGGTGTCGTTGAATAGGTGTAAAAATAATAGGGGTCTCTAAGCATCATTTTTTGATAGTCAGTAGTTTTGTAAATATTCGCTCCGAAAATGAAAAATATAGTGTCCCCCCTCTAACTTTTCAACCACGGGTCAAAAAAATATGGAGAAATTCATAAATATGAGGCCTTATAAGTACTTTCAATGAAAACTATATTGAACAAAATCGGTACAGCCGTTTTTGAGTTATCGCAAAATTTCATAATTTTCTTTAAAAGGACGTAAGTGGACTTCCAGAAGGTAATAAGTAATTACAGTTACTTTGGCGTTTACGACCTTCTTATAGAGCTTGAAATCTTTCTCGTAACTTATACCTCGGGCTTAAAACCACTGTTTTAAGCCGGTCTCTTGTGAAGGATGAGCAACTACGGAACCCTACACTGAGCGTGGCCCGACAATTACTATAATTTTCATTTCAAATTTTGTTTCAAGGACGGTTAGTTACGGAGATATGCACACTAAAAAAATTGGAAAAGTCGAATTTTCAAGAAATTTCTTAAAATTCTTGGTTTAGAACACTGTCTTTCAGTTACGGACTAGTCTAGGACAAATTAAAACATGTTGGAAATATAATTGCTTATAAAACTCATGCCCATTTTTACGTACATTTTCGGATAATGTGACTTTATTTTTTACATATCTCCGTAATTATTTGTTCTAGAAAAAAAATCTGAAATGTAAATTATAGCAAATTTAATTCTCTACAACATTGGTCAAGCACTGTTCTAGCTAAAATGCTCCTAAACGAAGATATAATCCAGAAGTATGTTTTGAGTTGGAAATTGCGATTTTTTTACGTTTTTTTAAATGTGCATATATCCGTAACTATCTGTCCTAGAAACAAAATATAAAATTGAGAATGTAGTAAATTTATCTCTCTATATAGTAGAGTTGTTAGTCCGCTGTTTTCTAACATAATTGTGCGCATCGGGTTACAAGCATGAAATTTCTACCACAGATAGAGTGTTCTACGGTGATTATTTTCAGATGTGGAGGGAAGTCAGATTCGTCCCCTGTGAGGCGGGAGAGCGGAGTGAATACGGCCAAGTATCCCTCTTTTCTTTCTTTATTGCTGGTCAGTTAAGTCTACCAGGACGTGTTTGGTATCGTTTCCGTATAAAACAAATATCAGAAATTAATTTTTTATGTTATTTTTTTATAGTTCTATATAAAAATATGGGTATAATGGCCGAAAACGTAAAAATCACAACAAGTTTTTTTTATTCAGAACGATAAATTAGTTATCTATCCTGAATATTTACAATTTAAAAAAATATTACTAAACAGCAAATTTAATCTTGTTTTAAAAATGTATACATATTGGGCACATCTGATACAAAAAGTACCTTGAAAAAAATGTTGATGTTAAGCTTAGCCTGCGTGTTCTAGTACATTTTGCTAAGTCGCGAAATTGTGTACATCGGGATACAACCACGAAATTTGTACCACAGATAGAGTATTCTGCGATAAACCCAAATTTTTATATCAAACTATTCTTAAATAGCATGAAAAATTAATAGCTGATATCTATTTTACACGAAAACGATGTCGCACAAGCCCTAATAGCCTTAACTGATCAGTAATAAAAAAAAGAAAGAGAGCAGTACTTGGTCCTCTTCACCCCGCTCTCCCACCACACAGGGGACGAATCTGACTTCCCTCCACATCTGAAAATAATCATCGTGGAACGCTCTATGTGTGGTAGAAATTTCATGCTTGTAACCCGATGCGCACAATTTCGCGGCTTAGCAACTCTACTAGTTAATAACATTGTCAAAGCTTTCTTCTAGCTAAAATGCTCCTAAAGGAAGATATGAGCAAAAATTTGAAGAACGTGCCGGTTTTTTCAATATGGCGGCGGGCGCGGGGGGGGGGGGGGGGGGGGGGAATTGTGCATTTTGCATTTTCAACACTGACTAACCATCCTAGACAACATATAAAAAAAAATTCAAAACTACCGGACCGTTTGTATGGTCAAACTCCTTTATTTACTGAATTAGGACGCACCCGCTCGGGCGCCGGCGCCGTCGGCCTCGGTGGGCGGCTCCTGCTCCGAGGCGGGCGGCGCGCGCAGGCGCAGCGTGCCCCGCACCGGCAGCTCGCATACCAACACGTCGTCCTCGCCGCGTGGCGCCGGATCCGCGTCGTAAACGCGCCCGCCGACCGTAACCTTGAAGCGTGGCGCGCCTTGCAGCGTGGCGTCGTGCGGGCACTCGAGCAGCCGCGCGGAGCCGGGCGTGAGCGCGCCGACCGCCAGATCGTGCGGGCACTCGAGCACCCACAAGTTTAGGCCGAAGCCGACACTGGCGCCAGGTTGGAGCGCGCCGATGACGGGCGCGGGCGCCGGCGCGGCCATCGCGTCCGCGGGCTCGAGCTTGGTGATGGAGCTCTGAAACAAATACATTATTATGTTTTCACTACACTGTAGTATGCGTAGCCTCGGGGTAGTAGGTGTGTGTAACAGAAACTCGGTACTTCTTCACATCCATACTATCCATACTATTATAAATGCGAAAGTGTGTCTGTCTGTCTGTCTGTCTGTCTGTTACCTCTTCACGCTTAAATCGCTGAACCAATTTTGATGAAATTTGGCATGGAGATAGTTTAAGATCCGAGGAAGGACATAGGATAGTTTTCATCCTGGAAATTATACCTAAAAAGATTGAAAAGTTAGTGAACATTTCTGTTGGGATGCGGTGCTAGGGCCTGCAATTCGAATATTCGAATAGTGCGAATATTCGACTCGTTTTGATATTCGAATACTACCGTGTGCGGTATTCGAATATTCGAATACTTTTTTTATGAATGAAAAATGTAAGAAATTAAATGTAATCCTTTCACTTCGTCAAAATAGGATATGTACGAGTAAGTATAAAATATTAGACTAACGTAAATAATCAATATATCCATAAAAATAACTTTAGAACTATGTATGTAACGTAACTATGTAAATATGAATGATGTCTTCTTCTCCTGGTCCGCAGAATTTGATAGGGATTATGAAAGTTATAATAGGACTCTGTGGTTCTGCCTGGCCCTGAGCCTACTCTCCTGAAGGTTTCAGGATTGGAATGCCGGTTTCGAAGAGGGGGCGAGCTTAAACGTGGTGGAGCTACAGAAAGTCACAGAAACAATTAGTGGCAATAGCACCTTAGATCTCTTTCCGAAATTAATTCTAAATACTACTATTTGGTATTGCGGGGATATGAGGCAGGCTTCGAAGGAGCGCTTCTTGTTGGACAAAATTACTTAATTCTTGTCGGGTGGTTACAAGGTGTGTTTGGGAGATTCCTCTGTTCACTTACTCCTTTGGCGTACTGAGGTGGACTCAGACTAAGCTAGGCGCTTTGGACAGGAAGGTGCTACTCACTACATACAGACTGTTCATTCTGCGTAAGAGTCGAGGCTGTGACTCTAAACGCCAAAAATCTCCACAACCGCGAGATGTACAGTCTCAGGGAGTATTTCCTAAGCAACAAGTATGGAATTCATCGCAGTTTTGTTGGAGTCCTATGGTACCCCAGTGGTACAGAGGGTCTTCGTGAGACGTCGCCATCCGCTCCTGTCCTGTGCCTCGCACTCCGCATCACTCCAACTCAGCCCGGCCGCCCGCAGCTCGGCGTCGACGGTGCGTTGCCACGTGTGCACCGGTCGGCCCTGTCGTCTGCTCCCGCGCGGCCTCCACGTGAACGCAACCTTGGCAGTGTTGTCCTCTGGTCTTCGGAGGGTGTGCCCTATCCACTTCCACTTCCGTTGAGCAATTTCTCGCTTGATCGGGATTTGGTGGCATCGATTCCATAGATCCTCGTTGCTGATAGTGTTCGGCCAGAATATGCGCAGGATGGATCTTAGGCATTTGTTGACGAACACTTGTAACTTGCTCGTCAGAAACTTTGTCTCTTTCCAAGTCTCGCAGCCGAAGAGCAAAACAGACTTCACTATGGAATCGAAGAGGGAAATTTTGATCCGCCGCGTGAGCACGTTCGTATCCCAGACCTGTTTTAGATGGGCAAAGGCGCCTTTAGCTTTCTTAATCCTCGCATCGACGTCGTCATCAGAACCACCGCTCTTGGTGCTGCCGAGATATGTGAACTTTGCGACAGATTCCAGCGGTGTCCCATTGAGTCTTATGGGTCGGTTTTCGCACGACTGAACTCGCATTTCGACGGTCTTCCTAGCGTTAATTCGTAGTCCCTTATCTTGAGCTTCCTCTCGTAACGAGTCAAGCTTCATTTGGGGATCGGGCAGTGAAGACGAAACCAACACTATGTCGTCTGCGTAGTCGAGGTCCTCCAGGTGTGAGCTTTTATTCCATGTTATCGCAGTGTAGTAGTAGAAAATATGTGATAGTAGGCATAGCCTTTACTTCTACCAGAGCTACGTAGCACCGATGACCGCAAGGACGTATGGAAGAGCAAGGAGCAGTAAGGGTTGTTCTACAGGGCCCTTACAGGGTTTCGCTGAAACACCTTAAGAGGAGCTCGTTCTCGAGCCATCTGGCTGGGTCAAGGGACAGATACAGAAGGTTTCACTTTTGGACACACAACACAGGGTGTATCGTCGATTTCGCTTTGCATTGTCGTTGTCACCGTATGTTTAGACTGACTTTTAGTACTTTTTAAAAATAATTTCAACTATTCGAATAGTATTCGAATAATTCGAATATCTGCGAAAAAAAAAACCGAATATTCGAATACTTAAAATGTTCGAATTTTTGCAGGCCCTAGCGGTGACCCTGTAAGAAAAGTAATTATTCGACCAAAAGCACAATTGCTCTTACATTTGCTTAGGCACTTTTAATAATCCCTTTTATCAAGTTCCACGCGTACGTAGTCGCGGGCAAAAGCTAGTTGTATATATAATTATTACAACCAAGTCCCTATAACGTCTGCTCCCGTCTGACCACATCTATATCAATCTCTATCTCTCCCTAATGTTACAATGTTGTTGTTGTTGTTGTCCTAAGGCACCCCTGAGGTGCAGAGGGCCTTCATCAGCTCGCGCCACGCCTTTCTATCCACAGCAACTTTTTTGGCCTCACTCCAGCTCATTCCAACGGCTCGCAGCTCGCTCTCCACGGTGCGCCGCCATGAGTGTACAGGACGTCCGCGTCTGCGCCTTCCGTCCGGCGGCTTCCACTCGAAAGCAATGCTTGCGTTGTTCGCTCCTCCACGTCGAAAGGTGTGGCCTATCCATCTCCATTTTCGCGTCGCGATGTCCACACTTATGGGAGACTGGTGTCATATCCTCCACAGGTCGTCGTTACGCATCGTCCTCGGCCAGAATACGCGGAGAATAGACCTCAGGGACTTGTTAACGAAGACTTGCAGCTTGTTCGTCAGGCCTTTAGTCACCCTCCACGTCTCACAGCCAAGCAACAATACTGACTTGACGATCGACTCGAAAAGGGAGACTTTAACACGACGAGTGAGGACGCTGGACTCCCAAACAGGCTTTAGTTGGGCAAACGCAGCCCTGGCTTTCTTTATTCTGCTGTCGACGTCATCGTCTGAACCTCCTTGGCATGTTAATACGCTGCCTAGGTACACAAACTTGGGAACAGAGTCTAGGCTTTCTCCTCTCAACGCCAGTGTACTTGTTGTGCTGGACTTAATACGCATGTCGACCGTTTTGCGTCTGTTGATACGCAGGCCCATAGCTTCAGCTTCATCTTGAAGGCTCTCAAGCTTAGCTTCCAGATGGGCAAGAGTAGACGAGATCAACACGATGTCATCCGCGTAGTCCAGGTCCTCAAGATCATTTGTGCTCCATTGTATACCCCTTGGTGTAGCGATGACCTTCCTCATGACGTCGTCCAGCAGAATCACATTTGCAAAACCTAGCAAAAGTAAAATTTATAGGAAGAAAACCTTAAAACCAACATAACAAAAACTTCCTTACAATTACCAAAAACTTTCTAACCTAGCTAAACTTACTGTTACTTTCCCTAATTACATATATCGAAAAATATTCACATTATTAAAAATATCTGGCAGTTATTTTATAGGTCTGTCACAATCGAGTTAGATTCCACTAGGTAGTATGTGAAGTACCTACTTTTATTCTCTATCATCCTTGTTACTTTTTATTTCTCTTAGTCATTCGTACTTTACTTGCAAGTTTTTACGTTTAATTTGATTCTTGAGCTAATTTTTTTTTCAATCGTACTACTCTAGGTACTTTATTTAAAATTTTGCTTAAATAATAAAGTCTCGTAACGCTACGTCTATGCGTGCCTTCGTCATAAATAATCTTGATTTATGCAAATCGTAGAGGTTAGCGTGCCTTTGGCATCACTTTACTTGCTACGTACACAAAACTTTTCATACACTTGGTCGGCCAACCTTTTTCATAATAAGTATAGTTCAGAGTACAACATATTATTAATTACGTACGCGCACAAACATTATCCTTTCATTCAGGCAGTTCTTTTAACACATCCATTCATTAATACTCACCCAGTGTCAGGATCGTCATCACGATTAATCATGCTCAGACCTCAAGGATATCCCTGCCTGTCTTGTACCCTGGTGTACCGCTAAACCATACCTATCTGTTCAACGGCGCCCTTTGAGTCACCGCTGACTAATATGAAAGGTAGGTATAATTAGTATCGTCAATTCCATGAAACTTCTCTTTTTAACCCATACATTCCGTCTTCCAAATTTCCGTACATCTCAAGATTTTAGATAACTTCAGTAGATACCTACCAGTATATAAGAATTTCAACAAGTCAACAACACTTTATCAAACTAACTGCTCGTCGAAAATAGTATTTTATGCAACCGTTGTATAAGAGGGGGCAAAAAACGGGAGTGGCATGGGTTACGATGTGAGCGCAGCGAACATCGTAAGAAAGATGCCACGAGCGTTTTTTGACCTACTTATACAACGTTGCATACAATACTTTTTCTACGACTCGAAATTTCATAAATAAAATGCAAATAAACAACAAAGAAAATAATTACATGTTCCCGCTCGGAATCAACAAAATTAAAAAGAAAAATTTTCTCTGATAAACTTTTTTTTTATTGACATCCATCTGTCAAAAAAATATTAACTTATACATAAAGGTATACGATCACCATACTAAACATCTGTCAAAAAAAATAAACTTATACATAAAGGTATACGTTCACTATACTAAACATCCATGCACTGAAGATAAAACTTTTTTTTTAAGTTGGCAGCAATGCCTTAGTACAAAAGTTTTTTTTTAATTTGCAAATTGTGTGAATGCATCTGTTCATCATGTAATCTGAGGTACTAAGTGATGGTTTTTTGGCGACATTATAACATCGGTTAGCAGTGTGTTTTTGAGCAGTAGAGTATAGACTTTTACAGACTTTCATAATTTATGTCTTTATATTAGAGTTAGTAACTATATAAATGACAGAAAAAAGTACTGGAGTAGAAAAACTTACTTTTACTTCTGCTTTCCCAATCAACACGCTTAAAGCATCATCCAAATCGAATTATCTCCTACTTCATTACAAACTGTAGTTATATTCCATTCCAATGCAAACCGTTTTCTCATTAAGAAGCCTTATTCCTTTTAAAATTTACTTTTTTCATATTATGACAAATATATTGATAATTTCAACCAACTTTTTGAAGTGAATAACACTTTTCCCCGAGTTCTAGGTAGTAACGTAGCTATTTCATGCTTTTATTGCGTGCAGTCGAAAATAAGTAGAAAAATCTAATTTTCCGCGTGAATTTTGTCAATTTCGAATGCCTAAACATATGATCTGTGGTCCTAATAACAATTCAGCTTTAGCAGAATTCCGAAACTAAATAGTGACCCAGTACTGTGACAGAAATTATCATAGGAGTTTTTTTTTTCGTCAAAATAGTTTTTTAGAGACTCGGTTTTATTATTGACTGTACTTTCTTACACAAATGTTAATTGCTCATCAAGAACAATCAGACGAGCCCAAACACCATGCGTTTATCTTATGCTGTTTAGGAGTTCCTACGGCCATCTTCAGCTCCAAGGTACCAAATTATTGTACTGTCAAAAATGTATTAATTTGTTGATTAGGTACGCTAATAAAACTTAACATTTAACCAACATTAGAAATTCTTGGCTTAGATCCTTTCACAACTAGCTGGTCATCATAAGACCTTCATTTATTGAGTGATATAGAAAATGCTAATAAAATTTAACATTTAACCAAAACTTTGGAATCCTTGGCTTCAATATTGGCTGAAATCTAAGAAGTGTCTAGTGTGGCTGTGTAGAAAAGAAAAAGCTAGAAAAAAAAGGTAAGGAGTTTCAAATAAACAATGTAAAGGTCGATACGCACAGCATAAGGAAAATATCGAAAGGTTAGGTTGACGTTAGGGTAGAAGTTAACACGCTGGCCCTTAATCCAGAGGGACCGAGAGAGGCACGCATTTCAATTTTTCTTTGTGCTTTGATTTTAAAGTATCAATGGTTCAATTGTTATTCTGTTTTCTGTGTCAATCACATGACATCAGAGAGACGTCGAGGCACGCGCATGGTGCAAGCGCCGAAGTGTGAATGAGTGTGACATGTCGCACTTTGGACTTCAGTAACCTTTGCCCTTGTACTTAGTCGTGCAGTGCGACTTAGCAAGTAGAGTCTCTCTAGTCCATAAAATATGCTAGGATAGGGTAGGTTCCCCTTAGATGTTCCCAATGTGTTATAACAGAGTTTTTCAAGAAACTGGTCAACAAGGCATGAAATATTTGTGAAACAAGAGACAATAAAAAGATATTAATTAAACATCTTCTATGCTTTAATTATACATATAAGAAAAACTATATGAACACGTAATAAAATAAAAAGTAAACACATAATAAATAGAAAGATAACCCTTGACCTTATGAGGCTATCCGTCTTAAAATGTTTTTAGGTTTCAGGTTCGCTCTGCTAAAGTAGACGTCTCAATCATCAAATGCCTTACATTCCACTTTATGTTGCGAACAACATCCAATGCTCTCTGATTGGGGTACTTATGTAATGGGTTTTCATTTACAATAAAATGGACATAATAATCTCGAATATTGATTTATTATCCTCTATTTAATTTCATCGAAAAAGCCTGGTTTAAAAAAAGATGTATGTTTATTGTGGCAATTTTGTAGGAGGAAGGATTTCCTTCTGATTGTGAGCTCGTTTGATATGTCTCTTCAAATTCCCTAATTGCGTGAATTTTATTTTACATATATCACAGATGTACGGTTTGGTGCCCGTATGGCATTGTTTGTGAGCCTTTAAATGTCCTGGCCGCAAGAACTTTTTGTCACACAAGTCACATTTATAAGGTTTTTCGCCTTTGTGAATTAATGCATGCGTTTTTAAATGAGATGATCGCGAAAACTTCTTATCACACGTTTCACATGTGTAAATACGTTGTTCACTGACTTTGCTGTGAACTTTTTTATGTACATTCAAACGGGTTAACTGCGTGAACTTCTTGGGACAAGAATCACAAGAAAAACTGACTTCTGAATGAAGTTGTGCGTGTCTCTGTAAATGAAATGACCTTGCGAAGGTTTTATCACACAGATCACAGGCGTACGGCCGATCGCCGGTGTGTATCAATTTATGCCTATTCAAATGAGCCGTTTGCTTAAATTTCTTATCACAGATTTCACATACATAAGGCTTGGCGCCAGTGTGAGTTCGTATATGTCTTTTCAAATGTCCTAACTCCGTGAACACTTTTTCACAAGAATCACAAGGATACGGTTTTTCGCCCGTGTGAATTCGTTTGTGTGAATTCAAATTGCCCTTTTGCGTGAACTCTTTGTGACAGATGTCACACGAATAGGGTTTAATGTTTCCGTGAATCCTTTTGTGTCTCCGTAAATATATTTTTCCTTTGAGTTCTTTGCCACAGATATCGCAAGGGTAAGTTTTTGCATCTGTTGTGGAGATTTTCTTTATGTTGGGATGTTTTTGTTTCGTTAATACACGTGTTCGATCCTTTGACGGTTGGCTCAGTGTATCAGCAGCAGTGTTCGGATCCTCACAGCTTGTGCTTGAGCTTCCTCTGTTGAACTCCACTGGAACAATATATGTTTCGTTTATTAATTTTATTTTCATTTCGAATATAAGAATAAGGATATTTCTTAGCCTTGTCTCAAAACTGTTTGAAATCTAAACATTATGATGTTAAGTCGAGAGGGAGAGCCACTCACTGATGACAATGTCTTAGTCAGGCATTCAGAGATTCCAAGGGGGTGACCCCAATGAACCCCTACTGCTCTCCCTCTCTTCGCTATGTTTATTCTCTGTAGGAAGCATGTTCGGCAATCTTTTGCTTAGTCTGTGACACCTGATGCCAGATAACGATTATAACTTAAAACGTACCGTGGTTGCGGGTAGAGTCATGGAACTGCTCGTCATAGTCGAGGGTGGAGTCATGGTCGGCACTGTCCCATGTTTGTTCTGCATTGGAAGAACAATCGGCCTCTTGCTTGATTTCTGCAACACCTGGTACTCGCTCTATAGAAAGGAAACCACACTTGGATTGCAACAATGGTGTAACATCCAAATATATGCCACTAAATGATACCACATAAATTAGTCATTCTGACACATTCTGACCGATTAACTTAAGGGAAAATTTAGCCTTGCGGACTCCCCAGTTTTTAAACAGTTTTTTTATGATGTTGTGATATGTCATATCAGAAAATAGCCTTCTGGAAGCCTACACCTAATGCGTAGAAGGACTAAGTTGCGTTACATTTCAATGATCCACAACTTTGTCATTTAAACTGCTACAAGTGTTTTTTCAAGCCATGCTGATTTGGACTACAACTTTATCATCAGGTCAAAAGGTTAGTAACGCCAAATATTCAAAACATTTAGCCGTACCTGTGGGCAATGATGGGCAGTCAGGGGTATGCAGTGGATTAGAAGTTAGTTCTAGCTCATACTCTGTCTCATCCAAATCTGGCTCTTCCTTTACGCCTAATACCTCCTCCTTTATATGGAATACCTCCTCCTTTATAGCTTCTACTTCTACCTCAATGGTCACTGTAAGCAAAAGAAAAACATCGCTAATTTAAATCCTCATACATAGATAGAATTATAAGATAAGAAATCATTTAATCAAGTAGGATTCGTTGAATTAGCCTTGTATCGTCATAATGCACAATATTAAATAATTAGGTACTTTACAATTTATGAAAATTATAATAAAAAATAATAAATACATGGCTAAACAATTACAAAAATAACATTTACTTTCCTTAGAAAATAGCATCAGCTATTTTTCATTAATATCGTACTAAATTCATTATTCATTAAACACAGTATAAATTGAATAAAAAGTGCTAGCAAACAGTAAATAGAAAACATTCAAGATAGACTATTGGGCATCTCCGGAAGAGGCCTTTGCCCTTAACTAAAAGGGGTTCTTGAGCAATGTCTTTTATCATTGTTTCATGTTTAATGATTAATTACTAAATTACATATATAATTTTGTTTAGTAAGATGTACTCGGGTAATTCCAAATGGCGGGTAATTCTGAAAATTACTGATATCTAATAAACGGGGTAACAGTTTTTGCGCTAGCAACACTTCTTACTGTAGAAGTGTATAATATCTGAGGAAGTTTTGCTAGCGCAAAAAATGTTACTCCGTTTATTAGATATCAGTAATTTTCGGAATAACCCGCCATTCGGAATTACCTGAGTAAACCCTACTTATTTAACTCTGAATGTAACTTTTTTTGAAATGTGGAAAAAGGAAAAATATGGCTTCTCTATTTTTGTTTATCATTTTATCAAATAAAAGACGAGCAATATCTTGATGAACTAATAAACAGGTGAATTATATCAACAAACATTCTTAACGGATTACAGAATAAAAACATGACACTATACTATTGACTGACTTACAACTTGACTACTTCTCACACACAAGCTTCACTAATTATAGTTTGTCTTACAAACTTACAACTCACCATGGTTCTCAAGCAGCACATGCGAATCTAGAGACATAATATCAGGGTTTTTTGGTCCCTTAGACACTTCCTTATCTTAATTCTGCTACAGCCAAAAGGTCAACGACATTAAGCACTCTGAACTCAATAGTTTATGAAGGTTCTTGCCTTTAGGCAGCTTAGAGAAGTCAGAGCACGAGACTAACTAACTTATTGCACACAATACAAAGTAAAAACAAATCCAATTATACAAAGTTATGGTCAGTACGCAGTAAGATGATAATTTATGATTCAGTATATTAAAATAATTTACGCTTAAATGTGGCGGGCAGGCACAGGCGATATTACGAAGTAAACGGATCAAAATAATAATCAAAAATTGTAAATATAAAATATAACCCTATTTACGCTTCTGACAAAACAGGATTGACAGCACAGATGAATAATTATGTATTATGACAGTTCGTAAACTTCGTAAATAAAATGCTTTTGTTTATGGTCATACCACACTACCACAGGTAGCGTTACTTAATCTCTTACTTTTTTTACAACACATCTTTTTGTCCATGATCATGAATGATTGAAAGAAGTAATTGGTTATTAATGTAATTGTAACATCTAACCAATCCACATAATTTTCCTAGGTGTCCTAGTCTATTTTAAATTCACTGAATTTCACCGATATTTCATCGATTTAATGCATACAGATGATACACACATCTCTGTACAGTAAGTAGGTAATAAGTGATAAGTACATAGCCACTCAATTGCTTCGAATTTTGAGTTGGACTACACCTCAATGGACTCTACTTAGGTATATAATAAAATAAGAGCGGTCACAGGTAGCCGTAGTTACCAAAAGCAATCTAGTGGATATATCACTTTTAAACACTCAAACACCATGTTTAAAACCCATTTATTATTTTATACTTATACCCATCGCTGGAATGTTACGTACGTGTGCTAACTTCCTTATCAGAACGTGATCACAATCGAACTAGACTGGGGTGGGGTGTGGTGTGGGCACCCGAGCACCCAGTTTTTCCAACTTCCAACAACCAACATGCTGAATGCTCACAAGTTATACAACACACAGCTAATGCCATCTATCAAAATTACCAGGACTGCAAAGATTGGAACTCAACTATACAACTTACAATACTTACATCTCTTCAAGTCGAGACTGAATAGGCATCTTTTAAGCAAGCATGCTCCATCTTAGGCCTTATTTTCTCTTAACCATCAGGCGCGATCGAGGTCACATGCTTGGCTTTCCCAAAGTACGTCATCACTCATCATCTCCCTATGCTGAGCTGATGATGGAAGGTATAACTCCTTAACGGTTAGGAGTTAAGGGATAATTCAAACGAGATGCATACTAACAAGACCTCCCCGATCGCCCCGCTAATAATGAACAGAAAAAGAACTGACTTCAAAATAAACTAAAAAGCCAAAAATAACCCATTCATGTACAGATTACATTTGAATCACCTTTTGAAATCGGTGTCAAACCACATAACTATTATTATGAAAACAGATACCACGCATGAAGCATTCAATGATTACTATTTGGTATTTACTTACAAGTGTATTTGTTTAAGTTTACGTGAGGTTTGGCACCGATTTCAAAAAGTGGGTGATGACTGCAGGGTCGTGCTCCTACTAAAGTCTCCTACTGGTAGGAGCACGAAGACACTTATGTACTGATTCTCCTACTGTAATGAGAAATGTAGGTATAAGAAAGTAGGAGCATAAATACATTACAATTGAATTCCTCGTTATCCTACTCTATTCATATATATGTAATCTGTACATGAACGGGTTATTGTTGGCTCTTCAGTTTTTTTTAAGTCGGTTCTTTTTTTGTTATCTACTTTTTATCCCACAAAACCGCACACTACGATATGGAAATGGAACGCAGAAGAACAATATGTTTGAAAACGGTTATTTTTAGTCATTTTTTTACGAGAGGATACGGCACCTACACTAAAATGACAGCTGCTATAAATATTTATGTCCCAGATCGCAGTATATTTTAATAAAATTTAATGTTTACATACTAGGGGTAGGTATGTACTTCTTAAAGAGAAGGCATTATTAAAGGAATGAAAAAAAAGAGACGCTTACAATTTACCACATTTATTCACATTCGACAAAGACTTGTAAAATGTTAACATTGCTGTCCTTATATGCCATAGCATCATCGCTTTCAGAACTCTCTTCGCCGTCATGAATAGGGTTATTAGAATCGTCACTAAGAGATATATCACTCCTATCAATTTCTTGGTCACATAAACGATCCTCTTTACAATACTTCTCCTCTTTTCTAATTAAGTGATCGTAACATCTTTTCCATTTTTCAGTACTATAATTAGCGAAGAAGGTAGTAAGGACTTGTTTGATCTCATCTAATTTCGAGTCGACGTAATTTTTCGCCAACTTTGCTTTGATATCACCCCAAACCATCTCCATTGGATTGAGCTCTGGATGGTCTGGGGGCAAACGAAGCACTGTATGTCCGCTCTGACTTAATATTACATCAACAGTATACTCTTTTGGCAGTTTTTGACTCTTAATCAACGATATTAAATCACATCTTCGCATGGTCTGCTCAAACGAAACGTTATGCCTCATTAGCCAATCTTGCATTGCCTTTTTGGGAGCAACAGTTGAAGGTTTTCGATCAATTGGTTCAGAGTGCGCCGCAATGACTATCACGGAATTGTTCGGAACGTTAGGAAGTAGTTGTTCTTTGATCCAGTTTTTGAAATTGTCCGAGTTCAAGTCTTTGTGATAGTCCCCGGTTTTGGAATGAGATATGAATATCAACAGGCCGTTCTTAACGAATCCAGTTTCACCACCAGCATGCACGATAATTAATCCAAGTCCTTCATTTGCAGTATGCGACTGGTTAACATATGTCCCGTCAATATGGAATATAGGCCTACCCTCATCTCGATATTTTTTTATAGCTAGAATGTATTGCCGCCTTAATGATGCAACATTATTTTTATTTACATCAGCACGGTCGACAATTTTTCTCTTGGGCGGAAAGTTATCAAATTTAAATCCTAGTCTAATTAAAGTAGCCCTTAAATACTCACGGGAACAGGTTAATATCCCCTCTTGCCTTAATTCGTCATTGAATTTTCTAATGTTCGGTTCCTTATTTTCAGTATAAAATTGTTTTGCTTTCCGCAGAACGACTTCCTCCGTAAAAGAATCCATTGCGATTCGCTTCTTTGGTGGCTTCTTTACCTTTGGGGGTTTGAATACAACATCACCATCTTTTTTACTTAGTGATTTTCCCTGGCGAATAATATTCCTGACGGTAGTGTTTGACAAACGTGTAATTTCAGACACTAAATTCGCCAAATTGACATCATTCTGATATTCCTCGGAAGTAGGATCTTGCTTGCGTTTCTTCAAATAACTATATAAATTATACACAATTTGTCTGGCTTGAGGTCCAATAGTCCTGCCTATGGGCCGACTCATATTGACGTAGAATAGCGCTGCAAACTCCGACCTATAACAAAAATGGTGGTCATAAAAAATATATTGTTACGGTCATAAGAACATTGGGCAGTCATAAAACCGGCCGCGTGCTTGTCGGACTAGCGTACGAAGGGTTCCGTTGTTCCGTAGCATCAAATTAAAGAATAAAACCCGTTTTTTACATAGCGACCCCCCTTAAATATTAGCTTTTTCTTTTATTTGGTATTTCTTATTATAGCGGTTCCTGCCCACTTATGTATTTTAATTTATCTGATATAAGGCTATTATAAATTATAGCGGTTTTAATCATACATACTCTATGTATGTGTATAATTTATTACATAAAAAATTACGTCATGATGCTCCTACAGAGGTGATAAAATGTTGTCAACATTATACAGTATTTTGTAAATATAGGCAAATATTTAACGGGTTCGTTTGTGTGCCGGAAGACGTAGCGTGGGAAGGCCCCCAAGAAAATGAACCGACGACCTGATTAGGATCGCAGGCAGAGATTGTATGAAGGCGGCGCAAGACACATTGTTGTGGAGAACTTTGGGGGAGGACTTTGTCCAGCAGTGGACGTCTTTCGGCTGATATGATGATGAGGTAAATGTTAAGAAATGTTGGTAAATGTTCTTCTATTAAAAAAAAAACTTTGAGCAATAGGGTAGGTCAAGCTTTTTGGTGTAGGGACGCCCGGCCGGAGACAGGCGGGCCGTCGATCGCTTGATTACGTTCATTCAGCCCAATTCCCATAGGTCAAGCTTAGATTGCAGTTAAATTTTATTTTTTCCAATAGTACTTGCTATAAGGATTGCTTCATGGATTTCTATCTCTAAGCCTCCAACGGGAAAGAGCTGGCGCAGGATCTAGAAAAGTGGCGTGATCTCGTGTTGGAGGCCAAGATTCGCTTCGGGTCGCTGAGCCATCGTAGTAGTAAGTATGGATTTCTATAATAATTTTTAAGATTTTCGTCTGAAGGGCTCTCTGCCTTAAAAACCCAATTTTGAAAAAATCTACAGATCTCACAGAACACGCAACTATCAAAGGTATTGAAAATGTAATTTAGAGATAAAATTTGTCAAATTTGTTTTGTTTCCTGACCTTGTGCGTAAGGGTGAGGTTCTGTTGGTTGCAGCTCAGCAATTTCTATATCCCTATCTGTTAACGAAAATCTGCTGTATAGTCTCGATAAGATGACTAAATTTTTTAATTTTGAATTCGCCTACAAGGGTTTCAATTATGTGTTTAATTAATCCAAGCCCAAAGCCACTATATCATCCTTTTCAAAACAAGTGACTAATGCAAAAAAATAATAATACAGTTGCTTAAACAATAAAAATTGTAAGAAATCAGAGTGCGTTGCTCTAGTTAGCTTCCATGATGGAGTGAGATAAAGCTCTTATATTGTAATATAGCTGATTAATTTAGGATAAATAAATAGGTACAAAAATTATTAAAATAATGCAAGTATTTGCAGGGTGCATATTATCATATTTATTGTAATGTTATAAATATATGCATGCTATAAGAAAAAAAAAATTAACAAAAAAAAGAACCGACTTCAGTAAAACTAAAAAGCCAACAATAACCCGTTCAAGTACGCAGATTACATTTGACTCACCTTTCGAAGTCGATCCCAAACCACTCAGTTCTTATATTTATATATTATAGTTTACGCGAGGTTTGGCACCGACTTCGAAGGGTGAGTCAAATGTAATCTGTACTTGAACGGGTTATTGTTGGCTTTTTAGTTTTACTGAAGTCGGTTCTTTTTTTTGTTACCAAACAAAAAACAAAAAGTTGTGTTTTTTTGTGTGTTTTGTTAAAATTTTTTTTTTTGCTTATTAGTGATTCGTATGTGTGTTCATCATCAGTTTCCTTACACCAAATCCTATTTACTGAATGTAAATTCTTGACTTTATCAATAAAGTACCGAAAGCGCCGTACATGTCCCTATAACATTTGAAGAGTTCCCTCGATTTCTCCAAGATTCCATCATCAGATCCCGACTTAGTGCCAACAGGACCAACGCGGAGTTATACCCTATCGATAAAAAAAAAATTGAAAATCGGTTCACGGTTCTCGGAGATATCGAGTAACATACATACAAAAAAAAATAGTTCGAATTGAGAACCTCCTACTTTTTTTGAAGTCGGTTAAAAAGTGTGAGTTTGAGTAATTTGCCCATGTCCATTGCATTTGTAATAAATTATAATAATAAGTGCAGATATAATTTTTGGTCTAATTTCTGTTTAACAAGCATATGTTTGGTGTCTCCTTTATCTGTCCATGGAATAATCATTCAGTTTTTTTTAGCATATCATTTGTCCGAATTTTGCTGCAGTATTTGTCCAAAACATTTTTAGTTATGAAAGTTGCTTTAGTGTTCTTAGGGTAGGGACATGGATATATTTTAGGCTGCTTCTGTATCAGAACATAATATTGTGACTTTCTAATTGAGCTATAACTAACATAATAGTTATAACTTTGGGAAAATCAGCTGCAGCAAAGGCAAGTTATGCTCAATTATAAATGATCCTAGGTCTAAAAGTTAAACTAGAGTTTTTCAGTGATCGATTTCCTGAAAAATCATATTTGTAAACATACTTTGAATTAATACAAGACATAGAATACAATGCACGCAAACTGAACTCAACACCCATATTATACACATACTTAACCAAAAAAACTAGTTATCCACGCCGTTCTTTTAAGTTTTCCTTAATATTTATATTTTTTACACACAAACTTCAACACAAAACAAAAATGCAATTATGTCAAGACGAGGTCAAGTCAAGACTGAACTGAAGAGTGAAGACTAGACTAGACCATAGTATGAGCTAATTTGAGGTCGTGCTCTGACAAAGATAATACCTTTTCTATTGTCTTTTTTGATACAATTTTTCCCGCATATTCCAAACCATGGTATATAAAATGGTTTCTCGCCAGCTTTAGTAAGTGAGGGACACCAAAAAATACGTGGACTTTTAAGTTGCTGTCACTTGGATGTTGGAAATAGGTCAGTTGACCTTCTTCAACTATCAACTCCAATATTTAGTGACCTAAGCAGTCCATGATTCCCTGTCCCCATATCGCACGTTACTGTAACGACGGTTAAACCAGCGTCGTGCAACTTTATAATCACGTCAAACAATATCGCTTTGGTCATCCTCTGGTCATATTGGAAATATACTGGCTGTTTCCATTTACCGCAAAGGCCACGGGCAATAATACATTGGCAAGTGTTATGGGGGCCTACTGTTTGCTGATATTTTCTGTCTATCTCTATTCTATTTGAGAGATAAATCTCATCAAAGCTTAAGGTTACAAGTTTTTCTAGCGAATCAAAACTTTTTGCTTTAAATTTCATTAGAGTGATGACATTTTTTAATACACCTGCCTCAATGTCAAATTTTGAAGTCCAATTGCACGAAGTTGAATAAGCTGGTAAAGGAATTTTAAGAGAGGTAGGGCACAACGAGATTAACCGTCCCGTTCCAACCTGGAGCAGCCCGTCTGGGGAAGTACCTCCACCTTATAGAAGACCGCAGCCAAATAATGCTACACTTCTGTGTAGTGTTGTGTTTCTGCGGTGAGTAAGGTTGCCATAGCTCCCAGGGATTCGTCGTGTTGACAGCGGGGGACCGGTGGTAGCAATAATACGACAATTAGTCGGTATAGGCGCGAAATGATGGCGCGGCGATCAGGGAGACCCGGTGAAACGGCTGACCGCTGGCCGCCCGCAGGTCAGTAGGGTTCCCGAACCCAGGGAGTACTTAATCTCCGCCCTGGGAGGCTGAACCGCCAACCTCGCGAAAAATTCCCTGGTGTAGCAGTCGTGCCGGTGAAGGAGACCGGGGTGGACCCGGCTGATGCAACAGGGAGGGGACCGGGGGCCCTTCCGTACGCCGCGCTGACAAGTCGCACCACCTGTGCCGGCTTTTGGTCGATTTGTACCGCACTTTTTGTCCCCAGAGCTGTCAAGACGGCGAATCCCTTTGAACCTAACATTATCTCCCAATGGCAAGAAAGAAAAAAAGAAATAGTGTTTTATCAGCGGCATCCCTCTCCACAAAAGTGGATTTTTGCAATGTCAGGGGACTTCACTCTAACTTAAATTCAGTCCATCAGCATCTAGAGGCTGCTCAGCCGACCCTACTATTTCTCACGGAAACACAGATATCTTGCCCTGCCGATACATCGTACCTACTTTATCCCGGCTACAAGCTCGAACACAAGTTCTTGAGACATGCCGGCGTATGTATGTACGTCCGGGAGGATATCTGTTGCTGCCGTCTCCACTGCTATGAAGACGGGGACCTGTCAGTGCTGTGGGTGCGCGTCGATTATGGTGGCCACACCCGTATCTACGCGTGCCTATACAGGTCTCACAGCGGTGATAAGGAAACAGCTCGGCTTTTCGAGCATCTGCAGTTGACGACCGATAAAGTTCTTGAGCAGTATCCCACCGCGGAGTTGGTGATTTTAGGAGACTTTAATGCTCACCACATTGACTGGCTCAAGTCTCAGTCCACTGATTTCGCGGGTAGGTCTGCTTTTGAGTTTGCCCTGGCCTATGAACTCTCACAACTGGTTGATTCTCCAACGAGAATACCAGATATTGAGAATCATACAAGCTCTTTACTGGACCTCCTGTTGACCACACACCCGGACGGATATTCTATCTCAGTGAACGCACCACTCGGTTCATCCGACCACTGTCTCGTCCGGACTGATGTGCCATGCGCGCGGCCTGAAACTCCTCGGCCGATCAGTCAGCGCCGTATGTGGCAGTACAAGTCAGCAGATTGGGATGGATTGCGTGAATTCTACGCATCGTACCCGTGGAGGCAGCTTTGTTTTACATCAGAAGATCCTGACACCTGCGCAGCCGCCGTCGCCGAGACGATTCTGGTGGGTATGGAATATTTCATTCCTAACTCACTAGTGGCTGCAGGCGCAAAAAAGCAGCCGTGGTTTAATCGGCCTTGCAAGGAAGCCAGACTTCTAAGGCAAGCCGCGTACGAGGCTTGGACCACGGCCCGTAATAATAAGGACCCAAACATCTCTGATGCTAAACGCAAACTAAATGCTGCCTCGAGGAACAGTAAACGAGTAATTGCCAGAGCTAAATTTGAATTCGTCGGCAGAATTGGTGAGCGACTCGTAGGCTATCCGTCTGGAAGTCGTGCCTTTTGGTCGCTGGCCAAAGCTGCCGAAGGAAACTTTTGTCGGTCGTCCCTACCACCTCTGCGAAATGCTAATAGCAATCTAGCCCATAGCGCTAAAGAGAAAGCCGATTTACTTGGTAATATCTTTGCCTCGAACTCGACTTTGGATGATGACGGGAGCACCGTGCCACCTATCATCCCATGTTGCGGTTACTCCATGCCGGAAATTACCTTTTCTCAAAGGGATGTCCGAAGGGAGTTGCTTAGTCTAGACATCCATAAGTCGAGTGGGCCGGACGGCATACCAGCAGTGGTGCTCAAGCAGTGTGCTCCCGAGCTGTGCCCTGTGTTAACGCGCCTCTTCGCGCTTTCTTACCGGAAAACGCAAGTTCCGTCTTCGTGGAAGACTGCCCACGTGCATCCTGTGCCCAAAAAAGGGGACAGATCAGACCCATCGAACTATAGGCCTATAGCTATTACCTCCCTTCTTTCAAAGGTGATGGAGCGTGTAATCAACACGAAGCTCCTAAGATATCTGGAAGAGCACGATCTGATCAGCGACCATCAATACGGCTTTCGCCACGGTCGCTGCACTGGTGATCTTCTAGTATATCTTACACACCGATGGGCATCAGCTATTGAGAGTCAAGGTGAGGCCTTGGCAGTTAGCCTAGATATAGCCAAGGCATTCGATCGGGTCTGGCATCGTGGTCTTCTGTCGAAGCTGCCATCTTACGGACTACCCGAGGGCTTGTGCAAATGGATCGCCAGCTTTTTAACCAACAGAAGCATAAAAGCCGTAGTTGACGGCAGCTGCTCTAAACACATGGTTATAAATGCTGGCGTCCCACAAGGCTCAGTGCTATCTCCAACGCTGTTTCTGATTCATATCAATGATATGTTATCCGTTGGTGACATTCATTGCTATGCGGACGACAGCACTGGGGATGCATTCTACACAGGCCGTGCTAACATCCCTCGTTCCGTTGTGGAAGAAAGCCGCGAGCAACTTGTGTCTAAAATTGAGAGTACTCTATCTAGAGTCTCCGATTGGGGGCGGGATAACTTGGTCCGGTTTAACCCCTCTAAGACACAAGTTTGCGCGTTCACCGCTAAGAAAACTCCGTTTACTGTGGCCCCGCAATTCCAGAACACATCCCTCAACATCTCAAAGAGTATTGGGATCCTTGGGGTTGACATCACCAGTGACGTTCAGTTCCGAAGTCATTTAGAGGATAAGGCAAAGCTGGCATCTAAAAAGCTTGGTGTACTGCACAGAGCGAAGCGGTACTTCACTCCTGGTCAAAGGCTACTGCTGTACAAAGCGCAAGTCCGACCCCACATGGAGTACTGTAGTCACCTCTGGGCAGGAGCCCCCGCATACCAGCTTAGCCCTTTTGACTCGGTACAAAGACGTGCTGTGCGAATTGTTGACAATCCTAAACTCACAGACGGAATCGAGCCTTTAAGTCTGAGGAGAGACTTTGCCTCCTTGTGTGTGTTCTACCGTCTGTATAATGGGATGTGTTCTGAGGAATTGTTTGACATGATGCCCACGGCTACCTTCTACCACCGCACTGCTCGCCATCGGCAGGGTGTTCATCCTCACATGCTAGAGCCTAAATGGTCGAGAACTGTCCGGTTCCAGAGGAACTTCCTACCGCGAACGCTTCGCATGTGGAATGAGCTCCCTGCCGAGGTTTTCCCCGGGGGCTACAGTATGCAGTTCTTCAAGAGGGGAGTAAATAGGTTCTTAAAGGGTCGGCAACGCGCGCGTGATGCTCCTGGCGTTGCAAGCGTTCATAGGCGGCGGTAACTGCTTAACATCAGGCGGGCCGCATGCTTGTTTGCCACCGTCGTAGTATAAAAAAAAAAAAAAAAAAAAAAAAAAAAATCCCTACAGTACCCCTCAAATGTCGATATCCTTTGGAGTGATACTTCTTAGAGATATAGCCGCAGCAATATCTTCAGCTCTGTCAATCTGACATGATGTTTATCAGGTTTTGTGAGACATCGAATTTGCCCTGAGGTAAAAATTTGCTTGAGATTATTTTTGAGAACCTCACTTTCATCGACTTTCGTTTTAAGTAGCTTATATTCAGCCTCTGATACTGTAATCTTCTTATCACTAGAAGAGAAAAATAATTTAATAATAATTATGATTTATGATAAATTTGACGACGAGGTTAGCTCGGTTTGTAGACACCTGTCTACTGAGCCGGCGGTTCTGGGTTCGAATCCCGGCCAGGGTGAATGTTTGTGTGATGAACTCGAATATTTGTTCCTGGGTCATGGATGTTATCTACATATATATTTATATATTATGTATATCGTCGTCGAGTACCCATAGTACAAGCTTTGCTTAGTTTGGGACTAGGTAGATTTGTGTAAGATTGTCCCTTAATATTTATTTATTAAAAAGAAACTGGCAACAGGCTAATTAAAACTCACAAACACATAAGGGTGAAGGCCAAAAAGTTTGTTGCCTTTAGCTCATTTAATTAATATTTGTATAGGTTTTTCCATTGTAGGTACGGTGACGGGTTGGCCATCGAATGGTGTGCCTTTACTGTTTTGATGTTCATTGTTGTGTCGTAATTTTTTGTCGCACAACTGAAATTTTTCCGATCGCTTTTTTCTAAGGCAAACTAAAGGATTCCGTTTTGCGACAAGAATTAGTGGCGCAGTGGTGGGCCTCGGTGGCGGTACCTTGAGGTGCATTATTCGATAGTTGATTTGTCGTCGTACTGTGGAGGGATTGATGCAGGTTTTAATGGAATGAGTCGGGGCGGCAGGCTTTTGGGTCTTCACTCATAAGTGCTTATTTTTCTATTAATTGAATAAGTTCAATAATACCTTTCCTCAACAACGTTTGAAGAGCCCTGAACATTGTTGGCTGGTGTCATGTCGCTTTCAGATGTACATTTTATATGTTCTGCAGCTTTTAAATTAATACTGCATGAAGGAGCTGAAATATCATGATGTTTGACTGTTTCACAGTTGTCTGTCTGTCCCCCCGTGCATACGGTAGACTTTGCTGTCAAGTCAGTTGAGTTTGATTTTCCTACACTATCAATCTGTAATGTAGGTATCGCATCTGGTTTTAATTTCCTTACTTTTCTTGGCGATTCATTCATTAGAATGTGCTGCAATGTTTTGATATAATCAGAACTCGTGAAATGTTTTGAACAAACTCTGCCTGTAAAAAAGAAAATAGCACGATTATTATTTAGAAACCATACCATATTTATCATTCGGGGAAGATCGTAAGTTCAAATAACTTTTATATTGATTTGGACACAATCATTTCTGTTTTATTTTTTATTTGTTTACGTTTGGTAAACTTATTAATTTTCATTTCAGTCATTAAATACCATCATCATATTATTAAAATCAAAACTGTCATGGGAAATCTTTAATAAATAACTAAGAATCATGAAAATAAATTAACCACATATAAAATTATTATTAAAATTGTTTGTCCATCATTCGAAATTTGTCGACATTTAAAATACATTGACAGTAGCAGAGCCGAGAAATACTCAGTGCGTGAACTAAACGCAGAGAACAATTAAAAAGTTTATACTAGTTCTTATTTTTTAAATATGGTGAATTATCAGTCTGAAAAAAAATAAAAGTAAAATTCTCTTTATTGCAGTAACCGGCCAAATTAAGTGCACCCCCATTTGTATGAGACGTCATAAACGGAAGGTGTTTTTTACTTAATCGTCTTATTTCAATAATAATTATAATGCAGTAACCGGCCAAATTAAGGCCCTTTTAACGTTAACGAACGATTTCGCAGTCCAGTTTTACTACATTAACGGGAACATTTCCAAGCAAGTTGGAGGAAAAAAATATTATTAAAAGTAATTATGGTCCATAAGTATGTATACATACCATTTTTACATGTGGTTTTCAGTCCACAATAGCGCAGCCATTCATTGGCTACGGATTCTTTTTTCGGAAACGAATAAAATCCAATTATACTGCCCTTTTCACTCCTACTCTTACAGTTCCGAATAGAACAGCCAACCATTTTCGTAACATAACAATAATTACCAAGCCAGGGGCATTTCACTCAGTACTTTACAGATTTCATACATTAAAACTTGCGTGCGGTTAGTACGAGACTCGCTCGATAGATGGAGCTAAATTCAATATTTGAATTAGTGTTATTAAAATAAAATCTGTTTTTATGTTATTATTTTATCCATAAATAAACATATAATAAAAACATAATTATAAGTTATTGTGAAAGATTATGAAGCATTATTTTAATTTATCATTACAGGCAACATTACGGCTTAAGATTAGATCCCCGTTCCAATCCACTCATTTATTTTTTAGATTTCACCTATTATATTTTAAGCAGTTATATATGATGATTATCACAAAAATTTAATATCCACAAAAAAAAATGGAAAATAATAAATGCGTATTTTTTTAATGTAAAAAAACAATAGAAGAAAGAAAACTAAAAGACTACTTAGTTAATACAATTCGGTGTAGAGGAACGCGTAGCGTAGTGCTGTTTGACAGTTTACTTTATGGATTATGGACAAGTTCGTTTTCTGGTGGATATTCAAACGGGTATAAGAAATTTGCTCCGGCTGTGCTTTATGGATATTAGCGAATCTGCTCTGCGTTGTTGACCTTTACGCTAACTTGGATTCCGACGACAGAAGTTCCAGGAAGGATTTCGATCCCGGCTTTGTGTAATGGATCACGATTGCCTCGTTTTAAACTATTTTAAAGTCATGGTAGCAGTAAAAAATGTTGTGTGTGTACCTGTGGTAAGCGTTTGTTCTAATTATGTTCCCCAAAATTAATGAAATAAAAATAATTAATTATAAATGTGTCTTTTTTATACCTTCCTACAAACATAACTAGTTTTAAAGCCCACTTATTATGTTAAGTGTGAGGTACAGATAAATCATATAATATGTATTGAAAGTACCTACAGTACAGTGCATAACGATTGCTATGTATACATATGTACATGACTCAGATAACTCGAAACTTACTCAATAGATGGCGCTAGTACACAAAGGAAGCTGATGACTCTATCTCAGTATATATAATTTACTCTATGTACCAAGCTTTCGACGTGAAAAGTTTGGAAAACGCTTCGATTACTGAAATTAAACGAGAAGGAAATATGAATTAACACGCTTTCGACAAGGATGACGGTCAGGGTCAAAATGACAGATAGTCAAATGAATGAAACATTTTTTTTTTTTAAATTTATTCATGACCATGGTTACAAGACCTTCAGTCGAAGTCATAAAAATACAATCAATCTTATTTATAAAATAAAGAACTGAAGTTTACAAGAGATACTTAAATCTATATACATTAAATCTTTTCAATTGTTTTTAAAATAAATTTGAACACTGGTATGAAATACACTGGATTCGAGAGTAAGTCTTGAATGTGGCGGGGAACACTTAGCGAGTTTTCGTCTGCTACATCACTAAGGGCACTGACAAGTAGTAGCCGTTGAATAGCGAACTTTTCGCAATCGAATATAACATGTTTGATATCTGCATTTGCCTTCGAACAATATGTACATTTATCATCGTTAATAATATTCATTCTCTTGAGGTGTGCTGGGACCAGGCAATGGCCAAATCGTAATCGATTGATGGATGTTATAAACCTTCTACTGATGTATTTAAAACCATTGTACCACGGTGATTTCGGTAAGTTTTTCTGTATCTCAGCGTACCATTTTCCTTTATTCTGTGTTTCCGTGACATACCTCCAATATTCATTCCACATTCTCTGGCATATACTTTTGAAGTGGTGATAGTAATCGGTGAAAGATATCTTGAATGACTCTGTCAGGTCTATGAAGTGGTCCTGACGCGTCGCCTGATCCACAACCTCATTTCCTGCTATGCCACTGTGGGAAGGAACCCATACAAACTCGACATTTCTTCCTAACTCATATAACATCTTTTTAATTTTGTATATAATGTAATTATGCTTATAATTCAAATAACTACTACACAAGGCAGTTAATACACTCTTAGAATCACTAACAATTAGAATATTTACACTATTTACATTGTCATGTACATATTTTTTTTTTTTTTTTTTTATTCAAAATAGCCATGCATTTAACCTCGATTGCACCTGATGTTAAGTGACAATAAGGCCAAGATGGAGCATGCTTGGCTAGAAGATGCCTATTCACTCTCGAATTTAACATATGTTAAAGCCTCTAATATTGCCAAAGCTTCAGCAGTGAAAATGCTACAGTTATTGTCTATTTTAAAACACTTGGTAACTTTAATTTGTGGGTCATAATATGCAGCTTTAACATGTTCATTTTTAGAGCCATCAGTATAAATAGTATAGAAGTCAGATTTCTCATCTAAAAATTCTAAAAAGTCAAATTTGTTTTTAACAGAATCTAAATGAGCTTTAATGTCAAAATAATGTAGTATAGAGTTATATGGGCAAGCATAAATTGGCCACTTGTTACTAATGTACATATTTCCTGACAGGTTTTTTGTATAACTCATTATTGTTGATATTTCAGGTAGAGAACCTGCAATAAGTGTATTAGGCAAGATTTTGGATGTCTCAGCTGACTGAGCTATTTCTACTGGATATATAACTTTCTTCAAGACAACATGATTATCGGATGCAAGCTCCTTTAAGCAAAATCTCTCAGCCAGCTGTAAACGTCGCAAGGACAATGGAGGTATACAGTTTTCAATTTCCATTGAGTTTATAGGAGTGGTGCACATAGCCCCACTAATGACTCTTAATCCCGTATTTTGAATAACATCTAATTTTCTTAATAGTGTGCTACTCGCAGTCATATAAGCTAGGGAACTATAGTCAAAATGGCTTCTGACTATACTTTTGTATAACATATTTAGTGTTTTTGGGTCTGAACCCCAGAATGTTCCTGCTATACTTCTAATTACATTTATGCTTTTCATTGCATTCTGACTTATATAATCTATATGTTTATCAAATTTTAGTTTGTCATCTACAACAATGCCTAAAAATTTGTGGTGACTAACAATGGGAATTAAGTTATTATTATACTTAATATTAACAAGAGTCTGTGCAAGTGGATCTCTACTAATTACTAAAACTTTACTTTTATCTGGACTAATTTCTAATTTCAAGTGGTTACTATAGTAATTTTGTAATTGAGTTAAAGCCGTGTTCATATTCTCAACAGCAATGTTCAAATTTTGGTTCTCGCTGTACAAAAGCAAATCATCAGCAAATTGTAGTATTTGAACTTGAGATGTATTTACAAAATTGAGTATTTGAGATGTATACATGTTGTATAATAACGGTGACAAGGTTGCACCTTGCATTGTTCCCTTATTAACAATTCTGGGCCCAAACAGTTTGTTGTTGAATTTTACAAAAACAGTCCTATTGCTTAAAAAGCTAAAAATCCAATTAAGTACTTTAGATGGCAAGTCTAACGTGTATAACACATGAATAAGGCTTTCAATATTTACATTATCAAAAGCTCCTTTGACATCTAAAAATGTACATACAACATTTGTGTGACTAAGTTTAGCTCTTTTGAGATCACTAATAAAAGATACAAAACTTTCAGAACAACTTCGGCCTTTTCTGAATCCAAACTGAATATCTGGCAGCTTCCCTTGTGTTTCAGAAAAATAATCTAAGCGTAACTTTAACTGCTTTAACATATTTTCAAAAAGTTTTCCTAAACATGATGACAAAGAGATTGGTCGGTATGATGTGGGGTCATTAACAGTTTTATTTGGTTTTAAGATAGGAATAACACACTATGTTTTCCATGGCTCTGGTATTACTAAACTATCCCATAATTTATTGTAAATACTAAGTAGTATATCTAGAGCACTAGGGTGTAACTTTTTAACCAACATGTAAGGTATACTATCCAAACCAGGTGTTGTGTCTTTTCTACTTTTGAGTGAGATGAGCAATTCATTTAAAGTAAATGGTCTATTGAGAAATGAGTTACTATGATTCACGCTTGTCTGACTTAAAATATTATGCAAATTCATTTGGTTATACTGTGGGGAATCTGATATCTTGTCTAAGAAGCTTGGTACCCATTCATCATTTAAGTATCTATTATGAGGCGATCCAATTCTTTTAAATCTTTTAATGTAACCCCATATTCGTGAAACAGGCGTCATTCTATTGAAGCTACTACACAAGTCATTCCATGAGTTCATTCGTTCTTCATTTAATATTCTTTTTTTCTGAGCATCAAGTTTTTTGTAAGTTATAAAATTAGGAATACTAGGCGTTTTTCTGTACTGCAATAAAGCTTCTTTAGACATTTTAACTGCATCAGCACACGTTTGGTTCCACCACGGAACTGGTTTTCTCAAAACTTGCATTGTTGGGTTTGATGTTTGTTTTGGAACAGTTTCTAATCTAAGATCATAGAGAATATTTACAAAGTTGTTGTACACATTAAGTGGTTCAGTGCTATTAACATCTAAGTCAGAAAAACGGGTTTGTGATAAATCGCGATATTTAGTCCAATCTGCCTTACTATAAATAAATTTTTATTCAACAGGTCGCACCTCATGGATGGATGGCTTCACATTTATAATTACATGAGTTGGATAATGGTAACTGCCCATTGGATCATTGTGTACATGCCAATCGCAAAAAGGAGCTAATGTGGGACTAACTATGCTGATATCTATTGCAGAAGGTGCGGTGTAGCCCTCAGCTGATATGAATCATAATTGATAAACACGTGTCGGTTCAAGGGAACAAATAGAACCTTGACCGGCAAGGCCATTTGCTGCGCAAATCACGTGCGAATAAAGGAAATGATCATATGTTGATTAGTATATAAGAAACTGATTTTTCTAATAAAGCGTTCATTCTAACACCGAGCTTCGTCGTATTATTATCTCCCGTACCTACCACACTTCAAAAGATTCCTATTTGGATACTGTACAGTAGTTACACTACCATCATTTAAAATACACAGGTCAAATTCATCTATTAGATGGTATAAACTATTGCCTCTACTGTTATTTGAATGACACCCAAACAATATGTGATGTGCATTAAAATCTCCCATGATGATACATGGCTTCGGGGTTTCGAGTAACAACTTTTTCATTTTACGGGAATCAAATCTACTACTATTCGGAGGACAGTAAACACAAAGAATGTACAATTTACCTATAGATGTGTCTATTGATATACAGACATTCTGAATGGATTCATAGAAAGTTGTGTTCACAAAATCATATTGTAAGTTTTGCTTAACTAGTATACCTACTCCATTTTTTGAATTTTTAGAAACTCTATGTACTAAATTATATGATGTAAAATTAGGGATTTTAGTAGTACTTTTAAGCCAGGTTTCATTTAATAAACAGATATCTACACTTTGTTCTCAAAGAAATGTATTTAATAAGGCTCTCTTACTAAGTAAACTTTGAATGTTAAACTGTGATATATGTAAAAAATCCATTGTTAATTTAATAAATTTGTTAAAATTATTTCCTTTATTCTTTTATTTGTGATCGGAGAATTACTTTTATCATTTCCTAGAGCAAGCAAGGACTTAACTAAAGCTTCTAAGATTATTTCATTACTTGATATTTGTTCAGCAGTTAGCTGCCTACAATATTTTTAGGTGTGGGAATAGCCGGGAAGACTTTAGGGTCGGTAATTGCTGGGGCTTGTGGTGTAGTACTCACCACAGTGGCATAACTTCGGTTGCTGTTCTCATATTTAATTTTTTTCTCTGCCATTTTCTTCTGTTTAACTGGGCAATCCCTGGAGATTGCCAAGTGATTTCCGCTGCAGTTTATGCAGGTAATTTCTTTTACCTCACAATCCTTGTATGAATGTTGGCCGGAACAAGATGAACACATTTGTTCACCTCTGCAGACTCTTGCTGAATGATTAAATTTCAAGCATTTGTAGCATTGCAGCAGCGGTGGTATATACATCCGTATCTGATATCTAAACATTTGGATGTACGCGTGCTGAGGCAAGGTCGTAGCTGCAAAAGTAACGGCAATTGTACTCAGGGGAACAAGTTTGCCGTCAACTTTCCTCATGAATCTCTTAACTGAGATTACCTCGGTGTCACAAGCAATGTTCTTATATATCTCCTCATTACTCATCTCTTTGGGTACGAAACGAATAACGCCAGTAGTCTCGGTGAGGTGCGCGGGAACGAAAGCTTTCAATTTATTTTAGCCTAGAAAGTTGTCCAGTGTCAAAAAATTGTTAGCTGTTGCCGGTTTTTTAAATGTAACGCCTACTTTATGTGCGTTCACACGGTGCACGCCGATTATTCCCTTCACATTGTCCGTAAAAAGTTTTGTCAGTTTTATAGGATTTCTATTGCCGATCTTCTCATTCTCCTCCTGTGATTCGACATATACAATACACTCCGCACTGTGATTGTCAGGAAATTGTCTTTCATAATTGGGTTTGGTGAACAATTTATAGTTCGTGGTAAGGTACAATGCCTCCAACTTTCTTTTCTTTGCATCTTTTTCAGCAGGAGCAGGGGACTGCCCCCCGCCGCTGTTTTCACCTATTTTTATTTAGAAACTATTTTATGTACACAAATTTGTTATATACAGCAAAAATATACAAATATATACACAGAAATCTTTTTCAGAAAATTTGCGAAAAATTAAAACACCCGCTTAATTTGACTTCCCGCCAAAAAGTCTGAATGAAACATCACTATCTTATGTGGCCAGTAGTGTAAACAGAATTACCCGAACGTCTGAAATTTATTTTGTGTATCGGAAGATATTGCCACAGTATATATATGGGCTAAGGCAGTATGGAAACTAAGGCCTTTTTTGAAGATAAATACCTACGCGCTAGGGTTGTCACCCGCTGCTGGCGGCACCCTAAGTTAGATTTTTTAAAATGTTTTTAGATTTGTTTATTACTGTATTGTATTCTACTTTTTATATAAATTTATTGTAAAAAACCTAGCCTAAGATGAAAGATAAATAAAGGAGATAGTAATCGAATGAATTTACTAGTTTAAAACAGGCAGTTATAATGGGAAGTTTTTGTACGGAACCCTCATTGCGCGAGTGTCACTTGCACTTGACTTTTTTTTTATGTGGATACACACCACAATGTTCATATTATTATATTGTTATCAATTTCTTTATTGGTATCAATGGTTTAAATGTCATCCTTTACAATATTAATACTTATTCACGCAGTATTCGACGTGTTTACACACGTAGTCCACGGACAGTCGAGGGGTTAGGAGGAGAGCGGGCGGCACATGCGGCGGCGCCGGCACGCATCGCCATCGCGTCCGTCGGTCGCGACTCCCGAACATTCGATAATACAACGTTCGCGCGCACTACTCGTACGAATCGCTCGCGTGTCTAGCTTTTCTCATAGTCTGCCTGTATCTTGTGTTATTCTTATTTGCCCATAAAACTGTGCTGTGACTTTTATAAGAATTATAGTGTTTGCCACCATCACCAACCGTTGTTTTCCTGGACGCTACCCCACGATCTAACCTAAATACAATATATATTTTATACTTGTAAATTTACACCAAATATCACATAAACAACCAAACGATTTATTTAAAAGGAAATGCATTTTATTTATTAACTAGCAAACCGTTAGGCTCCGCTCAGGTGCAATGCTAATAAATTATGCATGTAGGTATTATACTTATAAACCTTTATCTTGAATCAATCTATCTATTTAAAAAAACGCATCAAATCCGTTGCGTAGTTTTTAAGATCTAAGCATATATAGGAACAGACAGACAGGAAGCGACTTTGTTTTATACTATGTAGTGATAATAAAGCATTCTTACCTTTCAATATCAGCAGGAAGTTTAAAAAAAGAAAGCTCCGGTTTTAAAGAAGCAGAATTCAAGCAGCCGTATACAAAGCAATACACTCGTGGCATCTTTAAAAAATCGCGGACAGCGCACGCACGCGCGATAAACACAAACAATGACCGGTCGTCTCGATGCGCCACGCGCGACTGACAGCACCGTGAAGTCCGATGAGACGCCTCGTAAACGCTTGCGTCTGTGTGTGTGCGCTCTTTCGACCGTTTGTTCGTAGTTTCCATACTGCTTTAGCTCATATATATTCTGTGATATTGCTAACGAATAATTATAAATGACGTGTTGTTGTAAAATTTAAGATAAAATACATATAAATAAAAATTATAAAATTATAAATAAATATTTTAACTAATTAACCATAGTTATAATGTACCCATATAACATGTTATGTTGAAATATAGTGGCAATGTTATTGTGACGTAGGCTTGTGTCACTCTGGAAATGGAAGACCTTGTTTTATTACATCATGGAGTAGACCAGGGGCATTTCACTCAGTACTTTACAGATTTCATACATTAAAACTTGCGTGCGTTTAGTACGAGACTTTGAATTAGTGTTATTAAAATGAAATGTGTTTTTATGTTATTATTTTATCCATAAATAAACATATAATAAAAACATAATTATAAGTTATTGTGAAAGATTATGAAGCATTATTTTAATTTATCATTACAGGCAACATTACGGCTTAAGATTAGATCCCCGTTCCATTCCACTCATTTATTTTTTAGATTTCACCTATTATATTTTAAGCAGTTATATGATGATTATCACAAAAATTTAATATCCACAAAAAAATGGAAAATAATAAATGCGTATTTTTTTTATGTAAAAAAACAATAGAAGAAAGAAAACGAAAAGACTACTTAGTTAATACGATTCGGTGTAGAGGAACGCGTAGCGTAGTGCTGTTTGACAGTTTACTTTATGGATATTGGATTATGGACAAGTTTGTTTTCTGGTGGATATTCAAACGGGTATAAGAAATTTACTTCGGCTGTGCTTTATGGATATTAGCGAATCTGCTCTACGTTGTTGACCTTTACGCTAACTTGGATTCCGACGACAGAAGTTCCAGGAAGGATTTCGATCCCGGCTTTGTGTAATGGATCACGATTGTCTCGTTTTAAACTATTTTAAAGTCATGGTAGCAGTAAAAAATGTTGTGTGGTAAGCGTTTGTTCTAATTATGTTCCCCAAAATTAATGAAATAAAAATAATTAATTATAAATGTGTCTTTTTTATACCTTCCTACAAACATAACTTGTTTTAAATTCCACTTATTATGTTAGTGTGAGGTACAGATGAATCATATAATATGTATTGAAAGTACCTACAGTACAGTGCATAGCGATTGCTATGTATACATTTATATATATTTTTTTATGCTGATTCGAAAAGCCCTTAGGCTGTTATCGTAAGTCGCTGTGTTGTGGTGGTAGGTTAGCCGCAGCATAAACCTCGGCACCACGTCTGGGAAGCTGTCGCGCGCGGGCGCTCGGAACAGCGGATGAGTACCTAGCTGAGACAACTGGTCTCTTGTCCTGTCAGTTTGTAAAACATTATCTAGCTGGGCTTTACATTTTGTGGAAGGCAAGTGTGAGTGTTAACGCGGCGGCCGCCCCCGCCGGCGAAGGCGACGTCTCTGTAGAGTGTGCCTGTCATGTCGCTGTCGTCTTCTCTCGTCTCTATCAAGGTAATAGTCCGCGTCATGGTTGACTGTGGGGTCGCCCTCTGATTCGGTATCCGAGATGACGTCATCAGGGAACCATCTTTTTATGGTGGCCGTGATGACCTCATCTGGGTCTGTCAAATGTACATGACTCAGATAACTCGAGACTCACTCAATAGATGGCGCTAGTACACAAAGGTAGCTGATGACTATCTCAGTATATATAATTTACTCTATGGAGTAGACTAAAAGATAATAAACAAAGTGTCAAATCAAAAATCTCTGCCGCGTTCAGTTCCATTCACCATTCGTTCGTTTGACGTTTAAAAAAAGAGAGAATAATCCTTTGGAATAATCAGACGGATCATCATTGAATATAGAAAGAAATTGACTGCAATTTTAATTTAATGCAAATAATCATTGGTAGCATAGTGTTGCTCCGTTGTCCCGTAGTGCGTGCGCACCTTTTATAATTAGATAAGTTAGTAACGTCATGTTACTGTCACTGTCACTGGGAAAACTGTACTATTCTAAATTAATCTAATTGTTTATTGTGCTGAATATGTTGTTGTATTCGCCTTAGTGAATTAATATTTACATTAATTTATTACAGATTTAATAACATACGCAATTTTTTCGACTGTTAAATTGCTGGCTACCATATAAATTTAGGATTAATCGATCCCTAGAATGGCACTCGCTCCAGATTTTGAGCTGAACAAGGGTAAGTAATTAGAAAATAATCATTATTATTTTCTTTCACACACGTGTGTACAATAAACCGTTAACCTTCTCATTACATAGAAAACTATCGTGAGTCTCAGACATATTAAAATACTTAAACGGGTTTACTCACGTCGTAGAAGTCGAATAACGCTCGACATGTTATCGTCTCTCCTGATGATGAATCGCGTACCGATTCGAAACATGTCGAGCGTTATTCGACTTCTACGACGTGAGTAAACCCGTTTAAGTATTTTAATAAACCTTCTCATTATTATTTAACACCATAGTCGACATATACTTTTGGCTAAGTACTACCAAAAATGTTTGAACTATATTTAAATGTTATGATTACGAAGGTAACATCCCTGCATACTGCATATGTAGTTGGCAATGCAAACTTATAAACCTATTTCCTTTGTACAGTTGCCATCAGATATATCACAGCATATAAGGCGTTCATAAATATCTGAACACAACTCTTATTGACTGGGCGTTACAGTACATGTTCCGATATTTATGAACACCTTATATACTGTGATAAAACTGATGGCGACTGTACAACAAATTAAACCCTCATTTGCTCATTGCTAGGGTGATGTTTCCTGGGTCAATCTTAAAACTACGGTTATTGTGGTTATACTTACTAAAAAGTTTTTAATTGCAACAATTATACTTACCATTCTTAATAGTCTATCGCCTAACAATACCAATATAGAAATTATCAACATTTGCCTAAGAACTGCCTAAGGTGTTTTAGCTTACCATGGCAGAGAAGTCTAGTTCCCCAGGACATGGGACAGAATAACAGCAAAAAAAGTTTGGTCCGCCCATTGAGAAGCTATCATGCTTACTTGTGATTTAAACTGTAAACTTTTAAAAAAGCTCTGTGAAAAAAAAAGAAAACAAGTACAATTGGCAACAAAAGCTTGCCACAAAATTAGATATCTATATTATTATGAATTTATAAACTTCTAAACTTTATTCAGTTTCCCTGAAAACTCTTAACAGGACAATCTGCTCAATGCAGGATATGTACGGGCGCGCAACATATAAAAAATCTATTTGTCTGCTCATCACACCGAAACAGCTGACGCATTTTAACCAATTTAGGACATCCAAAGATACTTTTAATCTGACTATGGTAAAGAAAAAAAAATTACAAAGTTGCGGGCATCTTCTACAAATTCAATATAAACTTGATTTAGTTTAAAATTTACATAACCAGCAGTTTATCTCCTACTTGCAGTGTTCATCAAGATAGAGTTAGAGGAAAACCCTATAACACGAGAGGGAGTGAAGTTGGAGGATGGGCAAGTAGAAGAAGTACAAGTGGAGTTGGAGGAGAGAGGAGTGAAGGAGGAGCCGGAATCGGAAAATGAGGGCTCGTGCGATCACGAGACCTTGCCATTGACACATGGTGAGTGTAAATTGCAGTAAAGGTCCGATCATGACATCAGGGCATGCATGGGGCCTATGATTGATGTGTTTTTCACGTGATAAAGAAGTGACAAAGCATCTGTCACTCATTCTCGCATTTTGACAAAACGTGATGGATGCTCTGTGACTTATTTATCAGTTGAGAAAACAACCATGAACGGCAGAACGAAACAGTTGGAACACAGTCTCTCGCTCCCACTTATGGCCTATGATTTGGAAATAATTCAGCGTGCCCCTGACGTCATAGCAAAAATTTAAAAAGTGCTCCAATTTCAAAAGGAATTGAAACATATTTGTAATGGTTTAAATTACAAGGTTTTTGATCATTCGGACGGCTGTTGTGGCTGACGTTGGCGTCAATGGAGCAATTTTCCGCTGCCGGCCACAACCGTTTTTGGCGGCTAAAAGGTTAAGTATTCTTCTATTTAAGTATTCCTAGAGCGTTATCAAAGGCGGCTCGGCGTCAGCCAGTTTAGTCACTGAGCGAAAGGGGACTTGGGGTTTGGGGAATAAATATGCAGTTGTAGTTAACTACTGTCTTTTTGTGTTCTGTGTCATTCATGAGTGCCACTAGGATTAATTTGAGGGCTGCATTGCATCAGTCCCTACACACCATGCTTCTAAATAAAAAATCATAATCTTTTTATACATGTTTTATGTCCTTTCCGGTGCTCATGGGTCCGTTCCGTCGATCGTATTTTGTTTTACCAAGTTTAAGCATTTTTTTTTGTTCCAGGTGTTCCAGCAGCTTTAAACGAGGCAAACATTACATGCGAGCAGCCTAGGAACAAGAAGTCAACCAAGAGCACAACCAAGTCCTCAAAAGATTACAGTGCTAAGAACGAACAAACATTGAAAAATCAGTGCGAAATATGCAAAAAGACGTTCACAAAATCCAGCAGTTTAAGAACACACAAAGTTCTTCACACCGGTGAAAAACCTTACCAATGTGATATATGTGACAAAAAGTTCACAGTTTTAAGCAATTTGCGAACACATAAACGAATTCACGAGGGAAACAAACTTTACGTCTGCGACATTTGTCAAAGAGAGTTCACGCAAATAAGCAATTTGAAAACGCATAGATTAATCCACGAGGACACGAAACGGTATTCATGCGCAGTATGTGAAAAAAAGTTCAGACAATTGTGTAATTTGAGAATGCATGAATTAATACATTCGGGAGTAAAAAATTATTCGTGTGAAATTTGTAAAAAGGAATTCAGAGGAACTAGTGCTTTGAAAAGACATGCGTTGACTCATACTGGTGTTAAGCCTTATACATGCCAAGTATGTCACAAAACGTTCATGCAACCGTATAAATTAAAATTACATGAAAGAATTCACTCGGGAGTTAAACCTTTCTCTTGTGAACTTTGTGATAAAAAGTTCACGATGTTAACCTATTTGAGGATACACGAGCGTACTCACACTGGTCTGAAGCCGTATTCGTGCGATATTTGTGAAAAGAAGTTCACACAGTCGACTAATTGGAATAGGCATAAAAGAGCTCACATGAGAAGCGTTACATAAACACATAATCTATTCTGTTATAAAACTATATAATCCATGTCTCCTCCTAAGACCAAACGGCCAATTTTTAAGACCAGAGATCGTACTCATTGCGGCCCAATGAAATGTATGAATTTATTAATTATTCACCCAAGGTCCTAGAATTAAGACACAGACTAAAAACCTAAAATTAGGTCACTGGGTCGATATTACAAATGTCCTAAAAATAGATTGGGTCTTAGGAGGTTATCGCGATCATGATTTCAAATAAATTCTTAATCGCGAAATAGGATTTACAACATGAGCATTGATAGCGGACGCGACTCGCCACCCTATTTGAGCCATCACGCCAAAACAGCAGGACTGTTTTTGACAATATTTGATAGGTACAGAAAGAAGTAAACCGTCCGTTGGGGCAGCAAAGCCACGTGGCGACCACGTATAGGAAAGCGCAGCGTGGTTCGGCCCCGACTAGATGGACGGATGACGTCGTGAGGATAGCGGGAAGTCACGACAATTAATAGACGATCGGACCTATGAAGCAGGTCCGTGCTAAAACTACGCTTTAGTCGTCAGGAACGACTAGATCAGAAAAGAACCAACTTCTGAAAGATAAACCAATGCTCCCTTTTTTATCCAAATATTATTTAACCCATTCGGGGCCAGTGACTCAGCGTATGGGTCATGCTCAAACAGTAGCGCAGGGCCAGTGACTCGAATGTGAGTCATGACAAAATCCTAATTAAAAAAAAAAGGAATCTTACAATGACTTAATAGTATTAGTATAATAGCTACCTGGCTTCAGAAGCGGCGGTCTATTTAGCGTTCGCGGCGGGGTCATGACCAATACGTTGAGTCACTTGTTTTAGCAAAAAATTGGTTGTATGGTGGCCTGGCGTATAGTGTATGGTCTGTTCGCATTTGTTATTAAACGCGAGTCCAATTAATAAAAGTTGACTTACATTTTCTATAGGTTTTATTTAGATATTTTTTAAGCTTAGCATAGGTGCCTATACAAATTCGTATTCCAGCTACCTATTGAAGACAGCCCCACGAGGGCGACGCAAAGGTTTAAGCAAACCATACGATATGAGCTCAATTTTGTGTAGATTGGTGACCGTGGAAATCCCCTGATGCCCTCATTTAAATATGGATAAAATCTCCTGCGATATCGAATCAGGAATTAACGGATGTAGAAGAACCAGAGTAACCGATCGATTCCATTTTCGTCGAATTCCTGATTGGACACATTCTTGTTTCAGCACATTCCTGTTATACTGTTTAGCCGTATTCCGTTTTGTAAACAGGAATGTGGCGAAACAAGAATGTGTCCAATCAGGAATATGACGAAAAAGAAATCAATCGAGTAACCGACATAGCTCTAAGAATTGAAAAACTGGGTAGAGCACATGTACCGTATGGAGATTATACGGTATGGGGCGATTAGAACTTTTTCCATTTTTTTCTGTATTATCGTTTGATGCAGTTTAGAATAGGTTAATAGACCCAGTTTTGAAATATATTTGAAATGGTTAATAATGATCTTACTAGCTCTAAAAACAATATCTTGTATTTTTGTAAAAGCTAGAAAGCAAAATTTTATCAATTGAAAATTAGAAATTTCATGAACAGTCAAAAACGCCGTCCGCCATTTTTGCCTTTTGCTAATCTGTGGCGTAACGTAGAATTACCCGTAAATATTCGAAATTCGACCGTCGTATAGTGCCATTCCGCTCACTCCAACATTTATTTATTTATTTACAAAATAATACACAGCATGACAGTAAAAAACTAAAGCACTGTGAATTTCATAACAGGTTTTAAATACACCTAAAAAACAGAACTACGACATTCATCCATCGTCTCACAAAATCTTAAGCATTCACGACATACAATTTAACCAACTACTTGCAAAAATATCCCAGTCAGGTGCAGATGCGAGACATGCATTAAGACAGTGCAGAGCTCGAACAAGAGGCGAGCTTCTGTGAGAAACGGTGCGTGTCTCGGGCGCGGCGAGTAAATGCCGATGGCGCGGCCGGAAACAAATTCTTGAAACCAAAGCAACTCGCAAGCGCACCACCTTATTCACCAACTATACTATTATATACAATATACTTTGACAGAAGATCGAGAAGGACTATTCGAAGTCAAAGTACACTTTCAGTTTTCTTTACAGGACCGATGACGTATCATAAGCGAAATGGCGGGCAGCGTTAAAAGCATTTCAAAATACAGATTAAAAACCATAATGTTAATTTGAAAATATATTTTCAAATTAACATTTCTTCGCCCATCTTTCACTTTAATGAATTAAAAAATATACATTTAGGTTTCCTTTGCTAAATAGTATACGATACGGAATAAACATTAGTTTATTACAATTTGACATGAGTCAACTAGCCTATTAAGGATGTACGAGTAAGTATTTGTAAATTTTCAATTTTTAAGGTAAGTGGATATCACACGGCTCGGCCAGGACTTCGCGCGAGCGGCGACCTTAGGTGCGAGCGGAAGCTCCGAGTGCTGTATCTCGCTTACTCCTATGGCCGCCGCTCTCCGCTACGCTAGTCGCGCGAAGTCGAGGCCGGGCCGGTTAAGGTTTTCCCCGGGGGCTACAGTATGCGGTTCTTCAAGAAGGGAGTAAGTAGGTTCTTAAAAGGTCGGCAGCGCGCGTGTGATGCTCCTGGCGTTGCAAGCGTTCATAGGCGGCGGTAACTGCTTAACATCAGGCAGGCCGCATGCTTGTTTGCCACCGTCGTAGAATAATAAAAAAAAAAATGGTGGCGCATTAGGTTCGAAAAATTGTAAACTATTAAAATGTTGAAACATTTTTAATAACCCTGATTTATAACATTATCGCTTAACCTAAGTAGATATCATGCAATTGGTATTTCATTATTAATAAATTGCATACGTAATTACCTAATTTAAAAAATTATATTTTTTCATTAAAAAAATACGAGGAGTATTATACAGGAACGATTTCGTTTCAGTTTCCGAATCTTGAATCATTACCATTAACATTATCAAAGGACATTAAATCCCTTATAGTAGAGTTGTTAGTCCGCTGTTTTCTAACATAATTGTGCGCATCGGGTTACAAGCATGAAATTTCTACCACAGATAGAGTGTTCCACGGTGATTATTTTCAGATGTGGAGGGAAGTCAGATTCGTCCCCTGTCAGGCGGGAGAGCGGAGTGAATACGGCCAAGTATCCCTGTTTTCTTTCTTTATTGCTGGTCAGTTAAGTCTACCAGGACGTGTTTGGTATCGTTTCCGTGTAAAACAAATATCAGAAATTATTTTTTTATGTTATTTTTGTATAGTTCTATATAAAAATATGGATGTAATGGCCGAAAAGGTAAAAATCACAACAACTTTTTTTATTCAATGAGGTAAATTAGTTCAATTTCGTGAACATTTTCAAATTATTATTATTATTTCAAAAAGTTCATTTAATCTGGTTTCTAAAAATATATGCATGTTGGGCACTTCTCATACAAACAGTAGCTTAAAATATATCTTTGCGTCGGCGTAACCAACGTAAATCCCCGAACGCATCCTATTTCGCTTCATTAAATACATTAAATAATGATTTTTAACATGCTTTTACATATAATATTTACTATATACGTCCTAAAAAAACAAATTAATGTAATTAAAACAAAAAAAAATTTTGCTAATGTATCACGAGCACACGGGCTAATTTCAACATCAACAATTTATTTAAGGTACTGATGTATGAAGAGTTCCCAATATTTATATATTTTTAGAAACTAGATTAAATTTGCTATTTTGCAATATTTTTGTTAGTTGTAAATATTCAGGAAATATAACTAATTTATCTCCCTGAATAAAAAAAACTTGGCGTGATTTTTACAATTTCGGAAATACAACCATATTTTTATATGGTACTATAAATAAATAAGATGAAAAATGAATTTTTGATATCTGTTTTACACGAAAACGACACGACACAAGTCCTACTAGCGTTACCTGATCAGTAATATAAAAAGAAAAAGAGGACTCCTTTGTCCTCTTCACCCCACTTTCCCGCCGCACAGGGGATGAATCTGACTTCCCTCTACATCTGAATATAATCACCGCAAAATACTCTATCTGTGGTAGAAATTTCGTGGTTGTATCCCGATCTACACAATATCGCGACTTAGCAAAATGTACTAGAACACGCAGGCTAAGCTTAATATCAACATTTTTTTCAAGGTTCTTTTTGTATCAGATGTGCCCAATATGTATACATTTTTAAAAACAAGATTAAATTTGCTGTTTAGTAATATTTTTTTAAATTGTAAATATTCAGGATAGATAACTAATTTATCGTTCTGAATAAAAAAAACTTGTTGTGATTTTTACCTTTTCGGCAATAAACCCAAATTTTTATATGAAACTATTCTTAAATAACATGAAAAATTAATAGCTGATATCTATTTTACACGAACACGATGTCGCCCAAGCCCTAATAGCCTTAACTGATCTGTAATAAAAAAAAGAAAAAGAACAGTACTTGGTCCTCTTCACCCCGCTCTCCCATCACACAGGGGACGAATCTGACTTCCCTCCACATCTGAAAATAATCACCGCGGAACGCTCTATGTGTGGTAGAAATTTCATGCTTGTAACCCGATGCGCACAATTTCGCGGCTTAGCAACTCTACTATTATTATAATGCGGGTTAATTGCGAAACGCTCATAATTACATTGGCATTATCTTGTTATAGAATGCCATAATACTTTAAACAGTTTAAACTCGATTTTCAGAATCCATTTGCGTAAGCGCTCCTCTACGTATGAGTTTGATTGACATGCCTCTTTAAATTCCCCAATTGTGTGAACTTCTTCTGGCAAATCTCACACGAATAAGGCTTAACTCCAGTATGGGTAGCCATGTGCCTCTTCAAGATATGCGACTCCGAGAATTTTCTTGAGCACACTTCACAAGAAAACGGTCTTTCCCCTGTATGTATCCGGCTGTGTGTTTTTAAATGACATAATTGCTTAAATCTCTCATTACACACTTCACAACAGTAAGGTCTGTCTGACATGTGGATTTGTTTGTGTCTTTTTAAATCGGTTAAACCCGTGAAGTCCTTATTACACAGTTCACAGACAAACGACTTTTCCCCTGTGTGAGTCTCTCTGTGAATCTTCAAGTTGCTAAGTTGTATGAATGATTTTTCACATAATTCACATTTATAAGGTTTCTCGCCCGTGTGTATTCGTATATGCACTTTGAGATGGCATTTTTGCGTGAACTTCTTATCGCACAGGTCACAGGAATAAGGTTTAACTCCCGTGTGAATTCGCTTGTGAATTTCCAAGTGTCCTGGTTGTGTGAACACTTTACTGCAAGTCTCACAGGAAAACGGTTTGACTCCGGTGTGTATTCGTATGTGTTTTTGTAAGTGGCCTGATTGTTTGAATTCTTTGTTACACGTGTCACAGATGTATGTCTTCTTTGTACGGACTTTGTGTCCTTTTGACCCACTCTGAACACTTTTAATAATTGCTTTCTTTAGTTGCTCACGAATATCCGCTGGGATGGTCGGCTCGACGATGCTTGCACTTGTTTGCAATGGAACTGAAATAAAAAGAACATATTTTTACATAGCTTGCTTAAGAAACAGATAAACAAAGTAGATACAACAGTTCAAGAAAGAAAAAACAGGGTCACCTGATGTGTACGTTATTTGAGAACCGGTAAAATTTGCTAAATGATTAAAGTACAAATGGCAAACTAAATTCCTAAAAAATGCTTTTCAAATTTTAGGATAATAGTAACTAATGTTGCCATAAATAAGTCCTCTTTTTAATTTTTGTTTAACTAAGTATAATCCATCTCAGGAGATGGCGGGATGACCTGTACGCATTCGAGAATGTTTGAGAGGAACTTGCTCTTCAGCGAGACGACTGGCGAGAAAGAGGGGAGCCCTTAGCTGTGGGGCACACACACACACAGGCTAGATAAAAAAAAAGTATTAATGTCCAAGTTGTACTTTATTTTATTCCCTGTACGTTTAATTTATTTGCTGCTGCTATCCAGTGTATTTTATTTATTACTTGACCCGCCTTCTAGAGCACAATATTTTCCGTCAACATGCTGTGATCATTGCAGAGGCCGGGGGCTTAGAAAAATATCGATGGGTATGGGTCATTATGACACGTTTTTTTATGATGTTACGCTAAAAGCGTGTTTTCATAATAACCGTAATAAATTCTTTATTTATTTAGATACAAAACTTTATAGTGGTTAGTAACACAAAAAAAAACAAAAACAAAAATTTGGTATGACCAACATTTTTATAATGTAGATAATTATGTTTTGTAATTTCATATTTGTATTTTACTTTGTATTATGTACAGTACAAAAATCTTAAGTCTAAATAAACGTAATATTACAGTTTTTGATCTTATTCTAAACAGTCTAGTGAGTCTGTGACACCGACAATCTGGTGTCTTTGCCTAACTTTGGCAAAGGCCTATTCCATTACTTTCCACTCGTTTCTGTTTAGTGTAGGTATTACTAGCAGGGTTAGATGATAATCATCATGATAATTATCGTAATAATAACACATGGATAATTATCGATTAATAGCAACAAAAAAATCGCGCTCATGTAAGTGAACTGCATTTGCAGTAAAGTGTCAACAATTGAATTAATTCAAAATTATAAAATCTATTTGTTTTTATTTATTTTTTGTTATGAGACAAACTAATTTCTGTAATTTATATTATCAGTGATAATTATATGATAATTATAGTTAATTATGACGACACTTTTGGCTCGGTCTGTAGACACCTGCCTACTGAGCCGGCGGTCCCGGGTTCGAATCCCCGCCAGGGCAAATATTTGTGTGATGAACTCGAATCTTTGTTCTATGTATTTAAGTATATATTTGACGGTGGCGTATTTTTAATAAATTACCTTACGCGGGAAACAGGTGTAAACAGCAGCTGCGCCTGGCCAGACCGATCAGGCCACTGTGACGTCACGACCTCTGTCGATAAATTGCCCTACCAGGATTGGTGGGGATCATTCTTGCTTGCGGCCTGGTCGCGTGTACTTGTTGTCCAAACCATTGAGTTGAGATTACTGTTGTTTAAATGTAAATGTAAATTACGTGTGGGAAAATAAAACGAGGTCACTAAGTAGACTGTTTTTCTATTTGACGAGGTAACCTTTTAACACCATTATCGGACCATCATCGACATATTTATCTAAAACATTGAGAAAGAAGTTGAAGGCAGTAAGAATTCAAAAGATAAAATAGGACCTAAGGCTAGAGACTTAATCAAGCAAAGAGGACTACTATTCGATGATAGAAAAACTAACAAACAACAGATAACCAAAATCAGCAAAGAAATAAACACACAAATTAGAAAACACAGACAAGAAATGAGAACCAAATTGATAGAATATCATATAGAAAAAACGGGAGGTACTAAAAAAGCGTGGAAAGAACTACGTGAGAATTCAAGTTGGATTAACAGTATAAAACACCCAACACCCAAGAAACAAAAAGTCAAAAACTAAAAGATTAGAAATAGTAGAAGCTGCTACCGACTATTACAGAGAACTTTACAGTGACAAAGAGATAGTATCAATAACATGCCCACAAACAACCAAAGAAAAATCAACTGAGGAACCTATTCCACCCATAATAAAAGAAGAAGTTAGTAAGGCCATCAAGTCACAAAAAAGAGGCAAATCACCTGGAGAGGATGGGATTTCTAACGAACTGCTTGTAGGAGTATGTGACACTATCCTGACTCCAATTATGCAACTATTCAACGAAATATTAGTCACCGAACATATTCCTGAACAATGGACTAATTCAACAATAATACTACTGCACAAAAAGGGAAATAGAAATGATATTTCGAATTACAGGCCCATCTCGCTTATGTCTAACATAATATACAAAGTGTTTTCGAAGATCTTGTTAGACCGCTTAACCAAAACACTAGACGAAAACCAGCCAAAAGAACAAGCCGGCTTCCGGAAAGATTTTTCAACTATCGACCATATTCACACAATTAAACAGGTCATTCAAAAATGTAACGAGTACAGAATAACATATTACGTGGCATTCGTCGATTATAACAAGGCGTTCGACTCACTGAAGCACGGGAAAATCTGGGAAACACTAGTATCACAAGGAGTTAACAATAAGTATATACACCTTATCAGCAACATCTACAGGGATATGAAAGCTAAAATCAAAACAGAATGTACTGGAGAATACTTCCCTATTAAACGAGGCGTAAGACAGGGAGACCCCTTGTCACCCAAATTATTTTCTGCTGTTCTCGAACATGTATTCAGACATCTGGAATGGAACGAGTATGGTATCAAGATAAATGGAGTCTTATAAACCATCTACGTTTAGCTGATGATCTCATCATACTTTCTGAAGATGCTGGAAAATTGAAGGAAATGATCGAACAACTAGTCTTCGAAAGCGAAAAGGTCGGGTTGACAATGAATACGGGAAAAACAAAAGTAATGACAAACCACATCAAAACCCCGATTACACCGAACAACAGCTTGATAGAATATGTGGAGGAGTATACGTATCTAGGACAAATAATATCACCAAACGATCTCACAACAAAAGAAATCAATAATAGGATAACTATCGCTTGGAAGAGATACTGGTCCTTAAAGGAAATTATGAAAAACCCTGTAATTCAATTAAAAACTAAAAGAAAGGTATTTGATACGTGCATTCTACCGAGTATGACATATGGCTGCCAGACATGGAGTCTAACAGACCAAAATACTAAAGCTCTACAAACATGTCAACACAGTATGGAGAGAAGTATTCTTAATATTAAGTTAAAAGACAAGGTTCGACTCAAAACCATAAGAAAAAGAACAAAAGTTACTGACATAAGAAAATGTATCAAAAAACTGAAATGGAACTGGACAGGCCATCTTATAAGAACCAATAGGGAAAAATGGGCTAAAGATGTGATGGAGTGGTGCCCTAGGTACAACAAAAGAAAGCAAGGTGGTCAATACCGGAGGTGGGAAGACGACATAAAGAAAATAGCAGGAACAACATGGATGAGAACAGCAAAGACAGATCGGCTTGGAAAAATCTTCGGGAGGCCTATGCTGAAAAGCAAGACAGTCAATGACTGTAGACAAAGGCTTATAATAATAATAAGAATAATAATATATTTATCTATATAAGTATGTATATCCACCAGCCAGCAATAAAATCAAATCAATGTGGCAAATAATAAATAGAGTAACAAATAAAAGCCATTCAAAAAATAAAGTAAACTTCAAAATTAAGACACCAGATGATGGGATAATTAACGACCCAAAAATATAGCTAACATTTGTAATATTTACTTCTCCTCCATTGGAAATAGTCAACCCATCCCCGTTAATAGATTACCTTTACTAAACTCTGTAACTAACTCTTTTTTCTTAAAGCCGACTGAACCTAAAGAAATAAGTACCATTATAAAAAACCTTAAAAATAAGTCCTCTTACGGCATAGACGAAATCCCTCCTACCTTAGTCAAATCCTGTGCGGAGTTCCTCACAATTCCCTATACACAACTTGTAAACCAGTCATTTTCTCAGGGCATCTTCCCAGACGCATTGAAAGTTTCGATAATAAAACCTATCCACAAAAAAGGAGATAATTTCGACATAAATAATTACCGTCCAATTGCACTATTACCGACATCAGCAAAGATTTTCGAAACTGCAATGGTAAAACGTCTTTATAGTTTTTGCGAAAAATATAACATCTTTCATCAAAATCAAAACGGCTTTAGGAAGAACCACTCAACTACCCTAGCAATATATAAATATGTACAACAGATACTCAATATTATAAACACAAAAAAGTATGCTGTAGGCCTCCTGCTCGACATGAGTAAGGCCTATGATAGAGTCTGTTATATAACCCTATTAGACAAGTTGTATAACATTGGAATTAGAGGTACTGCCCTGGAGTGGTTTAGGTCTTATCTAAAAGACCGCTTCCAGTATGTAGAAATAGAAAATGCAGACTTCGATTCAGGTAAAATGGAACACATTAGATCTGATAGAGTACCCGTAAAGGGTTCTATCCCCCAGGGTAGTGTTTTAGGATGCATACTATTCCTTCTATATATAAATGATCTCCCTAACATATTGGAAGAGCATAGTATGCTTTTTGCCGACGACATATCTGTATTGTTTTCTTGTACTAGTGTTACCGAAATAAAAAATAAATTAAATCCAACGTTACATACAATTACAAGCTGGCTGCAATCCCATAACCTTCTACTCAATGTAAACAAATCTAAAATAATTCAGTTTAAACCTTACCAAAAAGTACCATTGCTAATAGATTATGAATATTATTATTATTATTGATTAGAGTTATTTTCTCTTATCCCACCCTCCCATTTCCGTCATAGAACCACACGTGCCAGCTTGCGATGTCATCGCCTCACCGTGGAGAATATTCCCACACGTACCAAGAAGTTTGGCAATTCCTTCATCTGCCGAACTATTAAAGTATGGAACTCCTTGCCGGCTCATGTGTTTCCTTCTTCTTATAACTTGGGACCCTTCAAACGAAGCGTGAAGAAGCATCTCTCGGGCCAGCATGGCAGTGTCAACTGACTTGGCACCGTTGGTTTCTCGTCAGTTGCCATTGCGACTTGGGCTCCCCTTTTTGCTTACCATCAGGCGAAGTGGAGCCACTATGTTGTGCCGTTATAAAAAATATATATATATATAGATACCGTGAGCACTGCCACTCTATTAGGCATAGATTTAGATTCCAATATGAGCTGGACAAACCACATCCGAAAATTAACTAAAAAGTTATCGTCCTTTATCTATGCCCTCCAGCACCTTAAGCGCGAAACTGATTTCAAAACAGCTCTAGCAGCATACTACTCGTATGCTTACTCGAGAATATCATACGGTTTAGTCCTATGGGGAGACTGCAGTGATATTAATAAAATTTTCATCTTACAAAAGAAATGTATTCGAATCTTAGTTAACATAGATCGAATGGAGTCATGTAAACCTTATTTCATTAAACACCAAATATTAACCGTAACTTCCATGTACATTTTTGAATCATGTAAATTTATTAGAAAACATTTTAATTTATACTCACCTAAACCAACGACTAAACCTAAAAGAAATGATCGCCATCTCAACCAACTTAAAATGCCCTTCTCAAAATTAAAACTCGTCACACGCAGCCCCCATTACATGACCATTAAAATTTATAATCATATCCCAAACTCCTTGAAAAACATAGATAACCCAAGATTGTTTAACAAACAGTTAAAATCGTTCTTAATTACGAGATGCTTTTACAGTTTAGACGAGTTCTTTAAGGACAACGAAAGTATATAATATAAATTTATTGGTCTTGTTGAATTAATGTGTATTCAGCTGAGTATGTTAATCTTAAGTAATTGTAGCTTTATTAAAATTAGCCTACTGATGTTGCTTGTGCCCTTGCAGGGCGTCACATGTATCCCTTGACTTATTTATAAATCCACCTATGTCTGTAATGTGATATGCAATAAATGTTCTATTCTATTCTATCGCCCTTCGGCCATTAAGGAAACCAAAGTTAGGAAACTAGTTTCCTAAACGCCATTTTTAGGGTTCCGTAGCCAAATGGCAAAAAACGGAACCCTTATAGATTCGTCATGTCTGTCTGTCTGTCTGTCCGTCCGTCTGTCCGTCCGTATGTCACAGCCATTTTTTTCCGAAACTATAAGAGCTAAGTATAGAAGCGGTGGTAGCCTAGTGGTTAGGGCATGCGACTTTCAATCCGGAGGTCGCGGGTTCGAACCCGGCCCGTACCAATGAGTTTTTCGGAACTTATGTACAGAATGTCATTTGATATTTACCACTCGCTTTTCGGTGAAGGAAAACATCGTGAGGAAACCACCTAAGCCCAATAAGGCCTAGTTTCCCCTCTGGGTTGGAAGGTCAGATGGCACTCGCTTTCGTAAAAACTAGTGCCTACGCCACATCTTGGGATTTAGGTAGCCGACCCCGATTGAGAATTCATTCTCAAAAAATGGGACAAAGGCTAGGAGGATGATGATGATAAGAGCTAAGTATACTGTTGAAACTTGGTAGGTAGATGTATTCTGTGAACCGCATTAAGATTTTGATGCAAAAATAAAAAATAAATATTGGGGGCTGCCCATACTTAGAACTTAAACTCATAATTTTTTTTTTCATCAAACACATACGTGTGGAGTGTCTATGGATAGGTCTTCAAAAATGATATCAAGGTTTCGAAAATATTTTTTTTCTAAACCGAATAGTTTGCGTGACAGACGTTTCCAAAGTGGAAAAAAGTTGGTCCCCCCCCCTCTAACTTCTAAAATAAGAAAATGAAAAATCTAAAAAAAACATATGATGTACATTACTATAAAGACTACCAACGAAAATTGTTTTGAGTGAGATCTAGTAAGTAGTTTTTTTAATACCTAACTTTGCACCTAATTTATATGGGGCGCTATACATACCAGGTGCAAACTTAACTTAACCACCTAGGGATGGAAAGTGTTTGTACGGAACCCTCGGTGCGCGAGTCCGACTCGCACTTGGCCGGTTTTTTATACCTTTACGTAACTTCCTATAAGGCTTTTTTTATACTTCTACGTAGCTGGTTTCCTAAAAGTACTATGTTTCTGTTATTTCAGCCACCTATGAAACTATAACTGGATTTACCCTCTATCCAGTACCCTTCGGCCGTTAAAGTAATAACTAAGTATATGACATTAATAAGTATTAATTACCTATCTATTCAAGAATAATAACAAACTCATTAGTCTAGTAGGCACGTATGCAGCCTGTATGTTCCCAGTATTAGACGAATAATAGGTACAGATAGAGATATGTCAATTGTCAATAAGTAGGTATTACAAAGATACTTCTTGGTTTATTATCATACAACATACCCACTGGCCACTTTATGCTGTAGGTAGGTTAACTCAACTCACCTTGGTCTGTGGGCCAGGTGTCTGTGGGTGTTTGCAGTTGGTCCGAGGGCCAGATACGTGTCTGCAATGGCTCCGGCAACACCAGGTTAACCTCACACATGCCAACTCGTGGATACTCAACATCATTAGAATTGTTACCGTCTTCCCATTCCGGCTCATCCTTTAAACTCTCAGCCTCTTTTCCCAAGTCCTCTGTGTCCTCTTTCACCTCCTCTTTTATGTACACTGTTTCTATGTTAATAGACACTGTAAAAGAGACAAGTTCATGTAAAAAAAACACTAAATCCAAACATTCAATTAATACACTCATTTAAAAATTATTTTATTGCATACAAAAGTGTACAAAATGGTGGACAGAAATCCATAAGGCATTCTCTACTATTCAACCATTGGGCTAAAGATAGATATTGTTGTGATGTCTTATTAGATAGATCAACCAACACAATATCAGGCCTGTCGTTTATGATAGATCGATCCCAATAGAGTGTGGCACGACCATTTTCAGACTAGCATTTTCTTATATTAATTATAAAAACATGTGATACATTTATGGAGTATTATTTAAGAATGCAGAAGCTGCCAAGTTCTCTTACAATCCATTTGCTATAAGTTTGGAATTAGTATCTATGGCGTCGCATAAAAATTAATGATTAATGAATGAAGTTATCAAATAATAAATATAATATGGAATACTGGTATTTTCAAACTCACCTTGACTGTCTGAAAATATATTTTGCGAGTCCAATGACGTACGGTCGGACATGGCTAAGTAATTTTTAGCCGGCACAGGTGCACAACCCCAAAAGCACCAACACCAAGCTTTTGTATAGTTGTATTATGAAATTATGGTATAAACAAACACATTTTCGTTTTCATACATTTTTCTTTAGCGGTGTCAGAATTTAATTAAATTGACACTAATTAATAATTAGCCTTACTGTTTAAGGTAAACTTGTAAATAAATAAACGAGAAATAAAAATAGTAACTCCAACATAGCTTCAATTTCGACATGACATTGGCAGACAGACTGACAGTTCGACGCATCATACCATAGACCCCGTGTTATATTTTTTTTACAATACTTGTAAATAAATACTTTAAGACTGTTATAGACGATCGGACCACTTAAGCGCGATCGTATAAAAAATTGCAATTTGGTCGTCTGCAAGTGCGTTTATCAGATTTGTAAAAGAAAAACGTGGTTGAAAGGCCGGGCCGCTTCGGTGGACAATCCGAGTCACTACCAAAGAATATAATACTCACAAGGAGAAGAACGGTAACTACGTACAAAAAAATGACCAATCGTTTTTTTTTTAATACTACTAGCGCCAACGTAGTAGAGCTGTGAACTAAGTGACAGCGGGTTTTTTTGGCGGGGTTTTTCAAATATGCCATTTTGAAAGTTTGTTTTTTATTAACTTTTTTTTATTTTAGTGCATATTATATTCAGGTTAAATCTTGCAAATCATTTGTCAACCACTTCTCAATATATGAGATTGAGCTGAAATTTAATAGTTTTATAAAAAACACAACACAATGAATTACTTTTAAATGGTAGCCTTTATTCATTTAATATCCTAAGCAAGAACTTTTACAAAATGTCTTTAAAAAGTTTACTACATAGGCGCACTATTATTGCATTATAATTAACACAAATTATAACGGGTCTAACGCGATATTTCCTATTTACCTTCATAATCTAACGTTTCGGCGGGGTTGCACACGCCGTGGTCTCAGATGTACTGGTGAAACAGCGAGTTGTTACTGGAGCCGTCGGCCAAATGTAGTACTACCCGACGAAAATGTCTAATAAAATGGATGGGTAGGAAAATAAATGTTCGACTACCACCCATTTATTTGCTAATTATTGTCACCGGTCCGACACACAACACTCACAACATCCGCGCACAGATTCGAAGATATATCCCGCGGTTTAAACTTTTTAATCACTGGTCCCCAAGTTTGCGATAAATTAAAACCATCTTCCCGGTTGAAATTCTTTGGGTGTTTCTTGATTTCAATTGCTTCCCTTACCATCCGTGGATAATAGTGCTTTTCTGTGGAAAGAATTTTCGGTTTGTGCAACTCGATCCAGTGATTCGTTCCAGATGTTAACAAATGTTCAGCTATTGCAGATTTTTGTATTTGGCGATTTTTGACTGCTGCTATGTGTTCTTTCACCCTTTCCTGAACACTCCGCTTAGTTTGGCCAATATACGAACTTCCACAGCTACATTCTATCTTGTACACACCGGGATTTTGGAAAGGTATAACATCCTTTGGGCTGCGCAAGAAATTTGCTACTTTGGATAACGGCGTGTATACAGTCTTAATGGAGTATTTCTTTAGTACTGCTCCAACTTTATCCGTTATCCCTTTCACGTATGGTAAAAATGCAGGCTGTCTGCTGACCTCCGGATGCTTATTCCTTTTCTTCGGGTTCTGTTGCATGTTCCTCTTATACCCGTTTCTCTGTAGCACATTGTTAACGTGGGCTAGCTCCTCGCCTACGTGTTCAAGGTCACATAAGTCCCGTGCCCTATTTACTAGCGACGTAACGGGTATAAGAGGAACATGCAACAGAACCCGAAGAAAAGGAATAAGCATCCGGAGGTCAGCAGACAGCCTGCATTTTTACCATACGTGAAAGGGATAACGGATAAAGTTGGAGCAGTACTAAAGAAATACTCCATTAAGACTGTATACACGCCGTTATCCAAAGTAGCAAATTTCTTGCGCAGCCCAAAGGATGTTATACCTTTCCAAAATCCCGGTGTGTACAAGATAGAATGTAGCTGTGGAAGTTCGTATATTGGCCAAACTAAGCGGAGTGTTCAGGAAAGGGTGAAAGAACACTACCGTGCGCAGTACAGTAGCCGGCAAACAACTTGAGCGTGACCTTGACTGCGCAGTAGCCGATTTACGTACAAATTTACATGCGCAGATCCGCCATTTTGGTTCAAGTTGTTTGCCGGCTACTGTACGAAGCATTGTATGAACTGTGAAAATGTATAGTGCCCCTGCGATATGAATCTGTTTCAGCTTGGCCCAAAATGCTTGCGTATATCCAAATTCCAGATATACAATTATCCAGTTGTCCAGATTTCCGACTATTCTCGCACACTGGTCATATTTGTCAACCGATTCTCCCTGAATTCCCATGCCGAGGTTTTCCCCGGGGGCTACCGTATGGGGTGCTTCAAGAGGGGAGATCGACACCTCGCGGCCACGTGTTGCGTGGCGCGGCGGGGTCGACGACCAGCACGTAGTCGTCCACTTTTTTCAAAATGGCGGAGTTATGGCGGTTATATAGTTAGAGATCGACGACTACATCAGACACACATCAGAAGGGCAACTCTGATGTTCGTAAATCGACTGACGAGTAATACACTCTTATCTATGGACTGACGAATCTACTGTCAAAGTATATTTGAGTGAGTGGAATGGCACTATGCGACGGTAAAATTTCAAACATCGGAGTATTAGTTTTATTATTCTGAGGAGTAGCCCTTCAGACAACATTATGACGAGGAGCTCACGGAGAGGTCGGAGAGCTATCACATTTACAGCCAAGATAAATAAGATAATAGTTGTTCAACCTGCCATAGAGCTAAGTTAAGAACCTTCCTCCAACCGTCCTCAGACCGAGAACTGACATTCTGATGAGAGTAATTAAGAAAAAAAACCTGTCATTTACTGCAATGACGTATGGGATCAGATGATTTCGTTTTAAATAATCAATTCAAAATCTTGCCATGTGCGTGTCCTTTGCGCTAGGTTTAGTTATCATCAGTGCATTGGCCTATGAAATCTGTACCGAGCATCATAATTATATGTGTAATTTGCCGGACTATTCTATTGTGACAGCAAAATTTGGGACGAAAGAATACCTGCTGTGTCTGAAAATGCTTCCTATAGGTAAGCAAGTAAATCACGTTTTCATGTGCATGTTTGTTACTTCTTCACGCTCAAACGGCTGGACCAATTTTGATAAATTTTTGTATGAAGGTAGCTGACACCCTGAAATAACATAAGTTACTTTTTAACCCGAAAAATGCAGTGTTCCCGTGGGATGAGCGGGTAACACCGCGCGGCGAAACTAGTCCAATAATCCTTCTCTCCCTAACGAAAAACAAGACTTGACCGTCCCACCCAGGGGTGTGGCCTTTGGACATTCAAAGGTGCATAGCGGGGTTGGACACCCCGGTTCGCCCCAGAGGTTCATGATGATGATGATGTTGTCCTCCCAGACGTATCCGTCGACGGCGATTCCCCATTAACAAGAACGTATAAATTTACGTTTGCCTACACGCGTGAGCGCGGGCATAACTAGCAACCCCGAATTTGATTTTGAAAGTGCGGCAGCATGTAGCACAGCATAGGTCCCCAATGTCCCCATCTGTGTTAGGTTTAGCGATAGGAGGGCTTGGGCCGAGTTTTACGGAGTTGACGTTTGGCGTATGTGGTAATTTGCTGAGTCAACTGCGTTGGTGCGGCCACCTTGTACCTACGTATGGAGGCCACCAGGCTGCCCAAAACTATCTTATACTCTGTACTAGTCTCAGGCAAACGTAATGCTGGAGGTCAATACCTGATTTATAGGGACGTTGAAACGCAATTTGTCTCTAACGGGCATACCGTCTGTTCATACTAGTGCGTCGGCCACTTAACGAGGCTTGCGGCACGTACCTACTGCTTCTTGCCTCGGCTCAGTTAACTATCTGATTGTTCATCCCAATATCTTCGTCGGCCTACAATAACTCCTACAACTTCTAGGATCGTACCATCATCTGACAAGGCTCAAGTACATCCACCTGGACCCTGACTTGGACGACAATAAAACAAGCAAGGAGTTCTCGCTCCACGACGTGACGATGGCGTCCGGGTTTCCAATAGAAGCGCCCTCTACCGGCTCTGCGGAGGGCTACATCGGGGATGATGGACAATTTTACGGGGTTCTGCATATGGGTAAGATCTTATGACATGTTACTGCGAGTCTGAACCAAAGAATATCGTATTTCCGAGAACATCTGAACAAGTTACTAAAAATACTCTAATCAGGTATGCTTATGATAATTGAAGAGTTTCCAGTCCTTGTCCAGGATCCCATCAACATGTTTCGATGAGATGTCAATGGGACCAACTATATTTTCAAAATACCTTCCAAATGTACTGGGAACATACACTAATATAAAAAAAAATTGTTTGTCTGTAAAGTCGGTTTACGGACGATAATTTTACGTGATAACGTATGCCGACCGATGGAGTGTAAGAGAGAGATGCGTCACAAGCCGAACGCTTAGGCTGATCGTGCCTCTCTATTTTTATTTATTCATTAATTACATGCAAATTTACAGTGAATAATACCAAAACATTTGCATGGCATACAATAGTTACATACGGAAACACAATTAAAAGGAAAATAAACAGAAATAAAAATAAAACTAATACAACACAAAACCAGCAAAAATTACAATAAAAATAAACAACTGTACCTACACAATAAGGATAAAATTATTTACAACTACTTCGGACAAACAAGGGTAAACGTATATTAATATGTGCAGTGCTTAAATATGCAAGAATTTTCCTACAAAATGCACCAACACTGTCAGCAAATACATCGACGTTTTCAACTTCAAGTGCAACGCGGTTTAAGACTGTGATCGCTCTCGCCGTTGGGGCGTTGGCGCCGCGGTGGGTGCGCGTGGCGGGCCCCGCCAGCAGCCGGCGGCTCCTCCGCGCCGCACGCTCGCGGTACCAGCAATCCAATGCGTTGTAGGACAGATGGATTATCCAGTTTATTATTAAGAAGACAATAATAATGCACTATGAGCATCAGTTTGCGCCTCGGGCGTGAATCCCGATCATACCCGTCATGAACAGAGTTGAGTATAAGAATGGATAATAGCCATACAACCGCTTATACACGTATCTGGCAAATTTCTTTTGTATTTTTTTCCACCATTAGGACGTATTTATCCTCATGGAGATCCCACACCACCGCTCCAAATTCCAGCCTGCTACGAATATAAGCGTTGTACAGCATAATACTAGCTTTGACGGTAGAAAACTGAGAAGAGAGTCTAATAATATAGCCTAGCGTTTTGGAAACCTTCCTGCAAGTCGTTGTAATGTGTTGTCTGAAGTCAAGTTGTTTGTCCAGTGTCAGTCCTAAGTCTCGTATTTCGTCAGTTTTATGAAGTACAACATCGCGAAGGTAATTGACGTGCATTTAGAGGCATCCTGGAGAAGGTAATTGACATGCATTTAGAGGCATCTATCGCGAGATCGCATGTTCCGGGCTCTCGCTTGCACGCTCGGCTCAGGCGGAACGTGACAATGAGTCATAATTTATCGTGCGTGCAGCCGGCGTTTATCATGTCGTTATCACGTCAAAAAACTTCACGACAAACTAAAAACCTCCTCCTTCTTTTGAAACCGGCTCAAAAGGGAAGTTCTTATACTAATATCTAATGGTATTTTCAGGCAACCACACCTTGTACGCAGATCCATACAACAAGGACGACCTGACCAAGCACTTTGGGCCTTTCGAAGACGGCAGCTTCATAACCCCCCCTCGAAGGCGACGCCATTTTGCACAGGTGAAGAGGTGAATTGTCAATTCTGTCATCACTCATCATCATCACCACTCAGAACATCAGCCGTTAACTGCTGGACCTAATGTCTCGACCCTCATCCCTTATTACAAGTCCTTCTAAATGCAAAGGTATCGCGATTCAACGTGGCAACGCGGCGAGCGTAATGGCACCCTTGCATGGGGACGCGGGACGGTTTTTAGCCTAGCTCTCTTTTTAGGGTTCCGTAGTCAACTAGGAACCCTTATAGTTTCGCCATGTCCGTCTGTCCGTCTGTCCGCCTGTCCGTCTGTCTGTATAACTGACGACGCGGTTGGCGCAGTGGTTAAGCAACTGCCTACTGAGCCGACGGTCCCGGGTTCGAATACCGGCAAGGGCAAATATTTGTGTGATGAACACGAATATTTGTGCCTGGGTCATGGATGTTCTATTCTATGTATTTAAGTATTATTTATCTAGTATGTATATCGTCGCCTAGTACCACAGACCATAAGAATACTATAGACTGGGTATTGGGCGGGGCACGCATAACCGAGCTTTAGCCCAAATCGCCAAATACATGTCAACGTGATGTCATCAGTCACTTAGTTACCGTACGAACGTGCTTGAGTAATTATGTGCCAAAAAATTAGAAATATGCCGAATTGTGCCATTATAATCGTCACAGGCGAGATCTGCATACTCAAAAAGATACCTGATACAGTTTAATTTCACTGGGAAGTAATAAAATTCGGTATTTTGTAATATTTTGTAAAATATTGCAGTGTATTATGACAATTATACATTACTAGCTTGACATCGCAACTATTCACGCAACATCTTTACGAGCACGCAATGTATACGTCCGTCTGACAATTTAGTGCGGGGGAACAAGTCTAAACCATAAATTGTCGATATTCTGTATGGAGGTTTTAATGTGAGCCGCTCGTGTTTCATACTAACTTGTCCATTTTAATAGTATAATTTACACTTTATTACCTTGTTTTTTAGGGTTCCATACCTCAATCGGAAAAAACGAAAATCTTAAAGGATCACTTTGTTGTCCGTCCGTCCGTCTGTCTGTTTGTCTGTCAAGACCCTTTATCTCGAGAACTCGTGGAGGTATCGAGTTGAAATTAACACTATATGGGTCCCTTAACGCTGTGAAAAAAAATCAAGCTTCTACGTTAACGTGAAAAAAAGATACGGCCGTTTATGTCGCCAAAAACGTACATTTCGACACTCTCAAGGGAATCAAAGTGATAGGGTACTTCCCGATGACCTAGAACTATGAACTTTGGCAAGTACTACAAATACTTATAAAAATCTGAAATCGCCACATACTTACTACAAATAAAAATCTTAAAAAATATAGTCCTTTTCAAACATCAAGTCCACCTTTTGTACGATATGTTTTCTTTTGTGCAATAAAGATTAATTAAATAAATAAATAGGTAAATCATATTTGGAGAACTTGGTTGCATTAAGTTTGATTCAAATTCAAATTCAAATTCGTTTATTGCAAGAACATAGTAATAAATTAGGTGATACAGGTATATACAGTGTTGCTTATGTTCTACCAAAAAGGCATGCATACAAAGTAAAACATTATTCAAATACTTGATTGTTACATATTTCATTTTGTTACTTATGTCAAAAATAATTACTAAAACTCAGAATTTGCAGATTAAATTACATTAATTATTACATAATTTTTATAAGTATTTGCACCTCGTTTGTATGCGGCGCCATACATTTCAGATGCAAACTTAACTCAACCAGGCCAATTAAGATGGGATAAGTGAAAGTTTGTACGGAACCCTCGGTGCGCGAGTCAGAATCGCACCTGGCCGGTTTTTTTTTAATTCCGACAAGTAATTTTATTACCTACAGCGAAATCAATAGCAGTGGGTGACAAAATCATTACATTAAAACAGTATTATTGTTTTGCTAATCCACAATATAATAATGTGCTTTGGCGCAGTTTTTATGCACCTGCCTGCTGAGCCGGCGGTCTTTCGTTCGTATCTCGGCAAGGGCAAATATTTCTGTGATGAACTCGAATATTTTGTTCCTGGGTTATGGATATTAATTTTATGTATGTATATATATATATATTGTTTATATCATCGTCTAGTAAGTACCGATATCAAAAGCATTGCTTAGTATAAGATCAGGGCGAGTTGTGTACGATTGTCCCTTAATTATTTTGTTTACATTTTATATGATATAAAATAAATAAATCTACTCCATTTATAATTTACCTACTACCTGTCCCAAATGTTGTAAGGTGATATTTTTATTATTCATATATCGCTATATGTAAACATTTTGAACGATAGAAAGATTGAGATGATGCGTCCATTTGATTTCGTCGCCAAAAATTAAAAGGTCTGATAATTTAATTTACGACCATACATAATAAATATTTTCAACATGCATTATATTATAAAACCTACACATATTATTATTTTATCGATATCGACTATTTTGATTTGATCACGCCCTTAACCTTTAGAATCAGTAATGCATACCGCTGGCTGAGCTTACATGACATTTTCTGGGTCGTTAAAATTAAACCCCGTGTTACAAGGATAAGGTTCAATTTTAAATGTTTTAAAATTGTAACATAAAACCTTGTGATATTTTGCCAGCGTTAATATCAAAAGTGACACTACTGAATTGACGGAAGTAGAAATCAATTTCTTGTCAATTCGAGACTTTGTCGTACTGAATCATAAAGTTACATTTGCCTTTTATTTTATTTCTATTTAAGTTATAATAAAAATAAATGCATTGTCTGATATGCATATAAGGGCTAAAATTCTCGATACTTTGATCGTAGTAGTGTACGAGTATGACCACGAAAATCGCACACATTAGCTCAGCCAATGTCAACTCACTTCTGTTTGTTGTAAAACCTTATTTTTATACGAATATAATTGTGTGCGTGTAAAAGTCGGCTACAGCGGTGCTAGAACAAACTGCGCTGAATGCCATCTCCATATACTCCGTGCCTAGTACCCATAACACAAGCCTTCTTGAGCTAGCTTTGGGACTAGGTTGATGTGTGTGAGGTTGTCTGATTTTTATTTATTTTAATTATTGGGTTCCCCACATATGTATCACGCCGACAAAACGGTAAAATAAAAACAAAAAAAAAAATGTTTTTTTCGGGTACCTCTCGTGATTTTTTTCGTTCCAACCCTAGTGTTTGGGGTGTCGTTAAATAGGTCTGTTAAAAATAATTGGGGTCCTAAGCTTTACTTTTTGATAAACTCAGTAGTTTTGTAAATATTCGCTCCTAAAATAAAAATAGTGTCCCCCCCCCCTCTAACTTTTCAACCACGGGTCAAAAAAATATGTAAAAATTCATGAAAATGAGGCCTTATAAGTACTTTCAATGAAAACTATATTGAACAAAATCGGTCCATCCGTTTTTGAGTTATCGCAAAATTTCATAATTTTCTTTAAAAGGACGTAAGTTGACTTCCAGAAGGTAATAAGTAATTACAGTTACTTTGGCGTTTAGGTACGACCTTTTTATAGAACTTGAAATTTTTCTCGCAATTTAAACCTCGGCCTTAAAACCGCTGTTTTAAGGCCGTCTATTGTGAAGGATAGGCAACTACGGAACCCTACACTGAGCGTGGCCCGACATGCTCTTGGCCGGTTTTTTTGTTATTTGTGTCACAGACAAGATACCCCTAGACCGCTATTCTCATACAAGAAAACGTAACTCTGAAAAAGCTCAAAATTCGGTATAAAAACTAGATGGCGCTGCTTCGTAGCCTGGAAGTGACAAAAATTGTATTTTTCACCAATATTTTAAAGTGATTTTTGATTTTTGAAGATCAAACGCGTTACTGCTTCATTTTAATACGATAATATAACTTAAATACACAATTTTTAAGGATTATATTTTTTAGTCTTCAACAACGTGGTTTGATCGTATTAAAATAGATGGCACTACCTCTGGATAGCTCAAGGTTGCTTGCGGGCTCGCCAATTTTTGCTACACAAAATAGCTAGATGGCGTTGGTGAACTGGTGTAATGTGGACAAAATAAATTACGCCCGAATTGACAAGCGACATTTCCCACTAACAAACAGTAACGTAATATTTGTTAGATAAGTTTTGTACAGTCAAGGAATTTCATTTCCTACCCATTTCGTTAAAATGTCGTTAGACATTCGCAATGCATTAAGGCCGAAAATTATATTTCAATAATAGTATTGAAATGTCAATATTATTATTTGTCACTTAATTTTACAAAAAACCTCCTCGCGAAAGGTTATCATTTGCTTTTAATTTCTAATTAGGAACATAATGTCAGTGTCAATCGAGAAAATCGTAAAATAATTTTCAGCAACGTTATTAATTTGAAAAATAAAATGCTTGCCGCTAACCGTGAACTATTAAAAGATAATGATAATGACTGAAAACAATGAAGAGCTCAAAGAGTGGAGTTACACCAGGAAGGAATACGGATTTATGAGAGATCACACGTCGGTTAAATGCTAGCAGGGACACAGTTTGACGTTGGGTACGGCGATATAATGCTGAAGGAAACCTTATTGATCTACTGCAAAGCAAAGTAACCATTGCATCGTCCGCTTGCCATGGCCCAAGACCAACGCCGACGACAAAATGGCTTTACGCCAACGGGACGATTTGCGGAAATGTTTGACATTTACCCTAGAACAATTAGGAATTGCCTACATGCAGGCGGCCTGCGAATATATATTCGTTCGTTTTGTTTTTGTTAAAAGTAATATAAAGAAAACGTTTATAAAATTGTGGTTTTATTGAATGATCACTGTCGTTAGTTCTGTTAGTTTTTGTATAGATAAATTTCGGGTGCCTGTCGTATCGCATAACGTTTTTTGTCCTAAAAATGTTTGGCATACTGTTGAATGGCATACTACTCGTTTGTCCTAATAATTTCTGCGCATACTCTCTTAAAGTCCTAAATCAAGTTCGTCCTAATATTGATAACTCTAAAATCTAATTACCTAAAGCATAAGTGCCTATTTCCCGAATTAGGTGCATAATTGACAGACAATTCGGGCATTGTTGTGTATCCGAGTCTAAGATCCGAGTAATACAAAAACTTTATGCTCTAATACTGTACTCGGCGGTAAATAATTATTGCCCATCGGTCTTTAGAAAGAGACAATTCAACAATTGGCTGTTTACGACGATTTCCTAACACTGGTGACCGTCCATCAATCATCGTTTAAAATTAAGAGGAACGAACGTATTTCACGTTTATAATTATTATTAGGATTATTTATATAATGTTGATTATACTATCTTTGCATACTCAGTTATTACTTTATTTTTATTCACTTACCAAGCGGGGGTACATAGTTCAAGCTCGTACTATTTTCAGATTATGTGCGTATCGAAACGAGATACCTACCTGAAGGGCTACTCCGATGTTGGAAATTTTACTGTCGTATAGTGCTATTCCATTCACTAAAATATTCTTTAACAGATGATCGAGAAGGATGGCGCTATTCGACAGTCAAATTTTGAACATCGGGGTAGCCCTTCTGGCATCACTGGTTTGACATGTCTTGCCAGATGGGTGTGTGATGTCGTCAAATCAAATGTCATTGTTTCAAATTTGTAAAATTGTATGTATTTTATTCTTGAAATTACGCGATTAATCGAATTTTGCGGTTACGTGTTTCCATATCAGAATTTATTGTTTTTTTACAAAGAATAGTTTGGTATGCGTTTCGTGAAGGTCTATCGTAGGCCCAGACAAAAATATTATTATATTGATTAGTTTACGTCAAAACGATGACATGTAGGGAATTGTTGCAACTACAATGATTTGCTCTCCATACAAATTTTAATCCCGTTTTTCGTCCCTAAAAGGGATAAAACTTGATATAAATGATAGCCTATTCTGATATATAAGGTACATAACTGGAAAGTTTCATCATAATACGTCCAGTAGTTTTTGAGATTAAGTGAAACGTACATACATACATCCATCCAAACTTTCACGTTTATAATATTATTAGGATTAGGATTAGGATGTAAGTAATTTTTATGTTTAAATAAAACATACACAAATAGTGAAATGAGACGAAACGGAACGTGGTAAACAAACATCGCACCTAACGTCATCTATTCACTTTTTACTGTATCACTTGGAAGTTGGAATGTCGTTGAACGCTTGACGACTGTGTTACTTCACGCTTGCGCGTACCGTACGGTAGGGATTGAAAAATGACGACTTTTGAATGAATTGAGACCCTTAGCGGCATCTAGCGACGTAGAACGATAGTAACTAACGGAGTACGGTGCGTAGTATGAAGAATAGCGGTCTAGGGGTATCTTGTCTGTGTTTGTGTTTAAGTTTTTGTTTTGTCAGTAGATTTGTTATGCACTCTATAGTATTTCCCATTTATATATAATATCCCCAATATCCTTATTTATGATGCAAAATAAATGTACTTAGGTTTCTTCTTCTTCTCAATGTGACCAATAATTTATATATAAACCCCAAGGAACCTGATAACCAGCTATATCAAGAATAATATCAAGAAAGTCTCTCTGGACGACGAAGAAACATCGCGATCAGCCCACGCCCGCATTTGCGACCTGCTTCTGTTGGCGGATCGTGAGTTCTTCCGGAGAGACGGCAATGGGAGCCTGGGGCTGGTGGTGCGAAGGATGGTCCACGCAATCACTCAAGCGGATATTATATTCAGGAATGCGGACTTTGATGAAGATGGGGTGCCTGATAATATTGGTGAGTGTTAGAGTCCGCTTGGAATAGTTAGCGTTAACTAGCGTCTCTAATACCTTGTATGAACCTGTAACTGTAAGATTTATGACTAGCAGAAATGTTCTCAAGTCACCACAGAAACAGAACTTTCTTTTAGTCAGTAGGAGTTGCAAACCCCGGGATTTTCAAGAGTCTTACACAAAAAAACCAAATGACGAATCATATCGTCAGTTAAACTCGAGTATACTACTAAACTGCTAAGTCACGGTATTGCGACAGGCTTCTATGGTAGTACGTGAACAAATTTTCTTCATTTTTAACAATTATCGCGAAAAACACTTTTTGGTTTCACTTGTATTAAATACTTAGTTCCGAATACTATACGGTTACTACAACTACTTAAGTAAGTTTGGAAAACATAACAAGTTCTTATAAGTTATAGTAAACTGGGTAGAGTAGTGTTAGGTTAAGGTAGTGGATCACCCAAAATGAGTTGTACCTATATAATAACTTTATTCTATAATACCCTTTTGTGTTGTTTGAGTCTACCGGCATTTCACAAAAGATCACTGTTGAGGAGAATCGCCGAAAGAAACTCAACAATCAGTAATTTTTTCGTAAATTATACTAAGGATAACAGTATTACACAAAATCACAAAATCGTGCTCAGTGGAGGATGCGGACGACGGACGACCCCAAGTAAATGAAACTACCCGTGAGAAGGAGCAAGGAACAGTACTATAAAAAACATGATCATTCCAGGTTTTTCTGTGAAGTTCATCCTAGTACTGGCGACACCAGAAACGAACGCACGTGTCTTCGGCGACCTGGCCCAATCAGACGGGACGGTGGACGGCAAGAGTTACTTGATGCGGTTCGCTCGGCTTCGTCGGCTGAGCGAGGTCTGCCTCGGCGTCGCCTTCTCTGGACACTCCTTCCAGAATAGGACGCTTGGGTTAAGGTTGGTATATCTCGAAGTAAGACTAAATACATCGAGTGAAGTTTCGAAGCACCGAATTTTCGGTTTCGAATTAAAATATAAATTTCAATTGTTTCGAATCGGTGCTCGGTTGGCCGCAGTCGCGGCTGATCGGCTCTCCTGATGAATCGCGTACCGATTCGAAACAATATGTCAAGCGATATTCGACTTCTATGACGTGATCAAACCCATTTTGTATTTTAACACGTCTGACGAACACTAATTTTAACACTCACGGTAGGTTTCTATGTAAAACTGCATATAGGATGGTTCGCGCTATTCGAGCGGATGTTTACGTAGTTCCGCTTGAAAACTAACTTCCTTTATTTATAAGGTAAAAGATTGCGGAGAGCGGCACCAGTTGGCAGCACCCTCGTTGTCATCATCATCATAATCATCAGTTTGCTGGTCATAGGCCTCTCTCATGGCACGCCACTGAGCTCTATTTTCAGCTTCTCCTCCAGATACCAACCGCTGTCCTACGAATGTCGTCGCTCCACCTTGTTACAGGGCGCCCTACTACGTTTACTGTTTCGTGGCCTCCACTCCAGAACCCTCGTTGTGCACGTATATTTAAATATCGTTTTGTCTCTTTTTTTACACGTGACTGAACTGTATCAGCGCTGTTTAGCCCTCACTACCAGTGAGTCGGACTTTGTGTGGGAGTATAACCCGCTAATGGGATTATCTCTGCGCCACAGGAGTGATTTGGGGGGTTGACGGAGGCGCACTGTGCGCATGGACTGTTTTAATGTTTTGTCGTGATTCCAGTTTCACGTCCCTGGGCGGCGGTCTCGGTGTGGCCGCGGGCGGGGTGTGCGACCGACGCGTGTTCGGACGCTCGTTCAACACTCTCGCCATCGCTCACGCGGCAAGCAAAGATGAAAGGGTGCCAGAGCGGATTGCTGCCCTCACGCTTGCGCACGAGATGGGTGAGCTACGTCAAACTCTTTTTTTTATATGACATAGGGGGCAAACGAGCAAACGGATCGCCTGATGGAAAGCAATTATCGTCGGCCGGTCACCTGCAATACCAGAGGAGTCACAAGTGCGCTGCCGGCCTTTCAGGTGAGAGTATACACTCTTTTCTTGAAGGTTTGAAGGTATTCAATATTCTTCTATAAAATGTTTTGTAATTTTATTTCACATGTCACATATAGTCTGCAGCACATATTAAGGGATGTCTCAGTGATCAGCAGGTTTAATACCGGTAGCGATCACCGGCTTGTGCGAGGCACCCTAAGTATCAATTTTAAGCTCGAACGTAGTCGCATGGTGAGGTGAGGTCTGTTCTTCGTCCAAATGTGCCCCAAGCTGGACATGATGCATTCCAACTGGAATTGACAAATAGATTCGCCGCACTGGAGACCCCGGAAAATGTTGACGAGGATCTGGACGGCTTAATTGGGGTGATACGCGAAGTGGGAACGAGGCACTTTCGGAAAAGGCGGTCAGATAGGAAGTCCAAACTTTCTAGCGAAACCCTGGATTTGATGCGATTTAGACGTGAGACACCAGAGGAAACTTTGTCAGATCCCCAGTCACTCCACAAGAAAATCAGGAGCTTGGTAAGACGCGACCTTTGCAGCTGGAACACTCGCCTAGTACATGAGGCGATCGAGCGAAATCGGGGGTCGAAGGTCTTTACCAAGACACTGGGGAGGAGTCATCTGACAAAGTTAGCTACCTCGAATGGTGAAACCGTCACATCAGTCCCGGGGATACTGGCTGAAATTGAGGACTTCTACGGACATCTGTATGCTTCGCATGCACCGAAGCCTACACCTGACGCGAGAGACCCTAGAGCCCCACTTACCCGCCACTTCACTGAAGATCTCCCAGACGTAGATGTCGACGAAATCGAGGCGGCTCTCAAACAGCTTAGTAATGGGAAGGCTCCCGGTGAAGATGGAGTATCCTCTGAGCTCCTCAAGGCTGGGGGTAAACCTGTTCTTGGGGAGTTGAAGAGGCTCTTCAACTCTGTAATAACCAATGGGACTACCCCGAAGGCGTGGAGCAGAGGTGTAGTGGCATTGTTTTTCAAGAAAGGAGACAAAACGCTCCTTAAAAACTATAGGCCGATCACGCTTCTGAGCCACGTCTATAAGCTGTTCTCGAGAGTCGTCACGAATCGTCTGGCATCAAGATTTGACGCCTTTCAGCCACCGGAACAGGCTGGGTTTCGTAAAGGCTATAGCACCGCGGACCACATCCATACTGTTCGGCAGGTTATACAGAAGTCCGAGGAGTATAACCAACCGCTGTGTATGGCGTTTGTGGACTACGAGAAGGCCTTCGACTCCATCGAGACCTGGGCCGTTCTGGAGTCTTTGCAGCGATGCCAAGTCGACTGGCGGTACGTGGAGGTGTTGAGAAGTCTCTACCAAATGGCGACTATGTCCGTCCAAGTGCAGAACCACCAAACAAGACCCATCCAGTTGCTCAGAGGTGTAAGACAGGGTGACGTTATTTCCCCGAAACTCTTCACCAATGCTCTGGAGGATGTCTTCAAGACCCTGCGGTGGAATGGAATGGGCATCAATGTCAATGGTGAATATCTCACACACCTCCGCTTTGCTGACGACATAGTTATAATGGCAGATGCTGCCTCGAGACGCGTTGGGCTAGGGATGAACTTGGACAAGACTAAGGTCATGTTCAACGAGCACATCGTCCCTGTGCCCGTTTCCGTCGAAGGTGTAGCCATTGAAGTTGTCCAGGAGTACGTCTACCTAGGACAAAAGTTACAGCTGGGTAGAGACAACTTTGAAAGTGAAATCACCAGAAGAGTGCAGCTTGGCTGGGCAGCATTTGGAAAGCTGCGTCACATCTTCGAGTCACCCTTGCCACAATGCCTGAAGACCAAGGTATTCAATCAGTGCGTCCTGCCGGTCATGACATACGGAGCCGAGACGTGGAACCTGACAGTGAAACTAGCCCACCGACTACACGTCACACAGCGAGCTATGGAAAGGTGTATGCTCGGAATCTCGTTAAGGGACAAAGTCCGGAACGAGATTATCCGACAAAAAACCAAAGTCACTGACGTAGTTCAGAAGTGTAGCAGACTGAAGTGGCAGTGGGCTGGTCACATCTGTCGCAGAACCGATGATCGGTGGAGTAGACGGGTCCTCGAGTGGAGACCACGACTCGGCAAGCGTAGTGTAGGACGCCCTCCGGCCAGATGGACCGACGACCTGAAAAAAGTGGCTGGTGGTGACTGGATGGCGAAAACGGGAGATCGGGCCATGTGGCGAACCCTGGGGGAGGCTTACGTCCAGCAGTGGACTGCAATAGGCTGAAATGATATAGTCTGGGTTCGTGATTCCAGAAACATTTTTCTGGAATTAGAAAGAGCTCAGAGGGACTACTCAAAATGTACCTACTACCTACAAACCTATTTTATTTCCTACTAAGGATCAGTACGAAATCTGTGAGTTACCTACGGTTAAAAAAATATACGTGCTGAGTAAAGTTAAGAAGACACACATCAACTAGACACGTGCAATGCTAACACCTACAGAAGAAGAAACCCTAATGCTATCTCTAACTCTAACACAAGTTACAAAATCGTTTTTCGCAAAAAGGTAGTACGATTATGCCCAAACAGTGAACCTTATACATATACGGAATGATAAGAATGAATACAAAATGGGTAAAATAATAAAGCAGAACATTTGAAGTATATATAATTTCTTAAGGTTATTTATAATTATAACAATGCCAAATACAACAAATATCATTGTACTAAATGAAACATACAGTTGCTTTCTTTTGATGTAACTAGCGGGATACCTCACGTGCGAGTGGAAACTGGGGAAGCAGCTGGTGGGTATGTGTGTCGTCGACAGGAATGAAACAAACGTCTTCAGGAGGGATTTACGTTATGTATTGTCCATAATACACAGAAACATATAAATCCGGTCAGGATATAATAAAGTAATTTTTATATACTAGAAACGCGTGACATCTTTGCAAGCGACGTCCAATGGAGGAAGTAGAGCCCATTGATAGACAGACATTAAGTTTTTTAAAGTCACAGATTACAAAAGTAAAGAAAACATAAACAATATATAAGAATGCATCACACATTCTAACATCTGTATCATTGGTTACTGATATCGTCTTAATAATCGTTTAAAAAAACTAATTGCTGATGATGAGACATTTTAGTGTTGCTCCTCCTTTCTTTTAATTAAAAATTTAGGTAGGTACAAGCATTTGGTCTCGATTGCACCTGATGTTTAGTAACAATGAGGCCTGAGATGGAGCATGCTTGCCTAGAGGATGTCTATTCACTCTTATACTGAGGGAAAAGGTGCGCAGGAAGAGTGTTCTATCAATGAAAAATTCTAACTGTAGGTTTAAAATATGTATAAGTACCAATAAATCACAATGGCCCTATTCTAGATAGTAACATTGATAATATGTTAAGAAACATGTTTGATAATAGAGATTTTTTTTAATCAATTAGCATTAACACGTAGTGATTATATTCTCTTTGAGCATTAAGGAAAACTAATTTTGCGTAACAGGGTGATGTTGCGCCATTCTTTCCTTCTTCTTGATTATACTCTTAATGCGTACTCTCATTCGCTGCAAATTCTCCATTAAAATCTCTTGGTCTATATCCGGATCCACTAATCGCGATTTAAACATCTTATCCATTGCCGCTAAATATTTCTTATCGTAATTTTCTTCTCCGTATTTTAAGTGCAACTTAGGCTCACGCGTACTGATCCTTTTGGGTAATTGTTCTAGAAGTTTCTTCAAGTGTTCTATACTGTTATTGTAAGGCTCAGCTGTTCTGAAGAGGGCATCCCATAGATTCTCCATGCCTTCGACATCAGAGTCGCAATCGCTTGAAGTATAATCGTCACTTTCACTCTCATTGCTTGTTGCTATTCCCTGTATCTGTTGTATCGCTTCTTTTATCTGTTCGTCGTCTGGTAGATCTGCTGACATAATTCGATTTTGCCTGTTGCTTGGCTCAGCAGTGTCCATTTTATTAGACGGCTCCATGTTTGTGTGATAGCTGAAAACACACAAGTTGATATATTCATATTGTTTACAATGAAGCAAAAAATTTAAAAAAATACGGTTCAGGCAGGGTTTGAAACTGCGTCTCCAACGGCTTTCCGGGCCACCACGGGCGTCCTACCTATTGAACCACCGAACCTGATGCGCGAGCCATTGATTTTTTTAACCGATGCGCTACGATGCCACCTTGCTATTTTATTTAGCCTCTAACGGCTTGTGGGTATAAGCCGTTGCAGACTAAATAAAATAAATAAATATGTATATATTTTTTTAATTTTTCGCTTCATTGTAAACATTTTGTTTACGTTAGCAGACGTTACTGCTTTAATAAAAATAATTCATATTCATATTCTTTACTAGCGACCCGCCCCGGCTTCGTACGGGTGCAATGCTGATATATTATGCATGTTTTATACATATAAACCTTCCGCTTGAATCACTCTATCTATTAAAAAACCGCATCAAAATCCGTTGCGTAGTTTTAAAGATCGGGAGTAGGGACAGACAGACAGACAGACAGTACAGTAGGAAGCGACTATGTTTTATACTAGGTATGTAGTGATTGTATACCATGGTAATTACAAAAGTTCTTAATAAAATATACATATGTATAGTCGCCATCAGATATATCGCAGCATAAGGCTTTTCTGCGTTTTCCGCGACTGTCACACATTTAAAAAACTATTTAAACGGATATATCGCGTATATTAATTATTTGAGCCTCCCTAACGTTTCGGTAGCTTTACAGATACTTACCACAGTCAACCTTTGAAAAATTAAATTAAAATTAAATTGTTTTATTTAAAAACATATAAGGCGTTCATAAATATCTGATCATGTACTGTAACGCCCAGTCAATAAGAGTCGTGTTCAGATATTTATGAACGCCTTATATGCTGCGATATATGTAATGGCGACTGTAAGGGGGTCCCTTACAGTCGCCAGGGTATTGCAAAATCTTAAAACTAAGCCTGCTTAAGCGGACATCTTAGGTTTATAAAAAATCTATGTAAAATTGACACAGCCGCTGTTCACTAAATTGTAATGAACGTAACAAAATTGCAAAAAAAAAATGTAAATTTAAAAAATCATTAACGACTGACCTCAAATAGTTCTTTACTATGTAAAAACATTTTTGTGCTAAGAATGACTTTTAACTTTTTGGCTTATCTATTTATAACGCTATCTACATTATTATTCCAGTCTCGCGATTTCCGCATATTAACACGTATCTGTAGGTATAGACGTTATGTAACGACAGGGTAATAAAAAAAAACTAGTATTTTTTCGCACCGATTTAGCAAGTTCTACAGCGGACTTTGAGTTGTGTTTCGATATGATTAAAAAAATGCTTCTGGTGTAAACAAAAAGTTGAAAATGAAAACACGTAGTATGAAGTTAATTTGAGTGATCAGTTTATTATAAGTGTACTTAAATTTTTCTCCTGTATTACTTGTTTTTCAAAGATTTTATTACATGCACTAATTTATCCCATTCATTCACTTTTTTCCTATCAGTAATACTTTATGTAGCTGCAATCTTAAGTAGCTAGTTTGTTTATCTCTTATCGATATTAAAATAAAATAACACGGTATCAGATTAAAAAAATAACTGAAATGAACATAATAGACAAAAGTACTTACTTTATCACGAAACAAATTAAGCACAAAAGTTTTCCAGCCCCGTACTTAAAACACTTATAAAGCAAAACGAATTAGTTTAAAAACTCAATTATTGTAATAAAGTATGTTATCCTTTCTGCAATCCTCATAGACTACTATTTAGAATAAAGTGGAATCGGCAGAATGATAAAACATAAACGGGTTACGGGAAGTATTAATTTTCCAATCAAAAGATAAACGACATAAGTGCATATCTAATCTACAAATAGTTACTACCTTTTTAATCACTTACGCAATGTGACAATAATTGTCGAATAGTCATTCAGCCGCCTTAGCGCTTTTTTATCCGATTACGGTGAATTAAAAAAAAGATAGTAAAATTCCATAAATGTAATATAAAATTATCAATCTTAAATATTTGAAAGAAAAATGATTGACAAAAACGTATCATAAGTCCAAGTTCTAAAGATAGAACGTATAAAACATGTACTACTTTGAGTAGGTACCTCCTTTTTTTAAGACTGTGAATTATTTATAAGTCCGCCTTTTGTACGATAAGTATCTTTTGTGCAATAAAGATTAAATAAATAAATGAAAATTATATTAAAACACCAACTTTCTTCTACAACGCATTTATTTATATTCTGCTGTTTATTACATCATGACTAATGACCACCATCAGTTAAAAAGCCCAGTGCTCGACAGGTCTACCAAAGACTGCCCCATGACCGGGTCTGGCACATTCAGCCACGAAAATAGCAGTGTTGTCGTGCCACAAATAAAAATTCATGGTAAAGAAAAATTAAAGAGCTACAATAGCAAGGGCTATCGAAAAAAAATGTCTTCAAAAACTTTACATAGTCCATTCTAAATGGTCGTTGGGTACAATCGGGTTACGTAAAGTATTTTTAAGATTTTTTTTTCGTACACAAGATGCCATATTAATAAAATAATAATTAATAACAGACAGACGGAAAACAATCGATCCTATATGAGGGTTCCGTTTTTGCCGATTGAGGTAAGGAACCATAAAAATAAACAATAAAAATGTTATATCACTGGCTGATTAAACTAATAGTATTTTATGCAACCGTTGTATAAGAGGGGGCAAAAAACGCGAGTGGCATGGGTTACGATGTGAGCGCAGCGAACATCGTAAGAAAGATGCCACGAGCGTTTTTTGACCTACTTATACAACGTTGCATACAATACTTTTTCTACGACTCGACATTTCATAAATAAAATGCAAATAAACAACAAAGAAAATAATTAAATGTTCCCGCTCGGAATCAACAAAATTAAAAAGAAAAATTGTCTCTGATAAACTTTTTTTTTATTGACATCCATCTGTCAAAAAAATATTAACTTATACATAAAGGTATACGATCACCATACTAAACATCTGTCAAAAAATTTTAACTTATACATAAAGGTATCGTTCACTATACTAAACATCCATGCACTGAAGATAAAACTTCTTTTTTAAGTTGGCACCAATGCCTTAGTACAAAAGTTTTTTTTTTTAATTTGCAAATTGTTTGAATGCAGCTGTTCATCATGTAATCTGAGGTACTAAGTGATGGTTTTTTGGCGACATTATAACATCGGTTAGCAGTGTGTTTTTTAGCAGTAGAGTATAGACTTTTACAGACTTTCATAATTTATGTCTTTATATTAGAGTTAGTAACTATATAAATGACAGAAAAAAGTACTGGAGTAGAAAAATATATTATTAAAACTAGATATCGTGAGACACCTTTAATAAATTATAAAAACGGTTTAAACCCACGGAACGTTGGCCGTGAGTCCCGTAGCAGCACGAATAGCTGTCCCTGATGAAGAGCTCTATATAAGTTCGAAACATGTCGGGCTGTCTGACAATTTTTACGTGAGTTTTAACCGTTTTTATAATTTCTAAATACAGTAATATGTCATATTCCTCGCATGATAGCCGTAAAAGCGCTACAATCGCTAATTGGTCTGTGTCACTATTGATTTGGGTACGAATGCGACATCATCGTCAGTCTCCCGATGAAGGTCAAGCGCGCGCGCGCAACCGTATATGTCTAACTGCGTAGTAAGTAGCCGGGGTTTTCCCCGTATTGCAGTGTCGCCATTCTTAATATTTTTAATATTTCTATTTTAGCGTTATTTTGATAACTTTGATAACCTCAGGTATTTCTATTTATTTATGTATGTGTACTACTACAATATAATGTGTGGACTGTGTACCTACCTACTATTAATAGGTACATTAAGTATAGATATTTAGCTTATTGATTGTTGTCTGGTTTATTTAATTTTTTCACGACCGTATGATCCTAAACCGGTTACCTATCTGAAACACAGTTGTATTTTTTCATCTGTATCGTATCGCCAAATGTACATTTGTCCGAAAGCCATTTTTTTCCAAAACTGTAAAATTTTCTGAATAATTATAAAACGAACCTAACCTAACGTTTCTTTTTTAATCCTGAAAATATTACAGGTTTCAGAAACAAATATACTTTCGGACAAATGAAATATTGGCGAAACGTTACAAATCCATATCCATACTATACCTATACTAATAGTATTATAAATGCGAAAGTGTGTCTGTCTGTCTGTTACCCCTGCACGCCTAAACCGCAGAATCCATTTTGATGAAATTTGGCATAGAAATAGTTTAAGATTCGAGGAAGGACATAGGATAGTTTTCATCCTGGAAATTATACCTAAAAAGATTGAAGAGTGAGTGAAAATTTCTGTTGGGGTGCGGTGTCCCTGTAGGAAATGTAATTAGTTGACCAAAAGCACAATTGCTCTTACATTTGCTTAGGCGCTTTTAATAATCCCTTTTATCAAGTTCCACGCGTACGTAGTCGCGGGCAAAAGCTAGTGGGAAATAATGTTTACGAGTTGAGACAGGACATATCGTCGGGGATAGCGCAATGCCGCGTAAATAACAGCTGTCGATAAAGTTCTCATTTCAATAAAATACTTAGCATTTGTTTGAATACTCATTCGTACCTACACTTGTTACTTACGCGGTATTGCACTACCCCCATCCCCGATGATATTAGGAATTTTGACAGCAGTCGTCATCCCAATTCTACACGGTCAGCCATAGCCGCCTGTGGCGTTCAAAAGTAGGAGTAGTAGTAATAAATAATATTATTTATTGTGGACCACATGAAAACGAATACAATAAAGAAACAATTAAACAAAAAAAAAGGCCAAGAGCATGTCGGGCCACGCTCAGTGTAGGGTTCCGTAGTCGCCCATCCTTCACAATTACGAGAAAGATTTCAAGCTGTATAAAAAAGGTCGTAAACGCCATAGTATCTGTAATTACTTATTACCTTCTGGAAGTTATCGATTATACGCGCCAGATTGAGCGAAATGTTTTAATGCAGTATGGCAGTTAACTAATATGTGTAACGTTCGGAGTATAAGGAAACAGCGCGGCACTTACGTCATTTTGAAGAAAATTATGAAATTTGGTGATAACGGCTCAACCGATTTTATTCAATATATTCAAAAAGCGGTGGTAGCCTAGTGGTTAGGGCATACGACTTTCAATCCGGAGGTCGCGGGTTCGAACCCGGCCCGTACCAATGGGTTTTTCGGAACTTATGTACGGAATGTCATTTGATATTTACCACTCGCTTTTCGGTGAAGGAAAACATCGTGAGGAAACCACCTAAGCCCAATAAGGCCTAGTTTCTCCTCTGGGTTGGAAGGTCAGATGGCAGTCGCTTTCGTAAAAACTAGTGCCTACGCCACATCTTGGGATTTAGGTAGCCGACCCCGATTGAGAATTCATTCTCAAAAAATGGGACATAGGCTAGGAGGATGAGTTTTCATTGAAAGCACACGACGAAAGACAGATAAGGCCTCATTTCCATGAATTTTTCCATAATTTTTTGACCAGTGGTTGAAAAGTTAGAGGGGGGGACGCTATTTTTTTTAATTTTACGAGCGAATATTTACAAAACAGCTGACTTTATCAAAAAATTATGTTTTGAGACCCCTATTATTTTTAAAAGATGTTGCTATGCTATGTACAAGTTGATTAGCAAATTCTTGACATCGCAAGCGGTTAAAAGACGGTAATCATAACCATGTTGTTCTCAGGCCACAGTTTCGGGGCACACCATGATGACAACTTCCCGAACCCAGAGTGCCGCGGTTACCTCATGGGAGCTCAGTCGACTTTAGCGGATTGTCCGACGCACTTTGAGTTCTCATTGTGCAGTAAGCGACTTATAGCTGCTACGCTTACCACTATGAGCTACTGCTTATATGAAGAGGCGCGACCTTTCTGCGGGAATGGTTAGTAAAAGTAATATATGATAAGTAGTATAGTAATATATCATATCAACCAAAATTGTATGAGTTTGCAACTGTGCTGTATAGTGTGGAAAAATTAACCAACCCAGCAGTTTTCCAAGTCAGTCAGTCTTACACTGAGTAGCAAGCTGCCCCAAAGGTCAATGCCGTATTCAAGTAGTGAGTGAAAATAACCATAGTAAACTATGTTGTAAATGCATACGAATCGGGTTTACTCACCTCGTAGAAGTCGAATATCACTTGACATGTTTCGAATTAGTTCGCGATTCATCATCAGTAGAGCCGATCAATCGCAGTGGCAGACAATCGAACACTGCGGACAATTCACCGGTCACCGGTGGAAGCGAAAATCTACCCTCATCAAACACAATGTCAATGTGCAGTTGTCTTTAGCGGATAGTCGATAGTCCCAAGCAATTTATGTTCTCGAAGCTAAAGCGGCGTGGCGTCAAATGTTCCTAGTAAAGCCGGAGTAAATTATGCCGTATGTTTTCTTCAAGACTAGTAGAGAACTGTCAAAATGTCTTCGCCTGGCGCTCACTAGGCTGGTGGTTGGTCGTGAACGTGCTATAAGTAGCCAAGTCGGTAATTTATCGGCTCCTATGGAGCCATGCCACTACTGAGCTATCTTAATCGTGTACTATTAACTGATCAAACTTATCAAACAGTCTGAAGAAACGCTGATGGGCTTACATTACAGGTATAGTGGAAGAGGACGAGGCGTGTGACTGCGGACTGCCAGTATACTGCGTTGAGCGCGACTTATGCTGTACTGCGCGCACTGGCGCCGCAGAACACTACCACGAGGGGTAAGAACGTTCCCGTATTTACAGATATAAACTATAAAGTAGGACGAGGCATGTGACTGCGCCAATACGCTGCGTCGATCGCGACTTGTGCTGTACCTACTGCGGGCACGCGCACTGGCGCCGCAGAACACTACCACGAGGGGTAAGAACGTTCCCGTATTTACAGATATAAATTATAAAGTAGGACGAGCCATGTGACTGCACCAATACGCTGCGTCGATCGCGACTTGTGCTGTACCTACTGCGGGCACGCGCACTGGCGCCGCAGAACACTATGAAGAGGGAATAGAACGATCTCATATTCACAGATATAAACTATAAAGTAGGACGAGGCATGTGACTGCGCCAATACGCTGCATCGATCGCGACTTGTGCTGTACTGCGGGCACGCGCACTGGCGCCGCAGAACACTATGAAGAGGGAATAGAACGATCTCATATTCACAGATATATACTATAAAGTAGGACGAGGCATGTGACTGCACCAATACGCTGCGTCGACCGCGACAGAAGTAGACAGACCCCAGAGTAGTAGTAATACTGAAGTACATACATACATTATTTTTACACTTAACAGCCACTAAAAATCGTGTTATAAATTGTTTCAGAACACTTCACAAAGCGGGGTGTGCTGTAGCTCCGACTGCGGCCTGCCACCCATCGCAGGGACCTTGTTGTACGAGGAAATGTCAGCACGCAAACCTCACGGAGTTCGGCATAGTTCGTAGTCGTAGCTCGCCAATTCATAAAAAATCTGTCTTAAATATCGCGCAGTTTGTAGTTATTAAGCAGAGAATCTTCAAAAATTGGGATGATGTCTTTTATAGACCCAACGTTTCATCGAATGTTTTATTTTATTGAATTTTCCCGAAGTCATAAATTCATAACTCTTGAAATTGTCACCCAATATAATGATTAGGTAAGGTTTTTGTTTTATAACATCCACAAAAATGTGGTTTTAGAGAAATTATGCTTTTAATCAAGTGAAACGTTAGTCTATAAAAGTAGGGTAAGCCGTATTTCTGGCGAGGCAGACATTGATTTGTAAATGTGACCCTTGCTCTAAACTACTCCAGAAGTGGACCGAAGTTGGGCGAATATGATTGGATGGAGAGGCACTTCGTTATGGAAACTCATACTTCGGCCAACTTCGCCTCGTTCAACTTCGGGATAGTGTGGAGTCAGGGTCATTACTTTTGCCAAACCAGGGAGAATTGTTCGGTGAGCCACTTCATTAGTGCGTGGTTGGCGTTGTTTGTTCCACTAGAATCGTTGATTCCGTTGATAGGAAGTTGTCCTAAATAGAACTGTTTGTCCCAAAAAGAACAGTTGTAAACAATCTCAAGAATTTCCAATTGATGATCCCGGAGAGCCACCAACAGAGCATTCCTTCTCAGGTTTGATGACTCTGTTCCAGGATTGCTCGACACTGGGACAAGAGTGTTCGTGTCCCAATCCAACATGTACATGTGGCCTCGGCGGGCGCTGCCTGAGCGACGGCAGCTGCCACGCCGCCGAGTGCGCCGCGCAAGGGCTGCGAGAGTGCGCATGCGAACACACGGTAGCACACACTGATGCCGAAGTTTTTATGTCATAGGGGGCACACGCGCAAACGGATCGCCGCGAAAGCGATTACCGTCGCCCATAGACACCTGCAACACCAGAGGAGTCCGCTTATGGTGAAGACGGTATTGGTTGACCGTCTTCACCATAAGCGCACACGGGGCCCGTGCCCAGGGCCCCCATTCTCAGGGGGCCCCGAAGGACCGTCAATTTCTCTCACACAATAAATGGTCATACTTAGTAAAAAAATGTTATTATAATTCTCTTTTTTTATTTTCCAAAAGGGCCCCAAATTCTTGTGTGCCCAAGGGCCCCAGCCTAGTTTAAGACGGCCCTGGTCACAACTTCACAAGTGCGTTGCTGGCCTTTCAGGGAGTACGCATTTTTTCATAAAGGTTTAAAGGTAGTATCGGTCCGGAAATACCGCAAGCGACATTCATTCCACAATGCAGTTATCCTGTACCCGTTTCGTTGTATATTCTTATTTCGCTTCGCATTTCGATCACATTTCCAACTTCTTTCTGGTCTCGTCGTGATAATGATAACTTTGAGCGCACCCGGCGAAGTTGACCGAAGTATAGGTTTCCGCAGCCAAGCCCCTCCACACTATCATAGTCGTCCTCGGCCAACAGCGCGAGTAGTGTGGCGCCGCTATGACATGTGTTCTTCTCCCCAGGGTGGGAGACTGCAAGCAACGCGTACCTGCGGCGTGTGCTGTCTAGTGCCGGGAGCGACAATATTAGATACAGACAGATGTCTGGTGGCAGAGCTCGCAGCACTAGCTATGAATAATACAAAACGGACTAGATGGTTACTGGACTACTCAGGCCGTGAGTTACAAAGTCAAGATCGAGCAAGGTCTACTTTACTTCTAATACCTAGCTAGAGAGAGAGAGAGAGAGAGAGAGAGAGAGAGAGAGAGAGAGAGAGAACGAACGAACATTTGTTTAATTTGAAAAAAAAAATAGCAGGCAAACGTTTCGTTAAAAGAGACCAAAGTGAGCATAAATAAATTATGCGTGTATTTATACATACTTATACCTAAGCCTTCCTCCTCTTGAATCACTCTATCTATTGAAAAAACCGCATCAACGCTCTTCCTCCCATGTGGCTTATACGAGCGCCAAAAGTTCAAAAAAGAAAGAGCGACAATATACCTTATCTTTCAGCGGGAAAATTGCTTTGACAGCGTCCGCCATTACTCCTTTAGTGGTCGTTGGCGTGGTAGGCACGACAGCACACAACCACTTTAGTGGCTCTTGGAGTTCAAAGGGTTAAAGATCTAAGCATACATAGGGATAGACAGGAAGCGACTTTGTTTTATACTATGTATTTAGTGATGTACATCGTGGTCTCTAGTACCCATAGACCCCATAGTACACAAGCTTTGCTTGCCGTTTGGGACAAGGTCAATTCGTGTAAGATTGTCTCTTACTGTTATTTTTTTCAGCAAATCTAACGATACAACTATGCAAGGACTGTGCCCCGACGATCATCCGAGCGTGGCCCGTGGACGGTTGGTGTGTGACTCAAGGCGTCGTCGGCACTTGTTCTCCGCAGGGCATCTGTCTGCCGGAACGGCCGCGCTCCAACGTCTACCCTGACATCATGGTAATCTTCATCATATCAGCCGATAGACGTCCACTGCTGGACAAAGTTGTCCACAACGACCGATCTAGCGCCGCCCTCATCCAATTTCTACTCGCGATCTAAATCAGGTCGTCGGTCCACCGTCGGCCTTCCAACGCTGCGTCTTCCAGTCCGCAGTCGCCACTCAAGAACCTTTCTGCCCCAACGGCCATCGATTCTACGAGCAATGTGCCCCGCCCACTGACACAAGTTTGGCGACTGTCTGAGCTATAGCTATATCTACAACCTTGGTAATCACGCCTTATTCCTTTTAATAGTACATTACTGCAGCCGCGAAGCTTGTCGTGTGAGTAGGTATCTTAGGCGACCGACGATCATCTGAGCGAGGCCCGTGGACGGTTGGTGTGTGACGAAAGGAGTCGTGGGCACCTAGCTGTTCGCCGCAGGGCATCAGTCTGCCGGACCGGCCGCGCTCCAACGTGTACCCAGACATCATGGTAATCTTACAAGGCCTTATTCCTTTTAAGGCCCGAAATCCGTTCAAAAATGCTGATTGTTTTAGACATGTTTATCTCTGATCAAACATATTTCTTAAAATATTATCAATGTCACTACTTAGGACAGGGCCATTGCGATTTATTGGTATATATTTGAAACCTACAGGTTGAATTTTTTACTGAAAATTTTTGTTCCAAAACTACGCGAAATTGACAAAATTCACGCAGTAAACAAGTTTTTTTTTTCAACTTATCTTCTACTGCACGTAATATATATGTTTGAATTTATGAAATGAGATCATGGCTAGCTATCTAAAATACTTGATAAAATTGATAAGCGTTACAGATATAAAAGGAAAGTGAATTGTTATTATTAAACGATAAACTATTATCAGTGAAGCATCTGTTTTATTAAATTATTCAGTGTTTTAAACAAATGTAAAAGAAATAAACACTGGACGCTTTTAACGAATCTAAATGGATATTATTTGTGAGATAAATTTGTGCAGGCCGGCCGACGGCAAATACAAATACCAGCCAGGAAGCCTAATATCCGGAGAAATAAGGTATTCCCTACACGAAGAATATGAGTTTACTGCTATAACTGTTTCTTTGAAAGGTCTGGGACATCTTTATATAGAAGACAATACCAATAAGAGACATCGTTCCAATAAGTACACTAACGATGAAGTATATGTTGATGTAAACCATGTTATATATGACAAAGATGAAGGCCCACTTTCCGTAGGTCAATATGAACATCGATTCAGCTTCCAACTACCTTACAATATTCCACCTTCTACGGATTTCGAGAAAACCACGTATGATTACTATGTTCATAGCTATATTAGATATTACATATGTATTAAATTCGAGAGAAAAGGCTGGTTTCAATCAAACAAGCGATACGATAAGGAACTTGATGTGATCTCCGAGCAAATACCTCGATTGACCACGGAACCTTTAATATACGGTGAACAGAAAAACTTACTTCAATTAAGTTCCTTGTTCTCAAGCAAGAAAGGAATCGTCAATTTAAAGGCAACAATCGTCAACTCAGTACTCAGACCAGGAGAGTGTGTTAAACTTGATTACGAAATCAATAATGACACAAATAAAACTATCAAAGATGTACAAGTTAGGATGTTCGAAGTTGACAAATATACTACAACAGCTGGAGACGAAATAAGAGTTCACACAGAAATAGGAGGCGTAGGGGGCGTTATACACGAAGCCATACCCGGAGGCGAAATTGCGACGTTTACTACAGACATTCCTATTCCCAAAAATTGCGTTTCGATTGATCACTGCAAGTTTTTGTCTAGAGATTACTCAGTGGTTACTTTCGTAAGGTTACCGGATCCACATGTAAATATGCCTCTAGAAATTCCGTTTCAAATAATTAATTGTTTGTCGAGGGGATTGGAAGATATTGCTTGCTGTGCAAGAGTGGACTATGCTAGGGATGCGCCACCATCCTATTGGGAAGTGATGGGCGAGGATACAAGATATTCTTTGGAGAATAATGTATAAACTTTAGACTTTCACAACTGGGACAAAACGATTCTTGAGTGGCAACCGATCGCAGGAAATTATTGGATGGTGCACATCCGATCGTGGTGGAGACACTCGGGGAGGTGTTTCAGCTGATATGATGATTTATTAAGTAGTAAAAGTGTTAAAAAACATGTATCTACTGTATAGGTATAATACATATATTATGCGATAACTTTGCTGTTGTAGTTTTTATACCTTGAAGAGGTCTTAATAGAGTCAAACGCAAACAAACCGACTTTGTATGGTTTGACAGTTCATTTGCTTAGTTAGCGTGATCTGACTCTAAGAAATTTCTAGAAATATTCCCTAACTTTATATGGCCAGGTATAAATGAGAGGGAATATCCGGACGTCAGAAGCTAGCTAGCCTTTTGAATTTAAATGTGAAGCGTTTCACCGTGCCCCTGACGGCACAGCAAAAAATAAAACCACCGAGATCATTCCTATTACGGAATATTTTAAAGATTATTTCTTTTCCCGATAGCCTTTGGTATATAGTGGGCTTTAAAAGCATGGAGCCAATAAAATTGACAAACCGAAAAATTTAAATGTGGTTTTTTAAATCCATGGTTAGGAGAAATTAAAGAGCTGCAGTTTGTAGATGCTATCGATAACAATATGATTCAATTGTCTTCAAAAACTTACTCTACCCGAATTACGAAGTTTTTGATCGCAGAAATTTGATGACGCCAGTCTGGGGCACATCTTCCGTCGACGTGATCTTTGGCGTATTTTTTCGTCGTCTTTGTCGCTCATAACCGGTAGAGGTGAAGTAGGGCTCCTTATCCGTTCAAAAACGCAGATTGTTTTAGACAACTTTTTAATACTCTTCTTTGAGTTCGAGAAAATAAGATAACAAATATTATTGAGTACTTACCTTTTTCACCACATATTGAATTGTGGCGAATGAAGGTCAAGAAAAGTCTATCTTATCTCTTAGTAACAATACGTATCTCCTATAAAGTCAGTGTATTTTTTAGGACGATAGTCACGGAAATGTACATGCCGTCTGATAGACGCCATTTTAGTTTCTCATGACTATACCTAAATATATTTTTAGCAGGAACAACAGGTGGTTAGTGCTTACAAAATAAATAATATCGACCAACCTGTTATCGATAAGCAACACGTCGACGTTATAAAGGAAATGCCTAATTATATAGTTATTAAGAGAATATTCACAATGTCGTGGAACTTGAATGAATTTCACATTGTTATCTAAATGTTTAATAAAATAATAAGGTCTATGTAAAGTTATTTAACTTTGGTATTAAGAAGAGGAATGAATGAAAATGCATGGTGGGATTTTGCCAGTTACTTTTCCTCTATGACGTTAAAGTGGTATTTATCGATAACATGATTGTCGATGTTTTATTTCGTCAAGCACTAACAATACGTCGTTCGTGCTAGTAAAATCTCTAGCTATACTCATGACTAACTGGACTACAAATTCTACAATATAGGGTGTAAAAAATTAAAACACCACGCGGTGTTATCGCTAAAGAGCAATCTCATTATGATAACTTTGTGTAGTTGAAATGTGAAATAGAGATATTTAATTAAAACAATGAAAAGTTAATACGTAGTTATTAGTTTCACATTTAATCAGTTCAGCTGTGTTTTATCAATTTCATGTTCAAAGTCCGTTTTAGTGCTACCAAGTGTATAATTCCTATTAAAAAAATCCAATATGTTGGCATCCAAAGGTTATCTCAAAGCGATCGCTCCTTTGCGATAAATCTACCTACTATTTAATTATACTCTTAATCATATTTTAAGTATTGTATTTTGTATTAATCGATATAACACATGTATATCGGAAGTCCATAAACGAGAATTCTCTATGACAATTCAAAAGCACCACGACAAATCCGGTCTCTACAGATAACCGTTATAATACATATTATTATGCTATTTGACAGGATAATTGTTTATTAGTCCCTGCTAAACGTTTTTTGTTATTTTTTCAGCGAATCACGCTAAGTAAGAAACGAAAGAGCTCTTCTGCAGTCCGGATACGAATATCAACCCTACTCACTATCTACGTCGTGGTGTTACTATGGTGAAATAAAAGGATAAAACTTAAAAACAAGTATTTTATTAACAAAATTTAAATAACAAAACATAATTAAAATATGATTACTTATGTAAATATAAGAGGCAATTCGATTTTTTCTTTTTATTATCGTAATATATACACCGTGGCCGTTAATAACCCGAAAGATTTAAACCACGTATTTTTGACGACAAAACGAGTAAATAATGTTATATCAACATGGGTCTAATTATGTCTCTTAATTAAATTACTATTTCAGTACAAATTAAATCATATTAATTGCCCACTTCTTTGTGAACAAGTCTTTAGTTGAAGAAGAGTGAGCGAGCATGACACTTCACGAATCGCTCCGAAATCATACGACGGACGGCGAATGCCGTGACTTCTGTTCTATGACAAGAAGTGTCAACTTATCGCTGTCTCAATATTACAGGGTTCTATGTTTCACTTTGACGAGTTCAAATTTGAACATTGGCATAATGACATGAATTAGGGTGTGTTAGACGGGAGATTTTTTAGCTTTTGATTTGTTTTAAATAATTTATATCTCCTTAATTATGAGTTTTTGGACTATATGTTACATAAGTTTATATATTCTAATTAGGCTCTAGTATCGTTAGCTTAAATCTTTCGGGTTATTAACGGTCACGGTGTATAAGAATGCTTTTATGATTACAATACTTTACGTTAATAATACGACACGTGGTAATCGTAATTTTTAAGCAACTTTTAAAACTGCGACTATCAATTCAATATGTCTAATTCATCCTGGAGACGTCGCCATTGCAACAAGCAACATAAAAAGTTGACTGATTCAAATACTGTGTTTGTTTGTCAATTTCAATGCAGTTTATTTTTGTGTCCCATGAATAATATATGTGTGTGTTGGCTTAAAACTTGCACATCTTCTCAAGCATCTTAAAATAACAATACTTGATATCGAAGTCCATATCGTACCAGTAGTTGACGGCGACACACCCGTGGCTCTGCGTCACGTGGTGGAACCACAGGCTGGGCAGGTACAGGCAGTCCCCCTTCTCCAGGCGCACCCTGTATTTGTGCGCCTTTTTGAACTGTGGGTACTTTGTGTAGTCCGGTTGAAGAGGGTCTGAAAAGTTTTGTAGGAGTTTAATTATTTAATGATAAGGTGTTAAAAAATTTAATTAGGTACAAAATTTAATATACAGATATGGGAAAATTGTTAAAATTACTTAATCAAATGATATTTTTCTAAAAGTCTAGTAATCATATGAGTCGAAAAATAATAATTATCTCTTTTCATGACTTCTAAAATGGAATGGTATGTGGAAATGAATTTTACTGCAAATTAAATATTAGAGCCATCAGAATGGAAAACAACAGCGGTGTAACGCTAGGTCAAAATACGCCAATCGTCACATACAGCGCAGAAGCATCACTTGTCAAACTTTCACTACTTATACATTTACGGAAACTCAATAGGAATCTAGCTCGTGTAGCATAACTGACCCTAACCCTTAAAAATATTAAGTTAAGAATACAGGAAAAAAAAAACAATGTGTTTTATAATGTTATTAAAACTAATCGTGAGACATCTTTAATAATTATAAAAAACGGTTTAAACTCACGTAAAAATTGTCGGGAACGGCCCGACATGTTTCGAACTCATTTGGAGCTATAAATTTATGAAACATGTACCTAATGTCTCATTTTTTTTTAATGTGGGTACACCACAATTTTTATTTAAACTACGAATACAAAGATCAAAGCTTAAAGAAAAATTGAAAAAGGAGCTACCTGGTGGAAGGTGGTAGAAGGTGTAAAAACCTTTCAAATAAACAATGCAAAGATCGACACACAAAGCATAAGGAAAGATTCGTCAGGTCTACGTGGAGCGAGGGTAGCGAAGTGGCTAACGCGCTGGACCGGTAATCCAGAGGTACCGGGTTCGATTCCCGGTCCCTTCCACCAGGTAGCTCCTTTTTCAATTTTTCTTTAATCATAATCATAATCATCATTTATTCACAGAATATATGGTACATAAGATGGTATAATATAAAACATTTGATCCTTATATATTCGGCCGTTATGGCATGTGAAAATTTACAAAACTTATTCTCTAGGTAGCATTCTTACTGATTATTTATGTTTATGTAATTTAAATTTAATGGAAAAAATTTATTAGATTAGTATGTACACTTATTACAGTCTATATTTTACTATTCTAAATGCATGCATAATAATAATAATGTTATCATAAGTTTATTTATTTTAATATTATTTTTTCTTTAAAGAGTCGCCAAGAGAGTAATACGCCCTGTTAATAAGTTCCTGTTTTAATTTTACTTTGAACATGTTTAAATCTAACTGTTTTAAATCGTCAGGCAAATAATTATATATTTTAGAGGTGGTACCTACTAAACTGTTTCGCAGTAATGCTGTTTAACCAGATATGGTTTTAATATTGAATTTGTGACGCATAATTTTAGAGTCTATCGACTTTAGTGGAAACATATTAGAGTTTGATTTAACGAAGACTGCTACTTCGTAGATGTAGACTAGTCAGGGTCAAAATCTTTAGTTCCTTGAAGTGAGGCTTACAGCTATCCGTTTCTTTAAGGCTACAGGCTTTAAGCTTTGATCTTTGTATTCATAGTTTTCATTTGGAGCTCTAAATCAGGGGTAGCTATCCGTGCTGCTACGCGACTCGCGCTCGTGGGTCGCGAGTCGCGTAGCAGTAACATGTCGGGCCGTTCCTGACAATTTTTACGTGGGTTTAAAACGTTTTTTATAATTATTAATGTGTTTTATAGTGGAATAGATCAGTTGTACCTAGAGTTAAGAGAGAGTGTACCTAGAGTCGGGTTAAGAGTAAAAAAAAAATATTTTCCTTTCCGATGAATCCCGCCAAAATACATACCTACACATATCCACGGCAACCCCGTCTTCCCCTCACTATCCTCTACAGGTACAGGCTCTATCCTCCAACTGCCGGCTTCATATTTGAACTCGGCCTGCGGGTATCGGTGGTAGGGCACCAGGGGCAGGTCCGTGGGAGGAATGAGGATGAACTCTTTCACACCGTCGATGACGCAGTATATGTTCTCGTAGGGGTCTTTGTGCACTGAAATAGAAGAGATTATTATTATTAATAAGAGCACTTGCACTATTTATAAAGTTATTACTAGGCATTGGACTTCTCATAGCATGGTAGGACTTTAGAGTTATGGAGCCTATTTTAGTATTTATTCACTTGTAAAGCCATGTACATTTTGGTTAAGGTGTTACATACAGTATAAGTCAGAACATGACACCCTGTAAGGGCACACAATAGCTTAATACTAACATGCATAATTTAACTTAATATAATTCAATTTAATACAAATAGATTACTATACAAGAATATAAAATGTCAATTTGAGTATGTTATTTATAATGTATTATCATTTAAAAACTGGTCTACTGTGTAATAACATTTCTCGATTAAAAGTGCCTTTAATTTATTTTTAAATATTTTGTTGTTACCTTCCTGTTTAATTGATTCCGGGACTTTATTTGCGATTAAAATACATTTATAGTGTGGACCATTTTTATACATTGCCAAGTTAGACTTTGGTAACAATAACTTATTCCTATACTGCGATCTGGTCGTCGCGACATCTTTTTTCTTTTCGAACAGGTATGAATTTTCGCGAACAAAAAGAGCTGCTTGCAATATGTAAATACATGGTAAAGTCAATAATTTATGTTCTATAAAATATGGACGGCAACTGTTGGGTATGTGGACGTTGGCCAAAATGCGGACGCATTTTTTTTGCATGACAAACAATTGCTGGGCTTCAGTACTACCTCCCCAAAGCACCACACCGTATTGAAGCCACGAATGTGCATACGCATAATACGCAGATAATGCACACTCAAAGTTGGTATTTGATTTCAATACATTTAGTGCATATACAAATTTAGATAATTTGGTTTTAACATTTTGAATGTGAGCTTTCCAATTTATACCAGAGTCTATTGTAATGCCTAATAATTTAAATTCTTTGACCTCTTCTATATTGCTACTCGTACACGCGTCTGTTTTTAATTTTAATTCTAACGGTTTTTTTTGTATTGGTTTAAATTGTATAATTTTAGTTTTCTTTAAATTAATTTCTAAATTGTGGTCACTGAGCCATTTCTGTGTAGTTTCGAAATTGTGACTTAGCTGTAGGTTACATTCGGAACTGTTATTACAGTTTATTAACAATGATACGTCGTCAGCGAACATAACGCAGGTAGTGTTTGGGTTTAGGACTGTAGGTAGGTCGTTTATGTATGCTAAAAATAGGAGGCACCCGCATACACTCCCTTGGGGGATAGAGCACGTGATATGCCGCATTTCTGAGGATATCATTTTAACTTGCCTACATTCTTTATCGAGGTATTCAATCTCCACGGATTGTTTACGATTACTGAGATAAGATTTAAACCATTTGTGAGCCAAACCGCGGATGCCCATGCCATACAGCTTACTTAGTAAAATTTCGTGGGTAACTTTTTCGTACGCCTTAGTCATATCGAGCAACAGTCCTACACTATATGTTTTATTATTTATGTGGCCTAAGATGTTTAGAATGTACTGATAAACAGCTAGCGAGGTTGAATGGCGTTTTCTGAATCCGTATTGGCTTTTGTTGAAAATGTCATATTTTTCGAAAAAGTTGTAGACGCGATTAGACATGCATTTTTCGAATATTTTTGACACTGCCGGTAAAAGCGCTATAGGTCGATATTGGCTAGAATCAGTTGGAATACCACCTGGTTTAAGAATAGGTTTAATTTTAGATATTTTAAGTAAATCCGGGAACGTCCCTTCGGCAAATGATTGGTTAATTAACTTTAGCAGCGGTTGTATTAACTCCATTGAACATAGTTTTATAAGTTAATTTAACATTAAAGTACAATTCATACTCATACTTACACTCATACTCATAAGTATATTTAATTCGCAACTACTTTTATAGTCAAGGACTAAGTCGGAAGAATATACGAAGACCTGATTTGTGTAGGTATTGTTTCTTTCCTTATCTTAAAATACGTAAATATTTGCGACTTTTTCCATGCTTCCTGGAGTAGGTTGGGTTCTATATTAATTGAATATCTAGGCAATTTTTTATTTTGTTGTCGATTTCTTTTTTTTCTCAGTTTTCAATAAAATTTGGTGAGTTGGTAAAGTTGCTTCTTCTGACCATTGTAAGCCTAATTTCACGATATTATGTCCTACAATTTTTTCTCCATTGAGTTACACAAAATGTATTACAGAAATTGACCCACGGGCCAATTTTTATTTTGTTGTCAAATTATTTATTTTTCATTTCGAGCTCCTCATTTTGTACTAAATTTTAGTTGTAAAAAAGTTGTTGTAGTTTTCGTAAAAAAAAAACCATACATTTTTTTGTAACTCAATGGAATTTTTTGTAGGACATATCGTGAAATTGGGCTTACCTTGTTCAGAATAAGCAACTTTATCAACTTACCAATTTTTTTTGAAATCTGAGAAAAAAAACAATATCGACAGCAAAATAAAAATTCGCCCATCTGGTTATGATTAGAAAATGCATGTAATTGTCAATTAATATAGTTTAATTTAGGAGTTTCTAATATTGTGCAAATTTTATTTTATTTATTATTCTAGTCATAAAGGTAAGTTTGTATTGAAATAGTTGAATGAGTATGAGTACGAATTGTATTTTTATTTATTTATTTTATACATGGAGAACCAACAGCTTAACTTACGCTAATAGTGACATAACTAGTAATACAGAGCCAATTATAGGATCTCACATATAGCAACGTAATAATATTTAACATTAAGTTAAATAACACGCACAGTTTTACAAAGACACATGTATAAATGATTTTAAAGCACTAGGTACTCACCATCTTCTCTATATGGATATCGAAGAGGAGTTTAGAGTCGTGTATTACACCCAAGTCTCTCATGTGACCACAGAACAGAACTATTCCGTGGACCGACCTTATTTAATACTTGATCTCTAAGTGTGTAAGTACTAGGGAACAGGTTACGCTGACGTGAAAAAGTTATTGAAAAACATTTGGATGGATTCAAGTCAAGCTTATTGGCTTTACAGTAATTGTCAAGGCGCAATAGATCCGACTGGACAAGTAAGATATCATGACTCGACTTTATTTTGCTAAAAATTTTCATGTCATCAGCGAAGCATAGGAGTTTAGAGTGAATGAAACAGTCACTGATGTTGTTAACGAAAATATTGAACAATATTATATTAATATAATCGGCTCCATAGCTCTCTTCTAATGTCCAAGCAATCCGACGCCTAGTTATTATGATGGTTCTTAAATTTCGACCACCGACCACCCACAGGATGACGCAGTGTGGGGTACCTCAAGGCGGACTTATGACCTGGCGACAGGTTGCTAAAGTCTGCTGCTGGTCCGGCCAGGGCTGGGGGCCCAGCAGTGGATATGTTAGCTGATGATAATGATAAATAATGACACAAAGGTAAATTAAGAAAGAAAAATTGAATGCGATCCACTACAATCTAAGCAGGACTCGAACCTGCGACCTCTGCGTTTCCGGCGCATTGCTCTCCCAACTGAGCTATTAGATCGCTACGTCAATCACACCAAATCTTTCATTTCATAATTCTTACGCTACTGGAGCGCCCTCTGCGACATGTGTTTGAAATGCTTAAGCTACATGACCTACAACATACAGACTGACCTCCAGACGACGTTGTCAAGCTAGGTACACGTCTGCTGGTTCGAGTGCTCGTGCACGCCAGCACACACATGCTAGGCGCTGGGGCAGTGCGCTGCCTACAGTCTAGCAACACGATGTCGGTTACAGCCGTAAGGCTACCGAGTAAGCCACCATTTCTGATCTGATCCATACCCTAGGCTTTACAGGCACGATCCTAGTAAAAGTAAGTCCCTGTAAAGCGCACATCCTAGGGTAGGGTATGGCTAATGCGCATAAGCATTTCAAACACATGACACAATTTTTCTTTCTTATTTTACCTTTGTCCTTATTTATAAAAATAAAAATGTGGATTTCCACATAGCAAATAGCTTCGATAAAAAAAGATTCTATAAAATTATTTTGATGATAATGATTTTATAATGTTTATTTGTGGGTTGTTTTCCTTAACTTCTAACAACACCAGCAAAATTCTACTCACTTGATGTGATCGCCCTGTTATCTCCCATCCAGAAGTTGACAGCATCTGGGGACTTGTTGAATGCTTCGCTGGCAAACTTTATCTCTGATTCCACATCACATAATAGCTCTTTGAAGTCTTCTGTCAGATTTGAGTTTTGTTTCTGAATGTATGTAATAAACTTTTCTCTGAAAAACAACATTAGTTCTGTTATATTTATTTATAAGCCGATTTATAAAATTATGTTTTCAAAAACTTGGATGTTTAAACTATTTTTTTTGTGTATTGTTCCTGCCCGTTTGCAATATGACACTCTATACTATGAATGCAAATAAGTATTATCACGATAGACCCGTTATAATTTTTGTTAATTAAGTATTTTTGTTATTAAGTGATTATTTGTAAACTATATTCAATTTACAGACAGACTCACTTTTTTTCTTCTAAATAATATAAAAATTCAGCCATCGTCATCTCCATTTCATAAGGCATCACAAAGTACTCTACACCTTTCTCATCTGTAGTTATGCCATCGGCTAGCCCGTTGGGGGTGACAGCTACCGTCACCATTTTGTCTGGTATTTTTTGTCTGAAACAAGGAAAATTCATTTACTCATGATTCATCGACAACAGTTTACTGTCTGTAGACAAGCCATCTCCTTGTTTTGAACCACATGCTTGTGGAGATACATGCAGTGTGTGCATCGATCACGAATACCCTATATAGTCAGGGATAGTACAATACCGCGTAAGTAACAAGTGTAGATACAAATCAATATTCAAACAAATGCTAAGTATTTTATTGAAATGAGAACTTTATCAACAGCTGTTATTTACCCGGTATTGCACTATCCCTGACAATATATAAATATATTCTTGGTGAATATACCCTAAGCGCTACAGTAGTGAGGTAGTCCTAACATCACCCTAAACTATATGCATTGTAGAACTGTACATGGTGTTTTAATAATAATAATATTATATAAAACTTCAAATGGATTATAAATTACAGATTATATCACCTATAAAGGTAAAGTGGTTGTCACTCAACCTTTGACAAACTGTGATAGTTGCAAATACTTCAGGAAGGCTCACATAATGAATACATACAATATAGTAATTTTAAATTGTTTTACTTAAATGTGTGACAATCCTAGGAAACTAAATAAAATGTAATAGAAATATTACTAAATATATTCAATAGTAATAAATATATTTTTACTATGTTTTTAATATAAATAAATGATCATATCCATATAAGCTAAAAGTGCAATTTGCCGTGTACAATATCTTACCTAAAATAATCCGCACTCCATTTGTTAGTGGCTGGCCAAGTAGCACACCCTCCTCGGATGATGACGGGAATATTCTTTGACACATAATCTCTAAAGAATTGCAGAGGCTCTAATACTCGTGTCTCGGGCAAGCTCTCACCAAGATATAGATCTACAAAATATCAAAGATATATTATGAATTATGATAAACTTTCAATTAAATTAATTATAAAGTCTGCTACAATTTTCGTTACCTGATGACTCCTCATGAAGTACATCAAACGCATCAGAAATAATATTACTATTCATGACTTTTTTCACTCAATTTATTTCTAAAATATACATCACAGAACATTTTTTGTAAACATAACCTATAAATCAATTTCACGAACAATGACAGTGACACATGCTTTTTTTTTAATTTTATTTTAGTTTGAATTATTGAGTTTTGACCTTTGGCAAAACGAATAAAATTAATTAACAAAATGTTTAATATAACTTTCCAAAAATAAATGTTAAGTAATGCGTACATTAAATATTAGATATTAAAAAGGTAGAAAAACTTAGAAAACTTCTACGGTAATAAGATCATTTGATAGTAAACTGTTAATTTTGTGATATTTTACATTATCAGCACGTGTTCTCCTGAAACTTCAGGATTTAAGCCGTTTTAAGATGAACCTGTGAAAACAGAATCTTTAAGTGAAACATACATCCATGCGTCATTCGTCTTGCAGCAAGTGTCAGAACCAGAACATTTTAAATATATTTCATAGGCATAGGTTTCTTCAATATCCCTTTAATTGGTACTCCGAAGGCATCAACCGCAGGTTCTTTTTCTTTAACCTCGGGTTGTGATACCGTCGGACGATCAATTTTTTCATTGGAAGACGGCAGTGGTCTAGTATTCCAAATGGCACGCGGCAATAAGTCGTAGGTGGCGTCGAATACGTTTACTGAAATTAAATGAGTAATGTATTTTAGTTAACATTATTTTTCATTACCATTTTCCTTCCGGAATTATTTGGCTTAAATGCTTATTTTAAGATTGACTAACCATTTGGTTTTCGGTTTGCCTCTGACTCCGAAACGGTAATAGCACTTTGTGCTCTAGGACCTTGTAACATATTGAGTTCAAAGAATTCATCAGTGCCTTCTTTTGTCATACTAAGTTTATTTTTCTCGTGCATTTGCCGTAGGCGTATGGCTTTGTCAAAACTTCGAAGGAAGGTTTTGGATGTAGTGTGAAGGACTACATCATCTAGAACTCCTGAAACGGAATGGCAGGATTGTCGTAAGAACCTAGTTTCTCAAGTTCATTAAAAACTAAGCAGCAGTTAGGTACATGAACATGATGTTAGTACTGTTGATAAACCTAGAGATTACTTACGCAATTGTGAACACCTTGCTATTATTGTTTCCTTATACCGATGTTTCTTAGTCATTGGATTACCCGAGAAGTTCGCATCTACTAGAGAGACCAACGTGCAGAGACTATCTGCGACCTCCTAAATGAGATTAGAAAATTATATATATAATATTGTGCTGAAATGAGGGTAGTGTACATATAAAGTTTTATGTCACTGGATATTTCTATCGATCTATTGCCTACTGAAAACTACTTAATTCACGTGAATAAATCCTGATTAATCCCTTTTTAGGGTTCCGTAGTCAACTAGGAACCCTTATATTAGGGTTCCGTAGTCAACTAGGAACCCTTATAGTTTCGCCATGTCCGTCTGTCCGTCCGCGGCTTAGCTCCGTGATCATTAGTACTAGAAAGCTGAAATTTGGTATGGGTATGTGTATGTATCAAGCCGACAAAACGGTAAAATAAAAACTAAAAAAATTTTTTTTTTGGGGTACCTCTCGAACACCTAAAGTGGAGGTGAATTTTTTTTTTCGTTCCAACACTAGTGTGTGGGGTATCGTTGAATAGGTCTTTTGAAAATAATAGGGGATTTTAAACATTATTTTTTGATTAAGTTAGCAGTTTCGTAAATAATCGCTTCGAAAATAAAAAAAATAGTGTCCCCCCCCCTCTAACTTTTCAACCACGGGTCAAAAAATTATACAAAAAATCATGAACATGAGGCCTTATAAGAACTTTCAATGAAAACTATATTGAACAAAATCAGTTAAGCCGTTTTTGAGTTATCGCAAAATTTCATAATTTTCTTAAAAGAACATAAATTGAGTTCCAGAAGGTAATAAGTGACTATAGTTACTTTGGCGTTTACGACCTTTTTATAGAGCTTGAAATCTTTGTCGTAACTTAAGTCTATTGTGAAGGATGAGCAACTACGGATGTGGGCAGCTGTATATTTAAACAGCCTTTGAATCACGAATCTTTTATTAGAAATATTATTTAAACACAATACAATGCTTATGTGAATCGTTTCATTTTAAAATCTGTGACAGTAATGTCAAGCTTATTTCTTTTAAGCCATGACCATAAACTAAATTCTAGACGCACTGCAACACCTTCTCCTAATTTTTAAATTGTCTTTAAGTCTAATGATAATATTAGTTACACTTGAACAAATTAAAGTATGACAATTTAACAATTACAGACATTGCAGTATTAACATTACATAAAAATGGTTTTACGAAATCAAATTATTACAATGTCTCTCAAACTTCAATCTGTTTAAAGGCTTCGTCATAATATCTGCTAACTGTCTCTCTGAAGGACAATATGCCATGTCAATTTGACCTTCAGCATACTTCTCATGTATAAAATAATAACGCACGTCTATGTGCTTGGATCTCTTACTGAATGAGCCAGTTTTGATCAGCTGTATTGAGCTCTGTTTGTCGACGTGCAGAGAAATCTTGACTTTTTCTTCTACCAATTCGTTTAGCAAGGATTTCAAGTACATGGCATCCTTACAGCTATCAGCAGCAGCTATGAACTCGGACTCGGTAGACGAGACCGACACGATAGGCTGTCTTTTTGATGTCCAACATATAGGGCCATTCTCAAGCATCAACACAGTTCCAGTTGTGCTCCGCCTAGTCATTAAGTCACCCGCATAATCAGAGTCACTATATGTTTGTATGTTGGATATTGGTATGTTCCTTTTAAACAGTATTCCTTTATCTTTGGTTCCGATTAGGTACTTTATTATTTTCTTCACAGCAAGCACGTCAGCTTTAGATGGATTTTCAATTTTTCTGGTAGCTTGGTTCACAGCCTGAGCTATGTCAGGTCTGGTTCTAGTAGATAAATACAATAAGCTTCCCACGACTTCCCGATATGGATAGTCCACCTTCTCCTGGGAAGTTTCTTGTGTCAGTTTACAATCCAAGTTACTTGGTATATCAACGGGTTTGGCGTTCTCCATGCCATACTTTTGCAAAATATTGTTGATATAATTTTTCTGTGTAAGTTTAATACCTTCTTCCAAATTTTGTATTTCCATTCCTAAATAATTTATAGGATTGTCATTTTTCTTCATCTGAAACTTGCTTTCTAGTTTACTCAATATCTGTTTTAATTTTTCTTTGTCTTGTCCGATCAATAATCCGTCATCCACATACAAAGCAATGATGATTGATTTGTCTTTGTTGACAAAAACACATCTGTCATTTTTTATAATTTTAAAACCAAGATCTGTCATAGTTTGAGTAAAAGTTTTATTCCAAGTAAGAGGCGCTTGTTTAAGGCCGTATAGTGCTTTTTTCAGCATGCATACTTTTTCAGTTTTTTCATATCCTTTAGGCAGTTTCATAAATATCTTATCTTTTAGTTCGCCATAAAGGAATGCTGTTTTTATATCGAAGGTCATTATATGGTAGTTTTTCGACGCTGCTATGGCAAATAAAGTTTTGATAGCAGTTTGACACACGACCGGACTATATATTTGATCATGGTCAAGGTTATCTCTCTGCTCGCATCCACGGACCACCAGCCTCGCCTTATAAGTTCCATCTTCCTTTAATCGAAATACCCATTTATTCGATAGTATTTTATGGCCTTTTGCCTCTTCTTTATTAACCATAATCCAGGTATTATTCTCTTGTAAAGAGTCAATTTCGGACTGAATAGCCTTCTCCCAATTTTTCTTTTCTGCACTGGCTATAGCTTGTTCATACGTCATCAAAACGTATTCATTGTATTTTTCAGGTAATTTTCTAGTCCTCTTATTTCTTATATCTGTGTTTTTGATACTTTCCGGAACTGTTTCTTGTTCTTTATTTTCAGTGTTTAGATCTTGTTCATTATCTTTTTCTTCTTCGTGGGTGTCATATTCAATTTCAGTGTCAGTGTTTATTGGGTCATAGAATTCGGTGTCTTCATCATCAATTTCTTGTGATGTTCTTGGTTCTTGCAATATCTTGATCTCACAATTTTCTTCGTTTTCGAATCTAGGTATGGTTGCAGTTGTTTTAGATCTTTCATCTATTTCCCTTTTTTCAAATATGATGTCTCGCTGAATTGTGATTTTTCTTTGTTCAGGATCCCACATCCTGTATCCAACTGGAGCATATCCTACCATTATTTGTTTTTTAGTTCTAGTCTCTAGTTTTTTAAGATATCCCAGCCGTTTGACATATCCAGTGGTTCCAAATGTTTTTATGTTTTCTAGATTTGGTTTTCTTTGGTACCATAGTTCATATGGAGTAGTCTTATCAGTTGTTTTCGAAGGAAGGCGATTCAGCAGGTAGGTAGATGTTAAAACTGCTTCTCCCCACATTTCTTTATCTAGTCCCGATTGAAATAGCAAGGCTCTTGCTTTTTCTATCAATGTGCGATTGAGCCGTTCCGCTTTGCCATTTAATTGAGGACTGTGAGGGATTGTGTAGTCTAGTTTAATGCCTCTTCCCTGACACCAGGTTTTAAATTCCTTTTGCGCATATTCGCCTCCATTATCGCATCTTACTTTGTTTACTTTCTGATTTAATTCCCTTTCAGCTTCATTAATATATTGTTTAATTATTTCAGGAACCTCAAATTTGTTCTTTATTAAGTATACTTTTGTGAAATGAGTGTAATCATCCAAAATTGTAACTATATATCTCATTCCATCCCATGTTGTTTGTTCTACATAACAGACATCGGTATGTATTATTTCCAGGGGTTTTTCTGCTCTTGTTCTTTCAGTATTAAATGGTTTTCTTGTTTGTTTTGCCATGATGCATACTTCGCATAGCTCATTTTTACATTTATTTTCATCATGTGTTGAAATACCTTCAGCTAGTTTTGGTAAGATTTTAATTGCTTCTTTTCCAGGATGTCCCATTTTAATATGCCAATCATCTTCTGCACACATCGCCACATTGCATTTTTCGTTCAAATTTACAGTGTATAAGCCAAGCTCATTTTTCTTTCCTAATAGTGTGAGATCTTCTTTACGTATCTCAACGGTGTTCTTAGAGAATAGTACAGAACCACCGTTGTTAGTAATTTCGTTCACTGACATTAGGTTTTGTGAGAGCTCAGGTACGAAAAGAGTACTGTTCAGTACGCAGAGATCTCCTTCGACAGTCCCGATACCTTTCGATACTATCTTGCCTTCACTTTTGGCTATACATATTGTTGACTCTTGACTTTTGAAGTTTTTTATGTTTTCGATGTTGTTTGTCATGTGTGCTGAACATCCAGAATCCACAATGAACTCAAGTTTCCTGGCAGATATTTCATTTTCTTCATAACTTGTTAGGAATGCCACTCTTCCAGGTTTTTTATATTTATTCTTGTTAGCGTCTTTGAAAAAACATTTTTCTTCCGTATGGTTATACTTTTTACAAATGCTGCATTGTTTAGACCTGCAGTCCTTTGCTTTATGCCCCTTCCTGCTACATTTCAGGCATTCGATTGCTGTATTTGCTTTGAATGCTACTGAGGAAGTTGAAGGTTGGCTATTCTTTCTATTTTCTTCTAACAACAGGCGGTTTTTCAAGTTAGACAGTGTCAATTCACTCGAAGATTCCCATGCAGTGATAAAACTGAATCTTTGACATTATCAATTCTTCGATTGGACTGCCTAGCTTGGATAAACGAAATGTTATGCTTTCCAACTCGGAGAGATACTCGGTCATATTTTGCCCTTGATATTTATAGTTGAAAAAATCTTGCATCGTATTGCATTTGTTTCGGGATTCCTGCCCGTCATAAATGTCACATAAGGTTTTATACATTTGTGCAGCGGTTTCGCATGTTAAGATGTATTGCAGATGCTTTCTGTCAATAGTAGAAATTATTAGGGCTTGACCCTGAGCATCTAGCTTTTCATCAAATGGTTTCTTTTCACCATCTTCGTCAGTTTTCTCACTAGGTTTAGTTAAATCCAACAAACCTTTAGCTCGTAGAAATATTGTGAGCCCGAACTTCCAGCCACGATAAGATTCAACACCAGTTAGTTTTTCTATAGGTTCATTTTCAGGTCTTGACATTTTTCCGACTTTTGTTTTTTTTATTAAGTTTTAACAAATTTTTATATTCTCGTATTTTTATTTATTTTTATATGCGTATTAGTCGCCCATAACCTGTGGGCAGCTGTATATTTAAACAGCCTTTGAATCACGAATCTTTTATTAGAAATATTATTTAAACACAATACAATGCTTATGTGAATCGTTTCATTTTAAAATCTGTGACAGTAATGTCAAGCTTATTTCTTTTAAGCCATGACCATAAACTAAATTCTAGACGCACTGCAACAACGGAACCCTACACTGAGCGTGGCCCGACATGCTCTTGGCCGGTTTTTAAAGAAAGGAAAACGTGTTCTCGTAGTTTATTAAATATAGGCAATATAAATATACCATCAGCTCTTCTGCCATACTCACAGAAAAATCCTGTAAGTTATTCTTCTTAGCTATCAAAACTTCAAGTCGACGAAGAGGTTTAGCCCATGCGACGTCTGTTATTTTGTTCTGTGATACGTTCAAAATTCGTAGCGAAGACTGAAACATAAATGAAAAATAATTACCGCCGCCTCGAGTGCGTATTGTTTGCGATATCCATGGGTATGATAAGACTTACCCCAATAGCTATCATAGTTCTTGGATCGAAACATAGTCCATCAGCACTACTTATATCCTGTTTTTCTATATGAAGTTCCTCTAAATACTTTAAAGTTTCCAAATTCTCAACCACACTAATTTTGTTATTGTTCAAGTATAACTTCTTCAATTTGCATAATTTCTCCAGACCTTGGATTTTGGTAATGTTGTTCCATTGAAGGTGTAAATGGGTTAGGTTATATAAAAGGTCGAGATTTGTAATGGATGTTAGTTGATTATTGTGGTAATATGCGTATATAATGTGATTTGGAGTTTTCGGTACAGGCTATGGACAATAAGTTTTTAACTTTATTATAGAAAAATAATGATAGGACTAACAGTCTAATCTGAAACACAATTAATAACAACTTACTATTTCTGTGAGGCCTTTCTCATGCAAAAATAAATGTGTTATCCTCTTTTGATTTACTTGCTTTTTACGAAGAATCTTTTTAGCTTGTTGACGCAGTTCCTCGTCATTTAGTTTTAATTCTGTTAGTTTCGATTTACAATTCAAAGGTTTTAACATGTTAATATATTATATATTTTACGTGACAGAAATATTAACATCTCATTTGCCTGTCGCTCGTTTCAATATTTTGTAAATAGCGCGGTTACCTTGGTTATTTTTGGTATTGCCAGAATCTATAATATATTTGCATGGAACTGGAATAGCAAGTACAATACTAGTATCACAATTACATACAATGAGCAGCAAAACTACATGGCCCATTTCTGAATGAATTAATTTCATTCATTGCAAAAAATTATGCCTTAAAATACTGGTATCGAAACTACCGTTTGACAATGGTACACACGTCAACCGTCAACGTCACATCACACATTGTGGTTGTGGATTGGATTGGTAATGGCATTGGATTGGGCAAGCATTGGGCCGATTGGGTGAAGCACTGGTGAAATTAGTTTGTTTGTTTGCTTCATATTCGTTTATCGTTTGTATAACCTAACCTAACCTCAATCACAACTACGAAAATGGGTGAAAGATACAATATTCACAGTCAGCTAGAGCATCTCCAAAGCAAATACATCGGTACAGGACACGCCGATACTACCAAGTACGAGTGGTTAACACATCAGCACAGAGATTCATGTTGCAGTTACATGGGGCATCCAGATCTGCTGAGTTACTTTGCTATAGTAGAAAACGAGTCCAAAGCTCGGGTGAAGTTTAACTTAATGGAAAAAATGCTGCAGCCGTGCGGCCCGCCGCCAGAGAAGCCTGAAGACTAGGTTGTGTTTATACTAGGCTGTTATTTTAAGACTTGTTTATAAATACTGTTTCAATTGCGCGTGTGTGATTTTTAATTCATTGGGACTAATTACACCTACTCATACTTAACTCAGTGTAAATAAAATTGTCTCTTAAATTCTATACTAGTTCTTTACTGTCTATACCAGACTTAAATCGTTTTGCCTAGAGGGCCTTATTATTATTACCATACCTTGAGTGGTCTCATATAAATAATTCAGATCAAGAAAGCTCAAGAAATGCGAGAACCATGTGTTATTGAATGATGATTTAAAAGTCCTTAACAATTTCATGCCCAGGAAAAAAATTACACTACCCAGAAACTGACAGAACCCAATGACCTGACACAACCAACAACCCACCTGATGGGGCTTTTAACTTTTACTCAGCTGCCGGCACCAGCTTGCTGGGCAGATTGTACTCTAAAAGCACCTATTAGGTGGACTCTTATCGGTGTCTGGGGTGGGATTGTGCCCACCTAGCAGGCTCTGTAGCTTTCTGGCATTGATTTAATTTTTTGACCTAAAATAATGGTGAAAATGTTAGTTGCTAGATTGTGAAATTGCTGCATTTCCAGTAAGTGTGGCCCTAGTATACTGCCATGCTACGGTAAAAGGATGTATCAGACTATGACATCCTTATAGAGATACAACCTTTTACCGTAACACGGCAGTATAAGAATGGCACATTCATACCAGTCATTGCATAATTCTAATAGTTGTCTTGAACTCATCTTAGTTGTGCAGAAAGTACTAAAATCTAGCAATGTAATAATTGCCTAGACTTCACAGAGCAATATGTCAATGAATTTGTAAATTAGTAGTTAACATATTAATGATAATGGTTTCAACTTCATTTCTTTTCAACTGAACATTTGAATTATGAATGTTTTTCTAGTAAAAACTGATATAATTATAAATATAATTATTATTATATATAGAACAGAAATTCTCTCTAGCGATAATGATAAGGGTGTTTTACAAAATAAATCAACATATAAATTCATCCAGCATTTAATAATGATTTCCACTCATCCATCTTCCCATTTAAAGCAGCTTCCCGTTCCTTAGCCTCCTCTTGAAGAATTTTATGTTGTTTTAAACGAATGACAACATTTGTAACAAGTATCTTTTGAATATTTGGAACAATTCTTTCACATTCTTTTTCCAATACTTCTGTAGCTTTTGTGATACACTCTACGTCCATTGAGCCAGTTTGGGAGAAGTCAGATATTTGTTTTAAGCCAGCTAACAGAGACATTGTCACGATTCCATGATTGCAATCACTTTCTGGACTCATGACTGCTAAATGTTCTTCTGCCTCAGTGGGATCTATGAATATTTTTCCTCCAATCACAGCTAGGGAACTGGCAGTGATAATATCGTACATGGGAACTGCTGCATCCGCTAATGCCAAGCCTGCAGCATTTATGGCTGCAGCGAGACAGGTTCCGTCATGTTCCAGGATGTAAATGAAGACATCAATCTGAAAGAAATCATTGCCAATCATGTTTTTTTTTCCTATCCATAGCAATACAGCATAGTCATTTGTTTTAAAGAATTTGTATGCTGCCTAGTACTTTGTTTATAATACGAAACAAGCTATGTATATAAATAGGACTGACCCCAAACAGTGAAAGGGCTTTTACAAATTGGCCGCACAGGGATGTTTATCAAATGTACATCAAAATTACATGTATAAATATGTATATTATGTCTACAGAGCACTGTAAGAATCTCCAGACTTTGGGAATAGTTTGCATTATGCAAAACTAGGGGTTGCCCAAATGGTGTATATTATTTTATTTCTTTTATACTATGATGGTGACAACATGCATGTGGCCCGTCTGTTATCACCGCCGATGGATGATTGCTGCCAGGAACATCACATGCACATTACCATGTGTACTAAGACATTATGACAGTGCAGTGCATCGTCCATGATATACAGTGTCCTAATGAAGAGGTTCAGCCTAGTATGAGGCCAACCATTTTTACAAATTTCATGTTTCTAATAGTCTGTAATCTAATTTCATTTTTAACTCAAATAAATAAAAATTACCAGGTGGCTACACTTAAGTTAAGATTACCTGATAATTGGGAAACAAATGCCTGCAGACAGCTGGCTCAAGGGCTTGTCTCAATGCTGTTGACAGGGCCCGTTCTTCAGTATCGGGTGCATGAGGCCTCCGCTGGCGGGAGCAGGAAAACGGAGCATATTTCACCTCACAAAACAATTGCCCCAGGTTACTGTTCAAATAAATAAGATAATTACAAGTATGTTTTATGTTTAGTTGATTCAGCCAGTTTAGCATTCTTAGTGATAGCAAATGTTGCATCTAGCTCTCTATATCGAACAATAGCCATTAAAAAAATTGTTTAAGTCAATGTTGGACTACAGGATAACACATATACATATTATATTATTATGATAAACCTAAATTCAATTAGTGGGCAACTGGGCATGCCCATATTGCCCACAATGGTGGATCAACACCTGAATGTAAATTGGTATTTATTAACTGGTATAAAACCTACCTGGAGAAAGGTTTTGCCAAGTGGCAGACAGATACATCAATGTAAAATATAAAAATAAGACTGTAAACTGAAATATCTGAATAAAACGCTTATATTATTATATTATAGATATTATTATTATAAAACCTACAAACATTAGATTAGCGATAGTATATAGGGGGCAAGTTGATATTGGGTCATTGTCAGTTCAAAAAACAAAAGTTGTCTCTTCGGGGGCTAATAGTTAACAGTGTATGTGCATAGAAGTTATGTTTTTAACACGCAAGCCCATAGAAAGGGAAACGTTGTTTGAGCTTATATAATTTTAATCGGAAAATTAGGCCTAAAAGTCCTTAACTTTGTATGTGTCCACCGAAAAGACGCGCACCTAAATCTGACAATGACCCTATTAAGAATGTAAATTGTGGGTAGTCTAGTTTTTCTGGATATATATTGGACATTTATAGAACCAGTATGTACTTATGTATAAAGGTTGTTTTCATCAATAAATGAAAAAAGAAATATATTGGACATCCCACCCTTGGCGCCTTTGCTAAATAATTATTAATTGCATACCTGAATTCATTCTGATGAGGTATTTCTCTTGGATCAAACACGGAACATACAACTTTAGTATTCTTCAATTCTACGTATGCCGATCCTTTGGCTTGTGACACCATGTCTGTCCTGGCAACTGTAAAAGAACTTCGCAATTAATTGAGCACTTTTTCATTCAACAATTACGTATTCAAATTGTAAACACATACAAAACATACACATGCTTCGGGCTTCATCAAACTTTCGCCCATCTTTCCGTAATCCTTTTTCATTAGTTAAATCTTTGTATAACTCGTCGTAAGTTTTTATAAAGTCTTTTGTGAAACGTTGATATGGTACACTGTCTTCTGGGCCATTAAATCTACGATAATCGAGAGGCATTTTGTTTTATTTAAGGTTATAATACAAGTTGCCCAAGTTTGCTTTGTCTTGTACTGTACGTCAGGTCGTAAGTACAGAAGGGCTACTCCGATGTTCGAAATTTTACTTTCATATAGTGCTATTCCACTCACTCAAATATACCTTGACAGGAGATCGAGAGGGATGGCTCTATTCGACAGTCGAATTTTGAACATCGGAGTAGCCGTTCTGACCAGACGTCAGTTTCGTCACATTTAGTTACTTCCCTGAATAAAGTTCTATCTCAGTTGAATAATTTTGTTTAGTAGCTTGAATGCGAATAATCAAGTATTCCAGCATATATTTAATTAATTACAAGCTGGATATAATTATTTTAAACAGGCAATTCCTGTAATCTTGCGTTATTTTTATTTTAACGTAATTAAATAAAATCGAACATTGATTTGATTATGCTACCGTGCGAGATAGCCTTAATAAGATATGCCAACATCAACAAAAAACGGATCTATCTGTCAATTTTGGGTTTGCGACGTTTGCGATGTGTTCCTGAAAATGTGTGTTTTCATGTGATATCCAATAAGTTATTCTTTTTTTATTTGTCACGTAATGTGACGATAGTTTAAGCGTTTTAGAAATAAAGCATTTTCGATCAAGCAAGAGATCTGTAACGTAGTTAGACTCTACAAATAAGGTAAGCAAGCTGGCATTCGCTACATTCACTTGGTACCGGTGACGTTTCAACGTAATTTAGTACAGATATTATTACTTTCTACGAAATTTTATTCTAAAATCAGCTTAATAATGTTACTGTATAATTATTTACAATATCTGAGAATAGGTGCCATTACTAATTTGTAAAATTAGTTACGCTTGTATTCTCAAGGTGATACATATTTAAACTAGGTATCATAATTTGAGACACGCTTAATTTATTTCATTGTATCATCAGATATACGAATAAAATGTACGTTTTTGACTCATGTTTTACTGATAATTCATGCCAAAGTATCAGTCATTTAGTTTAGAACATTAGTTAGACCTTCAAACTACCTTGTTACAAGCTTCACTAGCATTTCAAAATGTTGGTGACACAACTTTCTTTTAAAAATATTTTATATTCAGAAAAATGTCCTAAAAAACAATCTATAACACCATGGCATAATGTCACTACTTATTAGGTTAGGTTTGTTTTATAACAATCCCAAATAGTTTACCATTTCAGAAAAATGCTTTCTGCGAAACAAAATTTCGGCAAAATAAAACATTCAATGAAAATAAAATTGGCCTTCTTTTCCTCTCTTTGCCCCTCACACCATACCCACCTTCTTACCATAATTGAACGCCCGTAGAATCACCCTTATGTATATAAACTAATAAAAACTTTAGGAGAGACGTATATTTAGTACTGTATGTTCATGAGCTAAAATGATGATTAATATGTTAAATTTTTTAGCTCAGTAACCATGGTGCGGCGGCGGACATACATTATCGCGGCGGCAACGTTAGCGGTGACGTGGGCGCTGGCCGCGGCCAACGAGGCGCCGCAGGCGCCTCAGGGTCCGTCTTCCACATCGGCTACTGAAGTAAGTGCATATTTCTAAGATATTAGAATAAGTTTGATTGACTAAAAGAAACGTCTACATTTAACATAATTTAACAGTGACTTCTACACTAGGCATAGCTTGTATTGTGGAAGTCTGATACACTTCAGGTTCGAAAACAATGCGGCTATTGATATGCCTGAAAGAAGAAATCTAACAGATGAACAATTATTTTAAAATATTCATTTAAACTTTATTTTAACATTTAACGTAGAGTGACCATAGAAAGGCCAGAATGGAGAAGATTGTAGGAGGCCTTTGCCATCTGGCAATTTAACATACAAAAATGAAAAGAATATATATGAATTAAAAAAAAAAAAGAAATAAGAAAAATTATGATAAAAAAAATACAAATATTGGAAAATATGTTAAAAATTGTTTGACAAAAGGCTTAAATAAATATGTATTTCTTTATGCAGTTTATAACCGTGAAATCGCTTATCAGGGCACTTCAACGGTATATGACTTGAGTAACAACTTGATTATCCACGCTTTAGGGTTTAAGTCATATAATCATAATAATGCAACTTAGTCATTAGCATTTGCCATGTTTATTTTCCTTATACTGTGTGCGATGCTTCTTTACTTTCTTATTCAAATTATAATGTGCCTGTAACGTCGGCTTATTTTTTTTTTCTTTACGGTACTCAGGTCAAAACTATTCTATAACCATCTTTGGATGTCCAGGTAGGTATCCCTGTAACAACATTGGTTGTATCAGTCCATATAAACAGTCCACCCATTTCGGTGTGATGAGCGGACAAATAAATTTTTACCAATATATGGCGCATCGCCCATACAAATTGCATCGCGTTGCTAAGATTTTTCTGAAATAATGACCCATCTCAAAATTGACTTTCTTTATATATATATCATTTGATAAACATTTATATTACGTAGCTTAATTGGTACTGAGCCTGAGCATTCGCGATCATAGCGCCATCTATCGTTCGTAATATCGTTGTGACAAAACGGATGGATAGATTTAAAAATTCTTAATACAGTAGTAGAATGATAATACCTATAGAGGTAGTTATACGATTCTTTTAACTTCTAAAGTTGTGCGTATGTATTTATATATAATGTATATGGTCGTCTAGTACCCATAGCTTTGCTTAGTTTGGGACTAGGTTTGATTCGTGTAAGATTATCCCTTAATATTTATTTATTTTTATAAAGTTTTATCGTTTGATAAAAATATTATTTACATATAAGTGATATAACTAACTGATATAATTAATTTCGCTACCCAAAGGTTGTCTGGAAGAGATCGCTCTTTAGCGATAAGACCGCCTGTTGTTTACCTCTAAGTATTGAATGTTACTTGTAATTTGTTTGTATTTATTTCCTGTTGAGGTGTGCAATAAAGAATATTCTATTCTATTCTATAACTAATCTAGAAATTTAAATTCAATTAAGAACTCAACTAAAGTAGAGAAAAATATTAAAAAGACTTTAAAAATTGGCCCCGTTTCCCGTAAACGCTGGCAGCATTTCCTTGCTGAATAGTAAGGCTAATACGTTGAGCGAGTAAATTTAGATACAGCAAAAAAGAGCCTTGTATCTTATACAAGTATATTTGTCATTATTCTGTAAATAAATATCGGACAACCTCACACAAATCGATCTAGTCCCAAATTAAGCTCAAGAAGGCTTGTGTTATGGGTACTAGACGACGATATACGTACATATATAGATAAATATATACTTAAATACATAGAACAACCATGACCCAAGCACAAATATTCGAGTTCATCACACAAATATTTGCCCCGGCCGGGATTCGAACCCGGGACCGCCGGCTCAGTAGGCAGGTGTCTACAAACCGAGCCAAACGCGTCGACACGTATTAAATAATACGTAAATAAAACCGTGAATTTTGTTTTTTGTATTACCGGTTGGTGTCTGAATTGGTTCATCCTTATTTATCTTGTTTGTTATTGTATTAGCTGTAATTATCTGTACTCCGTAGTATAAAGTGTAAGCGCACTCTAGGATAATTGTTATCTATACTAATGACTAATGAGTCACGTTCACGTTGTGTGTATGTTTTAATTACACCACGTGAATCTGTTGATTATTGTTAATTGACGAGCTAGTTCGCGATAATTTTCATAGATGGCGCTGGTCGCTCAGTAAGGCGTTTTGTCAAATTGAATGAATGTAAAGGCTGATTTAGACGATGCCAATTTTGAGACGCGTAAATTACGGCGCCTCGAAAAGGCACCGTATAAACACTTTCCGCGCCATTTTTTCGCCGCATGCCAGCGCTGGCGCGGAATAGAACACGAGCCTATTTTTTGGCGCCAGTGACCCCCCCTCCGCGTCTCTCGCTGCCACTAATGACTGGTACTGAAAAAAAGCACTGTGTAAACACGACTGGCGGCGAGATTTAGGCGGCTGAACATAGTCATTGTCTAAACGGTCGGAGGTGTGCTGTGCGGTAATCACTGGCGCCGTAATTTAGGCGTCTCAAAATTGGCATCGTCTAAATCAGCCTTAAGACTTCATAATGGAGGAGGTTCATGGATGGGTTTTGCGAGCGAGTTTTCTATACTAATCTAATAAGCTTCGCGGCGAACTCACTGAGTGTTCGCCTTCATCCAAAATTCGCTCGCAAATGGCAAGTGTGATAAGGCCCTTTTTAGGGTTCCGTACCCAAAGGGTAAAAACGGGACCCTATTACTGAGACTTCGCTGTCCGTCCGTCTGTCACCAGACTGTATCTCAAGAACGGTGATGGAAGACAGTTGAAATTTACACAGATGATGTCTTTCTATTGCCGCTATAACAAACAATCCTAAAAATAATATAAAATAAATATTTAAGGGGGGCTCCCATACAACAAACGGGATTGGTTGCGTTAACTTTGCACCTCATTTGTATTACAAATGAGGTGCAAAGTAGGGGTAAGTAATATAAGATATAAGAACTTATGCTATAATATTCATATTATATACGCTCATATTGTATAAGCTTGTTTTGTATACCGTTCAAGGTGTATAACGAACGTTGGATATAACATCAAAATATCTATTTTTGTTAAGTATAACGTTATTTAAGTATAATATCTTTGTATATAACGATCATAACGTATAACGTTCATAATATCTCAGATTTATAATGTATATTACTCAATACATCTAACACCAAAATGCATAATGCTCGTATAGAATAACCGTCTGCACGTCAATTGTGTACATACTTATGCAATAGTTCGCTGTAAAATTTTAATATAATTATGTACCTCCATGCAAGCAAGCATTTTAACGCTCCGCTCGCTTCGCTCACTCTGCTATCCATGGTAATAAATAAATCTAACCTAACCTACAGTTTTCGGTTTTTGACCCATATTCCATTTTGTCGCAGTTCTTCCAAACGGTATACTCGTATTCGCCAGAATTTCATCTGCCATTATCATTGTGTACATACTTATGCAATAGTTCGCTGTTAAATTTTAATATACCTCCATGCAAGGAAGCATTTTGACGCTCCGCTCGCTTCGCTCGCTCTGCTATCCATGGTCATAAAACAAACCTAACCTAACCTACAGTTTTCGGTTTTTGACCCATATTCTATTTTATCACAGTTCTTCTAAACGGTATACTCTTACTTGCCAGAATTTCATCAGCCATTATCAATTGTGAACATACGTATGTCGTATGCAATAGTTTGCTGTTAAATTTTAATGTAGGTACCTCCATGCAAGCAAGCATTTTGACGCTCCGCTCGCTTTGCTCGCTCCGCTATCCATGGTCATAAAACAAACCTAACCTAACCTACAGTTTTCGGTTTTTGACCCATGTTCCATTTTAGGGGCATAGGGGTAGCAGTTGTAACCTATAGTATATCATACGCTATTATATTTTCTAATCATTATACTAAAAGAAAGTATATACTATGATCGATATAGGTTATGTATGTTATATCAACTGAATTTAGAGTATTTGAGTGTTATATAAAAAAATATTCTACAACATGAGTATTATGCTAACTGACCGTTATTCCTAATAAAAATATTGATTTTGATGTTATAGCAAAAGTTCATTATATCTTGTGAACGTTATTAATATGAAATTATATATTATGTAGTTATATCTCATGGGACGCACCCGCAAAGTAGGGCTCCCGGTATCCGTGTTACACGGGGAAACGTGTACACGGGTCCTTAACACCGGCGGTACTAACAACCCGATCTACACGAACCGGCTAGGAAACGTTTCCTTCGGAAACGGGTCGACACGGACCCGCTAGGAAACGTGTCCTCTAGGAAACGTTTCTAAGTTTGGATCCGGATCCGCGGTTCGCGCCTTCACTCGGGTATTGAATACACGTCTGAGCGACCCGCCCGGCCCGGACCAGTTATTATTTGAGTTGAAGTTGAAATGAAACGGATAATTTGTTCATTATTGAATGAAAAACTGATTTTATAGTATTACGTACGGAGGAAAAAAGATCGAATAACGTCATATAAAATATTTTTTTCTGCTTTTTTATAATCACTATTAGGGTACTGATCAGAGATGGGCATTAATCGATTAATTTTTTAGTTAACTAATCAATCGATTAAAAATATCATTCGTAATTTTTATCGCGATTAAATTAGTTGTGAGAATCTTCGACTAACAATTGAATTAGTTTTAGTTTCAATCGACTAAATTTCACGATGAAATCAATATTAAAACTACGCAGCCGCTCGTTTTTGCATTTTTATTTAACTTGCAATATGTAACTACGAGTAGGTATGTACATTGTAGGTACTCGTATGTTGTATCACTTGTATCGCGCCATCTATCGTTCGCGTATCTATGTTGGTTTGGGTAGAATCTTGCAACTTATTTTGAAGCAGATATCTTCAACCGATTGAGCTAAAATTATGTATATATTCAAGTTTAATTTGTAACGCTTGAATGACAATGCAATATTATGGGCCATATTAACAATATTATAAGGATAAATAACGAAAAACTGCAATGTTTACAAATCGCAAACAATATAGTAGTTGGTGCTCTATTAATATTTTGATACTTAAAGTACTAGTTCTAACGAGTATTGTAAAGTCCTATACGATACTGAGTAAATTATAGACATAGATATTATCAATATTTTGCTGTCTGTGTCATTAGTACAACTCTGTTTAGTGTCACGCGGCGACAAAACAATGGGATAATCCTACTTACCTGGAAGTTGTTTGTTGCATTTTGGTGCAAGTGCCGACGAATCTTCTAAAAATAACACGTTCTATTGAATTAAACATCTGCATGTTGTTTATTATCTATTTTGTTGCGGTCTATTTTGTTTTCACCGTGTGGTTATTTACAATATTTAACCTTTTCCCCGCTTTGAAGCGAAGCAAAGCACTGCCATCACGCTGCGAACGAAGACAAGGCTTGTGCGCACACTGATATTCTCCATCTTCCTATATGGACGATGAAATGTGTATCCTCAGAGCAGCGGACCGTTAGCGTGTTGACGCTTTCGAGATGTGGTGCTGGAAGAAGATGCTTCGCATCCCCTGGACTGCGCACAAGACCAATGCTTCCATTCTTAAGAAACTAAAATTGACTACCAGATTATCGACCATCGTCTCACAAAGAGTGCTGGATTTCTTTGGGCACATTTCCAGATAATCTGGAAAAACTATTGGTCACCGAAAAGACCAGGGGAAGAGGCCTTGGGGCCGCAGCCGATGCGTTGGTCCGACCAAATCCGCACTGCACTTGACTCCAACTTTCACGACGCGGTCAAGGCGGCCAAGGACCGGCAGAATTCAAGATGCAAGGAAGACTGCGGAAAAAAATATTGTTGACATAAAAATATGAATAATTTAGGGTAGTTGTGCATATTTAACATTTTAGTTTTAGATACAGCTCAGTTTCGGCGGCTGTAAACGATTGCCGAAAGCAGTTTTACGAAAAAAGACCACCAATTGAAAAATATTCCACCAACGAATGCTACATTGTACCAGCATTTCCTGCGGGCACTTTTTCAAGCAGTTCATGTATGAGGTCAAATATAACCGATCCAAAATATTCCTAGTCCATCAGATTGGGGATGTACAAAAGTTGATGAAAGATGGGAACCTACATGGAATAGTTTGCCAGTAGGTGTCGAGCCCAAAGCCTGCATGGAAATGATCAGGTGCAGCAAAAAGAAATGCGCTGCTAGATGCAGGTGTCCAACAAAAATTTAAGTGCACCGAGTTGTGTGCATGTGATGGAGCATGTGACACATAAATATGTGCATGAATTTAAGTATATATACCGATTCAGATCTGTGACTTGTTAGTTTTATTTTGAACTAGTCAATTGAAGTCATCAAACGGTTATATTATTAGCAATTTAAAATATAATACACATGCTTACAAATGTAAATACAGCTTTTAACTACGTAATATACAATTACGCTACTTACATTACATATTCCAACATTTATAACATTTGTTCTTGGGTCCTTATTTTTATCAAGTAAAATTGTGAGGAGTCCGCTGTTCAAAAAAAAATATTTTAGTATTTGCTATTTATAATAGTTATATTAAATTATATGTTTTTGAAATCTACATTAATAAGGCTTTATAATTATATTTTTTTCATGCCCAAATCGTTGCTCATTTTCACGTAATCGTTGCAGAAAGAAATTTTTTTAACTAAGATTTTCTGGTTTTTGCCTTTATTTCCATTTTTTTCTATGAAAACATGTTATAAATGTCCCAGAAAATGATTGGCCGTCCTCAATTTATCCGAAAACGATACCAAACTCGCCATAGTCTCTATAAATACGATGATAGCAGGACCGAAAGAACGTGCGGCGAAAAGTAACTTCCCCCCCTCCCCCTCCCCACCAGCGCGGCGTCCGCGCTCGTCTCACGGGCGTTTTCTACTCTAGTCTACCTAAGTAACAAGTGTGCCAAGGCTCATGCTTTAATGACAAAAATATTGGTGTTGTCCTATAAAGTCCTAAATACAGTTGTATACACTACTTTATCTACACACATATCATAAGTACTTACTCTAAGATGGGTTCAGAAGCCATAAGGAAATGACCGGCACCACTAGTGCTACCTGTAAAATATCTAACACATATACTAATGCAGTAAGAAATAAATCTGAACAAATACATAAACAGATTATTTATTGTAATAGTTGTAATTTAAATTTACATTGAAACAATATTTTCAACTAAAATGTGAATAACAATAAACTTTTCACAATTCTACTTTCGTAACAGCAAAAAACCAACAAACAAATGACAACAATAATGGCGGCAATTCGAACCTCCGTCAAGACGAATGTTTTTTCTTTCTAAATCATATACAAACGAATGTATCCATATTCTCATGTCACTCGAGATCAAATGTCGTGCGGTTTTTATAAAAAAAACATACTGAATTGACGTTTCGTATCGATAACAATATTAATATCTATGGATACTAGAATAGAGACCAACTTGTGTTTTGACAGCTGTTCCTAATTTAAACTCGTAACTTTACAAAAATCGATACTGTAATAACATTACAGTACAGATTTTACCTACTACCACAGACAAAAAAAATCTCATAGTAAAATTGGTTGTAATAATGCTGGTCATTTCCTACGATTTCTGAACGCATTTTAGAGCACTAATGATATGTGCGTAGATAAAAGGTTTTTCTCAAACATGCTCGGAAATGCATGCGTTAATGTCCCAATATGAGGACATGAAGTTTCTCGTTTATGGCTCCCTACATTACTTCTTGGCCTTAGGCCACAAAAGTTAGTATGAAAATCCATTTTTGTCCGCTGCTCTAATTTTTTAAATTTCTATACTTAAATTAAATTGGCAAAGGAAAAATTACATACAGCCAACCACCTCCACAATCTGTAAGCATAATTGCGACACAAAAAATCCATGGTACTATATTTATGTGCGGTTAAACATGGTGCTCAAATAGCTGGATCAAATAACATATTTAAAAAATAAAAAAGGTGGCACATTGAAAATCTTTTTTTCTGCTTATTCGTATTTCGTAGTGATTATAAAATAATTTTAACAGACATAAAAATTACTTCTATTCTAGTGATGAGAGTGACGGGGAACTTTATGAGGAGGAAAATTTAGTCATGCAAAATATGCTACGGGAAAAAAGTAAAAACGAAAAATAGTTTTTACTTTTTTCCCGTAGCATATTTTGTTTTGTTTACTTGATTATCTAATAGTTATTTTAATTTTAATATTTCCTCACATCGTTTGAGAAAAGCACTATACAAGCTTCGGCCGGAACAGGGATTGCAGGACTCGTTCTATCTACCCCAAACTCGTCCAGCAATCCCTTACTTCACGGCCTCTGCAGTAATGTACTATTATTTAATTTCAATAGTCCCTGTGTCTGTCTATCAGTAATGAAAAAAAATATATAAAATATCTTCTAAAACTACGGAATAAAATCTGTTACGGAGAAAAATGTGAGTTCGGAAATAAGGTTTCCCTTCCTCTGAAGAGGAGCGAAGAAAATGTACCAATCAAGCGTCTTCGTGAATACCGAAAGAAGAAAGAAAGAAAGAGAAAGAAAGACATTTATTCATGACGTGACCATAGAAGATAATTACAAATAGTGACAAAATTACAAATGAAATAAAACAATAAGAAAATATACTACTATGGCTGTGACACGAAAATGTCCCATGAAAGAAGTGCATTTAAGTCTGAGAAATGCGATTGGTCTATTTCACACTATCTCCGCTCCGCTCCGCGTCTGTTCCTAATTATATGAGAAACGTATTCTAAACGAAAGGATATTGACCACTAAAATATATGTACAGGTATTAGGGTAATCGGGTCATAAACTGCTGTCATTTCGTACAAGTGTATAAATTTCGTAATAATTGTCGATTTATGCAAAAAAGTTGCTCAATCGAGATCGTTTTAGCACTTTCGTTTTATAATAGTGACAGCATTATTTAATACTTCAGGGCAACATTATTTATAGTTAGAGAGCGGATTTCAAGTAGCAATTTCAATATTGATATGGATATGACTACTTAGTGCAATTTGTTAAATACCTGCCATGTTGTTTGTATAGGTTCTTAACAGTCTATTATTATTACACCGCACACCGCAAGCAAATAAATAATTAGATTAAATAAATGTTATTTTTACAACAAACTACATTTAAAGAAAAATATTTTATTATAAATAAAGGAGTTTCTATACAACCCAAAGATAGTAGTTCCTATATATTACGTACCTACATGATAGTTCATTTCAACAATGTCATTAATATTATGGATTTCTTGTTTTAGATGGCAATTTGCAAACAATGTTTTTTTGAACTAGAATTGCCAAGAGATTTAAGTATAAAACTGTTTTATGCAATCGTTACCATCGTGGACAGTAAACATAACGGATGAAAATGTATTTTTCGACGGTGTATGCTTAAAATGCACTGTAAATGAGTATCATTATTGCTTAGACTTCGTTTGTGAGGAAGCACTAATAAACTAACTCGAAATTAATTATTGTTCTGTGAGCATTGTGGAAGCGAATTATTTTATTTTTTCATTTATTAAAAAAAAATCCTAATATTTTTTTTACTGTGCATTGTGCACAAAAAAATATTAAAGAGGAAGAACTTAAAGAAATAAACTATTTCAAAAATTAACAAACGGTGTTTTTATTTATTATCATCATAATTTTTGCCCAGTAATTTACAAAAGCTTCCAAAATAATTTTTACTTTTTTGTTTTAATAAGTTACATTATTTTTGTATGTAGAAAAAATAATAAATTATACCAGTCATATCCATATTAATATTGAGATCGCTACTTCAAATCCGCTCTCTATTTATAGTAGAATATACACAGGACTTATTGCTACTTAAATGTTCCTATTTATTCACTGTGTAAACCTAAATCCATCTAAAACATACATGCGAAAATGGAGCCAAGTTCTATATTTATTATGCTTGGATTTTGTAATTTTGTAAAAAAAAAACAAAGATGTCGACCTGGATTATTAAAACAATTCTGAGAATAGGGTTCGTATACCGCAATAAACAATTAGATTGTGGAAATGTGACACGTGTGAAAAGATTTTGATATTAATTTTTTCTCTTCTTTGCCCTTTTGCAGTACAAGTCAAGTCAATAGTGACGTCATCACAAAATACTTTGTAAGGAGAAAAACAATTGGTAAACGGAGAAATTGGTATTTTAAATGGGCCTATAGGTAGGTATTTTACACAAAAAATGGGGTCTTAATTTTTTATAATACATATATAGATAAATAGAAGCTCTTAATCTGACTTCACAACTTTTCACCAGTAAAATTTATACAAGAACTAGCGACCCGCCCCGGCTTCGCACGGGTGCAATGCTGATACTAAATGAAAAGTGTTTCTTAACTATATTATGAAAATATGCATGTATTATACGTATAAACCTTCCTCTTGAATCACTCTATCTATTAAAAATCGCATCAAAATCCGTTGCGTAGTTTTAAAGATGTAAGCAGCATACATAAGGACAGACAGTATAGGAATCGACTTTGTTTTATACTATGTAGTGATTATGTTGAGCTTAAATAAATAAAAAGTGACACTTGGACGTGGAGTTATTGCACTACTGATTCATAGTTACCTCCACAACAACAAACTATTTATAGAGAAAAGTATGATGTGGCACACGGTTTTGTCCCGCGATGATACTTGTACAATAAACATACAGGATATGACATCAGTCTTCGCAAAAACAGTAAAAACTCACACTTATCACGTGTCTATAAGTATGTAGATAACTTACGATCGTTGGGAACTTAATAGGTAAACGCAAAAACTTCTTATGTCACTTATTTCTGTAGCTCTCGTATCGTTTACTTATTAACTTGAGCTTCTTCAAATGTACTTGATTTATTTCTTAATTTATTTAGTAATTTTTTGGGTATGACTAGTGTGCTTAAGCATTAAAAAAAATATTTAGTAAATATTTATTTTATTTTATTTTTAGTATTTGTTGTTATAGCGGCAATAGAAATACATCATCTGTAAAAATTTCAACTGTCTAGCTATCACCGTTCTTGAGATACAGCCTGGTGACAGACGGACGGACGGACAGCGAAGTCTCAGTAATAGGGTCCCGTTTTTACCCTTTGGGTACGGAACCCTAAAAACATGAAGACGCTGTATTACTGCTTTTCTTAATATTTGTATAGAATCTTTTTTATTGATTCATATTTTTTATGTGGTAATACCACATTTTTATTTTTATAAATAATGACACAAAGGTAAATTAAGAAAGAAAAATTGAATGCGATCTACTACAATCGAAGCGGGGTTTGAACCCGCGACCTCTGCGTTTCCGGCGCATTGCTCTCCCAACTGAGCTATTCGACCGCTACGTCAGTCACACCAAATCTTTCATCCCTTAATCCTTTACGCTACTGGAGCGCCCTCTGCGTCATATATGTTTTTGAAATGCTTATTGCGCATTAGCCATACCCTAGGACTTTACTAGCTTTTCTTAACTTAATTTACCGTTGTGTCAATGTTTTTTATTTATTTTATAGCATAACTACAAGCTGAAAGTCTAATTATGTTATCTAAAAACTCGGTAATAGGCTTGACGAAAAAAAAATTCGAGTATGTCAATTGACTCCGTTTTTTATTGGGATCAAATGTCTACATGGGACTAACTCTACATAGACTGTTCTAAAAGTCAATGAAATTAATATGAAACACTCTGGCAATATCAAAAGCCCTTTGGAGCCGTGAAAATGTCAAACTTTCATGCCCACGCAATATAAAAAAAAGCCGTTTATGCTCCTTTTATAACGCATATTTTGACGTTTGCAAGGAAATCAAAATCTTTAAGGGACTTCCCGTTGACCTAGAAGTCTGAAATTTGGCAAGCAATGTCATGTAGGTAGTATTACAAGCAAGGAAATCAAAAACCGTAAATTTGTAGTAACATCATAAAATAATTACGTTTTTGCTATTACAGATTTTGTTTCCGATTTTAGTGTAAAAATACGACGTGATTTCGTTAAAGTCAATTTTTTGAAGTCCCCTAATTTCTAAGTATCAATATCTAGTAATTAAAACGGACAACCATGCAATTGAATAGAATTATCATAGAGTCTGACGCAACTCTATATTTATTCGTGTTCTTCCCCTTGAGGAAAACCGCAGAAGCGTATTAGCGGTCCTTTGATAATGTGGATAAAAAAGAACTGGCTAAGTGCGAATCTGACTCGCTCACCGAGGGTTCCGTCAAAACACTTATCCCATCTTAGATAGCCGGGTTAAGTTTGCACCTGGTATGTATGGCGCCGGAAACAAATGAGGTGGAAGTAAGTGAATTATGTCAAATCCACACCAGTAAAAAAACACTTTATATAGTGAGGTAATTTCTCACTTGCGTTAGTTACACATAAGTTGTTCTTAGAGGTTCCGATTCCGACCTATACATGACATGTTCGAGCTGGGATTCGAACCCGGTAACGCGACCAAACCCGCGGCTATATGCTAATCTATCTATGCGTCATACTGTCCTTCGTTTAATACATTCTTGCACCCACATTGTGTCCACAACAATATACGCAATTCGCCATCATGATTACTGTTTACCAATTAATTATATCGGTGCACCTATGGCTTTTCGACAAGCTGCATTACATAACATCACATAAATCGATACTTTTCATAGGCGCATACTAAATTCTTCCACTACATATTGATATCACCATCATAAACATAAAGAGCTCCTAAAAATAAACTCTTCTCTGTCTTTTGTATGATAAAAAGGTTTGAATGACAGAGAGGGACTATTTTATATGTTGAAGACATGTTACCAAGCTTTACCCTTGACCCCTTATACTGCATATATTTATGGTGTATATGCGGTGTACGCAAGTCAACAAATTAAGGAATAGTTGATGGAAAGATACAACGGAGTCGCTTGTTTGGCTAAAACACAAGTATAAGTAACCCATAGGAGTACACCAGTTCGTGTAGGCGTCTTTAAAAGGTCGTTAAATAGGTCTAAATATTTTAAGAAGGAAAGCGAACTACCAATCTGTCTGGTTCTGAATGATTTCGTGAATAATTAAACATCAGGAATATTAAGCAATAGAACGTGCGTCGTGTTCACAAAAAATAAAATGTAATAAGATTATCCTACAACTATAATACTTGGATATCCTGCTTAGGGTAACCTATGTGAAACACTAATTTTTGTTTCCCATTTGCAATGTAATTTTTCAGATAATTATAAAACAAACCTAACCGACATATCCCAATAGGTTCTTTAAAACGATGTTTATAAAATCCTGAAATAATACGGGTTGCAGGGGAAAAAAACTTTCGGGCAAATAAACGGCGGTATCATTTTTTTGCGTTAGATTTGAAGTTTGATTTTTTCACAGCTTCAAGGGCTTGTAGACTTGAGTTTATGGTTTAAATTTCAACTCGATACTTCCATGCGTTCCCGAGATAAACGGCCTCGGCAGACGGATGGACAACAAAATTATCTTAAAAGGGTTTAGTTTTTTCCTTTTGAAGTACGGAACCCTAAAAATTAAAAACTGAATGTACAGTGACGATGTTGCGAACGCCTTTGTTTATAAAACCTCCCTTAGCGTAGTTATTTAGAAAACGCGTGTTTGCATGCTAAATATTCAGACATTTATAATTCATAATTATAAAAACGGTTTAAACTCACGTAAAAACTGACAGAACTGTCGCAAAACTGGTCCGCGAGTCGCGTAGAAGCACGGACAGCCGGCCCTGATGAAGAGCTCCATATGAATTCGAAACATGTCGGGCCTTTCCTGACAATCTCACCCTGTCTCGTTTTATGTCAAATTGGCTATGTACTTGATAGACCAGTAGTATATTTTGACCTGGCAACATTATTTAGGTGCGGTTACAAGTATGATTGTGGATTTCACACCATTAGTACCTTTTGTATTTTAACGACAGTAATGACAGTTAGGTACCACGATAGATACGGCACGTGATGCTTACATCACCGTCAGCGTGATCATGCACCATTATTCGCCATTTCAGTAACAATCTGAGAACTAGCGATTAGGGTAACGATTCGCAGACATTGTGACATTTTTGATCCACGTATGTCTGTGGAAAACTTTTTAAAGTCAATTTGTGAAGTAAACCGACATGTGATGCAAAAATTCCAATTTTTTCTTATATCCTCGAAATCAGATGAATTTTCAGTAAATTGTTTTGCATGCCCTATTTTTCAATGATACAATTTATTATCACTATTGTCAAATACGGTATTAAAACCGCTACTACTTTTTTCAGTCTATTGATTATGGAACTTCTTTATTTATTTTTTTGGCGTCAGGGCATGGTGAATTGTTTCACTTGGCGTTAAAAAGGTTAACTACCTTTCTACCCAAACGGCCATCGGTACCCTTATCATGAGTTTACAGTGACCGTTTTCGCGACTGCATGAACGATTTGTACAGTCGCCTTCCGATATATCGCAGCATATAAGGCTTTAATAAATATCTGAACATGTACTGGAACGCCCAGTCAATAAGAGTCGTGTTCAGATATTTATAAACCCCTCATATGCTGCGATATATCTGATGGCGACTGTACGGAGGATTGTAGTTCTACAAAGTATCCGCTAGGGGCGCTGTCCTATTCTCCATACAAATCGTTTACGCTGTCGCTAGCGAGTACGGTCACGTTAACTCGTGGTAAGGCTACGGTTCTACTATCAACTCACGCGGGTAAAAATGAACTGTTTTGACCGCATCGAAAGCTTACTGATAACCCGATAAATAACCAATTAAATAGGCGGAAGTTATTAAAGTAAACATTTACAAACTAAGAAATTCGAACTGTCGTGACGTAACACGTTATCGTTCATCGACCCGTTTTATCATAATTACCTTCGTGAACGAGTGACCTCCATCAGACGCAGCTAAATGACAATGCAATGGGTAAATTTAGACCTGAGGTCATCCTAGGCATTACATTAGTTTGATGGACATGCTAGTTCTTAAAACTAGCGTGCTAGAATCTACGTAATTCGATTTACCTAATAATTGAGCCGTTTGACCGACGTCTTTTGCATAAGGCAATATTTGAAATATCCCTTTTCTGTGTTTGTAATATATATATACTTATATATTATTTTTTTATCTAGCCTGTTTGTGTGTGTCCCACTGCTGGGCAAAGGCCTCCCCTCTTTCTCTCCAGTCGTCTCGCTGAAGAGCAAGTTGCTCCCAAACGTTCTCAAATGCGTACAGGTCATCCCGCCATCTCCTTTTCGGTCTGCCTCTGCACGTACCCATCCTGCGGTATCCACTCAGTGGATAGCTTGGCCCAACGTTCCGGATGCATTCGGCAGACGTGTCCTGCCCAGTCCCACTTGAGCTTGGCGGCCTTGACACCCACATCTGTAATACCTGTTTTGGAGCGCAGTTCGGTGTTTCTGACACGATCAGTCCTGCGAACTCCAAGTATGCTGCGCTCCATCGCTCGCTGGCAAACCTTGAGTCGGGACTTCTGAGCTTCCGTTAATGACCAAGTTTGGGCGCCGTAGGTTAGGATAGGAAGGATACACATGTCGACGAGTTTGCGCTTCAGAGTCAATGGAAGGTTCCCCTTCATTAGCGGCTTCATGGACCAGAAGCTCTTCCAGGCATTTTCGATGCGTCGATCGATTTCTTTAGACTGCCTGTTTTCGAAGGATGCTATCTGGCCCAAGTATATATACTCGTCGACGTATTGTATATCTTCCCCATCTACCTTTACCCTACGTTTCACGCTATTGGTCATTAACTGTGTCTTTGCCCTGTTCATTTTGAGTCCGACTTCAAGACTTGCCGTGCTCAGTTCTTGCAACATTTGCTCTAGATGGGGTCCCGTATGGGAGAATAAGACAATGTCATCTGCAAAACGTAAATTGGTTAGCTTTTTGCCACCTATATCGATGCCCATTGTTTCCCAAGAGGTCGCCAGCTTTTGGAAGATCTCTTGGGTTACAAGACAAGAGATCTTGTAATATATTGAAGAAGAAAATTCCAATATAATGTCAGTGGCAAAGTTTACATATTATTTACGCGGTGCGGGTATTTTAGAAATATTAAGTTATTATTCTTCTTTTCATGCGAACCGTGCAACCACTACAAATGCAATTTCAAGTTCTCGATATTTCATCTACTTATAACAACTTAGATTCAAATACTTTCTGAGCTGATAGTACTCGCCCTTAGGAGCATACTTAAGTTTAAATTATTTAAAAGTTCATGTAAGTTTTTAGAGAAAACTAGGACTTCACTTTATAACGTAAAGACACCCTGTCGGGCCGTTCCTGACAATTTCACGTGAGTGTAAACCGCGTAATACAGTAATTAAATATGTCTCCTTTTAATAAGATTATATTAAGCTTTTTTTTTTTTTTTTTTTGGGCGGTAGACATAAAAACAAGTAACACATCAATCTTATGAAATACATTAAAATTAAAATAAAACAGTTACATTACCAAGTTTTCACCACTTCCATATAAAATTTAACTTTTACATTTCCTGTAGAAGTATTTGTTGCACTGCACATGCACTAATTACCAGTAAATTTCACTGTGTAATCCTGCTGGTTTTGACATTTGACATTTCATAACCTAAAAACAAAGAACAATGGCAAACTATATGGAAATTGCTGAGTCGCAGAAAAGTTTGGAAGCCACTGTGCTCAAGATGTTCTCCGAGTTCGAGTCCAAGCTGAACAGGGCTCCTGCAGTCAAGGTAACTCTCAATGTCTTGAGTGAAGAGTTTGCCACCTTCAAAGAGTAAACAATAACAATGCTGAAACTGCTCCGGGAGCAAATAAAGGCTCTCACAAAATCTCAGGACATTGTTGAAATGCGGCATCGAAGAAAATTCCTTCTATTTAATGGTGTTCCGGAACAAGCCGATGAAAATATAAGCAATAGAATAGCTTCCATCATTTCTGAGCAACTGAAGATCCCGGGTGTCACATCTGCATCTTTCAAAGCCTGCCACAGGCTAGGCAAGCCCACTGGCGATCGTAATAGGCCCGTCTTGGTGCGGTTCGCTGATGTTGCTGTGAAATCTTCAGTTTGGAAAAAGAAGACTGCATTCAAGGGAACAACTTTTGCAATCTCTGAATTTCTCACACCTCAGCGGCAAACACTGTTTATACAGGCACGTAAAGTGTTTGGTATGAGGAGCTGCTGGTCGCTCGATGGCAATATCTTTGTCAAATTGCCCAACGGTGGACGTGAACGCGTTGAGTCCGAGGAGGACATTGTTCGGCTGAAGGAGTCCCGGTCGAAGCAGCCGCCTGTATCATCAACGCCTAATCCCGCAGTACAGTCCGATGATGTCGAGGAGGAGAGCGCGCCTGGTCCCAGTGGCCAAGGATCCCGGTCGCGGCGTGCTGCGAAACCGGTGCCATAGGTCAGCAGTGTAGTAGTATTATAGCGTTTTCGTTCATTCTTTGCATAATTTTCCACATAGCAGCAGGTTACCATAGCTATAAAAGACGCAGACAACTTCTTTGTCTTAATTTTCTTATCTATTTGAGTGTACCCACTTTTAATTTGTATTTCAGTTTTAGTTTATTTAATATCATATCTGCGATCTGCGTATAAGTTTTGACACTGTCACTGTCACTTTCATTTGACATTGTACTCAAGTTGTTCGAGTTAGTTTTTTTACCGCCTGCTGCTACTTATTGTATTAGTCTTATAACATTGTTAACTCTGGTCATCATGACTTTGTTTGGTTATTTCTCACAAGCTAACCGGCAGGATGAGCAGGATTGTGTGTGTGCATTATTGTAGTAATTTTTTTTTATCGTATTATCTCTATAATATTATTATATTTATTTATTTATATTAGTTTATTTATGTCAGATGATGAAACTTTTTATTCTGCCAGTGATCATAGCTCTGCATTTCTGTCTTTAAATTCACTTGACACTTCTCACACTGTAGGCGAACTTTTGTCCCGTGAATTTCATAATTCCTGTTTCTTTAATGTGTGCCATATTAACGCCCAAAGCATTCCTTCTCACTACACCAATCTTATTGATACATTCCAGTCTGAATTTATCCACGCAATACTGGTGTCGGAGAGTTGGTTGAAGCCCACACTTGACTCGACATCATACGCGCTGCCTGGATTTGTACTAATAAGAAATGACCGAACGGGCAAGGGCGGCGGTGGTGTCGCTATTTACTTGAAAAGCTCAATTCCATACAAAATTTTGAATATATCCCCGTCCCTTTATTCAAGCACAGCGGAATGGATTTTTCTTGAATTAAATATTAAAGGGGTAAAGGCCGTTCTAGGTGTAGTTTACTGTCCCCCCACTGTTGATTATTTTTCTAAACTAGAACAAGTATTTGAGTCCTTAAGCTCGGACTACACACATCACCTAATTATGGGTGACCTTAACACCGACCTTGGTAAAAATTCTCCACAGCATGAAAAACTTGCGTCTATTGTGCGGTCTGTAAAATTTTCCATACTTCCACTGGATCCCACCCACCACACTGGTTCTACTGACACATGGCTTGATGTCATAATTACGTCGTCCCCCGATGATGTAGTAAAGCATGGACAGTTTTTAGCTCCTGGGTTCTCTCACCATGACTTACTGTATGCATCATATAAAATTAAGCCCCCAAAATGTAAACCTGCTTTGGTTCTGATGCGGAGCTTCAACAAAGTAGATCCTGAGGCTCTCGAGAGGGATGCTAAGAACATTGACTGGACCCCTGTTCTAGATGCTCCAACAACTGACTCCAAGATTTCTCTATTTAATGCCGCCATTTTGTCACTTTTCGATACGCATGCTCCCTTGCATGCCGTTAGAGTCCGGCGTCCCCCCGCTCCTTGGATCACTGAGGGCGTACGCATGGCCATGAGAAGGAGGGACCGTGCTTTCAGGATCTTTAAACGTGATCGGACTGACGAGAACTGGACACTTTTTAAAACAGCCCGCAACCGATGCAATCAGATGGTGCGAACAGCGAAGCGGCGATTCATTCACCAAAACGTATCCTCTTCATCTATGGCTGATGTCTGGAAATTCCTTAAGTCGCTTGGCCTGGGTAAACCTACTAACGGTTTCGATGGCATTTCCTTTTCTCTCAACGATTTAAACAGACATCTTTCTTCTGCCTTATCAATTGATAACCATGTTAAGATCAGCACCCTCTCTGATATTTCGTCGCTTCCTCTTTCCGTCTCAGAAAGCTTCTCATTTTCGCCCACTTCTGAAGCAACTGTCAAGACCATCATTAATAAAATAAAATCTAAAGCCGTCGGATGTGATGATGTCGGTCGGTATATGATAGTATCTGTTCTAGACTGTGTGCTTCCTATAATAACTGACATCATTAACTCCTCGCTGTTTAATGGCGACTTCCCTTCTCTTTGGCGTAGTGCTTTTGTTATACCATTACCTAAAATTAGTAACCCCACATCACTTAATAACTTTAGGCCTATTTCAATTCTCCCTTTTCTGTCAAAAATTGCTGAAGCGGTGGTTCACAAACAACTATCTAACTTTATATACTCTCATAATCTGCTGAGCCCTTTTCAGTCTGGTTTTCGACCCAGCCATAGTACATGCACCGCGCTTCTCAAAGTTACTGAAGATTTAAGACGGGGCATGGAGGATCAAATGGTCACAGTACTTATTCTGATTGATTTCTCCAACGCATTCAATACTGTTGATCACGACATCCTTCTTGCCTTGCTCGAACATCTAAATGTGTGTCCCTCTGCCCTAAGTTGGTTTTCCAGTTATCTTCGTGGTCGCCGGCAGGCAGTCCGTGTAGACCGATCTTTGTCCGACTGGTGTGACTTAGCCACTGGCGTACCTCAAGGAGGCATTCTTTCTCCACTGCTATTTTCCACCTTCGTCAACTTTATCACTCCCGATCTTCGCTGTTCTTACCATCTGTATGCGGACGACCTACAGATCTATGATAAATGTAAAGTGGCTGACGTTACCGCTACCATTGACAAATTAAACTTAGACCTGTTTCACATTCAACAATGGTCGGAGAAATTTGGCCTGTTTGTGAACCCTTCTAAGTGTCAGGCTATTGTCATTGGTAGCTCTCGCCAGCTTGCCAAACTTGATCTGGACTCTCTCACACCACCTAATTTCAATGGAATGCCTATTAGGTTTAGTCCCAGTGTCAAGAATTTAGGAGTTCACTTGGATAGCACACTGAGCTGGAAGGTACAGGTGAGCGAAATCAGCAGGAAAGTCATTGGCTCGCTTCATGCTCTGAACAAACTTAAGAACTTCTTGCCCATTAAAACCAAGGTGTTACTAGTAAATACCCTAATTCTGCCGATAATTGACTATGGTGATGTGTGTTATCCGGACTTAAATGAAGATCTTCTTGATAAGTTGGATCGACTTCTAAATAATTGTATTCGTTTCATTTTCTGTCTCCGTAAATATGATCACGTGTCCTCATTTCGCTCTCAACTTGGCTGGTTTCCCATCCGTCAACGACGCAACATTCGTATGCTTTGCATTCTCTATTCGATTCTTAACGATCCACAATCTCCTGAATACCTCAAGACTTTCTTCTGTTATATCGAATCCACTCGTAACCGTCATTTTCGCTCTTCCGGCAATCTCGCCCTTTCTATCCCTCTTCACCGCACTGGTTTCATGTCCAATTCATTCTCAATTCAAGTGGCTCGCCTCTGGAACGGTCTTCCTCTCTCAATTAAACAGGCACCGAGTAAGCTAGCGTTTAAAAAGTCCGTGTGCAGCTTCTTTGCTGGCAGAAATGAAGTCTCGTAGTCTATCTGCTTAGTATGTTTCATCTCTGTATGTATTTATGTATATATTTATTTATATTATATATGTTTATATTATATTAGATGTATGTATATATTTACATGTATAGCAAAATTATGTATAACTATTATAATTATGTTTTGTTACTTATGTGTAAGTTAGTTGCACCGCCTACAATTTTTCCGCTTTGCCCTAAGGTTGACTGGTAGAGAATGCCTCATGGCATTAAGTCCGCCTTTTGTACGATAAGTTTTCTTTTGTGCAATAAAGATTAAATAAATAAATAAATAAATAAATATTACGATCCCTTGATTTTCAATAACTTATGTTTGGGTAAAAACAAAATATGCGGCCCTTAAAAGGAATCTTCTAATATGTCTTCCTAATGAAGTTGCTATTCTTTATAAACGAATAAGTATTACGTATAGATCGTATCGCAGTTAGATTACTTAATCGATACACGCAAGGTTAGCTAAATTTGCCCGACTACGGCGAAGGAACCGAGATAGCATCGCATAGCACAAGGACATGTTTATAAACATTGGCCCAGCGCATATTAATTAGGTAAAGTCTAGTGTTTTCACTTCCATCGTGCGGCAATATGGTATTTGTATTAATACGATGTTTTCTATACTAAGAGGTAAATGCGATGTGTCCTATTCTATTTCGCATTAGACCAATTAATGATAAGTAGGGAACGCAAAGTTGAAATTTTTTGTCTCGAAATTACCGGTAAAGTTCGTAGAACAATTTACCGGTTTGTATTCGCTATACGATAAGTCATCGTTACAACTATTACGTAAAATTTTAAGTTACTGGTTTCTAGAGGTTTACAAAAATATATTGGCCATGGACTGCCTTAATAACTGTCTTAAATCCTTAAGTTAGGTCATTTCGTTTAGGTTCACTTCGTCCACATTCCCATTTCGTCCGCAATCAATTCCCAAATCGTCCACTTCTCATTTTGTCAGCATTCTCATGTCGTCCACTTCCCATATTGTCAACATTCCCATTTCGTCCATATTCCTACTTCGTCCAGAATCCCATTTCGTCCGCAACCGATTTCCAGTTCGTCCACTTCCCATTTTGTCAACATTCCCATCTTGTCCACTTCCCATTTTGTCAACATTCCCATGTCGTCCATATTCCCATGTCGTCCACATTCCCAATTCGTCCGCATTCCCATTTGGCTCACATTCCCATTTCGTCCGCATTCCCATTTACTTAAAGGAAACATTATTTTACTAAATAAAATATAACTGTATTCGAAGGTTTTCAATATTAGGTGATAGTTTACTTTCATCACGAGTCCTTCGTATTAAGATTAATGACAAAATAAAATGTATGTTAATGGTGTTATGTTTGGAGCGAATGTGCATTTATGGTTATTAGGTTTGCTTCGCGTTTTAATATTTGTAATGTAAACTGATTAAAGATAACATTAACGTGAAATGAGATCACCAGACAAAACACATGTAATTATATGCACATGATAACATTATCGTCAAGAATGAAGTACAGAAATGGCTTCGTATTTCCGAAATTTATTACAGACAGACGGAGAGATTATTTTATTATACGCATAAATATAATTAGTTATGTATGTGTAGATAAGATTTAAGAAATCCCTTCACTTCCTCTTAAATATTTTATTATTTATCGTGAACTAAGGATTTTACGCTGGGATTTTTTGCTTATGAATCCGGAAACTGTGCATCTTTGGCCTTTATTACGCTATGCAAAAAGATACCGTCAATCCATCGTATGTGTTGCTAAAGGGATCTTAAATCCGATTGTTTCATCGATGTATCATTTAATCGAAAGCATTTATCTCTAACAACCGTAAAATATTTAGGATTTATTAAACAAAATAAACCTAATCTAATCAATAGAATGATTATTTTCGAAATTATGAAAAATATTTGACTTCAGGGGAAAAACTTGGCAAAGAAAAGAAAATTAGGTACGCCGAAACAAACCGTTACTGAATCATGGGACACAGCATGAAACATACATAGTTTATTAAATGATAAGGAAAAAAGTCTGTTATTAAATTTTACGGAACGAAATTCCAACTTTCGCTTTTCTGTACAGCAATGCACCTGTATACAAGTGTATACTAACAATGCGTAACAAATTTTCTTCTTGTAACAATCTTCACGTAACCTGCGGACAGTTTAAATGAATACCACCGCCGTACCTATACCTTACTAATAGTAGCTACAGATAGAAATGGAGAAAGGTATTTTATATTACACATATTCTTAAATTAGGTACTATAACATAATATAAGGTCAGATACTATAGATAAAGACCTACATTATTGGGCAGTGACCAAAATCAGAGATGTTATTCCATAACATTATATCTCCAGCGGGGTCGTCTTAAGATGATCAAATATGATGATGTATGTATTCGTTTGATCCAATTATGAAACTTACCTTCGGCTCGTTTCATAAAACCACACTCATGTTTTAAGACCTCTCATTATATAACAACAGTTGCATAAACTACTATAATGTGCTGACACAAGAGTATTTTTTTTGAAAATTGACAATATTAGGAGATTCATTTATTGGCGGTGTATGAGCCTCATACTATGAGGTTATTAGGATATGTAGACTTTACCCGAAAGTCAAAGTCATCTGGGAAAAGTTTATTTTGAATTTTGAGTGAACCTTATCAAGTTTTCGTTGTAATTCTCGATTTCCTATTACGAACGGAAAGACAATGTTGTAACAACTATAATTATAAATGTAGGTAAAAAGATATCTCTAAGATGTTAGTAGTCAAGTTTTCAAATGACCTTCAGTTTAGATAAGATATCAGATGCATTTATGTATGACATTGTCTCAACTGCTATTAACCGGCTACTAGTCAAAAGGAGACTGATTCGAGTCTGTCTTAGTTTAGGAACCATTATGATTGATGTAATATTTTTTTTTTATTTCTAAGGATTTTTAAAGTCCATAAATAACAAAAAAAAGTGTTATTTATCGACTAAAATATACTATATAAATGTATTAATGAGTATATTAATTATATATAAAAAAAACTCCCTATTTTTAATCAGCCCGTTAGTTTTATGATATTTAACTACCTATATATAAAAAATTAATATCCACAGTTTAAACTTTCTTCTTTGTTATCTCCTTAGGTTTTGTTCAAATTTATATGGGTGGTTCACAAAAAATTACGATGTTTTTTGTTCCACTCATAATAGGCTAATATATCTATCTCTCAAGTCTTAGTAGTCTCTCTTATGCAAAAAAACTTTTGACTATTTTTTTGTGTGGTATCTTAATAACCGCATAATTAAACCTAATACTGCAAACCGGTACCCCGCCCGTATCATAAACCACATGCACTATGAATAGTTTTCCACCTGTATGTACAGTACACACAGCACAGCTAAACGCGAGTTTTCCTACAAAACCACATATTTAGTGTCAGTTCGCACCCACACGCTACGGACGCGTTTGAAAATATCTACGTACGTTTATCTGATCTGTGAAAATGATAAAGCCATACTGATAGCGCGGTTTTAAGTGAGTTGTGCCTTGTTTCTCATCCAGTACGGCTGGAAAACTTAAAGTGAAAGTGTGTGAGGAATTAAAAAAATGAACACGACCGTGGAGGATTGGTTGACGACGACCATGCTGCCGGAGACGACCACGGAGGCTTCGGACATAACAACATGGTTGACGAATGTTTTTCTGCAGGTGTGTTTTGTGACAATATATAAAATAAACATTGTTTTTATAAACAATGTTTCAGTGCATACTGTGAAATTGTATTAGACACGTGATGATTTGTGCTGTTGTTTCATTGTTTGCCTTATGGCAATTGAATAGATGCAAGTCGTATTTTTTACCGACTTTAAAAAAGAAGGATTATTTCAATTTGTCAAAGTGTGTTTTTAGGGTTCCGTACCTAAAGGGTAAAAACGGGTCTATTACTATGACTTCACTGTCCGTCTGACTATCTGTCACCAGGCTGTATCGCATGAACCGTGGTAGCTGGACAGTTGAAATTTTCACAGAATTATTTAAGTGGGGCTCCCATACAACAAACATTTTTTTTTTGCCGGATTTTTTTATTTGGTTGTATTATTCGACTCGCACTTGGGCGGTTTTTATATGTAGGTATGCTTCCAAATTACTCAGAGTACCGAAATAAAAAACAACTAGTTCAGTATTACTTTCAAAAATATGATTTGTTTTCGTTGAAGTCGGGTTTTTTTTTAAATATTGATTATATGATTATTATTAGTATGTTTTATTTGTATCTTTCTGGCCGATTAAAGTTATTAAATTAAAAAGTTACATACTTGCCATGTTATTAGATTAGTAATGACAATAAATAATAATAAATATCAGACAACCTCACACAAATCGATCTTGTCCCAAATTAAGCTTAAGAATACTTGCGTTATGGGTACTAGATGTACCTACATACATACTTATATAGATAAATATATACTTAAATTGCACAAATATTAGAGTTAAACAAACAAATAGTTGCCCTGGCCTGGATTCGAAACCGGGACCGCCGGCTCAGCAACAATTGGTCGCATAGCTTTTTATTCTAACTATGAGCCCGTTAAAGTTATTTGGAATGAATGATTTATTATTATTTTTGTGATATAGTTAAACTGAAATAAAACGTAGTTATTTCGCTTCCAATATTCAATAATAATGGCGATTTAATTAGTTTTAATACTTTCATTGACGAAACTAATAAACGGAGTAAACAAATAAGATTATTTGACCGTAGTTATGCAGAAAGCGACCAAAGTTTTTTTTTCATAATGCAAATAGCGACCAAACTCATTAATTGATTAAGACTTAAGTCACTTTGACAAAAAATCTACGCTGGTCGCTTTCTGTATAACTATGGTCATTTAACTAGCGAACGGGGAATCCCCGTTTCAGCTTGGCCAAAAATTCTTTCGTATGTCCGAATTCCGTATGTTCGGATGTTTACAGTTTTCCTCCGATTCTCGTGAATATATTTTTTCGGTTCGGTACAGATTCGCTAATAGTAGTTTTCTTTTCGATTCAGTTCTTTCGATTTTTTTAATAGATTTGGTTTAGTAGATATAAAAAAAAAACAGAAGTGGCGATAGTTTAGCATTACCCGTCATCTTAAAGAAAAATGTCTAAACAGTAGTTTTATTTACGTAAACATTGCGAGATGCGCGTTTAGTGTGGTTTAGTTTAAGTTTGATTTGATTTTATACAAATATACATTTTTAGATGTTGTACCTACATATGTGCAAGTCCTTATAATGCAATTACCAAATATCTACTGATTTATACTGTTTTTTTTTTTTATTTTATCTTATAATCATCGTGACATAAAATTGTTTTTTTTTCCTTTTTTTTGTCTACATTATTAAAAAAATACATAGGTACAATTACTGGATTATGTTCTTTTTTTATCAGTGTTCTTGTTTTTTACGAAATATATCTGTTATGTAATTAAAGTAAAAATTCGCAAAACATTCCCAGACTCGAGTTATTTGCAAACACTGGGAATAAGTGTAATTTAAATGAGACCACATTGTTTTAAGTATTAAAGGCTTGTGTTATCTTTCAGGGTTTAAAACACTCATTGTTAAATACGTATATGATTAGGTAGTGCAGTCATTTCCAGATTCCTTTAACCATATTTTCAACCAACTTGAAAAAAAGGTTCTCCATTCTGTTCTATTTTTTTTTATTACCAGAAAATTCCGTCATTTATGAAATTAATTGGCTTTTTTTTATTATTTCCATAAATTGATTTTGATGAGTTCCATAGGGAGTCAAAGGAAGTCCTCACATAGGTACTCGTATTATAGGCACATCTATGACAGTTTCGGTGTTTTTTTATACAAGCTTGTTAATTTGTTATTCTCTTCGAAGTTGGCTATTTTTTGTGTAAAAGTGAGTATAAAACACTATAAGACTTTGCCTTTAACCGCCTCGCCTTTTACCATTCGAATAATGGTAATTACAATTACTTACTAGCAAACATTATCAAATGTGATAAATTGATAATACGACTTTTATTTCGCAAATCATTTTTTTTGTCAACTATTTCAATCGAAAATAGATATTCTTAAACAAAATACAAGTAAGGGCTAATTTGCCGAATGAACGCGATTGACTCGCCTACTAAACGTCTTTATCTTTTGCCACATCGGAAAATTAATATCGTGATGGTTTTTGCTCTTCACCTTCGTATTTATTTTGGCACTTGACGTTATTGCCTAAAAAAAGATTGGCAGTCCGGACTCTGACGTCCGTTTCTTCCGTTTTTTGCGTATGTGACATTAATAGAACGGTTTAAAACGTCTCTGTTTTTATCGGTTTGATTAATGCATTATGTTTACTTTTTTAAGCTGTAATCAGTAATCACAGTTCTGATTCATAACGATGTTGACTTCAAAATACTTAAAGTAAGTTTTCCAGACGACTGTATGTTACTTATTTTTTTTGTATGTTTGTTACGCGTTATTTTGATTACTTGATAACGATTTTTTTAAGTGTTTTGTGTAGGAATAGGATATACCTCCAAAGTGGCCTATCAAAAGTGAAAAAGAAAATTGGAAAATTGTGGTGAGCAATTTTGAGTGGTTTCGCTTGATTGAAGTAAACTGTAAAACATGTATGTCACATGTCTGATTTAGTAGGTACTTTCTTTACCAACAGCGTTCGAGTGGCGTGACGTCAATCAAATACTCAGGGCAAGTCGAAGTAAATTTCGCTTGTATTTTCTTCAGTATCACTAGAGAAATAGTGCTCAATCATCCGATGTGTTAGTAGGTACTTTTTTTACCAACAGCGTTCGAGTGGTGTGACGTCAATCAAATACTCAGGGCAAGCCGAAGTAGATTTCGCTTGTATTTTCTTCAGTATCACTAGAGAAATAGTGCTCAATCGTCCTGAAGTAAGCAACCCGGTGGGGATCGAGTTTTGTGCACGCCACACCGCTGGTACTCTTTATGCGGCGATGAGTACTCCGAACGAGGGGTGGCAAATCAGCCATATTTGCCACCTAAAGTTTGGCCGGAGAACCCCTTTTCTGAGTCTTAAATCACACGTCTTTGACACTTTCCTCAGCGTTCACGATAGAAGACGAGAATCTGTTTATCTAAACAAGTTCTTAGTCATACGATAACAGTACAGTGAGTAAATTCCCAATCGTTCACAAGGATACAATTAAGTTAACACGGGGTATTAATCTCTTGCCTCTGCCACTTTCGTCAGCCTTCACAAAATATTCTCGTATTATCTGTTTTTTTTTTCTAACCGAGCTCGTACGATAGGCATAAGGCTTCCAATCCCGAGATTTTTGTATGGGTAATCTCGGTATTGCTCATACAGTGCGCAGAGCAGTAGGTAGTTCGCAAGCATACAATTAAGTCGATACTAGATAAGTATTAAATCTCTACTTTCTGCCACTTTCGTCAGCCTTCACAATATTCTTGAATTTGTTTTTTTTTACCGAGTTCGTACGATAACAGTATAGTGCGTGAAGTAGCCTAGTACACCGCAAGGATGCAATTAAGTCGCATAAGGTTGTGTGCTCGATTCGCGCATTAGCATTCGGCGGTCGCTGTACAAGTGTACAGTTGGTGGCGATAAAGAAAACATTAACAGGAGCTGCGATTATCATTGATTTGACGATCTTCTGACTGTATTTTGATAAGAAATACGATTTGAAATAGGCTATTATACTACGATTTCTAACCACTACAATAAAATATTAGTAAAATCCTTATTCTTTATTAGACACTAAGATAATGTATTAATTGATAACTTTAACTCTATGTTTTAACAAAATAATTAGATATATTTATTATTACATAAATACGAGAGGAGATAATAAGAACTTAAACATCGGAGATTTTTGGTACAAAATCTGGGTATTGTACTTGTAACACTTGAGGTATTCAAAACATTTAGTGCAATAATTTACATGGTCAGATGTCATTTAAATTTTGTCAACTTTGATAGTGCCGTATCTGTCGTAGTTTTTTTGGTCTTGAATTAGAAAACCGAGTTTAGACTAGCATGCGTGTATAGATTTTTTAAATATTTATGTTGTACCTAACTATGAGGCGTCCTAGATATGTCAGCCATCCGGACTTGAATACATTGCCGTAACTGAGAAGCAAAAGCAATGTAAGTGCTATTTTATAACATAGCACTATAGGTCTATAGCCCAATAGGATGTTTATGAACCCACGCCATATTGCGGTTATTTAGTGGTACTAATTTATTTTACTGGCAACGACACATTTTTGGTAACTGATCTGGAACGTCGCTGACAAGACTAAATATTCCGCAAATTTCAAGTATTTTTTGCATAATGAAGCCAAAACTATGCACAGTGATGAAAGTCAAGTATATTTTCCTATAGTATTTAGCACAAAAAACGAGGATTTAGCAGCATTCCGGTAAACAATGTTTCGAATTTGGTTGATGACAAATCGCTTAATGACGTTTAATAAGTCTCATTATTGCCATATGAAAGTTGTTTGTAGCGCCACTATTCCTGGGCCGGACCGACACCTGTTAGGCTGTACGCGATTTTACAAACAAAACAAGTGAGCAAGGCGTGCGAGTGGTGTGATTGAGACCACAGACCACCCCCACTAGACGGAGCATTTAAGGCGACCCGCGCGCACCAACGATATGGTACGGCAGAACATTAAAGTATGAACACGGCGGCCACCGTTTAGTTGCGTCCTTATATGGGCCCCGCGGATATGGTCCGCAGGGTTAGCACATTAGCCCGGACCTTCTTGCTTGCACAATATTGCAAAGAAAGAGACGGGCATTGTTTCACACGCGATCAAGTCGCGTGACACAGTTGTGCTAAAGGTGCCGAAGAAGTCATATATAGTCGCCATCGGATATATCGCAGCATATAAGGCATCCATAAATATCTGAACATGTACTGTAACGCCCAGTAAATAAGATTCGTGTTCAGATATATATGAAAGCCTTATATGCTGCGATATATTTGATGGCGACTGTACAATGTACATCATCTAACATTGATGCCGGGACGCTACGCGTAGTAGTACTATAATAGTACTATAAAAAAAAAAAGCGTTTATTTCGGACTAAAATTATCCATATGTTGTTAGTATCACGTATAAAATTTAAATAACTATGTTACTGCCTAAACTAAGATGTTGAGAGGTCCAGTACCTGATTAAAGCACTGTCCCATCTCTCCGCCACAACTGTCAGGAGGCTGTGGCGGCTGCCGCGCACTCTGTGGAGCGTCGCGGCGCAGCGCTTGCGCAGCTATAGACCAGCGTAGCGTATATAGGTCCACAAGACGTATCACAGTTTACCAGCATTTTGAAGTTTTTAAAATGAGTCTGCGCTAGTTTTAGCTTTATATCTATTGCATTGCAAAGTTACATTGAATTGTATTCGAGGGTTGCTTGGTCAGACCGATAAGTAAAAAAAAATTTCTTTGAAATAAGAACTATATGTAGTGTGCATATAATTCTTATTTCAAATATACTTTCTTCGACTTACCGAGTTTGACCACGCAACCCTCGAATTATATGGATGCAATCCAACTAACAAATTTTCATTGTCACCTCACGTTATTCATTGTGTACAATTGCACATGTAATGTGGAAATCACATGAAATGCTAGAGGCAACTTGCAGTAGGGGATGCGACTGATGTTGAATTATACAACATAGTGTAGTTATATGAATAAAATTAGCTCAATATGTCATGATACAAAGAAAAAATATAAAAAAATGAAAATATTTTTTGAAATAAGTATGTGACTTCAAAAAATTTATGATTTCTTTTTTAACCCAATAGAAATTTTGTAATTGTTTTTAGAATCCTCATAATTTAGAAAACAATAATTGTGTGACAACCATAAACTTAAACGCACTTTTTCACGGTGAAAATGGCAAATTTTCTCCATACAAATACTGGTACCCAATCCACAGATGATGTCATATGCAAGTAGGCCTTTAGTATGGAGCGTTCTTAGTCCTCTGCAGGAGCTTTGACGGTCATTTCTGACTTTTAGAGCAGTCTAAGTGTAGGTAGTCCCATATAGACATTTGATCCCGATAAAAAATAGAATCGGTTAACATCCTCAAAATAAAAAGGTCCGCACGTGGCAGACACTTAGTACTTAACCAAATGAATCTAATAGGTACCTATATTTAGTATTGTCAATATTCGATATCGAGAGATAAAATTATCAGTTAAAGAGGCGTAGGTAGCTACGCCGAGCTCTCACCCAATATCACACAACAAACGAATACAGGGTGGCCCATTTAGATCGGTCGGTATGCGAAGGTCTGAAACTATAAGACATACGAACATCTGTTCTTAGGAATCTTCGTATTTCTTATAGTTTCATACTTTCCCATACTGACCGATCTAAATGGGCCACCAATATTTGAAGCTATTGTTACTGTATTCACAAAATTAGCAAAACGTGATAACAGCGATGTATTGCGGTAGCGAGGTCGTCCGAAGATCCGCAATATGGCATGAGCTGATAAACACCCTGTTGGACTATACCTACTGTTAGCGAACATAACCCATGTTTTTGATCGTTCTTACACGGCTTTTGCTAGGTCTCTACTACTACTCCTCCCGCTCTAAGTAAGACTGATTCGGTTCAGTCTATTCACGACGCAGTCCGTGCGCCCAGTGCGCCCGCGTCACCACAACCCAAATTACCCCTGTGGCGCGGAGATAATCCCATTAGCTGGTTATACTCCCACACAAAGTCCGACTACTGGTAGTGAGGGCTAACCAGCCCTAATACAGTTCAAATCGTCTTGAAAAAAAAAATAGGTATTGAACTTTGTTTTTTCCTTATTTTGATATAAAATGCTGCCATTTTAACACCGTTACTAAGTAACTGCTCGTATCTCGTAGTACCAGGTATTTTTATCGTGCGGTACACTGGTTTTGCAATACCATGTTATTGTAAATGCAATCAAGGCATGTCCGAGTGCAAGATATCAGGTGTGATATGGGTGAAACATTTAGACCTTTATTTTTTCCGGCAACGCAGGATTGTCATATTTGTTAGATTCTTTAGAACCTCGATTTCGATAATATTTTTTATTCAAATTTCGAAAATCTCTGAAAAACAAAGAAATTTGATTTGACCTCTATTCTAATATCAGTCGAGATGACGTTTAGTTCGAAATCAATTGTCAATTTGCAATCAAATTTGACAAATGTCGCACGTAAGTAAGATATCGAACGATATGATAGTTGGGGCCGACTCTAGTTTGTCTCTGAATTAAAAAAAAACTATGACAGCTGCCAGAAAACTTCATTATACCGCCAATACCGGGTAATATTTATTATAATGTGGGACTCCTGAATTCATCATGGAGGCTTATGATATGTGGCTAGATAAAGTAGTGTATGTAACTGTAGATAATTAGGCATTAAAACACTCGTGTGATGTTATTATGAAACTTGCCTTCGGCTCAATGTTTACAAATGAAGCGAAAATTGAAAAATTTAATGATTCGGACAGGATTCGAACCTGCGTTTCCAACGGCTTTCCGGGCCAACACTGGCGTCCTCCCAATTGGACCACCGAATCAGATGTCAGAGTCATTGAATTTTTCAACCAGTTGCTTCGACATGCCTTAGGGTGGCATCGTAGCGCCATCTACCGTAAAGATTTAGACTTTATCGTCGGCACCATCATCTCAAATTTGTTGAGAATCGATAGTAACGATGTGCTACACCCAAATTACTTATTTTTATTAAAGCTGTAACGTCTGCTAACGTAAACTAAATGTTTACAAATGAAGCGAAAATTGAAAAATTTAATGATTCGGACAGGATTCGAACCTGCGTTTCCAACGGCTTTCCGGGCCAACACTGGCGTCCTCCCAATTGGACCACCGAATCAGATTTCAGAGTCATTGAATTTTTTAACCAGTTGCTTCGACATGCCTTAGGGTGGCATCGTAGCGCCATCTACCGTAAAGATTTAGACTTTATCGTCGGCACCATCATCTCAAATTTGTTGAGAATCGATAGTAACGATGTGCTACACCCAAATTACTTATTTTTTATTAAAGCAGTAACGTCTGCTAACGTAAACTAAACCTGCCTTCGGCTCGTTTCATAAACCCACACTCGTGTTTAATACCCTTCATTATGTACAGTCACATTAAACTACTATTTAATACAAAGCTACAATTTTATTATAGTACAGATATAGACATTAAAACGGCCTTGATAACTCGACCTTAGTAACAAGTACGGCACACGCTTATGAATAATCTCTCTTTACACTCAAATATTTGTTGAAACTATTGTACCTACTTGTATTTTGATACATCCGCAGTGGAGCCTTTTATTGCTTTATTTAATTTGCAATGGTCTAATTCCGGTATTTATACGAGGTCAAAATGTCAGTAATAATCAAATTGTTTTACTGTTTGGGGCTTGGTCTCCGCTGCCACTTTCTTCAAACAGTGCACCCTCCACCAGGAAAATTATAAAAAAATCTGAAATCTATGATTTTTTCCTTTGTTGATGCTTAATTAACCAGCTGGGCGGCAAGTATCCACTTTATGGGTCTACTGGAAGTAGTTTTTTTTAGGGTTCCGTAGTCAACTAGGAACCCTTATAGTTTATTCGCCATGTCCGTCCGACCGTCCGTCCGTCCGCGGCTTAGCTCCGTGATCATTAGTACTAGAAAGCTGAAATTTGGTATGAGTATGTGTATGTATAACGCCGACAGAACGGTAAAATAAAATTAAAAAAATATTTTTTTTTTCGGTTACCTCGAACATCTAAAGTGGGGGTGATTTTTTTTTCTTTTCAACACTGGTGTGTGTGTGGTGTCGTTGAATAGGTCTTGCAAAAATAATAGGGGTCTTCTAATATTATTTTTTGATAAAGTCAGTTTTGTAAATATTCGTTCCAAAAACAAAAAAAAATAGTGTCCCCCCTCTAACTTTTCAACCACGGGTCAAAAAAAATCGGAAAAATTCATGTTAATGAGGCCTTATAAGTACTTTCAATGAAAGCTATATTGAACAAAATCGGTCGTTTTTGAGTTATCGCCAAATTTCATATTTTTTCTTTAAAAGGTCGTAAGTTGACTTCCAGAAGGTAATAAGTGATTACAGTTTCTAGGGCGTTTACGACCTTTTTATAGAGCTTAAAATCTTTCTTAACATAAACCTCGGGCTTAAAACAGCAGTTTATTGTGAAGGATGAGCAACTACGGAACCCTACACTGAGCGTGGCCCGACATGCTCTTGGCCGGTTTTTTTTAATAAGCCAGTCAGTGACAAAAATGCCGTTTTAAAACATTAATTATCTCAATATAAAATTTAACTTTATTCACGAGTTTCTAGTTACTCTACAAAATTTCTAAAAATAAACCCACTACAGGAATGCAGTTTTTATTAAGTTTAAAATTGACGCCATGGTTCCTAAGAACAGATTTCCCTATCTCTTTTAGTTTGTGACTTCTCCCTACTGACCCATTTGGATTGATCACCCGGTATAGCATAGGGACGTTGAATGTGGGATGGTTCCCTTTTGCATAATTACGTCCTTGTACCGTATAGTACAAGACGCGTCAACCGCCTAACTTATCCTCTAAGGGCAATCGCCCTGCACCTTTAGCACAAATGACACGCGACTGTTTCTCGCTCGAGAAATATTACCAGTGATCGGATCTAGGATGCAATTTGGGGTGAACGACCTGAAACGTTATGCTTAACATGGATGTGACACGGGATTCCCCGGGATTTTTGGAAAATGGGTTATTGTTGATAATCAATAACTTTTGTGGAGGGTTAAGCTAAATAAACAAAATGAAAATGTTTGCTATCTTAAATAAGTAATTTATTTTACATGACAAAAACTTACCCTAAAAATAATATGAAATAATACAAACTACATACTACGTTATAGTCGTGTTCACAGACAAGATACCCCTAGACCGCTATTCTCATACAAGAAAACGTAACTCTGAAAAAGCTCAAAATTCGGTATAAAAACTAGATGGCGCTGCTTCGTAGCCTGGAAGTGACAAAAATTGTATTTTTCACCAATATTTTAAAGTGATTTTTGATTTTTGAAGATCAAACGCGTTACTGCTTCATTTTAATACGATAATATAACTTAAATACACAATTATTAAGGATTATATTTTTTAGTCTTCAACAACGTGGTTTGATCGTATTAAAATAGATGGCACTACCTCTGGATAGCTCAAGGTTGCTTGCGGGCTCGCCAATTTTTGCTACACAAAATAGCTAGATGGCGTTGGTGAACTGGTGTAATGTGGACAAAATAAATTACGCCCGAATTGACAAGCGACATTTCCCACTAACAAACAGTAACGTAATATTTGTTAGATAAGTTTTGTACAGTCAAGGAATTTCATTTCCTACCCATTTCGTTAAAATGTCGTTAGACATTCGCAATGCATTAAGGCCGAAAATTATATTTCAATAATAGTATTGAAATGTCAATATTATTATTTGTCACTTAATTTTACAAAAAACCTCCTCGCGAAAGGTTATCATTTGCTTTTAATTTCTAATTAGGAACATATGTCAGTGTCAATCGAGAAAATCGTAAAATAATTTTCAGCAACGTTATTAATTTGAAAAATAAAATGCTTGCCGCTAACCGTGAACTATTAAAAGATAATGATAATGACTGAAAACAATGAAGAGCTCAAAGAGTGGAGTTACACCAGGAAGGAATACGGATTTATGAGATCACACGTCGGTTAAATGCTAGCAGGGACACAGTTTGACGTCGGGTACGGCGATATAATGCTGAAGGAAACCTTATTGATCTACTGCAAAGCAAAGTAACCATTGCATCGTCCGCTTGCCATGGCCCAAGACCAACGCCGACGACAAAATGGCTTTACGCCAACGGGACGATTTGCGGAAATGTTTGACATTTACCCTAGAACAAGTAGGAATTGCCTACATGCAGGCGGCCTGCGAATATATATTCGTTCGTTTTGTTTTTGTTAAAAGTAATATAAAGAAAACGTTTATAAAATTGTGGTTTTATTGAATGATCACTGTCGTTAGTTCTGTTAGTTTTTGTATAGATAAATTTCGGGTGCCTGTCGTATCGCATAACGTTTTTTGTCCTAAAAATGTTAAGCATACTGTTGAATGGCATACTACTCGTTTGTCCTAATAATTTCTGCGCATACTCTCTTAAAGTCCTAAATCAAGTTTGTCCTAATATTGATAACTCTAAAATCTAATTACCTAAAGCATAATATTCCTAACATGAATTGCCCTAAGAATTATTTTGCCTATTATCAAATTGGCTAAAATTACAGCACCTAAAATAAACTATGGTAGGCGTGAAGTCAGAAACGTTACGTATTCTACCTTCAGGCAGGTCAGATTTTGGTTAGGATAGGTACGACGACGAGCGAAGCGAGGAGGAGTGTTAGGTAGAACTGTGACCCTTTGAAAACTCTGCTTGCTAAAAATCATCAAGATGTTTGCTTAATGACATGTAGTCAAAACACATAACAGACTATCCTAATATTGTAAGACCGAAAACTGTAGGTTAGGTTAGGTTTGTTTTATGACCATTGATAGCGGAGCGCGCGAAGCGAGCGGAACGTCAGAATGCTTGCTTAAAAATCTTCGAGATTTAGGTATAATGAAATGTAGTCAAAAGATTTTTAGCACATTAAATAAATAAATAAAATAAATTCCTTGACTGTACCTACGTAGGAAATTTGTTAATCGTAAAATATATTTGTAATAATATAAATAATGAGCCTTAGATATTGCAATTTATAATAGACATAAAAAGACATTTATTTATAAGTAGTTAGGAATTAAAAAAAAACGAAGCGAAGTATAGAAAACAAATACCTACTGAATAATGATCATTAGTACGAGTATACTTACTTACTTATTCCCCCATTTTCAGATGCTGCAAATATGGGTAATTTCAATTGCTTTTTTAGGATCCCGTAGGACTACTAGAAACTCTTACAGTTTCGCCTTGTCCGTCGTCCACGGCTTAGCTTAGAGACTTCTCGTACTATGAAGCTGTAATTTTGCGTCGGCCCTTAGGTATACAGTACGACGTTTAGACGAGAGATAAGGTTAGGGTAATAAGCTTTTTGAAATACAGACTCTTTATAATAATAATAAAAAACAGCGTGTTGCAACACCGCGTATAACTCGATAAAACAATATTTATATTTTACTAGCATTGGGCTGCAGTAGCCATTTTTTAAAGTATTTCTCAAGACATTCCAGATCGCGAGTAAGGGCTTCCTTCGAGCGGTTAATTTGCCATTCTCGTTTATGATGGCGATTTCATCAACATACATAAATTTCCGACTCTCTGTTTCCGAAATCGGTCCTGACCCCACTCCTGTTCAACCTATACATACACGATATAGGTTAAACAGGAGCGGGGCCAGGACCGATCCCAGCGGTAGTCCATTGTTCAGCTTCTTGACTTTGCTTGGAGTGCTTCCGAGGTGGACGATAATTCCCTATTGCTGAGCATAGAGTTGATTAGTCCACGGTCATGAGCTTATAGATAATTACCTGTCTTATAGGCCTCGTATCTTAAAAACTATACACGTTTTATAAAAAAAAGGACGTATACATGAGAAGCTTTATATCATGTCGAGTAAAAAAACCAAAGGAGCTCAAGGAGTAAGCCCCTTTTTACTACCTCGCACTACGCTGCCAAAACTTTAACAAGCGATTTCTCGATGTATAGCAGGCAGGGGGCGAAATAGTAGAATAGAATGTGATACTTAGAAGATAAATCCTATGGATTTAACTAATGCGAAAAGTGCAAGTTGCATTAGATAATCCTTCACATTTATTTGTGAACTTTGTAAGGGTACCTAAAGAGGGAAGAAATAAAACTCATTTTACTTTTTACTTAAAAATAATAATTAAAATCAATCTACGAAAACACAACTTCCATTATTCGGTATAATTGGAATACGAGGTGTAAGTACACTTTGTTCCTTGGCTTCTCCCGTTAAAATGGTTAAAATCGTGCCCTTTACGATGTGCCTATTTCCCGAATTAGGTGCATAATTGACAGACAATTCGGGCATTGTCGTGTATCCGAGTCTAAGATCCGAGTAATACAAAAACTTTATGCTCTAATACTGTACTCGGCGGTAAATAATTATTGCCCATCGGTCTTTAGAAAGAGACAATTCAACAATTGGCTGTTTACGACGATTTCCTAACACTGGTGACCGTCCATCAATCATCGTTTAAAATTAAGAGGAACGAACGTATTTCACGTTTATAATATTATTAGGATTATTTATATAATGTTGATTATACTATCTTTGCATACTCAGTTATTACTTTATTTTTATTCACTTACCAAGCGGGGGTACATAGTTCAAGCTCGTACTATTTTCAGATGATGTGCATATCGAAACGTGATACCTACCTGAAGGGCTACTCCGATGTTGGAAATTTTACTGTCGTATAGTGCTATTCCATTCACTAAAATATTCTTTGACAGATGATCGAGAAGGATGGCGCTATTCGACAGTCAAATTTTGAACATCGGGGTAGCCCTTCTGGCATCACTGGTTTGACATGTCTTGCCAGATGGGTGTGTGATGTCGTCAAATCAAATGTCATTGTTTCAAATTTGTAAAATTGTATGTATTTTATTCTTGAAATTACGCGATTAATCGAATTTTGCGGTTACGTGTTTCCATATCAGAATTTATTGTTTTTTTACAAAGAATAGTTTGGTATGCGTTTCGTGAAGGTCTATTGTAGGCCCAGACAAAAATATTATTATATTGATTAGTTTACGTCAAAACGATGACATGTAGGGAATTGTTGCAACTACAATGATTTGCTCTCCATACAAATTTTAATCCCGTTTTTCGTCCCTAAAAGGGATAAAACTTGATATAAATGATAGCCTATGTCCTATTCTGATATATAAGGTACATAACTGGAAAGTTTCATCATAATACGTCCAGTAGTTTTTGAGATTAAGTGAAACGTACATACATACATCCATCCAAACTTTCACGTTTATAATATTATTAGGATTAGGATTAGGATGTAAGTAATTTTTATGTTTAAATAAAACATACACAAATAGTGAAATGAGACGAAACGGAACGTAGTAAACAAACATCGCACCTAACGTCATCTATTCACTTTTTACTGTATCACATGGAAGTTGGAATGTCGTTGAACGCTTGACGACTGTGTTACTTCACGCTTGCGCGTACCGTACGGTAGGGATTGAAAAATTACGACTTTTGAATGAATTGAGACCCTTAGCGGCATCTAGCGACGTAGAACGATAGTAACTAACGGAGTACGGTGCGTAGTATGAAGAATAGCGGTCTAGGGGATCTTGTCTGTGGTCGTGTTCATATAATTAAAGTAACATACTATTATTTTTTCAATATTTAGGTACAGTCGTTAATCAATTTCGTTTAACATCGAATATAACAAAAAGGCTCGCGATGGTAAAAATGTCGAACTTAAAACCCGGGCAATGGCATCCTAGATCTGATCTCTGAATATTACCTATCTCTTTCTTCGTTGTACTGTGAGATAGTGACGGGCGATGCTGTGTCGATGCCATGACAGGCTGGTTGGTCCACTTGCCGTTGCTATTTGCCAATCGGACGAGCTTGTCATCAATGTCACCATGCTGTCTTATTAACGGTCATTGACCCTTTGCGATTGCTTAGTGAATGTTTGATTAGATGCATTATTATCGCATATTGTGATTTGTTTGTTGGTAAACAGCGGGCGAGTATGCAAATGTTGAGTTTAACTAACAAGGAAACATGTCTAGTTGTCTACTATTGTTGGAAAATACGTGCAGTAGACACGTTTTAGTTGAAATAAATATTTTTTAAATAGAATTATTTTAACATTATATCGCGTATATTCGTTACTGGAGCCTCCCTGACGTTTCGGCAACTTTCCAATTGCCGTTGTCAAAGGTTGACTGAGAAAAATACATTTTTTCTCTGTCAAAGTTACAAACTACCCATTTTATGAGCTTGCCTAGACTTTGGACGGTGCAAAACAAAAATAGTGTTAAAAGTAGTTTAAGTAGTATCTTTGTCTTAAAAGCATAACCTAAGGCAGTCAGGGAATTTTCTTTCGGCGGTTCTTTCTACCCAGCAAGCCTTATCGTAATAGATATTTTTAAATAAAGTAATTGATGCCTTCCGGCACATGTGTAAATTGTCTGGACACTTAAGGCCCATCTGGCAAGTATGTACACCTTTATTTTCTTATTCATATTTATACAATGGGTATTTTGCACAAATGTAACTGACAGAGAAAAAAATAGTTTTCTTCTAACTGGAAAGTTGCCCAAGCGTCAGGGAGACTCAAATAATGAATATACGCGATTCAATCCGTTTGATTTTTTTATTCAAATGTGTGACAGTCGCGGAAATCGAAGAAAATGTTAAATAATTTTTATTAAGACTGACTCACTATGCTAAAATCATACGTACCGGAAGGCACCATGGTGCCTCGCACTGATTTTATTCGCGTGCTTAATCGGCGTAAGTTCATAGCTGGGTCATTGTCAGATTTACATAGGTGCGCGTCTTTCCGGTGGACATTTGCGAAATAAGGATTCCAGGGCCTAATTTTCTGATTGAATGCCTGTGCGAATGAAGAACGTTCCCTCTTCTATAATCCGATGTAATAGCAACATAACCTAGATTCATACAAGCTCTTAACTTTTGACCACCGAAGGGACAATTTTGTCCTAACTGGACTTGTGGACAACTGACTGACCCAGCTCTTCGTAATACACACGCGCCACGTCCAAATGCATCAGATTTTACACAAACTATCTATAAAATATATTTTCAGGCGTCTCGTGCAAAGATGAAAAGGAAAAACCTTCTGTTGTTTTATGCAGTGTCTTTTCCAACATGATCTGTCTTCGTCTTCTCTTACATTTTTTTTTTTATCGAAACCTGCATTGAGTCATGTGACATTGTATCTATTCAAAAGTAACTATCAATATTCAAAGTGACGGACAGAAGATGATTGTGATTAGATTGATTTTGAAGATTTGTGTAAATGATGGATCTTTTCTGATTAATCTATCTCGTGATTTATCTGACGATAGTAAAGAGATTCGGATTAATTTCAAATAAGATCCTCTTTTAAACAGACTTCTGAGTAGGATGAACCGATAGACGTCAAGTTCTGTACGAAACAGGGATTTGGATTTTTTTTAAATGCTCAGCGTGAATCGTTTGACACAGGTCGAAAAAAAGAAAGAAAATTGAAATGAAAACGAAATGGAACAATCGCTTTTTAATAAAAAAAACATACCGACTTCGATGAGTGAAATGGGTACATATTATGTTTTTAGTTGGTTTCCCCTAAAATCTTAAATCAATATCGATAAATTATTTAGGACCACCTATGAAGTATGATCTACCAAAGAAAAAAAAAAGAACATCATAATCGATTCATAATTAACGGCATGAGCGCGTACAAAAAAAATAAGCCTACAATCGAATTGAAACACCTCCTTTTAAATTTTGCGCAACAGTGGCTCCGCTTCGCCTGATGGTAAGCAAAAATGGGAGCCCAAGTCGCAAGGGCAACTGACAAAGCCAATGGTGCCAGTTGACACTGCCATGCTGGCCCGAGAGATGCTTCGTCACGCTTCGTTTGAAGGGTCCTATGTTGTAAGAAGGAGGAAACACATGTGGCGGCTGAGTTCCAATTTTTAACAGTTCGGTAGATGAAGAAATTGAAGTCTGTTGAAGTTAAGCCACGCCACGGCTACGGAAAGCACTGAAATAGTCTGCGATGTGTCAATACTGCGATATTTTTTCATTTTTGACACATCTGTGATCATCTGGCAAAGATACGCGCAGATATGTAGGTAAAGCCTGACCAGAAATATATGAGGATTGTCAAGAGGGCGTTATTTATAAGATTTATACGGCAACAATTTTGCAACCAATCGCAATCTGCACTCTAATGACATTAGTTTAAATATCTGTCAGTTCCTATGATCATAAAATCATTGCCAGTGTAAGAAATTAGTTCCAGCGAAATTCCGCAATATGGCGCATCCTCATATATTTCTGGTCAGGCTTTACCTATTTAGAAACATTTTTATTTTTGTTTGTATCTGCCATTGACACGTACTTAAACCATTTATCTACATGTTACCATCTTTAGATCTGCGAAGTAGACTTTTACAACGATTCCTTTGTTTATACGAGATTATATTATCTTTTTGCTGTCTCCAGTCGGATATGTGTGATAAACTACTTTCTAAGTGTAACTGTCAATTTGTAACAATATGTTATATCATTATTTTTTAATGTAGAAACAACACATTTTTTTACCAAACAACAAAAAGAAATTCGTGACCTGGCGGAAGAGACCGGAAGTCGAACCCGTCACCGATGGGTTATCGGTCCAACCACCACCACCACCCTACCCCGATTCCAGGTTTAAAGCGATCTTTGTATCAAAAGACTGTCGTTTAGAATCTCGCTGAACCCTTGAAATACGTTTGAGACATTTTATATGTGACATGAAGACATTATTTCATCTCACCCGTGCCGGTGTCTGTCTGTCTGTAGTAAAATCTTGCTAGTTAACCCTTTCGGACTGAAGTCAAATGGCGATTATGTCGTCAAGGGTTAGGGTTCCGATTGAGCTGAAATTTAGCATACATATGTAAATCGGGTGACAATGCATTACCTATTATTACTATGGCATAGAGCTTCGTCCCGCAAGTTTGGGCTCGTTTGATTAATATTTATGAGAAATTGACGTTTGTGTTGTGCATTTCAGTCAACAAAAAGATTTTCTGTTAAAATCAACGAAAAACCATTATCAGGGCATTTAGTGCCAACCCTATGAAAATCTGATTGTATTGTAATTGGTTAATAGCAGGACACGCCCCTTCTCATCATACGTGAACCATCTATTACATTGGTAACGAGTATACAATCTGTAACCTTAATGGAGACATCATTCAAGTGATTTGGGAGGTAAATATTTACCACGGCACTGTGGTAACTAACTAATTCTACCCAACGTTTAACCCAAAATCTTAAGACAAACAAGATTTTTATAACCGCTTTATTTATGTTATTTGACGTCTTTGTCTTCGGCGCTATGTTACTATTTACGGGAAAAACGTGCCATATCACGTGCATAAATTGTTTACATTCACGAACAAAGTACAACTTCTCGTTGATTGTAACTGTCCACATTATATTAAGACACAATTTATGATCTCAGCTTTAACGCTGACATAATCATTCCACTGGACAATAGGCATTAAAATTAACTATAAATTATATAAACCTACACACCTAGAAGAAGAAGGATGGTCTTCAAATGTTTGAACCGATTTTTGGTTCAACCTCAAAAAAATCTAAATCAATGTCGGACCATCCGTTAACTTAGTCGATTGCATAAAAGTTGTACATAGTTAAGGGCTTTAATTAAAACAAAACTTAATTGATTCCTTTGTGTGACGAAAGTTACCCATAGATTTTGCATGACTAACTTTTGTCACACAAATGACGCTTCATCGTGATTTTTTGTTAACTAAGCTTTTAACTATACTTACATTTTTTTGCAATCGACCCTTATCGTGTGACTTAATAGCTTTAAATTTAAAATGTAATTGATTATGATCAAAATATAACACAGAATTCTTTATTTCCAGCGGGCGGCGGTCACAGGCAGTTTCTGGCAGGGTTTCCTCGCGTCCCTCTCCGTGGTTATAGTCTCAGAGCTCGGCGACAAAACCTTCTTCATAGCTGCAATCATGGCAATGAAACATCCTAGAATCATCGTCTTCGCCGGAGCCATATCAGCCCTGGTCTTCATGACGATATTATCAGCCGCTTTCGGCTGGATAGCGACGTATATACCGAGGATATACACTTACTACATCAGCGCGGCGTTGTTCGCGATATTCGGTATTAAGATGTTGAGGGACGGATGGAAAATGGACCCGAACGAGGGTCAAGAGGAGTTGGAGGAGGTGCAGAGTGAATTGAAGAGGAGAGAGGATCAGGTTTGTTGTTTTGTGTTGGAATTTGCTTTGGTATGCTTGAGTGCGGGTAGTTGTAAGTTTGGGAAGAATTTTCTGGCTTTACACGATCGGTTAGGCATAATTCTGTCTTAAAAATACGTCTGATAGAATGTCTGAACATTTAGTGGCGTACCGTAACTGTCACCATTGGAACCCGTGCCAAAATCTCACGATCGGGCCCTCCGTCCCTCGCTGAAGAAATATTCAATCGCAATATGTTCAGTCCTCTCGTGCCGGGGCTCCCCTTTAATGCAGCCACACTTTCCTGCAGTGATGCAACAATATGTGAGACACGTATAGAGACAACCCTATCTCACTCCTTCATATTGCTGTGTCCTTCTCGTCAGTGACTAATTTAGGAAACTGTAATAGCCGGCTAAGCTCTGGTTTCCTAGGTTAGCAGTGCCGATATTGGCGAGCGGCAGCTAGTAGAGAGAGCGAGACCGCGCTCGAACTTCCCGCCTCCACCTATGGCCGCCGCTTGCAAATGACGGAACCGCAATCCTAGGAAACCAGATCTTTAGTCAGGGGCCCGTGGTATTTAGTCCCGTATTGCTGCCCTATTTTTTCGCCACTGTCTACAGTTGAATTTTAGCACCTCTAGCACAACTGTGACACGCGACTCGTTCTGCCGCGAGAAATATTACCTGTCTCTGTCTTCACAGTGAGAGAGTGACGGACGATGCTATGTCGCGCGATAAGAGTCACGAAGCCAAGTTGTGCTAGATGGGGTAGATTTAGGATCAAAATCTTAGCACGAATATCAGATTGACAATTTCGTGAATTTGTCCCGTAGGAATTCTCCTGTAGGAAATGTATTTTATTCATACACTGGATATAACAGGACTTTTGGAATACAATACAAGTATCCCAACTGATATTTTAGCCTATTTTCTATCTGTACCTAGACATTAGAAAAATTGCGTCGATCCCCTGCTTTATTATTACAAAACGGGACTTCATCGCGTTCTAAAAGAAGTTTATTTCGTACCTCGACCTTTCGGGCGTGATGCTACGTTCTTGGTCTCGAAGGGACGGAATAAACACTTTATTGTCCCGTTTTGTTACAATAATGTGTGGAATTAGTGTTAGATCAATAGATTCTCTGCTTGTTGCATGAAAGATAACCTTAAAGATGAAGGGAATTATTTCCACGTAAATATTTAGTAGAAATTACTGTTTTTGTCACCAAATGAATGACAAGAATACACTATCTACCTACCTAATCGTAATGGAAAATCTACTTAATCTATTTTTAATGGGACTTAATTTTAATTTAGCAATAGTATTTTATGCAACCGTTGTATAAGAGGGGGCAAAAAACGCGAGTGGCATGGGTTACGATGTGAGCGCAGCGAACATCGTAAGAAAGATGCCACGAGCGTTTTTTGACCTACTTATACAACGTTGCATACAATACTTTTTCTACGACTCGACATTTCATAAATAAAATGCAAATAAACAGCAAAGAAAATAATTACATTTTCCCGCTCGGAATCAACAAAATTAAAAAGAAAAATTGTCTCTGATAAACTTTTTTTTTATTGACATCCATCTGTTAAAAAAATATTCACTTATACATAAAGGTATACGATCACCATACTAAACATCTGTCAAAAAAATTAAACTTATACATAAAGGTATACGTTCACTATACTAAACATCCATGCACTGAAGAGAAAACTTTTTTTTTAAGTTGGCAGCAATGCCTTAGTACATAAGTTTTTTTTTTTAATTTGCAAATTGTGTGAATGCATCTGTTCATCATGTAATCTGAGGTACTAAGTGATGGTTTTTTGGCGACATTATAACATCGGTTAGCAGTGTGTTTTTGAGCAGTAGAGTATAGACTTTTACAGACTTTCATAATTTATGTCTTTATATTAGAGTTAGTAACTATATAAATGACAGAAAAAAGTACTGGAGTAGAAAAAAATGTTATCGGCAAGATGTACAAAAGATTAAATTGTAATCTTTTTAACAGTGTCGGTACGAAACAAGTTTATCGTGATTTATTCAATTAATCTCTTGTCCAAATCTACGATTAAAAAAGGACGGACATAAGTCAGGTTTTTACGTAAACAAAAGATGTGATAGGTTAAAAGTAAATCTTGATATTATCTAGAGGATATTATATGTAGATATAGGCTATGCTTGTGTGAACTGTATTTGTAGCTCTCCGTTTTGCAATGCAAGTATTCCGGTCAATGAAAATGAATGTTACCATTTTGAAAGTTCCCTACCTGTAGGGTTATCAAAGAACCTAATTAGTAAGCTAACCTAAACTGGCTGTTTTCCCCGGTACTCTTGAACTTCGGATTTTCATAAAATATGTATTACTATAGTCGGTATAATAACAAATAATAAAAATAAAATGAGTTTTCTAATTGGTACGAAGAAAAGACGTTTTTTACGGAATTTTTAGGCACCGAACACTTATTTCGCGAGTGCGATTCTCACTTAATCTTATAAAAGCATTCAAATATAATAATGTGACAAGCAAATAAATAACTGTACCAAATAGTTCTCAATCCAGATTGAAAGTTGATACTGGTTAATCGAACCGTATTCTCATGATAGGTTTCTTCATTTCAATGTTTACAAGAAGGAAAAATTAGGAATGGTCCACAGGGACACTAGTGTCGTTTAGAATCTCCGTCATAGGAATAAATGTTTAGATTGGACAAATGTTGAATTCCTTTCTTAGTCATCATGAAGACAGAAAATTTCAATTCAAAATTGGAATCAAACTTGCAACAGGAGTCCCCAAGAGAGCGAGCGAGGTCGCCCGCCGGATCTCAGGCGTCTGGACGGTCGTCCCCCGGGCCCTCGGAGAGGCCGCCGAGCCCCGGGGGGCTCCCGACCCCCGAGGAGCCCATAGCTGGCCCCTCGGCCCCCCAACCGGTGAACTCTCGTCATTATGCCTGGCAGTACGAATGACACATTAGTTTTTTTTTTCTTTTTAGCCTAGCTTTTTTACGTTTAGCACATTCACATTTTCGGAAAGCATAGCTTAGCGTTGTCGAAACAAAGGAATTCAGCATTTGTGGATAGCTCGCGCTTTGTATGCTGTTATGTTCGAATATTTGAGCATTCATGTTGTTCTACCATGTATCAAGTTTGCTCTCATTTCTTTTGAGCCTGTATATACATTTCGAATCATATTTGGGCATTTCTATGTGTTTTTCAACGGTTTTTATTTAAGTGGTCGCTTTTAGAAACGTCTCGTTTCGTGGCATCTTTGTGTTGGAAAGAATTTACTAAATTATTCGTAATAAGTAATAACCAAAAAATGCTATGAGAATTTCAGGAGTTACCGTCAATGATCTGACCACAATTGGAACAGTTGAAACTGTAAAAATGCCCATTTGCAAGAACGTATCTTATGGTGGCTAAAACTGTTTAATTACATATTTTGTTAATTATGGTTGCAGCAGTTTTAAATTGAATCACGTGAACTATGTGCCATATATTTCAAGGTTCCATTCTTTTGTTTAATTAGTATCCGTGAAAAGGACTTCTACCAAAAGATACCTTTTGCAAATCATTACTTATCTCATGCTTGGCATGTGTTGTGATGTAATTCGTTACATAATCACACATCTCTAAATTTCGTCACATAATGTAATGTTGTCTTTAGTTTTATAGCGTACCTACTACGTCGACAAGATACTATATAGTACGGTATTTATGGATCTCATGTAATTCTCTATTCGTACGTTGTATTGTTAAGACGAATTTTAGCTAGCTCGTAATACTGTAAAATAATGTATACAATTTGACAGCAACGAAAATTCTCAACTTTTTCTTTAAAAATAAACAATTTTTTCGTAAATTAAACAATCCTAGACTAAATTGGTCTTAAATGACGCTAAAACTATTATTTACTTTATCTATATCTCCTTGTTCCAAGTAGAACTTATCTATAAACATTTCTAGTCAAACGATTGAGAAAGAAAAGAGACGAGATATTGTCTTTGGTTGCTTTATTTACGAGAAAAATGATTGCGTTATTTTAAAACGTGCAATGGTTAATTATCACCGTAACAAAAATATTGCAAATGCTTGAATAAAATCCTTGTATTATATCTCATCGTCTAATAATAAATCTCATTTCAGGATGAAAAAGAAGAAACCCTAGATATGTTAGAGCAGGGTCAAGCCGAGAACCGGCGGAGGAAACGCAACGCAGTAATCAAAGTGTTGCTCCAAGCCGCCACGCTCACATTCCTCGCGGAGTGGGGGGACCGGTCGCAGCTAGCGACAGTAGTTTTGGCGACGAGGGAAAACGCTGTCGGCGTGGTCGTCGGAGGATCTCTGGGACACGCGCTGTGTACGGGCTTAGCGGTTATAGGTGGGAGAATGGTGGCGCAGAAGATTTCAGTGAGGACTGGTGAGTGTTTTAATTACTATGGTGGGTTGAGTTTTTGCCTAATCTCATACTTGATCCTGGCGGAGTGTGGCGCAGACACATAGCTGAAAAATACTGGCATATGTTAGTCAGGGGTTGCCGAACTAGGCGCAGTCTGTATCTTGGGCAACCAATTTATACTTAAATATTATTAGTAGCTGATTGCCAAAATTACAATTTAAATAATGTAACAAAATATTGAAAACGACACTGTTTCTAGTACAAGCCAGATTGAAGTTGATAAGAAAAAAAAAAGTTAAGCAAATGTCATTTGATATCAAGAGGAACTTACATGATCTCCTCAGTCTCATTATAGTTTAATGTCAGAAGCCAGTCATGAGTAACTCTTCGAGCATTAGCAACAGATACATTGGCGACGAGGTAAAACGCTGACTATAAATCATGTCGCACTGATATTAAAATTAAGTGTTTCTGAAGGTTCCCACATATACATGCATTTTTTTAAGTGCACGTGGCTGTCATTAATCAGCAAGTGACATATTTGAACTCGTAGTCACATACAAGCGATATTCTAGCCGATTATATACCCATATGCCAATGTAATCTGAGGAATTCTACGGATTTTTTTTTCGAAATGTAGGCACTGTAGGCCTTTTAAATTTGTCTCCCTGTATACTAGTTACATTGGAAACATTAAAAATTATATGAGACATTGATAATCTTTCTTAAATTATTTTCTTTATTTCCAGTTACAATAATCGGTGGAATAGTGTTCCTCCTATTCGCCGTGAGCGCGCTCTTCATCGGGCCGGATTAGGACAATTGTGTACCGTGTAAGTTACAATATGTACGCTGTATAGTTCCTTTTGCACTTAGAATACGCTCTGTGCGCCTACGACGGTCGCTATACGGGGTGTGTCCTGTGACAGGAGCAATAACTTAGAACATAGATTCTAGCATTAAAACGAAACAACTTTAGTAGTTTAGCATCTTTAGAAAAATGCGTGTATTATTTAATAGCTTGTAAAATATTGCTCATTCAAAGAAGCAATTTCTTGAGAAATACTTGAAAAAGCCAGTGTTAGTCTGATGTCAACGTTATAATATTGATAAAACTATTTAATTTGTTAGAATTAAACAACATCTGTAAACTCCCTTTATTAAGTTGGTGAAATAAATGCTGTTCAGTTTGAAGCGTAAAATCTGTTTTAATTTATTGCTCCTGTAATAGATAAATTAACAGCACCCGTCTCTTTTTTAATGTGTGGGTACGAGAGAGACGGATGTTTTATTTTATTTTCACGATAATCGCGATAATCTTAGGCTTGCGGGCGGATTCTCACAGTTCACATCTGTCTAGTGATTATATAGAACTGTAGAAAAAGTCTGCAGTTTTAGAAAGTAGTCTTAAGGTTATCGCACACCCAATCCCTCGGCACCGGACCAGCGTCTTAATTAGCTCGCCGTCAACCTGACGTCAACCAAACGCAAGCAAGTCCTCTTTTTGCAATTGTTTCTTTTATAAGTGAGGGAACTAAGTAGTTCCCCATTTTGTCTACGCGTCATTATCTTGTTTCGAGGCGAGTCGATGCCGAAAACACAACGTTGCAGTTTGAAATGTGATAGGTACTAAGAATACTGAACGACTCGAGTGGAGGCGGTGCCGGTCGGTTATATGTGCGATTAACCTCTAACAATGACTACCTAAACTTATGGACAGAATGTTGGACCCCAACCGTTTAATATGCGACGGGTTATTGTTACGACCATTATAGGACTTGTAAAGTTAAAACGTTAAATATGTAAGTGTGTAATTTGGCACACAGCTCCTACTTATTTTTTTTTTGTCAGTACTGGCAATGGCATGCATTTTATAAATTTTAAGTAACACTATAGGACGATATTTTGTTATATTTAATAAAATCAAAAGCAATTTGGTTGGGTTTCAATCTAATTTATAGAAATAAAATAAACTATGTAAAATATAAAATATAGCGACGTAATCGCTAAAGGATTTAAATATTGGGACAGCGTTCTAACTGTATCAGATATGCAGTTACCGATACTGTATAAAGTCCGTCTGTTTTTAATGAACCTAAATGTCAAATTTTGTCTACGATCCCAACGGGTGTCAAATTTTATTAATGGCAACCAAGAGATGCTAGTATGGCCAATGCATTTTTTTATTGCAACCAAGAGATGCCAATATGGCTAATGCGATGGTCGAGTGGGCTAACCCGATAAGTCTTAAAAAAATATCTTAGAAATAAAAACTATATGTATTGTGCATATAGTTCTCATTTAAAAGACCAAGTTTTTCGACTTAATGTTTAACCATGTTTGATCACTTAACCGTCGAATTTTTTTTGGAACTTAATATTTAATTTATTATTGGAGAATTTGACAATAGGATGGTTTACCCTATAGGGATCTAGTTTATAGAAATTATACAATTATATACCTACCTAACTATCCGGATATCCATCCTTATTTGTCTTATTTAGTAAAAACAATCCCAATTAACCATTTTGACAACATTAGCTAACAACATTTAGCTAATTATATATCCAAGGTTTTGCTTTAAGTAACTAAGTACTCATTCTGTTTTGAGTTATTTACCAAATAAGACTAGTAAGGACGATTGTCCGTAAATTATGTACTAATAATATTAAGCAGCCTGCCGAACTGTGAGATTTTGTATATGAATGTTCCCCGGGTATACACACCCGCTGAGACCTGCTAACCCACGCTTGCCGTCCTCTTCGCACGATATTAGTAAGAAAGGGAGGTTGTGCATGTCTCGCCCGGTTTCGGCGAATGTGTACACTCGGTCATGTGTGTCTGTAAGAGACGTCTCAAATTGTGCCTTGACGGCTTTGATTATCTGGGCGCTGTGTCGTATGAGGTAGTTTTGTAGTGCAATATGTAGTTAATACAGGTACGGGGAAACTGAAAACCTATTGAGATGATTATAATCATCAATGACTAACAAGTGATTTAGATACATTTAGTTTAATATTTTGCCAATGGGACACGATAATAAAAATCACAATATTCGACGAAAGTGAGTTCCAATAATTTGCTGTCATATTTAGAAAAGTAGACGCAAATAAGGTGGCCAAGGTGGAATATTTCCGGAAATTTCTGGAATTTGAAAGAGTATTTCGATTGGGTAATGTCGAAGAAATTACCACGTGGAAAGTTTCCGTCGGTACATCATTTGACGCAATGTATTTCGACCATATATTGGCGACTATAAGCACCCTAATTTGAACAAATAAATGTCAATTTCAATGCTGCAATTATTTTCCGCAAAGAATGCCGCGATTGACTTACCGCAGGCCGAATCGTCGCCAGTTTACTATTACAAGTGTTTCACTTCAAATGAATTATGATTTTGAAACTGATTGATGATTATGAAACTATAAAGATATATGAAACTCTGTAATGTGTAATATGTGTGGATGATCATTTGCGGCGACTCGCTATGTCTGTAACAGGTGCAGTCCGAGGGGGAAAGGTCACAGAGGACGTGAAAAAAAATGTACCTACACGTCAAAATAAAAAAGTTGTAAAAAGTAGCAAAAAAAATCATTTTGTGACAAATTTCAGGCTGAGACTGCGCCTGGTCTGTAAGCAGTTGCCAGTATACAAGATTTGTGTTTGATTTGACCAACATGGATTAAGATTTATTCCTACAATGAATTTCAAGTTTTAAGCAAATTTTGGCGCTTAATCTCCGAGTAGGTAAGTCTTATTCCAGTTTGGTTGAATCCAGCCTAAATTTGTTTAATTAGTATTTATTTATAAACATGACTATCGCAAACCTCGTGTATTCCGTAAAATAAATCCGAAATCTTATTTTTTCGAATGAAGTTTTTCTGAAAACCATGTCTCCGGTGTTTTTACACTTCTAACCTAACCTGCATATTAAAATTTTCATTTAGGAGAAAAGGTTTTCGGATAAACGATTTTATCCGAATAATACATTTCGAAATCTTTTATCGGAATGTTCCCAGCCGACTATAGTTAGCTATAATATCGCCTGTATAAATCTGAGTGTTTGTTTATGTAGAAATTATCTGTGATGTAATTTAATTTGTGTATCATATTTTATTTCTCAATCTACTAGACTAGTCATATGGTGTGACATTCGTTCCTGTCAAACTCCAACACAGTTGTTATGATTGTTGTTAATCAGGCTCACATTAGGAAGGTATAAGTGAGTAAAAAGATCAGACAGAGACAGAGAACCGAATGTCACGTCACATATGTAACTAATGTCTCCGAATTTAGAGTGCTAGTTTCGAATAGTGTCAGAAATTATTTTTTATAAACCAAATGTTTAGATTGAAGCGAAAAATTTAATGGTTCAGGCGGGGTTCGAACCCGCGTCTCTAATGGCTGTCTGGGCCAACACGGGCGTCCTACCTATTGGACCACTGAACTAGAGCTGGGTCGTTACGCGTTTTCGATGAAACGAAACGTCACCGTTTCTTTTTGACAAGTAACCGTTTCGAAAACAAGTTATTTAAAAACAGTTTCTTTATTTCGGCACGGTTTCATTAGTTACTAGGGTAACGCTATTTCAAGAACCAGTTTTTCATAAAATGTTTAGTTAGCTATTGTAAAACTACTTTTAATCAAGAATCGTTTTATTTTGTCTTTCGAGAAAATTTTGCCAACACAATGGTATCGTCTACGTCTAGTGGCAGGTTTTAAACTGTTTTTAGGGATGGCAAGAAACTGACTGTTACTCCGTTTCTTTATAAGAAACGGTTTTTCGAAACTGTTACAGAAAAAGACGCCCAGCTCACTGAACTCCTGAACCATTAAAATTTCGCTTCATTCTATCCATTGTCAGAAATTGTTGAAATCGAGCATCATTCTAGATTACATTTGGCCGACAAAATTACTACGGCAATAACGGACACAGTATACCTACCTGATTTCGAAAAGTCGTTTGTCCAAATACATATTCCGAATGAATTTTTATCGTTGTACCAATAATACTGCTCACAATATTATGACGTTTTTATTATCTTCCTCGAAGTTATCCTTCAGCGAAGAATGGCTTTCGGACAAATTTTTCGAACAAACGATTATTCAAAACTAGGTATTGTTATTTATTAACGGCTGTTACTAAACATGTACTTTTACTAGGGGATACCTAATGTATGTATGTAAAATATTGTTAATACCAGTTAAGTTTATTTTTTATAAGTACAAAAGTGAACGTCTTATCATGTTTGATGCTTTTGCTAAATGTTGAATTATTTAAAGTATTATTTTTTATGTAAATTTGAAATAAAATAGCTGTATATAATCTCCTGTTTTATTTAAACGCAAAACTTTCAACCTAAACCATTGATACAAAGATCAAAGCTCAAAGAAAAAATGAAATTTTCATTAACCTGTGTGCCGCAAAAGTTTAAGAAGACGGCATGGTCCAATTTTATTGGTCGAGAGAGGACGCTTGCGGGGTACGGATGATTTTCATACCGCATGCTATAGGAACTGATCCGAGGCCATAATGATAGGCATTAAATATCGGACAACTTCACACAAATCGATCTATACCCTTAATTTGGGACTAGATCAATTTGTGTGAGGTTGTCCGATATTTATTTATTTATTATTATTCCCAAATTAAGGTCAAGAAGGCTTGTGTTACGGACAGTAGACGACGATATCCATACTTATATGTATAGATAAATATATACTTAAATACATAGACATGACCCAAGCACAAATATTCGAGTTCATCATAAAAAAAATACCCTGGCCGGGATTCAAACCCCGGACCGCCAGCTCAGTAGGCAGGTGCACTACAAACCGCGTCGGCATTAAATGCGAGTGTTATAATAGAATCTCATCTGTATTTTAATGAGTTCTGTACTTATATAGGTATTATTTTTATCTACACACATTGTAAATCCACTAATCGAATCCGAACCAATCGCTGGATGACCCGCATCGAAAACGGCGGAAAATACAATTTTGTCCAGTACTACACACAAATATCTTTTTTGAATCCGATTTAAATACAGTCATATGGAGTTCAATTGATTTTTTGTAATGTTCGAAATTTAATTCGATACAACTTCATAACCGATGCTGTAAAAAAGTTATTACAGTAATTACTCATAATTTAATACGTTTATTGGACACGTTATAGATGTATTAGAAAGAAAGAAAACACATTTGTTGCAGCGAAGGAAACGCACCACCATTACAAAGAACTTAAAAACTAAATTTATCACAACAATAACAGAAAAATAAAAAAAAATATATATATATATATATATATATAAATATAGGCAGCTCTTCCCAGGTGATTTTTTCGCTTCGAGCCCTAATCTTTCAAACAATGGCCATTGTTCTATTATCGCAAAGCCGCTAGCTACCAAGTTTGCCACGTGTCACTATAACATTCATATTAAAAACAAACGGTATCGTCATAGTATTAAGGTTCAAATCAAAATAATATGAATGCAGTATTTCGTCGGGGTGATCTATTGTCCTATACTACCAAAACGCAATATCTAGAATATCAGTGATATTAAATTTGAACCTTAATACTATTGTCGCGACGGACGCGAAAACCTGACACTCAAATATCCTTTCCCTACAGCAACACTGAACAGCGCCACCTGGAGGGGGCCGTAGGGAGTAAATCAAATCAGTTTCCGTTAAGTAGACTAGTCAGTTCCTATGTGGCGCGAAAGCGTGCAAGTTCTTAAAGTAGTGATAGTGTGATTGAAGGTGAAGTCTGAAGCTATCCGGAGTTATCTAAAGCTAAGTGATTTTAATTTTCTTGGTGAAAGCTCACAGTGGTTTATGGATTCTCTGTACAGTTGACTTTGTATTGATTTTAGCTTGCCATGGCGGGTGCGCCATGGAGGCTGTTAAAGTTGTTATAGTAAGAAACCATCTCGTTATCATAAGGGCGGAAAGGTACTCCATACGAGATGCGTTATTTCCGTATAGCGCAATCTCGCAGAGGCACACGGATATCTGTGTTGAGATGTGGTGGCCCCTAAGTCGACTAGCTCGACATGGCACGCATTCTCATAGAAGGTAGAGGTACTCCTGTTTTCGGACGGCGAATATCTCTAATTACATAAGTTTGAGCTGGACTCCTCCTCCGACCCTACGAGATGTGTCACCGCAAGTAAACGAGTACAGTAATTATATCAAGTTGAGTGTGAGAGGTTGATTGTGTAGAGAAGCCATGTTCATAGAGCTAATTTTCCCACAGATCCTTACATGCCGGTTACAGCCGCCAAACTAACGCCCGCGAAGCAGTGACGGTTCCTCTGACCCGTAGGAAAAGAATAGGCAGAACACAGAGAACCTCTAACTGGATATGAAAGGTATGCGATGCATTCTGAATATACATATATACGTATGTCACCGTTTCCCCCCTTTATCGGTCTTGTGTATGTACCGAAGGCGGCGAGGGGAGAGGCGGCGACAACTATGGCGATACAGTTTGTTTTTCATATGAATGTTATAATGGCACGTGGCAAACTCGGTAGCTAGCGGCTTTGCGATAATAGAACAATGGCCATTGTTTGAAAGATTAGGGCTCGAAGCGAAAAATTCACCTGGGAAGAGCCGTACTATATATGATGGTGCTGCCATGTCCACCGCAAAAGGACACCACTCAGCATAATGCTGCGACATCGGGAAACTACGATATGAGTATTAGGTAAAATTGTGTTACCGTATATTGTGCGAAATGTGATTGGTTCATGTATCCTAACAGATTCGTCGCATTATTTTATTATATGCATCTTGTTTTTTTTATAATAATACAAATAAAACGATATTTTTTTAATCAACATGCAATTTTAATTTTGCGTTAAAAGATAAAATAGAAACATAATAATGCAGGGTTTGATCTTATGATTTATTCAATGTTAACAGAAAGATAATCCTCATAAATATTGTATAATAAACGATCACTAGTCAAACTAGTAAATAAAAAAATATATACCTTACAGGTACATTGTTCACATTTAATTTAAATAAGCACAATTTAAATGTTCATTCCCATTCTGCTTATGAAGGTCGTCAAATGGGATCACCTCGAAATGATAACTTAAGTATTTACTTTAAAAGAATTACGTCGACCTAGCGCATAAAAACAAGTCTATTAGAAATCTTTCTCCTTGCGACCTACGTTAATGAGAAGAGTCATTTTGACTATTTATACAAACGTTTATATTAAAACTCCACGCCATTCAACCTCGCTGGTACTATAGGACATGGCATCCCATCCCAACAAATAACCCTAAATAGTTAAGATAAATAGGTAACTAAGAAATACCGGATACCTTTTATAGCAATGAACAAAATGTGGTCATCAAACTTCTGGTAAATACGCTCAAAATATCACATAATTCTACAAAAATAAAGCATGTGTACCAGCAAAGTCTCACGTCAGAGTGATAATAAATGTACAGAAATGATAAAACGATGACTAAAAATGATTGATCTATATTTAAACGGTTTTTTATCACTAAAATGAAATTTATTTTATCACAAGACTTAAGGGATTATTTTAAATCCTTTGAGGATATGAATTTATAAGTGCCTACTCGTACATACCTATCTCATAGGTAAATACGTGAGACAGATAAAGAATACAATCATGTTACTTACACATCTATCAACAGTTTATACATTATCAGACATGCGAATTTAATTGAATTTTAATTAAAATTAGCGTAACTATAACTAGTTAAAAAATCTTAGATGATAATGTAAGATAATACTTAGGTAGTTAACCTTCATTTCGATTGATTACTATTCACGACTAAAATCTAAATAACAAGCTTAGTCACTAGATATTAAGAGATCAAGTTTGCTTATAATTATCACCGTTTTCGTAATTTAAAATAGGACACTTTGCTTTCCTGCTATTTTCTAGTAATACAACTTATTGGTAATATTTAACTTTAAATGACTAGTATAAAAACAAACATCTCGAACAATAAGTCTTCATAAAACATCGGTACCTAACCATAGTATAATATATTGCAAACTTTAGTAGACTATACATGAATAAGATTAAATAAAAAAAAAAGTTAAAACAAATAATCAATACAAAAAACTGACAATATTTCAGGAAATTTCTGGAATTTTTCATAAATATTTAAAGGAATATTTTGATTGGGAGATTTCCCACAGGGAATTTTAAGAAATTTCCTACAGGGTATTTTGAGAAATTTAAATTTCCGGAAAGTTTCGAAATTTTGTAAAGTTCCCGTCGGCACGTCATTAAGTTAGGTAGACGGAGATGTAGTCGTCGGCGGCGTCCATAACCGCCTGCCTTAATATCGGGTCCCTGGCTTGGAGCGCGCCGGTGTGCGCCGGCAGGAACAGCGCCATCTGGCTGCTGCGGCCCCACGCGTGGTTCAGGGTGCCTACGAATAGATGTGCCGAGTCCGTAAATTTCCGGAAATTTTCCTAGTTTTGTATGGAAAATGAGGATACTTTCTGGAAATTTTCGGAAACGACACTTAACTGCCTAAGGTTGTGTGAAGAAATATAAATTGATGTAGTGTTATGGGCCAATTTTAACACGAAGGGTTGATAATGAAATGTCAATAATTTGCTAATCAAATTGAAATTAACTGATATTAGATATTAACGAAAGGTTCAAATGTCCCACCCAACACAGATCTGTGCCCAAGCATACAAGGAGTTAATTTTTTGTATTAAAAAAAAAAACGATTTTAGGGACATTTAGCGAATAAGAAAAACATGAATTCCCGATGTAGGAAATTGAAAACTTCTATCAAGTAACGAAAATTTCATATATGGGTTAGGATTAGGACCAAAAAGTTGGATGAAATTAAGGCCTAGTTAGCCATACAAAACAAGGAAGTAAAAGCGATTGGTTTAAGTTCCGTTGTGCGACAAAAAATAACGAAACAATAAGGAACCTTATAATAGAACCTTAAGGTACGTTATTGGAAGGTTAAACTGTAGTCGCACAACGGAGACTTTGATACAAATATTAATTGAGTGAGTTAAGGTGGTAAACTTTTTGGTCTTCTCTCGTTTGGTGTAACTTAGTGTAAGTTTTGTTTGGGACAGGTGTAGAACATGTAATTTCACTAAAATTTGAAAAAATAAAAAAGATGTTAGCAAGCGTCGTATGTGATATGTGCTCGCTAGCGTAGCCACAGATACAACATGACATACCGTAGTACCGCAGCGGGTAGTCGTGCGGCGCGTGCGAGCGGGACAGCAGACACGCCGGGGTGTCGTGTGTGATATGTGCTCGCTAGCGTAGCCACAGATACAACATGACGTACCGTAGTACCGCAGCGGGTAGTCGTGCGGTGCGTGCGAGCGGGACAGCAGACACGCCGGGGTGTCGTGTGTGATATGTGCTCGCTAGCGTAGCCACAGATACAACATGACGTACCGTAGTACCGCAGCGGGTAGTCGTGCGGCGCGTGCGAGCGGGACAGCAGACACGCCGGGGTGTCGTGTGTGATATGTGCTCGCTAGCGTAGCCACAGATACAACATGACGTACCGTAGTACCGCAGCGGGTAGTCGTGCGGCGCGTGCGAGCGGGACAGCAGACACGCCGGGGTGTCGTGTGTGATATGTGCTCGCTAGCGTAGCCACAGATACAACATGACGTACCGTAGTACCGCAGCGGGTAGTCGTGCGGCGCGTGCGAGCGGGACAGCAGACACGCCGGGGTGTCGTGTGTGATATGTGCTCGCTAGCGTAGCCACAGATACAACATGACATACCGTAGTACCGTAGCGGGTAGTCGTGCGGCGCGTGCGAGCGGGACAGCAGACACGCCGGGGTGTCGTGTGTGATATGTGCTCGCTAGCGTAGCCACAGATACAACATGACATACCGTAGTACCGCAGCGGGTAGTCGTGCGGCGCGTGCGAGCGGGACAGCAGACACGCCGGGCTGTCGTGTGTGATATGTGCTCGCTAGCGTAGCCACAGATACAACATGACATACCGTAGTACCGCAGCGGGTAGTCGTGCGGCGCGTGCGAGCGGGACAGCAGACACGCCGGGGTGTCGTGTGTGATATGTGCTCGCTAGCGTAGCCACAGATACAACATGACATACCGTAGTACCGCAGCGGGTAGTCGTGCGGCGCGTGCGAGCGGGACAGCAGACACGCCGGGGTGTCGTGTCTGATATGTGCTCGCTAGCGTAGCCACAGATACAACATGACATACCGTAGTACCGCAGCGGGTAGTCGTGCGGCGCGTGCGAGCGGGACAGCAGACACGCCGGGGTGTCGTGTGTGATATGTGCTCGCTAGCGTAGCCACAGATACAACATGACATACCGTAGTACCGCAGCGGGTAGTCGTGCGGCGCGTGCGAGCGGGACAGCAGACACGCCGGGGTGTCGTGTGTGATATGTGCTCGCTAGCGTAGCCACAGATACAACATGACATACCGTAGTACCGCAGCGGGTAGTCGTGCGGCGCGTGCGAGCGGGACAGCAGACACGCCGGGGTGTCGCCGGGCGTCAGCACGCGCGCCGGCCACCACGCACACGTGCCCAGCTTGTGCCATACGACGTCGTCGTATCTGCGTGACAAGAACCGTGGTTACACTACAGGTCGCAAACTGAAATTATTCCAACTCGGAACACCCAATAATTCGAAGGAGTTTGTTCGAAAGCATCCCCCTACTTATAGAAAACTTCCGCGAGTCTTAGGCATATTTAAATACATACTAAACAGGTTTACTCACGCCGTAGAAGTCGAATATTGCTTGAAATGTTTCAAATCGGTACGCGATTCACCATCAGCGGAGAGAGCGCTGCGCGTTAGTGAGTGACTGATCGTAGCTCTTTTTTTTATCTATAATGTGGAGAGCCTCTCTTGTGGAGGCCTCGGACAGTAGCCCCGAAAAAGTAGCCTATGTGTTAATACAGGGGGTCAGCTACCTTCATACCAAAATTTATCAAAATTGGTCCAGTCGTCAGAGCTAAACACACAAACTTTCGCCTTTTTAATATTCCCAAATAATAGAAAACAAAATGTTTGATTCCATAACACAAACACACATATGGAATAGGTTTTAGTAGATTTTAATAATTGTTCAGTAGATGTCTTGATTACTTTTTGCATCGCCTACTCATCTCATTTCATTTATCCGCTACCCAAAGGTTGTCTGGAAGAGATCGCTTTTTGGCGATAAGAAAGATCACCTATTGTTTACCTCTTGTAATGATAAGTGTTATCTGTATTTGTATTTCTTTCTTGAGGTGTGCAATACTGTTCTCATCTGTGAATGCTGTTCTCATCTGTGGGCTGGGGCGCCCAAGTACCAGTTTCTCCCTCTTGAGTCTAGACCGCATTCAACGGAGAGCGACTCCTTAGCGCTGCGTAGAGATACAGCCTCTCTCTGCATCTTTTATCGCTTATATAACGGGGAGTGCTCCGAGGAATTGTTCTGATTGATTCCTGCCGCGTCTACCCGCCATCGTTCTAAGCGACAATCCTTTCATCCTCACCACTTAGACAGTTCGCAGTGTACAATAGTGCGTTTTTCTAGAAATGTCCTGTATCGCACTACTGCATTTTGGAATGAATTGTCGCTTGCGGTATTTCCGGACCGATACGACCTTCAAACCTTCAAGAAAAGAGTGTACTCTCACCAGTGCGGCCGGCAACGCACTTGTGACTCCTCTGGTAGCAGGTGTCTATGGGCGACGGTAATCGCGCACCATCAGGCGATCGGTTTGCTCCCTATGACATAAATATATATCTGGCCGGGACAGAAAGGAATGCTCACCCAGGCCTGGGCCCCCACATGCAGCTCGGGCACGGCGCCACATCGCTCAGGATATTCGTGCTGGTGACCAGCGTTCGGGTGCTCGATAGAATCTTGGACTTGATCAGGGCTTCCTTGTAAGGCGTCTTCTTTGGAGGGTTCTTGCGGTCTGAGAAACAAATGAGTATTTTTTAATACATTATAACTTGCTTCCACTCGCTCGCTTCCGAAAATGTATTGCATTAAATTGAATGTTGTTTATTCACTTGAACATTGGTATGTACATAAACAGAGGTGTTTCAAACAGGTATAGTTGCCGGGAAACTTTTAGAACAAAAATGGCGGATCTGCGCATGTACATATTGTACATTTGTACGTAAATGGGCTACTACGCAATCAAGGTCATGCCCAAGAAGTTTGCCGGCAGCTGTAATTACAAAGCTTACCATATTAATTTATTCAGCTAATGAGTACTGACTGGCATGTGAAAATTAAGGGAGTCTTTTGACTTCTGGAAACTTATTTCGTCGAATGTTTAATTTTGCCGATTCATTAGGTTAGGTTAGGTTAGGTTTGTTTTATAACAATCTCAAACAGTTTTCGGTTGTAAAGAAAAATGCTTTCTACGATTTTTCAGCGAAATGAAACATTCGACGAAAAATAATTATAGGAGGCAAAAAAAATTGCCCTTTATAACTACAAATACAATTGTAGATGGGTCAGTTCAATTATTGATGTAGTAGTCCCATTGAAGCCACTCGAGGAACCGGAGAGCCCAAATCCTATTGAACCATTGGCCGCCCCTTGTTCGAGCTCTACACTGTCTTAATGCATGTCTCGCATCTGCACCTGACTGGGATATTTTTGCAAGTAGTTGGTTAAATGTATGTCGTGAATGCTTAAGATTTTGTGAGACGATGGATGAATGTCGTAGTTCTGTTTTTAGGTGTTTTTAAAACCTGTTATGAAATTCACAGTGCTTTAGTTTTTTACTGTCATGCTGTTTATTATTTTGTAAATAAATAAATTGGAGCAGTGGGCGGGGACAGCGGGCAGGCCAAACGGAAAGTCGTGGGTCAACGCGGGTAGACACACAGGCGGCCCTCCATTCCGCCTCAAACAAGGCACCAATATATAAAGATTAATAATCAGATTATCTTCCTAATGGCGGTTTCACACGAGGGCAGGAGGGCAAATGAACTGTCAAACCATACAAAGTGAGTCAGTTTGTATGGGTTTACAGTTCATTTGCTTGGAAGAGTTACCGTGGTTTGACTCTAGCACTGCTACTGTTTGAATGCACAGAACAGTACAGTTTTGACAGTAACCAAGGCAGAACAGTTGATAGCGCGTCGGTCTGGTTTTTCGGGACAGCTTGCCCCCCACCACCATCTTCGCTCATCTTCATCTGTCTTGTGGTTGGACTCGTGTGAACGCGAGGGCAGGGCAGTGCAAAAAGCACCTGTTCTTCCAAACTGTTCTGTCCCACTGTTCTGCTTCTGCCCTCCTGTGAAACCGCCATCACTCTGAACTAATATTTAATACTTATACTCACGAATGATCTTGATGAGCCACTCCTTACGGCAGGCCAGGTGGAAGGTCGCAGGGCATTTCGGGCAGATCCTCAGTCGGCCCTCCATGCCGCCACAGACCAGGCACCACGATATAGGGACTATCTTGCGAGGCACGGTGTCTGAACCCTGAAATTGCCATGATGTTTTTACAAGGAGTTCTATGAGCACACTTTAACTGGTTCATTATCAGATTATCGCAGTAATGTGATATGGTGCATACTTTTGAATCCCACACGACAAGGACTGTATGTGATGAGACATCAAAACAAATGTCTGAAATAAAAATCAAATAAGAACTTTGATATTTGCATCAGTGGTTAAATAAGTCTCAGCAAAGTATGACGACGCGGTTGGTGCAGTGGTTAAGCAACTGCCTGTCCGGCGGTCCTGGGTTCGAATCCCGGCAAGGGCAAATATTTGTGTGATGAGCTCGAATATTTGTGCCTGGGTCATGGATGTTATTTGTATTTAAGTATATATTTATTATAAGTATGTTTATCGTCGTCTAGTGCCCATAACATAAGCCTACTAGAGCTTACTGTGGGACTAGATTGATTTGTGTGAGGTTGTCCAATATTTATTTATTTATTTCTGAACTCCCTAGTGGCACGGAGAGCAGGACGCTTAGTAAACTTTGGGCCTGGTCAGAAATTACCTTATTTCAAATTTGGGAATCTAGACATTGATAGGATGGGGGGGGGGGGGGAGTATGACGTTGGAGGGGGTCTTTCCGAAGATTATGTATTTGGTGCGCAACACTATAAGCTAAAACCGGCCAAGAGCATGTCGGGCCACGCTCAGTGTAGGGTTCCGTAGTTGCTCATCCTTCACAATAAACTGCTGTTTTAAGCCCGAGGTTTAAGTTAAGACAGATTTTAAGCTCTATAAAAAGGTCGTAAACGCCCTAGAAACTGTAATCACTTATTACCTTCTGGAAGTCAACTTACGACCTTTTAAAGAAAAAATATGAAATTTGGCGATAACTCAAAAACGGCTTGACCGATTTTGTTCAATATAGTTTTCATTGAAAGTACTTATAAGGCCGCATTAACATGAATTTTTCCATATTTTTTTGACTTGTGGTTCAAAAGTTAGAGGGGGGGGGACACAATTTTTTTTATTTTCGGAGCGAATATTTACAAAACTACTGACTTTATCAAAAAGTAATGTTTGAAAACCCCTATTATTTTCAAGAGACCTATTCAACGACACCCCACACACTAGGGTTGAAACGAAAAAAAAAAATCACCTCCACTTTAGGTGTTCGAGAGGTACCCGAAAAAAAATTTTTTTTTTAGTTTTTATTTTACCGTTTTGTCGGCGTGATACATACACATACTCATACCAAATTTCAGCTTTCTAGTACTAATGATCACGGAGCTAAGCCGCGGACGGACGGACAGACGGACAGACGGACAGACGGACAGACGGACATGGCGAAACTATAAGGGTTCCTAGTTGACTACGGAACCCTAAAAAACGCATTTTGGTGTGTGTGTGTGTGGGGGGGGGGGGGGGGGTTTCATTCGAATTATGATAGCCCATAATAACAACTATCAATTATTCATTATTATTTATCAGATCTTTTCTGTATTTAAATTAAATAATAAAGTCTTCTATCTATTATCAATCGGATTATCCTACATGTCGTTTGCGTGTCATATTGTCCGAAGTCTAAAATTGCCATGATGTTTCGTAAGGAGTATTATTAAGTAGTCGGTTTTATTCAATAGAATTCATAATGTTGACTACAATTTCTGCTCTGGTACCTTTAAAAGTCTTCAATATCACATCCAGTCACAGTCATTACATAGAGTTTGACATACATACTTACCTCTTAATTATTTTTATTAAAGCAGTCTGCTAAAATAAACCAAATGCTTACAATGAAACGAAAAATTGACACCGTAATAAGGCACGCAGAAGCAACTGGCTGATAAATTAATGGGTCTCGTATCAGGTTCAGTGGTCTAATAGGTACAATCGTGTTGACGCAGGTTCGAACCCTGCCTGAACCATTAAACATTTGCTTACCTCTTCACCATCCTTCTCACCAGCCGGTATCTGCTTATGCACGAAGTGGTACCTCCAGCACTGATGCAAGTAGTCCTCAATCTCCCTCTCCGTCATGATCTCCTGGATGACAAAGTTGAATTTGTCCTCTGTACTGGCGTCCACGTATTTCAGGTAGTTTAGAGTGTCTTGGTTGTTGATGTCTTGGTCTTTGGTGAGCTTTATGTAGAATGTATCAAAGAATACCTAGAATAAATATTAAATTTAGTTACATTTATAATATAATAAACAATTCTTTTTATTCGTTTAAAAATACTGATTGTTTTAGACATTTTTCTCTATGATCAAACATATTTCTTAACATATTATCAATGTTACTACTTAGAACAGGGCTATTGCGATTTATTGGTTTATATTTAAAACCTACTGTATGAATTTTTCAATGATAATCTTTGTTTCAAAAACTACTCGAGTTGGTCAAAATTCACGCAGAAAACTTTTTTTTTTTTTTACTTATTTTCGACTGCACAGTGCACGCATTGTAAACATGAAATAGCTTATTACTTTCACATCCCTAACTGTACCTAGTGTACTTACAAGTCAGTTACAAAATTAAATCCTGCCCGTGCCCGTGGCCTTCTAGCCCAACTTGGCTTCGCGATTCTTATAGCGCCTACCTAGTATCGCCCGTCACTCTCTCACAGTACTGTGAAAATCGAGACAGGTAATATTTCTCGCGCGAGAAACAGTCGGATGTCACAGTTGAGCTAGGGGTGCTGGATAAAGAAGGGGAGGAGAGTGAGGTCGGATCCACTGTCTACTGTAATGGGAGTTGCGCAAGGATCGTCGTTATCCAATATTTTATTCTCGCTGCTTCTCAATGACCTCCCTGAGGCAGTACCAGCAGCAGATATATTTATGTATGCCGATGACGTTGCCGCAGTGGTGTGCGCACGAGACACCATCGAGCTTGAGCAACGTCTCAACGATGTATCAGAGCAAGTATCACACTATTTTCAGGTCAACGGTCTAGTACTGAACCTCAAAAAAACTCACTTCCTCCATTTTCATCTCGGGGGCAGTGCTCCAAAAAGTCTTGCGGTCTTTGTAGGCGGCACTAAATTAGAGCAAGTGCAGAGTACCACATTTTTGGGCATCGAGCTAGACAGGGGACCATTGGGGATCCCATGTAACTAAATTATGCAATAAGCTTGGGGGCGCCTGCTTCGCGTTGCAACGTCTTGGCAGAGTTATGCCCAGAAATGTGGTGCGCTCATGCTATTTTGCCACCGTGCACTCGCTTATTCAGTATGGCGCAGAGCTGTGGGGGCGTGCCGCAGACTGGGAGCGCGTATTCCGCATGCAAAAGAGAGCTGTCCGAGCGATTGCACAGGTGAGTCAGTGTCTCTGCAAAACCACATTTTAAAGCCCTTCGGATACTCACACTACCTGCCGTGGTGATACTCCAAGTGGCAACGTACGTGCGATGTCACCTAGATGATTATGTGAGAGGGTCAGACGTGCACGGACGTAACCTGCGAAATGCCCACAGACTCGTGGGAGTCAGCCACCGACTGGTGAAGTCTAGCAAACTCACCCACGTGATGGTGCCTACGGTTTACAACCGCCTGCCGGCCCACATCACGGATGCGCCGTCGCTGAGCAGCTTTAAGTCGCGCCTTAAAAGCTGGCTTATCGAACACACTTTCTATAGCTATAACGAATTTTACTTACTGAGTACCAAATAGGTAATTAAACTATTACTATTATGTTATATTATTATAATTTACGGAGTACCAAATAGGTACTTTACATTATTAATTGTAGTAATTTGCAACACGATCGTTTTTCATTGTATAAATATTGCTCATTTTAATTTAAAATTTTCATTGTTTAATGTAATTTAATATTTTATTTTAGGGACATGCCGATAAATCTAAGAGTACACAACCACCTTACTGACACAAGTCCCACCCCGAGAGACAAGGCCAGGCTCCTTGCTGTTTCTGCTCGCGAGTCCGGATACTGGCTTCACGCACTTCCCTCAGTTAATTTCGGCACTTTATTAGATGATAATTCTTTCAGGCTGGCTGTTGGCCTTCGTCTAGGCCTAGACATCGTCGTTCCACACCAATGTCGTTGCGGATACCAGGTAGATCGTTTAGGTCACCACGGCCTTAGCTGCCCCAAAAGCGCCGGCAGACTCTCCCGCCACGCTTGTCTAAATGATATCATACGTCGGGCTCTTGTCAGCGTCAACGTGCCTGCAGTTCTCGAACCAAATGGCCTCGCACGAGATGATGGCAAGAGACCCGACGGCATGACGTTAGTACCGTGGCGGTTGGGGCGGCCCTTAGTGTGGGACTCCACCTGTGTGGACACTTTGGCACCGTCACACATTGCAACAACGTGCCAAAATCCAGGTGGGGCGGCCACAAACGCTGAGGCGGCTAAACGCCGAAAATATATGTGTTTAGGTGACAACTATATTTTCGTCCCGTTTGCGGTAGAGACTCTAGGCCCATGGGGCCCAGCCGCTCACAGTTTGTTTGATTCCATAAAAAAAAAACTAATACGAACTACCTGTGATCCCAGAGCTGGCGCGTTTCTCGGACAAAGGCTCAGTATTGCTGTGCAGCGGGGAAACGCCGCCAGCATCTTGGGATCATTTCCGCGAATGACAGACCTTGGATAGAGTTAGGTTAGTGTAGGTTTTAGGTTTTTAAATTGTTTTACCACTTAAGTCGAATGTTTTTTTTAATAAATTTTTACATAGTTACCATTATATCTTTAACTTATCGGAATATAGTAAGCAATTTTTAGGTATATAAAATTTAATGAGATAAATGGTAACTGATGAAATAATTGTGATAGCATAATGACATGTAATATAATGATTATGAATAAATGAAATATGAAATATGAAGGAAGGCCTAAATAAAAAATTAGTTTCATTTAAATTACGACCTGTCTGTATGTAAGCCACAAGGGCACTTTTACAAGTCAGATTGTGAATCTACCGGCATTTCCCAAGAGGAGACCGCTGTTGAGAAGAAAGATGAGCATTAATCGATTAATTTTTAAATCGATTAAAAAAGTTAATCGTCAAAATTAATCGCGATTAATTTAATCTAGATTCATCATTTTAATCGATTAAATTTCACGATTAATTTCTAGATTAAAAGTTGGAACACGCGCATTTTGTGTTTTTTACGAAAATACAATATGTCTTGTCCAGGGGGGTCGTCCACATATTACGTCACGCAAAATGTCGACTTTTTGAACCCCTCCCCCCCTATGTCACGCTTTTTTGCTATACCTTTAACATGTACTGTCACGTTTGGTATGACCCCCCCTCCCCCTTACGGTGTTACGTAATATGTGGATGATCCCAGGGACAGAAAATTTACCTTTTGAAACTTTTTTTCTTCCCTCTTGTTACAGTAATACAAGATGGGTTTTATAGTGCAGTACTCTAAGAAGTTCTAGGCAGGGGCTTAGACTTACAAAAAATATCTTATTTTATATTATGTTAGTAAAGTTAATCTAATCGAGAAAAAATAATCGATTAAAAATTTAATCGCTAATAATTAATCGACGATTAAGTTAATCAGAACTCGTACGATTAGATTAACTAATCGTCAATTATAATCGTTAATCGCGATTAAAAAGGTTAATCTTAATCGTTAATCGATTAACTTTTGCCATCTCTGGGTATAACTAAGTACATTGGCCAAAGTTAAGGCCTGATCAGATCAGGCTGATCTTACCTCCTTCCCTCTCCGGACAAACTCTCTGAAGGAGTTCTCATGCTTGCCCTGCTGCAATGGCACATGTTGATTATCGTATTTCGCATTGAATTCCGGTGTCTTGTAGTGGTCTGGCTTTACGTTGAATGGCAGTAGGGGATCCATCCTTGTCTGCAATAGTTATAGAGGATTAACCATTTGATCGCCCCAGTAATATCACTACATAATAAAAAATATATATGTATATCACATCGGAAAATTGTGACACTGACGCCATCTAGTGACAACAATACTACAACAGACCGACGTCCGGCCCGCTACTATAAACGCCGAGTCCGTGAATTTGCGTGTTGCTGACACTGTAAAAGGTGCCGCACCCGCCGCTCCACCGCCCGCGCGCCCCCGCGCGTGCGGCCGCCTCAAGTTTCGACGTCACGCCAGCGTGCTTATGCTGACGTCGCCGGTCAGCCTGTCGCAGCTAACCGGGCTTCAGTACGGGTCCCTGATAAGGAAAAGTCCTCCCGCACCAATGTGGATAATGAGGGGTTCACACTGGTGGAAAGGAAGAGCAAGGCGCGTAGGGTGCCCCGCAAGACTCTGAGTGGCACTGCCGAGCCGGTTGGTTCTGGTCTTCGGATTGCCACACCGAGTAAGGCGCTCTATGTGTCGCACTTGCATCACTCCGCCGTGGCTGACGATGTGGTGGAGTACGTTCGCCGGAAGACTGGCTTCTCGCTGAGGGTGCACCAGCTGCAGTCCCGCCACTACGTGCACTTCAGCTCGTTTGTGGTGCGCGTGCCGCGGCCGCTGCAGGACACCATCACAAGTGCAGACTTCTGGCCGAAGGGTGTTGTGTTTCGGCAGTTCCGGTGCAATCTGCCGAATCCTGCGCCAGATCAGACGACGAAACGAAGCCACGCTGTTACGTCGCCAAAATCCAACTAGATTTAAGTTTATTTTAATATGTATGATTTTGTAGTTCACAGTGCCTTAGTTTAATTACTGTAATGCTGTGCAACTAATTTGAATAAATAAATAAATACTGATGTGCTACTGGAAAAGGTCATATCTCAATATTGATTGCATAGTAAGATACGCCTTTTCACCGTAGCACGACAGAATATTCCATTGATCAGAAACATAATAGACATGTTGACTAATTTTTTTTGAGGATGTCAATCGATTCTATTTTTTATTGTGATCAAATGTCTATATGGGACTGACTACACTTAAATTGCTCTAAAAGTCAGAAATGACCGTCAAAGTTCAACATTTCTACGTAGCGCTAAAAACGCTCCATACAAAACGCGTCAGGCTAGTGACGTCACAGGCCGGTATAGGTACCAATAATTGTATGGAAAAATTAAGAAATTTTCACCGTGAAAGAGTGCGTTTAAGTTCATAGTTGTCATACAATTATTGTTTCGTAAAATTATGAGGATTCTGAAAACATTTTCAAAATTTATTTTGGATTAAAAAAAAAAAACATAAAATTTGCGTACCTTTGAAGTCACATATTTCCAAAAAAGATATATGTTTCTGGATTTTTTTTCTTTGTTTCGTGATATATTTAGCTAATTTTATTCATATAACTACAGTACGCTGTAGAATTCAACATCAGTCAAATAGCCTATTCAAACTGCCGTTAGTCCTTTTGAGTCCTTTTGGAGCACCTTTTTTTTTTGCTGTGGCTTTAGTGGACAATGAAATGCTTCACCACTTGGTGGTGAAAAGGTTCATCTACAACCAACTTGACCCGTGTCAATAAAGTTGAGATTATTATGTGCCATATCTAGGGATCGGAAATTCCGGTGGATATTTACCTAAAGTTGACAAAATACTATTGCTATCTCACTCATATCTCAAACAAAGCCGCTTATACAACTGAGCAACAAAGCCGCCACCAAAGTTTAGGTATAAAAGCATCCGATTTTCCGATGCCTAGCCATATTGATACCTTACTTCACACATACTAATTACAATTATTTTGCCAATGAAATTTAAACCACATAGAGTTGTGCACTAACATCCAGATTGCAACTACTTTTTCTGAAGTTAGTATGATTGTATAACCAAAAATGTACAAAAACAATGAATAAATGTCTTATTATTATTATTATTATTGTGCTCTAAGGTATTGATTGGCTTTGTATGCACTAAAGTTCATGGTTCATTGAACCCATGGCTGTTGAGGTAGATATAGGTAAACCAGCAACAATGTAACAGCAGTATTGGGATGCTAGAACGTGGTGAACCAATGACCTGGAGATCACAGTTATTTATTTATTTTATTTATTTATATACTTAGCTTGGTAACAAATTGTAAATCATAATAGATATAATCTATCATTAACAATACTGCCATGCTACGGTAAAAGGATGTATCTTACGATCCGTATAAAGATACAACCTTTTACCGTAACACGGCAGTGTTTCTTTTTGGTCTGCTGTGTTTGTATAGTAGGTATAAACTAGTGTGTACTAAATTTACAATTCAATAACTACCAGGCACAACATTTGGTATGTTACAGTCTGAACTTAGTAACTAAGTTATTGTTAAATTAAAATGAGTTAAATAGACAATAATTGAAATGAAAGTAAACTACAAGTAATTAAAATATTACCTTCTTGGTATGCCCTGGGCTCGTCTTTCTGGTCAATATGGAGTCTTTATTCGGTTTGACCACTCTGTCCCTTGGTCCATAGAACGGTCTGCACCGTTCAGCCAGCCGCAAGGCAGTCCATGGTACCCATAGCTGTGTCTTGGTGCACCAGGTCTCCACAAAGTAGCAGAGCTCCATTTTGGCTGTAGCGGTTCCATCTTTCTCCACGATTAGGCCTAGGACTGATTATATGATGGGTTAATAAATAAATAATTACCGGGCAACCTCACACAAATTGATTAAAGTCGCTAAGTAAGCTCAAGTAGGCTTGTGTTATGGGTACTAGATGCCAATATACAGTCTGCGAGCTCATCATCTGCATCTGGATCGCGTAAGAGAGAGCAAGACAGGTAAAAAAGTTAATCACATTCTGACAGCTCACATACTGTACATAATTACACATTGTTCATCACATGATGAACCTTTCAGATTCCACCCAAACCCATATTTCAATCTTAGAGCTACCTTACGAGTAGGTTGGACCATACTTCTGTATTTATGACCCATGGAAGTTTTCATGGAACAAATAAAGGACATCACAAGAATATTTGCCCTTGCCCCAGTACGCAGCTGCACTATCACTGCGCGAATCGCGTCGTCAAGCCTTTAAAAACTTTTATTTATGAGAATTTTTATTTTTATTTTGTTTGTGTCAATGATAAAGTAATCAGAAAGTTGTGTATGTAGTTTCTACTTCTACAATGTATCAAATCAAAGCAAGTTTGAGAGCACATGAGAAATAAATGTTTTAAAACTTAGGTGCAATATGCCAAGAAAAACTTATCTAGATATCAAGATCTCAATTAAGTAGGTAAAGAATAAAGCGATACATTCGAACACAATCGTACTAACTTTTGGGAAACAGTTGTTGCAATTAGGACGTGAGTGTATAACTCTATGTGGTCTAAATTTAATAAGCAAAATAATAGTGTGATCTAAAGTAGGTATCGATAGGTAAAAAAATACACGAGGCTCGTGTCGTCGTTACAAATTAACTTCGTGCATTAAATAATAGATAAGGATTTCTAATTTATAAAAGATCAATAAACTATATTAATTCATACCTTTATCACCATGAAATCGTCCTCGATTATCTTTTACAACAGTAACTTTAGCGTAAGTTTTCTTTGACAACCACGCTACAGCTACGTCACCCACACTCCATATATAAATGGCTTTACTGTTTTCACTCATAATTAGAAAGATTCCGGTATTGTAAAATGCACTAAAATGTATGTAAATAAGTATAGAAAATTAAAGTTGCATTGCGGATGTAAAGTTTAGTTTACCTACTTTCTTTGACAATTACGCCTAAACTTTAATGGTAATCCGAAGGAAATAGTCAAATTCATGTTATAATATAGTCTGAAAAGCAAATTATTAAACAGGTGGATCACTTATATAGTTATTTCACATTAAAATAGCTAAATCCCCTTAAAATTCCGTTTATTTATAAGGGAAACATATAAAAGATTAATATAAAAAGGAAAAATGGGAAATATACTGTAAAGAAAGTAAAAGGAAAGCGCGAAAATTCAAACTAAAGGATACATTGCAATTCATGATTGTGATTGGTCGAATCATTGTTGTTAACTACGTAATTCCAATGCTACCAACTTCATACAATATTAAATTAGTGTTGCCATGCTACATTCAAGTGTAATAGGGTCCTCTAGTGTCGAGTAGCAGTACTGACCATTCACGAAGCTGACGCATGATTAATAAAACGGTTTCTAGATGGCAGCAGTAGTTCAGAAAATGCACTAGCGAAGTTCGATTTTTACCTGTATGTACTGATATACGTAAATAGTGTGCAATCCTGTTCCGTACATAATCTAGAATCTCGTCCAAAAGGTAAATCTTACACACAACACGCTAGCATAGAAGGAAAAGTTACCTACCTACGTCAAGTTTACTGGCATCGAGATAAAACGAGGCAGTTTGGAAAAATAAAAAAATAGTTTGTTTATCAGTACCTAGTCATTCTATGTTTACCTATTTCACGTAGGTGGAGGTTTCGTTAAAAATAAAATGTGCCAAATGATATGAATTCATTTAGTAAATAAGTTCAAACGAACGAAATCATGAAATTGTCTACACATTTGTGAAAATTGTTTAGACCTCTATGTATCTTTACCCATTCAAGGACAAAGAAAGAGGATATTCAGGATGTTACCTGGCCAGTTATTGATTTCGGGCTGTCTGTGCACACCAGCGCCTCTATCGGCAATGTTTGTAGACGAGGTAAACGAGGTAGCTTTACTTCGAGATAATCTAATAAGATTTTTACATAAACTGTAATCGTTAGGTACTAGTTATCTTGGAAAATTTATTATTTATCAATCTTTTTTCTCTCTCTTTATTTAAGGAGTTTTTTCGCTAGTGCGAATATGACACTCAATTATACTGAAATCTTGCAATTAAATATACAAGTTGTGTCAACTAACTTTTTCTAAGTTATTCAATGAAAATGACGCCATTTTTCTGAATAAGATAACATAAGTATTGGCCGGAGGATGAACATTAAATGAATGCGGCTATTAAGTGTCGTAATCGTTAATCGTAATTCCAGAACTTGGAGACGATGCTAATTAGTTTTGTTATTAATAATATTGAAACAGCTTTAGACTAAGAGTAAATATATAAATAGAATGTCTGAATTACAAGGAATAGGTACTTCAATAATTATAAAAAACGGTTTAAACTCACGTAAAAATTGTCAGGAACGGCCCGACATGTTTCGAACTCATTTGGAGCTTTATTTGTGGGTCGCGAGTCGCGTAGCAGCACGGATAGCTACCCCTGATGAAGAGCTCCAAATGAGTTCGAAACATGTCGGGCCTTTCCTGACAATTTTTACGTGAGTTTAAACCGTTTTTTATAATTATTAAAGATGTCTCACGATAGTTTTGATAACATTAAGAGGTACCTCCTTTCTTTTCAGTCAAGATGTAGAGTCCGTACACGGTACACACTCTCTGACAGTATTTTACATGAAAGCTTTCGGTGGGAACTGCTTTTTTGTCGTTCTTAGTTGAAGTTGTAATCATAGAATCAAAAAACTAAAAATAAATCTAACAAAACCGATTGATTGTTTTATATCACAAGCGAGTCACATTTTTGACATGTATGTAGATATATTTATTACTATTATAAAATACTAAAATTGTATTGAATTAGTTTTCTTAGGGGAGGGGTCATTATTTCAGCATATTTCAGAAAAATCTTAACAGCGCGATGCAGTATTTGTATGGGTGCACAACGTCAGCCGTAAAGCGCCATTTGTTGGCCAAAAATCTTTGTCTGCTCATCACGCCGAACCGCCGTTTGGCTGGACGGATTTTAACCAATTTTGCCTACTAAGCCGGCGGGCCCAGGTTCGAATCCCGGCCGGGGCAAATATTTGTGTGATGAACTCGAATATTTGTGCTTGGGTCATGGTTGTTCTATGTATTAAAGTAATATATTTATCTATATAAGTACGTATATCGTCGTCTATTACCCATAACACAAGCCTTTTTGAGCTTAATTTGGGACTCGATCGATTTGTGTGAGGTTGTCCGATATTTATTTGTTTATTTACCTATAATTCTGGCACAGGGATACCTGGACATCCAAATATAGTTCTATAACCTAGTTCTAGTACCTATGTGCTATATCTACCTACATACTTTTACCCGGCTACAGGTAAAGAAAAAGTTTTCGAAGGAACCTTCATAATTCACAATAGTCTTCTTAACAATCTTAACCTACCTGTTGCTTAATGACAAATATAAAAATATCGTCATAATCTTTCTCGTTTTATAATGTGAAGTAGGATTGGGCAGGATTCGTGGTTATTAAAATATCTTCCCATACACACGTAGGTAATTATAATTAGCACAAAGTAACTAACTTCATAATAAGATACTTTTCCCCATCTATTTTCTTATAAGAAACTCCATCAAAATAATCTTTGTAAAAATCAGTTAAAAATATTATTATATGCATCAGTTTCAATATAAAACATCACTTGCTATCTAGAAAACACTTCAATACACTCTATACCTACTCTATCGAGAGCAAAATCACATCTCTATAATCTTTCCTTTATAAATAACTTGTACCGCGCGCTGCGATTGGCCGATCTCCCGCTAGGGGCGTGGCCTGATCACGCGCAGCATCCAATGGATATCGTAATCTAAAGGGGACAGATTGCGTAGGGGACAATCGTATATAAGTTAGGTATTCTTAAAGAATCATCTAACACCAGTATCTTAATCTAAATAAAAGAATAATTATTTTATTTAGATTAAGATACTGGTGTTAGATGATAAGTTGCTATGCTGAACAATATGAAACGGTTTATTTGTGAAACATGTAATATTTCATTATTTGAATATGGAAGCACATTTTTTATTCAAAGCTAAAGGATATAAAGATAAAGGATAAAAGCTAAGGTGCTAATACGCCATTCAAATAAGCAAAATCAACACAAAAGCAAAATTCGAAAGGTTTTCTGGTGTTAGGGTGGTGGAGAGGCTGACACGTTAGACCGGTAATCCAGAAGTACCGGGCTCGCTTCATATAAAAAAAATATTGGTGCTCTGATGTTTGTATCAATGGTTAATTAAATAATGGGTTTTCCGTTTTTTTCTTTTCTCGAGCAATGTATTATAAATCTTTATCTGTTTATGTTTTATGCCTTTGTTTATTTAGCATTTTAGTATTTCGAATCTCAATATCTGCAATTCTGCATTGTCTAAAGGTGGCCTGGAACATATCGCTAATCAATCTAAGAAAACGGGGACACTACAGTATTGCCACTTTTTAATTTCTACTCTTTTTGGTCCGACTGTATGCGGCACGATACATTTCTGGTGCAAACTTAACTCAACCAGGCCAATTAAGATGGGATAAGTGAAAGTTTGCACGGAACCCTCGGTGCGCGAGTCAGACTCGCACTTGGCCGGTTTTTTTAGAATTACTAGACTCGACATTTTTACTATTAGACCATTAATAGTTAGCCTTTATTACATCTCCTGTGTTTAATACTTCGTCATCTAAGTATACTTTTGTTTATTTTAATTTCTTGACAATAATTAGTAGGTATTTCGACATTTTTTACTTCGTAATTTTTCCTTAGATCGCCGATGAGATGGACCGACCAGATCAAAGCCAGTGTGTCGGCTACCGTCAATGAATGCTCACGGAAAGCGGCTCTACGCGACGAGTGGCGACGTGTCGTCAAACAAGTCACTCAGAACTCCATAAATGCATAATGGCCACGACTACTCTGTAAAGAGTGTACCGAAGAAGAAGAAGATAATTTTTCCTTATAGACAAATTATGAATATTAGGTCAAAACTTGCACTTGTAGACCTTGTGGTTTATTTCTGAAAATGTGACGTCTTACGGTTCTGGGATGTTCTATGATTCACGAACATGGTTTTTTACAATGCCTAATTTGAAACCACGGAGCGGTGCTCCGAGGTCTGGCAGTCATTTGAGTCATAAGTTTTTTATGTTTAATAATACATTTGTAGGTACCTAAATGAGATGACAGAGATGTCTATGTCACGTACACATATGCAAAAGCTTGTATGTTAGTGTTTTAGGGTTCCGTACCCAAAGGGTAAAAACGGGACCCTATTACTGAGACTTCGCTGTCCGTCCGTCCGTTCGTCCGTGTGTCACCAGGCTGTATCTCAAGAACGATAGCTAGACAGTTAAAATTCTCACAGATGATGTATTTCTATTGCCGCTATAACAACAAATACTAAAAATAAAATAAAATAAATATTTAAGGGTTCCGTACCCTTCGTGCGTGATTCCCACTCGCACTTGGCCGGTATTATTTTTTTCTATAGCTATTTGGCTATTTAATGTACTTAAAATGTTTATCCGATTTTAATTCAGTTTTTTTTTCATTTCAAACGTACACAACACACATGAATGTTTTTTTGGTAAGCTTTAACACATATTTGCCACTTGGGTGTTATTTCTTATGTTTGAATCGTTTAATTTAAATTTTCACCAACATTTAAAAATACATTTTAAAATCATTACTATTTTTCACACACTCTAAATGTGTTCCGTTCAATTATCCTTAAATTGACAAAGACGACTGAATTCTTAAATTAACAACTTAAACGTCTTTATTTGCATTTTTCGCCACTTGTAACCATAAAAAGAAACCTAATAGTAACCTCTTTAAATTGCTATTATAAGCTTAGCACTCTATCGCAGTAACGTAGCAATACTTAGGCAGTTCAAATGTATTAAAGTAGTATTACGACAAGGTACTATCTAAACTGACCAGTTTTTGACCAAACACGCTCCGCGAATGACATAAAAAATTGCATTTTTCGGCATTCACACCCGCTACCTCACATTGCGATGAAAACAGCATAAACTATATGAAATTGAATAAAACATATGTCATTTTAACACTGACGTATTTTGAGGACATCGCAATGGCTATTTTTAGCAAGCTCTTATCATCATCAGTTATGTCAAGAGACTTATTTCTTTTTCACGATGTACAAAGGTTCTCTTTTAAACGCGTAATTGAGTATTTTAAGAGCTTTATCTGTGCCAGTGTTGACAGAGAAAGTTCACATCTGCGTACTTTCGTTTAAAACCTTGGGATTGCAAACACCTTGTCCATAATTAATTGCATAATGCGAGTTAAGCTGATTTGAAACGCTGAATCAATTTCCATAAAATAACAGTTATAAAACCGAACCATAAAATGAAATTAAAAATAAATAAACTGGTCCAACGCAGTGATAGTAGAAATTCGTTTTTATAAACTACAAAGGTGCCTGCAACTGTCCGCATAACCTTCCTCGGCCATAATCGGGTAGAAACTATCCTGTAACCATTCCTAGATGTCGATAGTTCCGTATCAAAATTGGTTTCTAATCCGTCCAGCTGGTTTGGCGTGATGAAAGAACAAAGATTTTTTTACCAAGAGATGAGGCAGTAGGTTCAGTCCGGCCAAAAAGAGTAGAAATTAAAAGTGCCAATACTGTAGTGTCGTCCCCGTTTTCTTAGATTGATTATGATTAGTAGGGGACGACACTACGGTCTTCAGTCTTTTTGGTCGGACTGTACCTACCCTGTAACATAGCAAGATACCTCTTGCTATGCTCGGAGTTCCCTTGCGGAATCGAACCCGAAATGATGGGAAAAGGTACACTACAAAACTCCGACATTTGATTTGTCCAAATGCATCACTATTCCGAATTTTCATTATTCCGAAAACCGTGTTCTAGTGAAATATTATGACTTTTTTTGGATTAACATATAGCCCTAACCTAACCTAATTAAATTGTGTCACATACAATCCACAGCAAATATCATCGTTTGGTGTGGTAGCGCTTTCGGTATTATGAAAATTCGGATAAATGAAATTTCGGAGTTTTTGGGTGTTCCGGATGGGTAACGCAAGAGAACCAAGGTTGTAGATGTAGCTCAGACAGTCGCCAAACTTAAGTGGCAGTGGGCGGCGCATATTGCTCGTAGAACCGATGGCCGTTGGGGCAGAAAGGTTCTTGAAGTGCCGACCGTGAATCGGAAGACGCAGCGTGGGAAGACCTCCAAGAAGGTGGACTGACGACCTGGTTAGGATGAGGAGGCAGAAATTGGACGAGGGCGGCGCAAGACCGATCGTTGTGGAGAACTTTGTCCAGCAGTGGAACTCTATCGGATGATACATGATGATACCTCTAGGTACCTATATATTAGAACTCGCTGCGCCGGTCGGTGTTACTGCTTATCCCACGGGAACACTATACACGATGATTTTTAATCGGTGATCAGGTAGCTGGGTAGACCAGGTAGGAGCGTCCCAAGGTAGCTGACCACCCACTAAATATAAGTTGAAGTAACTTAATGCGAGGCCGAAGGCCGAGCTCCGCGTAGCACCGAAGGTGCGGAGCGTCTCAAAGAAGCCGCCCACCCACTTAATATAAGTTGAAGTAACTTAATGCGAGGCCGAAGGCCGAGCTCCGCGTAGCACCGTGGGTGCGGAGCGTCCCAAGGAAGCCGACCACCCACTTAATATAAGTTGAAGTAACTTAATGCGAGGCCGCAGGCCGAGCTCCGCGTAGCACCGAAGGTGCAGAGCGTCCCAAGGAAGCCGCCCACCCACTTAATATAAGTTGAAGCAACTTAATGCGAGGCCGAAGGCCGAGCTCCGCGTAGCACCGTAGGTGCGAAGCGTCCCAAGGAATCCGCCCACCCATTTAATATAAGTTGAAATAACCTAGTGCGAGGCCGAAGGCCGAGCTCCGCGTAGCACCGAAGGTGCGGAGCGTCCCAAGGAAGCCGCACCCACTTAATATAAGATGAAGTAACTTCATGCGAGGCCGCAGGCTGAGCTCCGCGTAGCACCGAAGGTGCGGAGCGTCCCAAGGAAGCCGCCTATTAAGTTACTTAAACATATGTTAAGTGGGTTGGCGGCTTCCCTGGGACGCTCGTGGAACTCGGCCTGCGGCCTCGCATTAAATTACTAAGGGTTTATAAAGTAACTTAGCACCGAAGGTGCGGAGCGTCCCAGGGAAGACGCCCACCCACTTAAAATATGTTCAAATAAATTAATGCGAGGCCGCCCACCCACTTAATATAAGTTTAAATGTGTGAGCGGCTTTCCTGGGACGCTCTGCACCTTCGGTGCTATGAAGCTCGGCCTATGGCCTCGCATTAAGTTACTACTTATATTAGTCAGTGGGCGCCTTCCCTAGGACGCTCCGCACCTTCGGTGCTGCGCTTGTGAACATGATCTTGGTTTAATTAAAATTGAGGCAAGATTTATGTTTAAGAAATTGTTTTGAATATTTATTGTCTATTGTAGATTTAAATAACTTAATGCGAGGCGGCCCACCTAGTTAATATAAGTTTAAGTGTGTGAGCGCCTTCCCTAGAACGCTCCGCACCTTCGGTGCTACATTTGTGAACATGATCTTGGATTAATTGAAATTGGGGCAAGACTTATGTTTAAGAGATTGTTTTTAGGGTTTTGTACCCAAAGGGTAAAAACGGGGCCCTATTACTGAGACTTCGCTGTCCGTCCGTCCGTCTTTCACCAGGCTGTATCTCAAGAACGGTGATAGCTGGACAGTAGAAAATTTCACAGATGACGTATTGCTATTGCCGCTATAACAACAAATACTAAAAATAAAATAAAAAAAATATTTAAGGGGGGCACCCTACAACAAACTTCATGCGCGAGCCGGACTCGCACTCGCCCAATTTTTAATATTCATTGTCTATTGTAGATTTAAATAACTTATTGCGAGGTCGCCCACCCACTTAATATAAGTTTAAATGTATGAGCGGCTTTCCTGGGACGCTCTGCACCTTCGGTGCTATGTGAAGCTCGGCCTACGGCCTCGCATTAAGTTACTACTTATATTAGTGGTTGGGCGCATTCCCTAGGACGCTCCGCACCTGCGGTGCTACGCTTGTGAACATGATCTTGGTTTAATTAAAATTGAGGCAAGACTTATGTTTAAAAAATTGTTTTGAATATTTATTGTCTATTATAGATTTAAATAACTTAATGTGAGGCCACCCACCTACTTTATATAAGTTGAAGTGTGTGTGCGGCTTCCCTGGGACGCTCTGCACCTTCAGTGCTACGTGGAGCTCGGCCTACGGCCTCGCATTAAGTTACTACTTAAATTAGTGGGTGGGCGACTTCCCTAGAACGCTCCGTACCTTAGGTGCTACCATTGTGAACATCATCTTGGTTTAGTTTAAATTGAGGCTAGACTTATGTTTATATATCGTTTTGAATATTTATTGATTATTGTAGATAACTATTCAAAGCACCTTGAAAAATAATTAGCTCATAGTCCTACCTGAACATATATTAATGACATCTATTAAGATAACAATAAATTATTTTCGTCTACAATGGTACTAATACTATTATAATAATATGACCTGTCATAATAATTTCCTAAGTAACGCCATAAGATTCAGGTGCCAACTTAACTCAATCGAGCGTACGTCAATAATGGCGACAGCACCACTGAACGGATACGTGATGGCCTCACTGTTTTGTTATCCGTGGTATAATGAATAAGGAAGCAAAGGAAAATGCATGAGATGACACGGTTATTATTTCAGTAGGTTCTGGGTTCAAATCCCGGCTGGGTGAAATCCTTTCTACATTGTAAATTTTATAATTTTGTCTTGTCTCGAATCATGGTTGTTTTTCATACAAAATGCATACATTGTCGAGGAGCAACTCTCAATAATTGATACACTGCTGCTTATATTATTAGGTATGCGATCAATATTCAACAACTTCTGTAGTAATTCTCGAAGTCCGGGTTAACCCATCACACTACACCCTAGCTTGCGCCGAATGGTGGACACAGGCACGCAACGACGTGCGTGAATTCTTTACATGTATGGAGCTGGTGTTATTAACTCGGGAAAAATCTTAACAGCGCGATGCAGCCGCTAGTATGGAGACTTTGTCAAGGTAACAACGCCATCTAGCGGAAAATTGGGTCATCAACAAAAACTCAACACGCCGTTAAAAATAAAGAATGATTGATATTTATTACTTTGAATAAATTTTATATATAAAAAACTACATAGATGCAAAATTGTCGCTAAATATATCGTTTATTTATCGTTTATTATACATTTCGCTACCTTATTAGTAAGTTAGGCCAAACACAAACAATACCAAAATTTGCGCCTAATGTTCTAAATGTTGGTTGGTAAAACATATTTAGAACTGTATTTAATTTACTTAAATTGATTCGAAATACTTTTATTTCAATTACACTCGATAAAATAGCATTTAAAAATCTGTTATTCATTAACGTTTTTAATTGCGTCTCCGGGATTTGGTCGATACTTACAAACTACAGAAGAATATAATTGTATATTCAATAAAAGAGCATTAGTTCCTATTCCTATTTTCGCAAATTGTGTTTTTAAAGAAATGTATAATTTTTTTTTGGGCATGAGACAATTTACAACGAACATTGCACTCATATTTTCGTCTGTGTTGGTCGATAATTGGCGCCATCTTTTCTATCTAACTAAGATCGTTTCCGTAACTCAACGCCTCAAACAACCTTAACCTTATTGTTAATGCCGGTGGGCCGCGCGGAGGTATTATGTCGAATTCATACTTTTTAGTTTTTGTACACGTAAGAGCCACGCGGGGGTCGCGTCGTTCTAAATTCAAAATCACAAACGCTGTCATTATAAGGTTTACACATTGTAAGGAAAATATTTCATGGAATTTATGTTTTCAGAGATAAATATTAATCATAATAAAAAGTATCCTATAACCATCTTTGGATGTTCAGCTATTCCTGTACCAAAATTGGTAGCTTTTTATCCAGCCGTTTCGGCGTGATGCGAGGACAATGGTTTTTTTGAAAACAGATGGCGCCAGGTTGGCACGGCGACGCGTGTCCATACAAAACAACTATCCGGCTGCATCACGCTATCGAGATTTTTCCTGAAATCATGACCTCCCTCCATAGAAAATTTATTTTCAATACAAATTTAGGATTTTATAATAGTATAGATGATAATTTTTATTTTGAAACCAATTAGTACGAGAGCCCACGACCAAAATTTTTGTCTCATAGCAATACGGCCAAAACCGCATCAAATCGATAGATACGATTATCCTGAACTCGAAAATACCAATATCAGACATTTTCCGCGTAGCGTTTGGTCTGACCGAATTTTCAAAATTGTCAAAGAATTTTACCGAGCTGCATCATAGCAATATGTCTGATTTGCAGACTGTAGTTGAATGATAGTTCTGAGATACCGGAAACATATTTTTCAGTCGTTAGTGGTGTAGCGCAAACCCGTAAAATCACTTAAAAAAAATAAAAATGAGACAAAAAAAATGTCTCATAGCAATACGTCTGAAAATCTTTTTTATTAGTAAATTTTGGTTATTAGATGCGAACAAAACAATTTTCAGACGGAAATGTGAACGCATTAAATTTTGAGACCGTTTTGAAAATGTTAACAAATTTTACCGATCGGTATCATAGCAATATGTCTGAAAATTGTTGGACATGATAAAATAAGTTGTCCACATGTGCAAAAAATTTATATCAGACAAATTAAGTGTAGCACCTTCTCTATCAGACAACTTTATCTTTAAAAGCCTAGCTGATATAATAATAATAATAAATAAATATTAAAAAAAAGGGACAATCTTACACAAATCGACCTAGTACCAAACTAAGCAAAGCTTGTACTATGGGTACTAGACGGCGCACGATAGACATAATATATAAATACATATATATATAACATCCATGACCCAAGCACAAATATTCGAGTTCATCACACAAATACTTGGCCTGGCCGGGATTCGAACCCAGGACCGCCGGCTCAGTAGGCAAGTGCTTTAAAAAGTGAGCCAACCGCGTCGGCATATTGTACACAAGCACGTCAAAAACAATACCCTCAAATAGAAATTCTTATTAGAAAATACTTTGCTTTACTTAGTCACAACGAGGACATAGTTACATAAGACTAAAAGAATTAAATAAAAAAAATCGTTAGTATTCAACTCCAGAAGAAATTAAAACGAAAATAGCTTAAAGTGTCGAATACCGTTTATTGATTAGATGTGGATTCGTTTTTCAAAAGTTTCTCTTGTATAGATAAATAAAATTTTGATTTTATATATTAGATTTGTTTTATTGTACTACCTATGTTTCTACATGAATAACTTAAAATTAATGCCGTTTAAATATTTTTCACCGTTGGTTAAAATTCTCCCACATTTTAATGTTTGAGAATCTGTGAACAGCATGATGACGTAGGCTTGTGTCAGTCACGTGGTTCGCGAGTCTCGGAATGATATACCTGGCGGAGTATATATACCATGGTTCCAACGTTTGGAGCAGCTGGCGAGTGAGCTGTATAATAGTAAGAAAGGGGCAGGAGCGTGACAAGCGCGAGGCTGTTGAAATTAAATACTGATTGATTTGATAGTTTTGGTTTTATTTAAAGCACACTTGAGTAACTTTTACAAAAGAAATAAGTAATGACATCTGTCATCTGTCAAAGTACATATAATAGACAAGGGAGATTCTTGAATATCTATGAAGGCTGTAAATTTAAAAAAACATTTAACAGAGGCGTCGGCCAGGCGACTCCGAAACGTTATTTTATTTTTGGGAGTATATGCTACACTTAAAGTGTCTGAAAACAGGTTTTTGGTAATCATGGCAGCAATACGAAAAGTTGAAAAAAAAAATTATCCGTATTGCTATGATACAGGTCGGCTAAATTTGTTGACATTTTCAAAAATGCGCTCAGGCTATATGCTACGCGCAAATTGTCTGAAAACAAACTTTTTCGTAATACAATTATAAAATCTATGTACATTTTCACTATCAGACGTATTGCTATAATACCGACTGTCATTTTTTTTTGACACAGCAGAAATGGCCTTCCGCGCAGTTGCTACACTTTCGACCGTTACTACACACCTAGTCGGGTTCAGAATCATACAATCTAACGATTTTATAGGGTTTTTGCCGTATTGCTATGAGACATGGTTTTGGTCGTGGGCTCTCGTACTATGAGTAATAACCTGTCATTGGCATTTTCATTACTTACAAAGTCAAAAAATATTTCGTAAAATTTCCCGCCAAAGCGATATGGCACTTGACGTAAGCATCGTACTTCAATAATTTATGTAGGATGGCCATGTATCTAGTGGTTATTAGTTGTAATTATGTTTTAACTTTTAATTAATTAAACAGTGAGGTAATTGTGCGAGACCTCGCCTAGTTTAAATTTAGCTGGATATTCATATTTTTCTATTCCTGATCACCGATTAAGAATCATCGTGTATTCTTTCGGGATAAAAAGTTGCCTATGTGTTAATCTAGGATGTCAGCTACCTCCATGACCAAATTTATCAAAATGGTCTAGCCGTTGCGTGAAGAAGTAACAAACATACATAAAAACACACCCACAAACATTCGCTTTTATAATATTAGCGGATTGACGTTTGGTTGTCAAAGGCGACGGTTGAAAATTTTATCAATTTTTATTTTATTTATAAGTTAATTCAGTTTTAGAGTCCTTTTCGCTGTTTTTGCGATGAGTGAGTCAAGTCGAGGTGTCGTGAGTGATACGTCACTTTTAGAATGTGGGCAGCGGGCAGCTCCGTCGTGGCTATCTGAAGTGGAGTTTGATAATAAGGCAGGGCTGAGTCAATCGGATATTGTATCGGACGCTGAGTCCATGTCGGATGTGCGGCATATAGCGGTGAAGCGTGCTTGTGGTCTAAGCGACGAAAGCTGTGGGAGTAGTGATAGTTTTATCACAATAGGCAGGAAACCTAAACGCTTGCGGGGTTTAGCAACCGCCAAAACGCAGCTGGAGCCGGACGTGCACGACGGTGTGCCTGACAAGCTATTTGAAGTTTATATAGTGTCAAAAGAAGATTTACCGAAACAGATTGGTTTGGCAAAGTTGCTACAATTTAAGGGTATTAAAGAAATTTTATCCGTCAAGTTTATGGGTCCACGTAAAGTTCGCATACAGTTTAACTCCAAGGATGATGCGGAGAAGCTTCTGGCTTCTCAGGAGTTTAACAATGAGACGAGACGTTCTTATTGGTCTAATATGGTATGCTGCACCTATGGAATTATAAGGCAGGTTGAGTTGGAGGTTGAGGAAGACGAATTTTTAAAGAATATTGAAGGGTCTGAAGACATTTAGTCAATACGTAGTCTGAACCGTTTGGATCATGATGGGCGTTGGGTTAAGGCTGAAGCTATTCGTCTGTGTTTTAAGGGAACCTCTTTACCGCCATATGTTTATGCCTACGGTTGCCGATTTAAGGTAGGTAAATCAGTACACTTTCCCGGTTACCCAATGTTCAAGATGTTGGAAGTTCGGTCATCTGAGCAGGTTTTGTCCTACTACTAAAGTTACTTGTCCGAAATGCGGCGGGGAGCATGCCAATTGCGAAACGACTATTTTTAGATGCATTAATTGTAAAGGCAGCCATATGGCCTTAGATAAATCGTGCCCGGTTTTTGTGAAGGAGAAAGAAATTCGCAGGATTATGTCTGCTGAGGGATGTATATATAAACGGGCTTTTTGGTTGTATATGCAAAATAAGGAAAAAAAGGATACGGATAATTGTAGTCAGGATGCGCCATCTGTTTTTGAGAATGACTTAAGTTTTGGAAAGTCATATAGAGATGGTGTTTTGTTGAAGCCGTTAGAATCTAAAGAGTCTGAAGATTCCGTCCGTCAGGCTGAGGGCCAGCGATCAGTAAGTCAGTACAGATTAGAGAGCGAGCCACAACAAGAGGTTCGTAAGCCGCGGAAGTCAAAAAGAGTAACAGATGTGAAGAGGTCCGAGTGTCTATTGGTCAATCAGCCTACTATTGAGCGGGCTGATATGGAAGATCAAAGACAAAATAAGGACAAGAAGAAGAGACGTATTACTTTTGAAAGGCTGGTTGAGAAGACGAAGGATATTTTGTTTTCTACCGAAAGTTGGGAGGAGAAGTTCAAAACGCTGTTTGGAGTTGTTGTTAAGGAGATTTTGGATTTATTTAAGGCTTTTTTTAAGGAAGGTGATTTTGTACGTTTGTTTTTGTCTAATGTAAATGGCTAGGTCTAATACCAGATCTTTCTTGAATGTAATGTTCAATTCAATATTGGCGGAACCCTTGTCGGAATCGGCTAAGTTTGTATACAGTTTTTTTTTAATGTAAATAGTGTATACAAATTTAGTTGTTTTCGTGTACATGTTATTTTTTAGTTTAAACGGTTTATGTTTTTATTTATCTATTTCTTCTAGATGAATGATGTTGTGTATTAGGCCTGCTGGAGCTGGCATGTTCATAAAAATGATCAAAGCTCCTAAATTAATAGATTAAAAAAAATAATAATAATAATATTAGCGCGATATACTGCCATGCTACGGTAAAAGGACGTATCTTACTATGACATCCGTATAAAGATACGACCTTTAACCGTAGAAGATTAAAAGAGCTACTGCAATAAAGACATGAGGTTTACATCAACAGCTTGCTCTACATCGATGTTAATCGATATGTTTTTTATTTTTTTTTACTAGTTTATAATTGTGTCCCACTGCTGGGCAAAGGCCTCCCCTCTCTTGCGCCACTCGTCTCTATTAGCTGCATGCTCCCTCCGCTCGTTCACATCGCACCATCTTCTTTTCGGTCTGCCTCTGCTCCGGTAACCTTGCGGTGCCCAATCGGCGATTATTCTGGCCCATCGTTCCGGATTAGAGATGGGCGCTCATGGGTCAATACCCGATAAATACCGGGTAAATACCCAATCTACCGGGCAGTAGTAGTAGTAGATTGGGTATTTACCCGTCATCTATCGGGTATTTACCCATGAGCGCCCATCTCTATTCGGGATGCATGCGGCAGACAAGTCCAGCTCAGTCCCACTTCAGCTTTGCGGCCTTGGCACCTACGTCTACGTCTACCTATAGCTATACTTAGTTATAGTATTTTGGTGTTTCCCCGGTAAGGTAGCCGGCACCCAGTTCGTCGGCCGCGGAGACAATCGGACGGTGTATCGGTCCGTAGCTCGTGCCGACACCTTCCGGTACACTCATGCACAAAAGAAAAAGAACAGGTTTTTAAGTCAGATGTATGATTTAGTTCTTCACCAAGATTAAAAATATCACGGATGTATGGGAGCCCTAGGTACTTAAATATTCATTTTATTCTGTTTTTATTAGTATTTGTTGTTATAGCGGCAAAATAAATACATCATCTGTGAAAATTTCAACAGTCTAGCTATCACGAAGTAATTGCGCGACTGCATGTGATAGGAATGGTGATTTAAATGGAATCCGTACATGTACGGGTTATTTAAGGCTTTTAAGTCTTTTTTTAAGTCGGTTCTTTTTTTGATAAAAAAATATTTTTTGTACCAGCTTTCAAATAAAAAAAGAATCATCAAAATCGGTTCACCCAGTCGAAAGTTTATTTATTTATTTAAACTTTATTGCACAAAATACATAAGTAAAGTACAAATGGCGGACTTAATGCCATGAGGCATTCTCTACCAGTTCTGAGAAAGTTCTGAGGTAACAAACATAAAAAAATACTGACGACTTGAGTACCCTCCTCCTTTTTTGAAGTCAGTTAAAAATAAGCATTTATCGCAAGTGTTCAATTGACAACATTTCATATTTATAACAGGTGGAAACTAATATAGAGATCGACAGGGATTTATGTCGTGTACGTTAAAAAAAAAACTTTGAATTTATTCTTCTGTATTTAAAGAAATATAAGAAAATACATAAAATAACTGCAATCTAAGACAATACGGGCTGAATAGGGTTGTTGTCTAAACCAAAGAGCAAAAAAAATTTTTTTTTTATTTGACGTTGACAGATGACAGATGCATACCGAGTTTTATTAAGTTTTTTTTAAATAAGAAAACCGACTAAAGTAACCGTTCCATTAAGTTCTGGTTTTGGTGTTGCCACATTTTAAAATGAGTATGTTTTTATAAATTAATAATAAAATAAATAATCATCTCAGAAAATAAATAAAAACAGAGATTACTTCATCTTTTTAAGCAGAATTCAGAAAAGTAATAAAATGATAGTCTTAAAAATATGAAATGTTGTCAATTGCGACATTATTGTTTTCTTCATATTTGGTTTTGCAATATAGTAAAATGTGATTTGTTTTGCATACTCGTATAGGACAATTGCGATCACTTAAACTTTCCATTGCCTTCCATTGTCCAATATTGTGCGATGTTGAAGGAAGTTCTCTGATGTGCCCTGGACTCGGCCTTTGTTGAGCTGTTGTTTGTTTTCGTTTGGTGACCGGTTCCTATGCCGTACGCTTTCCAAAAATAAAGGATCCCAGGATGTATCAATACCAAGGTTGTGGATGGCGTGCACAACCTTCAGGCTACTATCGTAAAGTCGTTTAATTTCAAAGCATTGTTATCGTATAGTTGGCTGATTGAGGAATATTTGCATTTGTATGGTGAAAAGTAATTGTAATTTCTTGTATCTGTGGTTGAGAAGTTCCCAGTAGGTGTCGTAGTGGTCCGTTGAGACTGACAAATGTTGGTCTCGATGTATGGATTGCTTCGGAGTATAGATCAATAAATGTTGCCAACTGAGAGAAGTTGCCTGAAAAGGTTGGAGTCTCGATTTTAGGGATAGATTGATATATATGATGAGCCGAGGCGTTGAGTTTATGATACAGTTGTTTCTTGGTGGCCTGGTAGAGGGTTTGATGTTGGGTATTCTGCTCGTAGTCTACGTCAGCGCCGATGAACATGTTATCTAATTTCCAATGTGCGACATCGATCGCCTTCCACCTCGACTGCAAAATTTGTAACTTGTCTTGGATCTCCCATTTTTCAGAGATCTGATCAACTTTGAAACGGATGAAAGCTCGAAAATTAGTCACCACAAATGTCTGTAATTGTATTTTAAATGTATCGTACAAGGAACTAACTCTTGTCACTAGGTTGTCGTAATCGTCGGTTGAAATGTCCTTGTCTTCTGTTTGTTCAAGCTCTTCGTGTTTAGAGTTAAATTCTTCCCAAAGAGCTTCTAATGTTTTCTCGATGTAGGTAGCTGTTTTACGACTAGCGAAGTCATTTTGAATGTTGGTCTTCATCTTCTTGATGGTTTCAAGGATGATATACTGCCTCTTCAGACTCCATCATGTTAAGTTGGTAAGATCTAGCTCGATGCAACCGTACACTTTCCACGATTGTTGCGTTTCTTCTCAATTAGACTGGTGAGACCCGCTTGTGGGGAGGCCAGCTAACCGATTCGCTACGTAGAAAATCAATAACGAATTAAATCCAATCCGGTTCGAATTAAGGACTAAAGATGGGTGTAATAGTTCCACCCATCCTACATGTACCAATGCAGTATGTTAATTAAAAGTAGGTAAGTAAATACTGCACTAAAATTACATATAAATATAATAAAATATATCAAATCAAGTTGATTGTGACGTATACGCTAGAGGTGCGTCGTTAGCTTAATATTATATTGTCGAGTGTCCCGTACAAATATATTGATAATTTCAACCAAATTTTTGTTTAGTTTTTACTTTTCCCTGAGTTCTAGATAGTAGTTAACAAAGCTATTTAATACTTTCATTGCGTGCAGTCGAAAATAAGTTGAAAAAACCAGTTTTGTGCGTGAATTTTGTCAATTTCGAGTAGGTAGTTTTTGAAACAAAAATTGACAATGATAAATTCAAACGGTAGGTTTCAAATATACCTATATATAAATACTAATACATCGTAATGGAGTAATAAAGTATTAACACGGATAATATGTAAGTATAGTACAAATTTTCTAAGCTAAGCTAATCCACTTAAGAACTGAATACCATTGAGTGGTAAACCACAAATTAAAATAACGAGCTCGTAGTAAAAGCAGATTGTAACCACCTTCGAAGGTTAATATAGATTATCGACTCTATTTCCTTGGACATTAGACTACAAAATACACTAACAGAATAATGGTGATCATAACTTTTTTGGAATTTTACAACCGCCCGTCTAAACAAGAACGTTCTCTCCTAGAAAAAGGATTATGAACTCTCATCATCCACCATTTGAAACCTATTCAACAAGGAATAAGGTTGAAAATTCAATATCCACGCAATGTAGTTCTAACCTTTTTTGTAAGTAACTGGTTGGCGCTTACGAGAACAAAAGCAGATAGGATTGTATTAGACACAATGCCATTGTGAATGCAGGTAAGTGGATGAGCTTAGCTTAGAAAATTTGTACTATAACATGTTTGATCATAGACAAAAATGTCCAAAACTATCAGCATTTTTGAACAAGAATAATGGAGCCTTAATTACCTATTTATAAAAATAAATTAACAAGATTTTGCATTACAGTGGGATGCAGCAACGCCATTAAAATGTGGCCTGGTGGTGAATTTAATTCGTCCAAATTGTGAGATTTATTATTTTATAGTTAAATAAATATATATAATGTATAAACATATAATAATGTATAAAGAATACAAATATATTTCTCTCTACATATTATATTGAATGAAAGACATAAATGGGTAAAAGATTATTATTTTATTTTCAGTCGTCGATAACCCTCGCTATCGGCGCCGCGACGCGACGCCGCGCCGCAAGTAAGCCAGTTCAATTTCAGCGTTAGTACACATCCTTAACGTTCCGTTTGGCTTGCGCTGGTGACGACGACTTAAGAAGGGCCATAAATCATAATGTTTAGGCTAATAAAAAGGCGGCTATTGTAAAGATCAAAGCAGTGTGCCTTCTGTACTATTTTTAATATCTACAGTTTCTTGTCGAACTGTGCTGTAATACAAATGACAAAGGTGAGCGCCGTTGCGCGCGAGTGTACATGCGGCATCTGTCGCCAGTTTTTGCCGTTCCATTAATTTCGTCTCCTTTTTTGTCGGCGTTCGTCGCTTTCTTATTGCACCGGACAGGTTGAACTCTTACCTTTTGTACTTTTAGAGGCTCTAAATATAGATTAAAGGTAAGGGGGACGGTCGTTACAAAAGTATAGCCCATCAAGTAGCCCACGCCATCTTGCGGATTTTTAGTGGTACTAATTTATTTTACTGGCAACTATAAATGTTTTGGTAACTGACGCTGAATTTAATCAGTAAATGTCACTGATGTAAACAACTGAGGAAACAGGACTAAATATTCCGCAAATTTAAAGTAATTTTTGCATAGGTAATAAAGCCAAAACTATCCACAGATTATGAAAGTCAATTTATTTTCAAGACGATTCAATATCTATTTCAGAAGAAGAATTGAGCTGCATTCTGGTAAACCATGTTTTGAATTTGGTTGATGACAACTCGTTATATGTATATGACGAATGAACATTATTACTATATGAACCCTGTTTGCAGCGCCACTATCCCAGAGGAAAAATAGTTTTGCCTTTAAATTATATATTTTTTTCGGTACTATTTTTCATTTTTCACTTGGGACCACTCGTAGGAATCGGAATACAATTTGGATACCTACATTTGTATTTTGTATAGTTTATCTCAGTTGGCGAAGGCAGTCTTCGTTTCTTTAGATGATATAGACATATTTTATCCAGTGACATATAAAACATGGAACAAAAAAGTTATTAGACTCGTGCTACACCGTTCAAAATCAACGCCTAACCAACTTCAAACAGTTTTTGTGTTCTAATTGAAAACCTCATTAAATGATGCACAAAAACTGGCTCCAATCACATCCTGTGGCGCGTCCCGTGCCGCTCCGGTGACCGAGCCCATGGATATAGAGACAGGAAACAATTCGGAAGATCATCTTATTAATTGTAGGTACTGGTATAATAAACGCACAGTTCCAAAATGATGAAGAGGGGAACAAAGTTTGTCGAACAAATAGTTGCGCGGTGACGACAACATTCACAAGATCATCAATATCAGCCCCAAGATATCTACAGCTGGCTGGTCTTCCATAAGAAGTTCTGTCGATTCCTTAGCCTTTTGTGCAATGGTTTCTTGCAATCTCAGATCTACCTCGTTGAAGGCCCGCTGTCTCTTCAGAAGCGTGGTCAACTGTAATGAATCATTCTACGCCAACATCCATCGTTTCTACTAGCAAAATATCCAGGGCATACCACTGCCACTTAAATCTGGCAGCTCTTTGATTCCGTCTCACCATCTCAAGACATATTTATTTGTAAATGGACCAGTATTGCCAATCAGATTGATTGGCACAAAATCTTATGTATCAACCTATTCTTTCTCTAAAATAAATAGTATGGCTACGCCAGGTACAGCCTAACACAAGCGCCGTCGTTTGTACTTTATCTTCACACATATATTCATTAATTATATTCATATGGAGTACTTTTACTTTTAGGTTCATATGGAGTACTTAGTACTAGCACCTCCTGTGGAGCTGAGGAATAAACGACGGGGTCGCTTCGGAGATATAGATTCAGATTCAGATTAATAATGTCTCTTTGATTTTGGTAATACATGCGTCAACCCCGTCTCTGTCAAGTAATAGTATCCGAACTTGTTAAACTAACTTAGCAACATGGGTGTAGATAGTAACATATAGATACCACGTCTTAGGTTTCACCATGTATAAAGAGATCGTAGAAAGCAACCCTAGCTACACTACTCGTGAAGTTGGCCGAGGTTGGGCGAATATGATAGTGTTGGCGGCACTTCGCTGCGGAAACCCATACTTCGGCCAAGTTCGCGAGTAGTGTCGAGCCGCAATACCAATTGTGGATAAATGCTTCTCAAGGTACATGGCTAAGGTCGTGTGCTTAAATTCGAGAAAGTGGCACTCTAATGGAGACCCCAACTTAGGCATCAGAAGCCGTTAGGTTCATCGACGATGGACGATCACATTTGAGGTAATCGGATAATACAAGAAAAAAGAAATAACAAAGAAACAGTAAATAAAAAACTTAAACACTGTCTACAACTATGTACAAAAAAGCTAAAATGAAAAAAAAAACAAAAAAAAAAACAAAATGTTGTCCCCCTGCGCCATGGTACCGAAAATGCTGGCAGCAATTCCTCGCTGAACAGCTATGCTCATACGGTGCGAGGAAGCTGCCAGCTCTTCGGTCCCCAGTGGTCTCTACAAGCCTTTCTGGATAGTTCTTTGTAAAGGTTGCGGGAAAATTGGACGAAATAATGTATAAAATTAATAGGCAAGTGTAGTGAACCTTGTATAAGAGCCACCAGCACGTAGCTCATGTTATTGACATGATTAACTATTACGCAACGGTGCGTTGACACCGCATCTCATCCCGCGCGTAATTGTACAATAAATTCGCACGAATACACGGTCAATGTCAGATGACTCAGTCGCTTGCTCTCGATTTTAAAGTCTATGGTACAGGCGGTAGCGATTGAGTGCGCTATGTAACTTTTGACGTGATAACGTCTGATAAATCGATGGACGCCGGCTGCACGCACGAAAAAGCATCACTCATTATCTTGTTCCACCTGAGCCGAGCGTGCAAGCGAGAGCGTGGAACAAGCGATAGAGAGGCACTATCGGCCTTAGCGTTCGGCTTGTGACGCATCTATCTGTCTTCCACTCCATCGGCCGGCATGCGTTATCACGTAAAATTATCATCCGTAACCGACTTTACAGACAACCAAATATTTATAGAATTATTACTAAAAATAAGAAAAGTAAATTTATAAATGCTTTATCAATATAAGGAAGTAAAAAAAAGCGGAGTATAGAATGTATTGGAAATTACTTCACTGACAAGTGCTCTTAACTCTACGACTCGTGCTCTTTTTGGTCGGATTGTAAATCAGGGAGGAAAAAAAATAAAATAAAAGGTAATCCGCTGTACGCTTAAGTCTTAGGCCCGTCGCGATGCGCACGCACACAGCGCAGCGCGAGATGCGCGCGCCGCGGCAGCTGACCACGCTGGGTTTTTTATTATCTTCAGTCTTGATACTTGATGATATCTTTGATAATCGCTATAATATGCAGATTCTATGCTAATAGAAGTGGCGTTTCACGCTACTTATTTTAAACTTCTGATCGTTTTATTGACCGCTGAACTCATGTCTCTCCCACTATTCATAGTTATGTTAGGCAATGTAGGCTGATCGATGAACATAACTAGTATAGGCGTTTAATGTAATCTATCGACAGCGGGGCTCTCTGTGGTTTGTAGCAGAGAAAATAACTTCCTCACTACCTTCTGAATCTGAAGCTTGATCCTGCCATCAAGCGCTCTAAGGGTGCGTCTACATTCAAGAGAGGCGGAGCGAAGATGTGCGGAATACATCAATCACCTTATTTGAAATCTATCTCTCAGCTCTGCTTCAGTTTTGTGATTGGTGGATTCCGCACGCTCCGCCCCGTTTCAGTGGAAACTCACCCTAAGACCGTTTTTTACTTTAAATATTCACTATAGGTAAGGTAAGACTAGAGACTATGAACATAGCGGTCGCTTCTAGTGATGTGCCGTTTCTGAAATTTTCCGGAAACTTTACCATAAAAAATTAGGAAAGTTTCGTAAATTTTTTAAAACGGCATATTTCTCTAGTCACCTCATAAGTTTTGTGGTAATTTTGCTTCCCTACTTCGATTAGGTTGAAGAACTAACTTTTTCACATTAGGCTGCATTTCCAAAAGAGATATATAGCAAGGGATGTGTTTTTGTTAACCAATAGAATCAGCTGCACTAAGCGAGGATAAGTAAATGAAGTTATTCCATTGGTTAACAAAAACAGATGCCTCGCTACACATCTCTGGTGGAAAGTTGGAAACGCAGCCTTCATGAAAGCTTATATGCCGGCCAAAGTGTAAATGCTTACCCGACTTTACTTACATTTATTCTAAGGTCTGGTCCGCCAAGTATCAAGTGTTGCGGCGAGTCGGCGCGTGCGCGTGCGCCGACAGATGCGCGCAGCATCTGTTCGGCACCAACCTGTCGCCCAGCTGATCGCCGGCTTTCTTTTTTTATCCACGATGATTTGTTTATCGATGGATTATTGGATTTTTGACTCCATTGGTAACTAGATTCAGTTCATAGTATCCAATTAGATCTTTAATCTCTGATTATAAACTGAATCAAAGCTCAAAGAAAATTTGAAATGAGTTAACTGGTGGAAGAGACTGGGAATCGAACCCGATACCTCCGGATTGCCGGTCCAGTGCGTTAACCTTTCCGCCACCCTAACCCCCAAGCAACCTTTCGATTTTTTCCTTATGCCACTCCGGAATAACATGCTGACTTTCGACGTCATGACGCTATGATTGGTTGGTCCTGTCAATCCGTTTCTGTGTAGCCAGCGGTGTATCATAATACTCCCCGATTCCCTTGGTATACCTGTATAAGTCTCATAAAATCATGAGTGTTTCACTTAAACCATGCTCAAAATGGCTGCGTGGCTATAACTTGTTACAATCGGTACCAACTTGCCACAACATACGTTTTCGTTTGCGCGGATAGCAACTAGATTTGTTTTATATAGGGGTATATAGATATAGATAGGAGCCAGTCCAGCTGCCTCCCACCTGCTCTCTATCTTAGGTATTTGAGGTCGTTGACCCGAGGGGGGATGCATTTTATTTATTAAGTGCCTTAGTATGTTGATTGGATTGTGTGTTGGTTGATTTTTATCCCGAGTGTGTTTAATGCGATGCGATTTCTTGTGTATAAGTCATTGTATTTTTGTTGTGTTTGGTATGAAATGTTATTTTTATTTGCCACTTATAAATGCGAAATGTATGTTGGTTCATTAGTTTGTCCGTTTGACGACGATATACAGTTTATGAAAACTGCTACATAGCTTTAAAATATTTTTGGAACAAAAAAATGGATGATCTTTACCTGAAAGGGTAAAGTTCAGAATAAAATACTACAGAAGGTTCTCTCCTTTGGTCTTCGCAATAGCGGCCTGAGAACTGTATTTAATTGGTTGTTTGTGTAATGCACGACACAATTGATAATGGAGTGTGGCGAGGCAACTGTCTGATGCGTCAGTTGCACAAACGTTTACCGCATTTTCCACGAACGCGTGCCGCTTTTGCCCGAACAATGGCGGAAGTTATCCGAGCACCTAGGTGTACACTAGGGCGTATAGTACTAGCGTGGTTCGTGTTTGTTGTAATCCCAACTTGTTTAGACAAGTTTAAGGGCTTTTCTTTCTACTTAGCATACTTTTAGGGCCTATGAGCTGTGAACCTCACAAGTATGTTTCCAAATGGTATTTTTTTACTTTTCCATCCACATAATATCTGCCATTTTGAAAAAACTAGAAAAACTGTATTGAAAAAGACAAAAAAATCACACTAAAGTGTATGTTACTTCATCACGCTCAAACGGCTGGACCAATTTTGAAAAATTTTGGTATGAAGGTAGCTGACACTCTGGGTTATCACATAGGCTATACTTAATATCCCAAAAAGATATAGTGTTCCCGTAGGAAGAGCGGGTACGAATTTTTAGTATGAGAGTATTCATGAGAATTGGTTCAGACATGCGACCTCTAGGCGAGAACAGCCGAAAATCCGGACAAACGGACATACGAAATAATTATAGGCCAAGCTGAAAGGCACACGCTTCGCTCGGTCAACAAACAGATAAACTGGTGAAGTAGGTACTGGCTTTCCATCATTGCTCACTAGAAAGATAAATTATTAGTTAGCGAAAGTTGACCGATATTCTTTGTTCGATTGAATGATTCATATTGTCTGTGTCACACTTATACTGGATAGTTCGAATACTTTGATATTTCGCTCCAGACAGTGACTCACGCGCACGCAAATAGGCGCACTTTGATATGTGACAGGTCTTACACAATGTGGTACACTCAGCATCAAATAAATAATTATCAGACAACTTCACCCGAATCGATCTAGTCCCAAATTAAGCTCAAGAAGGCTTGTGTTATGAGTACTAGACGACGATATACATACACGACGACGACGCGGCTGGCGCAGTGGTTAAGCAACTGCCTACTGAGCCGGCGGTCCCGGGTTCGAATCCCGGCAAGGGCAAATATTTGTGTGATGAGCTCGAATATTTGTGCCTGGGTCATGGATGTTATTTGTATTTAAGTATGTATTTATCTACATAAGTATGTTTATCGTCGTCTAGTGTCCATAACACAAGCCTACTACTAGAGCTTACTGTGGGACTAGATTGATTTGTGTGAGGTTGTCCGATATTTATTTATTTATTATTTATTTATTACATATACCGGGTATAATTTATTGCTCCTATTACAGGCCACACCTGGTATATAGTATATATATACTTAAATACATAGAACAACATGGTTGTTCATGGTGGTCATGACCACGAATATTTGCTCTTGCCGGGATTCGAACCCGGGACCGCCAGCTTAGTAGGCAGGTCTGCAAACTGCGCCAACCGCGTCGTCAGAAATCAGTACATAACTGACACCTTTTGTATACAACGTGACGCCAGTAATTAAATTGTCAGCTGACCTTTGATGTTGTCCGTACCCACAGCACTAACCGAAAGGGTAATAGTAAAATAGGAAAGACTCATTTTTTAGGGTTCCGTACCCAAAGGGTAAAAACGGGACCCTATTACTGAGACTTCGCTGTCCGTCCGTCCGTCTGTCACCAGGCTGTATCTCGAGAACGGTGATAGCTAGACAGTTGAAATTTTCACAGATGATGTATTTCTAATTACCGCTATAACAACAAATACTAAAAATAAAATAAAATAAATATTTAAGGGGGGCTCCCATACAACAAACTTGTTTTATGGTACGGAACCCTTCATGCGCGAGTCGGACTCGCACTTGCCCAATTTTATTTTAACACGTTCACGGACTTAGGACCCTTTTGGGAATATAATGCCGCGGCACTGACAAAAAGGTTCTAGCCAAAAACGGCACAAGGCATTTGCCTTTATATAAAAGCTATGAAGAGTCCGGCCACAGTTTAACGAAGATAAAAGTCGCCGTCACAGATGTGGTCCCGTGTCACGAGGATCCCTTCGTCTTTCGACGTACTGTCCGTGGAAGTGTTAACCGGCTCTCCCAAATAAAAATGTTGCCCTTACGAGTACCTTTACCATCGGCAGAACCCTGAGCGCCAGTATTTGTTATACCACGCTGGAACTAAATTTTTCGGCCTAAAATACTACTGGTAGCGTAGGTAGGTAACGTCTGCTACTGATTCTTACCTGCACACTAGGACGGGCTGAGCTGCACATTAGCACAACTGTGACACGCGACTTTTTCTCGCGCGAACTGTATTGCCCACCTCTTTCTGTACAGTACTGTGAGAGAGTGACGGGTAACGTTAAGTCGCGAAGAATATTGTGCTAGACGGACTGGTCCAAACAGTTCAAAGACACGGGTTCAAATTCAACCATTTAAATTCTGTCCTAAGCATTTTTTTTAATTTTGAGAAGACTCTTTTCTTTTCTCTTAACTGATGGCTACGATTAAAAAAATAGGTCTCGTGCAGATCTGCAGGCATGACCTTTGACCAGGGTTGCCATCTCTAAATTCGCCGAACACGGACAGACTTAAAAACCCGGACATTTGGCGTAAATCGCATTTTTTCCCCGGACGTGTCCGAAAATAATATTATTAAAAAACAATCGCTTTATTTTACATTCGCATAAAGAGTGTCCGGGTTTTCCCCGGACACTTCTAGAAAACCTCCCCCGGACGGCCTCCAAACTAGGACAAATCCGGGAAAACCCGGACGGATAAGCAGCCCTACCTTTGACAGACCAATACGCAGACCGATAAACAACGGAATATTTAGTACCCTTTACCGTTACCATGAGTTAACGTGACCGTACTCGCTACCGACAGCGTAAAAGATTTGTATCGAGAATAGTACACCCCTAGCGGTTACTTTCTAGAACTACGAGTAACTACAATTCGGCATACAAATCGTTTACGCAGTCGCTAGCGAGTGGCTCTGTGAGCCGTGGGTAGACCTCGCAAAAAAACGAATTACTGAATGGACAAACAGATCTATTACGATTATCGAAACTACTTAAAAAAAACATGAAAATCATAGCCGGAAATCCGGACATCCGACTATCCAATTTTAGGCCAAGCTGAAACGTAGGCACTTCGCTCGCTCGGTCAGTAAGTTCTCGTTCACACGCAAGGAACCAGGGAAGTTGAAAGAAATAAGCTAGGAACAAATTCCAACGCTTAGGAAAATACACTTACCACGAAGTTTGGCAATTCCTTCCTTCTGCCGAACTATGAAAAATTGTAATTCTTAGCCGACTCATGTTTCCTCCTTCTTATAACATGGGACCCTTCAAACGGGCCAGCACGGCAGTGTCAACTGTCATGGCACCGTTGGTTTGAAGTCAGGTGCCATTGCGACTTGGGCTCCCCTTTTTACTTAACATCAGGTAAAAGTGAAGTCACTATGTTGTGCCATTATAAACAAAAATTAGAAGCAAACATTTAAAAACTACGCAGGCCAAACCGCGGGATATACCAAGTTCGCTACACGTTTATATTATAGTTACCTACAGCTGTGGTTACAGTGACATTGATATCACACCCTTAAATAAATAAAATACTACAAATATGCGCATAGTTTAAATTGTAAGTGTAGGGTGATTCCAGGCCATCTTCCAATTGGCATAATCTCATTAGAATCACATAAGCGGCGCAAGGTGTGCGCCGGCGCACCTGCGGAGTCGACGCACTCGCGCTATGTTCGGTACCAAAATAACTTATGTTAACAGTGAAAGTCAGGTAGTTATGACCTTTTAGAATATGATAAGGAAACGATTCCTCATGAACAAAATAAGATGCATCTTAATGGGTAAAGTATGGTGGTTGAGTCATTTTAGAAGAGATGCTAAAGTGAGGTTTTTTGGGACAAATACCCAAGTTTGTTTATGTTTTGATTATTTTACTTTCTTTTATTTTAATTATCCCTTATGAGGACAGCTAAGGAATGGAACTCTCTTCCTGCGTACCTGTTTCCTGTAAAATATAACTTGGATCTCTTCAAGTCGAGAGTGAATAGGCATCTTCTAGCCAAGCATGCTCCATCTTAGGCCTTATTGTCACTTAACATCAGGTGCAATCGAGGTTAAATGCATGGCTATTTGGAATAAAAAAAAAAAAACTAGGTGGGCCGACGTCCTGGTTAGGATCGATAACTCTCTACTCAACTCTAATAATATTCTCGGCAAGTGTCGTGGCCTAAACGCGGTACTATTTTACAATAACAATTGCATAAGATACCATTACCAATATCCTCTTCTGTTCTAAACTTACGGCAACCACTTGTGACTTTGTCACATTCTGTATAATACTTGGTTTCCCACAATTTCATTAAAATGCCAAACCAATCAGCATAACAACCCTGTTTTTATTAAAGCACCCCCGATTGAATCACGCTTCCGCTCCTTTGTCGTCGCCATTTGAACGGTCCATGTTAAATGCAAATGGCCGACTAATGAATATGGGTTTTAGCGACGGTTGTAAACAGTCACAAACTACTAAATTAAAAAATTATGGCAAGCATAGCATTGGTAAATAAAATCGCCTCTCCTGAGGTCAAACGTTAACAGCATTACATGTATGTAAGTTATTCAATTATTTCGTTAAAGGTATACCTACACTTTTATAATTTTATAAAACTAACTAGCGACTCGCCCCGGCTTCGCACGGGTGCAATGCTGGTAAATTATGCATGTATTATACACATAAATATCTATTAAAAAAAACCGCATCAAAATCCGTTGTGTAGTTGTAAATATTTAAGCATACTTAGGGTCAGACAGCCGGAAGCGACTTTGTTTTATACTGTGTAGTGATTACAAAACTAAAAGGGTTAATAATAATATTAACCGTTCCGGAAGGTGCCTGGCTCAAAGGTCCCTAGAGAATACTAGCGGAGTTTCCGCGCTGTATCGCCAGGGAGATATTTTGAGCCAAGTACTCGTCGGAACGGGAGTCCACGCCTCGGTCTCTCAGCCTTCGCGAAGCCGCGAGTTAGCTTCGGGGCACCATGGCCCACCGGTTATTACACGGCAACATAGCATAACCCAAGCCTCATGTAACCCTATATATTTATCACATAGGGTTACATGAAGAGACGCCACCTTAATGCGAATATGAGTCTAATCAGAAAATGATTAGGCCCAGAAATATCCAACTTGGTAAAAGTATCACACACATAGTTCACGGGAAAAATGCAAACCTCATTATGTGTAAGACTGACATAAAATATGGTTTATTTTCTTTGCCAACCATTCTTTAGTGAAGTGATCGTCGACTGTTTAAATATATTAAAATATTATTATCTCTCTCTATTCAAGTATTCGCTCTTTTCGATGTCGAAGAGAGACATAACCAATCATAACTTATAGGCAGGGGGCCTATGATGGTTTCGTTTATCGCTTAGTAATAGATAAGTGACACAGCATCCGTCACTCACACTCGCATTTTGTCAAAGCGAGACGGATGCTTTGTCACTTATTTATCGCGTGATAAAAGCAACCATCATAAGCCCGCAGCAAAATTTACTGATCTGCTAGGGCGGTCGCTGCTTGTCATAAGGAATTCCAACCGATTTTACTCGCATTTTACGATCCCTGCTTATAAGTCATTATTAACCGTTCTTACTTAAGTACTTATTTACTGAATCTATCAATATATGCAGTTCTAGTTAACCGACCGTTATCCAGCCGTTCTAGATGGTTTAGTCCGAGCTACGCATTAGCAGACGCTGAAGATGACACGGCCGTGCGAGTCCACGCATGTCGAGTGGTCGAGGCGGCAAATTAGTGGAGAGCAACCTAAAACGGTACTGACGTAAACTGCGGGGGAAATGTTATTCTCGTGGTCTAGCAAGTATTGGATTTAGGCGCTCAGGGTTCTGCCGATAGTTAAGGTAAGGGCATGTCGAGTGGCCGAGGCGGCAAATTAGTGGAGACTTGATGGAGAGCAGCCTAAAACGGTACTAACGTAAACTGCGGTGCGGGGATGCGTTTAAACGTAATTGATAACATTTAATTTTTAAGAGATCACTCAAAATTTCCGAAGTTTCATCTATCCGAAACCATCAAATTCCGAATTTTCATAATTCCTAAAGTGAAATAAAGCAAAACAGTAATTTTCGCCATGGATTATATTACATACTACTTGGAGTTATGAAAATTCGGAATGATGATGCATTTGATTTATTTATTTAATCTTTATTGCACAAAAGAAAACTTATCGTACAAAAGGCAGACTTAATGCCATGAGGCATTCTCTACTAGTCATTCGGACAAATTAAACTTCGGAGTATTGTAGTGTAACCCATTTTGCCAGTATAATCAAATAAAGGATAAAAAAGTACCACAGTTTTAAATGTTCTAAAATCGGGTGACAGAGGCAGACGGACGGACTGTGGAGTCTTAGTAATTGGGTCGCATTTTACCCTTTGGGTACGGAACCTTAAAAACCACTGATTGGCAGTGATCAGCTGTTCCACATTTCGCTCTTTTACCATTAACTAGTCATCATTAACATTTAATATTATCATATGACAGTTTTAGATTGTTGTTGCTGTTTGGATTTCCGTTGAAGAACATTTTATTTTCTGTTCTTAGCTAATTACAAAGGAAAATGGTAAAAAAATCATTTCCGCTCTTTTCGTAAATTTAAATTCTAAGCAACTTCATAATGAAACCATTCCTAAGCTTAACTTCAACAAAACAAAATCATCGCAAATAACGGAAATTGGAATGGCCACCTTTTTTGACCCATTCTTGATTCGTCAAGAGATCAACAGGGTTACCTTTTATAACTTGGTCCCTCGCCTCTAACTAACATTATGTCATCTGATGTCAAGTTTCACTGGTCAATTTGAGCAAAGATTCTAAATTTGAATTTGAATAATGAGTTCCGTTATAGAATGTTCTGATTACGGATTTCGAAGGATGTACAGTTAAAACAAAAAATAAAGGGTAAGACAGGTAGGAAATTATAATAGGATTTCCGGAAGTTAGGTGAAGAAAGGGAATCGTGTCTCTGTAATTTAACTGTTATGATTGCAATTGTATCACAAAAAGTTTACCCTGACAACTTTTTGTGCTACATTTGTAATCAATTAGGTTATATCAAGATTTGAATAAAGATTTAACACGCTTTCAATGTATTTACGAAAGTTAAAACTATTTTTTGCCGTATGCATCCATAAAGATGGGCCAGCATAGCCACTAAAGTGGGTGCCCGAAGATGGACGACGCAGATGGGGCAGGCCCAGACGGAGATGGCGGGATGACCTAGACGCATTCCTCAGCAACTGGTCGGAACTGGCACTAAACAGGGACCTGTGGAAATCTGAGGGAGAGGCCTTTTCCCAGCAGTGGGACATAAACACAGGCTAGTAAAAAAAAAAACAAATTTGGATGTTGCCTGAATGACTCAAGACATTCTCTACTAGTCAACTTTAGGGCCATCATAAGTTAAGAAATTACAAAGAGAAATTTTACACACTTCCCATATTTACGAAAATTAAAACTAATTTGAATGTTGCCTGAATGACTCAAGACCTTCTCTACCAGTCAACTTTAGGACCATCATAACTTAAGAAACGGCGAAGAGTGATTTGGACCCGTGCACGAAGAGTTGTTCCATATGTGATCCGCATACCCTTTAATTATCGTTTTAACACATAATCTCATAACATATATGATCTCAAGCCCTGTCAGTGTGTGAGTGTGTGTGGTGTGTAGCGACCGTGTCCCCTATGTCCGGCCGGAAAGTAATCCGAGAGCATGAGAAGCCTTACGCCGCCACATCGTTTCCACTCTCCAGTACCTTGTAGTATTTGTAGGTATACATCTACAGTACATATAGATGCGTGTCTCGCCGTATGAGCGTGGAGCTCAAATCCAAACTAGCAACACGCAATCTCTCTATTGTATTTCCCCAAAATATTATGCCATATAATGGGGCAGATGTCACAAATGCGTGATACTCAGTTACTACTGAGACTGTACTCAGTACTTGTACTCATACAAGTTTTGTTCATAGCTGGCTTAAAAGGAAAGTCAAGTGTAAACCATTACGAAACCAATTCTGTATTATCGGTCAGACAAAAAACAGAATAATTTCACAAAGTTCGCGCGATGCAGCTTTTGTATGTTTTTTCACAACGACATGTAGGGGCGGGAACAGTCGACATGACTGATATGACCTTCCCAAACAGTTGTCAACAGACTAGCGTACTGTACTAGCGAAGAAAAGAGAACCATTGGATGCACTTGCTAAGGTCTCGTCAGCACTAACCACCGACGTAGTATTCAAAACCGTTCTCCAGCTGGGGGGCACTGACCATCGACCATCTCGATTAAAACTCTGATGACGACTAGAGTCAGACCGCGCCTCCAAGCAAATGATCTGTCAAATCATACGAACTGACTCATTTTGTACTGTTTTTTGTTTGCTGGACCGGTAATCCAGAGGTACCGGGTTCGATTCCCGGTCTCTTCCACCAGGTAGCTCCTTTTTAAATTTTTCTTTAAGCTTTGGTCTTTATATTAATGGTTCACTTTGTTTGTATGGTTTGAAGGTTCATTTGCTCGGAAGAGTGTCTGACTCTAATTTCGATAATCGATATGTTTCGAATCGGTACGCAACTCGAAACATATCTACTTGTCGAGCGAAATTCGACTTCTACGACGTGAGTACCGTCTCGTACGTATTTTAACCCCAGCTGACAGTCTGCCTCCCGTTAGGAAGCGCCCTTGGCGCCTCAAGGTGACATTTCAGCGTGAATGTCAAGTCACTGATAACGCACTCCGATAGATGCATGAGAACTCCGGCCATCGGCGCTGCGGTCGCCCGCAGCTTCCGCGAATGAGATAAATTGACATGTGGTTACTTGGAAACAGGAGAGTATTTTAGCGTTTTTTTTAAGTGGATGAAGAAATAGTTTATGTATTTATTATTCAAACTAGCGGCGCCGCGCGGTGCTTTCTGCTTTTTTCACAGGAACACTAAATTTTTTTCGGGATAAAAAGTAGCCTATGTGTTAATCCAGGGTGTCAGCTACCTAGGGGTACTTCTGTATTTCTACCAAATAACACAATTTATTTACACTGGCAACAAAAAATGAAGCGACGACAGCGCCATAATCAGTCCACCAATTTGGTGTAATAAATAGATTGTGTTATTTGGTAGAAATACGAAGTGGTCCAATTTAAGCGCCGGTTCAATATAGGTTACTCTCCCCTACATACTAAAATTAATCAAAATTGGTGTAAACTGCAAGCGCTTGAGCGTGAAAAAGTAACAATCATATACATAAACACATAGCTATCCCTGTACCTAAATTAATTCAAATCCGTTCATAAGTTTCGGCGTGCTGAACAATTTTTTTCCAGTATTGACGCTGTTCGGCTGGCACCACGCGCCCATACAAATCCTGCATTGCACTGTTAATTTCAGGAAAAAGAAATAATGACCCCTCTCAGAAAACAGATTTTCAATACAATTTTATATTAGCATAGATCATATACATGTATACTTGTCATGCGGGTCAAACACCGTCGCTAGGCGCGTGCGCGGGCACTGTCCGCTTGCGCAGTGACAGCACAGATGCGCGGGACATCTGCGCAAGTCGCGCTCCGGCGGCTCTAACGTCTTCGTCGTGTCGTGGGACTGACTCGTGGGGGCGTGTAACAAGGCTACTTGAAAAACAAGGCTCAAGGTCTTGAGCACTCTAATTTCTGAAAAAAAAAAGGAAATAATTAAGTAATATTGGAATAAAAATAATCAATGGATTAATTGACACCAAAACCACACGTATTTATTTCTCGATTATACGTTTTTGGTGATAAAATAAAATACATTAATTTTTTTTAAAGGAATAAAATTGATCGAAATTTGCTTAGTAAGTACTTATAGAATTCCTGTTCCGTCTTCGCAATCGAATGCCTTGATGTGTCTTCTGGTGCCTTTCACCCTCATGGAGACAGCAAAAAATATATCCATGTTCTTATTTCTCTAGGAACTATTTTAATGACGTAATTCTCATACACGAAGCCTGACTTCAATTTGATTTTTCTTATCAGATTTAGTCAGCAGATTTGAAAATAGTTATTTACAAAACAGGTAAATATGAGAAAATGCGTTTCTTATTTAGATCTTTCTTGAATATCCAAACATAGATGGATAGAATGTTATACATATTACATAGAACAACCTTCAGTAAAGTGTCACAGACTACAATGCACCTATCCCAGAAAATATAATGATGATTATTTTTTGATATTACTTTTTTACATACAAACTATGAGTCTCAGATATATTAAAATACAAAACGGGTTTACTTACGTCGTATAAGTGAAATATCACTCGACAAGTTTCGATTACTTTAAAACAAAGTCGATTTAAAACCGCGTGAACTCGAACCCAAGTAGCCGCGTTATAACCTATGAGGGAGGGTAAGAAAAGGTTACATAATTATTATAGGCTGAGGGTCCAGTTGGTGAAAGTGACCGCATACGCTCTCGGACTATAATTGAGAGTTTTTAGCAGGGAACAATAGGCTTTCTTTTGTACTGGAATGTATAAAGCTATGGCTGAATACTAAGCAGACGAAAGCAAATCTTGTATGAGTGATCGTGTAACAGTTATTTCGGCAGTTGGGATGGTACGAGGCCTCTATATGGCACGAGCCAAAGTCCTCTACGTTATGACGTTTTTAATGACATGCGTACTTCGGTATACTTTAGACATGAAATATTTAAGACATGAAAAATTAAGAGTCGAGTCAAAGGTTGCTTTCAAAGTTGAAGAAATCATACTCATATAGTCTGGGGCTAAATTCAACGTCTCTAATTGTATCTGTCCGAAATGTTAGCTCAATGTCTACTTTCAGGATGGGTAAGTAATATAAGATATAAGAACTTATGCTATAATATTCATATTATATACGCTCATATTGTATAAGCTTGTTTTGTATACCGTTCAAGGTGTATAACGAACGTTGGATATAACGTCAAAATATCTATTTTTGTTAAGTATAACGTTATTTAAGTATAATATCATTGTAAATAACGATCATAACGTATAACGTTCATAATATCTCAGATTTATAATGTATATTACTCAATACATCTAACACCAAAATGCATAATGCTCGTATAGAATAACCGTCTGCACATCAATTGTGTACATACTTATGCTATAGTTCGCTGTAAAATTTTAATATAATTATGTACCTCCATGCAAGCAAGCATTTTAACGCTCCGCTCGCTTCGCTCACTCCGCTATCCATGGTCATGAAACAAACCTAACCTAACCTACAGTTTTCGGTTTTTGACCCATATTCCATTTTGTCGCAGTTCTTCCAAACGGTATACTCGTATTCGCCAGAATTTCATCTGCCATTATCATTGTGTACATACTTATGCAATAGTTCGCTGTTAAATTTTAATATTCCTCCATGCAAGGAAGCATTTTGACGCTCCGCTCGCTTCACTCGCTCCGCTATCCATGGTCATAAAACAAACCTAACCTAACCTACAGTTTTCGGTTTTTGACCCATATTCTATTTTATCACAGTTCTTCCAAACGGTTATACTCTTACTTGCCAGAATTTCATCACTCATTATCAATTGTGAACATACGTATGTCGTATGCAATAGTTCGCTGTTAAATTTTAATGTAGGTACCTCCATGCAAGCAAGCATTTTGACGCTCCGCTCGCTTTGCTCGCTCCGCTATCCATGGTCATAAAACAAACCTAACCTAACCTACAGTTTTCGGTTTTTGACCCATGTTCCATTTTGGGGGCATAGGGGTAGCAGTTGTAACCTTTTTAGTATATCATACGCTATTATGTTTTCTAATCATTATACTAAAAGAAAGTATATACTATGATCGATATAGGTTATGTATGTTATATCAACTGAATTTAGAGTATTTGAGTGTTATATAAAAAAATATTCTACAACATGAGTATTATGCTAATTGACCGTTATTCCTAATAAAAATATTGATTTTGATGTTATAGCAAAAGTTCATTATATCTTGTGAACGTTATTAATATGAAATTATATATTATGTAGTTATATCTCATGGGACGCACCCTTCAGGATATTATGTTTACTTTTAAATATTATTATTATCTCCTTTATTTATCTTACGTCTTAGGCTAGGTTTTTAACAATACATTTATATAAAAAGTAAAATACAATAAAGTAAATACAAAATATAAATACATTATAAAAAAACCTAACCTAGGGTGCCGCCGGCAGCGGGACAAAGCCCAGGCTACTGGTGGTTAGGGTTGCAGAGAGAGGAACCTCCTGACAATGCGCGCCGTGTCCAGGAGTACCGCCTTCTAAATCTGACCCTTGATCCAGCCATCTAGCGAGAGTCTCTTAAGATGTTTGTCGAGACTCTTCGCTATGAGACCGTTTGAAACGGCTACCGGGACAATGGTCGTCGAATCAACATCCCACATTATTATTATTAGTACTGTGGCAGTGACGTTTACCTACGTAAATGATGTGCTCGTATGTCCGCAGTATTCACGAAATTTTAGAAATAAGAAGCCACGTTAGCCTCATGCCAGCTGACCAACGAGAAAACCGGACTTGTCGAATAGCCGAAACAGAACGTGAAGTAGGTATACTTGTCTATAATCATCAGGGACCTAATTCGAGAATGCCGTTTGAGTGATCGCTAAACGTCAAATCTCTATTATATAACAGTGATATCGCCATTGAACTGTCATTAAAATGCGATGAGCTTTAAGTGACATAAATACGAAGGCGATAACGATTGTCAAAAATGTCATTCATGCATATGAATTTCTGTTTTGAACGAAACGTAACGGACTAATTTCACGCATACGTGGTCAATTTAAAGTATGCGTCTGTTATTTATGCCGTCACATACAAAGGAAAGGCAAATTTAGCGCGTCTGAATTGACGAAGTTGCGATGTTCTAGGGATCACCACTTGTCAAGTAGGCAGACGTCAAAAGTGACGGATGGCGATTTAATGGAGAGATCTCCATCATCTTTCTAAAAATGGTCGAATTTTTTCTGTTGCTTGTTGCCATGGTTAATTGGTCATAACAATCCCCTGGGTTACTCTTTAAAACTACAATTTTCGGCGGCATTATAAAAAAAAAATGTTGTAATTGCAGCAGTTATAATATAAGCCCATTCTTCTTTAGAATATCTCTTGAAAATGCCAATACTCGTAATATACATTATCAACACTTTTATAAAAAGTTTCACCATTGTCTCCTGGGCGACGGGTCATAATAACAACAATAAAAAGTTGATCCATCCTTTAACAATATTTGCAGAAATGGGAATGACGAAAAAAAAAAACGCTTTTCAATCGCTGAATAATCACCTGACAACCCTAGCACTTCGATGATTCTTGCTCGCATTTTACGAACACTGATACTTAAAGTATTCTTACTTAGAGCACAGTGTGTAAGACATCGAAATCCAGGAGGCATGTTAGGGTCAGCAAAAATCGCAACAAGCTTTATCAAGGGGCTTCTAACGGGCCATGTTTTCCTGCAATTTGTGGCCGGCCATTATTTGCATCTGCCTCTAACGTAGGGTGTCAGAGAAGGACCGCCATAGTTGCCGGCCAAAAATTGCAGTAGAATATGGCCCGTTTAGAAGCCCCAAGGCGTAGCGGCATCTTACCCATAATACCTTACGTAAGTCCTATGATAATATACAATACTTTATCTTCAGACAGCCCAATTCTAAAACGACATGACTGCCACAGTATATCCAACAAAATATGTCTTTTCATGAACATTTCACCTAAGTATGACCCATGATATACACTACACCCCATTTCTAAAACGACGCAACCACCACTAAGTACTCAACAACATACGCCCTTTATACGCACGCGCAAGCCCTGGGCACGCGCGGACCAGCTGCCACCCAGGTGGATCGTTACGCAACTTGTATCGGTTTACCGCTTTTTTTTTCTCCTTTACCCTTTTTTGGCTGATTATTGAGTTACGTAACTGTCCTGGATGGACAAGTGGTTGTAGCTTATGAGTCGGAGGAGGTTAGGTACTTTTGCGGTTAAGATTGCATCTCGTTTGCATGTGTATGTTTAGATAAAACGCCGGTCAAGTGCGTCGGATTCGTGCACCGACGTTTCCGCACGAAGTATGAAAGCACTGCCTATTCTGACGAAAAAATAAACTGTACTGAGCGACAAATTTAACATTACCGTTGGAAAACTGTTTTACGTTTTAAAGACATTTTTTTTATTTAATTGCAAATATAATAGTTTTCAGCAAGCATACAAAAGCATTTGGTTTCGATTGCACCTGATGTAAGTGACAATAAGGCCTAATAAGATGGAGCATGCTTGCCTAGAAAATGCCTATTCACTCTCGACTTGAATATATCCAAGACACGAGATAATTGTAGTAAGTATAAGATATAGTTCTAGACTATTGATACAAAGATATCAAAGCTCAGAGAAAAATTGAAATGAGTTATCTGGGGGACGAGACCGGGAATGGAACCCGGTACAGGGATTGCCGGTCCAGTGCGTTAACCACTTCGCTACCCGCACTCCAACCAACCTTTCGAATTATTCCTTATGCTTCGTGTGATCTTTGCATTATTTATTTGAAAGGTTTTGTAGTGGAGGAGTGTATATGGGTTGAATTTCAACTCGATATCTCCACGCGTTCCCGAGACAGGGTCTTGACAGACAGACAGACGGACGGACGGACAGCAAAGTGATTCTATAAGGGTTCCATTTTTCCTTTTCAGTTACGGAGCCCTTTTATGTTCGGTGTTCTCAAAATTATCTTCTTGCTTCAATTCCTTCCCCTATATTTTTAAATAATTATTTCGCCAACTGCCAAGCGATTCGGTTCTGAAATGCGTTGACGATTTAGGGAAAGCTCAATCCCTCCCTATCTTCACGTAATCTCAAGTAGCATTATTTATCAGTCCCTTAGACTGGTTATGGATAGTAGTGTCATATTAATTTAGAATGTAAATATGTGGTGTGGATGTGACATAATCAATAAGGATTCAATGCTCCTAAACAACCAAGAGAAAAAAAAAATGATGATAATGATATTAGCAAACTCTGGCACTCGAACAGAATCTAGACAAAATCTTACTCTAAATATATTCAAATTTTATTTATTTCAAATTTAAACCAACATGATATGTGACAATGTTTAATATTTAAAATGTCTCATTGATAGGGTTTCCACGGAGAAGAAAGTTTCCATACTTATACTTAACCTCTAACCGTCCTTGTGGAATCCTGAACAATTAGAACTGTTACTAAACACGGTCACATAACATCTAAGCCCTTACCGTAATAAAAAAGAATTTGACATTCCAATTTCAAAAATTCAAACCACTCAAACCTTTCAATTCGAATTTCGAGGCTTCCCGCTTAAAGTAACGGCTTCTAACGTCCGCCCTTATGCCTGTCTTAGGGCGCTCGCACACCTGACGCGCAATTATCAAGGCACGTGTTCCAAAGAAAGTTTAACGGACTAGTTCTTTAACATGTCGGCTTCAACTATAGCAAGTCACGCTTCTGGTTTTCTAGTTAAGTTTTTATTGGCTTATATTCCAGTCTTATTTAGTATTGGAAATTCAGAAACAATAAAGGATATTTTAGGTTTACAAAACATCGGTCAACATTCTGCCAATGATAATAACAGTTCGGCAATGACATCGATTGAAAGACTGCAATCTAAACTGTTTTGAAAGTGGTTAACTGGCTTTTGCTGATAGTACATAAATCGTAAGTGAATCAAAAATAGAATAGAAAACATATATAAGTACAAATTGATATCTTAGTTATTCATACTTATCCTAATCTAAAGTCTTCGATTAGTCTCAAAAGAGTTGAGAGAGAGCATACGTCACACCGGGACTCGAACCCGGCATATTTGGATTACCGCTCCAACGTCTGAAGAGGTCTTATTCCTTTTCAAATGCTGATCGCTTTAGACATTTTACTCTATGACCAAACATGTTTCTTAACATATTATTGATGTTACTACCTAGAACAGGGCTATTAGGATTTATTGATAGGTACATATATTTGAAGCCTACAGTTTGAATTTTTCATTGATAATTTCTCTTTCAAAAGCTACTCGAAATTGTCAAAATTCACGCGGAAAATTAGTTTTTTTTTACTTATTTTCGACTGCACGCAATAAAAGCATGACATAGCTATGTTACTACCTAGAACTCTGGGAAAAGTATTATTAACTTCAAAAAGTTGGTTGAAATTATCAATATATTTGTCATAATATGAAAAAAATAAATTTTAAAAGGAATAAGGCCTCTAAACCTTTCGATCAGAGACGCACTGTATGTACGCTTTAAATTTGTCCTTCCGTTTTGATTTCCGTATCTATTTTATTATTAAAAGGTATTTAACAATAAAAACAAACAGAGGTAAATAAAAGGCGGTCTTATCAAACAGCGATCTCTTCCAGAAAACCATTGTTTTAGTACTAAAGTTACAAAAGGCTTGACTCCTCTTAGGCTCCAAATTCGTGCTTAATTAGTAAAAGTGGTAGCAAAAGTATCTACTCACGTGGTATACTTTTTTCTTAGAAAAATACACATGAGGTCTCATTATACCCCTCCCTCCCCCAACGTGATCTGTCGTGATTTTTTCTTGACCCTCTTCCCCCCCTATTTATCCTCGTTACGTATGTATATACTCGTATATTGTTGAAAACGGTAGAAAATTTAAAAGTAAATAACGCAGTTCATTAGTTTGTAAGTACATCGAGGGCATTGGTCGGAAGCTAGTGCAGCGCATGCGCGGTGGCGGTCCGGGTCCGGACAAAGGAAGTGGCGCAGATAGGGTGCGCGGGCGACACCTGTGCCCGCCGCAGGAGAACCGTCTTGATACTCGTTTATATTTTTTAATTTATGGTACATGTAATGTCTTATTTTTTGCCTCTAGATTGCCGGTCCAGTAAGGGTGGCAGAAAGGTTTCGTTGGACCGGCAATCCAGAGGTACCGGGTTCGACTCCCGGTCACTTCCAACAGGTAACTCATTTAAATTTTTCTTTGAGTGTTGATCTTTGTATCAATCGTTTTGTTTTTTAACTTTCCTAAATTAGGCTCTGACGAGAGGGATGCGGCAATATGTGAGACAGGTATGGACATAACTCTATCTCACTCCTTTGTAGTGCTGCATCCCTCTCGTTGGTAGTGACTAATTTAGGAAAGTGCAATACGAGTAGGTGCATTAAGACGCCGTTCGATTGGATGATTATGGTGTCTTCTACAGAGGCCTAAATTCTTCATGTCTCTTTGGACATTCATCATCCAGATAGTTTGAGGCCTACCTCTCCCTCTCTTCTGCGTAGCTATGGTTAGGCTCTTTTTCACATGGCTATTAGGTTTGCGCATGACGTGTCCAAACCACCTTAGCCTGGAATCTTTGAATTTTTCAGTGATGTGTACAGAGTAGAGGGCCTTCGTGAGACGCCGCCATCCGCTCCTGTCCATGTCCTGTGCCTCGCGATTGGCGCTACTTTAAAACTTTATCTTTCGTTAATTTAATTACCTCGACGTTTCGTACTTGATCTTTTGTCCATGGTCTCGAAGGGATTCGTCGAGGGAACATCGCAGTAATTAAATAAACACCTTTATGATAATGTGTGAAATGTGTTCGTTATAAATTATAATGTGTGGAAATAGTGCGAGTTTAAATTAATACCCCGTTTGTACATACTGTTGAATTCTATACAGCAAAGAAGCGCGAATAGAATTTGAACCGTTTATAAGTTTTAATCGATTTTAAAGTTATTATTTTTTAAAAGGGCATGCACACAAGAATATATCATCGTTTGCGACAAAGCGCAATTACAATGCACCCTGCACGCAGAGCACCGCCTCGCATGCAGACCAGATAATATAATATACGACATAATTGCCGGTAATTTACATAAAATGGCCAATTTCACGGACAACTAATGGACTTTCCTGCTAATTGTAAGGCTGTTACATGTTTTTTACGTGTAAAAAAGGTTTATTTGCTTCAGAAATGTAGTATGAAGGATTTCTATAGGTCATCTCGGCCGTAGGAGTATGATTGTCGGATCTCATCACAATATAATGAATAAAACCAGCCAAGTGCGAGTCGGTCTCGCGCACCGAGGGTTCCGTACAAACACTTCCCATCTTAACTGGTCGGGTTAAGCTAAGTTTGCACCTGGTATGTATGGCGCCGGATAAAATTTAGGTGCAAAGTTAACGCAATCGATCACGTTTGTTGTATGGGAGCTCCACTTAAATATTTATTTTATTCTGTTTTTAGTATTCGTTGTTATAGCGGCAAAAGAAATACATCATCTGTGAAAATTTCAACTGTCTAGCTATAATGGTTCTTGAGATACAGCCTGGTGACAGACGGACAGACTGACGGACAGCAGAGGCTTAGTAATAGGGTCCCGTTTTTACTCATTGGCTACGGAACCCTAAAAAGTAATTTACCGAGCGAGCGAAGCGTCTCCGTTTCAACTTGGCCGAATATTGTGTCGTATGTCCGGATGTCCGTTTGTCCGGATTTCCAGCTGATCTCGCCAAGAGGTCGCATTTCTCAACCGATTTGTGAGTAGGTTCGTTAGTTATATATTTTTTTTTGTCGCTTCAGTACTTCGTTTTTTTTGATATGGTGGATGCGGTATTTATGGGATATGGGATTAAAAACGTTAAAAATTGCTATTTCGTAACAAAATCGCGAGTAGTACAACTCACATCAGAGCTCATAATCTTAATGAAAAGGAAGGAAATCCTGGAAGTTTTGTCAAACATTAAGACAGTTTAATTGTTTTTAATGTATTATGTATGGGATTATTTTTTTAGCTAAAAAACAGTAAAATAGCTACAAAGAATTCAACTAGGTACTTTAAGGGTACCACTCACCCCTTATCCGACTACGGTTAGCAATAAGACTGTTATGACTTTCTTCTTCTTCGAAAGAACACCTTCAGTAAGTCTATAATATCATCTCGTTATCTTATTAGTATTTTTTGCAGTTTTTTTAATTCTTTAATGGCACAGCGGCTGAATAAAGTGCATATCCTCACGATAGCATTTGACACTAACGCGAGCAGGAATGCGATGCATTTAAACCCTATTTCAAGACTTATTCTATAAGCTTCAGTAGTCTTTGATCTTGATAAAAAATAATAAAAAACAAACAACGGATCAACACATGCGCCGGCGACGGTTGAGAAGAGCCTCCAGGGGTAGAGTACCTTTTGACTTTTTAACCTGCGATGTCAAACCGGGGCTTAATTTGATGATTCTTATCCCGGCAAGGGTAAAAATTTATGATGAACTCGAATATCTGTTCCATGGGTGTTATTTATATCTGGGTCATGGATGTTATTTATAAGTTATGTATATAGTCGTCTCATAGTACCTTTGCTTAGTTTGGGACTAGGCCAATTTGTGTATGATCGTCCCTTAATATGTATTAATTTATTTATCAATGGCAGTTGTCCGAAATTTCGCCACTGTATATCTTTAGCCATGTCTACTTGAAATAACGATTAGGACATTTACATACACTATTTTGACAGTAATAAAGTTTAAGATAGCAATTCTTGAGTCGATAAGACAGTGCACATGTGTTTCCTGAAACGTAATAAATGTATTATTCGTCTATCTAATCTTCTAATAAGACACGTTATAACATGATACAATTATTATAAAATGTAATTGTATTTACTTTCAATATTTTATTCAATAAATATAGCCTAAGCTTTCACAGACAAAGATATTACTTGGAATTAAAATTATATAAAATAAATATCAACATTCACTTAAATTAAATAAAAGTCTCCAAAGGTTGCCGGCGCCTGCGCGGGAGAGGCACCTGCGCGCGCACGCGCCAACTGTCCCCCTCCCCCCCAATCCACTTCCGCTGCATCCGGGGACGTGGACGTTGACCGTTTATGTCCTTTCCTTTTTTAGTGAAGAAAGTTGCCGGTTTTACGAGGGTGCGGGCGAGTTGAAAATGTTGAAATTGGAATTGGGATTAAAAGTGTATTTTCTACACAACGTAAAAAGCTTTGTGAGCTGTAGTACTCGAGAGTATTTTTCGAAATTGCAATGTTTTTTTAAATGACAAAAAAAAAGGTTATAGTCCATTGAATAAAAAGTTCTAGAGTGCGTGAGTTAGTAACGTAAGATGTTTCTTCGGAAACATGTCAAGAGTCCCTAGGTAATAAACATACTAAAACCCCGGGATACTAGGAGGAGCCCCGGAGTGGGGGGAGGGGGGGAAAGGGTCCATTTTTTCATTTTTCGCTTAAATCTCAAAAACGGTACATGTTAGAGAAAAACTTTCAAGGAAAAGTTGAACGGCCATAAAATTATCTACAAGTTGTACCTAAATAATTTTTTCCTATATCCTACCGTTTCTGAGTTACACGCAGTAAAAAATGATTTTGGCTCAATTTCCCCATACTACATACCCATGTTTATCACATCAATCGATCAAAAAATATTTCTTTCTTCCAAAAAACTCAAATGTGCAACTTGTGACCGGTACTGATAGATTGCTCTTAATTAGGTCTATAATTGGTAAAGTAAACACATTCCTCCATGGAAGCCTTTAGGAGGAATCGATTGTCAAAATATTACGAGTATATTAGGGTAGTTTGAGTTACTGAACTTGATCTTTTTATTTTTCTTCCAAAAAAACTCAAAAGTGCAACTTGTGACCGGTACAGATAGATTGCTCATAATTAGGTCTATCATTGATAAAAATACCAGATTCCACCACGGAGGCGTTTACGGGGAATTGAATTTTATTAGGGTAGTTACGATACTTGAACTTTTTATTTTTTTTCTTCCAAAAAGCTCAAAAGTGCAACTTGTGACCGGTACTGATAGATTGCTCTTAATTAGGTCTATCATTGGTAAAAAAAACACATTCCTCCATGGAAGCCTTTAGGAGGAATTGATTGTCAAAATATTATATTAGGGTAGTTACGCAACTTGACCTTTCATGGGATGTAGCTCGAAAACGGCTGCGAATAGAAAAAAAATATTTAGGTACAACTTGTAGATAATTTTATGGCCTTTCAACTTTTCCTTAAAAGTTTTTCTCTAACATTTACCGTTTTTGAGATTTAAGCGAAAAATGAAAAAATGGACCCTTTCCCCCCCTCCCCCCACGCCGGGGCTCCTCCTAGTGTCCCAGGGTTTTAGTATGTTTATTACCTAGGGACTCTTGACATGTTTCCGAAGAAACATCTTACGTTACTAACTCACGCACTCTAGACCCCCCCTTGGAGGGACTCATTCAATGGACTATTAAGAGACCTTATTCCTTTTAAAATGTATTTTTTTCATATTACGACAAATATATTGATAATTTCAACCAACTTTTTGAAGTGAATAATACTTTTCCCTGTAACGTAGCTATTTTATGCTTTCATTGCGTGCAGTCGAAAATAAGTTGAAAAACTGCGTGAGTTTTATCATTTTTGAGCAGTTATGAAACAAAAATTATCAGTGAAATAGTACATTACGGCAGAGACCAGTAAGTAAACCATACTGGCCGAGTAGGAATTAGACGGACCGAGCCGTAGGCGAGGTCCGGATATAATACGAGGCCAGGATGGCTCTTACGGTCGAAGCAAGTATAGTGCTTTTCTCAAAAATTAAACAAGAAAATTAGATTAAAATTATATTTTGTAGGTGACATTCATATTCGGCCATTTTCCAATGAATATTTTTGTTACATCCCATTTTTATTATTCATTGTGATATTCGTCGTCGCAGGCACCATTAACTCCCATGATAACAACCTATAACAAAAATAATTACGAGTTTATACTTGGATAAAAGATATAGTTATATCGTTATCAAATAGTGGCAGAATTTATTTACCTTCATCGCCAAACTGGTTATCATCTAGAGCTTGATTTAAGAACTTTTCTATATGTTGCTGCTGAATATTTGTGATTTCTTTCCTTTGTAGCCATCCGATTGTCTCAGAAAGATTGTTGAAATATTCTGACCTTATCACACATTATCTGACCAATTATTAACTTGATTTTCTTCCTTCCATTTAATGAATCTCTTGTATTTTTTTATATCTCCTTGGATTTAGTCGGTAGTAAATTATTTTAGCTAACTCTGCCTCCGCTTTTAAGTATGGAGGAGTGCCGTCTATTCGGAATCAGACTCGTTTGAACTCATTTTTGCTGAATTATTGTAGTAGATCACACAAACAAATTTGAAATTTTTGTCTTTTAATTTAAATGCCGCCTTAATTTCTTTTTTTATAAATACTGCGTTTAATTATTTTCACTGTCTTACAAATCTAAGTCTTAAAGATAAAATTTAATTATTGTTATACATTGTTGTATTTTCTAACTAATTTTCATATCATAAAGCTTACCTTCAATTTTAACTCCGAGGTTTTTTTCTAAACGACACAAAAAAGGAAGGAATTCCGAAATATCATTGTCATTTTACACAGCACAATTATGAACTAAACGCTGCATACAAACTTCCGCACTAAACCTTGTCGCTACTTTTTTTTTTTATATGCATCTTGAGTTACGTTTATACTGCCAATAGTGCTAACCTCTTTTTATTTTACATTTGCTCTTAGTGTAAATTGTAAGTGTATACTGCAATGTCGTCTCTTTCTATTTATTCTATGAAAAAGGGACGCCACTTTTTAATTTCTACAATTTGCTGTCGCACTGTACCTATAATTAAAACAATTTGTGGAATGCATCCTTTTTACATTTATATACGACTTCATCGCCTTCACATCCTTAGTATTTTTATAGGTCGGTGACGATGTAAATCGTGTTTTGATATTCAAATATCTTGATACGTAATAGGAATTACATACTTACTTACTGGACAAATATTGATTCCAAATTTAAAATCTCGCTGTTTACTGGACACTTCTAAAAGTCTTCGGTATGTTCCACTTACTGTAGTCTATCTAGCGATGGTAAGGCAACATTACATGCAATTTTTGAGAAAAATATCAAACTGTAAGTTTGAAATGTATACCAATAAATCGCAATGCCCCTGTTCTAAGTATGTAGTTATAGTACATTACGGCAGAGACCAGTAAGTAAGCCATACTGGCCGAGTAGGAATTAGACGGACCGAGCCGTAGGCGAGGTCCGGATATAATACGAGGCCAGGATGGCTCTTACGGTCGAAGCAAGTATAGTGCTTTTCTCAAAAATTAAACAAGAAAATTAGATTAAAATTATATTTTGTAGGTGCCATTCATATTCGGCCATTTTCCAATGAATATTTTTGTTATATCCCATTTTTATTATTACACATTGTGATATTCGTCGTCGCAGGCACCATTAACTCCCATGATAACAACCTATAACAAAAATAATTATGAGTTTATACTTGGATAAAAGATATAATTATATCGTTATCAAATAGTGGCAGCATTTAGGTATTTACCTTCATCGCCAAAATGGTTATCATCTAGAGCTTGATTTAAGAACTTTTCTATATTTTGCTGCTGAATATTTGTGATTTATTTCCTTTGTAGCTATCCGATTGTCTCAGAAAGATTGTTGAAATATTCTGACCAATTATTAACTTGATTTTCTTCCTTCCATTTAATGAATCTCTTGTATTTTTTTATATCTCCTTGGATTTAGTCGGAAGTAAATTATTTTAGCTAACTCTGCCTCCGCTTTTAAGTATGGAGGAGTGCCGTCTATTCGGAATCAGACTCGTTTGAACTCATTTTTGCTGAATTATTGTAATAGGTCACACAAACAACAAACAAATTTGAAATTTTTGTCTTTTAATTAAAATCCCGCCTTAATTTCTTTTTTTATAAATACTGCGTTTAATTATTTGCACTGTCTTACAAATCTAAGTCTTAAAGATAAAATTAAAACATTGTTGTATTTTCTAACTAATTTTCATATCATAAAGCTTACCTTCAATTTTAACTCCGAGGTTTTTTCTAAACGACACAAAAAAGGAAGGAATTCCGAAATATCATTGTCATTTTACACAGCACAATTATGAACTAAACGCTGCATACAAACTTCCGCACTAAACCTTGTCGCTACTTTTTTTTTTTAATATGCATCATGAGTTACGTTTATACTGCCAATAGTGCTAACCTCTTTTTATTTTACATTTGCTCTTAGTGTAAATTGCAAGTGTATACTGCAATGTCGTCTCTTTCTATTTAATCTATGAAAAAGGGACGCCACTTTTTAATTTCTACATTTTGCTGTCGCACTTATAATTAAAACAATTTGTGGAATGCATCCTTTTTACATTTATATACGACCTCATCGCGTTCACATCCTTAGTTTTTTTATAGGTCGGTGACGATGTAAATCGTGTTTCGATATTCAAATATCTTGATACGTAATAGGAATTACATACTTACTTACTGGACAAATATTGATTCCAAATTTAAAATCTCGCTATTTACTGGACATTTCTAAAAAGTCTTCGGTATGTTCCACTTACTGTAGTCTATCTAGCGATGGTAAGGCAACATTACATGCAATTTTTGAGAAAACATATCATCAATATGTTAAGAAACATGTTTGATCATAGAGAAAAAATGTCTAAATCAGTCAGCATTATTGAACGAATAAGGAGCCATTTAAGGGTAAAATTTTCTATCTACTTATCGACACTACTCACAAAATTTACAATCAAGAAGGAATTTTAGGCCAAAGTGAAATGGAGACGCTTCGCTCGATAAGTCAATAATGGTACTCATATCCAGCTACTTATTAATGTGATTTTCAGAAATGTTTAGCAAATTTAATTACTAAGGATTAGCAAAACCTACGATTTCGTACACTTAGGCACTTGGGGTCTAATTAAAAAAGTATTTTAAAATATCGATTACCATTGGCTTCTCAAAAGCGATTCGACTTTTCTCTTGCCATCTGTCCAAAACATCACTACCATGTTACTTAGCATTAAGTTCATGATATGGCCAGAACATATGTTTAATTGCCAGAAACCAATTACAGTGGTCCTTTCAATTAACTACATTGTAGAATTGAGGTAGGCATTCTGGAGAAAGTTTTTGACGAACATCTTGCTACTTCCTTATGACACTAATATGTTTGTGAATTCTTTAATACACAGAACATATGTATTGTAGTCTTTATAGTTTATTTCATACAGCTTTGCCCGTGTGACATCTGTCAACACAGTACATTTTATAACCTAAATTCGATTACAATGTAAGTACTGAGATGACAGATGTGACTCCCGAAACCTGAAATAATTAAATCCTAAAAATGAATTTCTATATTCCGTTGTATCTTGATATTTATAACCTATTGATGCACCAGGAAATAGGATCATCAACAGATAGTGAACATAAGCATCTACTGGGGTGGCTTGTAGCGATGTCCACCTAATTCTGCGTCAGTTAACGGTGACCAGCGACTTAAATACCATCGGCAAATCCGTTGGCCAACGGTCACCGATGACCGAACAAAAACTGTATCAAACGCACAATGGCAATCATTAAAAAGAGACCACTCTTTGTCTCCAACCCAAAGAAACCGAACTTTCCCACTCAAACACAACGGACGTTACGATTTTGCAAAGAAACTAGAACGTTCTCACGAACGCAAAAATTTCAGCGATAGACGCACATGTCCAAAACTATCGGGATATAATAGATAGAGGACAATGGAATAGATTCGCGAAAGGGATTACAAATAATGCCTTGTAAGAAAGGGGTGGAATTGTAAAGGAAGGTCAGTTGGGTCACTGGATGACCCCATCGCTCACGCTGCACCGATTTTGGGGTGTTTAGATTGGCGTAAAGGGTTGTACTGACCCCGGGGCACGGGTTGGCTACCTGGCGGCCAGTGTCCATCCCCTGAATTCAATTAAAATGAGAACGCAACGGGTAAATCTGGAAAATCGCGATAACCTTTCGCTTTCATGTTTGATTTAGTAGATACTTTTATGGGGCTATTTGTAAGCCATTACTTAAATGTTGAAATTCTGGTCAGTTTAGAAATGATACAATTGGTTAAATTGCATGTTAGCGCATTTGCTTTTCCCTTTTGTCTTTTCTAACCGACTTTTCATTATAGCTGAGGCATCACTTATTTGAAGCTGTCAAATTCCTTATTTCTTTACATATAGGTATTTAACGGTTAAAATGACCCAGTCAACCAGTTCGCTGCTCTATATATTTAAAAGACAATCATTCTATGTTCAGTAACGGTCATAACAACAAAAGCGAAACAACGAATGCTTATGTGCATATTATTATTATTGATCAAACGCCTTTGGCGAATCCGTTGGTCTATTCAAGACGCTTGGACAATGCAAAAAATGGAGCATAGAGAATTGTTTCCCATAAAAATTGTAGCGAAAAGGGTTAAGATAGGATGGTCTTTGTTGGCCAGTGGGAAAATTTGCAGAGAAGGGCATTGATTGAAATGGGTCAGTCGAGGAGATACTGCGCTTTGTGTAGGCTATGCAAATTAGATGGTTACTGACAATGGGCCGTTGTGAGTAGCAGTGGACTAAGTAATAGTTGAAAGAAAGTGCAAGGTGCAGGGAAGTATGCTGCTATGTCAATGCTGTTTTGGAATTTGGTACTTGTGAGGCTTTTTTTTTTTATATTGGTACAATATAGTGGCTCCACTTCGCCTGATGGTAAGCAAAAAGGGGAGGCCATGTCTAAGGTAAGAATATTAAGGTGTTATAGGTGAGAGGATTTTGGACCGGAAGGACATTAAACAAGCAATCGAGATTAAGCGCTTTGGTAAATTATTTATTATTAAAAATATTGGGTCGTATTATTACTATATTGCACCAGTTACTCAATACCCAAAGGTTCTGGAAGAAATCGCAATTTAGTGATAAAATTAGGTACTTGCTGTTTATTAAGTACAGCACACGTTTGTTTGCTATTGTATTGTAAAATCTCATTTGTGTTGATTTTAATTTGGGAGTGCAAGTAAGTAAAAGTGTTTAAACTGGATTGTACTGCACCAGTTTATGGATAAACTTGAAAAAAAAAAATGTACTTAGTGGATTTTGGAAATTCATTTTGTATTGCAAGCTGAAACGCAAAAAAGTAAATGGGTTTATCGGGCAATGGGAACATTTGCAGAGTACTTGCAGTGCGGATGCGGTGAGCTTACATATTGGTCAAATTTCATTTCATTTTATTTCATTTATTTGTTCAATTCACAATATACATTGCATTTGAAATAGAAACTTATAACTACAAATCCACATTAAATAAAAACAATAAGTAAATAATTATAGACAATGTCAATTAATTCACTAAAGCTAATTAAATATTCAAATTATCAATCCCATTAAAACTATTTAAAATTCAAATCAAAATTTGTACTTCAATTAATGTATTGAGTAGGTAACAGTAATGCCAGTGCTTTTTAATTTTGTTATGAGTCGGTCAAAAATTCTTCAACTGAATAAAAACACTTCCTTAGCAAAAAATATTTAAGCCTATTTTTTTTAAACAGGTTTGCGCTCGACAGTAATTTCAACTCAACCGGCAACTTATTGTACAATGTAATTTCCTGGTAACCTATAGAATGCTTAACTACTTTGAGCCTAGCATTTTTAGCCAGATGTGGCAGGTTCTTTCTCCTTGTCTCCAGACGTTTTGTTCTTTCTTCTGGAGTTTCAATGTTTGGAAGACGCTTTATTAGATCGCTGAGGACTACACAAATATACAAACTAGGAGGACTACAAAAATATACAAATATACAAATTAGAATTTTAAGCGAATTAGAACATGCAAGCGGATACAGCCGTCTAAAAAGGTTGTGGGCCTGATGGCCAAGTGCGAGTTGGGCTATAGGGTCCAATCATATCGGGAGATATACCTAAAAAAACAGGTTGTAAGCATGCCCGCATAGCTCACAACAACTGTGGATCCATGGCTTAGAACATGAATACGTAACATCCAAACATCTGGACCGGACAAACGAAAGCATTTTGGTCTAAGCTAAAACGGAGACGTTTTGCGCGGTCGGTCAAAAGAGTGAGTGAGGCATATTCATGAAAAGCTAATACTGAATCTATTTTTATCTACGGTAGAATGATTACAATAATATAAACATACTAGCTTTTGCCCGCGGCTTCGCACGCGTAAACACAATATCATACGTTCACTACACTTACTGCGAGGCCAAAGGCCGAGCTCCGCGTAGCACTGAAGGTGCGGAGCGTCCTAAGGAAGCCGCCCACCCACTTAATATAAGTCGAAGTAACTTAATGCGAGGCCGAAGGTCGAGCTCCGCGTAGCACCGTAGATGCGGAGCGTCCCAAGAAAGGCGCCCACCCACTTAATATAAGTTGAAGTAACTTAATGCGAGGCCGCAGGCCGAGCTCCGCGTAGCACCGTAGGTGCGGAGCGTCCCAAGGAAGCCGCCCATCCACTTAATATAAGTTGAAGTAACTTAATGCGAGGCCGCAGGCCGAGCTCCGCGTAGCACCGTAGGTGCGGAGTGTCCCAAGAAAGCCGCCCACCCACTTAATATAAGTTGAAGTAACTTAATGCGAGGCCGAAGGCCGAGCTCCGCGTAGCACCGCAGGTGCGGAGCGTCCCAAGGAAGCCGCCCACCCACTTAATATAAGTTGAAGTAACTTAATGCGAGGCCGAAGGCCGAGCTCCGCGTAGCACCGCAGGTGCGGAGCGTCCCAAGGAAGCCGCCCACCCACTTAATATAAGTTGAATTAACTTAATGTGAGGCCGAAGGCCGAGCTCCACGTAGCCCACCCACTTAATATAAATCGAAGTAACTTAATGCGAGGCCGAAGTCCGAGCTCCGCGTAGCACCGTAGGTGCGGAGTGTCCCAAGAAAGCCGCCCACCCACTTAATATAAGTTGAAGTAACTTAATGCGAGGCCGAAGGCCGAGCTCCGCGTAGCACCGCAGGTGCGGAGCGTCCCAAGGAAGCCGCCCACCCACTTAATATAAGTTGAAGTAACTTAATGCGAGGCCGAAGGCCGAGCTCCGCGTAGCACCGCAGGTGCGGAGCGTCCCAAGGAAGCCGCCCACCCACTTAATATAAGTTGAAGTAACTTAATGCGAGGCCGAAGGCCGAGCTCCGCGTAGCACTGCAGGTGCGGAGCGTCCCAAGGAAGCCGCCCACCCACTTTATATAAGTTGAAGTAACTTAATGCGAGGCCGAAGGCCGAGCTCCGCGTAGCACCGTAGGTGCGGAGCGTCCCAAGGAAGCCACCCACCCACTTAATATAAGTCGAAGTAACTTAATGCGAGGCCGAAGGCCGAGCTCCGCTTAGCACCGAAGGTGCGGAGCGTCCCAAGGAAGCCGCCTATTAAGTAACTTAAGCATATGTTAAGTGGGTTGGCGGCTTCCCTGAGACGCTCGTGGAACTCGGCCTACGGCCTCGCATTAAATTACTAAGGTGTTTATAAAGTAACTTAGCACCGAAGGTGCGGAGCGTCCCAGGGAAGATGCCCACCCACTTAAAATATCTTCAAATAACTTAATGCGAGGCCGCCCACCCACTTAATATAAGTTTAAATGTATGAGCGGCTTTCCTGGGATGCTCTGAACCTTCGGTGCTATGTGAAGCTCGGCCTACGGCCTCGCATTAAGTTACTACTTATATTAGTGGGTGGGCGCCTTCCCTAGGACGCTCCGCACCTGCGGTGCTACGCTTGTGAACATGATCTTGGTTTAATTAAAATTGAGGCAAGACTTAGGTATGTTTAAATGATCGTTTTTAATATTTATTGTCTAAGATTGTAGATTTAAAAAACTTAATGCGAGGCCGCCCACCTACTTAATATAAGTTGAAGTGTGTGAGCGGCTTCACTGGGACGCTCTGCACCTTCGGTGCTACGTGGAGCTCGGCCTGCGGCCTCGCATTAAGTTACTTCTTATATTAGTGGGTGAGCGACTTCCCTAGAACGCTCCGCACCTTCGGTGCTTCGCTTGTGAACATCATCTTGGTTTAATTAAGATTGCGTCACGACTTAGGTATGTTTAAAAGATCGTTTTTAATATTTATTGTCTATTGTAGATTTAAAAAACTTAATGCGAGGCCGCCCACACACTTAATATAAGCTCAAATGTGTGAGCGGCATCCCTGGGACGCTCTGCACCTTCGGTGCTACGTAGAGCTCGGCCTACGGCCTCGCATTAAGTTACTACTTAAATTAGTGGGTGGGCGACTTCCCAAGAACGCTCCGCACCTTCGGTGCTACGCTTGTGAAGATCATCTTGGTTTAATTAAAATTGAGTCAAGACTTAGGTAAGTTTAAAAGATCGTTTTTAATATTTATAGTTTATTGTAGATAACTATTCAAAGCACCTTGAAAAATAATTAGCTCATAGTCCTACCTGAACATATATTAATGACATCTATTATGATGTCAATAAATTATTTTCGTCTACAATGGTACTAATATAATAATATGACCTGTCATAATAATTTCCTAAGTAACGCCTAAGATTCAGGTGCCCACTTAACTCAATCGAGCGTACGTCAATAATGGCGACAGCACCACTGAACGGATACGTGATGGCCTCACTGTTTTGTTATCCGTGGTATAATGAATAAGGAAGCAAAGGAAAATGCATGAGATGACACGGTTATTATTTCAGTAGGTTCTGGGTTCAAATCCCGGCTAGGTGAAATCCTTTCTACTTTGTAAATTTAATAATTTTGTCTTGTCTCGAATCATGGTTGTTTTTCATACAAAATGCATACATTGTCGAGCAGCAAGCAACTCTCAATAACTGATACACTGCTGCTTATATTAGGTATGCGATCAATATTCAACAACTTCGGTAGTAATTCTCGAAGTCCAGGTTAACCCATCACAGCTACACCCTAGCTTGTGCCGAATCGTGGTCACAGGCACGCAACGACGTGCGTGAATCTTTGGCCTCGGTGTCAAAGAGACCCATCAATGGCTCCAAAACTTTACAATCTTTACATGTATGGAGCTGGTGTTATTAACTCAGGAAAAATCTTAACAGCGCGATGCAGCCGCTAGTATGGAGATTTTGTCAAGGAAACAACGCTATCTAGCGGAAAATTGGGTCATTGAGAAGAAAATCTCAACACACTGTTAAAAACTAAAAAATAATGATATTTTATTACTTTGAATAAATTTTATATATAAAAAAACTGCATAGATGCAAAATTGTGGCTAAATATATCGTATATTTATCGTTTATTATACATTTCGCTACCTTATTAGTAAGTTAGGCCAAATACAAACAATACAAAAAAATTCGCCTAATGTTCTAAATGTTGGTTGGTAAAACATATTTAAAAATGTATTTAATTTACTTAAATTGATTCGAGATACTTTTATTTCAATTACACTCGATAAAATGGCATTAAAAAATCTGTTTTATTCATTAACATTTTTTATTGCGTCTCCGGGCTTTTTTATGGTCAATACTTACAAACTACAGAAGAATATAATTGCTTATTCAATAAAAGAGCATTAATTAGTTCCTATTGTAGCAAATTGTGTTTTTAAAGAAATGTATGTTTGTTTTTTTTTTAGCATGAGCCAATTTACAACGAATATTGCACTCATATTTTCGTCTGTGTTGGTCGACAATTGGCGCCATCTTTTCTATTTATCTAACTAACACGGTTTCCGTAACTCAACACCTCAAACAACCTTAACCTTATTGTTAATACCGGTGAGCCGCGCAGAGGTATTATGTCGAATTCATACTTTTTAGTTTTTGTTCACGTAAGAGCCACGCGGGGGTCGCGTCGTTCTAAATTCAAAATCACAAACGCTGTCAATATAAGGTTACACATTGTAAGGAAATTATTTCATGGAATTCATGTTTTCAGAGATAAATATTAATCATAATAAAAAGTATCCTATAACCATCTTTGGATGTTCAGCTATTCCTGTACCAAAATTGGTAACTTTTTATCCAGCCGTTTCAGCGTGATGCGAGGACAAAGGTTTTTTTGGAAACAGATGGCGCCAGGCTGGCATGGCATCGCGCGCCCATACGAAACAAATGACGATCCTGCATCACGCTATCGAGATTTTTCCTGAAATCATGACCTCCCTCCATAGAAAATTAATTTTCAATACAAATTTAGGATTTTATAATAGTATAGATACATAAAAATTTAGTTTCCAGCTGGATTCTAGTTTGATTTTCTTTTTGAAATTCTTAAACTAGTTCTACTAAGAATTAATGAAGTGGTACAAGTTACATAAATCGACCTGAAAAGGCATACTTTTAAGTAGCATAACTTCATCGATTAGTAATTAAATAATAAAGTGGAGCGTAATGGGCATACAAATAAACTATATTAATCACCGTTTTCGGTCATTAGAGAAAGAAAAAGAAGTCATATATATCTTTTTAGATTTGTCTTTAGTCGGGTAATAACTCTTCCATAATAATATCATCTGCCTATCCGTTTTGGAATGATGCTACCGCTAAAAAACTTACATATAACAAAAAGGAATTCTTCATATCGGGTTATGATGAACGAAGTTATAGAGTAATAAACATATATTATAACCAAAATTTTGCTATTTTTGAGAGTGAGTTTTAAAACGAAGAATTATTGTAAGGTCAACCGGGGTAATGGCGTCACCATTTTTTTTGATATTTTATACTCTCATTTAACCCCAAGTTATGAGAATTTTAATTAGTGTATAGAAATATTCTTACGCGCTGTACTTCCTGTGGCTTTTTTGCAAGAAAATTCGTGTAGTAACGTTTTTGGTTTGCGATAATTAAACGATATACAGATGTTTAAAAACAAAACGGAAATTTAGACGCATTTGTCCCAGTTGGGATAATTGCGTCTTTTTTAAGCCATTCACGATCAATTCCCAAGAGGCTTTCAAAAATTCATGAAACATGTTTGCAATACAGTATTCTAGAAGATAAAGCTAAATACAAGGGATCAAAAACAGTTACTAACGACCTCAGATAGAAAATATATAATCTGGGTAAACGCTTCTACAATATGTGGACGCATTTATCCAAACCTAATTTCCAGATATTGTAAACCTTTTAGTCGGTCAAAAGTCTAAGATCTAGAAATGTTCCGAGAGCTTTAATTTTTATCTTTGTCACTGACCTATTTAATGAGTGAAATTAAATAGTGGAGATTTTATCCAGATGAGGAGTTTTGTTAAAGATATTTAAGGTCAATACTTTCTTCTATCATATTTTACATTATTTAAAACAAAATAAAATTTGTTTTGAAGTTTCGTCTAAGAACTTACATGTAAGTAAAACAATTTAAGAATATAAGCGTTTCTTAAATAACTATATACTATCTCGAAAACAAAAAGTTTTTATAGAATAACCCCTTTATTCATAAAACTTTACGAACCTGAATTAGTTAAGTTATGTTTTATCCCTTTCTTATACCTACAAGTTTATAAGTCCAGCCGACAGATAAAAAACAAACGATGCATGGCTAATGCAGGGTTAGGGTTGTATTGTAATGCAATTATGAATAAATACTTATGACTAACTTTCGTCACACAAAGGAAGTGATCGTATTTTATGTTAACCAAGCTTTTAACTATGTACAATTTTTTGGAATCTATCCATTTGTGAATTTTGGAGTTTAAGCTATTTTTAAATAAGTAATTTTGTTAGAATACAGAGTGCCTACCGCGGACCACGAAGGAACTCTTGCGTCTTTGTCGAACTTACGTAAGTAAGAAATCACATTTGCGGCAGAGAGGCAAAACTTTGTTCACGATTTGCAGCAGGCCCTCTGGCGTTAATAAAAAAAAAAAAAATTGGGAGTTTATCAGTAGACGAAATTCCGACTAGGTTCTTACTTATACTTTGACACTAAAACTACATAAAATGCATTACATGCTACATAAAAATAAGCTCGAAAATGTTCTTTATACTGTTAAAACCAAGTATCAAGAAAAAGGTTGTCGACACCTGACATTGGGGCAAATGCGATACACAGACGCAATTAACTCAAAGTATGAGACGCATTTTGCCAAATTTAAAAAATAACCTCCAAGAATTTGACATCGATTTTTTTCCAAACCCAAAGCATTATCAACAAAATAGTGGTTCGAACATATCGTCTTACTAATAGTAGTCACATTTATTTACAAATAATTATCAAATATCTAAAGAAAACAGGGATGTAAACAGACTTTGTTGACTTACCTCATGCAACGTGTAGATCTAGCATGACACTAAATTTCAAAATGGTCGACCTCTTGAACACGATACGCCAAAACGCCCTTTATGTTACCTGTTGCCCTCCAAGTAGTTTATTCCTATATCACTATATGTCAGAAATTGTAGTAACTAACGTCGTTTAAAAAGTAACTGAAATAGACGCAATAACCCCAAAGTGGCAATTACCCCGGTTGACGTTAGATGGTTACGCCAGTTTAGTAACGAAGAACGTGACCTATCTATGAGACATTTCAGCAGCGTTGACAAGATTGTTACTTACTTCAAACACTGACAGCATATTAAAAGAACATTAATTGTCAAATTATTGAGATTTTATGAGTATTCTTTTCCCCAATTCCACCACACTTCACGGCACCACACGGTCCTTGTGGTTCTCTGCCTTTTCGCCGAATTATTTTTCGCAAACGTTTCGCCACAAGCATTTCTCACTGAAACTGTAAACTATTTAGAATTGTTATAAAACAAACCTAACCTAACCTAATCTAAAGGATGATATTTACAACAATCTGAAATAGTTTACAGTTTCAGTGAAAAATGCTTTTGGCGAAATGAAACTTTCGCGAAATGAAACGTTTGCGAAAAATAATTCGGCGAAAAGGAAGTACACCGGTCCTTGTCTACCAACGCCCGACAACGCCCATAACTTCGCCAGTGCTTGTGTCTTCACCTACCAAACATTTATAGGAAAACACAGGCATAACATAACACTAAACGAATTAATTTATATGAAACTATAATATTTTTTCTTAGAAATATTCGGTAGTCGATGATAGGAAGCACGTCATGCTAAGTTACGGGCATTGGCGGTATATTGGCAGGCGTAATCAGCCGTTCATACCTATGTAACAAATCATGATAACGTAAGAGAGATATAATTATGAATGGTAACGTATTCGAAATCTTTACATTGCGGATGTTCATTGTCCCCGGCGTCCTCTACTCTACTTCGTAATAAATAAATGAACATTCGAAGAATGATATTCGAAGTCGGTTACAATCGTATTTTTATTTAAAAGCCGAACAAAGAGCAATCGATTTTCTCCCCACATTTTCTTGTCAACCGATAACAGAACGAGCTTCAAAGGTGCAAACCGTTGACCTCGATAACTAAATACTACATTACCCACACGTGCTGAAAATACACCTTTTCTGCTTTACACACATGGTTAAAAACCGTTTGTTTTCGGTTTCTTCTTAACATGGACATATTCCGTTGTTTTTGTCATCGGTTTTGTGGACTGTATCTCAAAGTTTTAAGGTTAGTTTTAGCAGGTGTGAGGGTTTCAACCGGTTCTTTATCAGAGCTGCGCTTATCGGTGACTTCAGTTGGCAGATGCATCACAATCGATTTTTAACTCGAATTTTACGTTATTGACTCTTAACACTTTTATTTGTTTTGTAACTGTTGTTTTATATCTGAGATATACACAAAATATTAAAAATTAATAATTACTGTCGAAGTGAATATAATTTACCATGGTAACCACTATTCGTACGCAAATATACAGAATGTATTAAATTAATGATAGGCTTGGACAATTTATAGTATTCAGGGATCTTATTCGATTGATATTTCCCTGTCATTGTTGATATGTAAATATCAATCGATTATTGCTATCAAATCTGCATTGGGTGACATTGAAAAGTCATGAAACTGTAAATAGATTATCATTGTATACTAAGCAGGCACGAATCTGCGCGCGAAAAAATTGAAAAATATTCCTGGGGATTACTCTCAGATAAGTACAACTCTAAGCTAGTAATGTCAGTGGTATTACGCCTACCGCTGGCTTCTTTTAATCAAAGTTCTTTCTTCAATTAAGTCTTATATTTATTTAAAACTTTATCGTTAAATACTCCTCTCGCCAACTAATCATTTCTATCCTTCTTCAACCACATTTGAAATACTACCAATTTCTCCATCTCTATGCGCCTCAGTTCGAGTTCTTGTATCATTATTCTTTTGCCCTTTTCCCGCTTAATGTTTTTTTCTTCCATTCCTCCCGATCATTCGTAATCTAATCAATTAATTCCTTCTCCTCCATATCGGGTCTATATTCACTTCTAGAACTAATTTTCGTGAAATGTTTGAAAATGTTAGAAAAATCATCTCGTTGAAAGCATTTTTCTTTGCCAAGATATTTGCAAGAATTATGAAAAATGTATGACTACAGGGGAATACAAATTCTGTGAAATGATTTCGGCAAGTTGAAACATTTGACGAAATAAGTTTATAGGGTCTTTTCTTTTCTTTGATCATCCTCTTCTTCTATTTCCTTTCACATTCATCTTTAACGCTTTTGCACATGGCTATTATCTCATGGCTATCTCATCTCCCATTAGCTAGTAAATATTGCAAAACTTATAACCCTAATATCCTTAACCATACAAGACTTCCGTCATCCCATGGGAACAAGCGAGAATCCCGCAATTATCCAACAAAAAGCATTAAACCCCTGAATGTTTGTCCATCTGTATGTTCTCACTAATCTCACCTTGGCCAATGGACCACCGCTTAAAGAGACAAAGCAACAATTGTCTGATGGTGTCAAGAAACTATACAACATCACAAACTTATTAATGCATCCGGCCAAAGACCGACCTAAGCCTCAAATATTTTAGAATCTATTTGCCACTTAATTTTGCTATGCGTTTCTTGATTGCATTTTTATCTTTGCGCGTTTGAAAGATCTGCATATTTCCGCATATAACCGGTTTGGAACTGGTTTCCGGTAACCGCCGTCTTATAATGCGTTGTTTATGGTAATTTGGCCCCTTATTGTTTTTTTTTGCACGATTTGGGGATGCTGTCTTTGCAATGGGATTAGTGGCCGTGTTTTGGGACCATTATAATAGAAATTTATAGATATGATACTCTCTGTCTGGCGTTATCTTAAATGTTACCTAAAATTATGTATGTTTTTTGAGCTCAGTTCCTCAATGTTTCATTAGACTAATAGAAAACAAAGAGTTTCCGCTTAAACAAAAGCTTAATTAAACTATTATTTTGCATACAACGGATAGGGTAGTGATTGCATAAAAATATATAATTAGAAATGAATTATAGGAATAGAAAAAGATATGATTGACCAAATTTGGCCTTTTTAAAACGAAATTAAATAAAATTTTAGCGAAATGCATAAATTAATGACATATTTAATTTCGATATGTAGCTTCACTAATGAATAGTATTTCAGATTTTGAGTGACATTGCATTATCAGTAAGTAAAATTATTCTTAGAACGTATAAGCTATATTATGGAACTATTATGTATGTTGTGCTCCAAGTTGAGCAAGAGGAGACGCGTCGTCAGCTTTATCTTGGTATTATATTATATTCTTGTTGTATGTGTGCTACTATATTAGTTTAAATAACAGTCTTGGCTTCAGGAAACATATTTTCAGACTCATTAAATTTGAATTTTAGCTATTTATATGTTTTTGCTGGTAACAGTTTCTTCCCGCCAATCTCAACACCTAAGACATCTTCCGGATTTAACCCCTCGACTGGTCGTACAACTGGCTATCAATCTTCTATTCTTCTATTATCTATTCCCTTCGTTTATGCAAATATGAGCAATTAAATTTCGCAGGTAACGGGTTGCAAATCCTTTTCTTTATTGCCTTTTGTTGGACAGCAGCTGGACGAAATGGTCGTTGGATAGTGGAGATTAAAAGACATTAGAAGACGGTATATGGAAATTTATAACTTAAGAATCTTTGGAGGATATGAGACAAGTTGTAATGATTATACCTATTTATAAACCGAATGAAGTTAAAAATGGCAGTAACAAGTTACAATTGAGTAAATTCTGACTAGGTACTATCCTGAAAGACGGTTTTATGACTTGGTACTAAAACCATCGATCACCAAGAAGTAACAAGAACAATCTAGATAAATCTAGACTCTAAACTGCTGATTCTAGACTGAAGGCACGATATTTGGATCAGAAATGTGTTATGAAACGAAATGAATGGGCTAGAATGAGTTTAAGTAGTAGGAGATTTTATAGTTAATATTAGTGCCTAAGATTCAAGGTTATAAAATCTATTGAGATGACGAGTGTCAGAATTGAATTCTTGCCGTCGAGGCCATACAGTTACCTACGTAAAAAAGGTAAAGATTGTATGGAATTATTACCTATCAGGCAAACGGGCAGCTTAAAATTAAACGTGCTAGTTATTATCAAGTAGAAAATTAAGTGATGAAATCAATTTCTATCCGTAAAATTGTAGCGATAAAAAAGACTTCGAACTCGACCTCAGTTATGAAGTTATGGTTAATATTGCTAGTATTTTCGACGATCCATTCTGTTATATTGTGTATTTACGTAATACCTGCTCCAACCACTACAAGCAGGATTATAATGCTTCAAAGTGACTATTCCTATGAATCTGAAGAGAACGATGCTGAGTTTCTTGACATTGAAGGAGTGGATTATCCATTATTTGCAACTTTCGGACAGCCAAGATTCAAAGTTGTTAAAACTATGGAAGAGAACAATTTTGGTGATTTGAGGCAAAGACAGAAAAAGTATTTGAGAAATGACAAAATGAAAAAAATGTTATAGAACAATTTTGTGTTAAGTGATTGATTAAAGACTCAAGAGAAGTTATGGAAAGTAGAAAAACAAGAAAGCTTTCAAGAAGGATAGGAGAAGAACGCAAATAATAAAATAATGAAAGGTCGATGACTACGAGACAAGATTATCAAGAACCACACAATATTTGTTCCTAGTTTAAAGTAATATATAAAAATATTTTTAATTCGTTGTATATATTTGTTGTATTGTTTGCCTCTATTGTAATGTTAAGTGTCATCTGTATTTATATTTCTTTCTTCTTGAGGTATGCAATTAAGTATTCTATTCTATTCTATTCTATTCTATTCTATTCTATTCTATTCTATTCTATTCTATTCTATTCTATTCTATTCTATTCTATTCTATTCTATTCTATTCTATTCTATTCTATTCTATTCTATTCTATTCTATTCTATTCTATTCTATTCTTCTATTCTATTCTATTCTATTCTATTCTATTCTATTCTATTCTATTCTATTCTATTCTATTCTATTCTATTCTATTCTATTCTATTCTATTCTATTCTATTCTATTCTATTCTATTCTATTCTATTCTATTCTATTCTTCTATTCTATTCTATTCTATTCTATTCTATTCTATTCTATTCTATTCTATTCTATTCTATTCTATTCTATTCTATTCTATTCTATTCTATTCTATTCTATTGTATTCTATTCTATTCTATTCTATTGTATTCTATTCTATTGTATTCTATTCTATTGTATTCTATTCTATTGTATTCTATTCTATTGTATTCTATTCTATTGTATTCTATTCTATTCTATTCTATTCTATTCTATTCTATTCTATTGTATTCTATTCTATTCTATTCTATTCTATTCTATTCTATTCTATTCTATTCTATTCTATTCTATTCTATTCTATTCTATTCTATTCTATTCTATTCTATCTTCTATTCTATTCTATTCTATTCTATTCTATTCTATTCTATTCTATTCTATTCTATTCTATTCTATTCTATTCTATTCTATTCTATTCTATTCTATTCTATTCTATTCTATTCTATTCTATTCTATTCTATTCTATTCTATTATTCTATTCTATTCTATTCTATTCTATTCTATTCTATTCTATTCTATTCTATTCTATTCTATTCTATTCTATTCTATTCTATTCTATTCTATTCTATTCTATTCTATTCTATTCTATTCTATTCTATTCTATTCTATTCTATTCTATTCTATTCTATTCTATTCTATTCTATTCTATTCTATTCTATTCTATTCTATTCTATTCTATTCTATTCTATTCTATTCTATTCTATTCTATTCTATTCTATTCTATCTATTCTATTTCTATTCTATTCTATTCTATTCTATTCTATTCTATTCTATTCTATTCTATTCTATTCTATTCTATTCTATTCTATTCTATTCTATTCTATTCTATTCTATTCTATTCTATTCTATTCTATTCTATTCTATTCTATTCTATTCTATTCTATTCTATTCTATTCTATTCTATTCTATTCTATTCTATCTATTCTATTCTATTCTATTCTATTCTATTCTATTCTATTCTATTCTATTCTATTCTATTCTATTCTATTCTATTCTATTCTATTCTATTCTATTCTATTCTATTCTATTCTATTCTATTCTATTCTATTCTATTCTATTCTATTCTATTCTATTCTATTCTATTCTATTCTATTCTATTCTATTCTATTCTATTCTATTCTATTCTATTCTATTCTATTCTATTCTATTCTATTCTATTCTATTCTATTCTATTCTATTCTATTCTATTCTATTCTATTCTATTCTATTCTATTCTATTCTATTCTATTCTATTCTATTCTATTCTATTCTATTCTATTCTATCTATTCTATTCTATTCTATTCTATTCTATTCTATTCTATTCTATTCTATTCTATTCTATTCTATCTATTCTATTCTATTCTATTCTATTCTATTCTATTCTATTCTATTCTATCTATTCTATTCTATTCTATTCTATTCTATTCTATTCTATTCTATTCTATTCTATTCTATTCTATTCTATTCTATTCTATTCTATTCTATTCTATTCTATTCTATTCTATTCTATTCTATTCTATTCTATTCTATTCTATTCTATTCTATTCTATTCTATTCTATTCTATTCTATTCTATTCTATTCTATTCTATTCTATTCTATTCTATTCTATTCTATTCTATTCTATTCTATTCTATTCTATTCTATTCTATTCTATTCTATTCTATTCTATTCTATCTATTCTATTCTATTCTATTCTATTCTATTCTATTCTATTCTATTCTATTCTATTCTATTCTATTCTATTCTATTCTATTCTATTCTATTCTATTCTATTCTATTCTATTCTATTCTATTCTATCTATTCTATTCTATTCTATTCTATTCTATTCTATTCTATTCTATTCTATTCTATTCTATTCTATTCTATTCTATTCTATTCTATTCTATTCTATTCTATTCTATTCTATTCTATTCTATTCTATTCTATTCTATTCTATTCTATTCTATTCTATTCTATTCTATTCTATTCTATTCTATTCTATTCTATTCTATTCTATTCTATTCTATTCTATTCTATTCTATTCTATTCTATTCTATTCTATTCTATTCTATTCTATTCTATTCTATTCTATTCTATTCTATTCTATTCTATTCTATTCTATTCTATTCTATTCTATTCTATTCTATTCTATTCTATTCTATTCTATTCTATTCTATTCTATTCTATTCTATTCTATTCTATTCTATTCTATTTCTATTCTATTCTATTCTATTCTATTCTATTCTATTCTATTCTATTCTATTCTATTCTATTCTATTCTATTCTATTCTATTCTATTCTATTCTATTCTATTCTATTCTATTCTATTCTATTCTATTCTATTCTATTCTATTCTATTCTATTCTATTCTATTCTATTTCTATTCTATTCTATTCTATTCTATTCTATTCTATTCTATTCTATTCTATTCTATTCTATTCTATTCTATTCTATTCTATTCTATTCTATTCTATTCTATTCTATTCTATTCTATTCTATTCTATTCTATTCTATTCTATTCTATTCTATTTCTATTCTATTCTATTCTATTCTATTCTATTCTATTCTATTCTATTCTATTCTATTCTATTCTATTCTATTCTATTCTATTCTATTCTATTCTATTCTATATACGTTTGCCAATCGGAACTTTTTTAAAGAACAACTCTAACTTAATCTTAAGATGATGGTTTTAGTTGTATAAAAAAAATAGTAGTTGAAAACTGTTTCTCGTTTATTTTAAATAAAAAACGTCGGGTTCAGAAAAGTATTAATTTTATCGTTCTTTGGCATACATACTTATTTAAATTTATGTATTACCGCCGGCGAATTAATAAAAGGAGTTCCATGGTCAGCAAAAGTTATGACCGGAAGCATCTCCCTAAAATTACACATAAATAACAACATCCACATTTCACCCATTGTCTGAACCCTTCTGACCACTCATTTAAATCTACTTGACCCTTTGGACATGGAAATTTGACCAAGGGTCATCTGGACCACTGGACAATGCTGGACCTTAAAAAAATCCTATTGGTCTTTTGATACACTGACCCCTCAAATTGGGTACTATTGTCCCCGCGACCCCTTGTAAGCATTTTAGGGTTAAGATTAGAGGTGTAACGGCTGTGAATGGGTTGAATGAAAAGGTGTCGGTTTATGGGTGTTTACAATAAGCTTTATTTTGTTTGGAGATATGGGTTTTTTTATTCGGATTAAATATACATACGTGGGGAGTAAACTGGCTTGAAGATTTTTAAGTATGAAGACGAGAAAGTTTAAGTAATGATAAGATTTTGTCTCATTTTTATATCAGTGTATTTATCATTTGACAGGATTCAACAGACGACAGGAATATGACAGGATAAAAAAAATAGGTACCTAAGTAGGTACCTACTTCGTTAGTTTGTTACATCTATCAAAAAATTCACGCTCAACCAAGGTAACTCGGTTGAGCTTGGATTTAAAAAATATTGTGTATTGGCTATTTATACCTTAACCACAGAACAAACTACAAAGTTTACAAAAAGCTGAGAATATTTCTCGAAATATCTGGAGCCTTTACAAGAGTTAAAGAAATTTATTTCATTGTGGTAATTTCGTATAAAATTAAATATTCAGTATGTCTGAGAAATTTTTGTGCAAAAAGTTTTCGCAATTTTGGAATATTTCCGTCAACACATCAGTGGTCCTGGGTAAATAAACTAGCGTTCTAACCGCGCGGTTCTAGCGTCGTTCATTTTTCACGATTATTACCTGACAGAAGAGCCAGTCGTTTTAATTATGATCTAACTAGGATCGCACTCGGGAGTGGCTTCGTGCTACATGAATAATCGACTTTCAACAATCATCTATTTTAACAATATTTGCAGAAATGGAAATTACGAAAAAAAGCGCCTTAACAAGCGCTGTTTATTCACCCTCCTGCATAATGCAATGTGACGTTATTGGAATCTCGTCTAGACAGCCAACCAATCCTGTACAACTTCACTCATATTACCATTGTTCCATCAACATTCTGACTCTAACAATAAATCCTAAGATCAAATCATCATTCCGACATTATGTCAACTATACATTAGCATACAATCTGCCACATTCCAGCGCAATACATCATATGTATGTAACGCTAAACGTACGTAACTCTCATCTGTGTATGATAAACGACGTACTAGAGGCTTAGTTCAGCATTTCAAATTATCTATGTCCGAGATCTCACCACTATACGTCTACTGTAGCAATCAAACTTCACTATCACTTCACTACATACATAGTATAAAACAGTCGCTTTCTCTGTCCCTATGTCCCTTTGTATGCTTAAATCTTTAAAACTACGCAACGGATTTTGATGCGGTTTTTTTTAATAGATAGAGTGATGCAAGAGGAAGGTTTATATGTATAATACATGCATAATTTATCAGCATTGCACCCGTGCGAAGCCGGGGCGGGTCGCTAGTATATTATATAGGCGAAAGTTTGTGTGTGTATGTGTATGTTTGTTACTTATTTACGCTAAAGCGGCTGGATTAATTTTGATAAATTTTGGTATCAAGGCAGCTGACACCCTGGATTAATACATGGGCTACTTTTTATCCCTAAAAAATGTAGTGTTCACGTGGAATGTGCGGGTAACACTACGCGGCGCAACTAGTTTCGAATAAGTTTGTATCTATTTTTTGTTTAAGGAAGACCTTAGTTATATGCCGCTACGCTTTACGTTCTTAAAGTTTATTTAAAATAACGGCGATATTTTTTCTTATAATATATATTAAATAAATGTCAATTTGTCAGTCATTGCACCCAGCTCGAATAGCAAACTTTGATCCAAAATATGGGTTTGAGACGGTTGAGAGTTTACTATATAGGGTACCTATGTTACAATGCCTCACCGAATTTGGACTGGAGTTTGTATCTGAATCTTAACGCGTGAATAGGTAGTAAGTGCATACTGCCGTCGTATAGAGTTACTACTGTTTCTCGTTTAAGTAAAATGAGATGCAATATACATAACTCTCATATTCTCAGGGAACGCATTAAAATTACCAATCAATGCACATGCGTTCGTCTTCTCCATCGTAAACATAATGCTAATCGTGAACAAATGAGGATCGTCATGTTTGGAACTTTGGAGTAAGCATTTCGATGTGTTATACATTTAAGCTCAGTCGGGGCAAATGTTTATTTATTTAATTACCAGTGACCCGCCCTGGCTTCGCACGACTGAAATGCTGATAAATTACGCATGTATTATACATATGAGCCTTCCTCTTGAATCACTCTATCTATTTAAAAAACCGCATCAAAATCCGTAGCGTTGTTTTAACGTCGACATGTTCTTGGCCGGTTTTTTATGAGCTGAGGGCAGTTATGGGCATCTTCACTACATGGTATAAAACAGAGTCGCTTGCTCCTGTCTGTGCCTATGTATGCTTATATCTTAAAACTACGCAACAAATTGATGCGGTTTTTCTTGATAGAGTGATTCAAGAGGAAGGTTTATAATGTATAATACATGCATAATTTATCAGCATTGCACCCGTGCGAAGCCGGGGCGGGTCGCTAGTCTCAGTATAATACGTAAAAGCTCACTCCGATCTTCCTACGTCTCGGCAAAACGACATACAACTCGCAGCCTCGTGGTTTCCTCGCAAAAAGCGCATCTCTGTGGGAAACATTCGCACGCCCCACTCTTGAGGATCTAATGAGACCGTTTACGCATTCTTACTTGTAGTGTAATCAATTATGTGCTTGTAACATGTTTCTTTTTATATTTTTTAGGGTTCCGTACCTAAAGGGTAAAAAACGGGACCCTATTATTAAGACTCCGCTGTGCGTCTGTCTGTCTGTCCGTCCGTTTGTCACCAGCACGGCTAGCATAACTTTGACACGCGACTCTTTCTCGCGCGAGACATACTACCTGTCTCTATCTGTACAGTACTATGAGATAGTGACGGATGATGCTATCTCGCTCGACATGAGTCGCGTGTCAAAGTTATGCTAGACGTGCACGTGCAGGCTGTATCTCGTGAACCGTGATAGCAAGACAGTTGAAATTTTCAGAGAAGACGTATTTCTGTTGCCAACAACAAATAGTAAAAACAGAATAAAAATAATGGGGCTCCCATCCAACAAACGTGATAGGTTGCGTCAACTTTGCACCTGATTTGTATGCGGCGCCATACAGACCAGATGCAAACTGAACTTAACCCGGCCAGTTAAGATGGGAAGTGTTTGTAGGGAACCATCGGTGAGCGAGCCGGACTCACACTTGGCAGGTTTTTTTCGTTTGTGGTCTCGTGGTTTCCCTGGTAGCATATGTTTATCATAAGATATAATATATAATGTACTTACGTCAAAAATTATTCGACTGTGGCGGTTTTTAGGGTTCCGTACCCAAAGGGTAAAAACGGGACCCTATTACTGAGACTTCGCTGTCCGTCCGTCCGTCCGTCCGTCCGTCTGTTACCAGGCTGTATCTCAAGAACGGTGATAGCTAGACAGTTGAAATTTTCACAGATGATGTATTTCTATTGCCGCTACAACAACAAATACTAAAAATAAAATAAAATAAATATTTAAGGGGGGCTCCCATACAACAAATGGGATTGGTTGCGTTAACTTTGCACCTCATTTGTATGGAACGCTATACATACCTACCAGGTGCATACTTAACTTAACCACTTAAGGATGGAAAGTGTTAGTAGGGAACCCTCGGTGCGTGAGTCCGACTCGCACTTTGCCGGTTTTTTTATTGTAGCTACGTGCAAAAAGTGAAGTGGGATATTAACGATTTTCCAGATGTCAACCGGCCTCGACCACACTCAACTGTAAAATCCATCTAAGAGTCTAAGTCTAAGTCTATGTAGTAATCCTATAACAGGATACCATCATTATTTATTAGGCCAAAACGGTATAAGCAATACAATCTCTCTCACATACGCACAAAGATAGAAAAAAAAACCATTACAATCTTAGCGTATATCGTTTATGTATTGTAGATTATCGTCAATGCTCGTTCAAGTATTATTGGTATAATTAGTATTAACCTGGCCGGAACAGGCACTAAACAGGGACCTGTAGAAGTATGAGAGAGAGGCTTTTGCCTAGCAGTGGGACACAAACACAGGCTAGTAAAAAAAAAAAATATATATTAAAGACAATTTCGTCGACATTAGAAACTTCCAATGACTATGCTAATGTTGTTTCGGTTGACAACAGTTCGAGCCGGGCTTCAGACGTTATAGAAGTCTAGGTCTAGACTAGACGGTCAACGCCTCTTTACAGGGTTCAATGGTAACTGTAGGCAAACCCTATTTATAAATACTACATAAAAAAGTTTATAATAGTAATAATAATCAATAAATATCGGACAACCTCACACAATCTAATATTACAGTACTGAGTACGGTTTAGTAGGCTTGTGTTATGATAAATATAGGAAATAACCATGTCCCAGGAACAAATATTCCAGATTTTCACACAAATATTTGCCTTTGCCGGGATTCGAACCCAGGAGCCTCCTATTCGGAGGGCTAGTCGCTTTTTTACAAGCTAGTAACACGTCTAGCACAACAGAACTGTGACAGCGACTCTTTAACGCGCGACAAATACTACCTATCACTTTCATATCAATACTGTAAGAGTAAGACAGGTGACCCAAACGAAGTCGCATCAAGAAATGCTAGTGCTGCAGTTGTGAGACATGCGTGAGTCAGTGTTAACCAACATTTTCGATTTGATTTCTATTGTTTGTGTAGAATGTCTAGACGCGATCGCGCTTGGCTCGACTATCTAGTGAATATAATTAATCGATTGCGGTTCAAGAGTCCTAGTGTCTGCCACCCAGAGCTATAAACAACCTCAAGAGTTCTACCACTTCATTTTTCCATGCAAATTGAGGTTTCTCGACTGTTTCGTCCTCCAAAACTACGAAATTTTGGCAACAGAATGAAAAGAAATGTTCTGTGTCGGACCATTTGGATTTCTGCGCTTATTATTTATACGTAACTTGGTGGTAAGTAAAAAGGTACAAGTCGCAATGGCAACTGACAAGAAACCAACGGTGGCCGAGAGATGCTTCTTCACGCTTCTATTGAAGGGGCATATTGTAAGAAGGGGAAAGATACGCCGGCAAAGTTTCACTTTTTAATAGTTCGGTTCGGCAGATGAAAGAATTCTCAAAGTTCTTGGCACATGATGTATTTTATTGTATGTTCGTAGTAAAGTAGACAATTTATTCTGTCTAACGATTTGGAAATAATCTTAACCAAATAACGTAGTAGAGTTGTTAGTCCGCTGTTTTCTAACATAATTGTGCGCATCGGGTTACAAGCATGAATTTTTTACCACAGATAGAGTGTTCCTTGGCAATTATTTTCAGATGTGGAGGGAAGTCAGATTCGTCCCCTGTGAGGCGGGAGAACGGAGTGAATACGGCCAAGTATCCCTGTTTTCTTTCTTTATTGCTGGTCAGTTAAGTCTACCAGGACGTGTTTGGTATCGTTTCCGTGTAAAACAAATATCAGAAATTAATTTTTTATGTTAGTTTTGTATAGTTCTATATAAAAACATGGGTGTAATGGCCGAAAAGGTAAAAATCACAACAAGTTTTTTTATTCATTGAGGTAAATTAGTTAAATTTCGTGAACATTTTCAACTTATTATTATTATTTCAAAAAGCTCATTTAATCTGGTTTCTAAAAATATATGCATGTTGGGCACTTCTCATACAAACAGTAGGTTAAAATATATCTTTACGTCGGCGTAACCAACGTTCCATCCTATTTCGCTTCATTAAATAATGATTATTAACATGCTTTTACATATTATTTTTACTATATACGTTCTAGAAAAAACAAATTAATGTAATTAAAACAAAATATTTTTTGCTAATGTATCACGAGCACACGGGCTAATCTCAACATCAACAATTTATTTAAGTTACTTTTTGTATGAAGAGTGCCCAATATGTATATATTTTTAGAAACTAGATTAAATTTTCTATTTTGCAATATTTTTCTTAGTTGTATTTATTCAGGAAATATAACTAATTTATCTCCCTGAATAAAAAAAACTTGTTGTGATTTTTACAATTTCGGAAATACAACCATTTTTTATATGGTACTATGAATAAATAACATGGAAAATGAATTGCTGATATCGGTCATTCTCCAGACGTACATTTTTGCATGTCTTCACTCTTTAAAAATATAAAATGATTGATTTCATTATATCTTATATTTTTTGATCGTAGCAGGTATTCGTATTGAGCTGTATATGAATTTTCAATAACATATATTAAACCCTTCGGGTAGAAAAAATAACTTTTAGTCCTATTCTCCTAATTGACACGTCGCGTCCCATTACCCAAATTACTTACATATCAATTTCTCCTGATGATATACATGAAGAAAAAACAATGTAAGCAAGTTTATTAAACAAAAGAATACATGTTTTAATTGCAAAAAAAAAACCTAGTCAATACAAATAATATATCACAAAGATATCAATTATAGTAACTTTGTCTCGAAACGTATAATAATTCACGCGTCGCGGTAGGTTGTGATCACACAAGTCCTCTGAAAGTAGGTACGGATCTCACTAACGCATTTCGGTGAAGCGGTCAGTCGTGCCCAGAGCCCCGTGTGGGATGGTTGTGTTAGCTGTGTACGGGTCGCGGACTATGACTGTAAGTATCTAATTCACGCGTTATGGCTCACGAAATTTCTAATTAACACGTTCACGTTTTAAAAATCAATCAGTAACTCTATTGCGCCGAGAATTTTAGTGTACATTAAAGGCCGCATTATTTAATAGATACGAGATTCTGTATATTTTTACATGTACCTATAAAAAGTCATTTTGTATTTTTCAAGAATCCCTAATTCACAAGTCTAATTCACGCATCGAAAATGAACGCGTTAATTAGAATTTAACCATCCATGCGGTTCTAATCATCAGTTTGTTTTTTTTTCTAGAAAATTTGTATATGTGATAGTAATAGTACCTATAATATATAGTCACATCTTCGTGGGGTCATTTTAAAACCTCATCAGGTAGCAAGCTGTATTTCACAGGGCTGGAAAATTCTAGCCGAAGCGGTTTTGCCATATATTAGCAACATCAGGCATGAACAATTTCGTACTAGGATATAACCCTGTGTCTGATAGAATAATAACAATGAAGCTGAACACCAATTTAAGTCTTCTCAACATCGTGCAAGATTACAACACAGTCCACGGAAGAGGATATCAACTAGACGAAACTCTAGACAGCATACCAAGCCGGCAAATCGCAATGGTAATGGGAGGCTGGAATGCTAAAACAGGAAGCTCAGAAATAGTCCATGAAATCGGAGACACCATTGGAAAATATGGTGTATACTCTAGGAACGAACGAGGTAAGAGGCTTGCAGAGTTCTGTGTTCTGTGTCTGACCATTACTTTAACACTCTCTTTCACCATCACAAAAGATGACTCTACACTTCGAAGTCTCCTGGAACCTGGGTCCTTTTAGGAATCAGATAGACTACAGACTGTAGACAAGCGCTGGAAGTCATCTGTCTAAAATGTGAAAACCTTCCCTTGAGCTGAATGCGGTTACTGGTTGTCTCCTTCTCCATTCGTCTCAAAGCCGTTTACCATAACGCGCAACCTAAACCCAGAACTTAGAATCCAATAGAGCGATCCCATTTCCAGAATCTGATGGAAGCGACACTCATGAATTTAGATCCACCCCGGACAGGTGATTCAGGAGTCCAGGTAATAAATGAAGATTTTGAGGATATCGTATCTAAGAGAGGAAGGGACTGTAGATTCTACAGTGTAGAAGGTCCACATGGATCACTGAGGAAACGTGGAACCTAATTCAGCGCCGGAAAGAAATTAAAATTAATGCCCTTCAAGACTCCAAGGTGAAAAGAGAATACTCGAAACTATGTAAAGCAATTCAAAGGGAATGCCGCAGAGACAAGAACGAGCATATGCCAAGAAGTCGAGTCGCATCTACTTAAATTACAAACCTCGGATCTGTTCCAGAAAGTTCGCCTGCTGAGTCGAAAGTTCAAACCCAAGTTCTGGGTCATTGAAGATCACGATGAGCAACCGCTGCATGAGTTTGACAAAATTGCAGAACGCTGGCGTGGCCACTATGAGCAGCTGTATAAAAGACCCTGTACATCCACCGACACGCGGTTGCGCTGGGGACTTCTGAACCTGAAGCCCAACATCTTCAAATCAGAGCTAATAGCAGCAATCGATCGCCTTAAAATTAAAACAGCTCCAGGACCAGACGATATTACTTCCGAGGTTTTCAAAGCTCTGGGTGATAAAAGCATTCATATCTTGCAAACGATCTGCCACCACTTATGGCAAAACGGCAGATGGCCAAAAGTCTGGACCCAATCCGTCATCATCCCGTTACACAAAAAAGGTTCAACGAAAAATGCGACAACTACCGTACACTTGCTCTGACTCAGTTTTGCTCCACGTGATAAACAACAGACTTCATCACTATCTAGACTGGCGGTTTTGTGAAGAGAAAAGGCACGAGCGAGAAAATATACTGACCGTGGTTATTGATCGTACAGGCAAGGTAGAACTCAGTGGAACACTTAACTTCGATATCACGGAGAACCTGGGTTCTAGCATTAGCAATAATGGTTCATGTAAGACGGAAGTTCGCAGAATTCGCGCTGGGATGGCCAAGGGCGCAATATCGCAGCTTAATAATGTACGGAAGGACAGGAACATCTCCGCCAACACTAAGACTACCTTAGTCCGAACTATGGTGTTCTCCATATTTTCATACGGCTCAGAAACATGGAACCTGAAGAAAGCGGACCGTGATCGAATTGATGCTTTCTGACGATCACTGCAAAAGTTGAAGGCAAGCGACCAAGAGGCAGAAGCACGACACGCTGGACAGACCAGATTCTCCCAACCCTTGGCACTACAGTACACGATGCTCTACACACGGCTACTGACAGCAACAGATGGCGCCGCATCATCAGGGAATGACCACGACCCTCAGCAATGAGGCAACCGACGCAAGGAGGAGGAGGAGTTAATATAGTCAGCGTAGCGAGGGCGGGTACATGTATAAATTATTTATTATAACTTATCATAATAATTCAATTTACATACATAATTACATATCTAACCTACCTAGTAACTCTAACGGCCGGTGTGCTTGTTTCTTGAGTACTTAGGTACTTTCATATTATTTAAAACATAGCTTATATCATATAACTGTCACCATGTCAGTCATATGTTATTATACAAAACGTTTTTATTTACGAATTTAAAAAAATATAACTAGATTTGTATAATTAACGCGTCGCTTTTCTAATTCACGCGTCATACAAAAGTAAAATATTCTAATTAACACGTCGTTTTTCTAATTCACGCGTCATATAAATTTTAATTTGCTTCTAAGTATAATGAACCATTCATAATTATAAAGTGCCCTATCCACATTTAAGTTTCAATGATCGATATGTTACTATAATTGTGATAAAAATGATTGAAAAGTAAGTAGAAAAAAAGCGACGCGTTAATTAGAATTAGAACACAAATCTGGAGAATGACCGATATCTGTTTTACACGAAAACGACACCACACAAGTCCTAGTAGCGTTATCTGATCAGTAATATAAAAAGAAAAAGAGGACTCCTTTGTCCTATTCACCCCGCTTTCCCGCCGCACAGGGGACAAATCTGACTTCCTTCCACATCTGAAAAAAAACACCGCAGAATACTCTATCTGTGGTAGAAATTTTGTGGTTGTATCCCGATGTACACAATTTCGCGACTTAGCAAAATGTACTAGAACACGCAGGCTAAGCTTAACATCAACATTTTTTTCAAGGTACTTTTTGTATCAGAGGTGCCCAATATGTATACATTTTTAAAAACAAGATTAAATTTGCTGTTTAGTAATATTTTTTAAAATTGTTAATATTCAGGATAGATAAATAATTTATCGTTCTGAATAAAAAAAACTTGTTGTGATTTTTACCTTTTCGGCAATAAACCCAAATTTTTATATCAAACTATTCTTAAATAACATGAAAAATTAATAACTGATATCTATTTTACACGAAAACGATGTCGCACAAGCCCTAATAGCCTTAACTGATCAGTAATAAAAAAAGAAAAAAGAGCAGTACTTGATCCTCTTCAACCCGCTCTCCCACCACACAGGGGACGAATCTGACTTCCCTCCACATCTGAAAATAATCACCGTGGAACGCTCTATGTGTGGTAGAAATTTCATGCTTGTAACCCGATGCGCACAATTTCGCGGCTTAGCAACTCTACTAATAGTGACCTATCTTGTAAAAAAATATCTATGACTTATTTTGTGTTACCATTCCCTCTCTCTTCAATCGTTCCCTCACTCCTAAGGATCGTGACTCCTTCTGATTCCGTCAACTAGCCTCCATCAGTTACGTTCCGTTGTTTTGTCCAACTCTACCGATATCTGGTCGGATCACCTTTTGGGACTTCTAGCTCTAGGTCGTTTACCTTAAATTTTACCTGTTACCATCAGGCGTTCCAAATTATTCGTCTTCGTTTATTTATTTTGTGTTATATTCAGTGTAATTTCATCAGACTAGCAATAACTTCATTAGTGAAGCAATACAGTTCGCAGTAGGTATGTATGTATGGTTATGTATACATGTACAGTTGTCATAATGCGTGGGATCGACTGAATCGCCTCTCGTCTCCTATACCTCTAATTCTATTATCCGATATTCTAGGATTTCACTACCAGCCGAGAGTGCTTGCTGTTTTCCATTGGCGACGACTATACCTACTTACAGCAGTGTAATACATTTTTAAAGTCATGGGTCCCGTTATCACGTCTCAACTTTCACTAGAATTAGTATTGGGATCAAGTTTTAAGATAATAAATAATTTTCAAAATCGGTTCATTAATGACGAAGTTCTAGTAAAGTCATAAAAGAAATATACAGTGCACGTGTCGATTTTGAAACCACCTGTTTTGAGAAGTCGTCGGGTAAATTTGTCTTATAACCATTCGGGCAAATTAAGTACAGAAAAGTATGACTTTGACTACATTCCTTATATTTGTAAAGCGGCGGTAGAGGAATCTCAACCTGAAACGTTTGCCGCTTAGGCGCTTACTGAATCTCAGTTCAAGCCCCCAAACTTAACGTCTGAGACTAGTGCCTTACTTTTGCTGCCAGCCTATGATAGTTGCCTTTATAACTTGAGGTAAAATGATAAATTATCTAACATTCTTGAACTCACATTTCTGGTTAAGACTGACAAAATGCTTTGCACTTTATCGATCGACTGTAACGCGGAGTAAAAGTAAGGCATTTATTTCTGATGTCATATTTTCGAATACTAATTCGATTGAGTGCGCGCCAATAGTTCGAGACTGAAATTAGTGCCCCTTGCTTTTATGACAAAAATGTGGAACGTAACCAAAGTTATAATTTTCTATACTGTGATAGGTTTATCATTAACTTTCGACGCCTATGTTATTGCGACCGGGCATAAAAAAAAACCCAGAATCTATACAAAAACATCTGTATTTTTTTCCTTGCTCCTAACTATAAAAGCAACGACTTTTTCAAGATTTATTTTTTCATTTCATCCATTCCGCATTCGGTCGATGTCGCGTGTCGGTACCACTGGAAAACGATGCAGTAGCGTGGCCGTTTTACGTAAATCTACTGTCAACGTGCACTGTCATTCTTTTGTGCGGACAGAGCCCATGAGAACAGAAAAAGATGGTTCATTGGCCAGCCAAATAGGTTAGCTCGATGTGACAGTTACTGTAACAATATACATAGTACCTAGCTACTAGCGACCCGCCCCGGCTTCGCACGGAATCTCTAAAATTATCAGTGTTTTTCTAATATATTATGCATGTATTATATACATATAAAGCTTCCTCTCGTAATAACCTAATGTAATAAAATAAAGTAAGATCATCATCATATCCCCTTCAGTCGATTACAGACGATTTGTGGTCGTCAGTCTGCAAAGCAACGTCTTTGATGGCTGAAAAGACCGATACGCGATCGGCATTTCCCACCGCTAACCTGACAAGAGACACTGGCCGTTGTTGATGTAGGGTCGCCTTGATGTCGTTTCTGCCTTGTCAGTCGATGCTCTAAAGTTTAGAGTCTAAACCATGCATCGTCGCACCATCTGCGACCGTCCGCCACAAATGAAGATACTAATAGCCTTTTGCATCTATAGCAGATGAGTTAAGCAGCTTCTAATAAACTGCGGCACTTTCGAAGACGGCTGGATAGCCCGATACGAGTGCGACAGCCGCGGCCGCATAATTGACAAATAAATTATGCGCCAATCGATGAAGGGGAAGAGCTGCACGCTGGTGTCTCAGGTCGCTCTTGTGAGAAAGGGAAGCAAACCATACTTCATCTCTCTTGAGTGGGATTGCTGATGCTAAGCGTCCTATTGAACGACCTATGTTACGCTTTAAGGACAGCGTAAAGCGTGACATGTTATCCTTCAAAATTGACACCCAACACTGGGAGGTTATGTCTGAAGATCGTGACCTTTGGAGGAAGACTTTGTGCGATGGTATGGTTGCGCATGATGAAAGTAAGATACACATTCGATAATACATCTTTTTGATTAAAGGGGTCAAAAACAATAAGAGAGGTGGCATGTCTACTAAAGTTTACAATACGTCACATTATTGTTCATACACGCTTCATGATACCAAAGCATCGGATCATTTATACGTTAGAAAACTCCTTAGAAAAACAAATAAACAAAAACAGAATTTCACGTAAACTTATAGCTATTATAAAGTCCCCAATATCTGTCAAAAAGCCAGGAGATTCCCAGTAAAGAGCCGAACACCCCTCTCGGAAAACCGCATTTATCCGGTTTTAGGTGCACGTAAAAAGAGCTGCCCCTGTCTCGTCGCCAATCGATATGCAAGCGACTACAGACACCAACGTACAGGAGATAGTCAGGACAGTCTCACCAAATATTTTATTAATAAGAAACTGTGTTAAGAAGACACATCATAACATCATATTATTGTTAAATTATCCTCCTTCGTATTGTACATGTTGCTTTGGTTGTCTACCGTTTACATTTGTGTTTAGCACTCATTTACTCAAAGGTTAACTGGAAGAGATCCCTTAAAGGGATAAGTTCGCCTTTGTACATGTATTTCTTTTGTTTTAATGTATTTCTGTTTTTGTGTACAATAAAGTGTTTACATACATACATACATACATACATACATACATACATACATACATACATACATACATACATACATACATACATACATACATACATACATAACATCATTAATATAATCGTTATTATCGTTTCAATTCCACTTATAAACGTCCACTGCTGAGCATAGGCTTCCCCTGATAATTCTACAAGTAGGTAACGATCGCACGTTTTCTATATCCCCATCGGCTTCTATACAAACCAGACATTTTCAGAAACGGTCTCTACTCAGCAATTGAATGGTACTAGCGTTCAATACTAGCCAACGGCAGTTCCAAAGCGATATTCTTTAATTAAACTTGAACGCAAATGAAGAATTATATTGTTTTCAAGCTGTCAGCCTATCACGCTTCCATACATTGCCATCAGCATTAACTGAAATACGAGTGAAAAAAATGTTAGTATACATGTTTACTGTTCAGAGACTGCAGAAGACTTCCACCACCGTGTGGATACGACGATTGAAACTGAACATGTCAGAAAGAATACTAATAGAGACTGTCCGGCCACCCTCCCAACTAATGGCGCCCCCACACACCCTCGTCCCTCAGGTGAGGCGAGGTGAGTCACTATATCTGAGAGTATCTGTGTGCTGTGCGCATGTGTGCGTGCCAGACTCGCCGGCGGCGAGAGGGCTGGAGCGAAATGGTCACTGCTTTTTACGCTTTTTGCGGCGACTTTCGTCTGGTAGCGTGCAGTACATAGCATAGCCCTACATTTTCTCATATTACTTAAGAGTTCCTACTTGGGGTAGCGACAGCATTGAGATTTCTTTATACCTCCTTGCTCTTTATTTGCTCTAAGTTCTTCTTGGCTTTCTTGAGAAAATATCTTATCGTAGCAGGGCAGGGCTATTTAATCTATTCTACATAATGATGCTGTACACCCGGGCCGCGTCCCCATACAAATTCTGCATCACGCTGTCAGACTGCCTCTCTGTAGAAGCTGAGCGGAGCGAGGATGTGTAAAATTGCCCAATCACATACCTCAGATTGAATTGCACTTCTTTTGGAAAGAAGAAATTAAGAAGACGCAGTCCTATTGGTTGTTCTCCATTGCGCTTCTGTCGACAGGCGGCCTTTATTTTTTTTTCCAAAATTAATTTACCCATGTCAATAAAAAACTAACTTTCAATACTATTTAAGAATTATACCTATAATAGAACAGATATTCTTGATGTGACTTAATTGAAGTAGCGAATGAGTCCATACCTGGGACCTAATTCGAAAATGCCGTTTGAGAGATCGCAAAGCGTCAAAACTCTATTAGATAACAGTGATATCGCCTTTGAGCTGTCATTAAAATGCGATGAGCTTCAAGTGACATAACTCATCTCAGTTTTGGAAATACGAAGGCGATAATGCCGGTAGATTCACAATCTGACTTGTAAAAGTGCCGCTGTGGCCTACTTACTGAATAAATTATTTCATTTCATTTCAATGATTGTCAAAAAGGCTATATATGCATATGAATTTCTGTTTTGAACGAAACGTAACTGTCTAATTTCACGCACTACACGGTCAAGCTAAAGGCGCATGACTGTTGTTTATGCCGTCACATACAAAAGAAACGCAAATTAAGCGCGTCCGGATTGACGAAGTTGCGATGTTCTAGGGATATCGCCACTAGTCAAGTACGGACACGTCAAAAGTGACGGATGGCGATGAACTGGAGAGATCTCCATCATCTCTGTAAAATTGGTCGAATTACGCCCCTGACTGTATTAATAGAAGTAGCCAACGAGTCCCTACCAGACTATATGCGCGGTAACTTAATATTTCATACGCACGCGCCTCTCGGGGGAGCTACGCAGATAAGCACGATAACTCGCCCTCACCAACTGGATACATATATTATAAGTTTTTATTATATACCTATATCGATATTATATACATATATACGTATTGGCTTGCCTTTCCTGTGGACTAAGCCAGTGAAGCCGAGAGGGTGATGCAGGTGCTGGGCATCCCTGCGTTTCCTAAAATCCGTCCCAGGCGGTGTATTGTCTGTGGAGAGGTCACTCCACCCACGTCAGTTTTCACTGCGTGTGCAACAACACGGGAAGTGGCAGTCACCAGTTATAAGTCCTGCACAGATGGGCGTGAGTGCGGACGCTAGGGGTCACTTTCGACAGTGGGAGGGTCCATCGCAGACCCATCGATTGGTTACCGCCCGCTTTAATCTGGGCAGCCCCCGGACAGTAAGGTACCGATCCGTCCCGTTGCCAGCTTGCTCCTTTGAGGTGTAGGGAGCACTAGCCTTCGGCTAGATAGCTGGTGTCGTTAATCTACACACCTGGTTCCAAAAAGCAGTATAAAAACACGCCTCACCAATCCATGCGCATTGCAACATGGAATGTCCGAACCATGAGGACAGGCCTCCCGCACACTTGTGGAGGTTCCGGTTGCGCACAAAATCTGCGTAAAACTGCTGTAGTCGATACAGAATTAAACAGGCTTAACATCTCAATATGCGCTCTCCAAGAGACTAGATTGCCCGACGAAGGCTCATTGCGGGAATCCTCTTATACATTCTTCTGGAGAGGGAAAGACTCCGCTGATGTTCGCGAATACGGTGTTGGCTTTGCGGTCCGTAACGATATACTTGGCGCCATTGAGACCCCGCGCGGCGTTTCGGAACGCATAATGGTCTTGAGACTGAAAAGCAGCTGCGGTTATGCTACTTTAATTACTGCTTATGGTCCGACATTAAAATCTTCGGACGAGACAAAAGACAAATTCTATGACCAACTGGCCGACACAGTGAACTCTGTTCCCGGTGGCGATCGCCTTTATATCCTAGGAGATTTTAATGCTCGTGTGGGTCGGGATTTTTCCACGTGGCCTGAATGTATTGGTTACCATGGAGTTGGCAACATAAATGACAACGGCCAACGCTTACTGGAGTTTTGCTCTGATTTCCAGTTATGTGTAACAAATACATACTTCAAAGGCAAGTTTTCCCGAAAAGTCTCCTGGAAACACCCGCGATCTGGTCACTGGCATCAGTTGGACGTGATACTTACCAGAAGAAAGGACCTCCGCGACTTTACCCACACACGCACGTTCCATAGTGCCGATTGTGACACGGACCACTCGTTAGTAGCAGCACATGTAGTCATCGCTCATAACAGGATACATTCGTCCAAAACGCCTGGCAGAAGAAAGTTGAATCTTTCTAATACTAGGGATGACGAAAAATATCGTGAGTTTGAGTGTTTGGCAAAAACTGAAATGGCTTCATGGGACTCCAACACGCCTATAGGCAATGAGTGGGAGAGTGTCAAGAAGCTACTGACTGAAAGCGCCGTTGAGGTTTTCGGATTAGTGGAAACCAAGTCCCAGGACTGGTTCTCAGAGAACGTCGAACATCTCCAACCTCTAATTGACTCAAAGCGCGACGCCGCTCTTAGACACCGCATGAATCCTTGTCCGGAAACTGACAAAGTTCTTCGTGAGGCCAAGGCCACTCTTCAACGAAGCACAAGGTATTTTGCGAACTTGTACTGGTCAGATCTTGGGCGCACCATGCAGTTGTGTGCTGACAGTGGAAACATAAGCGGTGTCTATGAAGGCATCAAACGGGTCCTCGGACCTGTGGTTAAGAAGACCGCCCCTCTTAAGGACGCGAATGGTACTATCATTTTAGATAGTAAACGACAACTCGACCGTTGGGTCGAGCATTACACCGACCTCTACTCGAGTCCTGTTGACATACACCCGGAGGCTGTGCAGGGCATGCCTAGACTGGAACAAATGACCGAGCTAGATGATCTACCGTCTATAGAGGAGTTCACCAAGGCTGTCAATCGGCTTAAGCGCGGAAAGAGTCCCGGCGGTGATGGCACCCAAGCCGAGATAATAAAACTCGAATGCGTGCGACCAATTTTGTACAATCTGCTGTGCAAATGCTGGCAAGCAGGAAGTGTGCCTCAGGATATGCGTGACGCTAACATCGTCACGTTGTACAAAGGGAAAGGCGACCGCGGTGACTGCAACAACTACCGCGGTATCTCCCTACTGAGCATTGTAGGCAAGCTTTTCGGTCTAGTCGTGTTGTCAAGACTACAAAAGCTTGCAGGACGTATTTATCCTGAGTCACAATGTGGCTTCCGCTCTGAGCGTTCCACAGTAGACATGATTTTCACACTTCGCCAAATACAGGAGAAGTGTCGTGAACAAAATACCCCCTTAGTTGTGGCTTTCGTGGACCTTAATAAGGCCTTCGATACGGTTAGCCGAAAGGGTTTGTACACAGCGCTCGAGAGCATTGGGTGTCCATCAAAATTTCTGCACCTCGTGGCATCTTTCCACGATAACACGAAGGGCACGGTAGTCTTTAATGGCAAACCATCAGAGCCTTTCCTTGTGTCCAGAGGAGTGCGACAGGGCTGTGTCTTGGCGCCTACCCTGTTTGGTATATACTTTTCCCTTATATTACGTACAGCTTTCCGCGATAACCAACAGGGTATCCATCTGCACACGAGGACCGACGGAAAGATGTTTAACATCTCTCTCCTCAAATCTAAAAGAAACCGTCAGGATCTTTTCGTCGACAACCTTTTATATGCCGATGATGCAGCCTTTGTCGCTCACTCGGAACAAGAGCTCCAGTCAATGGTGAGTCAATTCTCCCAGGCATGTTCCCTGTTTGCCATGTCTATAAACGCCAAAAAGACCGTTGTGCTAGCACAAAATAGCTCTGTGGCCCCAATGATCTCGCTCAATGGCACGCTGTTAGAAGTAGTGGACGGGTTTTGCTACCTAGGGTCGACCGTAACGAACAACCTCACGCTCGATGCAGAGGTCGACATACGTATCGGAAAAGCGGCCGCCATGTTCGGGAAGCTTAGTATAAGAGTATGGCAAAACAAACATCTCACGACAAATACCAAAATGCTAATTTTTCAGGCGTCCATTCTAAGCATACTCTTGTACGGAGCTGAAACCTGGACAACGTATGCAAAAGTAGAACGGCGTTTAAACTCTTTTTACATGCGTTGCCTTCGTAAGATCTTGGGCATATCGTGGCAAGACAGGGTAACAAACGAAAGGGTTCTAGAAATTACACAGCTGCCTAGTTTGACCGCGTTTCTCAAACAGAGACGTCTGCGTTGGCTAGGGCATGTGTACAGGATGGAACCTTCTCGTCTTCCTCGTAGTGTTCTTCTTGGCGCGGTGGCGAATGCAAGAAGAAACGTTGGCAGACCATTGCTTCGCTTTAAAGATTGCGCAAAGAGGGACATGGCCGCCTTCCATATTGACCACCAGAAATGGGAAAAGCTTGCGGAGAATCGGACGGAGTGGCGCAAATGCGTTGTTGAAGGTCGCAAGTTATGCGATGAGACCTGGTTCGCGGCACTCGCTGACAAGAGACAAAGACGTCGACAAGGCGACGCAGTACCACCCGTCGCACACTTCTCTTGTCAGGCCTGCGGTAAAATGTGTCGATCTCGTATCGGTTTAGTTAGCCACCAGAAACGGTGTATCCCAAACACTACACCATAATTCGTCTGCAATAGACGCAAGGGCCTATATGTATGTATATCGATATACTTAGGTGTTCGTTGCTCGCAGCTCTGTTCGTGGGGAAGAATATCGTTCAAATTTTATTACTATTGACTCGCGAGTTTAGCTTGTACATATTGGCTAGCGAGTTGGTTTCAAAATAAAAAAGCCTTTTAATTAGGTGTCCCACTGCTGGGCAAAGACTTCCCCTTCTCTTCTACACTCGACCCTAGTGCCAATGCGTTTCTGCCATTCTTTCCAGAACGCGTCCACAATGGCAGCCCAATGGATCTCACAAGATGGATACCGAAACAGAGGCAGATCGAAAAGGAGAGGGCGGGACAAAAAATAACTATAATATTTAACGAACATACTCACAAATTTCATTCGGTTGAAAAATGCGACCTACAGGTATCCGGACATACGAAAAAATTTTTAGCCAAGCTGAAACGAATGGGCTACGTCCGATAGCTCGTTCGGTCGACTACCTATTATCATCCAAAGCTGTCATGAGATTTTGACCAAATCCAACCACGTTGTCAAGCTTTTATTAGCTGTGTCTTTCACTATTTTAATCCCAACTTAAGAACCCAAGGTGGTTGCGTTTATCGCGTGATAAATAAGTGACAAAGCATATGTCACTCACATTCGCATTTTGTCAAAACGTGACAGATGCAACAACCATCATAGGCACATCCTTTGTACCGATATATTTGCATTTGTATGATAAATTAAGTATTTTTTTATGTTTCAGTATAATGTTATCCTTTTGAACGCTAAGCTATGAAGCAATACACAGTGCCCCTACTGACGCCACAGCAAAAACATACAGGGGCCAATTTTTATTTCGTTGTCGTTTTTTTTCTCAGATTTCAATACAATTTGGTGAGTTGGTAAAGTTGCTTATTCTGAACAAGGTAAGCCCAATTTCACGATAGGTATGTCCTACAAAATTTTCCATTGAGTTACAAAAAATGTATGGATTTAAAAAAAAACGACAATAAAATAAAAATTTGCCCACAGTAAGTGTTCCGAAATCAACAGTGACTGAAAAATACTTGTGGCGCTTTGAATCGCAAAGGTTTTCATAATTGAAACTTTGACGTGACTAGGCGACGTTGAAGTCAGTCGCACAATTTTCCGATGTCATGATACTCGTATGACGACTGTGGCGTTTAGACGGTTAGTAACAGACTTTGTTTTCAAACAAAAACTTAACCTATTAAAATATCTAAACTACTTTAGAGACCAACCACACTCATTAACCCATTTTACTTAAACAAAGAAACCAAACAAATTCAGTAGGCAGCAAAAACTCGAACAATTTAAACACAACACAAAAGCACTTACTGAGACATCGAAATGGTCAAATTTAAGAGGACTGTCGTTTGAGGAGAATAAAGTCACAGACAGATTTCTGAACAACTCTGTTTGAATTATCTTTGCACCTTATTTGTATTAGTCGTGATACTCACTGGGTGCAAAGTTAGCTCAACCGTGTAGTACGATGGAGGTGGCAGATGAGGCCTTGTTTTACTGAGGTATGTTCTAATCTGTGTGCCTTCTGTTGGACAGTCGCTTAGCTGAGAGATAAGACGGTGGGTTTAGGAGATGAATTCAACATCCCTGTAGAGTTACATATATTCAGAATTGCTAATAGAAAGTTTTTATTTTATTTTTATCTGACACGACGCAAATGAATAATGACACAAAGATAAATTATGAAAGAAAAATGTAATATGATCCAGTCCTGCAATGTAAGCAGGACTCGAACCCGCGATCCGAAGTTTCCAGCGTAGTGCCCTCCCAACTGAGCTACCAGGCTAGGTTCGAGTCCTGCTTACGTTGCAGTGGACCGCATTACATTTTTCTTTCATAATTTACCTTTGTATTAATATTTATATAAAAAAAATGTGGTATTTCCACATTAAAACAGAATCGATAAAAAAATTCAAAGTTTAAAAAAATTACCCGAATGAAGAGTCCATAACAAATGGTCTTATTTTTCTGGTACAAGGTTTAAATTTAAAAAGTTAAGTTTGTAGTAGGGAATTTTAAATTTACTAGGTGCCCGCAACTTCGCCCGCGTATTTTTTATTCACCGTACGCGGATAAAAAATATCCTAAAACCATCTTTGGATCTCCAGATATCCCTGTGCCAAACTTGGTGAAAATTTGTCCAGCAAATTTGTTTCGGCGTGATGCGAGGACAAAGGAAATTATGAAGACAGATGGCGCCAGGTTGGCACTGCGCCGCGCGCCCATACAAAACAAATGACGATCTGCATAACGCTATTAAGATTTTTCCTGAACTCTAATAGAAAACTGATAATCAATACAAATAAAGAATTTTATGATAGTATACACGATGATTTTTAATCGGTGATCAGGAGTAGAAATATATTAATATTTAGCTAAAATTTAACTTAATAGGCGAGATCCCGCGCAATTACCTCACTGTTAAATTTATTAAAAGTTCAAACATAATTAAGCTAATAACCACTAGCTACATGGTCATCCTACATAGATTATTGAAGTACGATACCTACGTCAAGTGTCATCGTTTTTTTTATTTATTTATTTTTATTTATTTATTTATAACAAACATGCTTATAAAAGAACTTAAATTTCACTATTTACATAAGTTCAAAAAATACTGGTCCAGACAAGCGTTTAACGACATAGTGTGCGGTAACAGCCCAAAAAGACCGTGGTCTGAGCTAGGGCTAGTTACGTATCTCATGACACAATTTTGAGAGAGCGGTTCGGATACATGAAGAATTTGTGTATGGCCAACCAATAAGACGCTAAGTAACATGGTGGTTTTGGCGGGAAATTTTACGAAATTTTCTACGGCTTTGTTTATGTAATGACAATGACAAGTTATTAGCACACCTATACAGATTAGTTCGGTGACAAGCAATTTAAGACAAAATTGGTTTCAAAATAAAAATTATCATAGAAAAATAAAAGTTTGTTTTTATGTAATTACGACTTCAACGTGACCGCCATCAATTACTGAGTTAGAAAAGTTGGTACCTGATCACCGATTAAAAATCATCGTGTGTACATATATATCCCGGTAACGCAACCGAGGTCTACACTTTTTTGAGTCTACGCATGGCGCGTGCCTGATAACAGCATTCCGGGCGCCGATAAACGACACTCTTCTACAGATACATCCCGCATAGATCTTCATTCCGCATTCACAGCCGATGCGTAAAGGGACGACATTTATGTGATAAGGTCTCCACCGGGAGCATTCCCTGTAATGTACCTAACATTCGACTTTGAGGATACTCATCAATATCATCATTTCCTTGCCCTTTTTCAATTTATTTGGGATCGGCGCAGCATGTTTTATTCCTCCATTCTTCCCTATCACTCGTCATCTCGTCGTTTACTTCCTTCTAATTCATATCATCTTTCACACAGTCCATCCATATTTTCTTTGGTCAGAAGTTGTTTAACTTAAATATAAATAGGTTCTTAAGCCTACTGACATTACAGTAAGACTTACTGCAATAACAGTTAGGCCTACTGACATTTCAGTAAACCTAACTGTAATAACGGTTACGCTTACTGTAATTTCAGTAGGCTCCACTGGGTATTTTTTTCAGTGTAAAAGGTCGGCAACGCGCGTGTGATGCTCCTGGCGTCGCAAGCGTCCATAGGCGGCGGTAACAGCGGTAACATCAGGCGAGCCGTCCTCTCGATAAACATTACAGTTATCCCTTGAGAGCTAACCATAAGTCCAGCTCATCTTTCTGATGGCTGGCATTCCTCTCTTCTTTTGCGTTTTTACTACTCAGTGGTTGAGACAAATTCAGACGTGCAGTTACGGGCCGCATACACGCAGGCCCACCTGCAAAGGATCATTTAAAAAATAAATAAAAAAAAACAGGCGAGCCGCATGCGAATTTGCCAACGTCGTAGTATAAAAATAATTAATACGGACGATACAGGCTAGTTTGCATCACTAATTAAAAAACGAATTTAATTAACACCTGTTTGAAGAATATCTAATACACGCTAGTTAGCATCAATATGATGTATTGTCCCTTTTTCTCTAAAGTTATTAAAAAGTAAACAAATATTCAAATGAAATTACCTATTAGTTAAACTTAAATACAGGACACCGTGTATAATGACGCACATTTGTCCCATATCTGCCCATTACACAGTCTGTACCGTTTTGCAATTGCTGTCATCTATTGATACAATTCAACTCCAGCCAAGTTGGTTGCGATAGTTAGTGAAGCGTGGACTCAATATAAACGCAGTGCTTCCAAACCGAATTGTCAACAAGGAAACACTCGAGTTGTGTAACTGTCCTTATCGCAACTAGAGGCGTAGAGAGAGATCGGGGGTGACGCCATTTTCCGATCTTCTTGTCACTTTCTTGAACTGGAAAGCACATATAATGACTGACTGACTATACCCTGCAGAACTAGCATATGTAGCACGTAGTATACTCAGCGTCATCTGTGTTACACGGTACCGGTATCTCTGTTCCTAAGTGGTGAAGCTAATTTATCCTCGAGTGAAATCGTTTTGGTCCATATTATCACTGTGCAAAATGGCTTGCTTCCATCATAAAATGCAGCGTTTTTTTCATACCAAATAGGACTACTAGCAGTTCAATGAATTATGCTCGCATTTTACGAACCCTGGTTATTTAGTTATACCTACTACTATTAGCTACTGTGAAGGTTGTGCTTCACAGTTGGTGCTAATTGGCTACCGACATAAAAGTAAAGTTGTTTTATATTTAGAATAAGACGCGTGACATCCGTCAATGAAATAAAATGGAGTAGTGAGTCTTAGACTGGCCTTCGGGCAATAAAGTAATCAAAAGTACCTCTCGCTGCTATTTATTCCACCTCTGAAGTTATCCCCCGGCAGTCGCCACACTTGGTGGAGTCTGCGAAATTTTTAACTAGAGTCACGCGAGTATTGAAAGTTTCCCCGCTCCCAATTAATTTTGTCCACAGATTCTTGGGCATCTGTTACGAATACGTACTGAAAGCTTACGGTTTGCATAGCAGCCGTACAGGAGCGAAGCGCACTGTCTATACGCCCACGAAGTACAAGAAGAAAAAGTGCACATTTGGCAATTGCGAATTGCCAACTTCAGTGTGGTATTGTATGTCCTGACGGCACTGCCGTAACGGAGCGAGTTCGACAGACGGGTGAAGTTGACGAATCTTCGCGAAGTTGAATCACCCATTATTATTTTTCTTCCCATGCGATTTTAATCTGTTTGTGCATTTGATTTGTTTGGATTCCATACGAAAATGGAGACGAGCACAATTAATGGCTTTTCCGACGTATAAATATTGGCCCGTGTGAAAATACGAAATAAAATAATCACAAATGGCAATTACGGTATAAATTCTCGGGGACCGTATTACAGAATAATTTCAGACATCGTTTGAAGATGTTCTTTCAGTGTTAATCAACTAATTTCCTGTCGAGCCAAGATAATGTACAAGAATTTTATCATCGTCGGCGAATATCGCAAGAATCCCCAATAATTTGTTTCTTTACGCTTGAAGCGCACGTTGTTGACATCAGACAAGCAATTGTCAGTGAAAGTATGGAATTTTGCCAGTGAGAAACATTCAGTTTCAGTGTTGTCAAATGATGTAACAAATGTCCTTAAAGAGTGGAAGCCTTCAAATTCAACCATTATCATTAATCATACAATATGTTGCTAGTAAAACTTTATTTGATTAATATGTGCTGTGCCGGACCGAGTGCTTTTCAAGAAAGTGCAACATCAGGAACAGCATGCCTGAGCGAGGAGGGCCGCTCAAGAACTGAAGAACGCCGCCAGACACCATGGACGCCGATCGAAACGCTGCGCTTCTATCAGGGAATAATGAACCATAATATATAATTTGTAGAATATATGTTTATTAGGATGTGAATAATTGTCCCATAATAATTATGCTAGGTGTATGATAGTTCTAGATATTAGTAGGGTCCTACAAATAATAATCGTTGTGCATAAATTATTACCCTATAAGATAATCCAACGATTGTCTTCATTGAATTACGTGGTACAAAAACTCACTCCTAATGGTCGTGCCAAGAATGTGATAATTCATGTTAACAGATTAAAGAAATTCTTTAATCGTTAATTCTAATTAATATAAACAATTCTATACTTCTAGGGTGTAAATAATAAAACAATTATTTTTCAGAAATTTTTAATTCAGGCTGACTGTACAAGGATGCAGTTATGTTTGTTGCATTTGCAAGTGTCACTGTTGTAACTATAATTTAATTTCTTTCCACTATATATTAGCTGCATTTCTAAGATATTACTATAGGAAGTTCAATTTTTAATTTCTTGCACTATAAATTTATTGCACTTTAAGTTTATTGCACTTACAATACCTTTCCTTGTAATAATAATAACTTAACACTTTCACAGAATTCCAATAATTAATTATAACACTGATTTTCTTTTCAGAACTTTAATGTTTACACATTCTAATATGTTTTTCTTTTTCATGTAATTCGACACTGCGAGGGCCAATGCTATGCTGTCCCATTCCTTGGGGTTTCAGCTACTGGGATGACTGAATGCGACTCGCATTCTACATCCAGGAGGCGGCAGGAGCGTGGGATCTTGGCATGACGAGCCAAGGATCGCACAGCACCCTGCATCAGGCCAATGCAGTCTGAAGATTTTATTTTATTTTCATGTCTGTAATATAATAAATTTTATTAATTTTAATTAAGTGATAGGTAGGATTTTTAATAAAAATAACTTTCGTTTCGTGTTTTAATAATTAATTTCTCGACAGTGACATAACATTTGACATGTCAATATGACGTGTCATGCCATCGTCTATGGTCGTGAAATTAATTATGAGGTAATGGTTTATTTTATGGTACAGAATCTTGAACCATAGTCCATATGCTTCAGGATTCTAATGTAAAGGTATTAGTTTGACGGTACAGATTTCTGGGGCATATTTAATATATATGTGCCAGGATTCTAATATAAAGCTAGTGTAGTTAGGTGTCACTATTTGATAGTCCTGAATGGGTGTTTGAGGCAAACGTCATAGACAATGTTTCAAACATCTAATATAAGGACAGTGACACATCATTGTACAATTGTTTGGGGCATGCGACGTGTGTCATGTGTCATACTCCAGGCAGTTAAGGTAAGAACATTCGAGGCGATTAAATTGTGGAAGCCTATCTTTTTAATATTGTATCGAATGGTCTATGCTTTATTAATTAGTCGAATTCGGGATAGATAAGTTGGTGCCTTGCCTTTTTAGCAGGTTTTTTGTCAAGGCAAAGCCAATGTCAGACAACATGTCAGATTACGTAACATGCCATAGGCTAGTGTCTGTTCATGTCCTGACCCTGGTTATCTCTTAGCAAGAGACCATCTGGGTATGAATGTATGGGTATTCCTGCATAGGTAGGGACCACTAATATGTTAGGCAGGAGTAGTTTTGTCTAGCGTTTATATAGTAAGACGAATGTCCCTCGTTTATCCCGAGACGGCGGGAAATGTGAAGGTTGTGCTTCACAGTTGGTGCTAATTGGCTACCGACATAAAAGTAAAGTTGTTTTATATTTAGAATAAGACGCGTGACATCCGTCAATGAAATAAAATGGAGTAGTGAGTCTTAGACTGGCCTTCGGGCAATAAAGTAATCTAAAGTACCTCTCGCTGCTATTTATTCCACCTCTGAAGTTATCCCCCGGCAGTCGCCACACTACACTCATTTATATTTGACTCCTTATATGGAAAGTTTTAATAAATGTAATTCATGCAAAACTGACTCAGAACATACAAAAACGCACCCTATATATGGCAAAGGTGAAATACGATTGTTAATTTGATGTATTAAGGTTGATTGATATGCGTATAACCAACACCTCAAATTTAAATATTCAAATGAACTAATTATTATAAAATATTTTTTGCTACATATTACAAAGAATTCAAGAGACTACATTAAGTTTATCTCGTTTTTACATAGGGGTATTGCCTATTTCCTTCGAATATCCACTCAACTGCTGAAAGAAAAGAGATCCCTAAAAGGGATAAGTTCGGCCTTGTACTATGGGCTGCAGAAATCATAAATGGGCCATGTAATTCTGCAGTTCATTGTACATGTAATATTTGCTATTGTTGTATTTATAACTTTGTGTACAATAACATACATTTCTTAACGCCTACGCAACAGTGGCCACGTGAAGTTAGAAAATTATAAGTACCTACTCGTAATTTTTAATTTTTCCTCTTCAAGTTTTGCTATGTCTACCTCAGACGTCAGTCATTATCATCGTGATCATTATCAGCCAAAGACGTCTTCTGGTGGACAAAGAACGACACCATGACTTGCCCTTCTCTGCCCATATGCAGCGGATTTCAGTATCTTTCATCGCTCATCAGTCAACATTGCGTCTTCCGATGCGTGGTGTACTCAAGAACTTGTCAACCCTAGCGGCCGTCAGTTCTAAGAGCAATGTGCTCATCTTCATTTAAGTTTAGCAATTTTTCGAGATTTCACGTTTTACCCTTGATCTCAATCCCCTGACACACTCCATGTCACTTAAGGATCGCCTAAACTAAACGATGAAAACAAGATGACAGGATGAAACATGCATCACATGCTTGCTGTTGAAATCACTATTCACACACACGTGTTTCATTTGTTTTGGCGCCATCGCCATCGGCACAGGTAAATTGGTGCGACTTATTCGTAAACACAACATTAAGTTGATTGACACGAGCATAATAGCTCATTAATCGATGATATCGGTTGACATCGATCGCTTATGAAAGTGCGTTGCTCCTGGCCTAAAAGAAATGTTAATATGAACGCCAATGCAGTGACGCGCATCTCTGCATTATTTGGATGATCTTACGCCAAAAGAAACTTAAATTCAAGTTGCTTACAACCCATTATCAACCTTAATACCAAAGAAAATCAGTCTCAATCGCATGACAAATTCCTGGTCTTTATGATTTTAAGGAATGTAGTGTTTAGATGCTGGTTTTCGTTGGATTTTCAGCCTCATTGCCTTGGGCTAAGGTTGCTTGGGTTGTTTCAATTTTGGAGCTATCGGTACGTTTGTGGAAGTTCGCTTAGTTAGCTGGTGTGGCCTGAATACTAAGGAGTCTAGGTCGGGAGTCGAGACTGAATTTTGGTTTTAATTCGACTTCAGGCAAGGAAAGGAAGGAATAGGAGTTTCCTGAGAGATCGATTTAGAAACTGAGTGATTTTTAGATCTTTGGTCGATTTATGGTCGATTTGACTCGAAATACCCAGTTTTTCATCTCTCCCCTGCTACGGGGAAGAAGAGGAAGGCGATTCTTTTAAGCGCACTCAGCGACAGCACGTTTAAACTAGCTGCAGATTTAGCGTTGCCGAAGCAATTAGATGATGTGCCTTACGAGGATATTTTGACTATCCTAGATGGGCATTTCACACCTACACGTATTGGTTTCGGCGATCGTCATAACTTCTACTCCGCGTCCCAGCAGCTGGGCGAGTCGTACCCTCAATGGGCAGCGAGGCTACGCGGTTTAACTGCCTACTGTGGATTCACTAACGTAGAAGATACCCTGCGTGACCGGTTTGTGATGGGCATGTTGCCGGGACAAGAGAAAGAGAAACTGTATGCTCAGAATCTGCAAGAGTTATCACTGGCTAAAGCGGTCCAGTTAGCAGAAAATATTCGTTGTGCCCGCGCGGGAGCCGCGGCCTCCAACACAGAAACCGGTCAAAGGGCGGATCAGCTGTTCAAAATTACAAAAGGGTCGAAAAAAAGCGATGTTTCTGCCAAGGATCGGTGTTCGGTGTGCGGTTATAATAATCATAGGTCGTCAGAGTGTCGTTTTGCTAACTTTGTGTGTAAAAAGTGTAAAGTAAAAGGCCATTTGCGTAGAATGTGCACGAAAGTGAAGTACGTAAATATGGGTACCGAGGACGAGGGCGAGGACGACGGTAAGTTGTATAATATTCGTTCAGTTCGCGGAGAACCTATGGTCGAAACGGTGAATATTCGAGGGTCGGATTTTAAATTTGAAATCGATAGCGGATCTGCCGTTACAGTTATATCACAAAATACATACAATAAGCATTTTAGAGATATACCACTAAAGTCGACGAACAAAAGGCTGCACAGTTATACCGGGGAAAATATTAAGTGTGTAGGTATGATTCCATTACCGATTACGTTCGCGGGCAGTACTCAGTCGCTCAACGCGTACGTAGTATGCGACGATGGGCCAGCGTTATTAGGAAGGGATTTTATTTCTTTTTTCAAACTGGTGTTAACTCCAGTGCTTCACTGTAGTAACGAAAGTTTTTTGATGAAGTTACAAAAACAGTATCCTCGCCTATTCTCTGATGAACTGGGGTGTTATAATAAAACTAAAATTAGGTTGACGTTAAAGGCAAACGCTAAACCGATTTTTATTAAGGCGCGCCCGGTTGCGTTCGCGTTAAGAGATAAGGTCGACGCAGAGATTAATAGGCTCGTCAACCTAGGGGTGCTAGTACCGGTACAGCACTCCGAATATGCCTCTCCAATTGTGCCTGTTTTAAAAAAAAATGGTTCGGTCAGAATATGTGCTGATTACTCGGTGAGTATTAATAAACAGTTGGTCGTGGATCAATATCCATTACCAACAGCGAGTGAATTATTTTCAAAGTTATTTGGTGGACAACAATTTACCAAACTCGATTTATCAGTGGCGACTCGCGTGCGCTAATGGCAGCCTTGTGTTTCACTCGCCTAGTCCCGTATTTATCATCCCCTTAATATGGCCTTGCAGAGTTGCCAGCCTCTTATGTCCCATGTATTGGGTGGGGTATTTGCTCGTAGAACCGGTGATTGGAGCAGGAAGGTTCTTGAGTGACGACCATGTACCAGAAGACAGCTAGAATAAAGATCTTCAACAAGGTGAGTCTAAAATTTGATCTTGATTACTGGAAAATGTTGGCTGATAGCAACGCATTACCGCTTATCATGAAGAATCTTGAAGGATGCTTATGTATCGATGGTGACAAATGAGCATAGCTCGGGGTTTTCGGTGTACAAATGATTTGACGCCTTTCTGTCGGCCTAGTGTTTCCCAAAAACCTCGGGGTATGCAAATGACCTACCAACTCCCGTGCTCCAATATACCATTCGTCCATCTAAAGACGCCGCTCAATAAATTTGCTCTTGGTCAGCTCTTATCGTGTCATCACGCATATTTTTTCTATGACTAAATATCGACTGTCAAAAATGGCAACCGTCTTTGTTCTATTTTTTTTCTAACGCATTAATTCATACCAAACATGCACTTGCACAACGAACTTCAAACAAAAAGTAGACCTTATTTTCTAGACAATAAGAAAAAGGATTAGGCTTGATTATTGAAGAGTTATATTGGTAAGTAGAACATTACATTGTTCTAAAAGTTAATGGAATAGGTGTCGATGTACGTTGAAGAGAATCTAGGCCATAAGTAGTTTGTATAAATTGTTAGGCAGCTCGTTGGTATGATAATTATGCATTGCCTTATGTTTCACTATCAGGACTTATTTAGTGTGTTCATTTTGATTTGGACAAATAGCCTAGCATTATTTAAGGCCTCTAAGTCTGTCTACTGAAGGAGCGGAGAAACTAAACCAATATGGCTGCGTCTTTGCAAAGCTCGAAAGAAGAACATTTAAATCTGAGAAATGTGATTGGTCCATAAACATCTCCGCTCCGTTTATTTTAAATGGCATATTGATACGATTGAATAAAATGACACAAAGGTTTTTGACCCAAATATACATATGAATTGAGATCCGAAGGAGAACTAAAGTCATCGACTAAATTGATAGCTAGGGGGCCTATGATGGCCCTCAGCTACTCCTTTAGCCTCGCTCCAGCTCAGTCTGATGGCTTGCGGCTCGCTATCACTCCTAGCTTCTTGATTCACTGGAAAATACATCACGGATAGGGATTAAGATTGAGGGATTAGGGGACAGTCTTGCACAAATAACCTACGAGTATGTAGTCCCAAACTAAGTAAAGCTTGTCAGAGCTGCGGAAAAATCCATAGGTCTAAGGAATTTAGAGTTTGTGCCCAGACCTACGGAAATTATTGGTGAACCTACGGAATTTCACACTACTTTTATTTAACACCATAACGACATAAACGAGACGAAATTCTACAGTTTTTTTGTCTCTCCCTACAGATTTTCATAAAGGTCATCTGGCAACACTGACTATGGGTAATGGACGACGATGTCATAATAAATAAATACATATATAGATAACATCCATGACCCAAGACCGAATATATTCATCACACAAATATTTGCCCTGGTCGGAATTCGAACCGATGTCGAACAGCTCAGTAGGCAGGTTCGCTACAAACTGTGCCAACCGCGTCGTCAACATCAAACAAGGTTGACTGACTGTTGAATCACGAGTGTAGTGAGAAGCTTCATCAAATCTGTAACAATCAAATACAGTCAAAACCCCCTAAAAAGCAATCTCATTAGTGACTATTATGGCGTCCGACCCCACAAATAAAGGTGTGGCAGCTATGAGCTGTTTCATTAACGGGATGACGCCAGATCATGTGAGGGGCAGATTGGGTTCATCTTTTTGTTTTTTTAGGGTTCGGCGACGAAATTAATGTTAACTCTAACGGAGGTCATTGTTGATGTTACTTATACGACAAACAAAAATATATCTATAGGTATAGTATTGGGCACTTGATTGACACAACGCCAGAGATAGACCATTGCAGGTAGGCTATTAGATGTAGATAGTATATTAGAACAAAAATATACCTAAATAAGTTTTTGCTGCAAGATTTTGAATCTACGATATAATAGACACGATTTTTTTTTTCGAGCGAGATTTAAACCTACGTCACGGCTTTCCGGGCCAGATGGGTGCATCACCAATTGTGCTATCAAAGTCATTAGCCAAACCATTGACTTTTTCAGACAGTTGCTTAGGCCTTGGTCTCCTATTAGACGCTGTATGCAGCGTGCAGCATTTTTCCATACTAATAACACAATGCTTAGTATGGAAAGACGCTGCACGCTGCCTTTAGAGTGTAATAGGAGACCCAGGCCTTAATCTCTACATTCCACGGGGCGGCATCGTAGCGCTATCTACCGTAAAGATTTTCACTTTGACTTGTTGTTGTTGTTGTTGTTGTTGTTGTAATAACGGTTTATTACAACAACAACAACAACACGACCTTTGGGTAGTTCTCCACCACCCTAAGGTTGTCTAGAAGAGCGCCTGTTGTTTTCCCCTAATTGCATTTTTTGCATTGTAACTATCTCTCCTGTTTACTTTGTGAAATGAGCAATAAATAGTAGGTACTTTCATTGTATTGTTTTTTTCAACAAAATATCTAAATGGCTTTTTTTGCTGTCAGATTTTGAGTCCACAGTTTGAGGCCTATGATGGTTACGTTTATGACATGTTAAATAAGTGACAAAGGCTTTTTCACAAAGCATGTAAGTGCCTCTACAGAGAAGCACTTTAAAAGACAATTGCCAACGACGAAGTACTTTTTAAATCTTCGTCAATCTCAATGAAAACTGAATCAAATACAATCGAACTCCAAATACTATTTATTACGCATAATTGACCACGAGTCAGATGATCGCGTTAAACCGACTCCATCAAAAGGGATGGTTCCGTTACCACGCTTGTTACTCTAGAGGGTGAATTGCTCAAATTGAACCGTCAGATATTCCACGGTAATGTATAGGATATACGACCAATTGGAGCTGGGATGATTCATGATGTGTAAAACATCGGAAATGTTATAATTATAATGGCATCATGCAATCGTTTGGATAAAAGAGGGGACGCGAGATGAGGTCGAGGGTCGATGTTTTACTTCCATCCCATTATGCTGTAATTGCATTTAATCATGTTTATTTGTTTTGTAAATGAATATGATTTATCGAGACTTCGCCGTGTCATGCCATTATTATAATATAAAACTTGTAAGATTTTTTCCGGAGTTAGGTTAAAAAATAATCTACCAATGTAGTCATTAATTTAATAACACTGATTTTTATAAGTTTATGAAACATGGTTCCCATGGTTCCGGGTTCGATTCCCGGGCTCTTCCACCATGACCTCATTTATATATATCTTTAAGGTTTGATCTTTGCATCAATATTATATATATTTTTAAAGTAAGCGTTTTAACCACTTCTTCCTTTATGTTACGAAATTTTGACAAATAGAACCTTGTTTTTGAAGTCCGTTACAAGTTGTAAAAAGCGATCTGCTGTAAGCAAACAAATAAAAAAAAAAGTTGGTATGAAAACGTAGCCGTAAGTCGTAGAGCGGTTAAAAACGCTCCTAAACCCAGTTTTCGTAAAATTTTCATATTAAAAACAAACTTATATTGTAATTTTTAAAGTGAAATAATATTAATTTTGCAGGCGATACTACAAAATACGCGCGCGTGTCACTCAGGTCGAGTTCATGTCAGTAATTAACTATAATAATCGATATTCTATAGCTCCGGTACTGTATAGGCGTCGGCGCGTGCGCCGAATCACGCCGGTGCATCACGACACGACATATCGTGACGTGACGATGTGACGAGAATACATCTATCGATTGAGATAAGTTTACATTTCGTGTGATGTCAAAGATCGTACCTGGGTACCTAAGTTAGAGCAGAATTAGTTTACATCTTATCACATCGAGGCTCCGGCTCCTTATCCATTAAAAAATGATGATTGTTTTAGTAATTTTTCTTTACGATTAAACATGTTTCTTAACTTATCCAGGCCCGAAAACTGTAGTGTTCCCGGAATGACCGAGTAACACCGTGCGGCACAGCTAATTTGATATAAATAAGCCAGTAGTGAAATTGTCACCTTCGGTTGATACTGACTGTAACCGACTAAAAATAATGCACAAAGGTCTTTGGAAAGTTCGGGTCATACATCGCGTCAATAATAATTATATGTAAGTTTCTGTCAAAAATTTCATTTTAGTGACAAGCTTTTATAGCCGACTGTACTTTCTTTGGATATCCATCAAATGCTCACTGAGACGATTCTAAAGAGCCCAAACTCGGTAGGATTGCTTTTTTCTATTATAAGTTACTATGGCTCCATCATCAGATCAGCCCCATGATACCATATTATTGTATTGTCATCAAAGTTATGTAAGTATGCAAAATTTCAGCTTAATCGGTGGACGATATCTGCTTCAAAATTGAGTTGCAAGATTCTACCCGAACAAACATACTTACACATACAATGCAAGTTAAAATAAAAGTTTGTAATAAATAGGGTCTGGCCACATCACCGCGGCAGGATAGCCGCGTCAGCGCATATAAAACCATTGTATAACTCCACGACGCCGCGCCGTTTCATGGTGGCGGCGCCGTGCCGTGGTAATGTGGCCAGGTCCATAGGACTCTATGTCTTTACTGGCACCACAAAATAAAAAGAAAGAAAGCACAGAAATAACAACAAACTATACAGTTAACAAGAGGCGGTCTTATTGCTAGAAAGCGATCTCTTCCAGACAAACTAAGGGTAGGGAGTAGTGGTGGTAGAGTCAATGTCAATCGAATCAATTTCCTGTTTAGACAAAAACCCAACCGCGAATCGAACTCGCTCACCAAGAGTTCGTAAATAAGATTAACTTGAAAAAGTTGTGGGTATCCGAAGGCTTGTATTGATTGAATACTATATTTAGTTAACGCATTTATATGTATTATAATTTATATTGTATACATAGTATAAATATATGTGTTTATTACTTAGTTTATGTACCTACTCATAGTTTTAGTAAGTAAATTATAGACGTCTCTTTTGTATGCAGTGTAGTTTGTAGGTACGCCCCCGTTGAACGTGTTTTATTTGTTATGAAAGTGTTTTATATTTATAACCAGTTGCTGTGTACAATAAAGTGTTTACATACATACATAAATACTTAAATATTCTTAATGTCATATGTAATATATAAAACCAACTCATTCAGCTTCACTCATTAAAATTCATTTCCCCTATTAAAATTCCTAATAAAACCGTCTAGAAGCAAAATGCATTAACAAATTACTGGCTACATACAAGTTACTGCATTTTATTTTCCAAAACTCAACTCAACAAGTCAACACATGCAAAACGCGAAGGCCGTATGGATTATAATATTTTAATTAGAATCATTGCAACGTCCCTGCGTATTGACCTACTTGCTTAAGATGCTTCTAAGTTTATTAGTTTGCCTAATTGTTTATTAGTTGCTAATGTTGAAGTTGCTTAAGCGATTGTAGTTGCTATGAATACAGCAGGCCAGTTATATTAATGTTGGCATGTAACCTTTGAGCGATCTACGTACCGTCGTGTGGGGTTATTTTAAATCGTCTCAATATCCGTCCAAAATGCTGATTGCTTTAGGCATTTTTGTCTATGATCGAACATGTTTCTTGACATTATCGTATGACTATGTAATTAGAAGATTGTAACAACTATTATAGATAATTATGTATAAAACATTATTATTTGTAATCAACAATGGAACGTAAAATGTACACTTTTAATTATGTCAAGAAGAAAAGGTTTATTGCATCATTAATGATACATTTGTAATATTCAATTATAACTTTTTGATATGTGCAAGTAATGCTTAATGAAATAACTTCGATGTAACAATTTTGCATGGAATAAAGGGCTTTTTTATTTTTTATTTATTTTATTTATGTACTTAGAACAGAGCTATTGCAATTTATTGGTATATATTTGAAAATCTACAGTTTGAATTTTTCACTGATAATTTTTGTTTTAAAAACTTCTCTAGATTGTCAAAATTCTACCTATAGAAAACTGTTTTTTTTTTTCAACTTATTTTCAACTGCACGCAATGAAAGCATGAAATAGCTATGTTACTATCTAGAACTCAGGGAAAAGTATTACTCACTCAAAAATAATATCAATATATTTGTCATAATATGAAACAATACATTTTATAATGTAGGTATTAGGCCTCGTTAATATTAGGTAAATCCATAGTATAGGAAAACAAGGTATGACACTTCGGCTAGTGACACTCGTGACGTCACTGAATAGTTGCCGCTTAAATAGTAACAAAATGAATTCCTCTTCCATCTTTTTCTCTCGTTATTAATAACTGTACAAATGTCTTGTATTGTCTGTGCCGTCCATAAAACAAATGTTATTTGTTTTAGGTTTCAATCCTGACACCCTTCCACAAAAATCAAAATTATATTACAACCAATCTCCTTACGTGTGATATGTTTACACGTCGTCATTGGTGAAATACCTCTTGCTAACATCAGCAAGAAGTGAAAGCCAAGAAGAAAAAAAACAAAAACAAAATGAATATAAGGAAATAAATGTTTGCCGCCAGCCGTACAAAAATAAGTACATATATGCATTACAATTGTCATTGCGTCAGCGCGCGTTCGTGACCGAACCGAACAACCAACTAAATACAGTCGACTTTTACAAACATTTGAACAGATAACCATCTCTAGTATTTTATTCGGCGCCGATACCGACGCACTATAAAATACAATTCTTTACGAAAATCAAAATACAACCTGTGTTGTTTCTGTGCCTATACAAACAGCATACCTTTGAAGAATGCGCACCTACTGTATGCTTGTCCACTGCGCAGGCGCGTGCGAGCGTGGCGACGGTATCCGCGCAAACTCGCATTAACGCGGTTATTATCTCGTTACGAACCTTAATATGCAATTCATTATATTCCTATTTATCTGCCTTGTTATGTTTTAGCTGCAACCTTATACATATTGACCGCTGGAGTAGAAATGATGAAAAAGTAAAGGACTAGGTGTATGTACCTACATACATATAATGTATACTTATGTATTTTTAAGACATGCCTTGAACTTTATAAGGGCTGGTTAGCCCGCACTACCAGTGAGTCGGACTTTGTGTGGGAGTATAACCCGCTAATGGGATTGTCTCCACGCCACAGGAGTAATGTTGTGGGTAGGTACATAGTGGATACATGTCTGTAATTGTATACAAAATTCGGCATTTTACTACAGTGAAAATAAATAAAATAAAAAAACCGGCCAAGTGCGAGTCTGACTCGCGCACCGAGCGAGGGTTCCGTACAAACTTTCACTTATCCCATCTTAATTGGCCTGGTTGAGTTAAGTTTGCACCTGAAATGTATGGCGCCGCTTACAAACTTAACGCAACCGAGTTCTCCAAATGTGATGTCTGAAAAGGACTAGATTTTTTATGATTTTATTACAAATGTATAGTTTTCCGATTTTTATAAGTATTTGTAGTATGTGACAATATTACTTGCCAAATTTCATAGTTCTAGGTCATCTAGGATGTACCCTACTATTTTGATTCCCGTGAGAGTGTCGAAATGTACGTTTTTTGCGACATAAACGGCCGTATCTTTTTTTCACGTTAACGTAGAAGTTTGATTTTTTCACAGCTTCAAGGGACCGTAGACTTGAGTATACTATTACGAGGGTGACACTGAAAGTTTTTAGAACAGGCCACTTGTAAACGATATAATAAAAAAATAAGTTTAGATTTTGAAAATGCATCCCTCTGCGAATATTATGGTGTATGTATTTAATTCGTTTGTCATTTGTTTTACGATTTGGCGGTGTATTGAAAATTGTCTCTTTCACGTCGGCATGAATTTTTGGCGAGAAAATTTTCGTGCAGTGATTTTTTATTACTTTCGATGTCATTAAAGTCAACAAGAAAGTTATGATAGACTTCGATTGGCCTTTCATGATAAAGCCCCATTTCGTGCCACTGTTTATAACGGGTTTAATGAGTTTAACCGTGGTCGCACTAATTTCACCGATGATCTGCGTGAGGGCCGTCCTTCGACTGCGACGATTGAAGACAATATCAGTATTGTACGGCGTGCGATAGAGACTGACAAAAGAATGTCCTATCAGCGGATTCAGATGAGCTTAGGCATTGGTATGAGTCAAGTGCACAAAATCCTCCATGCACATTTAGCAGTCAGGATTCTTTGTGCCCGGTGGATACCTCATAATTTGACAGAGTCCCAAAAACTCTCTTGTGTTGATTGGTGCCGTGAAATGGTTCAAAGATTTAACGGAGATGACTCAAATGCTGTTTTCAACATGCTTACGGGTGACGAAAGCTGGATTTACTGTTATGAACCTGAAACTAAAAGGCAGTCTGCTCAGAGGGTATTTCCTTCAGAGGAGTTGCCAGCTAAAGTGAAGAGAGGTCGAAGCGTGGGAAAAAAGATGGTGGCGTCGTTCTTCGGAATGACAGGTCATATCGCAACAATTATTATAGAGGATCAAAACACAGTTACTGCAGACGGGAACACTAACAATTGTTTACCACATGTCTTGGAAAAAGTTCGGGAGAAGCGACCTCGCAGTAGAGTCCTCCTTTACCACGACAACGCTTCGTCACACACCACCAAGCAAACAATCGACTATTTGGCGACGTCAGACGTGGAATTACTGGGTTACCCACCGTATAGCCCCGACCTCGCACCTTGCGATTTTTATTTATTTCCGAAAATAAAATAAAAACTTCTAGGAAAACGTTTTATGGACGCCGAGGAAGCAGTGGCTGCATGTCAAAGGGTAGTCGAAGAGAGCCCTAGGGACGAGTGGGCAAAGCGCTTTTGTCAGTGGTTCCATCGGATACAGCGATGCATTGATGTGAAGGGAAACTATTCCCAAAAGATATAATAACACTAACAACTTGCTAGTTTGTTCAGTTTTTGATTTTCTAAAAACTTTCAGTTTGACCCTTACTGTTAATTTCAACTCGATACCTCCACGCGTTCTCGAGAAATATTAGTAGTCTTGACAGACAGACGGACAACAAAGTGATCCTATAAGGGTTCCGTTTTTTCCGATTTAGGTACGGAACCCTAAACATGCAATGAATCAAATAAACTATCACTTACTATTGGAGATTAATCTATTTTAAATTAGACAAAAACGAATTATAAGACATGTTTTGACTGCTGATTTTTATGACTTCATAGAAAGTTGCTTATTTGAGCCAGTCTTCAAATACCGTATTGGCGTTCTTGCCATCATATTTTGTCGGTTTACCTTTGGTTATGCAAATGAATTTAATGTGAGCTTATCCAACACAAAACGATGACCCTTTTTTCACTTAGGTAGTATATCTGCTTGCGTTAACTTATCTGTGGCGTGCTGCCAAGGGAACGTCTGGTCAAGCCAAAGTAAAATTAGTATAATATATCTACCAAGAGAATAAAGGGGGGTTTCAGGGGATGAATGTTTTATTAATATTACACGCAAAGTTTAGCAGTCCACGCAAGTCAAGATGACTCACTGAGCTTTTAAATTTGTATGCAGTGATGAGTCATAAGGTTAGGGCGCCTAATAATAAAAACATACATGTTTTCGTGTGTAATGCTGTCATTGTATTATTGTTGGCATACAATAATACTTAGTACAAAGCGGTTATCATAGTTTTTTACTTGTTTATCATTTAAAATACCAATGTTATTATTATATAATAATAATATAAAACATTAAAGAATATTTTACATCACGCTTGGCCGTAACTGGGAATTGGGATTTCCATCACCCAGGGTACTAGTACTTAGGCCGAAAGCGGGAAAATTTCACTTCCTGGCCAAGGCAGTACGTAAAACTTTAGGCAAACTACGGGCGGCGGGCGGGACGGCCTAGAATGTTCTATTATATAACGTTATCAGTTTATTTATTGCTTTCATAGGTACATTTACAGGCGGTACATTATATATTGTTTCCGCTATGAAACCCTGTAGGGCACTGCAACATTTGACAGAATGTCAGTTTACTAATACTAAATATTCTTAATACTAAATTATATACTGACAACAATTATGAGATTGACCCTTAATTTGGTCCGTTACATCGTGTTCATCACACAAATATTTGCCCTTGCCGGGATTCGAACCCAGGACCGCTGACTCAGTAAGCAGCTGCGTTAACACTGCGCCAACCGTTTCGTCTGATGCGTCGTATGATTTTTTACAATTGGGGGTGAAATCACTGAATTTTACACAAACTACAAAATACCAAATAAATTTAGAGACATTTCTCATTACAACAACTGTTCTCGACGTGAAAACTGTATTTTCTACTATGGCTCTTGGAAAACCTTATGCTATAGCCGTTTCTAAGAACCGTCTACTTCATAAATGGACGAATTCGTGGAACACACAGGCTTCGTTAAAACGGTATGAAATGAAATTGCGGGGAGCTACGAAGAGTTAATAACTTTAATCTGTTAGTTTAGACGGTATTCTGGATATATGTACAATTTGTGGAATAGTTTTGATACTTGCATACGTGAAACTAGTTTTTTTAACGCTGGTCTAGATACATATTATTTATTCCTTAGGATTCCTTCAGCATTTTTCGAAGTTAATCGACAATCCTATACCTGTCAAGTAGAAAAATCACAATCCTTAACTACCTAACTACTAAATTAAACAAATATAGCAACAGACTTCAAAAAAATTCAAAGCAAAAAAATTCAACCATTTTTTGTACCACAGGGATATATTTTTTTCAATTTGAATACACACTGGAAGTACGAGTAGGTATCTAAGTACATCTGGTTAGTTGGAAACAACGTTCATCTTGCTAAGTTGCTTAAAAAGTTTGTAGTATACATAATAAAACACTCTCATTTGCTTCTTCATTGACATAATGCTCACGAGAAATACCTATTACCTTGGTACTATAACTATTACTAGGTGCGTAGTGAGCACGAATGCGCAGAACAGTCCCTCGCACTCCACAAAAATCCACCACCGTTCGATTTTTCGCCGCCAATATTGCTGAGTAAAGCGTGGTACACATCTTAGGTTCTTTATTGGAAAATTGAAATAATGTGTTTCTATCTTTAAAATTCTTTGAATTATATGCGATAGGATTCATAGGATTACTAATGTGAATGTCAAAGGGTGGGAAATCCCAAAGAAACCCTCACAACCGAAAAACAATACACTTATTGGTATTGACACGACAAATATCAACACGCCTCCGTCACACTAGCGTAACGATGTTTGCCCTCTCTCCCCCGAGATACGGTGCGTTTTATGGGAATTAAACCCCAACCTCCCCTTTTATTATAACATAACTAAAATATGAACGCGCTATGAACCGAATTCTACCCCAGTATACCTCATATTCAGTTCAGTTTTGTTTGATCGTGATTTCATACAATTTTAGTTAGAATTTTAGGAAAGGTCACTTTGAATTCATTCGTATGTCGTTTGGATTGGGTTGTGTGTCGTGTGTCTTCCAGCAATTGCACTTTTTGGCTGATTGTGTTCGGAAAGGTACCATGTTGACGAGATTATTGAGATAAGTGGTTAATTAATTGTGTATCTGTTTTGCTTGTTGCCGATTTTGTTGATAGATTATATTTTAATGGCAAATTCATATTCACCGCTATACTATTGTAAACTTTTAATAAAGTATGTACTAGTAGAATGTTTACGAATATACGGTAGAATATTAAATATATATAATACCTAATATATTTTAAAGATGTTTAAATGCGTCTTACTAATAAACGTAACTGTGGAATTAGATGAAATTTGCCACACTTGTAGGTTAGGTTAGTGGAGGAATACTGAACCAAGATGATCGGTGCCTTCTGCTTTTATTTGTTATAACGACGCGCTTTCGAAGCCGGTCGTTATGCGTACATTCAGTCGGTCAAAAGAGACAAATTTCTGACGGTAATGTTTTATTCCGTAGTGGCGCAAATGCCACATCTCTAGGAATATCTGGCAAGATGTCGAGAGATTAGCGGATAATATAAAAAAATACATGTACAATAGGATATACTTGCCTCAAGTTTGTGTTGTTCAGGGTAAACCTCGCTTCTCAATTATTCTTTGTCAGTTGCTCCCAGTGTCACTACTTCCCATTATTATTATTTGCCAGTCTGCCACAGATGTTTGCGCCCCGTTGCCATGGAGCCACAAATGCCACATCTCGGGGGGCTATCTCTTAGATGTCGACCGGTCAGGATAATAATGGAAAATAAAATACGCAAGAATACTTGGTAGCTACGATGTTCTGTTGTTAAAGTTCCTCAGAAAGTGTCCCCTCTTCCCATTATTCTACATGAGTCTCTCCCAGTGTCGCTTCTTCCGATTATTCTTTGCCAGTTTCCCCTACAGATGTTTGTGCCACGTCGCCATGGCGGCACAAATGCCACATCTCGGGGGGCTATCTCGAAGATGTCGAAAGGTCAGGATAATAATGGCAATCATGAAAGGTCAATTGTTTTAATACGCTATTTGCGCGGGGAGAGTTCTAATCTATTTTAGAGTAATGACATGATAATGATGATAGAATTTATGATGTTAAACGACAGTTATTTGATTGTTTTTTATCTCCGATGAAAAATTTGGGGGGAAGTTTAACATGTGGCAAGCTAGCTTCTAAACAAAATAAACTGATTTTGATTCATTTCAAAGAATACATTGAAACGGGTTGCACATAGTACCTGTTTATTGACTTATCTGTTATGTACTTATCTAGGTACTATTTCAGTTTCTTATTTGACGCTTAATAGATTCCGTGGGCGGGTACTTAAACCAAAAAAATAATAAATTCATTCACTTAAATCATTGATAATCTCAAGAACCGAATAGAGTAGGTATGGCTTTGATTCAGTTATTGTTTTGGCCTTTATTTTGTTTATTTTAAAAACGATACAAATATTACCAGTGCCGTATTTTATCCAGGCATGTCGATTTCGATGTTTGTTACTAAATATCACGTAAACCGTTGAACAGATTTAGATGTGTTTGCACTACAGGGCTAGCATATCTTACCGCGACCTCGCTTGTCGTGCGACTGAGCATCATCTGTTGTCTTTCTCGCGCGGTATTGAAAGGAAAGTGACAGGTACTGAATGTAGCGCGATGAAGAGTCCCGTGTCACTTAGGAATATCTTGAATTATGACATAAGATACTTAATTAGAACATTAAAAGTTCCGAAATATTTCTAAGGTGACGAAGCCGTTGAAGCTGTAGTTTTATTCCTACATATTATACGTAGGTACCTAATTTCTGATCGATGTTTTGTTTAGGTTTTTTTTTTTTTTTTTTATGTCATAGGAGGCAAACGAGCCAACGTATCGCCTGATGGAAAGCGATTACCGTCGCCCATAGACACCTGCAATACCAGAGGAGTCACAAGTGCTTGCCTACCCGGAGGACGAAGATAGAATGCCTCTATGCTAGTTATTTCACCGGCTATCTTACCCCCACACCGGAACACAACAATGCGAACATTGCTGTTTGGCGGTGGGTTAGCAGGCAAGACGGTAGTAATAATCCGGACGGACCCTGCACGAGGCCCTACTACTCCAAAAGGTACAGGAAGGAAGTACAGCTTCTAGTTTCTAAATAAACCTCGACTTCAACTTTACATGCGTAAAACCGTTCTTCACCATAGTCGGGTAAAAAGTATCCTATAACCATCTTTGGATGTCCATTCCTGTACTAAAATTATTTAAAAATTGTCCAGTCGTTTCGGCGTGAAGAGAAGATTTTTACAACAGATACTTAGTGCTGCACGACTGGCGCCACGCGCCCATACAAATGCAGATAACATTAAGATTTTTCCTGAAATAATGGCTCCTCTCCATACAAAACTGAAATTGAAATCCTTTTTCTCAAACATATAATAAAATGTCCTCATAACGTGCGTTAAAACAGCCTTCGAAGAATCACGTTTCGGGCGGAACAACTCGAGAGAACTGTACTTTTAATTGAAGGCTTAAGCCGAGAAGTATTTTTTTAAACATGGCGTCTATGTTCATAATCAGGCTAAACAGCTGTTTTTTTGGACTTAATGCCATGTATTCTCTACCAGTCAACCTTAGGGCGAAACAGACAAATTGTAGGCGGTGCAACTAACTTACACATAAGTAACAAAACATAATAAAATTATAATACTTATACATAATTTATGCTATTCATGTAAATATATACATACATACTCGTATATAATATAAGTAAATATATACAGCGATGGAACATACTAAGCAGATAGACTACGGGACTTCATTTCTTAATAGTATAGATGTAGAATTAGAATTTCATAACATTATAGATGTAGATTGTCACGTGGTGTATTTTGATATTTTGTATAATGGTCGTAATTGTTACATTTATAACCATACCTTGAACGTTCTATTGTTTTTTGAGTAGGACAACACAAATATAATTTTTCTAGTCTAGCAACAGGAGTAAAACTGTCATAGGTCAGGGTTGCTAGATAAATATTTAATATGACAGGGTAAAATTCAGAAATAACATATATTTGATAATATTATTTACACATCAATATAATATAATAATTTAAAATAAAGTATAAGAAAAATAATCATAAATATTAAAATACAGTATATGTTCCGCCTACCTAAACCTAAATATTCCGCTTTATCACCCCATTTTAATTGCGGGCCACCCTCGCCGGCAAATTGGCGGGAAAGCAGTTTGACAGATCATTTTTTACCGGCTCGGAAATTCGTGTATTGTTCGACATTGATTGCCAGGTGCCAGGAAGTTAGGCCGTGACAGATAGTCCGCCGGGTTCGCAGAGGGAGGTTTGGTGACGTAATGATTTTATAACGTAGCGTATAAATAAATAAATATCAAACAACCTCACACAAATCGATCTAGTCCCAAATTAAGCTCAAGAAGGCTTGTGTTATGGGTACTAGACGACGATACACATACTTATTTAGATAAATATAGTACACTTAAATACATAGAACAACCATGACCCAAGCACAACTATTGGAGTTCATCACACAAATATTTTCCCTGGCCGGGATTTGAACCTGGGACCGCCGGCTCAGTAGGCAGGCTGCGCCAACCGCGTTCGCACGGGTGCAATGCTGACAGATTAAACGGATTATATCGCGTATATTAATTATTTGAGCCTCCCTGACCTTTATTTTAGTTATTTATTTGTGTGTTGTTTATACTGTCAACTCTAATATTCAACAAGAGTATGCTATAAATATACAGCTAAAAGTCCGCTTATTGACTTCTAAAACTCGTCGTGTCATGTTCCAGAGGACAAAGCCTAGTAGCTCTTCTGGGAAGCCGCGCCCGTTGCCATGGCAACGCGCCGCATCAACACAGCGTGCGCGTGTGAATATCCAGGTGACCTGTAAGGGTGGCGGTACAACGAGAGGAACTAATGTCCCTCACTCGAGGAGATAACAGGACTCGGATAGGAGAATCGGAGAGATCGGAGGAGGATAATCAGAACGTCTAGCGTAACTTTGACTGGGGAGTCTTTGTCGCGCGACAAGTGCTACCTGTCACTTTCCTTCCAATACCGTAAGAGCAAGACAGGAGATGCTGACTCGTGCGACAAGCGAAGTCGCGGCAAGTTATGCTAGCCGTGCAGGTCTTAGTAACAGGTCTACTAAATAGTCTACGCATCAGGGCACACAAGTACCCCTACCAGTTTACATTGACTGTACTCGCTAGCGACTGCGTAAACGATTTGTATGGAGAATTGTAATTCTACCAAGTAACCTAGGGGCGTTGTACTACTCTCCATACGAATCGTTTCCGCTGTCGCTAGAGAAGAGAGGTACAGTCACTTTAACTCATAGTAAGGGCACAGGGTATGATATCGTGGCCACGGCTGGAAAACTCTGGATGAGTAAGGCGGAAGACAGAGGAGTATGGAGTAGTTTGGAGGAGGCCTATACCCAAAAAGGGGTTCCTTTAAAATAAGCCAACTTTTATTATTATTACCTAGTTAAATATTAGCCAGACAGAGCAGTTAATGTTTGTCAACTTTTTAAATGAAATAATATAAATATATAAACTGTAATGTATTTTAAAGTTTTATTATTATTATTAAGGGTACAGGGTGACCAGCTCGAATGACAGCTTTTTAGATAAAATGGGTGCGCGTTCGTAACGCGCCGCATCAACACAATGATATACAGATGACCCTCTAAGGTAAGGGCGGTAGTGCAATGAGAGAAAATGATCCCAAGTATCAGACATGCTGCATAACTACCGATACAGCCTTTATTCAGCTTAAATTAGCGGTATAAAGGCTGTAATAAGCGCTTATGTAAATTGTGTGCTGCTTCAGATGTCTTCGTGTGAGGAGGTAGCAGGAGTGGCATTCAGGACGGAGCGGCAGCTGGAGGGATGTCACTTTTCGTAAGGGGGAAGCCTTTTTTGAAAACGTTCCCCTTTTTTTATTGAGCGAAAACAGAACGTTCTCAAGAACATGAGTATGTTCATCATATATCTATCTAAATCAGAGAATGTATCCGAATTCCGAAAATTCGCACGAACGACACAACTCTAAAATGGTATCTCTTTTAGCTGGCTTATGATGGTAGCGTAACGTGGTATAAATGGATCATTGCCGCACAATATAAATAATATTTTCTCAAACATGCAATGTAATGTTATCATAACGTGCGTTACGAAGTATCACGTTTTGAGCGGGACAGCTCGAGAGAACTGCAAAGGATTTTTTTACAAAATTTAAACCTAAGCCGGAAAGTACTTTTTTTTAAACATGGCGTCTGTGTTCATACAGGCTAAATAGCTGAAATATTTTTTTTTGAGCGGTGTTTTATGTGCGGTGTTAGAAAAAAGCACTATACATGCCTAGCCCAGCTTCGTATCACTATCCGGCCTCCCCCTTTCCAGATGCAGTAATGTAGGTACTATTATCTGACACTTACTCCTTGTACACCTCACACCTCAGATGTGAGTGTGTGCGTTCAGCTCTGTTTATCTGCCGTAGCCACGTCACCTCATCACATACACAAACACACACACGCGTAAGCTTACACACATGTTGTGTGTATACACAACATTAGTCCCCGCCAGATAGCCGCGGAGAAAAACGAATGACCGATAGAGGGTTGCTGGAAAATGGGTAAGGCGTTTATTTTTGGTGAAAAAAGTGTGTAATCTTTATGTATGTTAATACGATAACGTATAATATAACATAAGTAATTATGTCATATGATAATAACTGTAGTTAAATATATTAGAATTTGAACGCGTCTTTCTGAAGTTTTGAAGGATATTACCGGAAATAACGAACAATGCTCATTCACTTCATAGTATTCTAGTTATATGTTATACAAATTACTACCGTACGATGTCTATAAATATTTTCATGTAACAGCGACGTCCTTACGAGGTTATATGAATGGTGCTAATTGGTCAGGCAATCCATTTATACAACCTGATGACGTCGTTGTAACATGATTCATCCCTTCGTTTTCCGCCATGAGACATGAGACATATGAATATAACTGACTTTTCGCAAGACGTCCTTATAAAAGTATGTAATATGGATAGCCTAACAAGTATCGGTTCTGTCCAAGGATAGTGGCGCTACAAACAGCTTTCATATGGAAATAATGTGCATACTTCATTTTTTTTTGCATTATTAAACGTCAGTAGCGATTTGTCATCGACCAAATTCAAAACATTGTTTATCCGAATGCTACTCAATCCTTCGTTATTTTTGCGATATAAAACCTAATGAAAAAAAAATATACTTTCATCACTGTGGTTAGCTTTGGCTTTATTATGCAAAAAAATACTTGAGAGTTGCGGAAACTTTAGTCTTGTTTCCTTTTTGTTTACATCAGTGGCATTCGCCGACTTTCAGCATCAGTTCCCAAAAAAGAGTCGTTGCCAGGAAAATAAATTACTAGCACTAAAAATCCGCGATATGGCGTGGGCCGAAAAACACCCTGTTATTATGCTATACAACCTTGTAATGCCGTCGTTGTGATCCCTCCCCGCATCCCAACCCGCCGTGAGACATATACATAACTGACATTTCACAAGACTGCCCTAATAAGACCAAGTAATAAGTAAATAATAAATAAAAATAAATATTTAGTTTTACAGTAAATTAGTTTTGGAATGTAATAAGATATCGGTAATTCTATACAATAAGTAAACCATTTAAGAAGCATGTAGAAAAGAAATCACGCGGGGGAGAGGCTCAGCGGAGATTGTCTGTAAAATAGCTTTGTAATTTGATAGGTTTCTCATCGAGCCATCTTATTGGATTTGGACGTTGGGGGTCTTCGCCAGATGTCACTTTGGTCGATAATTGAGGCTTTCTTGGCTGTCGAATGTCTTTTTAGGTTTGGGGTTTCTTTACGTTAACCTCGGAGACATTTCAAAGTTTGTCTGGAAGAGATCGCTGAACGATTAGACAACCTGTTATTTAAAGTTTCTTAAATTCTTTGTTCATAAAAATTGGTTAAGTTTTGGAGGATCAAACAGATGAGAACGAAACGTTAAGTTTGGACCTCATTTGTATGTGACGCCACATTTACTAGGTGTGAACTTAACGTAAACAGAAAGATCGGGGAAAGATGGGCCATAGTATTTCCTCTTAAGACCGGCAAGATATTACTTAAATTCTATATTGTGCTTGATCATTGTGTTATATCTACTGCCATATCAATTATCTGATTTTTAGTCAATGATTGTTGATTACAATTTACCAGTAGATTAATTATTTAATATTTATATACACTTTATTGTACAAAATACAAAAGTAAAAGTACAAATGGCGGACTTAATGCCATAAGGCATTCTGTACCAGTCACCACCATAGGGCCAAACAGAAACTAGCAGTTGGTGCAGAATCAATAAAAGCCGTGGCAAAAAACGTAAAACGAGACAAAAGTCAATAAGTTAGATATATATATATATTAACAATATACAATATAATTTAGTTGTACAACAAAAACAAACAATTTATATGTAAACGGCATAATAAAAATAGAATAATGAATTTATGAATTATAATAAGGGTGTCGACTTGTGACAAGACGGATGGCGGGGGCTAATTACTTACGCGTTTCCTTTCGTGACAATTTTGACCCATTTACCACTTTGACAGAAGTAGAAATAATGTGACGATCCTTGCAAATTAACGTCATTAATTTTCCAGTTGAAAATACGTTAATTAGATATCACTACAATTTAAACTTCAAACAATCCTAATTTATCAAAGCCTAGGTATTTCTAAAGAATAATATTTTTTAAGAATCGTATTCTTAAGAAAGTAAGATTCAACGACACTGAAACTTAAATTCTTTAAGTTCGTTGTATCTTTTTTTGCGAAGCCGTAAGTTTTGCATGATTTTTAAGAGGGTCATCGTAAAGATACCATGACGTTGGGTCAGGTTGTTTTATAGCAACCTCAAGAAGTTGACGGCTAAGTAAATAGAAAACCGGCCAAGAGCATGTCGGGCCACGCTCAGTGTAGGGTTCCGTATTTGCTCATCCTTCACAAGAGACGGTCAAAGACGGAAAGACGGGAAAAGGTCGTAAACGCCAAAGTAACTGTAATTACTTATTACCTTCTGGAAGTCAACTTACGTCCTTTTAAAGAAAATTATGAAATTTTGCGATAACTCAAAAACGGATGGACCGATTTTGTTCAATATAGTTTTCATTGAAAGTACTTATAAGGCCTCATTTCCACGAATTTTTCCATATTTTATTGACCCGTGGTTGAAAAGTTAGAGGGGGGGGGGGGGGGGGGGGGACACTATTTTTTTTATTTTCGGAGCGAATATTTACAAAGCTACTGACTTTATCAAAAAGTAATGTTTAAAGACCCCTATTATTTTTAACATACCTATTTAACGACACCCCACACACTAGGGTTGGAACGAAAAAAAAAATCACCCCCAACTTAGGTGTACGAGAGGTACCCGAAAAAAAGTTTGTTTTTTAGTTTTTATTTTACCGTTTTGTCGGCGTGATACATACACATACTCATACCAAATTTCAGCTTTCTGGTGCTAATGATCACGGAGCTAAGCCGCGGACGGACAGACGGACAGACGGACATGGCGAAACTATAAGGGTTCCTAGTTGACTACGGAACCCTAAAAATGGTATACCAAATATGTGTAATGTACCAAAATTGGTTAAAATATATCAAGCCGATTCGGCGAAGAAATAAAACTTTACCAACAGATGACATACACATAGCCTGCATCGTGCTGTTAAGATTTTTCCTTAAATAAAGACTACCATAGAAAATTTTACCTTACAGAGTGTATTGTACTACCCCTAGTGTTGACTCCTAAGGCTACAAAGTGAACGAACGTTTTAAATAAAAATCGCCAGTCAATCTCCCCGATTCTCCCCACTGCGTCCGGCTTCCGGCCGCACCCCTCCCTTCTGTAGAGAGGGTTCTGTGTTTGTTACTCGTACGGCGGTTGTCACACTGCCGCCGCGTCTCGTTGCGAGACGCGGAGCTACGGACTCGCATGCGGAGACAGCGCACCAACGTCCGAGTTTTCTCAGCATCTCCGTCCGGAGCTGCGATGCACGACGTCCCGCGTTACTTCCGTCTCGCGTTAATTTCACATTCGAACGTTAAGGTGAAAACAGTTCCTATTTGTCGATAAAATGGAAGTGGAACTTATTCAGAACGCTGCGGTGATACTTTCAGCTTGGTTTTTGTACAATCGAGTCATAAATTCTGGGTACATTCCTATTTACAAACCAGACCGATAAATGGATCTTTTGCTAGAGATTACGAAGATTTAAGGCAACGCGAAGGAACAGTTTTTAATTGCACCCGTATATCAACTGCGTCATTTGATTATTTGCTAAGCAAAATTGGAGTGATTATTACCTACTGGCGCGGACACAAATCGACGTTCTATTACAGCCGAAGAAAAGCTTTAAGCTTACACTCAAGTACTTAAGTAATAATCTACTATGTACTTCAATCTTCAATTATACTTTTATAAGAATTCCCTATATTTTGATTATGATTAAAACCGATACTTACTATAAAACTAAATAAATTTGGAATTAAATAAAAACAATATTTCGAATAAGTAACTAAGCCTTTAATATTTTTAATAACTATTCACTAATTGAGCATAAATCACAGATCATATATTTACTCTAATTACTTAATAAAAATATTTGTTTTTTATACTTTCTTAAATACGTCCTTCTTGCACTAAAATCCGTATGGCACTGCGGAGGTGCGGAGCTCGGTGTGAGTCACACCGAGCTCCGGAGATGCGATGCGTGCCGCAGGGTATGTCACACCGTGTGACATACCCTGCGGCACGCATCGCATCTCCGTCCGAGCGCGCGAGTCGCTACTCTGCGCGTCGAGGCGGAGCCAGTGTGTCGTACCATGCGATTTTTCTATACAAAATCAAGATTCTACATACAAAGTTAAAAAACGCATCAACGGACGACGCTGCGAGATGCGGAGCAGTGTGACAACCGCCTCTCTGTTATAGTTTATCCACACTTCGATGCAGAATACATACGTAAGTAGAGAAATAACTTACGAACGCCATAATTTTCAATTATGAATATCTCCTAACTTAAAGTTTTGACCTGAGACCTTGACTTTGACACTCTACTTATCAACTTAAGTTAAATAAACTTACTTTAATGTTGATGCATAGAGACACGTCTACAGACCCTTTGCATTCGTGAAATTCTTTTTATGAAAACACACAAATTTTCATGGCCCCAAAATATGAAGATAAAAATAGAAAACATGAAATTATCAAAATATTTTTGACGTGATTCTACTTCTACTCATTGGGTTACTTACCTACTACTTACTTTCTATACCAGTTTAAAATGTTCTGATGTGTTTTATAGTTACAGATTTATCGCCTAGTCCCGCTTAACGATTACACCCTGTATGTTAAATGTAATTTTAGTACGCAATATCTCTAAAGTTGTCCAATCACCTGTGCCGTCGTCCTCCGGAACACAGGAAGGATCGTATATGAGCCTTCAAGAAGCCAGAGCGTATGTCTTAGAAATATTCAATATTCTTTCTATATGGCTATATAGTACGTAATATCTCATACGCAAATGTTTACAATAAAGCGAAAAATTTAAACATTTAATGGTCCAGGCAGGGTTCGAACCTGCGTTTCCAACGGCTTTCCGGGCCAACGGGCGTCCTACTTATTGAACCACTCAATTCTCAACATAATTTGAGACGATGGTGCCGATCATAAAGTCCGAATCTTTACGATAGATGGCGCTACGATGCCACCCTAAGACATGCAGAAGCAACCGGTTGAAAAAATCAATGGCCTCGCATCTTGTTCAGTGGTCCAGTAGGTAGGACGCCGTTTGAAACGCAGGTTCGAACCCTGCCTGAACCATTAAATGTTTAAATCGTTCGCTTCATTGTAAACATTTGGTTTACGTTAGCAAACAGGGCCAGATATGGCCCAGGAAGAAGCCAGGGCGCATGTTTTGGTGATACTCTATATGGCTAGTACGTAATACCTACCTCATACGCAATGCCCAATCACCTGTGCCGTTGTCATGGCGACCTGCGCAACACAGGAAGGGCCGGATATGACCCTCCAGGAAGTCAGGGCGCATGTCTTGGGGACCGGGGTGCAGATGGGGTGAGCTCACTTTGAATTATGTTCGATTTTGTGTTATAACCAAATGCTCAATTTCACTGACCTTATAGGCATATATGCATATTGGATTATTGTGAGACGATTATTATCAATTATACGTTGTTTTTTTATTTAAAATCATGCATTAAGAAATTATTTTTGATAATTACAATATAAATGTTGCTAGGTAACTAAATAAATATATAACTGTGTCGTTTCGGCGCGCAATTTTTTTTTTACTAGATTTGAACCTTGGAAGTTTGAAAATATAAATGTGGTGTTAATTTACCCACTTTAAAAAATAATTAAGAAGAACATAATTGAGTTTAAAATAAAATATTTAAGTAAAGTATAAGTTTCATGAAATAATAACGAAAGTGGTTGTATGGTAGTTTTGCTTGTAAATCTGTATCTTTGTGATTTTTTTACAATCCAACGTATATTCGGAAAGAGGCTGTGATGAAGTGTATGAATTAAAAATATAATTCCGATAAGTATTTTAATTATTATAGACATGTAAAAAGTTTTGAATAAATATTACTAAAATTCCAAGCTGACACTATTTCCTAAATCATGCCATTTCATGTACTATGGGCTAGGTACACAAATTGGCTCATTTATAAATGAATTCATTCAACTCTGCAGCTGATTGTACCTGTACCTATTATAGCAGGGTGTATCAATACATCCAAGTGCGACAAGTCTTTAAAGATATCTTTACGCAATTAAAAATATTGAACGACTCTAAGACCAAATATTATGAGTGTGGCACGAGCTGTTTTGACAATGACTCGTGCTCTCTTTAAACAACAGGGGAAATAATTGTTCTTTTCAGTGAGGGGCGGGCGCGATTGAGTGAAAATATTATAATTATTACGGTTCTCATAAGTCAGCTGAGTTGATTGATACCTATATCCTAACCTAATCCAAACTTGGATGGTGGAAGGAGTTTGTATTAAATCTAAGACATGAGGTACATAATTACAAACGATCGATATTATATACTAATGCACCTCTATGCCTGCGGTCCTTGAACCCTTGGGTAAGGAAAGAGACGATGGCAAGCGCCTCGACGGAGCAACGTTGGTGCCGTGGAAGATGGGCAGGACACTGGTGTGGGACGCCACGTATGTCGACACTTTCGCGCCGTCCCTCAACCAAGTCACCCGCTCAAAGGCCGGCGCTGCAGCTGACCAGGCCCAAATTTTCGAGCGCCGTAAATAATTGTCGTTTCGAGTACTTAACAACTATGAATTTGCGGCGCTTGCAGTCAAAGCATTGGGCTCTTCGGCTGACATGAGAATGTTCATGAAGGCCTTGTCGAAACGGCTGCTCGACGCTTCGGAAGACCCCAGAGCTAGCGCTTACCTCTGTCAGAGAATCTCTCTGACTATACAAAGAGGTAACGCCGACAGCATACTGGGGACCATGCCGCAGGCGGACCTTTTAGATGGGGTATTATTTTTATGATCTTTTTTTATATGTATATTATAGTTTATTTAGATTAAGGTTTTATACTTATCTTTTTTATTACTTTATTTATCTAATGTTGTTACTTTCTTGAATAAATTGAATATTGGTAAAGTTTATGTACAAATTAATTCAAAATATATTGATCATGAAGCCTATCAATTAACTTTCTTACATCCGATGATGGATGCGCGGCTCGCATGCGGCCAGCAGTCACGACAAACCGCTTATTAATATGACACAGAAAATACGATTTGTATTCTTCGTGTGTCATCTTCAGGTTAATGTTATGGTGCATTGTCCTACTTGATTCCTTGGCAGAGCGAGCGAAGCGTCTACGTTTCAACTTGGACATTTTTTTAATTTGTATGTCCAGCGGATTTGGTTCAGAAATGCGACCTGTAGGTGTGAACAGCCGAATATACTGACATCTGCGGCCCTTGTTCTATTACTCGATAGCGAGGTGCCACGTTAGTTTCTGGTTTTGGCCAAAATGTCGCTCCAAACAGACGCCGAGTATACGAATTTTCCAAGAATTTTCCTAAGTTTTGGAGGAGGGAACAGTTGAGAATGAAACTTCGATTTGTATGAAAAAATATCCCCTTAAGCTAGGGCTGCCAGGTTTTCCCAGATTTGTCCTAGTTTGGAGGCCGTCCGGGGGCATTTCAAAAAGTGTCCGGGGAAAATCCGGGCACGTTGTACTTATGTGAATGAAAAATAAAGCGTGTTTTTTAATAATACTATTTTTGGACACGTCCGGGGAATAAATGCGATTTACTCTAAATGTCCGGATTTTTTAAGTCTTTGTCCGGGTTCGCCGAATTTAATGATGCAGCCCTTAAGCAAATATATATGTAGGTAAACATTTTAATTTTTTTTTACTCAGCATATTTAATTTCAAAATCTTACAAACATAAACAATTTTATTTTCTTTAAAAGTGAAAATAAATTACATTTTCATTCAATTTTATATTTATATATTTTCATGTTCAATTGCACGATGGTTACCGACGCATGTGCTGCTCGGCATACACAAAGAACATCGGGCCAGCAAAAGGCGGCCTGTCAATCGATAGTTCCTACACCCCATTAATCTGATAGCGCTCCTGCGTGCGCGGGCGCACCTGCCTCTCTGGCTGGACTGCGTAATATAACGAATTTATGCCTTGCGCAACTTGTTAAGAGGCCTTATTCCTTTTAAATAATTTATGACTATTATGACCAATAAATTGAGAATTTCAACCAACTTTTTGAAGTGAATTATATACTTTCCCGAGTTCTAGGTAACATAGTTCTTTCATGCTTTCATTGCGTGTAGTCGGAAATAAGTTGAAAGAACTAATTTTCCGTGTGAATTTTGTCAATTTCGAGTAGTTTTTGAAACAAAAATTATCAATGAAAAAATCAAACTGTAGCTTTAGAATTTATACCATTACATTCCAATAGTACAGTTCTAGGTAGTAACATCGATAATATGTTAAGAAACATGTTTGATCATAGAGAAAAATGACTAAAACAATCAGCATTTTAAAAGGAATTAGGCCTCTTAAAACACAAATAAAAAAACTACAGTGTTCGTAACTTCATCCGCACGAAAGAAACAAGAAGAAGAAGAAGAAGTGATTACCTACACTATTTTCTGCTTCTCCAAAGACTGTTGAAATTTTCATCTTGAAAAGTAGCTACCAAATACCAGTTTCATACCGATTCTACCAGTATACCAAAAATAAGTTGGTGATGAACTCACAAACACACACAGAACATACATACAAACATACAAAACATTTTTTTTTTCAGTGTCAAATAAATCTCCTTCATAAAAACTTATTTTTTTTAGGGATAAATATTTTGGGATCACTAAAATCAATAAAAAAAAACAATGCTTGCCCGCAGTCAGTCACTTGCCGCAAGTAGCACACTTATACAGCCCTTACACAACTGAAATAATAATAATAAATGTATATCAGACAACCTCACACAAATCGATCTAGTATAGAAAGATTAAACTATGTATTTAAGGTCAACGATGACCCAAGCACAAATATTCGAGTTTACCACACAAATATTTGCCCTGGCCGGGATTCGAACCCGGGACCGCCGGCTCAGTAGGCAGGTCTCTACAAACCGAGCCAACCACGTCGTCAAAAATAAGTCGTATAAGGGCTGTATAAAGGCACTGTATATAGTGTTACACCGGTAGGTTAGGTCAAAAACTAAACGTCAATTTCAGTGCTTTACAAGCGTTTTAAGCGGGCTGAAAAGTACTTTCAGGCCGTTTCAGGAGTTGGTCTATCACATATCAAAAGATCAAAACTTCACCCAAGTTGCCGTCGTTTTCAGGCGCCTCAAACATTTTTTCAGTCCGTTTCAGGGCACCCACGATCAGATGACGCCATAATCTGAAAACCCATTTTCAGGCTTTTTCAGGACCCCTTATGAGCCTCTGAAGTACAAATCGTATATATATATATCAGAGATAGCACTATTAAAAAAGAGATAGCTATCTTTAGAACATTCGAGAAGTGTGTGACACAGATAACACTACTAGAAAGAGACAGAAAGACTCGGAACATTCGAGAAGTGTGTAACAGAGAGTGATCTATGGCCTAGAAACTTCCAGACGCTCGTAACAATATGCAGCCTGTGTGAGTGTGCTGTGTGCTACGTGAGCTGACCTGACTGACTTCAGCAGTTGAGTAATCGGGAAACATAGAGATAGTGACCCGTATTATTTCTCCATGAGCGTATCTTCAATATACAAACTCACTTTACCATTTACGCACAAAATTAAAATAAATAATTTATACTTAAAAAAAATAAACAATTGAATAAGATAGGTAGCACGAATGAGGCCACCATCGGAGTTGGCGCGTGCGCACGCACCTGTCGCAGGTTACATGTCTTCTTTAAAAAGGATTATGGAGGATCGATTATATTTTTTTACCTCAGCACTCCGTAATTTATGAACCGATTTAAAAAATATATGTTTTATTCGAGAGTAGGCATGTCCAAGTTGGTCCCATAAAATTTTAGTAAAACAGACCATTTAGTTATTTTTATTAAAGCAGTAACGTCTGCTAAACATTTTTTTTTTTCGCTTCATTGTAAACATTCAGATCATTTCAAATAATAAAATTATAAATAAATCTCCTTCGAGTCTCGATATATCGGTGATTCGTCATCTCGCGGCCGAAAGTTCCCAGTTTCGTGTAATTGAGAACAATGGAGTAGGTAGGGTTGCCAACCATACTGTTAAAACAGTATTATACTGTGTTTCACTAATTTAATTCTACATATCATAATGTAATTTTGACATTTTAGTTAATTAATTCATTTGTGTTTTTCTTGTATATTATAGTTGCAGTTATTATATTATTTGTGATAAATATTGGTTTAATGGTGGGTTTATTCCTTTTAATGCCTAATATATATAATAGCAGATCTGCATTATATATTAATTAAGTAATTTAAACCTATATGTACGCCTGAAAAGTTGCCCGATTTCCCACATGCATTTAAATAAATCATTTCATGTCATTTCATGATACTGTTGAATGTTGAACAAAAATAAAGTATAAATAAAGTATCCATAGACCTGTAGAGCTACTACGTAAATCGAATCACGATCGCAATCCCTATTATTTACCATAACATTGTTCGCTGACAACGTATTATCTATGTAATATTAAAGTAAAAAATCTATAGTCATTTGTCTGTTACATCCCGAGAGGAACGAGATTGTGTTGAGGGCTGAGGCTTACGAAATTTTTAAAAATCTCGCAAAATTGATAAATTGTGCGAGAAGCCCTAAAAATATGTATTTAAAACAAAAAAAAAACTTAATTTTTCTAAAACACTGTTTATTTTCCTTTTCAGACCTACAGTCTGACCAAAGAGTAGCAATTAAAAAGCGGCAATACTGTAGAGTCGTCCCCTATTATTAAATTTAAGAAAACAGGTACGACACTACAGTATTGCCACTTTTTAATTTCTAATCTTTTTGGTCAGACTGTAAGTGTACTTTATTTCTTGTTAAAAAAAGTTGGCAACCCTAGAAGTAGGCGACCTCGACCCTCGGAGCACTGAGCATCCGCGCATCAGAATATTGAACCACAGGACTTTTGTGGTAACTCAAGAAACATGCCAATAGGTATGATGAATACTAAATAATAAGAATTTTAATAGGACAAGAAAAGAAAATACATGAATGATCTCAGTAAAAGGTTCATTGAGTCTACTGGAGACCGAAGAGCTGGCAGCTTCCTCGCACAACGCATCAGCATTGCGATTCAGCGAGGAAATGCTTCCAGCGTCTTCGGGACCATGCCGCGGGGGCACAGTTTTGTAGATTTACTTTAGCTTAATTTAATTTAGTTTAGATTTTAGTTCTTTAGTTTAGTTTTAATTTTAATTTAATCGTCCTAAATAATTAAATGTTATGTTATAGATAATTTCCGGCTGGCATAATTATGCATAATTTAATATAATGTGATTAGATATGATGAAACATTTATTTTTTTATTTTATTTGATCCATATATACGTCCAGCCTTGGTCTTCCTCTTTTCCTTTTTTTTCACTTTTCCTTCTATTATCCCCTTGATGTTAGTTATCGTGACGTTAGTTATCGTGACGTATAACATGACCTAACATCAAGCTGAGTGTAGATGAGCTGGAAATTACTACACCGACAAGGGCCCAGCTCTTAAATATATGATGATGCCCAGCTGCCAGTATAACAAACATACTAGTTTAAAGTACAAGTTCGTCAAATGCAATGTACAGGGGGGTAATTCGACCAATTTTAGAGAGATGATGGAGATCTCTCCATTTCATAACCATCCTTTAATTTTGACGTGTCCCTACTTGACAAGTGGCGATATCCCTGGAACATCGCTACTTCTTCAATCCGGTCGTGCTTAATTTGCGTTTCCTTTGTATGTGACGGCATAAATAACAGGCGCATACTATAACTTGACCGTGTAGTGCGTGAAATTAGTCAGTTACGTTTCGTTCAAAACAGATATTCATATGCATGAATAGCATTTTTTACAATCAATATCGCCTTCGTATTTCCAAAATTGAGATGAGATATGTCACTTGAAGCTCATCGCAGTTTAATGACAGTTCAAAGGCGATATCACTGTTATCTAAGAGAGTTTTGACGTTTTCCGATCTCTAAAACGGCATTCTCGAATTAGGTCCCTGGTTTGATCTACGTTTCAGCGCTAACTGGTGAGAGTACAAAAAGGTAAAACCTACTTATTTGAATATAAACTAATTACACTAAATAACTACTTAAAAAACAATTATCGCATGTGTATGTAGAGCCAGCCAGTGTAGTTTATAAACACTGGCTGAACGTGAATTCCATTGGCCCTTGCATTAAAAAAAAAGTCACGTTCGAAGTTCAAAGCTTTCAGATAAAATTATCTCAGTTGCGTCTTGAAGCGAGACGATCCTGCGGACATTAGAGAGAGACAGGATATCGCGGAGAATCCTTAGTGGGAGTGAGACAGAAGATGCACATCTCGACGGGATGGCTGAGCGGCAACGTCGCTTTGACCAATCGGTGGCCGCCACCTTTTTATGCTTTTTTGAAATTTTTATTTTGTTTTTCTTTTGTATTGACTTTGGAAACTTGTGGATAATCTTGTTAGACCAAGTTATACAATTTCTTTCCAAATAAATTCCGTCACACACAAAACTATAGCAGAAATATCTTAGGATATTTTTATGTCAAATAGTACGCAACCTATCGCAATATATCGTAAGGTAATATATGTTAATATATATTATAGCTCCGTGTGTGACGGGCTTAAGAAAGTAAAAAAATACTAAGACAAAAAGAAGAGTTTTACTAAAATAAGAAAATGATTATCAAAATTTAATTAGGTCTTTCTGCTTTTTTGAAGTCGGTTAAAAATATTACTTATTATGGAATAAGTGAGAAAACCGAATCCATAAGTGTTTCCAAGTCACTTCGTCATGTGCTCAGAATTATTAGTCAAAACAAAAACAACAAAGGAATTTGCCCCGGAAATGATAAGAGCAAACATTTCGTTCGTGAAAATATAGCGATGAATGAAACGACTACGCGAACTCATTAATGCGTTAGGAGGGTTCCGTAATCTATACTACTAAATATTATAAAATTGGATTGGAAATATTTATATTAAGTACTTTTTTGTTTTGACGACGCGGTTAGCGCAGTTTAAATTCGTAGTGTAGTACATGCCTACTGAGCCGGCGGTTCTGGGTTCCAATCCCAGCCAGGGCAAATATTTGTGTGATCAACTGAAATATTTGTGGTAACATTACGAGTATTTGAGGGTCAATGAATCGAAAATTATATATTTTTGAAAAATTTGGTATGATGTTATTAAAACTATCGTGAGACATCTTTAATGATTATAAAAATTGTCACGAGTGGTGAGGAGTGTCACTCGTGAGAGGGTCGCGAGTCGCGTAGCAGCACGGATAGCTACCCCTGATGAAGAGCTCCAAATGAATTCGAAACATGTCGGGCCGTTCCTGTCAATTTTTACGTGAGTTTAAACCGTTTTTTATAATTATTAAATTTGGTATGAGTTTATTTACTTCACTGAGTCGTTCTTTTTTATTTTTTTACAAAAATTGCTCGCTGATGCCAAGTGTGAAAGGCGCTTATACCGATGAAATATTTTATGCTATACATTTATTATGGCTAATATGCATAAGATACTTATTGAACTTTGCAATGCTTGGCAGAGTTATGCTAGCTTTCCAAGGTAGATATTTTCCTCAATTATGCGCATAATAGATTTATTCAGGATCGATATAAGTACTTGACTTGAGCAAATATCTGTTTGATATCGGACATGATAATCAAATTTTCACAAAAAAGTTGCATATATATATAGATTTTTGTCGATTTTGTCAATAGGCGGTAATCAATTTCGATAAAAAATTATATGAGACAGCAAAACAAAAAAAAATCTTCATTAGCGGAATAATCGCGTAACATAACTACATACATAAAAAAATACAGCGGAAAGGAGACCCTCCCCTTTTTGAAGTTGTTTGAAAATTGATCTGTTGAGAATATTTTGCCATATATAATCCAAATCAAGGTGAAGGTTGAGAGTTCTCATTACCTCTATTGTGTTAGATGGTAGAGGTCACCACACTCCACAATAATACCTATTTATCTTTTTTTTTACCCCCAACGAAAAACGAGGGTTATAAGTTTAACATGTGTATTCTGTGTGTCTGTCTGTAGCATCGTAGTGTCCAAACGGTTGATCCGATACGAGTGCGGGTTTTAATCGAAAGTTGTCTTTCGAGATCGTTCTTAGCTATGTTTTGTTGAAATAAAAGCAATATAGTCTCCAAGATATTCAGCTACGTGTGACGTGTTTTTAGATTAGATTAGATTTATTTGTTAAATAAAATAAAATGTCAGTATAAATTACGCTAAGACAATTCACATGCAATTATACTATGTTCGTCATAAAAATAAAAGTGATATAATTATTAGTCATAGTTAAAAACATAATAATTGATTGCAACAATAGATACTTACAGTCAACCAATTTGATTTCTAGGCTATAGAACTTTGTTACAATGACAATGATATGAGATTTCAAGCGGCTTTCATATTGACTGTGACAAGGTACGAAATGGCCTAGGAATCAAATTAGTTGTCCAGACATGTCATAATTCGGTCAAATGTGGTTAAAATATAAGATTGTCAAAATACTAAAAGTCGATTAATTAATATTGACTATGACAAGGTACGAAATGGCCTAGGAATCAAATTAGTTGACCGGACATGTCATAATTCAGTCAAATGTGGTTAATATATAAGATTGTCAAAATTCTAAAAGTCGATTAATCTTAAATTGTATTAATTAGGTATAGGTACCTATATTTTGTGAACAACAGGCTGCGTGCCTCAAGGAAGTGTCATGAACCTTCGTTTGCGGATCTCTAAAAATATTGCGTGACAGCCGCGGAATATGAAAGTAGACAAAATTTATCCACGCGCGTTAACGTATGGCGTTCATTATGCTAAACATGTACAGTCGACGACGAAAGTAAATAATATATAACATACAATACAACAATATATTATTGCACACCAACAAGAAAAATATTACATTAGAAATATGGACTGTACATGTATTTGTATTTACCTACACTCATGTTAGGACCGCCTTTTTGTAGTTTTATGCGGAGAAAGAGTGTAACCTCTAAATTAACGATTAAACGGTTCTACAAAACCCTTTTCGATATCTATATCTCTGCTTCAATATTTCTCTCATTATATTTTATTTCCTACAACCGCATCCAATTTAACGGCCTCAAAAACGTGCAAAAACGTTGAATTTTTACACATACCACGACCTACATAAGGACATTCATGTAGGTGACTGTTCTTACCGAGCATCCTCATTCATTGCGATCTAAACCTTCATATTACCTGCTTAAGTACATATTCAAGTTTCTGTTGGACTCCTGGCTATATTGAACTAGTAGTGGTTGTATAAGGAACTCAAGTGCTGTAACTTTAAGTATTTATTTTGTGGGTGATGATAACTCTGAAGGGTAGAAGTTGCTGAAGCGTGAAGCAGCTGAGACGCATCTTGCCTGAGGGTTTTAAAGGTTTCTCATGGCTGGGCTGATGTCACACTGTGTGGGTTTACTGCCCTAGGGCACCAAGCTCCGATGAAGTTAAAAATGTGTATTTTTTCGCCTCCAAATGTCATCTTAAGTTTCCATGGGCTTTATGATGGTCGCAATTTTTGTGCCATAGATAAAGTTTGCGTCAGTCTTACTCTCATGTTAATGTCGAAGGGTCATTGGTAGATTTTTGTTAAACTGTCATGTGATAAACGGAACTCATAGCTTAATATAGTATTTTGACATTTTAACGAGACATGAAAAGTTTCTCGGACTTTCTTCTCGTTTTCTGTTCTAGATGCGATATTAACACGCTGTTTCGGTTTCGATTTATACGTAGACTTTCCTATACTTATACTTACATTGGAGTTATTACATTGAAGTTATTACATTGAAGTTTTAATTAACAATCCTGGTAACGGCACCAATCCAATAAATTGATCCACAACGTTAGATAAATTCGTTTAGATGTCTGGTTTTTCTAAAAAAACAAAGGACTTCTCTTAGAGATACTGTTAATTATACAAAACAAAACCTAAGCGAGGCCAAGCATATAACCTAAGGACACAGACAGTATATTGTCGCGCCATAATTTATTCCACCGGAAACCAACTAAACAAAAGATAAAACCAACCAGTTTCTTCCATCGAGTTAAATGGTTCGCGAGTTCGCATAAATATAAGATGGGGTCATTATGTGTTTTTTCTCGTCTGGACATGCTTCGACCAGCCAGGCACTCTTGCGTGAAGACTCGAGGGACATGTATCCTGCCTTCTCCTAATGAAATAAATTACTTACGGAACCCTCTTCGAAACAGCCTAACATCCTTACTGTCCACTTCTCGACTATCGACTCTAAGATCCTCGAAGTATAGTTTATTGGAGGTTGTATTTGTTAATGCCAGAGAGGATAACTTCATAACCTTTAACACACATGGATATAACGCACACATGGTTGTATGTATGGATGCGTGAGAAACTTGCGCAGAGGCAGCTCAGATGGTTGAATTGAATATATTATTAGATGAGTGAGAGGCTTTGGATACATAGTTTGTCGCTCGAATGCGTCTGATTCATTTAGATAAGGCGATGTGGCGATACGCGTAATGAGCGTGTATATATGCATTCAGATGTAAGATGGAGCACAGTTTCTTTAATTTAAGACTTTTGTGAGGGCCCTTTCGATTCGAATGAACTTCGTAAAAGGAAGGTATTTACTTAGTTAAATGTATAGGTAGGTATATATAATACAGGTTGTTCTGCTTTAAATATTTTTATAGAATCTTTTTATCGATTCAATTTTTTATGTAGAAATAGCACATTGTTTATTTTTATAAATAATGACACAAAGGCAAATTAAGAAAGAAAGATTGAATGCGATCTACTACAATCTAAGCAGGATTTGAACCTGCGACCACTACGTTTCCGGCGTATTGCTCTCCTAACTGAGCTATTAGATCGCCACGTCAATCACACCAAATCTTTCATTCCATAATTCCTACGCTACTGGAGCGCCCTCTGCGTCATACGTGTTTGAAATGCTTATGCGCATTAGCAATACCCTAGGATGTGCGCTTTGTTCTGTTTTGAATGCCAGCGGCAATTCACATTCATCAGAAAAAAGCTTAATGAAAAATAGATACTTTGTAGCGGTTTGAATTACAAAGTTTTTGATTATTGAAATTTGGACGGCTGTGGTCGACGTTGACGTCAGTGGAGCATTTTGATTAGGGGAGATTTTTGAATGTGGAAATAGCACGTTCGGAAAAAGGTTGAAAATACAATAGATAATGGATAATTTGATTTGATTGGATTGGACGATGCGGTAGCCGCAGTTTATAGTGCACATGCAACTAAGCCGGCGGTCCTGGGTTCGAATCCCGGCCAGGGTAAATATTTGTGTGATGACCTATTTCTAGGTCATGGATGTTATCCATATGTATTCCATGTGTTACTTTTTAGATTTTAGTTCTTTAGTTTTAATTTGAATTTAATAAAATTGCCCATTTAAAAAAAATATATATATATATATATATTTATTATATACGAGTAGGTCATCGTCTAGTACCCATAGCAAAAGCTTTGCTTAGTTTGGGACTAGGTCGATTTGTTTAAGATTGTCCCTTAATATTTATTAAGTATTTATTTAATTAAAATGCCAGATCTACACGTCCACTGTCATTTCATTCTGAATGTTCCAGAAAGTTAATTAGCAACAGCAAACTTCAACAACTTGTATTTAATTAATAGGTTACTACATCATGTAGCAGGATAACGAAATGTTTTTGTCAAAAGATCACGCGTATATGTTTTGGTGGTTGTGGTTTGATTTGTGGTAGAACCCATCATAACAACTCCATTATTATTATTAACTGTGGACGTCATTTGCCGGAGACCAATACGTCTAATTTGCACTGTTCTAATATTATTAATACTAGGTATTATTAAAATTGTATTTTTTTTTTATCTTACGTGAAAATATACTTGTTTAACAGTTACAACGTTCACGAACACATGGCCATTTTGAAAATTGCATGTTGCGACCTATATCTAAGACATCAAAAATAATAAAAAATTGAATATCAAAACATGAAAAAAAAACATACATAAAATCTCATTAAAATAAATATAAAAACAACGAAGGCAATTAATTAATAAATTATAAACAAGGAAAAATAACAAGTAACCAGATTTAGATATAAAATGAATCTTCGGAAATCAATAAACAATGTCACGTCATTAATGAAAATTAAAACACTACAATTAAAACTAATTTCTTTTTATTATTATGTACGAGTATATAACAGTGTTTATTATAAACACAAAATAATAAAAAAGGTATGTACAAAACATATAATACAATTAAAAGGTAAAGGAGCAAATAAAGGAGTATCCACGAAAATATGAACGTCATGACCCTCAACCGCCATCACATTGAACAGGGCCAGTGGACAGATTACATTACATATTCCGAAACTACATCTTGTGATAGTTGTGATTAACTGTGAGCAAGCAAGCTTGATCGATATGGGTGTTGTCCTCAAATTCCTGAGCGAACGGGCCCCATCTCTTTCGCATTAGTATGCTTATGGTCGCGTCGTGTCGGTTCATCTGGTCAGTACGCAGAATCTGTGGTGAAATCGAACCAAAGCGATATGACTAAGTAATTGTTTCCATGTCTAAGTAATTGGCACGACGATTTTTTTTAAGGATGGTAATCGATTCTCTTTTTTATTGGGATTAAATGTCTATATGGGATTAACTACACTTGTTGTCCTCAAATTCCTCTGCGAACGGGCACCATCTCTTTCGCATTAGTATGCTTGTGGTCCTGTCGTGTCGCACATCTGGTCAGTACGCAGAATCGGTGGGGAAATCGAACATTGTCTCTTATGGGACGCAACGTGCGTTAGCACTTTTGCTCCGTCCCATTTGAGGCAAACCACGAGGTTGGCATCTTAGCGGTGGAAACAGCCGCTAAGATGAAACACGCCAAGTACGCAGCGATGTACGATTTCGTAGCCGTCGCTGTGGACACGGCTGGACCTTGGGGTAGTGAGGCTCGCGAGCTTTTTAGGCATTTATTTAGGCCGGCGATTGAGAGAGAGGGGCAACGATTCTCGCTCTGGGTCATAGTTGGTCCAGCAAGTCTCCATTGCCATTCAGCGGGGCAATGCTGCTAGCATAATGGGGACTTTTGAACCGAATATGGCCCTAAGAAGGGATTTAATAGATTAAGTTTTCCTTGACGAGGCGTGTCGGGGATTTATTTTATGTCATTTGATTCTGACGAAGCTTGTTGCACATACATGGCATATTGCAACTAAGGAACTGCTCCATCGAGTGTATATAGCTTTGGCTCAATCCATCATTGTATATTGCATACCAGTTTGGGGAGGTACGACTAAAACCAAACTTCTAGAATTAGAAAGAGCTCAGAGATCTTTGCTAAAAGTTACCTATTTTAAGCCGTTCAGATTTCCTACCTCAGACTTATATAAACTTTCCGATGTCTTAACTGTAAGACAACTGTATATATTGTTTGTTATTTTAAGATTACATATACATCTACCGTATAAACCAGAAACACAAAATCGAAGAAGAAAAGATATTATAGTCCCAGCCACGTCAACAAATACAACTTTCGCAAGCAGGCAATACAATATTCAATCAGGAAAACTATATAATATCATCAATAAACAATTAAATATTTATCCTCTATCTTACTATGAATGTAAAAAAGTAATAAATAAATGGCTAAAATCTAAAAGCTACCAAGACACAGAGGACTTGCTACATACCTACTAGAACTAACACACACATACACACACACACTCGCACACACATAACACACACACACACACACACACACGAGCGCGCGCGCGCGCACCCACACACTGACACACACACACACACACACACACACACACACTTTATTTTATCTTATTATTAATTCTGTTACTAAATTCTTAGAAATAAGTTCTTAGATATAAGTTATTTGAAGTAAAAATATTTTATGTTATTCTACCCTTATAAGGAAGAGTGATACCTCTTAGCACAGGTATATTGATACTTAAAAAGAGGCATCATACACTGTAATATGACTGAAATTATTGTTTTGAATAAATACATTTTATTATTATTATTATTCCCTTTATTCATTTTTACACTTAGGCTAGGTTTTTTTTACAATAAATTTATATAAAAAGTAAAATATAAAAAATACATCACAAATATAAACACATTCTAAAAAAAACCTAACCTAGGGTGCCGCCGGCAGCGGGGCAGGGCCCAGGCTACCGGTGGTTAGGGCTGCAGAGAGAGGAACCTCCTGACGATGCGCGCCGTGTCCAGGAGTACCGCCTTTTGTATCTGGCCCTTGATCCAGCCATCTAGCGAGAGTCTCTTAAGATGTTTGTCGAGACTCTTCGCTATAAGACCGTTCGCCGAAACGACTATCGGGACAATGATCGTCGAGTCAACATCCCACATGGCGGTCACCTCGTGAGCCAAGTCAAGGTACTTGCTGAGTTTGTCCTTCTCGGCCGTCATGGGGGATGGTGATGTCGACGAGCACTGCCTGGCGCTTGGATCGATCTACCAAAACGATGTCAGGCTTATTGGCTACAATAGTCCTGTCCGTGATGATAGATCGATCCCAATAGAGCGTGGCACGACCATTCTCAAGAACTGGCATCGGTGCGTACTTATAGTACGGCACCTCAGACCCCACAAGACCGTATTGAAGAGCAAGTTGCTGGTGAATGATCCTGGCTACTTGGTTATGTCTGTGCAAGTACTCGCCGTTAGCAAGATGAGAACAACCGGAGATTATATGCCTGAGTGACTCACCGGAACGGCGGCATGCCCGACAAATGTCGACCGTACCGTCCTTCAGGATATATCTCCGGTAATTGTTCGTCATCATTACTTCGTCCGCAATTGCACAGACAAAACCTTCGGTTTCCCCGAAGAGATCCCCGAAGCGTAGCCAGTTCACCGACGCGAGCAGATCTACATCGGGCCCCGTAAGGGCCTTGTAGAACCGCCCGTGTAGCTCCTTGCTCTTCCATACAGCCCTGCGGTCATCGGTGCTAAGCACCTTTGGTCTGCGCCAGTTCTCGTTTGCTAAGGAGAGAGAGGTGAGGCCTTTGTCAACTGCTACTACATCGCGATGAATCCCACACTCGTTGTTTAGGAAATACTCCCTAAGACTGCACACCTCACGGTTATGGAGGTCCTTGGCGTTTAAAAAGCCACGGCCCCCACTATTATTTATTTATTATTTACTAGCCATTATTATTATTATTATTATACATTACATTGTAAATTGCATGCATTATTTTTAAATTGACGAAGCATGTAGTGGTTTCTTTTTTTTTTCATAGGTGTCCGTTTTAGGTATCTTTAATAAATTAATTTAAATCGAACATAAGTGTTATGATATGATATGACTAAGTGTTTCCATGTCTAATAAGTGGCATGACGATTTTTTCTGAGGATGTCAATCGATTCTATTTTTTATTGGAATAAAATGTCTAACTACACTTAGACTGCTCTAAAAGTCAGAAATTACCGTGATATTTCAACATTCTTATGGAGCGCTACATTTGTCATACAATTGTTGTTTTGTTAAATTATGAGGATTCTGTATAAACTTATGTATAAACTTTGTATCGATAGTTCAATAAAAAAATGTGGTGTTTCCATATTAAAAAATAATATATCATGTGCAAAAAAATTAATAACTGGCTAACAAGCGAGCCCCTCAATCGTTTTTAACTGACTTCAAAAAAATAATGGTTTGTCAGTTCCGTTACGGCCCGGCCACGATTTCAGTCTTAGCGGCAGCGGTGCGCGGTACGTGTGGCTCGCTCACTCGTATAGTCGCCGCACTGGATCTCTCACTCAACCGCTCGCCGCGCCGCTTGCCGCTGAAAGTCATGGCATGTCCGTTAGTACGATTTTGATTCATAAGTATGTTGTCACATGTAATGTCTCATTTTTAGGGTTCCGTAGTCAACTAATAGGAACCCTTATAGTTTCGCCATGTCCGTCTGTCTGTCTGTCCGTCCGCGGCTTAGTTCCGTGATCTTTAGTAGGTACTAGAATATGTATCACGCCGACACAACGGTAAAATAAAAAAAAAATTGTGTACTTTTTTCGTTCCAACACGAGTGTGTGGGATGTCGTTGAATAGGTCATTATTTTTTGATAAAGTCAGCAGTTTTGTAAATATTTGCTTCGAAAATAAAAAAAATTGTGTCCCTCTAACTTTTCAACCACGGGTCGAAAAATTATGGAAAAATTTATGAAAATGGGGCCTTATAAGTACTTTCAATGAAAACTATATTAAATAAAATCGGTCAAGCCGTTTTTGAGTTATTGCAAAAAATCTTTTTTTTTTTTTTAAATTACGTAAGCGCCGCGCGGTGTCCCTACACTTCGAACGTTAGGTACACATATTGGTTAAGTGCCATACTATATTAAAACATTTCGCTCAATCTGGCGCGTATAATCGATAACTTCCAGAAGGTAATAAGTAATTACAGTTACTTTGGCGTTTACAACCTTTTTATAAAGCTTGAAATCTTTCTCGTAATTTTCGTCTATTGTGAAGGAATGGCAACTACGGAACCCTACACTGAGCGTGGCCCGACATGCTCTTGGCCGGTTTTTTATTTTAATGTGAAGTCACACCACAATTTCAAATATTAATATTTTATATTATTTGTGTCAATTGTAAGTATGTTGACCTCAAATTCCTGAACGAACGGGCACCATCTCTGCGCATTAGTATGCCCATGGCGCTTAATCTTGTGCGCAGAATCCGCGGTGAAATCCAACTGTACCGGTACAATCTACTGTCGAATCGACAATGAAAATGTACAGTCACTCGACATTCCATTCGTGGCTCCTTGGTTCGAATCCCATGAAATTAAAGTTTGTGCGACAAAAGAATCATCATTTTTAAAATGTATCCTTCGACTTTTCTGCTACCCAAAAGTTGTCTGGAAGAGATCGGATTTCTCAACCGATTCTCGTGTTTTATGAGCAGGTTAATAAATTTTATAATTATATTTGCCGTGCCAGTTTTAGGATATTTTTCAAATCAAAATGATGGAGATATGGGGGTTGAAACCGTAAAAAAAACACATGTCAGCCATTTTGAAAAATTAATGAATCACAGAGCCACTAGACCGGCCACCGGCCTATAGTTGTAAACCAGCGGCTTGTAAGCCGGTAGTAACCGAAAGCAGCGGCTAGAAACGAATAACCAGCCGCTTGATACCGGGTAGATACCCGACTTGAGCATCAAATAAAGAAATTATTTTTATTACATTTTTTTTTGTTAAACTCTTATTTTTGTTATACAGTAGCACTTATAATGTTCTTTTTTTTAAAAATAGACCCCGAAGACACATTTGTACCTACTAATTTACTTAATTCAGATACGAAAAGTAAACTACGTTTGTGTTCAGGTGGCGGTGTATGAAAATTATAAGAATAAAGGTAGCTAAATCAGTTTATTTTGGATCTAATCATCATTGTAAACCAAACGCGGGAATCTCGCGCGGCAGGATAAATTCGTGTGGGGGGCTGAGGGGTGCGCGGGGCATGCGGGGATGAGTGAGCGAGGCTCGTTGCGTTGGTGCATTATAGAAATACAACTAAATGCTTACTATTACTAGGTAACTGATAAATACCTATTTCCAATTCATCTCTCAGAAATAAATTATTAAAATAGTCCTATTCCACTGCTCTTTCACATTTTGTAAGAGAATTTTGAGTTTTTAACACTTAATACATATGCAAACGTCACTGTTTATGTCTATTTATGTTAAATAGATCCTATAGTAAATAAATGAAAAGAAAAATAACAAAAACAAACATTGAATCATGTGAATATGTCAATGAAATGTAAGCAGCCGTTTCCAGCCGCTTCCCAAGCAGCACATTAGTGAATTTTGCAGCTTATCTTATAGCTATAAGTTCTAAATGAGTGGTTTAATAGTGTTTGATACAACTTATAGCTTTAAACACAACTCAAAACTGTATATGAGTTCATCCTATCACTTGTAGTTGCATAGGAGCGTTTTTTGTTTCTTCTTTATTACTTATGGTGGGATAAAGTCGATTTTGCTACTTAAAGTTGCATGCAGGTTCAAATTGTCACTCAATAAGAAGCAATAGTGCTATATAAGGCCTTAAAATCACTTATAAGCAACTTTTACATATAAGTGGGAACATACCCTTATTTGGAACTAAAAGTTCCAAATGACTAGTACAATAGCGAATTATATCACCAATAGTGGCTAAAGGGATAATTTTACGGCTCTTTTGGAACCAAAAAATATTGCAACTTTAAGGCCTAAGAAGTACCTTATTGCCACTCCAACGCATAAATAGGTCTCAGTAGGAGGTTCTTGGAACCAAAAGCAGTTATTTTCACTTATTTCAAACCACTAACGAACTAAAAGTTCTATTATAGTTCCTATTTGCGCCTTGTCAAAATATATTTAATAGTCTTGCTTGTTTAATAGTCTACAAAAGAGCAAATAATTACTATTGGTAATATCATTCACTGCTTTGCCACTCGCAAGATACAAATAAGTGATTATTAGACTTGATAGTTCCAAATAAGGAACAAATAAGTGAAAATAAACACTGTAGGATCTTTTTTGTTTCGCCATGTTTACAAATGGAAGCCTATGAAAATTGATTATTTTAACCAGAATTTTATCACACTCACGCATAATCACAGACTTTTGATAGTTGTGACGATGTTACTTTAACATTGTACGTAACCTACAACTACAATCATTAGGTCAGGTTTATAACAGTTTTATTTCTTATCAGTATCTATTCCTTATTTAATTTAGCACTCTCTTTTTTAATATTCCTGATCAAATGAAGGGCACGTCGAAATTTACAAAGAAAACATACTATAGTTTCACAGTAAAAAAAAATTCGCAAGAATTTCGTGCTTATTTCAATGCTTGTATTTAACGTAAAGTTTTAATCACAATCAAACAGACATATAAATCCAAAATGAATATGGCAGATCACGTATTACTTTTAATAAAACACAATTTGACAGTTGCCTCGCCACTCAAAGATAATTTTGGCGACTCATTTATCACTCATTGACCGAACTGAAATGTTTTCATTCGTTCACTACGCATAACTTTCACCCATAGTTCTAATTACCACTTAAGGTAATTGTGAGATCTCTTATGGATTCTATTTAGCACCAAAAATAAGCTGCAATTTTTCTCCTTTTGGTTCTACACTGGTGGCATAAGGGTTCTTGCCACCTATATAGCACTTAGTCATGGTGGTAAATTTCACTTAAGCATCTAATTAGATATGATATACGAGCTATTTAGACCCAGTTGTGCTACTTGGGTTGTTATCGCTAGAAATGATAATAAGCCAAATAAGCCGTTTCTAGCCGCTGGGCTAGAAATGTTAGCAACCAGCTTCGCATCTATATACCGGCCACACACAGTCTGAATTCCGGTCCTGTTTCCGAACGGAATGACGTCAGAAAGTGTCTCTGTCTCGGTCTGTCTATGGCGATGTCTCGCTTGCCGGAATGACGTCCGTTCGGAAACCGGACCGGAATTCAGACTGTGTGTGGCCGGTCTAAGAATGCGTTCATGAACGACCGTTAGATACCAATTTTCCTGGGAACTTGAAATCTCCAGCCAATATTGATTCAGAGTACATACGAGTACATGATACATCTGTTATCGTTATCGCGTTTAAGAGCAGTCAATATCACGGGCTGGTTTATCTGACTAGTCGGTAAAGTATAAACCGTTAAATCCTTATTCTTCCGTTCTACTAAATAAACTCATGTGGGTAAAAATTATAACTTTCTGACATTACATTATTATTTAACAGTTTCACTGTTTATATAATATTTTCTTCGGTTTCCGCGACTGTCACACATTTAAATAAATCAATTTAAACGGAGGCATCATAGGCCGTTTCATTTACAGAGAATTTACATTTAGCTGACAGTTTTTTTTCATCGCACATCAACTTACAAACACAATGTTTAGAGGTAAGGTACAATGATAGCAGCATAGTACCGCGGTTTCTAATCCTAAAATAGCCGAAGCTGGCATTACCATCGGCATCAGTATGGGCGCCGCATCTCGGGCCAACGATCGCCGCTTCCGCACTTTTGGTTTTTTCTTCCTTTCGACCAAGATCAGCATTTGCATACGCTCACTTATTCCTGAGATGACGCGGGTACGGATGGAGCATGGGATTTTTTGTATTAAACTTAATAACGACGGGCTAGGATCTCTGTACCCTTACCATGCACATGGTTCAAAAATATGGTATGGCACTCCGGCTGAACCCTCGGTGCGTGAGTCAGACTCGCACTTGGCCGGTTTTTATTTTTGCTTATAAGTTAATTTGGAAGTCGGTTCATTATTTTTATTAGAAGAATAGGGAATTTCACTCGCTTCTGTTGGTGTATGTAATTCATGAATATTCTCGGTGTGATCCAGCCGCGGATGTTTTCGACTGACATAACGATCTGCCTGAAGTTTAATTCCTTAGTGACATTTTGTCCGTGACTTGATTTCAACTTGTCAATGCTAACTTTTAGCTCTTACAGCAAAAAAAAACTATAAATGTAACAACTTATAACAGCCATACTACAGCGATGTTAATGTCAATAAACAAGCTTTGGAAACAGGACAACTGAATTTTCAATATTCCCAAAAATCCGCAAAAAAAAAGGGAAATAACGCTACGAAATTATAGTATTTAATAAGAATAGTATTTGATATGATATAGGGGTGAATTTCAACAAGCTCGAAATTTACCTAATTTTGGTGGCATTTTTTATTTTTGATGTTAGAGCCAAAATTATATATCAATAATACGAATAAAGTCATAACCAATATTGTGTAGTAATGGCCCTTTGTTATACATAATAGTTTTAAAGATATTACGATTTTAGTAATTGGCCTGCCACCAAAATTGTACATCTACACCAAAATTAGTTACTTGTGCTAAAAATTTATATTTGTCAATGAAATTGCCTGCTGGAAATGAAAAGAAAGTATGTTTAATTAATCATTTTAATTATACCAAATTATCTATGAAAATACAATCACTAACTCGTTTGTAACAACAGTATATATTTTTTTCGAGGACTTCTCTTGATTGATTTTTCTTGCGATTAGCCATCGTAAACCCTACATACATTTCAAAAAAATAAGCATGTACAAAAGCGAACTTATCTCTCTAAGGGATTTCGTCCATAACCTTCGAGTAAATGAGTGTTAAACACAAGTAAATGGCAGACAAACCAAGCAACATGTACAATACGATAACTTTACAATAGTACAAATGAAAATGCAAAAACCAAATGAGAGAGAGATAGGCAAACAGTCAACGTAATACATATTACGTTATATCTATATAAATACATATAACATAAATATAATCATAATTATAACAAAAACAGCAACCTAATCAAATAATCATTAATTCGACAGCCATAATTTCTTGAACTTCCCCTTGAACGATGCTATATACGGACTACGTCTGCCTTAGGGCGGGAGACAATTTATTTTATAATTTCACGGCGCGCACAGCAAAAGATACATCGTAAACATGAGATCTATCCTGTGGGATAGATAGAGCCAGATTTGCACTTGACCGCAGGCGAACAACGACAATAGCCTGCGACTTCTTGGCATTCTTCATCAAACCAAAGAATCAAGCCCAAGCACGGATTGATTCCAGGTCTAAATTGATTTGCGAAACAAAGGAGCCAAAATCATCAATGCTGGCCGCCGCATAAAGCTGCAAATCGTCTGCATAGACATGGAACGAGGAGGAGAGTGACTGTGGTTGGTGATTCCGTTAATGAAGACAGAAAAGAGTAATGTAGAGAGTATGCCCCTTGAGGGACACCAGAAGACAGTTCACACCAGCTAGAAAATCGGTCATCAACTCGAACCCGCTGCTGTCCCCCAAAGAGGTAATCACGAAACCAGGACAGTGAAGTTGGAGATATATTTAAAGTACTAAGTAAACTGAGAAGAATATCAAAATCAACAGTGTTAAAAACACTACTAAAATCTAGGAGCACCAATATAGTCACTTTTCTATATTCTATATTAAGACGAATATCGTCGGTGATCTTAAAAACAAGTAATATAGGAAAGGATAGGAGCTATAGAATCCGCCACCAGCATAAGCATATCTAAGCTAAGATTACCCTCACCGACAGCTTGTAATATTAAATGTATTGTGTTTATACTTGACTTCAAATAAATTCACCGAGTCAAAAGTGTTGGAAATGCGATTACAAATGTGTAATTATATACAGATTACAGAATTAGCAATTCTGGTGGCATCAAGCAATTTTGGTGACTTTCAAATTACCACCAAAACCACCAAAATTGATCCACCGAAATTAGAAACAGTGATTAAAAAAATATTTAAAAAATATCCGTATTATTTACTTCCAATTTAACTTTATATTTTAAAAAAGAAACCTTTAACACGTCTTACACACAATTCACACACAGTCAATGATTGCTAAGTCACTTGAAACATATACCACAAAAATTGTGTCAAAAAGTATTTTGAACACACCAAAATTAGATACTTACGTGCTGGTGGACAGATCCAGCAAGGTACGACGTGTGTGTCGTCGCTCCATGCCGGAGCGGAACTAAACGAACAGGTTAACACACGTTTGCTGGTCTTGTTGCGTTTCATTCAACCATAAACACATTTTCAATATTTACCACCAAAATTATCAATTTCACCCGGACAACTCTTAGTGCTCAATTTTGAGTATCTATTTATGTATTAATCTTTATTTATATATCCTTATAATATACTTAAACTAATAAAGATTATAAATAAATGCAATTTTAGTTTAAAACATTGATGATATGGTTCTATCAAAGACATTTATGAGGAACAACGAATACTGGACGCCGCACCAAAATTATCATTTTACCGCAAAAAAAAAATTATTGAACATAAATGACTTATAAAATACTTTGCGATTTGGCTTAAGATAGTAATTTGTGTCTTCTTTTCAGAAAAAAATTAAAACTTTTAAAACAATTGTTTCACACTATAGTTATCAATCCCGCCGCAATTTTTTTTCGCTGAGATAATCACCCATAGATACGTAGGATTGCTTCGTGTATTGGTAGATCTCAGTCATGTGTGAATATCCGTAGCACATTCTTGGCTTCATGTGACTGTCCATTGTGTCTCGCGATTTATCAATGAACACTACGAGTATCTGTATCACACTGTGTGTATTTACACTGGCGTCTGCCACGATTATATATTTTTTCTCAAACATGCAAGGAAATGTCGTGTTAACGTGCGTTATAACAGGCTTCGAAGTATCACGTTTCGGGCGGAACAACTCGAGAGAACTGTACATGAATTTCATACAAAATTGAAGTACCGTAAAACTACCCAACTATAGTCCAATCATCCAACTATGGTTGAAAACAAAACTCGTTTATTTTCATCAAAATCCATATTCCATCAGTGATTTTATACGTTTTTATTTAAGTTTGTTTAATTATGTTGTTCCCCTTTTGGTTTTTTGTAATAATTGTCATAATATTAACAAGTAATTTTCGGATTAAATTGGACCATAGTTGTAAGGACTGGACTGTAGTTGGGTAGTTTTACGGTAAGTCAGGAAATATTTTTTTTTAAACATGGCGTGTGTACGTTTTTAAGCCGTTCTTCCCGGCGTCGTGCAATAATGCACAATTGTTCCTGATCTCAATCCGTCATTCCCTTGCCACAAGGTGGAGAGGCCCTTCGCTGCTGAAACTCATACTTCGGCGAACTTCACGAGTAGTTTGGAACTAGGGTAAAACTTGAACGTTCCTCGCCGACAACATTTCACACTATAAGCATTCTACCTAGGTATTCAAAAGTTAAAAAAGCGGTGCGTTTCTTTTTACAATATCAACATTGTAGTCTTCAAGAGAATGTGAAAATTGCGTATAAATATTTAAAATGTATGGGAATTTTACGATGTTTTGCAAATAAACAAGCATAGGTAGGTGTTATAATTTATAATTCAGTATTTAGTTTAGAAATAATACGAAGTTATCATTTAGAAAACCACTAAATTAAATAGAAACACGAAATCCCAACCACGAACTAGCTATCAACCACAATGTTTTTTCTTCAGCTCCATCTTTGTCGTAAAAAGCATTTCGAGAAAAGTTTGTACACAATTTAAACAGAAAATTAAAGTCAATATAGGTAATTTTGTTATCAATTTTCTTTGTGATTTCCGATACATTTTTATCAGATTATATATAATAAAAAAATATAAGCATAACAGAACCTTAATTCTCGAACATAGCCATAACATTGATATAAAATTACTTGAGAAATGCTCAATAAAAGATATTGTTTTCATAACTAACCATAATATTGGGAAAGAAAGCATTTATAAGGAAAATTTTGCAAAAAAAACAAAATATATTTAGTGATCTGGGAAAATCCTTAAAATTTTGACAAACAAATGTACGGTCAGCATCAAAAGTGTCAATTTGATTTCTGGCTTATTTCAAATTGCATACCTACTAACACTTTCAGATATTTTCTATGCTGGCTGTACAAACAGCTTTCTGAAAACTTAACCAAATATAAATAAATGTTTTCGAAAATTCCTTTTTACGGCTAGTACGTAGCTACGTAGTTCACAGTAAGTATAATATAAAATATTTTATAGGACTGTACCTGACTACTTATTTAGAACCCAGAGATTTAATATAGCGGTATTAGCGGTACAAAATAAGGTATGGGTGGCATAACGTCGCTACAAGATTTTTTTCGAAATCTCATAGCGCTAACCATTCCTTTTAAACCACTTCTGAAGAGCCATTATAACTTAAATATCCGACCACTGTAGACCCATTGTAGAACTATTAAGCTGTATTATTTTGGGCCTAATTGGCGTTTCAAGAGCTCTATATCTGGATATAGCCAACCACTATATCGGTTATTTAAGTAGCGTAAGGAGTTATCAAAGTCCTTTATCCGGCTACTATACGGCTTGTTATAGCGCTTGTATGCTAGTTGGGATGAGATCTGATAACTTTTTGGCAGTGACAGGTCTCGTCTTGGCATCATTTTACATGAAAATGTTTTCGGTGGGATTATGTGTCAGAAAAGTGACCGACAGAAGAGTTTCTTGCGGCGGCATACTCCAGATGTCATATTTTTTTTAAATTTACCTTTTGCAGTATAAAAATAAGTCATACTAAGTACCTCTATTCGCTCTCCACACTCGAAGAAAACTAAGGAAAACTACTATGACATCACAGCTACCTTAATCGATCAATGGAATCTACACGACGCCAATCCCCGATTTCTCCGAACCTCTGAATGGACGGAGCGTTCATTCATCGCATTCGATCAGGTATAACGGTCACAGGTCTATCAAAACACCCACCAGTATCTACTGACCTCTCTTGACCGTCCACTGGACTGGATGTTGTACTGACTTTATTAAACGGAGCGGGGCAGGGGAGGTTGACGTAGTTTGGTCAGTTGGGAGGATGTGTTGCATTCAAATCTCGGTTGTCGTCTTCCGCGAAGCTATGTCACTGTGAACGGAGCTGTGTGCGGAGTCTATAATGGGTTTGCGATGACTTCTTATAGGTGATAAGTAGTATACGAATTTGAAAGAGTCCTATGTCTGAAGGCTTACATCCGATGTGGTAAAGGATTGTAGTGTTGTCGTCTTCCGCTAAGCCACTTATGAACGAAGCTGTGTGCGGACTATAACTTCTTAAAGGTGAGTATAAGAATTTGGAAGAGTCCTTTCCACTTAATAAGATTACGTTTAATACGATTTCCCGCGTAATACACCATTTTGCACCAGTCCCTGTAAGTGTGTAAGTAATAGTTTCCTTCTTACTTCTTACGCTTTCACGCTTAAGACGCCTTTTTGCCTGGTTCCTTCAGAAACGCCTTAAGCGGGTCTTACCGTAGGTATATGGTAAGATTTAAGAAATAATTTGGTATTGGGCGTCATTTTATTGGAGAGTTCCTAAAATAATATTCCGTTACCGTTCAATTTGCATATTATGTATTATGCAAAATTTCAATTCAGTCGAAAATCGGGAAACTCATGCTTTGATTGATGGCGGCCAAATAATAGTAGGTAACTATTGAGACAATTTCGAGCTCTGAGCGTAACCTTGACTCTCAAATGACAAGACAAGAAACCCATAATCTTCACCAAACATTCAACATTCATCACACAAATGATCTGATCTTAAAACCTGCCAAACACCGCTATCTCAGAACTAGGTTATGCCGTTATCAGACAATGATAATGTCTCAATAATTCGTTTGGAGCGTCTCTATTTGTGTTGCACTCGTGGCACACAAGTTCCTCGTAATCTTATCTCCAAATAGGACGTTAGAATCTAATTTGTATTGGAGAGGCCGAAGTGTACCTATTTATTTACTTTCCACTGTATCGTTCGATATTCGTTATATGTATTTCTTTTTTTTTTAATAGCCTGTTAAGGTGTCCCATTGTGTGCAGGATAAACTGTTGCACTCGCACTCATCGCCTACCGAGCCTGCAACGGTACCGTCTCTGTCTATGTGCGAAGGCAATCAGGAGGGCGATCATCAAATGTCAACCCTATATCAAAGTAATAAGGTTCAAAATCAAAGCCTATGCGAAGAAGGTAGAAGTTACTCAAAGGATACGGCAAATGTAAACAAAGATAGCTCCACGGCAACGTTTAGGAAATTATCTTTTGCGAATGTGGTTAATAACGGAGATGATTGGAAACCAAATGAGCCCAAGAATGAATGGAAGAAAGTCACACGGAAAAAAATAAAAAATAAGTTTATAGGTTGCAAAGGAAGGGCAGAACCCGTGCCTAATATGAAATTTAAGGCTGCGGAAGCGCGAATTCCTTTGTTTATATCTAATGTGCATAAGGATGTCTTAGAGAACGATGTAGTTGACTACATTTATGAGAAAACGGGTGAAAGGGTACCTTTAATTAAAATAAAAACGCGCGAACCGAAGGACTACCATTCGTACAAAGTTTTTGTTTCCTACGATAAACTGAGTATTTTTATGAATGACTCCTTATGGCCAACAGGGGTATCTTTTCGGCGTTTCGTCGATTTTAAGGATAGGAAGGATACGTCGCCTAGCCGAAATAGTGAAAGTGGCACCTTAATGAAACAAAATCATGACTAATATAACCAGATTAGTTAGTTACAACTGTAAGTCGTTTAAAAGGTCCATTGACGGTGTGAGGTCACTCTGTGCTTCGGCGGATATTCTAGCGCTGCAAGAAACTTGGTTGTTGAAAGAAGAAATTCCGTTACTCGGCACAGTGAGTAATGAATTCGCGTACACGGGAAGCTCGGCAGTGGATACCAGCGCCGGGTTGCTGATAGGTCGTCCGTTTGGCGGTCTAGGAATCCTGTATCGTAAAAGTGTTTTTCAGTCGGTGTCGGTCATTAATACTGAAAGTTCTAGGTTAGCGGTTATTAAAATAGGACTACAAAATCGTTCAGTGTTAGTGTTCAATGTATATATGCCTGTGAACTCTACGGAAAATCTTCCAATTTTTACGGAGTGTCTCGGAGAAATAAGTGCCATTGTAAAGGACAATAGTGACGTTGAAGCGGTCTATGTGTTAGGGGATTTCAATGCGCATCCCACGACGTTATTTTATAAAGAATTGGATGAATTTTGTGTGGATCAACAGTGGCATTGTGTAGACGTAGATATCTTGGGCAGCTCGTCCAGTACTTATACGTTTATAAGTGATTCACACGGTTGTAACAGGTGGTTAGACCATTGCGTTGTCACAAAATCAGCGCGTGAAACTGTAACAAAGGTTATGGTGAAAGAGGACGTGTACTGGTCTGACCATCTGCCGTTAATCATTGAATGTGATTTGAGTAAGGTGCAAATAAAGTGTGACGTCGTAGAATCAACTCTAGAGGGGGTTCTATGGGGAGAACGGGAAGCAGCTCAAGTTGACCTATATAAATCGCTTTGTCATGATGGGCTTAAACAAGTACAGTTTCCCTCGGAATTTACCGCTTGTGCGGACGGAGTTTGTAAGGATTCTGACCATTTCATTGTTCTAGACAAGTTGTATACAAATATAACTAATGTTCTAACTGAAGCGGCTAGGCAGTCAAGTGTAAGAAAACACAAGAAAAAATATGTAACAGGTTGGAACAAGTATGTTGCTGAAGCACACAGGGATGCCAGAAATAAATTTTTATTTTGGATTTCAGTTGGACGGCCACCTCAGGGAATTGCTTATGAGGAAATGTGTAGCAGTCGGAAGGTCTTCAAGTCAAAGTTGAAGTGGTGTCAGGACCGGCAGGAGCAAATAAGAAGTGATATCCTGGCCGCAAACCACTCAGCTAAAGACTTCAAGACCTTCTGGAAAAATACAAATAAACACAATGTCAGGCCGGGAGTCCCTGTGAGCGTCGGTGGGGTAAGTGACAAAAGGAATATCGCTAACAGTTTTAGGCAATTGTTTACTGTATCCGCTTCGCGCATATCTTCTAAGGGCATGATGAGCGATATTGAGGCCGTCGCCGGAGAAAATACCATAACTTTTACTGCGAAACAAATTAATACTATTATTAAAAAAATGCAGAGGGGAAAATCTCCGGGGCACGATGGTCTCAGTATCGAACATCTGAAATATGCCGGGCCCCACTTGCCCAGAGTTTTGGCGATGTTCTTTACGCTTTGCTTACGACATGCTTACCTTCCTGATCAGCTGATGAAAACCGTGGTAGTACCGCTTCTTAAAAATAAGACGGGAGACGTGTCAGACTTTGCTAATTATAGGCCCATCTCGCTTGCAAATGTAATCGCTAAAGTGCTTGATAGCTTGCTTAATGATCATCTCCGTAGTCACATAAAACTGCATGACGCGCAGTTCGGATTTAGGGCAGGATTGTCTACAGAGAGTGCAATATTATGTCTTAAGCAAACTATCAGGTACTACAAAGATAGGAGCACGCCAATATATGCGTGTTTCCTTGATTTGTCGAAGGCGTTTGACCGGGTGGACTATAATCTGCTGTGGGATAAGCTGAGTAAGACATCAGTGCCTGCTGAATGTATTTCTCTGCTTAAATTTTGGTACTCCAATCAGACCAATCAGGTTAAGTGGGCGGGAGAATGGTCTGATGAATACATGCTTGAATGCGGTGTAAGGCAGGGAGGATTAACGTCTCCTATCCTTTTTAATTTGTATGTAAATGGGTTGATTGAGGAGCTTAGCAGCATTCATGCCGGATGCCATATTGACGGAGTATGTGTCAATAACATAAGCTACGCTGATGATATGGTGCTGCTGGGCCCCTCAATCAACTCCATTAGGCGTCTGATTGCGATATGTGAGAGTTATGCCGATCGACATGGTCTTAGGTACAATGCCAGTAAGAGCGAGATGGTCGTGTTTAAGGCCCGTAAATATAATCCACAAAGCGTACCTGAGGTAATGTTGAGCGGCGTGGCTCTCAAAGTGGTTAACAAGTTCAAATATTTGGGTCATATAGTCACGGATAACCTTGACGATGACCTTGATATAGAACGGGAAAGAAGGTCCTTGGCAGTGCGGGGCAACATGCTCATTCGTAGATTTGCACGGTGTACAAAGGATGTTAAGCTGACACTATTTAGGGCTTTTTGTACATCCTTCTACTCGTGCAGTCTATGGGTGAAACATACGAAGCGCACATATAATACGTTGCGTGTCCAGTACAACAACATATTCAGGATGCTGTTTAAGCTCCCTCGCCACTGTAGTGCATCCGGCATGTTTGCGGAGGCACAGACTGACGGCTTTCACGCTATTCGTCGAAAAAGAGTCGCCTCGATGCTAAGACGCGTGAGGAGTAGCAGTAACGGCATCCTGAGCATGCTGGCTGGACGTCTTGATTGCCCTATATTGATGTACTGGGTGGGCATCTGTACGGGGCGGTTAAAATAATTAATTTTAAATTTTAGATATAATAAACACTAACAACTGAGTAGTTTTGTAAGTCCTAGCTTTTTATAATTTTTTTTTTGTGTGATTTGTTACTAACACGATATGGATCTCGCATCTGAAATAAATGATTTTTATTTTTATTTTATTTTATTTTTTTTATTGCTGGGCAAAGGCCTCCCCTTCTTTTCTTCACTCGACCCTATTGCCAGTGCGGTTCTGCCATTCTCTGCAGAACACTTCTAAATCGTCCCGCCATCTCCTTTTCGATCTACCTCTGTTCCGATATCCATCTTGTGGTATCCATTGGGTTGCTATCGTGGCCCACCTTTCCGGATGCATGCGACAGACATGTCCAGCCCAGTCCCATTTCAGTTTTCCATGCGCGAGATTAGTTCGATGTTTCTGATTCGATCAGTCCTCCGAACACCTAGTATCGCGCTCCATCACCCTCTGGCAAACCTTCATTTTAGACTTTAAAGGCTCAGTCAATGACCAGGTTTGAGCACTATACGTTAGTATGGGGGGCAGCAGCATACGTTAGAATATACATTATATATGTACGAAGAAAATAGTACATGTGCAACATTGGTCAACAACGCGAGGCTCTTTTGCAGCCCGAGCCCGCAAAGGCGAGGGTCGAAAATAAAGCTGATTATGTAAATAACCAAAGCCAGATTTGCCGGCTCGACGTCCACCAACCAACATTATTTATCCATATTATTATCCATTTATATATTATATATTATCCATAGGTAGGTTGCCGGAGAATCGTCAAACTCCAAATTAAAATCAAAACGTTTATTCTGTAAGTAGGCCACAAGAGCACTTTCACATGTCTGAATCTGAATTTACCGGCATTTCACAAGACGAGACCGCTATGGAGAAGAAAGCCGAAAGAAACTCAACAAAAAGTATTTTTTTCGTAAATTATACTTATAACTATTACAATTTATACAATATAACTAAACTAGGAGATGTACAAGATTCTCCAAATCAATGTTTACAGTAATAATGATATAAAATAAAGTGAATTTTTCAGAGAATATATATTATTACATATATATATTTTTATAGGCGTCACGACATCTATTCATCTTGTTGGCCGTTCCAGGACCACGCTAAATCTTCCTGCCCGTGGACTCCAGTCGAGAAACTTTACGCTGCATCTGTAAGTTCTACTAGTTATATGCCCATTTACACCAGCAATCAAAACATGATCAACCTGCTACTTGAAGATAAAGCATTTTTGTGGAATTAGATCATCTTTATCGGTCTACTCAAAGAGTTAGCATGATTTGGAGCAAACAGACTTATCGCTGCGTGATCGGCCGCGCATGCGGTTTGATTACGTCTAATACGTCTATAGCAATGTATTGGAAACGGTTCAAAAATTTAACGTGATCGAAACTTAGGGACACATGTCGCCTTATTTATTTATTTATTTATTTATTTATTTATTTATTGGAGAAACAACAGAAGTAAATGTGTAACAAAAACAATCATGGTTTAAAGTATACATATAGGCATGCACTTACTTCCTAAAACGCTCTCACTGAGCACACACAACATGAACATTTTAATACTTACTACACTAGACTAAACTTCTGCATGGGATAAACAACAAAATCTTACAAGGAACAACAACCAAAAAGAGAAAACAAAAAAGAAGAAATAAAATTAACATGCAACAGTATTGGCGAACGCCATACATCATTTACGGTTAAAATATCCCATTTGGTAACACAATATGTACAATTAACAATTATATACAGTACGCTTTTCTAAAAGAATTAATAACAACTATCATCTGTCATCTGGTGTTTCGTTAAAAATATCGAGAACATAGTACATGACTTAATCTCCCAAACGGGAGAAAAACGAAATACGTATCATTACTGTCCCGGTCATTAAAATATTGTTTGACGCGAGATTGAAATCGACGAAATTAAGATATTTGAATTTCAAACTTCGGAGTAACCTTTCAGGCTTTGACGGCTCTGTTCGTATCTACGTTTGTGTGTTTGTTCCTATGTACGAACAAAGTATATGACAAAATGTTCATCATTCCCAAAATATCTGTTCTTATTAGAGGACACAGGGAGATGTATTTGACAAATCCTTTATTTACGAATAGCATAATACGGTTTTTGATGACAGCTCAAATCAGCTTCCCTTTTTGAAATGACAAAAATGTACATGTGTATGTTTGTTACTCCTTCACGCTCAAACGGCTGAACCAACCCTGGATTCACACATAGACAACTTTTTACTCCGAAAAAATCCCGTGGGATGACCTGTGATAGCACCGCGAGGCGCCACACAGTGGTTCCAAATCACGAAAAGTGGGACATTGCCTATTTCACTATAAAAAAATTGCATTCGATAGGGAATTTGATTTAAAAAAATAAATGTTCTTTGCAATTTTTGAAAAAAAAACTTGTGAAAGCGGTAAAAAAAATAATTTAAGAAAATGTATGGAATAAGAACTTAAGCATTTTCTTTCTCAAAAACAAAAAATAACACATTTAACAAATTTTAATATATGAAAGCTATAGCTTATATACACAAATACCGCTGAATAACATATAAAATTACCGTCTCAGACATATTAAAATACCTACGAACGCCGCTGCGACTGATCGGTTCTCCTGATGATAAATCGCGAACTGATTCGAAACATGTCTACTTGAGTTGACGTTTCATAGGTATTTTAATACCGCTGAATAACATACAGAATAGGCCCCGTTCGCGGATGTATGTCATTTGAGTAGCGATATCTTCGAAGACGGGCGTCACTCGAGATAGCCCTATCTGCCATCGCTACCTGAAAATAGCTGCAAAATCGACCAAATCACTCTGATAGTGAGTTACAAATCCACTTTCCTAAGAATTATGAGATAAGTACCTACCTATTGAAAATTTTAACAACAAAGTTTAACAGTTTCAGCCCATCGCGATGCAGTATTTCCAGCCGTACGAGCATACTATTTTTTTTCTCATCACGCCGACACAGCTTACGGATTTTAACCAATTTTGGTACAGGGATAGGTCGACATCCAAAAATGATTATTTTTCCATCCATTAATTTGAACAGTTTCAGCCCAGGAACAATCTTAACAGACGGACTTCGTTTTGACAAACGGACGGACAACAAAGTGATAAGGGTCGCGTTTTTTTCCTTCTGAGATACGGAACCCTAAAGTTCCCGTGGGACGAGCGGATAATACCGCGGAGCGGAGTTTATGTACAAATATCGCTAACTACAGTCTGACCAAAAAGAGTAGAAATTTAAAAGTGGCAATACTGTAGTGTCGTCCCTTTCTAATCAATGTAAGAAAACGGGGATGACACTACAGTATTGCCACTTTTTAATTGCTACTCTTTTTGATCAGACTGTAACGTCCAACGGGCCTCATCACGTGACATCACGTGATAAATAAGTGACAAAGCATCTGTCACTCACACTCGCATTTTGTCAAAACGTGACGGATACTTCGTCACCATCATAGGCCCGCATAGGCCCCGTTCGCAATACATGTCATTTGATATCTTCGAAGACGGGCGTCACTCGAGATAGCAATATCTGCCATTACTACCTGAAAATAACTGCAAAATAGAGTATTATTACCAAATCACTCTCATAGTAAGTTACAAATCCAATTTGTAAGTACCTATACCTAAATATTACACAATTAAAATAATAATAAATTAAAACAATTATACACAAACGTCAATAGTTTAAACCTAAGGTTTGTGGGTTGGTTTAAGAGTGGTTATGTGAGCTGAAGAATTCGTTTGAATCTGTCATTATTAACGTTTTCAACCAGAATAACTCCACCACTTTTAAATTTTTGAAAAGCAAAGAATATATTTATTTATTTATTTAATCGTATGGCAATATGTTTCATGCAAGCAATCAAAGAATGACTTTCAGATTGTTAAGCCAGGTGGCTGCGTCAGGATACATAAAATACAGGTCCTCAGCAGATCCAGCGTATGAGTGAAGTGGGCATCGTTGGATGATACGTTCTGTTCTTCCTCACCGCACTCGCAGAGTAGAGACTCTTTCCATCCCCACTTATGTGGGAAAAAGTTGCAGCGGCCTTGTCCTGTTCTGAGTCTGTTCAGCCGACACCAGAGCTTACGAGTGAGATCGAATCCCTTTGGCTTAGCCGTACAGTCACCTGGCTGGATTACTTATCGAAGCTACTCACAAAAATGTATGAGAGCCGGTTCAGAAATGCGATCTCTATGCGAAAAACAGCTGGAAAGCATCTGGATATCCAAACACGAAATAATTTTGGACCAAGCTGAGACTGAGACGTCTTCGCTCGCTAGGTCAATTAAAGCTACGCCGTGGACAGATACCTACATGAACTATAAGCTTCCTATGTTCACTAAAAATATTTGAGACAATATGTCGCTTAAATCAATGGGATAAGTCCTTTGGACGTTTTTGTTATTGTCACCTAACTGATACGTGTGATAGAGGTGTAAAACGACCACTCTGGCACACCAACTTTGAAAAAACTAGTTAACAACGCAAATCTACCATGCTGCTCTGATAAATATTATAATGATTAATTTATTTGTAATAAATTAGAACAATTTATCAAATGATATAAATAATTTATTCAACAGTAAATAATACTACATAAGACAAAGTGTAAAAGTCAAATCCGCAACGCAGGCATCGTCAGAGAGAATACAAAATCTAATCAGCGACATGCTATTAAGAACATAGAATATAATTATTATTAGCCAAAATGAAAACAAAAGAAGTATGCTAAACTAAGATTATAAATTATAAACCATTTCTAATTAAGAATTGTACATTTTGTAGCGTAATTAATATGACTTCCCTATTAACACGGACAGATTCATTATCGACGAAAAAATAACAACCTTAATGAAGAAATTGACACCAGTTTCCGCAAAAAAACAAACTGTTACTTATAAACACACAGTAATTACTCCATAACAGTACAACAGTAATGTATGTAAGGTAAACAACTCTTCCATCGACCAATGGAAGAAGGTCGTAAGTCATATGGAGCTCTAAGGCATATTCTGTCTTTTTAGTGTGATGTGGTCCCGGGAACACCGGAACCCGCATCGCGCAGGCGCGGCCATGAGTGAGCAACCTTATCAGTTGGGCGGCTCTGTCGTAGTTTAGTGTTACTTTAGAAATATCTATCTTCCTTAATATAGGGAAAGGATGCGGAAAATAATATTATTAAGAGTAACGTGCATCGCGCTGCCATCATTGATAATTATAAGAACGTTTTAAACTCACGTGTCAGGAAATTGTCAGGAATGGCCCGTTTACTGGAAAAAGTTAGACGAAGGGGAAACAAAGCATAGGTCAACTAAAATGTATCCTAAATTGGGCAACTAAGTGACCATGATTGTTGGTCTTATCTACACAAATATAAACTATAAATTTATGAAACATGTAATGTCTCATTAATCATTATTTTTAATTTGGGAACACTCATTTTTTTCGAAAGGTTAATTGGTGTTGGCGTGGTGGAAGGTTTCCACACAGAGGTACCGGGTTCGATTCCCGGTCTCTTCCGCCAGGTTACGCATTTCAATTTTTCTTTGTTCTTCGATCTTCGTATTAATAATCATTAATCGTTTTCTCTTGCTATCAAGGGGCATTAAGAAGATTATACTTACTTACTCGCAAAAGTATGAGACTGACCCTATCTTTATCAGCTGTGAGTGTCGTGTCTACGTCAGAAGCGCGCGCGTCGCTTTGGTTGGTGTCAACATCACCAGTATCACCACGATTACAGGAAATATGAGCGTTGGCACTAAGTCCCTGAAACAGAAAAAGTACAATACAAAGAAAAATACCTCCATATTAACTTCACGGAGTTAGATTTTTTGTTTTTATTTGTGAATAATTTTACTTCTAAATCGACCACCATCGTAACGACAGTTACTTTTTTCAATGAGATAAGTATTTTTTTCTATATCAAGATGAGCTTTAACTTCAAAATGTCGCATCGTAAACTAGAAATTAATGGTGTCATAAATACCTCATCTCAATATGCCATAATATGTACACCGAGTTACAGAATTGCATGGCCCATTTATGAATAAATTCATTCATAAATGGACCATGCATTTGTGCAGCCCATAGTTCTTTCAATGTGATTTAATGTAGCTTTAATAAAAAGTCCATATATGCCATAATATTGCCGTGATGAAGCCGAAATGGCTAAATGGGGACACTGCAATGCCTCGTCGAATTGTGATGATTTAGATGTAATATTCTACTTATAAGACGTAATCGTTATCAAACGGTAAGTGTACCTTTACCTATGATTAGAAGATGGCCGCGCCTTAGTCAACAATGTGACTAGGATTACAGGAAACGTGGTACTTTACCTAGAGTGAATGATTACAGCAACGATTGTGACGAACTTATTGACATAATAATATTTGAATAACAAAGATGAGTGAAATCAGGATATTCAGGATATCCGTCGTTCTTCTTGCGATATAAATACTGAATCCTATTGAAAAAAAAAACGTACTCGTCTTTGTCATTCTCGTCGTCGTCGTACCTGACTTTCATCACTGTAAATAGTTTTAGATTTATCATTTTTTTTTAATGCCACAAAACTTTTGATCAGTTAAGTGAGTAGAATCGCACTTTACATTTAAAGGCCCATAGTAAGAGGCAGGTAGGCTGTATATCGCCTGGTTACAATCAAGTCACTAAAATTTCTGTCACTGCTCTTCAAAACTTCGATCTTGTTAGTAAATTGATACTGAGATACGGGTTTTGTTTCGAGATAGTATTTGTTGCTTAGTCAGTTTTTCTTGTCAACCGACGATATTACCTATATGCACTAGAAATTCATCTACTGAGTAAAAAACACATTATCTTTTAAAATTCCTTTAAATTACTTATAAATGTATTATCTGACATTTCAATTTGATTACAGTTTTTTGGTAACTGATTATACATTTCGGGACCTACACACTGTTCAGTAGCTCATTTTCTATAGGTATTCATCAAACTTGCAGCAAAACAAAACACCGAAACATCCAAAATTATTTACGAAGCAAAGCACCCACCATTTTCGTCCTCCATTATAAATGTACGCGTCCTATATCTATATACAGTATATAGCTGTGTAAGGAGGCGGAAGGCCCGCCCGAGAGCAGATGAGGGGCGGGCGGCGCCCTGCGGCAGTCAAGATGGCGAATGTGCGTTGCCAGGATACGGACATAGCATACGATATTTATAGATACAATGCTGAGTACCAATAATGAAAATGAGAGATATAAAACCTCATCTATACGATTATAAAACTGTAGAATTAAAAGTAGTACCTAAGTACTCAGTACAACATTGAATAACAAAAGTTTCATGGGAAAGTTAAGATTCCTGTAACGGATTCAACTGACAACAAATTACTGACTCTGAGAACTGTAGGTAGACCTAGCGATCATTTTTCGAAATGGCTATGTAATTTTTTACGTTTTCTCCGCCATTTAAAAAAAAATGAAAAACGGACTCGAAATTTAAATATTATACCTATAATTATTGAACCAATGCACACAATTTCACGAGAATCGGTTGAGAAATGCGACTCGTAGACGAGAATAGCCGGAACAAGAAGACATCATACGAAAGATTTTTTGGAACAAACTGAAACGGTGACGCATCGCTCGTTAATTATCCATTTGCAAAATGTTGAGTTCACAACTTAAAATACCCATCTTCAGTTCTCTGTTAAACTGAAAATACCTAGCCGATTAGATATGCTTTTGAGTCAATTCATGCTTATCGCCGGAAAGTAACCTTTGGTACAAGGGACTATCAAGATCGTTAGCAATAACAACTATTTAACTAATCGAGCGAAGCTTCAGTTTCAGCTTGGGAAAAAAATGATTTCGTGTGACAAATCGTATTTCTCAACGTATTCTCCTGTTGTAACCAGGTTTGATATGTATGTAAAGCCTGACCAGAAATATATGAGGATTGTCAAGAGGGCGCTATTTATAATAGATTTATACGGCAACAATTTTGCAACCAATCGCAACTTACTATAATGTAATGACATTAGTTTTAATACCTGTCAGTTCCACTATAAACCTCCTAATATCATTTAATGGAATGCACATTTTCCTGACTGTTTTTAACACGTATAAGTACCTACACTTTATTTATAATCTTACGATCACGACTGTGAATGGTTTTCGGCATTTTCTTTGGACAATTTTAAATATTTGTCATTAAAGAAACCACGAATGACATTGACAAACCATCATAAATAAATCATTGCCAGTACAAGAAATTAGTTCCAGTGAAATTCCGCAATATGGCGCATCCTCATATATTGCAGGCTTCTTTTTCAGGCTTTACTTAGTTTTTTTTTTCAGTTTTTTTTAATTTTTTCAAAATGCGTTCGAATCGTAAAAGAAAACATATTTCAGCCATTTTGAATTTTTTTATTGTGGTCTAAGTTAACAGAACCACTGGGCAATAAAAATGTAAGAAATTCAATAGACATCAACACATAGCTATTTGAGCGACGTATGACATATCACAATGACCGCGATAAATCAATTTTAAGTGTTCGGGCATCGATTTGTTGGAACTGTATACGCAAATGAAGCACATTTCTAATGTATAGATATAGTGACGACACATTGAGATTTTTATTAGAAATGTCGTAATTACCTGATCATATATATAACATAGTTATACCTACGCAGATACAGCAATATAGTAAATACCGAAAATCTGCATTCAGAATACGCCAAAGCTACTGCATAACATACACATTCACCATTTTACCCGCACCATATCTGCCGCGGCCCCGTTCTCCCCTGAGAAGATCGATCTACCCAACACGCTTACAACCAAAGAGCCCTTTCTCCCAACCAACCAACCCAATACCGACCACAAAAGTTGGAAATAAATGTGAAAACTGCTTGCGCGCGTATTGAGTTTTTCCCTAGAGACCCATCTTGCATCGTTCCATATTTAAATTGGTGTATCCTTTATATAGAAACAAGTGAGAATCAACTATATTCAGTACAAATAAAGCTTGTATTCGCTTTAGAGAGTCCCTTTTAAGAGAATCGATCTCGTTTTCTTTTCAGAAGTAAAACGTCGATAGCGACTGCAAGGGTTGCTATGAAAATATCAGTCTTGTGTGAATGGAATTATTGCGTTTTCCTTTTGAATGCTGTTGTACAGGGAGTACCGACGTATCTTTCCAAGAGGAATTATTTTAAGACTGTTATGTGGATTGGTTGAGATTGTATGGAGGGCTGAGATGGGAGATAGATTAATGCCTATTGTGTTATATGTATGTACGTAGGAAGCTGTTTAGTTAGGTATACAGTTTGATCTATTTACTCTGTTATTTACTTAGACGTTATAAATGTTATAATATAATCGTCTCGTCAGGCACCTGTGTGCTTCTTTATTTTGTAAGTTCATTTTCGTAGTCACATTAACTTGAAATGTTATATTTAAACGTAGATTGGATGACAATACAGTAATGAAACATCACTAAAAAGGAAATTTTCGACAAAATAATAATTAAAAATAGCTTACTTAAAACCTCGATGTCTTCAAATAAAGTATTCTTCGTGATTATACGAGTAAGTAGTGTATTTATTCTATGGTAAGTTAGCTATAAGATACATCACAAAGAAAATGGTTGTCTATTAAAGTAAAAATAGGTATATATAAAAAAATCAATACGCCTAACTTGTTTCCTTCTAATTTTCCTTTCCTTATCCTTGATGTGTACTTTTTGCTTTTTTGGTAATCGAAATCCGTGTGTCTTTAATGGATACATAACATTACTGTATCCTATAAACTCTCCGTAATCCTACATGCTAGAACTTTATTTTTGTTTACTACATCTAGGTAAGTACGTTTCTTGTACAAACATTTAAGTACTTAGGTTGCAATATATATGTTATATATTCTCCCAGTAGATACATATTTTCCCGGATAATATTACCATCTGGCACTTTACCTCTCTAAGACAGAAACCCGCCTTTTACCAACTCGGCTAGAAATAAAACCGTTGTAGCTTCCGTACGCCATCTCTCGAGCCACCTACCCCACTTTCTCCCCACCCACAACCCCCCTTTTCCTCAACCATTGCGAAAGGTCGTAACCGACGGTAGTTCGCAGTAACATACGTCGCTACGGCACGCGAGGCGACACTAATTCAGCCGACGCCTCGCCACTCTTTCCGTGAACCTTTGTTGGCTCCTTTGTGGAAAATCTCGCTTATAGGCTAAGAGACCGTATCCTAAAACCGACATGAAATTTGTCCGCAACCATCATTCGCTTGCCCTTATCCCATTTATTTGGGGTCGGCGCAGCATGTTTTCTTCTTCCATTCTTCCCTATTACTCGTCATCTCGTCGCTTACTTCCTTCTTATTCATATCATCTTTCACACAATCCATCCATCTTTTCTTTGGCCTTCCTCTTCTTCTATATCCGTCCACGTTCATGCTTAACGCTTTTCTGGTTACGTGGCTTACCTCTCTTCGCATCACGTGCCCATACCATGATAGCCGGTTAGCTTGCAGCTTCTCCCTAATTGGTGCTACTTTCAGACTTCCTCTTACATATTCATTTCTTATTCTGTCCATTCTTGTCACCCCACACATCCATCGTAACATTCTCATCTCTGCCACATGTAATCTCATTTCATCCGCCCCTTTTACTGCCCAACACTCTGATCCATACATGACGACAGGTCTTACAATGCTTTTGTATATTTTGCCCTTAAGCCGAAGCGGCATCCGGGGGTCGCATATGGTACCAGAGACCGCAATATTACATGTATATTTTAGCGGTATTAGAATGTAATAATATAACGTGGTGGTTCTATGAAACGGCACAGTATGCGCGAATCTATCCGAGTTTAATTAAACGCCAGTCTTTCGTAGACATATACCGCCTTATTAGGCTCCTTATCCGTTCAAAAATTTGTTTGTTTTGGAAGTTTTTCACAACTGGCGACCCGCCCCGGCTTCGCCCGGGTGCAATGCTGATAAATTATGCATGTATTATACATATAAACCTTCCTCTTGAATCACTCTATCTATTAAAAAAAACCGAAAGATCTAAATAGGGACAGACAGATAGGAAGTTTTATACTTATGTTACGAGTCAGGGCTATTGCGATTTATTGGTATATGTTTGAAACCTACAGTTTCAACTTTTCATTGATAATTTTTGTTTCGACACTTGAAATTGTCAACATTTTTAACTTATTTTCGACTGCACGCAATATAGCTATGTTACTATCTAGAACTCCGGGAAAAGTCTTACTCGCTTTAAAAAGTTGGTTGAAATAATCAATATATTTGTCATAATATGAAAAAAATACATTTTAAAATGTATAAGGCCTCATAAAAATTTGTAACGATCATATGGCGAAAGGACGTGGATCCTTATAAGTATCAGACAGAAATCGCATGCTCATAAAATGGGTTAAACCAGAGATACCGAGATAACGAAATCGATGCGTGCGCCGGTTTCGCAACCATTGGTCACTCAAGCAGAGTTAATTGCTCCAGTTGTGATGGAAGCCAGAATTCAGGACGACTACGCAACCTGTCTGGTTTTAGATCGAAGACGCGACTACTAGACGGTTATATGAATATACGGCTGATACATATATAATAGGTACATATCGCTTTGGAAACAGCATTATCAAACAGCGGCGTGATCTAAAATGCATATTTATGACAAAAACCGAAATCAAAAGAATTTGAATTTGTTTCTTATCTCGCAAACATTTGGAGTTTTTTTTTAACATGGCTTGAACTGTATCAGGGCTGGTTAGCCCTCACTACCAGTAGTCGGACTTTGTGTGAGAGTATAACCCGCTAATGGATTATCTCCGCGCCACATGAGTGATTAGGTATAACATTTGGAGAGAGTGCGTAAGTTCACATGAGAATCATCAGATCTCGACTATAATAGGACAATCCTGGTGATTCAAGTATTCTATAAAAACAACAGTAGCAATATTACTTTCGATGACAATTTGTGACGATATCACTTAATGCAGATCGAATAACAAAATCGATTTATACATAATGTTTATTGGGCATAATACAGCCATATACCTATGATGGAAATATGGCCCATAAGTATTTAGTAGCAATTAAACTAGCCCCTTTATAACTACCTGAATCCATATTGAACACAAAATGCACGTGAAATTGTCGTTGTCACCTGACATTTGCCATGATTGCGCAATAAGCGCCCTAAATAATAACTTTTATAGAAAAACAAAAATATCATTATATAATAATAATCGAATCACAAAAATCATATAGGCTATGCTATGACTCACTGTTTATCGCCATATTAATATATGTATCAGTATTTTTGTTATAACGTCTTGAAATATTCGCGCACTCACGTGATTATAAATTAATGCGATTAATACTTAGTTTTTCACAGATTCGTACCTATTGAAATCATTTTCTACTTATATAATTAGTATATCTGGAGGCCTCTGGAAAAAAAACACATGTAAGTACATGTTTCTCGAAGCCATTCAAGATATTTTCGACAACTTCCTCTCCTACCCTCTGTAACTTCCTTTAGGATAAAGCTAGAGTCCTGAATTTGCATTGACCAATGAATCTTTATATCTATAAAACCTGGTTAACTACAAAAATAGCAAGTTAAGTAAAAGCTTGAAAATTAAAAATTTAAAACACCCCCTACACAAGTAGTTAGTAATCATAAGCCCTTCATTCAATGAGTGATATAGAAAATGCTCCTAAAACTGAACATAAATTCAGAATTGGGATTCTTAGCTTCATTATTGGCTGAGATCTTGTCACTTGTTCCAATTAACGCTGAATATTTTGGAACGTGCTGGTCCTATTTCCACCATTTAAACATAGCTAAGAAAAATCTCGACGGACAATTCTATCGCTTAAAAAAACAGCACTCTAATTAGTCCATCCGTTTGAGAGCTATGATGCCACAGACAGACACACAGATACATATACAAATCCTTTATTGGTAACACCAAGTTACATGTCATACATGTTAAACTTATAACCCCATTTTTTCGTCGAGGGTTAAAATTGAAAAAGTTACAGCTCTCGGACTATACAGGATTTCGGTGCCAGGCGCGACCGCCGCCCACCGAGGATGGCGGCCATAATTAATATTCCAATTTCGAACAGCTTTTACTACGCTTCCCGATTCCCTTTGTCGCTCTAACAAAGGACTGGCAACGTCACTCGAGTCAACAGAAAGGACTTGAAAATGCTGCTTTTATCGTTTTCCGTTTTAAATATTTCAACGATATTTCTTTATCTTGGTCAAAGTGTCAGGCTATTATCATTGGCAGCTCTCGTCAGCTTGACCGTGATTCTGTATCTCCTATAAATTTCAACGGAACGCCTATTCCTTTTAGTTCTAGTGTTAAGGACTTAGGTGTTCACCTGGATTGTACGTTGAGCTGGAGGGTGCAGGTAGGTGAAATTAGCAGGAAAGTCATTGGCTCGCTTCATGCTCTTAACAAACTCAAAAATTTCTTGCCCATCAAAACTAAGGTATTGCTTGTAAATACACTAATCCTACCTATAATTGATTATGGTGATGTTTGTTATCCGGACTTAAATGAAGATCTTCTTGATAAGTTGGACCGACTTCTCAATAATTGTATTCGTTTTATCTTCTGTCTCCGTAAATATGATCACGTTTCTTCTTACCGCTCTTAGCTTGGCTGGTTTCCCATCCGTCAACGACGCAATATCCGTATGCTGTGCACTCTCTTTTCGATTCTTAATGATCCGCTAGCTCCTGAATACCTCAAAACCTTTTTCTGCTATATTGAAACCACTCGTAACCGTAATTTTCGCTCTGCTGGCAATCTTGCCCTTACTATTCCTCTTCACCGTACTGGTTTCATGTCAAATTCTTTCTCCTTGCAAGTGGCTCGCCTCTGGAACGGTCTTCCTCTCACAATTAAACAGGCCCCGAGTAAGTTGGCATTTAAAAGGGCCGTGCAGAGTTTCTTTGCTGGTAGAACTGACGTCTCATAGTTTATCTGCTTGGTTAGTTTCATCGTCGTATATAATTATGTACCTATGTATGTATGTTATATGTGTATTTTATGTATATATATGTAATATAATATTGTGAGTATTTTAATTGTATGTAATTAGGTATGACATGTATGTTATTAACTTATTATGTTGCTTGGATGCACCGCCTACATTTTTTCTGCTTTGCCCTAAGGTTGACTGGTAGAGAATGCCCCATGGCATTAAGTCCGCCTTTTGTACGTTAAGTTTTTCTTTTGTGCAATAAAGTTTAAATAAATAAAATAAATAAACAAAATTTTTCTTTTTCTTTTTTTATAGTACGACGGTGGCAAACAAGCATTCGGCCCGCCTGATGTTAAGCAGTTACCGCCGCCTATGGACGCTTGCGATGCCAGGAGAGGAGCATCACACGCGCGTTGCCGACCTTTAAGAACGTATCGTATTTACTCCCCTCTTGAAACACCATAATTTTTTAGACATGGCTCACTCACTACCAGTGCGTCGGACTTTGTGTGTTAGTGAAAACCCTGAAAATGTCTCTGCGTCACAGGAGGGATTAGAAAGTTGAGGCTGGCGAACCATCGCATCTCAGTTTATACAACATCTAATAAAATACAGTTCTAAGGAGGGTTTTGCGAGGATCAAAAGAGAGGCAGAAGGTTCTCTCTTTTGAATTTAAATGCTCAAGAAATTCTAGTCAGAAGATTGAAAGTACCCAACAGGTTCGAGAACAGGTCTCAGCCAGTTAATAATTATATTCAGTTACAATCAATGCTTATTAGATCGTGGCATCGCAGGATGTAACGCAACGCATAACTGCTCTTTTTTGCGCTGGTTCAGTACATTTCGTGATGATACCCGTTTATGTATCATTGAGTAAGCTGGGCAGTATGCGCAGATCCTTTATGTTGATAAAAACCGAAAATTAGTTTGAAATCGAGAATAGTTTCAAACCACGATTACTCTAATGAAATACGGCAAAATCGGCCGAAGACTTTCAAGACTAAGCTTGATATTTGCGGCTCAAACTAAGGACTTTCAAAAATACCTCGAAATAGAGCCAGGCAGCCTAAATAACCCGTCTTGAAATCACCAATCTACATTTGAAATTCGAATGATCTATAGGTACCTGTATAAATAATAGATCCGTAAGTGTTAAGTACCATTATCCGGTTTACCCTTGTTTTATAGAAAAACGTTTCATAGAATTTCAATTCATAGAAATTTAATTTTATCGAAAGCGTCTTTGTTGTAAAACCATAAAATATTTTGGAATGTTATAACACAAACCTAACCTAACTAGGGCTTGCATCCCGGAATTCCGGAATCTCGAAATTCCGTAATCTCGGAGGTTTTTTCCAATATTACAATTCCGGAATTGAGGACGCTCAATATCGAAAATTCCGGAATTGAAACGACATTATTTAATGTAGTTCCTAGACAGTAATATGAGATGTTTTACGGATGGTAAGTTTGCTTAAGCTTAAATATTATATGTATTCACATGTATCTTTAACGCTCTCAGAACGGTTAAAATTCTACTCTACAAGTGGGTAAGTACTTGAAGTATCTCTGTTTTGACTTTTGGCTGCTATGCTATGGTGGACGTGTAGAGAATTTAATTTGGCATGAAGTTCACTATTTGTAAATATAGCATTAATGCTATAATGCTAATTAGCATTTGTTACAGTTAGCAGTGAGAACCATTTATAGTCGAAATGTTATACTGGTTATTTCGGTAAAACACTAAATTGCAGATTATTCACCAGGAATGAGCCAAATTCAACGGTTTTAATTCACATCTGTCTAAGATCTTGCCACTATTTATCTACCCACTACATAGATATTTCAAAATCTCTCATTGAATTAAGGCTCCACTAAGCATTTTAGAGATATGTCTTTATTCATGATTGTGGCCTCGTGATGTAAGGAATCGGGAGTAACAACATTTTCAAGATAATTATGTGCTCGGTAAAAACTTAAGATAGTGATCAGCGGGGTATGAAATATCAAGGTAATAAAAAAGTCATACATGACACAATATCATAGGAGATCTCGAGTAATTATACAATCAGGTCAATAAATCTTTCAACCAAAGACAGAATAAGAAAGCTGAAAAACTGAATCAAAACAACTGAAGGAAAAACTTTGATCTAAGAATTCATTAAATGAGGAGGTCTTTTTAGATTCCCGTTGACTCCACGGAAGCTCAAAATACGTATTTTTGACAGTGGGATGACTGATAACAAGCAACTTGTCTGGTACTGTGCAGATCACCACGATATGGACTAAGACATTGCTAAGCAAGCTTTAGATTACGACACTTTTGATGTGTACACTAAGTAAGATACTGGAGCGTTTGTGCGAACATCACTGTAGGAATGAGAACAAAGAAACAGACATAAATATGAGGCATTTGTGTATTAAATGAATTGTACCTTTACCCCGACACCGATGGAGAATGACGCAATACAACCGTCTAAATATATTATTGGTCCTGCCGTCCTAAGAATATGTACTTTGAAAAATGCTTATCATGTAAGATAAGATATCCAGACATTTCATATACTATTTAGGGTGAAAATCTCTTGACATATAGAAAGCCTCTAATCATCAATAGTACATCGATTTCCGCCTTCAATAGTAAAAAAAAAATACTCGTTTTTTGTATTTTTGTATGTTTAGTCAATTCCGGAACCAGTTCCGGAATTCCGGAATTGAGTGCCAATCTCGAAGTCAATTCCGGAATTGGAAAACCATCCGATATTGCAAGCCCTAAACCTAACCTATTTAATCAATAGGTTGAGATTTGCAAGATTTCTGAAAAATGTATGACTTCCGAGGAAAAATTGTCTACGAAATGAAAATTCTATGAAGCATTCGGTGAAGTGTTTTTCTAAAAAACCGGCCAAGAGCATGTCGGGCCACGCTCAGTGTAGGGTTCCGTAGTTGCTCATCCTTCACAGTAGACTTAAGTTAAGTGACCAACATCTGTGTTCTCTTTGTTTAAGAGTAAACCTTATTTCGTTTGACTTAAAGACTAATTTAGTGTAAAAGTAATTTGCACTTATAACGCCTTACATTTTGAAGTGGCAGTTGTGGCCGCAGCTAACAATACAGATAATGGTATTGTTCATCGGGTACAAAGCTAATGGGATTCGCTTACCAAATGTGATTCGAGACGCTAAAACTCTTTATTTCTTAAAACATTGACCCCTCTTCTTCAAAGAAAAGTGCCAGCAAACATTGTAATTTAAAATTGCGATAAAAGCACATATTATAGTTAGCTTGCAAATTTCACGGTGATCAAATGTCGATTCGTCGTTGTTTCAACCAATTTGGGGAAAAAAGCGCATGCCGAGCCTACTGTAATAATACTATACTTAGGGTCTATTGCGATTTATTAGTACATATTTGGTACATATATATTTGAGACGTGCAGTTTGAATTTTTCATTGATAATTTTGGTTTAAAAAAATTGATGCAGAAAACTGTTCTTTTTTTACTTATTTTCGACTGCACCCAATGAAAGCATGAAATAGCTATATTACTTTCTAGAACTCAGGGAAAAGTAGGTATTCATTTCAAAAAGTTGGTTGAAATTATCAATATATTTGTCACAACATGAAAAAACAAACATTTTAAAAGGAATAAGGCCTCCTAAGGCGGAGTATACGCCCAATAGCTAGAAGATCAGAGCACGCAGATACCTACTAGATATAACAGCAGATTAACGAAATGGCTTCTCTCCACGATCAATACACGGCCGCCCCGCCCGCCCGGCGCATGTTACCATGTGATGGAGAGAACGGTTTAGGATGTTGTTATACTTTTTTAACGTTCCGTATGCAAAGTATAAAAAACGGAACCCTATTACTAAGACTCCACTGTCCGTGTCTCTGTCTGTCTGTCACCAGGCACTCAAGAACCGTGATAGCTAGACAGTTGGAATTTTCACAGATACAACAAACGTGATCGGTGGCGTTAACTTTGCACCTCATTTGCAACTGGCGCCATACGTACCAGGTGCAAATTGAACTTAACCTGGCCAGTTAAGATGGGAAGAGTTTGTACGGAACCCTCAGAGCGCGAGTCCGACTCGCACTTGGCCGGTTGGTTGTTTCATACATTAGTTGGCCATAACTTTAACTAGTGTATGAAAATTCGGAATGCATCATTGAATGTTATCTAATATGTATGTATAACGGATTAGTGATGTAAGATTGTTCCTGAATGTTTATTTATTATTTATTTATATTTCGAACAAATAAAACTCCGGAATTTTTGGGTGGTCCCAAATGGGCACCGATGAAAATACAGGCTTTGGCGGTACGGAAATACTTGCCTCCATTTTCTTTTCATTCAATATGGCAGTTTTCCAACCGTGGTGTGAGGGAGAGCTCCCGCTAGCAATGCCTTCTGATCTCGCTGCCATTCTTACGTCCTTGTCTCGCGAGATGGAATGTTGCGAGACGCGACTATTTCGAATGGGCTTTCGGTGATTTTGTACTGCTGTTATATACCTACTTGCCTATAGAGTTACTTACGTATAAATAGTTCAGGCGATTGTCTGCTGTTTACGAGTATATGTATAGGTTACAATACAATACAGTAGATGTACTTGCGTCATGTAGATGATCTATACCTATATATAGAAGGGATCCATATATTGTATTTCATAGGGAAGTTAGGGAGATTTATGGCTGTTTGGTATTTATTTGTGTAGGTTTCAAAATGTCGTTATTCACTCAATGTGTTAGGTGAGATGGCAGTTCATCTGTTTAGGAGCTACGATGCACCAGGTGGACTTTCAAATAACAAATACACACGTTAAAACCATAACACCCCTCTTTTTGTCGTGGGTTAATTACCATCAACGGTATCGATACGTAGAATATTTACTATCGCATGAGCGCGTTACTGAAAACTTTGTTTGTTGCTTTAAAATATAAGAGTTACGGAGAAACTTGCCAATTTCTTAAAATCCAATATGGCGGCCGCTTTTCCGTGGTGTGGGGGAAAGCTCTATCTTAATCTCACGGCCATCTTTCTTCATAATGGTAGGTGACTTTGGCCGCGTATTTTTAATAAAATTATCCTAAAACGGGACTTAATCACGGTCAAAACGGCGTTTATAACGGCGTCGACGTGTCGGACGTGACATAACGTTACATGAGTACCTTCGACACCAGTAAAATGTAATAGGTAATAGTGTTCAGATAAGTAAACAAAAAGATTAAGCTATCAATTATCATATTACCACGAAATAATTCATCGTGACATGATAATAATGCTAAACTGACGATGGGTACCTTCTTTTGGTTGATATCGATATTGAATCCATTCCATACTAATATTATAAATGCGAAAGTGTGTCTGTCTGTCTGTTAGGTACCTCTTCACGCTTAAACCGCTGAATCGATTTTGATGAAATTGGGCATGGAGATAGTTTAAGATCCGAGGAAGGACATAGGATAGTTTTTATGCTGGAAATTATCCCTAAAAGGATTGAAAAGTGAGTAAGTAATTCATGATGAGATTGATGACCCTGTAATGTAATTATTAGACCAAAAGCACAATTGCTCTTACATTTGCCTAGCCGCTTTTAATAATCCCTTTTATTAATTAAGGTGATTAGGTAGATATCTATCGTGTTGTACTACGAGGTTGCTTCCATACTTCCAAGTTCCACGCGGACGTAGTCGCGGGCAAAAGCTAGTACATAAATAAAGTGATAATTTATGTAAAAATACGACGTGGCGATAGCTTAAGCTTAAGCTTACTCATCATTATCACTCAGAAGAAATAACTAATTATTTCTGGCGATTTCATCTACGTAGAAAGCACATTTTGAGAAGGAGTTCATTTAGTTCCTCCAGATTTAGTTCCTCCAGATTTTACCGCTTGACTGTAGGTACTAAAACGGAGTGATTACATACTTTTTAACCCCCGACGAAAAAAGAGGGGTGTTATAAGTTTAACATGTGTATCTGTGTATCTGTGTGTGGCATCGTAGCGCCCAAGCGGATGGACCAATTTAAGTGCGGTTTTTTTTTAATCGAAAGACTTTTCCGTCGAGATGGTTCTTAGCTATGTATGGTGGAAATAGGACCAGTAATTTCCAAGATATTCAGCTTTAATTGGAACAAGTGACGAGATCACAGCCATATGACTCACTAATTGAGGGTCTCATGATGACCAGGTAGTTGCTAATGGATCTCAGCCAATATTGAAGGTAAGGATTCCAAATTTTGGTTAAATGTTAAGTTGTATTAGCATTTTCTATATCACTCGATAAATGAAGGTCTCATGATGACCAGCTATTTGTTAATGGATCTCAGCCAATATGGAAGCCAAGAATTAAAAATTTTGGATAAAGGATAAGTTTTATTAGCATTTTCTATATCACTCAATAAATGATGATGACCAGCTAGTTGTGACAGGATCTAAGCCAAGAATGTCTAATGTTGGTTAAATGTAAAGTTTTATTAGCGTAATCAACAGATTAATAAATTTTTGACAGTACAATAATTTGGTACCTTGGAGCTGAAGATGGCCGTAGGAACTCCTAAACAAAACAAGATAAATCCATGGTTTTTGGGCTCGTCTGATTGTTCTTGATGAGCAATTAACATTTGTGTAAGAAAGTACAGTCAATAATAAAACCGAGTCTCAAAAAAACTTTTTTGACCAAAAAAACTCATTATAATTTCTGTCACAGTTTCGGAATTCTGCTAAAGCTGAATTGTTATTAGGACTATTGAACAGGTTCTTTTGATTGAGGTCACAAATAGCAACACCCTGCAAGATTTTAACGCGACTAAATGACACGTAAGCTTTAGCAAAAGTACTCTTGCCTAAGTGAATAACAGCTTTTTAGGATTTTGTAGTTTGTGTCAGTCTGTCCACAGCTTAGCTCAGGGACATAGTGGTTGAATACATTTTTAAAAACATTTTTTGTGTACCTTTCCTACACGTAACAAAAGTAAGGATGTTTATCCCATGGTGTGGGGTATCGATGATTAGGTCTCTCAAAGCTAAGTCAAGTTACCTAGCACCAACTGCAATTTTTATGGAGCTAAGCCACCCGTAACTACTATTTGGATCCTGTAGAATAGAAACCTGGTTCTGTTTTAGGCCATAAGTAGCAGGTCCTTGCGACTCATGCAGTGCATTTAAAGTATATATTTTGATTGTCTTGGCTAATAACTTCGCCATTTCGCCATTATAAGCATTAACTAGTCTGACTTTAACGATTTTTTCCCAGAATGTTGCTTAAGGCTATTGAAATCAAAATATATCCTAACTTCAATCTTAGAGAAGACGGCATTCATTACCACTGGCTTGGATCCTGTTGTTATCTACATATAGTCAAGGATCAAGCTCGACGAAAGATTGGAAACCCTGGACCTTAAACGGTGTAAAACAAAAATAGTGTCAAAAGAAGAAAATTCCGGGACGAAACTTCTGTTTGTTTAAAAAATATGAAATAAAAATAAAATTAAAAATTCAAAAAACCCCCGACATGACCACCAATAAAAAGAAAGAAATAAAATCTACGAAATGTGCCTATACAATGAACAGTAGAAAAAGAATCCAAGCTTTGTTGCGTCGGGGGACCGCTAATAAGTAAATGAAATGCAATGTACTGAAAATCGTAAAGTGGGAAGCCCTAATGCATACATGCAAATTTGCGTTGAAAAATATATTTTATTTCATTTAGGTACTTAGCGGTCCCCCGATCGCAACGAAGCTTGGATTCTTTTTCTATACTGTTTATTGTATAGGCACATTTCGTAGATTTTATTTCTTTCTTTTTATTGGTGGTCATGTCGGGGGTTTTTTGAATTTTTAATTTTATTTTTATTACATACGGTACTAGGTAGGGCTCTAAAGATGTTAATTTTGCAACTCCGAGAATTAGAATAAGATATTAAATTTTATGTGCTTACAATTTCTCAGTTATTACTGCGAAAATTTGATTGAAACACCAAAAAAAATACTACTTTTACGGTCTTCGTGACCTACAAGCCAAAAATATACAACTACTTAAATGTTGAATGACCTGGGTTTTTAAAAGCATATTTTTCACGAAATTGACGAAATTAAGAAGCGCTAAGCGTTGCCTTGCCACATCAGTTAAAATTCTAAAATATTATGCTTAGGGCCGATTGTTCAATCACCAGATAAAACATATCTGTCACATAAATATTGGCTGTCACTTTTCTTTTATATGACGGGAGAAAAGGATAGCAATAATTTTAACTGGCAGAAAAAATATCTGGTGATTGAACAATCGGCCCTTAATAAGATACTTTTTAGCCGAGTACGGAAAGTTTTTTTTTTTACTGAGATGAAGTTGCGGGTTGCCGACTCCATCTAGATCTTGAGAGGCCTTTTAAAACGCTGATTGTTTTAGTAATTTTTCTCTATGATCAAACATGTTTAACATATTATTGATGTTACTACCCAGAACAGGGCTGTAGGGAATGCCTCGTCGGCCGGGTCCTCACATTGACATCTACGATAGCTCAGTAGAAGAACGAAAGAAAGAAACACAAGGGTAAACGAAACGATATATATATTTAAACACAAAACAATTAACACAATTAAAGGATCGGAGTATACTAAAATTAACACACACAATTAACACGCGAATTTACAATTAAATGTTAACTAATTTAGTCCTTTTCTAACACTGCGGATCGATGATACTACGCACTACTAACTAACAAGATGGTAATACACTTGGATGAAAGAGACTGGTTACAACTTGTATTGGCGGATCGTTGATCTAACGCACTAAACGGAGTGGGACTCTACGTGTTACAAAGTTGAACTTGAACTCAATGAATTCTGCAGAAACGGGCGTCCTTTTATATGATTCGTTCAAGGTTTGTTTACATTTCTAGAGGGACGCCCGCTCTGTTACATTTAATCATTTCTTGCTTATAATATAATTCTCATCTTAAATTCAACTTATGGTTAATATCAAGGTTTGTTCCTAGAACACAAATATACAAGTAATTTTAATGTGAGAGCCCCCTTTTAATCGTAATTACATAAAATTCGTATCATTTCTTTGTCTCGGCTCAGAGTCCGTCTCGCTCACACGGGTCGAGATATACACCTTCCCGGTCTCTCATTAGCCGGCGCGCGTGGCGCGCCGTGTTATTTTCATGTTTGCCGTGCTCGCAGCAGGTTGCGGCCGGTATAATATTAAGAGATTTTATTTATATTTCTACAAGGAATGATTCTACAGAGTTTCAGAATAATCTAATTTTTATCCTTAATTTTTGCAATGAATGTAAACAAACTTGACTCCTTTGTTCTTAGACTTTACTCTGTGAATGGAAAATTACCGAATGAGTCATCTTTGTTTACTTTCAGACGCCGTGGTCTTTTAACTAACCTTCATACATGTTATGTGGGAGCTCTCATACAGTAATGTTTTAGGAAAAAATAAGTGTTATACACACATAATATGGCCGCTTTTTAGGGCATTAGGAAAAATAGGAATATATTATTTATTTATTTTGACTTAGTCTAGTTTCGCCTACCCGGTACGTACAAATATGTTATTTACTAGCCTAAATTAGCCTAGCTGTCCGCAACAGACTCCCCCCGCCGAGCTCCCGCGTAGGCTCGGGTTGCAAGGGGAGGACAGCTAGTTTCCTTGCAGGCCGGCGAAAACTCCTCCCTTGATGCGGACTTCGGTTGCGCATCTCTCCGTCGGGACTCGGATGCGTAGCCTCTACGATCCCCTTCGGCCAGATGTTGCGCGGCAGCGTGTGGTCAGCCATCACCCCGTGGTCGCCTGGCTGGCTCGTCAAGCGCGTCGGTCGGCTTCTCGGCAGGGCCCGATGAGTGGCGCTGCAGTAGGCGTGCCCAGCAAAGTAATTGGGCGTCAGCGCCTCGTTGTCGGCCGGATCGACGGACACATGGGCGAGTGGCCGAGCGTTGACAGTTCGCTCGGCCTCGGCGCGCAGTGTCTTCTTCTTGGCGCCTTGGTTGGGTGCGCCGTCTCGGCGCGTGATGTCGTCTGGGCGCGCGCTGTGGCAGCGCGCCGCGACGGTGTCGTCAGGTGGCGCGCTATGATTGCGCGCGGCGTCGTCGTGTGTGACGCGACGCTCCTCTCCCCCCGTTGTGCGACAGCGTAGGGGGCAACGCCTGTCGACGTTGAGCGTGTGCGCTGCGTGGTGGCTGCGCTTCGTGTCGGTTGTCGTAGCCCGACAAGGCTGTGGCGGGCGCCGTGGCAGGCGACGCGTGAGGCGTCGCGGCGGGCGGCGCGGCCGGTGTAGCGGCAGGCACCGCGGCGGGAGTGGCGGCAGGCGACGCGGGTGGCGTCGCGGCAGGACAGCGGCAGGTGACGCGTCAGGCGTCGCGGCGAGCGACATCACCCTCTGTCGTTGGTTGTAGTTGGGTTCGGGGTGACGCCGCCGGCGTAGTCTGCTTGGCCGCTTCCTCTTCTTTGCGCGTCGAGTTTGTCGACGTGTTGTCAGCGCGCGCGGGGTTGCCGTGCGCGTTACGGCGCCTTCCTCTCTCCGTCGACTTGTAGCGCCGGAACGGGGGCAACGCCGTTGGCGTCGTTTGTGCGGCGTCGCGGCAGGCGACGCCACTGGTGTAGCGAGCGGTTGGGGAGACGCCGCTGGCGTCTCTTGCAGGCTTCGTTGTGAGCTCGCTGCTTGCGTTGTTGCACCGCGTCGGTGTGTGGCGTGGCCGTCGTCTCGGGGTAGGCAGCGGGCGTCGTCATCTCCCCCCGTAGAGGCATAGGGGTGCGACAGGCGTAGGGTGGCTACGGATTGTGATCCACGTAGCCAGTTAGTGAACTCGGCGGCTTCAGTGGGCGGCAGAGCAGTTGGCGTTGCACTCGGCGTCGCGACGACTTGCTCAGTCACGAAGGTGGCCGGCGCGTACGAATAGGGCGCGTACGGGACGGCATGCTGCACGGGTGTATACGGCGCTGGGGCGTTCTGCGTATACGGTGCGTTTGGTGTCGCGGCGAATTGCTCAGCCGCGTGAGGTGCCGGCACGTACTGGCGGTAGGCGAACGGCTCGGCTGTACACGGCGCTGTGGCGATCCTCGTGTACGGCGCGTTCGGCGTCCAAGTCCGTGGCGGTGCTGATTGCGCCCTGTCTGGCGCGTTGCTCGGCGCCGGCTCCATCCGCTCGGCGCTGATGTCATCATCTTGCGGCGGGCGGCAGTCTCGCTCCGTCGTTGCTTCCGACGTAGCTGCGGGTCGGGCGGCGTCCTCTTCTTGTAGTGGCATCGCGTATCCGACGTAGCAGGGTAGTACGGTTTGCTGCCATCCCGCGTACTGTTGCGGCGCCGACCCGAATAGCACCCATCCGAGTGGAGATAGCATGGCGGCGGGCTCGTCGATCTTGCCCACGCGTAGCTCGTATGGCAGCATCAAGTGCCAGTTGTCGGCGCCGATAAGAATGCGCGGGCGTGCTGTGTCGTAGCACGCGGCGCTCATATCCGCGAGGTGCGGGAACTGCGTGACGTAGTCTCGCTTGGCTTGCTGTGCGCGCAAGCCCAGGTCGGCGACGGTCCGTAGGCTTAGTGGATGAGCCGGACCGCCGGTTTGGCTGCGCACATGGGCGTGCACTCGACGGCTCTTCTGCTGCGTCGTCATGGACCCCACGCCTTGGATATGCAGGCGCGAGGTCGTACCGTCGGCGCCGATTGCATCTGCGAGGTCCTCTTCAATCAGTGAGATTGTGGACCCCTGGTCCATCAAGGCGTAGGTGAGTGTCTCGCCGCGGGGTCCGCCGACGATGACTGGGATGACCTTCAACAGGACCGAAGACATGTTGCGTCCAAATTCGGCCGTGTTGGCAGTGAATTCTTCGACGCACGCCGTCGTCTCTGGCGGTGCGTCTGGGGCTGCGTGCGTGTTAGGGCGGCGTCGCGACGCCGCGGTATAGGTCGCAGCGATAGCTTGTGGCGGGGCAGTCGGCGTGGCGCTTCGTCTAGCGGCTTGCTTGACTGCATAGGGAGCCGGTGCGTACGGTTGATAGGCGTACGGCGTGGCTTGTGGCGCAGGCATGTACGGCGCTGCTTGTGGTGCAGGCATGTACGGCGCTGCTTGTGGCGCAGGCATGTATGGAGCTGGGGCGCTCGGCGTATGCGTCTTCTCGGCGTGTAGCAATCGGTGGTGTGGATAGGTGCAGCCGGGAACGTTGCAGCCGCGGGCGTTGCATTGGTCGCGGCGGTGTTTGCGCTCCAGGCATTTGAAGCAGATTTGATTCTGTCGCACCCAATCCCATCGGGCTCCGACTGGCACGGCGATGAGTTTGCGGCATTCGGTAGTGCGGTGGCTGCCTCCACAGTATAGGCAGCTATTGGGTTGCTCGAGTGCGTATGTGGCGGCGGGCGTCGGTCTTCTATGCGGCGCCTTAGCGTGCGAGAATTCCATCTCGGCATCGCTTTCTTCAAGGAGGAACTCCGCCATCAACATGAGTTCGTTTTCGGCGGAGTTAAGGTGCTCCTTAGCGTAGGAACACCAGCGACTGCGCAAGTGTGGGCTCAGTCGCTCGGTGACTTCCCGGATGAGAAGTGGGTTTGCGCCGTAGCTTCGGCGGTCCAGGTCCACAAGCGTTGACACGATGTTCATGATGCGTATGGCGAACTGGTTGAGGTCATTGGCGCTGGGTCCGAGCGGCGGCATTCTTCGCAGCTCGTCGATGGCGCGATCAATGAGTAGATCGGTGCGCCCGAAATTCTTCTTAAGGACCCGTATGATTAGGTCGGGTCGAGCGGAAGAGGCGATCATGTGCTGCACACATTGACGGGCTTCTCCTCGCAGGCAGTGTCGCAGGCGCGCGACATTTTCATATGCGGAGTACTTGTAGCGTGTGGTGCTCTCGGTGTACGAGTTATAGAAGGTGAGCCACTCGCTTGGCTCCCCGGAGAATGGCGGCAGCTCGTAGACTTGTTTCGGAGGCGGCCGCATCATAGTCTCAATGGTGTCGGTGAGGCGGTCGATAACTCGGTCTCGACTCGACGATCGTTCTCGACGGCTGTATGGTGTCCGGGGCTCCTCTTCGTGTCGCTTGCGTGTGTCGCGTTGCGGTGTAGAGGCCCGTGCCTGCTTCGCGTGGACCGCGTCGGCAGGGTGGACGTTGGACAGCCAATCGTTGACGCGTCGTTGTGAGTCGGCTTGAGATCCGCCGGCCCGAGATTGCTCGTCGATGCGCTCCATTTCGACGGCGAGTCTCTTTTCAACGAGCTCGCGTTCAAGACGAATTTCTTCGAAGCGAAGTTGTTTGAGCCGCTCCATAGCGGCGAGCTCCGCCTCGCGGCGGAGCGCGTCCGTCGCGTTCGACGCGCGTGAGTGAAGTGACGCTGGTCGGGGCGGCGCGTGGGTTTTATCGCCGAAAGTGACGTTGAACTCGCGCCGCTGCGCGCGGGCCTCTGATTGGTCGGCCGGCGCGGAGTGCAGTGATTGGCCGGCGTGCGTGGCCGGCGCGGTGTGCTGCGATTGGTCGAAGCGCGCAGTAGTCTTCGACAGATGCTTGTCCAGTTCGCTGCGCCAAACCGTAGTGTCGGTTGGCGGCGAGACTGGAACTTCTTCGGCGGGAGACTCGGGCGAGTCTGTTTGAAACTGCAGTCCCGTAGGCGGTCGGGCATGGGCAGCGGGCGGTGAATGCGTGACAGCGACATTGGTCACCGCAAATCGCTGCAGGTCGACTGCAGCTTGTGTGCGCTCGCGCTGCGCGCGCGCACTCTCCTCGCTCTTGTTTCCGCGTGTATTTACCATCGCTAACTATTTGGAAACCGCACTTCCAAACCTAACACACGAAACCTAAACTAACTAACTAGCTCCGATCCGGCTCGAAGGACCAAGACAATGTAGGGAATGCCTCGTCGGCCGGGTCCCAACACTGACATCTACGATAGCTCAGTAGAAGAACGAAAGAAAGAAACACAAGGGTAAACGAAACGATATATATATTTAAACACAAAACAATTAACACAATTAAAGGATCGGAGTATACTAAAATTAACACACACAATTAACACGCGAATTTACAATTAAATGTTAACTAATTTAGTCCTTTTCTAACACTGCGGATCGATGATACTACGCACTACTAACTAACAAGATGGTAATACACTTGGATGAAAGAGACTGGTTACAACTTGTATTGGCGGATCGTTGATCTAACGCACTAAACGGAGTGGGACTCTACGTGTTACAAAGTTGAACTTGAACTCAATGAATTCTGCAGAAACGGGCGTCCTTTTATATGATTCGTTCAAGGTTTGTTTACATTTCTAGAGGGACGCCCGCTCTGTTACATTTAATCATTTCTTGCTTATAATATAATTCTCATCTTAAATTCAACTTATGGTTAATATCAAGGTTTGTTCCTAGAACACAAATATACAAGTAATTTTAATGTGAGAGCCCCCTTTTAATCGTAATTACATAAAATTCGTATCATTTCTTTGTCTCGGCTCAGAGTCCGTCTCGCTCACACGGGTCGAGATATACACCTTCCCGGTCTCTCATTAGCCGGCGCGCGTGGCGCGCCGTGTTATTTTCATGTTTGCCGTGCTCGCAGCAGGTTGCGGCCGGTATAATATTAAGAGATTTTATTTATATTTCTACAAGGAATGATTCTACAGAGTTTCAGAATAATCTAATTTTTATCCTTAATTTTTGCAATGAATGTAAACAAACTTGACTCCTTTGTTCTTAGACTTTACTCTGTGAATGGAAAATTACCGAATGAGTCATCTTTGTTTACTTTCAGACGCCGTGGTCTTTTAACTAACCTTCATACATGTTATGTGGGAGCTCTCATACAGTAATGTTTTAGGAAAAAATAAGTGTTATACACACATAATATGGCCGCTTTTTAGGGCATTAGGAAAAATAGGAATATATTATTTATTTATTTTGACTTAGTCTAGTTTCGCCTACCCGGTACGTACAAATATGTTATTTACTAGCCTAAATTAGCCTAGCTGTCCGCAACAAGGGCTATTGGGCTTTATTGGTATATATTTGAAACCTACAGTTTGAATTTTTCATTGATAATTTTTATTTCAGAAACTACTCGAAATTAACAAAATTCACGCGGAAAATTTGTTTTTTCAACTTATTTTCGACTGCACGCCATGAAAGTATGAAATAGCTATGTTACTCCCTAGAACTCGGAGAAAAGTATTATTTATATTCACTTCAAAAAGTTGGTTGAAATTATCAATATAGGTATTTGTCATAATATGAAAAAAGAATAAAAGGAACAAGGCATCTTAATACTTTGTTCTATCTTATACAAAAACTAATGTGAAACTCAAACGTGAATACCAAACATCATAAGCAACTCAGATCTGTGAATATCGTTACTCAATAGCAGGTGAAGCCCAACAGAGCATGACTATTATCACCGACCGACTCCCGCGCATAACATTTGCATCGGCAAACCACCAACACACCTAGAGCTCTCCGTAGCATCGCGTTTTATAAGTCACTAAGCTCAAATTATACTGGACATTGAAAGCTGGCTAGTTTTCCTTGAGCTCGTAAATGTATGTGAAGTGGTTGTTAGTAAGGGTATACGTAAATTGGTAGTCTTATGCGCAAACGCAGCTAGTGGAAAATGGCCGGTTTACCAATTACATAGTCGGCTTGCTTGGTTATGTTTCCTTTATTAACGTAATTATCAATGTTGGTAATTAATTAATTATCGATGGGAATTTAGCGCGAGTTAGGTGAATTTAGCCCCCAAAGCAAAACGGTTCCGAGAATTCACGGTACTACCATACTAACATTTCCCGGTTTTGCCAGCTCTAATCAGAATCCAGTGAGGGACAACCAACAGACCAGCCCGTGTAGCACGACTACGCTTCGCGACTCTTGTCGCGCGACATAGCATCGCCCGTCACTCTCTCACAGTACTGTACAGAGAGAGATAGGTAATATATCTGTCACAGTTGTGCTAGAGGTGCAGGCAACAGTCGCGCAGTAGCTCGTCCAATGGCTTCAAAGTATTTTAGGCCTTTCCTGACAATCTTATTACGTGAGTGTTACCTGGGATCTAATTCGAGAATGCCGTTTGACAGATCGACAAACGTCAAATCTCTATTAGATAACTGTGATGTTGCCTTTGAACTGTCATTAAAATGCGATGAGCTTCAAGTGACATATTGTCGGGGCACGAGGCCTTTTCCCATCTATTTTGCCGATCGCGATGAACCTATTGAGGTTGTAAAATGATTGAACATGCCTTATAGCCTGGGTAAAATATATTTTCTGCCAGCAATTTTACAACACTGAAAATAGGCATTAATTAGTCTTGATACTTGTGTATTATTCATAATATTTAAACCAGTTAGATTCTAGTTAATTATTTTGGTAAGTTATGCTTTGATCAGTATTGTACCTATAACAGTACTAATAAAAATATTAGCAAAAGATTTATAAAAGATATTTCGGAGGACTTTTGCATTGTATTTACTGAGTTTACGTATACTGTAATTCAAAACAGTAACTTCAGCGTTTATTGACATTGTTACTCAAGGGCTTATAAGGGGATTAAAACAAAGTTTGGATGGGTAACTTTGTAATAAAAATTTGCAAGTACTAAGATTTTTATTAACACTTTCGACACCAACAACCCGGTAGCCGGGCGCTCTGCTCGTAATAAGTTTTCGCTACATACCCCATGTTATCGGCTACGAGCGTAGCCCGTAGCTCTACGCGGTAGCGAATGTTTTAAAAGACACACAAAGGGAAAATTTACAATAAGTTCTGATCCGCATCTCAGGCTTCGTCAAGTGAGATACAACAACAAATCAGCAACAGGCTTTCGTCGTATACAAACCACTAAGTACTAAGATTGTTGGTTACTCTTTGGTTTATATTGTCATACTTAGTTTTTATGTGTTTGATAGTTCATTTGCTTTGAAGTGTTATTGTGGTCCGACTACCTCTTAGCCGATAAACTTTCCAAGAGGCATCGCGTGCGCGTCGTATTGTATTCAAATGCTCCCGGATCGACAAATATACTTCATGAGCGTATGAGTTTAATAGTTATTCTGAGATTCGTCCACGGAGGAAGAAGGCATGATATAATCCCTTTTTTGTTTGACTGTGTGTATAAAGTATACCCTTACCATTTCGGTTATTCTGTGGTATTAGCACTGTATCAAAAAATGTAAACAAATAAACAAATATTACGGGGCAATCTTACACAAATCGACTTGGTCCCAAGCTGAGCAAAGCTTGTACTATGGGTACTAGACGACCACATACAAATAATATAACAAATATTCGAGTTCATATAGACATACCATTTTGTTTCAAGCCTACATTAGGTAACATGAAGGAGAAGCATTTGCCCAGTTCCATTCTCGTGTAAGTTGTTCTCCAACATCAGCTCAGCAATACGCGTTTTGGATCGCAACGTGGCGTGGTGTTCCATATTTGATCCATCCTTTGAACGCTTTACCTTACAAGTAGGACTTTTACTGGTAGTGAGGGCTAACGAGCCCTGATACGGTTCTTTCAAGTTCTTTAAAAAAAACTCTTATTGGTCATTCATGTTTGTGCTCCATAGGTTTCAATGGGCACAAATGGCAGAATACATGTATCAACGAGTTTGCGCCTTAGTGTTAGTGGAAGTAAAAAAAAATTATATTCATTAGCATCAATTTTATAATAGACTAGCTTTTGCCCGCGACTACTACGCGTGGAACTTGATAAAAGGGATTATTAAAAGCGCCTAAGCAAATGTAACAGCAATTGTGCTTTTGGTCTAATAATTACATTTCCTACAGGGTCACCGCACCCCAACAGAAATGTTCACTCAATTTTCAATCTTTTTAGGCATAATTTCCAGGATGAAAACTATCCTATGTCCTTCCTCGGATCTTAAACTATCTCTATGCCAAATTTCATCAAAATCGATTCAGCGGTTTAAGCGTGAAGACGTAACAGACAGACAGACACACTTTGGCTTTTATAATAATTATTACTAGCTTTTGCCCGCGACTACGTCCGCGTTGAACTTGGTAGTATGGAAGCAACCTCGTACAACACGATAGATATCCACCTAATCACCTCAATTAATAAAAGGGATTATTAAAAGCGCCAAAGCAAATGTAAGAGCAATTGTGCTTTTGGTCTAATACTTACATTTCCTACAGGGTCATCAATGTCATCATGAATTACTTACTCACTTTTCAATCTTTTTAGGGATAATTTCCAGGATGAAAACTATCCTATGTCCTTCCTCGGATCTCAAACTATCTCCATGCCAAATTTCATCTAAATCGATTAAGCGGTTTAAGCGTGAAGAGGTAACAGACAGACAGACAGACACACTTTCGCATTTATAATATTACTAGCTGTGCCCCGCGGTGTTACCCGCTCATCCCACGGGAACACTAAATTTATTCGGGATGAAAAGTATCCTATGTCCTTCCCCGGGACTTAAACTATCTATATACCAGATTTCATCTAAATCGGTTCAGCGGTTTTAGCGTGAAGAGGTAACAGACGGACAGACAGACAGACAGACAGACACACTTTCGCATTTATAATATTAGTATGGATTAATAGTATGGATTAGTATGGAAGTATGGATAGTATATAGTATATACTAGCTGTGCCCGCGGTGTTACCCGCTCATCCCACGGGAACCCTAAATTTATTCGGGATGAAAAGTAGGTATCCTATGTCCTTTTCCGGGTCTCAAACTATCTCCATACCAAATTTCATCTAAGTCGGTTCAGCGGTTTAAGCGTGAAGAGGTAACAGACAGACAGACACACAGTTTCGCATTTATAATATTAGTATGGATATAGTATGGATATAGTACGGATAGTATGGATTTAGAAGCCAAAGACTTTAAAGGTCTATTGCAAAACCTTTTCAGCGTGATTGACGCCAATGAACTGGTGTCATGTGGCAACACCGTGCGTGCACACGTTGCGTGAGATCGCGCGCATCCTGATTGAGCACGCGCCACATCTTCAGTGGTGCGCAACAGTGTTGCCAACCTATGTACAGATGTTTGGGGGGGAAATTGGGGATTTACGGCAAATAATGGCTTGAGAAAGCAATCAGGGGGGGTATTCGACCAATTTTAGAGATATAATGGAGATCTCTCCTTTTCATCGCCATCCGTCACTTTTGACGTGTGCCTACTTGACAAGTGGCGATATCCCTAGAACATCGCAACTTCGTCAATTCGGATGCGCAAAATTTTCGCTTTCTTTGTATGTGACGGCATAAATAACAGGCGCATACTTTAAATTGACCACGTAGTACGTGAAATTAGTCCGTTACGTTTCGTTCAAAACAGAAATTTATATACATGAATAGCATTTTTGAAAATTGTTATCGCCTTCGTATTACCAAAACTGAGATGAGATATGTCACATGTGTCATTAAAACGCGATGAGCTTCATCATCGCGTTTTAATGACAGTTCAAAGGCGAGATCACGGAGAGATGACTGTTATCTAACGGTGATCTGACGTTCGGCGATCGACACTCGAATTAGGCCCCAGATAAATCAGTTTCTGATGTGCGCGATAATCATGCCGTGCTACGGTCAGTATGATTTACGGGGGAATTATGGGGGGTTGGGAGGACTTATGGCGATTTTAGGGGTGTTAGAGGGATATTTTGGGGGATTCGAGATATTTAATATCAATGAATAACAAAAGTCAGATAATTCAGCATGATAGATAAGTAGTGATGCGATTATAATAGATAAGTTACAGGCAGAGGCGTAGTTAACTATTTAATCAACGATAGGAGATAGTATAATGCTTCCTTTACTTTAATTTAATCTTTGATTATGTTTCTGAATCATTTGAAAGTGTACATAGGTATGTACAGGTGGATATATACGAGTATATTATTATAATAAATTGAGCCTGGATAAAGCTTATTAATATAAATAATAATAATTCCATGCTCTTGTCCGGTCATCATCAAAATTAACTGATAATTTAACTACTGGTTTATGTCAAATCGCATTTTAAAATTGACAGCTATTTTTGATGCTGACTGTACACACAAATATTAACATATTTAATACCCACACTCATACAAATACGTGGACTATGACACGATGCTTCTTCTACTTATTTTCCGGCTGACATGAAAAACATATAATAAACATGAACACCAGACACCTAACACAACATTTACAATTAGTGACAACGTTTTGCTCACGACACACCCACTCTGCCCTTGGGACTTGAAGTGTCGTCAATAATGGCCGTTTTCAACCCTCGTGCGATACTCAACTCATTTCACTACATTCTACACTCAGTTTTCTGGACGGTAAAGATGGGAACTCTGTGATGGAGTGTGAAGGTATGACGAGTATTTTTGTCACAAAATGTCCCTCTAGTGGGCAGAGTAGACGGGTTTATTAATTAAATTTTCTGGGGGACGGAGGATATAAATATATGATATCTATACAACGTAAAAAAATAGTAGTGTCATAATTCTTTATCTTATTATTTTTAAAAATTTTGAAGGAGTGTATGTAGGTACCTACTACGAGTATTTAAGTAAATGAAAACTTAATTTCAGACGAAAGGGTGTGTAGCGAAATTGTATTATAATTATGTTTAGGCAGTATTTTGCAATTGTTTAGTAATTGTATAACACCTTATCACAAAATAGACCTACAGAACTGAACCAAATTGCTGGCTGGGAATAGGGCTGCCATCCGTCCGGGTTTCCCCGGATTTGTCCTAGTTTGGAAGCCGTCCGGTGGCCGTCCGGGGGGTTTATTGTTTTTTTAATAATATTATTTGGACACCTCCAGGGAAAAAACGAGATTTACCCCAAATGTCCGGGTGTTTTAAGTCTTTGTCCAGGTTAGGCGAATTTAGAGATGGCAGCCCTAGCTGGGAACAGAGACGGGCAAAATTAATCAACTTACAACTAACGATTGAAATGAACAGAATTAATTGCGATTGACGATTGAAAACGACGACTGATCAATCTTAGTTGTATAGAGTGCAACTAATTTAGTTGTGCTAATTTAGTTACAACTAAATTAGTTGCCGATTGATTTCGGACAACTAAACTTTGTAGGTAATATTCTAATTAGTTAGAATGGGAATGATCTACATAAGGTAAGGTGAGCTAAGACTAACAGTTCGTTAGTTATTGGACTGTGGCAGCCACCTTACCTTACTTAACTACTTGGAAAAAAATGTCAAACATGTTTTTAAATTCAATGACTCATAGTAGTGTCTACTTTCAATGTCATGTGTCCAAGAAATACCTAAAACATTAGCCGAATTAGTTTAAGAACTCCCACGCACAGACTCACAGATACACACATTAAACAGAACGATTCATTCCTTTCCGTCAGAAAGAAAAAAAAAAACAAACAACAACAAACGCACCGAACCTGGCAACACCAAATCACAAGAATCGATACCAATTGCCCGGGCGGCTGTTACGAAAAATGTTTTTTCTCTGCATTTCGTGTTCAGTGTTGCCACATTTATAATTTATGATCTGCTCTAACTGGTTGTTCATGGCGGTGATGTCGAGATCGAAAACGAGTAATTGTTTATTACATTAGTTGTAAATGAGAACGCGTTTTTCCGCTAGAGTTTAGCGAAGCGTTTTCTTCGTACGTGTTATGATTTCGGGTCTCGTGCATCTGATAACAGAATTATACTCATTGTGAAGGCATGAATGTTTTGGTTGTAACTTGGCGGTCATTAGAGCAGTGTGAATACTCTAATGCAAATATAAACATACGAAATGTAAATGAAGAGGGATCGTAGACATTATCGACTATCACACTATACATATAGAGGCGAAAGTTTGTGAGTGTTTTTGTGTACGTTAATTCTTCACGCGCACGGCTGGATTAATTTTGGTCAAATGAAGGTAGTTGATATCCTCGATTAAAACATAAGCTACTTTTTTCTGAAATACCGCGAGTAACACCGCGAGGAGCAGCAAGTTAGTCGTAGGCATATAAATTGAAAGTTTACGTTTGAATTTTGAGTTCGTTTAGATGAGAAGAGGGGCTTACTATGCCCCGTGACTAGTAGCTTATGCATTGACTAGTAGTGGTGCATGGCTCCGCCTTTCGCTTTTATGAGTGCGCTTCGGACGCGCATTTAAAAGTGAAGTGTTCAGAATAAAACGAAAGTAACTAGTTATTATTTCGAAGTTCAATTATTTCGTTTTATCGGATTTGTACGCGGGAAAAAGCTTGTTTATTTTTTGATGAACTCTTGTTTTTAGTAAGTATGTAATCTGCGGTATAATTTATAGCATAGTGTAATGCAAAAAGGTTCAAAATATTATCTTGTAGACGACATTACCAAAACAACGCGTAAATTCATCCGCTGAACCAACATCGTCAAGGTTATCCGTGAAAAACACTGACGTAGTGATGCCGATCTGCTAATGACTGAAAACAACGTATTAAATTAAAAGAAACAACCAATTACGTTATACAGACGTAAACAAAAGCACAATTATCTGTAACGCACGCGGAGTACGGTAGTGTACAACCACTTTAAAATTACCGTCAAATCACGGCAACTACAGACTTATCTATGGTCGTATTTGCAAACATCTCACCATCTCCCTCCTTCAACATACTATCCAAAAGAGACGCAACTAGATGTTTGACAGTTCTCCCGTAGGGAAAAAAGGTCGTATCTTTACATGCTTTTCATAGTAACATACGACTTTTTTATGTTGGACGGCATTTATTCTAATAGAAGTGAGCGTAATGGAAGTCTACAGCGCATGCGCAGTTGTGTTGGTTGTCGTGTATCGGCGCACGCAGGCGATCGTCGACCAATGACCGAACTTTCACTCCGTAGTCGTTACGTTCGATTTTGATATTGTCATATTGTTGGTATTAAATTGATTTGTGCTGTTAACAAGGTTCGCTTTCTGTGTGATGTATTGAGAACGCCCCGACTACTGATTTGACGTAGAGAATATAAAACACAATACTGAATATATATGAACATATATACTAAGGGCGTTGTGAGCTAATAGAACTCTATTTATTCGAAAAATCTACAGATGTCACACTACGCGCAACTATCAAAGTCATTGAAAATTTAATTTAGAAATAAAGCACATGATAAAAAGTGTCAAATTTGTTTTCAGAACTCGCGAATGAGGGACTTGCTACCGCCTTCATTTTTGTCCTCCCGCCTCCTAAGCTTAATTCAATCCCAAGACTCAAGTTATTCCGGTTGTTCGATAACGAATTAAAAAGAAAATTTATACTTAGGGAATTCTCGATCCAAGGCAGCGAAAAAAATTTGCAAGTTTTTAGAAAATCTCAAAAAGTTGCCAACCCATTTTGGTTATTCAAATTACACTTTGAAGCCCTCCTGGAGACGCACATTTTGACATATGGACCGTCCGCGTAGCTCTCATATCTGCGAAACTATAGACAAATGTAATTTCATAAATCGGGCCACTAGTACTCGATCTAATCAGGAAAACATAAACATTTTCAATGTTAAAGTTAAAACTGATTCGAAAAAAGTTCTACATGATTATTGAATCTACTCAAAAAAGAATCGGTTGAAAAAAGCTGCCTGTATTCAAAACATCCGTACATAGGTATGTAGTAATATTTTTTGAGCAAGTTGAACCTCACTCGGTCAATAAGCGGAAGGCTGCCAACGCGTTATAAGATTCTTCCGGGAAAATTCATAAAACTATATCTAAGTATTATGTATTTCCCAAACTGAAAGTTCAGTTCAGTTTTTCAAAATTTTCCTTTTTTTCTAGCCTAACCTAATTCTTTGAAAGTGTCGGTAGACTTTGTCTTGAAATACTAACCTAGTTATTTTTTCTTTTGAACCTGAAAATGTATCGCCCTCACATTTTTTATTTCGGCTCCACACAACTCGCGAAAACCGAGGCGACGTTGGCCGAAGTATGAGTTTCAGCAATGTGCCTCTCACACTATCAAATTCGCCCAAGTTCACGAGTAGTCTAGAGCTAAGGTTACACTAGTAGAAGCATGGCAGTTAACTCATCTACCTAGCTCAGACTAATCATAGCATAACAAGAATTAAGATTTTTATGGATATACGCACAAACGTGTGGCAAAATTTTGGTTGCAACGTCACTACATAATACAAAACGTTTTTTAATAGATAGAGTGATTTAAGAGGAAGGTTTATATGTAAGTACTTAAAATACATAATTTATCAGCATTGCACCCGTGCGAAGCCGGGGCGGGTCGCTAGTTAAATTTATAAACGCAACCAAAATGGGGTTCAAGTTTCTTTTCTTAATTCATGTTTTGCTATGATTACTCCGAGCTATGCTGGATGAAACTGGGAGCCTGAAACAGGCAGATGTTTCCCAGGGATGTTTACCGACGCGGCTCAGGTGCGCTTTGCCTCGAACCGCGTTGATTGTGCATTATGTCAGGGCTGCCAACTTTGGTAAACATTTCAACCCATTTGTTTCAGAAACCCATAGACAACTAACTGACAAACTAACATAAGAATAATCTTATTAAAACATTCGTAAGACATTATTGTATTTATTTCTGGGTCATGGATGATATCTATATATATACATGAAATTAAAATAAATACAGTACTACAGCAAGTCCAACAATTTCAATATTTAGGCAGTATAATAACAGAAGACTCCAGATGCACTACAGATATTAAAACTAGAATAGCACTATTGCTATTTAATAAAACGTTTTCTTATAGATTTGGCCATTTTTGACATAAAAATATGTTTTTTACTGTAAAAACGCTTTTCACAGTAAAAAACATATTTTTAAGTCAAAAATGGCCAAATCTATAAGAAAACGTTTTATTAAAACTTATATTTGGAGCATTGCACTTTATGGCTGCGAGACATGGACCATGACACAACGGGACAGAGAAAAGCTTGAGGCGTTCGAGATGTCGTGCTGGCGAAGGATGGAGGGAATAAGCTGGACAGAAAGAGTCACCAATGAGGAAGTATTGGAAAGGGTAAAGGAGAAGAGACATATACTTCATACAATAGAAACTCGAAGAGGGAAAATGATAGGTCATTTGATACGATACGACGATCTAATACAAAAGATAATGGAGGGGAAAATTGAAGGAAGGAGAGGAAGAGGAAGGCCGAGGATTAGCTATTTGGACCAGATCAAGAAAAAGGCAGACGTCGGGTCGTATCGGGAAGTCAAAGAACTGGCGTTAAGTAGAACGGACTGGAGAGAACTGCACCGACAAGAGTAAAACTCTTAAATAATAATATATATATATTTATATATTATGTATATCGTCGTCTATTACCCATAGTACAAGCCATCCCCCCATCCAAAATTAGAACCGGGAGCATGCCCTAGCATGCTCCCGGTTCTGATTTTGGATGGCGAGAACCGGGAATTCCCGGTTCCGGTACAGGCTTTGTATAGAAAATGAGCACACCCTGGTACAAGCTTTGCTTAGTTTAGGACTAGGTCGATTTGTGTACTTAATATTTATATTTATATTTAATTATTTTACTAAGCGGTTAACACTCACGTGAAATTGCATGCTACCCGTATGAAACACGTCGGACTGTTGCTGACAATTTCACGTGAGTGTAAACCGCTTAATAAAATAATTAAACTAACATAAATATGTTATTTATGTCATTATTTGTTTTTATTTCACCACCTACTCTATTTATTTTTGTTTTTCTGCCTTTTCTAAGGTTGTCTGCAAGAGGTCGCGGTTTAGCGATAAAACGGCCTAAATATTATACTATCCGCCATATCATAATCCGCCTATTATGTATATTCAAATTATCGCATAGGCAAATTAAGATTTCATTTGTAAAAAAACGTGTTCTTCGTGTGCAATATTGTATTAAGTATTTTAAATCGGCGTGAGACATTAAATTGTGGATACTTACAGTTTTATTTATATTAAGAGACTGACTGGCAGTCAGCACATTTAAGACGTGGCTTTGTTTAATGTGGATACTGTCAGATGTCACCGAAATATAACTGTTTTACGTTTTCAACTCCGCCATTTTCCTACCTCCTCCTCCGCCATATCTACGCCATTTACAGAATAAAAACTGAATTTACAACAAATATCTATATAGTTTTTGCTACATAGGTATAATGAGTTTTTCTGTCACTAGAATGTATGACATAGTTTCTAATCTGTCTACGCTGTCTGTAAAAGTCTGTGTTCAATGGGTAATAACCCCTTGGAACAATGTTTACCTACTATTTATATTTTATAGTATCCTCAAGATTTATACTGTGAATAGATTAGTTTATTAAATATGCTAATAAAGGAGGAGTAGACTAGTATCCAACAGGTTTTAATTTGACTTTAAAATAATGCCACAAAATGTCGCGTGGCAACCCTAACAGAGATCATCTCTTGTATTCCAGTAAACTGCGCCGTGGGAAGCGAGCACACGTGGTCGAGGTGTAAGTACTTCTATACTTTGTATCGTATGGATAGAAGATATATTATAATAGAATTATGTAGAAGAAGCGGAAAACGATAAATAAATAGGTAAATATAATATGAGTATTCACACATAAACGGCTGACCAATTTTGATAAAATTTGATATGGAGTTAGCTGACACCATGGATTAATACGTACGCTATATTTTATTCCCAAAACGTAGTGTTCCTGTGAGATAAGGGGCGCCATGGGGCGCAACTAGTAGGCATATAAAATTAAATAAATGATACATCGAAAAAAATGGTTCAAGATTTTATTGCCAGCTCAAATGTTATTGCCAGGTCAAATTTAACCCTTCGTATGTTATGTCGAAAATTTGGCAATTAAGCTCAATAATATATTTACATATAGGATTTAAATAATTTGCACTGATCAGTGCTTCCACATACCAAGGATCAAGGAAGATTAGGTTCATGTCAGAATCTGCATCGCGACCGTATCGCGGCTGTATCGACACTGAATCGCGACTGTATCGATGCTATGACGTCCCAATTAGCACACAAGCTACATAAGCGCTTATAAAGCTCTTATACATAGGGTTGCCAGATGGTCGGGATTTGGCGGGATTCTCCCTCTCCCCGACAAAGTAAAAAATCTCCCGAAAAACCACTTCATTTTATAAAACTATAATTTTAAAAGGAAATACCACTGATATTTTTTTCCATAAGTACTATAAATAAGTAAATTATCTTATTACATTTTTGTAGATTATAGATAAAATTATAATAATGAGAAAACCATTTTGTGTTTTTTCTCGTTAATAATTTATTTAGGTACGTAGACATTTATATCACGCAGCGAACGACGTTGTTTTCTATAATTATATTTACTTTAATGTGATTCAATTTTTGTTTCGACCGACCAAAATCGTAGGATCCCGAAAAAAAAATTGTGTCTTCCGATAATAGGGTAATTCGATCTGACAACCCTACCTACTAGCAAATTTCAGCTGAATAAAGGCTGTACATACGCTAACCCAGCCTATGCGCTACTAGGGGTGTGCGAGGGTTTATGATCACCGACAGCGTCGCTACTGTATCGCGACCTTTATGCGACTGCATCGGTACTGAATCGCGGCAATAAGTCGCCGTATCGCTTCCAAAGTTGTAAGATTTGACTACAGAAGTACAGATTACCGGAACAGGTACAGTCGCCATATCGAAGCATATAAGGCGTCCATAAATATCGGAACACGACTCTTATTGACTGGGCGTTACAGTACATGTTCACATATATATGAACGCCTTATAGGCTGCGATATGTCTGATGGCGACTGTACTTAAAACATCACACTAATATTATAAAGGCGAACGTTTATGAGTGTGTTTATGTGTATGTTGGTTACTTCTTCAGGCTCAAACAGCTGGACCAATATTGATAAATTTTGTTATGAAGGTAGCTGACACCCTGGATTAACACATAGGCTACTTTTAATCCCGAAAAATATAGTGTTCCCGTGGGATGAGCTAGCAGCAATGCGCGACACAGCTATTGATAAATAAAGACTTGCAAAATAAGAATTTAGAGATGCTCGAAAAAGTCCTTATCTTTTCAAGCATACAAATTTTATTAGATCAAATAAGACAAACAGTTGGTCGCATATCAACACCGAAAGATTAACTTAAGAATCACAAGATGTAACCCGGCGATCGTGAGAAAATCCCTACACAGCCAGACATTAACTTCGCAATATCCTTTGCTACAGACAAAAGACTTCGTTGTGAACAGTTAAAGTTTACAATCGAATGCTCCTTGAACCGTTAGGATTATTTGTAAGTTACCAATTAAGCATACATCTCGTAAAAGCGTTTGGTTTCGTGCTATTCGACTTTAATACGATGGAGAAGGTACTTCGATGTATGCGTTTATGAGATGCATTTGTAGATTTGCATGCAGGATGCGTCATTTCTGCAAAGAGTTCACACGACGACCACCGTGGAGAGATAGTCAGCGTAATATTACTATACGGTGTATGAGTCCTAATTTACTTCTTTCGCCTTATCATAATCATTATTTATTCACATATAATTAACGACTAGTTAATAATAATATTTAAGTAATTAAATAAATGGTACATAAGATGGTATATTTAATATAAAACATAATGGGTCACTGTCAGTTCAAAAACAAAAGTTGTCTCTTCGGTGGCCAATAGTTATAGTTGCCGGCAAACTTTTAGAACAAAAATGGCGGATCCGCGCATGTACATTTGTACGTAAATCGGCTACTGCGCAGTCAAGGTTATGCTCTAAAAGTTTGCCGGCAGCTGTAACAGCGTATGTGCATAGAAGTTATATTATTAACACGAAAGCCCAAAGAAAGGGAAACGTCGTTTATGCACATATAATTTTGATAGAAAAACTAGGCATAAAGTCCTTAACTTTCTACGTGTCCACCGAAAAGACGCGAACCTAAATCTGACAATGACCCGTTTGATAGTGTCCGTAAAAGTACTTATTAGGTAATTATATTCGATTTCCCATCTGTTGTTGTCTTATGAGTTTAACATTTACAGCCGTTTCCATAGCATCTTGGCTAAGTAGCTGGCTACTTAGGTCGGGGATTTCTTACATTGAATATAGGTAGGTATAATAATAATATAATATAATAATAAATATCCGACAACCTCACACAAATCGATCTAGTCCCAAATTAAGCTCAAGGCTTGTGTTATGGGTACTAGACGACGATATAATATACGTACTTATATAGATAAATATATACTTAAATATATAGAACAACCCAAGCACAAATATTAGAGTTCATCACACAAATATTTGCCCTGGCCGGGATTCGAACCCGGGACCGCCGGCTCAGTAGGCAGGTGTCTACAAACCGAGCCAAACGCGTCGTCAGACAGAGTTTATTTTAACCAAGGAGATAAACGCAATCATCGCTGCGCTGAAAGGAAAGTTTCAGGTAGGTAATTACCCGAATCAATCTAATCTATGTTTGTTAGAATTGTACTAATCATTCGATTCTATAATTCTACCTGATAAACATCTGTGCGACAGACGTAATAAAGATGGCTTGCATATTCATATAGGTCTCGATCGGACCCTTGACATCACATCCGCTGCACGTTGGTGAGGATAACATAGTTTTGTGGTGCCTAACTGAAGAACGCCTCTCTGAGGCAAAGCGTTTTTTGAGAAATACTTTTATTGCCGATCATCAATTGCTCATCTAGATACTCGTTCAAACACGATTATATACTCACCTTGAGTAGGTACAGATACTGTTGCCACCTTCAGAGTGAAACTAACCCTCATGAAACCCATTCTTCATGTATTAGTAGTATAAGTTTTATTTTTATCAAAATAAAAGCACTTCTACGTCTGAGTCTACAAGCTTTTCCGAAAAGGATGCCAAACTCAAGTGTCAGTCATTGTTTCATAAAGGATACTTAACGGCAGCGGTGCGCGGTACGTCTGTCTCGCTCACTCGTATGGAAGCCGCACTCGGATCTCGCGGTCATTGGTCAACCGCTCGTTGTGCGGCTGGTCGCGCAAAGTCGTAGCATCTCCGTAACTATTACAGTTTCAAGTATTAACTACTTAACCTAATATGAAAAGACCTTGTATGAACCTATAAGCTCATTTTTCTAAAAATAAAACATATTAGGAAATATCCCTCCTCTTAACGTGGTTTGCACAATTTATGGCGTTTGAAAAAATTATACTAAAAGAAGGAAACAAACTTCATAGCTTTATTTGTTTACCTTTCACAAATGAATGAATTAATGAATGAATGAGAATGATCCATTGACGTAGAATACACGGATAACGTTTTCCTCTTGTACAAAGGCTCCTAATCGTATTATGTCATAACTGTCATGAACCTATGACATAAATGAGGTAAGTGAGGTAACTGATAGAACCGAGTCATCATCGCCCTAAAACCATAGGCAACAATTAAAGGAAATAGGGCATAATTAAAATGAAATTGACCTTTAATCGATCGAGCCAATCGCCATGCCGATCGAGCGATTTATCGGGCATATACAATTCATATTCAAATTGGCTATATTGACACAACAGGAATATAATATTAACAATATAAGTACACCTAAGAAAAAAAAAATGGCCGTAGGTACCAGGGCTGATTTTCAGCTTCGCCCCACGTATCACGGACCTGAAAGTGTACAAAGTTATAATAAAACCAAAGTGCGACAGCACGGCTATAAAATATACTCCTCGATAGCGTCTATTCAGTGTCAGTGAGCTGGCATGACACCGATGCTTGAAAGCCGCCACTGTGGGGTCTCTCTAAAGATATGTATTCCGTTATGCCTATTTTTGAAATTTTTATCACGTTACAGAGCATGTAGGTAACCAGTCTATAAACAATAAGTTAATCTTTGACTTCTTCTGTTTATTGAATCCCGAGTATTCCCGTACAGTCTTTGTTGTTGTGTGGATACATACATTTGCATACAGAGCGATCGAGCGTTTAACTGCACTTTGACTCCAGATTTACATCTTGGAAAAAACATTCGATTAAATCGTTAATCTATGGTAATGGTTGGCTATCAATCACTACTGTTTTGTGTTGACTAGGTATAATTTGGTTTTGGACTATTCGGCCTGTCAGAATACCTATCTATCTATCAGCCACAAACGTCCACTGTGAACATAGGTCTCCCCCATGACTCGCTACAAAGTGCGATCCCGTGCACACCGCATCCATTGATTCCCGTCTACCGTCATGAGGACATCCGTCCATCGAGTCGGGGGCCGACCCACGCTGCGCTTTCCTATACGTGGTCACCACTCTAGAACTTTGCTGCCCCAACGGCCGTCCATTCTCCGGGCTACATGGCCTGCCCTTTGCCACTTCAATGTTCAATCCTGTGAGCTAAGTCGGTTACCTTGGTTCTTCTGCGGATATCCTCAAAATACCTACATCATGATACCTATATCAGGAGACGTGGTTCAAGCCGAAAACTGGCAAGAAACTGCGCAGGATCGGGACAAGTAGCGTACTCTCGTTTCGGAGGCTAAGATCCTGTTTGGGTCACTGAGCCAAATAGTTAATAAATATCAGACAACCTCACACAAATCAACCTAGTCCCAAATTAAGCTCAAGAAGGCTTGTGTTATGGGTACTAGGCGACGATATACATTACTTATATAGATAAATAAATACTTAAATACATAGAACATCCATGACCCAGGCACAAATATTCGTGTTCATCACACAAATATTTGCCCTTGCCGGGATTCGAACCCGGGACCGTCGGCTCAGTAGGCAGTTGCTTAACCACTGCGCCAACCGCGTCGTCAAAGTTACTTAGTTACTTAGTTACTTAGTTATGATACCTATATCATGATGTTACTTATCCATTTTAACACTTTCACGGACAGTACGTTGAGAGACGTAAATTATGTCCCTCGTGATACAACACGTCTGTGAACGGCGTCTTTTATATTCGAAACTGCCGCTCCGTCTACGGCCGAAAATTTCTCATAGTTTTTTATATAAATGTGCCGATTTTGCCTACAACTTTTGTTAGTATTCTCGCCTACAGATCGCTTTTCTCAGTCGATTTCATGAAATTTTGTGAGTAAGTTCGAAAAGTATATACCTAGATATATATGTCGATTCTGTTTATATTAGATTTTTTTCGAAATGCCGAAGAAATGAAAGAAAGAAAGAAAAACATTTATTCGGGGACAAAACACAATTACGCAGATAAAAATAGTGACAAACAAAGAAAAATAAACTAAACTAAGTACTTATGCTAAATTGTGCTTGCCTCGAAATAGTTCCACCTCAGCGAAATGCTAGCTCCCGAGAGAGCCAGCGCTGATCTTCCGGTGGGACCATAGGTGGCGCCACGGCACGGCACACACGAAATACTGATCGCGTTCAGATTGCATTTGAACCTGAACGCAACGACAATCAAACACTGTCACTGACGTCACTCTTCAATTTAGGTTACTTGTATACGATAATCTAGGATTCATCGGCCATCTTTGTTCCTCATGTTTTATTAATTCAATTTTTATTTTTTTGATAAGTTTTTTAACACGGAAGTCATGCATTGGTTATAAACCAAAAAAACTGATACCGGCACAAGCTTCGAGCCGCTATTTACGGATTAATAATAATACTTGTATACTTAAAACAGCGCAGAATTCTTTATTATATTATTTTAAATGGGGGTGGAAAAGTAAAAAAAAAAACGCGCCTTCGTAACCAACCCTCCTTCGTAGAAACGCGAACGTGTCAGTCGGTTGCGTCGCGTTTTACACAAACAATCAATAAATTTCAATTTTTAAGCAACTTTATCGAAGACCAACAGAGACTTACTGGAGTTTTTTATTCTGTGTTGGTAATTTGCTAATTTGTTTGCAAAAAAATAATGTTAATACTTGTGAGTTGTGTGTGTAGTACCCTATGAGTAATTACTCATCGATAATTCTAATCACACAGTTGATCTCAAGTGTCCTGCCACATTAGGGCCGTCATTAGGTAATATAGATTAGGTGCAGCGAAGAGAAAGCCCATTACTTAATGATCTGGTCGCAGAGAGGAATGCTGATGTGCTTGTGCAAGTGTTAATTAAGCCAGATGTCCAAGCTTCCAAGAAGGTGATGATACATGTACCTAGTTTATTTATTTAATCGTATGGCACGGTTATACGTCGAATACAGCTTATATATTGAGTTTGAGACTCATTAGCCATTTGGTGGCATCGTCGTTGAGGTTGATCAGGGACCTAATTCGAGAAAGCCGTTTGAGAGATCGCAAAATGTAAAAACTCTAATAGATAACAGTGATATCGCCTTTCAACTGTTATTTATGCCGTCACATACAAAGTAAACGCAAATTAAGCGCGACTGGATGGACGAAGTTGCGATGTTTCACGGACATCGCCACTTGTCAAGTAGGGACACGTCAAAAGTGACGGATGCCGATGAAATGGAGAGATCTCCATCATCTCTCTAAAATTGGTCGAATTACCCCCTGGTCTTCGTCATGTACCCTACATGTAAGGAAAACAAGTAATCGCTAAAACGGTCTAATTATTTTATTACTGCGCGTGATTTTTTATACTGTGGTCGGGTATAAAGTATCCTATAACCATTTTTGGATGTTCAACTATCTCTGTACCGAAATTGGTTAAAATTTGTCCAGCCGTTGCTGCATGATGAGGGGGATAGAGGAAATTAGAAAACAGATGACGCCAGACTGGCATGGCGCCGGGCGCCCATACAAGACAAATGACCATCATTGGCGTATCTAAGATTATTTTTCAGGTGGGGCCTGGGGGGGCCTATAAGTTGAAGTCATGACTTTGTATGGGTAACGCAAAATCCTGGGGTGGGCACTAGATCATATTGGGGTGGGCACGGCCCACCCGGCTACCCCCCTAAATACACCAATGATGACCATCCTGCATCACGCTATTAAGATGTTTCCCGAAATCATAAGCCCACTCCATAGAAAACTGATTTTCAATACAAACCTAGAATTTTATAATAGTATTGAAGAGGAACGAATGTACTAAACGATTCTGAGTGAGACGTTCCTAAGAAAACTAATAAAAAACAAAATTTATACTTTTTTAAACGCTCAGCAGCGGTGCCCTCAGTCGTAAAAATCAGTCATCAGTCGTATAGGGCATAAGTTACGTAATCCACGACAGTTCAATTTTAGTGCTGCGCGACAGTTGCAAAAAAGTAGTCTGTCATTATATTGATTATTGGAGAAATATAATGCTATCCTAAGAAGGTAAAGTATTCTAACAATATCCTAATCTTCGAATTTGGGAGGTTGATTGTACTTATATAGGAAACGTGATGCATAAACTATAGGGGGCAGTACTGTAAATGTCAATTTCAAATGATCAGGGGCCTAATTCGAGAATGCCGTTTGAGAGATCGCAAAACATCAAAACTCTATTAGATAACAGTGATATCGCCTTTGAACTGTCATTAAAATGTGATGAGCTTCAAGTGACATATCTCATCTCAATTTAGTAAATATGAAGGCGATAATGATTTTCAAAAATGTTATTCATACATATGGATTTCTGTTTTGAACGAAACGTAACTGACTAATTTCACGCACTACAACGGTCAAGTTAAAGTTGGCGCCTGTTATATTTGCCGTCACATACAAAGGAAACGCAAATTAAGCGCGATTGCCGAAGTTGCGATGTTCTAGGGATATCGCCACTTGTCAAGTAGGGACTAGGGACACGTCAAAAGTGACGGATAGCGATGAAATGGAGAGATCTCCATCATCTCTCTAAAATTGGTCGAATTACCCCCCAAGATGATCGATTCAGTTTGGCGATACAAGTTAGCAGGAGATACTATGTTTCCAAGTTATAACGCCATCTATCGCCACAAAGTAACCAATGTTTGACATCATTAGTAATTTCGCTCACGAAAGCGACCGGATGTTTTTTTTTGTTGCTGATACGAATAGCCCTTAGGCTGTTATCGTAAGTCGCTGTGTTGTGGCGGTAGGCTAGCCGCAGCATAAACCTCGGCACCACGTGTGTGAAGCTGACTCGCGCGGGCGCTCGGAACAGCGGATGAGTACCTAGCTGAGGCAACTGGTCTCTTGTCCTGTCAGTTTGTAAATTTTAATCTAGCTGGGCTTTACATTTTGTGGGAGGCAAAGTTTGTATGGAGAATTGTAGTTCTACAAAGTATCCGCTAGGGGCGCTGTCCTATTGTCCATACAAATCTTTTACGCTGTCGCTAGCGAGTGCGGTCACGTTAACTCGTGGTAAGGGTACCTATATTATAGGTATTATTATTATTCCATTTATTTATTTCCTCTCCACGCTAGGTTTTACAATATATGTATAGGAAAAGTAAAATACAATAAAGAAATTACAAAATATATAAACACATTATAAAAAACCTATCCTAGGGTGCCGCCGGCAGCGGGGCAGGGCCTGGGCCCCCGGTGGTTAGGGCTGCGGAGAGAGGAACCTCCTGACGATGCGCGCCATGTCCAGGAGTACCGCCTTATTATTATTATTACCTGCTGACGACGTAGTGTTAAATCATTCGTGCTCAGAAAACCCCCAGTCCAAGTTATAACGCCATCTATCGCCACAAAATGTCTGGCATCATTAGGAATTTCGCTCGCGAAAGCGACCGGATGGCCGTGTCCCGCCGCGCATGACCAATGACCTGTCAAACTTTTCTTTAGAGGAATTTGCGATCCGTTGCCTTGGAGAGGTGAGTAATCCTTACTTATACAGGGTGATCAATCCAAATGGGTCAGTAGTCAGTAGGGAGAAAACGATTATAACATAAATGTAATGTAATTGTTTTAAGTATTATTTACGTAAAAATCACTTACTGTTGAGTTTCTTTCCGCTTTCTTCTCAACAGCGGTGTCCTCTTGGGAAATGTCGGTAGATTCACAATCGGACTTGTAAAAGTGTGTAGGGCCACAAGGCCTACTTACTGAATAAATTATTTCAATTCATTTAATTTACGAAAACTTTAAGAGATAGAGAAATCTGTTCTGAGGAACTATGGCGCCGATTTTAGATTAGGATGAAGTCGTTTCCCTCGCCTGAATGTCTTATGGTGAAACGGGATGGCAGATTAAATCTTGTAATTCCTGCGCACTATCTCTAAAATATATCCAATAGAAAACACTGACAACCTGGTAACTTTACGTCCATGTTCGAAGCCTTTGCCGTAATTGAGTAAAAACATAACAGCTACACCATATCATAGCTTGACCAACTAGTTAACAAGTTAACATGTTGTAACTCTTGACATAAAAATTAAAATAATTACAAAACGCGACTGAGATGAAACGATGCTTATTATAATTAAGTGTTGCAGTTAGACCTTGCGATTACTTTACGCTTCGTGGGTATACGTCATAATGAGGGCAAGTTACTATACTTACTATGCATATTAATATGTGAATGAAGTTTGGCTGGCATATACAGGGTGGAACATTTCTAAAGAATGAAAAGCTTGATTTGAAAGTAAAAAAAGTCATCAAAATACAATATTTGAACATCAGTGACAACTCTACTAATTAAGGCTTTATTTACATTTTACATTGACACCTGTCTTTAACTAAAGCGATGTTCAAAAAATGCTAGGGTTGATTGATATGTGCAGACGCAGACTTTTACACAAATGTTTAACAAACTGTATCTCAAAAATGGATAGAAATATTTACATAGTTCATTGGCGAAAAATGAAGTACTCCTGTTTGCTTAAAAGTCCCTCAATCTGTTCCACCCTGTATATATTTCTCCAGAATGTATTCGGTCACGGCGACTGTTTCAACCCGGTTGCTGGCGTTCGTGTGCTCTCATGTGGCTGACGTAGCCATCTTTTTTATGGTTCCGTAGTCAACTAGGAACCCTTATAGTTTCGCCATGTCCGTCTGTTCGTCTGTCCGTCTGTCTGTGATCATTAGTACTAGAAAGCTGAAATTTGGTATGAGTATTTGTATGTATCACGCCGACAAAACGGTAAAGATTCGCTCCAGAAATCCAAAAAAATAGCTTCCCCCCCTCCCTGTAACTTTTCAACCACGGGTCCAAAATGATGGAAAAATTCATAAACATTTATAAGACCTCCTTATAAGCACTTTCAATGAAAACTATATTAAATAAAATCGGTCGAGCCGTTTTTGAGTTATCGCAAATATTCATAATTTTCTTTAAAATGACGTAAGTGCCGCGCGGTCCTTATACTTCGAACGTCACACATATTAGTTAAGAGCCATACTGTATTAAAACATTTCGCTCAATCTGGCGCATATAATCGATAACTTCCAGAAGGTAATAAGTAATTACAGTTACTTTGGCGTTTACGACCTTTTTTATAGAGCTAGAAATCTTTCTCGTAAGTTAAACCTCGGCCTTAAAACCGCTGTTTTAAGCCCGTTTATTGTGAAGGATGGGCAACTACGGAACCCTACACTGAGCGTAGCCCGACAACGACATGCTCTTGTCCGGTATTTTTTTTTTAATCTTTACTTTAAGAGCTCAGTCACTTAGGCGACTATGATCTATTTAAACCTATTTTAATAATTTTGTACATACATAAAAAAATTCGAGCGCTTCACGATTTTGCGTGTCATCCTTGCGCAAGGGCCATGCTAATCTTTTCTGTATCGCTGGTATCGTGCCAATTGTAGTATATATAGACTATGTACTGCCGAAGCAAGTAAGTACAACATAGCCATCTTATTTTTAAATAACCGCGCGCACAACGGGCACGTTAGCACCCCACAAACAGATACTTATACAAGAATTGTTTTGAGGATGTGAATCGATTTCATTTTTTATTTTTGGGATTAAAATGTCTATATGGAACTAACTACACTTAGACTGCTCTAAAAGTCAGAAATGACTGTCAAATTTCAACATTACTTCGTAGCGCTAAAAACGCTCGATACAAATCCTACTGTAAGATTTTCTGCGCTGTGACCAAATTACTAGTCGCGTACGCTCTTTTACAATGAGCAACTTTTCAAATGGATTTTGTAATCATAAATTGGGATATTTTCGAAAATGGAAAAAATATGGTCATATTTACTTTTATCCTTTATTTGATTACTTATACCGGAAAAAGGCGTGGATAAAAATGAGATGTTGTCAATTGGCTTATTTTTATAGCTTTATTAATACTCCATGGTTTTTGAGATAATCGTAATTGTCATAAGTGTAAATACACATACATAATGTTTTGTGCAACAGACGTTGCATATAGACAAAGTATTTATTTAGTAGGTATTTGTGTAAGGTTAATGACGTGTGCTGAATCAAAACATGTTTGTCTATGTGTGCACAGGTGCGGTGATCATCATCTGTTGAGATATGTGTTGGATTGTTGGATACTTGAGGAAAATAAGATAGCGGAGTTGCTAAATAGTAAATAATGTGGTATGCCGGCCAATTGGGATGAATTAATGACGGTTTTAGGGAGTAAAATGGCTCCTATCTGGAACTCTATTTTTTGCTTTACATCTGTAAGGTTTCGCCAAATTTTTATTTGTTCGGAAGCCATTTTTTTCCTAATCTGTAATTTATCAGAATAATCATAAAGCAAGCCTAGCTTAAAACTTAATGGGTTCTTTAAAACGATGTTTATAAAATCCTGAAAATATTACGGGTTTCAGGTTACGGTAAAAAAATACTTCCGGACTAATGAAAATTTGGCGAAACCTTACAGATGGGAAACAAAGTTTCAGAATTGAGATTGGATACAAAGTGAAATAACGGGATGTTACATTACACATTATTATAAGATACCTGAAGTGGTGGTCAAATATGGGGGTTGATCAAGCGAATACTCGATTTGTCAAAAATAAGAGAAGCCAAGAAAAAGATGAACGATTACGAACGGGTCATACTCATACAGTCATACTATAGTCGCGAAGAGAATATTCTGAAACAGAAAAATAACTTTCCGAATGATAAACTTCAACAGGTCTCAGGTCATAAGACTATATGACATATTTTCCGATATCTCACCACTATATGTCAACTTTAGCGAAGCGTTCTATTTACATTTAAATAACAATAAATATCGTATGAACGTGCACAAGTGTCGAGATCACAAATACTCATCTATAGAGATATGTGTAGAGAACATGAGGAAAATACGACTCAACAAACTGTAAACATTGTCATGTAAAATTACGCCAAGAACATTTATGACTCGCACTGTCAAATAGTTATCAGATCTCATGTAGATTGTAGAGCCAAGCTTCCGATTCCACAAACTCTACCTTAGTCAAAATATGTGGCTTGGCCGTTTCGTTAGTACAAGAACTATTGTTTAACAGGGGGGGGTCATCCCACGCTGCGCTTCCCTATACGTGGTCGTCACTCCTTGTATACACATTTTAATTTTTTGATGTTGTTTTTTATGTACTTATATACTTAATTTTTATTGCACAATACAAAAAAGTAGAAATGGCGGACTTAATGCCTTTAGGCATTCTCTACCAATCAATCACTGGGTTAAACAGAAATATGTAGTTGGTGCAGGATCAAAGGTTACAGACAAAGTAATTACAACACAAATCCCAAAGAAATATATAAGAACGTATATATAATTACCATAAACCTACACAAATACTTTATTATGATAATAGCGACCCGCCCCGGCTTCGCACGGGTGCAATGCTGATAAATTATGCATGTATCAGTATAAACCTTTCTCTTGAATCACTCTATGTAAAAATACCGCATCAAAATCCGTTGCGTGGTTTTAAAAATCTAAGCATACTTGGGACAGACAGACAAGAAACGACTTTGTTTTATACTATGAAGTATGTAGGTTCATTCTTAAAAAGGGATCAGTTTATTCCCCTGTCCTTATTTAGATTCCGGAGTTGGTATTGGTATGGCTAACTGACGTTTATATTACATACCTATTAATAGTATTTATAATGAATCATAATACCCATATATAGCTACATATTATATACACGAACCAGTCATTAAACCGTAGTCCGCTACTAACTACCTATACTTAGATTTTTCATCACAACTTTCCTACATAATATTCTCGTTCGATGCACCGGGGTCGTTGACCGCTCTGACAATATGAAATGACAATATTTACCCGGCAAGAGGAGCGATATCGCAAACAAATATATGCCCAAATGCGATAGGAACGGGATAGATGACCTCCAGTGTTCACATCTTGAGAATCGGGATACTACAGCATACTCGTACTGTAGTAATATGAATAAAATTAGCTGTCATGAAAGAAAAACATATATATTTTTTAATATGTGTTTTCAAAGGTAAGGAAATGTATGTTTTTTATTCAATCCAAAATTAATTTTGAAATTGTTTTCTGAATCCTCATAATAAAAAAAAATACAATTTCACGGTGAAAAACAACTATCTTCTATCTCCATACAAATATAGGTAAGTAAAGTACCCATTAACATATTGTGACGTCACGATTAGGTGGCCATTTGTAAAGAGCGTTTTAGCGCTACGTAGGAATGTTCAACTATAACGGTCATTTCTGATTTTTAGAACAGCCTAAGTATATAGACACCCATATAGACATTTGATCATAACAAAAAATAGAATCGATTGATATCCTCAAAAAAAAAACGCGATGCCATACTTCCTAGATACATTTTATTCATAAAAGGATGAAACTAGAAGTAACTTGGTTCGCGCGGAGAGATAAATAATAAAAATAAATATTAAGGGACAATAATACACAAATCGACCTAGTCCCAAACTAAGCAAAGCTTGTACTATGGGTACTAGACGACGATATACATAATATATAAATACATATATAGATAACATCCATGACCCAAGAACAAATGCCGGGGTTCTAACCCGGGACCGCCGATTCAGTAGACAGGTGTCTACAAACTGAGCCAACCGCGTCGTCAAAGATAAAGTTACAGCCTCCCTTTTCATTTACCGTGTCGGATAAGAAGCATTCTGTAACCATCAATGGTCATTCAACAATTTCTTGCTATGTTACTCAGATCTTCGCTCTGCGCTGAACACCAATCTACATGATGTGCTGCAGGATGCCTAAGATAGGATAGATAGACTGGAACAGGTGGCGCAAAATAATCAAAAACATGACTCCAAAATCAGGCGATCACGATCCTCATTAATGAGGATACAGATGCAAATGGAGGACGTGTTCGTCATTCCTCCATGACTGGACCTGGGTTCTCCATGCTGCGTGGTCTGATACGGGCGCAAAAGTTATTTTCTGCCCTAAAGGCGAAGGGACCTCCTGCGGATCAATTCAATTCTGATAGAATCTTTTTTCAATTCATCACGGAAGATCAATGATGATTCTTGAGAACCTTTGTCCGGCAAAGACTATTTTGGGTGACAAAAAGAGAAGAAAATTTTAAGATTGTGTCACAAATGTTACCTTGCTAGCAAGGGACAACCACTTCTGGACAAATAGTTTCTTACGTACATTCAAATATATGTCATTAAACCTTATTAGAGAATGGCTAAAAGTCATCCAAAGTGACTTATAATTTTGTCCCTCATTGTCATTGTCATTGGTTGCACCTGTTTTGTGTTGGTAGTCAAACTGTTTAGTATTTTAAAATAATTTTTATTATTTTCATTTTGGTTGTATAAAATTGTTAACTTTATTTTCCACACAGTACGGAAAACACAGTGACATTTCCTGATTCTACAGTGTGTGGCTGTTGTCCTCGCGGAAAATGCAACTTTCCTTTAACAGGCAAAACTTTATGCTACATAGTAGACAACCATCATAATGTTGGCTTCATTTGTCTCATAGATTTTCCATGCCAATTCACAACAATAATATAATTAAGTACATATACGAATCCCATATTTTTTTTGGTCCTTCGAGCCGGATTTGAACAAGCTACTTATGGATACTTTAGCAGTGTAACCCCCATATCAATATCTCATGGAAAAAACGCATAATCGCAGCATTCAATGCATTACACATTACCGCACTCGTACAACAATCCACTCATTACTGTAGTACAATTATTGCACAATAGGCACACGCCAGAGTAATCTCACGTGTTAACGCTCCGCGTAATTGTGAGCTACTTATGACGTACGGATTTGTCTGTTTATTGACTTTGGATTTGGATTGGAGTATTGGACAAATATTCGTTTTGCATCTTTTTTTTGACACAAGTAGGTAGAACATAATAGACCTCTGTGATTTAGAAACCTAGCGAGTTTCTTTCAAAATGGCTGAAATTTTTCTTGGCTTACGTTTTCCCCATCGAGAAATACAATCTGTTGGCGAGAATAGCCGAATATTCGGACATACTTACGAAAGATTTTTGGCCAAGGTGAAACAGGGATAGCTCTGTGATGCCATATCTCCTATAAACTCGCTTACCTATCTATCACAAGGCGCGATCCTGTGCAGACCATCCATCGACTCCTTGCGACCCTAACGAGAGTACTAACTAATCTCGCTTATGCTTCTGGATCCAGGAAGGTACTAAGTTGCTTAAGGTCTTCAATACATGCCCCGTAAAAAATCCAGGCAAAACATCAGCGGAAAACCGGTAAAGCCCCACCCAAAAGTCCCTAAGATCTTATTCAGGGGGCCTATGATGGTTGCGTTTATCACGTGATAAATAAATGCCAAAGCATCTGTCACTCACACTCGCATTTTGTCAAAACGTGACGGATGCTTTGTCACTTATTTACAGAGATGTGCCGTTCTCGAGAACGATTTCCGATTTGTATGGGAAATGTTTTCGAGAATTTTCTTTCCCCTTATACATAGCACATATATCTCTACTTATTTATGTCGTGATAAAAGCAGCCATCATGGCCTGCTGGAAGTAAATTCACCTTCTATATAAAAGAGCGCAGACAAACATCATAACCAACAATATCAACATGAAACCCCAACAAGCGGTAACTGACACTGGCCGGCAGGAATGTCTAACCAACAATCACGCTCGCTAAGAAAAAAGTTAAGATTCTATTTCTTCCGCGCGTCGCGTGATGAAAATGATGTATCGGCCGACGGCTTTCTTTCACTTTCGTACGAGAATAAATCGTTTTCATTTAACCGTTTTCCCGGTTTGTTTTTATTATTAAATTTATTTTCCTCTTTTAGATTACGTTGTTTACAATAAATCCATTTCAAAAGTGGTGTACGAAAGATACATTACAAATATAAAATTTGTATTGGACGGTGTACTTCCTTTTCGCCGAATTATGTTTCGTCAAACGTTTCATTTCGTCAAATGTTTCATTTCGCCAAAAGCATTTTTCACTGAAACTGTAAACTATTTCGGATTGTTGTAAATATCATCCTTTAGATCAGGTTAGGTTAGGTTAGGTTTGTTTTATAACAATCCTAAATAGTTTACAGTTTCAGTGAAAAACGCTTTTGGCGAAATTATACATTTGACGAAATGAAACGTTTGACGAAACATAATTCTGCGAACAGGCAGAGAACCGTATTGGACAGCCATGTAGGTCGTCGACCGGTCAGCCGACCGAGGTACCGATGGGAAAATGAAGTTGTGAAGGACCTACGCGCTCAACCAGCAGGAAACTGGGAGATTGCTCAAAACAGGGCGCGTTGACGTCATTTCGTATCAGAGGCCAAGATCTACTTATGGTCGCTGCGCCAGCAAAGTAGTAAAGTATATGAACAAGTTAATCTAGGGTAAGGCGAATGCGTGCCGTGTCCATAATTACCGTCTTCTGAATCTGACCCTCGATCCAGCCATCGAGAGTCTTTTGAGGTGTTTATGGTGACTCTTCGCCGTAAGAACTTTTTTTAAACATGACTTGAACTGTATCGGGGCTGTTTAGCCCTCACTACCAGTGAGTCGATCTGTGTGGGAGTATAGGTAACCCGCCGCCACCGCTATTGGGACCCATAAGACCGTTCGCCGAAACGACTATCGGGGCAATGACCGTCGAAAAATTGACTGAGCGAGCGAAGAATCTCTCTATTCTTCACGAAAATATCTTTCATATATCCGGATGTTCGGATGTTTGGATATTCAGATAATTTCTTACCTACTCGCCTACCGGCCACATTTCTCAACTTAATTTTCACGAATCAATGTTGGGAGTAGACTCGATAAGTACTCTTTTTTGCCGATTTAGTCTTTCGAAAAAATTAAATTTCAGCCATTTCGAGATAAACTTACGAGGTCTACTCACAGAGCCACTGGTACCTATTCTTTTATTGACTGAATTCTTTATTTCCTAAACATTTCTATAGTTTATTACGTGCCTATCTAATTAATGAGCGTTGTTTGCGTACGCGTTCCCGCCAAATTGCGGAAACCGTTCGAAATTCATTCACGACCGGACCGTTTACAAACATGGCCGACGGCGGAAAAAATAGAAGACGGGACGTTCGGGCGGCAGTTTACTAAATATAGACCAGCTTAATCCTTTACAACAATAGTCTAACATCTGCGCTATTGTGCAACAAATAGGTTATATGGTTATAATAATAATAATAATTGGTACCTTGACTTGGCTCAGGAGGTGACCGCCATGTGGGATGTTGACTCGACGATCATGTCCCGATAGTCGTTTCGGCGAACGGTCTTATATCGAAGAGTCTCGAGAAACATCTCCAGCCAGAGACTCAGAGATCAAGGGTCAGATTCAGAAGGCGGTACTCCTGGACACGGCGCGCATCGTCAGGAGATTCGTCTCTCTGCAGCCCCAACGTAGTGAAACATTTTTTAAGCGCGCATGTGATACCTAATTAAATAATTTACCTAACTATTATTTAATGATGCAAGAAAATGTAGCTTTGGCAAATTAAACTTGCGGTTTGAGCGTTCTGATAATTCACATCATGAAACTTTTTGTTACTGAAACCACAATGTTAACAATTTGTCCTTAATTATATAAATTATGTAAATTTTACATAATTTTCCGTATCAGCAATGACACATTGAGTCCATGATTGACCAAACCAGAGCACAGTTATAATACTAGCTGCAGTATCATAACTACGTAAAAACGCAACATGACTTTGGCTTGACAAAGTGGAATCTTGATTGCGCTGTGCCGTAACAATTGAGCGCTACTAATGCGCCGCGGACTAAGATTACAGAAATTTAGTAATGTTTTTAAGTAAGATTTATGTTCAGTATTGTCAGTGATGGATATCGTCTTAAATGTACTCATACGCATACTTACGCATATCATATTTACTTGACCACGAACAATGGCATCCCATTTTACACTTAAATAAATATAAAAAAAAGGTTATTACGCGACATATTCGACAGTTAAAAGCGATTACCATCATTACTGTTTTTTTCAGTAGTAAAGCCCATATATGCCGGTGCTTTTTAGGGCGTTTTTAGGCAATTTTATTCTGCAGTAGAAATATTTACTTCGTATATTGTGGTAAAGCGAATCGATAAGTTATTGTAGTTGCAGTTCCTACGTCAATCAGAAGATGAATCACATCATCGTTCGACTTTTCCTGATCGTTTGTGGTTGCTACGCAGAGCTGGGATGCTTTGTTTCCGCTGCCATTTTCAGGGTTCTGCATGACTTCGCTTCCCTGGCTCTAGCCCGATCAAAATCGAATGATTGCAACATGATTAACCAAACATTTTGACTGTTCTCTCTTACACAAAATCTTTATGCTCATCAAGACCAATCACATGAGCCTAAACACGTGGGTTTATCTTGTGCCGTTTAGGAGTTTCTACGGCCACCTCCCGTCTCCATCTGATCACGTTTTGACAAAATGCGAGTGTGAGTGACAGATGCTTTGTCACTTACTTATCAAGTGGTAAACGCAACGATCATAGGCCCTCAGCTCCAAGATACCAAATTATTATACTGTCAAAAAATATATATATTCCGTCACATAATAATGGTTACTGGCAAATGAAACTTGAGAGTTATGTAATGTATTGTACCCAAGAGACCATACGAGGGCATTTTTACATGTCTATAAGCTGTGTCTCACAAGAAAACTGGCAACTCATAAGAAAAATCCTCTGCTGAGAAGAAACGCTGATCGAAACTCAACGGTCAGTCATTGATTAAATTGATTGAATAATAGATACATTTCTTTAAATCTTTACACAATGTTGTAAAAACAAACAAAAGGGTTGGTGCTTCCCTTGTCGCTCCTCCGCCGACAAAGCTTGCTTTGAATAATGATCATGCTTTGCATCTTGTTTATCGTATCCAGTCCTCTCTGTTCGTGGATAATACAAATTAACGTCCGATAATGACAAATCCTAATTTCAGTACCAACCTTGATCAGTATCAATAATAAGTAAAGTACCTACATAAGATACGGCTGTACTCTGACAAAGCAGAGAGATAAGATTTGGTCTTGTTTGTCCAATAACATCGTGGATTATAATTATGATTCTCTTTCATCGATTCTAAAGTGAACTATTTATAACTCTTCAACTTTACATTGTCTTCTTCTTGTGTCCAAATTCCCTTTATTAGGTACACTAACTTGCAATAAAAATGGGCCCATTTTGCCAAAGTATCCCATAAACACCATTGGATGCCAGCTATGTACCAAAATTGGTTAAAATTAGTCCAACCGTTTCGGCGTGAAATTGTAACTAATATATATCGCCAGACTGGCATGGTTCCGCGCGCCCATACAAAACAAAAGGCGATCGCAATATTAAGACACGAAAAGCTGATTTTCAATACATATCTAGAATTTTAAACAGTATAAGTGAGGCTACTCTTGATCCATGCGTCCAATGTAACAAGAAGGTAATTGTTATTATTTTAATTCAGTTAAAACAGACAAGACTAGTGCTGAAGTTACGTCATCTTCGGGGTTTTAATAAGAAAACATTTCTATCCCTCAGACAAAGCCTTATCTTATCAATTCGCGCGATATCGAATATCAATTAATGTCATGGCGAGAGATTATTTCTTATTGAAAACATCTATTGAGAGTGTAATTTTCATTACAATTTTAGAACAATCAGCGTCTAAAATATCTCCTTCATATGCGAGTATAAAATGCGAGTAACGTCGATTAAAATGACGTAATAGTAGGTATGATAACCAGTGATGACCCTAGCACTTCAATGATTTTTTCTCCCATTTTACGAATTCATCACTGACTGCACATTTAACTTGATGTGTAAGCTAGCGCCATCTGTTGTGTAAAGCTTGCAAACATATTTTCGTAACTCATTTTCTAAGGTAAAGTGCCGGGGATAGAACGGATCCCTGGGGAACCCCGTTCTGAGGAGCTGCTGATTCGAAAGCGAAACGTTTACTTTGTATCAAAAAATTCTGTCTTGTTGCAAATCTCGTAGAACTTAGAAGGAATAGTTTGTACAAGGCGTATATCTGTATAACAGACTTGCAAGCTATAATATCCTGTCAAAAGCCTTTGGAAAATCGGCTTGAACTTTTTTTGCCGTTAAAAATAAATTCAGTCTGTTGAACGTCAAACCATTAAATTCAATCTCCATTCGCTTATCTCTATCTAAATCCATAGTTGAAGCCAAATACGTCTTATCGGGTCAATTGACAAAGAACCCAAACGGCCACCAGTTTACCGTCCAAAGGTAAAAAAGCATAACTCTCATAGAGACTCCTACTAACACATGTCATTTGGCTTATTACGGCAGCTTTGACCACGTGTTTACTGATGTTCTGTTTGAGCATATACCCTTTGGAACTGAAATGACGTATATACCTGTGAACTTTATAATGCATATGGCATTTTGCGTCCGGATTAGTGCCATTTGACCGATATTAGAGGTCAGCGGAGATGTGGGGAATAGTATATGTATTGATTTTTTTAATATTTGGGAGATTTAGCTACTTTAATAGTCGTATTTATGAAAAATGAGTTAGAAGAAGGCCAAACTTTTAATCGAATTTAATCAAATGGAGGAAAAAGTAGGCACTGTAACATTTCTAATACTTATAGGTAGATCTATCAATCAGGAGCCCAAATCTTACGTCTCCCAAATCTACACGTGCTATTATGTAAGTACGTAAACACTTTAAAGACGCTTTCATTTTTATCTCTCTATCCATAATTATTCCAAATTTGCCGTCTTAAAATGAAATAAACTTATTGGTGTTTCAAGTATCCAATTGGAATTTATAGATCACGATAATCCACTTACTATGAAGTTAATTTATAAACACTACAGAAAAAATATTTGTGAAATATAAAAACATAAGTAATAGGTATTCAGTAGGGCCTATGGATGGGTGGGTGGGAAAAAGAACTTGTAAAGTTTGAGATTGTATTCAACCATTACGACAATTAATTGAGGTCTTGCAAGTGGTTTTTTTGTATACTATTATTATTGACAGAGGCATTGGCGTCGCCAAAGGGGGGACAGAGGGGGGGCAGCTATAAGTATTACTAACCGTCCCCTTCCAAAAAATGTCGCGCTCCCTGCGCTCACGTTTCCATATGTATATTATGACATTTATGATTATGACTGTAAATCGAAATCCACTTCTATTTTTACGTGCCTTCCTTTTCCTCATCCTGCATTTACATCAACTTGCCCCCTCTGAACCTTCGGCTGGCGACGCCCTTGAACAAAGTTTCTCTTAGTTATTGCAAGTTAAATGTATTTTATATTTGGAAGAATCGATGGCGACATAACGGCAGCTCTAGGTTTTCAGGGCACGAATGACTCGACGCCTACTCTGCCGTGCTACCGTAAAAAGCCGTATCTTACTATGAAATCCATACTAAGATACGACCTTATAACGTGGGACGGCAGTACTTTTGACGATTTGTACTGTCGGTCTAGTATTAAAAACCCAGGGTGTAATGAGTGAAAATGAATCATGTGTCACGTAATGCAACCCATGCCCATGTAAGGTGTGCGGTTGATTACCTATATATTAACCAGTTCACCTCATTAGTAGATCTCGATTTGGTGAGGTAGGTTAAATACCTATCGTATCTAATTGTAATGACGTCATTGATTATCCGAATATTTTCCTTAACTCTTCTACATACAGGTAAATGTGAAAATATGTAGGTACATAATCGGTATTAATAAAAAAAAATGGATTTTTGGTCACTGTACGCCATTGTATGCTTAACATTACTTATATGTTTTAACTTTATTTTGCAACTAGTGCGATTTTAAGACGATTTTATTCGTGACGTGACATAAAACATAATTACATAAAAGGTGTGACAGAAATTATAAGAAAATAAAATAAAACAATAAGTAACTATTTTTATGGCTGTGCCACGAAAAGGTCCCACCTCAGCAAGATGCTAGCTCGAGGGCCAGCGCTGATCTTCCGGTGGGACCATAGGTGGCGCCACGGAGCACCTATGTGTCTATGGTCGGAGAGCACGGAGGATTTTGAGCTGTATCTGATCTGACCAGCTTGTTCTGTCATTCGAACTTCGTTTATCGCGCGAATAAGCGTCATCTGTCTTACTCGCACGGCATTGAAAAGAAAGTGACAGGTAGTGTTTGTCATAGAAAAAGATGGGAGATACCTTTGTCCAGCAGTGGGACATAAAAGGCTTATTAAAATAATCTGCTGATAATTTATTATGAAGTACTACCAATTTCCTAATTATATTCTATTATATTTGTACGTTTTACTATGGTCTGGAATTAGTAGGGAAAATTGAAAAAAATTACTTGACATTGACAGTTTATTTATTTATTTCCGCTATGGGCCACCCTGTAAATACTAGCTTACTTAATGGTTATTTTAATTAATAATCAAAGAGAAATGTAAGTATCTAATGAAGAGTAAGTTTAGTAGGTACAATACCTACCAATATATTTCAAAATTAATTACTTTATTATTTAGGTATCGTATCTACTCAATCCACCAAAGTAAAACACCTTACGATTACATTTACACATTAATTTAAACGCTTAAATTAGCTTACGTAATCAATTTAACTAGATATTAAATATAATCTAAGCATCGCTTTTGTAACTTTTAGTTTACACCACAGCGTGAAGTAACCTACCTAACTATTGTCAATTTAGATTATTAAATGATAATAACAACAATTAATATATCGCAATATGCGTAATCAAAATCATCCGATCAAAACCCTTTAATTCATATCACCTGCTGACTTCCTTCACCTCACGTTCATTTTACCCTCGCAAGTTGATGAAATTCAGTGTAACAAATAATCGTATCAACATGAGTTGGTAGGTAGAAAACGTATCTCGTTTGCGTTATATTAATATCATTCCATAGATAAAAACAGTACCTAAGTGATAAATAATGTACAGGATTCGGCAATTTCGGCATCTCCATACTATGATACCGCGCTCTCAAACAAAAATTGATACACCGACGCGCCCGCGGACAATCTCCGTAGCCGAGCGACGCAACGAACGCCACTAGCTGTCTTGCTCACTCGCGGTCCGCGCGAGATGCGCCCTCTCGTTTTCTCCTCGCGCCCGGCCGCCGCTCTCGACCAATCGGCGGCCATCTTTTGCTCCCCCGAGAGGAGAGCGACAGTGCGTACTCTCATCAAGTCATCACAAGGAGACGACATCTCACTGGGTGAGGTTGTCGCTCGCACAAGATGCGCAGTGGACGCAAAACGTAACAATATTAAATTCCAATAAGTGCCTTTGAACTTTTTAATAGTGTTTTAATTTAAGACTGTTTCTGTGCTCAAATATTAAGTTTAAGGTGTTTTTGTGGACGTTGGTGAAATTGGACTTTCGATTGAATTTCGGCGTGTACTGATACCGCGAATTATCCACGATTGGGTGAGTTGCTATTTCGATTAGATTACGATGCAAATTATCGTTGGGCCGTCGCCCTGTTCTTTGTGGCCAGAACCAGTAGGCCGCGGGTACCCGACTTGGCTGACGAAGTCTTGACCCCAGGTCACCGAGGATGCGCGAAAAAAAATATAAATTCGAACGCGAATTTGAATATTGACAGGATAATTTTTAAAATGGATTTAACGTCTTTTAATTGTGAAAGTAAGTATTTGTTGTTAAATAAGTATATTGATAATTTCAACCAACTTTTTGAAGTGAATAATACTTTTCCCCGAGTTCTAGGTAGTAGCTATTTCATGCTTTTATTGCGTGCAGTCGAAAATAAGTTGTAAAAACAATTTTTTCGCGTGAATTTTGTCAAATTCGAGTACTTTTTGAAACAAAAATTATCATTGAAAAATTCAAACTAAAAACGTTAAATAAGTGGAATTAAAACACCTAACTAGTTTAAATAACGTTGCGTGATTTTACTTATTTTATTCATTTTGTTTGTTTCTCTATGCTTTAGATAGGATATTTTTTCTTATGATATGCTTATAATAAACTGGATTAAATAAAACCATGGTAGTAGCAATTTTGTAACACATGAATTGGCTATAAAAAAAGGAGATATGTTCAATTAAATGCCCACCTGTCACATCTTAATGAACTGATAAGCAAGTTATTCATTACTTAATAAGTAAACCTCATTTACTTATGCGCAATCTCAGTAATTCTAATTACTTAATAACGCATGCAAGCTGGTAATCAGAGATAAAACATTTCTTAGGAAACTGTGCCTAAGTTGCATTCTTTATTTTAAATGAGAAAACATTAAATGCATTAATTTATAAACACTTACAACACTGAGTAATAACAGATAAGACAACTAAATAATTATTGTTATTTTTTTTAATTTGTGTTTATCTAAATATAAATTTTATATTTATTAATGTTCGTGAATTATTAGAATTTTAGAGGTTTCGTCGTTGGTATGTATTAAGTAATAAGTCGTTATAAAATATTGTTTTATTTTTAAATTAAAAAATATGCATATGATATGGGCAATAAATATTTTTGGAGGTAGGTGTTTATTTTTGTAGGTAGTGCTTGCGCAATTACACAAAAGTTTATTAATAAATACATTTGACAATAAATGAATTTAGAGTTTAATTTTGGAGAATAATGTTACATGTACAAATAAAATAAGATTAACATAAGTTTTATATATAAAAAAAACTAATTTGATTTAAATTAGAACACGAAATTCCAATCAGAAGGAGTCTAATGAGAAAATAGCAGAATACTGCTTCTAAAAATTGCTCTCATTAGCATAGTTAAAAACCAACTTGTTTTTAATAGCGAGCGATAATTGTCTTTCAAACTTTTAATCCACATATACCTACTTATTGTGATCTAAGGGAAATTAAAATAACCCAAAAAAAACTCTCAAATCGGGTTATTCAATCAACACCATAGACAGACACATACACAGATACAAATAAACATACAACACCCTCATTTCACCCCATGTTAAAAAATAATAATTTTCACACATATTTTCATTTCCGTCGGGACTTTCCTGCCGCGTTTTTACAATCACTCCTAAAAGTGATTTTGACATTGTAGTTGTGATTTATTCCTTCCTCATTACACGGTACAGACAGATTAATTATTCGAATAAACGTCAGAAAAAAACTTATCTTAACTTCCCGGTCAGAACAATTATAGGATATTTACTCTTACCCTTAGCCTTGATTATTTAAGCCTTAGAAATATGACAAGGCATAGATTGAGCAGAAATATTCGCCACATACCTATATAGGCACCTAATAAGGAAAAACACGAGAGTTGCGAAAAACGTGCCATTGCAAATCTATTAAAAGCCTTATATTTTCTTCGCTATCCGCGGCTCCCGCAAATTTAAACAAAACAATTTAAACAGATTTTAGCGCGTATATTAATAATTTGAGCATCCTTGACGTTTCGGTAACTTTCGATACCGGTGTCAAAGATTGACCTCAACCTTTGACAAAGATAATTGTAGTTTCGTTTAATTAAAATCTTCTAAAAGCCTACTTGAGCTTCGCTTTTGGAACAGTTTGTACCTTCAAGGAGGTACTTAGATAATTCCAAGTGTTACAATCTTTGTGAAGGCTGACTTTCTTTCACAATTCGATAGGTCAAATCTTTGGAAAGTATCCACCTCCTCCTCTGTATAGATTGTATTCGTTCAACGTTGATTGTGTTCGTTGTTTGGTGCTCAACTGTATACAAGCACAGATCTCTTCATTTCCTGATTTTCCGATGTTAAACAACGAAGAACATGAAAAAATGCCTTCACCTTATAAGAATCCACCCTTATAAGAATAAGGGCCGATGCACGTCGCAGCATGTTTACAGGAGGTAATTGCTGTCTATGGTGATTTGGTTTATACACAGAGAAATTTATGAGAATACCCATCTAAAATTCATCGTGATAAGGCATTTCTTTCCGTAAGTCACGAGAGTCACGATGCAACTAAGACCTCAAGAAGCCTAAGAAAACTACAATCATGAGAACCTTTATACAATATTTCAGCGTTGTATATTCAAGATTTTGGGCTGGGCGTTGATAAATTAATCATTAATCAGATAGTACTTCTCTTTATAACAGTATAGATATTTTCATGACTCACTTCTCCATTCATATCTAAGTATGTACTGCGTGGCAAATTGGAAATCGATTGAATTCATAAATGGGTATAATTCATGTCGTATGATTAGATGAAAAACCAAACCAGACCAAAGCACTAAATTGATAATCAAAAACAAATAAAACAGACTTTAGATTGTACATAAATCTAGTTACTGACGTTGCTAGGCCTACTAGACCCAAAACAGTTGAAGATACAGGTGTGGTTGTCTAAAATGTTTACCTATATACTAGCTAGGTCTAGTCTCCTCCGCCAATCCGCCTGCCAAGTGTAGCGATTATGTCAAAACGACCCAAAGATGGAGGCCGAGGACATCTTCAGACGATGAAGCATTGTACCTAAGTGTACACATTCTATTCGCTTCCGAACCGAATACACCTCGAGAGAAACCTTCTAGGCTTCTTAAACCGTTCATAGATAAAAATATCAAATCAGATCCGCCAACCGTGAACTCGAGTTTTGTCATAACTCCGTATCTTCATCTCAGATTGAGCCATTAGTTCCATCATATCTCGCAACTATATATCTCCTATCAGATACAGCACTCTTGAGAAAACCATTATGTACTTAATGCTATCGTTAAAGTACATTATCTTTAGAGCGGAGACACGAAAAGCGGTAATGACGAGTTGCGTCAAACGAATCTTGAGATGTGTTATGACAAGTCTGTCACGGATTTCTGATAGGGCATCGTTAATATGGTTACGAGGGTTTGATATTGCCATAAGATTCGGAAACAGCCAATATATGCCAAATGATTGAAGAGCAAGATAGCTCAGACGCGGACCCGAGGCTTTGGATATGGAGTTTGTCTAGCACGTTTCTCTCATCTTCTATCCTTCCCCATCCGTTTAGTCCCATCCTCTCCATATCACTCACTACTGATGTGCCAACGGAAATCCGAAGCTTGCCACATGGCAAATTTTCCTACAGGATAATTCCAAATGGAAGTCTTCTTTTAAATTCTTGTGAAACTTTCCAGAAACTTCCAAATAAAATCTATTATAGATTTTTTTGTAAAATACTTGACAACTGCTACTTGACAACCGCTACTTGACAAATGTACCTATTCTTCACATTATCCATTCATCATATGTATGGTCTTCCCATTTCTCAAGCCTCCACGTTCATAGTGTCATATTCAACGTCCTTTTTGTCACGTGGCTGTCATCTCGTGGCATCACGTGTTACCTTTTTTCCACCTTCAGAAAAAATATCAACAATTTTATCTGCAGACCTGTCGTGAAGACGTGTACATCGATAGATACTCGATTATCTTGGCTAATAACCGATCTGGCTGATAAGAGATAGCGACGCGAATTGCGCGACAAGTTGATTACTCAAACCATTGTGACATTCTTAAGAAATTATGTATTACCCACTACAAAAAATACAGAAGGTACCAGGTTCGACTCCCGGTCTCTTCCACCAGTGTACGCATTTCAATTATTCTTTGATATTTGTATCAATGATTTTATTATGTTAAAAAAAAAAACAGTTGATTTCAGAAACCGACATTCTGTGTGAATGTAACGAAGCGCAGCTTTTTCTAATCAACCTAAGCGCAGCTTTTTTTGATGTATAGGAGCGAGTCGAATGCAGTTCGTGTAGCTTCGCTGCCGTTATATCGAGAAAACAAGCCAACCCTTATGATCTGATTCAGCATTCTAGGTTCAAGTTAATGAATCAGTTAAGACTTATTTTATGATAAACATAATTTACTCAATTTACCTCTGCAATTCTAATCACTATTAGCAACTATTAGCAACCGTATTTAAGGAAATCAGCGATGAGTGTATTAGAACAAGATCGATCATAATCGTAAATCATTCGCATAATCTTATAAATCATTCAAATGAAATAATAATAAGAAAACTCATGTTGGTGCACACTTTTACAGTTTCTAAACAAGCTTATCGCAGATAAGTTATAAATATTGTATTACTTTCTGCGTTATCCTCAAAGCACCGCCGCCGTCTCTTTGCATACCCGACCCGGCATTCAAACCCGAGCAATATTACGTTACATTCAAGATAATTGCAAGATTTTACATTATGACATGGGAAATATGTGGATACCTACAGTCTACAATGCTATAAATGTGCTTAAAGCGAATTTATAAGAAACATACGTGTATTCATCGGCTACTATAGAATTTAAAACCTAAGCTTTTATTTAATACTATCTACGCCCCGCGGTGTTACCCGCGGTACCTATATCAGAGAAAAAGTAGCCTATGTGTTTATCACTCTGGGTTAGGTCAGCTATCTCCATACCAAATTTGATCAAAATTGGTCGAGCTGTTTGAGCGTGAAGAAGAAACAAACATAGAAACACACTTACAAACTTTTGCATTTATTATAACTAGCTGCGCGGCGCGGTGTTACCCGCTCATCCAACGGGAACACTACATTTTTTCGGAATAAAAAGTAGCCTATGTGTTAGTCCAGGGTGTCAGCTACATTCATACCAAAATTTATCAAAATTTATCCAGCCGGTTGAGCATGAAGAAGTAACAAACGTACACATAAACACACAAAAGTTCGCCTTTATAATATTAGTGTGACCACCTGTCTGTCTGCCTAAAAAAAACTTTTGCTAGTTTTGTCTCACTTCCTGGTTTCCGATTAAGCTGAAATTTTACATACATATGTAAATCCGGTGACAATGCAATTTTGTGATACCGTCGGACTGATCTGATAATGGCCCGGAAGATGATCATTGAAACTTTGCTATAAATTGTCGCAACCACATCGAATTTGGAGTTTCTGGAACATAATTAGGTAGATGGTAAGGGTATTGCCCATCCTAATATACTACATTTATAGATACATACTGCTTATACAAATACAATACTAACCTTTGTACCTATATCTCTATGGTAAAGATTGAGGTCGGTCAGCTTGATAAACCAACTAACATTCGCATTTATAATATCAAAAGATCATGATTCTATGCGCGCGCAGACATAAAGCCTGCAGTCCTGCTCCTATTTCTACGCGTCGAGCGCATAGCGCGCAGGTTGTTAGCACGCATTGTCTGCGCGAATGGGCGCGCGCATATGGCGCGCTGCGGCGACCATGCGCAAGAGTTCGGGAGAGACCGTCCTAAGACAGTCACGGAATGTGACTATTGAAAGGTATACAGAAAAAACATGCCTAGTCACTTTTTTTTAAAGAGATGTGAATGACATAATATAGTGTATGCAGTCTATTGCATACACTATATTATGTCAACTTACCACTTAGTTACAGACACAAACATTTAGGAAACTTGTATTTTTTATAACTAAAGAAATATGTACATTCGAATATTATATGGATAATTACATTGTTCCAAACTTTAATATCGCGATAGCTCAAAAAGTTGCTAAGATGACTATAGAAATGTCTCTTTCCGTTTAGGGTAAGTACACGTCTTACCTAGTAACCCTTTACTATGTATGCATATTTCGAAGTAAATAAGTTTTTTGAGACACGCTTTTATTCCCGGCTGTACTTTCTTACACAAACTTTAATTGCTCATAAAGATCAATATAATAAATAATAATAATAAATAAATATCAGACAACCTCACACAAATCAACCTTAGTCCCAAATTAAGCTCAAGAAGGCTTGTGTTATGGGTACTAGGCGACGATATACATACTTATATAGATAAATAAATACTTAAATACATAGAACATCCATGACCCAGGCACAAATATTCGTGTTCATCACACAAATATTTGCCCTTGCCGGGATTCGAACCCGGGACCGTCGGCTCAGCAGTCAATATAATAGAATAGAATAGAATATTCTTTATTGGACACCTATACAAAAAATACAGATTACACGTAACATTCAATACAGGTAAACAGCAGGCGGTCTTATTCTTATCGCTAAAGAGGGACCAATCAAATGAGCATAAACGCGGTTTATCTTGTGCTGTTTAGGAGTTCCTACGGCCACTTTCCGACTTCACCAGAACAGCTCCAAGTTACCAAACTATTGTATTATCACTTGAACTACACACAATTTCATTTCAATACGACAATTAGAAATAGATTTAAATTGGCTTTGAATATTTAATTACATTGTTTGTTACAAATTAAACAAATACCTACCAGCAAACTGAGTAAACCTAATAAAGATGTGTTAAAAAATACCAGTCTGGTAAGTTATTTGCATAAAACTGTTGTTCCCTCGCTGCGTTAGCAAGACACACCAATAACTATACGTTCGCATTTATTTATATAATAATATAAGGATCTTATCCAAAGTACGAAGTAGCACGTAGAACTGACGGCCGATGGGGCAAAAAGGTTCTCGAATGGAGGCCACGCACCAGCAAGCGCAGCGTGGGACGTCCACCCACAAGGTGGACAGACGACCTGGTAAAGGTTGCAGGAAGCTGCTGGATGCAGGCCGCTTCCAACCGGTCGATCTGGAAGTCACTAGGGGAGGCCTATGTTCAGCAGTGGACGTCCTGTGGGTGAAATGATGATGATGGTCAATCCAAAGTACACACTAGCTGCTGCGTCTTTAAACACATATACAATCCGCCATTTTTTTTTCGCTTCGCTTCTACTTCGGTTTCCATATAGCCTTGTTTTTACATCATTGTGTTAATTCCAATTATATTCTTATTTAGCAGTTAATCACCTTGAATAATACCAACACCTACTAAAACACAAAACGGGCTTACTCCGTTTACTCACATCGTTGAAGTCGAATATCGATCATAATCGGTACGCAATTCATCATCAGGAGAGCCGATCAGTCGCGGCGGCGGCCAACCGAGTGCCGCGTACCAATTTGAAATATGTCGAGCGATATTCGAATTCTAGGTACGACATTACTCACGTTTATTTAAAGACAACAAAAAAGGAAAAACAAAGTGACAGTAAATAAAAAACTTAAACACTAACTACAATGTAGAAAAGAGCTAAAATTAAAATAAATTCCAAAAATTGGTCCCCTTTGGCATAGTACCGAAAATGCTGGCAACATTTCCTCGCTGAACAGCTATGCTGATACGCTGTGCGAGGAAGCTGCCAGCTCTTCGGTCCCCAGTGGTCTCTTTAAGCCTTTTGGAGAACTCTTCGTGAAGTTTTTGGGCGCTGGGACCCAAACTGCTGGGGTCTCGACCCCAAAAGGTACAAAATTGTATTCGGGGCCGACCCCTATATTTGGTACTCTTTAGTTTTTCGGCCGTTTCAGCAGCACGTTTTGTATTTTAATATGTTTTATGTAGTTTTCTATGTAAAATACCAACTCCTACTTAATATCCTTCAAATTATGGCCACCTTGCAGTATACGCTATATAACCGATCGATGAAAGCTAAGTACAGGAAGTCGTTACTGATAAGGGATCACACTTGACTCACTGAGATAATGCCGCGATTCAGGCACATTCAGGTATACCGAGAATGCGAATACATGGAATGGAACACTTAGTTTTAGTATCCGTATCCGTTTATGACTGGAAAAACGAAAATAAGACTCACATTCATATTTTGAGCAGATGTAACTGTTTCAGATCCGCAATTATAAATATAACTGTAATCGATTTAAGTATAATTTACGAAAAAATTACTTACCTACTGTTGAGTTCCTTTCGGCTTACTTCTCAACAGCGGTCTCCTCTTGTGAAATGCCGGTAGAATCAGATTCGGACATGTGAAAGTGCCCGTGTGGCCTAATAACCGAATAAACGTTTTGGTTTTGATTTTTGATTTTGATGAAAGCAAATCATTCACTCCAAGCACTCTCTAATCTGTAGATTAACATATAAAGACCACATTAAAATCCTCCTCGTATATGCAACTATCTCCTTTGGGTTCACTGTCTTACTGTTTGCCACCATCACGTACGTACTCGCGTATTGTTGGCAATAATATCTTCTAATTGATAGTATCATTACATGACAAAACACGCAACCTCATAAGCCCCGTCTTTTGTTCTAATGGCAGAGCACCACTCTAGCATAAGATTTTATCGTTTCGTTTGTGTCTGCAACGGCTGTTAACTTGTTAGTTAAGGTGCCACTAAATGGATTGTATATACATCTACATAAATTTATGAGTTACGCTCTTGTCTCGTTCTTGCGTCTTCTCCTCAACAGCCTGGTACGGCACGACGTTCACGTTCTCCTTCATATGGTCTATGTAAGCTGTCCTGTTCTCCTCTATTGTTCACTGTATGCTAAACCGTCTTCTTTTTGCGCAGGCGTCGTCGTGGTCGCAGTTCGCGGGCCATGCAGGGAGCCGCAAATGCGCCCGCGGCGCCAGCGGCCGAGCCGCCCCCGTCACAACGTGAGTACCCAAACAATAATGAAGATATTTAAAGCGTTTCCACCTAAACACACACTACCAACAACGACTTCCCAATCCAGCCAGCGCTCCGTCACCGTGGCCACAATCTGACCCCATGCGATGGTGATGATTATGACGTCCAGGTTTCAGGGCGGGAATAGGTTCCACAGGTTGGACCACGACCTGCCCGCTCCCGTTGACGTCTGTCATAGTAATGGTGACAGCAAGCAGGTGGCGGAGATACTCTATTATATAAAGATATCTTCACACTACAATGATGTCCCTATTTTCTTCGTGGACAAGCCAGCGAAATAGGTTAGCCTTGAAAGATTTCTATCCACTAAAAATCTTCACGAACACCGCTACCTGTGTTACCATGTGCGAAAGATTGCGGGATCTCCGAATTAACGCACTAGAGTTCTCCTAGGACCATTCCCGTGGCAATTTCATACTGGGCAAGGGGTAACTGGTAAAGACGAACCAACAACATCCCAAATAAATCATAACCTTCATTAACCTACCCCTTTTCAGTTGTCTTTCAAAGTTGCCAGCACCTTCTCGCTGTTTAAGAGCAATCCAGTAAACATATAGCCATACCTTCGTCACTGACAGGATGCGAACCCAATACACATCAGGTCTATAAAGATCGTCTTATCTCCTGCGTTGGACACTGTAACGCGACCTCAATTCGACTCTAAAACGATCGTAACTCGACCACCTGATACAGCGCACGCGCCGTAGCTGATACCGACTATTATAAGACTACCCCACACATGATAATCGTCATTAGAAGTCCAGTGCCATCTCTGGTATTCACTTATACTTAATTTTATGGGCACCTCGCTCCTTATCAAATTTTGAAAAATAAAAATAGTTTTTTCGTTTTTGGTAACAATTTCTCTTACTTCTAGTTAAAGGCTGTTGACTGAGACTATTGAGTAAAGAATGGGAGGCACCGGTACAGGTACTATTCTCCGGAAACTGAGCTAGCTAGATTTGCAGATACAAATCTCTAAATGACTGCAAAAAGAGATGCGCACCACGAACTAAAAAAGTATAGTAAACCATGGGGCGAAAACGTAATGTGGGTTTGAAAATGAGACGAAATGGTTCTAGACAGTACCCCGCCTTCTATTTCTTCGTCTTGGCGGGGGCACTACCGTGCCCCTAGACCTACTTACGTGGCCTTAGACGGGCTCAATAATGAAACCCCGAACAAAAAAGAGGGGTGTTATAAGATTAACATGTGTAACTATCTGTATTTCTGTGGGTATCTGTGTGTCTGTCTGTGGCATCGTGCTCCCAAACGGATGGACCAATTTGAATGCAGTTTTTTTTAATACCTATTCCAAATGTTGTTGTTATCTATATCACTCTTAGAATGAGGGTCTCACGATGACCAGCTTCATGTGTCGGGCGGGATATTCTTAATTTCTTTATTTTATATTATATATCCTCTCAACTATTCTCTACAACTGTTTGCATAGCGATAACGTCCATGATTAGGTAATATAGGTATCTCTAAGTCTTTAAAATAACAAAGAGGATTGGCATCCGTTGAACGCGGGAATAGTAATTTCGCTATATATTATTTTTATTGTAGTTATGTAAATATGAAACCTTGGTGGTTACTGCGCAGTTACAAAGGAATCCGCTGCGAATGTGGATTGTTAATTTTCTAATCGCAAATCGTAAATCAAAATATAAATCTTGACATGGAAAATGACTTATCATCAGAAATGAACATTCTAGGTATTCAAATAAGTGCAGCCGTGTTAAAATTACTCCATTAAAAAAATGATTCACTTATAAAACAATAAATCGATTGAAATGATTTTCGACGCACCACAACTTTAATTTAATTCCAAAACCCGAAATGTATTCTTTAGTGGTTCATTTAAATCATAAATGTACACTGAATTCAGGCATATTTAAAGCAGAAATATCCTCTACTGTTTCCGCGATTATCACTTAAAAAGCAATGGGGATATACCAACTTTTACGACCTATGTTAATTCCGAAACCATTTCCGGGAATAGAGCTCTTGTACCGCAATAAATAATTAGATTGTGATATATGACACATAAGAAAAAATATTCGTATTAATTTTTTTTACTTTCACTTGTCCTTGCTACAATTCAAGTCAGTCGTAACGCCATCACAAAATTCTTATTATGGAATAAATAATTAAACATATCTAATTGGCAAACGAATGAAATTAGTATCTTGAATACTATTAACGAGTATCTAGTCTATATTTTACGATTAAAACAATAAAGTAAGTTAAGTTATCGTCTTAAACGTGTCGGTGACAATGCCAATTAGAGAACAGGAAATACACGCGTTTTTGCATTGAAAACTTACACTCGAGGGTCATTGATTAACAAAAGATACTTCATTCTGGGCGAGGTAGCGGTCAAATAAAAAAAAACATAATAATGGTGCCTTTTTTAAGTATAAGTACCTACATGATACTTGTGTAAAGTGTTTTTGTTGTGACAGCTTGTATATATAATTGACATAACATATCCACAACATATTGTTGCTAAATGCTAGGTTTAATAATCTCAAAGCAACTTGTTCACAGAATTCGATAGTAATTATGCGTCTTGTCTGCTATTTGCCCAACGATTCTATAAGCCGCGCTCGAGATACTGTGGACACAAGTGCTCTCACAAAAGGATGCTTCCTCTCCCGACATACCAATGTCGCAATCTAATGAGATGTTTTCTCTTTAATTGTTTTGGCTTTGTTGTACCGAAAGAGTGTAGACATAGAACAAATGCGGCAACGGACATGCCTAGCGGCACCGGGAGGGGGGAGTCCTTTGACTCCTAGAAACTTATTTCGTCGAAAAATCATTTCATACATTTTTCGTAATTCTTGCAAATTTCATTCTATTAGGTTAAGTTTAATTTAGTAAACAAATGGGTGTTAGTTGAACGTTTATCTCCCTAACCATCCATTTTATTAGACAATTTCGTCGGGTAGTGCTACATTTGGCCGACAGCTCCAGTAACAACTCGCTGATTCACCAGTACATCTGAGACCACGGCGTGTGCAACCCCGCCGAAACGTTAGATTATGAAGGTTAATAAGGAATACCGTGATAGACCTGTTATAATTTGTGTTAATTATGTGTACAAACCGCGAGAGTATAAACTGTCATATGGGTTTAGTTTGTTTTATAATCATCTCAAATAGTATACGGTTGCATAGAAAAATGCTTTCTATCAAAGGATTTTTCGGCGAAGTGAAACTTTCGTCGAAAATAATTCTACGAGTCAATATAGAGAATGCCTTGTCCGCTATTTGTACTTTTACTTTTGCATTGAGTGCAATAAACTTTAAATAAATAAATAATTATTCAGTCATTAGTCACTTTTCTAACTAGGTCACAAAATTGTACATTTACTCATTGTATCCCAGTTTGTTTAAGGCGTGCATCGGACATCTAAACGGTACATTTTATCTCAAGATAACCGATTGTGAGGAGTTCCGGTGTACCAAGTTAGGGCAATTGGTCCGACCTGATAAATGATGAGTAATGAGTTACACGTTAAGGAGAACTGATGACTTTTTAGAGATTATGATCTATTTTCAAGTTTTGTGGTTTGCATGTCAAGGATATAATAGATTGTCGATATAAAGAGAGGAATTTAGAGCATATTATGTACGTAGGTAAACGTAGAAAACGATTTACTATGAAGAGTAGTCAACTGGAAAAATAATCACATCAAACCTAAGCGGTTGAACGGATTTTTACCTACAGGGATGGTTTTTATATCCAAAATTGGTTATGTGATTCTTCTTACGTTACGGCAAAGAAAGAAGAGGGTTACAAGGATCTTTTATTTATTAGAGTAATCATTGAACTAATCGATATCGATATACCTACCTAGTTTTGGTCTAAAGTGTCAATTATCCCATAATCGCATTAAAACCAAGCAGTTTTTTTTACATAGAAAGCTCCCGTGATTCTCAAACATATTAAAATACATAATGAAAGTGGTTCACTGGCGTCGTTTATGTCGGGTATTGCTCCACGTTCCGAATCGTTTCGCGGTTCATCATCAGCAGCTCCGAACAGTCGCAGCGGTCCAATCAAAATTAAAAAACCCCAACCCAAAGCTAAGTTCTTAGCTCATCTGGACAGACAAGACTTTCTATTTAAAAAAACCGCATTCAAATCGGACCATCCATGTGGGAGTTATAATCCCACAGACAGAAACAACAGACACAAAGGTACACATGTTAAACTTATAACGCTTAATCATTGATGAATCGCGAACCGATTCGAAGCATTATCGAAAAATCTATTGCTTATTAGAAAATCATTCATTTCCTGCAGACAGAGGTAAACAACCTGCACACGTGTAGAGAAACGCTACGTGACACATTTCGTAATGATTTATATGAAAAGTGTGGACGCCTCGCTTCCTGATTAGAAATTCGTGAAATTACTATCAACGAAGCGATTTTACCGAAGAAAGATACTGAATTTAATTTTGAACAATAAAATTGGTGGCTACTGATGAAATTAGATCTTTAAGTAGGTTAATACAATACATACATATGTACATAATCTTGGTATCTAACTCAATGCTAAGGATATTTTTAAGAAACTTCAACATGTATCTGTGTACTTTATACGTACGTACATTGTATCTTTTTGCTTATGTCAAATTCTAAATGTAAATACTGTGATTATACTGAGCATATTCAAAAGCCAATTTTATTGTAAATATTGATAAAATCTGAAATAAAATAAAATGGCAAAAAACGAAGGCTATGATAAAGAAAAAAGATGATACATAAAGAATTAAAGATACATCATTGACAAATCACAATACACATATAAGTATGAATAAATAAAACGAATATAAGTATAGTAATTTCTATAATAACAAAAGAAAACCATTCTAGACGAATCTGAAACAATCATCAAATAAATACAGGCCAGCCAACATGTACGTAAAGGAAAAGCAATACAGTAATGTTAATAAATGAGAAAAGAAAAACTTTCAAGATGAAACCATCACGAAATCAATGCAGACCAACATAGCATCGGCCATCTTGTCTGGGACATCGTTATGCGAGTCAGGATCGCGCCTTCCGCGCCTAACGGTGGTTATGAAGCTTATGACACTCCTGAATCCTGAGTGTTCTGTACTTCTAGGACACGTCGATTAAACCAACAGCGACATACGGACGTCATATCAATGGGCTTCACATCTTTATCAGATGATTTCAGCGTTCTGGCAGCTAAAATGGCTAGCGAAAGTGACGTAGAATGGCACTTCGGTAAGTGACTGAGCTGATAGAGCAACCCTTAACGAACGAACTTACAGATTTCCTTCTATTCATTCTTAACCTTCTGGTGGAAACAATTGCAGATCTACGTTTACATTTTGCCTACCCCGTAGTGGATCCAGGATTACCCTAACTTTGAGATCTTTTCTTGATGATTATATTTATGAATTTCTAATCAGGACATGGCATTATTTATTAGGTTATTTACAGCTGTGACACGTCTTTGCATTAGCTACTTGTTTACTAATATGTACATGTGTAATATTTATTACAAGGTATTGTATGCATATTTAGATGCAATCCCAAAATCTTTGATACATGCTCCATACTGGATGGAATTGAGCTCTTTCCATGCACGATCGATAGCTGTCATATATTATGCCATAAACGAAAGCGGTAACAAGACAAACTGTGCCGATAATAAATGCGTTATTAATACCTGTTAGCATAAACGAGTTAAAACAGGCGAAGCACATTAATACTTCCTAATAATGATTCGAAAGATGGCGTGCGTCCAGTAAGGAAGACACCGGCATCCGAAAATGTTTTCCAATCGACTACTTTCTCCGAACGGAAAAGCGTCCTAATTTTTCCAGAGCCGATGTGAATGAATCGAACGAGAATATTAATTCTTAAAGGGCTGAGATGCTAACGGATCGGCTACGTGATCCGCCTATGTATATGCTTTAAGTTGGAACTGTAATGTGTTTGTACGACTATTTTGAACGGATTCTATTTGGATAATAAACAGTTCGACGTTTGGGCTTTGAAAAAACGAATGGTAACAACACTATGAAAACTTTATCTTATAATATTATGAATTGTCGTAGTAGCGCAGTATTTTCCTTGATTATTTCACTGATACGGTTTCGGTGTGTCGATTAATTATTTCATTTGAATTTAAAATGTAATTATGACCTCTTCATAGCTGTAGTTAGGGATCTCTTAGGATAGGATAAGATAGTTATTATTGTTGTTTTATGTACTTGTTTATCGTTCGTGGTAAAGTATACCATTAGAGTTTAAATAATCACCTGATACCGAATCAAACAAATAGTACGAAGAGCCATAATTTCCAAGTTCTCGATATTATCTTGTCCAAAAGAAGATTGACCATATAAATTACCTGCAAAGAGACAAATTGGACCTTGGATTGAAACGGTAAATAACTGTGTGAATTCAGTCTCGTAATTTCGGTGGCATTTTATTAAATTTCTCTCAAAACTTCGCAAACAACATGACTGTACCACACGTATTATCAATTTCTAGACAATAGCAACTTACGGTTGTCACATATCGGCCTCACCTTTTATCTACTCCTAGCACCGACGAAGTTATATTGTATCGCCGTTGTCTAAAGACGAATTCCGCTTGCCCGTCCGTTTTGAAATCGTCTGAACTTATCAAGCAGTAGGTAGTAATTGTTGATGGCGACACACCATAAATGAGGGCTTGGAGATACGACACGGTGTAATTCAGTACCGTTGAGGCCCATTGGACTGTGGAAGAAAGCAGCGGGACCGACGACGTTCTTGCCATATCAATCAAAACGCTTATAATATGCGCAGGCGTTGGCACACCACCTTATAATAAGGTTTGTAACGTCTCGATTGGCTCGGCGCGGTCAGGACGAGCCGGGATGGCGATAGGTCGATTTAAATTCCGAATAAGCGGGAAGGAGGAAGTCGGAGACGTGTGCGCATCTATGTCACACCTTTTCTCCGTATTTGAACTTGAGTGAACTCAGACGGTTTGATGGTTTTCGTCCGGTTGTGGCCAGGGAAACATGGGTCCTTTATTTTTTTATCACGATTTTCGCGAGATAGTATCGCTTTGGATTGACGTCCGATGATTTCACAATTGCTTTACAATCATAACACGACTGATATTAACTTAACTTACAAGCAAGCAGCAATGAAAATAGATAAATAACATTTACCCATTTTCGTCGCTATAACCGTAAGTAAATTGCAAATCAAGAATACGAGGAACATTGTATTTTCCGTTTCATATTTCAATAAGTATGTACCTACTAGTAAGTTTCAGCATTAAATCTAGATCACATAATCTAATTCTAAATTGTAAATATCTGAAGCATAAATAAATTAGATTCGTTAGCAAGTAAGAAAATCACATCAACTTTAGATTTGAAGTTCCTGAATTCTTTGCCGATCATATTAAGTTCCAAGCATTTCTTCGAAGTTCATTCCAAGAAATCTTGCGTATAGTTTCAATGAAAATACGATATTTTAAACGCGATTAAGCGATAACAAACAATTGAATTACCCTGTCATCATTAAAATGCCTTTGATTTGCGTTTTCGGTCTAGAATCTGCATTTCGGGAAAGATACCGAAATTCGGCGTATAAGGCACATTGAAAAGAAAGAAATAAATACATTTATTCGTGATGTGAACATAAAACATAATTACATAAAAGGTGTGACGAAATGATAAAAAAAAAGCAATAGGCAATAAATATAATAATTATTTGCCTTCTTTTGAACGCGCTGCGTTAAGAGAATGTATTGCATGTTTCATTCCTACCAATTTTCATGAGCGTGCGAGCGAGCGAATGTTACCACCTTTTAAGACAGTTATAAAAGGAAAGCCAAAGGGGGAGACCAAGAAGAAACAACTTAATACTTACAAATAGTAATCCTCTGTGTGGATTGAAATCATTCGGAATATTCGGATTGGTCCATAGATATTATTTGGTATTTGTTTCCGTGTACTTTTAGCAGGACATCATCATTAAAAAATTGGGCAAGTGCGAGCCCGCCTCGCGCATTAAGGGTTCCGTACCTATACATATATATAATCTATAACAAGTTTGTTGTATGGGAGCCCCCCTTAAATATTTATTTTATTTTATTTTTAGTATTTGTTGTTATAGCGGCAATAGAAATACATCATCTGTGAAAATTTCAACTGTCTAGCTATCACCGTTGTTGAGATACAGCCTGGTGACAGACGGACGGACAGACGGACGGACGGATGGACGGACGGAAAACGGACGGACGGACGGACGGCGAAGTCTCAGTAATAGTTAGTATTATATAATCTGTGGTAATAGGGTCCCGTTTTTACCCTTTGGGTACGGAACCCTAAAAAATGGGCAAGTGCGAGTCCGACTCGCGCATGAAGGGTTCCGTACCATAATCTATAACAAGTTTGTTGTATATGAGCCCCCCTTAAATATTTATTAAATTTTATTTTTAGTATTTGTTGTTATAGCGGCAATAGAAATAATTCATCTGTGAAAATGTCTAGCTATCACCGTTCTTGAGATACAGTCTGGTGACAGACGGACGGACGGACAGCGAAGTCTCAGTAATAGGTCCCGTTTTTACCCTTTCGATACGGAACCCTAAAAATAGTGATATATTGCGTCATTGAATCGTAAAATAAGCACAATCTGCGTTTGAGGTTTATGTTTAGAAGAATATAGCTTTATCACACTAACATTATAAAAGCGAGTTTACGAGTGTGTTTGTATGTTTGTTCCTTCTTCACGCTAAAACGGCTGGACCGATTTTGATAAAATTTGGAATGGTGGTAGCTGACACCCTGGATTAAAACATGTATAGGCTTGTACTTTTGAAAGAATTAGCGCGGATATAACACCGTAGATAGTATGTACCAAGTTAAAAGGCCTTATTCCTTTTAAATTTTATTTTTTTCATATTATGACAAATATATTGATAATTTCAACCAACTTTTTGAAGTGAATAATACTTCTCCCCGGGTTCTAGGTAGTAACGTAGCTATTTCATGCTTGTATTGCGTGCAGTCGAAAATAAGTTAAAAAATCTAATTTTCCGCGTGAATTTTGTCAATTTCGAGTAGTTTTTGAACCAAAAATTATCATTGAAAAATTCAAACTGTAGGTTTCAAATATATCAATAAATCCCAATAGCCCTGTTCTAGGTAGTAACATGAATAATATGTTAACAAACATGTTTGATTATAGAGAAAAATGTCTAAAGCAATCAGCATTTTAAAAAGAATAATGCGTCTTAGTAAATAACAAAATGCCCTCGTTTCAAACTAGCTTACATCTAACATATGACCTGTTTCATTTCTTTGATGCGCCGCCGTTTCGTATTTCTTCAGAATCGGACACTGCTTACGACTAAATACCTAATAAAATACCTATACAAGGCATTTTGCTGTAGGATATCCAGAAATTACGGTTTTATAGGACAATACTCATCAGTGGCATGGCGACTATACAACTTTTTATTTTTTTTATACTACGACGGTGGCAAACAAGCCTGATGTTAATCAGTTACCGCCGCCTATGGACGCTTGCAACGCCAGGATCAACACTCGCGTGTTGCCGCCCCTTTAACAACCTATTTACACCCCTCTTGGAGAACCGCATACGGTAGCTCCCGGGGAAACGGCAGGGAGCTCGTTCCACATGTGGAGCGTTCGCGGTAGGAAATTCCTCTGGGGCCGCACAGTTCTCGACCATTTACGCTGTGTGTGCGAACTCGATTCGTTCCGGCTTTGAGGACCATTATCTACTGTTTTCGGTGAGAAAGTAAGCTCAATCGATCCCAGCTTACCCATAGACACTGTTTAACTTCAGGTGATATTTATCCCAATCTTTCATGCAGACGGCAACTACTACTTACTTACTACAACTATCTGATGATACCTAAAAAGGAAGCTAAATTCGTGTCAACCTAAAAAAATACAGACTTGAAATTGAAATGTTATTTTTACAGTTAGTTCAAATGACAGTAACTTTCCACATTCCGCCGAAAACCTAGCCATATTCAAGATATCATCGGGCAAATTTTTGCAACCGGACGTAGGTGGTAGGTATCTGTAGTCTACTCGTTTCTAATTTATGAATGGGATCCAAATCCGGCAAGGTGTCTTATTCTATCAAAACTATACAGACAAAACTGTCACAAGTCTTCAAAATAAACAACCCTAATGAAACCTTGATACAATGCAGTGTGATTGATTATCGAACGTGACTTTTTCTACTTATCACGCTTTACTTTTGGCTCGCGCTATGACATTGCAGTGTTGCAATTGTTTTTGAACATCGACAGTTTTAGACGAAAACAATGTTTCATTGATAAATCATTGTTCATTTATTTAGGAAATCTTTCGTTTTACAGGAAATTGACGCGATCCAATTTCGCAATTTCTTGGCGGCTGTTAGTCTGTGATGTTTAATGGTTCATAGATTTTATTTATTTCTTTATCGCTCTGAATAGCAACTGTAGTCATAAATGCAATCTAAGCACCTTTAGCGGCTATCACGTGTTTCTATTGCACTACTTAGAAAATATTGGACCAAATGACGTTGAGATTTTCACTAAAATGCAACTGTCTTAGCAGTTTGGCGAGTTAATTAAAATTGCATGCAGTTATGTACACCTTTTTTTTTGGAAAATAAATTAAATTAATTATTAAACATGGTGGAGTATTTTGTATAATCGTATTCTTTATATATTACTTAATCATAATCATAACTGCAATCGCCGCGGATCGCTATAAATAGTCTGTTTTTTAGGCGGTAGAAAAATTAGATCAAGCTATTTTACACACAAAAAATAAGCTATAGGTATCTATGTACATAACATAAATAACATTTGCTGGAAACTGCAACCTTCAAATTAACATCGCGTTTAAAGTAAAACCTTGCCAAGTTTGTAACAGACTCAAAATTAGTAATTTTTTTGTAATGGCACAAATTAATTATTATCTTCCTCTCATTCGCAAATGAATGAAACTGCTTAAACCGACATTATGACGTTGCTATGACACATTGTCCATAGGGAAATACTGTGACCAATTGAGATCTCGACATTTTTAGTGTTTTGTAGATTATATATAATACAGTGTGTGCACAGGTAATTTTAAATAAAAGTGTTAGGTGATTTTTACCGTGTTATTACTCTATAAGTCTGCTGATTTTGACTAACATAATTATTGTGGCGCTATTTTCGGTTGTCTTGTAGAAGTCGCGACTTTTTAAAATTATTACAGTGAATTCTTTTTTCACTTTACGCCCATGTGACTGTATCAAAATGGCTAAGCCACATTTTAACTAATGTGTAGAATTTGTGAAGTTAGGCCTTGTATCGGGGCGTGTTGAGTCAGAAGCTTGGCTCCACATGCGATCTGATAACTTTTTGACAGTGCGAGTCATATGTTCTCGTCTCGTCTTGACATAATTTTGCATGAAAATGATAATTGGTGGGTTTATTATTCTGTAAACAGATCTATATTTTGGCTTGACTAGCAACAATGTCAAAAACACAAAGCAAGTTTAGATATATATTCTTAGGGAGCGTTCAAGTATTACGTAACGAAATTTTTGAAGATTTTTGACCCTCCCTCCCCCCCTTGTAACGCGCCGTAACGTTTTTCTGTACCCCCCCTCCCGCTCTCTAAACGTTACGTAACACCATAAGTGACACAAAAAGTGACCATTTTTACCCAAAAGTCACAAAAGATATGTTAAAATGATTAAAATGACGACCAAAGCAATACAATCGAGGGATTCCCCGTAAAATAAATGACAAGGGTTCCGTTGCCAACTTGGGCGTTTTAAATCCCAATTTTTATTATAAAAAAAAAGAAACCATGTTACGTAACGTGTTGTAAGAAATACCCCCTCCCGCCCCTGTAACGCATCGTAACGTTTTACGAGACCCCCCTCCCCCCTAAATAGCGTTACCACAGATTATATACAAGTTACTACGTAACAGATACACCACTTGTTTGGACGGCAGGCGTTGCCACCGCTATCGATGCCCCCTCCCGCGGGTGACGCAACGTCATTGGAATGTGCGCTAGGGTTGCCTCCGTTATGTAAACGCTAGCTTTTTCTCGTGCCTTCGCTCGTTTGGTCAACCAGTCTAGTCAGCAGAGGCGTGGCGTCCAGACAACCCGATTCCCACTGGGTTGCCCACTTCAGGACGATTAAACACCATTCTCTACACGGTTTGAACAGGGTCTTTTTCTTTAAAAAGACCCTGTTCAAACCGTTTGGTTACCTTTGCATCCGACCGTTCCCTCTTTCCGCTTCTCTGCTTTCCGCTCTCCACTCTCCGCACGCTGCACTACGCTCTCCGCACGCCACTCTCTACTCCGCACGTCGCTCTCCGCACGCGCACTACGCTCTCCGCACGCCGCTCTCCGCTCTCCGCACGCCGCACTCCGCTCTCCGAACGCCGCTCTCCGCTCTCCGCACGCTGCTGTCCGCTTTCCGCACGCCACTCTCCGCTCTCCGCACGCCTTTCTCCGCTCTCCGATCGCCGCTCTCCGCTCTTCCATCTTCCCTCTTGTTACAGTAATACAAGGTGGTTTTTATAGTACGGTAGTCTAAGATGTTCTAGGCAGGGACTTAGACTTACAAAAAGTCTTATCTTATTTTTCCTAATATTAATCGAGAGAAAGTTAATCGAATTAATTAATCGATTAAAAATTTAATCGCTAAAAATTAATCGACAGTTAACTTAATCTTTCGAGATTAAATCAATCGGAACTCGTACGATTCAATTGTAATCGTTAATCGAGATTAAAAAAGTTAATCTTAATCGTTAATCGATTAACTTTTGCCCATCTCTGCTGGGAGCGCGGAAATCATGTTTTTTCGGTTTAATTATTAAAATAATACAGATTTTGAAAATGTAAGACGTATACATTATAGTTAACATCTCGTTATGTTATTATTAAAAAACGGATAACTTTCCCTGCAATATTTATGACATACTAAGGGTTTATGTGGCTTTTTTGAGGTAACTTTAAAAAAAAACTATCGAGGAAACTACAAGTAATCGTGTTTCTAAAACATAACGAATAATAGAGTGAATCTTTAAATATTTTACTTATTGGTTGTATAACTAAACATTCAGTAATAACAACACAGCATGGAATCAAACCAACACAATTAATTCGAAAAAAAGCTAGACGCCCCCATAAAGATTTTTAGAGAAATACCCAGACTTTAATAGTTACGCGTCAATAGTGCCCCAGTAAAAGTTAATTCTTAAACAAAATCTTTTATTCCGGAGAGTTTAATGTATTCTGGAACAAATGAAATCATTTTCAATCGTCTTTGTTGCCACAAAAACAATATGCCCGACTTTTATTTTTCGACATCGTACCTACAGCACAGGTTGCGCGGGAAACGTTAACTGTACGCCGTCCGCTCGCCGCGAGGCGTGGCAGCCCACTGGCATTTTGTCCCGCCGGGTAGCCACTTAGAGATTGGAATGTTTCGCGCGGCCGAAACGCGTGGGGATAGCCTGGCGTTACGTAATACTTGAACGCCCCCTTACGTTATATACCTACTTTACCTTGTACAGGCAATGAGTTAGCAGATAGGAAAGTAGGTACAGATATCTGGGTATCTTTTTGACAAAAACATAGGTATTCTTAATGCTATCTATTGTTATTCAGATACACGTAAACCATTACCGCAATATCGATTAGAAGTTATCTTTCTTAATCTAAATACTTAAATATAAAGCCCGACGCTATAGAGCATCCTAATGTTCCGAGAAAGACCATAAAACGACGATATCTTCCATCCGTGAGTCACCTGCAAATATCTATAGCCGTGTATAGTTCCTACCACTTTAGGTGAAAAGAGCTTATATGTATTGTACTTCTAGAGCACATAGGACGTTTTAGTATCCGCATCTGGTAGGTAGGCTGTAGCGAAGAGACTAGGGTGTCGACGAAACTATTGATTTTTATGCCCTAACCGCGACAGACTATGCAAATAACTGAATACCTGCGTAGTTCAAACACTTGTGTACGCGCGACAGTATCTTTCGTAGCTCGCGAGACAAAGGGCGGTGATTCAGACAAAAAGCTTTGTTTTGTAGTTTATAGCGATCGATATTGTTGTGGAGCAGTTCGTTTGTTTACGATGGCTCCATCTGTTGCCGGGTAGCGGAACTAATGGCCAAAGAAAACATTCGATTTGTTTAGCGCATTTTACTTAAAACCCTTGGTGACATGACGAATTGAATTCAACAAAGCAAATCTATTAACTGATTGACGTACCTACTATACACGTGACTTCCAATGCGGCGACAATGAGTGTTACATCTCATTGTATAATTTTAATAAAACCATCTACCTACTATATTACCAATGAACTAGCTGAATCACCCATTGTAGGTTTTCTTGGAATAGGGAAATGAAAGCATGCGTTATTCAAACAGGGAATCGATCGTAATCGTATTTTATTGTTGCAGAAATCAAAACAGAGGACGTCATCAGCGAGGCGAAGGTCGAAACGAACGAAGAAATGGAAGAAATGAGGGTGGAGAAGCAGGAACCTAGAGTAACAAGAACTACGAGCATTGACAGCGATAATCGCTCGGACAGAAGCGAAGAGGAAGACTCTAGAAGAGCGCGCAAACGAGCGGCATCCACTTCCCCATCTCCAATGCCGCTGGATAAGAGATTCGCGCGTTACGAATGCCCAAAATGCGGCCACCGTTTCGACTCGGGCAACGCGTTCGATCTCCACCGCTTCACCGCCCACGGCGACGAAACCCGCGGCTTCAACGATCTCACATTCGTCGATTTCTCCAGCAAGAAATTCCCTGAAATAGCAAGAGGCGTCTGCGAAAGAAACCCCCACGTGTCTATCACAGAACAGAGGTTCAGATGCCAGATATGCTCTAGAGACTTTCCCTGTGGCCAGGCCTTGGATATTCACAGGAAAACTTGCGCCAATCCTACAAGGGTGCAAAGCCCTGAACGCGTAGATCGCAGGGAAGATTTCTTCGCGAAACTTGACTTGAGAAACAGGTCCTATGGCATTCCTGGTACTTTAACGCCACCTATGGAGCGCTTCACGCCTAAATTTGAAGATTCACACTTTACGGGCAATGGTATCCGTCATATTGACGCCGCGAGAGACTTGGCTGACATTCAGTCTATCTTAAACGTAACGTCGACCGGAAGCCTCCTAGAAAGACTCACTGGTACTAGAGTGCCGTTGGAAAGCTCTGTTTTGACCCCACCAGATACCATCGGTAAAGAGAGGGAGCAAGAGGAAACGCAAGACAACTTTGCGGCTGAATTCAGACGAATGAAGCTCCGTGGTGAGTTCCCATGCAGATTATGCCCCGCAAAATTCCCTAATCTTAGGGCTCTGAAAGGACATAACCGAGTTCATCTCAGCGGAACGGGACCTGGGCCCTATCAGTGTAACATGTGCCCTCACGCGTCGCTAGATAAGGCAGCTTTGGTAAGACATATGAGAACACACAACGGCGACCGCCCCTACGAATGTGCTGTCTGCAACTACGCTTTCACCACTAAAGCCAACTGCGAACGGCATCTCAGGAATCGCCACGCCAAAGTCACAAGGGAAGACGTTAAACGTTCAATCATTTACCACCCCTCGGAAGATCCTAACAACGACGAAGTTAACTCTAAGCTGGCGCGTGACGAAGTGAAGAGATCTCTAGCGTTCCACACACCTGAACCTGAAAGGCGTGTTGAACCCACCGGCCGCGAAACTCCACTGTCTCACTTCACGCCTAACTTCATTACCGATAGACACCCAGTAGCATCGTTGACCCCCAAGCCTTTGGCAGATCTCCCCATCCCCATCATACCCAGAGAGCCTGAGACGCCTACACCTAGGATTAAAGTTAAAGGCATCGGGCAGCTAACTCAAATACCCGAATACAGGCCACCTGAATTCCCGATTAAAAATGACGATGACATGGAGACTTATGATGAAGAAACGCCAGTGGATCTCAGCACCAACGACAACTGTGACGTCCTTGATCTCAGCAAAAAGAAACGTGATGTTGAAGAGGATGACGAGCCCAAATCCAAGCCACGGCCGGCGTTCGAGCCCGATGTAGCCGCAGTCGCCGCTTCTAATTTCGAGAAGACTCAATTCCTTTTAGCCCAGCAGAGACTATTTGAGACTTCACTTCCCAAAATCGATCCTTCATATTACGCCACCCAACTATCGCAACTGTACGCCGGGGCCGTCCCAGGCCTACCGGGTCTACCAGGTCTCCCACCTTCCTTTCCTATCAACCCGTACTTTCTTCAACCCTCTTTTTTTCCCCACCCATCTGATTCCCAAGAGCTGGCCGAAATAAAACAGCGCATCCAGAAAGAAATCATTCGTGGACTTAGTATGTCTGGTGGACGGCTTGTGACCGGCGAACAGGAGGCTCAACCTAAACTGGAGCCCGAAGAAGATGACCAGCCTATTCTACGGGATAGCTCGCCGGTTCCGCCTCCCCGTTCTGAATCTCCCCCGCGACCGCTGAACAACAGCCTCATCCAGCAAAATGATTCGGTCAAAATGGTCATCAAAAATGGTGTATTGATGCCGAAACAAAAGCAACGGCGGTACCGCACAGAAAGACCTTTCTCTTGCTCGCAATGCTCAGCCCGCTTCACTTTGCGCTCGAACATGGAACGTCATGTGAAACAACAACATCCTCAACACTGGAGTGTAAGACGGCCTGCGCCGCGGGCACCGCCTCCATACCCTTCCTCTGACTCTCTCGCAGATCGAGTCAAATTTGCGCTCCTAGCTCGACATCTCGAGCGTCCTATCCAACAGGAACGCTCTCCGATCCGTCGTGACTCTGATGAAGTCGCCGATAATGAAGAAGACGAAGATGATACTCTAGTTATAGATGAAGAGCCCGAATCTGACGCTAAAACAGAGCAACATGTTGCAGCGCATAGGGCCGCGGAAGAAATCCTAATGGCATCTCGCCAACAGGAGTTACATAAGGACTTTGATCTCAAAATCGCCGGTAATCTAATCAACAAGCCGGTGCCTATCGCCGAGAAGACTGAAACCGGTACTGACCCTATCCCGGTGCCTGTGGAGCCGTTGATGGTGCCCGTCGTGCCGACCAGGAGCGATGAGGAGGAAGACGAAGAAGGTCTAGTGGCATCCACCAGTGAAGGCAATAACTCCGGGAGCGATGAAAACAAGTAAGTATTTATCACACTTCAAAAGCCACTGTAACATACGAGTAGATCATGAATAATTTTCATACAAGAATAAAGATTTCAAAAATACTTCAAATCAAATATATAAATAAATAAATATATAAATATCACACAACCTCACACAAATCAACCTAGTCCCAAATTAAGCTCAAGAAGGCTTGTGTTATGGGTACTAGGCGACGATATACATACTTATATAGATAAATAAATACTTAAATACATAGAACATCCATGACCCAGGCACAAATATACGTGTTCATCACACAAAACTGAGCCGAACTAACTACTGCGCCAACCGCGTCGTCAAAAATCTGAATTAAGAATAAAACTGTTAAACACAGGGTAATGCCTAACTTATTTATGGTGGTATTAATTAAAGTATTTTTTTCAGGTCTGAATCGGACACTGGCGCGCTGCCACCCAAGAAGAAATCCGCCTACAGCCTGGCCCCAAACCGAGTATCATGCCCCTATTGCCACCGAAAATTCCCCTGGTCTTCGTCCCTCCGCCGCCACGTGCTCACTCACACCGGTCAGAAGCCTTTCAAGTGCCCGCACTGCCCTTTGCTCTTCACCACGAAATCCAACTGCGACCGCCATCTCTTAAGAAAGCATGGCGGCTCAGCGAGGGCTATACTTGCTGAACCTATCCCTGAAGCCGTATCACCGCCTCAAAGCGACATCCGAACAGTCCCAGAAAGGCCTTTCAAATGCGCCTCATGCCCTACTAGCACATTCTCTTCCCTGGAGACACTTAAAAAACACATGTCCTCTAGACACGGAACCGGGGATTCTCAACCCGCCTCACCAATCCCTGAGGTAGAGGAAAACCAGAACGGAGAGTTGGCGTTCAAATGCCATCTGTGCGAAGCGTCCTTTGGTGATCGGGGTGGAGCGCTGAGGCATTTGGCGACGATGCATGCTACGGAATATGACCAGCTGGTCAGTAAGGGCGCGTTGGATGCGGCCAGCGACCGGAGCGAGAGCGCCGATGACGATGAGAAGGGAAAATTTCCGGATCATGCTAACAGAAAAGTAAGTAATCTATCTTAAAACATCTCATTATCTATCCTTTACTCTTATGTTTAGAGCAACAGCAATTAACGTTCAATTTGATTAGGACCTGTTTGTTATTAATACTAGGGTTATGCCAGTCAACCTTGACGGCTAATTTGGCCAAAACTCTTACATATAATAAACTTTTTCGCTACCGAAAATTCTTGACTTTACAGTAAAGGGATCGTTAAATTATTTTTATCTTGTGCACATCCAAATGTAAGCATCATTTTAAGTTCTATCTCCATCCTCAGGTGGTATGCGCTTTCTGCGTCCGTCGCTTCTGGTCCGCCGAAGACCTCCGCCGGCACATGCGAACACATTCCGGAGAGCGACCATTCGCCTGCGACCTGTGCCGGCGGCGGTTCACGCTCAAACATAGCATGCTCCGTCACCGCAAGAAGCATAGAGATGAAACTGATGATGAAGAGGCATCGCCCCCTGATACTCCGGATACTGAGGCTGTTGGCAATGGGTAAGTGTTCATGTTTCACGCTCTTAAAAGGCAAACACCTACGTCATTTATTAAATTGAGGCCCATAATCACGAAAACACATGAAAATCTCATAACCTTTTATAAACTCAATGAATTGCCGCCTGATGGTCGGATATCGATGATCGGGGGATATTATTACTCCTAAAAACTTTTTATAACGTAACAAGTCCCTCGAAGTATTTGTTAAATAATTACAAGTTTAAAGTATTACCAGCTAACGATAACTTGTTATTTCAGGTACAACTATCACGAAGATGACGGCTCTGGCAATGAAATCCCGAGTAACATCAACAACAACAATTCGCCGCCGTCAACGCACTACGACAACAAACTCAAGATACAGATGACCTCGCGCAAATACTCCTCAGAAGCCGAGAACGACGGAGAAAATGGCGGCGACCTTATCGGCAAACTCCTCGGCATTGACAAGACCATAATCAACAAGCTTGTACTCTCATCGCCGGATGAAGCTGCCAAGTTCCTTGGTGTAAACAAATGAGAGTACGCTTTAGTCTTCGTGACGCCCGCGAGGCTCATCCTGGCGCCGCGAGGACTAAAACTACCGTTCCAAATTCAAACGTCAACGAACGTTACAACCGGTACAACGCCATCTAGCAACGAGTAGACGCACTACGCCATCTATATTTGGCGCGTATATTATTCACGTTAATTATAAATTTTATTAATGCAATATATTTGTGTGTGTACATTTAATGTTTCAAATATATCGCTATTCGAGAACGGTGCCTTTAGCTGCCTTAAATTTTATTGAAAGTGTAAACCGTCCTATTCTGCCTTAATTATACTTTTTAAAGCATGTGGGTGTCGAGCAACGATTTTTATTTAGTGCCAGTTATAAAAGTACATAACTGTATTTTTATCTGTAGTAATAATTATATGAAGTATAGTTTTACTAGTTTTAGGGACTGAATATTGTGTAGTATCTTACCTATTTTAATGAGCAGCACATTTCAGTAGACATACTGGGGGTAGAACTATGAGCCAGAATTTATTGCATTTCCATCTAGTCGCATAATTTTCCACTTTGGTCTTATTTTCACACTTTTTTTCGATGAACGTAGTGAAGTCCAGCTAAAAACTTGAAGCAAATCCAAAATTTCTAGTCATTTACCTAAACGTTATATTCTTATATCGAACCTAAGCTATGATACCAAATTGCGAGTAATGTTTAAATTTCATGTAAGTAATGTAAGTCAGTTATATTAAAATAGACCTCATAATATCTACCAATGAATAGAACTAGATTTCGATTAAGGATCTTCTTGTAAGAATTTCACTGTAATTTCGATTTTTCCTCTTTCTTGCTTCTCTCTGTTTCTTCAAAATCTTTAAGTAGGTCTTGTATTAGTGAACTTATATATTAATTGGAGTAAGTACTTATATTAATGACATTTTATTTGCTCAAAACCAGCATTTCTTTACAGCGAATTCTAGATACTTCGTAGTTGTAAATTATAATTACGACCGAATTGTAAGTTAATATTAATAATAATAACCGAATGCAAAGTAGGCTAATGCTTTCAACCAAAGGTGGACACTAGTTTACCAATTTGGTAAGAAATTTTATTAAATTTATTTGTTAGTCAGAGTTTTTGGGAAGCATTTTATTTTATTTCTAAATGTCTATCGGTGGGGCAATATACTATAATGAAGGGTTAAAAATCCTGTAGTGTAGTTTTAGAATAGTTATTTCAGTCCCCTCAAATGGGTTGACAAAATAAATCATACGCTAGAATATACCTAAGTCCAAACGTGCTTTGTATATTTTGAATTGCTTATAACATACCAAATAAATTATATATATTAGTATTAGAATAACGTAGATAAAACGACTGTATATTATGAATAATTATCGAGTACTGTTATTTTCTTTTAAATCTGAAAATTAGCAATAAATTAGGTCACTTTTTATTAGTGCTCTTTTATAATTCGTCATATTTGTCATAATTCAAACTGTTTAAAATAATTAATAATAATATTATTGTACACCAAAGTAATTAAGTTATTATAAGTTGAAACAAAATCCTGCTTGATGTCAATTATAGTTAGAAAAAACGAGTGTTCTCGATATATTGTGTAATTATTTATTTCAATTAAAATTGTTTGCTATATTTACTTAGGGCCAGTTTATAAGCATGAGTTTTTATTTTTTTAATTTCACTTAATGTATAAGAATAAGTAGTTAATTATTACTTATTAGTAAGTAATATATTATGTAAGTTAATATTTAAGAGTGGCAACACCGCTTGGCCTTTCAATCGTAGTATTTCGTGTGTAGTGTGTCGTTTTTAAATAATTGCTATTAATAATTACAAGTTAATAATGATAAATTAAAATATATACCAATAAATACGCGACTTATTACTTAGTTCTTGACTTTAATCGTAATAAGATGTTTACTATTCACTTTATGCCTGTCTTTCTTTAATGCAATATGGGTGTCGTTTTAAAAACGTTTTTGTGAATTAAATCTTGTGTATAATAAATATGAATGTTTCATTCTCTTCAACCCTCCCACACGTTATATTGTGCACAAAGTAATGACGCAAAGATATATGAGGTTTTACCTGTTAGTTGAAATACTGGTACGATAAAGAAATGTACTGAGACCTCACTTTTATTTAACGGTCTACCTACTTTAACCTACTGTGGCGCTCGATTTACCCAGAGCTACCTAATCCACTCATCCAAGTACAGAGTGCGTGAAAATTCATAATATTTTTATACAACAATGAAAATGTCACGCGCTTAACCTTCAGAACCCCACGGCCGTCGTTATCTTCCAACCCTTAGGAAAAGCACTATGATGTAATTTGGCAGTGTACATTGCAGTTTTCTGTCAGTGGGTGGGTTAAATAAGCGTAAAATAAAAATAGTAACTTTTTGATACAGTTGGTTATTTTATTTTTGTTGTGCTACTCACCACTAGATGGCGACACAAAATGTTACCATATAATATTAAAGTAACACTAATAAATAATGAAAATTTATTTACACTTGATTGTAACGAATTAACAAGATATTCTGGAATAATGATAAACGATAGACGTTTTAGATACGTACAAAAAAAATAAAGGAATAAAATAGATGATCAAACGAACTTCTCAAGCGGAAGAAATCGGATAAACCCGCTCCAGACTTTCCGATCCGATCTGACTTATCGGAAGAAATTTCCTAACAACTGCACTACATATTATCCGATTTCTTCCGATAAATCGGACAACTGCACTACACATTATCCGATTGCTTCCGATCGGTCGGATCGGATCGGAAGGTCTGGAGCGGGTTCTCGCGGACTATCTAGCCAATCAACGGATTATAATACCAGCGTACAAAAAAATGCCTGATAACTGGGTGTAACATTACTTTTAAAAACATAATAATATGAAAAATACGTTTTTCGTTATTTATATGTTTTTTTTTTAAGGAACTATTAAAGTTAAACCATACCGTAAAAATAAATATTAAATAAACATAATTTTTTTTAACTATTAAATTTGTAGCTTAGCGCGATTTACATTTATGTTCTCAGCACATTTTATAATGTAGATTCGATCAAAATATTCTGAGATTATAGATGTCATACGATCAAAGCAATATGAAATAGACTATGATCTACATGTGATCAGGGCCGTCTTAAACTAGGCTGGGGCCCTTGGGCACACAAGAATTTGGGGCCCTTTTGGAAAGTAAAAAAGGCGAATTATAATAACATTTTTTTACTAAGTATGACATTTATGTGAGAGAAATTGTCGGTCATTCGGGACCCCCTGAGAATGGGGGCCCTGGGCACGGGCCCCGTGTGCCCTTATGGTGAAGACGGTATTGCATGTGATGATTCACGCACTCGACCGATTTTGTAACGACACGGGTAAATTTGACTGGTAAGCTGGCAACCCCATATGTGAGTGAAGGAATTTTTAAGAAATAGAAAGAAGTCGCTAAATTATGCGATACGGCGTCTTCATTTTGAGTTTCAATTGCTTAACTTTTTAGAGACAGTTGCGAAACATTACGCTGTGTCCTTGTGCAACAGATAGTTTGTTTGAGGAATAAATTTCTAAAAAATAATAGGTAAGCTTGTTTTCTATGCATTAAGCATTTCACATAGTGACGTAGGTACACTATTTCTTTCGGTGGCCTTTACCGAAACATTTACAAACTAGAATTACCAAACAGTACTAAATTAACCTTAAACAATCAATATTCTAATAAAATAACGTAATGTTTTATGATATTTATGATTAATAATGTTTCTAAACATTGTTTACATTGCAGGTATTTAGAATATATATCCAAAATGGGCGACCAACAGTTTTTTCTGAAATGGAACGATTTTCAAACAAATATGGTGACTTCGTTCAGGCATTTAAGGGACGAAAAAAGCTTTACGGACGTGAGTAGACTCAGTTATGATCATACCAAATTGTGTTTTGATTACAAACAAACTGATTTGGCATTTAACCTCATACATTGTTATCAATGGGAAGATTAGGGAGTTTTTTAAAAATGTTACTTGCACAAAGTTTATTATTAAATTTAACTTTACTGATATAATATGTACTTTACTTACAAGAAGGCTATAAGTTAACTCATCGATATGAAAATATTACATGAAAGCTTTTCATGTTTAGGGTAGTACAAATATTTCATATACAGCTTCGATAAAACTTCAGGCTCTGCTTTTTTCTCTAAAAGGGAAACATTCCTTTATTTTTAAAAGTAAAAAAAAATAGCTTTAACTGATTTTGTAGTATTTGCTTCTCTCACCCGGGAATCAAGATAGCTATATATTTATAAAAGAAACACTATATTATTTCTCCTAATAAATAGGATTCTCATTCAGGCTAAAATCTTTAATGATTTTATTTTGTCATCTATTCTAATATGCATCTCTATTTTTAAGTCTTAGTTTAGTTGTTTGTGTGAATTATGTGTAAGAATTTAATATATGTATTGCATCATAATTGAAAATAGTGTAAACATTGCACACACTTGCAGATTTGGAGTTTGGCATTGGCACCCTAGCTTGTTAAAATAGTGTACCATGAAATCTCTCTTGTATGACTCAAGGCTCATAATAATAATCAGCGCATTCAGTCACCGCAGGGCAGCTTAGGCGAGCTGTTGTAGGTAGCGACAACACATACCTGAGTGTTCAGGGACGAATCAGGAGGATCAGCTAATGCCAGTACCCAGAGCCTATATGACTTGGTCACTGACGCTCATGAGTCATGACCATACCCCAACATTTTCGCTGCATGATTTAAATCCTACTGTGGCCAATTGTCAATTTTTTTTATTTATTTATCTTATGAAATGACAATTTACAATATTATTCTTACTCTCCAAACTCTAACATTTAATGGCGAGAAGTGCTTATTTTTCAAACAACTTAATTAGTTTATATATTAAGGTTCAAATGGTCGCTATATTGTTCATCAGCAATAAATATTGTATGCAGGCAACAAAACGGATGGCAGCAAACCATTCAAATTTGTTCATGACTCATCATCTCCCTGCCGTTTTCCCGCTTATGTAGGGTTGGCACAACATGTTTTCTTCTTCCATTCATCTCTATTATTCGTCATTTCAGCGCTTACTTCTTTTTTTCTCATATCCTCTCTCACACAATCCATCCATCGCTTTTTGGCCTATCGCTGTTCGTCCTTCGACATTCATCCCTAACATTCTTTTACCAATATGACGTTCATCCCTCCTCATTACATGCCCATACCACGCTAACCTACTGCTCCTCATTTGTCGTCACGGGTGCTACTTTCATCATAAATTCTATTTTAACTGGTTAGGGTGATGACAAGTGCTGAACCCCTGACATACATATTGGTCAAAATTCAAGTCTAAATTAAGATCGTAGTGACACAACAATAGTCATGCTAAACAATAGTTGATAAAAATGCAACAAAGCATTGCTTCATTTTGTTAAACAATATTAATTGTTAGTAAAACTGTTCATAGTTGTATTACTTCAGTTGAACATAACTTTTCCTTGAAATTATCATTTTTTTTCTGATAAATGTGTTATAATATCTCCATTAAGGTATGTTATTGATATCTCCACGAAAATTGAGGCGAGAATTGATTACACACAACACACAGCTACATAAAGTACTGATTGCAAAATAGTAGTGATTGTATCAGTGAATATAAATGTAATTAAAAGGGCAATATATATTATTTTCAAAAATTTGGTAAAGCAGAAAAACCAAAAAAAATAACTTTAATAAACTAGTCATTAAATGTAATCGGTCCTGGGTTCAGGTTAGGGCAATTATTTATGTGATGAATTCGAAAAAAAATCCTGAGTTCTGGATGTTGTATGTATTTATATAAATATGGTATCGTCTGCTCATAACATAAGCCTGTCGTCTTGTGTGAGGTCTTGGACTGTCGATTTGTGTGAGGTTGACTATTATTTATTTATAAATTAAATATTAATGGGTAATTTCATAATTTCAGGTGACACTAGCATGTGAAGGGCAGACATGTAAAGCGCACAAAATGGTTCTGTCAGCGTGTAGTCCATACTTCAAAAGCTTACTAGAGGTGAGTTAATATAAACATTACTAGAAGGGTCATTAGAAAGGTACAAACTTCTTCCGTCCAGAATAAAGTGGGTTATGAATTTTGGCTTCTCTATGACCGATGTACCAAAAATGGTTGAAATTGGCCCAGCCGTTTAAGCGTGATGAGATGACAAAGAAAGCCCATACAAATAAAAAAAATTGTGCGTGGGGTCCCTCCGCGCGGAAGAAGTGAAACTTCGTAATGTGGAAATGAAAATAGGAAGAGGTAGAAATAGATTTTTCGTAACTCATATTGTTTTTTTAAGACAAACTTCTTCACTCTCGCTCTGTCTCTTTCTATTCCCCCTCCCCAGGAGCGTTGATCGTTTAACGCAACAGTACTTTCCTACCCCCTCCACGGTAGCGTTAAACGTTTAACGCAACCTTGTTAGAAGTCGCATTAGAAGTTTCACTTCAATAAATGGAGTATGCACGTTATTGCCATATTAAAGTGGTTATCCCAGGGCAAAACCGCAACTCGTTAAGCTATCACACTAATATTATGAAGTATGTGTATGTTTGATACTTCTTCACGCTGAAACGTCTGGACCAATTTTGATAAATTTTGGTATGAAGGTAGCTGACTCCCTCGATTAACATAGGCTACTTTTTATCCTGAAAAATGACGTGTTCCCGGAATGAGCGGCTAACATGCGGCGCATCTAGATGCCGCTCATTTATAATTACTAGTAGTTGTCAAATTATATAATTCAGAACATTTCAGCAATAAATTATTAAACAATGTTGATGTAATCCACTATACAGTCACCTATGAAATGTAAACACGCACAGGATATTGTGAATGCAATATGACACGGCTTGTATGTTATTAACCTTGCCAAAGAGCTTCCGTTGGGAAATGTCGCTTTTCCATTTACTGTCTTTGATCAAATAAATTCAGATTAAAAACCGACCGAGCGAAGTGACTCCTATTCAGCTTGGCCTAAAATTATTTCTTATCCGGATGTTTTCGCTTAGAGGTCGCATTTCTCAACCGACTCTCATGAAATAGTTTCTTCGGTGTCCGCGACTGTCACTCATTTGAATAAAACGATTTAAATGGATTACATCTTAATACATTGATACAAAGATCAAAGCTCAAAGAAAAATGGAAATGTGTAACCTAGTGGAAGAGACCGGAATTCGAACCCGGTACCTCTTGATTGCCGGTCCAGCGCGTTAACCTTTCCGCCACCCTAACACCCAGGCAACCTTTCGAATTTTTAATTATGCTTTATGTGTCGATCTTTGCATTGTTTATTTGAAAAGCTTTACACCTAAGCGACCTCTATGTAATACGTTAATATTTATATCTTACCGCACTACTTTACAGCAGTGAACGAGCAAGCGAGAGAGGACGCTGTTATAGATATTAGTCGACGCGGTTGGCGCAGTGGTTAATCAACTGCCTACTGAGCCGACGGTCCCGGGTTCGAATCCCGGCCGGGGCAAATATTTGTGTGATGAACTCGAATATTTGAGCCTGGGTCATGGATGTTATTTGTATTTAAGTATGTATTTATCTATATAAGTATGTATATCATCGTCTAGTGTGCATAACACAAGCCTACTAGAGCTTACTGTGGGACTAGATTGATTTGTGTGAGGTTGTCCGATATTTATTATGTATATAGACATTGCTCCCAATAAGAAATTGAATCGATTGACATCCTCAAAAATTCGTCATGCCTTTTTTCAGGAGAACCCTTCAAAGCACCCCATAATAATCCTGAAGGATGTGTCTTACCTGCACCTCCAAGCGATCCTGGAGTTCATGTACGCTGGTGAAGTGAACGTGTCGCAGGAACAGCTGCCCGCATTCCTTAAGACCGCCGCTCGGCTCAAGGTAACCCTCTTTGTTATGTCATAGGGGGCAAACGAATGTCATAGGGTTTTTATGTCCAGCGAGCAAACGGATCGCCTGATGGTGCGGTACAGTCGCCCATAGACACCTGCAACAGAGGAGTCACAAGTGCGTTGCCGGCCTTTCAGGAGTACGCTCTTTTCTTGAAATTTTGCAGGTCGCATCGATCCGGTAATACCGCAAGCGACAATTCATTCCACAATGCGGTCCTGCGAGGCAGGAACTTTCTAGAAAAAACGCACAGTTGTGGACTGCCAACTATCTAACATGGAAGGGTACCCAACTGTCCGAATCCGATTTGAGATGTTTTGATATAGGGTAAATATGGATATTTGATATAGGGGAAGTGGCCAGTTTTTAAACGGCAGCCAGTAATTGGAGATTGGTGAATTAAAAAAAAAAAAAAAATTCAAAAATGAGTAAATTATTTTCTTTTGAATATAAATTTATAAAATATGAACGACAAAACACGTGTCCATTGTTTTTTCATGTTCTCCAACATATAGTGAAAACAGTAATTAATTATCGATTTGCTTGAACACATCTCTCTACAGAAGTTAGAGGGTTTGACCAATTTTCAGTACTTTGAAGGACAATTTGTCCTAACCGGTTGAATTTGGGCAGCAAATACGTGTCTGCTATTTTAGACTACTCTATAACACATATCAAAATGAATCAAATCGGTGTCGGTCACTTGACCTTTCCTTGAAAGTAGTGAGGATGAAAAGGATTGTCGCGTAGAAGGAAGGATTGTCACCCTCTTACCCTACTACCACACTACTCGCGAAGTTGACCGAAGTGGGCCGAAGTATGAGATTCCGCAGCGAAGTGCCTCTCCACACTTCGCATTCGCCAACTTCGATCAACTTCGCGAGTAGTGTGGAGCCGCAATCACAACATTTCATATTAATAAGTAATAACAGATGAAAATTTATATAGATATCTAGAGAGCTTTGCGTCGTGTACAGTCGCCATCAGACATATCGTAGCATGTAAGGTATTCATAAATATCTGAACACGACTCTTATTGACTGGGCGTTACAGTACATGTTCACATATTTATGAACGCCTTATATGCTGCGATATATCTGATGGCGACTGTACTGTCGAGTTCATTTACATCTACACACTTACGAGAACAAAAATATCTGAACACGACCCTATTGTTAGGAGCATAAAGTTGTGTTCAGATATTTTTGTTCTCGTAAGTGTGTAGATGTAAATGAACTCGAATGTACATACTAAAATATTTATTTGAATTAATTTTTCTGTATGTAAACGAATAACCGAAGAAAAAACCAACCGAAATCTACTAATATGCCTGTATAGTTGTCGTCTTCGACCTATCCGCGAAAGGAAATAAACTGTCAATGTCAACCAAAACGTCATTCGTTTTTTTAGGGTTCCGTAGTCAACTAGGAACCCTTATAGTTTCGCCATGTCCGTCTGTCCGTCCCGTCCGTCCGTCCGCGGCTTAGCTCCGTGATGATTAGTACTAGAAAGCTGAAATTTGGTATGAGTATGTGTATGTATAACGCCGACAGAACGGTAAAATAAAATTAAAAAAAAAAAATTTTTTCGGGTACCTCTCGAACACCTAAAGTGGGGGTGAATTTTTTTTTTCTTTTCAACACTGGTGTGTGGGGTATCGTTGAATAGGTCTTGTAAAAATAATAGGGGTCTTCTAACATAATTTTTTGATAAAGTCAGCAGTTTTGTAAATATTCGCTCCAAAAACAAAAAAAATAGTGTCCCCCCCCTCTAACTTTTCAACCACGGGTCAAAAAAATTCGGAAAAATTCATGTTAATGAAGCCTTATAATTACTTTCAATGAAAACTATATTGAACAAAATCGGTTGAGCCGTTTTTGAGTTATCGCCAAATTTCATATTTTTCCTTTAGAAGGTCGTAAGTTGACTTCCGGAAGGTATTAAGTGAATACAGTTTCTAGGGCGTTTACGACCTTTTTATAGAGCTTAAAATCTTTCTTAACGTAAACCTCTGGCTTAAAAAAGCAGTTTATTGAGAAGGATGAGCAACTACGGAACCCTACACTGAGCGTGGCCCGACATGCTCTTGGCCGGTTTTTTTATATACACTTGACTAATGTAACCTTTCCATTGTGTTATAGTTTTTATTACATTTTAAAAATGAGTATATTTGAATAATTGAATAATAAAATAATTTGTAATCTCAGCAAAAATATAAAAACACTTTATTTTCTAAGCGGAATACGGAAAAGTAATAAAATTGTAGTCTTAAAAATATGAAATATTGTCTATTGCTGAAGAGGTATTAAGAATACGAATACGAAGGCCCCGGGGCTAAGTTTTTTTTTTATAATAACCCCTATCCATTGGAAACTATTTTATGATACAATTTTAGGATTTTATAATAGTTTAGCTAAAAAATAAATATAATTTAACTAAAAACTAAAATTACCGGACTGTTAAGCCGCTCTAGCAGTATATCACGCACACGCTTATTCAAGGATATCATATGGACTTGTACTCTGGGGAAATTGCCGGGACATCATCCAAAAAAATATAGCCAGATATTGGCAAATATAAACCAAATCGAATCGTGTAAGCCCTTGTAACTTCGGATACTCTCATAGTGACCGAAAGTGATATTGATAGAGATAGTGCCGTCCCGCTCGCTCTAATATACTTTGTCAGGAGATTGAGAGCGACGGCACTATTCGAAGTCGTCGGAGTAGCGTTTCAGTTTTCTTTACGGGACCGGTGACGTCACTATTATGACCATGAGCGAAAATGCCGGACAGCGTTTTATGCATTTCAACATACAGAATAAAAACCATATTTTCAAATACAATTTCTCAGACATATTCTACTTTTATGAACTGAAAAATATATATTTAGGTTTCCTACGCTAAATAATTAATGCTATACGAAATAAACATTAGTTTAATACAATTTATCATGAGTCAACAAGTCATGTCAAGTTTTAATGTTAATATCGGCTCAGCTCTGTAAAGTCTTACCATGCTATCAGAACTCTGATGCCTAGTTATATGCAATAAATGTTTGACTTTGAAACTGATTATTCCAGGTGAAAGGCCTAGCTGAGCCGCCTCCGCAGATGCCCAGCATCAAGCGGGAAGGCTAGCGGCCTCCGCGACGCGAGGCCGCGCCCTGGGACCCTGGCGTGCCGGTGACGTACCCTATCCAGCCATTAATGACTTCATAACACGTCGCACCATATCGATACATTATCGCGTTTTCCCAAAAAACTATATGACTTTTTTTTTATGTTCATTGTACTTGGTTACAGTCGAGTTCATTTACATCTACACACTTACGAGAACAAAAATATCTGAACACGACCCTATTGTCTGGAGCATAAAATCGTGTTCAGATATTTTTGCTCTCGTAAGTGTGTAGATGTAAATGAACTCGACTGTACCTATCTGAAACACTATTTTTTTGTTTCACATCTGTAATGTTTCGCCAAATTTTCATTTGCCCGAACAAAAATTTTTTTTTTTTTTTAGTTGATTTATATAATAAACTTAAACTCACCTCACGATGTTTATAAAATCCTGAAAATATTACAGTTTTCAGAAGAAAAAAAACTTTCGGACAAATTAAAATTTGGTGAAAACTAAAATAGAACAGTATTTCTTGTATGTTCGAATGTACAAGTGAACGATGAACCTAAAAAAATAATATCTGAAAAAAAGTTCATGTACGCTGTTTTTGAAAAACGCTCGTCTGATACAAGATTTCCTGCAAGAATGTACCTACTTATCATTTTAAAAATTTAAGTAGATGTAGCAGTCGTTCAATCTGTTTAATTTCCAGTAACTATAATGGTTAAATGTATTACCATAGATTATACATTTACAAACATTATCTATTGTGGGTCCTTTAGTTATTATCGTTTGGCAATAATTTAGACACTGTCTCATCGAACTTAAATTTTGAAAATGATCAATGATATTTATCAATATGACATCGATAGAACTGCTTGTGATCTTAAAAGTATTATTCCGATATTGACTGCAGTTAAGGCAGCCTGCTGAAGTCTGCGGTCGATGTAGGAATGGCACCTTAAATTGATAACTTGCCCGTTTGTCTGTGTGTGAGATAACTTTGTAAAAATCTATCTAACAAAAACAATTCGCTACAAAACACTTCTAAGCAGCTTTCATCTAGGACACAGACATCCATTCAAATTGGTAAATAATCCAGAATAAATTAGTTCAGAAAATTATTAACTTTACCAATTTCATTGGTCTATAGTCGCTTTTCGAATCAAACTTAAATATAATACATCACCGGTGGAAACAGCACGCCAGATACGTAGTGATCTCTCAGGCATACATGAAATTATATTTGTCATAAGCAAAGGTATAAATGTTACATTATGAAGATAAGACACCGGCTAAATCGTGAGTTATTTTTGTATAAAACCATATAACATAGTGAATCTCGGCTTTTGTTTTAATTTCAATCCTTTTCTAGGAAGCTATTTAAATGTAAATCCATTATTTTCGTTGACGTGTGTATTCACTAAAATGCAATTAAAAATAACGCACTGAACTGCAAATATAATGCAATAATGGTCCTTAAAGCACATTTGTTTTGTATTTTGGCGAAACAAGTTAGAGGCAAGAAGGTTGTATGTTTTAAAATAGTGTGCCAGGAATTGGATATTTGTTCATCGTATCATTATTATAAATTTTACATTATATTTAATAATAGCTGACCGCGGCTGCAGTCAGATTTTTTCCCATTGAGGGTACGCTACAAAACTCGGAAGTTTTATTTGTCCGAATGCATCATTATTCCGAATTTTCATTATTCCGAAAATTATGTATTGATGTTTTTGGGATATAATATAACCCTAATAACCTAGCCTAATTATATTGTGTAATATGGCATCCACAGTATTCGGTATTATGAAAATTCGAAATGGTGATGGTTTAAACTTGTAACTTTGGGTGTTCGGACTCATTGACTGCAGTTGACCGCGTTATTACCTTAATCTGTCAAAAGTTTTCGTTAATCAATAAAAAAAAACTCACTAAAATAGTAGTTTTAAATGTTTTATTATAAGCATAAATTAAAACACACTGTCATATAATAATAAACGAATGTTATGAATGAAAGTATAAATGAGTTGTCAGTGGACAAGTTGTTGTTTTCGAAACAGTTACTTTATAGGTGATACTTTGTTTCAAATAACTAATAGGGTTGGGGAAAGGCTCGAGTCGTGTCGATATTTACGATATTATTATTAACATGTAAATCAAACATATATTATCGTATATATTCAGTATACATGCTCGTATTTTCGAATGATAAGGCATGTTAGATTTGAGTCACAGTGCCTACATTATTTTGGCGTTTAATTTTAATTTATTATTTCGGTTTTTATACGTTTTGATTTGCTAAATTTGTACAGTCAAGTGTAAAATATGGGTATTTTCATCCTTCTCAAAAATATGTCCCGTCTCTCTTATGCCACCGCATTTTTGTTACATATTTAAGAAGGAATTAATTCGATACATATGTTTGCACTTGACTGTTTGTAAAGTCACACAGCGGTCACAGAATGGCTCGAATAATCTAGAATGACGGTTACCTGTCCGAAAACCTTTCCTTTTTAAAACCGTTAATTTTTCAGCATAATTATAAAACAAACCTAACCTAATAGGTTATTTAAAACGATGTTCATAAAATTCAGAAAATATACTGGTTTCAGAAAAAAAACACTTTCGGACAAATGAAAATTTTACGAAAGGTTACAATGTTTTCAATGGAAACCTTGATTAACATTCTGACTATCTACTGTTGACTCCAAGGTTCGAGGCTTTTCCTAACAACACTAATAACCCTGATGAGGCCCAGACGGAACCGTGAACCCCTTCCATAACCCGTAAGTTACCTAACAGCCAAAGTCTCGTAAAAGTAGTTTTTTACACAACTTCATCTTAATCGTTTGCTCATAGTTGTTAAATGATTCTGAATTACTAAGTTAACCACAACAACTTTCAATTGTTCGTGTGGGTTTTGATTATTTGATAAAAAAAGGTGCTCAAGATTTTTAAAAATATTAATAATTTATATTTAACTTTATGAAATTTGAGACATGATGCTTCTCAGTGCACATATTTTAAATTACATAATGTCATTTTCTAAGCATCTGCTAGCAATATCCTCATTTCATATTAATACCCGAGGCTGTAAATGATTATACCGATATTTATTCAGCAACTATGAGTCAAAACTTATTCGGTTCCCTCTGCGTTATTAATATATCTAGTAGTCTACCAATGGATGCCTTACTATTGAGGTGCGTCAATAATGGGACTTGTACATTGATTTTGTATACTTAAGGCGCGTAGTAAACAGCGAGCGTAACGTCGCATTTTTGTCCAAACGTTACAAAATAACCCCTATAATATAGTTTTTTTTTTTGTTCAGAATCACAAACACTGACAATGCGTGTTTGCAACCAACTATGCGTCTATAGCAGGATTTAACCAATAATATAGTATTAACCAGCGAATAAATGTCAAAATAAAATATTATATGTACAATCAGTGATATTTTATAAGAAGATACGTTATGCATAATTTTATCTCTCTCTAAAGCGGCGTCATGATTTTGTCAAAATGGCGTTACATTTGAAAAATTTAATTTTAAAACCGAGAAAATATGTGAGATTCCGTTTTCTTGTTTACGTTTTTTTGCGTACTTACACGCAAGACGGCATTTTGGGGCCAAAATCACACCGTTACTGAGAACTTGACACATAATACGCATCTGTGAGTTTCTGAAGATCAACAAAAACGTTGCCTTAACTCCTATAAAGTGCTTCACTTTTGAAGCGCTAGTGACCTATCTACGTATAGAATATCATTGTGACCATGTTGGTGTAATCGAACCTTAATTACTAAACTTACGTTGATATTATTATTTAACTAGAACAAATATAACACAGAACCTTTATTTACCAGAGTTTGACTGTTAAAAGTAGTTTGAATACAAGCATTTCACAAGCTTTTCACTTGTAATGTGTTGAAAATCTTGCAATGATTGATAATTATAATTCACCATAAAACTTTAATCAAATTGATGTACAATTTCATTATCAAAGATAATAGTGACACTCTATCTAATAATAAGGCTGTTGTTAACCCCGCAATAAGTTCTGTGAATAAAAATAATATCTAGTGACCTTAGAATAAATAAGCCTAGAACGAGTCTTCGTAAAACAGAATCCGGTCTTGGTTTTATGTGTGCGTGTCTACGAAAAAATCATAGAGACGTTTTAAGTTACCCATCTGAAACACTAATTTTTGTTACCCATCTATTGATGGACGTTTCGGACAAATTTTCATTTGTCCGAAAGCCATTATAAAACAAACCTAACCTGACCTAATGGGTTCTTTAAAACGATGTTTCTTGAAAATATTACGGGTTTCAGGAAAAAACCCTTTCGGACAAATGAAAATTCGGCAATAGGCAAATGGGAAACAATGCTTTGGAGTTGAGATTAGGATACCGACGTTTTGCTATGTTGACTTGTGATATTGACGTTGTGACAGATTCGCTCACAGACGAAACAAGCCCGTGACGTTAGGGTGGAGCGTAGATGTATGGAGAAAAAATAAAATTGGGCAAGTGCGAGCCTGCCTCGCGCAGGAAGGGTTCCGTACCTATACATATATATAATCTATAACAAGTTTGTTGTATGGGAGCCCCCCTTAAATATTTATTTTATTATATTTTTAGTATTTGTTGTTATAGCGGCAATAGAAATACATCATCTGTGAAAATTTCAACTGTCTAGCTATCACCGTTGTTGAGATACAGCCTGGTGACAGACGGACGGACGGCGAAGTCTCAGTAATAGGGTCCCGTTTTTACCCTTTGGGTACGGAACCCTAAAAAAGGTGTCTGATCGACCTGGATCATTTGTAATATGTTGCCTTTAGATAGGATATTAATGAATATGATATAGGTAATTGATTTTAAATATGTTTCAGCCCTCTACTTGAGCTAGAATTTTTTTTCTTTTACTCATAATTGGTGGTTTTTTTTTTACGTCATTACTATTACATTTATAAAGAAGGGTTTCAACTACAAATGTTTTGAGCTTATTTCATACTTATGGCAACTACTACCTGTGACCCAAATTAAAATTCAGTATTTAAAAAATATATATATTTTTAATATTGTTATATTTTTATGCAATAAATATCTTTTATTTCGAGTATTATGTGCTTAGAAAAAAATCACTTGACTTTCATTACAAAAAAACAAGATTTTGATAAAAAAAAAATTTTTTTTTTTTTTTTTTTCAATATGGGCTTGATCATATTCAAAATGACAGTAGAGGGCTAAAAGTAGTATTGAATGTTTTTATTATTATTTTTCTCGAACACCTGGCAGCCTAATGCAACGTTTTAGAGACGTTCTGAGTTGAATTTCAAAAAAAAAAAAAAACGCGCCACCCTTCCGGGACGTGCCGTGGCTTTCCATAACTGGCTTCACTTTCAAGCGCCGACTAGGTTTCAAGGCGTATTTATTCTAAGCTAGTAACGTTTTCATAATATTTTAATGAATTTAGTTTTAATACGTGTTGACGTCCATGTGATGCTTTGCTTCAATGTCATATTTTTAATTATTCTTACAGCTGGTTTTTTTTTTTCGAAACTACACTGCCAGCATAACATGAGCAGAAATAGTGAATTTGGGACAGAATCAGATGATGTACTTTTTATCTATACACGTATTGTTACATTACTATAACAATTTCAGAAGCTATAGGTATGTAGGAGCCTACATTACTATGCAGTGGCGGCGGCGGGGCATGGAGGAGCGTCATCAGTGATATTATTTCATGACATTACAATATACGATTATTTAAACCACGAATACAAATGGTGTACCCACATTTAAAAAAAATGAGACATTACATGTTTCATAAATTTATAAATATACGATTATGTTATGCCGCCGCCGCTTCATTCCTCCGCGGGAGTTACTGGTACTTCACTCGTATGATACAATTATGAAACGAGCCGAAGACGAGTGTCTTAAGACCTCTCGTTATGTAACAGTTGCATAAACTACTGTTAACAAATTAAACCGGATACGATCATGCGCACTAAAAGTTTAAGTTAATTTATCGATATAAATTGATTATTTCAGTGATTTTGCCCCAAAATTGACAAGGTCTTAACATGGATATTATCTGTGGTGCGAAATAGGGGTTGAAAGATGCAGATTTTGTTAACCCCCTTAAAGTTTATGGCTTTTCGCAAATCAGTTTTCAATCTATGCCAGATACATCGCACCTTTAGAATTATAGTGACATTGTCGACACTTCAATTTTTAGTTATATATTTAGAATTAAAGAGATCTAATTCTAAATTCTCAAGATTTTGAATTAGGTCACTATAATTCTAAAGGTGCTACATTTTCTGTAATAAACAATTGAAATAGGTGCAATGTTCCCTTCATATCTTCTTTCACTTGAGTATAATTTCTGAATTTATGTGTATGTATTTTATGAGCTAAATCCATTGGACTGATTGGCATAAGGTTTTTTTTTATTTTTTTAAAGCGTACTTTCCAATTGTCAAATTATGTTTTATTTTTGGGTAATTCCACCTTGCGTCGATATATAACCTACGTCGAAACGAGTTCTCGTATAGAAATCATACAACAAGACATCTATGCAACCTTTTTTAACTTACGGCCCAGCCACGACTGTGCGACCAGCGGTAGCGGTAGTTCCCGGCAAACTTTTTGAACATAAATGCCGTATCTGCGCATGTACATTTGTACGTAAATCGGCTACTGCGCAGTCAAGGTCATGCTCAAGAAGTTTGCCGGCAGCTGTAGGAACCGCCGCGCGGTCCGCTCTTGCCGAGCGAATAGTGGCGAGGGGCGCGGCGGGAACAAATGTGTCGGTGACTACACTCCAGTTTTTAATTAAGCGAAATAACTTGACAGTTCATGGCACATGAATGTTGCCACAGTTTCGCTGGTGTTGTTAATATCGATAATTAAAAAAACCAGTTCCTACCAGAGGTTTAGTTAAACAGCATTAAAAAAAAGTAGACATTACGTATTTCATAAATTTTGAATGATTGTGTTTGAAATCTACATATAATTTGATTACACGAATCAATAATAAAAAACGGTTGCTATTAAAATACATCGAACGAACTTTATTTTAGGACATCGCTAAGAACGCTGTCCGCCTTTTTGTTTTCTTGACAGTTCCATAGTACTGTCGAATACACTGATAACTGTACATTTGTAAACGAATATAAACCTTATGACAACATAATTCAGTGTCTATGGGTGTATTGTTAAGGTTATATCGACATATTTGTATCGATATAAACCAATCACTATTTTTTTTCTATTTCTGACAACACTTTCAGCTGTCAAGTTAGTTCGCCTAATTAAAAACTGGAGTGTAGGGGAGACGCAACGACTTCAGAGCGGCGCGGGCGGCGAGCGGTATACGTGTACAGTTGCCGAGAAACTTCTTGACCCAAAATGGCGGATCTGCGCATGCATATTTGTACGTAAATCGGCTACTGCGCAGTCAAGGTTAGGCTCAAGAAGTTTCTCGGCAACTGTACGTGGCATGCTTACCGCTAAGACCGAAATCGTGGCTCGGCCGTTAAAAACGTGAAATCGGCGTTGGAAATTAATCATATTCATAATTTTTATAGAACTGACTTTATGTTATTTATGTTTTCTTTCTAACTTTGTCAGTGATCGTTTGTAATATTTTTACAAAAATTAAATGATAGCAAACTCATTTTTCACGTACATTTACGTAATTCCTGCTATCAGTCACGTTGTTTCCCTGTAATAATTTCTGAATTATATTCCTGGGTTTGCAGAAATGTTATATCATTCCATAAAGTCAGTCCTGTAATGCAACCAGGAATTACCCCCTCATTTTAGTTGTAAGCTCTTATTTAGACTTCAGCACTCTAGTTCTCAATCTACATGCAGTGTATTTTTGTAGATATAATGCCAACAATTTATCTCATTAAAAAAGTTGCTTAGTTTGATAAATTCGTGGCATTTTCTGTTCTGCCCTTCCCCTCGCTCCATATGAACTTGACTTTCTAATTATGAAGTTGGAATTAAACTTCAAATGTGCCTTGTTCAAGTGTTAACGCTGATTTTATCGAAATTTAGGGTGCAGTTCCGAGCGGGACGGAGCCGTGTGGAATCGACAAATCACAAAAGCGAAGAGTTGAGATACAGATTCGATTAACGTGATTGGTCGATCCTGTACGTCTCCCATTTGCTTCGCACTAGTGGAAACATACCCTAGTATCTCTTTCTATTACGTAAGTGTTTTAAGAGAGATGTATTGTCTTGATAAACACAAGCTCTAACGCGAATTACCGATTTTTCTGTTCTCACAAACTGCCAATGCCCTTTATACTAACTTATTCACGACACTTTCACGATTTAAACATATGTAATGTTATTTATCATAACACTTGTACCATGTTGATAGTTTTGGGGTCCACTGTGTACCCCGGATTGGGGTACACTACAGTACTTATAAGTTATAAGTTTCATTTGTGCGAAAGCATCATCATTCCGAATTCACATAATTCCAAAAACCATGTTCTGATAAAATATTTAAGATTTTTTTTTGGGAAGGTGTTATCCCAAAAAAGAACTCAAATAACGAATATACGCGATTTAATCCGATTGTTTTATTTAACCCTTTGAGCGCCAAGCGGCAAAGCAATTCACCGTGCCACTGACGCCAAACCACCAAAAAAAAAAAGTGCTCCAAAATCAACAGAGATTGAAAAACACAGATAGTGGTTTGAATTAGCATGTTTTTGACCATTGAAATTTTTGACGTCAATAGGCGTCGTTGGCGTCAGTGGCACGAATTCCCGATGACGTGATTTGCCGTCTTTGGCGGTCAAAGGGTTAAATGTGTTACGGTCGCGGAAACCGAAGAGAATATGATGATTACGAGTTTATTTGAGTACTATGTCGTGAACTAGTTCGTATAGAGTCAGCTATCCGTATAACTAAGATATATTATTTGATGTAATTGGTAAGACAAGCTTGTATGGAGCCTAATGTTAGTGAATATTGTAAAAATGTAAATCTGATAGATATTTTTAGACAGGATCGTGCTGAAATATCACATGAAGCTAGTTTGTAATGATTGAAATTATGAAAGATTTGTAATTTTTAGATAATACAAAGGATTACAATAATTCAGTATGTTTTATTTTGCTACTCTAATTAGCTACGGTGACGTGCAACCACAAAGGTCTTACCATTGATACAATGATTGACACACAAAGTATGAGGAAAAATTCGAAAGGTTATTTGGCGTTAGGGTGGCGGAAAGGTTAACACGTTGGACCGGTAATCCAGAGGTACCGGGTTCGATTCCCGATCTCTATTTATATTATTTAAAAAAATGGTGGTGTTCCCACATTAAAAATAATGAAAATGTTTCATAAATTTATTGAGAGGTTGTTCCGAATATTTCCCAAGTGACGGCCCCCACTCTGTGGTTGGTGTCACAAAGGACCCCGGATATAAAGTATGGAAAATGTGGTTTCCGTTGAATGTCCTGGGATTTTGATATGTCAAAAATTTCAGTACTCTGAACAAAAGTCACTGTGGGTGCTACCACTCTTTCCGGGTACCTTTCAAAGCTTTTTATCGTTTTTGTTATCTGATTTTGCAGGAACAAAATCAGTCAAAACTTAGGAAATAGTGGTTAATTTACATCAGGGGAGAAATTGACAATGTAATGAAAATTCTACGCAGATGTAGGTTTTTCACATCATATAGGTATTTCGAAAATAAAACAATTTGTTTAAAAATGTATCCATTTATTAGAAATAACAATTCAGCACAAAATAAAGCGTTGCATAAGTAGCACCGAGAAATAAATATAATCTATACAAGTAGCAGAACTGGAATGATAAAATAATCATAATTTAAGTAAAAATATAAAACTTTCATTGGAAACATTACTGGTAACTCTAAAACAACGTACAACAGAATAATCGTCGGTTGACAATCAAACCTCACTAAGTCACAAATACCTCCCTAAAACAAAGCTCGTATTGTGCCGGTTGCACACACTCGCCGAGACCAGCATGCCGTCACTTTGGAACTCTATGAGTAAATGAAGGACGGCATGCTTGTCTCGCCCTGTCTCGGCGAGTGTGTACAACCGGCATCACAGTTGTAAAAGCTAAACTAGATTACGAGATTTTGAAGAATAGTGACAGAAATTTTAGTGAGTTTTGGTCGAGACCAGGCTATACTAACTACCTATTAAATAAGTGAACAGTATGCAAAACATACAGCATTTTCTGTTATAAATAAATAAATGCCTTATACTCGTAATTGGCAAATAATGCACCAAAAAATGCATGGTATAAATGCTAAAAAATTAAACAACATAATGGTATACATACAATCACTGGCTTTGGTATACATTTTGGTAACACTTTGGAGACGATATAAATAAATATTTGGTACATTTAGTACTAGAGTACTTAAAATAAGTAGGTATGGCAACGTATTAGGAACAAAACATTAAAATATACAATAAAATAAACTTAAGCCCGTAATCGATTCGATAAAGAATTCCTCAAAGTCAAAATGGCACTTAAAACATTTTTGGACAAGAATAAGTAACGATTTGGAATTTAACATCATTTTCATATAAGTAAAAATCTCTGTATGAGCATTCTTGGGAATTCAGGGTCTTATTCAAAGAGTTTGATATCAGGCTTAAATATATCGCTCGGCCATTAATGGTATACAAACAATACAACAATACTTTATTGCACGCCAATAATAGTTTAAAAACGGAAACAAAAAAAAACTTGTGCATTTAAAAAAACTTAAAAATGCCGGCCGCGGCAGCAGTCAAGGTCTGAATAGTCTCTTAAAGTCACGATTCGCTTCACTTTTCTTATTTTCATTTTAGGATTCCTTTCTTAATGAATTCATTGATAAATGGGCCATGCAATCACACACGTGTGTATGTATGACACTTCGGTTAGTGTAGTGGGACTTTTTACTGTTTTGATGCCGATTTGTGAAAACGAAATAATTATTTGCCGCCAGTCGTACAAAAAATAATTATTATGTTCTTTGACTAAGTGTTATTATGTCGTTATAATTGATTTAATACACTCACGACTTTATGAGATTTACACAGGTAACAAGGGAATCGGGGAGTATTATGATACTACTGGCAACACAGAAACGGATTGACAGAACCAACCAACCAATCATAGCGTGATTACGTCAAAAGTCTCGTCGTCAATCCGGAGTGCCATACTTTATTTTCTTATACCATGGGCTCTTTTTTTTATAACGACACAACATAGTGGCTCCACTTCGCCTGATGGTTAGCAAAAAGGGGAGCCCAAGTCGCAATGGCAACTGAAGAGAAACCAACGGTGCCATGTCAGTTGACACTGCCATGCTGGCCCGAGAGATGCTTCTTCACGCTTCGTTTGAAGGGTCCCAAGTTATAAGAAGGAGGAAACACATGAGCCGGCAAGGTGTTCCATATTTTAATAGTTCGGCAGATGAAGGAATTGCCAAACATCTTGTTGCGTATGGGAATATTAATACTCTATGTGAACACCTAAATAATCAATTAAATCTAAATATGCAAACAAATGCTATCTGGAACAATAATCGTCAACAAGTAGAATAATTATCAAATTAGTCAAAGTGAAGTACCAAATTAATCGCTTTCTGAATAAGACCCGCCCTCCACCTTAGCTCTTGAATCCATTGGGATGGCTGCTCTGCCACTTCCACGTGTCCCGGCACATGTCCTCCAGCGTTCTCGTGGTGCGCCAGCCCAGCAGCCTGCAATCAGAATATTTTTTTTGTAATTCATAAACGAAGACGCACAACTTTAGACAAACCAAGGGACAATCGCTGGTCTTGCCTTGACCAGGAAGTGAGATTTTCTCCCCGCGGGCAGAAAAACCCACTTGTCGGCCTAGGGCGATGTAAAAAAATTGCTCGTCTAGAAAGTCGGTTTACGGACGATAATTTTCTGATAATTTTACGTGATAACGTATGCCGGCCGATGGAGTGGAAGAGAGATAGATGCGTCACAAGCCGAATGCTTAGGCCGATCGTACCTCTCTATCGCTTGTTCCGCGCTCTCGCTTGCACGCTCGGCTCAGGCGGAACGTGACAATGAGTCATGCTTTTTCGTGCGTGCAGCCGGCGTTCATCGATTTATAAGACGTTATCACGTCAAAAAAATAACTAGATACTTGATCCTACCTGTGCGAGAGCGACACGTCGGCGTAGTTCTCGGCTATGTCGCCCGCGCGGCGACCGACAATCTTGTAGGGGATCTTGCGCCCGCTGGCCTCTTCGAATGCCTTGATCATTTGGAGGACTGAGTAGCCGACCCCAGTGCCTGGAAATTAGGAATAGCTCAGTTTAAAATTGCAAAGCACGATATCGTTCGATCGAGTAACTTGTCATAATGATGACTGATAAGTGATTTCACCAATATTTTGATCTGGAAGGAAGCATAACTTGACTCTGTCAACTTTCAAGATGGGCCATATTTTAAGGGACATTGCTTGGCTTCTATAGAGCTCTGGTTTTGCTGAAATTGTAGCAAATTTAATGGACTTTAAATACTTAAAAAAAAAAATAATAATAATAATAATAATTTTTTGTTGTAAACACATAAAATACGACTTTTAGACCAAAAAGTGAACAATAAAGACCAAACATTTCTTAAGCACTAGTTTCTTGAAGTTGCATGACGTCCACTGTCGCGGAACGGCCACTGTATCAGAAATATACTGTGTAAGAAGAGAGATTGTTGCCGAACACCTGCAGCTCTGTATGTAACCAAGAGTGTCGTACCCAATCAATCAATCATTTATTTCTAAGAATATGGTACAAATTAGGTTAGTGCCCAGGTTTGGGGTAGTTGTTGCCGAACACCTGCAGCTCTGTATGTGACCTAGAGTGTCGTACCCAGGTTGACGGCATGGAAGCCGCTGGCGCCGGGCTGCCGCAGCAGGCGCACGGCGCGCTCGTGGCCCGCCGCCAGGTCCGCCACGTGGATGTGTCGGGAGTGGGGTAGTTGTTGCCGAACACCTGCAGCTCTGTATGTGACCTAGAGTGTCGTACCCAGGTTGACGGCATGGAAGCCGCTGGCGCCGGGCTGCCGCAGCAGGCGCACGGCGCGCTCGTGGCCCGCCGCCAGGTCCGCCACGTGGATGTGTCGGGAGTGGGGTAGTTGTTGCCGAACACCTGCAGCTCTGTATGTGACCTAGAGTGTCGTACCCAGGTTGACGGCATGGAAGCCGCTGGCGCCGGGCTGCCGCAGCAGGCGCACGGCGCGCTCGTGGCCCGCCGCCAGGTCCGCCACGTGGATGTGTCGGGAGTGGGGTAGTTGTTGCCGAACACCTGCAGCTCTGTATGTGACCTAGAGTGTCGTACCCAGGTTGACGGCATGGAAGCCGCTGGCGCCGGGCTGCCGCAGCAGGCGCACGGCGCGCTCGTGGCCCGCCGCCAGGTCCGCCACGTGGATGTGTCGGGAGTGGGGTAGTTGTTGCCGAACACCTGCAGCTCTGTATGTGACCTAGAGTGTCGTACCCAGGTTGACGGCATGGAAGCCGCTGGCGCCGGGCTGCCGCAGCAGGCGCACGGCGCGCTCGTGGCCCGCCGCCAGGTCCGCCACGTGGATGTGTCGGGAGTGGGGTAGTTGTTGCCGAACACCTGCAGCTCTGTATGTGACCTAGAGTGTCGTACCCAGGTTGACGGCATGGAAGCCGCTGGCGCCGGGCTGCCGCAGCAGGCGCACGGCGCGCTCGTGGCCCGCCGCCAGGTCCGCCACGTGGATGTGTCGGGACTGGGGTAGTTGTTGCCGAACACCTGCAGCTCTGTATGTGACCTAGAGTGTCGTACCCAGGTTGACGGCATGGAAGCCGCTGGCGCCGGGCTGCCGCAGCAGGCGCACGGCGCGCTCGTGGCCCGCCGCCAGGTCCGCCACGTGGATGTGTCGGGAGTGGGGTAGTTGTTGCCGAACACCTGCAGCTCTGTATGTGACCTAGAGTGTCGTACCCAGGTTGACGGCATGGAAGCCGCTGGCGCCGGGCTGCCGCAGCAGGCGCACGGCGCGCTCGTGGCCCGCCGCCAGGTCCGCCACGTGGATGTGTCGGGAGTGGGGTAGTTGTTGCCGAACACCTGCAGCTCTGTATGTGACCTAGAGTGTCGTACCCAGGTTGACGGCATGGAAGCCGCTGGCGCCGGGCTGCCGCAGCAGGCGCACGGCGCGCTCGTGGCCCGCCGCCAGGTCCGCCACGTGGATGTGTCGGGACTGGGGTAGTTGTTGCCGAACACCTGCAGCTCTGTATGTGACCTAGAGTGTCGTACCCAGGTTGACGGCATGGAAGCCGCTGGCGCCGGGCTGCCGCAGCAGGCGCACGGCGCGCTCGTGGCCCGCCGCCAGGTCCGCCACGTGGATGTGTCGGGAGTGGGGTAGTTGTTGCCGAACACCTGCAGCTCTGTATGTGACCTAGAGTGTCGTACCCAGGTTGACGGCATGGAAGCCGCTGGCGCCGGGCTGCCGCAGCAGGCGCACGGCGCGCTCGTGGCCCGCCGCCAGGTCCGCCACGTGGATGTGTCGGGAGTGGGGTAGTTGTTGCCGAACACCTGCAGCTCTGTATGTGACCTAGAGTGTCGTACCCAGGTTGACGGCATGGAAGCCGCTGGCGCCGGGCTGCCGCAGCAGGCGCACGGCGCGCTCGTGGCCCGCCGCCAGGTCCGCCACGTGGATGTGTCGGGAGTGGGGTAGTTGTTGCCGAACACCTGCAGCTCTGTATGTGACCTAGAGTGTCGTACCCAGGTTGACGGCATGGAAGCCGCTGGCGCCGGGCTGCCGCAGCAGGCGCACAGCGCGCTCGTGGCCCGCCGCCAGGTCCGCCACGTGGATGTGTCGGGAGTGGGGTAGTTGTTGCCGAACACCTGCAGCTCTGTATGTGACCTAGAGTGTCGTACCCAGGTTGACGGCATGGAAGCCGCTGGCGCCGGGCTGCCGCAGCAGGCGCACGGCGCGCTCGTGGCCCGCCGCCAGGTCCGCCACGTGGATGTGTCGGGAGTGGGGTAGTTGTTGCCGAACACCTGCAGCTCTGTATGTGACCTAGAGTGTCGTACCCAGGTTGACGGCATGGAAGCCGCTGGCGCCGGGCTGCCGCAGCAGGCGCACGGCGCGCTCGTGGCCCGCCGCCAGGTCCGCCACGTGGATGTGTCGGGAGTGGGGTAGTTGTTGCCGAACACCTGCAGCTCTGTATGTGACCTAGAGTGTCGTACCCAGGTTGACGGCATGGAAGCCGCTGGCGCCGGGCTGCCGCAGCAGGCGCACGGCGCGCTCGTGGCCCGCCGCCAGGTCCGCCACGTGGATGTGTCGGGAGTGGGGTAGTTGTTGCCGAACACCTGCAGCTCTGTATGTGACCTAGAGTGTCGTACCCAGGTTGACGGCATGGAAGCCGCTGGCGCCGGGCTGCCGCAGCAGGCGCACGGCGCGCTCGTGGCCCGCCGCCAGGTCCGCCACGTGGATGTGTCGGGAGTGGGGTAGTTGTTGCCGAACACCTGCAGCTCTGTATGTGACCTAGAGTGTCGTACCCAGGTTGACGGCATGGAAGCCGCTGGCGCCGGGCTGCCGCAGCAGGCGCACGGCGCGCTCGTGGCCCGCCGCCAGGTCCACCACGTGGATGTGTCGGGAGTGGGGTAGTTGTTGCCGAACACCTGCAGCTCTGTATGTGACCTAGAGTGTCGTACCCAGGTTGACGGCATGGAAGCCGCTGGCGCCGGGCTGCCGCAGCAGGCGCACGGCGCGCTCGTGGCCCGCCGCCAGGTCCGCCACGTGGATGTGTCGGGAGTGGGGTAGTTGTTGCCGAACACCTGCTGCTCTGTATGTGACCTAGAGTGTCGTACCCAGGTTGACGGCATGGAAGCAGCTGGCGCCGGGCTGCCGCAGCAGGCGCACGGCGCGCTCGTGGCCCGCCGCCAGGTCCGCCACGTGGATGTGTCGGGAGTGGGGTAGTTGTTGCCGAACACCTGCAGCTCTGTATGTGACCTAGAGTGTCGTACCCAGGTTGACGGCATGGAAGCCGCTGGCGCCGGGCTGCCGCAGCAGGCGCACGGCGCGCTCGTGGCCCGCCGCCAGGTCCGCCACGTGGATGTGTCGGGAGTGGGGTAGTTGTTGCCGAACACCTGCAGCTCTGTATGTGACCTAGAGTGTCGTACCCAGGTTGACGGCATGGAAGCCGCTGGCGCCGGGCTGCCGCAGCAGGCGCACGGCGCGCTCGTGGCCCGCCGCCAGGTCCGCCACGTGGATGTGTCGGGAGTGGGGTAGTTGTTGCCGAACACCTGCAGCTCTGTATGTGACCTAGAGTGTCGTACCCAGGTTGACGGCATGGAAGCCGCTGGCGCCGGGCTGCCGCAGCAGGCGCACGGCGCGCTCGTGGCCCGCCGCCAGGTCCGCCACGTGGATGTGTCGGGAGTGGGGTAGTTGTTGCCGAACACCTGCAGCTCTGTATGTGACCTAGAGTGTCGTACCCAGGTTGACGGCATGGAAGCCGCTGGCGCCGGGCTGCCGCAGCAGGCGCACGGCGCGCTCGTGGCCCGCCGCCAGGTCCGCCACGTGGATGTAGTCGCGGACGCCGGTGCCGTCCGGAGTGGAGTAGTTGTTGCCGAACACCTGCAGCTCTGTATGTGACCTAGAGTGTCGTACCCAGGTTGACGGCATGGAAGCCGCTGGCGCCGGGCTGCCGCAGCAGGCGCACGGCGCGCTCGTGGCCCGCCGCCAGGCCCGCCACGTGGATGTGTCGGGAGTGGGGTAGTTGTTGCCGAACACCTGCAGCTCTGTATGTGACCTAGAGTGTCGTACCCAGGTTGACGGCATGGAAGCCGCTGGCGCCGGGCTGCCGCAGCAGGCGCACGGCGCGCTCGTGGCCCGCCGCCAGGTCCGCCACGTGGATGTGTCGGGAGTGGGGTAGTTGTTGCCGAACACCTGCAGCTCTGTATGTGACCTAGAGTGTCGTACCCAGGTTGACGGCATGGAAGCCGCTGGCGCCGGGCTGCCGCAGCAGGCGCACGGCGCGCTCGTGGCCCGCCGCCAGGTCCGCCACGTGGATGTGTCGGGAGTGGGGTAGTTGTTGCCGAACACCTGCAGCTCTGTATGTGACCTAGAGTGTCGTACCCAGGTTGACGGCATGGAAGCCGCTGGCGCCGGGCTGCCGCAGCAGGCGCACGGCGCGCTCGTGGCCCGCCGCCAGGTCCGCCACGTGGATGTGTCGGGAGTGGGGTAGTTGTTGCCGAACACCTGCAGCTCTGTATGTGACCTAGAGTGTCGTACCCAGGTTGACGGCATGGAAGCCGCTGGCGCCGGGCTGCCGCAGCAGGCGCACGGCGCGCTCGTGGCCCGCCGCCAGGTCCGCCACGTGGATGTGTCGGGAGTGGGGTAGTTGTTGCCGAACACCTGCAGCTCTGTATGTGACCTAGAGTGTCGTACCCAGGTTGACGGCATGGAAGCCGCTGGCGCCGGGCTGCCGCAGCAGGCGCACGGCGCGCTCGTGGCCCGCCGCCAGGTCCGCCACGTGGATGTGTCGGGAGTGGGGTAGTTGTTGCCGAACACCTGCAGCTCTGTATGTGACCTAGAGTGTCGTACCCAGGTTGACGGCATGGAAGCCGCTGGCGCCGGGCTGCCGCAGCAGGCGCACGGCGCGCTCGTGGCCCGCCGCCAGGTCCACCACGTGGATGTGTCGGGAGTGGGGTAGTTGTTGCCGAACACCTGCAGCTCTGTATGTGACCTAGAGTGTCGTACCCAGGTTGACGGCATGGAAGCCGCTGGCGCCGGGCTGCCGCAGCAGGCGCACGGCGCGCTCGTGGCCCGCCGCCAGGTCCGCCACGTGGATGTGTCGGGAGTGGGGTAGTTGTTGCCGAACACCTGCAGCTCTGTATGTGACCTAGAGTGTCGTACCCAGGTTGACGGCATGGAAGCCGCTGGCGCCGGGCTGCCGCAGCAGGCGCACGGCGCGCTCGTGGCCCGCCGCCAGGTCCGCCACGTGGATGTGTCGGGAGTGGGGTAGTTGTTGCCGAACACCTGCAGCTCTGTATGTGACCTAGAGTGTCGTACCCAGGTTGACGGCATGGAAGCCGCTGGCGCCGGGCTGCCGCAGCAGGCGCACGGCGCGCTCGTGGCCCGCCGCCAGGTCCGCCACGTGGATGTGTCGGGAGTGGGGTAGTTGTTGCCGAACACCTGCAGCTCTGTATGTGACCTAGAGTGTCGTACCCAGGTTGACGGCATGGAAGCCGCTGGCGCCGGGCTGCCGCAGCAGGCGCACGGCGCGCTCGTGGCCCGCCGCCAGGTCCGCCACGTGGATGTGTCGGGAGTGGGGTAGTTGTTGCCGAACACCTGCAGCTCTGTATGTGACCTAGAGTGTCGTACCCAGGTTGACGGCATGGAAGCCGCTGGCGCCGGGCTGCCGCAGCAGGCGCACGGCGCGCTCGTGGCCCGCCGCCAGGTCCGCCACGTGGATGTGTCGGGAGTGGGGTAGTTGTTGCCGAACACCTGCAGCTCTGTATGTGACCTAGAGTGTCGTACCCAGGTTGACGGCATGGAAGCCGCTGGCGCCGGGCTGCCGCAGCAGGCGCACGGCGCGCTCGTGGCCCGCCGCCAGGTCCGCCACGTGGATGTGTCGGGAGTGGGGTAGTTGTTGCCGAACACCTGCAGCTCTGTATGTGACCTAGAGTGTCGTACCCAGGTTGACGGCATGGAAGCCGCTGGCGCCGGGCTGCCGCAGCAGGCGCACGGCGCGCTCGTGGCCCGCCGCCAGGTCCACCACGTGGATGTGTCGGGAGTGGGGTAGTTGTTGCCGAACACCTGCAGCTCTGTATGTGACCTAGAGTGTCGTACCCAGGTTGACGGCATGGAAGCCGCTGGCGCCGGGCTGCCGCAGCAGGCGCACGGCGCGCTCGTGGCCCGCCGCCAGGTCCGCCACGTGGATGTGTCGGGAGTGGGGTAGTTGTTGCCGAACACCTGCAGCTCTGTATGTGACCTAGAGTGTCGTACCCAGGTTGACGGCATGGAAGCCGCTGGCGCCGGGCTGCCGCAGCAGGCGCACGGCGCGCTCGTGGCCCGCCGCCAGGTCCGCCACGTGGATGTAGTCGCGGACGCCGGTGCCGTCCGGAGTGGAGTAGTTGTTGCCGAACACCTGGAGCTCTGGCAGGCGGCCTACTGCCACCTGGAAACACGAAACGGACTGATATGGGACACAGTCAAACGAAGGACCAAGTTCTTTTATCTCATGCCATCAACCTCATACTACGTACATGCTTGAATATGGTATGTCATTGGCCAATAGCTCATCGCGGCAAGCCGAAATTTTTTTTTTATTTTTTTTGAAGATGTCAATGGATCCAAATTTTTTATTGGGATCAAATCTCTATATGAGACTCATTACACTTAGACTTTGTATGGAGACAATAAGTAATTTGCCATTTTCACTGTGAAAAAGTGCGTTTAAGTTCATGGTTGTCATACAATTGTTGCTTTGTTAAATTATGAGGTTTCTGAAAAAAAATGGATTCACAAAAAAACGTAAAATACCTTAGAGCACAATCGTAATAACTTTTCGGAAAAAAGAAATAGTTGCAACTAGGATGTTAGTCCACAACTCTATGTGGTTTCAATTTCATTGGCAAAATAATTGTAATGAGTAACATGTGTGAACTAAGAACGAAATTTTCGTACCTTTGAAGTCACACGCGTGGTTATATGATTTACCTGCGATATGTACGGCATTAGGTTGTTGGGCGTGCCGGCGGGGTCCTCGCCGATGCGGCCGCTCGCGTGCGCGCCCACCGGGTTGAAGTACCGCAGAGACACCACCGTCCATTTCTGGAACACCATGCAACCAAACTTAAACACTATAGGCTAGTAGACTCATGTTCTAGTACCTAGTTTATGCAACTGCTATATAATGAGAGGTCTTAAGACACGAGTGTGCTTTAGAGCGCTTTCACACTTAGGCGTTTTAGTCGCGCGACTGTAGCGCTGCACAGCGAATCCCCTCACATTACAGCGGCAAACGCGCGACTAAGTCGCGACGCCGTTGCTAGCGACAGCTGCGCTTCACAGGCGCGCTACAGATGCGCTACAGTCGCGCGACTAAAAGGCCTAAGTGTGAAAGCGCTCTATGAGCGCACTCGCAACACTGATCTAACGCCGACTGATCGCTCGCGATTCGCGGCGTAAGCTCGGAGCGCTGCAGTTACGCTACTTACGCGCGACCGTCGCGCGACTGTCGCGCTACAGCTGCGCTACTTAAATATGTATTGATACGAATCGCGCTACTGCTGCGCGACTTAAAAGCGCTACAGTCGCGCGACTAAAACGCCTAAGTGTGAAAGCGCTCTTATATCGGCTGTTGACCACCAAAACTAACTTAGTAACAAATACCTACTTCACAAAGCTCGTATCTCAGCGTCAATACTTATTAGCAGAGTTGGGCACTCACTCAATAATAAATCATCATTTTAAATGACGCACCGCAAGAATGAATCAACTGGCCGTCATTCAAGAATAGGTTATTTTGAATGGCGAGTTTTACAATAAATCAAAGCAGAAAAAATTGAGTCAAACTAATTTAATCGTCATCCAATAAAATCACTCTGTGATTGATTATTTGAAATAAAATTGTTTGATTATAATATATTTTAACCTACTTCAAAATAGGAAGCTCACAATTAAGCTATACGATTTTTACATCTTCGTCTTTTATAAACCGATACGGAAACTTATCTTTATGTTTGAAATTTTAACAGAAGGCCCTCCAGGATGGCCCTCGATATCATTTTGGTGAAAAATTTAACAAGAGATGCACGAGGAATCGAAGAAACTCTTCAAATATTATAGGCACAAATTTACAATGTCGATTTCTCTTTGTTGGTGCGAAAAGCGATCCTTACGATCTTCAGAAGGCGTTTCTAGGACCACATTTCCATGGCGTCGATTTTTTCGTCTAAAGTCTCCGAGACTGGACCAGACAGACGGAGGGAGAGGGCCGGACAGAGCCAGGTTGCAGTGCTATAGGGAATGATTGGAAAGATAAGGCACTTCATTAAACGTACCTTTGTATTTTTGATCAGGTATTCATCTTTCCAATCACTCCACTGCCGACCTTGTGATGGCATACCCCCGTTTAACGACTTTTCAATAACTAAAGTAACATGCATAAAATACTTATACTAAACAATCACTCTTAATAAAGATAATCGCCATACAAATAAAACGTTATTTTAAATGGACCTCTAACAAACTAACTCAATCAACGCGTTAGCGATAATCAGAATGACGTATTCTTGATTTATTTTATTTCACGCCATTCAAAATGACGCGTTCAAGAATAAATCGTAGGTATATGATTTTTTTTTAATATGAATGGCGTCTGGCCGTTCATTCTTATTCTCATTCAAAATAGAATTTGCCCAACTCTGCTTACGAGGTTTTGAAGAATAAATATAAATATTAAATAAATATTAAGGGACAATCATACACAAATCGACCTAGTCCCAAACTAAGCAAAGCTTGTACTATGGGTACTAGACGACGATATACATAATATATAAATACATATATAGATAACATCCATGACCCAAGAACAAATATTTGCCCCGGCCGGGATTCGAACCCGGGACCGCCGACTCAGTAGGCAGGTGTCTACAAACCGAGGCAAACGCGTCGACAACAAGAGCAGTGACAGAAATTTTAGTAAGTTTTGGCTGTCGCCAGGAGGCATGGCATCGTGATTCCGTTGGTGATTCCAAGGTTGGTATGTGTCTAGTTCACCTGAATACTGAGGTGGTTGTATACTGAAAACCTACCGTGTCGCTCCGGCAGAGGTCCTTCATGATCTCCTCGCAGAAATACTTAGACTTGCCGTAGGGGCTCGTGAGTCCGAGGCCCGTGGGGTGGGACTCGTCGATGGGCAGCTTCTGGGGCTCCCCGTACACGGTACTCGAGGAACTGTAGACCAGCTTGTATACACCGTGTTTTCGCATCATCTGAGAAACAATTTACTTATTTATTTAAACTTTATTACACAGATCAAACTAGTATGAATATTTATTTATTTATTTATGAGAACCAACAGCTTTAACGATTCTGAGTAAACTTAAATATAATAGAAAGCAGGGAAGCCAATTACAGGATTATGTAACTAATCTTAAATTAAAGTGCGACACTCATCACTTTACATCATCTTGTATAGAAAATGTATAAAAAAGGAATGAAATGGCGGACTTAATGCCACAAGGCATTCTCTACCCATCAACCATACGGCTAAATAGAAACATTGAGTTGGTCTGTAACGCTCGGAGACAATTTTAAAAAACAATAAGATTCTTTTACATCGACCGCACTGACGGTGCGATTACGCAACTAAAAATACGACTGAAATGTGAGCTAAGGCACCTCTTTCGCTATACGTGAAGTTTAGATTATTTTTTCCTTGTTTATTCTATGGGAGGGAGTGGAAATGTGTTCAGGGAGAAACTGCAAGTGAACTTGTGCATTAATCACGCAAGGTTTTTTGGCTACTTTTTGACAAAATGACGTAACCTTGTGGAAAAATGGACAGTAGCAATCTAGAAAAAGAGTAGTGGAACAATTTCCACAATAAATCCGTCTTAGTAATAGTCCGACTGTACGATTAACTGTGCTGTGACCAATTAGGTGCTTGTCGCCAACGCTCTTTTGGAATGAGGATCTTTTGAAATTGATTTTTTAATCATAAAACTATTTTATCTATCGAATTATCATAAACCTTCCATGATGCGTTCAAGAACCGCACATTATGACCACCATAAAAATACTGTTTTGTTAAAACAAATTTCTTATCTGTAAAAATGTTATTATTGCTAAATAATAACATCGATTTCGATGATATTATTCATTCAAATTTCGAACATCTCTGAAAAACAAAGAAATTTGATTTGACCTCTATTCTAATATCAGTCGAGATGACGTTTAGTTTGAAATGAATTGTCAATTTGCAAACAAATTTGACAAATGTCGCACGTAAGTAAGATATCGAACGATATGATAGTTGGGGCCGACTCCAGTTGGTCTCTGAATTAAAAAAAAGCTATGACAGCTGCGAGAAAACTTTGTTGCCGACATTACCGGTAAAAAATTGTTTTGTTGCATACAATTGTTCGATTTGTTGAATTTAAACCATTAAATGAGCGATCAAGATTATATAGATATTTCGGCGACGCCTCCTGGTCCTGATATCTGATATGATATACGAAATTTGTTCTAACAAAACAGTCTATTTTTATGGTGGTCATAGTGTGCGGCTCCTGAATGCAGCATGGAGGTTTATGATATGTGGGTAGATAAAGTAGTGTATGTAAGTGTACATAATTAGGCATCAAAACACTCGTGTGATGTTATTATGAAACGAGCCGAAGGCGAGTTTCATAAACCCACACTCGTGTTTAATACCCTTCATTATGTACAGTCAGATAAACTACTTACTATTATTTATCGAAAAAGGGTCTGGCTGTCAATCCATATCTCGATCGCATAAGAACGACAGAGACAGGTATAAAACTGGAATCACATTTTGTTAAGTAACGGACTGCACAGCTTTAGAGGATGCGTTTTATAAATAAATAAAATATCGGACAACCTCACACAAATCGATCTAGTCCCAAATTAATCTCAAGTGGCTTGTGTTATGTTATGGGTACTAGACGACGATATACGTACTTATATAGACAAATATATACTTAAATAAATAGTTTTAAAGGATATTTTAGCCGTTTTGCCACCCTAGAGCCTAAAATAACATCAATAAACAACTAAATATGTATTATCTATCATACTATGACGTAACGTAACTGGAATGGCGATGTTCAATAAATACATTTTTATTAACCACTGATACTCACATCGAAAAGCGTGCAGGTCCCAGAGATGTTGACCTGGTAGTAATCCAGCGGTTTCGCCACCGACTCTCCCACCGCCTTCAGCGCCGCGAAGTGGATCACGCAAGAGATATTGTGCTGAAACAATGACAAAGCAAGTATAAAAGTAATGTATGTAAACAGTTTATTGTACACAAAAACAGGAAATACCTTTGTAAAACAACAAACATGTACAAAGGCGAACTTATCCCTTTAAGGGATCTCTTCCAGTTAACCTTTTACCAGTAAATGAGTGCTAAACACAAACGTAAACGGTAAGCAACCAAAGCAACATGTACAATAAGATGGAGGATAACTTTACAATAATACTTACACATGAGATAGGCAAAACAGTCAATATAACACATATTACGTAATGTATATGGATATAAATAAATAAATAATAATAAATAAATAAATATCAGACAACCTCACACAAATCGATCTAGTCCCAAATTAAGCTCAAGAAGGCTTGTGTTGTGGGTACTATACGACGATATATATACTTATATAGATAAATATATACTTAAATACATAGGAACAACCATGACCCAAGCACAAATATTCGAGTTCATCACACAAATATTTGCCCTGGCCGGGATTCGAACCCGGGACCGCTGCTCAGTAGGCAGGTGCTTGCAAACTGAGCCAACCGCGTCGTCAACACGTCGACGTCGGATATATACACGATGATTTTTAATCGGTGATCAGGAGTAGAAAAATATTAATATTTAGCTAAAATTAAACTTAATACGGGAGGTCCCGTGCAATTAC